>CM061361.1:19319342-24119342 GCA_030867105.1 Liasis olivaceus | reverse complement strand
CTCCCCATCGTAATCGCTGCTGCGGGTTCTCCCATTGAGATGGGCCCACGCACGCTGCACCTGCAGAGGAGGAACATTCTCTTTCCCTGCGTTTCCTTCGGAGAATGGGCCCTGACAGGCCGTCTTCTCTTTCTAGCGCACAACGCTGTTGTCACCTCAGCCATTTTCGCCCCGAACCCCAGCTTGATGGTATCCTCCGAAACAGCTGAGAAGCCCCCGGCTGAAAGCAAAAGTGAAGATTTGGTGTCTGCAGACCCCATTCCTTCCGGTAGGTGTTGGGTGTCCAGGACTGCCTTCCCCAGCCTGGGGTCCTTTCCAAGCCCCAGAATTCCCAGTTAGCAAAGCCGGGGCCTTTGGGGAAGCTCAGACAGACGTAATCGGGATGCATGTGGCCACGGAGCCCCCACAGCTCCTCCAGTTACACTGACAGACAACAGGCTGCACACTTCCCTGTCCTTTGGAAGCAAGCTGTGATGGAATGGAATTATGAAGGCCAAACTCAGGGAAGAAAACATGCTCTTTCGTCTGGAAGGTAGTTTGAGTCTGGGAAGATTGATGTCAGGCCTAGCCCAAGGAACTCCAAGAGACCATGTAGATTCAGTTCAGCAATGTTTATTAGCTACAGCCTCTAGCAAGAATCTTCCCAGACTGAAACTAGTTCCCAAAGTCAGCCAGTCACAACAGTGTGAATTCCTCAGGGAGGTGCCAGCCTCATCCTCTTATCTCTCCCTCGCCCCTCAGGAGACGAAAGAGCATGTTTCCCTCCCTGAGTTTGGCCTTCATAATTCCATTCCATCACACAAGCAGAACTCAGAACCCAAATGACTTGGCGTGGTTGTGGTGGGGAGAAAGAAAATCTCGCCGAAATACCCCTCCGGAGTCTGGGGGGGGGGAATGGAAAATCTGGCCACACACCCTTCCCTCCCTCCCCGACTTTGCCTAATCCACAGCACGGCGCAGCCCTTGCGTTTCCAGAGAGGTCCCTGCCCTCCTCTCGGGGCCTGTCGCTCTTCCGGCTCTTCCCCTTCTCTCCGGTTCCTGGCCTCTGACCCCGAGCCGAACTTGGGGCTTGGGTGGGGCGCTCGGAAGGGGGCTGGGTCCCATTTGCCACGGGCCGCCTGTTTCCTGGCCCTCTTCTCTAACTGCCGCTTCTGTCCTTTAAGGAGCCTTGAAGGCGGACCACGCGGAGGTCCTTCTCTCAGCCGATTTCACTGGAGCCATCAAGGTCTTTATCAACAAAAAGAAAAACCTGTCTTGAATCGCCAGTAACTCAGTAGCATCTCGATAATGGTACCTGGGTGCGAATCACGTGCTTGGTGGAGCAGAGTGTAAACTAGCGCTGGAGGCTGGCCGAGTCTTAAATTCTTTCGTTTAAAGCTGCTGTACTGGACCTCCCGAAGCAGCACCATCTGGACTCTTAAGCCCCCTCCCCGTCCCCACTGCTTTTAGATTAGAGAGGGAAGGGCGAGCGAGCGAGCGAGCCTTGCCATTTCTGAATAATTCTGCTGCTAAATAATGCGCCGGGTGCAGGACGCTGCACCCGATGCGATATTTCCACGCAGAGGTGTCCCTTCGGGGTCCCCCAGGAACAATTACGCAGAGGTGAAGACTTATTTGATTCAGTGGTGCCCGGGTGGGGGTAGCAGGCCCTTCATTTGCAGGTGCACAAAGCAAATGCCGCCTCTGCCCAGAATTCTGTCCCCAGCGAGGCGGGTCTGTTTTCCGACCTCTCAGTGAGCTGCATTAGTGGCCAGAGCCCTCCCCTCTGGACCCTTACCCACCCCCACCCCCAGCCAGCCTCGTATCTGTGTTTTATAACGTGGACTTCTGTGGTCTTCTCACTGTTGTGCACTCGAGTCTGTTCTTTTCCTTTCCCTTTTCCTTTCCCTTCCCCTTTTTTTTTTTGCACACCGGAGCACAATATTTCTATGAAGAGTTTCTCATTCCTTACTCCCGGGCACAGGGATATCCGCTCACTTTAAAGCGACTTAAGCTGCATTAGGAACAATTCTTATATTTTACAACGATGTAAAATAAACTGTTTACACATTTTTAAACTATTGTAGTTTTAAGTTTGTTTGTTTTTGCTTTTGTTACTCTGTTCAGAGTTAAAACTGAATGGAAAGGCTTTGTAAATATTTGTAAAGCAAGACCAATGACGCAACGGTTTGCGCGGCGGAAGCCCGCAAAGGGTTGTCGATGGTGTGTCATTAAAGCGGGTCGCAGTGAGAAAAGCGCCGGTGTCCGAGTCGTCTTTGCCCGCGGGCGGAGCGGCGGGGAGTCCGTCGCTCGCCCGCGCCGTCCGTCCGTCCGTCCGTCCCCCTCCCTCCCTCCCTCCCTCGCGGGCTTCCCCGCGCCTCGCCCGCCCCGACCCCGGCGGCAGGTGCCTCGCCTCGCACGGGCACGGCCACGGCCACGGCCACGGCCGCTGCCGCTCGCGCTCACCGCTCGGAGTCCCCGCGGGCGCAGGGGCCGGCGCGACCCCGCGGCGCGGCGGGCGGGCGGGCGGGCAGGCAGGGGGCGCTCGGAGCCCGCCGCCCGGCTGCGCGGACGCGGACCGCCCCGCCCGCCCCGCCCCGCCCCGCCCCGCCCGGGCGCCTGAGAGCGGCGGCGCCGGCATCGGCATGGCCGCGGCGGAGGTGCGCAAGTTCACGAAGCGGCTGAGCAAGCCGGGCACGGCGGCCGAGCTGCGGCACAGCGTCTCCGAGGCGGTGCGGGGCTCGCCGGCGCCGGTGAGTCGAGGGGCGGGCGGGCGGGGGGGGCGGCCCGGCGCGCGCCCGGGGAGGAAGGCCGCCGCCCCCGCGGCTGGAGGTGGGAAGCGGCCCCTCCGCCTCCCCCGCGGCGCGTCCGGGGCCCGGCGGGCTCTTCCTCCCAAGACGCGCCCCCCCCCGGCGCCGTCTCCAGGTCGGGGGCGGCCTGGCGGGCATGCAGGGGCGGCCAGATGTTCCGGGGAGCCTCCCCGTCCCGGAAGCTGTCGGAGCCCGCGACCGGCCCGCCTGGACGGGCAGCAGCGCCCGGCGGGGCTCTCCGCTCCGTGGCCGCCCCGGCTCCGGCCTCCCCGCGGCCTCCCCGCCGCGCCGGGCATCCCCGCCCTCGGCCCTTCGGCCCTTCTGCCGCCCGCGGGAAGTCTGTCTCTACGGCGGGGTTGGGGAGCCGGGCGGGGTGCTCCGGCTGCGCCCCGAGAGCCCGGCCCGGCCCGGCCCGGCCCGGAAGGGCGTCCGCTCCTCGCTGGCACGGGCGGGCGGCGGGCCGACGCCGCGCATCTGCCCGTGCCCGTGCCCGGGGCAGCGGCTGCCGGGCAGGCCGGAGCCGGGGCGGCCGAGGCGCGCTCCTTGCGGGAGGCGCCCGACCCCCGGGCTGGGGTTGGCGGCGCTGGAAGCGAAGGGTGGCGGGTCCTTTTTCGAAGGCGCCCGGAGCAGAACTCGAACCAGGAGCAGCAGGAAATAGGTCCTGCGGGGATGCCAAAGGGCGTGCAGCAGTCTCGGCTTTTCCTAGGAGCTGTCTGTGTGCTTTTTTCCCTTTGCCAGAAGGACCAGGATACGCGTGCAAGAGAAGGTCATGCTTTTAGGTGTGTAAAAGGGACGGGGGTGAGGATCTGGCCCCCCAAGCCTTTCGGCTCCAAAAGAGCCGGCCTTTCCCATCTCGCAAATTCGGGGCAAGAGAAGAACCTGCAGCGTGCGCAGAGTATTCGGCGTCTTTGGCGAAGCGTCGGTGGCCTGGCTCGACTCCGGGCCGGCCCAGAACGGGGGCAGAGAGCCAGAGGGCGGGACGCCTGCGGTGTGCCCGGCAGATGCTGTGCAAGAAACTCCTTTCGAGGGAGGGTTGCATAAATTTAGGCCCCGCCTAGTGGGATTTAAGCAAAGCTAAACTTAGGTTTGAGCCCGACTCTTGTCGTGACGGGGCAGTTGCTCGCAGGCTTGACTTGGGGTTCAGACGGAGCCCCTCTGGCCTTGCGCTCTGCCCCTCTGTCCCCCCGCCCCGCAAAATCATTTGAAAACAACAGATGGCTCGCGGAGAACTTGGCCGAGCGAACACGCTCCCTCCTTAGTAGCCGGGATCGATAAGTCTGTCGTCTGGGGACTTTTCCAAAACGGCATCGAGTATTCTTGGACGAATTGTCTCTCGCGCTCCTGAGGGAGAGGGCGCGTTTTGAACGTAGTTTAGTTAAACAAACCGAAAACAGCGGACACGAAGGGAGCGGCCTAGGTCGCTCGCACCGGTGCAAGATACCTCCCGTCTTTTATTTAAACCGGGTCTTTTCGGAGTGCACGCGAAGCAGTCGAACTCAAATCAGAACGCGGTCTAAAACTGTGTTTCACGCTTGGCGACTTTAAGAAGAGTGAACTTCAACTCCCAGAATTCCCCAGCCAGCATGGTGGCTCCTCAGGCCCCCTTCTCAGCTTAAGCGATGGGCTCTGGGTTCCATTGGAAAAGAGCAGAGGCCTCGCCCGCTTCCAGCAGCCGGAGGGAACATCTGCTGTGTTGGGGGGAGCATACTGGAGAGAGATCGTATCTGGGGTGCAGTTTGTCTTGTTTTCCGTGACCTCTTGGGAAAGAGGTGTGGCAGGTTTTGAAAACAGATGCTTGCACTGCCCGTTAGCCGCAGGGGTGAGCTTACACACGCATATATGCACGGGGTTTGGGAGTTGGGGATCTGAGCGTGCAGGCGAGCCTATGTGTGGAATGTGGCTGTGGCTTTTGTTCTCAGGTTTTTTATATGGTTCTGTGTGTTTTAAGATGGGATTTCGTCCTTTTTGCAGTTTTTAATCGTTGTAAGCCGCCCAGAGTCATTCCATTGAGAGGGGCAGCAATATACATCAAAATAATGAATAAATTTTCTGGCACTGCTCCTATTTCTGGAACAGGAAGAAACGCCCACTCTTTCCATCCGATGACTCCATTTCTTTGGCCCCTTGCCTTTCCTCGATATCGCTTTCCAACTTTCTCTTCTGACCTGAATTTGGCCTTTTGCAGATTTTGGATGAAAAGCTTTCCTCCCTTTGCACAGGAGCGAGTATAAAGATTTTTCTGGAGTTTCCAACGCAAAGAACTTTCTTTTGCCTGGGGAATTGAGGCAAGTTATTTCCCCTCCTGTTTAGAAGAAACGGCTGGTCTGCCTGCTTTCGGATGCTCCCCATCCCAGCTAAGGCTGGCATGATTTTCTGTTTACGAAACCGCTCCTGACCCATTATCTTGGCTGTAACCCGTAATACCCTATTAAGGAGCAGAAGGGAAAGCAGGATTGCTCAACCTGGAGCCTTGAGAGAAAAGTCCTGGCACGGATATTTCTAGCATTGGGATGTGGGGTTCTAGCTGCCCTTCTCCCCATGGCAGACAAAAACACGTGGGTATGTGATGACCTGGGAACAAAGGCCCGGAGAAAGCTCATTTGGATGGCCCAAGACTTGGATTCCTTGAGTCAAGGCCAAAGGGATAATTTCCTTTACAACTTCCCTCGTTTGGCTCCTATCGCAGCATGTGCAAAGGATCTGTGTGCAAAGGATCTGCGTCTGCCTCTTGAATTAGGTGGTTCACAGAATGTGTCATGCACTGGAATGGTTCTTGTATGATGGAGCAAGGAAACTTCTCTTGGAAGGTGTTTCTTTCCATGAGCAACCTGTCCTCGTGAGGACACCCTTAGTTTCAACCGTGATGACTCCTCTCGCCTTCTGATCGAGAGGCCCACTTTGTGCGTCCCCTTCAGCTGTCAGACAGGGTACATGTGCTGCTTAGTTTATGTTGTTACTCTGTTGGGTAAGAAACTTTTGTTTTATGGAAATGTTCATTATGGACAATAATCAAGTCCAGCTGCTCTGACCCTAAGTGACAGCCACTGTCCCGTCTTCTGCAACCAGGGCCAAGGATGATGGGATGATGGCCATAGCTCAGGGTCAGAGCACTTATATTGCCCACAGAGACCCAGATTTGATTCCACGGTCCCCAGGGGTAGGGGGGACTGTAGTTGGTGCTGGTTCTTGTGGAGAGCATCACTCAAGAGGGACCAGTGGTTTGACATGGATCCCACCTTGGGAAGGAGGATTTATAAGAGTGAGGGAGCTCAGAGGCAAGTGTCCCCCTGCCCCCGGCCTTGAAAGTGGCCAGGTGACCAAGGCCTCTGGCTCCCTTCCTATCTCGCTGAGCTGATGGAAGGAGAACATATGACCACAGCTACTCATGTGCCCAGAATCACTTACCAGGCCCTGAACTGAGGAAGACTAAGCTGGTCTTGTCTTTATGTTGTGAATGGTTTCTGTCATTATTTTGACTCTCCCCGCTGCATTTGTTCTGGGTAAAAGGTTCAAACCCGAGGGGGGGTGGGGGGCTTGGTCTGCTTTGCATTCTACAGTACAAGGATCCCGATACCTTTCAGCCCAGAACCCAGAGGTGAGGAAGCAGAAAGAGGGACTGGGCATCTGGGAGGACGGGCTCAGACCAGGAGTGTGTGATCAGGAGCAGAATATGGGCCAGGATCACACCTCTCCACCAAACCCCACTCCTGGTGGTCTTCTTTTCAACCCTCTAATTTAACTGGGACTGGGCAGGGCTTAGGCTGAGTTCCAGTTACCAGTTTGGGAGATAAGAGGCACTTCCTGACCTGTTATGGATCTCTGGTGGATCCCAGTTCCCTTTTTGCTCATCCTTGGTTTGAATATCCTTCCCCACACCATATCTGGAGATAAATCCATGGTCTGCTAATAGCTTTGGTTCAAGCTCTTCTCGGCCATCGAGGCGGAAGTGGGGAAAATGGGGAGGGTGTCTGGGCCTTGCCTGATGAGTCTGGGCTGCTCTTGAGGAAACCAAGTCATTGGAATCTCGTTGCATGTTTTTAAGGTCTTTGGATGATGGGGCTCAGTGAGAGGATAACCGTCAGCAGAACTGTGATGGCAAAGGAGGTGTTAATTGGCACTGGACTGGAATTAATTCAGTGGGACGCAGTTGATGTGATGACCTCAGCTGAATTTAAAAGTGGCTGCTTTTGTCATGCAAAATGCCTGGGTTTGGAGGGGCCCTGACGATTGGCAAGATTTGGGGAGGGGGCAGCTGCTGCTGGCCTGCAGTTCTTTGGACCCCCATTGGGAGAGGCCAGATGGTGACCTGGGAAGGCCGCTGGTGGGGGGGGGGCTCCTCTCGTGCGCGAGCCAGTCTCAAGGTGGGGAGCAGGAGTCGGCTGTGAAGGGGCCAGGAAGAAACGGTCTGTACTCCTCCTCCTCTCCTCTAGATTTGCTCGTCCTGCTTCCCCTCCCTCCCTCCCTCCCTCCCTCCCTCCCTTCCTTCCTTCCTTCCTTCCTTCCTTCCTTCCTTCCTTCCTTCCTTCCTTCCTTCCTTCCTTCACCATCTCAAGGCAGTCAACGTGCCTTTGTGCAGAAAGCTTCTCTCTCTCCTGTTTGGAAAGCCACCCTAACCAGCAGCCATTTCCTTACTGTGGAGCAGAGGGGCCCCCACAAATAGCGTCCCATGTACGCTACTCCTTCTGCTCTGTTTTCGCTATTTTGTTGGGATTGAAGATTAGACCTTGCAAGGTTTCCCCGAATGGGTTTATTTTGAGCCCCGCTGAGGATAGACACATTATTAAAATAAATGCAGGTTTGTTTATTTCGATTAAAAAAGGCTCGTTTTCCTCCGCTGGAGCCTTCTCAAGGGTATGTCGCATTACTCATCTGTGACCAAGTTACAATGATTAGCTAAGCCAATGGCAGCCCAAGGAGACTGCGGGCCTGTCATGACATCACAGCAGGCCAGCCAATGGCATCAGGAGGAGATTCTGCAGGCGGAAACATGGCCTGTTTTTCTGATAGTTCCTGTTTGCATCCAAGTTAAGGAAGAGTCTCCTCCTCCTTCTGCACATGATGACATTTTGTGGAACAATTCCTTGGTTGGAGGTGCTAAAGGTGTCACCGATTGCCTCCAGCTAGGATTTTGCACGTGGCGTGAATGCATCCACAGAGTAGTGAGCTCACACAGCTTCTGGCAGCCTCTCTTTTCACCAGTGCAAATTGGGGAGCCTACAACCCCTTGATTTTCTGCTTTGTTTTGCGGTCATAACGCCTTTTCTGAAACCTTTGCCTAGATAGTTGGTGGAGACATCAGCAACGTGGCTCGTTCAGCTGTTATCCTGGCCGATCCATCGTTCAGGCTGTTTCATGAAAAATGTCCTTGGAGTGTAGCAAGGAGGAAATTGCAGCGGGAGGAATTTAGTTGAGCTCCCTTAGGGGCCAGGAGCGCACCCTTTTTGTGGAGAATAGTTGGCTGCTAAAAGCGCCTCCCTCTTTATGTATCCGTTTATGATTTCTGCACTGCATTTCTACTGCTTTTCGTCCGAGAGCTGAAGCGACTTCGCAGCATATGGAAGCGTGGGTTCCCTACCCTGGTTCCTTTACAGGTTGCATGGATGGCTCAGAAGACCCCGAAGGGCAACCTTCGCCTGGTGCTGCACTAAGGCTCCTGACGGATGCCCCATTTCATGAAGGGGGGAGCGGGGGATTGATTTCCATAGTAGCACAAGGGCTAATTGAGGAGATTCACTTCGCCATAATGGCCACAGATGAGCCTTCCCATCGCGTGAGACGACATTTCTGGATTAAACGGAGGGCGCCCTCTTTGATCCACGCGTATGTGCTAATCTCCTTTTTAAGGAAAAAGCATTGCATCGAAGGATCGCATAAAAGCATCCTCCTCTCAGAAGCATGCAATTTGATCCATCTGCCCTGCCCTGGCCGATAGCAACTGATTTGCTCCTGGAAAGCTTTGGGTGGAGAACTAAAGATACCTTTGGCGCTCCGGCTCCACGAATGTGATGGAGAAGGAGGGCAGGCCTGGCGCTTCAGACGCAGGCAGAAGCTGCAGCCGAAGGGACGAGGGGGTGGCGTCTTGACATTTGTTCCCGGTAGCGCAGAAGACATTTGCCATTGCTCACTTCCTGAAGCATTTCCGCTTCGTTTCTATTGCAACCGTCAGCTGAATGAGATCTGTTTAGACCAGTGTTTCTCAACCTTGGCAATGTTAAGACGTGTGGACTTCAACTCCCAGAATTCCCCAGGGTCTGGCCTCTCCAGAGAACAGACTCTATGGTCGCTGGAGCTTAGTGGGCTCCTTCACCCAATGCTTTAAGCCAGTGTTTCTCAACCTCGGCAACTTGAAGATGCGTGGACTCCAACTCCCAGAATTCCCCAGCCAGCCATGCTGGCTGGGGAATTCTGGGAGTTGGAGTCCACGCATCTTCAAGTTGCCGAGGTTGAGAAACACTAGTTTAGACAAAGGATGTCCTGTGAAAGGCCCCGAAGCCTTCCCAAGAGCTGTGGGGAGAATGGAAAGCAGGCAGCTCTGCGGATGATCCTGACAAATGTCACTGCAGGGTGAGAATCCTCCAGGACAAGCCCCAAAGTGCTGCATTTTGTAAGGTTCCAGGGACAAATGCTTGATAGAGCCTTTTGTTAAAAAAACTGCATAATCGTAGTTGGGCGAGGGTCATCCCCGCTATCCATAGGGCATGCTATTGATTTTGGATGTTGAAGGGCTCGGATGACCTTGGCCCCACCAGTAGCCATCTGGCTGGGGTTGGTGGGAGTCCTCGTCCAGAGCTTCACGCGTGCACCGGTTGGGAAAGGCTGGTTTGGGGCAAGTTAGCTTCCACCCTTCTTGGTCTTCTTGACGCTTTTCTTTGCGTTTTTCTGCCAATACAAATCTAAGGAAGCCTGGCTCAAATAGAGCCAGAACTAGCACGTGTCTATCTCGAGTGGTCACCTCCGTTCTTTTGCAAGGGGGGGGGCAGCCACCCGGGCACTGGCACCTGTTCGCCAACAGGGAAGGAGGATTGGCTCGAGGAGGAGAGGATTTGCACAGGATGGGCAAAGCCCACTTCTTTTTGGCAAATTTATTATCCCTAAGAAATCCAAGCATCGCGTACGATCAAAGAGGAGAAAAGCAAACGGGCACCAGCCAGGTGGCAAATGGGTGGTCTCTCTCTGCCGCATCTGATGAAGCCTCTTCCCGAGTTGCATGAAGTGGCGTCAAAACGTTCAGGCCCCTTCACCAAATGAACCCCTCTCCTTTTTCGTAGGAAATTATTTTAATCGTAGCCATAAGGACATAGTATTATTGCTCTGCACTTTGTCGATTTAATGTGGCTTCATCAAGGTGCCTGGCGCTTTACAAAAAAAATAGGGCACAGTTCCCTGCCCCGAGGAGGATACAGTTCCAGAAACCAGAGAAGGAAAGAAAACCAATGGAGGCAGAGCAGTTACAGCCAGAATATATATTTCTTTGGGGTAGACACAGAGGGGCCTCACGGCATCAAATTGCAGAATGTGCATTGGGGCCACCATTTAGCCTCCTGGCCCAAGGTTGGGACTACAAGTCCCATCCCCTACATCAAGTTAGGTGACTGGAGACCTGCTGCGTCAGACCAAGATGGCACCACGTGGCCCAGGATGGTGTTTCTCGCAGGAGCTGCCCACGCTTCCTCCCTTCCCCTGATGGCCCTCGGTATGACCTTGGTACCCCAAACCGCCGGGGCCTTTCCCGGTGGGTCTGACAGGACGTGTGATCTTCTCTGTACCCCATCAGGAAAAAGCGAAGGTGAGCCAGCCCTTGGACTACGAGAATGTAGTCAGCCAGCGAAAAGCGCAGATCTACAGCGATCCCTTCCGCGAGCTGCTCATGTTCCCCATGGAAGATGCCTCGGTGAGTTGCTTTCCAGCGCTGGGGTGTTGGGCGGGTGCTCTCCACCCAGTTCTTCTCTGGGGGGCCCTGTCAGGCTGTAATATCTTCCCCTTGCTCTGCTGCGCAACATAAATGAATGCTTCTGAAAGGACGGACCAGGATAAACAGCACGCATGAATATGGTTGTCCTGGAACATTGAAAACGGGCTGTGGAGGTAGCTGGGAAGGACCACACGGATAAGCCGTAGAAGGCTCTTGGGGCAGAGATGTTTTCAATGACCTTCCTTTAGGACAGTGATGGCGAACCTATGACACGTGTGTCAAAGGTGACACGCCACAACAGTTTGGGTGACACACCAGTGTTCACCAACACTCAACAACTATTCTCTCTGCCTGAGTTACCAAAGAAACTGAGTTTGTTTTACTCATATTTCATTTTTGTAATTATTTGACGTTTCTTAATATAATACATAGCACCACACATGACTGGACTGTATTTTTTAAAATAAATGAATAAGTAAAGAATTGTTTCTCTTTTGTTCATGTGTGACATGCCAGCAGAGTCAAGTTAGGCATTTTCTGAATTTTTGACACACTGAACCCAAAAGGTTCACCATCACTGCTTTAGGAGGTACTGCAATGCCTTGGGGCCATCCCCAAGGAGGTCCTGTCCGTTCTGAACATAAGACAAGGTCAGAAGCTGGATCTGTCCTCCCAGGGACTGTTAGATGCCTCTGAAAAGTCCAGCTCAAGGCAGGAGGGGAAGGGCACCCCCCCCCACACACTGGGTCTTCGGTCATTCTGGAACCACAGCCCATCTTTCCTTCCAGCTCTCGGTTATCAGTCGCCAGAGGAGAACCGTCCGTTCCTCAGTGCCAGAAGATGCTTTGAAACAGGCCCAGAGTCTCTTTGTCCAAGAGGTGAGACCCCGACTCTCTGCTTTGGGGAAACCTAGACTGAGTCATTTGTCGTGGCCAGAAGCCGCTTGCAGGGTGGAAGCAGGACCGCCAGACTTGGGACAATGACGCGAAACAAGCGGGACGTCTCTAATTTGTGGGTGGGTGGAGAGGTTTCTTTGTCCTGCATTTCTGAGGATTTTGAAGGGTTTTCTTTGCTTCCTCAAAGCCACATTAAGCCTAGTTGCAGATGTGCCGTTTCCAGATGTGTGTCTCCAAATGGCTGGGAACGGTGCCAGTGATTTTTGACTATCGTGCCCTCAAAATTAGCATGGGTAGAGAGGAGACCAGAGCCACAGAAACGGAGCTGCGGATCAACAGCCCTTCTTGTAAATTTTAAATTCTCATTCATTTTCCCTTGTCGCGTAGCTTTTTTCACTTTAGTGCCCTCTGGAAGGGATGCTTGAAATCTCCCATCATCCAGCCTGGCTAGAGAAGGATGATGGGAGTTGTAGTTAGTCTATCTGGAGGAAGCACCAGGTTGGGCGAGGCTGTTTCAACTCTCCAGCGTTTTCAGAAGAGGAAGCAAGTCACTCATTTCATTTTTTAAAAAATCCCTCCCTTGCATAACTCTCAGGGCAAAAACAAACCCAAACAACCACAGTTATTTTGGGGCGGCAGCATTTACGTGATTTTATAATACTTTTCCTGTGCTGCTTTTAAAGGTACCTCATTATTTTTACTGTTTTAAGTGACTGCCCAGCTAAGAGACTCGAATATTCAAATGCCAGAGGAGATCCTGTCTAAAAATAGGCGTTCCTTGTCAAGAGAGGGATCCAGAGCTTTAAATCATTTTTGCAAGTCCCAGGACCGTAAACGAGAGAATAACCTTGGCAAACTCTTCCAGTGCAATCCCCCATCCCAGGAGGGCCTCTCCAGCTGTTCAGAGACAAGGCTGCTGTCTCCTCTTCCCCGGAGATCCAGCAGTTGGGGCGGGGACCATCTGTCTGCCAAACAGCCAGAGTCTGAAGGGGTGGGCAGGGTGGCATCCAGCGGTGGAGAATGCCAAACACACACCGTTTCTCTGCATCTAATTTCGAAGTTCCTCCTAAATGAATTTGCATTCTCTGGTTCCACTTCGCCTGAGTTTTGCTGCTGTTTCTGTTTGCACAAATGTATTTGAACAAGCTGGGTTTAATTTTTTTTTCAGTGCATTAAATCATATAGCTCAGACTGGTATGTCGTGAACTACAAATACGATGAATATTCTGGTGATTTCCGAATATTACCGTGGTAAGCGGTTCTTCCCCCTAGCTCCTCCAGGGGCATGCGTTTCTGGCATGCTCAGTCTTGTATGTTGGGGAGGTTTTTAAAATGCTACGTTTTGCACGGTCAAACAAGTGTGTTATCTTGGATGGTGAGAATGCCTCAGCCTCCTAGAATTTCCTAGTGATTTAGTTAAACAATTAAGGGTTTAGCATAACATGTGGACCACCCAGTAACTGGGCTTGGGGGAGGAATCCTTGGGCAGGATTCCTTAAAGTCATGGTGCCCTGTGGGTGAGTTGGCCCCCCAGAGTAGTTTTCAGGGACCCCTTCATTTGTTAATTATTAGTATCATTTTTTATTTAATTATGGTATCATTTGAGTAAAACAAGTTGTCTTTTCTTAGCAAATCCTTCAGGCCAGACAAGACCCCAAACCACGTTTTTGAAATTGATGAAGACTTTGAAAAAGACGAGGTAAGAGGACAAGCAAGAGATTCTGACCGGGTGCAACAGGAGCCCACCATGCTGCCTCCTTCACACAATGTGCACCAGTGCGCTGAATTGGGGGTCCTCCTCCCTTCTTTCTACAAGTTTCTCCTGGCAGGGAGGGGACCCCTGTCTGATTCCCACGTTGCACATTGCTATAAACCCTGGTTTTAATGAGTGGCTGAGTTCCACAGCGCTCATGACAGTTTGAAGAGCCAGTGGCTCCTATCTTATGCTCTCGCCCAAGTGAAGACCATTTCTGAGAAGTGTTCATGTTTCAGAGGCTGGATTTGCATTGAGAGGAAAAGGGCTTGGTGGTCGGTGCAGAACACGGGGCTTGAGACTGCTGAGGGGAAGCTAATGGAGAGGATGCCAGATGGGGCCTTCCTCCGTCTGGGGGTCCTCTTCGGGGAGGGGCTGTTCCTCCCATCCCCCAGGGATTTTCTTCCACGTCAGCCTGGCTTGGAAATGAAAGTGGCCCCAACTAGGGAATTAAATCAGGGAATGGGAAAGTGTTTCTTTGGCAGTAGGGACGGGTGAGCACAGGAAGGATGAAGTACCCCCCACAGCAAATTTTCTTTTGAATTCAGGATATTTGAGGGAACAGTTGGGGGAACAGTTATGTTTTCCAGAATTAAACATTAAGCCTCATTTAGAAGATGGAGCTCACCATGTGGAGATGGTGAAAGAAGGAGAGACGGTTTGCCAAACCTGAAAATAATGTTGCTGTTTTGCTTTCAGCATTCTTAAGAAGAGCCCTGCTTCTGGCCTGCCTCTTGCAGTTGTCTGCCCTGTGGCTTTCAAATCTAATTTTTAGCTTGAGTCATGTGCTGGCTGCAAACCCAGCCTTACGCAGGGGACACGCGCAGGAGCGGAAGCAGACGAAGACACCCGCAACACCAACGCAGTAGAAAATGGTCTTGCGGTGCATGAAAGGGAGGCTGTTTCATTAGAAGGGTTCACGACAAGAGAAGGTCTGAAGCGGCCACAAGGTCTTCCTCACCCTCTGGAGCTTTGGGTGTGGCACGCCTTGTTCTCTTGCATGACCAGGTGTTGATCTGGGCAGTTGACAACTCCTTGGGAGAAGGAGCAGAACTGGATTGTGGAGCAGACGAGGATTGTCAACACAAGTAAACAAAAGGAGCTCATATCTCCAGGGCAGCTGGAGTCACTAATTTTTAAATGCCAGTCGCAGGGAGCCAATCCAGCTACAGACGCTGCCTTCAGGGCATTTGCGAGACCAGTGAAAGGACCAAAAGCCTCCTCCCCAAAAAGGGAGGAGAACGTGGCCGGGCAGCATCCAGTCAGGTCACAATTTGGGTAGGTTCAGGCTTCAAGCTGTTGCGTTCCAGGAACCAGCTCTTAGGTGACACCCCAAAGGGCACCTGGAATGAGACCTTTCATCCCCCCTAAATATTGGGGTTGCTTGAGCACCACCCTAGAAGAAAGAACCCAGGGAACTAGCAAAACCTACAGGGAATGGCTATGGGGTGATGATGTTGCTGCTGTTTATAGGGTTCTTCAGTTGGACCCCTTCAACCGTATCTCTTGGCTTTCTTCCACACGAGAGGCCTTTCTTTCTTGCCATCTTATGTTCCTGAAGCAGCCTTCTCTCCTCGCTCTGGCTTTCCCTCCATTCCTGAATCAGCCCAAGCTCCTTCCTTTGGCTTCGTCTCCCCTTCACCTCTCTACTCATGTCCTAACGCATCCTGTTCTGTGATCACCATCTCCATCACCCCCAGCCATCCAAACAGTTCTGTTCCTTGAGACAGCTCTGCTTTCTCCTTTGCTGCCATTATGCCTGGAACCTTTCTGAGAAGGCCTCCCCAATGCCATCCTGCCTTTGTATCCCACCTCTCCCACAAAGTTGCAGTCCACACATGCCTGATTGAAATAGGAGGCGTTTGTGGGTCTAAGCTTTCATTGAGTTATCCCTTGGTTCCCTTTCCTTGCGATAATTTTAAGTCTTCTGTCTTCCAGGATGCTTCCTCACTGTGCTCCCAGAAGGGTGGTGTGATCAGGCAAGGCTGGTTGTACAAAGCCAATGTCAACAGTACAATCACAGTGACCATGAAAGTAAGAGACTCATTGGACAATGTTGTGCCTGGCTGAGGACTTTGCTTTCATTTTGCAGGGAGAAAGAAGACTGGGTTACAAGGATCTAGGTGTGTTTGGGTGTTTGGGTGGGAACGCTGCTTCAATAATTGCTGGAGGAGCTTGCCTGCTTGAAAATGGATGAAGTTAGAAGCACAGAACATGGATCGCTGATGGTCTGTGGTCCATCCTTGAGAATCACTGTCATAGATACTGTATCTCAGCTGTGGCTGTTTTACTTCTATACCCCCCTGCACAGAAAATGCCACGATTGCTGATTTTAACTGACTTTGCATGAAGTCCAAGGTTTTGAAACTGTATCTTGAGTAGAAATGAGTAGAATGAGTTCTAACTGGAGCAGAATTCATACGGGAAGATCAATGTAGTCGTAGAGTGACTTTTTTCTTTTTCGAAATAGGTGTTCAAGAGAAGGTACTTCTACTTGACACAACTTCCTGATGGTTCTTACATCCTCAATTCCTACAAAGATGAGAAAATTTCCAAGGAATCCAAAGGTTGTATCTTCCTGGATTCTTGCATAGATGTTGTGCAGGTAAGGACTTGTAAAAGATTTTGCTAGAGAACTTGTAAGCCCAGAGGGCAGATTAATGCTAGAGAGGATGTAGTGTGTATCTACAGTACATCTTTGTCTGTCTTCTAACAGTCCATTTATTTCTCCCCAGTTATTGGGAAATATTTTTAACCAAAGTTCAAGCAGAGGAAAGCAAGAACAAAGTAGTGGGCAACGCTCAGCTGTCTTTATGAACCAGTATTATGTAGGTTCTCAGCCTCCCCAAAGTATAGCTACTCTTTTTTTCTTTCTTAGTTTTTATTTTACTTGGGGCTGGGAATCACCACGGTGTTTTGTTTTGTTACTGTATATTTTGAAAAATGAACAAAACAAGTTGACTAAAACTCAGAATGGCTGAGATCTGAATATCTCAAATATTTTCTCTTTCCACGTTAATCTGCAAGGAAGGCCAGCCTTGTCTCTGATTTGGTTCCTTGGAAGTTGTTCCAAGAGGAGAGGCAGGACTCTCCCCAGGGAAGCTGAAGGAGATGTTGTTGCTCGAGGAAGGGTTAATCAAAAGTCAGGTTCTTCTACTAGTCCTCCCAGCATTTAAGACTTACAGCATGGTTAAGGGTTTCTCTGTACCACCATGCCCCCAGAACGTTTCAGGAGGAAGGCAGCTTATTAGACCGAAAGGCTATGGCCACACTTTCTCCTCCCTGTGCTCGTCTGTTCCACCCTGTGGAACCACCACCACCCTTATCTCGAAAGGGACTTTTGTCACCGGTTGAGCACATCAGGGGAAAGTGGGCTACAATGATGCGTCACCCCTTGGCCTAAAGAAGTCCTCTGCATTTCTTCCTGAAGTGCCCTAAGATGCGGCGGAACGCCTTTGAGCTGAAGATGCTGGATAAGTACAGCCACTACCTGGCAGCGGAAAGCGAGTCCGAGATGGAGGACTGGCTGGGCACTCTGCGGAAGGTCATCCAGGCCAACACGGAGAGCCTGGGGCAAGAGAAGAAGGAGGCGGTGGAATTCGTGCCCGGTGAGTGTGTGCGATGGAGGCAGGGTCTTGATGCAACCACACCCACACCCACATACACACTGTAGAGAGCCAGGAAGATGACAGCTGATGGAGACACGCAAGAACCGTTGCGTAGACAAAAGGGGCTGGAACATTTTTTAAGTCCTGACAAACGAGATAACGTTTGGAAACAGCTCAGACAGACACCTCCATAATTCATTGAACCACAAGAGTATTTCTCAACCATGTCAACTCCCAGAATTCCCCAGCCAGTGTGCTTTAAGATGGGTGATCCCCAAGATCCCAGAATTCTGAGAGTTGAAGTCCACACATCTTAAACATTGCCGCAGTTGAGAAACACTGAACTATAAGGAGGAGGAGATCCAGCAGAGACTGGCAAGATTCAGTTATTGTAGCCCATCTCAATCAAAGCGGTTTTAGCCTTCCCAGAAGTTGATTTCCTGGTCTGGTCCATCTAATGGGGCTGACACACACACACACACACACACACACACACACACAGACAAACCTTTTGTGCTGGGGCATCCCCCTTGAGGGGTCTTACGGATTCAGATGGCCAGCTCCTGCCAAGTGAGGTGCTCACGCTGGGCCCAAGGCACCACTGCCTGCTTCAGATCTGGTCCTGTCTGTACGCCTCTCTTTCAAATCCCCCAGCGCCCAAGGCCTGCTTAAGATAAACTTTCCCAAGATCTTCTGAAGTTCAGCAGAGCATCACGCAGAGAACTCCACAGCTCTTCCTCCCTGACTTAAACACGTTTGCTCCTGCATCGATTCTTCCTCCCCCTGGCCTCTTCGGGATTGTGGGGGCACAGCTGTGCTGTATCCAAAGCAATTGTCTGAGCAGAGAACAGCGATGCTGAAGGAAAAGGCGGTGTTGCCTGAGCCTCCCCAGCCTGTGTTGCGCGTGTGAGTCGCCGGATCGTGATCCTCCTGGTTAGACAAGGAGTTCCTGGCCAGCTTCCATGCACCTCCTCCCAATTTCCCAGGTGTTCCAGAGGAAACCATCGCCTCTTCTGGCCAGGCACCTCTGCAACATCTGCTTTTTGTGACTTTACAGATGATGAGTCTAGCAGCCACGGAAAGTTGGAGAACATCTTGGAAAGTTTAGGAAGAAGCTTGCATCCGGAGCTCATGAAGGTAATTTTGGCTTCGGCGTTTTCTGCAAGGGAGCGGAGAAATGGCTGGATTAGGCAGAAGGTGCAACAGCCCCATCTCACTCTTTCAAGTCCAGCACAAGCTCTTCCGCGAGCTCTCGCCCACCCACCTTTGAGCAGTAAGAGCTAGAACTGTGGCCCATTTTAGAAGTGGGCTAAACTGCAAGGAGGGAGAATTGTATCGGCATCCTTATTAGGAGTTCAGCTGGTAGGTTTGGCGATCCTGACTGAGCATGTATAAACACGCAGGTGCTCACATCCATCATTCCAAACTTCTCTATCTGAAAATAGAAAAAGTTTTCCCTGCGTAGACTTTGTCTACATTGCCAAAGAAGTTGAAACTCAAATACTTCAACAAGAGCTTTCTGTCCTACCATATTTTGACTGATTGTTTTACTGGATTTATTTACTGGATTTATAAGTCCACCCAACTCAAACAGTATGACACTGTTTTATTCTTATTAACATATTCACTTCTGTACATAGTATTATTTTTAGGGTTCAGGTCATTGCATTTTGTCTGACCGGTAGGCCAGCCTTATTCTCACTATACAAGTAGTCCTTCGTTAATGACAGTAAGTGGGACGGAAATTTCTGTCACTGAGCAATGCAGTTATGAAGCTTGACGTCACGTAACCACATCACATAGTGGTTACGTGACGCAATCCCAGCACTCCCAGCACTCCCTATTGCTGTCATTAATCAAATCCCACTGGTCGTTAAGCGAGGACCCACCCCGATGCAAGCCATTCCCAGCTTGGTCCCTCCCAGCCCCAAGCCTCAGTTCTTCCAAGGTAAGGGACTGCCTCCACCTCCCCCCACCCACCTATCTCCCCCCATCTCTGCCCTTTTGGCTGCCTAGCACCCCACCTTACGGGGCAGCAAGCAGCCCCAGAACTGCACGGCTCTGGGGATGCCTGCCACACTGTGGCTCGGGCTTCTTGGCCCACCGCAGCTCTGGGGCTGCAAGGAGCCCCTGAGCCACTGCGGGAAGCCGCAGCTGCCCCAGCCCAGCACCGTGGCACAAAGCCTCAGCCACAGCCACCCTTGCCACCCTGTGCTCCGTGGCCCCTGCTGCCCCGCACTCCGGCCCCCCAGCTGACCTTCACCATCTTCTGGTTCCCACTGCTGCCGAGGCATGCCCAGCCTGGCCTTTCGCAAGGCAGCTGCTGGCCACGTGAGGCCGTCTTCCCCAGGTCTCACGAAGATACGCCTCGTGCGGCCAGCAGCTGCTTCACGAAGGGCCAGACTTGGCACATCTCATCAGCAGCTGGCACAAGAAGATGGGGAAGGTCAGCTGGGGGCGGCAGAGCACAGGGTGGCCAAAAGGGCAGAGATGGAGGGGAGAAAGGCGGGTTGGGGGAGTTGAAGCACCCCTGTGGTGGGAAGTGCAAGCAGCTTGCCAAGTGCCTGAATTTTGATCACATGACTGCAGGGCGCTGCAACAGCTGTAACTTTGGGCACTGGACATAAGCAGCATTCGTTCAGCGCCACTGTAACTTCAGACAGTCACTGAACAAACGGTCGTAACTTGAAGACCACCTATATTGCAGGAGTAAGGAAAAAATCCAGAGTTGGGGACTCGCTTTAAGCCCTCCCAGTCTGCTCATGGGAGGTGGATTTGAAGCAGGGGCTTCTGGGTACACAGTCTTTTAACCACACCAGCTACTGGTGTGTGTTAGCTTGGTGAGCTTTGCAGCACGGCAGTATGAAGAGCCTTATTCATGCTGGTGCCACTTTTTATCATGACCTCATCTTCGCAGCTCTATTGTGGAGAAGGCTTCAGGCATGTCTCCCATACCTAGCTTAACGCCATCCTCAGATTCCAAAAAGTGGTCCTGGTGCCACCTTCATCTGCTCAACCTTGTAAAAGCCAACAAAGACAAAAGTTAGACAAGTGGGGGGCACCAAACACCCCTGCAGCCCTCCCAGGAAGGTGGAACCAGGGACAACAGAGGCTTATCACCAAGGCTTAGATGACATCTCCGCTGAGACGACATCTCCCGTTGTTTTTTGGCCTGAAGTGGTGCTAACAGACTCCTGATTTTCGGAGCTGGGGAAACTGCTGGAGAAGGTGGAACGTCCCCTCCATCTTCACAAAGGCCAAACGAAGGACAGCTTGTCAGATCCTCTTGGAAATTCCCAGGCCAGGAATAGACCCTATGCAAATAGCCCTGCAGTTTGCAAACCCTGGGCAGCGCTGGTTTTTCTGGTTTCCGCTTTCTGGGGCGCAAGGCAAGGCAGTCTGAGTTTTCTTTCCCATATCGCCCTTGCCTCCAACAGGCACCGCCCGAAGTTGAGAATTTTGCTTCTCCCAGTTTCCACCCATCTCGGTCTCACAGCTGGGGGGTCTGTTCTGTTTCAGTACGGCCGAGAGACCGAACAGCTCAGCAAACTCAGCCGAAATGAAGGGAGGCAAAATCTCTTCTCCTTTGATCCAGAAGTGCAGGTAATCCTTTCGGTGCAGTGAAGGAGCATTCCTGACTCTTGTTTTGGCTTCTGGATGGCAGGGACGAACCCTATTCCTTGGAGGGAGCAGCCTGACCCTCGAGTAGCTGCGTTTCCTTTATTTGTTTTAACTCACGTTCAGGTTAACCCTTTTATTTCAAGCATGTCTAGGCTGTCTTTAAAGGCAAACACAAAAATAGCTTTTGTGAGAAAATCCATCAAGGCCTCACCCATATGCTAGTCAAACCTTGACTTTTAATGGGCTCCCATTCCGCCAGTTGGAGATGCCAAATTTTGGACCGATTTGATGCCTCAGAAGTCCTCCAGACGAGGCAGTTAAGTTTTTATCAGTTTTATCTTAAGGTGACCACCTCCATAGCGATACAACTGGGGTGCGTACTAATGTCACCAAATGGCACAGCTGATGTCCTTTCTGTCCGCTTACGTCATCTGTATAATGATGTTACAATGCAAACAGCATAAAGAATGCAGTTTGTTTCATTAGCGTCATTCTGCAAGGGGCAAATTGCTGTGATGACAAATTTTCATATTTAATGGGGATTCGGGAGTTACAGATGTCACTTCCCTTCAGTGGTCTGTTAAAATGAGGTTTCACTTGTAGTAAAATGGCAAAAATCAGCTGAGTCAACAAAGACCTTGAGCAGAAAAGGGCTGGATTTTCACATGGTACTATCCCAAGTGTATTTTTAAATTATAATTGTTTGTGTGTGTGTGTGTGTATACACACATATACATGTACACACACACACACACACGCACACACAATAATGATTATATAAAAATAATTATAATTATATAGTTATGTATAAAATATAATTTTATATTTTCACGATGGTTTGTTTTAAAAGTCACACATTTGGGCTGCCTATAATGCTAAGTCGTTTAAAACAAACCATATTACAACTTAGGGCAGTTTGTGAAATCAAACTGTGGCTGAGTTTTGCACTAATCTACACCATGATTTCACCACATTCCCTGGCTTAGAAGGAATCAAATAAACCTTGTTATGCCTTCACAATGCCAGCCCAGCCAGTGTTGGGCTGGAAAAGCCGTTTCCTGCCTGAGGACCAGATTGCACTCTCCCTACAACCACTCCGCCAGTTTCTAAAGAAGGGAGGAAGCAAATCTGGATGAAGGACCTGGCATTTGCCTTGTCTTCCCAAACACGGACATCACGAAGGCTTTCTTCGGTACCTTTCCACCTGAGCCAGGTGGGAAAGGAGTCACCTCCACCCTTTTCTCTTCTAGAGGCTTGACTTCTCGGGACTAGAGGTAGACGTCCAGCCCTTTGAGGAAAGAGCCAGACCACGCTTCCTGCTGAACTGCCAGACCCTGACTTTCAACCTCCTTGCCCACCTGAATGACGGCTCCAAGGACCCACCTTCAAATGTAGGCACCCCACCCTCTCCACAGCCCTATGCAAGTTTTCGTTGTCAGGGCCTTCCTCAAATTTTTATTTAATCGCTCCCAAAGCCAACAGAGCATTGAATTGTTTGTATCCTGCTCCTCGCAACGTGTATTGATCATATGCCAACAGGTCACTGTTGACTCTTAACAACCACCTAGATAGATTTTCTCCCAGGTGATCTGTCCCCAACCTGGTCCTTCAGGTCTTTCAGCAATGCGCTCATCGCTGCTGCAGCCGAGTCCCTCCACCTTGCTACTGATTGTCCTCTTCTTCTCTTCCTTCCACCTTTCCCAGCATTAGAGCCTTCTCCTGAGAGCTGGGTCCTCACATCATGTGTCCACAGTCGGATAATTTGAGCCTGGTCATTGGTGCCTCAAGGGAGAACTCTGCCTTGATTTGTTCAGTGATCCATTGGTTTGCTTTCTTGGCTATCGATGGTATTCTTAGGAGTCTCCTCCAGTGCCAAAGTCCAAAGCTCCCTATCCTGCTTCTTCAAAGTCCCACTTCCATAGAATGTCAGGTTTATGAAAAAATGAAGGATCTTCTTCCGTATATGCAGGTGGAGCCATTTTTCCTCAGCCTGGCACTCTTTGATCTGAAAAGCTGCTGCAAGATCTCAGCAGACTTCCACGTGGACTTAAATTCTGGGCCTGTGCGGGAGATGCTGCGTGACCCTTCTGATCAAGAGCCTGGGAACAGCCCCGTAAACAGTCACTTCCTCCACGGAATGGCTGAATCCAGCTTGCGCGACATAAAGCAGGTGAGAGATTGTGTGGATGTGGGAAACCAGACCCCAGATTTAACAGGAATGAAGCCTCCAGAAGAAATAAGAGCTAAATCAAGCCTAACATGGAGCTAATCTACCATTTGGTTCTCATAGTAGTCAACTGCATGCCAGAGAAAAGGTCTCCAGCAGAACACAAGGTTAAGGCATGGGTCTGTTCTTGCTCCCCAACCACCAGTCTACGTTTTGGGGTTGTGGATCCAGATACTGAGCTTGTTATGATAATTGCCTGCTTTTGCAAAGCCAGGGCACGAATGGTGGTTGGAGTGGATGTCCCTGCTCCTGACTGACCAGCAGGAAGGTGACTGTGGGTTACGTCTTGGAAGGACAGATAATGTCAGTCAGAGATGGGGAACCTATGACAGACCGACTTTGTGGGTGACTCCCCCCCCCTCGGGAGCCAGTAACGCTCTCTTAAGCAAGTAGGCCTGACCCACACCTCCAAAAATATTTTGCAATTCTCCTTTTTGTGTAGGCCGGAGCTTCTGGCTGAGACTATCTCAAATGATTGCCTTCGCGTAGTCTTGTGCCTGTGTCTACCTTTGGGGGCTTTGTAGGTTCTGATGCTCTGCTTTTCTTTTTCACAAAGGGGGTCTTTTCCGTGACAAACCCACACCCAGAAATTTTTCTCGTTGCCCGGGTGGAGAAGGTGCTGCAGGGAAGCATTACCCACAGCGTGGAGCCATATATCAAGAATTCAGACCCCGCAAAGGTACAACAGATCCCACAGGATGGGCCCGTCATACTTAGGATGAGAAAGAAGGCAACAATTGTCTTAAGACAGGACCTTCCACCCAACAAAGCTCCTCCAGTTTGCAGTGGATCGTGAAGGGCAAGGAGCATGCTGTTGAGATAACAACAGTGACTGAGCACAGAAGAGGCATTCATGGCTGGCTGGGTTCCAATGCTGTACCCAGCCGTGGTTTATCAGTCAGAGTGGTTGAGTTTACATACCAAAACAGAACAAGCCATAGCTTAGTGCAATGTGTGGATTGATTTATTTTGTTCATGGGCTACCTCAATAATATGACTCCTAGATCAAGCTATTAAGAGATTGAGAGTTGTGTTGGGGCCCCAGTATTCTTGCCTTGTGGGAATTAAGGTATACAGAGTAACAGATCCTGAAGAATTAGTTTTCCAAATAAGAGAAAATAGACAATGCTGCATGTCTTGGGGTGGGGGGCAGAACGTATTTATTCAGTTGCATATACCACCTTTTGCCCAGTTGTACTCTTCCTGGGTATGGAAAGGAGCAAGGTGAGGGTGGCAATTGAAGATGCTCCAGATGTTCTCAGTGCTCACCTAGAGCATTTATCTGCTCACCTTAGGAGAGCCTCAGTTCCCTGGGCCTCAGGACCTGCCTTAGCTCACTTCTCTGAGATTGGGGGCTTAGCGTGCCCTGCCTGCCAATGCCCCTGGGTCTTTTTCACGTTCCAACTTCAGCTGGCTGACCCACCTCTGATTTGTTTTCCTGCCTTCACAGACTGCGCAGAAGGTCCACAAGCTGGCGAAGCTGGTGTGCAGCCGCCTGGGACGGTACCGGATGCCCTTTGCTTGGGCTGCCAGGTGAGGCTGCTTCAGTGCTGTGCCAATTCCAGCGTGTCGCCCTCCACGCACGAGGAAGATGCCACGAGTCAAGCCATTTACCCACAGCCACCAGGACTAACTGCCATCCAAAAGATGGCATTTGAAGGTTCTGCATGGGGGAGACCTTCTTTCTGACCCTGTTCTTCCAGGAGACATCTTCTTGTTTCCTTCCTCAGAAAGAAATGTCCTGGTTGAACTCTCCACCCCTGGAGGTTTGCTGGCCTTTCTGAGTGCACAGCTAGCATGGCTTCCTCTTCCATCCAAACACATCTGCAGGGTGCCAGGCTGGGTGAAATAGCCCTGACAGTGCTGGAGAAACGTTTTCTCTTTGGCTGGTATTTCATAAACCAACTTTCTTTGGTCAGCACATCTAAAGACACACCACCAAGTTCCCCAAGAAACGTGCCTTTCTTTTTAGCGTACGTTCTCCAGAAAATTGAGCGCACTTCGTTCTCGGCAACATCTCAGATCATGATTTGTATTGCAGTTTTGTCAGGGCAGCTGTGTGAAAAACCCCGTTCCTTTGCCTGCAAGCCCTTCAAAACTCAGTCTGATCTCTTGGCTTGAACGGTTAAGAAGAAACAACCTGGCTAAGAAAGGTGAAAGGCAGCTTAAATCTGAGGCAGCCCCGAGTCAGTTTGTACCAACCCTTTGCATTCTGTTTCCTGACTGTGTTTCAGCACCAGCTTCCTGGCCAAAACGGTCTAATTCCTTTTGCTCTGAAAATTCAGTATTTGGGTGTCTCACCTGGGGGGCTGCGCGGTTTCCGTGAGGGGATGTTGCTCAGGCAACCTTTTCTCTCTCAGGTCTGTCTTCAAGGACTCCCAAGGCACTTTGGACCTGGATGGGAAATTTTCTCCCCTCTACAAGCAAGACAGCAGCAAACTCTCCACGGAGGATCTCCTGAAGTTCTTGGCAGAGTATAAGAAGTAAGGCTGGCAGGGAAAGGGTGTCCCTCTGCACAGCGGGGCCAGGAGACCTTGGCTGCAGAAAGTGTAAAAAATACGTTTTCCAGACTTTTTGTCCCAGCGTCGTTGGGTCGGGCTGCCTGGCTCGTGCTTGCAAGTGTTCTTTGTTCCCTGTGCAGGCCGGAGAAGACGAAGCTGCAAGTGATACCTGGCCAGTTAAACGTTACGTTGGAATGTGTTCCCCTGGAGTTCTCAAGTAAGGAGGGAGAAAAACAGTGGAGGAACGTAAGATGGACATGTTCTGGCATTAATAATCTGGGGTCCTCCTTGTCTGAAGGAGACCTTGTTTCTAAGCCACAGACCGATCAGCTGCTTTCAGGGGGAGAGAGGCAGAGGTACCAAGTCACCCGTCACTTTGGCCTCAACCCTACTTATTCACAGAAACCATGGTTTGAAAACCCTCTGGAGGTGGGATGGGTGTCAGTCCTCTTCAGGCGGCCAAACCAATAGCTTGAGAATTCGTTCGGGAGCTGAGCATTTACATTTCACGAAATCTTCTCGTGCTTTGCTTTGTGTTTATGGTTCAGCATAGTGTGAGAAGCCAACCAGCAGTGGATTATTCAACTAATCATGGTATAATTAAGCAAATCATGAAAGTGCCTTTTGGTTAAAGCACAGAAACTCGATCCTGCTAGGAGAGGTTACCAGAGAGCTGTGCCGATTTGCAGCTAAGTGGAGACAAAAGCTTACAAAGGAAGTCTGTTGCTCCAAGGCCACGTTAGAAGTTGGCCGCTGAAATGCCATCTCAGCTGTGCTGGTCTCCCTCTTCTTGCCCCAGGGCTGAGCACTGCTTTGCCGCCTCAGCCACGGTCCCACTGGGGCTTTATGATCTTAACCAGGTGAGGCAAACAGTTGCGTCCTTTGCTAAAATGTGCTGAGGCGGCTTCCTGCGTGGTCAGAACAGTTTCTCTGCTCCTCCAGATAACCTGACTGCATGGGGCAAGCAGGTGCTGTAATTGTTCCTTTGCATGGGGGGTGTCTAGCTCAGTCCTGCTTTCGCTGCCCGGGGTCGTGCACGTTGTCAAGCCATGATGTGGTCTGTCTGGGTTTTGGCTTCACCCCACATGCAAGCCTGCCGAGGGACGGGACGGCCTGCAAACCACTCGGGCAGCCCGAGTTTGGTGCCACGATGGAAGTCTCTCCCGGTAGGATCAGCCTTAACCGGGATGAAGGAAGCCGAGCATCCTTGCTGCTCAGCCTGTCTATCCCAGGCACAGCGAGTGGCGCTGAAGCTCCCTTGCCGTGTTGCCCTGAGAGGGGGCACGGTCACCGATGCGTTGCCCTGTGCTCTTCTCCTCTGCCAGACTGCGTCACGGCCGCGTTTATCCCCATCAAGCCTGCCGAGGCGCAGCCGCGGAGCAACAGCGTGGCAGCTCTTGAGGTGGAGGAATTTGTGCCCGAGGTGGCAAAGTACTGCTGCCCATTCACCACCTACAGAAACCGACTCTACGTCTACCCTTTGCATCTGAAGTATGACAGCCAGAAGACGTTTGCCAAGGTGCGCAGGGAGCCCCACGTGACTGACACCCACGGGAGGGCGGGGGAGCTTCCTTGCTGCAAAGAGGGTGGCCTGGGGCCTCTGGGGACTGGATTGACTGCTTTATTATTTCCATTTATAGGGCCGCCCGTCTCAAGTTCATGACTTTGGGTGGCTAACAGGGTTAAAAGAACAATATAAAAGCTTAAAAAACAGAAACCCCAAAAACAGCACACAAAGGAGGAGCAGCCAGGGTAAAAACAGACCCACCCATCACAGTTAACCTAAGCCATGTAGGGGCTCAGCCCCACCTCCTGACCCCCAGCCCCAGTGACAAAGCCAATCCCTTAAGGCCCTACGGAAGGCCACATAGTCAGGGCCAATCTTATCTCTGGACTCCTGGTAGCCCAAGTTGGGTCCAGCTGAAGGAAGCAGGCTGCCAATTCACGCGGTTCCAGAAGAATGAACTCCGGGCATTTCTGAACTCCACAGAAGGAAAAAGGGAGGCGGCGTTGGCAGATTCACACACCAGCAAAAGCAGGAGACTCTGGGGTGGGGAGTGAGAAAGAGGAGATGGGCTCACCCTTTGTATTAAGCCAGGGTTTAATTTAATGGTGGCTTGTTAAACTATAGAGGCCTGGTTCACACATAACCAGAAGCTATAAGGCAGAATGTACAATAGTTGCCTTCAAGTACTGGTTGCATTCACACATAATAAATCCAGCAAACAACATTAGGGCCTGGTTCACACATCTGCTATGATGGGCTGTTTGGTTTTGGCATGTCTGAACTTAGCCATCATGGTTTGTTGAACGTGGCTTATTTCCTTATTCACAATGCTGGTCAGCCTCTCTATTGGAAGCCAACTCTGAGTGGTGTACAGTTCCCATCTTTGTAAATTCAGATTACAAACAAACATAAACAATAGTAATAGAACCAATGTAAGAATTAAAAAAAAACAGGAGTGCCACCATCTGGGACCCAACAGTAAAAGCCCCTTTGCACCAGAAGGAGCAGTCAGAATTGCAACAGCAGCTCAGCCATTGTTCCCAAGCCCATCGAGCCTTAGCACAACGTGCGAACCGAGCCAAGGGCTTGCACAGCGGCTGAGAGAGAAATCCGCTCCGCTGTGGGAGAAAGGAGGATCACGATTGCGCTGAGCAAGAAAACGTTCTGAATGTTCCCTTGTCCCCACTGTCGGTCACTCTTCCAGGCAAGGAACATCGCTATCCGCGTGGAATTCAAGGACTCTGACGAGGAAGGTGCCAAGGCCTTAAAGGTACTCCAGGGCCATGCACAGGGAACAGGGCGGTCTTGCAAGAAAATGGTCCTCCTCGCTGGCCTCTTTGTGCCTCCTGGTGCTGGGTGGAGGTGGTGGGGCAGGCAGCCTCTTGGGGCTATGTGTTGAGTTTCTGGGGTGCCCTTCTCATGCTGCCATCTGGGGCTCTTTCCAGAGACAGTTCCGTCAGTCCTTCCCTGTCCTCCATGCTCCAATCTCTGGGCCAAGCCATGCTGCCAGATGAGCAACCTCCTTCCCTTGGAAGGTCCTCTCCACCTGCCAGCCGACCTCTACTTGTCGTGATGCGTGGGCTTCCTGAGTTTTGCAACCACTTGGCACGGAGGGAGCTTAGATCTGGGGCAGGAGGCCCAATGGCACCTCCGTTCCATAGGGAGCGAAGGCAGAAAGTCCGTCAGCCTCTCCAGAATTCCCACTAGAGGGAGCCAGTTGGCCCCAGTTGGAGCTCTTCAAACTTGAGCTCCTGGAATCGTGAGACCTTTTCCACCACCATCTGAATCCTGGGGGTGGGATTCAGTCTGATAAGATGCCCCCTTCTTGGGTCCTAATTCTGACAAGAGGGAACTGAGCAGGGTGCAGAGGGAGTGAGGGAAGGAGTTTTGATGGGTCCCAGAGTTGCACAAAGAGAGAGTGGATCCCTGTTGACCAAGATGGTCTGCTCAAACTGGGAATTCCTGTCCAAAGCAGGCTTTTCTGCCCCACCACCTCAGTCTTGCAACTGGAGACAGCGGGATTGGGCCACTCTGTCCACAACATACATCCTTCAATCCACTGCATATCTTTGCTGGCATGTTGTCCTCCAGTGGAGGAGACTGGGAGAAAGTCCAGAGCCCTCACCGGTAGATAATCATACCTTTTTAGTCTTGCTCCTCTCAACCTCCCTGCGTTCTTGTTATGTTCTGCAGTGCTTCTACGGCAAACCCGGGGAGCCTCTGTTCACCTCGCACGCCTACGCTTGTGTCTTACATCACAACCAGAGCCCCGAGTTTTACGACGAGGTAAGGAAAAAAAATCAGCCACCCCATTAAAGCAGAAGAGGAGATGGTTGATTCTGCTAAAGTTTCCTGGAACTAAGGAGAAAGTGATCTAAGCAGCCTTTATAGAACTCAGGTTTGCTAAGGGTCCTCCTTTTATTTTTGATCTAGCTCAGTGTTTTTCAAACTTGGCAACTTTAAGTTGTGTGGACCTCTACTCCCGGAATTCCCTAGTCAGCCATGCTGGCTGAGGAGTTCTGGGAGTTGAAGTCCACACCTCTTAAAGTTGCCAAGTTTGAAAAACACTGAATTAGATCAAGTTTCAAATTCTCTTCTTGCCAAGATGTTCTTGAACGCGAAGTGACCTTTTGAGGGATTGAGGATGGGTGTTGCACCAGAAGGGAAGACAGTCCGATGGACAGAATGACATGCTGTTCATCTTTAAAAAATGAAGTGGCACAAAATGCACCTGGCGTGGGAGAATTCAGCCTCCCTTCTCCTCCTGTCGCGCAGATTAAAATCCAGCTTCCGATCCACCTCCATCAGAAGCACCACTTGCTGTTCACCTTCTACCACATCAGCTGCGAAATTAACACAAAGGGGACGGCAAAAAAACAGGACGCCGTCGAGACCACAGGTACCGGACAGGTGGAACCCAGAACACCCTCTTTCCCCGCCACCTGTGTTAGGCAGGATTGGGAATCCAAGAACCACGGGGGGTCCCAAGGAGCATCTCTGCGAGATCCAGGAAAATCTATGAATCCGTCCCCAACAGCTCTCTTAAAAGTCTCCAGGAATGGAGCTGCGAGTCAGATCCTTCGTTTCCCCGCCTTGTAAAAATGAAGGTGGGCCCATTGGTATCTGAGTATTCTGATTGCATCAGAAATGGAAGATCAAACATGTGGGAACTATAACTGTGGCGTTCGGGGAGGGTGGAGCTTCTGGCAGGCTTCTGTGTCTCGTTGTGAAAGGAATAGAACTGGGTCATTGGGGCCCGTCACCCCCTTCAGGCGAAGACTGCCGTAACCTGGTTTTCTCTCCTTGGGGTGAGCCTTCCAGGCGTGTCTTGCCAGAAGATACTTCATTTTGGCTGCTTTAAACCACAACGCAGTTGGCTGGCTTTCAGCTTAGCACATGACACAAACCCAGCCACTTGTGTTTTATAAATCATGGTTGATAGCTTAGCATGACAAAGGATCTCAGTTCCACTTCTGTGTAGAGCCAGTTTACTGACCAAGCCATGGTGTCTGGAGTTGCGTAACCTCCCAAGTCCAAATCAAACAAACCCCTTATGGCTTTGGGTGGTGTTTGAGTTCATCTTGGCCTTAAACCTCATTGCAATTATTATTCCTCTATAAGGACCTTGCTTTGCCTGCTAAGGGCCCAACCTGTGGTTCTGGGGCATCCCCACCTAGAAAAATCCAGGGGCAGCTGAGGGACCACAATGTCATTGCCTGCCCCTGTCTCTGTTTTTTCTCCAAATCCAGCACTTGTGACTTTTGTCTTCCTCACAGGCATAGGGTTGGCTCTGAAGACAGCACCCTGGGGTTTATTGATTGCAGCTTAGCAGGACATGTGAATCTGGATTTTGATCCCCATATCTTTGAACTCAGCAACCTTCTTTTCTGCTGTGACCCCAGGATGCTGCCTTCTTCTCCTTCCCCGCCTTTTAAGTCTTCCTTAGCTCTCCTGGAGTCAAAGGGGCATTTCCCCCCTTCCCACAGCATCCAAGGGAGCCTCAAGCAATACCCTGTAGGCTTTGCAGGGGTGTCCACAGAGAGGGGGCTCAAGGAAGTCAAGACATTGGCCGCAACCATACATACCCATGTAAAAACCGTGGACGTCAGAAAGGCGCAGGGCCTTGACCCCATGATCGTGGCTGCCATTTTGACTTTTTTGATACCCACCTCCCCATGGAAAGCTTTGCCTCCCCTTTCCTTAAAGGGACTGGTATTGATCAGGAACAGACGCAGGAGTGGGATCAGCAATGGGGCAGCCCATTTCATGCTGTGGTTTTCTGTCAACTCAAGGGTGGGTGGAAGGCATTACAACGCCACCGTGGGGAAAGGCCTGCGAGGGTTGGAGAAGCAACGTAGGAAACATCCTTGGAAATTGGGCTGTGATTGTGCTGTGCTTCAGCTCAGGCTGAACAGAACCAGGGTTCGTGGAGGTGCTCCAGCTGTGGGTTCCTAAATGAACAGCAGAGACGGGGCACACAGGATCCCCTGAATTATCCTCTAGGACAGTGTTTCTCAACCTCGGCCGCTTGAAGATGTGTGGATTTCAACTCCCAGAATTCCCCAGCCAGCTGTGCTGGCTGGGGAATTCTGGGAGTTGAAGTCCACACATCTTCAAGCGGCCGAGGTTGAGAAACACTGCTCTAGAATTTTAGCTTAACGTCCTTGGAGACTCAGCTGGTCTCTGCAATCATGCTTGCAGTGTGGGAGATGCAGGTGCCAGGCGAACCTTCTGGAGATCTTCCAAGCTGTTGCATCTGCTGCTTTCACCAGCAGCGCAGGCCTTTGCTGACTCCACCGTGTCTCTTGCTGTCCCCACAGTCGGCTTCGCGTGGCTTCCTTTGCTGAAAGACGGGCTGATTATCACCTCCGAGCAGCAGCTCCCTGTCTCAGCCAACCTGCCAGCTGGCTACTTGAGCGCTGGCGATACTGAGGCGCGAAAGGTAAGGCGACTCAGAGATGGATTGGGCATCAGGAGGGCAACGCGTGTGTTCACGCTCAAAGGTTCACTTTTCACCCACCCAACCGGCGTGCCGAGCAAATCCAGAGAAGTTGCACCAAATCAGGCGGGCGTCTCGGAATTACTTTCCTTTGCAAAGTCCCAAACCCCCTGTCATTCCTGTTGCAAACGCCCACGCGCACGTGCATTTTCCCCCGGTTCCTTGGAAATTGCATTTGTGCAAGCAACATGTGCTCTGCCACGCCCACAAAGACCTGGCAGGCTTTGTTTGGGTTGTTCTGATTGCAATGATGACAGCTTCTAGCTGCTGTAAAAGGAGTCGGAAGTCATTCTTTTTTTGTTGTTTTTTGGTATTTCTGCTTTTTTATTTTTCTTTCCTTTTCTGCACTTTCGCGTTCTTTTTCTTTCTGCTTTTTTCTGTTCTCTTCCTTGAGTGTTAGTTCTTGTTAGTTTTTAACCTTTCTGTCTTTTAAAATGTAATAAAGGTATTATAAAAAGAAAACTGCATTTGTGCAAACAAGATGCGCTCTGCAAAACCCACAAAGAACTGGGAGGGTTTTTTGGGTTGTTCTGATTGCAGTAATGACAACATCATGGCTGCAGCATTGGAGGAACTGGGATTTTTGTATACTTTGAAGTACTTTTCTTTCCACGTCAGAAACGTTTTCTCTCTCCCTCTCCCTTGCGTGTGCTGATTTCTGGGTTCAACTTAAATGGCTTTTTTCATCCCTGGTTGGGCCAAACTGCCTTGTCAGCTAGCCCAAGCTTCTTTAAGCAATCTACAAGCTGCAAAAATGCATTTTCCTTCTTTTTGGTCTCCAGCCAAGTATTGACATTAAATGGGTCGATGGTGCCAAGGCTCTTTTCAAGCTGAAACTACACTTGGAGTCCACCATATATACCCAGGTATGTGGAATTGACTAAAGGAGACTTGCCTTTAAAAGGGCCCTTTTGCAACCCCAGTAAAAATAGGTCTTCAAAACAAGGCGGCCGTGATGCTCCCTCCCCCAACCTGCTGGAGGCTCCTTAGGGGAAAAAACACCATACAACCTGGTTTTCTGCTGCATATGAATGACCCAGGCCAGAACGGAGCTGTTTTGCACAGGCCTTGAGGAGAAGGCAGCCCGAGGTCGGGGTCCCCCAGACTGCCGTAAGCTCGGGTGGGGCACAAGTGGAAATGGGTCACCATGTTCTTAAGGACTGGCAAATTGTGCTGCTCTGTGATTTCAGGACCGTCACCTCCATAAATTTTTCCAGTATTGCCAGATGATTCAGGGAGGTGCCAAAGAAGTCCCAGGAGAACTCGTTAAATATCTGAAGGTGAGCTGAGTTTGGACGGTGGGGAATCTTCTGGGGACAGGCTGCAGCCCACTCCCCGGAAGGAAATCCTGCCTGCGGAAAGCAGGCCTGGGTTTTGTGCCTTTACTCCCATTTCAGATCCCGTTCTCAGCATCCCAGGCCTTTATGGATACACCCTTGTTTATTTATCCAAATTTCTGCAATGGATTTGAATTCCATTTATTGCTGATACAGCTGCCCTTCTCACTGCTGACGAAAGCAACAGCAATCCAGGATAATTAAAAGCCATTGCAGTAAGCCAGTGTTTCTCAAATGTGGCAACCCTAAAGACATGAGGAGTTCAACTCCCAGAATTCCCAGCCAGTGTGGCCTTCAATTCCCAGAATTCCCCAGCCAGCAAAGAATTCTGAGAATTGAAGTCCACACTGGCTGGGGAATTCTGGGAGTTACATATCTTAAAGTCGCCAAGTTTGAGAAACACTGCAGTAAGCAATCTGTACCGAATGTGCCGGAGGTCTGAATTAATCCTTCCACCTTACAAGTGGAAGAACCGCCAGTAGCTAAGCACTGGGGCCCAGCACTGATGCAAAAGAGAAAGCCAGGCCATCTGGATCCTGCCCTGGCAGCTCTTCCTGTCCTGTTCTGCTACGTGGGTGGACAAATCCTGTCTGTAACCGATCATGTCTGTCCGTAACATGGTGGGGCTTTTCAGCCCGACTGGTAATGTTTTTTCCCACCCATCAGCTTGTAAATTATGGAATCCTGGGGAAGTGGGAAGAGACTCTTTAGTCACCAAATCCATCTCCTACTCAAGGCAGGAATTCAGATTAAAGCATTCCCAAAAAGTCACCCCCCAGCCTTTACCTGGCGACGCCTCTCTTCCTCTTAGGGAACTTTTTTCTAGCATTCAGCCGGAATCTGCCTCATAGACCTTCAATCTATTGTTTTGCTACCTGGCATTGTGACTTTGCATGCAGCCTCTAGAAGAGTGATGTGCATTTTCGGCACAGTTTTGAAGTCACGTCTCCCGTTTGCTTTCCTTTAATAAGCCCAATTTCAAGCCCTTTTTCCTAATGTGGATGCATGGGGGTGCGTAACTTTTCTTGCAGTCAGTGACCTGTCAATGCAATGAACAGAAATACAGAGACACTATGCAAACAACCCAAGAAATAAAATATTCGTTATCATATTAGAAAATATGAAAGTCCACAGAGGCTGTGTGACATATACCACCTGGCCAGAGCCCGAAGTCAAATGGTTGTCATAAACCAAAATAAAATACAAGTGCTTTTATGAAGACTATTTTACTTCACGTGTGCCTTTTTCTGTGCAATTCTGTGTATCGGAAACTGCATCACAAAGGGGAGAAAAATTCAAAACCTTGGACTAATGGCATCCCAGTTCAGGTATTCACTGGGAAGCCCAAAAGTGGTCCCCTTTATGAAAACAAGGAGCAAACGAAGTTCAAGCGTGTGTCTTTGTTTCAGTGTTTGCACGCCATGGAGATCCAGGTCATGATACAGTTCCTGCCTGTGATTCTTGCACAACTCTTCAGAGTCCTCACCAGCCACTCACAAGAGGAAGAGGTTGCTGTCAACAGTACTATGTGAGTTTGGGCTGCGGACAAGTGATCTTCTTTCTCCCGTGGGAATATTTTCAGCACGCTCGTGATCTAATTCGGCCCGTTACAGAAGCTTACACATCTGGTGGCCTAAGGACGCAGGGCTTTGCAGATGCGAATTTATCCAGGGGCTTTCCCAAAAGAGTTGCTCTGTTGGAAAAACCAAACAAGGTTTTGAACTGCACGCAACGGTTTGTGTCTTGCAGTTTACAGTAGTTGAAGCCAGGATCGATAGCCTTGGGGCAGATGTTCCACGTGAAAGGATGCCTCTTTCTCCAGACACCCTCACGGGCTTACATGTTATCATTTCATCTGCATACATCATTTATAAATTCATTTAGCATTGTCAGTGTGTTTGATCTTGAAAAAAAAAGAGTGTTGTTTCTACACCAAATAAGCCTCCAGTCTATCACTTAGAAAGGCAAGGAAAGCAAGCGGTGGTTATTCCAATTTTCCCTTTTGGATACGGGCTCAGTTACGGTTGGGAATGAGACTTCATGGACTGGATGATGTAGAAGTGGGAGGTGAAAAGAGAAACATCACACAGGTTGTCCTGCAGGCAGTTCCAAAGAAATATATTGCAAATGTAAAAAACAGCAGGAAATCAAAGTGTAGTATGAGTAGAATTTAGGTATTGGCTCCCTTGTGTGATTCCATAATGAGCCGGCAAAATGGCTGCTCTTGAGTGAAACAACTCAAGATGGGCAGGAACAAATGGATGAAGATCCCAACAGAGCGTCCTTGCACATCAGCCAAGCCAGTCAGCCCTGATAGGAAAAGGAGGAGCTATCATGGAAGTGGGATTGCTCTTCCCTGTAACAATGAGATGTGCTCTCTCTCTGCCCTTCTTTTCCAACCCTTCCTGCAGGGTTCTTCTCCACATCGTATCCAGGTGCCACGAGGAAGGTCTTGACCACTATTTACGGACATTCATCAAAGTGAGTTGGGGAAAGGACTCTGTTCTGGGTCATGGCCTCTCTGCCCAGGGAGTCCACCACTGATAGCACAAAACGTTCCTCCTCCCCCACAGTATTGCTTTCAGCCCGAGAAGCCCAGCAGGTCCCAGGCTAAGATGACACACGAAATCTTGGCAGTAGCCATATCAACGATTCTCAAGCAGTCAGCAGATTTCTTGGCCATTAATAAGATGCTGAAGGTGAGACCAAAGTTGGAAGGTCTAGTCCTGCAAGGCCACCTCTCCTCCTTGCAAAGTCTGAAGCCCATCAAGCCAAGGGTGTTGCGAAAGGCTACACACTGCTCCTTGTGTGGCCTTGTCCACACCACAGTCTTCTCATCTCATTTCTTCCCCCTCTGTAAAGTAGGAACAGGTGGGACTTGACCTGGCTGACACACATCTCTCTTCTCTTCCTCTTGGTTCTAGTATTCATGGTTTTTCTTTGAAATTCTGGTGAAGTCGATGGCTCTGTATCTTCTGGATGAAAACAAGATTAAGGTAAAGGCAAAAGCACACCACGGTAAGCTTTTACAGACAAGCCACTTGGGCCTTGTGTGAATGGAAGGAGCTTGGGCTGGTCTTCACGCCTTGCCTCTTCAGCTCCCCAGGCAACAGCGGTTCCCAGAGTCCTACGGTCACGCACTGCATTCTTTGCTTCTCTCCATTATTCCACATGTGAACATTCGCTACAGCGAAATCCCAGAGGAGTCAAGAAATGTCAACTTCTCCTTGGCCAACTTCTTGAAGGTTGGTGTAGTCTTTTACTCCTTCTCTCCTCCCTTCCCCATCTTTAATTACAAAAAAAACAAGAGACAGGCATGCGTTTCATCCCATTGGAATGGCTTAGCCTGCTGGCATTGAGAACTGCTTCTAGGATTGAAACTCTGGAGAGGGGAGGCCCCAGATGCTTAAGGGTTACCCCACAACCCAGACTGCTTATATATAGTGATAATAAATAGCATTTATACACACCAGGCACACGTTCAGTCAATGTGATGCAGGAGGTTCATCTTTTATCCCCTTCCACAGCGATGTTTGACGTTCATGGACCGAGGGTTTATCTTCAACTTGATCAATGACTATGTTTCTGGATTCAGTCCCAAAGACCCAAAGGTAAAATATTAAGGTTCCCGGAGCCATTACAGAGATAGAAAGCAGGGAGAGTTGGTTATAACGCTATTTTTTTTGTCCTTCTCCACATCCAGCTCTTGGTGGAATACAAGTTCGAATTTCTGCAGACCATCTGTAATCATGAACACTACATTCCACTGAATTTGCCGATGAATTTTGCCAAACCCAAGTTTCAGCGCATGCAAGGTCTGTTTAACGCTCCATGACTCAGACACCCAGCAAGCTGTTACTAGCGAACTGCTGATTATTTCTTTGATCTGCATGTGAAGCCAGTGCTTAAGAACTCAGGCTGGGAATCGTTTTAAAACTTCCTGAGAAATTCAGCAAAATCAGCAAATAGAATTTACAAGATTTGGTAATGGCAGATATTTTTATAATTACTGTAGGAGTTTGCTTCACTAAAAGCAGAACATGCCCGTTGGGCACCGTTCATAGTGTGAAATGGGTTAGACTTGAAGATAATACGTATTTTAAAAACCACTTTTTAATTTTTTTTCTCTACCTTCCCCTCAGCTTTTTTTAACTTTTGAAAGAGTCAGATCAAAGAGGTAAAATTCCTCAAATTGTTTAGATTGTGTGTGTGTACACACATCTGCACAGTGGAGCACATTCACTGCCATGTACAGAGGCACAAAATATTGGCTGTGAAGATGGAATGAAAAAAATCTGGGTCCCTTCGAAGATTTCTAGATGTGCCTCTTCTTGTGCCCATCAGTTGTTTTGCTCTATTTGTTCCATCCTAACTTAATCTAGCTAAGTAAATTTATTATTTTCTGTTTCCTTTTGTGGCACATCAGTTAGACTTCTTTTCTATGTCTCTGCAACGGTTTGCCAGATGGAGCAGGTAGAATTAAGGGCTGGAAGATGCTTGGCGCCAAATCAAATGCTCTTCCGATCAGCAAGTATTAGGCCCTGGGAATCGTTCAGCAAGCCTGTTGCAACGCTTCCTAGTCTAACCCCTTGCATTTAGCACCCAAAACATTTTTAATCTGGATTTGCTTCTTAAACCAGCATAGTTTAGCAGCTGCTTCCTGTCTCATCTGAAATGGCGAACAGGCGAAGTTGAAACAGCAGACCGCGGCATCTGGAAGCCGCCTCCTTTCTAAGATTTCCACATGGACACAGCGAGATCTTGATCTGTTTACGCAGCTACAGCTTGACAGTTCAAGAAGCACGGATCTAGCCTCAGCAGTAAATTTTAGTTGACTAATTGGAGTGTCTTTAATGGTTGCCGTAAATAATCCAGGCTGTGGCTCTAGGGTTCCTGTTTCATTCCAGGGCGTTCCAATTCACCCCTGCTTCCTGCCCTCTCCATCAAGCGCTCTTCCTTCTTTCCCAGCCCCCTGACCCCCCACCCCCACCCCCGGCCTGATTGAGCAAGGCCAAACAAGTTAGCCAGTGGTGTTGGCCGGTTCTTCTGCATCTCCTTTCCCTGGGCCTCAGAGACTTCGTCCCCGAGGACCAGATGTCTCTGTGAGCTTGGATAATATAAGAACGGTCCTTTTGACCTTTTTGCAGCAGATGCAAACCTTGAATACAGCTTAACCGACGACTATTGCCGCCACCACTTCTTGGTGGGCGTGCTCCTACGAGAGACGTCGGCCGCCCTGAAAGACAACTCTGACGTCCGATACTTGGCCGTCAGCATCCTGAAAAGTCTTCTTATCAAACACGCCTTCGATAACAGATACCAGCATAAGGTAGAGTAACTTGAGGCAGCGTTGACTTGGTTCGGAGATTGCACTGAAGCATGGTCTGCCTGGGCTTGCTTGTCGTATAACACACCATTGGCTGAGTTTACGCAACATGCCAAGCCAAAACTGAACAAACCACATTATGGTTCAGCCCAGCGTGTGAACCCATTTAGTGCGGCCAGAGATACGGGTTTGGTTCAGAATGACATGACAGGTTGTGTAATCTGTCCCTCGACATGACAGGTTGTGTAATCTGTCCCTCGACCCTGTATCTTGAAGCATTCCTTCAGCCATTTGCCATTTGCCATCCATCTTCTGGCTGTCACTTCTTAGTCCCCCCTCCTAAAAATACATTATTTCAAGAAATTCATGGTGGTGCATTCAGATGGTGCCAACATGGATTTGATTTTGATGAGATCTGATCTACCACCAACCTCTCTGCACTTATATCCCGTCCCTCTGGGGAAGAGGTCTTTTAAAATCCAGCACAGGCCAGGCCGGTCGGCTTCTCTTCTCCAGCCTTGTAAAAGTAGCCCATCTGGGTGGCAGCCAATTGCAGGGTTCCCAGCATCGCCATTCTCCGCGGTGAGAAGCCAAAATAAAGGCCTGAGTCTGATTTGTGGGGCCATCCCCCAGCTGCAAGCCGAGAGGCAGTTCTTGGCCCCTTCACGTGCATTCGATCGGCATTGCCAAGCTGAAATTGTCCAACGTGTTATAAGTTACAGGATGTGCATTTATTGACTTTGCCAAACCTGGAATGGTTGAGGGGGGGTAATTGGTGAACCTGGCTGATGAGGAGGACAAACTAACCAGGAAGTTGCATGCCAACAGAACCTTCTTTCTGCTTGATAGTCACTTAGACAACATCCGGCCTTCCGCTTAGTCTGTTGGAGCCTCCTCTTCACTTGATTCTTTAATGTCCCATGTGTTTTGGGATCCCTCTTAACATGTGTGACTGCCAGAGTTGGGAGCTGGCCAAAACACAGTGACCACAGGCCAGGCCAGCTCCCTCGAGGCTCCTCTGGCATTTTGCAGTTCTGCACGTAGCCAACTCATCATTCAGTGTGGCAGCTGAACTCCTGGGAGCCTCCCTTGGCCCCCTCCCCTCGCCCCGGGTGCATGCGTTTAAAGGCATAGCTGCCCTCTGCTTGGGGTCTGGTGGGGACACTGATGAAGTGGCTTTGGCCAAGAGCTGGGGAGGTGGCAGTGGCAGAAAGGATCAGGGAGGTGCCAAGCAGCTAGAAAAAAATGGGCTGATGCTATTATTTTATTTATTTGTTTGTTTGTTTGTTTCTTTATTGTTTAATTTCCATAGCCATCCGTTTAATTTCTTTTAAAATTGTGGATCTTTCTCGTCCTCTGTTTTAAGGCGGGCTGTTCTATACTGTGCACATTTTTCCTTATTATGTATTATTTTGGTATCGTCATTGCTGCTATGCCAACCCAGAAGGGGTCCGATGCTTTAAGTAAGTACTAAAGGAGACCCGGCACAAAGTCTCCCATCACAGCAAAGAGGCAGCTGGGGGTGGGGGCGTCTCTCTTCTCCAGCCTCTCCTCAGCTGCCAACTTAGAGCTGTTGTGAGATTAAAGGCAACCCCACTTTGGCCCCTGCAAGTTATCCTGATCTTGTGAGATGAAAGGCTTGAATGCAGGTGCAAATTTCTAAAAATATTGGAAGGGAAGACAGTTGCGTCTTCTTCTGGTTGTGAACTGAGACACAGATTACCCAAGCACTGTCTGCTGTTTCAGGCTAAAAATGGTACAGGATACACCTTTGCATCTCGCCATTGTGAGCGCTAGAGCAGCAGTGACGATGTTGGAGTGTGGCTGGAGGTGCCCAGGATCCAGACCAGCCTCAGCCTTAGGAGTCCCTGGGATGATGGCGGGGGGGAGGAATCCTTGAGTCCCTGAAGGGAAGGCAGGATGGGAATCTAACAAATAACTGTAATAGGAACAATCGTGTTCAGATTTGCATTTAGGGCTGGAGATAAAGTGCACCTGGCATGACAAAAGGATGTAATTCTGTCCTTCCCATGGCTAGGATGAAGAAAATGTCCAAAGCTCTCCTTCTTTGATTTATGACATCATTGATTCAAAACTCTCCTTTCCTCTCACCGGGAGGGGTCTCACTTCATCTCCCCTCTCCTCTCTTGCAGAACCAGCAGGCCAAAATAGCACAGCTGTATTTACCTCTTGCTGGAATCCTCTTGGAAAACGTTCAGAGGCTGGCTGGCCCAGACAACCTGTACCCTTGCACACCAATGTCCAGCTCTGTGAGTAATTTTGGAGCCAAGAGTTGTGTTTTTCCAGATGTGGGACGTGCTCTCTGACTCAGTTCACACACACAGCCTGCTTGGGAGAGAAAACCCAGAAACATCAGAAGAATGTTGATCACGGAATCATAAACTTGGAAGGTGCCAAAGGTTGTCTAGATCAGTGTTTCTCAGGCTCAGGAATGTTAGGCGGTGTGGACTTCAACTCCCAGAACTCTGAGGGTTGAAGTCCACACTGCTTAAGATTCCTGAGCTTGAGAAACGCTGATCTAATCCAACTCCTTGCTCAGGGCAAGGTCCACTACAGCATCTCTAACAGGCGACCGCCTTGCCCCGTCTGAGGACCTCTTGAAAAGGAATCTTGTGTAAGACTGTAAAGAGCTGGCAAACTTCTCTGGAAGGAGAGCATCTGCCCCATTGATCTTCCCCTGAATTGCACCTCTGCTGTGAACAGTCACGACCTGGGGGTGGCGTGATGGCCAGCGGTCAATGGTGGTCAAGCAGAAGATTGCTAGCCAATTGCACACAGACAAGAGAGGGCTGAAATTTTGGAAACTTCTGCATTCCAGCAAGCCAGGTTTTTAAAATATACGTTTGTGGGGGGGCACTTTAGAATCCCTTTAAGCCAGTGTTGTCCAAACTTGGCCACTTTAAGATGAGTGGACTTCAACTCCCAGAATTCCCCAGACAACATGGCTGGCTGGGGAATTCTGGGAGTAGAAGTCCAATCATCTTAAAGTGGCCAAGTTTGGACAACACTGCTTTAAGCCCAAATCCCAAACAGAGCTGCTCAGGCGCCTTGCCCGTCCTTTCCCTACACCGCCTGTCTCTGTCATTTGAGGTACCACACAGGTGATATCCATGCCTATCCTTGCTCCTGGATATCCAAATTATGATTTGTTCAATTCCCCCAGCTTTCTGGGGGCACAGGGCACCCTGAACAAGCACCCAACCACTCAGGGTGACTTTGCACACCAGGCCAAGATGTGCCTGGCAGGTTTATTGTTTGCTAGCAGGGAGTCTCTTATGCTCAGCACTGCATAAGTGCTCCTCCCTGCTCTTCATCTTCACCACAAGTCAGCGGTTTGGGAGCGTCTGGATCTGGCCACGAGTCGATCAAATCCTGGGAAGGCCATGGGCAGAACACGCTGGTCGCCAAATATTGCAGGATTTCTGGGTTGGCTTGTCTTTTAGCTCTCCTCCTGAATACGAATTTGAGCCAAATTGCTCCCTTCTCTGAACCCTTTTCCTCTTTCCCCCTGCAGGCCTCCCGCGATGAGTTCATGTGCAGCTTCATGTCGCCCTCCAACAGGTCAAGTCTTATTGTCGATAAAGACTCACGTAAGGAAAGCTGGGTCTGAACCCGGCCCACTCCCAAATCTTGGCAACGGGTTAGGGGTGGAAAGTTTCTGAGTCTGGCAGGAGACATTGCTGGGACTCAGGGCTAGCAAGCCCAGTGTGGGTCTCAAGGCTGGCCCCAGTGCCTGGCAGGGAGCCTCCCTGGGCAAGGGATCAGACCTGGGAAGGTTCCCTGTTTTCCTTCCCCTTTGCTGAAGATGCCGTAGAGCTTCCTCAAGCAATGCTGTGGACAACACACCATGCCTTCCTCCTTCTGAGAGGCCTCCAGAGATGGTGAATTAGAGCGGGTGGCACTGCCCGAAGGAAAAGCTGGCTGAGATCAGACCTTCTTTCTTTGGCTTAACCCCCGATTTGTGTTGGGAGGGAGGGGTCACGTGTATCTCTATGCCGCTTGGGTGTATTTTCACACAGACCCAGATACCGATACAGAGGTGTGTGTGCCTACCAAATCAGGCATGCTGTTCATTGCCCCAATGAAGATCCAGTCTGGAATCACCCATGCGGGGTAGACCTTTCCGTCTAGGGAAAAATCCTATTTTGCTCCTGGACTGGGGGGGCCACAGCGTAAGTTGAAAAAAGCCAAGATGGTGGTTGCATCCGTGTGATCAAGGCTCTGCCTCTTTTTTATGCGCATCGCAACCATCATCTCGACTTTTTTGACCACGCTCTGCGGACAGCCCCGGTCCGGGTCGAGGCGAGGCCAGCGACACTGATCCTGGTGCAACGGGTTGCAAGCCCTCGGCTTTTTTCCTACAGTTTATGGCGCCGCCTTCCAGAATGGACTTTTTATGAAAAGGGAAGACTCCAAGGGATCCCTCGCTTCCGAAGGAACGGCCAGCTCCCCCGATCAGCCTCCCCCCGGTGAAAACGTAAAGTTGCTCTTGCAGAATTCCAGAGAGGCTGGGAACAGACAACGCTGCTCCACAGGCCCTTGAGAGCCGCTCAAGAGCTGGGTCCAGAAATGGCGCCCGCCCTGCCCACACCGCCTCCCTGCGCGCATTTAGGCTTGAGGCAGGCCTGCATGGCTGCCCAGGGAAGCGGCAGGTGACGCAAAGCACTGGGGCGGAGCTGTGTGGTCCGGCCCGCTCACCAAACACACCTGTAGCGTCGGAGGGGCCTCGGAGGCTTCTTCCAATCCAGGCTTTTGTTCTGGGAACAAAATTGCAGCGTTTGCTACTGTTCTCATCTGCCATCCCAAGGGGGGGAACTGGGTGGCCATATTTAACGAGTAAGCTCATAGCGTCCCCAAATGCCCTGCTAATTGTCCCTTGGCCCCTTCCCCTCCCCGCCCTTCTCCCCTGCTCCCTTTGGCACGTCTCGGTGAACACAGATGCAGAGGAGTTCCACGCACAACAGCATCTCCCAGTTTGGGCGGCTGGACCAGTACGAGATCCGAAGCCTCCTCGTTTGCTACCTTTACATCATTAAGATGCTCTCCGAAGGTCAGCCATCTATGTCCCTGTTCCCTGGGCTTGGCAAACTCGAGGGGCAACAGGAGACTTCTTAAGCGGGTTTCTTTCGATTGCAGATACCTTGCTATCCTACTGGAACAAAATATCCCCCCAGGAGCTGATGAATGTCTTGGTCCTTCTAGAGTAAGGCTTCTATTTGTTGTGCATGTCTACTCTTTTTTAAGAAGCTGAGGGGGGAAGAAGGATCGCATGTCGAAACTCCTAGGAAGGAGAACTCTAGATTGCCACATTCTGCCCTTGCACAAGGCTCACCGGATGGCCACGGTGCATGGAGCGGTGCTGAATAATACACGCAGGGTGCCGAAAGAGATGCCAGATGTTTTTCCAGCACTGAAAAGCAGGTTCCGCAGGGAGGCAATAAGCAGGAGTCTCATTCTGCTCCTTTTGGAATCCCCCTTCACTGGAAAAAGATGCGTTTATTTATCCTCCATTAGGTGGAAAATAATTTACGGAGCACAGTTTTCATCAAGGGAAAAAATGAAAGAAGTTAGAGTTACGTGGCTTCCCATGCTGTGAAATGCCCACTTTTTCAGAGCTGGTTTTGAGCTTCCTTATCAAAGAAGTCTCTTACAGATAGTCTCCTTCATATCTTCTGTTTTGGTCCCTATCAACATGCTTTGGCCTTACCTTTGACGGAAAGCAGGCTGCAGCTTCATAGCCCTAGAGAATATGATCAGTAAATACGCCCCAGAGTGTCAAAGTAACCAGCGTGACTGGTGCTACCGAGCTGCGGAAGCGGCGTTGGGTCATAGCCTCGATTATCTGAATTCTCCCTCTCTCTCTTGCTGCAGGGCGTGTTTATTCCACTTCCGATATGTGGGGAAAAGAAACATTGCCAGGTACTGTTGGGAATATGTGTGTTGGGGAGAAAGGCGGTTTGTTCGGTGGATAGACCCGCTGGGCCCAGATGGCAGTGTTGGCCTATCTAGGACCTGGCACCAAGTTGCAGGACGTGGGTGGTGCTCCACTTTGGCGTGGCGCGCTTGGGGTGCATTTGGACCTGTGCTTGGAGAACGGAGGCCATTGGGCTGAGCTGTGATCCACCGGCTGCAGGGTCCACGACGCGTGGCTGTCCAAACATCTGGGCATTGACCGGAAATCCCAGACGATGCCTGTCCTCCGCAGCCGAGCCAGCACCGTGCAGGCGCGGCTCCAGCACCTGAGCAGCCTGGACAGCTCTTTCACGCTGAATCACAGTAGGTGGCCAGAAGAACGCTGGCGGCGGTGGCGGCGGCGGCTCTCGGGGACCTCCTCCGTCGGCTCGCCCGCCACTCTTGCAGACGGGAGCTCGAGGCGGATTGAGCAGGGGCAGCCTGCAGCTTGGCGGCCCCCTGAATGAGCTCTTTCCGACCGCTGCTTCCTCGTCTTCAGTAAGGGTGCAGGGCGGCCAACGTTTGCCTTTTCGTCTCAGGTGCCGGCACGTCAGAGGCAGACATTGTCCACCAGGCCCTGCTGGAAGGCAACTTGGCGACGGAAGTGACCCTGACTGTGCTGGACACCATCGCCTTCTTCACGCAGTGCTTCAAGGTCCGTCTCGGCCTCTTCTCCGCTGAGGGTCCTCCCGCCACAGCAGGGCTGGGATTCTTCTGGACTCTCAGTGGGCTGAGTCTTTTCTTCAGCCGCAGCACCGTCACTTCGGATTTCTTTGACAGACCTTTGTGATCCTCATTTGGGATATGCCCTTCTGCTCTTGGGGCCTTTCACATTTCTCATATTGGATTCATTTTTAATGCATTGATAAGTTGTTGGGTTTTGTTTTGGAATCGGTTCTAAACTGCTTGGCTCGCTCTATTTTCTGTGCCAGAAATGGCCAGCGTCCTCAATAATGGTGGGCCCATCTTGGGTTTGAATTCTCTCTTGCGTTTCAAATTTCTTCCTTCTAATTTCTTCAGTGGGGGAGAATGGTAGATGAGAAAATGTCCTGACGTGCTTGATTTCTGTGAGCAATGAGGAGGATTCCCTGCATTGCATGGAAGGCAGTGCTCTCCTCCTCTTCTGCCACAGCTCAGGCAGAAATTCCCCACAAATAGAAAGCTGGAGTGTCTGGAAGGATTTTGTACAGGTTACAACAATTTGTTTAATGACTGTTCGAAGTTATGACGACATTGAAAAAAGTGACTTGCAGCCAGTCCTCACACTTACAACTGTCGCAGCATTCTGCAATCATGTGATCAAAATTCAGGTGCTTGGCACCTGGTATGTATTTACAACAGTTGCAGCATCCCAGGGTCACGTGATCACCATTGGCAACCTTCCCAGTGGGTTCCAACAAACAAAGTCAATGGGGAAAGTCAGATTTGCTTAACAACCGCGGCAAAAAAAATCATAAAATTGGACGTGACTCACTTAACGATTGCATTGCTCAGCGATGGAAGTTCCAGTCCCAATTGTGGTTGTAAGTTGAGGAGTACCCGTACCTGAACAATTCAGTCATGACAGTGTGCCATAAGTGGTGGAGAATTTAGACACATATACCAGTAGTCCTTGTTTAGTGACCACCTTGTTTAGTGACCATTTGCAGTTACGTTGGTGATGTGAAAGTAACCTTGCAACCAATCCTTGCATTGACAGCCTTTGCCAGTCTGTGAAGCAAAGGAGAGCTGTAGTCAGATCGTAAGCACAGTCACGGTTTCACTGAGCAATTGCTTCACTTAACGACTGAGTTGCCGGTTCCAATTGTGGTCGCTAAACAAGGACAACCTATCCCAAACATTACTCTTCTGCAATTCTTTGGGGCTTCTTTGATGCAGCCATTCCAACCTGCTATTTGCCCAGCATAAAAAAAATAGCAAATTCTCTGTATCTTGAGCCCCTTTTTGGAGTTTCCCAGCCAAAGTCACCTGAACCCATTTCTCCCTAGAATCAGCTTTCGAACAACGATGGGCATAACCCGCTGATGAAAAAGGTCTTCGATATCCATCTGGCCTTCCTCAGAAACGGGCAGTCGGAAGTGGCCCTGAAGCACGTCTTTGCCTCCCTGAGAGCTTTCATCAACAAGGTGAGCGAAGGAGAGATTCCAAGTGACCGAGCGTCAGTCACGGCCACCTCGTTCACCTTTTGGGACCCTCGCTTCTCTCGGTGCTCAGATCAAAATAGATGACTTCCCCAATTCTGCGCAGTGGACCAAAAAACACCTGTTTCCTCTTTCTGGTCATGTTTATTTTTTTTAAAAAAAGGTCTGGATTTTATCCAAGCATGTCAGAAGGTAGGAGAAAGGGACAGGAAGTCTCCAAATACACGCAGACACACACCCTGCTCTTCTCTGTTTACAGTGATATATGCTCCGGCCTTGGCTTAACAAGCTTAGATGGGCGCACCATGCTGAGCAGGCTATTTCAGATGGAGCTGCTTTCGCTCCAGCTCTCCTTCCCTTCTGCGGATTCTTTCTGGGCTCCCTTGTGTCCCCAGAGGAGAAAAGGAAGAGGGTCTCTTCCATTTCTGGGGTTCCAACACCCCGGTGGAATTGTCCTCGCTGACCCCTGGGCTGATTTCCCAAAATTGTAGTCCTTTCCATCAACCACTTTGCTCAGTGGATCTCTCCCTTGGTCCGGCGTGCTCCAGCCAGCTTTCCCGCTGCAGAGTCCTCCTCTTGATCTGCACAGCATTGCCGGCCCAGGCCATATGAAAGCATCTCTAGGATGCTCAGCAGCCTTCCCCTCCGTGACTTCTGCCTTTCGACCAGGGTCTGCAGGACTCCGAGCCTCATTTTGGCCCACAGAAAAACGGCTTTAACCTTGAGGCCGTTGCATCGTCCCAAGTCCAACAGGGCGGTTATTCTGCTGGAAAGCAGGGAGCGATGTTTGCCAGACTTGAGAATCCACTTAATGTATTAGCAAGAAAACGGGGGGGCCTGTCTGGTTCTTCCTTTCTGTTCTGTCCATGTTGGAGCAGGCCTGGCCTTGAGGAGGCGGGAAGAGGCTGCGCAAGGTGCAATGGCCCGTGTTTCTGAGCAGCTAAGTGGTACCTCTGGAAGTCCCATGTTCCTCTCTCTGGCCCTACTTTGCGCACCTTCTGGGCCTCTGGGCCTTTTGCACATCTGCAGTTCTAGGGTCCTAACCCCTCTTTCTCTGTAGCGCTATGTCAAAGAACAGTTAAGGTAAAGTGTGAAATCCAAAACTCTCACTGAAGTCAATGAGACTTGTCATGGCTTATTCTGGTTGGTTTTAATGGGTCAGCTGAGGCCCTGGGTTCATATGCCCCCAAAGCCATGGTTTGCTTTGTTTTAATTCATTGTGCATCCCCAGCCAGTGGTGGGTTGTCCTGTAAACATGGTTAAATAAACCAAAGCTTAGAGCAATGCATGAACCAAGGCCCCCGGAAGACTCTCTTCAGAGCGAGCCAGGCATAAAGAACAGTGAATTCTGATGGCCGGAGGTGATGCTGATGCGGGTTTGACATCTCCACGAGGGAGCAGCCCTTCCAAGGTGGTCCAGGTGGCACCTTTTCCTCCTCTTCCTCCTCCAGTTCCCTGCGGCCTTCTTCAAGGGGAGGGTGAACATGTGCGCTGCCTTCTGCTACGAGGTCCTGAAGTGCTGCACTTCCAAGCTCAGCTCCACCCGGAGCGAGGCCTCTGCCCTCCTTTACCTCCTCATGAGGAGCAACTTTGAATTCACCAAGCGGAAGACCTTCTTGAGGACTCACCTCCAGGTCAGTAAAAGGGGAAGAAAACAAGTCCAGTTTACGAAACCAGACCTCATCTGGCTGTCTTGGCAGCTGTTTCTTCATTATCTCCTTCCTCCCTTTGAAGGGGACATTTACAAGTATTTCTTGCTTTGTCCCTAACCCTGAACCGTTAAGCAGAGAAGGAAAGTGGGAAACACGTTGTGTTATGACCTTAAAGATTTAATAAATATCAGGTCAGACAAGCTTGTATGGATTGCAGGTTACTTCAGGAGACGCTTAGAGACTTCCCAGGAAATACACACCCCAGGGTGATGTGGGGAGGGTTGAAAACAGAGGAAGAAGAAAAACAGAAGTATTGTTAGAGCCAGTTTGGTCGTTGACCTCTGCGTAGCCTGCATTTCACTTCGACTCCCTGCTTGACCCCAGAGGCAGCAGGACCAGGAGTTCAGGGCTGAAGTTGGGCCACTGGACCCAGTTTGCAGCTCCTGAAGTTCCCTCTTTGAAAGCAGAAAAGCAGTGACCTGGTCTCCCCCCCTCCCCACCATTTTTGGCGGGAAACACACCAGAATGCATTCTAAATTTTGAAATAAGGAAGGGGTGGAAATTGGACAATCCTGTCTCTCTTTCTGTGGTGTCTGTGACTTCACCGAAAGCGCACCATCTGAGAAATGTAGCTCCGTCTTTGAAAACGTCTTTAATCATGTCCTAGAACTGAGAATTTGCTTGGGTTTTGCATTCACCCTGGTGTTCCTCCAGAGTCCAGGGTTGTGTAAGTTGCTTTTTTTCATGCCTCCCTTGACGTATTTGTGATTTGGTAGCAAGAAAACAGATGGCTCGGTTCACTGAGGAAATGTCATGGCTGCATGGGAATTCTCAGCTCTTGTCTGAGGCCAAATATAACTGCTAGCTTTCACTAAGCCTGTGTTTGGGGCATGCTTACTAAATGGAAGCTCGGTCCAGAGCAGTGACTCATGCAGAGACGGTCACAAGTAAGACTCCTTCCCAGACCAAGAATGATTCTTCCCTGAGGAAGCTCACGTGGAATCAGAAATCAATCAAATGACCTGCTTTCCATTGGAGGCTTTTTGTGGGGTGATGCAGTTAGCAGACAACTTGTAGTAGATGCACATTTGGGTTCCCAGGAGGTTTTACATCAGCAGTCGTTATTGCGTGGCTCAACTGGGATCCTTTTGATTCTCAGGCACCGGCTAGTGACCTTGTTGCTTCCGTAGCTTTGCCAAATGCCCTTCCTACAAAGTCTCTGTTTCTCCACTAGATCATCATTGCAGTGAGCCAGCTGATAGCTGATGTGGCACTCAGTGGCAGCTCGCGCTTCCAGGAATCCCTGTCAATTATCAATAACTTTGCTAACAGCGACCGGCCGATGAAGGTAGGCTTGGTTTAACGGAGGAACCCATTCAGCTCCTGATGAAAAACACCAGATGGTGAAAGGCCCTGCCTGCTTCTGGGCAAGGATTAATAGGTGGCTTGTTTGTTCAGAGCGTCTTGCAAGCCGTGCGCTAAACTTTTCACTCAGCGGTTACTGGGTAACAGCACCACTTTTGGAAGCGAGTTGTGGCACCGTTCCCTCCACGAGTCGTGGCTGCAATTCAGGCTGGAAAGGAGGACCTGGAAAGGACCGTTCCAGGAACTGAAACCTGCTGAGGGGAGGGGGGGAGATAACATTAGTAAACAGAAGATAGATTCAGTCCAAAATATTCAGTGTTCTATGCAAACCATCACACGTAACTCTGGATTGCAACCTTGAGGTGCAAACTGAGGGATGCAAAATCAAATTCAAACTGGGGGTGGGGTGAAATGTTCCCCACATCTTTTTGGCTCAAAAGTGGTGGCCCAGGGGGCGGAGTGATGGTTCTGGTTGTAAAAGATTTCATGAGATCAACCGGCAGGTTTCCCCATGGTTGCAGCTCACGATCTCTTTCATGGTGCCAGAGATCCCAGGCCCTCAAGAACTTCATTTTTTCTGTGTCTGTTTAAAATTTGATACGGTTTATATCGGCGTTTTTCAAACTTGGCAACTTTAAGACGGGTGGACTTGGCTGGGGAATTCTGGGAGTGGAAGTCCACCCAACACTCATTTATATGGTTACTTCTCAGCCCCATATCTAATAACTTACTCCTGTTGTTGCATTAGAAGTTACAATTCGATAGCATCGTTTGGAGAGCTCTGGGAACCACAGCCAGCATTTCAGAGGTCACTTCCAATCTGATTGCCGCCTGTTCCACCCAAGTGATCTTCCTCCCTCTCTTCTGTATTTTTATGTGTTTCCTGGTTCGGCCAGAATCCCCTGGAATGGCCCAGGATGGTCTTTGGGATATGCCCACAGCTGTCTTGGTGCAAAATTGACGGCCTCTTTGGGCTGTTGGCCCCCTCCTTCCAATAACGCGTCTCTGTGCATGAGGAAGTAACAGCTGTTGAAGTTTCTGGTTTTTAGGCCCCCATTTCCTTCCCAGGACCGAGCTGCTCCGTGTCTGCCATTCCAGCATGTATTCCTCGCAGGGCTGGTATAATTCTGGGCCTTTTGAGACGGGATGGTTCTGGATAAGATGTTTTATTGTGCAGTCGGGTTGCCTCATTTGCAGAATTGCGTTCGCTTGGCTCTTTTTCCAAATGTTCCTCTAACCTTTTCTGTCTTGGCATGGAAGACGCATTAAGGAAGGAAATACGCGTTTGCTACACAACACTTTCTGAGCCTTGGTGCCAAAAATTGCATCCTAATTGGTGGTATTACAAAGCAGCCACCTCTCCTCCGCAGCTATGTGCAAAAGGGGCAGTGTATTATGGTTCCTGGAGGCAGGAACCGTCGCAGAATTATTTTTCTTTTGTTTCTAAAATAGTGCCAAGCCCTTATTGAGGCTGTCACCCAGAAGTCTTTAAACAAGGTAGAATAAAACTGTAGCATCTGAAGCTTGTAGAAAGCAATGTTTGGATGTTTAGGGTTTAATCATTCGCTTCTTCCTAACTTGAAATAAGCGTTAGACGGTAGACCAGATGGTTCACCTCGAGGCATGGACAAAGCAGAAAAGTGGGGAGGGGGAATCTTAAACTATCCCCTCCTCCAGCTTGGAGCCTGTTGTGGTGGGAGACACATCTGATAGTAGATCTCCCAAATGGCCTCAAGATTTAACATGGGGGAAGGAGAAATGCCCACCCCAGCAAGGGCTCATTGGGAAGAGCCCCTGGACCCGCTTCTCCTCTTCAGCCCAGTTGTCCCACTTCTCTGGTTCAACTGCTGGAGGAGCAGCGGGGAGAAGGTAGATTTGAGATGGGAGAGAGGGGCCTTGAGGGGTCTTCTCCAAAGGCTGTCAAAGGGATTTTAATGGTCATTCCTGTTTCTACCCTGGCCTGGGCTCTTTTATGGCAGGCAACCATGTTCCCTTCTGAAGTCAAAGATCTGACCAAGAGGATCCGCACTGTGCTGATGGCCACCGCGCAGATGAAAGAACATGAGAAGGATCCCGAAATGTTGGTTGACCTGCACTTTAGCTTGGCCAAGTCCTATGCCAGCACTCCGGAGCTGCGGAAGACGTGGCTGGACAGCATGGCCAAGATCCACATCAAGAATGGAGATTTCTCAGAGGTAATGGCCTTGGGCAATGCCAGTCCCTTTGACCACATCCAGGAAGTGTTGACTGTCTTGCGCTAAGCTTTGCTCTTGTTTCACAGGCAGCCATGTGCTACGTTCATGTTGCAGCATTAGTGGCAGAGTTTCTTCACAGAAAAAGTGAGTGTTTGATGTGGGGAAGACCTGGGGGGGCAGAGAAGTAATTTTGAAAGCCTTCCTTCCTGCTGTGCAACGTTTGCTGCGGGGCGAGCTTCTCTGGTGGCAAATGCCTCATTTTTGCTCCCGCGAGTGGAGACGGTGCCATGGTGGTCTGGCACTGAAACAGTTGGGGGGTTTCTAACAGCTCTGGGTAGCTAACCAAAGGTCAGTTTGTTTTTGTACTTTAGGCACCCTTGGTAGTCCAAGCAGCCGAACAGGTGTATATGAAAAACCTGGTCAGATTTTGGGTGAGAGCTTACCCTAAAATCTTGTGAGCCTGGGGCTGTTATTTAGGAAGTTATTTCAACGTTACAATTAGAAGTTGCTTTGATCAGTCGCCCTCTGGGGGAGATGGGCAGTGTATAAATTTAATAAATAAATAAAATAATAAATAAAATCTGTGGACAGTGTTTTTGGGGAAGATTGATGTCCTGGCACAAACAGGAAACAGGTTGGAGGGGAGACAAAAAGAGTCGAAATGACTATGCAACCAGTGCCTTTTTTAAACACCTGAAAAGGGAGATTTTGGATGGTGCAGCTGTGGCTGTCATGGTGGCTCTTTTGATGGGTGCCCCCGGCCCAGAGCATTTTGGCTTAGGACCCTAACACGCAGCGTCCCAAGACTTGTTTGTTAGTTTGTTTATATATCAAATTTGTCACCCCCATCTCATTAAAAAACGACTCTGGGCGGTTTACAAAGAAGTTAAAATCAATTAAAAATACAGTGTAAAATGGTCCTGAATAAATTGAAAATAAATACAGTCCAAGAATAGATGTTAATTGGCAAGTAGCTCAGGGAGCGTCATCAAGGCGCCAGCCGCCCCCAGGATTGCGTAAGATGCTTCTCACCCACGCAAGCTGGCAGAGCCAGGTCTTTAATCCTTTCCAGAAAGCCGGGAGGGTAGAGGCCCGCCACACCTCTGGGGGGAGAATATTCCAAAGGGCGGGGGCAATGGCAGAGAAGGCCCTCCTCCTGGAAGTATGAAACCATTCCATTGGCTGTCAACAGTTTACCAAGCTTAGTTGAAAATGGCATTTTAGGTTTCCAAGCCATGTGTGGCTTAGGAACCCAAAGCTGGACTGCCCCTTCTAACTTTTATCTGCTGCCAAGTTGGGCACCCTGAGGGTCCAGGACCTTGTGTGGCCTCTGAACTTTTTTATGATCCCCAGTTGCTGAAAGGTTTTGACTGTTTTTGGGGGTGGAAAACACTTGAACACGGTAGCCTTCAACAGCTTAACATCATTTTCAAAAACCAAGTAAAGGCTACCAGAAAACTCCAGTCCCACCCAGCTTGACCTCCGCTCCCAGCCAAGAAATTTCTTCCAAGATGAGCCAGGAAGAGAAGCCGCAGAGAAGTTCTTCCCCGGAGTGTTTGCTCATCTGCCTCCGTGCTCTCAGCCCACGAAGAGCCGCTGACGTTCACGGTTATCGTGACTCTGTTGTTGGGTATTTTTGTGTTAAGCTGGTCTGTATCCCTCTGTAGGGTTTTTCCCCACAAATGAACTTGTTGGATAAATTGAAAGTAGGAACAGGCAGAGTGTGCAGGAAATAATTAAGTTGCATCAGTTAATTTATCTATAGATAGCAGCATGATACCAGGAGAAGACCAGAAAACAGTCTTATCCTGCAGGGGCCCTTCAGAAGTGTTGGACTACAACAGCCAGAATTCCCAGTCCACGTGGGCATTGGCTGTCTGGGAGTACTGGGCGCCACAATCCTGATACATTTGGAGGGTCTCAGGAAGGGGGTGGTGGACAGAAGCGACATGAGAAACCGCTGAAATGTAAACATGGTACAAGATTTATATGTTTGTTTAAACAATTGTTTGTTTAAAACTTCTGTTTTGGGAGTGTTGTTTCTTTGGTATCTTTGCAATAGATAGGAAAATATCCATTTTCATATCCAAAACTTTCTAAAGCATATTGAGTTTTTTTCCATTATTTAGTATTTTTTATTTTTAAAACCAAGAAGTGGAATTCTTTATCAGCTGATCTGGCCAAACTTGTCATAGAATTGAACTAAAAACAGAACTGACTCCTGCTGTGGTTTGTGGTTGGTTCCTGTACTGGATTCAGATGGACTTTCCAAGGACAGTTAATCTGACAGTTTTTGACCGTGGAGAAAAATGCTTCAATTAGCTTCTTTGAAAGCCGGTGCCTCATTTCATTGCAACAGGCCTTAATTTTGTGCAGAGAAACCCAGATTTGCTCTGGAATGCGCACTCCATGCACCTTTAATTTTTTATGCATTTATTTTTCTTCCTTCCTTTCCTCCTTCCTTCCTTCCTCAATCATATAAGGTTTCAGATAAGCTGAAACATTATTGCATCAAACCATCATGTGGTCTGTTTGAGGGTTCCCAGGGTGTGTGTATCCAGTTGCTCATCTGGGAATTCTTGAGCATCAAAATACTTTCTCAAGAAGCAGGGATCTCGAATTCAGATGCCAATATGATGCAAGACTGTCTTTTTAAGCTCAGAGATTATCTCAACCTGAGGCTCAGCAGATGGAGATGAGTTTTATGCTCAGGTTTTTGTTCTCCTCCTCCCTCCTCTTTTCCATCTCTTCTGTTCTGCTTTTGCAGACACTCACCCAAGCCCCAGATTGCCCTCTTGGGTTGGAGGACTTTTCCATCTCAAAAATACAAGTTCGCGAGAGTTCCCACAAAAGGGGAACTTGATGGCTGAAGCTTGAAAAACAGTCAAAGGAAGCTCAGCCAAACTTAGCATGCCCCTGGGTTGAGGCACCACCTGCCCAGGGCGTTAGATCCAAACCTTAGGCTGATGCCTCCTCCTTGTTTTCTGTGTTATTTTCCATCCTAATGAGGGCTAGAACTCAGTTTTGAAATGTAAAACCCTTGCCAAGGAATGAAGTTCCATGACAGACTCACAGGTAGGTGTTCCAACCTGGCAGGGTTTAAAAGTGAAACCTGCTGCCTCCATGTAAGCGTGGCCAACTGACTTCCAAGGCCTTCTCTCTTTCTTGATTCCCGTCTGTAGAGTTATTTCCTACCGGATGCTCATCCTTCAGGAAAATTACACCCAACATTGATGAAGAAGGTGCGATGAAAGAAGACACGGGGATGATGGATGTTCATTACACTGAGGTAAGGGAAGCTACTGAGGGGCTCGAGTAGAAGTCAGAAGCGTGACCCTTTGGAGAGCTGAAATCCCACCAAACCACTTCAGCACGAGACAGGCTCAGAAAATGGAAAGCTGCTTGATTTCCTATGAAACAGGAAATATTTCCAGGGGTTTTTTTTTTCCTTTTTTGAAATTGGCTTTTGCTTGAGACCTCCTGCATCTCTCAAGACTCATTATTCAAGCAAATGCCTTACTCTCTTGATAAACCACTTTGAGCACCTGGAAGAGCCATGCAAAAATATTTTAGTAACTAAATAAATATGGCGAAAGGGTTCAACCGGCCTAACCAGTTTTCCTTTGGTGAGCTCACGGGTGTCCCAATCAATGCAGCCAAGCCCAACTGCCTGTGGGTTGGTGGAACCAAGCTTCTTCAGCTGTCCAAAGAGGAGATAAAAGGCTCGAGCCACTTTTGCCAGACCCACCACAGCTCCTGCAACTTCTTCTCTAGTGTGCTCCTTCAACTGTTTCTAGCAACCTTCTGCACCTTGGCACCCACGATTGGGACTCTAGCCCCAGAATACCCAGCTGGTATAGCCAAAGTAGGGTGGGAATTCTGGGAGTTGCAGGCGCAGTAGCTCAGAGGGAGCTGCGAGATGGAGAAGGTTGGATCCTCTAAACCTTTACAGGCTCCATCTCAGTTGCCGTAAAGGAATTTAGAGCTGGTCTTGGGGGAGGCGTGAGTGTGACCTGAAGGGCAGACCTGGATAACAGATTGCCCAGAGATAGAGGGGAGTGTGAGAAAGAAACTCCAAATAACCCTGCCTCAGTTTTGTTTAGTGCAACATGGGACAGAGAGAAACAGGATAGGCTTTCAAGAGTCTTATTCTCCCTACTACAGTAAGGAGCCTTCCTGGAATCTGTGCCATGTCGTGTTCTTGCCTGGCCTGCCCCAGAGGTCCGACAGTTACTCACTGTTGAAATCATCAGAAGCAGGTTTTGCTTGCAACCCCCTTTGGCAGGAATCGGCGAGGCTGTGTCAGGCGCAGGCTTTTCCTTCCGCGTTTCAAAGGTCACTCCTACAAGCCGGGCTCGCCATCTTTGGCCACGGTCAAAGGCTTGCTTGCTTGCTTGCCGTGATCCACTCTTCTCTCCCACGACTCGCAGGAGGTGCTGCTGGAGCTGCTGGAGCAGTGCGTCGACGGCTTGTGGAAAGCCGAGCGATACGAGACCATCACCGAGGTTGCCAAGATGATCATCCCCATCTACGAAAAGCGGCGCGAGTTTGAGGTAGCCAATCCGAAGCAGGCACAAGCTTTTCTGCCGCGTCCTGCCGAGAGAAAGAGCGAAACCAAATTAGCCAGCAGGTGAAAAGTGGTTAATCCAGATTCAGAGAAACTGAAGCCAGCGCAAGGAAGGGTGGCACAGGTGCTTGAGGGCAGCAGCATCTGCAAGGGGAGGGTCAAAATGAGCAAGAGGGGGGCAATGCAAGCCCCGCCCCTTCTGAACATGCATTTGCAAACTTTGCAGGTGCATGTTCAAAGGGGACGGGGCTTGCATTGCCCCACTTGCCCATTTTGACCCATTCATCTCTGCCTCCCCAATACAGGGGTGACCCAGGGGACCTGAAATTAACCCTGCCAAGGAGAGTTTGAGGGAAGGGGTTATTCAGCCTTGAGAAGATTGAAGGGGATAGGATAGTACCTTGGAAACACCGGGTGTCTCAGTTGATCACATCAAACAAGCCAGAAGAGTGATGCAGCCACTACAAAGGCAAATACCCTCCTGGGGCACATTAACAGAAGCACAGAGTCCAGATCGTGGGAAATAGTCAGTGGCTGTAATGTACTTGCCCTGGTCAGACCTCATTTGGAGTCCCATGCCCAGTTCTGGGTACCACAGTTCAAAAAGGCCAGCGACCACCTGGAGCACATTCAGAGGAGAGCTACCAAGATGGCAAGGCGTGTCTGACTCTCACATTCTGGGTTTTCAGGCACAGTAGCCTCAGGGGCATTCTTGCCGCAGCAAGCTTGAAAATACCCCCGTGCAGGGGCAAACGTTGAGAGGGGAAGATGGGGAAGAAGAACAGGGCTGGGCTACATTTTGGAGACTGCATGGATCACTTTGAGTCTGACAAGCTGTGTCCGTGCTGTGGTGGAAACTTGGGTGGAGCCAGAATGCAACCCCCTCCCCTGTTCTTCTGGGGGGTGTAGTTTAAGGAAGATACCTTTCTTTCTTTTTCACTCAGTTTACTTTAAGGCAGGATGCCCAGTTCTTCTGTTTGCTCAATCAGAAAGTGCCCGACTGGTGGCTGTTGGGCTCAGAAGAGACTGCAGGAACCACAGGACGTGGCTTGAGGTCTGGTCTCCAGCTCCCCCAAAGCATTCGGGCCTTCTTCTTGTAATGTCTTTTTATTTTCAGAAACTGTCAGGCCTTCAAGGAAGACCAGACCAGGAAACCAAAGTCATGCATGCTAATCCTGAATGTGCTTCCCCCCCACCTTATGTTTGCGAGAACTAGAGAGGGTCTTGTCTGAGACACTTCCTCGGATTACAGTTCTGCCCTGGACTCAGATTTATTTTATCTGACTGTTGTCTTGGTTGCGGCTCTTCCTCCTGTTCCTCAAGGCTGTTCCCTCTGCCCATTACAGAAACTGACCCAAGTGTACCGAACACTCCACGGCGCTTACACTAAAATCCTAGAAGTGATGCAGAGCAAAAGGAGACTCCTCGGCACCTACTTCCGAGTCGCGTTCTATGGACAGGTGAGCCCGTGGATTGCTCGCACGATGGACGCAGGGAGTCAATCAGCTATGGAGCTCTTACCCTGAACCAGCATCCTGGTTACTTCTTCAGTTCCTTTTGGTTGGTTGATGGCCAGGCATCTGCACTGCGTCCACCTCCATGCCACCCTTGCACACGCTTCATAGTTTACCCAGTACCACTTTGTCTGTTGCCCCTCTGAGGGCTCTTTTGGCATCTCCAGCTTCTCCTTCCTCCTCCTCCTCCTTCCTCTGGAGACGCTTTCTAGGACATGTGGATCAAACAGCTCCGTTTTCTTTGTGGGATGGTCTGTCTGAGGCAGTGTTTTTCTACCATGGCCACTTAAAGAGATGTGGACTTCAACTCCCAGAATTCCCCAACCAGCCGTGCTGGCTGGGGAATTCTGGGAGTTCACACCTCTTTAAGCCGCCAAGGTTGAAAAACAGTGGTCTAAGGCTTTTCTTCTGGGCCATGTCTAGGAGAAGTTTTCCTAGAGTTTTGAGAAGTTGCCAAGTTTTGATCTTTTGTGACATCAAGGGACTCTCCAGATTCGCCTCAAAAACTCCACATTTCAGCCTGTTCTCAGCCTCCTTGGATATTGTCCACATTCCGCAGTTATAAATGAAGTTGGACCAGATGTAGCATATGATTGATTATTCCTAGTGTTAAATCCATTTCCCTTGAGGTTAGAATCTCTTTCTGATTCTTCCATTTCCTGGCAATTTCTATGCATATCTTATTTCCCCAGCTGCTTTCCCGTTGTCTGGGACTGAGGATCCAAGACGAAATTCATGACTTTCTTCATAGGGATCATTGACCAATGTTTTATTCTGAAGGGTCCTCTTCCCATGAGGTTGCTCTGTGTTTTGTTGGGGGGGGAGTGATATTTAAATACGGCCTGCACGTACTATTGATTACTACATTTATTTTATTAGCGTTCTTTTCTTACTTTATTATTTGTTCATTTTAGTATTTATTAGTTTATTAGAAGTTAGTATTACTAGTTACATTTATTACTGTTTCCTTTTTTCACACCGGACCTCCTCCTGAAGGAGCCCAGCGCACTGTATAAAAGCAACAGTAAAACAATCTCCCGTAAAATAAACTGCAGCAAAACTCACCCATCTTGAAATAAGATAGTAAAAGCAGGCAAGACGTAAACATTAAAGCAAAGTACAAAGTTCATTGGAAAGATTTGGCAATGCCCGTTGCCTCGAAACCCAGCAGGGCCAAAGCAGGCCCAGAGTGCGGGAATGCGGCCAGCGAGAAGGCCGGGCCTTACGCCCGGGCACCAAAGGGGCACTGGAGCGGGATCGGACGTCCGGGCTGTGGAAGGAGGTCAGAGGCCAGCACCTGACGATCCAACTTTCGCTGTTCTGTAGTGCTAGGCAGCCTGAGAACCATGGTTTATGTCTGCTTCTCAGTGGGCTGTTTCACACTGCTGTCTGTCTGCCTGTCTCCCTTCCTCTTGCAAATCTTATTCCTGGTTGTTCTGGCTTCTGCAAGTTCAGAGCCTTTGGAGGTGCCCGGCTTTGAGTGTGGCGTTAGAGCCACGAGGATGCTCCGCTTGAACAAAGAAAAGTGACTCTCCCAAACCAAGGTTCTTGTTCCCAGCTCCTGATGTGCCTCTGTGGAAATGAGCAGCTCTAAGTCCCCCATAACCTCTTTCTAAAAATCAGACGCTTAAATAATTACAGGCTTTCTTTGAAGAAGAGGATGGAAAAGAGTACATCTACAAGGAGCCCAAATTAACTGGCCTCTCAGAGATATCCTTCCGGCTGCTGAAACTTTACGGAGAGAAATTCGGAGCTGAAAATGTCAAAATTATCCAGGACTCAAATAAGGTAATATGACAGCATGGCTCTGATTCTTGGCAGAGCGGAACCGTGTTAGCTTCCAAGGGGGGTGCTGGACCCCCTTTCACTGGATATGTTTGAAGAGAAGCTGGACAGCCATTTGTCTGAGATGCTTTAATTAGGGCTCCCGCCCTGGGCAAGGGGTTGGACTAGATGGCCTCAGGGAATACTTCCAACTCTGTGCTTCTGCATTCTAGTTTATTCACAATCTGATCAAAATGAAATGGCCAATCTGGCTAGTCTCACCCAAGAGTTTGCGGGCCAAGCTGGTTGGCTTAGACAAGCTTTGCCAACGGAGGGGCTGACTTGGCATGATCCATAAAAGGCCTGTTTTGCTCACAGGACACTGCTGAACGCTGGGCTGGGCTTGGTGTGCCTGCCCCAGTGTTGAGTTAAGTCAAGGAGACCAATGGGGGAACTTTGGTGTGCCGCACACACGGCCCTGCGTGGCCTGGAGGCTCCTCGCCTGAGCTGGCTGCAGGGGCCATGGTGGGGAACTTCCTTCCAGTTGCCATCATCTCAGGAGGCTCCCAATGGCCACCATAGGCTCGAGATCCTGCAAAGGTGGTCTCCTGACTGGAGATCTCTGGATATCCAGCTGGGTTGATCCTCTTTCGTTTCCTGTCAGCACCTTCCATTTTCTTACTCCAGGTGAACCCCAAAGACTTAGACGCCAAATACGCTCACATTCAAGTGACTTATCTGAAACCATTCTTTGACGAGAAGGAGCTCTCAGAGAGGAAGACGGATTTTGAAAGGAACCACAACATCAGCCAGTTTGTCTTTGAGACACCGTATACCTTGTCTGGGAAGAAACATGGGAGCGTGGAGGAGCAGTGCAAGAAGCGGACCATCCTCACCAGTGAGTGTCTTTGTGTGTCTGTGTGTGTGTGTGTGTGTGTGTGTGGTTATGTTAAGTAATTCAGAGGCTGATTGGCCATCTCCAGAACTGATTAGTAGAAAGGCTTTCTTAAGAAAAATAAACACCCCACCTAGTTGTATCAATATAAAAACAATAGCAAAAGAGCATTTGCAGCAGCTAAAAGTCATGTCAAAGTCAATATTACCATTTGTTGAAATGGAGGCCAATAAATAAACTATTTGGAGATTAAAACACTCAGAAGCTGAAGAAACTCAGATTGAGACGAAGACAGTGTCTTCTGGGAGAAGTGGTCCTTACATGATCTCAATGTCTCGAAAGCCAGAAGTTGACTGATTAATTGATTATGTGCCATCAAGTTGTTGTCAACTCTTAGAGACCACCTAGATAGATTTTCTCCATGACAATCTGTCCCTAACCTGGTCCTTCAGTCTTCCAGCGGCACCCCCATTGCCATTGTAACTGAGTCCATCCACCTTGCTGCTGGTTGTCCTCTTCTTCTCTTTCCTTCCATCTTTCCCAAAATTAGAGTCTTCTCCAGAGGGTTGGGTCTTCACATAATGTGTCCAAAGTAGGACAATTTGATCCTGGTCATTTCTGCCTCGAGTGAAAACTCTGGGTTGATTTGCCCCTGAGTATTCTGGCAACACGTGGCAGGCACCCCCCCAGCCGCTCACAGTCCTTGTTGCAGATCCGAACAGTAATGTGAAGACTGAAAGCAGTGAAAAGGAAACCCCTTTCCGATGGCAGGGGGAAGTTTACCCTTTGCTGTTCTGTGTCCTGCCTTCAACGAGTATGTTTGTGGGGGCAGGACCAGGAGAAGGCCGTAGCGCTCTTGAGTTTTAAGGACCTTTGGACCGTGACTGAGGCACATTGCAAGCCTTTTTGTGAACTTCCAGCAAGCGCTTGCGCAATCTCCCGAGGGTTTTGTCATCGTGGACACTGCAGAGTGAGATCCCAAATTATCACGAGGTTTAGTAATCTTAAAAGCTTTTGTACAAAGGGGGGTTATCACTCAAAACATTAACAGGTCTTGACCTATGAGCGTTTATTAATCCTACAAGAAAGCTTGCATGGATGCCTAATTTTCCAGTCTGCATTAGTCCATATTTATGGTATGTTGAGAGGGCTTTTCTTTCTTCACTCCAAGCCAAGTGAACTTCAGTTAAAGCAAACAAACAGATTAGAACTTCAGGGGCCTCGCTGGGCTCCTTTCCTCAGAAGCAGACATTGACTTTGAGCTAAATCTCGTAGGCAGGGAGCCCTCGACTCTCTCGACGGCCCTCCTTGCAAGGGCACCAATCCTGGGGCTCGGCTCTTTCTCGTAGCCTGCAACTCCTTCCCGTACGTTAAGAAAAGAATCCCCGTGAACTGTGAGCAGCAGATGAACCTGAAGCCGATCGACGTGGCGACGGATGAAATCAAGGAAAAGACCTCAGAACTGCAGCAGCTCTGTGCTTCGCCAGAGGTGGACATGATCCAGCTGCAGTTGAAACTGCAGGGCGCTGTTTCAGTGCAAGTAAGCAGCTGGGCACATCTGCTCTGGAAGCGAATACTCTCCTGGCTGGGGGCGGGGAGTGGGGGTGGAGGAATTTGGCGGCTTTTAGATAGAAGGCTCCTTCTAGCTCTGCCATCGGTGCCTTTCCACTGTAAGCTACCAACAGTTTAAACATAGTTTACTGAATAAACCAAATGGGCTAGGTTCACACAGTCAGGTAAGCCATAAATCATGGTGCACAACCACTTCCTTTCTGAATTTCATGGGTAAGAAGCCCACCCTGTGACTTTTACTCCTCCAGAAGGCCTGGGATCCCTCACCCTGACGTTCCATCATCATAGCAGTTCCATTGGGGTGTCGGTGTTTGCCCTGTGTGGGTTTGTTATGCGTTTAATGAAAGGGAGTTAGCTGGAGACCCCAAATCTCCTTTGGACAGATGGGGGGCTCCTGGAGTTCCTTCTGGCCACAGCTGCTTAACATCAGGGGCACCGTTTCAAGGTAGGGCCTGAAACAAGCTAGAGACGGCCTTTAGAAGCCAAGCGTCTGCTCCCGGCTGCCCACGTTAAGGCTCTGGTGCTGCCCCAGTTCATGGGGGTGGAAAGAGGAATCTTTCTTCTTGCCCCTAAGGGCTGGTCGACCCAGATGCTGAGGGGCACGGCTGCTTTGAGGACCCCTGATGGGCTTCCCCAAGGCAAGGTAGCCAGATGCCAGGGGACATGGGCTTTGTCCTCTGATCCAGCTTCAGAGATCTTCTTAGCTGGTCTCTTTCCGACTCGATCTCTTTGTAACTGTAACCCTGTCGTGGGGGGGTGGCATTAGGTCAACGCCGGCCCCCTGGCATACGCACGGGCCTTCCTGGATGACAAGCACTCCAGCAAATACCCTGCGAAGAAGGTGACCGAACTCAAAGACATGTTCAGGTTGGTATCTTGGACTTCGGTTCTTGCCTGATAGAACCCCGAATGGTCACCTGTCCAGGCACTGGCCAGAGGCAGACCAGCTGCGCTGGATTCCTCTGCATTTCTGGGTACCATTCAAAGTGTTGGACCTTATCCATCCAGTCCTTCGTGGCTCTGGTCCAGGTTGTCTCAGGAACCTTCAGCTCCAGGTAGAACACACCTGTCTTACAGCTGGATTTGTGAAGGTGTGCTTCCGAGCCCTGCCCCCGGAAACAGCCCCTTCCCCCGCATAAGGATGGCCACTTCCTATTTCTGATTAGCATCCACTGAAAAGTTGCAAAGCGTTTTTTCTTGCGGCTTACAGATCGTCATTTGTTGTGGGGTTTATTGATTGTCTTACTTCGTGCTCTTTGAACAGCGGGCTGTAGTTGATTATTTATGTAAGCTGGCTAGAGCAGGGTTTCTCAACCTTGGCCACTTTAAGATGTGTGGACTTCAATTCCCAGAATGCCCTGGCCAATTCCCAGAATTCCCCTTGCTGGCTGGGGAATTCTGGGAGTTGAAGTCCACACATCTTAAAGTGGCCAAGGTTGAGAAACGCAGGGCTAGAGTTTTATGATTGCACAGGAACCGTGTGAAATATGGAGACAAATCTAACTTCAGCACAGGGACTGAATGGAGCTACTAAGGATGAGACCTAACTCTTCTCGAGGGCAGCGTTTCTTAAAGTGTGGTCTGAGGACCTCTGGGGGTCCCCCAAGACCCTCTCAGGGGTCCGTAAAATCAAAATTATTTGCCTGATATGGAAGATATTTGCAGAAATGTGAAACAATGTCACTCTTCTCGTTATTATTTTTTATTTGCTTTAAAAAATAGGTTTTTTTCATGAAAAATACGTTAATATCTAATGGGTTTAATATTATTTTTACTTGACTCGATACATAAATATTCTACGAATGCGTCCATTTTAATTTGTAAAGCAGTACATATTGAGCAACACCACCCATGCAAACCAAAGCTCTTTTGGGGGCCTCCATAGTTTTCAAAAAAGTGGGGAGGGGTCCTGACAGCAAAAAGTTTAAGAAGCACTGCTCTGGCGCGCCTGTTCTCCCTTGCTCTTTATCATCCCGGCTGAATGGTGCCCTTTTGCACTTTACTCAAGCAAATAAGGCAAATACAGAGCCACATCCTTCCCAGACGGGTGCTTGTCAAAGGAAAACAGCATTTGGAAAGGCAGGGTGCCAGGGGCACACCCAACTCTGAAGAACGCTGCCAGGCCCCTCCCCGCGATCCTTGGACTGCCAGCATCTCCCTAGGCCAAGTGGGGCCTGGAATGTCACTGATAATCAGAAAGGAGATGAACTCTTTCTAAATTAGAGGACCAGCCGTGGGGAAGCAGTCGGACTAAGAGTGGGGAGAGCCGGGTTCTAGTCCTCGCTCAGGGGCTCCCTGGGGCAGTCCTGAATCCGAGATGCTGGTTGGTTTAGGACTGGGGAGACCCAGGTTCTGGTCCCCCGCAGGGCTTCCTGGGGGCTTTGGGCCAGTCCCTCGCCCAGTCCCGGAGGCGGTGGCGACAGTGCTTAGGGATCATTCGTGCTCTTTCAGCCCCGCTTACCACGCAGGGTTGCGGTGGGGAAAAGGAGGAGTGGGGAGTGCTGGGCGTGCTGACCTGAAGTCCTGGAGCACAAGCTAACGGATCCAGAAAGAAGCCCTCCCAGGGCTTCTGAAGAAAAGGGGGCGAACGGTCAGTTTGCTTCCTCGGCTCCTTCGCGCTGCCAGCCTTTCCTCGTGGGCCGGCTTCGTCTCAGCCGCGCAAAGTGGGGAGCTGCTTCAGCCTTGTGTGCGCGTTTCATCTGGGGGTCCTGGAGCAGTGGGGCTCCCTTGGCCCCACTCCTTCGGGGTGCATTTGAGAACGTGGCTGAAATCCACCCGGGATTGCCAAGCCGTCGGGCGGGATCCCTCCCCTTCTCCCCCAGCCCTGCTCCCTCTGCCCCGGGGAAGAAAGAGATTGTCAGAAGGGAGCAGTCCATTTCAGGAGCTTCAGCCACCTTTATGGGTGTCCTCCCGGGTGCATCAGATGCCCTTCTCCGCTCTCCCCCGCCCCCCGCCTGGCAGTTTTGCCATTGTCCTGACTGTTTCCAGGAACAGTACCTGACCGGGGGTGGGGGGAGGTTCCCTTCGATCCAGGTGTCTTTCTCTGCCTTGAGACAACATTTCTCTATTCAAGAAAACAATGACGCTCTATCCTGTCTGAATGCAGTTAACGTTTCCTTCTTGCCTTTCCAAATCCCGCTTCTGCGGGCTGCACAGCCCGTGCTTTCAACTTCACTCCCCCCGAATTTAAGGAAGGGCTGAAACCTGCAGTCAATTTATCTCCCCCTAGGAAGTTTATCCAAGCCTGTGGAATTGCCCTGGAGTTCAATGAACGGCTAATAAAGGAGGACCAAGCCGAATATCATGAGGAGTTGAAGTCGAACTTCAGGGAGATGGTGAAAGAGCTCTCGGACATCCTGCACGAACAGGTAAGATCCAGGTGGGGCAGCCCTGAGAGCCAAGAGAGGACAGGCCTCCACACAGCACCAAGGAAGGAAGTCAGCCTCTCAGTGGCATCGTGCCACGCTCTGTGCCTTGATAGCTGGGGCTGCCTGAGCACATGCGTTGCTCTAGGCCACGAGGGACTTTCGCTTTAATCGAAAGAACAGGGAGGAGCAGAACTGGGCCAAGAAGGGAGCGCAGGGGCCGTGCTGCTCAGAGGACGTGTCTGCTCAGGCTGAGGGTTGAGAGGACCTATCAGACAGCCCAGGTTTTGCAGACTTCTCCAGGAGAAGCCAAGCAACCGTGAGACCAACTCCCAAGCTGCAGGCTTTGGGGGCAGAGCCTGCTCCGGTGCAAGTTTGCACAACATCTTTGGGGCCAAGAATAGATAATCTCTAGTCCACCCCTCCAAAGTAGGTGAAGGAAGAAATCGCCCAGGCTGGGACTGAACGCGGTGTGGTTGGTTTGAGGCTTAGCGTGGCATGCATATATGGCTGCTGAGGAAGCTGGCATTCCAAGCTTCGTGTTGTGAACACAGCCGTCGTGTTGGAGGTAATTTGTAAACCAAATCAAGACCAGGACATTTTATCTCTCTGGGGCAACATGGGGGGGAGCCCAGACCTCCAGATCCTTCCCAATTTGCACCCCCCTCCCCCTGCCCAGGCTATGCCCTTTCCATTCTCTGCGGCTGGATTTGCCTAGAAAGGGTGACAGAATATCTGTCTGCGCTGAGTTCCTGTTCAGATGGAGAAGGATGTGCGACTCTGAAGGCTGTTTCAGTTCTGCTCTTAGTTTCTTCTGGACTGCTGGCTCTGGGAAGAAAACAGGGCTGGCCCAGCTTGGTGCCAGACAGAAGCTCCAAGTGTTACCAAGCCCCTATGGCCAGAATCGCTTTCTCTGATTTTCTCATCTCTGGAAGACTTCCGGTGGTCTCAGTCAGAAGCCACGGGACGGAATCATGGGAGGGGGTGCAGGCCTGGACCCCCGTTGATGTTGGAAGCAGAGGGGCTTCCAGAGAAAAGCCTGGCCTGGATTGAGTTTGCTGACCCCCTTTGTCCCATGGGGGACCCAGGACAGAGCCTCTTCCAGAGGCAGACCCTCGACTGGATGATCTGTTTAGTTTGCTGCACCACTGGCTGGGAGTCCCTCGCAATCCTGCCCTGTGCCAGCAAGATTTACGCAGCCAAAAATATAACCAGGCCATAAATAGTGTTACACAATAAAATCCACATGTCCTCTTACATTGTGGGAATCTCTCTTGAATCATCTCGTGCCCAAAGGCCAGTTGTAATGACCAGGTCTTGACTGCCAATAATGTAGGGCGAATCTCTCAGGGACGGGGCAGGGGGCATTCCAGCAGCGGCCAGGTCAGAACTGGCATATTAATTGCAGCAACAGACGTGCCACGGAGTCCCCGGAGAAACCTTTCCCAGCCCTGCCTAGAGATGGTGGGGAAGGGATTGTGCACATGTGCACACACACCCCCACACCAGTCTTGCACAGGCAGTCTGGAGCTGGCCCTGAGGTGCTCCTCCTGTGAGTTGCAGACCTCTCTGAGTTGCTCCCTGCGTAAAGAGGATGTTGGAGGCAGAGGGTGGGCCCTGAGAAGATCCGCAAGGTTGATGCCAGCGCTGGAATCGAGAAAAGCTGGCGAAGAGACCCTGCTTCTTGCCCTTGGGGTGGTGAGATGGCAGCGACTTTGCCAGAGACCGCGCAGGGCAAATCCCACTGTGCACAGGTTTTATTTTCAAACTCTTCCACAGCGAGCATGCTTCAAGAACTCCTGGCTGCTCAGAAACACGTGGGCCTCATCTGCTTTACAGGAACCCTCCCAATGTTGTCCTAGCCCCTGCTTTGCCATCTGCAACATTTTAGGAGAAACACGTGGATTCCAGCTCTGAAATCACGGTTGCAAAATTAAAAGTGGATCTGCAGTGCCTTGGCGTGAAGAGAAGGAGTTGTTTATGATTCTGGCTTTTTATTAAAAGCAAAAACAGAAAGAGCAAAAAACCACAGTGGGGATTACCCAGTGCAGAAACCAAGGGTTTGGCTTTCAAGCCAGTTAGCATAATTTTGGTCTTTGTTCCCCATGAAATTACTCAAAGTTTAAAAAAAAAAAATGGAATGACCACTTGCTCTCCAGGGGCTCTTGTTTTTCACGGCCCAGTCCCAGTGGGTGGCAAACTGCCAGGGGACTGGGGACCGTGGCCCCTGGAAGATGCAGCCTGGTGCCAAAAGTGTCGTGGCTGAGCCGAGTGCTGCCCACTGTCCCGTGCGCAACCCAAGATGCGTGGCCTTCAGAACAGGTTTCTCCTTCCATAATCTACCTCCAGCACAGCTCTGCGCGCCACCCTCGCGTGTCTGGAGAAGGGGTTGAACGGAAGCAGGACGGCCAAAATAACAGCGGCAGAGCAGCAGCCCAGAGAAGGCTAATTCTGTGGACGATGTTTGGGACCCGACCTGGCAAAGCACGTGCCTGTGGAATGGCATCAGGAAGGTGGTTGAAAGACAGCCGTGCCAGGACCAGGCGTCAAGGAGACAGAGCGCCAAGAAAGCGGGTTGGATGTTCCTGGCACAAAAGGGAATTTAGGAGCAAGTCCCCCTTTGTCCCTCTTTTAAAAGGCCCTCCTTTCAATCTGAAAAGCAGCCACCTGCTGCATGTGAGCCCAGGGAGAAAATAAAAGTCATCTGCTTGACACCCAGGGACTTCATGGACAAATCTTTTTTTTTTTTGGCATCTGTACAGAAATGATTCGCTTTCTGCCAAGACAGATTGTTGCTCTCCCACTCCACCCTACAGTCCCAGGATCTCCTGCGGGTCTCCCATCCATACTAATCTGGTCTGACTTGCTTAGCTCCCAAGGCCAGAGAAGGTCAGCCGGTGGCCACTCAGACAAAAAAGCTTCATTTAAATCATTTGTTTTTTAAAAAAACAGACGGATCTGATTCACGTTAGGCGCTTCCAAGTACCAAGTCTTTGGTCATGCAGCTGCCCACGTCACCGAATTTCAGGGGGTGACCAGATGACACCATCTTCCATTTGGCCCTTTTAGTAGGACAACAAAGTCACTAGGAGGGGAAGCGAAGCTACTGTCGGGCCAGGCTGTGCAGTTCGCACGGGGATGATATTTTTCAATATTTTATGTTTGGGCACCGCTTCTGCCATCAATGGAAATATTTTTCTTTTCAGCTTCTCCATCAAGCCTGCCATCGTGGGGTTCCCCAATAGTTTCTCCTCCAGCCATCAAGGAAGGCTGACTTCGCTTAGGTTTTCAAGGTCAACCAGAGCTGCCCCCCAGATTTGTAGGGCTTAGATGACCGATTCTGTGTTTGGTGGAAAAGCCTGCTGCTCATTTCCAGCAATGCAGTGGGAGAAGGGAGGGTGTGTCCCCCGTTCCTAGGGACCACCTCTCTTGTGACTTTGGGGGGGCACGTTTTGCTCCCCACTCTGCAAGCCTGCTGCTCTGCTCTGTCTTTGTAGTTTCCATAGTAAACCAAATGATGGGAGAAGCGGTGCCCAAACACGGACGGGTTGCAACTGATGATGGGGACAGTGCCTGGCCCAGAGGCCTCCCCCAAAGAATTGGTGATGGGGGTACAGCGGTGGCAGGAGAAGAGATCCCCCTGGGGGCAGCTCTGGTCATCAGGAGTGGTCAGGGGCGAGGGCTGGACAGGAGAGTCATGCTTTGCCCTTCTTTTAATCAAGTCTTCCGTTTAGGACCCTTGATCAACAGCGGGTGGGCAGCAGAGTGGATCCGTCAGTTGGGATCTGGTTGGAATCAAGCGGCTGGGCTGGATCCAGGGAAGAGAAGGGCTCCACTGACTTACAGGAGCTGCCTTTGCGGGGTTGATCTATCAGTTTGAAGGCTGGGAAGCTGTAGGCCCCCCCAGATTTCTTCTCCTGGCCTTGAGAAGGATCCATCCAGTGAAGAAGAATGAAGTCCTGCCAACATGAAGTCTCAGAGTAGAGCAAAGCTGTCTAAAGTAGAAAGGAGTTTCCTGGGGCGGGGGGGGGGGGGGAATGCATCAGGAGGCAGACTGTGCTGAACCTCACATTTCTGTAGAAACATCCCCTTGATGTTCTCTTGCTCAAGTCACACTCCCCATAAGTGTCAGGATTAGCCCAGGAAACTCCAAGAGACAGTACAGATTCAACCCAGCAAGGCTTATCGGCTCCGCTCCCGTTACAGAATCTTCTCAGACTGAGAGCAACTCTCAGGGTCACCCCACAAACACCCTCTGCATTCCTCAGGGAGGGGCCGCCTCATTCTCTTATCTCGTGTCCGCTCTTCTGGGGATGAGAGTCCATGTTTCCTACCTCGACTCCACACTCCCCATAAGGAACCAATTAGCCTCTGAGAAGACAACTTCTTCACTGCTGAAACGCAGCAGTTCCCTGTGGGCTGTTCAGGCTGGGGAGGGCCTCGTTTTGCTGCTTTGGTCGTTTTCTGTCTCGAAGAGAGCCTGACCAGAAGATCAGCCGAAGCGTTTTTCTCCCGTGGGTTTTGAAACGCAGCTCGTAGATGTTGAGGCATTTGCATCACGGCTTCAATAACTTCTCTTTCCTTGTCTCTGTTTTCTTCCTCACGCTGCCCTTGCCATAACAGCTCTGAAGACCAGGTTGGGTAACGCCACGCCGTTTTCATTTCTGTTGACCGAATACTTTTCTCCTCTCTGAGGTGGAGAGGCCTGTGCTCACTCGGCTTTCATTTTCAGATCTACCAAGAAGACGCAAGCCATCCGTCCTGGATGCCGAACACCTTGCACGTCTTCTGTGCCATTAGCGGGACTTCTGGCGAAGGATACAGCTCCTTCTGAGCCGACCTGGAGCACGGTGGGGCGCTGGACGGATCTTTCTCAGGAATACTCCGAATGCTGCCTGAAGCGGGAGCCTCCAAGCGGAAGGCTCTCCGTCCCTCTTTCTCAAAGTGGGTCCCACAGGGTACTTGTTTGAACCAGGAAAGTGCCTCCCCGCTTTCTTTTTCTACCTTTCTTCATTGCATTGTGCTAAATGTACCTTGAAAGCATTTATCAGCCCCGTGTCACTGAACAATGAACTTGAAAATCATGCCCTTGTAAAGCTGTACAATAGAATATAATAAAGTGGGAAGCCGTTTTTGTAATGAGCGCGTGGGGTGTGTGGGCTGGAGGCGTCCACCTCTCCGATAGGAAGCAGAAACCGTGTCGGTCCCCAAACACTGGTAGAATCTCACAGTTCCCCCCATGAGGAGGAGCGAAATGTTGCCCTGAATAAGTTTCTCAAGAATTTCCCGCATTTGCTCAACTTGCATACTTGGGTTGCTTAAAGCTGGGGGTGGAGGGAGATGTGGGAACATAACTGTTTGCATGTGAGGCTGACCTGTAAATTTTTTGTGGTGTTTCTTGGCAAACGCATCCAGTACGGCTTCATGCTGTGCAGGCTGAACCTTTAGGGTTTCCTTAGCAAGACAAGGTTTCTATCTGTCTGTCTGTCTGTCTAGCCTATCTCACCGAAGCGACTCTGGGCGGCGTACAACAATCGGATAAAAAGACAAATATAAAAACAGCAGAAAAAATATAAAAAACGAAACATGCAAACCATGGGGGAGGGGGAATAAAGATGGCCCCCTCAGCCGTGGAGACATCTCAGCAGCTCTCCGGTTGCCCGGGGCCCCGGGCCTGACCACAGAACGGGGTCTTGAGGGCCTTGCAAAAGGGAGGGCGCCTGTCTCATCTCGGGAGGAAGGGTGTCCCAGGAGGCGGGTGCCCCGGCAGAGAAGACCCATCTCCTGGGACCCTCCAAACGCAGGTCCAAGGTTTGAAAGCATCCTGTCTGAGCGCCACCTGCGAGGGCCCCGTGGCCGCCCGCGTCCCTAGGCTGCTTAGGCCCATTCCTCCCTCGGCCTCCCTGGCCCCTGAGAAGGATGACGCGAAAAGAAACCAAGTTAGGAGAAACGAAAGCCAGCGTTCCCGGGCAAGCCTGCTGCCCTGTAGACGGCTCTGGAGAGACTTCGACCGACTCAGCAGAATTTCTAGACCTTCGCAGAACTGGATGTAGCAAGCGTGGGATCCCCGTCTCGGCAGACACGCTCGCTGCTTGTGGAAGGCCTGCTTTTTCATCGGGGGGGGACGACAACGGGAGCTCTGCCGCTCTCTTTGCCGCCTGGCTGCCCCACATGCCCGGCTCTGGATGCCAAACGAGGCGGCACCGGGTCCTTGTCTGCTGTTCTTTGACAGTTCGGTGGCGACCTGCGGGAGGGGCGGGGGGCCGGTCTGTGTCTTGACTTGAGTGTTACACAACCACAAAACCAAACCTGCGCATCAAGGAATTCCGAAAGAGCTGCCAACTTGGTTTTCAGCAAAACAAAGCAAGAAACTGCGCAGGATGTGGCCAAGGCTGTGTCGCCTTCGGGTTTTCTTCGCACGAGCACGGCTTTGCTCCCCTGAGCTGAAACCCTGAAATGGAGGAACTCCCACCCCCCCACAAAAGGGGGAGAGCTGCCGGGGCTGAAGAATGAGCCAGCATGCAGGAGAGACGTGGTCACCGCAGCCGAAAAGGCCCCGTCCCTTCAGAGGGGGACTGGACAGGAGAGGAGAGGAGAGGAAGACCTGGGCCACCAACTTCCTAGAAGTTTGCTTTTCAAGCCTAACCTGGCTGGCATTAAGCCATGGTTTCCTTGTCCATGTTAAATGTTTTTAATACACTATAATGAGTTGGGTTTGCGCCCCACGTGAATCCGTAAGGCCCGGTTCGGAAAGGACAACGCGCTAAGGTAAAGCCGCCCAATGCCTTAACTCAAGGCATGGATTCAGGCGCGGCCATCCCTCCAAGACGGCTGAAGGGGGGTCGCCTCCTCGCCCCAGTCCCCCATGGTAGGTTCGGCTGAGTGGGTGCTGAATCAGCTCCAGGTTGGATGAAGTTTCCTTGTCGTAAGTCAGGTTTTCCGCATTCCTTGCGGAAGGAGGCTTGACGCTCTTCAGAGTTTTCGGCCACTCGTCTTTCTGTGCTGCTTCGGAACAGGCAGCAAAGGGTTAGCCACAGAGGTGTGAAAGCATCACAAGACATTTGTCTTTCCCGGCCAAAAGGGGGGTGGGATTACTGATCCCCTCGTTCCCAGAGCAGAGCCTATGGAATCGGCTTCAGCTGGAGATGCCCCTCATTCACTGTCATCCACCCCTCAAGAATGCCCAGTCTCTGGGTCGGTCTTCCCCAGCCTGGCACTCTTCGAGCGGGCTGAGATTGAAATCCCCAATCCCCAAGCATCTTGAGCCGGTATCAGATTCGGGGAAAGATACTGCCCCAGCCGCAGCAGGAAGCGCCTACGGATTTCTTTGCGTTGCGGATCTATCTGGACAGATCCCTGCGCGCCACTGGTGAGCCCGCTGCACCACCAAAGGTAAGATGCGCACCCCACCCCTCTGCTGGGGCTCTGTGCCCAGGCAGATTCCCCCTTTCTCTCCCTGAATCCTTTGGCCCAGTGATCTTGGCAGGAGCCATGAAGTTTATGGGGAGGGCACAAGTACACAAGGGTAAATTTTGGCCAACTGCACCAATTTTGGTGCTCACTTTTTTTTTCCATTGGAACTTCTGAATTGTGCAAAAGCATTCCAAACAAAATTAATACCAGATGACGTTTCTTCCCTCTCTCTCCTCTCTCTCGCACAAAGCTGCTCAGCGGGAAGGAAGGAAGCAGGTATTTCTGGGCGGGGGAGAAGCGATTTACATTAATATTTGCTTTCAGTCTTCTCTGAATCTTTCACGTGGAATCATCCTTGCCTATCCAGCCAAACCGGATTTTTCCCTGGATTTCCTTCCTTCTCAATTGTTTCTAAGAAATCCACTTAGTTCTGGGTGACTCGGCATTCATACAAGACCTTTCACCTTTTTGCTGCATTAACCCATGTCCTGGTTATGTGTACGATACTAAGCACACCGCCGAAGACTGATCAAGCCTGCCCTGTTGCACAAATGCCATTGCTAGGTGTGTACATGCCCAAGTGGAATCACCCTGCTTCTATTTAAGCACTGGCTTCCAAATCCTGTTGATTTTAATATAAGTAAAAATATGAATACAGACCTGCAACCCTAACCCCATAATCTTGAACTTAAAAGATGCCCAAATGGATTAGAAAGATAACCAAGAAGAAAAAAATGGACTCATTTACAGAGGCCCTGGATGACCAAGCCCAACTCTCTTCCCCTCTTCTACTTTTCAATGGGCAGAATCATCTTTCAAGACTGAGTGCCCTGTTAAACTAACAATACATGTAATTTATTTTAGGAAATCCCTTTTTAGAAATCTTTATGCGTGGCTTTATATTTTTCAGCTTTTGTTTTAAGCCCACTATTGCTCAAACCAATTCTGGTTCTTCGGTTTTGCCCAAGAAGGCATTTCCTAGCTAGCTGGGGTACCCCAACATCTGTCCCAAACAAATCCACTAGGCATAGGCTACTCCATGCGTGCCCCCACAACCAATCCTTCTGTTTTGCAAAGTGGGCATGCCAGGACACAGTTGCTGCCCTCGAGACAGTGTGAGTATGCTCATTGGCATGACCAAGATCTTAATTCACTGTGTTTTTGCAGCTGAAATGCTTACACTAGCAAAGCCAGCTGATGGTGGTGAATTGCCATGCAATAGGTGTGTAGGTCAAACTGTCAAACCACTGCAGTTGCAAGAGATCCTAATGTGACTCCAAGGAAGGAAGTTATCTTGCAGCAAGGCCAGCTCAGCACTCTGTACTGGACTTCAGCCCCTCTTCCTGGATTTCAGATCCAGGTCTTTCCCAGGCTGTGCGCGGAAGCATCCGAGAGGCTCCCGTCCCTTGGCGGAGCCTGCCATTGTGGCTCCTTCAGCCAGCCTGGATAAACAAACTGGACTGAAAATGTCCCTGACTTTTCTCCTCTATGTTTGTTTGCTCATTCCAGTGGGAATTTGCTTTTGAAACGTTCTTCAAAGGACAAGAGATGGCGGGGGGGGGGGGGGCGAGAAATATTGGGATGGGGCATCTTGCCTATCCATCCTTCTCAAAGTCTGCAGCCTGGTTGATGGCCCGTGTTGCTGTTCAGTCCCCAAGAATGGCATCGGCAGGAGCCTCTGTTTAAAGAGCTGCTCAGTCCTTAAAAGGTTAGGAAAGTGGCGTTCAGGGAGGCTTTGGAGAGAGAAAGACGAGCGAGCAACACCACATGATGGGCCCCCCTTCGCTGTCTCCAAAAATAAAGTCAGCTCAGAAACACCTGCTGGAAAAAATCCTTCAGAAATGTTCAGACCCCCTGAACAGAAACACACCCACACAGAGAACCTTCTTTCGTAGCGGAAGGTGGTGCGTGAGAAGTTTTACTTGGAAGCCTCACCAGTTCCTCCACCATATCCTTCATATCTTACCCCTTTCAACAAACGGCTTGGATGCAAACTCCAGGTGTTTTCTATCAAAGTCAACAGAGTGTTCTTTTTTCTTTTTCTCTTTTGTTCCAAAGCTAAATATTCAAATAAAGAGGGGGAGAACCTCCACTTCCTGGTAGAGATGAATCAGTTCCTTTTTATATCTAAGAAGTCCTTTGAAGCAAGCCCAGCTTGCATCAAACACCTGTCAAAACCCAGCTAATGAATAAGAAGAGGTAATTTTGGTCCGTTGAGGAGCACTGGGGAGATTTTGGCTCGCACTCCCTGAGGTTGTGGGGACTCCTGCCCTAGTTCTAAAATCATTAACATGTTAAAAAGGCCGGCCTTCGGGGAGGTACCTTCCCACTAATCCACATTTAAGTCAAAATGAGAAAGAGAAACAGCTTGCTTTTTGAAGCAGCGGCTCCTGTGATGTGGAATTCCTGCCCTAGAACAGCTCACCAAACACCTTCCTTGTGGTGTTTGGCTCTGAACGCTTCAGCTACCTCTCTGTTTTTCAAACTTGGCAACTTTAAGATGTGTGGACTTCAACTCAGCCCCAGCCAAAATTCTGGGATCTGACGTCCACACATTTCAAAGTTGCCAAGTTTGAAAAACATTGGGCTAGCTAAACAGTTTGTTGGGCCTTCGGACAGCGAGGGTTCCAGACTTTTTCCTCACTTCAATGGTTTTAAAATGGGAAAGAAAGGTCTTAAAAGGCTAAAAGAGAGGAAAGGTTTACTGGGAAAGGTACGCTGCATTCTTCCTTTACTCGTGTCCCGAGAAAGTGAGGGCAACCCAGTGCAATCGTTCAGTGGGAGGCAGGAGCAAAAGCACGCTCCACGGATGGAGAAAATGCGGCAGCGCTACAGCACACCCGCTCTGCTCCATTCAGCAAACAGCTGGAGCAGTTCAGGGAAAGATACCCCCCTCCCCCGACACCATTGCATTAGCACTCAGGTATCCCTCATCCTGGACAGAGGGAAACTTTGACAGATCATGTTTGTGCTCTGAAATCAGCCTGGAGTGTGTGAAATCAGCCTGCACCAAATGTGTCTCTTTTGCATTCTGCATGATTTAACTAAGAAATATCACACCTTTTTTCCCCCAAAGCAGCAAAGAGTATTAGTGACATCTTTAAAATAGCTTTTTTGATATTGTATAAATTCACACAGGCCGTAAGCTGTCGGATGCAGGAAGTGTTATCATCAGTTGGGAAGAAGATAACATCACACGAAAAACAAAAACTACTGGGCTAAAACCACAACCATGATATGCACATAGGCCTGGTTTGCCTATTTGCTTAATCAAGGTTTACTGCAGGCCAGAACTGGCTGGCTTACACATTGGACGAAGCCCTAAACCCCGATGATTAGGTCTGCACAACGAGCTACGCCAGACTCAGAAAGCCCACGATGGCTTTGCGCAAGGCGTGTCAACCCAACTGCTGGACGTGAGGCTCACTTTCTTGACTGGCTGAAGATCCTGAGAAGGACATCTTATTGGGGTAAAGATGCTTAGACAGATGTGGTTCAGCTCTCTCTCCCCAACTGTTCCCAGCTTCTTCAGCAGAACATTGGACGATCGCTTACGATGGAGATAAGAACATCTATAACGCATCCAGCCAATGCAGAATGTATGCTCCGAACTGAATGGAGTGTAAACATTTGTACAAGAACTATTTTAAGCCTCACTTGGGACACAAGACACTCACCTGGGAGTCAGCTTCCTATTCATTCCGTGAAATAACTGTAGGGCGTGTAATTATGGGTCTGTGTAACTGTCTGTTTAAAGGATAGCGTGATGGCAAACCAACTTAGAGGGCCATAGCACATAAAGAGATTGAGGAGTTCCGGGCCAGGAGGCTACAAAAGCGTAGAGCCACACCTGAGTTTAATTTGCAGCACCTTCTCACTGCTTGAGTGGTCCTGGGAAAGACAAGGCGCTCCTGAGCAGGGGCAGAGTACTTCCCCACCTCCCCCCAGGCTGGAAGTTCCTAGATGTCAAGATTAGAAGTGGAGAAGCCTCTCTGAACAGGGAAAAGTTCCCTACCACCAAAGGAAGCAGGCTGGCCCCTCTTCTTCTATGGAGCCGAGCTGAGCACATTAGAGGGCAGAACCAGGTGTTGCATTGTTATGGGCAAGTATCAGTGCAAGGCGGATATTTGTGGGGTTTTACCGGTCATCGCTGAAAGGTTGGGAAGGCTCTGCATGCCACGAGGCAGTCTGAAACTTGTGGTTTTCTTGCAAGGGATCATCTGCAGGCCAGCTGAGTTTGGAGATTTCTGGAGCTGTGATTACAGAGGAGTTTATGTTTTTTCTCATCAGCGGCTTGCACTGAGCTGGGGAGGGCAGGGGATGCCAGGAGGTGGGGGGGGGGAGGTTGGTCTTTTGGAAGATGCATGTGCCTGGCAGGAAGGACAGAAGCAGGTCTGAGAGGATGAGCGTTCGCTCTGGCCCTGGGCAAGGAAAAAGAAACTGAGCAAAGCAATTGTTCACTGTGGTCGACTCTTGCTCTGATCCCCTTTTTAGAGGAGGCCATCAATTAACTGCATGAATTGACGGAAGGATTACATTGAAAACATTCTGAAGCAAAAGCTGTCTTTGCTTTGCTTTTAAGGGACGAATCCCTGCATCGCCCAGACAAGCCACTGCTTTTCGGGGAGGGGGGCAGGGACTGCCTTTTAAAGGACATAACCTCCATCTAGGTTTGAATACTATCTACAAAATGTGCTGGAAATCTAGGAACTTCTTTGTAACAGCTCCAGATATCCAGAGCTCGTGGGGGTGGGGGGTGGGGGGGTGTTGTAGCTAGCTTTATGTCCTCACTTGAGCTGGCAACTGACTCGGGCTGTGCTCCGGCTGAGCAGTGCCTGGGGGTGGCTGCCCTCCTGATTTTTGCTGACCTCCTACGGGCACCCGGCTGAGTATTTTACCCACAAGCCAGGTGAAACAACCCCACTGACCGTCAGTCACTGAGTGCATCATTGAGCCTGCGCATGGCCCTCAAGGGTGATCCACGTCTTACTTCTGTGCGTTCTTCTCTCCTTACCTATTCCTTCACAATTTTGGAGGCGCGGCCAGTGGTTTTTCGGCATCCTCACGGAGAATATACGGGCCCCGTGGAAGTTGGCTGTCAGCTGGGGAGGCAGCAGTCATCTGGCACGGTAGACGAGGTCCTGCTGCATTTGGGATCACTGGCGCAACACCCTGCCAAGAACATTTTCTTTTGGAAAGTCGCCACCTTCTAGTTTCCTTTGGCACTTTGGTGTGCTAACTTGTGTTTTTAAGTTGATAGCGGTGATGTTTGCCTTCTGGCTCCCATCTGAGGGAGGGGAGGTTTCTGTACAAGAAGCACCGTTTTCCCTGCCTAGAGCCGAGCTGTGAGGTTGGCAGAAATTACTCTGCCATGGAAAACTTCACCCACTGAAGTGCAAAACCTGTCATATCCTGTGTGGGAAAATCCACCTGAAGCAGCCCCCCCCTCCCCAACAGCCCAGCAACCACACAGGGATAGTTTTCCGTTACATGAGTTATGCAAGTCACCGCCATTCTCATGTTAATCCTGACATTTCAGAGCAGCTCTGTGACGGGAGCCGCTTTTGTTCACGAATGTGGGGGTGTTTCCTGAAGAGCCTCACTTAGCTCACTTGCGCAAAGCCCCTTTGCCAGGGTGATTCACTGCCCTTCAGCCACCAGATGCCTTTCTGCCTTTCCACGTTTCCCATTGGCCAAATGGAAGGCTCCCTTTAAAAAGAGATGTAGCAGCAACACGGATGGATTTGTACGCTTGGTGAGGCTGCTGCCCCAATGATTTACAGCAGTGTTTCTCAACCTTGGCCGCTTGAAGCCGCGTGGGCTTCAACTCCCAGAATTCCCCAGCCAGCTGGCTGGCTGGGGAATTCTGGGAGTTGAAGTCCACGCGGCTTCAAGCGGCCAAGGTTGAGAAACACTGATTTATAGCAATAACTATGGCAGGAGACCTATACAGAAGAGTTTTCAGAGCAGAAACCACCCAGCAGAACAGGGGAAGTCACCAGCCAGCCTCACCCATGGTCTGGGGGTAAAGCCCTCTTTCAAAGGACCTTTCCAACGAAGGTGGGGCGTGGGGCTGTAGGGATCCCTGGCGAGAGGCTATTCCGGAGAAGCCCAGTCCCAGGGTCCCATCCGATGGCACGGTTTTAGCGAGGGCGCCCAGAGCGGGCCAATTCTGCCCGATCATACGTAGGGGATGGGCGTCCCCTGGGTGGCACCCGGGCCGTCGATCTGGGCTGACCCCCTTCCCGGGGGCCTTCAAGGGCAGCCCCGGGGGGAGCCCGCTGCAGGCGCCCAGAAGCCGGGGGGCGGCAGGAGGTTGGCCCGCGGCCCTGGGCCAGCCGACCGCAGCCGAAGAGCGGGCGGGACCCCGCGGCGGCTCCTTCGGCCGCGCACGACCCCAGGCTCTGGGGCACCCCGCTTCTCGCTCTCCGTCCAGGGACAGAGGGCCCCCGGGCCCGCCCCGCGCGCTCCTCCTCACCCCCGGGAGAGGCTGCGCCGCCCAGCGAGGCCCCTCCTCGGCCGGGGCGGGCCGGGGCGGCCCCAGCTTCGAAGCCTTCCCGTCTGAGCCCGCCCCGGCAGCCCAGCGCGGACGAGCGACCCGGGAGGAGCTCCGCGGCGCACCGATGGGGGTCCAGCCGCAGCCGCTGCTGCTCGCCCACCTGGCCGGGGTGGTGCTCGCCGCAGGTGAGGGGGCGGGTGGGGGCGGGGGCGCCTGGGGCGCCTGTAGCCGAGGGAAGGAGGCCTCCCCGGCGCCTCCGGGCTCCGCTTCCCTCGCCGGGAGAGACTGCAGCCCCCATCATCCCCGGCCGGAGTCTAGCTCCCAACACCTCCCAGCCCAGCCTTTCCCCCCAGCCCCCCGGCGAGTCAGACTACAAATCCCATCCGCTGCCCGCCAGGCATCCGGCCGGAGAAGGGCGCTGCTTCCCAGGAGTAAGACCAGGGCGCTTAAGGACGCCTCGTTTTTGCAACTTTTAATTTTCAGTTGATCTTACCTGTGGGTATGTTTCACAATAGTAGTACGATAGCAGTAATGACAGTATAATGACGACGACGACAACATAATTGCAACAAAAACATCAACAAAGTTTACCGCAGCCCAGAAGTTTACTCGCCTCCCCCTCCCCGGAGTCCCTTCCTCGAAACAGCATCGGGGAGTCCAGCTTCTGGCCACTCTCCCCAACTGATGGGTGGTGTAGTCCAGTGCCTGGTTGGTGGTGATGGGAGGGGTAGTTGCGACCAGCCACAGAACAATGCTGTACTTCCCCGAAGCAGACTGATTTTGGTGGTGCTGACTCTAAAAAGGAGCAGATCCCCATGCAGATTCACGAACTCCTCCCTCATGAAGCAACCCTGGGTTCCTCTCCCCACCCGTCCTTTGTGTGAGGGGATCCTGCAAAGAATTGCTGTCAAAATCGCCATCAGGGAGAATTGCTGGCTTTGAAACAGAAGCGTCCCGAAGGATATATCCGCCCCCCAACCCCCACCGTGCCGTGCTGCGGATGATTGGACTTGTAGCCCAGCTCCAGCTGGAGGGCATCTGGTTTGGGAAGGCCACCTGGGTTCTTCTCCAAGGGCAAGTTCACTGCCCCTCTTTCGCAGAAGCAGGGGAGGGAAAAGGCCATCTCCACCAGGGCTTTGCGGGTGAGGAAACATGTCTCCATTGCCCCAGCATGACCGGAGCAAAGCCATTCAGGGCCACGGTCCAACCCAGCTCCTGAAATGGCCCCACTTGACTGTGGACAGGGAGAGGACGTTCCCAGTCGGGGCACTTCAGCGAGCAAATGTTGTGCCCCTGAAGCATGTTGCAGCAAAAAGGGACTTCAGTGTCACCCTGCAGTAATTCCAGAAGGGGTTTTTCTTTTGCTCAGAATCAGGGGTTTGGCTGGAAAAGCTGCTCAGAGCCAGTGAAAGGCAGGGATGCAGGCCCTTGGTGGCCCTGGTGTGAATTCAAGGGGTAGGAACGGCTGCTCAAAGCTGGGGACGCCTCTGAGCACTTCTGTTCATGTGGACTACTTGGTGCTCTCTGAGCTCGGTAGTTTGTTTGCAGAAGTTTCATTACCCAACTAGGGAACATCATCAGTGGGAGGTAGGGTGGGGTTTGCTCCCTGGGGTCTGTCCATGTGTTGTGAGACTACAGACTCAACCACAGTTTCAACGGGGAAACTCTGACCATTCTAGACCAACCCAAATCCAAAAAATGCTAGGAGATTCCTGGAAGCTGGGCACTTAGACGTATCAGCCATCAGTAGACACACAGAGGTAAGCCACATTTATGCACCATTCAGAAGAGACAATAAAAAGCTAAGAAGGAACCAAAAAGACCGGAACACATCCTCTCCAGCAGCCAACACCCCAATAAGCAGGGATTAACACCAGTCCCAGATAAACAAAGGTTAACCCCAGGCAAACAATCCAGCCGAAAACAGTACTCTTATCAAGGAGAAAGCTGCACCCCCACCCACACTGGTAGGGCGAGCTGCTGCATATAAACAGGGAGCAAACCCCACACCCCAAACCCCACCCCAAGTAGCGAAATGTCTCTAACCAAAAAGAAACAGAAAAGGACTCCGGTTGCCATGACTCAGCCTCCAGACAATTCCACCTGGATGACTCAGAATCTTCATAAACATGCCCATCCTCCCTCGCACTGATGATGTTCCCTAGTTGGGTAATGAAACGCCTGCAGGCCAACCTCTGAGCTCAGAGCGCACCAAGGACTCCGCAGTTCAGCCCTGAGCTACAGAGATGCTCTTCTGTTGGATCTCCTGTTCATCCTTGCGCTGCGCTGCGCTGCGCTGCCCTGGCCCATGCTCCTCCTGTGCCTTGCGGCCCCTTTTCCTCTGGCCAACAGCTCTAGCCAAGGGCACAACCGCAGGGCTTATCCTAGCAACTTTCTCAGGTCTTCTGAATTGCACGTTGTGATGTTATATTGGGGTTTAGACGGAGAGCACGTTCTGTGTGCGCAGGGGGCTTGCCTAACTACTAGGCAGAAAGGCAGGCGGTAAATTCAGTTAAAACATAATAATTAGACTTGGATGCTGTTGGATCCCATTCTGACATGGGGGAGGCTGGGGGACACCTCTCAGAAAGCTGGCACCAGACCGACTGGCAGGGCAAGCTCACATAGCATGCTAAACTATAGCTTATATTAACAGTGGTTTGTTGGAGAGCCAGTTTGGTGTTGTGGTTAAGGCATCGGGCTAAAAACCAAGAGACCCTGAGTGCTAGTCTCACTTTAGGCATGAAGCCAGCTGGGAGGCCCTGGGCCAGCCCCTCTCTCTCAGCCCTAGGAAGGAGGCAATGGCAACCCACTTCTGAAAACCCTCGCCAGGAAAACTGCAGGGGCTTGTCCAGGTAGTCGCCAGGAGTCAAAGACTGACTTGAAGGCTGTGTGTGTGTGTGTGTGTGTGTGTGTGTGTTTGCACAAGCCAGATCAGTCATGCAGACTCTTCATAGCTTCTCTGGCCAATTCCTGGTTTGTTCTTCTGTTTTAGCTTTTGCGTTTTCCTCCCTCTGTGAGGGTCTCTGGGGAATGCAAAGACAAACTAAGAATAAACCAGGCAATCACTAGCCAAACATATGTCTCCCTTGACACATCACGCTAAGCCACAGCAGGAATCAGCAAAAAAAACCACAAGCCACGGTTTGAAGTTGAAGTTTATCGACCTCTTTGTTCACAGTTCATTGTATGCCGAAATTCCCGTTCTAGCCCGGCACCTCCTGTAAATCGGTCTCCTGTCGCTCGTCCTAGATATGCTGGGCTCGGAAGGGGCTTGCTGCCCGCTCCTTGGTAGATCTAGCTGCTGGGTTTAATTGCCGTACCTGAGGCTTTCCTCGCAACGGTTGGTAGCCCTTGGAATGAAAAACGAAAAACAAAACAAAACAATGGGATCAATTTAAAAGACATGTTTAGACCCCCTTCCTTGGTCCTCTTCATCAGTGGGGCATTTTAAAGTGGGCTCTTTTCTGGCTCCGTGTGGGCGAGGAGAGAAGGGTCTTCGCCTCACCCTGCCTCCTTCCCCAATTCCAGAGCCTCTGCTCCGACCTCTGCTGGACTTTGCTGGGCTGAAAGACCAGCCTGCTCTGGTTCAAGGACTCAGCCCCTTCCTGTCCTTCTCCCCACCCATCCTGTGAGAGTCCTCAAAGATCAGGTCTCTGAATCTGACCTCCACAGAAATCTCCTGGAAACCAAGGCTGTGTTGAATCATTCTGCTCTGAGTCACAGTCCCTGCCTTGCCTTTCCTGAGGGGGGAGGAGATAGAAACCCTTCCACTTTCAGAACCTAGCTCCTTTGCATCCACAGGCCACCGGAGGTCAAATTGGAATCCACTTAATGGGCAGGGTCTTCCCATGCCAACTGGGGGGGGGGAGGGAGGGAGGGAGGGAGGGAGGGAGGGAAGGAAGGAAGGAAGGAAGGAAGGAAGGGCCTTGTGGTGGCTGTAACCCTGTCCCCAGTTTGGTGGTGTCACAAATCTGAACTCCTTGGTTGTTTTTTCATAAGGCCAACCATCCAAGCAATTTCTTGCATCCAGAACGGCTGCCATGTTTGAGAAAGCTTGAGTTAGAGCATCTCCTTTCAAGTGCTTGCATCTTCTTTGCTCCAGGGATGGGGCGCTTTGAGAGAGACCCTGGCAGGAGCAAAGGGATGGGCCCCCTCCCCTGTCCCACAGTTCCAGTCCTGATCTCTCCCTAGGGGTCCAGGTGTAATTGTGCCAGAGGATGCCATGTGTTTTACTGCCACGTTGTGGGTTGTGGGGAAGGTATGCCTTTTCGGGCAAATGTTAGACCCTGTGCCTCTCTGAGGATTGGCAGGGAGTCTTCTGGACTTAATCACTCAGCTGCCAAAGGTGGAGCTCCCCCTCCTCCTTTGACTTGGGGGGGCGGGGATACTGCTGACCCTGACTCAGGAGGAGGAGAGGTGTGTGTCATGCGCAGGGAGTCGGGCGGTGCCTGAACTGGCCTGCCGTTGAAGTTGGTACCCGTGCTTCACTCTGCACATGGGGGTCAGCCTGCCAACTTGCAGGTCCAACCACCAAGCGAACCATGGCTTACCTTTCCCCCTCCCTTTGCCTTCTTGTAGGAGCTCTGTCGGTCCTGCCTTCCCCGTCAAACATCAATTATGTTTTCAATGAAAGCAACTGTAACCTGAGCGTCAGATGGGATCCTGTCAATTTCTCTGTGGATTCCTGCAAGCTGATGTATCACACTGCTCTTTACAATGGCAAAATGTGGACTGAAACAGTAAGCATCCTCTCTCTCTGGGCTTCTGGTCAAACATTGTCAGCGGGACGGAGGCTGGTCTTCTTCAAGACCGCCTGCTCAGGAGGGGATATGCCCATCTCGTAAGATCCAGGAGAGGGCTCCTTCTGCAGGAACCCTCTAGCAGGGCCTTTTCAGGGGTGGCCCCCCTCCGGAGAATAGCTTGCCCCCATATATACAGACCACCACTTTCCAGATGAGCTTCTGCAGAGCGGTAAAACGTGGCTCAGGGAGAGAGTGTTATGTTAAATGTGGAATCTGCCCCGGTTGGTTTGCATCATTACAGTTCATATGGTTTTTTGTGGGTTGTCTTGCTTTTAATACTTATGGTTACTGTACGCCACTTGGCTATTTGGAGCAGAGTGACACAACACTGTCAATAATGAATGCATGGATGAAAATAAATGCTGAATCACAAGCCCCTTGCAAATAGTGGTCGGTCACCCCTGTCCTTGACGCTCGATCCAGAGGTTGCAGCTGGAGTTGCTGCCTTTTCTAACATTGGAAGTTAAAATAACTTTGGGAGGCATCTTCAGAAAAAGGCCTCTGAAGAAGCTGAAAGGTTGGAAGGAGTTTGAACTTGGGGCAGACCATTAAAGAATCCCTGGGAAGCTGAGAGAGAAGGAAAGAGAGAGACGTAACGGGGCAGGGATCTCCGTGAGGTTTTCCTCCCAGGCAGCACGTGTGGGATTGTCCTGTCATGCCTAAATGCTCTTCCCTTTCCAACTTTAGGGGTGGACTCCGGACCATTTCAAGGCACTGGCGGTTCCTCTGGGGAAAAATCTGATTTTTGGGCTCAGAACATCTTGTATAAACGGCAGTATCGAGCGACTCAAAGGAGAATGGTTTAATATCTCTCTGGCACAAAATGGTAAACCTCCAGCCGCTTGGCTTATGCAGATGTTACTGTTAGATTGATGTCTCCAATAATTGCATAGCGCCCTTATAGCCATATGAGAGTTGTTTGCTAGAAAGGGGTTGCTGTGTCTCTGGAGCCGAACCAGCAACGAGGCCGGAGGGGCTTCAAGGCGAGCGCGGAAATTGGGCTGGGCAGCACTTCGGATTCGAAGGCGAAAAGGTGTTTGGGAAGGCGCCGGGTGCGAGCGCAGGAGGGGGGTCTCGGGGCCTCCTTAAAGCAGCTGCCGTGCCCTCCGGGGAAAAGGCATGCTTGTTTCGAGGAGCCACAGGCGGGCGTTTCATTCGCACGCTGCTGCTTCGAAAGGAGCAAGGACAAGATTCCAGTGTGTGCTTGAATGCTGGGGAAACGCTTTGACTGGCACGGAGCTGGTCTCGGCTACCGGGAGGCGCGAGGGTGGGGGACGTTGGGGAATTGCTTTTTCCCTCCCCACCATTTCCTGTCTCGACCCCTTAGAATGAATTACATAAAGGCGATTTGGGCAGGGGTCTTTCGCGTGCGTGCCTCGGCTCGAGCTGGGAATTTCAGAACTGGGGAATGTCAGCCTTTCCTCCTTGCTTTTGGGAGAGGGGTTTTATGGGCAGAGAGAAATGTGCGGGATAAAGAAAAGGTTTCCTCTTGCTTTGCCCTGCGCAGGGACTGCAGAGACAGGAGCAGCTGATCTCAGCTGCATTTGTCATAACACCCAGTGGATGGCGTGCTCGTGGAAGCGTGGAAGAAATGCCGCTCGTGGCACCAACTATAATCTGGCCTTCAGGTTTGTACCTGAAAATCCTGTTCTTTTCTTGGCCCCAAAAGGAGCCAATTTAATCTCCTCATTACCCAGGGATTTCCTTCAGTCTCAAAGGTTCCAGGGCAGAACTGTAAAAGATTTTAATCTTGTGTTTACCACTCTTGAAATCCATTTGGAAACTCTGAAAGAAGATCCAGGAATAGCTTTTCGGCTCTAAGAGGCAGATTAATTCAGGGGAGATACTGGTGGAAAAACATGGTTCTCCTCTCTTTCGCACCCGGGGGCTGTCCGTAGCACTTCCCAAACTGATTCCCGTCACAACCCTTCATTCACACCTGCTTCTGGGAGGAGGAATGCAGCTGTGTTTTGTTTTTAAATCAGGTTTAGTTCTTTTTGTTTTCTGCCCTCTCCCAACCCTTAAGATTACGTTGCAGACTACCTCTTGGATCAATTAAAACAAAATGATGGCATAGATTTTTTAAAGGCAAATGAAACAATTTAAGTTTCAAAATGTTCTTTGAACGTCTTCAGACAGCAGAGGTCCATCTGAAGCTTGGGCAAAGGGTGAGTTGCTAGATTTCAGGATGGCATTTCTGAAGAACCATGTCTAACCAGAAGAGGAGCAGCTACATGCCAAACACTTTAGTGATTTATAATATTTCTCAAAAGTTTATCTTATTTTTGAACCATATTGGTGAAACTGGGGAATATTAGATTTTGTGTTTGATATTAAGAGGGGTGGGGAGATACCTGTTTCGGTCATTTTTTTCCCCTCTGCCCAACACCTACTGTATGGCAGTATATAGTTTTTAGCTGTAAAAGATAAATGCCTACGAATAGAAGTAGTCTTGCAAGTCTGGTTGTGCTGCACCTCTGCCTCCTTCTTATAGTTCAGTGTTTCTCAACCTCGGCAACTTTAAGATGTGTGGACTTCAGCTCCCAGAATTCCCCAGCCAGCATACTGGCTGGGGAATCCTGGGAGATGAAGTCCACACATTTGAAGGAAACAGTGTTGAGAAACCCTGTTACAGTTCAGTTACGGAGGCGTCTGCCGGAGCCGTTTCTGAATGTTATCTCATTGCTCTGGGCTTGAAAAAAGGTTCAGTCCCCTTTGCCCAGGCAACAGTTCGTGCATCTCTCTGTCGAGGTCATCTTCCTGACTCTCTACACTGTCCAAACAAATGTGGCTGCATTTGGAGAAAATGGAGAAAACCCCAATGAGTGAGTGAGCTCATTGAGTGGGTGAGCTCAGCTCCTTCCTCAGTTCATCCTCGTTCGATCTGTTCTCTCTGGCCTGCAAGAACAGATCTCTTTGCTCACTTCTCTTGACTTTTTCAGTCACGAACGCCTGGTAGAAGGGCAGCGGTGCAGAAATTACAGCATAGACGGAGACATGTTCCGATGTACTTTTCCGATCAACTGTTCCGGAGAACGCAAGATCGCCATTTCTGTTCGCAGCGATTCTCAAGACATCCAGCCTGTGTGCATGATTATAAAGGAAGGTACAGAAAAGCCTGGTATGTTTTCCTCTTGGTGGGTCCAGCCTCCGTAGGGAACAGGGGGAGCTAAGAGGTGTCTTCTGCTGGATGGTCCCAATTCTGAAGGAGTGTCTTGTTCTGGCCCATCTGGATGGTTCTGACTCTGAGAGTTATAAGAAGTGGCCCACTGTGATGAGGGGAATTCTCTTCCCCATCTGTAGCACTTTACAGGATGTGCAGGAGACCACTGGAGACCCTTTGATGTGCGTCTTGCTTTAAAGCTCACAGATATGTAGGACTGGGAGATGGGTTCATTCGCATCATGGTTTGCAAACTCATCTGACTCGCGCACCCAAGTGCTGTTGTAGGCTAATGCCTGCAGTTTGCAAAGGCGGCCATGCGTTTGAAGCTACAAAAAGGAGCATGTTCTGAGGAAAGCGTGCCCAAAAGTGGGCATCTCTGGGTGAGATGCACAAATGTGTATAAACCCTGTATATTAGGGAGAAATACACATTAAAATGAATATATATTTTTGTATGGGCTTCGTTAAAAAAACTTAGAAATTGACCCACCAAACTTCAGGTCAGAAAAAATGAAAATGGAATGAAATGAAATCACAGTTGACTGATCTTAGTGTATTTGTAGGAACAGTAAATGTGGCATTTAAACAATAGTGCAGCATTTGCTTGTCTATTTTCTTCCAGATTATCTAATAAAACTTGACCCACCATCAAATCTGAAAGTCATACAGGGCAATAACGTACTTTTTCTAACATGGACTCCTCCTCTTGAGTGGCATGGCATATGCTATGAGGAAGAAGTTAATGGCAGAATCGGCAGCGTAAGTTGTTTTTGTATTTAATTTATTTTTAAAAAAAGAACAGTGTTGTACCGCTTGAAATATCCTTCATGGGATGTAAAGATAATGATGTTGGCATCTGAGCTGTCTTTGAGACCGGCACCAACACTTGTGCATTTGCTTAATCCCGAGCACTGGAGGGGTACTGGGACTCCAATTCCCATAATTCCCAGCCAGCGTAGCAAAAGCTGGGATAACCTTAATCTCCATTTTGGTCATCACGGTTAGAAAGTTTTCTGCCACCTTATGCTGCAACAAATTAAGAAGACTAAGTATAGATGGTGAGGTTGTTTATACAGGTAGCAATATAAAAATATATTAGATGGTATTACAATGATGATGGTGACCAAAACAGTCTGATCACAAATCTCATCCAGGAAGAGTTCCACCCAGGAAGACTGAAAGTAGACTCTTATATGTGCCCCTTTGTGGCATATCCTCTCTGAAGGCAGTGGGGAAGTTAGATTTTCTGTGGCTCTTTTTTCTAATCCTCTCTCTGCAATTCCCAGAATCCCCTTGGGCCATGCTGGTTGGGGAATTCTGGGTGTCAGTAGCCCCAACAGAAATGGAAAGGACCAGGATTAATTCATGGTGGGGAAGACCTCCTGCCCTGGTCCAGTGAAAGCCCCCCCCACACACACATATTACTTTGGATCTTGGAACCCTGGTATATGAAAAGATCCCTTCAACGAGATCTTAGCCCTGGTCTGGTCTCAATTTCCTTATATTCCATGCAATTCCCGAGCTTAATTTCAGGTGGGGGCTTTTTTTCACTGTGCGTGGCTTTTAATAGATGGTACGGCTTGTCTCGGAGGGCGAGGTTGAGATTAGCCGATCCTCCAGACATCAGCGTGTGGATTGGCTCTTCGCTAGGTAAAGGGTCTCTTCCCCAGAGAGAAAGAAGACTCAAGAGATGGTTAGTGTCTCGTTTTCAAGAAGCCCGTCTGCTGGTCCCGACAAAAGTCCTATTTCATACAAATGAGACGGACTGTGGATTCATGGCCAGAGAGGCAGGCCCCTCTCTCCACTCTCTTCTAGAAGAGTTCCCTCTTCCTCCTCTTCCTGAAAGTCAAATGTCAAGATCCTTTTTCTATCCAGTCCACTAAAACGTCTCGTGATTGGTTGGTAGACAATGAAAAGCTGTACCTGTTTCTTTTAAAGCGTTACGAAGACAATACCAACATAACCATCCCCCTCGAGCCTAGGAAGTATCACACCCTGAGAGTGAGGGCCGCGCTGGATGAGGTCGGCACACACTGCTCCAAACAACGAGGGCTCTGGAGCGAATGGAGTAAGAAAGTGCACTGGGGTGAGGAACCTCTTTCTCAGGAACTGAGCGACCAAGCTGGTTCTGCTTAACTCGAACGCCGTACCACTAAAATAGTACCTTGCGCTGGCTGTATTTTGTCTTTGAATTAACTCCAGGGCATTATTCTGTGTTGCACCGAACATTTCTGGGTATCTGGTTTAACGTTATGGGATGAATTCAGCTGAATTCATTTGGAAGGACTATTTACATCACACTTTTCTGCTAGTGCATAATCGGTTGGCTTGATGGCCCAAAGTGAATCCGATAGGATGAGAGAGGGACTCCAGATCTAAGGATGACTTTGGTGGGTGGGCTTGGTTTCTGGGATTCTTTCAAATGGCTCCATTCCAGATTTACGTTACGGACCTTGAGTGGAATCCTTAGGACCTGGGTCTCCAGAGGCTGCAACTGCAGGACCTTGGATAGTTCCAAGCCAGTAGCCACCTCCCTTGAAGCCAAAGTTCAGCTAAAGCCAATGATGTCTCTCGGAACAGAGACACACCACCTAGCTTTGTCCCATCCTAATGAGGGGATGAGCATGAAGTGTCCTGACTCTGGTTCCCATGTAAGTTGCCTTTGCCATTGTCACCTAGAATGAAAGCAGCTGGTTCCTCAAATGAATCTGACTTTGAAGTGATTGCTAGGATGGGAGCAAGGAACTGGGCATAGCTTCTCTGAGCTTGTGCCTTTGATCAGTCCTTCTGATCTGGTTTAGTCCTCCCTGGTTGCTAGTCGAGGGCTTACAATAGTGATGAAATTTAAAAAATGGAACCAGCCTTGAGAAAAGACATCTGGGGGATAGGAGAGCACTCCTGAAGTCTCTGAAGGGGTGTCACACAGAAGACCAAGATCCAGTTGTCCTAGGGGACAACTAGGGAATCCTAAGGCCTAGGATCATTGTCCTAGGGGCAGGAAGCAGAATAAAAGCTTACATGATAGGAAGGCAGATTCTGGTTGAATGTTAGAAAAACATTTCTAAAACCATTTGATATTGGAATCCAGAAAACACTTGCAAAATTGGATTTGTCAAGAGTGTTGTAATTTGAGTGCGCTGAACACAGGATTGGCCTCGTCACTTCCACATTGCTGGAACGGGAGAGTAAGCAAGACCCCTTCCATCTGAGGAAGAGCTGTAGGTAGGCTTCATAGGTTTCACATGTTCAGATGTTTGCCCAGTTGAAGCCATAGTATACGGACATGAGCATTGTGAGGAAAATGACCATATGTCTCATAGTAGTATCCTTGTACCATTGTCTAAAAGCTACATGAAATTGGAGAATCCACTGAGCTACCTTACTCGGGGTCAGGCTGTTGGTCCATTAATTTACTCCTGAGCATAAACAGCTTTTCCAGGTGGAATTTTCCGTGTTGCCTACTCCCTGATTCTTCTAACTGGAAATGTCTTCTGCATAAGAAGCATGTGTTCCTTCACTGTAATTTGTCCTTTGCAAATCAGGGGCACATATCTTGTGTAAGGCTGATTGGGCACACCTAATTTACTATTTGGATTTTCAGCAGTTAAAGCTGCCATGGCAATCCCCCCTGCTCCCCTTGCCAGCCTGTCTCAACTGTTCCTTCGCAGGGAGGATGCGAATCCGTGTTCCAAACACATGATGTTGCAAGAAGTCCTTATCTGGATGTGTGAAGTTCAAGCCACATCCTTTGAGGGCATCTATGTTTTCTTGGCCAGAAATCTAAATTGTACTTGACTAGTCTAAGAAATGAGACTTTCCACCATCTTCCCTTACTGTCTTAAGGAAACAATTTAGCACTGGGGGGGGAGCACCTGTGAGCTATTCTAGCATCACTGTAGCTTTCTGAATCTTAATCTAGAAATGGTGTCACTGTCCTTGCCTTTTTAGATGACCGAGACAAGAATGGAACGTTGACCATCGCTCTGTTCGTCATCATTCCATTATGTGCTGCAGTCTTGACTGTCCTCCTCCTTGTTCATCTGAAGAGGTAAGAAACTGATTACAGAGATTCAGAGACTTCCTCTCTGTTGGATCCCTTCTATGAACTGCACTGTTGTTGGGCATTTGTGACTAAGGCAGAGAACTGAAGGGTTTTAGTGAGGGCCTCTATCGCATTGCCCAGCCCATGGGCAAAGCTGTGAAAACTCAAACCTTCCAATCTGGAATATTCTAATTATTTTGTTCTCTCCACTCTGCAGGATTCAGCTGTTGATCTTTCCAGTAATTCCTGACCCTGAAAAAGTTTTGAAACGAATGTTTGAAGATCAAAGAGAGGAGTATCAGTCAGTTGGGCATGCATCTGAATTCATAAAACCTGACAGAATGAGTAGGTGAAAGAAACTCAGACACAAAATACGAGGAGGGGTGTCGATGGGGATGACAGTCTGGGTTTCTCTGTGAAATACGTTCACACTTAAAAGCTAAATAACTAGTTACTGAATTAACCCATTTCACAGAATACACTGACCCAGAAACGAAGCATATAAATGCAAATCTGAATTAATATTAGCCAAGTGTGTGAATATAGCTGTTAGTGTAGAGGAGGACAGAGGTCACCTTGAAGAGGGAATGCAAGGGCGGTTACATAAACACCAGCTTAGCCCTGAAAGGGAGGAGGGGATGAGACAGAAACTCAAGATTGGCTCCATTCTCTTAAGCAGAAGAGGGAAGAGGAACAAACTGTGTCAGGCTTTCAAGATTTTGTTATTATACCCCTTAACAGTAGAGTTAAGTAGAGTAGTCCTTCTGGAATCTGTTTCCTGACCCAACCCAGCTTCTTCAGAGTACAACCTTTGAGTGAATCTAACCAGGTTTGCTCCTAAGCAGAAACTGTAGTTCTTCAAAGAAGTTTGGCTATCACGCACTTCTGGGCAAGTGAGGAATCTTTCATTTTCCTTCTGTGTGTCCCCAGGATGTCTTGCATCATTTCATTGGCCTTGTGTTTGTCGTTTGTTCTAGAAACAGACCACAAGATGAGCTAGCCAAGGAAAACCGTTCGCTTATACTCATGAGACCTTCAGGAAATGAGAAAATCAGGTTGCTGTCTTGATATCGAATGACTTTTGAATGTAAACCAAACAAACCAAATACTGCAGGAAAGGGACTGATCTCAGAGAGAGCGGAGAGCCTCTTGGAGAAGCACCTTTGCACTCATTCGCTAGGGTCCGTTCCTTGGAAGCTCCAGAAAATGCAGACGGGAGGAGCGGGAATGACTTCTCTTCACCTGGAACTTTCACTTACCCCTTGTCACCAAGGTTATCCCATCAGAAACTGAATTTCAAGCCATGTGGTAGCTTCTGTGAAGTAGCACTGGCTCTGGAGGACCGGTGTTTATATATGTGCATGCCCCTTCAACAGCTACAGAGTTGCCCACAATCGAACTGGCAAAGCTTGACTTCCCCTTTAGCCATACTCAAATGTTGTGGTAGCAACTTAGCCCCACCAGGATGAATCCAGAATCACTCAAGAGGAGGCAGAGTGGCAGGCAAGACTGGTTGCGTCCACAGTTGTCCCAAGGGATGACCTTTTCCTACCAGTTTTGTGTCATTCTTTTGTCACAAGCGCATGAATGTAGAAAGTATAGGAAGGAGTTTATGCCTATCTTGATTGCCTCAGGTTTTGATGCAGTAGCACTGATAAGAGCATTCAGACCATGGAAATGATAAAATAACACCACAAATATGAGGCTTAACAAGACCATCGCTAGCCTGTCTACAGCCCAAAGCCTGAGCAGTTGCACAAACCAACGAATTGTGCTTAATGACTTGAGTGTGTGTCCAAATCTGTGTTTACAGTGGTGTTTCTGAACTGGTGAATTTCTCTTTTCCAGCAAACTTGTATTTTTTTTCCTTACAAACTGGGGAAAAGGCTTGAGATTAATTTGTGTGTTTTTCAGGTTCTATAAAAAGTTTGTTGAACTGTACAATTTTGTGTAAAGAATGAACAATACTTTTTTCTAATAGAAGAAATTGTTTTGATTTTATGATATACTTTGCAGTTTAGTACTTAAAAGACCCGCAGTGTGGATGTTCTTACTTTTTCCGATTGATTTGTTTCCAGGGCGTATTTGGTTCGCAGGCCAAGCAGCAAGTTTTGTGACAATAATGGTCTGAAGTTTCTCAGTAAACCATGTGGCAGGCTCCCCCCATCTCTTTTAATTTAACACATTCACAGCACGGCTTATACAATAATAGTCTGCTGAACAGAAATCCCCAACATGCATAATATATTCTAAACAGCATAACGCAATGTCAGATTAAAAGTGTCACTGATGGTTCAGAGCCCTGGTGAATAAAGATGCAGGCCCAGGCAGCTATTCTTCTCTGTAGTCACCAACCATCTCATCTAGAAGGTGGTGGGAACATCCAGGAAAGGATTCTGGAAGGAGACTTTAAGCCCAAGACGGTCAGACTTCTCTCTCTTTAGCTTTCATGCTTTCTAGGGATCACCCATGCCCCCTCTACTGATTTCAGTTGGACTCCATATTATTAATCTTATTAGGTCATCACCTGCAACATGCACGCCCTAGTCACCGCCCATCTGGATTACTGGAATGTGCTCTATATGGGGCTGCTCTTGAAGAACATTCAGAAGCTACAGCTGACACAGAATATGGTAATCTGGATAGCGTTGGGTGTATCACGATATATCTCAGCAATCTCACTTCTTTGAGAGTTGCGCTGGTCGTTGATTGGCTCCCGGATGTGATTCGAGATGTTGGCTGTCACCTTTAAGGCCAGTCATGGATCTGGTCCTGGTTATCTGCTGGATTGCCTTCCCTGGTCTTCATCTGCCTGTCTGAGTAATCTGAGTCCCACCTCTACGAGAATGCCTACAGGAAATGGGCTTTTCAATAGCCACCCCCCCACACTTTGAAACTCCCTCCCCACGGGCTTTAGGAGAACTGTCAAGTCTTGTCTGCTCTGTCTGGATGTTTGAAGGACTATAAATAATTCCCAAGGGCTTAGCGTAGGATTTTTTTAGCCCCAGCAGGATACTGGGAACTGCTCAAAGTCAGGAGGAATAGCACCTTTGCAAACTAACCAATTTTATCAAGCTTTGCTACCAGACTCCTGATTTTTGGCTACTGTAGACTAATCCAGCTCTCCTACAATGGGATGTGCTGCGTGCCTTTGCAAATGTCAAAACACCATCTAAAAACTTACCGATTTCGTTTAGCTTCCTAACTCTGATTTTCTGCTTGCTGTTTCTTCTATACCCCTTCCTGTTTTATAAACCTGCCTGGCTGAATTTATTCATTACATTTCTTCCTTGAGGCGATGTGTTTTGAGGTGGATGAAGGTGGAAACACCATAAGGTTGCTGAATTGTTAAGGGTTCATCCCCATCTTCAACATAATTATCCACAGGGCAAGACACAGGTTGGGTCACATGTCATGCTATGTCCTGGTTTGATCATGATTTGCTGAATAAACCACAATGTGCTGAGTTTCCCTAACATACTCGGCTGTACATTGTGGCATAGAACTATCATGGCTGGTTCTCCTCCTTTTTCTCACTTCCTCTTCCAGCAAAAGCTAGAGATTCGTACAGCAGCCTACATCTTTTCCCACACCATTTCTTAGCACAGGAATCCTTTCTGTTTTTTGCAAGGAAGAGGTGTCAAGCCTCGCTTCGGCCACAGAGTGCTCCCGCAGGATCCCATTTATTTATTCATTTGTTTATTTTTAGAGCCTCTCTTTTTTCATTCTCTGTTCAGCTTCCAAATATGGTAACAGGGCAGCCTGTCACATAACATTGTAATAGGAGCATTGGGCACCGGATCAACTAATTGCTCAAAATCCCAAACCACAGATAAATGAGACGTGTCTGTGAACATGGGGGATCTCCCGACATGTTGAAACCTCGTGAAGAGGGTGGAAGCCCTTCACCTGTCAGGATTAGCCCATGAAACTCCAGGAGACAGTACAGATTCTATCCAGCAAGGTTTATTGGCTTCATTCCCGTTACAGAATCTTCTCAGAGTGAAAGCAATTCCCAGAGTCACCCCACAAACATCCTGCATTCCTCAGGGAGGTGCCAGTCTCATCCTCCTATCTCTTCCTCTTTGTTCTGGGGATGAGAGTACGCGCTTAACCCTTTCCGCTCTAGTTCTCACATCACCCAGTGAATGGTGCTTTCTTACTTCAAAAAGATGTAGCTGTGTGTAATTTCGGGAGGTCTGCGGGACGGATCGCAGATAACCCAAACAGATTCTTGTGGGGAAAAAGAACAGCCTCAGATCTGATTATTGGCACAGGGCGTGATGAAAAGAGGCCATTTCTCAACCCTTTTTTTCAACCATCTCTGTGAAAAAAAGAGCTGCAGCATTGTATGTTGTGAGCTTTGCACATGTCACGAAGTTGGAAAGCCATCACCTTCCTTCCTGTGAGAAGCCAGAAGCAGAGTTTTTATGGCATCATATAAATTTAATAGGAGTAACATCAGACGCCAGGGGGCAGAACAGAACCACCACGAACGGACGGACAGCTCTTCACCACCCTCCCAGCACTAAACTTAGAGGAATTTCAGTTTAAAGAATTTTTAGGGAGGCCAGCGTAAAACGTTCCAGCAGCTTTTTAAAAATCTTGTATGTTAATCACACAAACTTTATCTCATGCAACGGATCTTGTACGTTAATGATGGGAACTTTTTTTTAAATCTTGTATATGACACCATGACAAAAATGATCCCACCCTTCAGAAACTCTTTTATTACGGACATTGGGGTGAAAAGAGGACAGTTAAGATAGCAGGTATTAGCATAATCTATAAGAAATTAAACTAACGGAGGGTGGGGCACATATTATTTATGATTGCATTTATATCCCACCTTTTCTCTTGAGAGTGCCAGGCAAGTATGTGGGTCTCTCTCCACAATAAACTCCTAGACCTTTAATAAAAGATCCCTCCCTCACCTTTGGGTCAGTTTTACCCTATCACTCTCCTTCCACATATCAGTGCTGTGTTATGCTTCCTTTTTCATCAGGGAGACGTCAGAAAGCAGTACCATGTCAGACTTGACCAGCAAGGACTCATGGGCAAAACTAACTGCAAACTCGTGAAAGTTTGCTTCAGGTAAGGAATTCGAGTAAGAATGAAATGGGGTTTTAATTCCAGATAGGTAGGCATAAAGTTGCAGCCCAGGTGATTAAACCGAATTGATCCAGCTTTGTGCCTTCCAGCTAAGATTTGGAGAATGACTGGCATGCTGAATCAGCCTCCTGGACGTCTGCGGTGCACATGCTTGGACAGTTACAGGATAGATCATCCTAAACCAGTGTTTCTCAACCTTGGCCGCTTGAAGATGTGTGGACTTCAGCTCCCAGAATTCCCCAGCCAGCCATGCTGGCTGGGGAATTCTGGGAGTTGAAGTCCACACATCTTCAAGCGGCCAAGGTTGAGAAACACTGTCCTAAACTCTCTTTATGCCTCATAATGTTGCCTCGCTTTCAGAATGACAAATACAGAGAAAGACATCAAAAAATAGGCCAAGCTTGGATCGCACCATGACTTTTTTGACCACACCCTGCAAACAGCCCTGGATTTCCTTCTTCTCAGAAGGTGTCAGCAGAGCCCAAATGGAGAGAAATGGGGAGATTCAAAACAGCCTCTTTTATGGCGTGGGTTCTGCCTCAACCCCACATCTCATGACATTCTGCCTTAGTGGCTGTCTCATTTCTGACCCGGTTGGGTGCTGACCCTCAAAGTTAAGAAGAGCGTTTGGGTTTTGCTAGCCCCTCCCTGAAAGGAACGCCATGATGTGCCTCCTGGCTTTAGAGCAAGTGATTTCGCACTGGGCTTCCAGGAGCTGAAATGTTATACATTTGGGGGGGCTGTTTTGGAGTCGCTCCAGCTTTTCTCGCCAGCTTGCATGGAGACCTTCGCATCTACCAAGCCAGGAGGTGAATTGGTTGTCAAAAGGGATTCTTCACTTCTGGGCTGAGAGAAGTTGTTGTTGCTTTTCTGCCCCCTCAAGGATGGCCGGCTGTTCTTGGAGTCAGGTGGCGCTGCCAAGTTTTGTTTGGTGCTCCTCAAATTCTGAACAAGGGGTCCCTCGGCCACTTGCTGGAGCCAGGCCTGCATTTCATTCTAGATGCAGAAACACATCTGCCAATGTTTTGTGTTGGCTGGACATTGTCAGATTCCGCTACAGCTACTTTTCCCAATCTGCTGCCCTCCAGAGGAACTGAGCTGCAGTTCCCATCATCCACAGCCAGCATGCCCAACAGCTGAAGGCCCTGAATTGGGGAAGGGTTCACTACAGGGAGCAAAAACCTAGTTAGGCAGAAGCTGGTCTGACAGCACAGACTGATACTGAGTGTGTCATCTGTTTCCTGGAAAACGGTCAGTTTGGCAAATGGATAGGAGGAGAAAAGATAAGGAAGGTTAAACAGGGTTATTCGTCTTGGCAAGAAACAAGCTGCCAACATGGAATTGGAATGAGGCAAGGGATGCAGAGGGCAGTGATGTTGCCGATCAGAGTTTCTGAAGGGTTAACTTTTCTCACAACACAAAGCCGGGATCAGAGGAAGGATTGGCGACAAGGAGGGTTGTGCCTCACAAACATCTCTCCTGATCTGCTACCTGTGGAGGGCAGTGTAGGATGTTTGCTAGGGTGAGCGAGAAAGGCACTGGAGGTCAAAAGTCGGTGGATGGAAGAGGGGTGAGCTTTCATGAAAAGGAAGCAGAGAAAGTTGATTTCTCAGGCAGGAAGTCCTGTATGACTAAACCAGTATCTGTCTTGCACAGACTTAGATGCATCTCATGCAGGGGGGAATTCAGGAAGTTATTTAAAAAGCAACCAGCATGCTACGTTTTCTAGCAAGGCACCTTTACATGGGCAAAGTCACTCTGTTGGATTTCTGCCCGATAAACAGGTATTTGGAACACCTGGACATCCAGTGCTCTTGAGTCAACCATTGGCCTGAGTTACACACTGCTGAGCTGAAGAGACTCCCTTCTGGTTAAGCCTTTATCATCAGCACCCAAAGCAGCCCTTGGAAGAGCCCCCCTTCCTTCCTGTTTCTGCATAGATGCCCACATCCACGGTTACGGCAGTCCTTCCGGGAGGCCAGCCCCACGGGCCTAAGAAGCAATGGCCTGATCTCTTCACCAGAGAAAACGAATTCGAAGGGTCAAGAAGACCATCTCTCGGATATCTGCGAGACATTTCAGAGAGCGGAAGGAGACGCCCTCGAGGGTCCTGAAGGCAAAGGGCTCTTTCTGCACACTCGCTCTTCTCGTATTTCCAGAATTTGAAACTTGTTTAGATCCTGCCTTCATAAATATTCAATTAACATTTTTGGAGAAGTATAGCTTGCTTCCTGAGAATACCGTTTTCCCCCCTTTACTGTGGCATCTTGTTAAAGTACTAAAAAACAAAAGTCTTTAGACACCAACACAACTGGTTAGGACAGGTACTCCCCAGGTAGTTCCCGGCTCAAGAACGCCCGGTTTAAGGGCGGCCCATAGTTAAGAACGGAGCCTATTGTAGCAAAAGGCAAGCTAAGTGCACAAGGGTTAGGGTTCATTACGCAGTACTACTGATGCAGTATCATACAGTAATACTGTTCCGGCTTACATACACATTCGACTTAAGGACAGACCTTGGGAACGGAACTCGTCCTTAAACCGGGGGCTACCTATACCTTTCGTTCTGTCTTTAGCCAGGGTGCTGCTGCTGGCTTTTTTGTTTCGGCTCAGGGCAGAAAGATGGCTGTGTCTCGGTTTGCACCAGGTACCAGTGCAGTTCTTGGGAGTTCTGCTCTGCTTTTTTACATTTCCTTTTTGCAAGCCCCGTTGCTGAGATACAGAGGGTGCCACAAATGTTTATTTTAATGGAAGCAGCTTCTTTGCATTCTCAGCGGTTCTCTCGGGCTGCCGTTTGGTGTGAACGCTGCTTTTGAAGTGACGGAGGAGGATAAGGACCAAGAGGTTAGACGCTTTGCTGCTCCAGTGCAAAAACAAAGTGAGGAGGGGGAGCGGAGGCAGAGTTAATTAATGGTGCAACTCAAGGCTCAGCACAATTGTCTAAGGATGCACCCCTAGATTTCCCATCTGTGGGACTAGTTCTGCATCCATCCATCCATCCATCCATCCATCCATCATCTCTGCTGGCATAAAACTGGCCGCCCCCACCGTCAATTCCACCCCTGCTTCTCTTCCCCTTCATTGCCAGTCCTCTCCAAGGAAATGGGTGGCGGAGCAGAAAGGATTTTATGCACCTTGGGGCTCCCTTGAATGGGGTCAGAGGAAGGGGGAAATGCCCCTTTGGCCCCAGGGTACTAAGGAGGACTTAGAGGAGGCGGCATCACGGGGACCCCGAGCAGGACCTGCTCTCCTGAGGCCCTTCTCAAAAGGGAGCCCTCACTCCCCTTCTCAACTTACACCTAGGAGTGTCTTTGCATCTCAGCACGTTCACCAACAGACGCCATTCCCCATCGGCTGAGGTTCATTGCAGGGAGTTTGGGGGGTGGAATTACTTTCCAGAGAGGCGCAAGCGGCGCTCGATCTCCCGGCCAGGCGTCTCGGCTTCTTCCGCCGCCGCCGCCGCCGCCGCGATCCACGGCCGCGCTGCTCAGGCCTCCCCTGCCTCGTGGGCCCCCCGCTGAGATCGGTGTCGGGGCTGGGAGTTTAAGCGCGGGGCGGCCCGGCCGGCGCGGCCTCCCCCCAGCGGCCCCGTCGGGGGAGCCCGTCTCCGCAGGCCGCGGGCTGGGAACGAGCGCCGGCCGCCTCCCCGCTGGCGGCTCCCGGCAGCGTCTCCCGTCCGCCCGGAGGCGCCTCGGGGGCAGCGGGCGCCCGTGGCCCGCAGCGAGGCCGGGTTCGGGTTCCGGCCCGGCCCGGCGCGGCGCGTCTCCCCAGAACGAGGCGGCGAAGGCGGACGGAGCGCCGCCTGCAAGGGCCCCGACGGGCGTCGGCCGCCCCTGCCCTTCCTCGGGAACGGGGGGAGCGGGAGGCGCGCCCCTCCCCGCCCCCCCAGAGCCGCCGGTGGCACGAGGGGCGCCCGGCAGGGGCGGGGCGAGCGCGGCGGGGAGGAGCGGAGCCTCGACCGCCCCCCGTTTGCTCAGGAGGAGCAGAGGGTCGCGCGGCGGGCGCTCCTCGGGGCCGGGGCTCCGCGCGCCGGGGGGCCGCGCCGGCCGGGCCGCCTTGCTCGAGTCTGCGCACGCCGAGGAGGGCGCCCCGGGAGAGGGCGGGCGCGCAGAGCCCCCCCGCCGCCGCCGCGTCCCTCCCCGCAAGCGCCGCCCGCCCGCCCGCGCGCACCACAACTCCCGACAGCCCCTGCGGCGGCGGCGGCCGGCCCGCGCGCGGGGCCGCTGGGAGCTGTAGTTCGGCGGGCGCCGGCTCCCCTGCGCGGCGGAAAGGTGAGCGCGAGCGGCGCGGGCCGGGGCGGCGGGCCGGCGGCGCCCCCGAGGACGGCGGGGGTCCCGGCCGCCGCGCTACCCGCGCCCCGCCGCCCGCGGAGGCGGGCCGGGCCGGGCGGGGCCGCCCCCTCCCTCGCGGCCGCCGCCCCGCCGGGGCGCGGGGGGCGGCGGGCCGGCGGGGCGGAAAGGATGGGCTCTGGAGTCGCGGGGCGGGTCCGGGCGGGGGCGGGCGGGCGTCTCCGGAGCCCCCCCAGCCTGCTTCTCCCGCCGCCTCCCCGCAGGCCCGTCGCAGCTGAGGCCGCCTTCCTCCTCCTCCTCCTCCTCCTCCTCCTCCTCGGGACCGCGCCATGGCCCACTCGCCGGTGGCCGTGCAGGTGCCCGGCATGCAGGTGAGCGGGGCGGGGGGCGGGCGGGCGGGGCGGGCGGGACCCCCGCGGGCCCGGTCTCTTTCCCGGCTCCGACGCGCCCCGAGGCCGCGACCCCTCCGGGGGCCCTCGCTTTCCTCCGGGCCGCGGAGCACCCGAGTCCTTCCGGGCAAGCCGGGCTCGGGCTCGGGCTCGGGCTCCCGCTTCTCCCGAGGCGCCGCCGCCGCCGCCGCCGCCGCCCGGTGTTCGGATGAGCCCCGTCGGGGTTCGGGCTGGATCTGGCGGCTCGAGCCCCTCTCCTGCCGCGCGAGGCGGCCGTCAGGCGGGAGCAGTGCCGGGCAGAGGAAGGGGCGGCTTTGCGGCAGCCCAGAAACAAACGCGTTTATTAGGAGCCTTTTCTGCAGCTTTAATGCACGGGACTCCCCGCACGCACAGTTGAGGCAACAAGTGCTTCAATAAGGCAGGAAACAGCGATGCCATCCCTGGCCCATCTGGCGCTTCCCGGCCGGGGAGTCTTCAAAAACAGGGTGTATCATGATGAGGCCTCAAGTCACACTTTCTTTCCTCTTACTTCTTCTCTACACGCGCGCGCGCACACACGCACACCCAGCCTTTGTGCTCCGGCTCACTTCCTCATCCGATAAACCCTCGTTTGCTGCTCGCCAAGCCAGGCGGCTTTTGTTCCAGCGAGGTCCAGAAGCCTGTGGTGGTGGAGGGGTCTGCTGAAGCCCTCAAGGCCAAGGACCTGCTCCGCGCAGAAGTGCAAAGGGAACCATCCCTGACGGATGGCTGGCATCCAGCGAAGGGAAGCCTGTGATCTTTTCGGAATATTCCCTTGGAATCTGCTTACCTGTCCCTGGGTCCTGCATTCTGGGGTGATGGAGAACAGGCTTTGATGTTCTTTGTGACATCCTGATAGCTGCTGTTGCAGCCCTCTTTGATCTTCTCTTCTCCAAGTTAAACATCTCTAGGGCCTTCATTCTGCCTTATTTTCCACTTCCCTGGTCATTCTCTTGATCCTGTTCTGAACCTACTCCAGTTTGAATCCTTCATGTGTGTGTTGCTGAAAACTGAACATCGACATGGAGTCTGATTAATGCAGCGTAAAGGGTGACTTCCTGTGTTTTGAAAACTATTCTTCTGTTGATGCAGTCTGAAATTCCATTTGCCTTTTTTGCAGCCGCACCACATTACTTCCTCATACTTGGTTTGTAATCTACCCCTATTCCTAGGCATTCTTGACAAATATTGTCTAGCATGGTGTCCCTTGTTCTCTACCTGCGCATTTGATTTTCAGTTTCCTAACTTGGAACATTGTCTTTGTTAAATTTCACCTTGGTATTTTCAGCCCATTTCTCTACTCTATTAAGCTCATTCTGAATTGTATTACTATTGTCTCAGATATTAGTTATAGCCCTCAATTTTGTGTTATCTGCAAATACAATAAGCATTCTCCCTTCACCTAAAATGTACACAGCCCAAGACTTAACCTTCTGATACTCCACGTGGTACCGCCCTCCAGTTTGATGAGGAACCATTAATGAAGGATACTCTTTGAGTATGTTTTTTGAGCTAGCTTTCTATCCACTTAATTATCATGCCATCCAGCCCATGCTTATCTAGTTTGATAACCACAATGATGTGGTCAAAGGTTTTGCTCAGATGAAGATACCTCATGACTAAGGCAATTGTGGCGCAATCTACTACGGCACTTACCAAATCAAAATACAGTTAGGCTGTCAAGATCTGTTCTTAACAAGCCCATGTTGTTGTTTGCAAGGCCACTTCCTTGATTGATAGAGAGATCATTGGGTGATATGCCCTGGACTCTTCCCAGGAATTGGTGCACATTTCAGGATCCCTCTTTTGAAGGCAAGGAATCAAGAAGTGGATGATGTTTTGGTATTTCATGTGAATCAACCAAATATCTACTGAGAATAGGTGTGAACCTTAAGGTAGCAACTTGCCAGTTGAGATTTACAATCTTGGTTTGGATCTCCTGTTTTCAAAAGCCTAACGTTTTGAAAAGGATATTATTTCCAGTATTTTAGAAGACACGGTATACAAAATTAAGCTCCCTGCCTTCTTAGTGAATGGGATAGCTCTTCCCTGTTAGCCACAGTATATTTAATCAGTGTTGTCGATGCCTTATAGTATCTTCACCCATGTTCCTTGCTACTGTGAGCTTGCCACAAATTTATAATTGCAGTGCTTCCAGGAAGTGCAGATCTGTTCAGTGCTCTGTTTGTTCAAAGCAGCATGCCATAAAAGCCAAATACTGAGAAAAGGCCTGTTAGTTTTTCTCTGCAAAGAATTAGTGCCTTTGAAGCTGCTGATTATAAGTGATTGTGTTGAATGCACAGGTCTGCTCAGATTCCATGAAGTCAAGCACTCAAGAACTTTTCAAGCGATCTTTGACGTGAGAGGCATCAGGAAAGTCTGGGACAAACGCAGGGAACTAGCTGTGGAAACAGACATTTTTGTTGCTGCTTTCTGTTGAACATTAAAGCCTTCAGTTCTAAGGGGCACAGTGATCCTTCAGGGAGCAAGCTGTTGTTTATCTCATGGCTATATTTATATCCATGTTTTAACTTGCAGACTGGTTGGTTCAAGTTGGGGCAGGTTGGTCCCTGCTCCTCCACCCATATTATTAGGGTTAATCCTGGTTGTATATGTTGAGTTTTGCACAGCTTAGCTTTGCCTTCAACACCCCACCTCTCCCCCAAGGATAAGCTACCTGGTGCCCTACAGATGTTTTGGCCTGCTTCTGCCCCAGTTCTACGGTTCCAGTTGGCTGAGCTGATGTGATTGAAACATGTCCAAAGTGTCTGGAGTGCACCAAGTTGCAAACCTTGGTTTATCAATGTAGGAGAAATGGAGAATGATGTAGCGCTTTCTGGTATGTAGACAGTAATTATACAGCCCCTTTTAATTATAAATAAGAATTATTGGGTGGCCATGATATTTCTCCACCACGTTCCCCCCCCACCAGAACTAAGTAGCTTTCTAGGAATAACGCAGTGTTTGAAAAACACTGGATTAATGTGTGATGTGACTTCCCACCAATGGTTGAAACAGTCTTCTAAACATAGATGGAATCTAACTTTAATGTGTCTTGATTATGAGCTCTTCTGGGGCTCAGTACATCTTATATTGGTGCTATATAATCTCTGTTCAAAGTGTACAGTATTCAACGTTAGCCAGGTAGCTCAATTTAACTACGTTTTTGTAATCTTAAAACGTACGCTGAGGAATATGGGAACTTGACACAGGCAAAGTTACTTGACCAGGGAGTACTTTTCAGCTGACCACATTTTTCTTCTGAAACTTATCTCCCTCCCAAAATGCACTGCATATATATCTCTTAATAATATATGTAACTCAACTAATTTTTTCATGTATAGGAAAATTAACAGTCCATTACAAGTTCTATTAGCTTAAAAGATTGTGGCAGAATAGCATCTTGAAAAAAGAGTGTGTGAAAGGGAAAAAAGTACCCTGTTTTCCTTGGTTTACCTCCTGGACTAGCCAGTGAGTAAATATCAGCAAGTTCAAAGAACCCCTTTGATGTTCAGATTTTAAAAATCCGTTTTTCTGTTTTCCCCAAAGTCTTTTCCCTTTTTGAATTATTTTTATTCTTGGGCTCTTCTGAATTCCTGGAATAACTTTGTGGGTTCCCTTAAAGTACTCTGCCATACTATTAAGATAATAAAAATACTATTAATAAGATATCTCTTTTTCGTTGTTGTTAGATCCTTAATTTATATTAGATTGGATTATTTTTAAAAGAAAAGTGGATGATATCAACAAACGTTTCTTCCAAGTTCTTAAATTGGTCCTCATGCCATCTTGCTTCCTCCACACTCCCGATAAAGAAAGGGAGCATTATATGATTAAAAGACGGGAAGGGATTTGCCCACTTCTAATTATTACCATTATTGAAGCCCGTTCGGATATGCTGTTACTTGGTTCTGGATGGTGTTGAAGTCCATGTAACTTGTTTGCAGGAAGTGTAAACTGATCTGCAGTTCAGTGTCCTTTAATAGTTTCATGGAAGTTGGCCCTGTGGGAAAAATGTGACTGTGCAGACATTTGGATTTTCAGCCTGTACCGTGTACCTTGAAGCGGAAATGATCACAAAATGAGTTGTTGTTTCATTTCTTTCATGCGTTGATTGAAAATATTCCTATTTTCTGTTCGCGGAGATCATTAGTTGTATTGAGAAGTGGCCTCCACTGTTGACATTCCAGGTAGTTCCAGTGAACGAGAGTGGGTCGCGTCAGTGGTACCTGCCTTCCGAATACCAATGGAATTTTGCTGGATTTTATCAAGAGCCCAGTGCTCAGGATCTCTTTCTCGAATTGGCAGCAGGGAAGAGATCCAGAACTTGCAGCCTTATTGATCCCTTCTTGACAGATAAGAGTGGACCTTCCCGTTTGAAGAGGGAGGGTGTCAAGAGTGTGCAGCTCCAGAAAATAAGAGCTGGGGTGGACCTGATATTGGGTGACCAGATCTGGGCGCCTTTAGATACAAAGCCTTCTGCCCTTTGAATGCTCATCATTGGCCATCCTGGGGACCAAATTCTGCAACCACAATTCCACACATCTTAGTGGGCATTCTGGTGGGATAAGACTCTCTAGCTCCTTTTCCTGGGGTGAAGCTAGGGGAACAGTCTTTATTCTTTAGCAATAACACTCTAGTTCAGATCCTGATGTCGCTGGCACCCTGCAGAAAAACTTGGAATCTGACCAGCAATTCTGTCATTTGTAAAAACAATTCTGGGGTAGAATTCACGGCTCGGTTGGTTCTTCAAGTTTGACTGGAGTTTAAATTAGCCAACGAATTAAAACCACCACACCCCACTCCCATTTTGGCCAGTTGGAATTCAACGGTGGATCTTGTCATTGAATAATAGTTTGGCGGAGTACTATTTTACAAGCCATTTTCAAACTGTGTTCTACAGTAGTTATTAAGAAATTGAATGGCCTGGTCACACGGATACCCCTTTGGGAACCATTTTTAAAAGTTACTTAAAAAAACATCTACGTAAAGTGTAATGTGTCGGCATTACCATGAGTATTAGTGTAATTAAATAATATTGGAAATTATTGCTTAGTTATGACTCCTAAATCTTGTGGAGTCCTTATGGCAGTTTACAAACATATAAATAAATTGAATGAAGATGATTTTAAATTAAATAAGGATTGCTGCTTTCAGCGTCTCTCTCTCCATTTTTGTAGACTTGAAAAGTAACAGAAATAATGTTGACGATCATATTTATCTTATAAGTGGTAAAATCAGGGAAAATACTTGTTTGGATGTTCCCTTCCTTAAATGAGCACTCATGCTAAAATCTAACAAAAATGCTTACTTAGAACTGCATCCCACTAAAATCCATTAACAGTGGAAAGCAAAATAGTGTCTTAACAGTTTCTGAAAAATCCTCACCGGGTGAGAAATCCATATTTATTTAAGCTTGCAGTCTCTGGGCCCTGTTTTAATAAAGGGCAATGATTTGCTGTTCATTTTATAAGAGCAAAATTCTTCTTGTTATTCTTGCTTTGTTGTTATCTTGATCAAGCTTTGTTAGGAAAAGAAGCACTTTTCCTCTTGAGTTCCAGATTATTTTGCATTTATAACAGGGAGGATCAAACACTGTTGATTAAAGTGCATCTTCACAAGAGAAAGAGCTTGGAAAACATAAAGCCTTGTTCTTGACTTGAAGCTCAGACAGCCCACTCTGAAAAGCCGCTTTATGTTCCAGTTTGGCCTCTGAAGCAGCCAGTCTGATGCTAGTTTTGACGGATGGATATGTAATCCTGAGGCTTGTTAGCATGTTCAATTTCAGAGCCCAAATTAATTTTGCGTAGGCTGCGCAGTTACAGCTAACAATCCTCCTGTTTCTGAGGGCCAGAGGAGGAGTTTATGTGCACGTCAGACTTCTGCTTTTTTAAACGCGAGAGCTTTTAACAAGTTGATGCGACTTAGTGAAGCTGTTCAGTTAGCTTGTGCAGGGCTACAGCAAAAGATAAATGATCTAGTTAATCCTGGAGATTTCATATGTGACTCAGATGGTTAGTGGGCATTGAAATTCAAGAACTGGTTCACACAGTACGCTAAAGAAGACTAACCCAGGGTTGGGTAATTACTGATTCATCCTATTGGGGTAATCCATCCATTGCATGAACCAGACCATCACATTTGGACATCATGGGATTTGGGCGTAGCGTGGTAGGGGAATACAGGAGTCATGTTTTGCCAAGGAGGGATAAGCACCCAGCCACCCCATCAGTGCTAAGCAATTATGGGGGCCTACCAACAAACCTGCTTTTAATATTTCACAAACACTGATGATCTAAGGAAGGACCTTCCTCCCTTGAAAGAAGGCAAGGCCTTCATCTCCTGCCAGTATGGTGGAAGTTCTCTCCCGTGTTTTTTTCTCTGTCCCCGTGAAGAGGATCCATCTTGACTGTGGCGATCAGCCTGGGCTCGGTGTTGCTGGCAGCTGCGTGGACCGTTCACCCTTGCTGATCGCTGTCCCTCCCCTCTCCAGTGTCTTTGGAGAGACATTACTGTATTTGCAAAGTTGCATGGTTGGCCCAAACGGACTCCTCCCTTGGTGCTGGGTAGTGCTAGATATCCGCCCGAATGGAAACAAAGGCCAAACTGCATTGGTGTTTGGGGAAATCTCAGCTCTGACCCGTCTACGGGAGAAGTCGCTGAGCCGTTCTAAATGGGAAGAAGCTTGGAAAGTATCTGCATTTAGAATTCCATGCACTTCCAACACAACCAATGAAAGTAAAATGGCAAATGTGTACAGAGGACAGGAAGTCATTTCCTTGTTGCGTGTCACCTCATGCCACACTTAAATTCCTCACAGTTGTAGTAACGATACACCTTCCTTGCCTGCTCATTGTTTGGGGGTGGGGACTCTTGTTTGACTAACCTCTTCAGCTCATGTCTCTGACGTAGTCCTCCTTGGAGCACAAAGGGCTCTCTGTATGCCCAGGAACGTGGTGTTGTGGAACTTCTTGAGGAGCTGTGAGCAAGCAGAGCTCTTCAGGAGAGAATGTGGGCATGCAACAGACAGGCCAGAGACTGGGGGGAATCCCAAACTAGGATTCCCACCGTATTGGTTGTTGTGCAGCGAGAGTATCGTCCTTCATCTTGCTTTCTCGCTCATTTTGACTGGTTTCTCGGAATCCAGAGTGCATTGGGAGAACTACGCGAATGCAAATTTGGGCTGTAAAGGGTTCCAGGATCCAGTCTGTGCTGAATGCTGGATTAGCTCATGTGGTTACGTTTCCATGTTTCTTTCAACTGAAGTGATCTTTGCATACAGCTGCTATTGCTCTTTTAAACAGGATTTTCAGTGGCGGTGTTCTAAAAATACATCAAGTTCTGGAAAACCCTGCCCGATTTCCAAATGCTTGGAACCATGAGCATTGACACCTCTTTACTTACTTCAGAAGGGGAAAAAAAAGAGGGTAGTGGTGGCTTGAAGGAATGTGCTTGTTTTTCAAATGTTTGAGGTGATTTGTAAGAACATCTTGATATTCTTGCAATAGCGTCTTTGTGTATGCTGGGTAGCCTTGTCCAATTGTGCTGAGCGAGAGCTGAACATGTAGAAATGGAAAATTCCATGAGGATATTGAGCTTTTCCAGCATGAAAGGAAGGCCGTCTGTGTAATTATCAGCTGGTTCTACAGAGAAACAATTAGGCAAGCGGGAAACGTTGCACAACCGTGGCTGCTTATACTTGAAAAGGACAATTTAGAACATGTTCCAGGAAGAGGCTCTTTTCAGCAGGGCCGAGATTCCTGAGGCTTTGTGGAAGCCCTGAGCTGCAGGACGTCAAGGCCTATCTTCTGCAGACACTGCAGTGTCGTCAGCAGAGCCCCATTCCTCAACCTGAGGCCTTCTAGATAGAGTAGACTACCACCCTCATGGTCCCCAGCTTGTATCTTAGACTCAAACGGCAACTGAATCTTACTGGGGGTAGGTTTAACTAACAGTAGCAGCCCCTGAATTCACCTGGGCTGTCTGGGTGGCCGTCATGATCTTTTATCCTAGTGGTCCTTTTCCATGACTTGGAACATGACCTTAAGCGTATGTGACTGTTCCCCCAACACATTAGCCCTAGAACCGTGACCTGAAGGTCTGCGTCAAGATCCCTTTGGCCGAGCTGGTTGCTCTGCCCTTTTCTTCCGTAGAAGGGCACAGAGGGTCATCTCCCATCAGCATGTGGTGCAGCTGTGTGCTGCTTCTTTGTAGTCACCTATTTAGAACTCTAAGACAGAGTTCTAATACACGCTTGGGTGTGTAGACAGAGATCACGCACACATAGTTCATGGTACATTATGGCTTCAGTGACCATCTGAAGAGTTCCTTTGCCTTCTGCTTTTCTGGAATACTGATGAGGCTTTTTGGTCTTCTCCAACGGCTCCTTTCCTTTCAACCCATGCTGGCTGGGGAATTCTGGGAGTTGAAGTTCACACATCTTAAAGCCACCAAGTTTGAAAAACACTGGTTTGAGCCATTAATTAATTCAAAGTTTATGTGAGGGGGTCCACTGAAACTCTCTGAAGGTGTGACATGGTCTCTGCATTTCCGATTTCTGGTCTAGCGGCTGCCACAGAGAAGTATTCCATTTGTAGAGTACTCTCCCCTCTCACGCAAAAGACTCCCCCCGCCCTTGCTTTCTTTTGTCCTTTTCCTGGGCAAGCGAGTCTTAGTTGCCACCACCCACCATTTTTATTTTGAGGGATTCTTGGAAATGAACATGATGGCCAAGGCTGGTGCTTTGCTTTGCTGTTGGCCAACTTCATCTTCAGTTAATTTAAATATACTTTCTAAGTGTTAAAAAGCCAGGTGGAACCGGAATTGCGGTAGAAGTCAAGGAAGTCTGCAGGCAGTAGGCGCCCTAGGTGCCATGTCGGGGATCCAGATATTCCAACCACCTCTGTGGCTAATTAGAGAGAACCAATTAAGAGAGGAATTTGTGTGCTGACACTCAGAAAGAGAAACTGAAAAAATTTCTTGCCACTCTGGAAGTCTTATACTTTGTCCTCCATCGTAAGGCGTGTGTCTGTGTTCCAAACTTCTAATGAATATAATAAAAGTGCAAATGTTGAAAAATGTGCAACTGCATGCTTGGATACAGATTACGTCCAAGGGTTTGGAATGTCTTCCCTGCAGAATTTCAGGAAGAAGCCCTCTTATTTCTGTTGTTATTGACATCACAGTTGAAATGGTGACCCTGGTGTCTTTAACCTGGCTTGCCAGTCGGGGGGGGTGTCTTTAAATGCTGTGTTTGTGCCTCCTCTTGACTCTTTCCAGAATCACAGAGCAGATCCTGAGGAGCTTTTCACCAAACTGGAGCGCATTGGGAAGGGCTCCTTCGGGGAAGTCTTTAAAGGCATCGATAACCGAACGCAGCACGTGGTTGCTATTAAAATCATCGATCTTGAGGAAGCTGAGGATGAAATTGAAGACATCCAGCAGGAGATCACGGTTCTCAGCCAGTGCGACAGTCCTTATGTCACCAAATATTATGGCTCCTATTTGAAGGTAACAAGGACCTTTGCTCTGTGCTCCTTGGGACAAAGGCCATCTGGACAGATGATTTTGTGAGGGAGGGGCAAAATTGGTGTCTCCAGGAGCACATGGAGCCACATATGTTATGGAAACCAGTGGTAGCATTTACCTTTTCTTGGTCATGTTTTGGGGTGAGCACAGATACTTCACCCTCTAACTCGGGGGGTGGTGGCAAACTGCCCACATCTGGAACAAACTCACCCTATTTTATTTCAGATGTGGACTAAACATGCACATTCAGTTCAGATGCAATCCATCAAAAATGAGCTCTTCCCTGTATGGAACAGTTTACGTATGAATTCCTAGCGTAGACTATCACAGTCCCAAACCTTCCACAGGACTTGCAATATAAAGAGTTTTTCTTTTAATGCCTAAGTTGTGTCATAATCCACAAAGCAACTGATTTCTGCTATGGATTCAAGATTGTGATGGCAAAAAATCAGGAGGAGGAGTCTTGCAGCACCTTTTCCGACTAATAAACCTTATTCATAGGTACAGGTTTTTGAATAAACCATAAACTAACCCATCTCTCCTCCCCTGAAGACTAAGTGTGCCCTCTGTTCTACCTGTATTATATGTTCTTGGCCTGTAACAGTCAGCAAAGTATCTTGTTGGATGCCAAGGTGCAAATGATACACACCCAGTTACAGTTTATACTGGCAAATTCTCTGAGACATTGGAAAAACAGCATTTTGCTGTGTAGGGCTTTCTAAATCACACTGTACCAACCAAAGGTATCTGTGTAACCACAGCCATGTAACAGAATGAATGCTTATTACAAGTTTTACTTACTAGCACAGATGAGCTTTGTGGAAGGTGCTATAAGTAGCAAATACCTGACATCTTAATTTCCAACCACTGGAACAAACTCGTAGAGGGTAAGCGCAATGTGTAATCTTCCAACAAAGTATACTCTGTTCAGGAGCTGGCCTTAGATCCACCACTTCATGCCTCATTCTGCAGTGCCCAGATTTTGGTCTGTGTTCAGGAAATGCCGTCAGGTTAAAACTCATCCATAGATGGGACTCCTGATCAGAAGTTGCCCCAAATCTTCCATTTGGCTTCGCTCGTTGGCTGCAGGGAGCAAGCGGTACAAAGGAAGGGTGGAGCTTTCTGTTAATCTGGCAGGAGGGGGGGCAGCCTTTTCAGCCTCAGGAAGCTCATAGATTGGTGTCTGGTGGGACCATACAGATTCTTGCACCCAGCGGCCTCTGCTCCTTCTAGCACTTGACTGGCAGCTCTTGACTAGGAGAAGGGTATCAGCCCCCATAGGTGGGCTGTGGGTTGTTTACCCAGATGTTGGACTGATTTTTAGCTTAAGGCGTAAGTCACCTTTTGTGATATGCAGATTTCTTCATCTGTAAATGGAAAGTGGGAAGCTGATCAGCTCACAGCTATAAATATCATGGTTGGCTGCTGATGTAAATATCTTGAGTGGTGAAACTCTTGTGATCGTGGCATTGTTTGAAAAGATGAAAGTACCTTCTTACTATAAATAACCAGTAGTCACAGAGCAACTTTCTGAAATGTACACAAATTTTTTCCTTCGAGCTGGTTCATCATGTGTCAGAGAACTCAAAAATTGGTTCAAAAATTATTGTGGACGTACTTCGTGTGGTTTTTCTAAAAACACTTAGTATAATTATAAAATCATACAATATAACCAGTAAAATGTTCCACTACAAATAGCTACCACTTTCTAAAAGTGGTAGCAAAGAACATGTAACTGGAATTTAAAGCATTAACAACAACCAAGGAGTAGTAAGAATAAAAGCGGAGTAGCAAAACTAACATGAAAATAAAAAGATCTTCAGTTTTGGTGAAATGGCCCAAAGAGGAACCCAACCCTATTTTAGTTGGCAGGCAGTTTCAAAGTAGTGCCATTCCAGAAAAGAAGTCCCTGGATCTCCCCAGGTTGTGCCAGGAGCAAGCCTTGGGCGCTGGTCTTAATTCTTGGCCAGAGACAAGCTGGGAGCTTTTAAGGGCCGTTGGCAAGATTTTGAGCCCAGAAACAGGAGCAGACTTAAAAGAATTGATGGAAGATTGGAATGATATCCTCTAATTTTGGAGCAGGAGAGGAAATCTGATAGCTACCACTCATTGATCAGTTGACTGAGTGTCTTCAGAAGCAGCCTCCACCCAGAGCGCAGTCTAGCGATAGCAATGTTTGGATGCTGGAGTCCAAATGAGCTTCTTTTGGGCAGGTTGAGTTTCAATCAGCAGAGCACCTCAAACTAATAGCACCTGCCCTTGTAGCCTCTGCCCTCTTGAGTATCCACAGCAGCGATGGATCTAGGACAGCCTAAAGCATTTCTTTAAAAATCCCAGCGTTTCCATCTTATTGTCTGTGAAGATCTCAAGTCATAGAGAAGAACTTTGCTTGCAAGATATTCTTGACTTTGAGTCAACAGCTGCTTCGGTAGAGAAAATAATTTGCCGCAAAGGTGTCATAATATGTCACCCCTCACCCATCAGCTGCTTTGTAATGTAATAACTTTTATACTAGTCAAAGAGTAAATATTATTCCAGTAACCTTATCACCTTGCTGTAATTATAGGGCATGTCTGCAAAGACTCTACATAAGCAAAGTACAAACAGGCAACAAACTAACTAAATTAGGCTAACTACATAATTATTTCTTTTACTTGCTGCCTGAACTGTGGGTTATAACCTTTTCAAATTTAACTTTTTTCAGCTATTCTTTAAAATTGTTTTCATAAGAGCTTCAAAAAAGGCTTGTTTGCTTTCCCAGAGTGTTGAACAATGCTTTAGGAAATTGCATTTCATGAAGCTATCCCAAACTGAGAATGGTTAGTCAACGCTATGAAGCAAATTAACATCCTGATGTCAGAAAATTTTACTAGAATGCGTGTTAAAAACCAGTAATTCACTTACTCAGATTCCAGTGGAATTAATTTCTTTTTTATGCATTGAAAACAGGACTGGTTTAACCTGCTTGGAAATCATAGGTTTCTTATTTAGGAAGTATGATGAATGACATTATGACAGTTTGATCCTGGTACAGGTCATATAATGGGATGCACTGGAGTTTATATAGGAAATGAATTGGGGGGGAGGGGGAGTTCCGTAGCCCAATAAGTGAATTGTTGATTATGCTTTTGTGGTTACAGAGGTCTCTACCTTTGGGAGAGTGAGCTGTGGCATCCGCCACTGCTCATCTTTGGGTCACGTTGCCACAGGCACGCATTCCACCATCCCTTAAACTTAGACCACGTGTGTGTCCTAGCAGTCTGAATGTGTGACCCTGGCCTTTAGCTGACAAACGTTTGTGTGTATGACATGGAAGAAGTGTCTTCATGGAGGAACAGTTTGTTCTTTCAATAGAAGAGAATATCTGTAGCTCAGGGTTGAACTGCGGTGTCCTTGGTGCGCTCTGAGCTCAGTGGTTGGCTTGCAGACGCTTCGTTACCCGACTAGGTAACATCTTCAGCATGACGGAGGGTGGGGTTTGCTCCCTGTTTGTCTACAGTGGCTTGCCCTGCCAGTGCTGGTGGGGTGGGGGTTCCTCCTTGGGGGTTCCTTGATTAGGGTAGGTAGTCCCTAATCAAGGAACTACCTTGATTAGTCCCCAGTCAGGGTACTTGAATAGTCCCTAATCAAGGAACTACCAAGGAGAAAACTGCACCCCACCCACACTGGCAGGGCAAGCTACTGCATATAAACAGGGAGCAAACCCCACCCTCCATCACGCTGAAGATGTTACCTAGTCGGGTAACGAAGCGTCTGCAAGCCAACCACTGAGCTCAAAGAGCACCAAGGACTCCACAGTTTGTTCTTTCCGTGGTCTTGATGGATCTTTTGTTCCATCCTTCACCAACTTAGTGCTAGTTTCCACTTTCCCTGCCCACCCCCCAGTTGGGGGAGATGGGCGGCATACAAATTTAATAAATAAATAAAAATAAGATGTGAGTTTTGCTTGTCTGCAGACTTCATGGTAAAATCCAGAGAAATCAGGAGGAAAAAGCTAATTCTTCACCTGCATTCTCTTTTAGGGCACAAAGTTATGGATAATAATGGAATATTTAGGTGGGGGATCGGCCCTGGATTTGGTAAGTATCCCAGTTACTTTATGAGTTTGTTGATTTTCCATTTTTATTGACGGTGCCATTTCATAATTCCCGAGTTGCTAGTCAGCCCAGGCACTCTTTGTAGCCTTTTCAGGAAAGATGCTTTTGACTTCAGGTCCTCTAAAGATAATCAGTGCCTGAGTAAAGCAGGTCCCTGCCAAGCGTGTGTTGCGCTAAAAGGTGCGTCTGATCATTTGCATGTCGTACCAAAGTTTGGATTCTGGAAACACCTGATGTTTTTGATGCTGTATTAATGGTAGAGTAACATATCACTGTCCAGTTTTATGTCACTTTTTTCGGATTATGAGAGATCTTTTAACGTTTGTAGTACATCAGAAAGATCCATCAGTAATAAGTGCACGCGGCTTGCAAGAAGCAAAGAAGTGTCGCATCTGTTTGCAACTGAGGCTCAAGAGGGTGTGAATTTTGACTGAGGTTCCCTGGTGACTCAGTCCTTGGGCAGGGACTGGAATTCCTTAGTCCAAGTCAAACATGTTTTCCATTAGCGCAGACTTTTCTGCAGGACCCTCCCATTGACACAGTGGCTTCAGTGTGTCCCTTTATGTCTCATCGTAGGGAAACAGGATTGCAGTTCCTCAGGCTCGGCCTATAAATAAAGTGATATTAGAATAAAGAGTATATGTTACTTGGCTTTTTAGGAAGAGGAAACCTTGCTGTTATGAAAAGCAACCCAGTGCAGTTAATAAACTAAAAGGTGGACTTTTTTTTTAAATCAGCTTTCAACGCACACAGATGTTTCTGTTGGAAGGAGATCTGGAGAGTATGTTCTAGAAGCACGCACAGCTAATATTTAGTGCTAAAACTGAGCTGGCTTTTCCATTTTGGGTTTCTGTAAATTTAAACCATGAAAGGGCTTATTGCTTATGACAAACACAGTGTTCATGATGGCTGCAGCTTAGGAGGGGCTAAAAAAGCAGAGTTTTCCCTTATCCCCCCAGTCCAGCCTCACCACAGGCCTCTATGGGAGACCCACCCTTTTCCTCTAAGATAATACTGCTACAGTATTTACATTTAGGAGATCCTGAAATATTATTAGCATGGCTTGAACCCTGCTTTTGTCTCATTTAGAATTTCAGCATCCGCTCATGCATAGCTTAGCTCGGCCGGTGCAGGTCTTCCAGCCTGCAGCCCGGTTCAGCCCCGAACTTCTGCCTTTTGTGGCTCTCGGCTGTGGCTGACATCCAGGAAAGCAGAGAGCCTCTTGCTTAGGCTAGAGGACCTGATGTCAAGACAGCAGAAGAGACTCTGCCTGCTCCACCAGGAAATCACTTCTTCAATGGGCAGGATCTGGCAGGCATCATAGAATAACCCCCTGAACAACGAGAATATTTCTGTCGTGGCCTCTGTTCTGCCTCTGGCGCTTCTGATGGGGTTCGTTGCCAAGAGAAGTGCCCACGGAGGCAGGAGTGGCTTGAGGGCGACAGATTCTCACCTTGAGGTTTGATAAAAGACTGTACTTTGTGCTAGTGCGAAGCATTGCACGCGGGTAGCACGTTGGGTTGTCCACACATAGGCACTTCCCCTGATCTTGACAAGTTCAGATGTTTTCTTGGTAATGAAGTGAGAGGAAGACACGGGGGGAAAAACACGTTCACAATGCTCAGATCCATTTTTGATAATTGCCTAGCCGCCTTTCTAGATAGTTATCCAGCATTTTTGATGAACAGTAATTTTTCTGCTGAAATGGAACACATATGTGGAATCTTTTCATTGCCCTAAGACCTTTTTAAAAAACAAAACAAAACGGTTTAAAAAAAACCAAAACAGGTTTAAAAAAAAACAAGTGTCAGAATCAGTATGAATGCATTTTAAGGCCAGGGCTTAGGGTTTCATTAAAGCTTACAAAATGTGATTATTCCCTCTTGAGCTCCGTGCTGGCCCGTTTGACGAGTTCCAGATTGCTACGATGCTAAAGGAGATCTTGAAAGGTCTCGACTATCTGCATTCAGAAAAGAAAATCCACAGAGATATAAAAGGTGTGTATAAATAGTGAGGGAAGAAGACTTCTTCAGTTGCAAGTTTCTTCTGTTGTTTAATTAAGTTTTCTTATTTTTTCTTCCCAACCAGCTGCCAACGTGTTGTTGTCTGAGCAAGGAGATGTAAAGCTTGCAGATTTTGGAGTTGCCGGGCAACTGACGGATACTCAAATTAAGAGGAATACTTTTGTAGGCACACCATTCTGGATGGCCCCTGAAGTCATCCAGCAGTCAGCCTATGACTCAAAAGTAAGACCCTTAGGCCTGGAAGGGGTTGTTAGTTTTATATAAGAACGTTGGAAGGTATCTATAGCTATAATCCTGCCACGGGGCTCCAGGGGCAGAATCTTAACTCACTTTGTAGTGATACTTGTTGTGTCTCTGAAGACTTAAGAGGAAGTTACTGGCCCTAGTGACTGTCGATAGGATTGGAGCTGTGTGCCAAATAACAGGGTGAGTCTATCAAGTGCCGAGGAAGCCTTGGTGCCTGTTCCATCTCCTGACTTTTTTCTTACATTCAGTGAGGCTTAACGTTTTTTTGCTATCCATGCCTTGAAGCTTTTAAATAAAGAATTCTTGGCTCTTCTCCAGAAAACCCAATCCAATATATAATCAGGAGGATGTTCTGCTGGCTTAAACACAGAGCAGTTCTCACTGTGTAGTGAGACAGATGTTCCTCTTCCTTCACAGTAGAGTTGTAATAGTGCATTTTCCAGGCTTCCTGTTGACCTCTGTTTCACATAACCTAATCACACCCATCAGCTTGGTTTGTTCTTCCCCCGGAGCAAACACTTCCACAATTTATCATAGGCCTGACTGCCAAGGGTATAAAACTGAAAGGTGTGTGTACATAGCTGAGTTTAAAGATGCACCTGATACTCGAAAGAGCATTTCGCCGTGAATTGTCCCACAGCACACACAGGCCTGCGTGGCACATCCTTTCAGTTCAGTTTAAAACCTGCAGCTTGTGAGGTGGGAATCCTTGACCTTGCTCAAAATAGCTGGCTGGGTTCTCTGTCCTTTCTCTGCAGGCGGATATCTGGTCCCTTGGAATCACTGCTATCGAACTGGCCAAAGGGGAGCCTCCCAACTCAGACATGCACCCGATGCGAGTCCTCTTTCTTATTCCCAAAAATAACCCCCCCACCCTCACAGGAGACTTCAGCAAGCCCTTCAAAGAGTTTATTGACGCCTGTCTGAACAAGGACCCGACGTTTGTGAGTGTGCTTTCAGCTACTGCAGGCACTTGGCTCTGGAGGGAGGTTCATCTTGGGGGTGCCTTCTAAGACAGGGTGGAATGTGGCACGAGCTGTTTGTCGTGTTTGCGGGATTTTGAAGGATGTGGTGGTCTTCTCCATGCCCCAAATGCAGCAGGGTAAGTTCAGGCATTTTGATGTTGTGTGGCTTGACCTAGGATGGTTCAAACCACACAGGATGCTTGGAGCATGCTAAAGAACAAACCAGAGGTGATTGAAGCTTAATTTTGAGTCAGATTCTAGATGAAACATGTAATAAAAGTTTTGCAGTGAGTATTGTTGGATTTGTATTTAAGCCCACTTCCTACTCAGAACCTAATATAGGTGGACAGCTATTGCAGATCACAAGAGAGCATCTGTTGACCCAGCAGATGCCAGCGAAAGAATATTGAAGAGTTTAGTCTTATTCATTGCTGTTGGGGAAGTTAATGTTCAGGCGGAAGAAGATTGGGTCACTGCTCTCTAGTGTGCAAGCAGTGCAGTTGTTTAGGTCTCAGAACGTTCCAAGACTTAACTGATGTGATTTGAGCTTCCAGAATGGTGGCTAGCGTAAACTGTTTATTTTTCATGTTATTGGGATGCTGAGGCCAGTTTATTTTGCAGAATTAAAAACAAAATAATAATAGAACAGCAGCAGTAAAAGCAAGGGCGATGAATCATTAGAAGGCTTCCCAGGATGATATGTCTTGGATGGGTTTTGGAGAGCTGTTCTCCAGGAGAAGGCCTTTCCCACACCCGGGCTTTCCTTCTGTGGTTGTGGGGGACTCAGATGACAGCTTGATAAGCAGATCGTAGCGGGAGAAGACCGTCCTTTCGACATCCTGCCCCCGTCATCCCCAGCGCTTTGGAATTCTGCTTGAGAATGAACTGGCGCTTCGTACCTTTTCCAGCGTCCCACGGCCAAGGAGCTGCTAAAGCACAAATTCATCCTGAAAAATGCCAAGAAGACCTCTTACCTGACGGAGCTGATCGACAGGTTTAAAAGGTGGAAAGCCGAAGGACACAGCAGCGACGAAACGGACTCGGACGGCTCGGATTCGTGAGTCTGGATTCGTGCAGATGGATGGATGGCAGGGAGGGGGCTGCGAGTGCAGAAGGGCCCGGGGGTGTCTCCTCGGCACCCACGTCTGCTTTAGACCCACAGGGTCTGGATCAGGAGGGCCGATGCACTCTTGTAAAAGGTTAACAAACCCACCTAGCCTAGTTCTCTAATCTTTTTTCTTTTTCTTTTTGCCATTTCTCCCCTCTTGTCCCTTAGCGAGTCTAGCAACAAGGAGAACAATTCTCACCCTGAGTGGAGTTTTACCACAGTTCGGAAGAAGCCAGATGCCAAGAAAGTGCAGAATGGAACAGTACGTATGGCCGGCATCTCTTAATAACCTCTTGGGGAGCATGGCTGTTGCCCCCTCCTCTTTATTTCTGCCTTGTTAGCCTTGTTTGTAAATCGGGGGGGGGGGTCTATCTTCTTGTATGGGCATATTAGCCATTGCGCCTTCCCTTTCACCTGTACAAAAACGAGGATTATTTTTGAGAATAATGACTGAATGAAGGTTAAGATCCTCAGGATCACGCTGAGAAATTGTCTGCCGAGATAAAGAACTTGTTCGAAATTCCTGTCTCCTGTGTTTCTTAGGCTGTTCTTTGTGGTGACGTGAATTAGAATTGTATGCGCTAACCTCCTCCAACTCGGTGCCTTCCAGACTGCCGCAGCACAGTTTTGGGAATTCCCAGCTAGCCTGGTCAGCAAGCCCTTTGGGGAACTGTAGTCCAGCACATCTGAAAGGTCACCAGTTGGGGAAGGCAGAGGTAGACCAGCGGGTTGGAAGCAAACCCTCTGCACAGATGTTTCCTAATTTGAACTGCCGTGTTTATTGTTTTGTTTTGGGGGTTCTCCACTTGCAACAATTGATGAGGTCAGACGAAATTGGCATTGCTTGGAATAATGGGAGCTGGATAGTCATGATCATACTTGGGGAAAAAAAGGTTCATGCGGTTGCAGATTTTCCCACTTCTTTTATTTCTTCAAAAGGGACTGTGATAAAGGATATTCCTTTGAATTTTATTAGATTAGAGGATAAGGATCAGCCTCTGATGTCCATTTATTTGCGTACTGCCATAGCTATCCATCTCCAGATTATTCATACCCCAGGTCAGAAAACATTAAAAACCTTAAAACCGGGCCATGATGCTCATTAAAATATAGCCAAACTAAGATGGTACTTTGCCAGTCATTTCCAGGCAAAAGCATCCCCAAAGGCATATGGAAACGGTCCCGGCTCAGCTGCTTTCCGAAAGGGGACTGGAATTGCCAGCTGGGTATGGCTTGTCTTTGATGTTTTGGTGCTACGTTTCCTGGGGATTTCAGAGTGTTTGAAGGGATCTGTCTGAAAATATACTCTCTAACTTCTAGGACCAAGATCTCATGAAAACCTTGGGCTGTTTAACTATGATAATCAATCCTGTGTTTGCAGAGGTGAGTCTCTTGACCTCTTAAGCCTTCAGAGCCTGTGCAGATGCAGCTGAAATCTCACCCTCTTCTCTTTGCCTTCTGCTCAGCTGAAGCAGCAAGACACCAATAATGTTGGCAGGAGGAAGGCGATTGAAGAACTTGAGAAAAGCATCAACTTGGCTGAAGCCGCCAGCCCTGGGATCACGGACAAGATGGTGAAGAAGCTGATGGAGAAATTTCAGAAGTAAGCCTTCTGAACTTCCATCCCTGAACTTGGTTCATCCGTTGCAGAGGGTTCCTGTCTGAAAGTCGCGTTGCTTTCTGTCTGAGGCACAGATCCGGGAGAGGTAGCGGAAGGAGCAGCGCAGGCGTGGGGAGGGAAGCTAGAAGGAAAGCGATGGGGAGGGTTGAGGTGAAGCAGCGCTGGCGGGGAGAGGGGAGTGGTTGCGTGCCAGACCCTGATCAGTTATTTCCTGAAGACCACTCAGATGGGATGCACTGTCCAAATCTGCTCTCCGCACCTTTCTGTCCCCACAGATTCTCTGCAAATGACTCCTGAGAAAGGTCCCCAGCGACGTTGGCCCGCACGGACCTACTTACAGCCCACCAAATCCTACTCTCGGCTTGGCAGCGCTTGTTTTCCTAAGTTCCTCGTGCCTTTTTGGATCATCGCAATATATTTGATGATCATGGATCTGAAAGGATTTAACTCCACTATTTTGTAAATGGCATACATCCTTTTTTTGTATTTCCAGGACTTTCTTTTTTTTCTTTTTTGTTTGTAAAGAGCAACTTTTACTATTTCAGTTTCCACCTATTCAATCCAGCTAAAGCAAAACACAAACAGAGAGGTGCAGTTTGCTTCTAGATGTAATCAGGAGCTATCAATTGCCAATCGCCATGGGTGGGATCTGCGTTATCCGCAAATCTGTGGACGCGCACCCCTTTCTACCTGAGTTGATAGAAAACACACGCGCGGTGTGCGTTTCAAGAGCGTTTGTTTTCGGAGAAGACCGGCCGTCTTCTCGTCCGCAGGTCTTCTAAGTCCCGAAAGGCCAGGGTCACAGTAGCTTTTAGAAGAGGATGTGTGAAAGCACTTCGCCCGTAGGATGTCGCTACCGCACCAGTTTGAGCACCACCGTCTTTATTTAGGCCTGCGTAAGTGTGAGAAACTGGCCGCAGCGTCCGCTCTTCTGAGATTTGGTACAGTATTTTACCTGGGATCACCTCTGTCTGAAAGCAATACGTCAGTGGCTCGGCAGGTTGGCCTGTAGCTCAGTGTACAGTTTGTATGTATTCCTTTGCAGAGCAGGATACCGGAGCAGGAGCGTCCCCGGGGGAAGGGGTGGGTGTCAAACACCAAGATGGCAGCTGTGGCCATGTCTCTGAAGCCCACTCCTTTTTTTTTTAACATGCATTGCACACAAAGGGGTGGGGCTTCAGTCCCACGGAGGCCGCCCCATCTCGACTCCCTTGACCCCCACCCCACCCGGAGGCCCCTGCATCCGGGAAATGTTCATCATGGTAAGAAATTTTAAAGCAATACTGTTGAAGGGTTGGGGGTTTTTTTGGCAATAATGGACACAATTTGGCTGAGTTGTTTCTTGTTGAGTAGACTTAGAGAAAAAGAATAGCCCGGGTCTGTGTCTGGGGCATGTGATCAATGATCCCCATGCAGGCTGAAGTGTGTGACACCAACGTCTTGTGTGGTGTTTTTTTTCCTTGTAAGATATTGATAGACTTACGTTCTTAAAGTACTTTACATACAGTGCATCAACAGTTGTTTAATTCCCCCCATCCCAAAGTGTATTTTAAATATATATATTTACCAGTTAATATGCAAATAATTGAGTTATAGATATTCTTTCACAAAAAAGATAGTACTGTGCAGTACAGAGTGATTTTTTTTCATAAAAGGTAGAAGAAATTATAAACTTGCTTTCAATTATATATTTATGGTACTGTTTAGATGAGATTATCTCTCTTTTCTTTTTCAACCCAGTATGTATATTATGCTATTGAAGTGTATTGTATTTCAGTCTTTAGTTGTGGAAGTGTTGGTGTAAATTTATTTTTGATAAAAAGTCTGGATATGTTTAATTTTATAGTTCAGATCTGCACATTTTTTTGTTTTTGCACAACATTCATTTTAAAGGATTTGAAATGTATCAGCCAAATATTGAAAGGAGTTAATAGAGCGCAAACAAGCAATTATCTTTTTGTTGTTGTGGTTAAAAGTTGCTATTGCATCCTTTTCTTTTTAAGGAAAAAAAGATATAAAGACACTGGCAAGAGATGGTGTTTAGAAATGCCAAGGGCAATTATTTTCAATGGTGCCTACACTGTAAAAACAAAAAACTTTTAACTCCTTTGTTTTAATTTTAAAGAAATGTTTGTTTAGAAAAAAACTTGTTTCATTGCTATATACCTGAAACACAATTAGAATTTATATCTGAGGGGGAAAAAGTCTGGACATAGTTTTTGAAAACAATAATGTTATGGATTAAATAAAATATTTTTATAAATGTAGAAGCCGTACAAGTTGTAAATACAGTTGATCTGAAGCTTTACAAAATAACCGTATCATCCAACCAGAATTGTAGCGCTCCTTCTTCCCGGCGTCTGTTAGTTCTGTAAATCTGTTTATAGATTAAGCTTCTTTCACACTTTTGAGGAAGGGGGCAGCAGAAAGTCGAATGGTTTAAAATAAATAAATAAATAAATATTTAAGTTCTATAATCTGTTGTGGTCGTCGTGTGATTGTGTCCTATGAAGCCCGTGCCACAGGGTCAAGCAAGGAGACAAATGACGTTTCCACGATCCTTCCGTCTCCGTCAGTCCTCCTCGAGCGATGTTGAATGTCAACTCCCATAATCCCCAATCTGCTGTGCCGGCTGGGGATTATGGAACGTGAAGACAAGTGCATCCGAAAGGACACCAGGTTGAAGAAGGCTTTTTTTTGTCTGTGAGGAGAATTGCTCCTCGTTGATGAAAGACGAGTGCCATCTTTACAGAATAGCTCAAACTAAAGGAACTTCAGGAAAGCATTTGCAGAAAAGACTCAGCCTCCGAAACACTGCTAAAAGGCAGGATGTAAATTGAATTTAAAATAATGCGTGGTACATAAACCTGGCAGGGCTGGTTCTGAGCTCTTTGTTCCAGGGTATCAAACCAGCTTTTGGGGGCTGAGGACCCAAACGCGAGGACCCTTTGCTGGAAATCCAGCCGGCTGAAGAACTGCTGCTGCTACAGGACGGAACCTGCTGGTTGGAAGATGCCCTGAAGAAAAGCCGCTGTGGATTTCACCTGGACTCCCGTACGTAGACGATGCCACGAGTGAGGATGGAGCAGCATCCGTTCAGCATCAAAAAGCCCTTGAAAGCACCCTCCCGCCTTTGAAATCCGTGATTTAAAAGTGGATAACCGGGACTGGAAAATAGCCGTGCCCTGTATGAACCTGAGAACCGCATGCGGTACAGGTGAATATTGGATTTGGCTGAGCTGTTGGCAACGTCCTACGAATGGCCAGATTCCTTCCTTCTGGGTAAACACCAAAGTAGTCTTTACACCAGTGTTTCTCAGGTTGAGAAACTCCTTTATGCTATTGATGCATTTACAATTACAAAATATTTGGCATTTCTAGCAACCCTACAGTGCGCAATTGGTAGCTTAAAAAAGAAAACAGGGAAAGTAGAGATGCTAGTCAGTATCCTAGTTCTTTACTTGCTCAGATGCACCTGGTTCTAGCAAACTTAATTCACTCCCCCCCCCCCCCCCCCACTAACAGGCTACTTGCTGGACTTAAGCTATTGATCTGGGGGGAAAAACTGTTCCGCTAAATCTGACAGAAGGCTCTTAATTTGCCACAGTAGATTTATGTTTATTGCTCCCCCCCAAATATAAACTAGATCATTGGAATTGTCCCTTTAGGGAAAAAAAACCTGATATATAAAACCAATTCTACTTTTCCTTTAACAGATCCGTGTCAATGGATTTGACAATGTGTTTATTTGCAAATATCCTACCTGAAAAATCTAGCAATACGCCATATACTTTAGACCTGTGCTGTAGTTCTGTTGCCTACATAAAATAATTGGATGCGCTGTCAGTATTGTCAATGGTGGCAGGAACCAGAGATTCATCGCCCTCAAGCTGAAGGCTCCCTGAAGACAGGTGAATCCGCACCCTGGGTCTTTTGAGAACTTGCCCATAGAGTGAATAGTAGTCTGGGAGGAGGTCCGAATCAGAGTCGCTGGATTCGGTCCCACTGCCCGCATAGCGTTCCATGGTTCGCTGGACTCTGGGAGGTTCTGGAAATGGTTGCTGGGCTAGCATGCATTGCAAGAGGTCAATCTTTCTGCTGGTCAAGACAGGGCATGGGCCTAGAGGGCGGAACTCAGAGCCGCAAGGGAATCTGATGGCTTTGACATCAGCCTGGCTCCAAGATCTTTTGGGAACCTCCTGAACAGTATAATCAAAGACACTCTCATCATCATCTTGCTCCATGCTAAGGTTACTCATGTAGGTAGTCTGGGTCTTATGCTCCATTGACTTGGTCTGGGTTGTCCCTGGATTTCTTTGTGGCTTCATGGGTGTCTCGCAGGTGTTTACCTCAACCACTCTTTCCTCGGCATGGTCAGTGATAGGACTTTTGGGGTACTGAGGTGGCCTGTCCATGTAGAAGAGCACTGGTGGAGAAGCCACATCCAACTGTTGATTGAAAGCTGCCATGTAGGGGACATCGGTGTACATAAGTTGCTGCCTTGGACTCAGGTCTCTCACGTTGCTCATAGAAGTGCTCTTGGTGTTGCCACCGAGCTTGGAGCTGGGCTGGAAAGACGTCATGGGGCTCCTTTGCCCGTAGGCACTGGCTGGTTCCCAATCACGTTCCAGCTCCGCGTAGACCACTGGGAAGGCAGAGCTGCTCTGGGAATGGGGCAGCAGCAGCGTTGGATCGGCTTCAGGCTTAGACCGCTCTAATTCATCTGCAAAGATCACCTCCACTGCCGAGTTCCTCCGCCGATGGTCTAGCATGGGTTCAGAAGTGTGGATGCCATTTGTACCATAGTAGCCTCCCATGGTGCCGTAGACGAGCCGCAAGTCCTCCATCTGCAGGAGAAGCAAGGCATCAATGCTTCACCTAAGACGCATGAATGAGTAGCAAGGTTGAGGCTTATGGGCCGCAACTCCCTACCTTCTTAAGGGCCTCACCAGGCCGTTTATGATGCTGCTGTGTCACCAAGAGGGGCTCAGCAACTCCTTTTAGGCTTGTTTGGGCCAGACTGTAAGGAGGGGCTGGAACAGGGGCAGACCACCCCCATTCCATCCTTTCAACCACACCAAATCCAAGATAGTGGGCTGAAATTGTTCAGTTTGATTAAGTGATTTGATTTGAGACGTCTTTCAAAGGGGGACAGAATTTAGGGACATCGGTACGAATGTCCTGTCTTTTATCATACTGTTGGATCTGAATTAGTGCCTCTCCCCAAACCGAAAACCTCTAGATGTGTTTGACTTCACATCCCACAATCCCCAGCCATGCTTACTGGAAATTATGGGACCTGAAGTCCAACATAGCCAGAAAGGAGAGGTTAATATAGATGGGAAACCAGCTGTGTAAACAATGGTGAGACTTATTTGGGCTTTGTGGTTGCTGGTCAAGCTAAGTGGGCTTGTCTTCCAAGCATGGCCTTAAATCTACTACATCATCTCCAGTCTTTATTCCAGGCAATTCCCCTCACCCCCATCTCAAAGCAGAGGTATGGGGGGGGTGTCAAAAAAGTTGAGGTGGTGGTCAGGACAGCATGATCAAAGCTCTACCCCTTTTTTAGCATGCACCAGGGTGGTGTTTTGATCACGCAGTGATGGCTGCCACCTCGACCCTTGCTTTTACCCCACCAACAGGTACCCTGACCCAAATTACATACTTGTTTGGAAACATCTGTTAGGAGATCCGGGGAAGACCGGCATTGCCTGTCATGGTACCAAGAGGAATAGCGTTTCCTGAAATATAAAACCAACAAAACACCTTGTAACCCATAAGTTACTCCTTCTTTAAGTTGTCTGTTTTTTAAGGCTTACAAAAAAAATATATTATTCAGCTCTGACAGGGGAGCCCATTCAGCCGATGTGAAAACCTCCTGTGTTCAGACATCTGCCACAGTTTTCCTGCAGTCCTGTGGCCATAGAAAAATAGTTTGTAAAAAGTATACATATTTTTTTGTAAAGGTAATGGTCAAGTCAGCCACCATTAAAAGTGCCTCTATTGAATTTGACTGGTTTTAAAGAGTGAAAATAAGCCATACTTTTCATCTTTGCCACTGACATCAACTGAACCTCAATGTTCAACATGATTTGCCCCCAACCAAGTCACTAACCAATCATAAGCTCAATTAATTACTCAGTCAAATTAATATAAAGAATTTGCTGGTTGGAAACAGCTTTAGCTGAGCTAGATCCAGATGCCGGACCACTTGCATCTGGAGGAGAACGAGGTGAAGGAAAGACTTGATGGAGGAATGCATAAGAAGGCATCTTTTTACTACAACTCCCAGAATTCCCAGCCAGCATGACTGTCATGCACACCTGGCTTGGAAAGGCTGAGGTATATTATACTGAATACTGATCCTGTTAAGCCTTAGCTCATGTAGCACTTCCAACTCTGGTAATTTATGCCCATATGTTATTAAACTTATTATTAACTTATTTAAGTTTCTACATACGGTCATAAATTACCAGAGTTGGAAGCAAAATGATGTCAGATCTGTGGTGGATGTGTGGAATCCATTTCCATGTACTACAGCAGTGTTCCTCAACCTTGGCAACTTTAAGGTGCATGGACTTCAACTCCCAGAATTCCCCAGCCAGAATGGTGTTTTTCAAACTTGGGAGTTGAAGTCCACCCATCTTAAGGTCACCACGTTTGAAAAATACTGCACTCTGGAATATCTAACAGGAACCATACAAACCTGTGCATGTTCTAGTGGTGCGACTTGCTATGCATATATTTTTTTCAAAAATGGATCTTTTTTTAAAAGGCAATACCAGAGATATTTTGCAAGAGACTAGTTTGATAACTTGCATATAGGATTACCCTGCGCAGAGGGTGTGATGGTTTATTTTGCTTCTGGAGGTGCATCTATATGCCTCTGCCAAAGAGCCAGTCTTCTCTCTAGAGCAGTGTTTCTCAACCTTGGCAACTTTAAGATGGGTGGACTTCAACTCCCTTGCTGGCTGGGGAATTCTGGGAGTTGAAGTCCACCCATCTTAAAGTTGCCAAGGTTGAGAAACACTGCTCTGGACCCAGCATGGTGGCTTGTCTCTTCAGCAGTGGGGAACCGGCGCAGCTCCAACAGGGCAAAACCATCCTGTTCTGCCCCATGTCTAATTCCACCCCCCCCGAGGCTTCCTTTTCATAGCGTGCTGATGTTTTAAGCTGTTTTCCGTTCTGTGCGGAGGCAGCTTGGCCATCCTTCCTCCAGCCCTTTGACCAGCTGCTTCTCCTTCTACGTCCTGCAAGATGATACGTGCAGCGGGATTATTAGCACGGCGAGGAGCGATTCGGGGCCAACCCGTCTCGCCCAGCAAGATTTGGGGCTTCGTGAGTTAGCACCACAGCCAATTTCTGCTGGGCTGCTTTTTGCCTTAACCCTCAAGAAAACCCAGCTGTTCTTCCAACAAGTTCATTTCCTTTTCTCTTGCCCTTTCCCTTGAAATGCTGCTGCTGCTGAGATAACCCTACAAGGCCTTTACGGGGAAGAAGGGTGCGAGCAGAAAGCCACGAAAGCGGCTGGAAGGACGGGTGACTACAGGAAAGAACGTTCTTCAGGAAGGTAATACCTCTCGAACGGCAGGCTCTTCTGCTTCCCCTTGGTCCCGTGCTCCAGCAGCTGCCTTTGGGTCCTTCCACTGCCGTTGCAAAGACAGGCAATAGTTAAAAGAGGTTGCCTCTCCCTTCCGCTGGAGAGGGACAGTTCCCTGCCTCCGAGGAGCTTACAGTTTAGTATTCCGCACAGGGAAGAGAAGGGAAAGGAAGCGAAGCAAAGAGCAAGACCATGCATGGGTTTCAGAGAAGGGGGCTCTGGGCTGATCACGCAAAGATGCAGGGATAGGGTGGGTTGTTCCAGACCCACCCAAAAAGTGGGTTTGGAGAAAGAGAAGCTGAAAACCACCCTGGGCTTCACGTGACTGTAGTAAGATCAGCTGGAAAAAGAAGAGGCCCGCACAAGAGGACAGCCGTACTGTGAATTTAATTTAGGACGTTTATCCTCTTTCCCCCGCTTTTTTGGGCTGCAGTATCCCCATGTTGTACGTCTCTTTCTATATGTGGAGTTCAGTGATCTCTTCAAGCGTTCGTATTCAGGATTACTGAGGGGTCTAGAAGCAGAATAGCTAAACAATGGCTGTGTGGTGGCTGGATAATAAAAAGAAATTACAGGTGGTCCTCGTTTAGCAGTGGACTCATTTAGTGACCATTCACAATTACGAGAGTGATGAAAAAGTAACCCTGCGACCAATCCTCGCATTTATGGCCTTCACAGGTCTGTAAAGCAAAGCTGAAGTAAGATCATAAGCACAGTCGTGGTTTCACTTAGTGACCCCTTTGCTTAATGACTGAGTTGCTGGTCCCAGTTGTGGTTGCTAAACGAGGACTACCTGTATCTGAAGAACAGTTGGCTACCATGTAATGGTACTGCAGTATCAGCCAGCCAAACACACTCTAATAGTAGGGCTGATCCAGGCAAGGGGTGCACAAACTGGACTCTCTTCTGTAAGTTCGGAGATTGTGGTGGCATCTCTTCTAACTGGCAATGGTACAAATAGAATAGCAAAAAAACAGTGAGTTGCTACTCTTTGGGGCAGGGGGAGTTTTGGGGATCACAAAATGGCGGGGGGGGGCACCTATGGACCATCAGCTGCCCACTCCCAGAGGAGTAAAAGAGTTCTCCTCCATGTTTCTTCTCCTCAGGACTGCTTCAATGCCACTGGCAGACCCAACCAAGGGCAACCAGACTAGAGAATTTAGCTCCCATTTCCCACCCCCTACATTACCTGTAGCGAAAACTGGAGCCCTTGCTGCAGAGGAAAGCTTTGCGCTTTGACTTTGGCTCCGTGGAGAGGCGGAAGAAGGCGTGGTATTCCACACACATCTTCCAGAAGGCCTTGCACCTGTCCCGACTCGCCATGGTGAACTCCAGTGTATCTTTGCAGAAAGCCTGTTGGGGTCACGGAGGGAAAACGCAACAGAGGAGATGGCTGTAGTCCATCAATGGTCTTTCCAAACCACAATCGTTTGTTCCAGTGATATCCTTCAGTTCATCCCAGAATCCCAAATACTGCACCTCATTCTTTTCCTAACCTGCAAATGTGGTCTTCACAATAATCCTTGGGAAGGCCGGCCACCCTGAATGAGGGAGGGATCTAACTTTGGGTCTCCGGATCCCTGTCCAAATCTCTAATTTAGCCTTTCTCCAACCTGGTGCTGGGAATTATAATTCCTGACCAGACTAGGGAAGAACAGATTGTTGTAGCCAAGAAAGCCAAGTCAGGTCAAAGCTAAGCAAGTAGGAGGCCTTCTCAACTTTGTAAGTCTCCTAGAAGCAGGAGCAGATTTAGCTCCATTCAACTGGTCTTTCTGAGCAGACCTCCATTTTCTGTTAGCCAATGGGGAAAAATAAATCACAAATCCTGCAGTGGTAGGAGGACAGCCCTGTCCATCTATGGTGTCAAAAGATCAGAAGGAGTCCTGGTAGCATCTTCCCTGACTCAAACATTTTATTTGAAGGCAGAAGCTTCCGTGAGCTGCAGCTTCATGAGCGAAATTTGTAAGATGGAAAAGAACCAAACTCCTTCAGATCCTGGAAGGGAGAGGAAAAGTTGTCCATTAAGTTCTTCAGAGATCCTGTTCTACTTGGAAAGAGAGGCAAAAGGAGGTAGGTTGCCCTCAAGCCAACCTCAGCTGAGATAATACATAGTTATCAAGTGGTTTCTCAGCAATCGTACAGAAGCATCTTGCTGTGGCTTCTTCTGAGATTTTTTTTCATTCCAGTCTAGCCTGCAGCCTGGACTTTCATAGTTGTCTCTCATCCATGCTCTGCTTAATTCTTCAAGGTCAGCCAGTGTCCAATATTTCTGGACAATGAGGCTAGGGAATGTTGGGGGACCCCAGAAATCCTTCCTGCTCTGCCCCACGATCCACCCCAAACTTACACAATTTGGAACTTCAACGCCTTGGTTGCAACCATATTCGCTCCGCCTTCCTGCTACCTCAGTCCATAGTTTCTGCAAGAAGTGTGTCCTAACCCAGAGAAACATCACCCAACCCAACCCAACCCAACCCAACCCACACACACACACACATGTCCCCCAAGCCCCCCCCAGGTACCGAAACGTTGGCGTGGAGCTTGATCAAGAAATGCTTCCGTTTGAAACTCAGTTTGCGGATTTTGGACCAGTTGAACGTATTAATCTTGGTGTTCCCCTGCAAAATAAAGGGCCGAGAAGCAAGTAGAGGAAAAAAACACCGGGAGGATGACACCCAACGGGGGCCCAGTTGTGGAATGCGCCTTGCGGAGAGCCATGTCGGCTGCTCGGGGTGAGGCCTCTCATTGTCCAGCACAAAATGCGCAAGAGCTATTTTTTCAAAAACCTGTTTGCGCTTAGTGCTGCTTAATCCCATTGCTATCTGCCTCTTTTGTGCAAATGGAACATGAACCCCTGGAGTTCTTTTTACCGAGAAATGCTCAGTGGTTGCAGAGTTAAATTTATTGTCTTCTTACTTTTTTTCTTCTTCGCAACAATTCAGCGTTGCTTGAGAAAACCCTAATTTTGGCAAAGGCTTTTGTTAGACGTAAAAACAAAGCAAGCCACCCCCCTTTTCGCTGCTTCTTCCCCCAGCCGAAGGCAGGACTGTCGAGGAGCTGCATCGCCCACATTTGCCAGCCAGCGCTCGCCAAAGTCTGCATCTCCCCTGCACAGAAAGCTGGGGAGCTGCAGAGCCATGTAATTGCCACAAAATGAGGCTGCTATTCTTGGCAGAAAATTATACGGTCAAGAGATGTCTCCCTGCTGTGTAACACCACACTCTGACATCGCAGCAGTTTGGTTTACCAAGGAAAGGCAGAAGCTGAGATGCCCGCATCAAAGGGTGCTGGGTGAAGCCGCAAGTGCAAAGAGAATCCAGCAGTCCCCACCAAGATTTCTCTCTAATGCCCACCCTGGGTCACCGGGAGGCAATTGACCAGGCTATACTTAAAACAGGAAGCTTTTAATTAACATTAGAAAGGACTTTTGCTGAACAGCACTGGCTTCCAGTGGCCTCTTTTAGAAGGACACGGGTTATCCAAGAGGTCCGTCTAGGACAACAGAGAGCTGCTAAAGGCTTTCATGCTGATTGCACCAGGTTGCAGAATCCAGCCAGCCAAGAGAATTCATGGGTGTGGTACTGCATTAGCATTGTCACATACTGTACGTTGCTCAGAAATTTGTCACAAGAAAGGGTCACATTTACCCGCAGAACCAGCACCCCCATGTGTGTGACTGCCAAGTTGATCTGGGTCCCTTCCCCGTCGCTTGCAGGATGGGGTCGGATCCCATACATTTCCAGTTTCCTTGCTATGTCCAGGAGCTGCACATCTGATTCGGCAGGAGTTTTGCCCCTAAAATAAAATTGGGGGGGTCAGCAACTCTCCTCCCACCCAAGGCTTCATACCCCTGTCTTCAACCAGGACATTTTCTCCCATTTCTGATGCCCCCAGTTTGGAGACTGGAAGTCTCCTGTCTCTCCTCAAGTTTCTGATCTCCAATTCAGAAAGTTGTGTGATGAGAGTCAGAGTCCCTACAACAATGAAGTAGCATTCCAGTTGTCCTTGCGGTGTATGATGCCTGACCTGGCCTATCTCAAAGGGCTGATAAGGAGTTATCAGTGTGCTGGAAACATCTGAGTTCAAAACCCCACTTGGGGTATAAAGCTTCTTTGGCCATTTGCCATCTCTAAGTTGATCCAGCCTCAGGGGATCGTGGTGAAGATGCGTCCACATCTTGGTGACTTTCACAGGACCCTACAAGAATCCCACAATCTGGGGTCTATTGTGGACTTCAACACCCATCACCCTCAGTTATTAGAGACAATGCCAAGGTATTTATGGAACCATCAACCAAAACCATCAACCAAATGTTGAAGGAAAGGTAGTATGCAACTATGAAGATCTATTAACATCTAAATCCAGAGCCATCCCTCAATCTCACGTCCTCCGATCACGCCAGACTCTCATAAGCCCAAGCCAACATGGCTAAGAGGCTGCCTGGGAATAAAGGGAATTCCAGCCCAAGAACACGTGGAGGGCACTGGATTGGGAAATGCCAAGCTGGGTACAGCCTAGAGTACAGCATCCAACTTCCAAAGGATGACAGCTGTGCATTTCCATTCCTTATGACTGGTGAAATACGCTTGGTGGTGCCCAGACAAGAGCTACAGAAATTGTATGAATACGTTGAATATGTTTTGGGGAGGTGGGTGGAGTATTCACCTGCAGATTGACTTCATTTGCCCACTTTATACAAGTGGCAGAATGAAGACTTTCCACGCATGGAAGCTTTAATTTTGGTTGAGTTCTCAACTCAAGGAATTATGAGCAAAAGTAAAAAACAGCAAGTGGAGAAAATCAAAGACTTACATGTGTTTCTTATGGTAATGCATGATGCTGCTCCTCAGATCCTCTTGGTTCAGGAAGTATTTGTGGGTTTCCAAGTGCTTTCGGTCCATTTCTTCATGAAAATCACCCAGAGCAGCTGCAGGAGGCAACCATTCCAATCAAGAGTGCTTCTGATCAATGGGACCGGCTTTATTTGGCTGCCGCCCCCCCAGTCCCTCAACAAACGCCAGGAGCAAATCATGGCCAGCCCAGACCCCATCGTAGAAATGACTGTCCAGGGGAAGAGCTGGGAGGGACGATTTTTCCCACCCTATGACATTTGTGCAGCTCCGTTGCCAGGCGGGACGTTCCTCTGCTCAAAGGCCCGGCAACGCCATTGCCCGTTCGGTCACCATCACCCTCTCCTGCAGAAGGGACCTCCGAGACTGAACGCAACGGACGTACATTGCAGAAGATGTGACACCATCAGAGCTGAACTGTTGTCACTGCAAGGGAGTTTCCCACAGGCCAAATCCTTCTTGATCTGAAGGGTGAACAGGTACCTGAAAAACATTTTCAGGGCTGTCACGACCCTGGGCTCCCGCTCCTCTGGGGACGCGACGCAGACACGCTTCCCTCAAAGCGTTGCATCGCCTGTCGCCAGCTGGCTTTAGGCCGCTGGAAACGGAACGGGCATCTTGTCCACAAGACGCTGCGCCCTGGGAGAGAATCTACAGCCCCCAGATGCAGCTTATTGTTAGCTTTTCTTTTCTAAGGTGGAATCTAGCTCTCCTGGTTCTACACTCAACTTTGCACCTCTAACGCTATTTGTTAACAGAACTGCAGGGACCGCGCTGAGGCAGTTTCATGCATAAAGGTGCAGTCAGATGGGCTTCTTTTAGCTTATTTGCAGGATGAAAAGAAGGATTCTCCTCTATTTGCACAAACCACATGGATCTGCTTGCGGCAAATTGTTTTAACTGCTACGGCTAAGCCTGCAGAGGGGCCTAGGGATTTTCTGATGCACCTAAGTCTCTTGATGGATGGATGGAAACCATGTTTAATCCCTTGCTTACCCTACTCAGTTTCTTTGATTTCATTGGGCAGTGGCCAAAGTCTTTCAAGCCTTTCAATCTTAAGGACTAGAAACTTGAATTTAAAAAGGGACTAGTGTGAATGGGAGAGAAACAGCTTCTTCAAGGTGCTGAATCCAGTCCCAATCTGCATTGCTTGCTACATAGGGACATGGACCCGTGTTCATAATTTTCCCTTTACTGCATTATTTGCTTGGTTTATATATTTAACAATGCACTTAGACTTCCTGCCTCCTATTGTGGTCACAGCAGTAAGTAAGAATAATAAACTTCTTTGCCTCAGTACTGAGTTGTATACAAACAATTGAACAAGACAGATGTATTTTATCTAGCTAGCCTTCTTCTTAAACAGATATGCAGAAGGAGATCAATCAGGATGCAACTTTTCATTTATTTATTTTAAATGGAACACCTCAGAAAATGGGCAGAAAAGCACTTTCTGAAGAGAACAGCATAAAAATAATAAATAAAATAAAATACGAAATGCGACATACCTCGTCAGCTCTTCTTTCAGATGACCCGGATCCACTGGGAAAAATTTCACCATAAATTTGAAAAGAATGTCCTTAGGATCTTAAAACACAACATCTTCATAAGTTTGGTTTCAAAAGTCTGCCGGGAACATTTACACACATCTTTTCGTTCGAAAAGCCTGCCGCGTCGCCTTCTCGAAAGACCCGCAGCGCCAGACCTCCCAGCCCCTCCCAGCGTCTTGACACCACCCGGCCATTTGCACCAGCGCCTGAGAAGGACCCTCTCCTCCCCTGTACCCTTTATCGCTAAGTATTCTTTCCCGTGCCCGGTCATTAGCCACAGGAAAAGCAACCAACTAACCGATTAAAGCAGTTTTCCACAACTAGATGACCGCCAGATGGGAGGGACTACAATCTCCAACATCCCCAGCCAGCATCAGCACCAATAGCCGGGGAGCCGCGGTCCAGCCCAGCTGGATGGTTGGACTTGCAGTGCGGGCCAAGGGCAGAGGGCCAGGCTGGGAGGCGCGTCTCATTTGAGCAAGGCAGTTTCGGGGTGCAGACCCCAAGGTCTGAGTCCCCCCATTTCGCAGTTGCCCACCTTCCCCATCTGATTTAGGACAATCGCACTGGAAGAGGGGACCTTAACATCCTGCGTTTCTGTTACGTTTTGCGCCTGGCGCCGTTTTCCTAGTGTGTGTGAAAACACACAGGTTTCTGAGGGCCTTTTTTCACCCAGCGCACTGCATTTCCCTGGACCTTTTTTGCCTTTGCTTTAAGCCTTTGACAGCAGCAGGCAGAAACGGCAGGTTTCCGTTTTCTGCACGGAGATTTGCCTGCCGTCCTGCCCTAAGTCCTTCAGGCCTAAAATCCATGCCAGGCAATACTGGCAGGGAGATGGAGGTTTTACCCTGAGCTATTCCTGCTCAGAAGAACCCAGAAAGAGACCCCCCATCTCCTCCTCCAGGTCAGTGCCCTCTAAGAGGCCCACAAGCCGGGAATGGAAGTAGCGCATTCATGTGGTCGACTGACTCCCGCCGGTGCCTTCCAGCACCCGTTTTCCACCGCACGGTGCAGGCCGTCGGGATGGGCGGCTGCTGAGCCACACAAAGAGCCCCTTCCGGCCAGACGAGCATCACCCACTCGGCTGGCAGCCGGGAGTCCAGGTGGCCTCCAGGGAGGCTGGGGGAAGAAGCGCCGCTTCTTACTCTCCGCCGGGCTTGGTCTTACAGAGGTGCCCAAAGGGGGCTGTGGTTTCTTTCCCCTGCCCGCCTCTCCCTCCGCTCTCTGCAGCCTACTTACTTTTAACCTGCTTTGTGATGGGCTTGAGGAGTTCCAGCCAGGCCTGCAAAGAGAAGCCAAGAGAAGCCGTGGCCGAGTGTCTCGGAGGGACCCAAGCAAAAGGCCAGGAGAAGGAACCGGGAGGGTCCGCGGGAGGTAAAGGGCCCGATTTGGGGGTCGCCCATGGAGCAGAAGAGACGCCTTCGGGACAAGGGACAGCTTCTTGCGCAGAGCCCTTGGGCGAGCCGCTGCCTTCCCTGCAGCTTGCTGGGGTCCTTTGGGGAGGGCAAAGCCCACTTCCAGCCAAGCAGCCCCCAAGACCCCTTTGGCCTCTGCCCGTTTCAGCCACACTGCCAGCTTCCTACCATTTGGAGAGGGGGAGACCCATGAAACCCTAAAGCAGGCTTAATGCAATTTTAGACTCCCCCAGCCTCTCACCACCACCCCCATCCTAGCCAGCCACATGTCTGGTTTGGTTCCCCCCATGTGGCATCCTTACACACACACACACACACACACACACACAGGTGGTTCTTCCCCTTCCCCCTCCCCAACTTACAGCATGCCCTGCAGGGCTCCAGAAATCCAGTCCAAAATATTCCTTTTCTGCAAGGTTCAAGTGGTTGCAGCTCAGGTTAAATAATGTTTTCCCGGAGGACTTTTGCTAAAGGACCAAAAAGGGGAAGAAAAGGAGATGGTGGGAGAGGAAGGAAGGAAGGAAGGAAGGAAGGAAGGAAGGAAGGAAGGAAGGAAGGAAGGAAGGAAGGAAGGAAGGAAGGAAGGAAGGAAGGAAGGGTCAGACATAATAGAGGGAGATAAATAGAGGTATTTGCCACAAGAGAAACACCCAAGTGTCATGCCTCCTTTTTCTATGGGCTCGGTTGGTGCAGACGTTTGGGGCTACGGTTCCCACAGTCCTTTGTCACTGGCTGTGCCAGCTACGGGTGGTAGGGACTGAAGACCAGAACTTCAGGCAGCCCCGCATTTGCCAACTCTGCCAATAAGACAACTACACCCCGCCCCCCCGCCCCCCTGACCCCTGTCTTAGCAGGGCGAGAGGGGCAGAAATCGTCACCAGCCATTTGCCAGACTTGGTCTCCGAGTGGGATAAAGCAACCAAATCAGCTTTGGACTCAGTCAGATTGACTGGAGTCAGTGCTGCTGCTGTGCCAGCAGTTTGGCATGACCAAGGCACCGAAGTTCAATTTGCCCAAGGGCCTGCCAAGGCCAAGGATTGCGTTCAAGGAGCGTTGGTGTAAAGAGAAGGTTCCTCTTTTTTTCAATGCTTCCACCTCATTTTCTAGCAATGTTGCAGCACTTCTATAGCTCCAGTTATTAACTGAACTTGGTTCACCTTGAAACGCCTAAGCAAGGCCAAACTAGCTTAGTATCTGGATGGGAGACCCCAGAGACCCCAATTCAAAAATGTCCCAGAAGGTGGCAATAGCAAATTATTTGGTATTGTTGCCAAGAAAGTGACGTGAACGTGTGCATGCAATCCCCAGGAAATGAAACCAAACTCCGAGGAGATATCACCTTCAGAAAGGTGTATCTTTATGGAGCTCTTAAAGATTAGTGAGGGCAGAGACAGTTCTCAAGTGACTTAATCTAGAATCTGGAAGAAGACATCTTGCAAGCCCAGGAAGCAGGTTCTGGAAGCAAGGCACCTCATATCCAGACAATTTTGTAGCAGAAGTAGGCTGGGATTAACAGAGCTTTGAACCCCTATCAGGCTAAACAGATAGAGTTTGTGGGAACTGGTGTTCAAAGACTTTGAGGCCTCTCTGCTACTTTGAGGTGGTTCTTCCAAAGAGAAAATAAATTCTGCTCTCCTGAAGCTGGTGGCCCTCCAAATTTTGTCTTCGGGATGGTGCTTGGGATTCAGAGCTGACTCCCAAGAGAGAAAGACTTGTTCAACTTGTTCTTTTTGGAACAAAACCCCCAAGGGCTGGAAGGAGCTTTGAGGGTGAGATAAATGTTTGGGCATCCCTGCTCCACCCCTAGTTCTGAGACGCTTGGGCTCCAACCAACATGCCCTGAAATTGTATCCTGTCTCTTTATCTGAAATCCACTTAATTTGCCTAAGAATTTTGCCAATATGGCACAGAAGAAGTCCATGATATGAGGTGAATCTCATCTCTAAAAGGATAAACTCTTGCTGTAAAGAGCAAAACTGCAAATTAAACCCAGCCAGCTAAAGGGGGCCAATGGACAGCTGCTTGCCAACCAATCACACTCAATGCCACCCTCAGGTGCCCACCGCTCCCTTACGTGAAGGCCTAGTTCATCACCTCATGCAGCTTTTCTGGCTTTGCAGCATAAGTTGTGTGTCTTTGAACCTGAGGGAGACTCGCGAGAGTTGGATTATTGAAACAAGTCTTGGATTCAACCAATTTATTTCCTGAGTTTCCAGATGCCAAAAATTGGGGCCAAAAATTTACCAAGAAGTCTTTGTCTTTGCTCCTGATTCTGCACAATGCATTCAGTCCTGACCTCCCTGTTAACATGAGCCAGTGATGCTTGTGGGAAAGCCAGGGCAATCTTAATTAAGCAGCATAAACCCCTCAGTAATTAGGGCTAATTAAGCAGCATGAAGCTGGAAGAGTGACAGAGTTAAATACCTGATTCTTCAAGATTTTTTGTAATTTCAGGGCAATGATGGAACAGAGCTAGACATTTCAATCCTTGATAAACCTGCTGGACCATCTTCCCAACCAGTGTTTTCCAGGGATGTTACAGCTTCCAAGATTATAAAGGTGGGAATTCTTAGCACACATCTGGAGTTCCCCAAGTTGGAGAAGGTTTTATTTAGATAACAAGGAAAAGAAACACTGTGTATACTGTAGTAGCATGTTTGCACCCACACCTCCAAGCCAATACTATCTACTTTTAAAGTTATACACTTACTAAATTAAAATTGCACTCCACTTTAATTAATTTCACACCATTTGTTTTTGCTTCCAGATTTCAAATAGGAGAAAATATAGAATAAAATAAAATAAAAAACTAAATATGTTAAGGAAAAGCCTATTCTGTACAAAGGTATTATTTATGAAAAGTATATACAATATATTCTGTTGGAGAAACGCATTTCCAAAGACTGTGTAGATTATGCAAAACTGCTAACAAAAATGCCCATGTTGGAAGAAATGTGCACAACATTATATGCACATTTTAATGCAAACTTTAAAAAAAAATTCACAGAAGGAAGATATGAGAATCAACCGCTGAGAGATTTCCAAAGTTGATGCCCTGAAATTGTCAGATTTGCAGAAAAGAAGATCTGAGGGGAACTGAAATGGACCAGAACTAGAACCGGCATTTTGTAAAGATTAATCTCCGCCTGACCGTAGAGCCAGACCCAGCACCTCTTGAGCACTGGTGGGCAAATTGCAGCTGGCATGATCCGGACGCACCTGTCCCTCTGGCTTTGGCTGCAGGAGAAATTGAGGGGCTGCTGACACGCTGTGCATTGTGCTCTGTGTGAAGCATACATGCTAACATTTTGCAGATAATCCCTTGTGGCGCTCAAGGAGGCTTAAATTGCTACCCTCGCAGAAGGAGGCAGCTGGGGAAATGACAGGATAATCAGCGCCTTCTCTTGGGGGGCCGTCCTATTTCCTTACAAACCCCGAGTTGCAACAGCAATTAAAACAATTATCACTGTTTGTTCCTCCTGCTGCAGGATCTTGGAGCCAGAGATCAGCACAGGCCTTTTTCACATAGGAAAGTAACAGCCCAAAGGTGATGCTTCGTGCCTGAGAAGAATGCTCTTTCCAAGCCCAGGCACGACATTTGAGATTCTTGTACCATACAAGGCGTTGTAGGAGGACAGCCGTGTCAGTTGAGGGCAGCCCCACGTCAGGAGGAGACTGGTAGACCTTTTCCGATGAACGCACTTGGTTCAAAGACATTCAAGAGCTGCAGCTGTTCCTCCTGATTTTTTGCACCATCCAAGGCACGTGTTAATTCTCATGGTTCCTGAGTCCCCAGGGGAACCTGCGTGATCCTCAGCTGTGGATTTGTCTGGTGCTGAGGAGTAGCAACCTCGCTGGGCACCGTCCCTTAAGGGTGCAGCTGCCAAGGACCCTCCTTTGGCTTAGGGAGAGAAACCAGCTGCCCACCTGGTGTGGAGCCAGGCCACTAAGCCAGACAGGACCTTGCTTAGGACATCGGTCACGTCGTCTGACACATGGGGAGCCTGCGAGACGCATTAAGTTCAGCAGGTGACCTGTGGCCGGTCTTTGCGTCTGCACGGTCTGCACGCCTCTTATTCTCCCGTTTCCCACATCTCCTGTGAACCTGAGTGTTGCATAAAAGATGAGCAGTTCATATATCATGACTATGGATTGGAAAGGGCCTGGGCAACATGAGTAAACTCCCTGCTAGGCCCAGGCCGTCTGGAAGTTATTGTTGGTTTTATTCTGCCTCCAGCACGAAGAAGAATCAGTATAAGATCAGAATAAAAGGCAGAATATCTACCGTCCTGTCAACCAAACCGCTTTTACCACAGCTCTCATCACGTCTTACGAGCAGGGAAGCTCTCCATTTGGTCACTGACAGCCGTCGCGCGATCCCGGAGTTGCCACTTGGACTCCGAGTCCGACGCGTTGCTCTCTGCTAGAATCCAGATTAAACTCTCCTTGATCGACAGCTGGGCGGTCTCTAGCAAAGGGAACCGGCACTCCTCTGGGTCACTGGCTCCACTGTTGGCCTGCGACGTTAGGATGCTTTTCCTGCCATCCAGTCAGAACCTGCCTTCTTGCAACTTAGATCTATAATTCCACGTCCTCAATGCTGGGATGAGAAAGACTGGGTCTTGACCTTCTTCTTTCAAATGTCCCTTCAAGTACTTGAAGAGTGCTATCATATCCCCCTTTCTGTCTTCTCTTCCCCAAGCTCAACATTCTCAAACCACTTTCTCTCTCTCCGTAAGATGTAGTTTTTAATCCTGCGATCCACCTTGTTGCCTCCTCTGAACCTCCTCCAGTTTCTCTGAATCTTTCTTTAAAGTCAGTCCTGGATTCAGGGTCCTGACCAGTGTAGAATAAGGTGGGATATGCTTTTCGCCATTCCCAACACTCGTATCTGCAGCATGGATGTTTGAAGCACATAGGTCTCTCCATAGGGTGATACTTAGACCCCTTTTTCAGACCCCTTCATATAATTAAGACAAAAAGGGGCATTGTTACTGTTTTCACTCTGCTTTTCGCCCTGCTGGACGCTCTCTCCATGCAGAATTAATTAAAATCCCTTGAACTTGGCAGGTTCAGCCCGTGCAGTTGCTTCTGCTTATGGACCTTGAAATCCACCTAAAAGACTTCCACCTCATTCTACTGGTTCTTCTGACAAGAGCCCCATCTGTGTAAAGAATTGGTTGGAAAAGTAACCCTAGGCTGACTCTTTCTCTCTCTCTCTCTCCCTTTTTTAATTCCAGAGCATTAATTATTGTGACCATTTGGCTTCAAATGCATTGCATGCCTCGAAGGCATTTTGGAGGTTTTGAAAAGCAAATTCAATCCCAGGCTTTAATGGACCTTATTCGTTGCAATAACATGGCCTACAAAGCTAAAGCAGAGGAGCGAAGAGGCAGGATGGTGTGTTGGAAAAGAAGGAAGTGAAAAATGCTGAAACTGAAATCAAAATGGGGAAAACCCAGCCCCAGGGATAAACAATCCCAAGAAGATAGGGTTTTCATTATTACAATCCAGAAATCTCACTCTCTTAGCCTATCTTTATCTCTGCAATTAGTTTCCAAGGGCTTCTGAAGTATAAATCTAAAATGGTCTGCATCAACAACCTATCAAGATAGAGATTAGATGGTGAGAAAAAAAGCTAAATTATTTTGAACTTGTGCTCCATTCTGTTTACTTTTTAGCACTAAAACCACAGACATTTTTTTCCTGCTGATCTTTGATGTTGCTACTTAAAAACAAAGTCACGCATGGAGGGTAGCAAAAATTCAACTGCAATTGGATTCCAAAATGTATGTTTTTCCTGCAGCATGGAAGATTTCAATTTCAAACAGGCGCCTTTATTTTCTGATAGATATTTCTCTTTGACAGAGAGCTTTCAGAAGTATCTACCTTTAGATAAAGGTATTGGGTAATCCAGACTTAACTATAAGGCAAATATGATGTTTATAAAGTGCAGCAATGCTCAATTAACCAAAACAATAAGTTGTCTTGGTGGTAAATATCATTTTGATTTACTACTGCAATACTGTCATTTTAGCTGTCAGAAAGCCTCTTTTTCAGTGCCTGCATCTAATTCATTCTTTGAAGCGTTAATATTATAGAACAAATGATGCGGAAGCTAATCTATAAAATAATACTTTAAAAATTCTTAGCAATTTGGTGATTATCATTCAAGAAGAAGACTTGGTTGTGGGCACTGTCTTTAAACATTAAAGCGACCTATTTATTATCAGCTAAAACCATGGCCCTTGTTGGAGAGGGTGTTGTTCAATGAATATTTAGAAATAGCCAAGTCCAGACTATGAATTAGCAATTGTTCAAAATGTGGGGAGATGCTGACATCCAATTATGATTTTAAAAAGAACAATGTTGAAATTAAAATGCCACACAGACCAAGAAGGTCAAACAAATTCCAGCAGACAAGATAACGAAGAGATAAGAGGTAGTGAATATACTTACATCAACCACAAAGATCTTCTGAGAATCATCCAAAAACTGGACTTTGAGATGTAGCATCGTTAGGTGAGTGGCTGAGCAGCCAGCAAAGATGAGGCTCCGTGGAATCTGAGCGGAGGGAGGAAGTCTTCCGATTCATACAGAATTTTATTCTTGGTTGGATAAGGACTGGAGCCTCAAGTGCAGGTTTTTGCAAAGGAGCGTAAGACGAAAAGATGCATGCCCCTATCAACCATCACAGAGCCTGAAAAGGTTTTCTTTTGTTCATGCCTTTTTTCTGTTCACCTCTTTTCCAAATTCCTCCCTTGCAGAGAGGCTAACATTCTCTCCACAAAGGCAAAGAGGTAAAGATTGTGTTGCGAGCGAGCCAGACCCAGGTTTTATCCGGAGCTGGTTCACACGGCTCCATCAGTCCTCAAGATGAAAAGACTTTGCTTAAGCAATGGCAAGTGTCAGGAAGGACCTTCTCTCAATTTTTTAAAGTTTAGGACTGTTGGCTCAGAATTTGCAGGGTTTCTGTACCTGCATTGTCTTAAAAAGGTCCTTTTCCCTAAACACTTAGGTCAATACGTGGTCAAATCGGGCAGGACCGTCTGTAGGAATTCCCTTGGAGAATTGTCTCTGTATATCCAGGTTGGTTCTTCGTAAGAGGGGAGTGATCTACTTGTAAGCGGCAATTAGATAGAAATCTGTTTCCTTTCTCATTGGCTTTTGGCTCCCCCTTAGAAGAACGACTCATGAATTGGGCCTACCAGCACCTGCTATCCAACTGGAGGTTGGAATGGACCTGCTTCCAAATATCCCTGTTTACTGCATTTCACTTCATGGTTTTAAAAATTATGTTGGCAACAAATTCTAATGATGCCTTTTCTTCCTTGGTTGTACCACCTCTAATTTCACCCCACCAGAGAAACGGAACCTTTGTGTGTGCAGGGGGTCCAAAGACCCCAAAGGAGGCTTGATCTAGCAGTTCCTGTGTATTGCTCTGAGATGTTACCTCTAAGCTGAAAATTTTTTCAATGTACTTTTGGATCACGGGCTGGTCAAACCCCAGCCAGCTGCGCCGTTAAATCCTTGAACCTTGTGGTCCTATCAATCAGGAGGATCTAAGCATCTTTGCAAAATGTTTATGGAAGCATGTCTTTCCTCTTGCTGTCATGCACACAGACAGAAAGCTAAAAGTTGTGCAGAGGTGTCCTCCTTTCCTGAAAGAGGGTCAGTGTCCTGCGTGGGAAGATTTTGCTTTGACCACAACAGCATTCACAAATTGGAAAGCTTTTTTCTTTTCTGGTGGAAGATGCAGCGAAGATCCACCATTCCATTCAACAGGGAGACTGAACTGCCATCATTGCTTTGGAAAGAGCACCATCTCCTGGTTGTGTTGAAACACAAACTTTCCATTTTAATTGCTTGTATTTAATTGCGATTACATCGGACGTTGGCATGGGTATTTGTACATGACTGGCTTGGTATCCTGTTATTATATTCCAGGGACATGCTCTCGTTGCTCAAGGAAAATGATGGTTTGTAGAACAATGAGCCACTCCAAGCCATGACTTTTCCATCCTAGAAAAGTCAAAAGTCTGAAGGGCTCTTATTTTTATGTGCCTTTATATACATTCAAGGAACCTTTAAGAATAAACCTTTTCCTTACCCTCATTTACTAATAGCAACACCAAGTTCACAGTGCTGACCAAACTGTAACAGGGCAACTTTCTGCTCCAGGGCTTTACAATCAGACGTTCAGGACATGAGAGATGTGGAGGGACGTAAGAAGTGCATTCTTTCCAGGGCTTTTGGATTGAAATCCTTCTTCCCGTGTTTCTGTTGTAACAACCCGACCATTAAGTTGTTAGTCCTTGGATGATCGAACACTGGGAGGCCTAACAGGTTAAGGCTAGACTGGAGAGTCCCTAAAGACAACCAGAAGGCAGTGGCAGATCTCTTCTGCAGTGTTGCCCAGAAAGCTGCTTGGTGGTGTCTCACTGTGCCACCAGGAGTTGAGCTCAGCTCAAAGGTGCTCTGATACCTTTGTCAGCTCAGGTGGCAGCACCCAGTCATCCTTGTGTGATCTCAGCAGCTCAGCAGGGACAGCCCCAGTTAGCCCTTGGAGGGAGTTTGAGAAAACTTGAGACCAGGAAGTAAAAACAAATGAACAACTCCCCCCCACACCACTAACAAACCACTCCCCTATCGTCGAAAACTCCATGAATGTGTCCATTGAAGCTCAACTGGCAGGAGGCATTATCATCGCTCAGCTAGTTACATGGAATTGGTGATGTCACCAAATGTGCCCCATTGGTGGTGTTCTCAAGAAAGCAGGGCAACTGTTGGAGAGACTGGTGGAGACTTCTGATTTCTTCTTATGCATGCACATGGTGAGCACTGTGTTTTCATGATTCACCATCTCAAGAACCAAAGTAAGGCAACAGGAGGCTTTATTGGCCTTACCAGTGGAAGTTCCAGAATCAAGCCTTAAGTTAGCCATGAAACTCAGGTGGACCACTTGCTATCTGACAGGGTTGTGAGGATAAGCTGGATACAGGCACAAAGCTTATGCGTGGTCTTGGAAGGACAAGCTGAAGATGTTTTCAGAAGAAGTGATAAAGGAAATTACATTTCCATTTTGTAGTCAGCTTGTCCCCACCCTTCCTCATCTTTTGCATATCTAAAGTTCAATCAGTAGAAGAGGAAGTGTGAGCCACTGCAAAGCATGGCATTCTTTGCTCTACAGAAGGCATACCATCCTGGGCCTTGCCCTCACAAGAGGGCAAAGGCAGCTGGTGCCCATTTACTGGCAGGGTAAAAGCCCGGGTTGGAGAGAGACCACAACCCACATAGGCACGAGCCAACTAATGCAATGTTGCTTCTCTCCTGCTTCCTTGTAGCAACTCTGAACTTAGCTGAAAAACCACAGTGCAGTTATGGATGACTCTCCCCCAAGCCATCGACTGCATTCACCTCTAAGAGCACTGCAGCTTTTGCTTGACTTTTGGGTGGCCAGGCAGGGGCCCCACCACTTCAAAAGGCAAGGAACATAAATAAGCATCATCTAACATAATTAAAATGACAATAAAGTAATGTGTGTCTTGAAAGAAGAACAAGCTGGAGATTTTTTTTAGAAGTGACAAAGGAAATGACATTTCCGTTTTGCAGTCAGCTTGTTCCCACCCTTCCTCATCTTTTGCATGTCTAAAGTGCAGATCATAAAGCAACCCTCACGCTTTTCAGTCACTGACTTCTCCTCCTCTCCTCACCAAAGTGCTGTTGTGGAGAGGACTCTTCCAAACTTCTCCAGCTGGCCCTCTCACAACATAGCGTGTCTGAGCAAGCTGCTCCCACAGACTGGCCGAGCTGCTCACCAGAGATTCCAAATTGCCCTTCCAAGGCCCCAGTTGGTCAGCGGTTCTCATAAGAATTCACCGAGTAGGCCTGCCATATTTCATATCCTTCCTGGTTACTCTGTCTCCTCTAACCACCAGTGGAGGGACACAGCTTCCATTGCGCATCAATTTCTCCAGTGTCTTGGGGTGTGAGGAGAACTAGTCTAGCTGGGAATTTTTACAAGGAGAGGGTCTATGTGTCCATAGATACATAGAATCCCTTCAGGACAAGACCAAAACCATCCCATAAACCATATTTCTCTCCCCCCCCATCTTTCCAAATAATTATAGGGCAACGGAAGCTGTTTGATTCTTGAGTCACTCTCATGGGTCACGTCCTCAAAATAGGCAAAATAGAAGGGGGTGCAATAAGTTAAAGTTGGTTTGATTAACATTTAATCTCATTACTCCCTGAGTATTTAATCATTTTCTCCTTCTTTCCCCCAAAGTAAAATTTGTAGCAACTTCTGAGGGGCTCGTGCAACGCTAGATCAAAGAGTCAAGAAAAGAGATGGCTGCATCTGCACTCAAAGCTACCCGAGTGACAGTATGTGTGTGTCCCCACAACCATCTAAACACTGCACAGAAACTAGCAGGCATTACAGCAAAAGAGCACAAAACCACTGTTCTACAGTAGCTGAACCAGGAAAGAGAGGGAACCAATTTTGGTAATACAGGTATCTATTTTATTAAAAAAGTTACAAACAGCTGGACGTAGGGCTGTCTTACAAAATAAGAATGAATGAAATTGGAGGGGCAAGGAGAGAAAAATGATGGTATACGTTTACAAAGCATTCGATCACCGTCTCAGTTTTGCACTTGCCAAATTTCCAGATTTTTACTTTTCCCCAGGAAGAGGTACAGTACATTTGATACACGGAATTAAATTGCAAGAACATTCAGGCATATCAGGGCTGTGGTACCATATCCAGGCAGGAGATGCCAATCGCAGCCCTGGAAGGAATCGCTCCTATCAATGGCTGGGTTTGTGCGCCGGGATGGCCACACCCCACCCCAAGGAGCACCGTCTTGCTTCCCATTGTGCAACATGGAGAAAGAGGCATTTGAAGCTGAGGGAGATGGTTCTTCCAGAACCGGAGTTCTCCCTCTTCCTCTGCCCACCAGACGAATCACCTGGGATTGTTTGGTGGGACCTGCAAAGGATCGTGGCTCAAGAGCCCCCGCTGCAGGGGTTCAACAAGGGCAGTGGGACCTTCTCTCAGCTGAACCAGAAGAGGCCTCGTGCAGATCCACTGAGTCTTTCTGGAATCGGGGGCCTGAAGCAAGAGGGCACACAGGGCAGAGGATGGCTGGGTTTGAACCTTGCAATACACAGCGCAACCAGGAAGGATGCCTCCTTTAAATGGTCAGTCCCTTATTCCAAGCTGCGCGGAAGCAGCCCAGGTCAGGTGCCAACTCTTTGCTGCTCCCAACTCCAATTTAGAAAGAGTGGGACTTTTTTTAAAAGGTCAACCAACAGAGAAGTTTAGAAGCAATGCAACATTTCTACCACTTAAGAAACAAGGTACAATCACCGTGTGAATTCTGCATTCCCTTGGCACATCCAATACTTGGCTGATGTAAAAAGCACTGCAAAAAGGGGTTTTAGTTTGAAGACTTCCATTAAAGTGCAAGCCTAAGCTTTATTTCACTGCAAATTCTGAGTCTAGAGATTAAAACACTAGGAAGGCTCAAATCAGGTTAAAGACATAGCATGATAATGCCAAGTGCCAACCCAGATAATCACTTAATGATGAAAGTTTGTTAACACTAAGTTTTGGGCTTCCACAGAAGTCAACATTTATTAGAGGTACGGTCAAATGACTTCAGATGGGCTTTTAAACCTCCATCTTCTGGAGCAGCTTCACTCTCCCTGGAGGGGAGAAAAGCCATTTCTTACGTCAGTGCTAGGAAAAGGTCTCCAATGTCTACAACAGTTGTGGTGCTAACATTTCCACTAATGCACTCTTCATTTTGCTCAAGATCTGTGTTGCTGTTTGAAGACCACAATTAGTTAAATCACAGTCTAAATGAGATACAGGCCATGGAAGGCAAGGGCTACTAATGCTCCTGTTTGGGGAACTATCGCTTCATCTCTTGCCCTGTTAGACCAACTAATCCAACAGAAACGGAAAAAGCAAGCAACAGAGCACCAAACCAGGCCAACTCATAGATTGCTTCAATGTATTTGGGCAGAAACAATATTTAAACAATGGCGTAAAGTTATTTTTCTTTGCCAATGTCACCTTAAATCCTGTCAGGGGATCTCCAGCTCATTTTTGCTTTGGAACACAAACTCTATGAGGACGCGTTATCCGTTTGCAAGAAAAAGTCTATCGGAATTTGTAAGATGAATGCAATAAGCAGATGAACAAGTGATTTTCAACACAGCTTTTTCTTTTAAAAAACCAAATCTGAATACCATATAACAACAGAGAACACACATACAAATTGCTGGATGTCTCCAGCCCCCACCCAAAAGCTTTTGTCTTCCTATCAGGCCAATCATATGCCACCACAGCTGCTGAGAAAAGGGATGTCATATCCTCACGTATCAGGCAATTCTTAAGCATCCTTCTATGACACCATCACATGTAAACAGAATGTTTCAAAGTTCCAATCAATGACATTTTAGAGAAGAAACCTTTTTTTTCTTTCTTTCTCTCTTTCTTTCTCTCTCTCTCTTTTTTGCAAATCAAGCATGGATGTGAGGTAATATACAGAAGTAACCATTTGTGTTTAAGGCTCACTTTTATTCTCCATTAAAATTTTCTCTTAAAAAGGCATTGAGTAGGTAATACTGAGTTTAAAGTTTAATAAATACAAGATTTAGAAATCAATTAAAGAAATAAAATATTTTTAAAATGAATTTTTGCATATTAGCCATTAATAGGAACTTAGAAAGCTATAAAAAAAACCCCAAGAGATCAAGAATAGATTCCCAAATCAAATGGTAAACATGCTAAGGGTTTGTAGCAGGCCCGCGCCTCTCCCCGGCTGCCGCTTGCCTTTTTGCACTCGATGGCTGGAAATGTGCTCTGAAGACAGAGACGAGATTTAGCGAGGCTCAGTTCGGCAACCTGGACTTAAAAGGGTTCTCCAACGCAGCATCTGTGCAAATTTCCTCTGAGTTTTATCTGTAATTAAGACAAAGAATCTGTCAGGCAGGCCCAGGCTCTACAGGGCACAAGGAGCTGTTTCGACAGTGTCAACAACTCACCAATATGAGGGCCCTCTTTCCTGTCACCCCCAAACCCCAACACGGCTTGTTTCAGTTTTGGCCTGTAGGCTTTTCTTGTTATCTCTTCTACATCTTTCCCGGAGGCTTGCTGGAAAGGACAAATTACCCCAAGCCACGTAGAGAAGCTGGTTGAGGGCCAGTATTTTATGAAAGTGCCAGTGGAGCAGAGCTAGGGAGCAGTGCTTTCAAGAAAACGTTCAATCCAGCAGACCGCCAACAGGACATCTCACACAGAGCAGCCACCTCCACACAATCCTGCAGCAGCTCAGGGGAAAAACAGAGCTCGTGACTCTGTCTGCATGATTTGGCTCATGACAAAAATATTACAGAAAGGGGCCTTTTCCCCCGCAGGAACATTTGCCGCTCCTCAACGGTTTAATGCTTTGGTGAGCTGATGAGCTTCTCCACCTTGGTGAATGAAGAAAGGCAGCCTTTTAACTCTACCTACTACAAGCTGACAATTCAGAAAATGGCAACTATATCGAAAAGGGATGGGGGAAAACTGAGATGGAAGCTCTTCAGCCTCTCAAAAGAGGGAAGGCTCCAGACAATAGGGAAAAAAAATATAACGTCATTGCTTCAGTTTTATTTCGTTTTATGCAACCAATGTGGTTTCAACATGACTTCTGCTGAACACGTCCGCAGCCACTGGAAAATTCAAATGACAGCTGACATGTTACAACACTTTCACAACCTCTCAATCCTTTTGAGCTAATAGGCTGCTTCAGGTTAAGGAGGAGGTTTGTCATCAACAGTAATTTTCCCCCTTCTTCAAATGATTCAAGAAACAAAGCAATTTGCATGTTTTAGAATAGGACACCGGAGGATATTGCCCTCACAAGAAGATCAACATTTATTCTCAAGGAGTCAGGGAAGAATCAAATGCAACAGGCCCACACGTATTCACAGTAGATAGTAAGTACTTAGAATAAGTCAATGGAGTTTGCATTTAAGCAAATGGTCAAGCAGAATAAGAATGCTGAAAAGAGATGGGTAACAGAAAGACCCCTTTTCATCTCATGACAGGACCTCCTCTGCCAAAGACTGTGGAAGTTTGCTTCTGGTCATTACTTCCTGAGCCAGAGGGTTTAAGGTGGTTTTATCTGTTCGCCCTGCTACTTACAGGGAGGGCCCAACATGTCCGTTGGGACCAAGCACTGCAACGCAACAGATCCCGGGTCCAGACTATTTTGGCAGCAGGGTGGATTAAAAGACCCAAGAACTTAAGAGAGCTATTGCCGATCGCAACCAATTCACGTAAGACTCTTGTCAGATGTGTTTTGGAGGCGGCCAGCAAAGTTAAGCTGGCAGGACAGCTGGTAGATTGTGCCTCTCTGTAGTCAGACCCGCAAGAGCCGAGGGGGGCCACGCTGTAACCCAAGATCAGGACCCACTCAGGAGGGGGGCCAAAGAGCCGCTCTTCTCTTGAACACCTGACCCCCGGCACTGCTGCAAGGAACAGCCTAATCACCAACAGAGAGGCTATATTCTGCCTGTCTCTCAAGGACAGGTGGGGGGGAGCACCTTCTACCTACCTGCTCTGTATGGCCATGATGGAGATTCTGCTTTCTCCCTCACTGGACAACACAAGTTGTACAACACTGCTCTTGCTTTTCAGGCAGGGATGCATAGTTCATTTGTCTCACAATCTCTGCAAAGAGTTCATCCACCATGGTCTTGCTCTTGGCAGAAGTCTCCATGAAGGGGCAGCCCCACTCCTGAGCCAGCGCTCGGCCTTCTGCGGACAAAACCTCCCTCTCTGACTCCAGGTCGACTTTATTTCCCACCAGGATGAGAGGAACCTTTTCGTATCTCTTCACGCGGACGATTTGGTCCCTCATCGGCTTGATGTCCTGGGGAAGAAATCAAAACCTGTGAGTGCTCTCCCAGCTGCAGGGGCCGGGCGACAGCAGAGGGGCCTCCACAGCTTTCAGAGGGCCGGTTTTTCCCCTCAGAGGGCTTCGCAGCGCCCCTTATCGAAAGCCGGCCGTGCTAAACAGGCCCCCGAAGACAGTTTAAGGCCGCGACAGGTGCAGTCGCGTATCCTACTACCGAAGAGGATTCTGCCGGCACGAAGCGGCAGAATCAGACGGGCCTGCGAGACACGAGGCCGCTCCCTACCGGGCTGGCCAGCCCCCTCGGCTGAAGCGTGGCCTGGGCAGGGGGGTGCCCGGGAGAGGCCGGGGACCTGCCCCGCGTCGCCGGCGTTCTGACCGGCAGGCCGCAGGCCTAAGCACGGGGCCGCTGAGCGCGGCGGCCTGCTCGCTCGGGCCTCTCTGGCGGGCGCGGGCGCAGGCCCGGGCGGCTCCCGAAGCCGCTGTCGGCAGCCCGGGGGCCGGGACGGGCCGCTCCCCGTGTGGGCGGGACGGGCCCGCCCGCCCGCCCGCCGGCGCCCTCACCTGGAAGGACTGCTGGTTGACCAGGCTGTAGACCAGGATGAAGCCCTGCCCGTTCTTGATGTAGAGGTCGCGCATGGAGGCGAACTGCTCGGTGCCGGCCGTGTCCAGGATCTCCAGCACCGACGGCGAGCAGTCCACCTCGATCTCCTTGCGGTAGAAGTCCTCGATGGTGGGGTCGTACTTCTCGATGAAGGTCCCGGTCACGAACTGCACCGTCAGCGCCGACTTGCCCACCCCCCCGCTCCCCAGCACCACCACCTTGTACTCCCTCATGGGCGCTGCTCGCAGCCCCGCGGCGGCGGCGGCGGCGGCGGCGGCGGCGGCGGCGGGGCCGGCCCGCGGGCGGCAGGGAGGGAGGGAGGAGGCGCCTCGCACCGCTCTCGCCGCGTCCCTCGGCCCGCTCGCCCAGGCCCGGCCGCCGCCTCACTCCATGGCCGGGCTGGGGAACCGCCCGCCCGGAAGAGTGCGGCAGCGGCGCTGCTGACGCCACTTCCGGGCGCAGGGGCGGGCTCAAGGGGCGGAGGCCCACTCGGAAGGAGCGCAGGGCGCCTGCGCCCTGCCGCCCAGCCAGGGAGGTCGGGACTTCTGCGTGAATCGCGCCCAGGCCCGGCCCGCCAGACGGCGCGGGGCGCTCTAGCCATCCCAGGACTTCTCGGCGGTGCGGCCTGAACAAAGGCTTCGCTGCCATTGGCTGTCCGGGGCGGGGCTGGAGATCCGGAAAGGCTGCGGACTCGCGGTCGATCCTTCCGGTGTGGAACCAAACAGCTTCCGATGAAAGGGAGCGCGGGGGAGGGGTGTAGAGCGACGCCTTCCGACTGCCATAGAGAAGCAAGGGCCAGACCGGCTAGCTAGCTTTCTCCCGGAAATGCTTGGTTAGTGGGGAAGCTGAAGAGGGTGACCCTCCAAGGGGACCCTCCGGGAAGCGGAAGCTGAAAAGTGTAACCCCGAGCGAAAGAGCCGGGCTCAGCCGAGCGGGGCCTGGCACCTCTGCTGCCGGGAAGGGCCTTAAAAACCAGCCCTGTCACGGGGGCGCAAATGTGCTCCGCCTCGGCAGGCTGGGCGGAGCCCGAGCCGGGGAGCCCCGGGATGGGAGACCACCAGGAGATCCCGGGAAGACCCTGAGGCGGGCGGCCGGAGCGTGGCACCCCAGACGAAGGCGGAGGCTACGGCGGGAAGGAGAGGCGCTCCCAGCGCCCAAGGGCGGCAGCGGGGGGCGTCCCGTGGGGCCGGGCCCGCCCAAGCGAGGGGGGCAGCCGGGCGGCCTTTCCGCGGCGGCCCCTCCCTTCTTGGGGTCGCCGGGGCTCGAGGCCCGACCGGCCGAGCCCTTCGGGGCGGCAGAGCGAGCGGAGGACCCCTCGGGCGCCCGCCCGCCCCTTCCAGCGGGCCGCCTCCGAATCGTTCAGACTTTCCCCGTTTAAAATTCGGCCGAGGCGGCAAACGCGCCTGACGCTCCCGCCGCCCCGCTTTCCCTGCGGCGACCGCCCGGTGGGTGGGCCGGGGCAGAGGGACTGGCCCGGTCACCCAGCCGGCTGGGGCGCCCGAGGGAGGACTGGAACTCCCACCTCCCGGTCTCTGGGCCGGCGCCGGGGCCACCCCACCCCGCCGGCGCTATGCAGCAGGGTTCCTCAACCGTGGCCGCTCGAAGACGTGCGGACTTCAACTCCCAGAATCCCCCAGCCAGCCAGCCAGCCATCCGCACGTCACACACACCAACAGATACACGCGCTCTGCAACCGCCAGGTGTCAACACGCCGTTTCCTCCCGAGCGCCTAGCCGGAAGGTCTGCAGCAATCATGGCCTTGAATGGCTCCGCACATGCCCGCATTCCTCAGGAATGGAGGGGGATTTCCTAACATCCTGGTGGCTCCTCTCTCTCTCCCGTCCCAGTTGGGTGCTCCGCTTTGCTCTAAGGGCATAACAGAGCTCTTTGTTCCTTGGTGGGAAGAAAAGACCCCGCTTTTATCCCCCCCCCCCCCCCCCAAATCGTACTAAAGATCGCTTTAGGCAGGACAGGACAACAGGTGTTTCCAAATCAGGGCAATAAGCTTACTCCGGATATGTCACTCTCTCCTCTCTGATGGGACTCCTCGAGGGTTAGTCACTGGGTGCTTTTCCCCAGAGGAAGAGGCCGAAGTAGAAATGGTACATGTTGTCCAACGTTATGTTATACATACATTTACAAAAGGCACAGGAGTTCCAGTGGGAATAAGGAAAGGAAACATGGCAGGAGATTCACTTGGCAACAGCGGTGGAAGTAAAGGCGTGTTCTGCACACACGCCGTGCTTTTCTTTGTAGCTGTGTAACTCAGTCGTTCCTAATTCCCCCATAGGGATTTGGTCGCTCTGCCAGAACTCCTGGAGAGGGGCCCGTCGGACAAACTCTTCTTCCGTCCAGGAGCCACACCGCTGAGTGTGCAGCATGTACCTCGCGGGGGGGGGAGAACAGTAGCGGGCGGAGAAACAGGCTTGAAGCAGGTTGAGGAAACTGTGCCCCGAGTCCCATCTGGACCAGCTTATCGTGTAATTTTAGCCCTGACGCAAACAAGAATGATAGTAACCGGCAAAGGGGAGGGGGGAGGAAGGAGTGCGCCAGAGAGGAAAGGTTACGATAAAGAGATTGCACGGTCATTTCGGTTCACCGTATAATGACTGCTCAGCTATGCAAGCCAAGCAAGTTAACAAAGCAGACCAGGGCTGCGCTGCGGAACATCAGAACGTGCTCGTAGTTCTTTTGGAAGCCTGTGAGGACGATAAGAGCCACGCACTCTTTATCTGCAACCTCTGCCCCTCTGCTTGGACCAAAAACAATCAGGCATTTCTTCTTTGGGGCAAGACTGGGCCAAGGGCAGCCCCCCTCTGCAAATGCATCCATCAGCTTGCCAAAGCAGAATGGCTGGCAGATAGCGGTAGGGCGTGGACAGATCCATTTTTAGCAGGGTGGGGCTGGCATTACTCAGAGCAGGGTCACCGCCCCGGTTTACAGGCTGAGGAACTTCTCCGATCATGGAAGAGAACAGCTTTCTCCAAGAACAAATCAGATGCTTTTATACTGGAGTGGGACAGGGTGAAGAAGGGACCAGGGCCAAGACCAAAGCAAAATTTGTTTAGAATGCAATTTAAACTGAATTCAGCAACTAATTGATGTGATTCCTAATCCCAGCAGCTGTGCTGATTTCTCTCTTTCCTTACTTCCGCATTTCAGATGACTTGCTCTTTATTAGGGACGCTCTAGAGCTGTGTTCACACACAATTACACTTAACCTAGTTGCTGAATTTTCTGTCATTCTACAGCAAATCGGAAGCTAAACAGGTTGAATCTGCATACCGCTGAAGGCAGAAAAGCAAGCAAACAAGTCAAGCAAGCTTAGGAGGTGCAGCTGCAAAATCCTTCGCAGACCTGAATAATGCTAAACCAGAAGCCCCTGCGCTTTATCTGTTTTGTTTAATAAAATACTGTTACTCCCCATGTCTTTAATCACTTCCCCCTTCGGTCATAGAAAAAAAAATCCAGTCCAGTCCCCCCCTACCAGGGAGAAGAATGGCTTGGGGAAATTTCCTGACCCAGCCAATTTGCAAGGCTGGGATCTCCCTCATAACCCTCCTGAGCAGAGCTGAGGCCCGGCCGTTTGTTCCATTGGCCTGCTTTTTCCCTGGCAGCTGGTCCCTGCCTTGAAAGCCACATTAATTGAAAAAGGCACCCTCCTACTTGTTCCCTGCCAAATCCTGACACGGTCGGGTGTTTAAATGTACTAATGCAGGAAGCTTATAAGATTTCTTGTAACCGAGCCCCGCTGGCAGAGAGCGGATGGTCACTCGCAGGCTCAGAAACACAAAGAGCTAAACTCTGTCAACCCAATTCCAGGGCCAATCCTTACAGATGCTCTGTGGCAGAGTTTCTGGCCCTGGGTTCTGATGTGGTGGGACTCGGCCACTAGTTGGTCCACATCAAATCTACCAACAGCTGCCTCCAAAAGGAGGGATGCTGAAGTAAACGTGAAATCCACCTACAGTTCCACCCCATTCCAATGCAAGGATTATGATTTCGTTCGGCGTGAATGATGCCAGGGGGTCCAACGCTACTCCCCCTTCTTGCTTCCCAGACTTTAGGACAAGGCTGCTTCCAAGGCCCCTTGATGCCCCCGGACAGCTGTGCCAAAGGGTGCCACTTGTGTGACCCTGCAAGCAGACTGGGCCACTAGACTGACCATGCAAGATTTCAGGAGGCAGAAAACAGGTTGTGATTTGTGATTCTGGAGCAGAAGATACTCTCCTGCTAAGGCAAATTGGAGTGGGCAGAAGTCAGGCCCGCAAAGTTGGCTTTGTCATTTCTGCTATATTCCGGCCATTTACCAGTCGTGGTCCAACGTAAGGACGGACAAACAAGGGACAACCAATCCTTACCTATGAGCCAAACGGTGGAATAACTTCTACAGAACTCTAAAACTGGCCATCAAAGATGAAGATCTGGCAAGGGCAGCCAATTCGGGGTCTCCTTTTGTAGGTGTGAAACTCTCAAGGTTGAGAAAGTCCCAACTAGCACAAGGGAGGGCACTGAATTTTTCATTGGTGCTGGAAGTCCAAATCTCTTCTCCATCGCCAACAAACTACCCAAAGATCTACCAATAATCCTGTTTTCTTCTGTGCCTCTCTCTCCATTTGACCTTGGCCACAGAAGGCCAAGAACCAGAACGGCTACCAGTTATTAATAAAGGATCTCAATGATGCACTTGCCAATTTGATATCAATACAGCTGATACTTTGGCATTGTAGTTCAGAGATCTTTAAGCCGGGCTATGATTTTAGCCTGCACTTGCCATATTCATCTCCAAGAAGACCTCTGCGGAACAGGATCAATTAATGGCAAGCTTTTTCCCTGCCCAAAAGAGGAAACTAGAAGATGGTGCATTCTGTCTGCCGCTCTTTTCAGACTGTCAGGAGGAAAATGCTAGCAGGAGAATATTTCTCTGGAATCTCTGGCGCAGTAACTTTCTGGTTGCACAATTCAGAAATTGGAGCCAGACACCATGATGTTGCAGTAGCTGATCCTGCACTATTTCCAAAGTCCTGCAGATGCTTCAGTTGAAAAAGTAAAACAAAACAGGAATGCCGTCTTATTGGGAATGTTCTGCTTTTGCAAATTTAAAGACTCTTAGGGAGTTTTCAGTCTGAGTCTCTAGATAGACTTTCCAAAATACATGGTATGTTTTTGTCAGCAGCTTCATGGATTTGCTCTATCCTCTCTTCAACGTTCTTCTAGTGTTAGTTTAGACTTCTTTTCTTGCTCTATTTGATTGGATGCATTAGGCAACTTTATGTTATTTTCCTCAGTGAAAGGTTGCACTGGTACTTTAAAATTAAACAAAATATTTTTCAATGAAATCTTTTGGAGAGACGGTTCTTGCTTATTTGTCGAGTGAGCACATTCACATACACGGAGCACGGCCTTGCATTTTGTTTGGTTAAACTTGCAACACGGTTGCTGTGTCCTTTTAGCAAAAACTGTTAAAAAGTGGGTTGTTAGAACAGGCCAATTAACCTGATTGGAACCTTATTCAAAACAGGACTCTGCAAATAAGGAAGGATACATGTTAATATCACTCTCTCCAAATCTAATTTGTACATGAGGGACAATGCAGGAGTGTTTTTCCCTTTGGCAAAGCATCAGCTAAAAGATCCCTCAGTCAGTCACCTTTGCTGTCCTGTCCCCCCACCCCCCCCCGCTGACATTTAATGTGCTCAAAATTCTTTCCTTTTCCCATTAGATATGTATATGCAATTAAAATGCAAAAAAACCCCCATCACATAGGCACATAAACAACATCTACACATTATTCAAAAGAGACAATAGAAAGGAAAACGAGAAAGACCAGAACATCTCCTCACCAGCAGCAATCATCTCCCAGATAAGCAGAGAATAACACCAAGATTATCTCCAGACATACAGTCAAGCAGTAAACAATACCCTAATGAAGGAACTACCAGAGGGAAAAAATAAAACAAAACTGACCCCCCCCCCCCCTCCACTGGCAGGGCAGGCCACAGGATACAAACAGAGGGCAAACCCCACTCCGTTCCAGCACTGAAGATGTTACCTAGCCGGGTAACGAAACGTTTGCAAGAGAACAGCCAGGCTCAGAGAGCCCCGAGGACTCCACAGTTCAACCCTGAGCTACACATATTCGCTTCTATTGGTAAAACCCCATCAATAATAAAGAAATAAGTAATAACCAGTTAAAACTTTTTTAAAAACATGTATCAGCTTAAAAGCCAAAAACATGAATAATAAATCTTTTTTCTTCCCTTTACAAAGACAAGAGTGGTGGCACTTAGCTGTTCTGTTTAATTTACACAGCAACCAACCACCAAACAGCGTTAGTCTTTCCTTTTTTGAGAAAATAATATAAAGTTTCTGCAGTACAAAATGATTGAACAGCCATTTCAAGGTTGTGACTAATCAACCAGACACTTAAAAAGTAAAGTCCTATTTATTAAATGTGTTGATATAGGTTCATAAAAAACATACAGAGAGAATTTTATACACTTTATTAAAAGATCCGGAAAAAAATAAACAATAACAATATAGAAGTAACATAGTAAAATGAGTTGCATTATGCAAGTTTCTAGAAAGCACAAACAAGCACTCTAGCAATATAAATGTGGCAAAAAGAAGGAAAAAAACATCAAAGCATATATCTGTCCATAACAGCCGAGGGAATGATCTCTTACTGGCCTGGAACTAATCGACTGGATTAATCTGAATCTGCATCACTCTGCAGCAGACTGAAAGCGCATCAGCTGATTCCTATCGAGTCTCCTTTAGGTGCCCCTAAGATTATAGTTTTACTCAACATTCTAGTTTTTTATTAACTTTGGATTTTTAAATTTCCAAATTTAAGTTTTTTGTTTTTTTTTAAGAGACCCAAGTCAAATAAATCCCAAATGCACCCATTACAAATCTACACTTTTGGATCAGAACAGCCCCCCCCCCCCCCCCCCAGGTTTAGTGCAAAAATCTGAATTTGAAATGTGGGCAAAGATTGCGGTTTTCTTTGCTTTAAAAAAATCTTCTGTTGATCATGGATTCCCTTGTAGCAGAATTCACATTTCTGCACTAAAATCTGCAATTTTGTTCCCCCAATTTTTTTTTAAAAAAGCACCCCCCACCCCTTTATAGGTTATTTTCACATTCTGAATTTTGGAAGATTTTCTTTTCAGTCCTGGTGACTGTAACCTGAAAGAAAGCAAAATTTAACAGAAATACCCTCTCCTCCCCCCACAAATATTAGACAAATGGCCAGTCATCCCCTCAGCTGTTTGGATACCAAGAGCCATGGCAACAAAATCATTTGGCTTCCACAACTATCAAATAGCATCTGTGTACAGTAACAAAGATCTGGAACCGTGTAAATTCTACGTCAGGTGATTTCCCTCTGTTGTGTGTTTGGAAAAGACCACTTTTTGTCATTTCAATTGTTGTTATTGACTGTTGGCAGTTTGGGGGATTATTTTGCATTTCCAGTTGCCTTCTTTGGAAGGCACGAAGCTTCTGATTGTAGGACACGTGGCTACGAGGGTCACCAGCAAAGGTGGAGTTTGCCCAGCTCGCTGGGATGAGCTACGAGAGTGGCTTATGTCCCTCTGTTTGCAATCAAAGGACGCCCACCTCCAAAAGAAGCCTCTCCCCAACTTAGGGGACCTTCAGATGGGCCTTTAGTTGGGGAAAGAGGCCTTAAGGAGATGCGTGTCCTCCTTTGATTAGGTTAGACTTCAGCTCTTCTACTCTCCAACCAGCCCAGTTTTTGTTTCTGAGTGTTGAAAGCCAACACAACTGGAGGACTTCAAGTCGGCCAATTTTTCATTTTAAAACTGCATTAAGCCCATTGTGGTCCATCAATTTTTGGCAACCGCACTGTAAAATTTTCTCATTGTAGATGTTTGTGGAAGGACAGATGCGATAGTCTATGTTAGCCAAAAATCAGAAAGAGTCTGATAGTACTTTTTAAGACTAACAGCATTTATTATAAGGTATAAGCTTTTGTGAGCTGCAGTTCACTTCATCAGATGCATGGAGTGGCTAAACTGATTTTGGATTTAAATACATGGGAGGGGGAACGGGAGCAGAAGACAGGGCGGTTATGGAGATGACGTTTCCATGGGGGACAGATTACAGATACCATATCAATTAACCTTTGTAATGTGTCAAAACCCCTTTCTTTGTTTAGACCTTCTGAAATAGCCTAAAGCCTAAATCCAACATCAGTTAAGCCACTCATCTGAAAGCTTACCCCTTAAATGTTGCTGGTCTTACCAGACTCTGATTTTTGACTGTCAAATTTTGGACCTATGGTCCAAGAGAGGGCAGAAAAGGGGGGCGGGGGTAACTGAAATCTAGATGCCTTAAAGGTTTCTTGGCTAATAATGTTTCATCAAGATGACTCAAACTCCTTATGCTGGAAGCACGTGCGTCTGAGCACACGGTTCACACTCATCTGCTCAAGTTTCCAGACTTGTAAGTGAAACTTGTGCACATTTTCTTGGGGCATCTTTCTCTGAGATAATTACAAGCCTCTGCACAAATTCCCTCAAGAGCTGTACCTGGCTTGTGGGTTCAACTCCCTCACCTCTGTATTATGCGCAAAGCCACTCTCTGGACCTCGGTGGTTGGGAGGGGAACTCCCCAATTCAGGCCCTTTCCTAGCATGATCCTGATGGCCCTGGGGAGGCCTTAGATGGGACTGTCCAGTCAACCAGATCCACAATTTGGACTGAGAGCCAGTTTGGTGTAGTGGTTCAGGTGCTGGCCTAGAAACCAGGAGATGTGAGTTCTACTCCCACCTCAGGCGTGAAAAACCGGCTGGGTGATTTTGGGCCAGTGCCCCTCTCTCAGCCCAGCTCACCTCACAGGGTTGTTGCGGGGAAACTTGTCAGGAGAAGGAAGGAGTATTGGTATGTTTGCCGCCTTGAGTTGTATATGAAAAAAAAGGTGGGATAAAAATCTTAAAAAAAAAAGAAAACATGAATTTGGGTAAGAGTTAGGTAGGAGAGGAAGTATGCCTCGAATTGGCCAGATCTGTCCAGCGCCCTTCTCTGGTCTTTTAAAATCCAGAGCGAGCCTGGGATAAATGGCGAAAGGGCCAAGCCTTCGGTGTCCTGCTCTGTAGCAGACCCTTCTCTCTGCACGCCCGACTGGGCTGGCTAGGAAACCTTCTCAGAACCTTTGCCGGTGACCCTGATTTCCAAGTCAAGCATTTGTTTCCCATATTTACTTTTCTTCTGAGCTGCAGGTTGAAGTGACCAGTCCGCTGTATTATAAACTATATGGCAAACTACAAAGCTTGGAGAACAGCAAAGCAACTTCATGCGTTCAGATAAGTTTTATAGCAAAAAATCTCTTCCTTTTCAAAGCCTTAGTAATCTCTTTTACAAACTTCTCCTTGTATTATTACAGACTTTTTTTTAATATATTCAAAATAAGTTCCAAGGATTTCTTTCGTGGACTATGTACATAAGTGCAAAAAGACACGTCTCACACATTCGTACACCAACTGAATCAGTTTAACTGCAGCATATTGGTTTCTTCAACACTGTTACAGAGTTATTCCACAGTATTTTTTGGTCTCACATACACATTTTACTCTTCCTCTTTCTGCTTATAAATAAAAATATAGATTTCTCTTTCTTTCCTGGTCCTGATTTTGACATAATTACTTCATATTGATTTTTTGGTTTTTCCCACTTAAAAATGCTGTATAAATGTACTAGTACTAAACAAGTAACAAAATTAAACACTAAAGGAAAGTGTAATTATTTTCACTTCTGCATTCAGAACATTGACTGATGGCTTTTAAGACATCAAGGATGGGAAAACCCACTGGTTCCTCCTTGTGAAGTCCCTTGCAAAAGGACAAAAATTGAGACCGGCTGCAAAAGTCTACCAAGTCCAACTGAAAGCAAAGGAGCCTCTTTTGCAGAATATTACTTTCACTTGATTTTGCGTGTGCATGTTTGCCTGTTAAATTGGACATTCTGAGAGTCTGTTGACCAAATTCTGTATTCAGAGATTTCCAAAATCTCTACTATTTGGAAATGAAACTAACATTTTGAACACTGTGGCGACCCCTTTCTCATTTCTATCATCCCAGAGAAAAATACTGTGGAATAACCCAACCCACACAACAATTTCTACAAGCTATAAAACCTGACTCTAAATCCATGTGTTGTAAACTTTTGACTGAAAAAGTGGCATAAAAGACACAAATCCAGCGTTCACATGGGACTTTGGGATTTTAAAAATATTCAGTCATATCTTTCTCCGACAGTATTGAACTGTACCTTAAACAAACCCATACTGTTACACATTACTTTTTTTTTTAATTTACATGTGAAAATTTCACAAATAATGTATACAAAGGTAGCCATGTTGTAGTTTTGTTGCCATAGCAACAACAACTTAATTATAATTAGTTAACAATGAATCTATCATTGTAAGGAGTTACATACAAAGTTAATTCTTCTGTTTGTTCTTAAACTGTAAACTATACAAACTAATTATGGACTGTAATTTTTTTCTGTATCTTGGCATGCGCTTCAGTGTTGTCTTAGAAGATAACTAAAAGAGTTGAATACATGTATTTAAAAATCTTAACATTCTCTCTCCTTCAAAAATTAAATTCATTAGTTACTAAAGATTATATATTTATATATGTATACACGCACATGTGTGTGTGCATATATATATATATATAAAAGCAATAATAAAATCTGTTAAAACTAACAATAAAAGAAATGGAAAGTAACGCAACATGAATTAACTTGTTGTAGCCTATTAACAATGTCTTTTAAATTCTATTTACAATTATTTTTAGGCTATCAACTAATAGGTATCTTTTCCTTAAAAAAATTACTACAGTCTTAAACATACAATATATTCTAAGGCCTTCATGAGGCACATGGTAAAAATTATTTCGGTACATCCTTTCAGGAGGAAGGGGAAATTTAAGACTTTTCCTCATATATTTCACTTTTTTTTTTCAGTTGTAAGTAAGTGAAATGTATTACGGATTAAAAAAGGGGGGAAAAAACTCCAGTTTTTAAAACTTTGTCTACTAAAGTGTCCTAGAGATCGCTCCTGTATTAAGTAATCAGCAAGGTTGAGAATCCACAGGAAGCCAGCCTGCCTCTCGCCAATCTGTTAGACTTCCAACATTCAACATACATCACTGTTTATATAACTAGCTAGTGTATAAAAAGGGTCATTTTTACAGGCCTGGATTGCATGACCGCAGCCTTCAGACATAGGGACTGGACAGCGCCCGTGAAATGCTGAGATTTCCTTCTGAGGAAGCATGCATAGGATTGCACTACAAACCCCTAAGTTCACAAAGGTTGCTTCTCCGCAGACCCCTTACATGAGGGTACAGACCTGGTTCTTAAGATTTCCCCCCCTCCCTAGCAATGGCTGGCTCCAATGTACTTCCCCCCCAACCCCGTGCCTAACTTTATGAAAAAACATCATGGCTCAAATATCTTGCTAAACGCCACAGCTGTTTACTCTCCAAGTAAACCGTGCTGTGCTGAGAAGTCAGCCAGCTAAGCTCCTGATGGGTGAACAGCTGTTTGCTTCTGAGAAAAAATCCAGCCAACTGCCCTCGAGTTCAGAGATTTGTTAGGGAGCCAGTTAAGACTGGGATAACAAGAAAAAACGGTGCATCTGCCCCGAAGACACCAGGGTCCCGCTTTCTGCGAACAGCCTAACTCCACACCGCATTTCAACGTGGTTGAGATTCAGAAACGGAGTTTTGAAGTTCTCCGTGGACATCATACGAAGGAGGGGAAAGGAACATAAATCTCGTCTCTCGTGATGGTGCCCGCTTAACAAATCTCTTCATTTGCTTTCTCAGAACAAGTGGCAGGATGACTAGCAAGACTTAAAAATGTAGGGTGGGGAATCTGGAGCCAGCCTGGCCACGCCGGGACTCGGGCTTTTTTGCCAGGAGTTGCAACAGCTAAACGAGAACCCCCAAGTGCAGAACGCACAGTGCGACCCACAAAAAACGGTCGAGGGATGGACTGGCCGGGGGAACAGCGTGGAGAATTTCACATAGTATCGCAAATGCAAAAAATGACACCACTTCAAAAAAAAAAAATCCACCTTGAATCCATTTTATGCTAAACAATTTTTGTCAATAGGGCTGATTGTGAAAAAAAATAATCTAATCTGTTAGAACGCTGTACTTTAACATAAGAATAATAATTTTACAAATCCACTGCCTTTTAAAACCCTCTCTTTGCGCATGTATGTTAAAGGTTTAGGAACACATGTTTCTTTTTTCATGGAATGGCTAACAAATTTCCCCCCTCAAAAACGTTCAATCAGCTTTTCCGTTTTCCCTCTGCAATGACCCGTTTTACTCAAGTTTCTGCACTTCTTGCATATTATTTGCATAAGGCTGAGAGAAAATGGGCACACGTACACCAATCTATAAGCACATGCATACTTTTGAGAGAAAGAACTTTGGATAAATTAAAAAGGAATACACAGGTTTGATGAACCTGCACAAGCTTGTAACAAGTTGTTAAACTTACACAGATTTGAACAATCTTTACAGTCATCTCGGGAATCAAGTCACACCTGAATCCGGGTTTGGGAGGTTCGATTTAGAGTCACCGAACAGCTCAGCGACTTTGTGGACAGAATGCAGCTCCTAACGAGTTTATAGTCTGCCGACTGAGTTTTCTTTCTTTCTTGAATAAAGAAGTCATTGCACAACAATCTTCAATAGTGCTACCCTCACAAATGGCATTTCTATTCCCACCCTTGGGTTGAATTTGGTGAAGTTTCCAAAGCTTCAAGCTTTGCTTTTCCCTCCAAACTTTTTTTCTCTTACAAACAAACACTAAATTTGCAAAGTTGATATTAAAAAACAATAAGAAAAAATTCTTGTGGCACCTAGGAAAGTTACCCTGACACACCTATCACTGGATCTCCATATAAGAAAGTGTGTGTGTGTGTGTGTGTGAGTGTGTGTGTGTGTGTGTGTGTGATGTGCTATGTGTGTGGCCACATAATCAGTTTAAATGTGGTCTGTTGCAGGAGTACAAAAATTCTCAACACGCTATAGGACACTTTGATACGACAGCTGGGAGTCAAGATTTTCTACATTTTTTGGCTCCTATGTTTTGCCAAAAAAGGAAAAAAAGAAAAGAAAAATAAAGAAATTGCACCCCTGACGTTTTGTCTTTTGAGCACTTTAAAACTGTGACTTAAATGCTGTGGAAATGTGTTAGGCTTACATTCTGTGCACATCTACGCAAGATTTTTTTTTCTCAACATCATTCAGAGAAAACTGGAGAGAGTTATGTCAGAGTGACAAGATTACACATATCCCCATATATAGCACTGAAAGCAGACACTCAACCTCCTTGAAAACCATAAAGCTAACACGAGCGTGTGTACACAAATGTGTGAGTGTGTGCATGTGTCTAACCTTTCCAACTAGAGATCAGGGATGTTCTCTGTAGAGGCACTGCCACAGGTTGTGCAAATCCCATATCATCATCATCATCCTTTTTAAATATACAACTATCTGCAGCTAAGGAGTACTCAAATCCATTTTTTTCCCATTAACAAAGTTACAAAGCCAGGAAACAGAAAGTCTGCGATGAGGACCTGAAGTAGATTCAGATGGGCAGGGATGCCGAATTAAAATGGTTGGCCGTACATTCCGATTAGCCTCCAAAGTAGCACCAAAGGTCTTATTTCTTCAAAGGCTTATTCCCATTTTCCCCCTAAGCGGGGGTGTCATCAAAGGCGGGGTGTCATTGTTTCCGGATACAGTTGGATTTTATGGGGTTCCAACTTTGAAAATGTGTCTCAATTCATACACAAAAGTAGAACCACCAAAGAATCCCACGCCTCAGAACTGAGCATCAGCTAGTTCTTCACCCAGCTACGTTGTCTTCTTGTACTGGGATGCTGAAGGAGCTATGCTTGTGGTGGTGGACATCTGAAACCACTTCCTCCAAAAAAATAACATTCCTCAAGGGCCCCGAGAGCTTTGTTCAGTCTTACAGAGCGAAACAAAATGCTAGAGGGCAAGGATTTGACAGAAGAACAACACAGTAGCTCATTCTCTGTTCCTCCTCTTCTTCCCTCAGAAGATGCCAAGCTCACCAAATTAAAACAAGCAAGCTCTCAGGATTAATTCTGTTTCCAGAATTATCTCCTGACCCTTCCTAAATTCTCTATTGTAAATCAGCGGTATATGGAAAGGAAACTGTTAACCTATAAGAAAAATGAAAATTTATGGGAAAGCTGTAACAGTTACTTTGTTCCTTTATGTGATGAGAGGCAAGGAAATTCATTATTATTATTACTGGCAAGAGCAGTAGCTAATGGAGAACTGAGGCATCTGCTTGGTGCTACTTATCTGATCTAAGATATGGGGTTGGGTTATGCATGTTTGAAAGGATAATGTATGTTTCTCTTATTCTGTATATATCCCAGTAGATTAGCAGAAGTCTTTGATTTTCAGGGTAAAGAAGCCCCCATTTTTTTTAAAGAATCAATCTTCACCATGATTTCTTTAAAACTTGGCCACTAAAGGATTAAGAAGTGTTGAAGGCCACGTCCAGCATAAAATGGTAACTGGCGGCAGACAACTTTTGTTCTTGCCAATATTTTCTGCCCTCGAGTGAAAATTCTTCGCATTTGGTCCTTGGTCCATTTTAATTTCTGGCCCGTTTCTGGCTGAGTGGTTATCTTTTTCCCATTATTTGTAACAACTAATGCTCAGAAATCAACTTCTATCTGCAGCCAGTCTGAACATCTTCAGGCCTTCCTTTTTTAAAGCAAATCCTTCCTGTTTCCCATTGTAACATTCTTAGCATATCATTTAAAATAAAGGGTAGGGGGAAGGGAGAGAAAGGGAAATAGATAACTGTCCTCTACGAAAATGTAAGATATCATGATCATGAAAAAAATGGTGTGGAATATACTTGATAATGACGTACAACTTTTTTGTCTCTCCAAATAAAGTCAATATAGACTAGGATGTAAACAAAACATTAAGATAACACTTTGAAAAACAGACGAACATTTATCCATTGACAATAGAACAATTAACCTAGTTAAGTCCACTGTGCAAGAGCACTTTATCTTGATGGTAGACAGAAAAAACCCCCACTTTTTAAAAAGTGTGTTAAAGTAAGGTGTTATAAAAGTCTATTTTATAGTTCTCTACTTCTATGTCTCATATAACAGAGCACTGTTTTCTTAATTGTTTTTTTTTATATATATATAGTGCTTTTTAAAAAATGTTTTGACATTCCCACAGATCAGTTTTTGGTTAACATGGATGCTGCCATAGGCTTACTGTAGATGTTGGAGAGAAGGAAAAGGTGGGCATAAAGCACAGAGAGCCCACTTCAGCTTCCCACCAGGAGAGGAGAAAAAAAATGCACAGGGGATTCCACCATTTCTGGTTCAGGATGCCAACAGTATGCTGGAAAAAGGGGGAAAAGAAAACAGTGACAACAGGGACATTTGACAAAGATGACACCAAAAACAACAACAACAAAAAAACACCTTCTACTGGATTTGGCCAAAAGTTGACCTTCTCCCATAATCTACTGTACTTCCCCCAGGAACAAGCCTGCAAGCATGGGGCAAGGGCAGACACCGCTCTCTCTCGTGGCACACCCAACTGGTATGCAATGGTGCAAGGGTTGATGTATGTTAATAGTCACCCTGATTTGGGGATCCTCCCCCCCCCTTTGGCATTCCCTGGGCTTTATTCTGGGTGGTAGAAGCTCCTTGGTTATCTCCCTTCCCAGAAAGGTTTGAACCTCTGCAAATCTTGCTGATAATATATCCGTCTCGTTATTCAATTATCCAGTTTAGGATCTACAGCAATTGGTATTCATTCACTTGAGTTGCATATCAGGAGTGCAATGTTGCTTCTGAATGAGAAGGTTCTAACCAGCCATCATGGCCACAGGGAGCTAGTAGACTTCTCACATGTGTCCAATTTGCTTTCAAAGCTATGAACAAACATCTGGGTGACACCAAGGATTGTAAATTAGAGGCACATTAAACGAAAAAGAATTGGCCACCGAGGAAGAAGTTGTGTTGAGCTCAGTTGGACTGTCTGTAAGCTTTGCTCCTTGGCTTCATACACTTTTTACAATATGGCAAAGTCTGTGCCCACCCCACCGGTTTGCAAAATATAAACTGAGGTAACTCCTTTTTAAAAAAGGCAAAATCTTGCAAGACTGTAGACTCTCACAAAATTCCAGCATTCTCGCATGAGATCATTTGAGAAAAAGAAGAAACTAGATTTAAGAACGCTATGATCTTGGAGATGGAATAACTGAAAATCATGAAATGGAATAACTGCAGTAAGATCTCAGGCAAATTTTAGATTCTTATAAAAGAAGCCATCCATGCCATTGTTGAGATCAGTGATGGATTACATCTCCCCAGATCTTGCCTCAGGTTGTCCACCCCTTACACAAATCAATTGTTGAGTGAGACACGCCTCCCACTTCTTATGGCTCACTGTTGGGCTGTTCCAAAGAAGAACAGAGGGTTCAGCCAAGGATACCTGGAGGGGACTTCCAGAAGACCCCCAACATTCCTGAATAAACCCAACAAGGGCCTCAGACCCAGCAGGGTCGTTCTGAGTCCTCTCATGAGGAAGTCAAGTGAGATCCAGCCATCCCAGCATGAACCCTTCAGTGACTAGGATCACACAACACATTGAACCCACAAATCTGTCAGCCCACATGCTTGGCTCAACGGTTCAGTACGTGTGAACCCAGGCAACTGAGTTAGCTGAATAAACCGCAGTTCAGTTAACAATGGGTAAGCATGCCATGCCAACACAGCTGAAGCATAACTTACTGTTGCGTTGCTTCTACATCTGTGAAACAAACATGCTGCTGTTCAATTCATCTACTGATAACTGGGAGATCTGCAGTAAAACAAGGAAGGGGGTGGAGAGAAGAAGGACGTCCCATTAAAACATTCCCTTGATGGTTAACTCTGTCCACTAACTTCAAGACCCACCAGGAGTTCTAGGGCAGCTCACAAGTATGGGTATCTGCAGGGGAGGTTAGCAACACCATGGGTGTCACAAAGCTAGTCATATAATTTGCAATTACACAACAACATCATTTGTGTGGTGACATCATAATGCACATGATGTCACTGTGACAGCGTTGCCATTTCTTCCTATGCTCACAAGGAATCAATGATTCACGTAAAACCTGCTGGCTTAGATGGCTGAAAAAGACATGGCTAACTGAGAAGACTTTGGTCTTTCTGGACCAAACCAGAACCCTTGGAGAAAGCATCACTTGACATTTGCTGGGTATCACCTTTAATGCAGAGGTGTTTCCCAACTATGACAACTTTCTCAACTATGACAACTTTAAAATGTGTGGACTTCAACTCCCAGAATTCCCCAGCCAGCACTGGCTGGGGAATTCTGGGAATTGAAGTCCACGCATCTTAAAGTTGCCAAGGTTGAGAAACATTGCCCTGGCTAAAACATTAATGGTGCATAAAAGCCATCAAGTAGTTGTAGGAATATTAATACAGAAAGCCTACATAAAGCAGTGTTTTCTGTTAGATGGGAAATCACCATCATCTCAGCAGACTGAAAATTGGTCCCTCCCACTGCCCTGGCACTGGGCCCCTCCAGATCGCAACTGATCTCCAGGAAAGATTAGAGACTCTTGCTTGCACCTCCCTCCACAGCCCCACCAGGGCCAGGAGAAAAACTCATTTTAAATTGTAATTTCAATGAGTTAAAAACACAGTGGGAAGATTTCACGGATTTAGCATTTTTCCCCTTTGCTCTCATGAAAACATTACATCATAGCAACAACTTTTTGGAGAAAGCCTGCTGGCGGCACTCCACATCCTTCAGGCAGGCTGGTTATGGGCCGGTCTTTCTTAATAAATATATTTTTGCATGGCCCCAACCCTTGGCATCTTGTATCTTTTAGGTTAATTCTTACGGGCCAGCTACCTTCCCTGCCCCAGCGAAGGCCCTTCAAAGAGCGGCATAGCAAGCGCGGAGGAACTCTTTCCCTCGGCTCAGCCTCAGCCACCAGCTGGGAAAGGCTGCCCCAGGAAACTGCTGTCTTTCCGATTCCCTAAAAGGGAGCCTGCTGCGTTTTTAAAAAATATAAACGGAGGCAGAGAGTACAGGGCTAGGAATAAAGCTGTCCTCTTTTCCCTTTTGACCCATGTTTTGACTCAGTTTACTTCTGAGGTGGGAAAAGGGCCACTCCCAACGGAGGGCTGCTGAGACTGGAGGGATGACATTGTCACGCCAAGGCCCGTGTCGGAGTCTCATTTTGATGAACTGGCAGAAAACTCTCGGGAACCTCTTCCCCCCATTGATCTTGAGCCTCCTCTTCCAAACCGGGGTCCCAAATGGGCTGGAATAGCTGCTCCTAGCCTGCCAGCCTGGGAGCTGCAGCCCCAGCACATCTGGAGGGCAGGGCTGGTCTAGAAGTGCGATGTGCAATGTTTCTGGATCATCTGCACTCCCCAATCCCTTGCTTCAGAAGTGATCCCGCCCCACATCCGCGAAGAAAGCCCACGCCCCATCACAGATCCACAGCATTTCCAAGGACCTGTCCTTCATGGGGTGCAGGCATTAGCCAGACATGCCACCATCTCCTCAAGGCAAGTAAAGAGATGGTGAGGATGGTGGTGGTGGAGGACAGATTTGGGGACCCAGTGTGCCTCCCATCTGCCAGGAGGGTGCCCTTGTGAATGGTCACCAACCACTCCCTACGCACCATTTGGCTGAAAGCCTCAGATCTGCTCCGGTGGCCATCAGCTTGAGCCTCAGGACTGGCTGAGCTTACAAGGCAGGACAAACAGCTCCTGACCGAGGTGGGTTTGGGTAGCACCCTTGTGGCAGAAGTGATGCATGTCCCAACCTCTACATGACCCCTGGCAAAAAGCACCGGGCCCCACGTGGGATGTGGGCTTGGGCAAGCTCCTGGCACCTCCGACCCCATGAAAGAAAGCTATTGAAAGGGGGCAAACCTGATTGGCTGTTGCAGTTGCAGCGAAAGGAACGCTGGTGGCGGGTGTAGTTGCTGCAGAAACAGTGGTGGGCGTAGCACCGTGCATCATGGGAACTTTTCGGTAGGGAACCATGGAAGCAACAAAACAGGAGGGTGGAGCGTTTATGTAACGCGGTGGGGGCGTGTCGGGAATCACAGCAACAAGCCATTGTGACGTCATGGAGAGAGACACCAGGATGCGGCATGCAATCACAGAGCAAAGCAAAACAGCATCGGGGAGAGGGGAGAGAACAAGAAAATAATAAGAGAAAAAAAGGGGAAAAAGCCAATTACAATTATAATTAAGAAAAAAAAAAACTAAAATATTCTCAACACTCAGTAAACATTTATAAGCAGAACAATGATGTATAAAAGACTCTGGGAGGGGCGTGGTGGTCAAATTTCCAAAGATGGGTGGAGAAGGAACAAATGGCCAAACCAAGTTGTCTTGGGGGGCAATATATGCGTGGGTGTTGTCCGCGACTAGTTAGAGGAAGTGGCAACTGCAGGCAGATGGGATCCCATCCTACTTTGAAAAACTGTAGTGCAGTTTACTTGTGAGCAAGGGACCTCATGGACCCTGTTCACAACTGTGCACCTCCTGATTACTCCCTCGGGGTTCTTTCCAGCTGCACCATAAGCCCCAGCTGCAACCTCTGCTGGTTCTGTCACAAGGGGCTGTTGTGGGTGCAAATGCATCCCGTCTCAGCTGCCTGGATTTTTTTTCCCCCAGGAGAAGAGAGGGAGAGGGGAAAAGCAACGCCTGCAACCTCTAACATCTTTAGAAAAGAACAAAAATAATGGGGAGTGTGGGGTGGGCAAAGTAGCCAACGGGAAGACTAGAAGCAGCCTGTGGATTTTAATGGAACGTGGGCATTTGATCCTTGGCTTCTTAGGCAAGGTACATGGAGGGCTGCGTTTTGATGAGACCAAGGAAAGGAGGCCCTGAGGTTCCTGACTGCAAGGGATGAGGCCCAAAGCTTGAGTCTCTCTTGCCCAAGGGTGACTGAGGGGTGAGGGAGAGCACAAATACTAGGATTGGTTTTGGGATCCAAGGGGGTCCCTTGCAGAAATGCCACGCCCCATCTGACACCTGAAATAGCAGAAAGGTCCACCTACTATCCCAGTAGCAGCCACCACAAGCTTTGGAGCCTAAAACTCTAAAAGGACCTGGGCATCCTGGAACCACATCTTCACCAAATTACGAATCCCAGGTGAGGTTGGAGGGACATTAGCAGCATGAAAGCCATCTGAAACTAGTCTCAAAGTGGTGTATATTTTTAGCAAGGGTAAGCCAGTGTGGGTTCAATCAACTGCTAACATCCCCTGTGTAGTTTGGAGGAAGAAAGCTACATCAGTGACCCAATTTTACATTCTCTGTTGAACTTGTTTGTCAACTTCCACAGCCCGCCTTCTTTTCTCTCTCATCAAGGTGGGTCAAGGGGAAACAAAATACCCAGAAAAAAAATGTATGCACTTAAAGCAAACGGACTGACTGCAGAAAATAGTGGTTGTAATGAATTATGTTATCCAAAGCACTGCACACAAGAGTAAGGGTAAGCCCAAATAATTCTTTTTCTCACAAGCATAAGTGCTATAAATTATCCTTTTACAGGCTGACTCATCATACAGCATTACCAAATGTTTTCCTAATAAGAATGTTAAATAGAGTTCAGTTTGAGAGGAGTGGAAATATGTCTAGGAACCCTAAATGCCAAAATACTCCCATTCAGGGGGGGGAAAACACAAAACAGGTCTGCTCTCTACGTTCCCCGTATTTGTGGGCAATTTGGCACAGTTTTTCCATTCTATTTCCTGCTCCTTTCTGGACTAAGCCACAGGGGGGTTGTAGTCAATCCGGAATCACATCATAGATGAGACATCACAGCACTACATAGCCAATCAGATTGGGTGACACGGAGATGTCAGCAAGGGTCCAAGAATAAGGGCAAGGATCACGGAATGAATTCGATGACATCATGCCAGCTTGTAGCCAAAATAATTTGGTTATCTCAGGAGGCAACTAAGAGTTGAAGAAAGGCAAGTAAAAGAGACAAGAGGGCCACAGAAACATTGTCACGGCATTGCTAAAAGAAAATAACAAGGAAGAGGACTGATTTCGGCACTCCTTTGAGCTCAGCTCTACTGATTCATAGTCACACTTGCCACACTACAGAGATGTGGAAAGGACGCAACCATTCAAGCCTCTACAGTGAGGGTGGGTTTTGAGCCAGACATACCATGGGACACTGCTAGGCCTCCCCCCCATTCTCCTCCTCCTCCCCTCCCTCTACCAGTGACACAGCAGATCCAAAGGCCTCATTTGGATTAGGAAAAGGTTGTGGAGAAAGACCTACCAACGTTTGCTGCGGGTGCCATGCACAGCACAGACCCTGCACGTCATGCAGTGAAGCGTGGAAAAGATGAACAGAAGGGATATTTCGTTAGTGAAGCTGTTAGTGTGTTAACAGGCACAAATTCCGAGTAACATGATTATTTTTCAGGGGTTTCTCTGCTGCAGCACTGCCCGCGGCAATGATCACGCAGAACTCAGATCTGACAGTAATTGAACCGATCGTGGCGTTTCAACGTTAGCGTTGTGGCCAAAAGGGAAAAGTAGGCTTGGATTCTAGGCAGCAGGCTTGTGCTGGGTGAGTTCTGAATTCACTCTCCAAGCTCCTGCTTAATTTAGCCCCCTTCATACAGGCAAGACTTTGCAAATTTATTTTGCCAATTCTGCAGGAAAGCTGCATGTGGGAAACCCTGGTGATGCAGATTTCCCACATGTCCCAAAGGAAAAGAACTGTTCATGACTGTCCCCTAATTACCATCTGCTAGCTAGCCTAGCATTATTAGTGCACTGGCAATGGTTTTATCATAAACCTCTTGAAAAGTTTTGACAGGCAGCATGTAATTTTGTACACCAGATGCACAAAACCAGGTGGAACGCTTGAATCTCTGCTTGGTGAAGAGCACTGTTCACATCTGGGCTTCCAGTTGCAAGACAGGCTTTCCCTGGGCAGCGAGGGATGAAGTGCTGTCCTTCAGTCTTCGCAAGAGCACCTTTTCCCCTCCCAAACCCTCACAGGACACCCCTGACTCAGGCAGCACCAGCAAATCTATCAGATCAGCAAATTGAAGGCTCTGGCAACACAGCAGGGAGGGAAGTCATGCACAGCTGCTCTGGGCAAAAGCCGCCGCTCAGCAGATAGCAGTCACTTTCGAGAGTCAGATGGTGCCCCTGGAGGAGACGGGAGGGGTTTCCAGGCCACCTCCCAAGATGATGTCAGCTCCCTCGCTGAAAGAAGAGCAAAGAGCCCGAAATAACAAACCTACCTGTTGGGATAAATGCAGGCTGTTGCAACTGCATGTTCGCAAGGGCCTGCTGGTAGTGGAAAAGACTTGGGTTGAAGACTGTGGTGGCACCGTTGTTTTTTTCAAGTGCTGGCCTCTTTGGTAAAGGTTGAAGGGCACCAGGTGGCAACGCCTGCAGAGAGGAAGAGTCACAACCAATGGAAAGGGGAGGGGGAAGGGGAGAGAAAAGGAAAACCAGGTTTAGTCAAAGCATGGCTCAAACAGGAGAAGTGGTGTGATCTTCAAATCACTTGCAACTGCTGAGAAAAGGGAACTGGGACAGAATTCACCACTTGACAGCCAGGGCAGCTGGAAGAAGTGAAATTGTGCCAATAAATGAACGGGGCGAGCAATCATCTTTGCCACAAATCCCAGACTGCTTTTAAAGCAAACTTAACTGCCATGGCTAAGTTCTTCCCCAAATACGGTCTTTCAATTCCAAAAGGGTCAGGAAAGGCCGCGGAGGCGGGAGGATTCTGGGAGCTGAAGTTCACACATCTGGAGAATGTCTGGGCCAGGGAAGGCTCAATTAAGGGAAAGGAAAAAAGGTCCCAGAACTAAAGCAGCACTGCTTGTCTTCTCCATGTTAAGCTTTGACAGTTAAGTAAGTTTTAAACCCACTGACATTCTAACATGGTTTTTAACGCAAAATTGCAACTATCAAGGAAGCCGCTGGAATCCTTGGATTGCAGTGGGATATAAATGTGATAATAGTTTGATTTTAAAAGGAAAAAGAAGGGAGGGAATAAAAAGAAGAGGGGGAATCAAGAACAATTTTCACTTGCTCAGGAGCAGTCGCAGAGAGGTGTGCAAGCAACGAGCATGAAAGACACACACAGAGAACGTTAATAGCTGAAATAAGAGATATGGCTATTAACAGGAGAAGATTAGCAGAAACAAGTGGGAACCGGGATGTTAATGCTGCTACTACTGGCTACAGCTCACAGATGTAAACTTCACCCCGCTTCCTAGGCCAGCTTCTGGTTCTAGGGCTGGTGTTGTACCGAAGGACATTGTAAGCATAACGCTGCGAGCAGCTGGCGTTGGCCTCTGTGCAACTCGCTTCCCCTATGTACATTTGTAAGGCATGGATGAAGACAGGCCTTTTCCTACTCCTTTGTGCAAAGAATCTGTGGTGTGTACAGTCTGCAGGCATGTCTTGTTCTCACTGTGACAGAACAGCCAAATCGCGAATGCATCTGGTACCGGAACAAAACAGAATTATGGGGCCGTGCCACGGCAGCAGCTTCTCTGCACCACTCAGATTCCTGAAGAACCCCGCTGTTTGTATGACTTAATTCCCCTCGATATGAGGACAGAGAGATGGCTTCTGCTTCGGGCTGAGTGTAAGAACTGGCCATGGGCAGCAGGAGTCTGGCGTAGGCAGAGGAGAGAGTCGAGCAAGTGTCGAGAGACAATTTTAGCAAAGGCAAAGCAAAGCGAATCAAAAACCACTATCCCGTGCTGAGCATCTGAGAGAAGGCCGGTGCACTAAGGGAATACGTGTACCAAATGCAAGCTTACTCTCCACTTAAGCCAGAGGGATACTTCTAGCCTTGGGGAGAAACTGGCAAAGGTTTGTCCAGATGTGAAATCCATCCCAGCTTACATTCACTACTCAGTGTAGGTTAGTCAGTGTTCTATGCCTTTTTGTATGATACTTTTGCTGCAAGGGGTACTGGTAGTCCTTGGGTTAAGAACGCCCGGGTTACAGACGACCCATAGTTAAGAACGGAGCCCCTTGTAGCAAAATTCGAGTTAAAGACACAATACTACTTATACAGTATTATATAATAATACTGTTCTGGCTTACGTACAAATTCGACTTAAGGACAGACCTTGGGAACGGAACTCGTTCTTAAACCGGGGACTACCCGTAATCAACACACTCAAATCTAATTCCCTTCTTCTTTTTTTTTTTGGCTCTCCAAGGCTGTAGAACTCAAAATATTCCTGGGTCCCTTCATGTTCTGTCATAAGGCACATCTGTATGCCTTTTAGTGGAACTTGTGATAGGATGAATTTGGCCCAAAGGCACATTTCCTTGGAATTTTCTGCCCCTTGGCTGGCTGGCCAGCTTTCAAACCAGCACATCTTGTCTTGTAGATCTGTTGCATCACAGTGCACTAATCCTCAAACCTGTTTCACTACCACATTTAAATGGAGAATGCTCTCCACTTGCCATGGGGGCTTTCACCCAGCTTGTTACTCATTACCCCCCCAAAATGTGTCTCAACAATAGAGGTGCATTTTGAGATCCTAAGCAGACCCCCCGTCATATTTCTTATCATATGTATGTACACATTTGTTTCTTTTTTCCCTCAATCCCGCTCCATTTAATTCACTTACAAAATTTCTCTTTTTCCCCTGCACATGACCGCTTCCCTCTCGTGAGCAAAAACAGCCAGCACATTACTGGATTTATTATTTGGGAAAACTGCACACTTAATTCATTCCAAATTTAGGGATGTTCACCCCAACCCTAACCCATAATACACACAGGTCACACATATTTACAACCATCTATTCTTTCTTGCTTGTATTTTAAGAAAGACCTATTATTTCTGTAAAACAGCAACCCAATGTATTGTTTTCTTCTTTCTTAAAAACTGACACCTTGAAAGCTAAGCACGGGGTACAGAAGTCCCACCAGGGGAAAGCAGACAAGGAAAAATGACAAATGAAAATGGGCAGAAGGGTGTGAACTTCAAACAGTGCAAGTAGAAATGGATTTTACCCCCCCCCACACAGGTTTTTTTTTTTAAGGAGACTGCACATTATATGAATGTTGCGATCCACTCCCTGGGCACAGATTCTGATCAGCCCAGTAGGTTTAAACCAGACAAGCAACAGTTTGAGTTGGGATTCTCAAAGAGCCAATTAACACCCCCCCCCCCCGATTATAAAATGCAGCCCCCGCTGTTGCAGACAGGATGCAGCATTGCAGGATCTCTTTGCTTGCATGCTGAGAGTGGACTATCATCAGACTTTGTGCACTGGGGGCCTCAGTGCAGATCTGAGACTGACACCTGAGCTTGGAGGGGGCCCACTGGAACCGCCAGGACAAGCCCCCATCCTAACAGGTCCTTTAATGCCTTGGCCTCAAAAGACTGCTCGTCAGCCAGAGCCGGCTGCAAGGCCAGCCCTGCCATTAGGCAAGAGAAGCAGAAACAGAAACTCAAAATCAGGGTGAAAAATCCTTTGTGTTTCCTTCAACCAGGCCCTGCCAGGCCTCCCCATCCCATGGAAAAGCAGAAGTGGGAACCACTCCCTAAAGCCAAGATGAAGCAATAGCTCTGAATGGGAATAAAGGCCATTCCTTCTTCAAAAGCCCAGGAACTAGTATTGTCCCCCTTCCGGCTTCGGTGTTTTGGAAGCCACGAACCTCGTTTTTACCTATCACAGTATAACAAGGGGAGTCCTGTTAAACTATGAAAAACAGCTAGCAAAAAGAGTGGATGCCCCTCCAAAAGATGGGACTGGGGACCGTCTTTTTTTCATGCCCCTGAAGTGCCTCAAGGGGTTCCTCCCAGCCTCTCCAGATCACAGCTGTGAGATAGATCCTGCTCGTGCAAACACCCTGCAGCTGCCATGTTTGGAAACAGACGGGTTGAAAAATGCCACGATAAGAGATCCTTCCAAAGCTGCATCTGGACTACATTTTTGGGGAGGGAGAGACACCTGCTATTTCAAAAATGGATTTTCAATTCCAGCAGAGAGCGGCATATTTTTTTCCATCTTAGGGGGCAGGGGGCAGAAGAGACTATGGACTGAATCAGATTGGAAACGTGTTGCTCCTTGTGGGATGGGCAGTCTCCGGACACAACACCCGAAAGAGAAAAGGAGAGAGAGAGAGTGAAAATAATAATAATAAGGTATTCCATGCAATCTAAAGGATGGTTACATGCAAAGCTCCAAGTACCAGGTCAAAGTTTGCCTCCAGGGGTCGCTTCTGTGATCGGAGAGCTGGCTGAGTCTTAATTAGCAGGCAGCGAGTACATGGCGGTATTGAGGAAGGGGGTTTGAAGCACAACAACAAAAAACAGCAAGCAGAGATGTGTCAAAAAGGAGAGCAACGTTGTGGAGAAGGCGGAGAGAAAAAAAAATAAAATGAATGCATTATCACAATAATTTTTTTTTTGAAAAAACAAAAAAACAGACAACGCATGCACTACAGAGAGGTCTGCAACAGTTAAAATGGACAAAGAAGAACTACTGGGGCATTGCCACCCCCCCCAGCCTATCCACCCTGAGCAGAAAGGTCTGAAGCTTGGGCAGGAGAGCTTTTGTAATGCAGAAATGCGGGGCAAGGGTCTGCAGGATCTGACGCTTCACTCCAAGGAACACAAGCAGCCCCAGGCCACAAGCTCCACAAGCGGAAAAGTGAGGGAGCTTCTGTCAGGATGCTGCTTCCGTCACTGGCCTCCCTTGACCCGCTGCAGATGCCTCTGAATACAGGACACCCTTCTGCTGAAGGATTCAGATTATGGATCCCTCCATAAAGCTGTTCTGCAAAATAAACCCCAGGTTTCTAATCCTCTGTAATGTGCGAAAAACTGTGTCCTGCTTTTTTCCATGCCTCCCCCATTCCCCCGTTTTAAGCATTTCTTTGATAAAAATCCCCAACAGTTTATTTTTAAAATTCACAGGGCATAAAGACTAGATTATGTGAAATTGTGCTCTTGATTTGCTTAGCTGCCTTTTGAGGATAGCATCTGGTTTTTAGGGCCGATTAACAGGGCTGAATTCTTAGCGCTAATCAGAAGGCCTACAATGCAGTCCTACTCAGAAGCAAGTCCCACTGTTTTCAGTGTGGCTTACTTCTAAGTAAGCAAGCAACTGGAGGTGTGCAGCCAAATTTAGAAACTATCTGTGAAAAAAGGGATGCACTGGGTATGTGAAATATTAATAAATAGCACAGTATTTGTCCTGAAATGGGTGATTAGTGTATGTTTGAAATCCAAAGATTTCTTCCAAACTTAGGAAGGAACCATCTATAATTGTTGAATATTATCAAAGAATTTTGAGGCAACTTCCAGGAATTCTGGACACATTTCCAATCACACCCTGCCTTTCTTCAAGATGACCAACACAAGGATGATCCAAGAAAGTGTCCCATCTAAACACTGCTCAGACTGAAACCAGCTTTCTTTGAGCCTTTTCATGGCATGGCTTGGGTAAAGACAAGACTGAAATACCCCTCTGGAGACCGGCCTCTCGTTCTTTTCAGCTTTGACTTCCAAAACCCTGACTGACAGAAAGCCATTTGCTTATAACTGCTGAAACAAAACCATTTTGAAAATTTGATGGGGAATGTTTCTTTCTCTTTCTCTCTGTTTTGCCAGTCAATCAATCAACCAACCAACCAACCAACCAATCAATCACTGGGCTACCTTAAAAGGCACATGAGGGCAGGCTTTGCGATTGACTAGCACCAATTGGCAGCTGGATTTGAAAGTTTCTCCCACAAGTGAAACTCTCCAATGTAAGCCTGGAGACTTGGGGAAGGGGAGGGGTGGGGAGTTAATGAATATTACAAGACAGTTTGGATGGGCCAGCCCCGAAAACAAGCAATCAATAAAATATTTTAATGGGTGGAGGGAGGTTAAATGGCACACTGCTAATAAAGTTTATGCTGACAAGGGACAGCATGAATTCAAAATGAACTGGGAGGGGAATAAATGTCACAGGTAGGATTTTAGGAATCAGGTTTGATTAACAAAGAACCAGTGAGCCAATCATTCCAAACCCTCCTTCTGATGAGAAGGAATCATCTTTTAGTGACCAGAACCACCCTAAACACAGAGTTGATGCTTTACATCTTAATGTGAAACTGGGCGATGCAAGTATGGGCACAATGGCATAAACTGCTTTTGTAAAGGCTGGATCAGCCAGGCCTTGGAAGCCCAAAACTATGGAGGGGATGTGCAGCTAAAAGCCCAGCGTGGGAAGCTCAGAACAAGCCATGATGGCAGAGAACGCTTAGAAAAACACATTGTGTTCATGAGCAAGCGGGATAAATCCAAATCTGAATCAACAGCCAACCACTGGTCGGATTTAACCATCTGCTTGTACAAATGGCCAGAATGCGTCTCTTCTGACAAAGGTACTTCAAGGAGGATGTTGCACCTCCTTACAACAGCAAGGCCCACTGCTGTCCCCGAGGAAGCTACCTCTCTCGGGACTAACAAAAGTGCCTCCAAAAAGCAATGCCAGAGACTGTCAGGAGGGCAGTAGAACAAAAGGAAGGAGGGAAAGGTTAGATCTTAACAGAATATTCTCCACGACTCTTCCTTGTAAACTTTCTGTGCCGAGAGAGTGAGAGAAGGAAAGAGGGCACAGGAGGATGTTCTGCAGACATGGCTCCATCTGTCTGAAATGCAAACGTGTCTCGAGGAGGTTCTGATAAAGAAATGGCAGGATTTGCTTCTTGTGGGTTCTGAAATCTGTGGGGCTTCCTTCTGACCAAGTATGCTTGGGGCCAAACTGATGATTGTGGGAGGGTGACTCTATTAAAAAGAGGAAGGGGGCATCCCCTGAACCCCCACCACCCACCCCCACTTTGTGGGACAACACAACATTCAGCCAAGCCGTCGCCAGAGGCGGTCCCCTTACCATTGCGGCTGCAGCCGTTTGATTCACCTGGTGTTGAGCTGCCTTGATTTTAGCTTGCAAATGCGCAGGGGGGTGAAAGTACTTGCATTTCTCCCTAGAGCATCGGCCTTTGATGTAATCCATGCACACCGTAACCGTGTTCTCATTGGTGTCTATCATGGCAATATCGATTGGATGAGCGTAGCGGCAGTCATTCTCACCTCGCGTGCAATTTCCACGCTGAAATTCTCGGCACACCTGAAAAGACAGACATGGATTCAAACAGGGATGACTTGCTGTCCAGACGTAACTCCCAGCCAATGGCTCTGCCAGGTGTGTTTGATTAAGATGGCTGGCCATATAAATTTGCAAGATAGATAGATAGATAGATAGATAGACAGACAGACAGACAGACAGACAGACAGTAATGGTCTGTGCGAATGACCTTGGGAGACAGGGGGAAGAGTTACAGGCTGGGCAATGGTCGGACAAGAGGCAGCTGAGCCCACAGCAGGAATGGGGACATGGCAATCATCTCAGAAGGGACCCTCCCTAGGGTCTTGGGCTGTAAAAGCAAGGGGGAGAGATGTACTTTCAGACTTGGAAGATTCTGTTAATGTAGCCTTACAATAAGGTAGAGCTAGTACTTCTGGGTGTGCTTCTTGTCTGGACTACCTCGCAAGGCTGACGGAAAGCAATATCCACCAAATATTCTCATACCTATTCCCTCACGAAATAAGGCAATGAAATTCAGAATGATGCAAATACCTCTAATTTATCTGTCCTCATTAGTTTCTGTCCTGCAGAGCCACCTGGTACTGAAACTGTGGGGTTCCCGGACACCAGGACAGGTGTATTTGGTAAGAGCTCTGCAGGCACCAAGCCCATCCCTGGAGAAACGTGGCTTAAGTAGGGACTGAACGCCATGGTGGGGCTAGTTGCAAGCGAAGGAGTCACAGGAAATGTTGTCTGTTGGGGAAGAGCAAGCAAAGGACAGGCTGTTATCCGTTATCAATGCCAACTTTCAACATTTGCCAGTAGGCCTTCCACCATCCGCCCCTTCCCTGGTCTTTAGATGGACTGATGCACCATGCTGGTTGAAAAGATAAATCCAACACTCAGACACCTATATTTTGGGGAATTTGATCCCTCTGCCTGCTCTTATGGATGCCACATATTGGAAGCACACAGTATTCTTGTCAGCATGGACAAGGCACAGTCCAGAAAATTAGCATCTAAGTCTACAAAGTTAGAACATTGTGTCACTGGAGCGAAATCTGCCAGGTCTTGTGGCAGTCAAAGAACCATCAGATTTAGGATGGCATAAACTTTTGTGGACTATCTCCCACTTCTTCAACATGTGGACCATTATCCTGAAATAGCCTGGATGGGTAGGTGGTGAATGGACCACAACGACCTTAGATCTCTTCACTAAAGTGCCAATCCTGAATGTTTACGTTGGGCTTTTGGGAAGGTCAGGAGTTCTGCTGATGTAGCACCCACTCCAATGCAGTTTCCCACCTCGAAGTAACCAATACAATTTTTTGAACTGGTGTTGAGGACTCCCTGATGAATGCAATCTATGCAGTTCAACAGTACCAGAGTGGGAGGAAGTTAACCCACGGTTCATTCGAATCTTGTTGGAAATGCAGCCCTATCTTACCTCTAACCCTGCAATTTTTTTATTCCAAAGTATCCCCAAGCTGGACCTTATCCAGAGAATTATTCCTGCCACTTACAATTGGCTGCAGCTGGGCTCCGGGGACCATGAACTGCATTTGCTGTGCAAACATGGCAGCGGCTGTCTTCTGCTGGATCAGGTTGTTGCGTCCGTTGATTTCAAGTTGTGTTTTTAAGTGTGGTGGAGGGTGAAGGTATTTGCAGTTTTCTCGAGTGCATCGACCCTAAAGGGTTTGTGAAAAAAGAAAAGAAGATCTTCAGAAGCAGAGTCCCTGGGAGACCAGGATAAAATGGATTACTCAGGGCCTGGAGGAAGAAGAGAATTTATCCCACATTTACTTCTGATTTTACACAAGACATTAGCACAGAATATACACAACAGGATGCAACTGTTTTTAAATTTCTTTTTTTTAAAATTTAATTAGTGAATTTAACAAACAAAAATAAAAACACTCCAACAGTGAGAATGTAATTAAAAAGTATGTACAGTAGTCATAAAAATAAACTAAAACTTTTTTTAAAAAGTTAAAAGCAGTAATATACAATTTGGGTGTTCTATCCTGAAAAATAAAATTAGCTATCTAGGGCTACAAACTCTATGAATAAATCCTCACTGGCCCCTGCCAGGTTCCATTATCCAACTGAAATAATAATAATAATAATAATAATAATAATAATAATACCACCACCACCACCACCACCACCACCACCACCACCACCAGTCAATTGCAAACAGCTTACATCCTGTGATAATACCTTTAACACCATCGAACAACAACATCTGCCTATCCCAGGTCCTTGAGAAGGAGTCAATAGGTGGATAAAAATGCCAAATCCAGTCTAAATAACTGGATGACCAACAACAACAATAATAATGCAAGAGAAAGAACTGAAGAAAGTCACAAAACATAACGACCTGCAAACAGAAGTAGAACGACTGTGGCAAAAGAAAGCAAAGATAGTACCAATAGTAATAGGCACCTTGGGTGTAATTCACAACATCTGGAGCACCACTTGAAGACCATCAGCACTGACAAAATCACCACCAGTCAATTGCAAAAGGCATCTTTACTTGGAACAGCTTACATCCTGAGACAATACCTTTAACACCATCAAACAACATCTGCCTATCCCAGGTCCTTGAGAAGGAGTCAACAGGTGGATAAAAATGCCAAATCCAGTCAAAACATCTGGTTGACTGTGCAACCAATAATAATAATACTATAGCAGCATGCCTGCCTGAAGCATAATCTCCATTTCCAGAGATGCTTCCCAGCTTCCTATACTACCTCTGGAGGCATTCTTAGAAAGTAAAAATATGAGAAAGCTGCAATCCAGCATTTGATCTGAATGTGTGCCCTCCTATCCCAGTAAAAATTACAAAAGCCGGGGGGGGGGGGGGGATCCTGGGAGAACCAAGAGCTGTGAGGATCCCAGTCACTCTGTGACTGGCCATGCCCCTCTGGCAGCCATTTGGTGACAGTATCATCAACATGACCCCCATTCCAAATGGTTTGGGGACAGGTTCTAATATCCACAATCTCTTTGAAGAGCTCATTTTCTTCTTTATTTATTCTAACAAAAGGGAGAACTTTCAACCTCTTAATCTCAAATAGGATCATCCATCCACAACATTCTACCACCATATTCCTACCTGCCTTAGGATGCATGTGTAAACCAGACCCCCGAGGTGCTAGCAATTCTGTGCCCTGCAAAGGGTTTCTGACTCTTTGTACTCCCTCTCCCGATGCTCAACTGGATCCGCAAAACCTGTGTCCCATCGGAAGCCGGTCCGAAACACATTACAGAGAGAATCGTTTCGGAATGACATCTCCAAGTCTCTTCCAGTTGAGGCGAGAACTGTACATCCCAGCCCTGTACTGAGGTCACAAAGCCTCCCAGCCCAATTTAGAATAATTTCTCTTGGGGGGATTGGTTTGGTTTGGTTTGGTTGGATGTATGTATGTGAAAATACGCTATCAACTTCGTAGGCAACTGGGTTCCTAAGCCAAGATTTCACTGGGAACATGCGTTGTTTTAATTGGCAACTTTGCAGAACATTAAATCAGCTTGGCGATTCCATGTGGCTGGAGGGGAGGGGGGAGGATGCAGCACAGACGGAGGGGTGGGGGATTTTAGCTCTCAGTGGGCAGGCCCCTTGAATCAGCACGCTGGAATAAAAAATGATATTCCTTGGAAGCAATCCGCTGACTCAAAGGTGTTAATAAATTCTAACTTCAAGAAAAGCCTGTGTGTGTTGTGTTTTTCCTGCCTTCCTTTAATTGGAATCTTGTTTTTGACTAACAGAAACCGCACAGTGTAGTGGTTAGGGTGCTAGACAAGGACCAGGAAGATCAAATCCATCCTCGGCCATGGAAGCTAACTAAGTGACTGTGTCAATCATTCTTTCTCAACCCAGCCCACCTCACAGGGTTGCTATAGTAGAGAAAAACTGGAGGAGGGAGTGCTGTATAATGTCAGGCTTTCTTCAGCTGGCAATGCAACCCCCCCGCCCCAAATAGATTTCCAAGGTCATGAAAGCGCAAGTAAGTAGGTTTTTTCCTAGAAGTTTGGAAACCATTAGGAAAGAACTCCGGTGACTACTGTGTAGCAAACGCGAGCCCTATTTATAGCAAAATTAAGGTTTGCCTGAGCAATGCAACAGGCTAAATGCTCCTGTCTTTTGAGAGGGCCCTCCGCTGGCCTGGCTTCCATCTGTCTCTTTTTTGGTAACAGACGATTCTGCTATCAGGCTGATATCAATGGTCCAATAAAACAAATGATTCCAGTTGTTCCTTTCTGGTCAATTTCAAAAATATGTGGCCTGTTTCTCTTTTAGCTCATCATGACACATCCATGCCCCACCTCCTACTACCCATCGTATCACAGCTCTGTAGGAAGTTCCTGCTGTTCAGCCAGGGCTGCGTTGCAGAATCCATGAAGCTAGAAAAGAGCTCAACTGCTGGGGTCTTCGTGGGCATGTCCATGAGGTCAACTTAGCAACAGGGCTTCCCACCATCTTCTCCAGGGGATTTTTTAGCTTTCCCACTTCAGCCTATAGCTCTGGGATTTTTTCCCACACAAATAGTAACTAGGTATTTGCTGTGAACCCTGGATCACCTCTGAGGGATCCCCATGTTTGGCTAGAGGCTGAACCCTGTTGTAATGGACCGAGGTGACTGCACTTAAATCCCACTCTGGTCAGGGCTGGCTGCAGCCGAGACTTTAATATGAGGTAAGACAAGACCACGCTTTCTGCAAGTCTCCCGCACAGCCCCTGCGCTGTATGAACGACACTCTGATGGTCATGATGAGAGGAAGGGAGAGTTGCTCCCCCACCCATTCTACCCACACAACGGCCCCGACACTTCCAGGGCAAATCTCTTAATCCCATTCCACAACTCTCTCCCCCTCCCTGCCTGATTCTCCCCTGAAGGTCATCTGGGGATGGCACTGCCCGAGGTCTGCTACAAATGGCACAGCCGCCGCCCACAGCCCCTGGGCAGAGAATGGCCAGATGCCAGAGAATAAATGCGGCATTCCTGAGCGCAAAGGCAGGCATCACTGCCTTTGTTTGGCATCAGGGTCTCTTAACTAAAGTTTGGCGTCTCGCCCAGGGGATGCCTGCTCTGCTCTGAATTGGAGATGTCAAGCCATCCCACGTCTGAAAGCATCTTTTGGGTTAGATGCAATCCAGACATAGGGAGCAAAGGAAGCAGCTGGCAGAAGGGCTTCCAGCACCAAACAACCTATTATTAGTATATTATTTATTTGTTTGTTTGTTTGCTTGTTTATTAATTATTACCTACACTACACAGGCATGCAGCCTGAGACCTGTGAGCCAAGCGGTCTTCAAACCGTAATGTGAGAAAGGAGAAACGATTAACTAAATAAGAGGGGGTTCACAGTACCTCTATTCCATTGTCCTTAAACGTAAATCACAGTGAAGCCAGTTTAGCTTCGCTCAACTCTCGGGGGGCCAAGTGTGGCAACCTGGAAAAAAAGTGTCCAACCCTGATACCAATCAAGGAAAAACTCTGGGTGTCTTACAGAGTCCAAGAAAGTTCCAATCCCCAACAGACTGTCTCTGCCCTGCAATTAGTTGCAGGGGGTAGGTGGGGTCAAAAAAGTCAAGATGGTGGCTGCAACCTGCAATTGAAGCCCCACCCTTTTTCACATATGCTGCATGGCTTTAGCTGCCATCTTGAGTTTTTGGCAACCCCCCCCCCCGCAGAACCCCCTGAGCCTGTGATAATTTATGATTTCAACTTTTGGAGAAAGTGTTTTATTAATGACAATCTAGCCACTAAGCTGATAACAGTAATGCATCTTTTACAATATAGGAAGCACATGCAGTGGGCATAACTTGGAGAAAACCCCCTCCTTGTGTGGCTGAGTTGGGTGTGCTAATTCCTCAGCTCCTGTGGAGCCCCCCCAGATATCAAGAGCCCAACAGAAAAAGGAAAGAGAAGAAGAGGTGTTGCAAAGGAGCCTATTCAACTAAAAGGACAGGTTGTGGAAATCGCAAGGGCCAATTTGTGTTTGCGTTGTCACATAATTTAGAAAAATCAACTGCTTTAATTAACATAAACAGCTCCCGGACTTAAAAATAACAATCCATCTGAGCTGACAATTTGTTTTCAATCTGGGAAAAAAATCCACGCCAAGAAATGTGCTGCATTTTTAAAATAACTCCCTCAGATTAGAGAAGGAGAGACACGAAGGTGACTCAATCGTTTTATTTTAGCCAGACTTAAAAACAGTCTCTTCGACTGAATTAGAATGATATGAAAGAGCCAATGGGCCTTCCTTCTGCAAAAAAAAAAGCATTTTTGTTTCGTTTCGGGGGTTGGGGGTAACAGCTACAAACAACTGAGTAAATAAGATAACAAAACTTCTTCAAGGTTAGTAATTATTTTGGATGATCTGTAAAGAAATTTGGACTGTAATATTAATCAAAACAGCCCTCCGCACAAATGAATTTACAGACGAACTAGAAAAGGGAGCAGAATTTCCCCAGCCTGAACCGTTAAGAAAGGTTTTCCTGTACAAAAATCAGCGGAGGAAACTTTCTGCAGCGAGGAAGCTAAACTCAAATCACTTTCTAATCACACTGATTCAGCTGGAGGGAAGGACAGCAATGGGGATTAATATGCAAAAACTAACTTCAAAAACGGTTTGCCAAGAAGTGGATTTGACAGGGAGATTTAGAGGTGGAATCGGAGAGTTCTCTTGGCAAGGAATTAAATAATTCAGTTTAAAATCTGGTTTACACCTGTGGCAGAAATGAGAACGTAGAAACGAGACCGTGCCAACATGTAGACTGCCCTGTATAAATGCCATTTTTAAAAAAGCCAAAAAACAAAAGTCTGCACACACACAAACAGACATACATGCACAAGCTGCCAGCTCTTTCCTGCAGTGGTTTAAAATCTGAAATTATGCTGTTCATGTACTGTACTTCTCCACTTTCCCGCATGGCTTAAAGGGATGGCAAAATGCCCTGTTCGCTCTCCCAATAATGCTTCAAGATGGAGCGATCCTGGCCATTCTTGTCCTCTGATGCTTACAAACAGCACATCTTTTTCTTTTCCACGGGGCCCACCTGTTTCAAGCACAAAATGCCAGTATCACAGCTACCATGAGAAGAAGAACAGATGCTCCTTCTCCTATAGTCAATGCTCTCCTCTTGTCAAATGAGATCAACTTTGGGTAAAAAACATATTAACTACCAAACCTTCAGCTCTCAAGTTAACAACATTGTTTCATAGGACATGATTTCAAGTCATAACATAAAGAAAGTTGGTTTGCAATCCAACACAAAAGTAAACAACTTTTTTATGCTACTTGAAATCATGTCCCAGGAAACGACGTGAATGAATAAAGCAACTGCCCCAATCTTCTCAAAGATTTCCCAAGGTGTTGAATGCCAACAGAGACGATGCCAGAAAGCCTGTTTTGGCTCAGCCTTTGTACAGGGGTGTATGTCTTGGTCTTGGTCTAAGTCTATCTTACTCCAAAAGCAACTGAGTGGTTCCAATCCAACCATCTAGCTGAGGCTGCACAAACATCCATCCATCGCCACCCATCTTAAACAACTCTAGGCAGCTCACAACAATAGCAAAACCAGCAACTATAAAAACAGCCGTAAAACAATCAAACGGTAAAACAAACAACAACAAAAACAAATCCCCTGAGCCTTAAACATTGGCCAGAAACCCCAACCACCCCGAGGAAGCATGGCCGATGCTTGGCTCACATGCTCAGATGCCTGCTACTTTCCCAGCCGTGCAAAGCTCTCGTATCTCATTTTCTCTACCCGGTGCAAAGAAGCAGATTAAGTGGCAATCACAGCTTCCAAAGCTGGAAGGCTAATGCTGAAGATGCAAGCCCTAATTCTCTCCTTCCCCACAAGGTGTTCATACAACAAGCCAAGAAAATCTAAGATGCACCAGCTGCGAACATCTGCAGCTGGATCTCTTGAGCAAGTATGATGCTTAAAACTGGTTTCCTTATACTGTTGCTTCCCAATTTCCACCACCACTTTTCTCCTCTACATCAAAGCACTCAAGGGCTATTTTTCCTTCCCTTGGAAGGAGCGCCCATACAGCAGGGTGTTTGGAAACCAAAAGGTATTGTTTTCCAGATCTATCCGCACAAGCCCATTTCTGCTGAGACTAATGGATCCTCCTCTAAAGCTCCCTCTGCCCAAAAGAGAAACAATCATCTTTGAAATCTGAAGAATGGTAGAAGTGGAAGTTGCTGGTCCTGATGACCCAAAGAAATAACAGATAAGCCATTAAACAACGTTTGTACACCATCAAATTTAGTCATGCTCACTTCTCTGGGAGACGCAAAACCAATCCTGTTAATTCTGCTGGAAGTTTTGTGACTACCAGGTCACAACTAGATCCAACTAGGAGTTTCTTTACATTTTGCGGTTCCACTTGTAGCGAAGCCCTCTTCAACCAGGACCTATGTACACCTCCCATCATCCCCAGCCAGGAGACAGCTTTTCTACTACGAAGGGATTAGCTCAGAAGAGCTTTTCCTTTCCCTCTGCAATGGACAAGTTCTTGCTCTAACAAGATTAATTGTACAGACATACGCAAAGTGTTTGTCAGTAATTCTATTTACATGTAAATCGGTAAGATGGAATTGTGATATCTGAGAGATGCGTATCAACCTTGTTACATCCTCTGCGGCCATTTCCCCCTATTATTTTCCATCTCGATCCTAATTTCTAACAAGCACGTGGAACATTTGATAAATGAGCAGCTCTATTTCTCAAGAGCCCATTAACCTTTCAAGAAAAAGCAGGCTTCCAGAAACATCCTCATGAAAAAACAAGCCCAGGCTGTTCCCTGCTGCCCGTAGCCTGTTCTTGCATGATGGACGCTGGGCCCAAACGTGGCCTGGACAAAATATTGCAACCCACCCATCACTGCTAACTGCCCATCCTCTTATGCTGAGAGGGGAAATCAGATCTGATTGGGAGCGTTTGCTTTATTCACAGGTCAAAAGGGGCTTCCGTGCACAGGCAAGTTTACACCCTGGACGCCACCAACCCTCTACTTCAGACGTATCATCCAAATTCTATTTTTCCACCAAAATGAGCAGCAAAACGAGAAGAGAAATAAGTGCAGGGGGCAGGCAGATGGATAGCCCAAGCTGCTGAGGGCTGAAGACCCTGTTTTCATGCCCTGATTAGACAAGCTTTGCCTGCAAATGCACCACGTGTGGACCCAGGTCTGGATAAATGCAAGAGTTAAGAACCGGGTGCACCACCCCAGCGCGTCCTCCTTGTATCTCAGCGCGTCGCAGACTGCACCAATCTGTCCAAAACCAAAACTCCGGTTCCTCCAAACCAGTTTCACTACATCTCAAGCTCCTAAACTCAAATTAGCCAGCCTATCTCCTGACATCCTCATTCTGCATCTAAATTCTAAATTACTGTAGACCCATGATTTTTTTAATGGGAGTCTGATTTATTGTTTTTATCCACAAACTGTTTACGGAGGGTTTTTTTTTTTTTGGTACACTGATGTAGGTTCCTTTGGGAGGAAGAGCAGTATAAAAATAAATCGCATAGAAATGAAAAATGTAATACCCTTCCTGTTGCCTCGTTCTGGCTCTGGCGGAGACAGAATGGATTCTGAAGCCGCCCGGCTGCACGTGAGGTGAGCAATCCCACGCAAGGCAGAGCAACCAAGAGAAAAGTGGTTTTTAAGCCCTGAGAACCTCGACAAATCAACGGCGAGGGGTCTGAGATGTGACGGGCTGCTATTCACTGGGCCTTTTATCCCACCGCTTGTGCACAGTGGCAACAGGCCGTTCTTGAAAAGCCTTAATCCCCGGGAGATGGTTTCTCAGCCTGCTGCGCCAAATAATTGTTTTTAGAGGACCAGAATTAGGAGTCGGCCGCCCCAAGCCTGCCGAAGACAAGGAAAGCCGACTCTCCAGGCTTCTCCGGCGAAAAAAGAGGTCACAAGAGGACAAAGCCACTGCGAAGGAGGCCGCTTAAGCATCGTCAGTAGGGAAGTCGGAGAATGAGGCAGGAAACTGGGACTTCTTGGGCACAAGCCAGGCGTGGTCGGCAGCCAACTCTGGCGGTGGCGGGTTCCCCATCTCGGAAGGTTTTTTAGGAGGAAGCTGGAGAGCCCCCACCTCTCCAGGATGGCTTAAATGGCTTTCCTGCACATTGCAGGGGGTTGGACTAGATGACCCTTGCGACCCCTTCCAACTATAATTCAAATTGTACAAGACCCTCATGGCCCCTTTGGCCCATTTACAAAGGACTAGACAGAGACAGGCTTGTTGCATTAATGCTGGAAGAGCGAGCCCAGCTGCACAAGATGTGGGGACCATTTCTAAGACGGGGCTAATGGCTCAACTGTACCCATGAACCTGGCTGCACCTTCTTTATTTTTCTATAAAGGGATTACGGAAGCAACTGGGTACAAATGCAGGCAAAGACTGGGGAGGGGGGAAGTGCACAATGTTCATTTGGGGAAAACCTCTCTGCAAACAGAAATGTAGCAGGTTAGGGAAAAGTCAGATGTGCCCTGTTAAAAGGAACTGAGAACCGTCTTAAGAGTCCCTTTAAGATATAAACCTGAGGCTGGCTTATAAGAAGAATCAAATAGTAAAGTTTTTTTTTTTTTTTTACTGATTCTGCTGTTTTAGATTGAGATGGAGGGCATGGGATGTCGGTGTGAATGCTCCTTCCCATGAGAAACCACCAGTGAATTAGAAACACAGCATGTCAAGTACAACTCCAGGAACCTTTAATCCTCCTTGGTGCTGCTTTCCACAGTCGTGCCAGTCAGAGTCAACAAAGTTGGTTTTCAATTCCAATAAATTCCAATTAATCCCGATTTATTTATTGCAATCCCATTAAGTTCCCAGTGTCAACTGTGGGACCAGCTCATACTAGAGAGATTAAACTATCTCTGATAACAGTCTACGTTATCCTTTACTAATAAATCCTGTTTTTGTTCTGTTATCCCCACACCCTCATTTGTGGTGGGCTTCCAGTTGGCTTGTTCAGAAATTCAGCTCTTTAGAAATCTGGATTTTTCTTCCATAACTAACTTATTTTGTAGGGAAAAAATTAGAAACATCAGCGAGAAACCCAAGAAGGATTACACATTGAAGGAAACCTTTACCTGGCCCCCGCAGCACCTGTTAAAATTCCCTGAACGAAGAAATGTAATTCTTTCATAAAAGTCTTATATGGACACAGCCAAAAGCTAAACCCCAGCCCGAAACAGTATATAGAAAATGAAAATACAGGAGGGATGCTAAATCCTTTGGAGCTGTATATCTGCTTTCAGTGGAATAAAATCTCTGCTTCTGAGAACAGCTGGATTCACACGTTGAACCAAGCCATCCCACAACCTGTCTGGTTTTAGCTGAATGTGTTTTGGGAACCCAGGCTGTGACTTGTAAACTACAATTTCTGGTGTGGTGAGTTGTGAGACCCCAGCCAACTGGGACTTCTTCAAGAAGAACTGCTGAAGCAGACCAGGATGGAAAACAAGGCTCGCAACAGGGACTGAACAATTAGGTGTCAATCGGAGTTGATGAATCATCTCTCTGCCCTGCAGCTACTCAACCCAAGTTAAAACAAACAAACAAACAACGCAGTTGGGAATCATCCACCGGACTTCCTTGTACAGGGGTGGTCCCACAGCAGCCTTTCTTCTTTAAATGCATTTCTCCTGATCTGAGGAGTTAGTGCATTTAAGGACAGTTTGGGAATTTTTCCAGTTTGAGAAGTTTCTCAGCCAGGCTGGCTTCTAGCAGACCCAGTGAGGACACCCTGAGATGGCCAACTGCTGTTATGTTTCACAGTTCTCACTTCTCCCTCTTCCCCAACACCACCATAAAAAGGTATTTAGTTTAATGATCTTTTCAGCAAATCAAGAGGGGAAACCCCGTTTTGTGAAAAATCACAGCCAGCTAATAAATGGTTAAAAGAAACTTCTCCCTAATCTTCTCCCTCATTTTTGTTGCTGGCTAAGGGGGAAAAGTCTTAATTAAAGCAAATGTAGGTTTATCTTATGCTTGAAAGATTACAAACTTAAAATAGTGTCCAGGATTTGTCAGCCATTCCTAATGTCTTAAGAGACTGGAGGTGAACCCAGGAACATCTTGATGGTCAATCAGATGGGGCAGGGAAATCACCCCACTTCACTTCCATCTTTTTGGAGGATCCAGTGGATCCAGTCTCGTTAATATTAAACACTGACTGTTGCCTCTCAATATTTCCTTTCAGATCCAGTTTCGTCTCAATTCCTTCCTTTCTTCCATCTTCTTTTACTGGGTTTATATGCTGCTGCAGTCAGCCAACTCTGAGCTGCATGCATCCCAACCACTGTAAATTGGGTTAAAAACCTAAATAAACATTACGATGAAATAGCAACGACCACAGCTCATAAAAAATAGCAGACTACAGTAACTGTAGCTTGGGAATCCGAGGCATTCACAGGCACCGAACACATAACCAGTGCTATTGCAAGGGAAAACAGATCAATTTGCTAAACTTCACACATAAGATAACCCTTCCAACGCAAAAGAAGTCAGGGGCCAGAGACAATCTGTCTGATCTCCTGATTTCTGCTGTGCTGGACTTCGACCTTGGCCTAATTTGTGCTATGCGTCTGTCTATCAGTCACCTACTTGCAGGCCTAACTGTGAAAATCTTGTCTCCATCCAGTGATGTCCTAATTTTGTTGTGGGGGCAACCAACAAGGCACCTCAATCTCACTTCTCCAAACTTAATGCTGCTGCAGATACCTAGGCAGAACGAGAGCAACTGCATGGCCCACAAGCACTGTTTTTCCTTTCCAACGGCCCGGGCGCAAGCTGGCTTGCACAGCGCAGGCAGGTCTGCTGAAGCCAATCAGTAAGAAAGTGCCATTCGCTTCCTACGTGCAAACCATGAGGATGCTGCATGAAATTATCGAGAGCTCCTGAAATATTTATGTGGCTTCAAGCTCAGCGCTATGGTAATTTTTCTGCTCTTCAATTTGCAAGGTTGTCCCCATAACACCCTTTCAGCAGAAAGAGCTGCAGAAGAGGGAAATATGTAGACTGGAAAGGACTGCTGGCCACAGAATATTAAAACAAAAGCTTCACTCTCAGAGATCTAGAAGAATAGGAGATCCTTCCAAGGAAGCTGCCCAAGAATCTACTAGCCTAACAATCAGATCCTTTATATCTACCTCCTTGGATCAGGTAACCCAAGTGGGTAGAGATAACCTACCTACCTAGTTAAGAGACCATGACATCATTTCAGAGATATTCCTCAAGCCTTCCACAATGGCAAAGCTTCTAATGTGCTGCCTTCATTGGAAAAGCTCTTAAAAATTCAGGGAGATATTCAGAGATGTATCTGCCTTGAAAATAGCCCATGTCGTTCTTATTGAACTGTACAGCACAGTCAAGCATCAGGAGTTGACCACAGGAAATGTCTTATGACATTTTGTATTATGTCATAAAATGTTTTATAATTTTATGTCATAAAATATTCTATAAAATTTGCCAAATTTCAATTCCATGGGAGTTGTGGGTCCCGGATTTTGGACACATTCTGTAACTTAGCCCATTTGAGGTACCTTGATTCAAAAACTGTTGGCCTATGATGCACCGTTTTGCCCAGTTAAAGGTTACAAACAGACACAAGAGTTTTAGTGGTATACAGACAGAAGTTGATGGATAGATAAAGATACTGATAGGAGCATCTACAGGGCATGTTCAAGATGGCAGCCTCAATAGCATGATCAAAGCTTCTACTGTCATGGCCACAATCTTGACTTTTCTGACCATACCATGAAGGCACCCATGAATATTGAGGTTTCTAACATGTATGGCTCTCCTATATCAAGTTCCCTGCCTACAAAACCTACGAGTAACTTTGCAGGCAAATTCAAAGGTCCATCTAAACTAGCAACCTACTTTCAACACTGAAGAGCCATGCATGAGATGAGATTTCCCCCTTTAGAAACTTTAGTGGCATCCTGTCTTTGCGTATGGAAATTCCTTCCATACAGCTGTTGTGAGCATCAGCTTCCTTCCTCAAGGTGAGACCATCTTGGATATGACCCCAGTCCACCAACTTGTTTCCCACAGATGCCAAGGTGACTAGCAGAAACAGGACTTGACTCCAACTGCATTATGGGAGAAACAAAAAACACCAACTGATGCTTGTTTGGGGCAGGGTGGGGAAAACGAAAAAGCAACAAAGAACCGTTGGAATACGTCAGCCATAGTTTAGATAAGGGCATCTCCATTTCTTTTTAAAAAGAGAAAAAGAGTTTCAGGAATTAGACGGTTTGGAAACCCTTCAGCAGGAAGGACTGCCTTCTTTTATAATTATTGTCACAGCTTGCTCCCACATAAGTATCCAGCATTTCTCTGCAATTCCTCGTGTGCATTTTTAAGGATTACTGTCGGTTCAATTACCTTAATTGCATGGCTGTGCTCAATGTAACATGATCCAAAAGGAGATGGCTGGTTACAACCTTCTAATTGCCACTACTTTTTCCCTCTGATACACAGATTCGTTTTCCTTTTTCTCATTAGCCAGAAAATGCAATAAGTTTTCTCATCAATAGAAGAAAGCTGCAAGTATAAACCCAGTTTATCCCTAGAAGTGAAAGAACCAGCACGCAAAGGAGCTCCAAATTTAACAGGAGACAAAGGGAGATCCCTGCTGTCTTCTTGGAGGTGAGCTGGATCAGTTCTGCTTTGTGAGCTGAGCTAATTTGTTTTCAAGTCCAAAACCCAACATGTTCACAGGTTTTAAAAAAAAACCTAGTTCAGTCATTGTGTTGGCTGCATCCCAAATATCAAACTGATTTGCCACGCAAAATATTTAACCACTGAACAAACATCAAAGAAAAGCAAGGTAAACATATTACTCTTGAAATCCAAAGTATTTGCGTGGATACTGCAACTCACAGCATTCAAGGACACAGCAGAACAAAGGAAAACAGGAGAAAATACACTCAGAAACCCTTCCTTTTTAAGCAGCAGCAGCAGCAGCAGCAGCAGCAGCAGCAGCAGCAGCAGCAGCAATTTGACCCAACATTGTTCAAGGATCAGGGAATTAGCTATCAAATATCCACTTGAGAAGGCAAAGGACAGGCCTTTCCAGCTTCTCGGCTTTCTGAATAAAGCACAGCAGAGACAGGACAAATTAACGGTCACATCATTTCAGAGAGGAAACATCTCTTGCGCTAATTAATGCCCACATCCATATGTGAGTCCTTTTCCTCCCATAAAGCCTGCAGTGAAGCATTGGGTCAATGCTCTCCCTCTCTCGCACAGCCTGATGAGGTTGTTGGGTGGTAAGACATAGAACCTCTTATGCTCCTTGGAGCAATGTGGAACAAGATCTAAAATACAAATATTTCACTCCATGTTAGGTCTTCAGATCTGCAAGTTTCTTTTACCTGCACCCAAATTTTCTTATGTATCCATCAAGGCTTGATTAGAACGTGCAGGGTGCACTGATTTTTGTATTTTAAACTGCTCCATGCTGGACAGGACAGACAAATCTTTCTTCTGTGATCAGGAACTGGCCCTGGAACTGAAATGAGTTGGGGAAAAGTACAATATGAAGCAAGTAGGGGATGCCCTTCCTGTCCCCAAATGGCTTTTTGCCTTCTACCTTCAGCTCCCTTAGTTCACGGGTCCATTCTGGGCCAGGATGGAACCTCGGGAGGCTGCGAGGGCCAAAGACAGGCGTCTCAGAGCCTGAGCTGAGTGCCCTGTCCTTCCTTTGGCGGCAAAAGAGGGCAATGTTCCACTGACGAAACGGAAGCTGCTCCCAGGGCATGGGCAAACCCCTTTAGTGCCAAGGCACGGGCCAGATGGCAAAAGAATCTAGCCATGACCTAGCCTCGGCAGGGAAAAGGGCACTGACCTGTTACTGGCCAACTGACTGGCCAATCCTTTGGGCAAACTTCATTACTCCTGCATGCACAGTGCCGGACTTGCATCATTGGCCCACTGACCTCTTGATACATGCAACATCACCTTGACTTCTATGGGATGCCCATGGGAACGCAGCCCCTGTCCTTTCCACCCACAGGATCAAAGGAAAGGCCCATTTTGTTCTGCACCACCTTGAGGAGAACGGCTGACGCTTTAGACCTTCTTAATCAGAACCCCAGAACAGCCTTCAAACTGGGCAAGAGTGCCTCTCCTTCTGCCTAGAATACTCACTGGCCGTGTTCCCCCCACACATTTACCCTGGCACTATGTTAATCTCTTTTCTGGGATTTGCACAAGACACTGAGGTAGAAGTGAACGAAATGAGTTGGCTTCTCACAATGCACCAAGCTGCAAAAAAATTAACCCAGCTTAGTATGTTGCACAAATAGAAGGGGTGGGTTACGTCTGTTAGCCCACGTTTACAATTTACTCAAGGATGAAAGGAACACCATCAGCAGACTTTGCAACACCTCTACACATTATTTCTGCTCTCCCTCTGATGCACCTCCTCACCCACATTTCTTCCCGTGAACTGCCTTGATCACCCAGAGACCTCCCCATCTTTTATATCCAAGCCAGAAGTGTTCTTCCCTGAGACAACACCTATGGAGTCTCTCAAACATCATGCACTGAAATCACAAGGCACAACTGGTGAGCTTGGATTTTTTAGAGGTGCCTAAAATGGGGTGGGGGCATCAAAACCAGAGCCTCTGGTTTTGCGACCAATCATAATGGTTAAGCAAAGACCTTCCCCTTTCCTACAAATATTAGAAATAGTATGAACTACCAGGTATTTCAACCACCTGATTTTTCTTGTGTTACACACGCTAAAAAAAAAGCTTGGAATGTTACACTTGCAGCTGTTTGAGCTATTACACTCCAACTTAGAGCTCCCCACTTGGTTAGAGCAGACTGCATGAAGCTTGTTGTGTGTGTACACACAATGCTTCTGAAAAACCACCACTTGTTCCCAAGTCTGTCTGGACACACATGTGTGAACAGTAGACATATGTAACACATACCAAACTCTTGGCACACACTCATATGGTTCTCCCATGGCAGGAACCTAAATGTGTTTTATGACTCAAACCCTCTTTAGCTAAAAATCAATGAAAGTGCACTGATTGGGGGTGGACAGGGAATAACCAGCTGGTGTCAACAATAATAAAACTTAATTCTTCCAATTTGCTTTTAGCCACACCATCTGTGTCCACCTTGGTATCCCAAGCATATATACAATAGGCTTATGAGTGTCCAGCAGTGTGTTTTCAAGTTGGATCATTTCAGGAGCAATCAGAATGGTCTGTTCAATCATCTAGTCATGGCCATCATCTTGACTTTCTTGACCTCCCTGCTCTCTCAGATAAACACTGCTGCTCCTAGACTGATCAGAGGATCAGGTGAAATCTGGGGAAACTCAGCTTCAAATCTTCATTCAGCCATGGACCTTTCTGGAGTGACCTCAGACTATTCCCCCCTCTCCAGCCTTGCTTTAACAAGGTTAAAGATGGAAGGGAAACCAGAACTCTCTAAAAAAATGCAGCATTAAAAGAGCACACAATTCATTTTGCTTTACTGCTGCCTGTCATTCAGAATGTTCCAGTTCAAACACAGCGAGGACTAACTTGAATATTCAGACAAGGTCAGACAATCACCATCAAGTAATCAGTGAACTGTGATTTGTTTGTAGATGGCTAAACCCCTCTCTGAAAGAACCTCACAGGTCTCCATGGGTTTTTTTCCACTTTCCTTCCCCTTCAAACTTTTGTTTTAGCTTCTGATTCACCCAGCCCCAAAAAGGGAACATAACATACTCCACAAAATAAAATATCCACAACAAATTACATATGGTGGGAAAGATGAAAAGGAGATCAATGGTGTACATCTCTGTGGGCATCCAAGCCAATTCCATGTATTTTTCTGATACAAGCAGCTTTACTTACAGGTGGTCCTCATTTAGCAGCCACAATTGGGACCAGCAACTTCGTTGTTAAGCGAAGTGGTCGCTCAGTGAAACTGCTACTGTGCTTGCAATTTGACTTCAGTTGCCGTTTGCTTTACAGACTGGCGAAGGTCGTAAATGCAAGAATTCGTCGCAAGGTTACTTTTTCATCACTGACATAATTGCAAATGGTCACTAAATGAGGCAGTCACTAAACGAGGACTACCTGTATTCTGTTTCACCAGTAAACAGACTGTCTTTTGGACTGGGGGAGTCTAGAGGCCATTTTACGTAATTTTTGCCTCCTGAACCCCCTTCTGCATTCTTGGATCAAGGCAGTGAGAAATAAATGAAGGATACGTTCAAAGAAGCCAACCTAGAAAGTCAGCAGGCCATCTCTAAAGCTACCAAATTAAAACTCCTTTTTTTCTGCGGTTGCTACAAATTTTTTAGGAGAATCAGGGTGAAATACAAGGAGGAGAAGCTGCATTTCCAGCTAAAATTGGCTTTGTCAAGTAACAAGGTGATAGAACGTGTAGGCTGGTGGCAAAGGCAACTGTCATTCATAAAATATCTGGGATAAAAACTCCTCCACCAGTGACTATTCTACCCCAGCTTTCCTTTCTGCAAAGCAGCCTATACTCCAAGGTCACCGTAGCCCCCTTTCTGGTGACTGGGACCTGTATTGTTGTTGTTATTTTGCTGAAGAGGAACAGGGCAAAACTTCCAGACTGTTTCCTACCTTTCCAGATGCAATAGTCAACTTGCTTTAATATTTTCAGCCCTACTACCCCTTCCCACCAAGGATCAGTGAAAATCAGCCTGTTGCTAATTGTCCAGTGGCACCAAGGCAGTGTCTGTAGCTTTCTGCTGATGCCAGAATTCCATTAGCCCCCGACACAATAAATAGGAAGATAACATCTGTCCCACAGAAGCCCCCCAGGCATTATAGAAGATAAAAGGAGCGCATGGCTGCATTTTGAAAGTAGAGGTTTTTTTTAAGCAATGAGCAAAGGTCAGATGGACAGGCGGAAGGCATTTAGCAAGACCCCTTCTGCTAAGCCAGTATTTGTGATTTTCATGCCCACTTCATGACAGCCGGTACAACATGCTTGCCCCTGCAGTTTTGGGCCCTTAATGTGAGATTCCATGCACACACTTACAAATATGCACCCTTCATATTTGCATATGCTGCATTCTAAACCCTCTGGTCCTTACTTGTCCTTGTTGAGAATAAAAACTGGGTTGGGGATTTGCATGCACACACAACCTGCACGGTTCATCTCTGAGCTCCCCAAAGTTGGGGAAAGAACTGGTTGTGCACCAGGAAAGAGATTTTTTTACTTTTCAGCTTCCAGAGTACAACTGACACCCCAGCAAAACAGGTGTTAGACCATCCTTACCTTTAGGGAATCAAAGCAGGCGATAACGCGTCCGTTTTCCACGTGGCAGCTCCGGGAAGGATGAGCAAACTTGCACTCCGTGTCAGAACGAGAGCAGGTTCCTCGCTGAAATTCCCGACAGACTTCCAATGTCAGCCATTTTGTATCACGAACCAAAGAAACGTTCAGAGCCATATTAAAAAAAAACGCCCCCAAAAGGGGGTAAAAAGGGGAGGAAGAGGGAAACACAAAGTTCTTCAGGTGAATACTAATGATTTTTTTTTGAAGAGGGGGGAAAAATGTGGGGGGATTTCTTTATCAAAAGGAAATTCAAGTTAAAAATGTGAAGAAATAACTTGTTGCTTTGGTAAAATTTCTATTCGTCAGCACTTAGGTTTCATCAAACTCAAATTATGCTTGTCGAAAAGAAAAGGTTAAACTTTTAGCCAATCATAAAATAGAAATCTCATCAGAATTAACTAAAAAATCAAATTAGAGGCCAGCTCCTAAAAGTGCAATTGTCAAAGTTAAAATAGAAATGTTATATATTTATATATGTTTTTTATATATATGTGTGTGTGTATATATATATATATGTATATATATGTGTGTGCGTGTGTATATTTATGTGTATATATGTGTGTGTGTGTGTGTGTGTGTGTAATGTTTTGTGCCACTGCCAAAATTATTTCAAAACAACTTGCATTCCTCTATTACTCCCTCCTTAAAGGTTTCTGTGCTCTCAAGTTACGGGTTTCAACTATCTTCACACAAAACCAAACCAATCCAAGAAAATACAGCTGCGGCGGTACAGACTGAGCGGAATGGTTTTGTTTCTTGGCAGAGAAGAAATCTTTAGCAAGTTTCTATCCTTTCATCCTGTGCCCGAAACATTTACAAAGCTGCAAGTATTAATACCGGTGGAAGAAATGTTTTTTATTTCCTTCTGTTTGTTTTGTGTTTTTCTTTTTTCTTTTCTTTTCCAGAATCGAGTTTGTTACATATTTGGGAAGGGGGGGCACAAAGATGGCTGAGCAAACCAAGTGGAAAAAGGGAAGGAAAAAGAAAGGTGGCGTCGAACTGCTGGCCAAGATGCACCGCAAGCAACGTCAGGCTTCTTTCAAAAAAGAGGAAAAAGGAGGAAGCAACACACGGGGTGCGTGGATCGTGCGCGCTCTCTATCCCCTTTGGAATGCAAGTGAGGAAAAGCCCAAGTCAGGGGTCGAAGCAGCTGTAGCGATGCCAGTTTCAAAGAAGGCACTTTTCAGCAACCTGTAGGAAAAAAAGAAGAAATACCAGCTCAGTCATGAGGGATCCTCACACGCCCAAATCTCACCCAGAGAAGCCCCTGGACAGTCAGTTTAACAGAACCTCTCCATCCCTGATACAGCAGCAAACTGAAGTCAGCCATTGTCTGATATCAGTCTTTTTTTTTTTTTATTGCAAAAAAGAAGAGAGAGAAAAGAAGGGCATTTCCTACAAGAAGCTGCACATGGTAAGAGGAAGCAGCCAATTACATTTCTCCTTGCAACCAAACGTCTGGGCAGACAACCAATAGAGGACCTTGTTCCATATTCATCTCATCCTGGCACACATTGGCTCTCGTTTCCCCAGCTGGTTCATGCTCGCCTCCCCCTCCCTCCCTCCCTCTTCTGTGCCACTGTATGGAAAATGCCTCTGCCTGGTGTCCCAACGAACAGCCCCTGGTGCACTGTGAGGTGTCTCTGGATTGCCCGGTCTCTATCTGAACATGCTCCTGGCACACGGAATGGGTGCCATCACCCATCACCCCTCCTTGGCTCTGCAGACATGCTGGAAACGGCTCCCGTTGCTCTCTTGACCCTCCCGTCACCCACCAAATCCAAACTTATTCTCCAGAGTGCATGGGGGCGGCGGGGGGGGGGGGGAAGAATGGCCACAGATTGGAGCTTGACAAAAAACTGGGTGGGGAAGTCATGATGCCAGGGGTCCAGATAGACAAAGGAAAAAGCAACTGCCCTTCTCCTGGCGGGTGGCTGCTGGCTTCCATGCCCCTGCCTGGATTGTGTGGCATCAAGAAGGCATGGGGGGAGAGCCCCTGATAACCATTATGCAAGCTAGCCTCTATTTCACATTTAACCCCTTCTTGCTGACGCAGAAGCTAAGTTTCAGGATAAGTGACAAGGTCCTTCCTTCAGCAAGTATTTTCTTTTTCCCCGTCCTGGAAAAACCAGCACAACAGCACGCGGAAATTTCAGCCTTGACCGGAAGAGAAAGGGGGATGTTTCTTTTCTTCTCAGAAAATTCACCCTTGTAACCACTGAACTTTGCAGCAACAATCTCTTCTCCAGCTCTGGCTTTTTTGCCATACAACCATGAGTCAGGTTTTCCTCTCAATGCAACACGTGCAACTTCAGAGGGAGGAAACAGTGTTGTTTCTAAAGGGGGAGGCCGTTGTCTGCAATTCTTCTCCCTGACCACCAAACAGAGCACTTCAGAAAAGCTTGGATAAACTGACCCAAGGATCAATCTATTTCCCAAACATGGGTAGCATCCTGATGCACTGATTTCAGCCCTCCAGAATTCTCAGTTATGGCAATCCTGGCTAGAAGCGAGTTCACCTGTACCCATGTTGCAGTTCTGCTCCTCACCAAATGTCTCTAGGAGATCCATCAACAAAACCAGCAACACTAGCCTAACTCTTGTTTGTTCTCAGCATCTGGCATTCAATAGTTAGACTGCTACTAGACTGCCCTAGTTCCCAATCATGATGACAAAGCACAGCCTAAGAGGAGCCCGATGGGCATGGCCAAGAGTGCAGTTTGGTTTCATGGTGTCTTTCCCCTCCTTTGGGAGTGAGGGAACCATTAACAGTCCACCCTTGGAGTGTTTTGGAATCTAATGGATTGTTGAATGCAATTTCCAGAAGCTAGAGGTACTTACATCATTGGGGAAGCAGAACAGGGCACTGATAAGATCACCCTGAGGATCCTATTCATTATTCTGGAGCCCTAGCTTCTCCCAGGTTCTCTGGGGAGCTCAGGACAGTGAGAAGCCAAAAGACAGCTGGAGTGCAGCAGGGAAAGTTCAGTACGATGCCAGTCAAATGAATATTAGTGCTCAGAGCTATGCCAGCAAAGATAGTTTGAGTTCTCTACTGCATCCTCAAGTAGTCAACCACAACAGTCAAAGACTTGTTACCTGCTCCCCACCACCACCATTATGTTGACCTCACAAACCTGCTGTGATAGATTGGTGAGGCCTTCTGAAGATAAAATGGCTCAACTTCATGCTGACCAGATGATGCAATACATATTGATGTATCTAGTGCACCATCTGGTGTAACCAGATCAATCCCTTTCAAGATTTGGACCAAATGCTTGTAGTTGTCTGACCTACCCTACGCTCTTCAGCCTCTTCCTCACCTTGGCTTATTCCAGTGACCTGAGGATGGTGACTGGATGAATCTATGGAGGTGTGAATACATATTTGTGGGACAACGGAGTGATATCACCAGCCTTAAAGAAGGCAGCAACCTGTCCCCTCTTGAAGAAATCCTCGCCAGATCCAGAGGACTATGTCAATTACTGCCCAATCCTAAATGCTCCGTTTTGGGGGGGGGGAGGTGTGTCTGCGCAGCTGCACATGTTCCGGAGGACCCAATTATACCCTTTTCAATCTGGGTTCAGGCCCGGTTTGGAGACACTCAGTCACCCTGATGATCTCTTATGGGAGAGGGACAGAAAAGCACAATTCAGCATGTTGAAGGTTCCTGTAGTACTTCTTTCCAACAAGTACATGAGAAAGGGGTGGAGAGTTGGGAAAAAAGTGGGCGCAGCCCTGCAAACAAGTCGCAACAGGCTGCTGGATGGGTTGGAACGAGGTGGAATTCTTCTAGGAATCACGCCCGTCTAAACCAAAGCAAGAACTGGGCAGCTTTTATTGAGAGTAGGCTTTTCATTTGAATCAGAGTCCATGGGTGAAGGCCTTCTTCCAGCCTTCTACAAAGCAACAGGCCCCTTCACAACACCTATGGTTCCCAGCCAGCAGCTTCAGCTCAGGATCATGGATGCTGTCTCTTCATACATCCAGAGGGCACCAAGCCAAGGACGTTTGCTTTAGATGGCTTGCTGCTGAAATATTTAAGAAACCCACTGTGTATTAGTTGCCTAAACTTAGACAGCTTGGCCTCACTTCTCTGATTACCTTGGGAAAATCTTTGCTTTTAAGCTGACATTTGGCCTGTTTAATTCCCCAGCCTTTGTGCAGCTGGAGGCTGGTACTTGGGCAGTCAAAATGGGCCACTTAGAGATGGGGGGGGGGCTATAAGCAAATACAAAGCTTGTATTACTAAGATATATGGAAATATGGGGGAGGGAGAGCCATCTTTTTAAAGAGCCCAATAAACTAACCATGTTGGGTGGCCGTGCCATGGTGACCAGCAGCAGTGGGATTAGTACACCCATCAGTAATGGAGATGACATCAGGATCCCAACATTGGTTTTATTGTACACCACCCAATTCACATGAAGATAAAAGAAGGAGGAAGGAAGCACATTCGGACTTGCAAGATTCTGTTACTACAACTGTTCTAATAAAAGCAGTTTTAGGTCTACACAGTGTCTGTCTCTTAGTCTGGGCTACTTTAGTCTGGGCTGACGCCAATCTTTTAAGTCTAGATGAGCTTCCCTTCCCTTATTAAAATAAAAATGTGAATTAAGGGGGGGGGGCGGCTGTTTGGGTCATTTTCACAAACCACTTTCTTGGCTGGGCTCAAGCCTCCTTTACCTAATTGTTGCCTTGGTAGCAGATCTTTCTTCTGTCCTTCTTCTGTCCTCTATATTCACTACACACTCCAACCAACCTCACAGGGCTGTGAAGGGGAAGGCCTAAGTCACATCCGTGTGCACCATTCAGAAGTCAACAAAGGAAGGGTGGTTAAAAAAAATCAACTCAGTAATGAATATATTGTGCCAAGTTAATCTTTCTTTCCTTCTCTACCCAAGATTAACCTCCTACATTTTGAGGAATCTCCACAAGAGAGGATGAAGTGCAAGGAATGATGCAGTTTTGGCAAATCTAAGCTTCTGGTATGCAGGAGATAGTGCCCAGCAACTGACGGGCAAGCAGAGATCATGTATAAGCATCTGCAGGACATAGTAACAGCCCTCTTTCCTCTCTTCTCCTTATTTCCAGAAAACACATTCCTGCTTAAAACTGAAGGAGCCACTCTGTTAACACAAACACTTTACAGGGCGGATAGACACTTGGAATACTTCTCCGTGAACACTTTGTACCCAAACACTTCCTCTCTCTGAGGAAAGTTTACTTAATTTAAAAGGTAAAGTTTTGGCAACCTACAAGTTTTTTGTTTTTTTTTAAAGAAAAGCACTTTGGTTTAACCTGGCTCCTGCCCCAAAGATGCATGTGCCTGAAAGTATGGTTCAAGGAACACAGCCAAAGGATGTCAAAGGCATGGCCAGGATGGCAGGGAATCAACTCTAGTGCAACACCCTCAACCCACATTGGAGGCCACAGCCACACCCTACGGCTCTTCCCCTGCACTGCAGCAGACCGTCCCCAAGAATCCAATGACTTTCTGCAGTCGTAGTCTTCCAAGCAACACCCAGGCTCTCAGACTTTGCAGAGAACCACCCCCACGCATGGTAAATGTACAGGTGCACAACCTGCCATCCAGGAACATATTGGAGAGATGTATTTACTTAGTTTATTTGAAATGCGGGGATCAGCTGGGATTGGGTCAGGAGACCCCAGCAAATGTGCATCTGTTAAAATGCAACTGCTGATTGTTTAATTTTCACCCATGCACCCGTTTCAGAAATCTTTGTGTCTCTGGTTGCAAGATGCCATTCAAATTGGAGAGACTTTTGCTCGACCCACAGGTCTGGCCTGGCCAAGCGTTTCAGCCACAAGGAGGACGTTCCAAGGGAAAGCGCTGCCCCACGGACCCTCTTGGCTGCTGGCACAGCCACGAGGACACCATTTATTTCAATATAGCAGATTCCTGGCCTGCTGTTAAGTGCTACCAAGAACCCTGCTGGAAAATAAAAACAAACCACAAGAGAGCCAAGGCTCTGAAGTTAGTTTGTTTAGAAACTGCCCTGGCTTTAATTTTAAACCACCGTCTCCCTTGAATGAAATAAACCCGCAATCTGCTAAAACAAAACGAAATGCTGGCCCATCCCTCCCCCGACTGCCCGAGAGAAAGAGAGGATGAATTCCCATCCATGCATATGACCTTAAATTATGGGCTAGCACTAAATTCCCACCCTCAGATCTGGGACCACTGGTGCAACCACCAAAATAGTTAATAATAATTGAAAATTAAAAACTTACCAAACCCTCAAAATCTTGCAACATTCCAGATGAGAGCACCAAAATGTCATGATTTTGCAATTTGGGGCCATTGTAATAGTTCAATTAAGTGTTACTGAATGTAGGGGTCCCACGGAGGCCATCTGGAGGAGTCACATTTGCCCCCGTACCAGAAACAGAGCTGCTGCAAGTAGTGCAGCACAAGGGGGCGGCCTGCTCCTTCTAACAGTCCTCATCACAGGTCTAACCAAGGCATGTTTCCAAACGCTTTTTCCCCTAAGGGCAGCCCCACATTTCAAATTCGCAAGGAGGCTCCTGGCCCACCCAACTCAATTTCTGGTGTGCTCATCATGAAGGAGGAATTATAGCTTGGCTGTAAGAGGAAAGCAACCTTGCTGTAACATAAACACTCAAACAATCACCGGACAACGGAGCATTCAGCAGAACAAAAATGGCCCCAATTTATGACTGTTTTAAAAGCTCCAAAAACAAGAACTCAGGAGCAGGCTGTCCTGAGTGGTAGAGCTGCAAGCGGGCGGCAGCCAGCCCAAAGACAAAATTTCCATCCTGTAGGAAATGCCACAATTGCGACACTTGTTTATGACTGCATTTGTGAACATCGGAAAGCTGAAAACTGTTGGGGGAGAGACAAAGGCATGGAAAGGAGATTCCAGCAGAGACAGAGCGAGGACAGATGTTGGGCAGCAGCGCCTGTCCCACCCAGGAGAAAGCAGAGTTCTGGGAATGGGCACAGCCTTGAGGGGACTGGCATCCCCGACTCAATTCCCAGAAGCTCAGAAATATCGGGTGGCAGAGCAACCTGCAAGGGGAAATGATGTACCATCTAGTCTCCTCCTCCAGGCAGAAGTATGACTCTCCAGGGATACCTCTCTTTCCACAAAGCGATGGGCCGAGCCCCCAGAGACCTCTAACACTTACCAAATTGCCAGGTTTCACTGGTAAGTAGGGAGGGCATTAAACAAGATAGGAAAGAAATCCAATTTAGCTGTGGAGCTGGTCCTACCTCCTTTCTGGAAGGTGCCCCTGGCGTATAACTCAAAGCCAACCCAGCCCATTTCTGGTCTTGCTCTCCAATGAATATTCTGCATCCCTACAGGGCAGCACAAGATTAATTTGGGGTGGGGATGGGGAGAGAGATGTTTAACAAGATCTCTCTCCCCATCCCCCACCCCAAATTAACAGTTTAACAAGATCTCAGTATTTGTCCTAGCCTTCAATTCATTATTGTTATCTAGGTTAATCACATGGCATAGAGTTTGTATAAGAAATCTGATTGTTCAAAAACATAAGGCTAAGCAACAATGTATTGATGCTGCATTCTTGAACATTCATGTTTTGGACACATGTATATGCCTCTTGATTACAATTTGGTGATACTGGGCCTAAGACCTCAATCCTTATCTGGCCAAGTTTTAACCCCAAAAGAAACATCCTGACAGTGTCATTATAAGAGTCTCATGAGTGATGCCATCAACAAAGGTTCTAAAAGTGGAAAAAGAGAGACACGAACTGGGTTCTCTGTGCAGCATCCCTATGAATTAAGCACATCTGGTACCCACCAGATGTAGAAATCACAACACCAAGAATACCCTCTGAGAAGTCTGCAAGCTTTGATCCCAGCATTTTAGGAGGACACTAGACTGGGAGAAGTGGAAGTAGGGTATGTCACGGACCTAAAAGGGAACAGACCAATTCCATAAATGGCTATCAACCATTATTAGTCTTGATGGCTTTGCGCTATCTCCAAAGTCACATCTTCCAACACTTGAGGAGCTGCTTCTATGGAGCAACGCACATTGAAAGAATGCAATCACTCTGCTGATATGTTTGTGAGCTTCCCAAATACAGTGGTACCTCGGTTCACGAACTTAATTCGTTCCGCAACTCTGGTCGCAAACCAAATTGGTCATGAACTGAATCAAATTTTCCCATAAGGTTCAATGTAAATACGGTTAATCCGTTCTGACCCCTACGAATTTGGTCGCCAACCGATTTTTGATTGCGTCCCGAATCAAATTTCCCTATAAGGTTCAATGTAATTACAGTTAATCCGTTCTGAACCATGTTTTTTTTTTAAACCGCAAAAATATGACACAAAGTACAGTATGAAGAGAGAGAAAGCTAACCTTGCTCGACGCGACTTCTGGTGTGGAGGACAGGAAGGCGGGTGGGGAGGCGGTTACTGCTTGGAGGGAGAGTCCCCCTCCCTACAGGAAGCCGCGACTACATGTCACAGGAGGGAAAATGGCTGCGGATCCTGTTTGTAACCCAATGCGGAGTTCGCGAATGGAGGCAAAATTTTGCGACCGGAGCTGTTCATGAACCGAACTGTTCGTGAACAGAAGCGTTCGTGAACCGAGGTACCACTGTACATTGGGATGGCCAATGTGGAACAGAGGGCTAGACTAGTCAGAGAGGCTGTTAGTCAGATCTAGCCTCAGAGCTCCTTCTAAGTTTGGATGACATCACTGGATTTCCACTGGTAGAAAAAGGTACAGGCTCAACCCCCTTTGACGCATCCCATCCGCAGTCCACAAACTAGTTCCAGTTTGCATGACAGCCAGTGCTGATGGGCCATAAGGAGAACCACCACCTCAACACCAAAGCCCAGCAAACAGTGGCAGACAGAACAATCCACCACATCCTTCCCAGAAGCTTCTCCCTCACGACCAGCCGGCTGCACTTTCTCTGCTGACATCTCTAATTTACTATTTTTGAGGCATTTTGCCGCTAAAATGGCAAAACCTTGGTTTTGTTCTTACTGAGCTAGCAGGTAATGTTTTGCTTTGCTGCTAATTGATGGAGATGCAACTAATCTCGTTATTAAGTTTGGAACTGCTGTCACCTGGTGCCTGGTAAAAAATTGGGGTGGGGGGTGGGGAAGTTTTCTAAAGAAATCACCCCGGCAACTTGGAGGGTGGGGGGGAGAATGAAATGGCACCAGCTTTTAGGCAAATCTATCTAGCCAGTAGCCCTAGGACAGAATGTCTCATTCAAGAGCTGAATGTTCTTTTTTTCTTGCAAAATGGCATTGTTGCTATAAATTAGGGTTTACTGGATGGTGGTGGTCCATAACAAAAGCAGGACAGTATCCTGAAAAATGTGGCCAGGGTCCTTCCACCTCCAGCCCTTTTTGACCAGCTCATTCTCTTATCGCTTCCTCCCTGAAATGCAGACCTTTCCTTATCAGATGAAATCCAAGCATTTGTTTTTCAGAGCTTTTTGGAAAGCCTGCTAATGACATTTCACAGGCACATAAAAATAATGGGAGGAAAAAAATATTTCTGAATACTGAAAAATGCTGGAACAGAGCTTGGAAAAATGTCTTTGGGATGGGGTTTCTGGCCTAGGTAGATGAAGCAGAGCTGCTCAAAATCTCTTTAGTTAAAGGGGAAATTCTTTGAAAGGGGGAGAAAAATTTGAGAATCTTTCTGCACCAACACTTATACCGAGGAATGCCTCTACAGGGCTTGCAGTGATTCACGCTAAACCGCTGCTTCTGCAGCACCAAAGATACTCTGTCTTTTACAGTGTGAAAAGTGAGCGGTCCCTAGTCCACAGAATTTACAACCAACCACCTGACACGACAGGAGAAAACACTACATCCTGGGGCGTTTTTGTCAATTATTTCATTTGCTGTAGTTCATTTTTGTTTTGTTTTTACATTCAGGTCTTGCTGTCCTTGGGGAAAAGCAGAGAGGAGGGTGCAGTATCTGATGGGACTTCTCCCCACAGTGGCATTTACAATTTGCAAATTTCATGCTGCAGATAAAACAAGCCGGGGCAAAAGGGAAGCCTATTCGTTCCTGAGCAATTTCTCTAGTATACTAAACACAATTTGTTCTTATGCAACGGCGGCTGCCTCGTGCAGCTGCCAAGGTTACTGAGACCTTGCCTGATCTGCTGCAGAAGACACACTGCACAAGTTTCAACTTGCGTGCAGGGGTATATTTTTCCACGGGTTTTCTCCAGCTATATAGAATTCCCTGTTTAAGCCATGCTTGGGATCCATTCCACAGCGAGTTCGTTTGTATCCAGAGCTGGAGAAAATGGGGAGGAATCAAACCATTCGAGGAGGCTAAGAGGGAACTCAGAGAGGGTTTGCAAGATGCTAGTTAGATAAGCTCTCCTTAGATATGCTTTTCCAGAGCATTACCATTTCATGAAAGACCCTAAAAATCTAAAATTAGGCCCACAGCGAAGGTATGAGGCCCCTTTGTCCCTAAAGCTTTGGGGGGAACGTCCCTGTCTATGTCAGAGTGGGAAATCCAACCTCAAATTTCCCTTTCTGGCCTCCAAAATCAGCTTTTCCCAAGGCCAGGAACTCCAATCTTGCTAGGAAGGAGCAGTAAACAGCCCCTTTCAACTTCTGCCATGCCTGTATCTAGCCCTCCAGACTTTTAAGACTGCACTGGAGTGCTCCCACTTCAGATAAAGTTGGAGAAGATTAAAGCTCTTCCTTTAAAAGAAAACACACGTATTAAAAGTCTTTAAAAAATGTACATAGAGAATATAGGTTTTCTGCTTTAAAAATCCTGTATGAATTGACGCTTTTAAAAAAATAGTGGAAGCTCTTGTTCCAGTTCTTCTGAGAGGAGCCAGGTTGGGGAAGTGTGCTTGCTCACCATTTCCTGAATCCTGTTTTCTAAAAGGGAACCTTGTTTTAGCTGCATCATCGTGGCTAACAAGCTCTGCAGGATCTCTATTCCAGCCTCATAGGCAACCTTTTCATTTTATTTCTTAGAGCCACCCCCTTTATAGGTCTACCTGCAAAAGCACTCACTTTCTCCCCCAGATTTCAGATAACCTTTTGAACAATTCCCCCCCCCCCCCCCCCCCGCTTTTAGAAAGGTCCAGCTGGGGTTCTGGATCTGGCTGCGTCGTCTTTCGGCTAACCTGGTCAGTTCTCTGCTTTATTTCCTGGAGGGTCTGCATGTACATTCATTTAACCTGATTTTCTCTGCCTTCTGGAACTTGTTGATATATAAACCACTTTCAGGACCAGGCTAAACAAGCAGAAAATAAACATGCATGAGTGTGATAAATAAGTACTAAAACTGTTTTCACATAGGGCAAAAATAATAAGCACCGTCACTTTGGTAGGGGGAATAGACAGGAAATTTGCTTTGCCACCATCTGCGAGAGCTAATGTTGATCATCTACTAGGCACTGTACAAAGAGAGAAATTATACTACCTCATACTATTATTTTTATTATTTGATTTCAGGATTTCCGTCTACACCCCTCTATTCCACCCTTGGAATGCAAAGCCAGTGCAATGGGAGTCAGGCATATTTAACTGTATTTTCAAGGGTCAACACCACCCCGGTTCTCGGAGCAGCTCACCTGTGTCTTCACACAGGTGTTGCGCCTGCACCCATGACAGGCAAATCTCTCTGAAAAGACTTGTCCACGACCAGCACTGCAGAACTCTTCACCCACTACAGCAGTTTCTCGACCTTGGCACCTTTAAGGTGTGTGGACTTCAACTCCCAGAATTCCCCAGCCAGTCCACACATCTTAAAGTTGCTAAGGTTGAGAAACACTATAGTATTGACCTTTAAAAAAATATATACAGAAACAGAAAATGGAGTCACTCAGAGATTTGTAAGCAGTTGACCCAGATGCAACATCTGGCAAAGTAACAATTTCCTATGAGTCTTCAAGGAAGGAAAAGGTGGGCTTGTTGGGGTTCTGATGTACTGATAAGCCCCTCCCTCAGCTTTCCCCCCTGTCCAACCTTCAGTGACAGCCCTGCCTAGCAGACAGAGGTAGAGAGTGGGGGGCACTTTTTCCACCTCTGATGGGTGGGGGCCGCCACAGACACCGAGGCAAGGGCGAAGGAAGGGCTGGCGGTCACAGCCAGCATAGGGCCACATTCACAGGCACAAAAGGACAGGAGAGGGGCTTCTTGGTAAGGTCACAAATTTCCAATTCAGCTTGGAATGTTTTCTGTCTCGCCAAAAAAAAAAATCTTTTTACAGCCCTGTTTATATGATGCCCATTGCTCTTTCTCTGAGCATGCATTTGGTTCCCTGTGAATCCAGCTGGAGGTACACACTTCGGCTGCCTTTCAGTTGAATCAGAAAGACTGCCACATGTGTTTCACCCCTGGGCTGGCTGCCCTGAACTGGTCTCCCTTGGCCTTTTAGCCAAGATGTAACCCTTTACCCTAAGGGCAGAGAAACCATGCCAACTTCTCCCACAGTGAGAGAATGCCTGCAACTGCTGGATTACCTTGGCATATGGTTGAGATCCGCACAGCTGTTGATGGACCAACAGCTCCCTAGCTAGGGTACAAGCACTAAATTGGAGTCCAGGCTGCACAGGGCCCCGACCCTACTTTTTATGGTGCACGGAACCTTCTCCTCCACGATGACCAGCCATTTTTGAAGAGCACTTTGCTCCTTCTCCTGGAGGTCAGCAGCCCCAGCTGCCTCACAGAGAAGTACAGCAGAGTCACACAAGCCGATGAACGGGGTGCCTTTGTCTAGCTGTCCTTCTCCTTCAGCATCGTGTCCTTAGGCACAATGGGAGAGCCACGTCAGGAATCAGAAGGAGCTCACAAAAGCTTAGGCCTTTTAATCAAATCTGTTAGTTGGAAAAGGCACTTTCAGATTCCTCTGGATGTCTAAGGGTCAGGTAGCTTAGTTTTTCATCTTCTGTATGCCACTCTGAAACCTTCCAGGATGAAGAAGGAGATATAAATGTTCTAAATCAAAGATAAATAATAGAGCCAGTTTGGACTAGTGGTGAAGGCACCAGGCTAGAAAGCAGGAGGTTGTGAGTTCTAGTCCCGTCTTAGGCACGAAAGGCAGATGGGTGACCTTTATCCAGTCACTCTCTCAGCCCAGCCCACCTCACAGGGTTGTTGTGGTGGGGAAAATAGGAGGAGGAAGGAGTGTTCAGTGAGTTCGCCACCTCGGGTTATTTATAAAAATAATAAAGGTGGGATAAAAAATTTTTTTTTAATTTACACGTCACATATTGTTCCTGATCCTAATGTTCTATCAAGCCCTACCCAACATTTATTTAATTTGTTGGATTTCTCCCCCACCCATCTCCCCACAATAGGGGACTCTGGGTGACATGGGGAACCAGACCCTTTCTCTGACATCCGAAAAACCTGATTTCCATTTCTCACAAAGACTTTGGTCTGTCTCATCATCCTGAGAAGCCAAGGCTTGCTAGTTACACGATCTTGACAGCTGCAAGCTTGTGCAAGGCTGAATGTACCTCTCTTCTTTGGGAGACTGCGAATCTGTTGCCTGATTCAGAAAGCTCTCTAACTTTTCTGAACTAACCTTCTACTCCAGCCACAACTTATGGAATTAGAGAGGTAACACTGACCTTCTTGTTAACATCTTTTGCCTGTAACCAAGAGGACAGAAGGTGGCACTGAAATCCTTTTTGGATTTTCTCAGACTATTTGCCCTATATAATTTGTGTTGCCCTATATAATTTGTGTTCAGTGGTTGGCATTCTTGGAAATACTGTCCCTTGAAAGACTGCCCGGATACCAGATCTTTTTCTGGGACAGAAGTGACAGAGGAACTTGGGGTGTTGTTTTCATCCGATCCACAGCCACAAAACTGACATGTAGACTAAAATATGGTTCCCTCTGGAATCTATCAGCCACAGAGAGTCAATGACGTATTCAGGGTGGCTTTTAGCTCATGATTTTTTAAAAAATGGTTTTGTTCTTTTAATTTTATTTCCTATCAGCTAGGTGCTACTGGAAAGAAGGGCGGATGGCTCATGGGTTGAAATGGAGGCAGACACGTTGGGTGCCATATCTTTCACACTGGGGGGGGGGGGATGCCTGCAGTGGTGATGAGTGCATGTTGGAAGACCTGAAGGACAAGGTTGGATTCTCCAAATCCTCCTGGAGAAAATCTATCTAGGTGGTTGCTAAGAGTTGACTATGGCCTCTATTATCTCTATCCAGAAAACTTTAGGCCTCTTGACACTAGTCTCTGAGCAAGAAAATTTGACTCTTGCCTCTGGCTTAGTCCTGTAACCACTGGGGCAACAGCAGGCTAGGTTGGAGAGGCTCTGGGTCTAATCCAGCATACTGCTTCTTAGGTACAGCCTGCATTAAATGCTCATCACCTGCTCGAACAGAGGTTAAGTGGCACTTTTAGTTCACTGTGAAAATGTTCCAACAAGTAAGGCATAGGCCAAAATTAACATAGGGCTATTTCTTCAGCCTGGAGGTGGGATAACGGAACAGTTTTACCAGCTGAGGGAGGAGACAAAAGCTCAAAAAAGTCTTGCAGGCAGGCAGGAAGGAAAGAAGGAAGGGCTCCCTGCCTTAAGAGGGATCTGGCTGAGCCATAATTCCACTGAGACATAATTGGTTCAGTTTTAGTTAGTTAGTTAGTTAGTTAGTTAGTTAGTTAATTTATTTATTGTATTTATATAGCCACCCATCTCACATAAAAGTGACTCTGGGTGGTGCTTAACAATTAAAAATAATACAAAAAAAAACAATCACAAGTGAAAATAACTTTTTTTTTTTTTTTTGTCTGCGCTCAGTCATTACTGACCTTGCAGTTTTCAAGGCAATTGTTTTTCGGAAGTGGTTTGCCAGAGCCTCCTTCCTAGAGCATAGCCCAGCTGGCGAGCGCAGGAGGCGGGATTTCCGTTGCTTCGCGCCCTTTTCGGGCGAGCGCGGTTTCGCACTTACCGGCAACTGGTCCCGTCTCTCTGTGCAAGGCGCTGCCAGCATTTTTCCTCCCACCGGAGTGAGAGTACCATTTATCTACTCACGTGAGTTTTCGACCTGTTGGGTTGACAGGAGCTGGGGAGGAAACAGGAGCTCACCCTATTAACGCGAAGGCTGGACTCGAACGGCCGAAGCGTCAGCCATTTCTGGCCGGCAACTTTCAGCCACAAAACAGGAGAGGATAATATTAATAAGGGAGCCATCGCAAAATCTCCCTGGTCCCCCGAGACCCCCAGGCCTGATCACGTAGCCAGGTCTTGATTAGCAGAGTATGCAAACTCCATCACTGCAATTTGGAAACCATGCAGGGAACAACCCCACTTTTTCAAGGCTGCACTACCATTTGGGTGGCACTGCAGTTCAAAGAGTAGAGGTCAGGAGCCAGGAAAGGGTTTAATTTTATTTCCATTTAATTAAAATTAAATATCATGAACAAAAAAATTTCAATATTTAAGAGGATGTGCAAATAAGTCCACTTTGATTGCAAAAAGCCACTTTGGAGAGTATAGGTTCATATGTAGCAGTTGTCTGCAACTTTTGAAAGCAGCCATGTCTTTTCGCAGGGTCATGTGGCAGCTGGAGAGGGCAACTACACAAAAGACGTGGTTGCTTTAGAGAGTTGCTGACAAAGTCTACATTCACATCTCTACCACCTTTTTGGAATCTGATCTGAAGCACTGCACAGCCCTAGTATTTAATGATTTTTCCCTTTGGCCACATTAAGAATTACAAACTGATAAACCACTTCGAAAGGCCTTTGGTGGCCTTCTGGGCTATAAACAAGCCAAGCTAGCCATTATGGCTCTTTAAGAAACCGGGATTAATCAACCTGTGTCTATCATGACGAGACCTGTGCACGTATGGATGGATACATGTTTGCAGAAACCAGTAAATATATTTGGACTGCATGGAAGCTTTTTTCCAAAACAAAACCCCAGTTTGGTATTTTATAAGCCTCTTCTACTAGTGAAAGCTGAAGCTTATTTTTTCTGTCAAGAACTGTATTTTCATACAAACGTATATGTATAGATGATGCACAGTTGTGACTGGGTGATGTACCCACAATGTGTATTTCTACTGCACCACTCATCCAAGCCTTACATGCAAAAAAATCTGCAGATAAAAACGAATCCTCAAGGACGCTTTCGCCAGGCCTGCACCCAAGCCCATGTGATTCCACATGACTGAATACAAATTGTTCTACTCTGCGCTTTGCACAATTCCTGCTGTCCAACAGCAAGGGCGTTTCAAAGAAAAAAAAAGGGAGAAAACTTCTGGCCATAAATAGCGGACCGACATTTTTCCCAATTAAAGTCAGAGGCTATCTATTTAAAAAAAAAGAAAAGAAAGTAGTAGTAAGGAACATACTGTACCAAATGGTCAGATTTATGCTCGCCTAAACAGAAGAACATTCACAGAATGGCTACATGGAAAAACACAACTACTTCTGATCTAAACCGACTGTGAACAGGAAGTAAAAAAAAAAGAAATTAACCAGCTCCAGTCTTGCATGTTGCAAACAAGTTCACCAAACCAGCATTTCCTGTCACTAGCTGCTTTTGTTCCCCGCAGCCCAGCGAGAAGCTGCTACATTTGGTGTCTGCATATGCATATTAATTATTCTTTTTAATTTCCAAATCCAGGAAAATTGCAAGAGGAATTTGATTCTGGCTTTTCTTAGAGAAGGGACAAGATGAATTGCTTCCAAGCAATGGCAGAAAGTGGGGGAAAGAAGGGACATTTGCAAAACCCCTCCCAAGCCCCACATCTGCCCATGCCAACTATGCGATTCCACACAACAGGACATTTGGCCTATGATGCATCCATTCTGTGCCAGGGCTTGGTGCTCCAGGCCGGACAGCACCGAAAGTCAGAATCCCACTCAAAAAAACTTGGAGGACAGCCAGGTTAGAATATGGTGGTCAAAAAATTAGGACTACCCTGGGAGCACCTTCTCCCACTCACAAATTTTATCAAAAGGCACATGCATTTTTACTAACACGCACAAGTCAGAAAAGGTGCTCCCAGATTTCTCCTGACTTTTTGCCACAGAGAAAGAAGTTTCTTCTACGTGCCAGATCTGAACCCAGAAAAGAAAAAGAAAGATGCCCCCCCTTCTACCTCATCCTTCCAAATTTGACTCCCTTCTCCTTCCGCCAGAATGCTGCTCCTCTTCACTGGTTTGCATCTCCACGAAACGAACCCTTTCTTGGGCCTCATACTCTTGACACAGTCCAAGGTTTCAGCCTCGGCAGCTTTGGCAGTGGGTGGTGAACTGGCTTTGGGGGGAAAGGGGATGCCAAAAGCAGAACAATAAATGGCATTGGGCAAACTGCAGCCAGAATCGGTTGGGAGGGCCGCCAAAATTCCCAACTCCTTTTTAAAGAGGAGAGAGAAAAGGCCCTCCCTTAGGAAAACCTGCCAGCCGCCCTTTGATCACGCGGCTGTTTGCAGAAATGAACCCAAATCTGACTGCTCCTGCTTGCAGCGCTGCACAGGACACGATAAATCACTGGATCGCACACACACCCCATGTGCATTCGGCCCCAGTTTAGTCCTCAGGGCATGGAGTGCCCCACTCCCCATGTGAATTGTTCACCAGGAACAGAAGCCCCCCACCCCACACACCACCAAGTGACTTGTGACGCTAACGGAAAGTCAAGCCAGGGGTGGGTCGAGTCGCGTTCTGCATCAATTTCCCCAATGGAGCCCTCCAGGTGTGTTTTCTACCACTGTGGCTGAGGATGGTGGGAACTGGAGTCCCAGCACATCAGGAAGGGACCCACAAGCATTGGAGAATTGTGATCCTAAAAGATCTGGAGAGGGCCAAGCAGATATTAACTTTACTGGCAATTTCTTTTCCTTCCCATTGAAACAGGCTTAAACTGTTCACCCAGACGAGTCTAGTAAGTGCCTTATGGATTTGCAAAATTGGTTCTGCCTCTTTGGGGAATCTTTCTCAGTATCTCTGTCTTCTCTTGTATGTTTTAAAGATGTTGCAGGATGACAAAAGAGGAATACACTGTCGGTTAAAATAACGACAGCCAGGCAAAGAAAAGTTGATGCGTTTTGCCCATCAGGAACAGCTCAAGAACAGAGATGTGTCCTTTTTTTCATTTTTTGCACAGCATGTCACATATATGTGAGTTGAAAGCACTTCTTCTGTAATGGATTGACTCACAAAGAACAATTTGGGACACTTGATTCATCTTTCCGATTCTAGAGACTGATTCAGAGATTCGACTAAACCAGTTTCAAATACCATCTCTAAATCCAACTTTCACATATTCCCAACCCATAGAGCCACAAGACACACACACAACCTAATTGTTTACAAAGCTCTATAAAGCCTCTAACAATGCCTGCTGTTGATACATGATCACAATGATGCTAATAAGCTAGATCCAGAACATTAAACTGACAACTATTAGATATAGACTGCAATTATATCCACAGTTATAAAGCATTCTTCTCGTTTTTTTCTTGCTGATGTGAAAAGTGTGTTGAAGATACAGTCGAATATTTTGCCCACAATACGCATAGCCAAAGGGCACAATAATCCTCTTATACACTCCCCTCCTCACCTGAATGGGGCACGGTAGAACTTCTAACAGGTATCAGTTTTACAAACTCTACCTTCAGCATTCCAGAATGTCGATTTTGGAAGAGATTCACTTAGTGCAACAATTCACCACAGAGGCTAAGGAACTTAGAATGAATTTTTACTATCAGCAGAACTGGTTTGAATAGTTCAGAAGGCAACTGATGCCAAGACTGGTTTTTAATTGTGGCTTTTGATTCTCAAGTTTACATACCCTGGTAAAAGTATATTCAAATGCTGTTTATTTATGTGACTGTCTGGATTGAAAGATGCAACCCACCATTCCTTTTTCCCATGTGGGTGGAAATGCCTCTTAAGGTGATATGTCTTCTGCCATAAAGGCAGATTGTTTCTCACTCAGAAAGACTTGCATCTGTTTCGAAATTTAATAAATCAATATTCGCTTCCCTAAAAGCCAGTCGCAGGCCTGTAGCTTTGTGCCCAACTCATAAACATGTCAGAAGAATGGTGCTTAAATCTAAGACCCCAGACTAGATGCAGTCTTGGTCCAAATGTTTACAGATCGGAATGATCTTTTTCTGCACAATTCTGGGTCTCCTCACCTGAAGCTTCTGGGTTTAGGAGTCGTATGCAGTGATAATCCCTGTTCAAATTCTTCCAAATTCTGACTATGTTGCATCTAGCAACTATCTCCCCAGATGTAATGCAGCTATGACCGTCAGCTCATCTTGCAAGCTCTGACCAAACTGAAAGCAAAGGACGCAAGAGCTCAAGGAGAAATTTGTCTGCCTCGGCCTTCATCAGCAACTGACTGCCGACAGGCTCTGGAAGCCGCATCGCTGGCCCTTGAGGGCTCTACCATCCAGGGGAAATAAAACCAGGCCCCAATCAATCAGAATGGGACTTCCTCATCCCACTTTGTAAGTTAACACAAGAGCTGCCTAACTTGTTTTTAACTTCCCAAAAAGCTTCCTGAAAACACCCTACAATCAACCACCTTTGACCTATGTGGCAATGCACAAAGCCAAGCCAGAGCCCTCCCACCCTCACTCTGTCAAGTGACATTTTCAGCTCTGTTTCACAGACATCCAAGCTTCACATTAACGTCCACACAGCCACCTGAAAATCTGGTGGTCTACCCTCTGCTTTCTGTTCAGATGAACCCGTGGTGCGCATCCCATAAATTTATGCTGGATACTGAGCAAGGGCATATGGAAAAATAGCCCACTCACCCTTAATGACTTCTTTCAAGATAACAGTTAATTTTATATCTCAACTAGAACTGCCGTTTTTCCAATCTTCCTCCTACAGTTTATTAAAGCAACCCATAAGAAGCCAGAACAATCTATCCATTTGTTCCAGAGACGTTCAACCTGAGATCTCAGGGCTGTATCTGGTCAAAAGCCTATTCTACAACTCCCAGAGATCTTCAAACATTGCTATTTTTTTTAAGCAGGACAGAAGAAGAAAACTTGACTGCAGAGTAATCCTATTAACAATGCTCAATTTTTAACTAAGACTGGATGTCAATTAACTGAAATCAAAAAGAGTTTGTCTTGGCACTGTCCAGCATAAAAGACAAGTCTGAAATACAGGCACCCCCCAATCCAACCCAAGGTGGCCTTCACCAGTTGTGCCTTTGATCAATCTAACCCAAGGGTGCTGATCTAGTCTTCTCCATGTGGTGTCTTCCAGATGTGGCTAACTACAATTCCCACAGTGCCAATGGGCATTCCTGTGGGTCATGCTGGATGAGAAAAACTGTAGTGTAACACCTTCAATGACTGACACCTGATGCCCTCCAGACACCTCAAGATGGTCCTGGACTGTGCAAGAGCTGGTTTTTCAAATGGAGAAAGTTCAGTTATGGCAACAACCAGCTGCAAACTTCCCTGTTATCAGCGAAGAGAGACGCCTCCCCTCTGGGGCACCACGAGGCTGTGAGAAAAAGCCTCGGAGAGGCTCCACCCTAACATGAATGGAGATAGATCCACCCTAACATGAATGGAGATAGATCCGTGCCCCAGTGAAAACAGTTCAGCTGCTGGAATATTTGCACCACAACAACTCTTTTACATAAAAAAACCTCAGTGAATTGTACTGGGGGGGGGGAATGGCTTTCAATGAGGGACTTCCCAGCACTTTCCTTGCAACAGCCACCATGAAGGGCATCCCATCCCCCAGTTCTGTCACTGAAATGCTGAGAAAGCACTTCGTGCAGACTTGTCCCATCAGAAATGGGGTGGGAGGGTAATTAAAGTGGGGCCACCTCCTCCATAAAACCTTCCCTGGGCCCAGGGAGCTTATTTTAAGCTTTCTGAATGTGCACAGTGGAGATGTATATTTTTAAGAGCTTTAGTTTGCTCTCCCCCTCCCCACGGATTTACTGAAAAAGCTCACACTGTCACCAGCTTGCCATCCTAACTGTGGTTTCTACTGAAAGGAAATTTTATTCTGTATTGTTGTTCCACTGTTTACTTTTTCAGCTGAGTAAACCACCTGGTCAAGGCAACCGATCTAAAACAAAAAGCGGGGTATAAAACTGAAGGAGGGACACAAGCAGTCCAGAAACGTGTGGGGGGGGGGGAGAACGGCTGTATCCCACTTCCCTAAAATAAGCAGAGAAAAGATTCTCCTTCCCCAAGTCCCGTTTGATAAACCACAAGGAAGCTGAACTAACCCAGGATCAAACTCCTAGAGACGCAGAAACCCCCTGCTTGATTCCTGGGGGCGACCTTGGCAGAAGCCTCCTTTTGCTACGCCGCGCCTTTGCAGCTGCTTCTTTCCGCACATCTGGGCTCCCCTGCCCCCCACCTATTTGCGCCCATCTAGTGCAGCTGGAGGAAGCCAGCGCTGGGTCGTCGAGGCCGCTGTTTCCCAGCCCGGGCCCCTTTCAGACACGCGGACTCCACCTCCCAGGATTCCATGCTGGCGGGGGAATCTTGGGAGCTGAAGTCCACACGTCGGAAAGGGCCCCGGGTGGAGAAACACCGGCCTCGACGACCCAGCCCCGCAGGGCCCGGCACGGGGGGGACCCTCAGCGGCCTCCTTCCAGCTCCAGCTCCCGGACGGAGAGCCGGCAGGGGAGTGTGCCTCTGAGCAGGTGCAGACGCCAGGTCCCTCCTTCCCTCCCGAGCACAGGCCGGGCCCCTCCGTCCCTCCTGGCAGGAAAGCCCCCTCGGACAAAGTCGCCCCAAGGACCGAGGCTCCCTCCCGCTGAGCGCCCACGGCCCGCTGCCGCTGCCGCCGCCGCCGCCGCCCCTCCGTCCCGCCATGATTCAGCAGCCGCCGCCGCCCGGCCCTCCGCGGCCTCTCCGAGGGGCGCCTCCCCGCCCTCCCCGCGCACGGGGACCGGGCCCCCGGCCGCCGCTCGGCTCGGCGCGCCCCAGGCCCTTTGTCTCCAGGCAGACCGGCGGCGGCGGCGGGGAGTGCGCATGTCTCGGGGCGCCGCGGGCCGGGCCTCCTCGGGCCCCGCCGCGCGCCCGCGCCCGGCTCGGGCCCGCGGCCTCCGCTCGGGCTGCCCGCGAGGAAGGGCGACGCGATCGAGCGCCCCGCAGGGCCCTGCCAGCCCTCCCCCCCCACCCCCGCCCCGGCCAGGCCCGGCCCGGCCAGCGCCCTCGCGCCTGTACCTTGCGCGGCTCTCCGCTGCTGCTGCGGCTGCGGCTGCTGCCGGCGGGGGGGCGCCGCGACGGGGGGCAGCGCTCGCGGCCCCTGGACGCGCGGGCGGCGGGCTGGGGCTGCGGGCGCTCGCCTAGCATGAGGGGCTCCTGCAGGCCGCCATCTTCCGAGGAGGCGCGGCGCAGCGAGGCGAGGCGAGGCAGGCCGGGCGAGGCGGGACGCGGGGAAGCCGCAGAGCCGCCTGCCCGAGCGCCGCAGCGAATCAAAGCGCGCCCCGCGGCCGGGCGGGGAACTCCAGCGCGGGGAGGCGGGGGCCGGGCGGCGGCGGCGGCGGCGGCTCCTCTCCGGCCGGGCCGCCCCCTCAGGGCCCGGCCGGAGAGGCTGCCAACCGCGGGTGGGCGGGTGGGGGCGCAGTGCTGCCATAGCAACGCGCCCCCCCCGGAGCCAAGCGCCCCCGCGGCATCGCGCCGCCCGCCTCAGGCGGACCCCCTCCGTGGCCTCCGGGCGGGGTGGGGGCGGGGGTCTTCCCCGCGCAAAAGCAGCTGCCGGTCCAGCCGGGCCCGGGGGGAGGACGGAGCGCCGCGGGGGGGGCCGCCAGCCCCCAGGGCGCCCGGGGCTTGGCTTATACCGCGGCGGTGGGCGACGGAGAGGATTTGCCCCCTGACGTGTTCGCGGGGGGGGGCGCAGAGACGAAGCCCGCGGGCATCGGCCCCCCCCGCCCCAAAGCCGACGGAGGCCAGCGCGCGCCAGGAGCGGCGTTGCCAGGCAACCTCGCCCTCGCTTGGAGACGCGCGCGCGGCGCTCCGTCATTCTGGCGTCATCGCGGTGAGGGGCGGACGCCCCGCCCCCCAACGGGGGCTTTCGGGAAGCTGCGGACACCGCGCGCCTTTTTCGGCCGGCTGCCGTCCAGGGAAGGCTGGAGCCCTGCGCCTGGCCCAGGGTCCTTTCGCCCCTTCTCCTTCGAAAGAAGTGTCAGAGGGCCTTTTCATTTCCTCCCCTTGAAGGAGAAAAAGGCGGGGGAATTTTGCCCGACCTGCTTAGTCTGAGGGTTTATCTACAGCAGCGTTGCTTACCCTCAGCGGCTTTAAGATGGGTGGACTTCAACTCCCAGAATTCCCCAGCCAGCATGCCTGGCTAGGGAATTCTGGGAGTTGAAGTCCACCTATCTTAAAGCCGCTGAGGGTGAGAAACACTGATCTACAGTATCTTCCTCAATAAGTGACCTGAAATTCCCCCATATCTACTGTGCAAATTAGATTTCCATTGTGGTTTTTTTTAGCAAGGGTCTGAACTTTTATTTGCTAGGAAAGACCATTACCCTTTTTTTCCCCAAATTGGATAACAACCGATTGAAACATACTGATAGCATCTCAAAGCGCATCCAGATGTTTATATAAAGCCACCTCTTTTCTCTTTTCCTGCTGTTAACAGGCTTTTTTCAAGCAACAGGTTTAGGCCCGAAATGCAATCCAAACGTTATTTGGGAAATGGCCACTAAATGGCCATTTAGGGAGCTGGAGATGCCCTTTAAGCAATAAAGGGGTATTCTTTAGGAAATATGGTGGCCCTTTTGGCTAGTGAGCAGATTAAATTTCTCTCTGTGTTGGTGAGCTTTGTATATGAGAGAAAAGGCAGTGTCATTGCCTGGAGTTCCCTGGCTGCAGCGTATGGTCGAAAAATTCAAGATGGCCACAACAATGCAGTTGAAGTTCCACCAGACTCTGAGGTGCGATGCAGGGGGAGCTTTGACTGCACCCTTGTGGCTGCCATCTTGACTCTGACCACACCTTGCAGGCACCCTTGACTGGCTGAGTGGACAAACCTCCCAGACAGGCTTTGCGTGGTCCTTCGCCCAGCTTCAGTGGGTCCTGCTCATTCCTTCCCACAGGGGCTGATTCCCCAGAAGACTGATCCGTTTCAAAGGATCTCCTTTGTGTGAAAAGAAGCAAGGCCGGGCTCAAATACGGCAGGACTGCAGCCGAAAGGCCTGAAGGAAGGCGGCATGTCATCCGTTCCGCAGAAGCAGAGGTCATCCCGGGACAGACCGTTTCAGAGCCAGCTGTTCCCCGTTCGGGGCCCAAGAAATTAAGAGCATTCCTGGCATCTCCCGTTGCAGCTGTTCATTGTGGTCAAGCAGAGCCAAATTTATTCGTCCCGTTCATAAAGTTCCAGTAGCTCAGGTAAATCAGCCCCACGTCTTGTGGGGGTGTGCTTTGTTCGTCCTCCAGGTTCGCCGGTAAATAGTTAATCGAGGGTAAGAAATAAGTCAGGCGTTGGCCGGAGCCTTTTTACTGCAGCTCAACAGCTCAAGGAGTTTGAGCCCCCGTGTGACCTACAAGAGACCCTGCTGGGAAAAGTGGACCACTGTGGAGGTCTTTATATATATGTGCATATTTATATACAGTTCAACGATGGGATGCCTTGGTGAAAAATAAGAAGGCTGGCCTATTGATTGTTCATCGGTTGTCTTTTCCCTGCAGGTGCTATTTTCTATTTTCATAAACTGCCACAGAATCTCCTTCGCTGCATAAAACACGGTGGGTTTGAATAAACGGCACACAAATCAGCCTGGGAAGCAACTTGCCGAGGAAGCCATCGAAGCCTTGGGGAGCTTGCCATTGTGGCAACTTGGCCTTCGACAGTTATGTGGGCCCTGAGTTGGTAGCAACAGGACCCGGGTCTCCAGGGAACATTTTGTTTACCTGCGACTCAGAGGGCTGTTGCATAGAATTGTACAGGCTCAGTTCAACTCAGGGGAGATGCGGGTGAGCTCTGCTGCAAGGACAGGCTGAGCTCTAATTAGCAGGGAGGGCACGGGGAGGCTTGCCATGCCTTTGCCCCCCTCCTGTTCTTGGCACCCCTTGGCACTGTACTTTGCTCCAGTTCCCATGAAGGCAGCCAGTTTTAAGGTGGCCTCTATACAAGGACCCTGAGTTGGGAGCCTCACCTGGGCTCTTCCCCCAGAGGCACTCTTAATGTGGGTGTCGCTTGGTTTTAACAGCTGCTTTGGACCCCGGCTGTTTAGTCTGGAACTGCCATCCATGAGGAGTTGGTGCGTAACTAGGAGGGTAATGGAGGGCTGGAAAGGCTGCAAGCTGTTGTTTAAAGTGGGCCACCAATGCCAGCAAGTTTTGCAGAGAGAGAGCGAGAGCCGATTGGGGAAAGATGCAAATGGTGGTCACTGGGATGGGATTGTTCTGGCAGTCTCACTGAATCTGTATCGAGTCCTGAATGCAAATTATTACAAAACTGCTGCGCATCGCCCTGGTTCTGCAAGAGGAAGGCTGCTGTGCACAAGGGGGAGACACTGGGCATGGTATCAATGCATTTCAAAAGGGGCATCTATGTCCCAGTGCAGCGGGTGTCTCTCTGTGCAGAGGGGTGGGGCGTGGCCTCCTACCCACTCTTCAGCAGTTTCTTAAGAGATGCCTAACATCTATCCCTTTTTATCATTAATGGCCTATGCATCATGCAAATTGCCTGTGTGGGTGTGTACGTGAGAATATTGCATAGGCATACACATATACATACAAATTGTACATTATACAAGTTGCATCACACAAGTAACTTCTAAAGTAAAACTGTAACAAGTGAGTCTTACACCACACAGATATTAAATATACAAACACACCCGTGCGGGGGGGGGGGGAACTTTCTGGGTCCGTAGAAAGAGCAGTTGGATTCCAGACCCATTACAGAGACAAAATAGGTCATGCTAGGAGAGGAGAAAGAAAAAGGAAATCAATTCTGCCACAGGCCGATGGAACCTGGAATGGAAAAGACTTGCTTAAACGGTCAAACGCCACACCATGTGGTGCCAATTGGAAGGCGCGAAAGGAAGATGGATTTAGTTTCCCACTTCTAGAGCTTGGGAAGTGGGGGGCACGGTGAGGGTGCTTTGCTTTCCAAGGACTGGACACACCACAAAATCTGTACACAATGCTTTATTGCAGCACACACCTTCCCCAACCACAGGCTATTGCTCCCCACCCTTCTAGGACTTGCAAGGTGATGTGGCCATGTAAATACGTCTTTAATACTCAGTCCTTTATTGCTTAGTTCAAGCAAAAGTCTATAAAGTGTATAAAGTCTGTATAAATATATAGTCTATAGTCTGTAAAGTGGCAGACCACCTTTGCCTCCTTCCAAACGTTCTTACCCTAATTGGGATGAGGGGCTGCTTCAATGGGGTCGTTCTTCTTCTGTTGCTCCTAAGCCAAGCTCCAGGCAGGCTATGCTGCTCCCCACAATTTGTGCTCCCGGCAGTTGGCTGAGTAGTCCTCTTGCCTGCTCGTAATAGCCACCAATCTCCAGACGTGCCTCCGCTGCCCCGTCTGCAGGCCGTTTGCTTATCGCCTTTCCTCCCACACCCCCACTCACGCTCTGTCTTGGCACTCGCTTTTCTAAGCGAAGGGCCCTGGTGGGGTGAGGCTGCCTCTGGATGTCAGCAGGTCCTTGAAAGCGCAGGGTGGGGCTCCATTCTCACCGGCAGCTGGAACGCCGGCTTGGGTGCTTGGGAGTAACTTTGCGAGTGAATGAATGCAGGCACGAGCCCATCTCTCAGGTTTCTGGGGCTGTAAACTTCTGCAACCCTTTGAGAGAAAGCAGAAGCTGTGCTGAGCCTGGGGAAGTGGGGTGGGAGGTGTTTCTGCCTGGCTGCAGAAACTTTTCCCAAGCACAGACAGAACCCCAACTTCACTCCCTGGCAGGCGCTGAATGGGCTGGCAATAGCAGGCCTGGGAGGGGCAGAAATTACTTCTTCCACAAAACCAGGCTTGTCCTACAGAATTCACTGCCACGTGAAACGGTAGCGAAGCCTCTTCCACGAGGAACAGCTGGCTGGCCTCTGCGCGACGGAGGAAGGAGGCACAACCCGGGAAGGGGAAGCAATGGAGTTTGCTAGGCGAGGGCTTGGGCGATGGCTTGGAACAGCGGAATTAAGGTCGGTGCCACAACATCTTGCAGCAAAGTCTGCTCCCTTACCAGGAGCCATCAGTCATCACACAAATCCAGACAGTCAGGTGCTGGGGGGGACGGGAGGGGAGGGAAGCTCGAGCCGCCCAGCCCTGCTTGATGGTAATGGAAGCTTCTCCCTCCTTTATCCAGCAAAGAGCAGCTCCTGCTAACTAACTTCCCTGGCAAAGCAGGAGGTGCACTGAAAAAGACCTGCATGACATAGCAGAGCACATCTGGCGTTCCTTGGCTGTAGCGCCTGCGTTTAATAGCAATGCATGCCTTCAGTTCTGCCTCTTCTGCATATTATGTACCCCGAGTCTCTCTGCTTTAACAGCGCAAGTGCTCAGTGAGGCAGGATTGCAGCCTGCCGTTTGTGTTCAATGCAGAAAATAAAAGTACGCACCCTCCCTGCCTGGGCACTGTTACCAGCCCTGCCTTCTGCCGTTTAAATGTGCTCGTTTTATACTGGAGTTCCAGAAACAAAGCTTGACTTCACATGTCCTTGCTTGACAACCGTTTCTAAAATCATGGCTTGTTGGGGGAGGGTCAGACCCACTGTACTAAGCCATAAACCATGGTTTCCAATCTGCACAGTGAGTTTCCCACAAGACACTAAGCTGAAGACAAAGAAACCCCATCATGTGTGAATGATGTGTGGGCCCAGTGTTTCTCAACCTTAGCAACTTTAGGAAGTGTGGACTTCAATTCCCAGAACCAAGGAAAGCATTGAGTTACTACGCGTTTAGATCAGGGCAACATACAAGCCCTACTAAGTATGTGAATCAGTAAGTAAATAAAGCGGGCCTTCTTTCTCTTCTTTCGCTAAGTTACTTGACCAAGGCTCAGTGCTGCCCATCTGCTTTCTCACCCTCAGCTCTGTGGAAATTACCCACTTCCTTTGCCTGTCCAAAACTGATTTCCAAAGCTGCAAGGTTTAGCATCCCACATTTCACTGCTCTGAAAGAACATCTGATCAGGGCATCCGTGGCCTTATCGCAGCTTCATTTTTATCCAGATCCTCCACGGGGACTTAGCTGACTATTAGAATAATTTAGGTTGCTTTGCAAATCCAATCTGAGAAAACAAAACACCCAAACCCCTTCATTAGATCTCAGAGAACTGATTTCTCAAGTTGAGAAGGGCCGAGACCTGGCACAATCAGGAGTCAACAAACACAGCGTTTAATTAATTAACCCCTTTTCAACAGAGAAATGGGGCAGAGAAGTGAAGCTGTAGGGGCATGTAGAAGGGCCTCACAGCGGGCAAACATAGTGACTTCTGTAGACATTTAACCCATCTATTTCCCTATCTATGTGGTCACTAGGAGTCAAAAATGACTTAATTACACATTATCAATCAACCAACTTCCCCTTCACCACCTCAAATTTAACTATTTTCAGTTGTGGTCTTTGAAAGCAGTTTCCAGTGATCCATGCATGGATTATTTTTCATTTCAAGATCTTCAAGTTCTCACCTCAAGATCTCCTTCTCCACTTGCATGACATCATTTTATTTAAAATGCCCCCCCCCCCCAAAGGGCTATCTTAGATTCTAAAGGCCTGTATGATTTGGAACTAGGTTATTCCGGGACCTGTATAGTTGATCCACAGGGAAAGATTTGCTTTGGTCAGTAGAGCCGGAACTGGAAGCTGCAACTCTGAGCATGTCTGAAGAGGGTCAGTTGGGGAAGAGCTGCAGAAGAGATTCAAATTCCTTGGCTGCCTTAACCGACGGTTGGCCTGTTGGCTTTGCTTTACATCTACTTGGATTGCCTATCTGAAATTTTGTAAGCCTTCTAAAAGTTCACTCACGCGTGCAAACCCCTAGAAAGAGGTAAAACTAAGCATGTATCTTCGATTAAGATATTCATTTTAATATTTAGATGAGTGTTTCTCAGCCTTGGCAACTTTGCCAAGAATGGCTGGCTGGGGAATTCTGGGAGCTGCACTCCACACATCTTAAAGTTGCTAAGGTTGAGAAACACTGGTTTAGATGAATCACTGCAGGCTTGCATGAATCACTAACTAGCTGTTCCTTCAGGTGCCTTTCCAAACCCACCTTGAATTCCAACTCCAGGGGCGTTACTCATACAGCTCAACTGACGGTGCGTGGTTTTGCCCTGCTGAGAGCCATGAGGAGGGCAGCTAATTCTGGTCTGGGGGCTTTGAATGTGAGAAAAGTCACCTTGCCAGCAACACAGAGTTTGGATGATTGTGAGAAGTGCCCAAAGGCAGAAAGACAAGGCCAAATTTGATTGGACCTTCAATGAGGACGTTGCAAGGAAGGTGTTTCCAATACGGGGCAGAGGAGGGAGAGACTCCACGCCACGTGGAATCCAAAAATTTGATACCCTCGACAGGGTTAGGATTGAGCAGGATTTTCCCCTTGAAGGGATGTTTCACGGCTTAGCCTTGCCCAGCGTCTGGGACCCCGCTCAGGGCACACACGTGCACGTTCACCGGGCTAAGTATTCACGCCTAAAATGATGGAAGAGCTTTTGGCAGTAGGACCTCGACTCTGCCCAACTGGTTCTGCTGCTGTTCTGCTCACGAGGGGAGGGCCGGGCAGGGCAAGGCGTGGCACCATCCATCCACGCCACTTTCTGCAGAGCCTCAGCAAACCACCCCCTGCCTAATGCTAGGCTAGACACCTGCAGGGTGTGGTTGTGAGGGCTGCCAGGGAAGATGGGTTAGGAAAGGCAGCAAGGGCAGGATGCTGGAAAGCGGTCTTCTATCCAACAGTCCGTGTGCTGCGTCAGTGGCACGGGCTCCCAGTCTCCTTCTGTGCCTGGTTCTGGTGATTGGGGAGGATGGCAGTTTGCAACTCTAGCATTGAGAGAACTGCAGCTCCCACGTTTATTTCACTGAATATTCATAGCCCGTCTGAGGAGCCTTGCTGGCTCCTCCGAGGCCCTCAGCCCGCTCCCTCCTAATGTCTTGTCCTTTCGATGCCAGAAACCATATGATTCCGAGGAGCTTTTCCATATAATGATCTGAAACCCTGCAGCCTGGGATTATGCTGCTTTTTGTGGTTTTTGTAGCTTTTAGTGTATTATTCTTATCGAGATGCACTTACTTGTTAGCTGTTTCCTTCTTTCCTGAGAGCATAGGTTGAACACTCCTGCAACAGATGAATTGTGACGTATAAGCTATGGGGTTGAAAAAGGAAATAATAAAAAATTTGGAAAGCCTAATCATCTCTCCCCTCCCCGAGGTTGGAGGGCAGAGATATCCAAGAGGTTAAAGTAAAATGCCCCCAACTTCTCCCCATGAAGAGCTTCCAAGCAGGATTTTGCTCAAGGTGCTGCTTAGTGCACACAATGTTTCAAGAGTCCTAAGTGAGCAAAAGATGGCCTCACCAGGATGGGCTACAACTAGAGTAACAACTGTGCAAAAGCATTCTTTATCCACGCAAGCGGTTTGTGTGTCTTTAGGCTAATATGGGTCTTACAAAAACCCATGAAGGACCCCCCCCACCCATCATCTGACTTGCCGGACCACCTCCCCTGCCCAGGGAGAGATGTGGGGCTTTTGCACCGAGAGGGAGAGCGGGTGCGGGCCAAGTGCCTTGGGAAATGCAAGTAGGCCTTGGCAGGGTGAGGGCAATGCAATGCCCGAGGGGCAGCCTTGTGACTTTAGCGGCAACCAGGCTGCCAGCTATGCAGAACACGTTTGTCCTCTCCATGAGGGCAGGCTGCCAAGAGAGACCGGCTGAGCAGCAGCACGGGCTGCTGCATCTGGAGCCGGTCCTGAAAAAGCCACCTGGAGGATGCTTTGCCCTTCGCTGGATTGAGAGGAACGGTCAGAGACCCCCCTGACCGTTGTGCTCCTGATGCACGCTCCGTGGGCAGAGGCCTGTCCACGGCTTTGAGCCACTATCACACAACAGCAGTGGTTGCGTGCTTGTTAAATGCCTTTTGTTATGCAAGTGGTGGGAAGGGCTCACCCAGCCAGCTTGCAGGGTTCTCAGAAGCCTTTGGTTGGCTATCTGGATGCTGGTACAGGCAGTCCTTGTTTAGTGACCACAATTGGGACTAGCAACTTGGTTGTTAAGCAAAGCAGTCGCTAACTGAAATCTTGACTGGGCTTACGAACTGACTTCAGCTCTCCTTTGCTTTACAGACCAGCAAAGGTCGTAAATGTGAGGATTAGTTGCAAAGTTACTTTCTCATCACCGTTGTAACTGCAGCCGCTAAACGAGGACTACCTATATCCCATAAGCTGCACTGGCTTGGAGAAACAGGCAATAAAAACTAAGCCCTGGAACACAAATGCCTACTTGCTGCAGTCTACATAGAAGACTTGGGCAACTGAGCTCCCCCTCCCTGAGCTCCCCCTGCCAGCCATCAGAGTCCCTACTCAGGAGTAGTCCCTTCTTCATGAGGTACAGTATTCTCTTCCACCAGCAGTCATCCCTTTCTCCTTCTGCTGAATGCCAGTGCACTCAGAGCGGACAAGGGAACGGGTTTCACAAAGGTCTCTGGCAGAGGTAAGGGAGACACTACGCTCAGCAGACCTCTTAAGTTTCTTTGCAGGAAAGTGGTGGACCCCATGCATATGGGGAACCTAACCTCTACTTGCAAAGGACCCCATTTAAACCCAAGACCCCCCTCCCACCAGACACATACTTGAGACTGCAGTGGTTGTCTTGCAGATCTGCAGCTCCATCCCAGTTCCACCCATGGGCTGAGGAGAGGATCCATGCCATTCCTCTGAATCATCCCAAAGGACGGATGCCGGAAAAGTGAGCGCTATTGAAAGTCTACTTGTAATTCAAGGGCTACCCATTATTGCCCATTCCTGTGGGGATCAAGGGAAAACCAGATTCAAATGCCCCTTGGCCATGGAAGCTCACGGCTGATGTCCTCATTGTCCTGCAGCTCAACCTACCTCACAGGGTTGCGGCGTGAGAAAAACTGAAGGGGGGAGCGATCTCGATGCTGCCTTGAGCTCCTGGAGGACAGGGGAACAAACTCTCCCATCACTCAATGCATTAGCATGAGGCCCTTCACAGAAAACCATGTGCTGAACACAGCAGCTGTAACTGAGGGGCAGCACATCCCAGGCAGCTGCCATATTCTGGCTGCTCAGAAACTTTGGGAAAAGGGTTGAATTCCTCCCCTTGCTGCTCCTTCGGAAGCCCCGCACGTTCCCCGGGTTGCTCGTCCCCCGGCCCCGTTTCCAGCTTTGTGTTGGGAAGCAGGTGAGCAGAATGGGGAGGAACAGCTGGATTGCCTCCCGGTGGTGGGAAAGGCTGGGAACCCCACAGAGGGAGCGTGATGTGGCAGGAGTCCAGATCCCTCTCCATCCCCTCCCACAGAGGCCTTTGGAGAGGGGGCGTTGAAAGCAGAACCCGGGACTTTCAGCAGAGGAAGCTGTAGAAGGTCTGGCAGTTCTTTTCTGGATTTCAAAATTCATGTGAAAAGGACACAGGGACATTTTCAAAAAGACAGAGTCTCAGCTGAGGGGCTGGCAATTCTGAAAGCAGCTGGAGGCTTAATGTGTCTTTTGGACAATTGGATTAGAATCAGACTAATGGGGGGGGGAGTGCCATATAGGAAACTAAACCACATTTTCTTGGCCTTACTGCCACCTGCAGGCTGTTTCATGTGGCTGCAGGGGTGTGTGTGTGGAGGGGTGCATTCTCTGCTCAAATGGGGAACTGTTGTCATCTCTCTCTGACACACACACTTGTATTAAAAAAAAAACTTTAGAGCAGGGAAAGATACATGGGGATTTTTCAGTTTGCCAAGAAAGCAACCAAAGGAAATATTTCTAAGCAAAAAAAATCGATGCCTTAAGCATTTTTATATACCTTAAAAATATGCACATATGACACACTTTACGTCAAAGAAATGTCCTAAGAAATTACATGTGTTCCCCCCACCCAAGGCTCATCAAATGAGCTGAACCTAGTGTTCATTATTTGGAGACTTAAAAAAACCCTTCTCCCCCCTATTCTCAATTTCATGCTGGCATCTCGGGGGCAGAATATCTTTGGTAATGGCCTTGGTCTAAAGTCAGGGACTGGAGGAATAATTCCCTCAATGGCCTTGAGTCTGTGGTGTCCTTCCCTGGTCACCAAGAAGATGCACTGAAAAGCCTTTTTTTCACGGCATCAGGGCCGTGACACACAGGTCACCGTCCCATGGAATTAAATTTCTGGCCTGCTGTTTTTTTGCAGAACCACTCGGGGGTAATAGATTAGAGCAGTGTTTTTTAATCTCTCTTTTTTTAATTATAATTTCATTAAATTAAAACAAAAGATAAAAACTAATACAAACTAATATAAAGTGGGAAAAAGAAAAGAGAAAGGTAAAAGTGCAAAAAAAAAAAAGAAGTAAAAATAGAAAAGATACCAAGAAGTAGCTTCCAATCTTCTTTACAGCAGGTGTAAGTACAATTATAAATGTACCTCTTGCTCTATGGTTGCAACATAACTCTCTTTTTTCTATAATCCATTCTAATGATTAGCAGTGTTTCTCAACCTGGGCAACTTGAAGAGGTGTGGACTTTAATTCCCAGAATTCCCCAGCCAGCATTCCCCAGTCCAGAGAAACATTGGACGAGAGGCTTGTTCCCCTGGATACTGCATCCTACCTGGGTGACCTTTATGAATCTCTGTTGAACTGGCTTCTGGAATGCTCTCGTTGGCTGCAGAAATCTTCCCCCTCAACCTCCATAAAAGTTGGTTCAACAGAAATCTCAACGTATCCCTCCTCACTTCTCAAGGAGATTCCTGGCTGCTTATTAGTGCTGGAAGAAGTCAGACATCAGTGATGCTCAGAACATCTTCAGCCCCCCCTTTAAAGGCAGGCTGGCATCACATGGATTAATTTTTCAAGACCCCGTGCAGCTCTTTGCAAGTGCATCCAAATGGGGAGGTTGACTGACTCTCTCCCTCTGGAGAAAATAAACACACAGCATGTGTGATCGTCTTATCTAGGATCAGAAGTGTCCTGCCCCCTTGTGGCCACAGAGATACTGGCAGCTTCATTTAACAGCTGCTCTCCAGATGTGCAGGACAGCCATGCCCAGAATGTTTCCAGGCAGCAAGACTTGTGGGATGCATCGTTTCTGGATGTAACCAAGAGAGGGTATATTGAGATGGTCCCTTTGATGGTACCCTGAAATGGTCATCAAGAGCATCCAAGGAACCACACCTGGAATAGCTGCTGTCCCTCAGCTCCCTTCCTTCTCCCAATAACCCTCAAGGATACTTTAATGTCATCCTGCTCCCTGAGGATTACTCTTTCTCTGTGGCAGTCCAGCCTCAGGATCCTTAGCAGGTGGATCTCAAAACTGCTGCTTCTCCAAGATCAATGTACTCATTAAAACTCCAGTGATCCCAACTAATGAATATATTGAAGAAGAGGGTGTATAAAGGGAATATCCTTGGATTTTTTTTTTCCTCCTCAGCATATCAATCTAATGTTTACTGTAAGGGAAGGGGGAAAAGATTGAAACACAATGAGTACTCTGTTTTGATTCTATTTAATGTAATTTCAGTTGGGGGCTTAAATGAAAATGTGATGAAACGGGAGCTACTTTTCTCTTGGCGTTGCCCGCTTTTGGTGAACATGCTCCCCTAAAACACTACTCAAGAATAGCCACCGCCTTTGGTTCGGGTAGAAGATGCACACTCCTGCACCTGGAAGCTGTCTAATGTGCAGAATGTCCCAGATCTCATCCAGAGCATTTCCTTATTTGTTAAAAGACTGATATGGCCGCCCATCTTGTGGCAGCTAACAACGATAAAGATACAAGCAATAAAAACAATGGATGGATGGATGGATGGATGGATGGAAGGAAGGAAGGAAGGAAGGGAGGGTCTCCTTCCATGTTTCTTGAGTGAGGTTCATTTGGCTTGGCATAAAACACTTTTGGATTGCTTTGAACATGGATTAACTAGTGCAGTCAGATGTGGCCAAGTTGGCATACTCTGGATCCGGTCAGTAGAGCATCTTGTGGGCCTTCTCTGGGGCTGCTCCTGCCCATTGGAACCGCCCCCAAGTCTGAATGCCGCCAACTTGGGGATTTAGAGCCGACCTTGGAGAGAGGGAAGGAATACGCAAGCTGTTAAAGGTTACATAGTCCTGGGAAACAGAGGCATGAGGAAGAAACTCAAAATAACCCCACCTTAATTTTGTTTACTGTAAGATGGGACAGAGAGAAATTTGGCCAAGCTTTAATTTTCTGTTTTCTCCCTTACTAGAATAAAGACTATTCCTGGAATCGCTGCCTAACCCTTGGAGCCTTGTGGTTTGGGTTCCCATTTTATCTAGTCTGCAGCTGGTTGTGCCGTTTCCCCAAGATGCATGTCAGAAACTTTACTGCTGTTTGTGATGATCTGCTCTGCATTCTTCTTTGTGGCTTTAGCCGCCTAGACTTGCTGTGGCTATCGACAGAGTTGGTCCAGCAAACAAATACATGCACTGCGACATCAGAGTGGGGCTGAAAGATCCAGCCAAAGCACTTTCAATAATCAGCCCACAGGCAAAGACAGTAATTAAAGTTTATTTTATCAACTCTATTAATAAATTACACCATCCAAGTCAGTTGAATTTGGCTCCCCCCCTTCCCACTTTTGCAGTTGTAAACCTATAGAGTAACACAGCGGCCTATACTGGAAACCAGAAGAATTAATATGGTTATGATAAAATCATATCCTTATATGCATACCACCCCCTATATACAACAAACAGTATACACAAAGAAAAGGGTTTTTGTTGTTGCTGTAAACCATGCACACCACAGCATAAGGACAAAATTGCATCTCTTTATAAAGAACTGTTCAAGGGCACAGGACTGTGTTGGCCGCGGAGTACTTCTCCCTGTTAAACCCAATGCTAGATGCTAGAATGGCATTTTATTTAGTTCAATTTAAAAACACTATGCAACACTTCTTTTTTTGCATATTACTAGGACATGCCCCACCCACCTTCTCTTGAACTATTAAAGGTTTAGGGCTCTAAAGCAGTGTTTCTTGACCTTAGCAACTTTAAGATATGTGGACTTCAACTCCCAGAATTCCCCTGCTGGCTGGGGAATTCTGGGAGTTGAAGTCCACAGATCTTAAAGGTTGCCAAGGTTGAGAAGCGCTGCTCCAAAGGAATGCCTACCGCAAGAAACTTTAGATAACTTAGTCTAAAATTCTATATTGGTTTCTTCCTAACTTTGTGACCTCCAGATGTGTCAAATGGGACAGAATTCTGAGAATTTAAGTCCCAGCACATCTGGAGGGACGAACTGGTACAGGCCATCCTATGCCCACCTCTGAGCAGGCATCTATGAGTTGGCCTGCCAAACAGAGAGACTCAAAATTATGTGTTTTGCATAAAGGTTTATTAATGTAGTGTCCCAGATTTTAAAAGACTAATTGTTCCAAAAAAAAAAAAATTGCCTGGTTAACACTGAATATGCCTGAAACAAGGAAACCATCTCCAAGCATCTCCACTCCCCAGAGTTGAGAAGGAAAGTTACATATTGTTAACTCCTACAGCAACGAAGTACATACAACTGAAATGAACCCCTGTCCTCACTGAGATAGAAAAGCTTCAAAGCACATACTATTTTTCACTGCAATCTTCACAAGAGTTTTGCATAGAGATTCACACTGTCCAAGTGCGTCAAATCACCTGGCCCTCCAATTTCTGGGTTATTTTCTAGCATCAGGGAGAGGGAGAGAGAGAGAGAGACAGAAAGTGCCAGACTGGAGCTTCCCTTGGTGGGACTAAGGAACAGAAGTCCTCAGCGGATGCCAGGCCCGTTTCAAAAAATCTGGAGTATTGCAGCTTCTGTCCCTATTCTAGATACCCATATGTCACGGAGAGCTAACGCTGTAGGCTTGGGATTCTTACCTTGGGAATTTTGTGCTGGTCTCCATCAGTGCCACGTTGCAAATACCAGACATGGACATTGCACACAGGACAGGAAGGGCTATTTCTCAGAAAGGGGCCAAGGATAAAGGGAAAGAAAGCCAGCTACCAGCTGCAATCGTTTGCTGGCCCTGGGGTCCCTGACCCGATTCTAAAGTCTGATGCCTGGAATTACACAACTGCAGCAGCAGGAAGGGAGCTGAGACAGCCCACAGCATAAGGCAAGCTTCCCAAACCTGCGCCTTCCAGTGCTGAAGACTACAACTCCCACCATCTTCAGCCAGAACACAAGGAAGGTTAGCATCCTTTTCTCACTGACATATATTGGCCTACCGTCTGGGACGGTAAAATAATCAAGAGTGGAGAGGATGAGCAAGCTATAGAAAGCTCAAGACAAATGAGTTTATAATTCAAGATGACCACTCATTTTAGACAACTGGAAATGACCCTTTATGGAACTGGACATTTAAGAATATTTATGATATTTAAGAATAGCCTTGACTAAATACCCAGAGCACAATGGCTCTTCTGACACCTTTCTTGGTTTATCAGCCTAACTTAGTTTGTTTTTCAAGACTTCTATCTTCCTTCCTTTCCAACAAGATAACTATCGCCATACCAGCATAACCAGAAAAACTTAATTCCTTTACTCAAAAATTGCTGGGTGCCATCTGACACAACACGCAGGTGTCTGTCTCTCCCTTGTTGTCAGATGTATGGGGACATGCAATTTCTTACACCCCACATTCGATGGGTATTGGGTAGACAAATGCAGGGTTGCGTTGGTGTATGCTCAAGGCACAGCCAGCAAATGGTTTTCACAGCAGCAAGGAGACCCAATCCATCCCCTCCTGGGATTTTCCAACCTGGATTGGAACAAGCACCCTCAATGGGAGCTACAAGAGTAGAGGATATATTCTCAAGACCAGGGTTCTCTTTGCGAGTGGGATCCTGAGGGAAGCAGCCCCTTTCAATTGGCATTCTCCTTGCATGCCAGGTACGCAACTGCAAAGGTATGCCTTGTTGAACTGGTTCCAAGTACAAGAAATACGTCACTTTTCAAATCTGATGATCTCTGGAAGCCATCCCCAAAAATGCTCAAATGTCATCCTGTGTCATAAAAAGTGTTCTGAAAGCAAAACAAATGTTAGAGTTGTCCCCTCCGATGAATAGTGCTTCTACTGGGAAACAGTATCTACCATAACAATTCACAAACGGGAGAACTTTTCCAGGATAAAAGCTATGGCACCCTTCTAAAAGAATACACAAATCGCAAGAATTATTATTAAAATGGACAGAGGGCGTGGAAAACCGTCTCTCTTTCCAAAATGTTAAAATATACCCCTATACTTTCAAAATACATTAAAATGCAGCCTCCTCAAAGAAGCCTACAGTTGCGTTTTCTGGTGCCAATGTTCAGCAAATCATTGGGGCTTTCTCTCTCTTCTTCTAGTCTGAAATAAAACAAGCTTGAGATCCATCAACAGCAGTAGTCAGATTAAAAAAAAAGATTAAATATTTATAGACAAAATCTTCCTATCTTCGCTAAAAGCCAACTTACACAAGACACCCATCAACAGCTTCTCCTCCAAACCTTTCCTGTACTCTTCAACTCAACTGGTCTTTGGAAGAGACCGTTTGCAGCCTTTCAAAAATATGTTGATGAGGCCAAACTCTTAAAAAGGGTCTGAAATGTTCTTTTTGGGACGTTCATCTGGTCATGTAGAAGCTACCTGAAAATCACTTGGGGAGGGTGACAGTTATGTCTTGAATTTCCCCAGTTGGGGAAATGAGGATGTTGAATCAATCCCCAATGTTAGAACAGACCTTAGAAGCAGAAATAGACTTGATGCAACTTGACATGACTGAGTGGAAATGTTGACCCAGACAGGTAGTCCTCACCAGGACCCACTTTGGCTGCAATTGGCCACTCTCTGAATGGCCAGAGGCAGCCCCTTCTCGAACCACCTGGGTGGGCTGGATGTCAGGGGTGGGGCTTAAGGGAAGTGCCCACCCCCTCCACGGCAGGAAGAAATAGGGAGTCTGTAGGCTGCGCCCAAGAGGCACAGGTCTTATCTACAACAGCCCTTTTTGAAATGTCTAGTATTAAATGGAGCCATCTGCCTCTCTCATTAAAGGTACAAGGCTCAAATGAATAGCTGGATGAACAGACCCACAGCTACAGAGAGCTATGCAGTTCCCAATTTAATACTAAACATTCAGCCTGCCCACTGCCCATGCTGTTTCTGATATCTGAGACCTGGATGGAATATAAAAAAATACCAGAGCCTCAGGCCACTTTACAAAAATGCAGGGATGGCTCCCCTGTGTCGCCCCCACCTCAGAAAATACACCTTCTCCTTGTAGCACAGCCTTCACCATTTCAGCTTTGATTCTGCTGAGCGATCGTTTGCGACGAGAAGGATGGCTGGCCATGCAGCCCAAGAGGCCAACCTTTCTTCCTTTCTTGACAGGGACAGATCTGAGACAATACGGAGATTAAAAGGTTAACCCACCTACAGCACAACACTGAATGCAAAAGGCCGCCCGCACTCAACCCCTCTCCCCGCATCTCTTGGAGAAGCAGCATCGTCTTGTCCGGCTCCGCCTTTCCACTCGGGACACTGAGAGCCCTTATTACCGCCACTGCTCCACATTCCCAATGTAATCTGTGGTTGCGTTTCGGCCGTCCTGCTCTCTGCTGCGGCCCTGCTTGGCCCGCCAGATTTTCCGCTGCTCCTGCCGTTTCCGGCGGGCCTCTTGGTGCTCCTTCTGTCTTGTGAACTGGTACCGCTGCAGGAAAAGGTCTTTTGCATAATCGTACAGGCTCATGTCTAAAAAATTGAGGGCCTCGATTCGCTGCTGGGTGGCCTCATCAATGTCAACGCTGGAGGCCCTTGTGCTGTTGTACTGGGTGAACGGTGAGATGAAGTTCATGTTGAAGGTCTTCTCAAAGAGATACTGGGTCTTCCGCTGGAATTCCGTCAAGCCGAAAAAGGCCATCCGTTTGAGGTTTTCCTTGGCGCTGTCCAGGAGGACTTTGTTCCGTTGCTCTTCTGGCATGACGGACAAGTTGTAGCATCCCACCAAACTCAGGTCTGCCAGCATGCGGACTTGACGGTTGTTGGCCAAGTTGTATGGACAGTCCATGAACTCTTGCAGAGAGCAGCCCGACCAGTCATCCCCCGAGTAGCAACTAGGCAGTTCCTCGGAAGTGGGTGACCTTCCGTCGCAGACGTGCAACGAGGCCTTCCAGGTGGCTCCTCTTTGGACATGCCTCCATTCGCTCAAATACCGGGAAACCGGGTCCCTCAAAATGGTAATGTAGTAGAAATTCCTGCAGGAGGAAAAGAACAACAGAGCACCTTTAAGGAAAGAAGGACTCCAGTGTATGTTCATTTATTAGCAACTGCAGTTAGGAAGATTTGAGTCCAATCACTGCCCAATTCAGATACATTTTATTTATTTATTAAATTTATGTACTGCCTCAATCTCAAGAGTTGATGTGTTGTGCAAGAGCAAGTAGACAAACTAAAGTTCCTTTGCATTCTTTCAAGTTGCTGATGGGAAAAAAAAAAAGATCTTCCCAACAGGAAGCCCAAAGAGGCTCATGAGCAAACTACAATAGTCATTGGACATAACCTGCCACAACCTCCATGACCGTGCTTGGCCAAGGTTGATAGAAGTTGTACTCCAACCCATCCCGAGTGCCAAGTTTGCATCAAATCTGCATCAGCCGCTTGGTGGCACATCGTCCCCTCAGACAGGTGTCTGAGACACGTGACTCAAGAGAAAGCTTGAGACCCAAAAGAAGCTTTGAGACCCAAAAGAAGCTGCATAAAGACCCATCACAATGTGTGGCTATTTCAGCTAAACAGATGTCAGTTTATTTATTTATTTGAGGCTGAGCTACTGAATGGGCAGCAAACGAGGGAGAGATGCTAAAGGAACTGCTACAGAAGAGTTCAGACAAGTATCAGACCAACCAAGGCCCAAAGAACTTCACCCCTCCCAAAAAATACAACTGCAAAACTCCGCAAAAATTGAAATTTTTTCAATCCCCCCCATCCCTCCCTTCGCTAGTGCACACCACAAGGTGTCGCTGCTCCATGAAGAACCACCACAGTCCAACAGTCTTTAACAGAAGGAAACGGTGAACTCCACGAAGCTTCTGCTAACATTTGGAGCCACTAGCACAAGCAGGCTGGTGAGACACCCCTAAAAGAGAGGAGAAACTGAAACGCACAAAGCCTAGCACGGAGGGTCGGAGGGTGCCCGAAGCAGATTAGAGATTTATGAGATCCCTGATGGAAGCAGCTGTGAGTCAAATCCCCGCAAATCGAGTTGCTTTCTTTTGTTTTTCCCTACATGGACTGAAAATCTGCAGGGAGGAGCAAGATTTCGCTTTCCTTTTCACTGAAGAGATTTTAGAGTACATTTTTGAGTGGTAGAAATAAAGCAGCATTCAGGCAGAACAAAAAAGGGATAACAAGATTGTTCTGGCTGATCGACTCTTTCACACGATCTGTAACATGGCAGGTAGGGCGCCAAACCAAGTACCCAACAGGCACCCTCTCAGCGCAGTGGTCCAGCAAACACAACAACGCCATCCTATGCACCATCACACCAATTACACGTGTGTGCCCACAGGGTGCAGTCAAAAAAGTCAAGATGGCAGCTGCAATGGTACAATCAAAACGCCACCTGTTTTTTATGTGATGCCCATAAACAGGCAGAATTTGATCGTGCCATCACGGCCACCTTGACTTTTGGATCACACTCTGCAGACACCCCTGTGTCACTCTGCGTCAGGGTGGAACAATCCATCTGTGGAGGTTGTGGGCTGGGTTCTCCACCTCTGGAGATTTTTAAGAAGAGGCTGGACAGCCACCTCTGGAGTACGTTTGAATCAGTTGCCTTGCAAAGGGTTGGACGAGATGATCCTTGTGTCCAACTCTACAATGGTAGGATGCCGTGTATGTTGAAGGTCCCGCTTTGGATCCTGGGACTCTCCGTCTGCAGCGGAAGGTAGCTCTGGCCTTAGAAGAAAATGGGGGAGGCAAAATGGCAGATGGGGTGAAAAAGAGGCTCGCAACTGTCCTGCCTCGACCTTTTTGACCTTACAAAAGGGGGCAGTGAAGGTTTCAGACAGGCTTTCAAGATCACATTCCTAGAATCCCTGCAGGGTCTATGTCTTGACCTGGCTGACACCATTGCGATGTCGGTAGTGCAGATGGAAAAATGTTGGTGAAGAACCTGGAGAACTTCTATCATTTAATAGGTAGAAGGAAGCTTCCTATGATTTTTGGAGCAGCAGGGCCCTCTTGGATGTCACCTGGGTGTGCTTGATGATGAATACAGCCTTCAATGCAAGTGGTGGAAGATTTTCTTGAGGAGGAACCTACCACTTCATAAATAAAGATGCGACACGCTCAGGAGCTGTTCGACAGCCGGAGTTCCCCAAGTCCCCACTCTGCTACCCCAAGTCCTTTATCTAGATACCCATGAATACAGCTGCAAGGAAAGAGGAGAGAGATTTCCTCTTTTCCTTGAGACGCAGCGAAGCCACATCTGCAGAGCCCAGAAACTTTTCCAGCAAAACAGCGGCGTTCCTTCAGGGGATGGCACCGGGGCAAGCCGAGGCCAGCGAGAACAGAAGCCGCAGACGGCTTTTCCAACCCGGAGGTTGGTGCAAGGAAACGCGAAGCGCAGAGCAGAGATTGGTGTTCCTGACGCCTGCAGATGGAAGGATAGTGGCGCTTTGGGGAATCGGCTGATACGGAGAAGCCGCCGGAGAGAGGCCGGGGAATAATCTGCAGCAAAGGCAAGTGAGATGGCTGATTGCTTGGAAGAAAATGCCAAGCTGCCAAGTTTTTCCCAGGCGTCTGCTTTTTTTATTAGCAATTTTAGAATCGTTCAAGGGCATTTCATGGTAAGAGAAAGAGAAAGGGAGCTGTGAATGCTATTCATTTATTCCAGTTTTGCTCAACCCGCCAGGTCAGTGGGACCACAATTCCCACCCTCCTCAGCCAGCATGGGCAACCATTGTGGTGGATAATGGGGCATTGTAGTCCTAATCATCCAGAGGCGGTTTAGGCTGACTGAGCCTTCCTTATCAGCTGGGAAAGGGCAAGCTGAGTCTTTAAAACTCCTCTCCTTTGATGCTGCATGTATGTAAGAACTGGCTGCTAAGGAATTTTTTTTGTCCTGGTTGACAAAAAGAATAAACCCAAGCAAGACACAGCAGTGACTTTTGCTTGTTTGAAAGAGGAGCTGTACATTTTTTCAGCCATGTTGGTTGTTCAGGCAATGTGTGCTCCAAGGAACCTTTCCACGCCCCACCTGAACAGATGATTCCTTTAATTAAAAGCAATACATGGGAAGCTGGTGCTCTGCAAAGCATCCAACGTCATCTTTATTTCCAAGAATGGCTCTGGACCCCCAGGAGTTTCTAGGAACTCAAGGCAATGGGTGGCTGTCACTCAGCTCTTGGGAGGTGCCCATTTGCCCAGAAGAAAAACCAGGAATGATGGACATCATGTTGATAAGCCTAGCAAGAAGCAACCTCACCATTTGTCTTCTGCTAAATTAATGCAAATAAATGATTCTGTAAGTGGTCCCATCCAACTGGGCAATTATGTTGGGCAGCAGATCACAGTAGGCTCCCGAAATTCCAAATATAGGCACCAGCCTAAAGTTGCTTGAGGAGAACAAATCTCATCACTCCTCAGCAGAGCTCGTCTATCCTGGGGCCAGGAAAGAGAACTGACCAGGTGGGTCACAACATAAAAGATCCCAGGGGGCTGCTTGCTAAAATTGTGGGCTCTCTCAGTAACAGGGATTTTAATTCTCTTAATTTTGTTATGTTTTTATGTTCTGCATTTTTTAAAATTGCTGCAAGCCATTTTGAATATAGAAATAAACAGAAAGGCGAGATGTAAATTCAAGAATAAAAAATGCACACACATACACCAACCCTTATGCCACGTATTTCTGTGAAGATATAGACCCACTCCAAAGAAGTCACAGAGGCAAAAGAGTTGGTTTTGGAAGATGTCAGCTTATTCTGCATTTGGAAAACTACCAGAATACATATTTCTAAGATGATATAGCAAGAGATCATTCTCAAAACAAGAGAGATGAGATGAGATGAGATGAGATGAGATGAGATGAGATGAGATGAGATGAGATGAGATGAGATGAGATGAGACGAGATGATGACACTCAAATGGAGAAGTAACAAGAGCTATGAGAAAACTACCAAGGTTGGACTGATCAACCCTCGTTAGAAGTTATAACACATGCTTAGGACTTGTAGTGCTTTGGAACCATCATACAGAATGGGGGTATCATGAAAGGTGGGCATCTTCAGGGAGTCAAACCTAGGCTACCAGCGGAACACGGAGCTGAGTCAGTACGCGTGGTTGTGTGATTCAGTGAATGGAGCTTTTGGTTCAGAACATGAACAATGCAAGTTGTAAATCAGCATTTGTTTCCATGTATTCTGAGTTGATGGATAAAAAAAGTGGTTCACCCAAAGGTTCCCTTCATGATCTCCAGTGTGGCGAAACAGAAGGTACCTCTTTCAGAAAGCCCTCTTGTCAAAGGCTGTTTTGGGCCACCACTCAAGCACAGCACTGTGGGCTTACTGCACTCGGTGGAGACAGCGTTGCCAAAGCAACTTGCACGCAAACCCGTGGCTATTTCAAGGCCACAGTGATGGATGGCCAAGACGACGAAGGGATCTGCATCCTGTATTTCCTCCATCACTACATGAGTGATATGGGAGACTTGTCAAGTTCCTGTTTGAAGTCATGGCCCATTCAGGAGAGAAAAAGAAACCACTTTTCTCCCCCGTGTCAAATAGAGGCCTTTTATCACATATAAACACCTCTGGGTCTTTGAGCAGATCCTCCTGTTAACATCCAGTAAATTAAAATACCTCTTAGAATTGCAACTCTGCTACCTGGGCCCAGTTTAAACATCAGTGGGCAACTGCCACAAATGAATTGGCCATGAAACCAACGCCTTAGGTCATTCCACAGTTTAAGATGGTGATCCCAAATTATTTTGGGTGCCCAAGGAGACATTAGGAATCTCTCTTACCCAACACGCTTCACCCTTCCCTAGAACAGTGAGAAAGTTTTGAAGACATCCTTTGGTATGCAGAAATGGACACTCTTGGAAACGTTAATTAAAAGTTTGCAGAATATATCCTCTCCCTCTCCTCTCTTCTTAGAAGTTTTTCAAATATTTGATTAAGGGAAGGAATGAAAAAAAGCACAGCTTAGCATGCGCTAAATGGGATATGCAAGCAAATTCAAAGCAGATCGTTTTTATTGAAATGCTTGTTGCTATTTTAAGATCCTACAATGCAGCAGCATTCCTTCTCCTGTTTAAATTTTAAAGAGGGAAAAAAATGAAGAGAGAGAAAAGTTAATATCTAAGCACAGCCTAAGAATGTTAAGCGTTCAAAAGTTAATTACAGGTGAGAGCACTGGGCATTTTAATAAAAACCGGAGCTTTCAATTGGCAGCAAAGCTATTCCAAGACTGTCACTGTACATCGAGTCCTGTTTAATCATCCTGGTGCTGCATTTTGCACAAACTGCCATTTTTCCATCAGGAAACGCCCTTTCCTCGACACTTCGCGACAGCCTAAGCCAGGTAATACCAGTGCCGGGTTTGACGGTAAACTGGTGGCCTCTGAGCTAATACCGGCATGGGGCGGAGCCACAGCATTAGCCCCTCCCACTTGGGCCACAGATTCGTGCCCAGGAGGGGCGGTTCCATCCACTTGAAATGAAGTGGGTGACCAATGGGTGCATAAAGCCTTGCAAGAAGGAAAAAAGAAATCAACGCCAAGAGGATGCGCACGCCCAAAACCTGCAACGCTCATTGATGCAACCTTAAAAGCCATTCCAGGAACCGCTTTCAGATTGCAATCGGATATTTCAGCAGCGTGCAGACTGCGGAAAGTGGTCTTGCGTCGGCCACAGCAGCAGCTTCCAGAATGAGGTGCACAGCTCTTTTGCACTGTTAAGAGCCCAGGCCCCCGCCCGAGGCTCCTAATGCCTCATTCTTTAATAATACAACACATGAAGGATTTCATCCGGTGCGTGTGCAAGGCAGAGAGGCCTGGTGAGGGAAAACAGCAGGCAGAGTGATGTATTACGTACGAAGGGTGATGTATTGCCAAGGAGAATCTATTCCGCCAACTGAAAAGTTTGCTCTAGGAGAAAAATTTGGAGTGTCAACAGACGGGAAATTACAGTCATCTGTAAAACACGACTGATGCCGTGCCACTAAAATTTGCATGGCTCTTACCCGCCGCTGTAACATGAAGGCTCAGATGTACATTATAGTCTTACAAAAATCAAATCCTTTAGTGAAAAAGTTTGTCTTTAACCACCTCGGGTCAGAAAGAAGGACCCACTTTCTTGAGACCAGAAGTACAAAACCTGCAATGCCTGGGGTCCCCCGTCCCCCCAGGCTTTGGATGCAACCTGTAAGCTCCCTCTCCAAGCTGCCCATCCATTACAACCTTTCCTGCGACAGAAGGGGGGACATTATTATGACATAGATGCGCGGTCAACTTACTAGCTGTATTTCAGTTTACGTTTTTGTTCCCTTTAATCAGACCATCCTGCTCTGCCCTGCCTCTCCCTTCCTGCTGGCTGGGGAATTCTGGGAGTTGAAGTCCAGCCATCTTAAAGTGGCTGAGGTTGAGAAACCCTGGTTTAGACCAACAACAGTGGCTAAAGAGTCTCCAAGAAGCCATCCTCTGGGGCAAGGTAGCCACGAAGCTCACGAAGATACTGGCCGTTCCCGAACGCTGGAGCAAGGTGTGCTCCCAAGGGGGTCACCCAAACCTCTCCGTGCCAGGCGAAGTCACTCTGGGCGAGCTCTGCAAAAGTTTCTTTGCCCCTGCCAGCGGAAAAGTAGACCAGAGACCCCTCTTCCAGGGGACATTATTAGAGGATTTGGCAGTCATAATTAATGCATTAAATACTAATATCTTCACCGCCTTGTGGCAAGAAACAAAACAACGGACAGAGCAATCAGCAGTGCCAGCCTCCAGTAATTTTAATTTAAGCTTCCATTGATTTGATTTAGTGCAGCGAGGGTAGGTGACGAGGGAGCCGGTATCAATTGAAAGGGGGGAAAGAAAGGGAATCTCGCTGTAACCCACCGCACAGCCCTCTGGTATTCCCACGTAATGGAAGGGGATTCTGATTTAATTGAATTGGAAAAGCAACACATATTAGCTAAGGAAACTTAATCAGCGCAATAAAATTAAAACAGGGCAGGGAGACAACCCGCATCCTGATTAAGTCACTCGCAGTTTGGCAAGAACTGCAGAGGCTTGTGGTGTTAATGATCTAAAGTCGCCGGTCCCCCTTGGGGAGGAAACGGGAGCGTTATAGCCGACAATTAGAATATTTCAAAGGGCAGTTTTTCCGCGCGGCACAAGAGCCCCGCTCTGGAGGTGGTCTTTGACAAGAGAGCCGGGCTTCTGCGGAGGACCCATCCTCTTCCCGACGCACCTGGGATTTGTTGGGGATCCCCTGGAAACAGGGGAGACCTTTGCTAGCCAGGAAGAAGCAAATCATTTCTTTTTGCAAGCTGGGTTCCTCTTTTTTTCTCTAGCCCCCCCCCCCATTTTAGGGCATGGGGGGGGTTCTACCCCTCCAGAGTTCAGAAGACCAAATCTAAGGGTGTGCCTGGGAGGAAGCCCTACTGGATCAGGGAGGGCTCTCTTTATGAATTCCTAATCCACAAGATCCTCAGGGCCTGCAGGGAGGGGAGTCAGAGTGGTTGTAGTCCCAGCCCTACACATCAAAGTCGCCCTATTAAAAAGTGGGTTCCCCATTGGAAATAGTCAGCTGGATCAATACTTTTCATTCAAGGTGCTAAAACTCATCTGCTCCCAACAGAATCACAAGAAGGGTCTGCTTTAGCTTGAAGTGATGCTTTCATCCAGATTCCTGTATGGAGAAGGTCTCCATGGCCTCTGTCTCTCTTCTAATTCTAGGAATTTGGGGAGCCTACATTTCCATTGATTGGATGTTAATTTAAGAGGATAAAAACCAGAGAAGAAAGGCATAACGTAAGAAAGGGAGGAAAACTTAGAGGAATATTCTGCCTTGGAGCATCTGAAAATGACCCTCAGATGCCTTTAAAATAGGAGATACACATTTCAGAGGCTCCAGATTGATTTAGTCTGTTTCAGTTGCTTCCCAGCTCCATATTTCAAACGCAAGCTAGCTGAGATCATCGATCACAAGTCCTCTGCTATAGACCTTCGCTGAGGCGCAAAACCCTTCGCTTGCAAATCGGCACCAGAACTTGGAACCTTGAAACCGAGATGGCTTGTCTCAATGGAGCAATCAGGGCCATCAGGGCACCTGCCACCCATCAAACCCTCTTGCGGGACTGAAGGCTGCAAACTGAGCGCTCATGAGATCTATGCACAGACCCAGTTGTCCTGGGGGTGTCTGGAATGTCATTCCATGGAGAGAAATTCAACAGACTGCAGGGCTTTCAATGTGGAGCTCGCTGACTTTTAAAAGACCCTTGTTAGATTCGTCAGCAATGCCCTTTTTTAGGTTCTAGTTCAGAAGTATAGGATCAGCTGTTCAGGCCCAATGGGAGACCCTCTCTCTAGGGCAAAGGCAAGAAAGAGAAGACTGGCTAGAAGTTGGATCAAATCAGGCATGGGGAGGAACAATAAGAGAAATTTATTCCTTGGATCATGCCTTGAAATTAGATGAAAAGAGATTCAGGACCAATGCATGGAAGACTTCTCTGCACAAGATAAGGGCAACTGGGCTGCAACATTGCTACCCCACTGATTATCAGCATTATTCAGCTGATTTTTTGGGCTGGGAGCATCCCCTTCTACTTCTCCACCCCAGATGTCTCTCCCCCAAAGTTGTGCATTGGTAAAAGAGGAGAACTGCTGTTTGCAGGAGTGTCCCATTCTTCAGTCCCACTCCGCTAACATGGAGGCAAATTATGGAATCCATGTTCTTAGAAAACCAGCCAGCTTCTTTAAGGAGGTGCCGACAGATGTGACGTGACCAACCTTGTGTGCTCCATACTACCCCTTCCCCTTCAAGTCCAGTTTTAAGTGGGGTGGAAAAATCCATGGAGGAGAGACCTAATTTTGTGTTCATGCAAGACAGAAGTCTGCCATTTAAGTCTTCAGGGGTGTGCTGGCCCCTGAAAGCATTGGGTGCACAGCTCCCATGGACCTCAGCATTGTTTCTAAATTACAACTTTTAATGTGACTAAAGGAGAGACTTATTAAATACATGACTGGAAAGGAATCATACCACCCATATTTAATTTTAATGAAATCTAAATGAAATCTATAATTGCATTTCGGTCTTAGCCTTAGCTCAGCCTACTGTTTGGAAAACAGTCCTGGCACATTGTTCTCGGGTGCAGTGCAATTATGCCACCTAGGTGTGAACCTCAAGGCCTGGAGGGGCCAAAAGATTTGACTGGAATCAGTTTCCTATGCTCCTAAACCACCTTTGAAAAACGGAGTGTTCTAGTTCAGTGGGTCCTTCTCGCCAAATGAACTTTTTAAGAAGCCATGCAATTCCCTGAGCTGGGTTATTGGGAGTGGGGTGCAGATAAACACCTGACATTTTAATTATTGAGTATAAATGTTACTGCAAGCAAGCAAAAGAAACAGATGGTGCCCTGAATTCCAACAACACAGCTATCGTTCTCTTGACAAATTTTACTGCTTACTGATGATCAAGAACAGCATCTTGTGAGTGCCTCTCCCAACCCTCATTCTGTTCCTAAGGAGTAGTTGGGGGATGCAACCATGTTAAAAGAATTTCCATTAAAATTAAAATTAAAAAGATCCATCCATCCATCCATCCATCCATCCATCCATCCATCCATCCATCCAATCTTCTCTCTCACACTCTCTGTTGGGGAAGGGCATCTTCCAAGCCTATTAGGCACTCTTAAAAGAGAGAACAGTCTCCTAGGGTTCATCTTAGGGCCTTTCACACATTTTGCAGCAGGAATCTTGAGTCTTGTTTGCATTGCTGGCAACTCTTCAACTGCTTCTGACTCTCAGAGATTTGACAGACATCAGTTTGCCAGGGACCAGGGTGTCAGTCAACAACTTCTTGAGTTTTGATAAACTTCTGAGACTGTCATCAGTGATAGTATCTACTCAACTTCTCTTCTGACAACCATTTTTGGGGTGGGGGGGTTCTCTGATTTTTCCAAGCATCAGGGTCTTCTCAATGACTCTTGCTTTCATATTATGCATCCCAAATACCTACACTTTGGCCTCATTACTGGCTTGTCCATTGAGCAATATGTTTTTACTCCATCGAGCACTGAATTATTTGTTCTTCTTGCAGCCCAAAGTATTCTCAACAATTTCCCCCACCATAGCAATTCTATTTTTTCCTCATTCTTTGTTTCTGATGGTCTACCGCACAAGTAAAACCACAACTGCAGCCAATCAGAGGATATCATACACTATAAGTCAACATTCAGGTGACATTTGTAGCTGTAGGCTTCAAAACACAATTGCCTTTTCCCCATCTTGTCTCCGCATTAGACTGAACATACAAGCATGGGCTTTGACCTTCTTCCACACAACAGGTGTGCAACAAATGTGTAGAACATGCACCGCAAATATGATTTGTATCATCTGAGCATTATGCGGCCTCTTCCTACATTCCTAAATTTGTAAAACACACATTCCCTTAACTCCAGCTAAAGTTCTTCTCTGTCAACCAACCCATGACAAGGAGCAGCTCCTATGGATGACAGCACACCAATTACACTGCAGATTCAAAATGCTACATATGCCATTGCACAGTAAAGGGTGGAAGCTGGGACGTGTGCAAGAAAAGTACACCAAACTCTAGGCAGAAGAGGTTCTTGAACACAACGGAGTCTTGAACTCAAGCGGTATCATGGATAAGCCTAGGCAAGAACTTACTCAGAACATGACGTTGATGTTTCAGGAAGAGAAGCTCAACACAAAACATTCTTACTGTATAGCAGCCCTTTAGGGATTCCGTATTTACCTGAGCTGAAACAGAGAGGACGGCTTGTACCAACCTCCCCTTCCCAGGAAGCCCCCATCTTCCTTTTCCTTTAGCTGAGAAGATCTCAAGAGGTTCCCCTAGAGATCCATCAAAGACAGCAACCAAATTCTCCATGGGATGATTCACAAGGTTGCTTTTCTCCCTACTCTCTGGTGGGGAGGGGAAATGAATGCTTTGCCAAAAATAGTTGAGGTCACAACAGACAGCATTATTTTATTAGTGCCGGCTGCTGCTCTTCTTTGTTGAAGCAGAGAGATAATTTAAAAGCAAAGGCAGAAGGAGACAACATAATTACAGGTACCTTAAGAGAACACGGTGGAAACATTCTGGATGCAGAGAAAAACCACTAAATGTCTGCTCATAAATTTATCTCCAAGTAGGAGTAGAATATGGACAAAAGTGTTGTGTGTGCGTGTGTCTGAGTTTATTGTGTTGTTTATGCACAATCCAACTAATCTCTATCTTGCACTTGATAGGGCTCAAACTGGAATCTTTTTGTGCTGCTTTGTGTTGCTCTCATTTGTACTGTTTCACTTACTTCGTCTATCACTGCACTGCATCACGGGCTTTGTAACCCCCGTTTCTTCATTCTCTGCTTACACTGTTCCCATGTGTGATTTCTTCTAGATGACACAATGGCTTTGTCATATAACATAACTGCTGGCACAAGCCACAGAAAACAATCAGGTAACACAACGAAGCAACAAAGGGGCAAAGACCCCTCCAGGTGCAGAGTCAACAAGTATAACCCCCTCCTCCCAAGATTGTAGCGATAAAAGCTTCAAGTTATTAAGCTCTCCTAAGATTATCCTTAAGATGCAGTCCTTGAAAGTCAGCCTCCAACTCCCAAAATTGATGTTTTAGTCCAGTCCAGCACATGCAACGTGCAGTCCAGAAACCTGGAGGTACAATCTGATCTTACTAAAGAATCCCAAAACTGACACCAAAGGTATGTGATGGTACAATACTCTGCACATGTTTCATTTTAAAGGAGCCATTTCTCTTTTGCTAAATGCTAATTGCCCAATAACCACTGGCCCAATCTTTAAGTGACATGCAGGAAAACAAATGTTATCTTCCTTCTGTGATGGGAAGAAGGAATAACCTCGAGGAACAGGAGGAAGAGCCGCAACCAAGAGAACAGCCAGAGAATAGAAACTTGAGTCCGGGCCAGAGCTGTAACCCGAGAAAGCGTCTCAGATAAGCCCCTCCCTAGTTCTTGCAAAGACAGAGGGAGGGATGGGGAAGTGCATTCAGACCTGCAAGATTCTGCCACTTTGACCTTATCGTAAAAGTAGGACTGACTTGCCTGACTTCAGTTTCCTAGTCTGGTCTACCTTGAAGGGGGACAGTGTCCCTGCTGAAAGCTCCATCCACCTTGACCAACAGGTGTATAAAAGTCCAAAAGAAGTAATTGCTTAGCTTAATAATTTTTAAATGCATATGCTGCCCAGAGTCGCTGGGAGTCAGGTGGCATATACATTTAATAAAGTATATCATCATCATCATCATCATCATCATCATCATCATCATCATCATCATCTTGTGAAGGCAATTGCTCACTCGAAACATCTTCTGGGAATGCATCAGCCCGTAACAAAAACTTGTTGGGCCAACTTAGCAGCTTCCCTAAACTCTGCACCTTCATGAAAATCAACTGTCCACAACAGGAAGTTTTTCAACCCAGGTCAAGCTGAGTTGTTGATTTAAGCACACGTGCTTGCTGGAGACCACAAAGGCCATCACTGCTCCACCACCAGGGTCAGAACTTTTACACCATCTCAAAAGAGCTTTTGAATGGCCAATCCAAACCATCAGAGTACATCCCCTCATGTAGGAACGTGACTGAACACCACATTAAGAACCTCCTGCCGACGGCAATTTCCTCCAAGTTTCCCTGGCATTTTCTACTGAGTCCCAGACTTCCTCTTGACATGGAGGTTCTACCTGGCAACTACAGATGGGATCTGAACTTCGACATGAAAGGGTAGAGGGCCTCGTCTGGAGAGCCATGTCCTATTTCAGCTCAGATCTTCAACACAAAAGAGAAGATCTTTTTCTAGCTCAGAAGAGGTCACACCTATCGAGGTCTGCAGAATAAGAATGGAAGGTGACCTGGGTAACAATTTTGCCCTGCCCAAAATCCCCTTGGAACCTCTCTGAGAGGGCTTGAAGAAGCATCCCGCTTCTGCTGCGGCTCCCCAGAATTTAGAAGTCAGTGACACACTGCTCCTGCCCATGGAGGTTCTGTGCGGCAGCCCAGACTCAAGGTGAGGTGGCAGGAAGCTAAATCCACATCCGGTCACTCTCTCTGCTCCGAATCTCCATCTGAGCAGCTACACCCCAGAAACATCCCTTTCCTATTAGGAAAACACAGACCCCTTTCCATGCCAGCTGGAACGGGAGCAAACGCCGAGGAGGAGGGTGGATGGAAAATTAAAAACAACTCAGTACTCATTGTTCTACAAGGCGGGGGGGGGACAAATTAAAAAAGACTGACAAATAAACACTCCACAACGCTGTGCTGTCAGCGATGTACAAACAAGAAATCCATCAGCTAGCCAAGTGCGCGCTTCCCTTCCAAGGAGAGATGTCGCCCCATCAGCTCCTCGTGACGGGCTGCTTCCCCCTTTGGAGGGCCAGGGCGGTGGGCTCCCTCCGTGGAATCCTAATCAGGGCTCATCACAGTTCTGTAAAAACAAATCAATAGATGCCCTTGGCAGGATGAGTTAATTAATACTGGTGCACCGCTGCAGCTGTCAGTCTCCCCGTGCTTGAGTGCATTTCGTCCTGAATGCTCCGTTTAGGGGGAGGGGAGGGGAAGGGAAGGGAAGGGAAGGGAAGGGAAGGGAAGGGAAGGGAAGGGAAGGGAAGGGAAGGGAAGGGAAGGGAAGGGAAGAGAAGAGAAGAGAAGAGAAGAGAAGAGAAGAGAAGAGAAGAGAAGAGAAGAGAAGAGAAGAGAAGAGAAGAGAAGAGAAGAGAAGAGAAGAGAAGAGAAGAGAAGAGAAGAGAAGAGAAGAGAAGAGAAGAGAAGAGAAGAGAAGAGAACGTGGGACCAATCCTGAAGCCTTGGGCCCTCCGGCCTGGTGCTCAGCAAAAGCAGGAAAGTTCAGTCTAAGTGGTCCCATTCGGACAGCACATGCCGGCAGAGGCGGTAGACTCAGAGGACGGCCCTGCTCCTAATCCCCAAAGGTGGAAAGCTAGCATATCAAAGTGGACCCCACCTTGACAGACTCTTTGTCTAGAGGGGGCTGGTGTGCCTGGATCAGAAGAGGCCAGGTGCGACCCAGTTTGTGCAATTGTGTGCTGCCCACACTACCTTAAGCAGCTCCGTCTTATGGGAACAGGGTCCAAGAAAGATGGGACTGGGTGAAGCCGGAACAGCAGAAGGCAATTCAGCTGCCTAACCCAGCTCCACGCTGAGAACGGATGCCTGGATGTCCACCACGGGGAAGTAAAGTAATTGTGGGTGGGGAGGGTCAGCAGCCCGGCAGGAAGATGCCTGTTGTCTGTGCGAAGGGTTGTCTGGCCACCGCAGTGGCCTCCCGCAGACGCAGGCTCCCGAAGGCAGCACTGCAGGACGACGCAATTAGCCTTCCACAGAACTTAAAGGGCATCAGTTTAGAGCTCCAGTAAGTGGCTCATGATCACCACTGATCTATTCCAGCTCCACAAAGAGCTTTTTACTGTCAATGGGAACCAGAAGGAACTACCAATGAAGCAAAGTAGGACGAGAAGGGGAGCCAAACGCGAGCCTTCTTGTCCCAAGGCCAGCAGCCCCACCACCCACCACCCCACCATCTATGCAGCTTTCTAAACAGAAGGACGCCCACTCTACCCACTCATGCACAGGAAGTTTCTGAAGCCACCTCCACCCAACGTGGCCATCTAAATGCATCGATAAAATGGGGGCAACCAACATGAGGGATGCCACATTTTATTTTGGTTTAAAGGGTGTGTCCACCAACATCAATGCCCTGGTGCACGCAGGCGCATGACTCCTCACCTCTGAAATGAGAATAAATGCTCTCATGCTTTTCCAGGTCTAACATCTGTTCTTAAAAGGACTAATTAAACCCGATGGAAACAAATAATCATTCCAGAACGGACACAAGAGCAATTCTGCCAGATTATTCCGTCTCCAATTGACAAACTCCAGTCCAGAAGCCAAGCAGTGTGTTCTAGTCCTGAAACTGGGGAACTGTTTTCAAAGTGTTCATAAGTAATATTGTTTTGGTGGGCGGGCAGGGGCCAAAGGCAGAAAAGATCACGAGTCCCGTACGAAGGGTCTGTTCTTTTCTGGGTTAGGCTAAGAATACCAAGACATTTTCTGCTCTCTGTTTCTGGATTTGTCTTCGAGATCTTTTTCTTGAGGCATTCTTTTGAATCCTTCCAAGATCACCAAAACTTCTCCTGAGCTCTTCAACCCACATCCAGCTGGGTCCTTAAGTCAACAGACAAGTTTTATTGTTGACTTAAGGACCATTATTGTTAGGCAAAGATCCATCCTGGAGATTTGATTCAAACACCCGTTAACAGAATCTCAGAATCAGATACAACTCTCAGATTGAACGCCTCTGAATTGATTCAATGATTCGGAAAGGATTTTGTGCATAGCAACCCCTCCTTTTTTTTTCCAAATGGATTTAGAAAATCAACTGCATTAACTTGGATCAATTTGACCTGGCTTGATTTTCCTCATCAATTCAAATCAGACGTGGGGACTCCTATCCTCTGGGTTATTTTCTAACATTGAAAAGCAAACCAGAAGCCCCTTTACATGTGTCTTTTCAGCACATCCTCTTTCTTCAGAAATTCCTCTGAAATTTGTTTGGGGCACGATTCCTCAAACTCTGGGGAGAGGTAACTGGCAATCCATTCCTCAATAATTTCTCAGTTCCAAAGTAGATTTTTTTTTCCCCAAGAGAAGGAAAAAAGGGGATGGGGAGGCTCTACGGGCATGTCTGTATAACACACTCCTTTTCCTTGCCACCCAAAAATCCCACCAGCATAAGAATATCATTTTACACATTGGTTAGAAAGGCAAGCCTGTCCCCATGGTTTCATTTCTGTTGCATCTCTGTCCCTCTTACGTCCGTCCCTTCTCCTGTGAAACCCCAAAGACAGGCTGAGACAAGGGGGGCAAAGCCCCAGGTTTCCACGGCTCTTCTCTTGCCTCCGGATTTGGTAAATTCCTACAAGCGCCACGAGAGCAACGCTCTGGAGCAGGTAGCAAAAAATTACTGCCGACAGCTTTAATTGAGCCTGAAGTCCCATTTACTGAAAATGATCTGGCAGAATAAAAATTCACAAACTGGAGGCCCGTTGTGGTGAAAAGTAAACCCGACGGACTCTCTAAAATACTCAGGGAAACCAAAGCTCTCTGAGGTCTCCGGGCCAAACGTTCAGCAGAGAAAAACCCGCTAAGCTTTAGGGACAAAACATCACCTCCAAAAGTCCTTCAAAACAACAATTAAAAACGGTTGTTTTCTCGCACCTCTGGCAACACAGCTGAGCCGAAACCAGAAAGAAAAATGCACCATCTTCCTCTGAAGTATAATACGTGGCTGTCGATGGCTGTACACCTCATATAATTTTATTTGCTGTACTGCTCACTCCCTATCCGGAGGAACCCTCTTCAACAGAAGGGCTGCGGCACTCAGACGTGGGGACCGCAACCGCCCCCTGAAAACCATGGCCCAAATGGCCCAGCCGCTCTTGGACCTGGCGGCCCTGGGGGGAGCTGTTTTGGCCGGGGTCACGCTGTGCCCTTTGTCTCAGAGGGCCACAAGATTACAACAGGGGGCTCCTGCAGCTTCTGTCCCCTTGGGAGGGTTGATGGTTTCCTCCTTCCAAACGGGGCACGTTAAGACTACTGAGGCTAACTTAAGAAGTCGGGATAGTTCCCTCCCTGTTAATACTCAACAGGGCAATTAATATACCAGACAGGAGCTTCAGGGAATGGGTGTTAAATGAATGTGCTTGGGTAATTTCTCCCGCCCCACCCCTCATTTTCACAACTGTTCTGTTCATGCAACAGGCATTGGTTTTAATTTACAATGATGGCTTCAGTGCAATACTTATAGCCTGCTAAGAGTCTATGGCTGAAGCGGTATACACGTTTTATAACTAAAGACCTGCATACATACATTAGTTCCCTTCCCCACCTGTGCCCTCCCCCCAGCTTAACTTTTCCCCATCTTCAGCCAGCCAAATTTTGGAGGTCAAGATGGCAGCCTTTCCATCCTTTTTTATTTCCTTATGGCAAACCCAGTGCATTCAGGCCAGACACCTGTTGGTCAAATAGTGGGAAGAGGAAGGTCAGACCCTCTATGGGGCTGGGTATTAATTAGGGGGCAGAAGACCACACAGCATTCTGTGGGGTGCACAAACTCAGCGCTAAGCTACCTTCCTCCCTTCATTTACAATGTTCCATTTATAAGTGATTTAATAATAGTGCTCATAACATCAGAGAGACTGAAGGTGCTAATCTAACACTCCATCACCAACAGAACCGAAGATGGGCAGAATGCTAAAAAGGGAAGTGGGGAGGCTGCTTAATTTATTATCCAAAGTTTGGAACCCCACTGTGGAAAGGTTACATCAGTCTCAAACTTCAAAGTATCCCATAATTAAGCAAAAGGGGACAGACTCCTTCAGATAGTTATTTCCAGGCTGCTGCATATGGACGAATTCCTCCATCCAGCCCACGTGCTTTACCTTAATTTCTTTTCTAGCAGCAAATACCCAAACTGTAACTCCGTGTACTGATGAAGTTGTGACAGATACCAGAACCCCCAAATATGCCCCTGGAGAGGGGGCTACAAGGCAAAGGATTTAAGGGTTCATCACACCAACCCAACAGGTTTGGAGCTAGATGAAAAGCAACTTAGGTGTCCCTCTTGGATGACCTTCCAAGGCCGCTAGATCAGGAGTTCACATAGATGGTGAATCTACAAGCAGCTGCTGAGGCTTACAATGGAAAAGGGCACGGGGGCAGGTCAACCCAGACAAAGCTTCTTCCAGTTCCTTGGCCTCAACAGCTGGCCAACACACCCACACACTAATCTTCTAACAGGACAGTCCATGAATTAAATTTAGGCTGTATATCACATATCACACTAGGGTGTGACAAGGCACCGTGTAGCTGATTTCATCCTCTTTGGGATTCATCAGAGGTGGGTATCCAGATATTATTCAATGGGGCTCAACCCCTCTAACATCTGGCTACCTACATCTGACGAATCCCAAAGCGACGAAGCTGCTTATGTGGTGTCTTCCTGGTGATCAATGGAACTGAAAACACACAGTATACGCTGTGTAACAACAGAGAAATCTCACCTCCCACACACCTCCAGCAGGAGGGTGGAAGTCATGTAAACTTTGTACATGGGGGCATGACATAATGCAACATCTGTATCTCTCTGCTCTGAGACCTTAACGCAAGTTGGACTGTATAGAGCATTCTGATACTTAAGGCGTGATGGTTCATTTCAGTTTGGTTCATTGACTCACCACAGAGGGGTTCCCACAGCACACAAAGCCGCAAGCAAGGAAACCGCACAGGAGCTGAATATGAGGTGTGAACCCAGTCTGTGTTAAAATTGTCTTCACTTGATCTTTCACAGCCTTGCACCAACTAACGGGCAGGAGAAAAGCGAGGACAGGTCCTGGACAGCTGAAAACTCAAAGCCCAAAGGCTAGTTGTCCAAGCAGTGCCACCACTGTCCTTGCAGCTGGGTGGTGGGGAGAGGAACGCACCCCACTGATACACTCTCAATGTTAATTATACAGTGAATGTGAAAACCATCCATTTCCACCCACACTTCTGAGAATGGATTTTTTGTGCCTCAGCCCGTGCCCTCAAACAAACAGACATCTGGATCAGAGCTGAAGGCACCAATTAATTGACATGATTAATTGGTTAATTCATTAATTGCTTGTGAAAAAAAAATGAGCCAAGGATGAAGCCACAAAAAGCTGTTACACGCCGATGGCATTTCTGGAGCTGCCTCTTCATAGCCAATCCCTTCCCCCAGCATATATTCGCACACACACAGATCCGAAATAAATGATTGGTTTGCCTTATTCTGTAAACAGATATATGCACACCATTACAAATTCCTAGCTACGAGCCTAAATCTGGCAGGGATTTATTTATGCATGGAGCAAATTTATTTATCAACCATTTATTTAATTTATAGAATTCACCACCACATGACTTAAGAGAGCCATCGGCCAAGACATGTTAAAAGAGAATTAAACAATTTTATGGAAAAGTTCCTCCACAAATTTGCCAGAGCCAAATTTAGAAGCAGCGTGATGCGGAATTAATAGATGTTGTGTAGCAATAGCAAGAGAAGGTCCTTGGCCTCACCATGGATGGTCTTCATCCCAGAGACATCTGGCTGACAACTGTGGGGATGACGAAGGTTGGGCCGCCAGCATGACTCTTCTTACCTTTTCAGGACATGGTGGTAGTACGACATCATGGACAGCTTGCCCTGCTCCATCTGATTTTAATTTTCTTGGCCCACAGCTTGGAAGCACACAGCTCCTGCTAACAGTTTGCCCCAGCCTGGTCCTCTGACCAAGGGAAAGCTATATTAGAATGAAAAGAGATGTCCCAAAAGATTCTAGATTTTAATTAAAAATATGAGCAGAAAGCTGTCACGCTGCAAAGCAGAGCACTAGCCTCTCTCAGTCCTCATGATTTCCCCCCACATATGTCCTCAGGGCGTTATCAGAAAATAAAAATGGCAGGGTGGCTTTGTTTGGAAAAGTGCCTACTCACAGAAAAAATATATATACAAAGGCAGCTGAGATGGTAGAGAGGATCTCACCCACACTGCTTTCTGGTGAAGGGACCCTTTGTAGCTTGGTCATGCCTACCATGACCACCATATTGGGCATCTGCAAGCTCTTCTTCCATGCCAATCGTTCTGTGGAACCACCCACAACATATCCTCAATATATCTCCACCAAATCAATCTTCCAGGCAAATGTCTTCTCTTCGACAAAGTCCAATCCAATTCCTTCATGGGTTACAAGGGACCAGTCATCTCAACCAAAGGACTCCGGTTTGCAAATCACAACTTGTTCAGCCAAAGGGACCCCCCCGTGAGTCAAGCGCTCAGTCTTTTCCTTCAATTCCTCCCCAGGCCTCCACTTGTCAGACCCTACTTCTTAGCATAGCCTATATCCATGACCACATGAAATCAGCTCCAGAAAATGTGATCCTCATAAATTTCTCCACAAGGACAGCAGACTTGGAAAGCATCTTTCTTCAGTCCAATCCATATTTATAGGCCCTGAATATATTTGACCTCCCGGGTTTATTTATTGCAACAAAGACCAATAAAACAGGAAAATACATCATCTGGATGCACATGAGATACAGCAATGAAAACCAAATTTGCATTACCTTGAAGCTGTATTTCTTTCTGCTGCTCCTGGCGAACCTCTCCTTCCAAGCAGCCTCTAAGCAAGGTTTCTTTATTTCTTTCAGGCCAATGGGGGTGACCACCGAAGCCGAGGTTAACAGCCATCTTGGTTTTTCATTTAATTACAAAACCGTGTTGAGACTCAGAAAGAACACAGGTTCAGCCAAGTGTATGCTGAAGTATCGCTCTTCCCGTTAATCTAACCTATGAGAGTTATTCTGCCTTGTAAAAACATTTTGCTCCTTAATTCCTGCTTCTTGATACCTTCTCTGGCCACACAACAGGAGTTTGGCAAGCATTTTGCAGGGACCAAACTATCAGCTTCCTCTTCTACCACTCCTGGTGGCCAACGTCTTCCCAAGTCAACTGAGGGAACTTCAAGTTTAAAGTCGCACAGACGCAAAAGGAGGAAGAACAGTAGCAGCAAATAAAACCCCACCACTTTCCCTTGAGCTAAAGAAAAGGGAAGAATTTATAATGAAAGAGACCCCAACTTTGCCTTACATTGTCAAGACCTTCCTTTTCTCAGTGTAGCTTTGGACTGACTGCTGGACCCAGAGCCCTATGGAAACACGGGACAGAAGCAAAGTAAATTAAACACATTTTTGACTGTTTGGATGAGTAAGAGGGGTTCCCTCAGCCAGTCCTAAAAGCCTGCTTGTTTATCTTTTTCCTTGATGCATCACACAGCAAATGTGCTCCCCAGACAGGCGGGCTGTAGACCCTTCCATTACTTTGACTGCCTACAAGAAGTCGCCAGATCTTCCTGGTGATGGCAAGTACAGTTCAATCTCACCTAATTAATGCACCAACTGAACTTGCTCTTTGTGAGAGCTTAGTCTAAACAGAGCTTGGTGAGAGCATAAATTAAGCTGAGCTCATAAGCACAAGTCCCCCATCTCTCCATCCCCTGCTAACGTCTGTGGCAAAAAAGATTAAAAAAGCAAGTCCTGCCAGTGATATCCTTGACTTGGAACTATAGTTTTCACATTCATTTCTCCAAGCCATTTTACAGAATCATGCAATGCTTGTATCAACTAAATTCCAGCAAAGTTGGCCATCAAGCCAAAATACAGCAAGACGGAACCATGGCTGCTCAAGCAATCTGGGCAGACTTCGACGCCTGGAAGACTCCATGATGGCCATGCTGGTTAGTGTAATGGGAAGAAGGAACAGCCTTGAGGAACAGGAGGAAGAGCCGCAACCAAGACAAGAGTCAGAGAAAAGAAACCCGAGTCTGGGCCAGAACTGTAACCTGAGAAAGTGTCTCAGACAAGCCCCTCCCTAGTTTTCATGAAGATAAAGGGAGGGAGGGGGAAGCGCATTCAGCCTTGCAAGATTCTGTCACTACAACCTTGTAATAAAAGCAGTATTAGCATGTATGACTTTTTTCTTCTAGTTTAGTTGGCATTAGTTTTTACTATGTTCATCAAAAACTTCAATAAAATAATAACAATTATTATTATTAGACCACCACCACCACCACACATCTGGAGGGTAGGTGGGGAAGGCAGCATCAGAACCACACTCAAGCAGCAGGGCACTGGCATCAGTGTCAGCAGTATTGTCTGGTGCTGACCCGATTTATTGGGCCTACAACTCTCACGGGTCCCAGTTCGCGTGTCCAAGACTTCTTAGGGGAAGAAGCTGAAATTTAGCTTTATCCAAGATAGAAGGCAGGTTAGGGAAACAAGCACATTTGGACTGGCATCTCTAGAGACGTGGCACAGGATCCCACGGTCTCGTGTTCACTCCACCGTGCCTGTGGTCCCCCTCCTCTTCCATTCTTGCTTTTTGATCCGTCGGTTCCCAATTGCCGAGCAACAGCTGGGCACCTCCAGATGGGCAGACCTTCCGAAACTTTTGTGCAAGCAGACAAGGATAACCGGCCGACCGGCCCAGAGGGGGCGGCCAGCTGAGAGGAAACTCTGGGCTTTGGCACATAAGGACCCCACCGGGCCTGACCTTCATCTCCCAGGAAAGGAAAGGATTAACGACTCACGTCAGCAGCGTAATGAAATAGCCCCAGGAAAACTCTGGGCCATGACTGCTATCCCGTTAAAGGGCCCTCAAAGCAATGTCAGGGAGACAGAGAGAAACAGCACAGAAAGGAAACCTTTGGCTTTTGTTTCAAGGCGGGGGGGGGACACCCACGACTCTGTTATTATTTAAAACTAAGGGAGCAAACTGTTTGCAAGATTAAAAAGGAAAGCCATCTCCACCGTTGCAACTGATTTTTTTTCTCCTTCATTGGAGTTTGGGTTTTATTTTAAATGGGGTGGGAGGAATCCTGCTTAAGAGATCGATGAAGATGTGGGCAAAATTGTCATTTGATGCACCGCTAATTCCATAAAGGAAGGAAGGCAGTGTCAAATATTTGGGCTCCAAAAATTACCTCAAAGTGCCAGCAAGGCTGAACAATCGTTACCGATGATCTGATGACTTGGGTATCTCACTGCAGTTTCAATAAGGGCACCCCAGTTTAAATCCACATTTTACCATAATGGAGAGGCTACGTCTCTCAACCTGATCTGAGATGAGGACGAATTAGATCACAGCCTTCACCATTCCAACGAAAGAAGCCGCGTGAAAGACGAAGAGCTAAAAATCTCTCCCAGCATGCCTGATACCTTTGATTTTGGGGGGGAAAAAAGAAAAGAAACAATCAAGGGATTTCAGGATTTAGTTAAAGTGGAAATTGTTTGATTAAATTTTGAAGAAAGAAAACGGGAGACCGGCAAAGAAGCCTCAATATGATTGTAAATTCAACAGAAGGAGAAATGAGTAAATACATGGGGAGTAGTCCTATTGGCTTATTTAATTTTTAATTATACCTTTTATTTTGTTGAATTGATGTTGATACACAGTTGGCTTTGTTTGACTCAGAAGCTATGCTGGGTCAGGCCTGTTATTCCTTGGATGGGTGACCCAACTGCAAGGCAGTAGGGTCGATTAAACCCCTTTCAATCGTTCGTATTTTTATTAGGAGGGCAAAGATCGTGCTCAAAGATGCTCACAGCAAAAAGTCCCAAACCCAGAAACAATTTATGCATGTCTGCAACCTGCTCGGGCATTCAAATAAGACACTCAGTTCATTCAATATTAAATCAATCTGCCTCCGAAATGAAAGGGAGGCTGCTTCACTTCAAGGTTCCCAGTCTTTCCCCCAACTTTTTTTTTTTTTAAAACTGCCTTTCTCTTTTGCTGATTCAGCTTTAAGGGTTTTGTGCTGAGATGCCACATCTCTGCACCCCGAAATCAGAGGGAAGCCAAGGCGTCTGGATCAGGAAGAGACAGCTGTGCCTCCCCGGGTTCCAGAGGCTTTCAGCAGGCAAAGGTGGTCTCCCACGGGGGATGCTGGTCCTTCCCCACAGCGGCAAGAAGGAAACTAAGAACCCCTAAGCATGATCTGAATACAGTCACCATGGGTTGAACACTATGGTTTATGGCGGCATTCTCCAACTTGGAGCCAATCTTCCTAACCCGATGCCCACCAGATGCGCTGGGCACCAAATCCCAGAATCCCCAGCCAGCCTGTCCCTAGGATTCTAAAGATTGTGCAACACTGATGGGAAAGGTTTGTTCAGGGGTGAGTGGCTGTGTCAACCCAACCACTTGAGACTTATTCAGCAAACAATGGTTAGAGTAAGTGTGGGAGATGACCTACTAACCTTCATCAGATTCTAGGTCAGTCTAGTTTTTCTACTGTGGATGCACAGAAATTCCATTGAGATCAGGACAGAAGATATTGATTTCCCGTCATCAAAGCTAACAAAAAATGTCCTTGAAGGGCTGTTCTGATGTTTAAGATGACACTGCAGCCCCAGCCTGGGATGATGTGGGAACCTGAAACTGTGAAAACTTCTACAGAACGGAATCCATGAAGGCCCGCAATGAAGAGGTCACAAGGCACCTTTCATCGTCCATCCCTCCTTGTCCCCTGCCTTTTCTTCCCCGGGAGATCTGATGCAATCACAGCCAACTCATCTGCTCACAGCTGAACTGCAGATCTGCCTTCCTTGGCTCTGGGTGACGGGACTAAATGCCCCAAGACAATCACTCGTTTTCCAAAACCATACAAAGGAAAATGAGCTTCTAGTGCTGAACAATTAGCCCAGTGGTTAATTACGCACGCCTGCCGGAAATATCGCTCGGCCCCTGAGACGGCTCCCACTTCTATTGTTTATATTATGTAACAGGAAGATATAATTATTTATTTTATTTATTTTTCAAATTTATATTCCAGGCAGCTAAATAAATCCTTCCTAGGCACTGATAGGACTTGAACGGTGAGTTGTTATGCAAATGGCTAATTATGAAAGAAAAGAGATAACCATAGTTTGGTGCCTTTTAAGACAACTCATGTGCAGAACAACACAGGTAAACAAAGCAGTGATTTCCTCATTTCAGATCATTTCCTTCCTTAAAAAAACCCCTGCAATTTTAAGAGTTCAGCCTGGCAACCCCAAGGCTGAAACACAACAGGGACCACAGGCATTGGAGACCATCTTCCTAGGATAACAATGACATTCAAGTTGATCAAGGCAAACAAAAACGAAGGGATCACACTAGAATCTCCCTTCCTCCTGGAGTTGGAAAAGTAATTATTAAGCCAGCTTCAAGGAAGATTAGACACTTCTGTTGAACTTAGTCGGTCCCGCCCAAAGTTATATGGAACTTCCAGCATACCATCAACTTACTGCTGCTGAAAAATGACAACGAACTCCTCTACCCCTGCATCTCGCTGGTTGGGATCCTGGAGGCATCTGATTGATTTCACGCTTCGACCACCAGGTCTTCTCCAACTTCAGGCTCCCTCTTTCTTCCCTAGCTCAGGAGGAGAAACTTCCACAACTGTAATTTTTACCCCATTCCCAAGGCCATGCTTGCCTACTCAGAGCTTCTTCCACTACATTTGTCAAAGGCACAGGAGCCTCATCCATCCCTAGTGAACCCAAAGCAGCTGTGGGCATGCATTTTAAAACAGCAGTGAACTACAGCACACGATACGTGTCTGCTCATATCTTTTGTGTGCTAAAAAAACAAGCCTGGAGTTATCCATTTCCTCCAGCTTGTTTCTCCCTCCTCTGTGCATATCTTCTTACTGTGAAATTATTTCTGGCCAACATCATATAGTCAAGTCCTCAACCTAGCTCTGCTCTAACCTTTCTTGTTTAGATAGGAGCTCTTAAATCTCTCATGACTCTGCTTAGAAACAGAGAACAAGAATAATGGCCACTGAGCGACATATTGGGTTCATATATCACAGGGCTAAGCCATCATGTGGTTGCTTCGTTTTGGCTGATGGGCAAACATAGTCACAGGCATGTATAGCTGATGGCTCAGTAGATGCTGTGAATCCAGCCGTGGTAGCTTTTTCAACACCCTATGACTCCGTGCAATATGTGAATTTGGCTTCAATGTGCCCGTACTGCCTAACTACAGCTAAAAGCGAACGCCATAATCAGGGCTTAGGCTATTTTAGCAGTGGCATGAAAGCTGGCTAATGTTAATTAACTGTAACGTTCTCTTAACCAAGAGTCCTAAACATGGTTAAAACCAAACCCCAATGAACATTAACACCGCTCAGCACTGATGCTAACGGAACCTTAACCACGGTCATTTACAAGAAAGCCAACCCAAAAAATCCAGGGCGAGATGTGAGTTCTCAGCAATTCGTGCCACGCTGACGCTGTCAAGACCTTCTCCCTATTCCTTTCAATCTGCAGCAAAATTCAGGCTAATTTGAGAAGTGCTAGAAAGACAAAAAAAGATCTGGAACAAAATTACCATTTGGCTCCCACCTCAGTACAATTTTAGCTCCTTTGTTCTCCAGTGATAATGCAGTTGAATTGCTATTTCTGCCTGGTACCCAATACTTGGCTTGAGACTTCAATATATTTTCTGCTGATTTATTAGACCTCTGCAAGGTGGATAATTTCCAACCATCTCACTATTCCAACGTTATCCAAAGCAAACATAATAACAATAGTAATAATATCACATGTCAAACTCTGCACCTTGTAGGGAATGAAGGATGTTGGAAGAGCAGAACTGAGAAGCGGGGCTTAGAACTGAAGGTGGTGCTTCTGAACAGGGGCCCTTTGTGAAATGTTTAGTGCTCCAGTCTAGCTTGATCAAAGGACCGGGTTATTTCACAGCGGCAATTTCTGAATTATCTCCCATCATCATAGACTGTAATTACTCATCCCTGTAAATACGGCCTCAAATGATAAAATCAGGAAACATCTCCCAAAGCTAAGCGTTCTTTTGTCTGTTTACCTTAAGATGGATTGTCCAAACACAGTTTTCATTGGGGAAGGAACACATGTTTTCATCCAGCCAGAAATTTAAGGGAGAGGAAGGAAGGAAGGAAGGAAGGACGGGAATGTGAACATTTTAAAAAGTATGATTTTACTATTATTTAGAAAGTCTAACCAAGTAGATCCAGATGAAATACAACAGGAACGTGTTTAAGACTTGTCCTAAGTTTTATAGGAAAAGATAAAATAAGAATCAAACTTACAAAATGACAGCTAGTTCAGTGCAATTCACCATGCTTTAACCATAGCTTCTTGAAGAAGCCATACTAACCTGGCTTATGTATAACACTATGTCATCTTTAGACATCAGAATTGCTAGGCCACGCTTACTGCTAAACCCCACGTCACCGTTTCCAGACCAACAACGAGCAGGTTCACTCACAGCATTAATGACCCAAACTTGATTACAGCCTCAAACAAATTGTGGGTCTGGCCAACAACTGCATTTGTCCGTAACCCCACCATGATTTAATTCCTCTGGAGGTATGGGACCGATTAGAAGGCGAAGGAAAACCATTTAACATCACGGTAATCCAAGTCTATGCCCCAACCACTGATGCCGAAGAAGCTGAAGTTGACCGGTTCTATGAAGACCTACAAGACCTTCTAGAACTAGCACCAAAAAAAGATGTCCTTTTCATCATAGGGGATTGGAATGCTAAAGTAGGAAGTCAAGGAGTAATCGGAATAACAGGCAAGTTTGGCCTTGGAGTACAAAATGAAGCAGGGCAAAGGCTAATAGAGTTCTGTCAAGAGAACAAGCTAGTCATAGCAAACACCCTTTTCCAACAACACAAGAGATGACTCTACACATGGACATCACCAGATGGTCAATACCGAAACCAGATTGATTACATACTTTGCAGCCAAAGATGGAGAAGCTCTATACAGATGGCAAAAACAAGACCAGGAGCTGACTGTGGCTCAGATCATGAGCTTCTTACTGCAAAATTTAGGCTTAAATTGAAGAATGTAGGGAAAACCACTAGACCACTCAGGTATGACTTAGATCATATTCCATGTGAGTACACAGTGAAGGTGATGAATAGATTTAGAGGATTAGATTTGGTAGACAGAGTGCCTGAAGAACTATGGACGGAGGTCTGTAACATTGTACAAGAGGCAGCAACTAAAACCATCCCAAAGAAAAAGAAATGCAAGAAAGCAAAATGGCTGTCTGATGAGGCTTTACAAATAGCTGTGGAAAGAAGGAATGCGAAAAGCAAGGGTGAAAGGGAAAGATATAAGCAACTGAATGCAGATTTCCAGAGAATAGCAAGGAGAGATAAGAAGGCCTTCTTAAATGAACAATGCAAAGAAATTGAAGAAAACAATAGAATGGGGAAGACTAGAGATCTCTTCAAGAAAATTGGAGATATCAAAGGAACGTTTAGGGCAAAGATGGGCATGATAAAGGACAAAAAAGGCAGGGACCTAACAGAAGCAGAAGAGATTAAGAAGAGATGGCAAGAATACACAGAAGAACTATACAAGAAAGATCTTAATGTCCCTGATGTCCATGCTCGTGTGGTCACTGACCCTGAGCCAGACAGCCTAGAGAGTGAAGTCAAGTGGGCCTTAGGAAGCATTGCTAACAACAAAGCTAGTGGAGATGACAGTATTCCAGTTGAGTTATTTAAAATACTAAAAGATGATGCTGTTAAAGTGCTGCACTCAATATGCCAGCAAGTTTGGAAAACGCAACAGTGGCCACGGGATTGGAAAAGGTCAGTTTATGTTCCAATTCCAAAGAAGGGCAATGCCAAAGAATGCTCAAACTATCGCACAATTGCACTCATTTCACATGCTAGCAAGGTTATGCTCAAAATCCTACAAGCGAGGCTTCAGCAGTACGTGAACTGAGAACTACCGGATGTACAAGCTGGGTTTCGAAGAGGCAGAGGAACTAGAGATCAAATTGCCAACATTCGCTGGATCATGGAGAAAGCACGAGAGTTCCAGAAAAGCATCTACTTCTGCTTCATTGACTATGCAAAAGCCTTTGATTGTGTGGATCACAACAAACTGTGGCAAATTCTTAAAGAGATGGGGATACCAGACCACCTTACCTGTCTCCTGAGAAATCTGTATGCGGGCCAAGAAGCAACAGTTAGAACCGGTCATGGAACAACCGATTGGTTCAAAATAGGGAAAGGAGTACGACAAGGCTGCATACTGTCACCCTGCTTATTTAACCTATATGCAGAGTACATCATGAGAAATGCCAGGCTGGAAGAATCACAAGCCGGAATTAAGATTGCAGGGAGAAACATCAATAACCTCAGATATGCAGACGATACCACCCTAATGGCAGAAAGTGAAGAAGAACTAAAGAGCCTCTTGATGAGGGTGAAAGAGGAGAGTGCGAAAGCTGGCTTGAAACTCAACATTAAAAAAACTAAGATCATGGCATCTGGACCCATCAATCCCTGGCAAATAGAAGGGGTAGAAATGGAAGCAGTAACAGACTTCATTTATTTGGGCTCCGAGATCACCGCAGACGGAGACTGCAGCCATGAAATTAAAAGACGCTTGCTCCTTGGGAGGAAAGCTATGGCAAACCTAGATAGCATATTAAAAAGCAGAGACGTCACCTTGCCGACAAAGATCCGCATAGTCAAAGCTATGGTTTTTCCAGTAGTAATGTATGGCTGTGAGAGCTGGACCATAAAGAAGGCTGAACGCCGAAGAATTGATGCCTTTGAACTGTGGTGCTGGAGAAGACTCTTAAGAGTCCCCTGGACTGCTAGGAGGTCAAACCAGTCAATCTTAAAGGAAATCAACTCTGATTGCTCATTGGAAGGATTGATAATGAAGCTCAAGCTCAGATACTTTGGTCACCTAATGCGAAGAGAGGACTCTTTGGAAAAGACCCTGATGCTGGGAAAGATGGAAGGCAAAAGGAGAAGAGGACGGCAGAGGATGAGATGGCTAGATAGCATCACTGAAGCAATGAGCATGAAATTGAGCAAACTCAGGGAGGCAGTGAAAGATAGGAAGGCCTGGCGCAATATGGTTCATGGGGTCACGAAGAGTCGGACACGACTTAACGACTAAACAACAAAGAAGGCGAAGGAAGGAGTCAGACCTTAGAGGCAGGGACCAATTCCTAACATTTTTAGTTAAATGATCCGAAGTAAATGCTGAAAAAGACCTTTAGCCAAGAGGTGGAGAACTGCCTGGTTAAATGGGCAGGACACAGACCCTTCATGGGGGTGGTTAAAACATCTGCGTCCGTAAATCGGAAGGAGGAACTCTGCATGGCTCAAAAGCAAGTCCAATTTTTTCCCAAGAAAAGTTGGTCAAATTCTGCTGCATTTTCAACTTGAGTGCTTACATCACCGTGAGAAATTTTTCCTTAAACAAAAAGACAAGGGATAAGCACACTCAGTGTCCTCAGAGGATCACAATGTCCTGTGATCTCTTACGTGGGTGTAAGCTGCTCTAACAGAGGCAGTCCTGTATAAGTCAGCGGGCGTTCCTGATATCTAGCCTGCATAAATCTTGGCTTCATTTTAATCTCTCCCTTCTCTGCTGCTTGAATGGTTGCTTGTAAAATTCTGATAACCCTCTCTTCCCAGCAGAAGTTAAAACTAGACCATAAGCATTTTATTTCAGCCCTTCTACGGTTTGGTGCAACGTGTGTGAACCTTCCGTAACCAAGTGCCCTAAAAAAAAGAAGAGCCAGTAAAACAGCGTTTTATTTATCACCCCTAAACACACATTTAGCCAATGGTCTCACCCTCCCAACTGCAAATACTTGGAAAAATTATTCCTGGATACAAAGGTGGGCTCGCGCAAGCAAGGAGATAAATGCATTTCATGAGCTCTCAATTTTGGGGGCGGTATATTTAAAGCTGCCCACAGCATTTAGTGGCGGAAGGAAGGAAGGAAGGATGGAAGGATCAAAGTTAACTGTGAGGAAGGAGGGAAGGAAGGTGGCCCTAATCCATTTCTTTACGTGCATTGCATGGGCAGACCTTTGATCACGCCGTTGTGGTGCCCATCTTGACTTTTGTGACCATCCCTGGGTGGTACTTTTCTTTAAAAAAACAAAACGGACTGGAATGAAGCGAACATTTAACAATCATAAATATTCACACAAACACAAAGCATGCGAAGACTACGAAATGCTCTGAGGAAAGGCAATTTCCCAGCTTCTCAGAAAAACAAAGCAACATTTCATGCCTGGATGAAAAGAGCTGATTGCTTTTAAAGGTCTGGGGATGGGCTAAAAGGGAGTTCTGGTTCTCCTGCCAAACAGCTCTTTTCTCTTAAGCATACACTTTGCACGTGCTCCCCTCAAGCACGCTCGTAAGGCAGTAACGGGCTGAACTGGCGTAAACTGAAGCTCCATCCTGGACCCGACCTGAAACGAGGCTGCCAACCCAACTTAACCAAGACAAACGCTGCCTGTTTTGCGGTCCAAACACCACCTCATTTCACCTCTCTTGCTACTTTGGTTAAGCTAATATGTTGCATCAGACCATGGTTTGTTTTTACTGTGGGCTGAGTAAGCCAGAGCACGTCACACAAAGTCATAAATCATGCTTAAGAAACCATGGTTCATGCTTCTGGCTTAGCCCAAAGCAGACAAGCTCGCTAAAGCTTAATGCAACCTGTGAACCCCGAATGCTTCTCTCTCCAGGCCGGAACATCCGAAATGCCCCGTTTTTGCTGACACGGTTCACCCCTTGGCCATAAGAGCCTTGGCAGCAATTTCAGAAGTGCTCAAACCCTGCCAATGAGTTTTTTTTTAAATTAAGAAATTAAGGACAAGAGAGATGTTGTTAATCACCGTCTTTTTCTGCTGCTGAACTTACAGCCCGCATTTCTCTAAGCTGTCAGGCATCTGATAAACTGTTTTGCTTTATTACCCATGGAAGGGTGATTTCAGGCAACTAATGACAAGAGGCACATGTGGGAGAACAACTCCCCGTCCAGGGTGTTTTGCCTTAATGGGAAGAGAGAGTCCGTTCCCCACACAGGTGGATCAACGCGGAAAGTTTGTGAAAAGTTTCTGCAAGCCCAGAAGAGCTACAGGAATCGACAGCCTTTCCCCCCAGCGCGCCCCCGAAATCACACAAGGCCCCGGGACTTTTCTAACTGAAGATCACCTCCACAAACAACATAAAAAGGGGGGAAAGGAAAGTGCCATTTTAAAAGGATCGAAGAAGTCCAGTGTGGAGGAATTCTGCAAGGCGGACGGTGCTGGGAAAGGAGCGAAAGAGAGCAGGAATACCGGCAGCCAAAAATCCATCCAAGGCTGTGCTGGAGACGAAGCCTTCTGCAGGTAGCAGGGATGCAACCCGTCCTGGCCCAAGCAGGCCGTCTGGACGAGGGCAGAAATACGACAACCTGGGATTAAGTAATTTAATCTGCGTTCTCAGGTAACAATACAAACTTCAGGGTTGAGTGTGCCACGCTCAGGGCTACCTGGCGGTAGGTATCAAAATGATCCAAGACGGCAGCTTTAGTCGCCGTGACTTTTTTGACCCCCGTCAACCACTAGTCTGGCCACTCCCAAATTGCAGCGAAATCTGAACACGAGCTTCTGCCCATATTCATTTCATCTGAGCCCACTGCTTGATTTTGGAGATGAACACCGGAGACGTTGATGAGTCTTTGGTTTCGTTCCAAGGGGGGAAATTTGCTCCACATTCATTCAGGAAAAGGACCAATTGAGATTTCCCTTTGAAATTCCCCTTTTAGATTGAGCAGATTTGATGACTGGGGGAAAAGAGAGAGAGAGGGAATAATCTCAAGCAAATGGTGTTCGTTACCCATCAGAGCATCAGCACCCAACGCAGGTAGAGATACAAAACTTCAAAATACTTTCCCTGCAATATTTCTAACTGTGGTACCTGCAGCCTCAATCACTGAATTACGCCAGGATTAACCAAAGTATCACAACCATGGTTTAAAAGCTGCTCCAGGTAAGGAGGTCTCCCTGCTCTTCTAAATGGTTTCTACCATTTTCCTTTCTGTAATCCTTTTTTGCTTCTCAGTGTGCAAACAATTAACCCTTGGCAAGCCATGCTTATCTTAAACATCCATTTCCAATACTACTTCTTGCTTGGTTGATGACGGTGAAACCCAGGTTTCTTAGGAGGGGGTCTGATGTTACTAATCTAAATCTGATGTTCAAGGGAAATTAAGAGCTTGGAATGTGAGAGTCTTGGATGAGATTATCCACCACTAAATTGCCAAGGTGTTCGTGGGTGGCACAGAGCCTTTGTAAATGCCCGTTAAAGATGGGAAGGCACCAAAGCAGGCCATCATAGTTAGATATCACCCTTCTCTCCAGAATCCCAGATTCCTTCATGCAGAAATACAACCCACAGAACCCTCAAAACTTTGATTCAATTGTCACTTTGAATGTGACAGAAGCAGGAAATAATCTAATACATGACTGGAAAGAAATCAGATTAACTATTTTTAAAAAGTAAATTCAATCAAATTTGGGGTTTTTTAAATTCTCGCTCTCGTCCTTTATTTTGGGGACTGGCATTCCCACTATGGCGCCCAAAAGCCACAGGCAGATGAGAGACGGCACACGCTTAACACTATAGAAAGACTTAATTAAGGTTCCAAATAAACATTTCTCTTCCCATCAATCAGCGGGGAATCACAGCCCAAAGCCGGGGAGTTTATACTGGGGGAGGGTTTGACACTGAGGGGCTGGCTCGTTCTGTTGTTAAAATGAACCAAAAACCCCAAGCCAAAAGCAAAACGCACAGCCTCTCACTCGGAAAAAGGCACTGAAGAATTCACAGTCCAATAAATCTGGGCAAAGCAAGGCACTGTAGCACCGGGGAGCCCAGCGTGAAAAATGGAGGTGAGTCACAAGCAGAAACCACCGGCAAGCCATTTTGCAAGTGAGCATTCTCAAATGATGCATTTATCACTTCTGCTTTGCAGAGACGGGGATGGAAAGAGGCGGGTCAGAAGAAGTGTCAGCTTAAATATCGCCTGTGCACATCCTGTGCGCTCTGCAGAACAAGGGTGCGTGGAGCACCGGAAGAGGGGAGAGGACCACCAGCCCTTCCAGCGCCTTCCTACCCCCCAGGAGCAAGGGGTCCTCAACGCTAGCAGCCCGCATTTGGAGATCCTGGGATTAGAGTCGGTCTTTCTGCAGAGCTGGGCTTCCTGGAAGTGCCTTTTTTCCCAACATAGTTGGGAATCTGGGCTCAGAAGATCCACAATCTGCTCCCCCAAAAGTCAGAATCGCAGAACGCACCTGCAGATGCAGAGAGCCACGACTTATTTAAATGAGGTACCTGCCTGGTTTTTTGTTTTCTGTTTTAAATCCAGCCATAGTAAAAGCAGCGCTAACAGTGAAACCAAATCATTGAATTCATATAAAACCAAAATAGCAATCACAGGATGAGCCGGCTAAACGCTTCGAGGTCAGCATCTCAATAAGCTGCCGAGTTGGTAGGGATGGTAAAAATACAAAGCAGAACTCCGACCTACAGAAAAAGGAGAAAGGGGAGAATAAAACTGCCCACAATCAAATATTCATGATGACGTTAAAAAATGTCAGTAAATCAGAAATACAAGTGATCTCAATTCTCTTTCCCCCAATATCGGCAATAAATAGTAATTCATTTGAATTAGGTTGTTTCAGAAGAACGTTTCACCGGCAGTGGTCAAAGGCTTCTACACCCTTAAACATCCCTAACAAAATCAGGTTTTGCCAGGGAGGTTGTGGGCAAGTGCCCACAGGAAGAGGCCATTCTTCACTTTGAGACCTCGCAGGGTCTTCAGTCATTTTTCTAGTACCGAATCACGCTCAGAATCAACAGGCTAGCCCATGGCTCACTGATGAGATCATTTATTCCGATCAGTCACTGGCCTCCAAGTCAACTTCAGATTCTGATCAGGGTATGGACAACCGCCTGGCCTTTTGGCCTGTCCATGCAACGTCTCTGTTGACTCCTTCCTCTACTTCACTCAACCTTCCCGCTCATCAGCCCTTTTTCTAGTCCATTGTCCAGTCCACTGCATGTCCAAAATATGTGCATTTTTGCTTGCTGATCATTGTCTCAAGAGGATCTTGCCTTTATCAGGTGCAAAATGGATCCATTGGTCTTTACCCAGTCCATGATACTGTTAGCAAGCATTATCAAATTCTTAATCAGGGCCATCTATCTTCTACTTCCCGTCCTTTCTCTGTGTCTAACTTTCACAGCTGTATAGTATCACTGGAAAAACCATTGCTTTAATTATCCTGATTTTTACTGTCATTGAAATGTCCTTATCTTTCCCGATCTCGTCTAAGGCTGGCACTGCCTTCTTCACTAGGATTAATCTCCTCTTTCCTTTTTGGCCTTTATTCTTCAGCCCAAGAAAGCAAAATTACCCACCACCTTCATTTCTTCTCCATCAGCTCTATGTTCTCCAAGTATACAAGCTGATATTACCTTTGTCTCGATATTTAACATTAACCTGCTTGGTTCTCTTCCTATTTTACCTCCTTAGAGAGTTTAAGTCTTCTGCCTAGCCAGCCTGACAGGGTGTCAGTAGCAAATTCCAGGTATCAGTTCTGCCATTCTTATCTTGGTGCTGTAAGTTAAAAGGATATGGGGATAATAAACAACCCTCTCTCATCCCTTCCACTCTTCTGAATCTCTTGGCTTCTCCAAGTAGGGTTTAGACAGTAGTCACAGCAAAGATTCCGCGGAAGAATAATTAGCCTTGATTAGTTCTAATATGTTCCACGCTCATGTCTACACTTGACCACTGGTGATGTGAGTGTGTTTGTGTGTGTGTGAAAACAGCTACTGCTGTGGTAAATATCTTTGTCTGCAGGGATTATTTTATGCCCCAAAATGAATCTTGGCTATGTTGATCAACAGTTTGCCATTCAGCATTTCTCTACTGTATTAATGCTGGTAAACCTGGCTGGGAAAAACTGATTAAAATTAATTCCTGCTGCAAGGAAAACTTCACTTTTAATCACTCTGTTTCAAGGTTACTAATAGTTTTCTGGCCCTTCTACATAATTAAAGAGAGACTTTATCCCCAGCCAAAATGTCAATTCAAATTTCAGCCCACGGAAGGTAATTTATTTGCATGTTCAATGGACAAACCAATTTTCATGGGGTCAGATTCAAAGAGCTCACGCATGATGGATAAAGGAAAATAGCAGCATTTAAAGGTCAGAAAACTTGAGAAAGAAAGTCAAACTTCAGATTTTCAACAGTTCTTGAATTCCCTGATCCCATCCTTATTGGGATTTATCTGGTTAAAGCAGCAAATAAAAATACTAAGTATGCAATCCACTTTATGTAGATTAGCTTAGCAACGTGATACTTACTATTAAATCTCTAAATGGGAGGCTTATTCATTTATAATCCCATCTTTCAAGAAAAAGTCACACGTTTTGCTTTGCTGATCACCAAAGCAGCAACAAACATTTGCAGCAAAAACAGAACTCCGAGGCCATGGATTAAAGCTGACAAAACACTGGCAGCTGCAAGCATGAAAGCAGCCAAGGGTGCTTGCACTCCAGAGGGGGAGCACCATGCCTGGGAAGGACCCATCTCATGAACCCAACTTTTGGAAGTCCAGCATGGAAGAAACAGGAAGATGCAGCTGTGGATTTCCTGAACCTGTCAAGTTCACAGGACGTTGGGAAGCCACTGCCGTTTTTGCTCTTCGGACATCAACCCCGTGGTTATTTGGGCCTGGAAAGACGCTTTAAGGACAGTTCTTGGAGGTCGCTACAAGAAACGACTCCCCCCTGGATAATTTGGGTGTGTGTGTGTTACACAACAGACCGCTTAGATCAGGGGCACTACAGAGTCCCCGGCTGGCCAGACAAAATGTCCACCTAGAAGACGTCCACCTTGGTTCTCACTCTTAAGCAGAGCACAGCCTTACTACCCGAGCTCCTCGTTTTACTGGAGAACTGACCCAGGTCTACAGTCATCCGAAGGGAGCTTCTTCCCTTCATTCGAGATGCTGCACGAACCCCCAGCTCCCCGCTGATTACACCCTGGAATCTGTCTGCATGGCATATCTTAGGATGGCAGACCAGGAATGCTCTGACGCCCGAGAAACAAATCAAAATAGCCAGCACTGTAGGACGACATGGAAAGAGACAGTGATAAATATTTCACAGCATTTATCCAGGAGAACATCTTTCCTCTGCTTTATGAGAGGCTTCGGCTACCTATCTTAGCCTCCCGGAGAGACTTATGGCACCACTGCAGTCTGAAAATCCTCCCTTCTTTCAAAACGTGAGCCAGATCCGTGTTCACCCCGTGCCAGTGCTGGATGGTGACGATTCCACAACACACAAAGAGGACTTCGTTTTGTAACCTGCGCTGAGAAAGCGTGCAATGCCGTTGTATTGCTATCTAATGAAATTATTCAAGGCCTCCAAAAATAACTGCTGTATATCCTGATTTGCACGATGACTGACAGCCACTTCCCAGTAATAATAAAACAAATCCAGAATGTCGAATGGATAACCTAAAACGTACACAAAACGAGAAACAACTTTCTGGGACTAAACTCGCCGAAACTAGAAAAACAAAATTTCAGAAGCAGCAGTAGTCAGAGATAAATGGGGAAAAATGGATCTTATCTAACAAAGGGCTAGGGAAAACAAAAGAATTCATCTGGTGCTGAAAAGTTTGGATTATTGCATACATTTTCTCTGCGTGATTAATTTTGCGCAATTTATTCATCTCCCATCATGGAGCAATGGAAGGTGGACTGCTGTGTTCCCTTTGACTCCACCGATTCCCCTAGACTCAAGGAAGGCTACCTGAGATCCTCCAACTGTCTTGGACTTCAGCTCAGGTAGCCTCGCCACAGGCAAGGGATTGTGGGAGCTGTGGGGCAGAACATCTGGTGGGCCCCAGGCTGACTATCCCACACAGCCATTTCTTTTCAAGCTATCGAAAAGGAGCAGCTGTGTTGGTTCTTTGAAGCAACTCCAAGGAAGTTCAAAGGCACCGTGAAGACTAACCAGTGTAGGGAACAATGAATTGCTCTACGATGCCTCCAAGTCCCACTGATTTTCAGGAGGGCTAGAAACGTGATCGGCCTATTAAGCGACCTTGTGCTGGATGACACAGCCTTCTCCATCAGAGAACGCCTCACCTGCCTTCTCTGATTTTTCTTGCCGATTTGGGAAACCACAGGTGGCCTCTTCTTGGAAACCTGGGTGAGTTCTGTCACTTCTGAGGAATCTGCCATGAACAGAGGGACACTTTGCATTTCATCACCCACCCACCCCCATCTCCCCAGCCGAGGCTGGCCTGTCCCTGGCTGGCTGCGTCCTTGCCTCCAGCTCCTTTGCTAAATTTGGCGCATAACCTCTCCCCAGAGCATCCTTTTGTTCGGCTGCTTCGGACTGCCAAGCACATGCGGCTGCCTCTCTCTGCCACCTCCGCTCAACAAAACTCATTTCCTTATCTTGTTCTGCAGGAACAAGGCTGGGGGGAAAGAAAGGAAGAAAAACATTCCCCGGTCAACGATCTTAAAGCAGAGCCAGACGCTGAGCAATTGAGAGCCTGATCCTGCCGAGCAATCCCCTTTTCCCGATGGGGGTAAAGAGAGCAGGGGGCTAAACAAAAATTCGTGTGGTTTCACAGCAAAAGCCTGACCCTTCTTCAGCTGGCTTGTGCAACTGGGGCTTCGAGTGTTTCCATTCTGGACAAGTATAAACGTCTTTCTTTGCAGGCAATGGAGAGCTTTCGTGCTGCTGCACTGGAGAAGACAAGGAAATGGTGGCACTCAAATAGTGGGAGACTTACAGCCAGGGCCCCCTTCTTAGCCCATCCCCAGAACAACCCTGCCCCCAAATTGTAGCCCTCCTTGAAACTTGAAAAGGAAGAGGAAGCTAGAGGAAATGTCCACTTTCCATGCTCCACTTCTCCCAGGCAGAAGAAATACATGGACAACTGCTTTCTCCCAGGCCCTGGAAATGGCATCTTGGCACGGGACTTTTCCAATTACCTGATTTAGCATCAAAAACCAATCTTCCCAGGATCCGGTATTAACTCCTGGGTGCATCACACATTACAGTATCCCCAGAAACTATTCAACATCTTGAGCCTTTCCAAGGGTTAGGATCCACACCTTTGGACTCAAGGGAGGTGGCCCTCAAAATGAGGGTGGAGCTCATGGCCCATTCTCTTAGCGATTCAAGTTCTAGAGCAGCAAAAAAGGGGGACAGGATCCATCCAAAATACATGAGAAGGAGACCAGCGTGTAGACAGTATCCTTTATTCGTGAGATGTTGTTCCCACTGAGAGCGAGCCTGGAGTCTAGCTATCTGCTGCTTTTTAGCCATGCTGCAATGCTTCGCTCTAGCTGGCTGTGGATGATGGGAAGAGTAGCTGAACCCCTCTAGGGATTTCCAGATGAAGGAAGGCAAGGTTATGCTGGGCCAAGACTCAAACTAGATTCCTGCATCCCTGGTGTTTTAGAAAATCCTACCATCAGCTCTAAATCTCATCTACATCATTTAAAGTCATCCATGGCAGCCCCTTCTCTTTCGCTGACTAGTTAAAAATTATTACGTTTCTTGTTTTCTATTTGTGTTACAAGAAAGAAGGCAACATTTTCAAATCTCAGGATCCATTCTCTTGTTAGCAGACCAGAAAAAAACACACATCGGATCAGCGTTTCTCAACCTTGACAACTTGAAGATGTGTAGACTTCAATTCCCAGAATTCCCCAGCCAGCCATGCTGGCTAGGGAATTCTGGGAGTTGAAGTCTACACATCTTCAAGCTGTCAAGGTTGAGAAACACTGCATCAGATTAAATATTCTCACCTCACCTACTTTGGGGATGAGCAGCAAGCAAATATTGCAAGGAAGTAAATCAATAAATTCTCCAGGAGAAATGCCTGAAGAAGACATCTTTGGGAAGATGGCTTTTGATTCACTGCTGACACATTATTCTGCCCCCCTCAAAACGACATGTAAAATAATCAGGGGAGAGGGAGAAAAATTGCTTTCAGAAAAGGGGCTCAAACAGAAGTAGGATCAGCCCAGGGGATCAGCTCATCATGAGAATCAGCTTGACACGTCTCACTCATTTCGTTGCCTCTTCTAAGGTTGAAGACAGACGTCATATTAGAACAGGTGGGAAGCAACTTCTCTGCATTAAATTCAAATATACCTTGTCAAAAATGTTCACGTTCCGGAAAAAAAAAGCAGCACTTGATGTTTGCAGAAGAAGCCACCTGCTGCAAAGTGTTGCCAGTCTGTGTTTTTAAAATGCTGTTATTCTAGAGGACGAGGAAAAGTGGTGAGACGGTGCTGAAAAGGGTAGGAGGAATGGGGGTAGGGGTAGGCAAGGCCCACCGTCTGGAAGAGACGTAGCATGTGAGAAAGGAAGCGTGTCTGAATGCGGCACATTGGTCTGTGGGTTGTGGGATTCCAACTGGGTGGTATTTGATTAAAAACATGCATGTCTTTTAACAGTGGGGGACTTTTAATGCTGCCCAGTGCACAAATGCTGGAAACAAAGGGAGTGTGGAGAAGCAAGATGGATGTCAGCCTTCCCTGTTAGACCGGACAGGAAACATGACCAGATGAGCTAATTCTACTTTATTGTAAAGCTACATTAACAGAATCCGGCCAGCCTGAAAGTACAAATCTCCCGCAGTCTCTTTTACAGCCTGAGAAGTTAGGGAGGGTCCCTTCTGAGCCTCTTTCTCCACCCGTTATGCAGCTGCGGGCTATGCCCTCTCTTATCTGACCGTTCCCCAGGCAGCGTCTCTTCGCCCCGTTTGTCAAGGTCTTTCTCGCTTACCATTACATCGGAAGAGGTCTGGAAGTCCAAGAGCAAGACATGAGCACTGACAGAATGGCCAGTATGGGAGAAAACATTCTGACAAAATGGACACCCTGTGGATGTGGTCAGTCACAAAGACTCCCATTTACCTGAAAACAAACTGGTGAGACTGTTCCTCACACCATCTCAAGCCCTCCAAGATGCATTCCACCAAACCGGCTTATTTTTGCCTCTTTCTAATCCACTATTTTTTTTATAATTATGAGGCATTCCTAAAAAAGAGAGAGACAAAGCTGGTGCCATTTACTTTGTACCATGCCATCTTCTCCTATGTATTACCGTAATTAAAGAATCTTCATCGAAGGCTGCTGAACCCCAAGAACACAGTGGACAGGTTCCACACAGGAACCCCCAAACTATTTCCAGGTGTTAAGCTCAGGGGCTTAAAATGCCTCCTCCTTAGACTCCCCACCCTAACCTCAAACAAGTATGAAGGACAAATTTAGAAGGTCTACAGGACTGTCTCACCCATTTTATCTAACCCTTGGTTTTCTCTTATAAAATTGATTTTTACCCTTCTGAACTATTTCAATGAGAATCTGAATTGTTTCTATTGCCTTTGGTTATTTTATGAACTTTCTCTGCAGTGAATTGATGGTGCAAAGAAAACTAAGGGTGTAATTTCAAAAGAAAGAAACGTATTTATTTGGAAAGTCATTTCCTTCCTAGCACACAAAATAAGGTGGGCTATAAATACCGTGATACACAAGTTTAAAAGTCCAAAGCCAGTGCACAGCCTCAGCCCATTCAGGAGGATGAGAGGGGAACAGACAAAGAAAGAGAGGCAGAGGAGAGACCAAGAGAAACATCTTGGTTTGTACTAGAATTTAAAAAAAAAAGCAACAGAAGAACCAGAACGGCGGGGGACTAAGCTAACTTAGAAGCACCATTGCGAAGTGGTAAGCAAGGCAGGTTGGTGTCTTTCCCATCTCCGTGATGAAAGCTTGCTCTACAGGTTAACTCTGCCTGCAGAGCAAGAAAGCACCCCTTCTCAAGCTGCAGAAAAACGTTCTCTTCTTTGTTTGAGAGAAACCTAACAGGTTTTCTGATGCTCTAACCCAAATGATGCTTAAGCCCTTGGAGACATCATGTGCGGAGTCCTCAGAGGGGCGGGGAAAGGAGGACAATCACAGTGGATCAGAGGGAGAGCATAACGGGAGGCGTGAGTGGAGCTGACAGTTGCGTCCTTCTCCGCACAAGGAGCTGTCCCTTCAGAGGGCAAAGGGAAGTCTCTAAGCGACAGACCGACCTTCCACCCTGTGCCCTACTGTCTTCCCTTAAGAAGGACAAAATCCTAGAGAGCGACTTTCTGCCAATAAACCATTCCTAAAGAAATGATGGTTCAAGACAGAGTGGCTCCCAATTGCTAGAAGCTAGACGACGTTCTGTTGGGAATATGTGGATTCTGCCCTCTGTGGAGGGGGTCCAACTTCACAGCCTTGATGCCGCTCACAACTCATGGATTGGATGACTTCTTCCAGAAAGCTGAAACATGGCATGAATCCATCCTGCCCAAACTAGTATTGGAATTATGGGGTTTACAATCCAACATGTTCAAGGTGTGCCAAGGCTGGGGGAAGCAACCATAATGTATAATGTACCACTAGAAATCAATTTGTTCCAACAATAATATACCAGAAGAGCTGTACGGGATCAAATCCCTGCTGTAACTTGCTCCTGTTTCTTGCTGGACGGCCCAAGGTCTCAATCATGGGAAGGATAAAACGCTCCCGTTATTCTTCAGTCAAACTTTACCATGTCCAGGGGTCCACCAAGAGCATCTCCACTGAGAAGGATCAGGTAGACTGGGAAAGATCTCTGCTTAAACCCCCAGCGAGTCACTGCCAAGCAGACAATGGCTGGGTTCACACAGCACCCTAAGCCATAATTTGCTCTGTTTATTCTGGCCTGGCATGTTTACAAACTAGCCACTTTTGTTTGTAAACTCTACTTTATGGCATAAAGTACTGGGCTAATCCAGCCAATCATAGTTTAGTCGTCAATCCAAGATTAAGGTCAGCATGGTGTGATCCCAAAGAATGTGATCCGGGATATTTCTTAGTCACGTTTCATAAAAGCCAAAACAAATTGCAAGGTGTGGTCCATCAGGTGTATCGCTGGGGGCCAGAGAGGGGACAATTCACTTGTCTTCAGGGAGCACGCAGGCCGTTAAATGCCCCTCCAGTGGAAAGCACTTTAAGGTGCCGAAGCAATCTGATGTAAGCAGCCCATGTACGTACACTCCATGCTTCAATGACGCATCTTCTCACAGAGGTGGCTTGATTATTCGTCACAAAGCACACAGAGCTTCTTGCTCATTAGTATGCAACAATATTAACGGCCCAGCTAGCCAAGGGTTGCACACTGTAATACCTGCCATTTTAATTTTATGTTTCCAACCTCCCTTCCCCTCTTTGTCTCCACAAGCAAGTCTGGGGCCAAATGTTCTCTATTTGTTAAAATACTCTCCCCCTTGATGAACAAGCATGCACAGAGAACACTTTGCACTTACAGCTGGGGTAATACAATTTATCTGGTGAGAAAAAAGGACCTTTGACAGCATCTCTCACACAGCATCCAATTATGGTTATCAATAAAAACAAACACTTCAGACTGCTGCTTAATTAAGTCTCTAAGGTTCTTCCAGCTTGATTTTCTTGTTTTGATTTCAAAGCTACTCAAATTTTTGATAATTCAGTTGGGCTGCATAACTTCTTTTGAACACACTTTGCAATTGTGGCCCTATCGAGCTACACGGTCAGCTTTTCTTTGACATGATTGTCATCGTCATCTACTGAGCTTCAGATAGAGCATGAAGCTATAAGCAGTCATCAGAAGCTCAAAAGTGGAGTGTTTCATTTCCTCCTTCCTGCTCCAGAACTACACAACTGACCCCACTTTTCAGCAATAAGCACTTTGAGCATTTCTGTGCCATGGAAACCACAGCTAATGCAGACCACAAGCCAAAGATGGGAACCACCCTTGAAATACTATAGTTCCTAGAAAAACTCATGTCCATTCATCATAGTTTGTGCCAAGATAATAATACAAATCACAGCTAAGAAGCAAGCAGGAACACATCTACTCCAGACCATCAGAATCTCATAAATTATATGAGCTTGACCTTATCATGAGATATAGAATTTGTAAGGAATGTATCAGTTTTCCCCAATCTGGTGCCCTCCAGATGTGTTGGGAAGGTTTCAGAAACTACTGTCCCAACACATCTGGACAGTACCAGATGACAGCCATTATATACAAATAGAGAGAATCTACAAGGATCCATAATAGTCATGGTGAGCATGTCGAGAGAAAGGGCAGCCTTCCTGTCCAAATGAAGTGTTAATAATCTCAAGATTGCTGCTATGCTCAGACATGTAGGTCAACTATGAGAAAGGTTTCCAGCCCCACCTTGCAGTTCCAAAGTGGAGGTCATGGCAACTAGACTATCTTTTGGACACTGAGAGCTCCAAGAGGAGGAAAAGACTGTCACCAACATCACATACAGACTCACAACGTGTCAAGGAACAGGGCATGCTGGCCACAAGGTTTGGCTTGCTCACCAGTCCAACCCCCCAAGTTGTGGGCCCATCTCTGTGACTGAAATATGGACAAATTCAGCAACAGAAAAGAGTTTACTTGTGACTAGAAGCAACTCTAGTACCCTTCCCAGAAACAAATTCTCAGGCTGAATTGAAGGCCACGTTGCATTAAAGCATGATTCACTGAAAAACAGTCACACCTACCGAGGCACAGACAACATACTAAGCTATGCATCATTGTTTACAAACCACATCTGGCAGAATTTAGAAAGCCAAAGCCAAAGTGCGAGAATCTAGTCTCTGACTTATGTTTAATTAAATGATGGGTGTTAACCTCATATTCAATCCTTGCGGGCAGTCAAGTACACCTCTCCGTTTTCCCTTCCAAAACCTCACCTTCCAGGGGGGCCCATATAACACCTCCGTTACGCGAGCTGCATCAACTGTCCGTTTGCTTCCGGGTCCAGTTCAAGGTGTTGGTTATCACCTTTAAAGCCCTTCATGGCGCAGGTCCAGAGATAACCTGGACCTCAGAGCCGTCTCACCCGTTACACCCAGCCTCCCCGCTCGGCCCGGCAGAGGGGGCATGCTGCGGACCCCGCCAGTCAGGGAATTTCGACTGGCGGGGTCTAGGAGGAGGGCCTTTTCTGCCGTGGCCCCCGCTCTGTGGAACCACCTACCACAGGAGCAGCGTGAAGTCCTGGCCACGCCAGACGGCCTGGGGGCCGGATGGGGCTGGCATCGTCAGAATTGGCTGGTGGGGTAATTGATTCTACCCCCCCATCATCTTGAATGTTTTAGACTTTTTATGTATACAGTCTTTCTATATAGTTTGATTTTTTAACTAAATTAATGTGGATATTTATATTTTTAACTGTTTTTGAGGTTTGATTTTAATTGTGAGCCGCCCAGAGTCACCCTCTGGGGGAGATGGGCAGCATATAAATTAATAAATAAACAAACTTCAGGCATATGTTCTGGCACCTTTGTTCTCTTAACAGCCTCCAGTCCAGGCAGGGGAAAGAGTGGCTTTTCAGCTCTGAAAAGACCCCCCATGCCAGGCCAGCCACAGCCGTGGAGTGGGACCCACTGGTCTCCTGCAGCAGGGAGACGGTGGAACGACCAAGCAGGGCCTTCGCTCCAAACCGACGAAGCGAAGACCCCCGGGACAAGAGCATCCGTGGCCCATTTGGGTTTCAGGCCCGCCTCTGCTTCCAGACCAGACCATGTCGGGAACTACTGATGACAGGGGCAAAAACATTTCCTGGAAATGTGATCGCCTGTTCTCCACTCCGTCCTTCCTACACATTTGCTGAGGCACGTTGCCAACGAGGTCCCATTACTGGACAGCCCGGTGCATTTAGCCTTCTTGACACCGGGGAAAGGAAAACAAATCACAAGAGAAATTCCTCCTCCAGGCTTCTGACAGGCTACCCCTGGATAATTTCTGGATCTGAGAGTAAGCCCGGGTTTTTCAACTTCGGCAACTTATGTGTGGACTTCAACTCCCAGAATCCTGGCTGGGAATTCTGGGAGTTGAAGTCCACACATCTTAAAGTTGCCCATGTTGAGAAACACTGGCCCACATCCAACGGGAAAACATGGTTTTAGAGCTGGGGGGCTCTGGTGATTAAACTCTGGCATAATTAGTGCTTTCCCCCCCAGTATACCGGGCAAATTGAGGAACATCTGATCTTCAGCGGAACGTAGTATTCAAACCTGTCTTTCAATTTCCTCCAAGTTTTTCCCCCCAAGAAAGGAACTTTTTTTTTTAAACTTAATTTTCAGGGATCTTTTGAGCTTATTCGATGTTTGCAAGCTAGAAGGGCCTTTTCTCCCCACTGCCAGTTTTTCTCCATTATTCCTAGCCCTCTGGCTGCTTCTCCCTCTTGTTCTGAAAAGCCTCCTGGGGAAGGTCTCAAGATCTTCCTTGGAAGCGTGGAAAACCAGGAGGCTGCTGCGAAAGGAAAAGCAGGATGTTCTCACGCCCTCGTGAAGTAAGTGCAGCGCTACCCTATCTCGCTGTGCGAGAATTTTCATTTCAGTTTTCTCTCCCTTTGACTAAGGCGATGATTCTAACTGAGTAAGAGTGGTCAAACACGCAAAATTGTTCCGGGGTTCAAAAAAATGATGCCTGATACAAAACTGATGGAGGCCTCATTTTGTCACTTACTGATTTGTTAGATTTCTGCTCTGCCTGTCCTGCACGAGTCAAGGTGCCTTCGATAGAACCCCTCCCCACAGCTGTATCCCCACGGCAATCCTGCGAACAAGAGAGAGCAACTAGCTCGAAGTCACCCACTGCACTTCCATGGCTGGGCATCAGCTTGAACCTCAAGAACCTCCCAGGTCCTCCTCCAATCCCTTAACCAACTTTGGAAGATCCACCACCTCTGGATAATGCAGCTGAACCCAAATAACAGCCCGTATGAGGAATTACACCGCAACAATACGAGCGCCCAAATGTAACTGTTAGCCAATTCAACACTATAGGCATTTTTTTTAAGATGGACTCTTCCCACCAGACATGCCAGTTGTTGATCCTTGGCTTTAGGAGATGGCTTCTTGGCTTTTGTTTGATTCCATCACATTTCAGTGGGTAGGTTTTCCTGGTTGAAACATGGACTTCTTGTCAAGGCACCAGTCTTGAGGTTCCAATGATAAAATGCCAGATATTGCTACATGGAGGTACATGAAAAAGGCAGTATCATTCCACACCTAGGCGGGAGTGGGTGAAGGAAGAAATACTGTCGAATATCTTCTTTCCCCTCACATCCCTCTTAACTCACACTGGCTTGTCTGGCATGTATTTCTTTTGCTCGAGTGCTGCTTTTCCCTTCATTTCCCCCAAAAGCAATTTAGCACATCTATTTCACCAGGTGAACAATGTAATCCTTTCTTGCCGAAAGCCCCTGGACATCTCAAAAAGCTCCTCGCAGTTAACGCAGAGGGTTGGTTGGCTTTTGCAGACAGCCCCTGTGGGGGTGAGGGCTAATAATGATCAGGACTGCTGCAGACATGGAGTTGCAATCCTGCAGCAATCTTGAGAAAAAGTCCTCTTGCGAACTTCTTATTTGCTTGCAGAAGAAATCTAATTCAAAGGCAGGGCACCATGTCAATAAGTGGATATTATTTTATCCTTTGTTCCCTAGTTGGAACAGGAGCAACGCTAAGATTCTAACCTGTGGATGGTGCATCTGCTCTCTCTCTCTCCTATTCTGGCTCCAAGAAGCTGAGGATCTGCAGTCCTCTGTTCCTAACGCATGACCCTCAGAATAATGTGAGGTAGGTTAGGCTGGGAGTGCAGAACTGGCCAAAGATCATGCAGTGGGACTCGGAGCAGAGTATTGAATCCTGACCTCCCCAGATACAGACACGGTTCTGCGTATCTTACTCTGCCCTCCCAAACTCTTGATTGTCCCCCTGACAAGAGTTCCTTAGGGTGGGATGGGGTCGAGGAGATGAGGACCAGAAGGATGCCAGATGCAGGCTCATCAAAAGTGGTAGAGACACAAATCAGATCTGAGCTCCGGCAAAAAGGGCACCACCAGGAACACTAAGAACTCACTGTAGGACTCAACAAGAGAACAATTGTCCCTGTGGGGGAGACAAGCCCTGAGCGCTCCCCTTGCTTGCTGCTGAGATGAGGCTTAAAGAGCCAATGACATTTTTGGAATCACCGGAGCCAGTGAAGCTCTTCCCCAAGTGCTCAAACGATATCCTCAGGCTGGGTTTGTCTAAAGGGAAATGGTCAGAGTCTGGGGAGACCCAGAGTTCATCTTACTTGGAGTTTTCTGAAGAGCTTTGTTGAGATCCTGATCCTGGGGACAGGGCAGGATTCAGATACAACCTGAATTACAAAATGCGTGGAGACTAGCTGCGAAACACTCTTCCACCGAAACAGCCAATTTTGGTTCCCGAGACTGCACCTACCTCCTGCAAACGCATGCCTAAAACGGAATGCCACGAATTAGGTATATTACTCCAGATTTTCTTTAAATACATCATTTATGCTCCTCCCAGGCATTCCTCCTTTCCTTCATAAAGAGGTGGGGGAGGGACCCATCCTATAACAGCCCTCTGAAAGCGAAACCACCCAAATATGGCCACCACTGCAGTTCGATTCAAACCTAGAAATGGACTAGCCCTCTTACATTAATTGCTAGCAGGCAAACAGTTTCTCACTTTTCTGCTGCAGCAGTGAGAAGCATTCTTTGGAGGGAAATCCTGTATGTTGCATCCTGTTCATGACAGATGGGTCATCTGTGAACAGGAAGACCGTCTTGCAGAGATTTAATTGAAGTTTGTTTTGACTCTTTCACAGCCTCCAGACCTCAATGGAGTGAAAACATACAGTTGAGTATCACTGGTGACACCTAACCTCAAAGTGGTAGATGATCTCTCCCAACAGTTTCATGTAGATAGAATGGTGTTATGAAGGCCACGCTCAGGGAGATAAGCATTTCCTTAGCCCCCAGCAGGAGCGTGGGAGATTTAAGATGATGAGGCTGGCACCACCCTGAGGAATTCACAGTGTTGTGGCTTGCTGGCTTGGCAAGTTAGATTCAGTCTGGAGAGATTTCTGTCTTGAGGTGGAAGCTAATAAACGCAATAGAACTGTATCTGCACTGTCTCGTGGAGTTCTTTGGGCTGAACCTGACAGTATCAAACACCATGGGCGAGAGGTCCAACCCTTGAGGTACCTCACACTAGAGTAACCAAGGAGCTGACACTAACTACACCCACATATCAAGCAGCCCACTCACTCAGGAAGAAGCAGGACCACCATAACCATTACCAACCCCCAATGTCTGCAGATACTCAGAAGGATACTACGGTCAACAGTGTTGGACTCTATTTAGAGGTCCAATGGGACCTGGAGGGGCACACTCCTTCCACCCGAGTAGAGGTCATCATCCATCTATTCACCAGTCTTTCCCAACCTGTACCTCTATGGCCTAGAGTAATTCTGGGAACAATCGTGTAAGACTGAAGAAATCTGGTCTTTCTACTTCTATAATCAATCCATTGAATGGAGTTCAACACTTACAGATATTTTTTTTTTCAACTGGATCATTGGCCTAATGCAATAGTCATACCTACTAATTTTGAAAATAGTTGATGGGGAGAAAGAAAGAGTGATTGATTGTCATGTTTTGGAAAAAGCTTTCTTGTTTCTCAAGCTTATGTAGGCAACCACGTAATTCCCAGGCCTGGGGTTGGTCTGCTGCGGAGCCCCAGTTGTGTTCTGTTGTTGTTATGACTGTTTTTGTCTGGGCTGTTACATTCTGCTGCTGTATTTTTAACTGTTTTAGTTGGGTATTTTAATATTTTGTAAGTTGTCCAGTGAGCATGAAATTGAGCAAACTCAGGGAGGCAGTGAAAGATAGGAAGGCCTGGTGCAATATGGTTCATGGGGTCACGAAGAGTCGGACACGACTTAACGACTGAACAACAACAACAAAAGTTGTCCAGAGTCTTTTGGAGTGGCTGGCCAGAATAAATTTAATAATGACAACAGCTTAAAACTGCACTGATGCTATCACTGCCTTCATCTTCTAGCCAAGATGTCAAACAGAGCTACAACAATTTTATAGGTACCTGAGCTTGTCCTGGGGGGGGGGGGGGGGGTTATCATCATGTTGGGGGGGTATTATCGTGTTAGCACTCCAAGTGAACAAGCTTAGAGACACACGATCCTTTGCGCTGTTTGGAGCTCTATTTTGGTAGACCTCCCAAAAATACTTCAACAATTCGGAAGCTGTGCTTAAGGAGCTGGAAGCTGGAAGCTGACATCTTACGTGGCTTTATTATGGCACAAAAAGAAGCAAAAATCAACCAGCCCTTCTCCTCCTATCACTTCCAAAGTGAAGGTGGCTGAAATACGACTCCGCTGATCTAGTCAGGGCCTTCAAAAGGAGGAAACTAAGATTTGCAGTTTCAGATCCCGAGTTTTGACAAATGCGTAATGTTAGGCATGCACGTTAATCAGAAGGGGCTCTCTCTCTGGTCCGCTGCTATGTCACGGTGCTTGGAGGAAACCGTCGCTGAAGAAAGCCAATAAGAAGTTGACTAGCCGGCTCCCCCAAGGAATTGTAAGGGAGATCAGGAAAAGGCTGTAGACGCCTTTGATGATGGAAGCAGCAAGGAGCCAACAATGTACAACATCTTGGCTGATCAAAGACTGAATTTCTCCCCAACGCTTGTCACTGTAGGGCAAATGCAAGAAACGCATTTGAAGCAGCAAGTCGTGTTGTAAAAGGGCTGTGCGTTCCCAAGGAGGGAAAGAAGGAATGCAGGCACGTTCCAAAACTAAATGTCAAGGCTGGTGCAAAAAGAGGAAGAAAGAACAGCAAACCAACAGAGGCAGTTTTGGGAACAATGAAAGCGTGTCTTGCCATCTACCTTTTGAAGAATGCAAACCTGCTCAGCAAAAGGAGAGTGCTTGAGGGTTTGTTTGTGCACAGCAACGTCTTGGCTTAACATATGGCAGGTCTGCTTAAGAGGAAGCCAAAGGTGTACTTAAAACAGACTGCAAAGGCAGGACAGGCGAGTGAATGGGAGGGGAGGATGCCAGTGGGAGACAGCATTCACATCTTTATTTTATTATCATTTGTTATCTCAGCAGGAGGAGGTGCCACTTTTATTTTATTTTAACCTCAGGCTGAAAAAAATGGCTGGCAAATAAAGAAGAGGCCCAACCTAAGATATTGAACAAGGCAGCTGTTGGCAACACTCTGCTGGAATTCAACAAGATTCTGGGACCCCGCAAGGGACAAGCTTTGCTCTGGATTCACTCAACGTGCTTAACTGGACTACTGTGTTACCCCATTTGGAGAGTTTGTGCAATACACCAAATCACCAACGGACCGGCTGCACAACACACCAAACAACAAACAGCAGCATATTGTCAAACACAAGTGCAAGGTGGGGACACAAGTTGGAGAAACCCAATCTGAGGACCCTGGTTTTATGACCACCGGTCTCACGTCCCCAAACTTCTTCTAATGCGGCAGCTGCGGTTTTAATCATTCCTTTTACCGCAAAGACAACTGCTTAGAAGGAGCTTGGAAAAAAGGCTGGCTAATCCCCGGGGGGCCTTTGATTAACAGTCTTCATTCAGCAAACTGATTTAACTGATTCACCTGTCAGATAAGGAACTTAGGAAACAATCTTGTATGAGATACAACTGTTCATCTGGACCCAGCAACGGTTGTTAGCACACAGCTGATGGTGCTAAGTTCAAGATCTGGGTTCATCAGGGATAGCTGGGAAAGATATTTCACAATAAACCCTTATCTATGGTTGGTTCAGTAAGCCACCATTGTCTTGCTTCACTTATCCCTCTCAACCGTAAAAACCATCTTGAAATATTGGAATACACCAAAAGATGGGATATCAGTGGGATCACACAACACACTAAGCCAGTGTTCCTTAACCTTGGGAATTTTAAGATGTCAGGACTTCAACTCCTGGAATTCCCCAGCCAGCGTGCCAGACATCTTAAAGGTTCAGCAAATTGCATTCAGGCCTAGCACAATGTTTCTCCCCAGCCAGTCTTGGGCACTTTCCTACAGCTACACTGAACCCTACCTTCTCTCCAGAGCTCCTTTTGAAGATAAGCATGGTTGGGTCCGACCAAAAGTATTTTGCTTCCCCCTGTGACCAACCAAAGGGTTATAAGAAAATACAGCACTGCTATTTACCAAAAACAGCCACTCATCAACCTTGCAAGAATCTGTAAATATTGCCAACAAACGTTTAACCCAGATTTTAGATGTATGTGTGCACAGACACACACGTCTGTATGTATCTATTCTACACCACTCCAACAATGAATAGACACACGTCTGTATGTCTCTATTCTACAGCACTCCAGCAATGAATGGGTGGACAGATCAGGGTTTCTCAAGCTTGGCGACTTTAAGACGTGTGGACTTCAACTCCCAGAATTCCCCAGCCAGCCAACACGTCTTAAAGTCGCCAAGCTTGAGAAACCCTGTATTAGACCTACTTTTTTGAATAGGACAATGTAGTAGACATCTGCAGCATGCCAGACATCTGCAGAGTGCCAGGCTGAGAAACAGACAGGGCCCACCGTTATCCTGGCTGTGTAAGGGAACGGAGAGATGAAGGAACGTGAGAGCTGTTCAGGGAACAGAAATGACAACTCAGCCCTGGGACAGTGGGTCGCATGGGGAAAAAAGAGGGGCTTTCAAGAGTGATGTTAGCCCTGCATGGTAGGGCGGGTCGGGAAACAGACACTGCAAGAATTCCAATGTAATAGCAGAATCTTGAAAGGCTGTCAGTTTCTCTCTGCCCCTTTAGATACCAAGCAGAATCAAGGCAGGGTGATGCTGACTTTCTTTCTCACCCCTTCCTCTTTCCCAGGAATAAGCTGTCATTTTTCCTCCCTGAATGACTCATCCATTCCTTCCCTCAAGGTTATCACTACATTCCCTTACAGGCTGGCTTTCAACAGATAATGCTGTGGCCTATGTTTAAAATATAAACAAACAAACAAACATCGTCTCGTTTCCTGCTTGTGCTTTTAATTTCAAACTCGTATACTTTTCCAAAAGTTGGGGAATGAAGGGCAGGCCCCTTAAGAGTCCCAGAGACAAGCCAGGAAAGAAAAGTTATAAGTATTTTAAATAAATATATTTCTGAATCTTTGGCTTGAATACTAGCGCCGTTCGCAAGATGACTCCTTGTTTTCTTTCTCTTCCTGTAAAATAAAGCAAAAATAGAGAAAAACGCCCCTAAAACGGTCCCCAAAGGAAAAAGAATAATAAGTAAAAACTATATCCAGGAGCATCAAAGTTCAGAAAAACGGATAGCGTTGGATTTCACATTCTGCACAAAGTAATGAACCTCCAGAGTATTAGAAATTCATGATGCTGTTGAGGGAGAAAAAATTAAATTGATTGGATACAGCAGATCTGGTCCCTGAGTAGAAATGAGCATAAACAAAGAGCAGGAATGCAATGCTACTAGATACATCTGGCTATAATTTCCAGTGATTACAAGCAAGGAATACAAGCAACGGAAAACCCAAGAGTGTTGAATTGGGGGTGGGGTTGAGGAGTCACAAGCCATATTAAATGCATGCATATGGAAGAGCCAAGGAAAGAGAGAATTTCAGCTGTTCCAAGAAGCCTAGACAACAAGGAGACCTCTATATATCCAGATACTTATTAAAACTGATTCCTCCAAAAGTTTTGTCCAAGCTTGGGAAAAAAATAATCTGGCTTTTCTATCTGTTTTGCTGAACTTTGGTGAATAATGTAAAATACTAAGAATGCAAAGGACGTGTTGGATGACACCCAATGTCCATCTGTCTCCAATTACCAGGAAGCACAAAAGAACGTCATGATGGGTTTGACCCTTTACATCAGGGTTCCTCAACCCCAGCAACTTTAAGATGGGTGGACTTCAACTTCCAGAATTCCCCAGCCAGCCATGCTGGCTGGGGAATTCTGTGAGTTGAAGTCCACCCATCTTAAAGTTGCTGAGGTTGAGGAACCCTGCTTTACATCACAAAGGAGTTTCCCCTTCACCCAGAGAGCTGCCGCTTTACAGTTAGCTCTGAAAGAGCTAAGATGGAAGTTGAGCAAACTCCTAAACCGGATCACAGAGGACTCAAAAGCGGGAAGATGGTTTTGCTAAAGATAACTGATAATGCTAAGAGGAACCGAGACCCAGAGACAAGTTGCAGAGAAGACCTGCTTGCCCATCTGGAGTCAGTGCTCAGACCTGAAACGTAAGAGGCGCATGGTGCCGATTAAACAAATGTCGAAGCTACTCCATGAAGGAAGCTGCTTGATAGCAGAGGGTACTTTTCTTCTCATGCATATGAATGGTGCGAAGCACTAACTTCAAGGGAACTTTAGGCTGATATGAGAGATAAATCTGGGCTTAAGCAAGAGGGCCCAGATAAAGAGGGGTATTTCAAGGTTGAAAGAAGCAGGCCAGTATCTCTTAAATCCAAAGGATTATTCTTTGCAGCTCTTAAGGATTTCTGACGGGTTGATTTTATCGCTCCATTCTTGCTCAGAAAGTGAATTTACATCTCAGTTTACTTCTCACCAGAGGAGTCTTTGCTTTCTATTTTAAAAAAGGGAAGCTTCCCCGTGCTACGCCTCCCCCCCCCTTTTATTAATGAACAGATTGCATTTGTTTTCCCTCCCAGAAAAAAAAGCAGTCAATTAGCGAAGCGTTTTTCGGGTGGTTGAAAGAGACACAAATCTGCGGGTTAAAATCAATGGCGGACGGAGTTCGGTGCCAGAAACAGCAGCCCGAACATCCGTAGTCAGAAACGGTTTTACTCGTAAGGGATGCTGGCGCCTATCTTGCAAAATTTAATTTACTTCCGAGGCGACAGACGGATGGACGGACACGCACACAAAAAATACATGTGTGTGTTTGTTATTCAAATTTATACAGCCGCCCATCTCATATATGACTCCGGGCAGCCTACAAACAATTAAAAGGAATGTAAAAACAACAACAAAGAACCATACAACAATTTAAAAAGGGGGAAAACAATATAAAAGCATATAAAGAGCCGGTCATAAAGAATTCATAGAAGTCGCAGCCGAGGCAATCGCATCGAACACGGAGCACGGCCCCCGTGCCGGCTCTGCCATCCCCAGGCCTGCTGGCAAGACCGTGTTTTCAGGGTCTTCCATTAATCCTGCCTTAATGAAAGTGATCCTTCTACGGAGATAGGATATTATATGCTATGTGGAACCATATTGCTTCATCTTCTCAGTTTTAGAATATAAAGACTTTTCAAAATGAGAAGACGAAGCAACGGGTGTCTATATGATCTAGACTTAACGACTCTTTTAAGAACTTAATTAATTCCATATTGATACTAAATGCATATCAGATGAGTCTTGTTTTTCTTTACTCCCCCCCCTTTTCATTTTAATCACTGTAATATAGGTAGGTTCGTTTTTTCACTGTGTATTTTTTTCCCTGTTGATCTTTGATCCACCAATCAACCCATAACCTTCCTATAGGATTTCTGCCTGCTTCCACTCCCAGAAAGGCGATGTGATCAAATGATGGATATGAGGCAACCATCTCACTCCCTGGGAGCTCCAGAAATTGCTCCCATCAAATCATGGATCAAGCTGCTGAACGCTGGACCTGCAAACCACCTGAGAAACCCAACACCTGTCTCTGAACCTCGGGGATGCTGATGGTCCCATCTCCGTTGCCTAGCAACCGCCTCCATCTCTCTTAAGGTCTGGCTTTCATGGAGGGAGGGGCCAGGAGTGCAGGGAGGACCAGGCGGTGCTTCTGAACTCACCCTCCACGCTCTTGGCAGAGATGAAAAAGTGGCAGAACCACCACAGGCGCGAAGAATTGGCTATCAGGAATGTGAGGTGTATGTGGGGAGGGGGCAGGGGGAAGCAAATAACCCTCGGCGGGCAACAGTTCTGCTTCATACTCAAAAGCTGCTTTTCAAATTCCTGTCCTTGAAGACACAGATATTTTTTCCTGCCGTGCCTCAAGCACATTCAAAGGAGGCGAGGTGCATTATTTATTACCAGAAGCGCCATAAAAACGGAGGAGGAAGGAGAAAGAAGAGAAGAAATCTTGGGAGAACTTGATTCTCCACTCTCCGGACCCCCTTCCATTCACCAACTGCTCCAGCTGGGTCAAAATGCCTCTTCTTGGGGCAGGAGGGAGAAGACAATGAAAACTGGTTGCCCGGGTGGGTACCAATGCCTAAATTCAGGCCACTGTTCAGCTCGTGGTACTTCTCAAGAGGGGCACCTAATCACGAGGCAAGTTGGCTGTGTGGCCTGGCCTAGCAAGCAGATTCAGACGCTAACAAGCTGAAGCCATGGACTTTGGGTGACATCTCTTCTGCTGCTACTCCCTGTTTCTGCGGCTCCTGGGGACCAGATTCAAAAACGCAATAAGGTTTTTCTTATTACGCAGGAATTAACAGCCTAGGTTTGCTCATCAGTGCCCGACAGCCAAGCCTCTAAACCAGCAGCACAGGCTGGAGATGAAGCTTTCCCAAAAGACCAGGAATGACCGTCCTACCGGCGTATCCCTGGACCCGACCGCAGAGCTGTTTCACAAGACATCTGATTTGGCTTACTCTGGTTTGGGCTCAGCAAGCTTGTTTAGATGACATGGCTTAGACTTATTAAACAAGCCATGGTTAAAATAGAAGCTAGTGCAACGAACGAACTCAGAGAGATACTCCAAGGGGCAACCTACTTGGAGCAGAGTTCTCTCCAGGGCCAGAGAGGAAGTGCCGAGAATGGAAGGCTGAATACCGCATCCCTCATGACCCCTCCCAGGTTGATGCTTGCAAGACCGTTTCTCCCCACCACTGAAGAGAGCCCAAAGGGTAGGTGCTGACCAAGGTGTGGACAGACAGCTGACCAGCAGCTAAACCGAATGAGCCTCCAGCATGGCTCAGATCAACCTGCTGACAACACCAGCCACAGAACCAAAGTCTCTGTTGTTTTGTTTTTTTTTACATTTGTTCTTCTTTACACAAGACCTTCCAAAAAACTGCAGAGGGCTGCCTTCAAAGACACGTTCTCCCCTCATCCCTATTTTTAAAGGATGCGATGTCTCTTCTAAAATGAAGTCTGTGGTGGCCTACGCATACATCATCTCCAAATGCTGGTTTTCTTTCATTAAGGTCTTCAGTTAAATGTATGCAAATTAAAATAAATGAGCCAACACTTATTTTTTTTTTTTAGCTAGGCAATACTCCTAACTTTGCATATTGCCTTCAGCTGATAGGGCACCTCTTCGAAAGCATGTATGACCAGCCAGGGAAGGTGGAGATAACCAAAACGGAGCCAATTTCTTTTCCTGTCAAGCAGTTCTTATTTTTCTCCCCTAAAGGTGCAGCTACATGCATAAGAATATGCACTAGCCCACCAAGCTGATCCCAGCCCATCTTTTCAAGCATTCATACTAGCAGGTAGAACGTCAGGCTGACTGTGTTGGGACTGGGAAGCTAAGCAGCATCAGCCTGGGTTGGTCCTTGGACGGGAAACCAAGTCAAAAGAGAATCTGAGAAGGTGGCAGTGGAAAGCCACTTCTGTACTGTTGCCAAGAACACTGCAGAGACCTCTCTTCAGAGTCAACCAGCAGTCGAGCTCAACTTGAGGGCATCTTTATGTTTACCTGCCAAAAGATAATTTAATTATACTTGTGATCAGGTCCTCAAAGGCTGTGAAGTTTATAAAAAAAAAAAAAAAAGCAGTAGTTCTGCTTGACAAGAGCAATTTACGTATGAATCAGTACTTGGACTAATTCATTATTCAGAAGGCTTGTTATTTACAGCGTACAACAGCTTGGTAAATTATTTATACCACCCATCCCTTGTCTATGCATGTTTCTCTCCCTTAAGAAAAGCAAAACATTTAGAATCTTCCTCGCAGGGAGATGTTCCAGGCAGAGGTAGGATGCTGATGAAGCCGACGCGATTCTCCTGATTCGTTCCTTGCAGCTTGCTCTGCTCTTCCTTTCCATCAGCCTGTTGTTGCACTTCCAAAGGTGGGAAACAAGCACAATCAATGTGTGGGACTTCCATACTTCCCAGCTACCATGAACACAGAAGCCCAACCCATTTTGAGGACACCGGGTTGAGGGAAGGGTTGCTTGACATCTTGGAGAAGACAATCTGGATTTTCTTCTCCTGAAATCCAATGACTGCCTCCACAGGTGGCCATATTTGGAGAACAGGACACAACAAGGACTATCTTCCAGAGGAGAGACAGTTGCTTTTCACAGCTGTCCTCGCCTATCTCTGAGACTTCTGCCACAGCGGTGGAACCAAAGATGGAAGTCCTTTCTTTGTTGGATGTGTTCACAGAGAGGCCAGATAGCTGTCTGTCAGAGATGTGGCTTTGCACGAGAAGAAGATTGAAGGCTACACCCTAAATGGCATCTTCCAACTTCTGTTTTCGCAGAATGCCAAAACCTCACATTCTTATGTAAAAGCTGTACTGCAGGGTTCAATCCTGTTTCCAGGATTTATCATTCTTATTTTTAAGCAGCGCACTCCGCAATTCTCTTCTCCATTCAAAATAGACCGGGGGTGGGGGATCAAGATTCATTAGTTGCATAAGCTTCTGAATACACCTGAGGAGCAGATGGGGTGCCTGGAGATGCAGATGTGAAACAAGCAAGCATACCTCTAAACCAGCAATACACTCACTTTCTGGTCTCCCCAGTTCTGGACTTTTTGCTACTCTTGTGGAAGAGTTTTCCTTTCTAGGCTCTTCACTGCAGCTTGTACTTCATGACTAAGAAGCTTCTTCTGGCATTAATGAAAGGCTGGAGAAGAAACCCTTGAAAGCACTTTCCTATAATTACTGTAGAAGTTTATGGTTATGACATAATAAATAGGAGGCAGTATCAATAATGATTATTGAACTGCTTCTGTTTCCATGGGCAGCGCTGATGGTTATACCAGCCTGGCGTGTGAAGTGAATACAACGCAGAAGCCTTCAAACCCTAGTCGAATTTTTAGAGATAATAAACATATCCAGCCACCACAACACAGTCTCCATAAAAGCTACTTCATTCCTTCTCAGAGGTATCAGTGGAATGAAGTCAGGAAATGGCACACAGAACTAAACTTAGAGGCCTTCTTTGCAACACCCTTTCATTCTTATCACGTCAGATTTCCTTCCCTAGAGTCTAAACCGGAAACAGTTAATCCAAGGAAGAAGAATGTGAGGGCTCCAATCAAGAGTATGTACTAGAAAGATCAAGGATACACCCCAAGAATTCCAGCAAGTGCTCTACTTTCAAATGAAACATCTATATATAGGCAATTCAGAGCAGCACAACTCAATTTCCTCATATTTTTTCAACACAGAGGAGGGATGGCTTGCTGCTTTTGGGAAGACGGGCACTGGTATCTGTTCATTGCTGTGCTTACTGCTCTTCCTGTTACCACTGTCAGAAGAAACGGTCACATGGTGGGACTTGCTGGCTGGAGACCACGGCGTTTGAAGTCCATCACTTCTGTAGGAGATCAGGTTAGGGAACGGTACTTTACTGCCAAAGCAAGTCCCAATGGGGCAGAATTAATTGATATATTCTCAGTTATTTTCAGATAATACAACCTGGATCAAGCCAGTCTCAGACAGAATATCATGGGGCAATGGGCAGGGGCAACTTACATTAATGCCTTTCCTTCCTTCAAGGAATACAGGCCCTACATAGTTCAGGCTTGTCTCGCCCCCTTGGTGAGCAACTGCAGCAAGTCCCAATCTGAATTCCCAGCATCTCCTCTTAAAAGGGTCAGAGGCTGCCTGACATCGTGAAGACCAACTCTGGTATCTTCCAGATGTTAGACTACACCCCCATCCTTCCAACAGTGGACGCTGCTGGATCTGACACACAAGCAGGCTCAGCGTAAGGCGTTTCCTGTCATTCTATCGTGAAATAGCTTATGAAATGGGCAGAAAAGATGACCCAAAAGAGGTGGTCACTACCTTGGGGAATGAAGACCCACCTTTCCCAACCTGGTACCTTCTCTAAATAATTGGGACGCAGTGAGGCAAAATTTCCATCTGGCGTGGACAAATCTGCCTGGGGATTCCGAAAATCAAAGTCCATCAATTCTGCAGGACAGCTATTTTCTCAAATTATAGTTTGAACTGGTGCAAGCTGGGCCTTTTTTCACTAGGGTGATATTATTCCGGATTGATTGATTCGTTATGTGCCATCAAGTCAGTGTTGGCTCTTAGCAGCCAACCTGGTCCTTCAGGTCTTCCAAAGTGCACCATCGCCACTGTCACTGAGTCCCTCCACCTTGCTGCTGGTTGTCCTCTTCTTCTCTTTCCTTCCACCTTTCCTACCATTAGAGCCTTCTCCAGAGAGCTGGGTCTTCCCATAATGTCTTCAAAGCATTATCATTTTAGCTTGGTCATTTGTGCCTCAAGTAAAAGCTCTAGATTGATTTGTTCAATGATCCATTTGACACCCCGCCACATCAAACCTGGTGTTCCTCTTATCATACCCTCTCACCACTATTCCTTTAAGACTTCTCTCTCTCTTTTCAATGGCACTGCTCATGTTTCTCCATTCCACTGGCACATGGAACTCTCTCAAGCAGACTACTGTACAATGAGTATCCAGCCACCTCTCATTTGTGTGTGTACAAACACACTCACACACTGCCTCTCCAATGTAACCCTCATCTAGCTGGTAAGATCGGCAGGTGGGTTTGTGATCTTCCCTATTATTTCAGCAGACAATGCAGACAAACAGCCCTTCTCAAGCTAAAACTGTCACCTCTCCAAGTAGGCGGCTGGCAGCCGAAGATGACAACTCCATGCCTGCCAAGCGGCGCTCAAAGCAGTACTGCAAATATGAAGGCTCCCTGCGTGGAAACAGAAGGAGGGCAACGGAGTTGTAGTTTTGTGCCAATCACAACTCTCCCCCCCACCCCACCCCACCCCCAATCCCCATGGATGGGAGAGGAAAGTTGTTTGGAGCCTATGATTTTGTGAGAAATAAATACTCAGCTTTTTAAGACGCACACAGCAAGAACCAGCAGTGCTCTGGTGGTGGGGATGGATAAAGAAGATGTGGGAGAGGAAGGCAGGAAGGATACACATCAAAAAAACCATATGATTAAAGGACTCCTGTTACTGAATGGAATAAAAATGTAATTAATCCAGGGGGAAAAGGGGAAAGGGTTGCGAAAACACAAACAGTGGGCAGTAACCAAAGACCAGTCTAGCACGGAGAAAAACCAGAGAGAAACCTTGAAATGGCAACAGACCATTTCTCATTCAGGAGGTCACCACGTTTGGGAGCATTTCTCCAATGTGGGGGGGAAAGTGCAGCACGCATAAAAATTACACAGAAAGGAAAGGAAGTACATTCTCTGACACCCCCAGACACACCGCTCTCGGACAAAAGAGGGTAAAACAGAAGACCCCCGGAGACATCAAAATGATGGTGACGACTTCGGGACAATCAACCTGACTCCGTCCCCTACTTTGCTACTCTCTGATGTTTTGTGACAGTTCTGAGCAGAAAACAATGGAAAACAGGGCGCTCGCCTCTGTTTTGACTCAACCTTTGCATTTTTCACAAGCACCAACCTTTCCCTTCCGTGCGTGTGGTGCTGCTGAGGTCCCCAGCTGCATCCTTGACAGTCAGCAACTAACCTTGTCGGGGAAGGGGGTCACGCCGGGCGGGCGGGGAAGGACAGGGGAGAATTGGCTGAGAAGTGACAAGTTTGACACCCTGTCGGATGCCTGACGCTCAGTTCCTCTCTTCTCTGATGGCTATCAGAGCCTTAACGGGTGTTTCGACACAGAGCCGGGCAAACGATGCCTCCAGACAGCAGCCAGGAAAGATAAGCTGCCGAGGAGGAGGTGGCCAGGAGGAGCACGCAGCCTCCTCTCTTGGGGCCCTCGGACTTCCTGTGGCGGTCAGATTTCAGAGTGGGGCAGAGCTGGGCTGAGCCCCCAAGATGCTTCCCGTTGTGCCACATGCATAATTAAAGCAATGACTGTTTTTCAAGAAAGCCAAAGCTGAGATGGGCTTGTCAGATCCTGAAGAGTGGGAGGTAGGAAGGACCCTCAGGATGGAGAGCTCCATTCCACCGCTAACATGATCATCAATGGCGAAAAGGGCACATTCTGCAAAGATTAGGGGCAAGAGGACCTTATAAGAACCACAGAGATGGGGGGAGGGTCCTCAGAGGGTCCTTGCTGCAAAACCAAAATTTTGATCCTGGAAACCAAAAGATCAAGGCTCCCAAAAAATCAAGGCTCAGGTCCCATAAAGTAAAGGAAATATATCTGAAAGATGCACCTGATGTCTCCCCATCAGTTTGCATTTTTGGGCCTCTCAGGTTTCTGATCCCCACGAACCATCTCATCTTCTAAATCTTATCTATCTAATTCCCGCCCCCCCCTCAGATGCTGCTTGGAAGCTTCAAATTCTCCCTTTTTAAAATTAGAACGCCCTATGCAAAATCACTCTCCTAAAATACACCAATTCTCACCATTTGCATAATTTAAAAATGCAGCATCTGCGCTCCCACACTGCAGTATCTGATCCTTTTTGTTTGTTCTTTAATTGATTTTTCCTTCACTATTAACAGACAGCGGCTGGTCATTGTTCTTCACCCTACAGAAAATGTACATGACGTTCAATACATTTTGGAAACAGGTCTGACCCCCTCTAAAGAGATCTATGGTATTTTTCCAGTATTACTTTTTTAAACCAAGATGGGGATTCCCCTTTTCTTTTTTTGCATGCAAAAACCTTGTGGAAATATATTCTTTTTAGCATGTGCCACACTCGAAAAGGTTATTGTGGCCTTTCCAAATACCACCTGCTCTGCACTGCACATAGGACTAATGACTTCAGCAACACACAGGTACTTCCTACTGCATCTTAACCTTTGAAAAACACAGTTCTCCTTGTCTTTCCTTCATAAGCAGTTTATTCACATTGTTTTATTTATTTCTTGACCAGCACCACCCTGGGTGAATATAGATGTAACATCTGATTGTCTTCCGGGGGAAGTTTGAGGAAATCCATTAGGAGATTGTCCCCAACTACTTCTCATGAGTGAAGACAGCCAGACTGTAAAGATCTTCAGGTTAAATATGTTGGAGTCCGAAAGAAGGGTAGAACAGGACTCAGCCACTTCGCTATGACGATGACACATACCTTTCTACTTTTTCCTTTGCTTTTTATCAAAACCCAGCTGGGGTGGTTGACCCCATGCTCTGCATTCCATTAAATTAAGCCCCCCATGCTGCCATTTAAAAAATGCCAAGATGGGCAAGGCCTCTGCAACAAACTCTGCAGCAGTATACCCCACAACAATGACAAAATGGCACACCCACAATGGCATAATCACGCAAATGCCAACGTTAGGGACTTACATTCCCATAGGTGATGCAAGTTCATAAGTCACGGCGTTTGCATAATGACATTGTCACACGTGTGTTGTCATCTGTCCACCCTTCCCCCCCAAGGATGCCTACAGACCACTGCCAATCATGGGATGTCAGTTTGGGTCTACGTGGCCTTAAAGGGTGAATTCTATATAAAGCAAGTTTATAGATTACTTAAGTCAATAGTGAAATGGCCACGTTTCTAGGGACGTGATAAAGAATCTTGTAATTGTAGCTGATTGCAAGCTGAATGTGGCACGGGAAACCGATGCAAGAAGGTGGGAGACAACAGTTGCAGCCATGGCAACGGAGCTCCCAAGTCACGGAAGATAATAGGTCCATTCTATTACGCATCGGCCAGATCCACCTTGAGCATAATGCCCAGTTCTGGATGTCACACTTTAAAAAGAAAACTGATGAACTGAACAGCAATCCAAAGGAAAGGAACTGAGTACCTTAGCCTTAAAAGGAGATACGAGAGCATTCTCCGAGAACCTGAAAATAAGTTACTAGGAAGATGACTTGCTCTCCACCATCCAAGAGTCCAAATCATGAATAAGGTGCCAACCATGAACCAAGTGTTGAAAAAGGAAGTGAGGTTACTATGTAAAGCAAGCTTATAGTGATGGGGGAAGGGGGATCTTCACACACTTATGATTGGATTGGATTGGATTTGGACTGAAGCTGACCCATCAGGAAAAGCAGTTTGGAATTGTGATGAGTGGGCCGAGGAAAAAGCTGGCCCGCTGCAAAAATTCCGTGCTGGGAATAATTAGAAAATGAATTGGAAAAAAAAATGTACCAGTGTCACACTGGTTTAATCAAACCTATGTTATGGCCATGCTTGGTATACCATTTACAATTCTGTTTATTGTACTTTGAAAGGACGCTGTAGGAGTAGAAAAGATGCAGAGCCACCAAAACAAACAAGGAACAGGAGCTGCTACACTACAAGGACATTTTTACCCTTTTTGAGGATTCTGAACTTCAGAAAAAAGGACCAGAAAAGGAGGACAAAGTGGAGCGATATAAAAATGATGCAGGAAAAAGAGTTTATTCCCCTTTCTTTTAATATTCGAACTCACGGTCTCCCTTTCAAACATTGCCTTAGGTCAGTGTTATCAAACTTGGCCACTTTAAGATGAGTGGACTTCAATTCCCAGAATTCCCCAGCCAGCATGATGTCTGGGGAATTCTGGGAGTTGAAGTCCACTCATCTTAAAGTGGCCAAGTTTGGACAACACTGCCTTAGGTCATTAGGGATGCAACACCGCCACCATCCCCATCATCTCAAGCTATCAAACTATACAATTAGCTTCCACAAGATGGAGTCACGGCCAAGTACTTGGATGGCTTTAAAAGGGGGTCTGATAAATGCAAGAAAAAGAAGGCGAAGGTTATCACTGCCCACTAGTCATGATGATTAAATATTATTTTCAGATTCAAAGGCAGTAGCCTCCGATAGAAAACATTAGCCGAAAGAAGGTGCCATCTTTCTGTCATACACAAGTCCCCTGCAAACAATATATCGGAGAAACTGTGAGAGGCTTCCCCAATTTGGGGCAAGAACTCCCAGAATTGGCCACATCTGGAGAACATCAGGTTGGGGAAGGCCACGGCAGATCTTTGATCCGATTAAGCAATCATGTTTCTAAGCTGTTATGGGTCAAAGAACTAAGCCAATATGGTGTGTGCTATAGTCTTACCTTACGTACACCCACATGAGTCTCTCTGTTTTCACTCACAAAGACCTGTTTCCAATTTATTTACTTTGAAATCCTATATATTTATGATATTTATTCTCTCCACCTTTGGCCCCATTTTATTTGTTGCGCAAGAGTTCACCAGGAGAACAAACGCAGCTGACAAAATCTTGGGCAAGGGAGAAAAATCAATACAAAATCAACTATGATTAATGCTGTTTGACAATTTTTCCACATTAATCACATTCCTGTGCTCTGGAGCATGCAAAGCGGAAAAGTCTATACTCCTAAAAGTGTAATTGGGAACATTCTTTCTACTTACGCTGAGTTGGGGAGGTGTGGGTGGTAACGCAGCTCAGAATTACAAATCAGCGGGATCAGCCAGTTGAACAAAAATGGTCTTCTTGGTTCAAAAGTTGGATGTGCATTGAAAAGACAATCACAAGGAGACTCATCAGAATGTACCCTTCATCCCAACTTGAAGCGGCTGTTTTTCCAAACACTGTTGCGGGGCTTAGATAAACCTTAAATCAAAGCCCAGCTTTAAAACCAACACCCAAGGATATTGCTGACTCGCAATCACTGAGCATCATTCCCTCCCTGTTGTCAGGAAAGATATCACAAGAATACCAAGGACAACAATGTCTTAATTCTGTAACAATCTGCCTTCAGCGAATGCAGCCCCTGGCTCTTCCCAGGGAGGGCGAGGGGTGCCACCCAGGATAATAAAACACTTTGCCTGATTTGGGATTTAATCTAATGTCCCCAGGACAGAACTGTATAAACACTTCTGGGAAGAAATTACTGTTGCCTTGACAAGATATATATTGGTTATACTCATGGTAATGAAAGTATTTCTATATTAGAAGCAGGCTGAAGGAGGAACAAGGCTTCACACTGAACAGTCTGCAGTCGATACCAAGAAGAAGGAAATTAAGAATTGTGTCTCTAGGAAGGCTGTTGTGGGAAAGGTAGGCCCCTACAAATAGCCAGGGAACCCTCGCTGAACATGATGGGAGGCAGAATTTCCTAGAACACTACAAGTTGGTGAACCAGGCATGGTTGTTAGAGTTCAATCTTCAAGACTTACTATCCAATATTATGAGGACCAACACCTAGTAGAATCTTTGTGAAAAGAAAGCTAGTGAAAACAAGACTCAGATTGACAGACAAAAAACCACCAGGAGATTGTCGTCGTCATCATCATCCTCGATACTCATGCCATGCAGGAATACGAAAAAATCTAGAAATATAGCTGTCATACTCACCCAAAGAAAAAGCTATATAACAAGAACATATTAATGAATTTCACGGGGTCTGAGGAAACCAAGTTGGGCGTTAGAGCTTCTATTTCTAAATAGGGGCAAATGAAACCCTACAGAGACATTTGGTCCACATGCTATAACTCCAGGATCAGTTTTCAGTTCACTCAGATACAGGAAAACCACAACATTAGCAAATAATCTTCCCTTAAACCCAAGGGCTTCTTCGCCCCAATCTCTCAACGATTTCATAGAAACAAAAAATGCACCAACTCTTTCCCGTTACAGATGTTTCCAGCTAGAGATATTGATTTCTCTCAAGGTGTCTGGAACTACACTTTACTGACAAGCATGAACTTCCACCATAGCTAACCTAATATAAGACTACACACACACCACTCCAGCATCCAGCACTAGACTTCATTTCAGGTGGGACTGGTGAATCAATTTTTTTTCAAGCTTCATTCCTGGACAGGTTGGACAAACACATTTCAAGTCTGGTGGGGCTTCCTTGGAACAGTTTTCAGAAAACTGTTCCAAACAAACAAACCCCCCAGAGAGAGTGAATTTTGAATCAGAAGTGAGAACCAAAATGGGTTCAGGGGCCAATATATCACAGCAGCGACTTTTCCTACAGCGTAGGATCCCCACAAATACTTCAGAGTTTGAATAAATTATTCTGGAATGATGCCCAGTGGCTAGCGTTAACATGGAGTGGAGACCTACCAGTCAGAGTGCACACCAAAGAATGCCTAAGACCATCCACTTTATTCAAGTTTTCCTTGGGCTGATTCAAGAGCAAATTATGTTACAGACCTCCAAAATTATATTCAAATTATTCCCAAGTGGTGTCTTCTAGATTATGAGAACTGCGTTCCCAAGAGTTGGAGAACACTCATCCTTCCTGTCATGGCTTTTTAACCTCTCAAGGGTTGGACATGATACAGAGACATTTTTCTTCCTGCCTGGGTCCTTCCCAGCAGATGATTCTCAAGAGCATCTCTGTGCATTTCCTATTCTCCCTCTGTGCTTGCTACAAGCTTTTCCCCTTCAAGGTACACTTTCTGGTCCTCTCACACATTTCCGTCAGCCATCTTATGCACGGTGATTGTGCTCATGGCACAGGCGATTTACTGCTTAATTAATAACTTCACTGTGTTGAAAAGGAGATAATACTTTTCTTTCTGCATGAAAGCATCCATTTTTCCTTCAGCAAACAGTTGAATGCATACAGTAATTAAACAAATGTTCACTTTAGCTCCCCATTTTCTTCCAGCAATCACCGCTTTCACTCACTGCTGAAAATTTACTGCTCTTTCGTCATGGCCCCCAAATGAAGAAGAAACACAAAGAAGAGCGTGCCAATTCCTTCCTTCCCTCATCACTGACAATTCCTCTGTGAAAAATGGAAGATTTCGAACAGCACCACCTTCTGAAAGGTGCCTTTCAAGCCAGGAGAACAGGAAGATGCAATTCAACATAACTGAGGAGCAAGAGACTCATATGGGGGAAAAAATGTAGCTGTATTAAAAAAAATTATCCTGCCACAATCATAGAAGAATCTTGGTGGCTCACCATAATAGCAAACACAATAATTTGACCAAAAAAAAAATCTTATTAATACATTAAAACATCCCAGAATAATACATGGCATCAGACTCCAAAAGCCCTCCAGACAAGCTCTGTTTTCAATTTCTTCTGGACATCTGATCATGCTGGAGACAAGTGGACCTTCAACAGGAGACCATTCTGGAGGGCTGGCTCCATCATGGAAAAACAATGCTCCTAAGCTAAGCCCCCCAAATGTTCTGAAAATAGGGGACAACCCATCGCTTCTCCAGACTCGGCTGAAGTTGTTGGGCCAGCTCTAGCGGGAGATGCAGTCCTGCACTTCACCTGGCAAGTGGGGGCTACGTTGGCACAGACCATACTCAAGAAAAAAGACTGAGGGTGATGGTGGATAACTCAATAAAAACATCAAGCCATTGGTGAGCTTACTCAACAGATCTGATCACTGAACCAACCCATTTCTTTGCATTTGCAGAATACTTTCGACTACAAACAAATCCTTCATACAACATGCCAAGACAAACAAACAAATCAATCAAGTTTAAAACAAATCCAGCTTAACAGTTGCAGGCTAGGTTTTGAAGAGACTTGATAAAGATGTTGTGTGAACCTGGCTACTGTCCGACGGGGGGAACAAAGATGTCCCGTGCAGGCTGGGCTGAGGACACCAGCTTCAAGTCCCCACTTAGATCCGATCATCTCTGGGTAGGATTGGGGAAGGTCTTGCTTCCCAAACCTAGCCCACCCTCACAAGAGTGATGTGAAGTTAAAACTGGGAGAAGTGCCTGATCCCACAGAAATTGAGTAATAAATGGCAATACAAAGACTGAGTTGGGCCACTGCCCAGGGTTGCTGTCAGCTGGGCAGCCTGATGAATCTACATTATAAATAAATAAAGTGTTAAATTCACTGCTGTCATCCAAGGCTCTGGAAAGGCCACCTCTGAAGGTCACGATCCACTCTTCCTCCAAGGCCCTTTTGAAAGGGTGTTTATTCCAGGCGGCTTCTGAGGATTGACACGAAGGTAACACAACCCTAAAGGGCCATTTCCTTTCTCGCTGGCTGAGTCACGAAGCATGGATGGAAATGTGCTGCCTTTATCCTACGCTTTGCATTCAGTCAGGTTTTGCCCATTTTTATTGCAGTGTACATAAGCTGTCCTTAAGCTCAGAAGAGGAGGAAGATAAATGTTCATTTGTTTCAAATACTCCTGGCCTGAGACAGAGAATGTGAGAAACAGCCACTTGGCTGAGAATAACCTTCCAAATGCAATTATATTCTTTGCTTTTAACAATATCCTGGTACATAGTCGTTAGTGGGGAAAAAATGCAACCATTTTTCAGGATTAAATAGAATTAGCAAAATGGGATAGCAAGAAAACTGCAGATAAAAAGCGATAGTTCTCTCCAATTTCTCTATAGCTAATTGCAGCTGGCTCATTCTCTCTGCATCAGCACCTAATTTGTTTTAGAATCACAGTGCTGAAAAAGGCCTCAGAAGATCATTTGGATCAACGCTGGAATGGCGGGCAAGGGAGGGAGGGGTGCGCCAGGAGAAAGAAAGGGGAGCAAGCAGGACCAGAGCAAAAACGGACTCTCGGCAGCCACCTTTGTCTGAGACATGCCTAATGATGCCAAGTCAATGCTTCCTGCAAAGTTTTGCACTCCCATCTGATGCTACGCCAGCCAAAAGGAACAAGGGGGACATTTTCCCACATGAACAAAAAAGATACCATGTGGAGGTTGGGTAAACATCTCGCGCACACACACACCCTTGTGACCTAATCAAATTTTAATGAGGAGACATGATTAATGGGCCCTGGAGGCAGACGGCTTCCAGAAAGCATCCACGGCAGAAACCAAGGAACATCAGAAAGGGCAGAGCACTGCTGAGATTTGGGCCAAGGGTGATCAACAGCAGCACTGAGGGAAGACTCAGCTGGATGCAAGGGAGACCAGAAAAAAGATAATATGAGTTTCAGCAACAAATACTTCACGTAATTCAACTTTCCAGCAAACTGGACATCGCCCAGATAAGACAACAGAAGCTCTTGAGGAACCAGCTGCATGCTTGTTGTGAGAAAGCAGACAAAGAACTTGTGCCGAGAGGTCCTTATCTGAAACATTTCCAAACATCCTGACTGAATCCCACACAGAATGCTAATTTAAAGGTATACCACCTTTGAATAATCTCCCAAATAAGATCTTCACCTGATCAGGCCGAATTCTCCATCGGTTATTTAGGACAGACCATCTGCATTAGTTCTGCCCTGCAGGATGTCAGTCTGCATCAGTTTTCAAGGCAGAAAACACAAAAGGAAAAGCAACATGCTTTTGTCCTCAGCTCTGTTTTCCTTAACAGGGACCCATACACACCATGTCTTCATTCTCTCTGCTGGTCTATGGTATTCCAAAATCAGAAAGACTCCATTAGCATCTTTTCCAACTAATGCATTTTACTAAAAGACAGGAGCTCATGAAACTCGAGAAAATTCATTAGTTGGAAAAGGGGCAATCTGTGTCCTTCTTCATTCAATCTCTAAAGCAGTAGGTGGACTTCAATTCCACCTGGCTGGCTGGAGAGTTCTGGGAGTTGAAGTCCACCCATCTTAAAGTCACCAAGGTTGAGAAACACTGCTCTAGAGTGAAGGAGGACATCCCTTCAAAGGGGGGATGGTCAGCACAAGCAGCTGCATGAGAGGGGGCCTGATGGAGTAGGCACAGAAGGTCCATCACACCACTTTGGCATCCATGGGTCCTCCTAGTCTAACCACTCACTAAATGTCAGTGGGGCAAACTCAACTAGCCACCCTCTACCCGGGATTCCAAAACTGAGTAGATCCCACATGACCAGTGGCTGCTGGTAGCCACACTAGCTAAGAATTCTGGGAGTTGTAGTTCAACTACATCTGAAGAGAGCTTGAGGAAAGCTGGCAGAAGTGAATAGGATCATGTTCAAAAAGAGGGGAAATCCAGTTCATCCTGCAGAAAACCACTTTTTCTTCCCGGAGAAAGAACAGATTCTCCTCGCCACTATAGCTCAGCTTTCTCCAATCTGGTACTCCCAAATGTCCTTGTTTACAACTCTCATCAGCCACAACCAGCGTGATAACTCAGAATGATGGGGGCTGTAGTCCTGCATCCTGTATTTGCCTTGATACCTTCCTCTACCTGGTTTCACCATCCTTTGCAAACACCACACTGGAAAAACATGTACATCCCATTATCACACACAGCTCATTAACTTTTTTTTTTTTTTAATATACTCAGAGTATCCATTTAATTACTTGTGTCCCCATCAAAATGTAATATTAAGCCTATTGGTGTTAATGAGAAAAACACTCTGTGCTGCTTCATTATCATCGACCTTATATGTTCTTAAAACACCCACACATATCACTACATACATAATTCCAGATGACACCGAAGTCCACAGTTTGGTTCTGGGCTGGACCAAGAATAACACAACCCTCCAAATGATTGCAATTACTCATCTGCCTTCTTGTGTATGCAGACCCAGGCCCACCTGCTGTCCTCTTCCACCACAGAATATCCAGCTATGTCCCACAGGGGTGGATTTCTTACCAAGCCTGCTGAATCTTTCCGGTCAGGACAGTCTTCCCTGATTCCAAAGGATTTTAAAATCAACTCCTCCCCCCAAAAGCTAACAGGGGATGAAAGTTCCCACAAGAGTTAGCAGGGAGGGTTTCGATCCAGCTGTTCCAGAACGACCTTGCCATTTTCAATGTTGATTCTATTCTGTTTGTGATCTGGTTCCAATCCTATTCAACTCTTTGCCCAAAGTGATTTTTATTTATATTTATTTATTTATATTTCAAATTTGGTTATCGCCCATCTCACTAGGAAGTAACTCTGGGCAGTTTACAGTAAAAACAAAAAATATTATTTAAAATACAATAAAAAAACACATTCGTACATAAATAATAACTTCCAAGGTGCTGCTGGTAGAAAGGACTTTTTTGGAGATGTCCTGAGGCTGCCTCACCTACCTGTAACTCATGCCTTACGGGTCTGTGTAGTGTACAAACCCAGTCGGCCAGTTTATTCAATAAACCCTGATAAAACAAACCAGGATGCTCTATGTGTGAACCAGGTCCCAGATGCACAGTTCAACTGTTTTCAAGATGCGGTACCCTTTCCAGTAGGGAAACATCACCAAATTCAATTTTGTTGATTTATTTTATTCTGAGCTATCATCTTCAGGCTATGCTGTTTCTAATATGCAGCAATTATCTTGCTCTGTGTTTTAACGTATTATGATGAGCTACCCCAGTAGAGTTACTGAAAGATAAGCGTTCGTATTTTTATCACAAATAAACAAATGGCACTCCCCGCGGGACACCATAAGCGGAGGAAATGCCAAAAATATTTTTTTAATATGCATCACAGCCTCCCCCTTTCTCCAGCTTAATGGAGAGCATGGGTGTGAAATATTAGTGCACATAATTATATTTCACAGGAAATGACTGAGCATTTAGCAATTAAGCTTCATCCATCAGCAAAGCCACCAAGCAACTTTTCCCAATGCCTGGACTTCAACCGTGCCTGCAGATTGGAAGAGTCCAGGTGCTCCAGCCCTAAACGTTGCTCTGCTTTCACAGAAAGGGGCGGCTTAAACCCAAGAAGCAGAATTCCTAAATTTACTTTGGAAGCCGGTGCTTTCCTACAAAGACAGATCCACCTGGAGTCCACAGCCGGCTCCTTGTGCCGCAAGAAGTCATCACGGCAACAGCCGTAAAACCTGAAGCCAGCCCCTGAGAAGGCAATCTGGAAAATGTAGGAGGCCATAAAAAGTGCAGTTATTTAATAAAGTTCACCAGGGGCTGCACTGCAACCGGCTGCACACCTCTTGCCCGCCGACTGCTCTGTGGAAATCAGTAACGGTGGACAAACAGCAAGAGAGGTGGGGAGATTCGTTATTACCAATTACCTGCTTTTTAAAATGAGCAAACAGCAGCGTAAAATTGCCAGGTTGGTGTCTAGCCTCACAGCGCCGGGTCCTCCGGCCTCCCTCTCCGACATGTGCCTCCCGCGAGGGTGAGCGTGCGAGTGCACACGCCGTTCCAGATTTAGCCACACGGGGGGGGGGGCAAAAAGGGAAGGCTGGCGGTGGGGGGGGGACCTTTCCTGGCCACTAGAAGTTCCCACCTGGAGACCAGGCAGGGCTGGGGATAAAGGGAGTGAAAGAGAACATCCTCTAATGCGTGGGCATCTGAAGACTGGCAATGCCCCCCATGCAGCCTTGACAACTAACCGTATCATTAGAAAAGAAGAAGAAAAATCAAGCCCCGCTTAACCAAAACAGAATTAAGGATTTAGACAGAATGATAAAAGGTGTGAAAGGTCTTTACGGGTGTTCAAAACAGACCCCCAACGAGGGCACCAAATGGAGACCTTCCACGAAGAATGCTTCATAACTGGGGGGCTAGCGATGGAAAAGGCCCAAGGCTGACCGAGGGGACCAGAAACAGATGAATTAAATTACAAAATTCTTCAGAGAACTACTAAAGTTCTCGGCATTCTTCCCACGCCCCTGATCCATCAGTTTTGCTCATTTCCCTTTGCTCCGTACATCCAAAAATAAATGAATGGAACGCTAGGCTGCATCACTACAAATGGAGTCTGTGAAATATGCCAAATTTCCCCTCCTTATTTTGTCAACAAAAACTGGGGCTACAATTTAGCCTTCTTTTTAGAGTTTCCTTCCTGAATGCAAAAAAAAAAAAAAAAAAATGCAAATCCAAGCGAGTAGGCAGGAAACAGAAAGAAAAGGAAGGCACGAAACCGAGGCGGAAGCCCAATATCCCTCCCGTTTTGTCACTGTTAATATTATTTTTAAGAATCAGCCTGCTGCTCTGTTGCCAAAGAAGTGCTTCTAAATGAAGACAAGAAGAGTCACCATCTGGAAAAGTGGAGAGGAAGAAAAAGAAAGAGAAGGACCTTTCCAAGAATGAAGTCACAAATGAGTAACTAGGCAGGCTGATGTAACTTAATTAAGAAAAACACAGAGCAAAAATTACAGGAGACACACCACCAGTTCAGGTGCTTCCGTTCCATACTCAGAAAACCCAAGACAACCTTTCCTCTGCAGCTTCCCCAGGAAGAGGTCTACCGCAAGCTGCTGGCCCCCAAGGACGTTCTGCTAAGTTCTGGATCCTGTATCCAGCATCTTAAAAAGTGGCTCTTGAAAAGACCATGCTGGAGAAAAGGCTAGAAATGATGGATCAGGACCATGGGCTTGGAGATCTCATATTTTGAGTCCTTGCACCGAACACAGTACCAAGCTGCTATCAAACAGGGTACTGTAGAAAAGCAGAGAGGAAGGTGGAACCCCATCAAGGCTTGCATTTGGGCCGCCAATGCAGTCCTTGACATAAAAGAAAGCCCATGTTCATGGAGGGGCCACTGAGACCAACAAATCCAACCCTTCTCTATACTGTCTCGGCATCTCTCTCAAAGCATCCCTGAGTGACATCAGTCCGCCCACAGCTGGATACATCCAGCAAAAGGGAGCCCATCACCCACTTCTCCAGGTCGCCAGCTCTCTTGCCAAACTGCTCATTCTCTTAGGAAAGGTTTGCTAACATCCAGCTGGAATCTGCTCTCTTATAACCACCACTCTTCCATGCCTTTTTCTGGGATGACAGGACCCCAGGCTGTAGTCCTCTTCTGGGCAACAGATGGGACGCAAGGCAGCTCACGTGGCCAAGCTAGTTCTACCAAAACCATCTGCTTCCCCGGTTTTCCTAGCATCAGACTCACCAACAGCCATTTGGATCCATTGCTGATCCTGATGCTTCATGTCCATGCACAACAGGACTTGTTACATTTTTAAAAATTCAATATTATTGACAAAAACTGAAGCGGCATGAAGTTCTATCTTCTCTCACATGCACGGCTAGAAAACAGGAATGCTCACGGTATTCAAATAGTCATCAGAGGTTCAAGCGAACACCCCTCCTGCACTGGTTCATTTAGAAGAGCTTGCCCCCACTCTAGCTGCCCTCCCAATGTGCTGAACCACAACTCCTATCATTTACAGTGACATGACAGCTGGTTGTGCTGGCTTGCAAATGAGTTCTACAAGCCAGCAGGCAAAGACTAGTCTGGAAAGTACATCACACAAAGCATTGCAGAAAAACAAAGATGTGTTATTTGGATGTTTAATTGGAAGAGTAGGAAAAACGTATTGGTAATCCTGAGGATTTTAGGGAGCCGCTGCTACCCCTCAAGGCCACAATCCAATTGGATTACAACAGAAAAGGCAAAAACTCCAGCACCTAGTCTACTAATGGAATAGAGATCTTCCATAAAGGAGATCCACCGATGAATCATTTCTGACATCTCCAAGTAGGACTAAGGAAGGTTGTTCCAAAACTCTGAAGAGATGCGGGCAAGACTAAATTAGATGGATACAGGATCTGACTGAGATTCTCTCTGGAGTGTACCTGATTAAAAAGTCCCAGAATTCTTTTAAATACTTTTGATTCCAGGATAACTATTTTATCCAATGGCTTAGGACTCACCACCTTTCCCCAAAATAGCCCATGAGTTACTTGCCCAAATTGCCACAGTGAATGTCACTTCTAGCCTGGAGAACAATGTCTGCACTCCCACTGGAATGGAAACAAATGAGCTTTGCGCTATGCCACGTGCTTGCTTGCGCAGGCCTACCTGGCACTTATCCCAATGACGGGGTCAGTGCAAAGACCTTCCCTGCAGCCTCCCTGCCTTCCCCAATATGGTGTTTCCAGCGATGTTGGAGACCTAACATCTGGAGGGCATCATGTCAGGGAAAACTGGGGCAGCCCATCCTATCTCGAAACTAAAAGCCAACCCAGGAGGCTCTTTCACCTGTGCCCCGAGTCTACACTCTTTTCAAGTGTGGGCGAATTAACCCTCGCGTGCGCACTCAGAAAAGGTTCCAGTGCCCCAAACATCCACCCTTGAGTCTCAGCGACACCAACGTGCTCTTGGAATCCCAGCGGCCAGTCCCAGGGGCAACCAGGGCTCCTGCTTCCGATCCTCTGACGTTCCTCCTGGATGCCTGCCAGGAGACAAACCACGTGCGAAAGCTGCAGTCATCCATCATCCCGACGGATCACTGTTCCCAGAGCAAGCAGCCTGTTCCTCCTGGCTGGTGTTCAGGCTGAAATCTTTTGAGAAAGCTTGGCGTCTGTCCTGCCCCAAACCCACACCGCTCGGGGTGGAAGCATGCTTTCCATTCCTAGGGGCCCCACATCCCGTTTTCGGATCGCCGGCATGGAGTTTAGCCACGTGTGTGTGTGCGCAGCTCCTGTCCAGCCCAAGGCGAGGTAAATACTCGACATTCCTGGGCCTTAACCTCAAACTGCCAGCTCCAGTCCCCAAAGGCGGCGGCAGCAGCCGGGGCCTCCTCAAATGATCCGTCCATGTGCATAAACACGCCTCGTGTACGTTGAGGACCTCAGCCACCTTCTTCTGAAAAGGAAGGAACAGCTGGGCCCATTAATTCAATCAGCAATTTTGAAAAAGGGGAAAGAGGGGGAACATCGCGTAATGGTGTGATTTACTTGTTTAGGTAAACTGGTTGTGGATCCCTTTGGAAGGTCTTCTCTTTTTGCAGAAGCTCCAGTTTCTCCTCCTCCTCCTCCTCCTCCTCCTCCTCCTCCTCCTCCTCCTCCTCCTCCTCCACCCTGCACTTACATATATTCAAGGCACCAAACATGAGCTTCCGAGGAACTAGATTTAAAGTCTCTTTCCTCAACCTACAGTCACCATGGCATATTTTATATGTTGGGTAGCTTTTGTTTTTAATGTTTTGTACAGGCTTTTTTTTTTTGGTTTATTGTTCGTTGTCATGGTATGCTGCGCAGAGTCACAATGTTTGAGGTGGACAGCCCCGTGCACCCATTAAATAATTATATAAATCTCCTCCTCCAGAGGTGCTGGACTTCAACGCCATCATCCCCGGCCAGCAGGGCCAACACCTGGAGGCAGCGTGTCCATTAACTGTCTCCCGTCCAGTATTGAACGAAGTGCTGACTAAGCCTCACCTTCTTAGCTTGTTACGGCGCACATTTTTAGCAGGCTGAAAGAGGGTGGCACCAACCTGGGGCGAAGTCCCAAACCGCCTCCTGTTTTTCTGTGGTTCTAAGAAAGCCTTCCCCAATGAGGTGCCCCCCAGAAGCTTTGCCAGGATGACACGTCCTTGGCTGTGGACACTGGGAATCTCGGGGGCTGCTGCCCTGACACGTTTCGCCTTAGAGACCAAGCTATCAAAGCATCTGACTGGTCAGAGGTGCGGTTCGGGGTCACACCCTTTCCCCCACCTTCTTGAAATTCACTGCTGCTTTTTCTGCACGCAAACCACTTTCTTCGTGAGTTGGGAGAAGAGCAGATGGCTCCCTCCAGGCACCAGTCTTTAGCCCCAAACTGCCAACTGCTGATTCTCTGCTATGTGTCTGCTGCAATGCCTTTAACAAATGGGTTCAACTCGCCCATCACCAATTACCCACAATCCAGCTGATGCTGAAAGATGAAAAGGATGGTTTTGCAACCCTTCTCTACGTACAAATTCTGCTGGCAACATATCCTGAGTGTGATAGCAACCATGGATTTTTATCTAGACTTCTTAAGCTGGGATAGCCAAGGAGAAAATTGTATTTTTTAAAAAACGCATCCCCATTTTTAAATGAAGCATCGTTTTGTTTTTTAAAAAGGAGACGTTCTATAAATGCTTCCTTTTCCTCTAGTGGGGGATTTGGAGAACAGCCCATTTGGATTTGCTGCCTCTTCCAACCACCCACGTCACGCGTTTCTACCCAAATAATAAGCAGCAAATCTTATGCAGTAATAAAGGACTTATCAACTAAGAAAGGAAGATAAAGAAAGAAGGTCAAACTTATAAACAGGAAAAGTCAAACCACACACAGACCATGAGCGAGCAAGTGCACACCCAGGAGAGTGACAAACAAGAGACGTTCCTTTCAACATTCACCGATTCTGCCAAATCACACCCTTCCAATTCACAGAATCAACCCACAACAATCCAATCCAGGATGTCACCTAAGTGCCAAGATCCTTATTCAAGATTAAAGTGTGCAACCACACGAATCCTGGGCCCGTTTCAGAACGAGAGCAAAACAACGCCTTTCATCGTCGTCCCTTTCGGGGTAAGGACAGATGGCGTTAACAGAGGACAACAGGACCCCGACAGAACAGAAAAGATGCAGGTTCATTAACACAAGAGCCCCTTCCTTCTCGCACTGCACTGTCCCTTCCTCATCCCCAGCCCTCGGAGGTGGTGGGTCAGGCTTGGGGGAAGAGTGAACCCAGCCTCAAACAAGCAGCAAATCAGATCTCGCATCATGGGGAACCAATGTTCCCAACATCATCTGTGAACACGTGGAGCAAACAATACCCCCCACGCCAATGGAGGTACAAATGATCTGAGTCTGTGGTGGGACTGCAGGTTCCTTGGGATCCTGGTGCCTCAAAGCACCCAAGCTCAGGGAAACGTCTCTGTTCGACCCCCGAGTGAATTCTGCAATGTGCACAAGAGGGGTCCTGTCCATTCTTGGGCTGTTTCCTCAACCAGGTGTTTGCCAGCCTTTTATTGCACCGAGATGAACAAACCAGCTTGATCGCATTGGATTAGTGCTCTCAGACACACAAATACCACTAGAGCACACCAACGCTACCCTACGTCTTCAAACGCAGATGCCCGAAAGGCAATGCAATCTGAACCGCATCCCAGATCCTCTCGGACATCTGGGCCTGTAATTGGCTCATTAACAGTTCTGCAATGGGAGGCATCAAACGCCCACATGCAATACAGATTTGGCCTTGCAAGATTTATGAGGGAGGAGGGAAGAGAGCCAGTAAATTATCAGGGCAGTCTGAAAAGGCCAGGAAAGAGGAAAGTCGGAACGGAACATCCCCTCAAAATGTCACCATCAGATGTAAAAGGAAAACCCTAAAGCCCTGGGAGCCAAGCAGATGATCCAGGTCCTGAGTTCCTTGGCTGCCAGCTGTTTATTTCTCTTCTAAAACAGTGAACGCTTGCTTTGCTCACGTAAAAAACATGTGTGTGCCACACACACTTTTGGAAAGCTTCCAGTTTCTACTTATCTCAGAGCATTTAATCCTACTTGTAGAAGCTGCCAGTAGAAGTTTCCGCAGGCTTAGCACCAGCCTTCTGGCTGGGTAGAGGGGGCGGTATGTGTAATTCCAGCCCCAGATTACGTTAACTTGGCCATGTCCGTGCAAAACCAGCGGGAGTCCCTTCGAGGACCGGCTTTCCTACTGCAGAATCAACTAGGGGCAGCAAACAGAGGCCTCCTCCATTGGATGTAAATCAGCGCACTGCGCATTTAAGCTACTCCACTTTCTTTCAGGAAAGTACATCCAAGTGATTCATTGGGGACAGGGCTGCTTGCAAGGGAGACAGCAATTCTCCTCGGCATCTTGAAGCCACTCGGGTCGTCAAATTTAAAAAGCAATCAAGTTTACTAATATTCTCCTCATGCAGCCATTTACCTCAGTGGAGAACACAAGTCTTGGCAATTCCCATTTAAATGCACGAGGAGCAAATGAGGCTCGGCGCACCAAATCTACATAGCCTTCCCCACCATCACCCATATTTTATTTTCTTTCAAGTAGAAGCACCCACCCATTATTCACCTGTGTTCCACTGATGGTTGATAATTTAATAGAACACGATGCCAAGCCCAGGACAGATTGCAAGCTATAAATATGAATCTCCTGTAGATGGATTTCAGGACCATTGCAAGCCATCCTTTACAGCACCGTTTTAAAAGGGGTAACGTCCCAGGAAGGCAAAAAGAATGCTGCGCAACGCAAAGAGAAATGGCTTCAGCTGCACCACGGAAAGCTTTGCTTACAAGTAGAAATTACCCACCACTAAATATGGATTGCAGGGATAACAGATGGGATGAAATGAAACAGAATGAAAAATGCACACTAGCTTGGCTCACCGAGCAGTGCATCTTCCCCTAAACCAGTGTTTTTCAAACCTGGCCAAGATGGACGGACTTCAGCTCCCAGAACTCCCCAGCCATGCTGACTGGGGAATTCTGGGAGGTGAAGTCCACCCTTCTGAAAATGGCCAAGTTTGAAAAACGCTGCCCTAAATCAATACCCCCCTTCCAGGGCTTTGCCTTGTTGTCCTCAGTTTCTTTTCAACGTTTCGCTAAGGAGGCAGTGCTGCGACCAAATTCCAGATAAAAAGAAAATGTGGGTCCATCCAGAAGAAGCTGGGTAGCTAGATCTGAATCTGCAATATTTCCTGGCGTGTCCCTGTTAGTGGATAGCTATTGCAAGGCCCAGAGTTAACACAGCCCAGCTACTGAACCACCATCTTGCCCTGGTTCATACAACCCATCGTCCCAGCACATGATTTCACTCAGTGCGTTGTGTGAGCCTATCCGTGGCACTTCATTGAATGACCACCACGACTCAGCCAACCAATCCCAAATGCACTGAATGAACACAGGCCTTCTTGTGATGCAGCAGTGGGCTCAGTGGGACCCCCCAAACTGGAGCTAGTCCCCCAATGCTCACAAGGGCCCTTTTCTGAGAATGCAGCCTTCTTCCTCACCATCTTTCAATTCCTCTCTTCACTCAAGTGGAAAAAGGAGGAGGAGCAGGCGAAGCAGATGGGGACCCTTTTTGCTGAGGGCAGCAAATTCCACCCCAGCAATGAAATGAGAAATATTCACAGCTCATCTGCATCTACCACAAGCAAACACAACACTGCAGCAAAGGAATAGTACCCACTTACAGATTTATATCTGAAAACCATCTGCCCCATTCAGCAATTCAGCAAAGGTCACACGGTACCAGTAACCCAATGCTTCTAGCTCTGGCACGAGACATTTTAAAACAGAACCCCTCCGTTCCGTTGTGACCCCAATTTCTAGCCATCCTGGCCAATTCCCAACACTAGGCAGGACTCAACTTTTTATTTAACCCTAACCCGACCATCAGCAATAGAGTTGCTAAGTTTCTATCTGCTGCAATTTCCTTAAGATGACATAAAATGTCCTAAGCTTGGAGTGATGGCATTAGGAAGGCTCTTTGCTCTTTGATTTGATTGCATTTCTATTTTTGTCTTCCTTTTTGTTACAGAATCCAAAAGCAGAAAAGGTAAACAGTGAAACAAGATGGCATTTCTACTTCATCCTATTTTTGTTTTATATTGTCTCAATTGTACTCAATTTCTCTCTCGCTCTGGTTTTAAATCTAAATATTCTGGGTGATCATTATACTGTTTTAGCGATTTCCAGTCATTGTTTCAGAGACTGTTGTTGTGGTGTTTAAGCTTGCTGGTCGCTGACCATACTTAAATAAATCTGAAGTTGGCGAGGTAGGACTTGTGGGTGTGGTCTCATTTGGGAGCACCAAGGGGGAAAAAGTTGTTCCAAGTCAAAACTTAGGGGTACAACACCTCAGAAAGTACAGCCCCTGATCCTTGCTCCTTTGCTCACTCTCCAGTCATCCCCCCCCCCCCAAAAAAGATCTCCCAACTCTTTCCTTCCTGTTGAGGTCTACCCACTTCATGGGACCTCTACAAGTCACCCCTGGAAAAAGTCTACAGTATTATAATTGCAACAACTGTAAAGGTGAGATGATGCAGCGGTTCCAATCCATGACTACTTCTGGCTAGTAAGAGGTTCAGAAGATTAGGAACCAGTGAAATATATTGGCAAATCCAAATTATAATTCTAGATATGCCCCCACTGCAGCACAAGGCTATAAAAGGTATTGAGGGTGGGCACCACCACAAATATTCCCCTTCCCACCATAAACGGGCAGTAGGAAGAAAAGATCTGGAATCAGAGGAAGCACTGTAAAAAAATACTAATCAGAAATTTAAGAATAAGGAGGGGCTGGGTTTCTGAAACCAGAAACCACTCCCACAAGGAGACCACAAGACTGAAGACCTGAGCTTGGAGCAACAGCTTATATAGAGACAGACAAGCTGTCATTGGCTGTTGTGGTCAGCTGACCAGGCAAGCCCCGATTGGCTCCTGAGGCCAGGTGGGCTGATATCTCAGGATGGTTTCAGTAGTCCTTTTGCCCCAGTCTGCCCCAATCTGGTACCCTTCAGATGCATCGTAATTACATCCTTTATTTCAGAAAGCTGTCCTTTAGATCTATTTAATTTTTTCCCCTTGGTTTTGCTCTTGAATTCTCAAAGCGATAAACATAAACCATTAAAACTTGTTTATCCTTACGAACCTCTTTCAGATTGGCCCCTTTTCCCAGTTTCTCCTTTATTTTTTCCCAAGAAAATATGGCCACTGTAACCATAATGCTTTGCCAACACAAAGGCGTCCTTGTGAATGGTGCAATAATAGCCACAACAATAGTAATATTGCATTTAGATGCTGCCTGACTCCCAGGGGCTCTGGGCAGTTTACAAATCGTTCAAAACATTACAAAACAAGGAACAACACAAAGACAACAGTTTCCTGCAGGAAACTCTGCAGGGAATCTTGCAAGCATCCATGTACTGCGTGTTACACACGCCTGTCTGTCTCCAGGGAGTTGGCACCACCGCTCAGGCCAGGAGGGTCTCTTCCCACTTCATCCTGTGGCTCCGGGAGTCATCACTACAGGCATCAGGGATGTGTCTTCCATAACAACAAAGCCAACTCGGGGAGGGGCCTTTGGGATTCCTCAGACCCCTGCCGGGGTGGGCCTTTTAAAGCAGAACACAAAACACCGTTTTCTGCCCTCTCCGCCAAAAAAGCACTGCGGTTTCTGCAATCCCATTACCCAAGAAAGTTGCTTTTCCCCCCTCTAATCTGTTCTCCCCTAATAACCCCCCAGGGGCTTGTTAGTGCTTAAGACACCCAGGCAGACGTCTGCTGCAGGGAGACAATTCCCAAGTGCTCCAAAAAGTGCCACGTGGGTGAAGTTTCCACCGATGAAGCTGCTCCAAAATGGCTCCTCTGCAACAAGCCAAGGGAAAGCGAACGTGGTGATCTGCTTCCTCTGCCAGCAGAGCTGCACTCACAAAGCACGCTGACGGGTTCAGCCAGAAGACTCCACCACCTTCCACGTGGTGGGGCCTCCAACACCCGAAGTCCCAGCTGGCTAATGGCCCTGCTAGCTAAGGATTCTGGGAGTTGAAGTCCAGCGCGTGTGGAAGACCCTAGGCTGGAGAAGGCTGCACTGAGCCCAAAGAAACACAAGGTGGCTCCGAGCAGTGTTTCTTAACCACGACAACTTCCAGCTGCATGGACTTCAACTCCCAGAATCCCCCAGTCAGCATGGATATTGTTGAGAATTCTGGCAGTTAAAATCCACACAGCTGGGCTGGAAAAGATTAGCATGATGGAAAACCCAGCCAGTATGTCGTCTGCTTGGTTTGGAATTTTTAAACCACTCAAAACCAGTAACTACAGTTTACAGAACTGAGTTTATAGCATCGCATGCTGCTGGTAAATCCAACGGCACGGACTACCGGTCCAAATATAGGGTTGTCATGGGGAGGGGGGTTTGACACAGCGCTCTTTACCATGGCCAACTGAATCATGGTTTATCCACTTAGCCAACATACTGAACAAGAAACCAATCCCACAGCCCGAGTTCACACAACATACATTTATCTAGTTGGTGGTTCGGTGCATCATACGATCAGACCCACAACACTTTACTCCTTGCTTACTCATGATATTTCTTTACTTCTTGCAGACCTTCCTGTTTCCCCCCCTCCTCCGGTCTGTGGCCATTTACAAAATAATTAAAAACAGATCGGGCCCCTGCCGGGAAGAGACCGTCCTCAGTCTCAAAAAAGGAGCTTCTCGGGCAGGCCGTCCACGCCCCAGCTCACCTCCCAGTTAACACACCTCCACACAAGAGTCTCCCTGTCTCCAGCCGGGGCCCCTCGCCAAGCAACGGGCGCACAGCTTTGCGCCTCTCGCAAACATGGCAAGCAGGAGGCCACCCGGGACCAGACAGGCACAGCGAGCAAAGTTTTCTTCTCTACCTGAACTCCTAGAAAAGACATTTGACTAGCCCCCCTCCAGCTGCTGGGGGTTAAAATTGACAACGGCAAGAAAACCGAGAGAAGTGCAGCCAACAGGTGTGAGGACGAGGGAGAGCAAATGCTTGTGCACACCCATGTTTCCTTTTTTAGCACACACAAGCTGCAATCACAATAACTGCTTGTCAAGTAGACAGGGGTTCAGAGAAAGCGCCACCATCGCTATTAAGTGGCTGTGCAATTATTATATTAAATCGTAATACAAAAAGGGGAGAGAGGCCATGAAACTTATTTTTTTCCTCTTATGCTTCTTAAGAGGTAGAAACATTCTTACAAAGTTCAGCGCAGCTGGAAACTGGCTTCTGCTTAGTCCAGATGTCATAAACCAGGGCTGGAGTCATACCTTACATTAAGCCATGGTCTGCAGAATAAACCCCAAACAGCTGGGTTCCTGCACAAGGTGGCCAGAACCTGTGAGAGCTGAGCAACACTCAAGCCACATTAATAAATTGAATAAACCATCATTTACAAACCAGTAACTCTAACCCTAACCCCAGCACATCAGAACCAATCCTGTAAACCAACAGAAGTCCTCCCCGGTTCATTTGTTAATGCCTTTATACTCCAACGTATATTTTACTCACATTTACTGAGCAGGCCCAGACACAAAGGGCCCAATCTCCGTTCAGGTGTTACCCCTGCACGAAGAGACGAATCCACTGTTTCTAAAGTCTGTCCAAAGAAATTTGCGATTTATGTCATGTGCATAAGGATGTAATTGACAGGTTTATGTCCTTGGCAGCAAATGATGTAAGCCACGTCGATTACATGCATGCATATTTAACAGTCATTTGAGTTTAAGAGATCTCCCCACCCCCACGTGGTCCCTTTAACAGGCAAAACTATTTCGTTTAGACACAGTCTTTCCCACCCCAGAGCTCGAAGCACAGTCCTGGGTTTCCCCTCACCTATTTTATACTCACAACAACCCTGTGAGGTAGGTTAGGCTTTGGGAAACTGGATCAAAATCACCCAGGGAGCTTCCACAGCCCAGCAAAGTCCTCATCTATCTTACTCCAATATTCTGATCACAGCACCAACCAACACGGCCCGCACATGGAGGCAGAACGCTTATCGCCCACGGGGACTATGCATGTGGCGATTTTCAAGCATCCATTAACAGCAAGGAGCAAATCCAGGGAGTTTGAGGTGCCTCCTTTAATTAGGTTACACAATTACTTAGGAACAACCTGATGCCAGGTGAGAGCGCGACGGGTCACACATTTTCCTAAGCTATCATTTTTTTTAATTACAGTTTGTCGAAGAAGCTATTGCTGGCTGGGTCCATGCAACATATTAAACCATAAACCAAGGTTTATAAGCCACAATGGCAGCCTACGTACTCCAAAGTAAATAAATCACAGTGTGGCTTAGTATTTTTAGGAATCAAGACTCAGCCTTGTCCTGGGAATGGAGTCTTCTCCACAGGGCTACAGTTCCTCCTCAGGGCCTCATCCCCCAATTCTCCAATTATGGGAATAAGTGGCCTGCTCTGCAAGACTGTTAGGAGAATGAACAGGAACAGTAAGAGCTGTTACCCTTTGGCATAATACACGCAACACTGATTTTTGCAGCTAAACTATGCCCAGAAATACAAGCCCTTTTGCAACATGTCTGCTGAAGTCTCCAGCAGGTAAACCAAGATTTAAAGAAGGAGAGGGTGAAAATAGCTCGTGTGTGTGTGTGTGTGTGTGTGTGTGTATTTTTTTTTTAAAGTGTCTTGCACGGTTGGCTGCAGCTTATCTGCCCATCAATTCTGCACAGGCTTTGAACAGAAAAGGCTTGAGGATCCTGCACTGAGTTGTCATAAGCTGCCTTCTGTCCTGAAGGATTTGCAATCCAAATAAGATTCCAGGTTGAAGAAACCAAAATGCCAGAAAGGCTACAGAAGACAAAGGAAGGCTGGAACAGATAGAAAGACAAGAGACCCGACTCTGGAAGGAGACGGGCTGTCGCAATTCTAAGCTTTTTCCATAGATGGCAGTTTGGTTTTATCTGACGGGAAATAAATTTTAGGAAGGCGGACTCATCCCTGGCTTCGCACAGATCTGTGTTTAATGTGACCGGATGGTCCAGACCGCATTTCCACCCAGAACATCACAAGCATTCCTCTTTCTGCTGTTTTCCACTTTCTAACAATGTCTCAGCGATGATATACTGTATCCCAGTGTTTCCCAACCTTAGCAACTTTCAGATGGGTGGACTTCAACTACCAGAATTCCCCAGCCAGCCATGCTGGCTGGGGAATTCTGGGAGTTGAAGTCCACCCATCTGAAAGTTGCCACGGTTGAGAAACACCGTGGTACCCAAAAGCTTGCACCCTAGGTGGAGAAGTTTTAAAAACTTTTTTGTAGAATTTGGAAGCAATGGGATCAGCTCTCTTTTTCAACGGTTTCCATCCACAAAGATGGACAATGTTATTTCTTTTCTTAAGCAATGGCCTTCCTATCTTGCAAATTATGGACCCAGAAACCCCCCAAGGAAACATGTTCCTGGAATATGTCACCCCAACGCTTTCATTATCCCCCTCTGCTAAAGAATTCCTCATAGCTACCTCAATGTCCGCAATTTTCTTTTGAGTGGGTGTTTTGATGCAATCGTCCCCCAGTTTTTAATACTTTGGGGAGGTGGTATAGTTGCTCTCTGACCCTTTTAGTTTTGAATTACTCCTTGCTTGTCCTGTTTTACCCACTCGAGACAAGGCTTTTACTGTGAAAAGCAGCAACAATTTTTTAAAATGAATAAAGCGGAACTTCCAGTCCTTCATTTCTTATAGCCAAATTACTTGAAAAAGAGTCAAAGGCATTGTATACAGTCGTGCGTGAGTCATGGCTAATCTTTCATTCCAATGCCACCACTTTAGGTGCAGGAACCTCAAAGAAATGGGGAAAAGTTGACAAAGAAAATCTGGGAAAACATCGCCAGTTAGCTGAGATCCATCATTCAAGGCTATCAGAAGCAGCAAGACTGCACTCAATCAATACAGGTCAGAAACTAAATAAACACACAATCCCTTCCATCTTGGGCTGATCCCTTAAACACAGGCCTTTCGCCACCAAATTCTTCCTAAGATAGACAACTTGGCCAGTATGCACCCTGACCCCTTCTGTTGCATTCCAGATATCCCCTTTCATGCATCTCTGCTCTGCTTCCAGCACAGTAACCCTTTTTCCATTTCACCTCCTCCCCAAAGGCCTGGTCAGCTCGCAGCTGTGGAGGTTCAAATCCAGATTCCCGGACCGCAGCCAATCCAGTCCTTCCTCACCTCAGAAAGGCTGAAATGGCATCCCGGGGCTGGGAAGGAAAACCTCCCGGTAGCACATTTGGCTAAATTAGCTTTTCTGCCAAAACGGGATCTGAGGATGCTCGGCGACAAGGAAGCATCCAGCTGGGCGCCGACTCTAAGGCTTCCCCCGGAACAAGGAACAAACAGGCATAACATTAAATTATTATTGGGAGGCATTCGCAGACGGTTCTGCCGCCAGCCTTCCACGACTGGAGTCGCTCAAGAAGAACAATGCTGCACGGGGAAAGGCTGCTCTTTTCTACGTCAAGCTCCCTGTGCAACAGGAAAGCCCTTCCGAGCAGCTTCGGAGAGGGCTGGGTTAAGAGCAGGAACTCCTTTCCCCGGCTATTGTCTGAGGCCAAGCAAAGGACGAACCTTGCCTCTTTCCTGACAAATCCAGGGCAGGCGCGGCCACCAGGGATGCTCCGGTACCGGGCATTGCTGCGGTCCAGTCTCCATTCCGCAGCCGATTCCGCGCTGCCCCTGAATGCGCACGCCAGGGAAATCCACCCGCAAACTTTCACGCGAAGCCCACCGAAAGAGCCCCCCAAATTCCGCACGCTCGTCCCAGATTCTCCCCAAGGAAGCGGAATCACCGGGGGGGGGCGGGGGGGGGCTTCCCAAGGGAAAAGGCCTCCAAAAATGAGGAGCCCAGTTCGGCCCTCGGGCAGCGGCGCCCCGCTCCCCGACCCAGAACCGCCGGACCCCTCAGCCTCTCCCGGGCCGGGCGGCGAGGCCAGCGCGGGGCTCCCCGAAGAGGGTCCGAGGGGAGCGCGTGGAGACTTTGTGCGGGGAGATCGAGGCAGGCAGGGCGGGGGGGGGGGGGTAAAAGCAGTGGCTTAACAGGAGGACGGAGCGGTGCCGCGAGGAAGCCGCCAGGGCTCGCCGGCAGCCGCGGAGCTCGCGGCTCGCCTCTGGCTGCGGGGGCCCGGCCGAGGCCGGGGCGCAGCCTGCCGCCCGCCCGCCCACCCGCCCGCCGGGGCGCCGGCTACCTGGTGGGCCGCAGGCGCGCGTCCCGCTTGCTGTCCACCACGGCCGGCACGCAGTTGGTGAGCTCGGTCCAGTCGGCGTGCAGCCCGCAGCTCCAGCCGGTGGAGAAGCGCGAGAAGAGCCAGGTCTCGCGCTTGCCCGGCCGCAGGCAGGTGCACTTCTTCTGGCCCGCGCGGCACTCGCAGGGCTGCTCCAGCTGCAGGTTGCGCACCAGGTGCCGCCCGAAGGTGGTGCCGCCCGTCTTCTGGATGTGCAGGAAGACGATCAGGTCGTCGCCGGCGATGCGGAAGGCCGCGCGGCGCAGCAGCTCGGCGGCCGAGAAGTTCCGGCGCGGCACGAAGCGCGCGGGGCTCTCGTCCTCGGCCCGGTACGGGTCCGCGCCGCCCGCGCCCGCCGGCGCCGCGGGCGAGGCGGCCCCGCCGGCCAGGCGCGGCCGCAGCCGGCACTGGCTGCCCGGGCAGACGTACTGCAGCACCAGCCCGCCGAACAGCAGCAGCATCACCAGCGCCGCCAGCACGCGGTGCCAGCGCTCCTCCATGGCCAGGGCGGGCGCATCGCCGCCGGCCGGCCCGGTCACCGCCCGCCGCCGCCGCCGCCGCGCTCGCCGCCGCCGCCGCCGCTGCCCAGCCGTCCCGCCGCCGCCGCCGCCGCCGCCGCCGCCCGCTCCATGCCGCCCGGGCAGGCCCCGCGGCGCGGCGAGGGAGCAGCTCCGCGGCGCCTGGCCGGAGCGCGCGGGCGAAGGAGCGCAGTCCGCCGAGCGCGGCCCGAGGCCAGCCCCGCCGCTGCCCGCGACGACTCAGCCGCTCGGCCCGCCCGCTGCGGCTCCAGCGCCCGCCCCGGCCCGCCCTCCGCGGCCAGACCCCGCCCAGGCCCGCCTCCCCGCCGGAGCCTTTGTCCTGCGAGCGCGCGCCGCGCCTCGCCCGCGCCTCGGTGCCCCGCGCGCCGCCGCCGGGCAGGCTCCCGGGTCCGGCCCCGGCGCTCGCGCCTCACCCCGAGCTGAGCCGCCGCGGGGCGGGGGGGGTGCCTGCGCTGTCCCGCTGCCCGTTGCCCCCTCCCCGCCTGCCGCCCTCCCTGGCCAGGCGCGCTGCCCCGCCCGGCCCTCGGCCCCGCTGGGTTCCTCGGCCGAGCTGGGCGCGCGGGGGAAGGCTCCGTGGGAGCAGCGCCTCGCCTCGCCCCGCTCCCCACGCGGGGGGCTCCGGGAACCCGGGGGGGGGCGCGGCTGCTGGGCAGGGGCTCCCGCGGGACGCGTCGTCAGCGTGGCCGGGAGGCGCGTCGCAGCGCAGCTCTGCGCGCCGAGGTTTCCTTGTGAGCCCCGCAGAGGAGCTCCGCTGGACCCTCAAGCGGGGCGAAAGGCGAGGGGCGCTCTCCTGCCCTGCTCTGCCCTGCCCTGCCCCTTCGCCAGCAGTGGCCCCTGCGGGGAGGGGGGCTCCCTCTGGGTGGCGGATTTCTGCTCCTCCATCGATGCCGGTGCCCAGTGAAAGCCCCCGGGGAAGACCCTCTTTCCCTGGCTGAAGGCTGAAAGCTCCCAGCTCTTGCCCCCTCTTGGTGCCCTCAGGAGGGGCCCAAGATCACCACGGGTCCTCTTTCTGTCCTAGCTGTGCACAGAAGCGCCAACATCCCCCCCACCCCTCTCCTGAAATCTCTCTTGCTCCACCTGTGCAGAACCAGCCCAAATACAGAGTACCAGCCTTTCCAGTTGGCGTTACACCCCAAAACCTTTGCCAAGCTTTGCCTGGCCAAGGAGGGTCATGTCTGTGAAGCGGAAAGGCGTTCAGACCAGCACCTGCCTTAGGAGATGTGCAAAAGGAAGGGGGGTTGGGGAGGGAAGAGGGGACAAAACGCCCCACAAGCTCACCGCCCTGAATTCAGCTCCCAGTAGAGAGTTTGAAATCCCCCCCAAAGATTGCACATCTGATGAGTCCCAACACAGGGCAACACCAATCATATCTTGCCTCCTTGTGGTCCATGGAAGGAAAATCCCCACACTGCCTAAAAAAGTGTTCCTCAACTTCAACAACTTTAAGATGAGTGGACGTCAACTCCCAGAATTCCCCAGCCAGCTGTGCTGGCTGGGGAATTCTGGGAGTTGACGTCCACTCATCTTAAAGTTGTTGAAGTTGAGGAAAAAACTGGTTAAAACTTCAAACTCCCTACAGCCAAGGAGAATTTGAAGGGCCACGGGCAAAGCTGTTTTAGTTGACTTCTAGGAGCACATTCTGGGGGAGACTGTTCCACAGAATGGGGACCACCAGGGACAAACACCATCTCCACATCGAAATTCAAAAATCGTTAGTCTCCTTAACGTGTATCCTTCTGGAAGTCAGATCTACCCGGCTGAAGTACAGAAGGATGCTTTCAAAAAAGGACTTGCCACTTCCACCTTTTACGCTAAGCCATAACTTGGCTCCTGGGGCATTGCATTTGGACTAACCTCCTGTGGTTTATTCAACAAGTCATTAAAAAAAATAACCCTACTAACATGCTAGAGAACCCCAGCCTAAGAAATACAATGCACCATATATTTATGGCATTCCAAGGCTGTTCAGTTTAGTGGATCAAGAGATCTTTGTGTAGTAAATCCCAGAGAGAGAGGGAGGGAGGGAGGGGGAGAGAGAGAGAGGAAAAAGGAGGAAGAGTGACAAGAATTAGACACAGTTTTTGGGAGATGAGGTGACAGAGAAATAAAATGGCTTTGATACTGAAGTAAAGGGTGGGTACATGTCCTTGTGCAGTAAAATTGACAAAGGATCTTGCCCACCAGGGGCCAGTAACTTTCTCACCTTGTTGTTCTGAGCTGGTGTCGGGGTTAGCCCTGCCAACATTTAGCTTTGAATAAACAATGGCTTAATCAATAACCTTGGCTCAAAAACCCTGTTGTTGCACAATAGGGGAACTAATTGCATGCGCGTGCCCAGTTTGTCATATCATTGTGTGAGGCTTCCCGTGATTACAAACCTCCACGAGGTTACAATCAATAATTAAAATACAAAAGGTAAATTAGAACAGTATAGAAAGAATGTCTCCAATTAAAAGGCGAGTGGACAAAGAAGAAACAGAAACCCAGTAATCCAGCGGGATTGCACAAAGGCCAAGGTGCCAAGGTAAGTCCTCAGAGGTATCATCATGGAGACCCCATCAGTCATTGGGGGTGCATCTATTCCAACACCCCCCGCCAGGAAACGCAGCACTGCTGGGTGAAGGCTTTTCCTTCCAGGCGGAACTGCGAAGGTCAACCGTTGCTTGGCCCGCAGGACGATGGACCTCCAAACCGGGCTTTGTCGAAGCAGCTCTTTTCTTTTTCCGTCTGAGGAACCGGGAGCCTGAAGAAAGTGAGACATCAGAATTCAGTGACCCGGGGGGACTCCTCACAGATGCAATAACACAAGAGGAGATGACTAATAATCCCTCGCGATGCATCAGTCCGCGGTTGGCTGCCTAACGCAGGCAGATTGCAGAGGGAGAGGGAGACAGAGAGGAAAGCAAACCTCCAGAAATGGCTTAACTCAACCTAAGAATATCTGCTCTATAGGACAGATGTACTGAGGGGGCCACGGGACTGCCCTGAAAGGACAGGCCTCTCCGCTCTCTATGAAGGACAAGCAGAGCCCTGCTGCATGAGGAGGTGGACCTTCTGCGCAAAAAGTTTCGCTGCCTGCGTCTTCTTCTTGCTGCCCTCCTGCTCCTCAAACCTGCAGCCTCCAGGTCTTGAGACAAAAGGAAGCCTCTCCCTGTCTCTTTCTTTCCCACGGAGCTCCAAAATTTGCACCCTGGTCTGCGCTGCCCCTGGATTCTACAGATGCGTGGATAAATCGTTGCAGGTTTTGATTTTTGTTTTTTAAGTTCTTTGATTTGGACGCCAAGGGAAGGGCAGGAGTTGCCAGTTTGGGTCAAGCCCTCTCAGTAAAACGGGGCAAGGCTGCAAGGCGGGCTCTCAGTTGCTTTTCTCCACCTCTCCAAAACCAGAATTCAGGGCCTTCGGGTTACCCATTTGGGCAATTGGTTTGGGACGAAGAGCAGAAAATGCTTCTTTGCGCTATGCTGGCGGGTGGAACTCCCTGCCCCCTGATACGATGCCCGTCTAGATGTCTTAGTAATGCGGAGTTGTGAACCTGGGGCAGTGTTTCCCAACCTTGGCAACTTCCAGATGTGTGGACTTCAACTCCCTTCTTCACAGAATACTGGCTGGGGAATTCTGGGAATTGAAGCCCACACATCTTGAACTTGCCCAGGTTGAGAAACACTAACCTAGGGCTTTCTGCATCCCTTCGCAAAGGAGGGGCCAGACAATCCTTCCATGGATGAAGAACTTCCCGTTTTAAAAGCCACACACCACCAAATTCCAGTTGCTGGGAGGCAGCAATGGGAATGACTGTTTTGAAGCCATGATTGAGTCCTACTGTCCTTGGTGGAACCCAGCATGCTAGTGAAGAAAAACCACCTCCTCCTCCTCCTCCTTCCTCTTCTTCTTCCTCCTCCTCCTCCTCCTCCTCCTCCTCCTCCTCCCTCCCTCCATTTTCAGGGGACTCTGCAAAAAACAGCTCCTCCCGCACATCTGCTCTGGCAACTCTTTACATTCTGAACTGCGAACACTGCCCTCTCCATGAGAGGGCCCAATGATGGGCTGGCATTTGGAGGGACGCCAAGCAGCCTGGACTTCTGTCAAATCCTGAATAGATGAGGAGATCTCGTCAGTCTCTGCTCTTAACGGCAGCATGAAATTGGCTGCAGAAATGCTGAACCATCACCTTCGCTCCTCGAATGAGGCAGCCAAGAAAGAAGGATGCATGGTTTCCATTCCCCTCCTGGCTCCGGGAATGACCATTCTGTCTCCAGGGCCGAGGAGGAGGTGGGAAATCAAGATTTTCATTTGCATGCCTGCCAATCATTTGTTTCACCAAGCAGAAATACAGGCTTTAGCATTGCTCCGCGTATCTTTCCCCAAGTTGGTGACCTCCAGATGTCTTCAGCTTCAGGTCCCACAATCCCCTGGGCCAACCAGGCAGCAGGATTTGGTGCCCTGAAGACCACACATGTGGAGGACACCAGGTTGAAGTTCAACATATCTGAAGGATTATGGGGGAGTGGCTAGGATTATTAAGAGGTCCTCAAGCCCCTTTAGAGCAGCTTTCAAAAATGGAACCTGATTGCAGGAGACAAGGAACCGGTCTAGCCTATGAGAAGAGCGACCCTTTTCTCCCCAGGGTGCACCGTCTGCAGCAAAACTTAGCCTTTGCATCTAGAGAAGCTTGCTGGGTTGGACCTGGTGACCTCAGGCTTAAGTTCATCTTGTGCAAGCATTCATTAAAAAGACTTTGTAGATGTCACCCCAATGAGGTAGACCAGATCAAGAAACAGACACCGTATAGACCTCAAGCTCCTTTTATCTGAACAGCTGTAGCGACAGAACCTTGCAAGTCTGAATGTGCTTCCCTTCCTCCCTATTTTATCTTTATATGGGTTGCGGGGGGCTGTCTTCATAATCCTCCCTCATCTTGGACTTAAGCAATGTTTATCTACATGTTGCCTTGATAATGGACCCTGCCCCTCTCTGTCAAGGTCATCCTCTTTACTCTAGAGTAGAGTTTTGTAGAGGCATTTGTTTCTCTAATCTTGCTCTGCCCCAAAGGTGCCTCCTGTGGCATCTCAACACCTTCTCCCTTGCTGGATGCCATCCCAGAACGCTCTAGAGCTCCGGGCCCGAAACTTAACCATCGTTTAAACAAGAAGGCCCCAACTCTGGAAGGTCAAGTTCTTCCTCACCACAGCATGCAACCTCAGCCGCTTTCACCTGGCCTACTTGGAGATAAAAATGCCCTCTTAGCAAAGTAGCACAAAGAACCGCCAGCCTTGCATAACGGAGAACTCCGTTCAGCAGTAATTTCATCACATCCGAGAAGCAAGCTGTTAAAACAGTCATAAAATATGGTAGGAACAGAAACAGGAGGTTGCATCTTTCCAGTTTGTCTGGGGGACAATGTGTGTGTGTGGGGGGGGGGGTCGGGGACTTCCCTGTGGGCTGCCACCCTGTATTTTTGCCTCCTTTGCCAGGGGAAGGTGGAATGGGAAAACCTTCAAACCCAGATGCTTCATTTAAACCAGATGCACATTTAGATATATTTATGGCAGCCAGTTCACACAGCACGGATAAGCCACATGGTACTCTGTCTGACTTCAGCTCAGTGGGCAATGTGAACCCAACGTTGTGGTTTGCAGATCATGGATTACAGTTCTGCAGGATGTGCAAATCCAGCCAGCTGTGGCTTATTCAATAAAGCACAATGATCCTGCATGCGCGTCCAGCCTGACTGTTCCTTTAAACAACTTAACACTACAAAACCCATATGGCACAAACCTTGTGGATTGAGGGGACTGGCCCTTGAGGATCAAAATCTCCCCTGAAACTGAGTGAAATCCAGCATTTTCCTCAAATAGCCTATGGCAGGAACTGCACATCTCATTTTCACTCATACACCCCTCAGGGATTCCACACATCACGAGAACATTTGCATCCATTTTTAACATCTGAAGACTGAAATAGATAGAGATTTCATGAATTATGAAAATCCAGATATTTTTGCTCCTTGTTTTTGTTTTGAAGCAAAAGCAAAAATAGTCCTTTAGAAGTGGTAGGAAGAAGCCCACTGCAGAAGCTTATAACATCGCCCACTCTCTTGGGAACCCCTAAAGAACCATATTATTGTTAAAAGCCAGGGTGGAGGAAAGGCTTGCTGGATTCCTCTGATCCTGAGTTGGAAAGAGGTCAGGCCAGATGCCTGGAGCAACCTTTAACAGGCCCAGCGATGTCTCGGTGGAGCATCTATTTGCATTTTCCAAACAACTAATCATCTTTGAGGCTGCTTCGTCTCCAGCAGCAATATTTGCTCTTTGGGCTGGGAGGGTGAGGGAAAAGTCCAAGTAAACAACCGCCTCCCAGCACATGAACAGAAAAGGACACCATAAGGTGATCTGTCAAACGCAGGCTGAAAAACCTGCAGGCGGCAATGAACATAATGAAAATGCCATCAAACTGAGGATTGGTCTCCTGGGAGTAGAGACGGATAGGGCTCCCTAGACTGGCTGAACCACGACTCCCGGTCCTTCCAATCAGCATGACCGGTGGGGAAGGGCAAGAGAAGCCACAAAAACACAGTTTCTCACCCGGTGCCTCGGCCAGAGCATAGCAAGTTGCCACATGCTGAAATGGTTGGCTTTCTAGGGCAGACGTTCCCCCAAAACGTGGCTGAATCAGGACCGGGCTCAGAAGCTAAGCAGGGCTGACCCAGGTCAGCACTTGGATGGGATACCCCAGGGCTGCAGGCCAGACTGTCACACAGCCATCATCTCGGGAGAAGGCAACGGAAGTCACCAGCAATTGAGATCAATTCAAATACTTTGCCTTCCAAATCCTGGGCAAACTGCGAGGAAAAGATCCGGGAATGAAGTAGGGGAGGGACAGAAGCGAACCCCCCCCCCCCTCAGCCTCTTAAAACTTATTTAGGATAGCCAGTTTCCAACCCAAACCTTATCTTCTGTTACTCAGCTACTTCAGAAAGCAGAGCCATTCATAGATCAGAGCACTGAATACTTGCTGCAACCAGTGTGGCAGTGCGGTTGTGAAACCAAGGAGAGTTGGAACCGTTGGGAGACATAGAGCGGGTCTCAGCAGAATTCACCCCGTGAACCATGGTTCGGTTAATCAGGGTTTATTGAGTAAATCACCATTGACTGCGTTCAGACAACCCGCTAAACCAAACCACATTCCAGCGACTCGGGAGGGTTGGCAGCATCCTTGGGGTTTTAATTAGCAGTACTTCTTCACCGTGATTGTTCTGCAGCAGATCTGGCTACCAGCCGCTGCGTTTCTGCCAAGTACCGATGGATTTCAGGAGCCAGCGCTGCCGCTGGACTGCGTGCTCCCACGGCCCCCTCCCTCGGCTGGGCATCGGAAAGCTGCACAGCTCAGCTGGCATCTTGGGAGGCAGGACGAGAAAAACATCCCTCCCACCTTCCTGGCACGGGGCGGGTGTGGAATTAATTACTCCCCAAACATTATTAGGTCTTGAAAACTCTGCTGCAAACATGGCTGATAGAACTCTGGCATCCATTTGAAAGAGATTACTGTTAATTAATTTAACTCGTCTGCAAACAGAGAAGTTGGCCGCGCCTTCGTTCGTACCATCTGGCACACTCTCAAGAAATGCCTGGATTTCAAAGCACACAAGGACACACAAACCGTTGAGTGTAATCTGCTGAAAAAAATGCACGGTTTTGTTCTGGTTTCCAAAACTGGAGTTTATTTCAGCCACTTGGTACTGAGGGAGAGCCTGGAAATGGAGGTGCACCCCAGAGGTCTCCGGTAACATCTTTGCTCTGCAGACGATCAACCGTCCGTCCAGGACTGAGTCACTCATCGTGCCCAGCATCTCTTTGGGGCACTCTTGACGGAACTCCGGCCACCATGTCCTTCATGTAAGGAACCAGCTTGCAAGGATTAGAAAAAAGTGCCCCCAGAGCTATGATGCCAGGGGTGGAGAAAGCTTCTCTTTAGGCAGGTGTTATTTACGATTCTCTGGATCAGGGATACTCGACCACATCGTTGTGGCCACAACCCTGACTTTTTTGACCTCACCCTGCGAGCATCCCTGCTTTGATGTCAGCCCCACTGATCAGATCATGAAATCAACTCCATGGCAGGCTAAAGCTACTTTAATTGGGATTGGCTCTAACAGCAGAATCTTGCTGTATCTCCTCCCCTTCTTATACTTATGTGAATTAGTGAGGTGTCTCTCTGAGCCACTTCTGAATGTTATCTGGACATTCTGGACTTTAAAAGGGCTCTAGCTCTTTTTACCTAGGTAGCAGTTCCCACATATCTCCATCATGGTCATCTTCCTGACTCTCTACATCTGGGCAAGACTGTCCTTGACCATCTGAAGACTGGACAGCATCATTTTTCCTAATGGGACTGAAGAAGAGCATCACATTTCCAGATAAGTCCAGTGGCCACGTCTACAACATTCCCCCTACCCACAAAAATGGCAGACAAAGGGCCTGCTTTCAGCTCTTTTCCCCCTCTTTGTCTTACTGAGATGCTGCCCCTCCTTCCATAGCCCACTTGGGAGAGAACTTCATGTTCCCCCCTTTTTTTCCCTGCCAAATTCCAACATCTAATGTGACAGAAGGGAAACATTATTCTCAATCCATGGGCCAGTAATGAGTCTAGCTGTAGTTAATCAACGGTATTGATTTTGTTCAGCGCCAAGGCCTTTCAATCCAGGGACGTGTCGTCCTGGCCCTGCATACGTTCAGAGGGCAGCCCATGGCAGGATACTCAAAGGCCTAGGGGGACCTCAGCCCCACACATTAGTTTACCCCAAACGTAGCAGGCAATTGCAGCTGGGTGGAGCATCAACTGGAGGACTGTTCCTGGACCTTAGTAATGAAGGAAACTATGAAATCTGTGCCCCGGCTGAACCAAACACTTCCCCAACCCACTCCTTGCTCATGGAAGACCTTTTTTCCATGCCTTTCAGGAGCACATGCTTCTCTGCTCTTTTCTTTCTCAACTCATGGTAAAGAGGTTTATCAAGGTTGTTGATTCATAGGGGAAGAGAACCAGAGACTGGAAACTGGGGGCGGTGAGGGGCTGGAGAGCTTCATTTCCACCTCCACCCTGCCTGGAGTGGGAAAACTGAATCTGAAATACCAGGGAGACCAAGCAACGTTCTCATCTTGTTTGCCAGAGGAAGAGAGCATCACTTTCTACAGCCAAACAAGTCCCATATCCCAGAAGCAAAACCATGAGCAATAACTCATTTTTAGAACCGCACATAAGGTAAGTTCCCAAGCCTTCACATGGCTTCATTTTCCAGACAGGTAGCCAAGCGAGCCCTTAACCAGGAACTGGGAGGCACACCAGGCAAATTCTGCTCCAACTTGTTTCCTGCAGAGCAGGCAGGGTGGGTTTCGATGAAGACAAAGACCCCACCTTCGCTCTTTCTAATTCTGCAGCAATGTCAGAGTCCCCGCTGTACAATGCTAGAGAAGAACGCCATGGGTGTCTAGCCTTCTTGTCTCCCTTCCTGGATTACGTCAAATGCGTGGGTCAGAATAGGCTCTCGACAGAGGGACTATTGCCATTATCCAGTGTCCCCCCCACCCCAGTGGTGAGGCCTGCTCTGTAGCCCAAGGGCACCATGAGCTGTATCTCCTACAAAGAAAAAGAAGAATCAACTTGTTTAAAGATACATCCCAAACAACAGGTTTCAGTCATGGGCTACCCAGTCCTACAGCCCTGTGGTCCAGTGGTTAGAGCCAAGAAAGCAGAAGCTTGGCTCTTCAGCTGTGTCTGAACTACAATCCTCATCCTTAGAACCACAGTGTTGAAGGCTCCTCAGAGGTGATCTAAGCCAGCCTCTGCTCAGTGCAGGATCTGCTGAAGCATTTCAAGCAAATGGCCATCAGAAGACTTCCAGGGAAGGGGAGCATGCCACTTGATGAAGCATCCGGTTGTGGAGCATCTGCTCATTGGCAGCTCTTAGGGTCAGGAAATTCCTCCTAATATCTAACCTGAATCACTTTCCTGAAGTTCCAGCGTCTCATCCTGGCTTCTGGAGCCACAGAGGATGAGTCCACTCTTTCTTCTGACTCCACCCCTTGCTTTTGTTCAAGAGTGATGGGAGTTGTAGTCCAGTAGCATCTGGAAAGCTACAGAATTTCCATTCCTAGTTAGCTTTGGATAAGATCTAGGAAGTCCCTTGGGCATGAAGTTCATCTGGTGTCAGGTTCAGCCCAAAGAACTCCCTGAGACAGTGCAGATACAGTTCTGTTGCATTTATTAGCTTCCACCTCAAGACAGAAATCTCTCCAGACTGAATCTAACTTCCCAAGCCAGCAAGCCAAAACACCGTGAATTCCTCAGGGTGGTGCCAGTCTCACCTTCTTAAACTTCCCACGCTCCAGCTGGGGGCTAAGGGAATGCTTATCTCCCCGAGCGTGGCCTTCATCCAACCATTCCTTCACATCTGGTGATCTTGGGCCAATCACTCAGCCTAGTCTCCCTCATGGGGCGGTTGTGAGAATAAAATCTGGGAAGGAGGAAAAAGCCACGCACGGCACCCTGAGCACCTCGGAAGAACACTGGATATAAATAGAGCAAAGAAAAAAGAAAGTACCGATAGCAGCTGGACCCTTTCCAGCAGCAATGGCATTGAAGCACAATATAATATATACCTGAGGAAGAATTGCTCTTCCCCATTGTGTCCATTGCAGTTGTACCCCTCGCTTGTCCTTGGCTACATCTTTGCATAAAACACATCCATGTGCAAAGCGGCCAAGTTTGCAACTGTCACTTTAGAACCCACCTAGCATTGCTACAGGGCATTGACTCCCGGTGGAAGTCAGATGCCCCAGCCAATGGTGTGGCCCCTTAGCGTCTAAGAAATGTGTGATTGCATACACTCTGATGCAAGGCAGAACAAGAAGCCATTTCAGATGAGATGGCTCAAACAAGCCACTCTTGCTGCATGATACCCATGGAGGGCGTAGCCAAAGCAATTGCACAAACATTTGCTTCCAACCAAAAAGAGGGGATGTCACCTGTTTGCCTCCTGGATTCTGCTTTAACTAAGAGAATCTTTTACATCAATTGTGGACTAAGAGTATGCCCAATTTCGCATAGCTTTCTCATGTACTGGTTCATGTGCATTTTTTAATCTCTTTGCATTATTGATGCGTTATTAAAATGCAACAACTAGAGCAGGCCTGATATGATTCTAATATATTCCATGCATCAAGATTTTTGAGTATATTATGCGCACTAGCAGTCCTGGACACCCCAAAAACTAGACACTCACATCATTTGTTTCTCTTAAGGTGATTTATCCATGTTATTTTATATATATATATATATATATATATATATATATATATGACTTTTTCATCTTTGCTAAGATTTATTTACTATGGGGTGTCTGTACCATAGTATTTTCAAACCATGCCTTCATTACATACACACACACACATAAATGAGTGGAGTGTCCACTACATCATTCCCACTTTGGATACAAGGCCAAACAACTCAACTTCCCTGGAGGAACCTCCAAAAAACAGCTCTTCTTTTTGAACTGAAATCTGTCAGATGTCAAACAGGATCACTGTTGATGTATGGTCTACTTCTCCTCTTCTCAGTCACCGTGGGGGCTCTTTACATTCCCTGGTCACAAATCTGCAGAATTACACAGAGAAGAGACATCCGCAGAGTGCCTGTTCACTCCTCCAGATTTCCAGCTCACGTGGACACGAAAGCAGCGGGATGCCCAGTGGCTGAGGGGGCACCCAGCCACAGAGGGGTTAAGCCTTTCCATCAATTACCTCTGCAAGAACGTCATCCCAGCGGCCCTTTGGCTGGAAAGAAGGCTTCAGCAGAACAGCCCTGGGAAGGGGCAAGGTTAATCTTAAAACCTCGTGACATGGGGAACCAACAGAGAGGAATAGAGTGAGAGGTTGTGCTTGTTCCCCTCCTGGTTTTGTTCAAAGCAGCTGCCTCTTTGTTGCTCTTCCCATCAAGTCGTGCCGGAGCAAACTTGCACAGCAGCAAACGGGGATGGACGTTTTGTTGAGAAGAACGGGCAGAGCCCTGACACGCAGGGAGCAATTCTTTTCCCCTTTGAGCCGAAGAAGCCATTTTCTTATTATCTCTCAGGATGTACTGAAAGCGGGTGATTTATGAAAGGAGACACGCACCCCATTCGGAGTGAGGAAGAAAAAAGACAGGTGACCTACTTTATAGATGTACAAACGTGATTACCCTTTAAGAAGAATTTCCTGGGATCACTGGCTAACACAAACAATGCACACCCCCAGGAGGGCCTGGCAAGATGCTCAAGGGTCCTACTGTTCTAGGAAACCAGCCTTCAAGATCCCAGGTTGGGCAAGATCTCAGAATCAGCTTGGGACTGCTCTATTCTAGATCTTGCTGAGCCATCCAGGTTTATCCCTCCTAACAGATTTACTGCTTGATTGCATTTCTATTGCACTGTAAGAAATCCCTGGGTTTGTCCTACTCCAACACCCATTATCCCCAACCCCTGGGTAAGGTGTCAGCAGTTGGAAAAGACCAGTGAGGGTAGGAAGCCAAGGCTGAGAGAGCCTCCTTCGCTGTTTTGTTTTCTAAGGCACTCAGACGTCCGAGACAAAGAGATTGTTCCACAGACGTTTAGGAAGCATCGCAGCCAAATAAGGTTTTAAACTTTTTTTTTTTTTTGCTAGACATCTCAGGCTCCATCCCAGCCTTGTCCTCTAAGCATGTCCCTATCCCATCATCTTTGCGTTCTCCCACTCGGTGGGAATGCGAGGAGGACTCATCTGTGGTTTCAAAGCAATTGTCGGCACTCGCAGGCAAGTTGCTGTTAGAAGGGAACGGTCTTGAATCTGGCTCCGAGATAGAGAAGCCAGCCCGTCCAGGACCTGGGACGGCCCCCGCCCCACCAGCCTAGGATCCCTAGTCATGGAGGTGTCCTGGCAGCCGTAGCCCACCCCTGCTCTTCTTCAGGAAGGGCCTGGCATGTGCCACTCCCATTTCTCAGGCTGGCTCATCTGCTTCTTGAAGGGGCATTTTTATTGATTCTCTGTTTTTGTCGGCTTGAATGTGAAATCTGATTGGTGCTAATAACACAACCCGTTTCAACAAAGAGCCCGAAGAGGCTCTTTGCTCCTGGCTTACAAAAGCAGACCCTTTTTGAGTTGGAGAGCCACCTTCTTCTTTCAGATTATTAATCTTCAGAGATGTTTAAAGGAAGCATCTCGCTGTCCAGAGCCACCACTAGTTCCTTGAGTGACAACTCTTTTACACAAGCTTCTCTTTCCATTTATTTTTTATCCCGCCTTTGAGTCCTCTTATGTCATTGAGATAAGTGGCCATAAGAAGTGTGTTTTCCACAGTGACATCTCCGCCAACCCATTCATCATCTCTTCCTCCCTACTCAGACTCATTGCATTTAATTCAAAAAGAAAGGTACCTTGGCTGGCCCTGCTGAGTACTCCATAAGAAAACCCAGTGGATCTTTTCCCCCAGAAAAGCCCCTGCTGAAAACGTAACAGGCTTCTTCCTTATCAGCAGCACTGAGATTCTGGTGGGCCCCTTCTCTCCAAGGAAACCTGGAGGACATCATGAGCCCTTCAGCAAGGTCACCTGGCGGAATTCTTCACCAGGCAGAGGAAGAGGAAGAGAAGATGATCATTTGGCAAGGCTGTCCTAAGAAGGCTGGAAGGGTGGGTTTATCTCCCACACGCACGTGCACATATACCTACCCCGACCTTTCTATCCTTCCATAAAGCCTTAAAAATGTGGTTCTCCTCCCAGGCATTGGGTGGGATGAGCCCATGGAGAATGAAAGGCCTTGATTGAGATATGCGTGGGTTGGCTTCATTCAGTTCTGCTCTTACTCTTCTTTCTGTTATTCGGTTACCCTGTTGATCCCTTATTGTTCTTTCTTCTGTTCTGAATGTTTATTATGTTGCGTCGTATTCTCATTCTAATTTTAATTGCTAATTTTCCTGTTTCTTTCCATTGCAAGTCACCCCAAGTTGCTTGGAGCCGTATAAAACAAACAAAATAAATGTTTCCAGCAAACACCTCCATATAGGTCTTCTTGGCTGCAAACCCAAAAGGACCTGCCACCACCTTACTCCAGGATGTTCTCAACCACAGGCCTCAGGTTTCTGGTGGTCGCCCATCCCATCCCATCCCATCCCATCCCATCCCATCCCATCCCATCCCATCCCATCCCAGGACACAAGTGGCTCAACATGATTCAATGTGAAAAAGAAAGACCTTATATATGGAACTGACTTCCTACAGAATCTCTCTTTTTATTCTCTGCTGCTTCCTCCCCCAAAAAAGCTGCTGAAGGAAAGAAGAGCGGGTGTGGATTATTTTCCTTGGTTTGTGGGGTTTTTTTGCATGCTCCCCATCCCTCCCCAACTGTTCCTCCAGAGATGCTGATTGCAACTCCCATCCCTCACAGCCTACTGATCTAGGATCTGGAAGCTGATGTCCTACATGCCTAAAGGGCACCTGGTTGGGGAAAGCAGTTCAGCAACTAGAAATGAGGTTTCAGCCACCATCTCTTTTAGAGTAGAGAAGAGACTTCGAAATCTGGAATATAATTAGAATTACCCAAACTGGAATGCAGCCAGGACATCAGGCTAAATGGCTGTGCTCCATTTAACATCAAGTGCCATGAGATTTTTAATGATCACCAGTGGTCAAGACCTTGGTTTTACATCTCATTTATAAGATAATAAAGTCATCTCCCATTTATTCTTCAGTCCTAAGGGACATGCAGACAAATTGTACGTGTCAGAGGGTGCAATGGCTTAGAAATGTGGATTTTCTCCCCCCACCATGAAAAATGGAGGGGTGACACAGATGCAAAAAACGGAAGGCACCAGATTTTATGCGAGTCCGGTGAGTGTCCGGCTATCCCCAGATCTGCAGCGTCTTTAAGTGTCATTGCTCAAAGAAAGGTGAACCTGTTCTCCTATGAGTTATCCCTCCTGCTAAAATATACGTGGAGGGAAACGAGTTTATAAAGCTATCTAGGCAATAATTGGCAAGGCTACGCCATTCTCCTGTGAAGGTGAGACAGAGCAGGTGAAAACTGGGGCCTCTGTCTGAAAGTGGAGCAAGGAGAACTTAATAAATGTGGCAGTATCGATCCAAGGGCAGCGATGGTGAGAATCAGAGAGGAGAAGCTGGATTCCCTTTCAGCTCCTGACAGGGAGAGGACAAGAGCTACATCTTCCCAAGGAATTAGCAAAGCAGGACACAACTGCAGCAAGTCATCTGAAAATCGTGCATCTGTAAGGAAGAAAAGGATGGACTTGCTAATTAAAACAGACTGCAGAAGATGAAAGATAGCTAAAGGAAGGGAATTTACTGGAACTACGACAACCTTGAGATCCTGGACTAGAGGCCATGGTGCAAATTCTTTGAGGCCGAGGCTTATGTTGCCCATCGCACCCGAGGCATCATGCAAACTGTTTTCATCCTTGGTTCACTTGGCCTTGAGTTGGTCCCGGGAGCAAGGAATCTCCTGTTGTGGTGTGCATATGGGCTCCAACCCCATGCAAATCCTGAATTCTATCAAATTCTGTTTGGAGAATTGAGTCCACTCCATTCAGCCCTTTGACTTGCCGTCTTCAATGCCTCAATCCGATCTTTGTAGCTGATTGGGAAAAAGGACTTTTTGCACTTCCCTGAAAGCCCGGCTGAATTGTCCAATCAGGTTGGGGACACCCAGTTCAATGTTATGATTCATTCTGGAAAGCCAGTTCAGTTCTGAGATTCAGCTGAATCACCAGGGATGTCCACAAGGGTGGTCAAGTCAAGATGGCGGCTACTACTGCAAGATGAAAGATCTGCGCCTTCCTACATGTACTGCATGCTTGGTCCAGCATGCAGTTCTACCACCTTGGCGGTTGCCACGAACATCTTCAACATGCACCATTGCGGCTGAACTTGAAGCAAGGCTTGCTGGAACACCCACAGAGATTTGGGGGACACAAGAGGTGCTTTAAGGATTACAGTCTCTGCACCCTGAGATGGGATTTGACCTCATGAGTTCCTCTTCATGATGATGAGCAAAATAAGCTAGAATTTCAGATCCATTTAAAATTGCAACCGAGATAAAATGCATTAAGGAAAATGTGGGCCATTTAGAGACCAAACGTTTTAAAATGCTGACTTTCAGAGGAAGGTTGAAAAGGCCAAGATGGCCACCACAACCGGGCAATCAGAGCCCCACCCCTTTTCAGTGTGTCACGGCCCCTGCGAAAAAGGGGTAGGGCTTTGATTGCACAGCTGTGGCTGCTATCTTGACCTTTTTTGACCACCCCCTGCAGACCCCCTTGCTGGCTTCAGTACAAATTTCCATGTGTCATTGTCGTTCTGGTCATAGATCAGGTCGGGTGAAACCGGTTTAGGAATGAAAACACATCTTGGTGGGCAGATTGAGACGGATCTGCCTCTTCGTAATAACCTGCCAGGTGTGCGCAGTGACATACTTAACGGCCAGGCTGAATGACATCCAAAGCAAACCGCAGCATGTGTCCAGACTGATGTTTTTCCTTCTCAGCATTTTGCTCCACTAGCCCGAGTGCCTTCGCTTCAAGTCAGCTACGACAACAGAGCAAGAATTCTCTGCTAGTCACCTCGCGGGACGCTTTGGAGCACACGAGGGATTCGCTACGAATGTGTCCCGAAAGGTCATTAAATACCTGGACAATGCTTTGGCTCTGGAGAATAATAAGCCGGCTTGGATATTGATGAGAAAGAGTTGTTTTTAGCAAAAGCACTTCAAATTGCAAACACCAAGTGCCACTCGGATCGATGTTAGAATCTGTTTAATTAATTTGCATGATCGATAACTCAGGAAGCTGGAAAGGCCTGGGAAAAAGAGATTGCAGCTTGTACAGGCGAGATGTGCCACACTTTCTTCCCTCTGAGTTGTTACAAAAGACCTGGCTTCCTTCAGCAGGGTAGAGGAGAGGGATGTTTTAACCACTCGGATTGTTCAGTATTTGTATTTGTAAGCTGCCTAGAGTCTATGGGAGTGGACAGCTCTAATAAAATCAGATAAATAAATAAATAAATGAATGAATGAATGAATGGTAAAGTTACACCGTGGGCTCCTGAAGCATTACTCACTTATGCCATTCACCACTGTACTCCCAGCACACCCATGTCCTCTTCATAACTATAAAGCCAGGACGTTTCAGAGCAAGCTACCGGATTCTCCAGGCCTTGGAAAACAACTACAGTGGCTTGTTGTAGCTCAGCGTCTTGTTTGGAAGCATGCACACCTGCCCAGGAAAAAGAGAACGGGTACAGAGAAGGGGTGGGTGGTCTCCTGGAGGTGTACTGTAATGGTCTGTGGGAATGACCTTGGGAGACAGGGGGAAGAGCTGCAGGCTAGGCAACCGTCATACAAGAGGTATCTCAATCCACAGAAGGAGAGTGAGGGGCATGAGAAGCATTTCAGAAGGGACCCTCCCTAGTTTTCTGGAGAGCAAAAGGAAAGATGGGGAGGAATATTTTCAGACTTGCAAGATTCTGCTAACGTAACCTTACAATAAAGATAGAGCAAATGTTCACTGATGTGCTTTTTGTCTAGACTATCTCGAAGGGCTAACATTATAGGTGGGGAGCAGCCCCCTCACTAGTCTGTCTGAGGCAAGATCTCTCTCTGGGTTTTGCAGTGTTTTCTAGAGTCATCCAACCATCATTGTGCTGAAATAACTATAAGGAGGACAGGGTGATTGTTAAATCAGTTCCACAATGGTTGGGTGATACCAGAAGATGCCTGGGGTTCCTGGTGGAGGTCCTGCCTCCGACTGGTTGCAGCAGATACATTCTGAATGGGCAAGTCTCCTTCCCACACAGAAGACGCTCTCCACCCTCTGGCCAACATTTGGGGACCTCTGGTCTACATCACAATCAAACATTTCTACCCCCCTCCAAACAATCTTCCAATAAGTCCACTGCCTACATTCTGATCTTTCAATCTTTCTCAACGGTATTCTTAGCATTTTGCTAGCTGCCTTGAGTGTTCTTCTGCTCAGGTAATCTAAATGGAGTAAGACACCCAATCAATGCTTCCAGCTGGGAGCAAAATTGCAGCGTTGGCGTTCTGCTCAACCCTGACCCAGCCATGGATGCTTGGTCAATAGTTAGGCAGCTTCACATCTTCCTCTCCTTTGAGGACACCAGCAGATTTTTCACAATGGCTGTTCTCACTCGAGGCAGAGACCTCATCTATGGAGGGAGAATTTCCATTTTACGGGCCTTCTTGTGTCAAAGTCCTGGGCTGGTGCATTGATAGACAACCAGCCAAGAGGACCCAGGAAAAGAGTTAGCCAGGCAGCTGCCCCCAGCTCCGAGCTGAAACGTTTTCCACTGTTAGGGCTAAACTAGCAATTAATTTTCTTGATGAGCTTAAACTAACCTTTCTGCTAAAAGAGCAAGATAATTTCTCCACAAACAATATCTAACCTGACATTTGCTAAGTACAATGGGGAGAGGGTGTCCAATTGAGAAGCAATTTCAAAAACAGCAGTTGGTAAACACAACCAATTCGCACCTTCCAAGCCTTCATTTGGAAGAAGCACTTCAGGCTCCCAGCATCAGCATACAGGGACCAGTGTGACACCAGATCTGAAGAGTTAGGCAGACGTCCACCACGTCTGAAGCCTTGTTTGCAGAAACCAAGGGCAGAACTTCCTTCTCCTGCTTGATGCAGGACTCTATTATTTATTGGTCAGATTCTTATCCCACCTTGATTTTGTACAACTCAAGGAGACATACCTAAAGCTCCCTCCTCTACTTTCCCCGCCACCACAGCCCTGTGAGGTGGGTTGGGCTGAGAGAGAGGGACTGGCCCAAAGTCACCCAGCCAGCTTTCATGGCTAAGGGAGGGCTAGAACTCGCCACCTCCTGGTTTCTAGGCCAGCACTGTCACCACTCTAGGTCACCCCAGCCTTTCCTTAGAGACATGCGCTGTGGAGCAATGGAGCAGCCTGTCTCTTGGAGTGGTGGGTGCTCCACCCTTGGCAGTTTTCAAGAAAAGACTGGACGGCCATTTGTCCAGAATGGGATGAGGGTTCCTGCCCTGGGCAGCGGGTTGTACTAGAAGACCTCCGAGGTGCCTTCCAACCCCAGGATTCTATGATCCAGCAAAGGGAAGCCCAACTTTTTCTTGGAAATTTGCCACTCTCAAGCTTCTGTTAGGGTTAGGATATTTTGTCTGCCTTCTAGTAAGGTAGAATCCCAAGAGATGTTTTGGATTTCCCCACATGTTCTCTTCTGATTCATTGATGTCAATGGACCAAAAACGACAGAGACAAACATCACCTGGACATCAGGTGCCATGAGAAAAAACTGTGCATGGATGGGAGACAAAGGAACATTTTGCCCCATGTGTCTCCCAGCCCTAAGAAGGATCAGGTTCAACCCTTCCTCCCCAAGCTATCCAGTTCCACTTCCTCCAACAATCCTATTCAACATTCTTCACACATTCTTGGCTGGAAAATGACCTTTGTAGCTTTTCCACGCTGGACAAATGGCACCATGTTGGAAAAAAAGAAAGGAAAGGTATCTAATTTCTCCTAATTGCTCTGTCAAAGTGTAATTAGACTAGCCAGAGCTGGGCTGTTACGGGCAAACTTTGTGAGCCTTGAATGTCATACCTATGAGGGAATTTCCTTGACCTCTAAAGCCAGATGGGTGACTTAGCAGAAGCACCAACAGTGTTTTAAGTTGGTATCAAGTGATTTCTGATCATCTGCCGTCTTCTGCGGTGGCAGCAGCAGAAGAAATAGGACATTGTCACTGATTGTATGGAAAGGAGAATGAAAGACTAAGCTAAAGTTTTGCTGGATTAGGTTCCGTCACTATGGCATATACAGCCCACCTTCCCTTCAACAGAGCAGAGAGATACAGATGTTATATTAAGTCACATCCCCGTGTACAAGGGCTTGCACGACTTCCACTCCCCCCATGTCTCTGTTTTTACACCGTGTATATCCCGTGGAGTTTTTACTTATACCGATCATCAGGAGGCAGTATGATCTCTAGAAGATTTAGACCCAGAGACAGATCTGGCTACATACACCTGACAAGTCCCCGTGTAGCATTAAACTGGCCACAGACTGCCTCTTGGTGGTCAACATAAGTAAAAACACCACTCTGGGTTGGGTTCATACATCCTGCGAAGCCACAGTTCGAGCCAGTCTTCACGGGATCACCTGGCACAAGATGCCAGGCCGCCAGCTGCAGACCACAACGGGCTGAGTCAAGGTGAAAACTAAGCAATAACAGGAGGTCTGTGAAACCAGAGGGCTTCTTTCTTGCACAGCCGAAATCCGAACTGCCTCTTGAGGGGAACTGTAGTCTCTTCTGGGTTGGGCTGCTTGATATTTTGAGCCACAGGAATCCAAAGATAATCGGATGCTTGGCTTCTTTTTTGCAAGATAAAACCATGGTTGAAAATACTCCCTCCCGGGAAAGAAAGGCTGATTTCAAATGTGCCTTTAGGCTGCAAATTTCCAACAGGCTGCCTTCTGCAGTTTTTTTCCGACAGGAGTCTGATTTTGCCGTTTTGCTCAGGGCATCTTCAGGCGCTTCCAGACTACCTCCTTTTCCATTCCTCTAAGTCTGTCAAGCATTTCGATGCCACCCAGTGCCCACCCTCATGTGCACGAGCCACAAAACCTTGAGAGACTGCGAGAAAGCCAAAGGGTTCTCCCAGATGACCCATAAGCAAAAGACAGATACATAAATTCAGACTGCCCCCACCCTCAGTTATATCATCCCAGAGCTGTAAAAATCCAACCCCTCCCCAATGGAAAAGAAGATTGCCATGAGAGAGAGGGCTGAAAAGCTGGCGAAACACCACTCCTCTGTGGCACTTAAAAGACCTGTGAAATGGCCTCAGCATAATACCTCAGTGGCTGAATCTCTGCAAAGATGGGGAGAGGCTGAACTCCACAGCTAAGAGACGGGGTGTGGGAAAATGATCTGCCCACACACTGTGCGGAATTATAACATTCTAAACCCAAAAGCTGCTATGGGGGCAATTTCACATACACTGTGGTGGAGCTGGAAAGAAATCAGCTTAACTGCCAAGCACTGTTGACAGCGTGAAACCACATCGATCCAGAGCCAATTTTGGAGAGTGGTGCAAAAACCTTGTGTGGACGTGATGTTCCTTCCTTGCATTCTTTACATACAGGACAATTCTAGGAGACCAGGGCTGTCAGAAACCTTTGCTTCTGCAAGCAAGCCCATAAATGGGGGGGAAATAAAACGGCTTAGCAAATTTTGTCAGATTTCTTTGCTACACAGATCTTTAGAAATTTCAAAAGTTTGAAGCCATCTCTTTGGCCATAAACAATTGCAACTCAATTAAAGTAATAGTTGTCCCCTTCCAGCTAGCCCTGCCTATCGCTGCTCATCGTAGTAATTGCAAAAGAAAACCGTTAAGGCCTCCCCCTCCCCCCGCTACTGTTTGCTGTACCCTTTTTTGCTCTAAGCAAAATAAATGGGCAGACCTTCAGATGTCCCGAAAGAGCGTTTCTGAAATACTTTAAATGAGGAGAAATCTACTCTGAGGGTGATTTCCCCCTGGTGAATTCTTAGCGTACCCAGAGCAAGGCAATTGCAAAAAAAGCCACCTGGGCCAGATGCTGCAATATGCAGATAATCAGGATCCGGAGCGGAGGGCCTTTGCTCACATGCCCGGGAAATGTCCTTGAGGAGCACCTGGGACCTCCACCATTTACTTCCAAGGGCGGGAACATCTTCAGGTTTGCAGATCCAGCCTTTTCTCTCTTCCATGCCTTGATCATTCTCCCCATGGCTTATCCAAGAGCAACTTCATGTCTTGGGGGTTCGTCTCAAAATCATATTCTTCCATCTCAGATAATGGTTCCTGGTGATCTCTTAGATACAACAACATGGTTTCTGGGCAGCAATGTGTAATTGCTTTTTCAGCTTCCCCATCTTACCTACAGACCTGGCATTTCCTGTTGGCCTCCTTTCCAAGCGTGAAGCAGCTTTCCTCCTGCTTCATAATGTGGTTCCCTACCCCAAAACCAAACTGCCGTGAAGGATAAAGGACCACGACTGTCATTTAGACAGAAGGGTTCTTTTGACAGGAAACATCGAAAACAGGAAACATCGGAACTGGGACTGTAAATCCATTTGCCTGTTTATGCCTCACATCATGCGAGAAAGGCTGAATTCTTGCACACTGAAAGTCATATAACGTTCCCACCATGGCTGTTCAGTCTTGGGTCAGCTCTGCATCCCGTCAGCAGGCTTAACAGCTGCACAAGAGGAACTGCTTTGAAACTAGTTTGCAGATGGAATTGCTACACTCCACAGGATGTGGGGAAAACCATTCCCCACTAGAGGGAACTCCTGATTCCACCTCCCTCCCAGCTCCTGAGCTTCAGCTGATTTAGCTGGTCCTTTAAGTGGGATGCTGGCTTGGCAGCTTTGCATCTCGCTTTCTGGAGCCGGAGCAGTGGCAATAACATGATTTGGCTCAGCGTGTCATACAAATCCACCCATTCTAGTTTGTAAACCTTAGTTTATGGCCTGGTGAGTTTTGTGAATCCACCCAAACATGGCCAAGCAAGCTATCTTATGCAAACCAGGTGATATGTTTCATTTCAGTACTATAAATACAAACTATGTTGTTTATTATTGTCCAAGTTTGATCTCTCTTTCTCTGAGTGGAATCCCACACCCAAATTTCTATATGCTTTGGGGTATTTGCCATTGTTGCAGCCATGCCTCCAACCCAAGCAGATTTGGGTGGGTTGGTTGGTTTTGCATTGCAACATTAAATGCCACTAAATCCTCCCTTTCTGATTGACACTTGCAAAGCTGCTCAGTGTTCAAATCTTGGATCAAGGGCCTCCCTCCCTCCCCTCTTCCCTTCTCCCTTCACATTTCTTTAAAGTTTGCTGATCTAGTGAGAGCTACAGCACCCCTCTTGCAGTTTCAGAGATTTCTTTCCTTCTTTTTTTCCTAAGTAGTAGAAAAATTATGTGCTGCCAATCAGTCCTAAATCTTAGTTCTTGGCTTTTAATATTCCCAGAAACAAGGAGAAAGGGGAGGCTAGTCTTCAGCCTTCAGCAAGTCAGATAGAGAACCCTTGAGCCTTAGGTTCAATACCCAGTTCTTCTATAAAATCCAAAAAGCATCTCTGAGCTGTGATTTATGTTGACCTTCATGAAGAGCGACTGCTGTGGAATTGAGCTCTACAGCTGTTCTGGTCCAAATGCACAGGGATATACATAATCTCGGTGCTGGGTTTTTTTAAGGATCTCTGGGAAACTCTGGGCAGAGTATAAGCACCCAGATGCACAATGATGCCCAAGACCCAGATGCACAATGATGCCCAGGCAGGGGGTTGGCTTGGCATCCCATTAATAACCTCAGACCAAGACCTGATTCTTCTTCATCACTGTAGCCCCATGAAGATGATACAATTCACCACCACATCAAGCTCTATCTGTTGAATTCTTCCCCGTATGAAACTGTTCAATGCACCAAGTCTGCATTCTGTTCCCTTTCTCGGTAACCCTTAGCTGGCTAGAGTTTAAGGCAAGAGCTGACAACATCACTGGGCATTCAGAGGGAAGGGGACACGTGTCCTCAAACAAGGACTGCCAGGAAGACCTCCCCCATTCCTAAAAGGGCAGGCACGGTGGTTGTTGCCCACACCTATTCACCAAAAGGCAAACAGGCGAAGTTGCTCTGCCCCTCCAGAATGGCCCCATCTCTCTTCAGCTATCCGTTGGCTTCTCCTCCAGGCAGGTGGCTAAAGAAGGCACCGAAGGAGATGACGGCTGCCTGCCAAGTTTGTTTTCTAAGAAAGACGATGCAGCGCTCTTGGAAAGAGATAATGATGGAGGTTGATTTACAGCAGGCCAAATTCCCCTTTCTTTATTCATTCAGAGGATCAGAACAAATGACAGCCAGGTGGGGCAGAGAGGTTGGGTATTGGTGGGCACCTTGGGTTCCCCAGCCGCCATGTGGCACCCTCGCAAGTTGGAGCCCTTTTAAACCACATCCAAGAGAGCTCGCAAGCCAGCTCTTCCCCCCCTCCGCAACGTGGGACTCAACTCATCACGGGGGCTTTAATGACACAGGCGGCGTTGTTGAAGCAATCTATCTGTTACACCCAAAGTGAAATTGATTCCCTTAACCGTTATAGGTTTTCCATCAAAGAGCATTTAGTTCACTGCTTCGCACCCCAGCGTCTCAGGCCTGATCTGATCTGCAGGAAAGACCCAGAGAGCAGGCGGGAGCTTAGAAACACCAAACCAATTCTTCAGACACATTTGGGTTTTGGTTATGAAAGCTTCAGCCCTCCCTCCCAAAGGTGGCGTGAACCCACTCTAGGAAGTAGACCGCTTTCCTAGATCCTGCGATTGGCAGGGAGGGCAAATCTCCATGGGCATCATTTAAGACAGGGTTCCTCAACCTTGGCAACTTTAAGACGGGTGGACTTCAACTCCCAGAATTCCCCAGCCAGCAAGGAGTTGAAGTCTGGGAGTTGAAGTCCACCCGTCTTAAAGTTGCCAAGGTTGAGGAACCCTGATTTAAGAGATGGGGGCCCTCTCCCAACGTGCACTGCTCATCCTGGAGCTAATTAAACTACTACATTATACTAGCCAATAAGCATTTGTTTATTGTTTATCAGTCCTGAGCCGTACAAACCCACCAATGCTAAAATAAATAAAAAATGCACCTGATTGATTATCTTAAACAAAACCCTATACATATTGAAGAAATGTTATGGGTGAGATTTAAAAAAAAAAAATGGCTTTCATCAAGTTTTAAGGGAACGGTTGTAGAGTGGGGGGAGGGGGCCAAGAGCAAATGTAATTAATTACACCCTGAAACATTTTACTGATTGAATCCATGACCCCGACGGTGGTAAGGTCGGCCTGTGATAGATTAGTGTAGCCTAGAATATCATGGATGAGTTTGTACTGGCAAGCTCATTACAAAAAGATGTCAGGGCACGTAAATCATCAGAAACAAATAGCGCCATCCGTCAGAGATGGGCCGATAACGATTACAGGCAGCAGAGTGGAGCGGGATTATTATGCAAAATTTATTTTCCGCTATTAAAATGTGAAGAGATGAGTCAAAATTGTCCTTTCAACAAACGCGCCCGCGACGTGTGCCGTGGACATCGCTGATGTGCCAGGAAGAGGCGCAGGAGAACGAAGCAGAGGCGATCAAGATATCAGGAGCGATGGGGGGGGGGGTGGCACGCGTCCCAGCGTGGCGCTCTGGGTATCTTTTTCCCTCTCCTATTCAAGGGAGAACCGTTTCCCTAATACGTGGCCAGGGCAAGATAAGGAGGAATAAAAGGAAATAATGACTGTTCACAGGCCATTTGTCACCGATCTGATCGTCAGCCCTGTTCCCACTAAGCCTATCAGCTTTGGGCACCTACCTGGTTTTCAAAGGGATGCTCCGAGGGATTTAAGGAAAAAGTGGGGGGGAGCCACAGAGAGAGAATCTCTTATCACACAAACACCCCTTTTAGACAACCCAATTTAAAACAGTCCTCGCCGTAGGTCCAGCTTTGATAGCTTTATGCCTCCTCTCATGGGGATCATAATAGGATTGGTTAGGGCCCTTTTCAGGGGGCAAAACCTCTCCTTGTCAAGGGCCCCTTTGCAACCCGCCCCCCCCCCCCCCCCCCGTTTGGCTCTGTTCCTGAAAAACCAGCATTTTTGCTGGGTGTGTCATTGCACCCATGGAACCCCGGAGGAGAGCCGGTTTCAGAATTACAATTTTGCAGCAAGACCACCATGGGGGGAATCAGCAGGAAATCCTCCAGAGAGTTGTATTTATTCGACAGTCACAACAAGGTTTTCTCCTTGGCTGGAGGAAACGGTAACTGTTCTTTTTAAAAGTGATGAAGAATAGCCTCAGCTGCCTGCCCAATTTGTACCAGTCCCAGAGGCAAATGATGCCCCAAACATAACCTTTCTTGCATCAGAGAAACATTGTCCCTGCCATGTTCCTGAAAACGGTATGCAAAATATGCTAATTAAACACAACTCAATTCAATATTGATATGACCCTTAGGGGGCTTTCTACAAAGCATTCAAGGCAGCACAATGCTTCATTAGGGACAGGATTTCTAAAGATTTAATTTCCTTTCGAAAACATATTTTTTAAAAATCTGTTTTTCCATCAAAAAACAGGAGTGGTACACATATTTTTATTATTGGCTCGAAGCAAAGGCTGCATTCTGCATTTCTCAAATTTCCAGGTGTTCCAAAAGACCTTTCTTCTCTCCTGAATAGCTTCATTGTTACACATCCAAAGATGTATTTTGAGAGTGTAAAAACGTAAGAAACCTGCCCACTGTCTCTACGCAGCTATGACACATCACTTATTTCTTTGAAAAATTTATAGACTGCATATGACTGAACATGCCTGGGAGTAGACACATAAATGACAAATACATTCAAAGCAATTAAGGGACAGTCAAGACAGTAAGATTGACAACTCAACTTATAATGCTGGAGCCTTGCCAGAAGCAGGAAGTCCGGGGAGGTGGTCAAAAAAGATTTGTTTAGTTTTTAACATTTTTATTTATCTACGTGCTTATTATCAATATTTTAACAACCCCAGAAAAGTCAAGATGGTGACTGAAGTCATGCAGTGAAAATCCTGCCCCGTTTACGGCATGACCCGGGGGGGGGGGGGGGACTTTGATCATGTGACTGATCGTGATGTGTTTTTAACCCGCCCCCCGGACACCCCCGGCTAGAAGGACTGCAGCGCTAGGGCCAAAGGGAGCCTCAAGGAGAGACTGTTGCAGCAATTGGGGTACCCCAGCAGAGGACACGGGCTTTTGTGGTATCACAGAAAAGGCTGAACCTGAACTTTGATGGCAACAGCTGCAGGAATAGATTTGTTAAATTCATATCCCACCTTAAAAACGGCAAGCAAGGCAGGAACGTTTCAGTTGCTCAGCAGTTATGCCCACCAACTCTCTCGAATGCATCTTCCTCCGCTTAATTATTATCATCGTTATCATTATTATTTTAAATTTGTTATGGCCGCCCGCTCCAGTAGACTCTGGGCAGCTTGCAAAACCTCAGAAGCAGTAAAGACATTAAGAGCCTAAAACGACGCAGACAGCCCAGGCTAGAACAGCCGTAACAGTAAGAGAAACATGGCAGGGCCCCCACAGACACATTAACTCCAGGTCTGGGATACATCCCCCCACCCGTCCAGTAATCCGGTGGAATAAAGGTGTTTCAGGACCGCGGACAGAGGACGAGAAGGCTCCCCAAGGCTCCTCTGGAGAGAACTCCACAGGTGGGCTGCAGCCCCCCAAGAGGTCCAGCCCCACACCTCATCGGACTGTGACGTTATGGCCCTGGGACACCAGCTCTGAGGAAAAGTGGGCAGGCCTCCCGTCAAGCAGCATCCAGTCCCTCGGGGGCACCAAAGGGGACCCTCCCTGCACCTACCTTCCACAGGTCCCCCACACAGATGAACGTGCTGAGACCCTCAGAGCCACGTGGGCTGCGGGCCAACGGATGCTCTGTCTCTCTCCCTAAGTCACGGCACAGCTTCCTACTTCTCCGCCTCTCGGCATCGTAAGTGTCAGGATCTACGCAAGCTAGAAAACTTAATTGCTTTTAATTCAGCTTAGCAATGTATGTTAAAGGGTTAATAGTAAAAATGTTAATTGCAGGCCGCTTGCTTGACCTGCCATTGAAGTTAGGAGTAAGGGGGGGAGAAGATGCCAGGTGCGGTTATCTCTTCAGAGGCGCTTCCAAGGTCGAGCACTGTGAGAGCCGGAGCATTCAAGCGGGAAAAGAAAGGAGAAGCGGGGAATTTGGGCTTAAAAAGGGAAGGTTTTGCTTTGTAGAATTAGACTCAACCATCTATGCTGCTGTGCACTTCTCCCAATAAAGAAATCTTTGATGGAACTGTTTCGTCTCCAGCGGATTTACTGAACTTTGGGAATGAGTGTGCAGACTCTGACTACCAAGGGAGGTGGCTGGAAGGCCATTGCAGGGACAGAACGTCTCGCCCCAGCAGATGTTGCCTTCTCCTGGGACTTAAGCCTCCAGTCAAGCAATGATGTAGGTACCCCTGCATCTCAAGCTGCTCTCGTCCCACCACTTTCTGGAAATGGGCTGTCATCTGAATAGACCCATATAGACACTTTCTGAGCAGGCATATTAAATATTATAATTCAGTTGTTTCTCTTGGCCCAGCAGATCCTTTAGGACAGCGTTTCTGAACCTCAGCAACTTGGAGATATGTGGACTTCAATTCCCAGAATTCCCCAGCCAGCATTCTGGAGTTGAGGTCCATATGTGCTGGCTGCGGAATTCTGGGAGTTGAAGTCCAGACATCTTAAAGTTGCCTAAACACTGGTTTAGGTTACATACAGGCCCGTGATTTGAGAACTGCCCCCTCCTCCTCTGGCAGAAGATGCGCGCCAGCCATTTTTGCTCCGCAGCTGCCATTTGCCATCTCAGCGCTTCCACCCTTGCCTTCTCCAGCAGTGATTTATACCGAATGGTTAAGCTTTACAAGTTTTTAAAATATACTTACTGGCTCCCCCCCCTTCCCCTCCTTTGCCTAAATGTTGTTTTGTCCATCACTCTGGCTGCCGCCAGAGTTTATGGCGGTGAGGTAAACAGGATGCATATCTCCGTGGTGTTATTTACTCCTGCTTATTTCACTCTGCTACCATCCAGGAGATTTATAATGATATTAGTTTCCTTCCCGTGGGCTCATGGCATAAGACTGCAGGGCAATCATTCTGAAAGCAGAGGCCTGACAGGAAAATGAGATAATGACAGCGGGGTCCTATTCCAACCAGCGTCACAGAGAGGGAAACTGAGGCAAAGCCCTGGGTGGGCTCTCCGTCCTTGCTTGGATCGCGTCCAGCCCCATTAAAAACCACCCTTCCCAGCATCCACCCACCAGTTCATTACCCATGGTAGGGAAACAGCGCGGGGGTCTTTAGCGGCCCCAGGATGTACCACACAAACCGTCTTCAGAGAACGGAAGAGCCACCCCAAAGGTTGGATCCTGCATCCAGGGAAACCGCAGCTGGAAGAGCTGAGCAAACACAGATACGAAGTTGCTTCAAACGGAGGGACGCGGCTGAAATTTGGGCCCTCGAGGTTTCGCGAGAGACGCTCTTTTTAATCAAAATAAGCAAAGCCAGGGTTTTAATGCATCAGTCCTGGAGGAAGGTTATTCTGCTTGCCTCTTCTTTTAAGTCAAAAATAAAATGAATGGAATTGCAGCAGCTGGTTTGGGGGGCCCTAAGACCTGATGCCCACGCCCTGAGGCATCTCCTGAGGCGTGAAGTTAATTCAAAGGGACGCCGAACTGGCAACCGCCACAGATCCACGCCTCTCCTTGCACCTCCGGACATCAGGGCAATCCAGGTGGTGCTCCGAGACCGGCTGTTTCCTTCAGGAATCCGGCCACAGGTCGCCTATCCCACACTCCATCGGACACGACGGGAAACCTGTAAGCCCGGCTGGGGAGTCTAATCCCCCACCGCAGGTGGGCTTAAATCTTTATCTGCTCTCGGCGAGCCCAAACGCTGAGTGTGCAGAGACGTTAGATTAGATTATTAAATCAATGACACTCTGGTTATTAGTCACACTTGTCCGCATTACCTGACTCATAATGATCTTCTATTTTTACTCTCCTCCTGATAATGTCCCAGAGGCCTTGAAATTATGTCCAGAAAATTAATTTCTTTGCATTTGGACGAGAAATAGAATGTGAGGGAACCATCCTGACGCGGAGGCCGTTCACCCTGGGGGCAGTATTTAGAAAAGCGAAGGGACTCTGAGCGGGACAAACTGGAGGAATGCCGCCTTGCTTCGTCTGCGTCCATCCCCGGGCCGGAGGCACAGGCGGCCCAAACCCAGATTAAAGCCCAATAATGAGGCCAAGCCTAACTCAGTCCCTTCTCAGCAGCGGAACTCCCTGAAGCAGCCCGTGGCTTAGGACTCCGATAACCACACCACCACGCCTTTCAGGCAGAACCTGCCCAACTGAGACACGCCAGCAGAGAAGCTCTTGTTAACAACAGAAGAGCATCTCTGTAGCTCAGGGCTGAACTGTGGAGTCCTTGGTGCTCTCTGAGGTTGGCGGTTGGCATGCAGACATTTGGCACCCGACTAGGTAACATCTTCAGCATGAGGGAGGGTGGGGTTGGAGTTAGGGTTAGGGTCCCCTAATCAAGGAACTACCAAGGAGAAAACCGCACCCCACCCGCACTGGCAGGACAAGCTAGTGCATATAAACAGGGAGCAAACCCCACACTCACCAGCACTGATGATGTTCCCTAGTCGGGTAATGAAACGTCTGCAAGCAAACCACCGAGCTCAGAGCACACCAAGGACTCCGCAGCTCTTGTTAAGCATCCCTACCTCCCATGATGGCGAACAAGAGGGGGACTGGGAACCGGCTCCCTTTGCAGTAAGAACTGCCTCCTTCTTGTTAAGATTCAGAAAGTCCTAAAAAACTTAGTTTTTCAAACAGGATTAAAGAAGTGATCGTTAGATACCAACAGTAAGGCAGCATTCATTCCAGGTTAGACTGGAATGATAGTTATATCATCACTTGTGTGGATGTTGGCTTTGGTATGGCTTCTAATGGGTTAGCCACCCAGAGTTGGGCAGCATTATACATTGATTAAATATTCTATTCTATTCTATTCTATTCTATTCTATTCTATTCTATTCTATTCTATTCTATTCTATTCTATTCTATTCTATTCATAATTCTTTTGTTATAGTGATATGTTTTGTTATACTTGTAAGCCGCTTAGATTTATTTGATTGAAGTGGCCTAAAAATACTTGGAATAAATAAATAAATATAGACCTTAGTATTATTCCAGCCCCATAGTTTTCAGAATGGGAGTTGAGAGGACATCCACTCATTGGGGTACCCTTCCTTCACAAAGGGGAGCCAGAAAGTGGGGTAAGACGCAAGTCCCCCTTAGTCACCAAAGTCACTAAGGGATCATAGACCGTTGCTCGCCCCATCTACCTCCCAAGGTTAGGGTGTGGGGGGATAGGATGTGAGAGGACCATCAAACTATCTTGAACTCTTTCACACTGATGAAGCAATAACTGTTCTGCTATTTCTTTCGGCTGAATAAACTCGGGAAGGCAACTAGATCTTGCTGGACTACAATTCCCAGCATCCTGTGTGGTTCAGCAGCTCCTAGAGAGCCCAAGGTTCCCCAGTCCTGGTTAAGGTTTCCTCTTGCAGCATTGGGTTCCTGGCATTGGCTGCACCATGTTAAAGAAAATCATGGCCTGCTTCCGGTTTCTTGCTCCATGGGGCAGGATTCTGTTTTTCTTGGAGGAGTTATGGGACTTGGAAGAGCTTCAGAGCAGCAGCTGTGGCCAGAGGGTCAGGCTGGCCCTGTCCAGAGCCTCAGGGGCTGCTGGCCTGAATGAGAAAGTGTCCAAGTTGGATAAAACCTTGCTGCATCCATTTTATACAGAATTACAAGGCTTCATCCATGGCAATATTTTTCAAACTTGGCAACTCTACGATGTGCGGACTTCAAAAAACACTGATGCATGGGATGCAAAAGAGCAAGTTCAAATACAACTTTCCCCTACCTCCAACGTGTGACAAAAGAAGAGGAGAGGGACTTTCTGACAAATTCTGACACACACACCCTTAGCACTTTGAATAAACTCCCCAACTTTTATCAACTGCCTGCTGGCAACAGCATCATTAGGTATTGTAGGAATGTAATTTGTTTCAAATGTGCCTTTTTAACAGGTACAATTTGTTTCACCAAGTTTATAATTAATTTTGAAGGATTGGGGGGGAGGTAAATGGAGCTCAGTTGATGACGTGGCAGGAAGCAGCCACTGCCCCACCCAGCCCCTCGGATGCATTGGAGGAGAACATCTACTATTCCAGATGAAGCCCAAGAACACCATCAGCTGTGGGGACAAGTGAGCAGAAGGCAGGGAGGTCCTGGCATGCAAGTGACCTGAAACCATGGCTTCCATTGATAGGATTAAAACTGGATGGGAGAGCAGAGGCCTTTAGCTGATCTTACAGACCTAAGCAGGGTTACTCCTTGGATGGGAGACCATGAGGAATAGGTTGGATTGGATTGGGAAAAAAAATCAGAAAAAGGCAGTGGGAGAACCACTTCAGTCCTGCTGCTGAGAAATCTACTTGGATGTGTCCAGGGAGCAACAGGAGACAAGCTCAACTCAAGGGGGTCTTTACGTTTTTACAAGGAAGGAGCAGGACGGGATAGAATGCGCCATCCCAGGGGCATCCTCAAGATACGGTCAATAAACCGATGGCATCCACAACAATGCCATCGAAGCTCCGCCCATTTTTACGCACATACAATGGGTGGGGCTTCCATCACACTGTTGCAGCCACCATCTTGACTTTTTTGACTGTACCCTGTGGCCACTCTTGTTCCATCCTATAGAAGCTTTCGATCTAATCCATAAAACCACTTTTTCTTGATTGACTGCTACAGGGGTGCACCTGTGTTTGCAGACATTTATTGATTGATTACATCAATTTATGGAGCTGCCCATCTCGCAAATTGCAACTCTGGCAAACATAGGATTAAAAAAACACTTGACAACAAGAAGGGGGAGGAAACCCACCACCACCACCACAATGCAATAATAACAGACTGGTGCGATCTAACCCAACTCATATAACAGTGATCACATTGTTAGGCCCAACCAACCTCCAGACCCCACGCCCAAGGGAACATCCCGGTCTTCAAGGACTTACGAAGTCCCACCTGGGTCGGGGCCAAGCAAATCTCCCAAAGGGCAGATGCTTTCTGGGTCCTGCCAGATGGCACTGTTTGATATACGGGACCCAGAACATGCTTCTCCCTAGTTACAGATTCTTGGTTCTACCCAACGAACTCAACATCTGGCTTTGCATGAGACACAAAACCCTCCATTGACCAGACGGGATGGGACTGGGTAAGAGACATGGCTAAACTCTGATTGATTAGTTGCTGGTTCAGAGTGTTGTGGGAATGCAGCCGGTGCGTGACTGCTTTATTCAATGTCACAGAGGCCCTCAGCTTCTAAAACAAGACAAATACCTGCGCGCCATGCTTTCCGCTTCCTATCCCATTGTTGCTATTTATCAGAGGCTGACGATAAGGACTAGAAGGCAACAGAGGGTGAGTTCACACAATATGCTAAGACAAAGCCAGATAAATCACACGAGAGCTTAGCAGGGCTCCGGGGGGCTTGCGAAGGATGGCTGGGGGCTTTGCATGTTGCATGAATTTGGCTTATTCCACAGCAAACCATAGTTGATGGCCCAACCTGTGCTGTTAATCCAGCCACAAGCTGGCAGAGCTGAAAAGGCAACCGTGGGGATCCAGGTCTGCCTTTTATTTACTTGCCGGGCTTCCCAGCCACCCAACAATCAGATATCTCTGCGTTGAAAAGGTGCCGTGAAAGATACAATTCTGCAGCAAGAATGTAGTGTGACCCTTTTGAGGTCTCTACGTGATTTAACGACCTAATTTGCTCGAAGGCCTCGCGCTGTTGCTGAAAGCAGGAAAATGATTTTTAAGCCCAGCATCAAAAGGATCCAGCTGGGAGAGACCAAAGCTCAGGAGTTTGATGAAAACATGTCAAGATAGTGGCAGCGGTCACAGCTGCCCTTTTGACTTTTCTGACCCACTCCCGCCTCTCTCTGGTTTAGCCTCCTGTTTCCCACAGATAAATCCTGGACCTAGAAAGTCCCAAGATGTTGGGGTTCTGTGAAGCCCTGAAGGTCCAGTTGTCCTCACAGGTCTCGGGTGGAGATGGATGGAGGCCCCTGGTTGGGTGTGTTTGGGTTATTTTTGTCTCTGTTCACATGAAGTGACTGGACTCCATCTTGTTTGGGTTTGTACTGGATTTTTATGGTAATATATTGCAAGCTGCCCACAGTCAGTTGGAGGTAGGGGGTGCCTAAATTGAAATAAATATATAGAGCCAGTTTGGTCTAGTGGTGAAGGCCCCAGGCCAGAAAGCAGGAGGCTGTGAGTTCTAGTCCCGTCTTAGGCATGAAAGGCAGATGGGTGACCTTTGGCCAGTCACTCTCCCAGCCCAGCCCACCTCACAGGGTTGTTGTTGTGGGGAAAATAGGAGGAGGAAGGAGTGTTCAGTGAGTTCGCCACCTCGGGTTATTTATAAAAATCATAAAGGTGGGATAAAAAAAATCTAAAAATAAATAAATAAGAAGGAGAACCCGTCATCCCACAAAACTGACTTTCTTTCCCTCCTGGAAACTTTACTGGGCTTCATAATTAAATCCACGAACAGCTTTTTGTTCCCTAGAATTATTTAATCCCTGTCTTGCTGGGAGCCTTCAACACACCCTGGGAAACAAAATTCCAAAGTCCTTGTTTATTTTTAAAATAACCTTTTGGAAGTTTTCCAAAACATTTCAAAAAATCTAAGCTAATATTAGTAGCTAAAAAACACATCAAAACGACCCCATGTGTGGGAATTTTATGGAAACCTTTTGATCGCTCCATGTACTGTTTTGAACTGCTCAAGTGTTAAGTCACACAAAGATCTTTAAAAGCCCAAATCCTGGTTAGGGTGCCTCCTATTATTTTTGGAAACAAGAGACAAAGAAAGGAAAAAAAAGCCACAGTAGCACTTGGTTTAATTACTGAGATCTTAGTTATTGCATACAGCAAAAATTATTAGGGACCATGAAGAGGAAATCATCCTTAAAGGGGGATCCATCGGCTGTATTGATTTTCTTGGGGCAATTCGCATGAGAATCCCTGCTTTGCGGTGGGAGGGGGGATTGGGGTTTTTATGACACCGAAGCCACTCAGTTCAAAAACAATAATCCTCCCATATCAGCTTAAGGGCACATCAGCATCAAGGCGGTCTTTGCTGATGACCTGGCCTGGTTTAGCTTGTAAAACCAACCAACCACCCAACCTTTGTGAAGTCAAGTCCCAAGGCTGTTTCTCTAAGAACCCAAGATGAGAGTCCTGAATTCTGAGGTCTGGATGGCAGGAGAAACAGCCAAGGATTACTTCATGAAACTGCATGAAATATGCATGGAAACAGTCTCAGGAATGCCCTGAGGCCACTCACTTGGAGGTCAAGGCAAAAGATGGGGAAGCAGTTCCCCGCTGCTAGTTGTAAGTGCTGGGTAGGGGCCCCTGGCCCTTCCCATTTTGGTGGCAGGTGGCCAGAGTGAGGAAGTGGAAGGATGGGTTAGGAAGGACAGAGCCCAGACTCTTTTATGTCTGCTCACGGGGGACTTTGAAAGGTTGAGCCCCAGGCTTAAATACAGTCCAGCATTTGGTCACTCAAGGACTCACCAGTGTCAAAACTTGGTTTGAAGGGCCATGCAAAGAACTAGCCAGAACTTAAGAACTTAAGTCTGGCTTAAGAGCTCCAAGGGAGTGACAGATATTGGGTCGATCAAGTCGGTCGCTCCATGACCCTTAGACATATTTTGCGAGGTGTTTTCAGTGTGCCCAAAGAGGCTATAACTAGACCCAATTAACACTCTTCCCAGCTGATGAATGATTCATTCTGTCTGCTGAGCAAGGAAAAAGCAAGGAAAAATACTTTGTGGAGAAAAATCACCCATTAAAAATTTATGTATGTGCTCTTGTGTGTACATGTACACATGGACGTGCATCGAATTCTTCGGAGAACAAATGTGTCGCTGCATGAGAACTTCCAAGCAAATATTCATGTGGCGCAAAAATCTTATTTGCTTCCAGTGGAATTTATTTCTCTGCTGACAGAACTAAGTTTATATGCTGGCAGAAATCTTGGATGAACAAAGGCCTCCAAAAGGAAATTTCTCCAGCAAAGCTGTCACAAGTTTATACACCAAAATGTGTTTGAGTGGAACAATTTGGAGGGATGGGGGTCTCATTTTATTCTCCACCTCAAGCTTTTACTAAATCAAGAAAAAAAAGGCAACATGTTGCATATTATTTTGCTTAAGGAATTTGCAGAAACAACGAAAATGATTGATGCCGACGAGATTCCTGCATTCTCTGCACTCAAACCGTTAGCCACGGAAGATGAGGCATCATTTTTCGGAAATTTTCCGAAGACTCCATGGCCAGAGCAATGGGTTGTGCAATGAAAGATGCCCGAAAAGCAAACTGGGTGAGCAAAGCAAGATGGACGAGCTCGTTACTTTTTTCTAGGGATCTCATCGGCCGTAAGCGATGCGTATATATCTGCAGTGAGTTCGGCGTTATGTAAAATGTTGATTATTTGTCAGGAGAAGAACTGAGGAGAGCTGAATGCTTTTCATCCCATTCAGTGACTCAGCTAATGATTCGTGCAGGATTATGGGTTACAAACTTTGCAAAGAGAAAGTTGAGACATTCACTCTATTGTGCAATTGGATTTCATGGGATATTAGCAACCACAATTGGCAATAATACAGAATGCAAAATTGAGAACGTCAGGAAAACCCATAGGACTCTTCTTTGTATTCTACGGACCTTTGCACTCTAAAATACACACGCACACTTTGATTTATATGTGCTTTTGTGCAGCCCGGCATCTTCCTGGAACCATTCGCAGAAAGTAATTTTGCTCTGCCTGAGGATACAGTTGGCAAATTTGAATATAGTACCTTCTGAAATGTCTGTGTTTTCTTGGAGCATCACCATTACCCAGTTGCATCTTCCCAAAAAGAATTAAAAGACAGAGAAAAGAAATCTTGCAACATCAGATAAAGAATGCCTGCTCAACGGAAGGCTGCTTTTACTAAAATAAAAAATGGTCACCAAAATACATGACCTTCTTTGTCCAAATCTTGCAATGTTTAGATACCAACGTGTTCACAGTGGTTACTGACGAAGCATATACAGCAGTGTTTCTCAAGCTTGGCAACTTAAAGATATATGGACTTCAACTCCCAGAATTCCCCAGCCAGCAAGGCTGGCTGGGGAATTCTGGGAGTTGAAGTCCATATATCTTAAAGTTGCTAAGCTTGAGAAACACTGATCTACAGAGTTGGTGGCATGAGATACAACAGAACACTGTTATCACTCTGGAATTCCTACCAAGAAACATCACAAATATCTTTGTGCAATTTAGGGTCTTTTAGAATCCTTACAGCTAGTAGAGTTGGGCCATACATATGTTACTTTGAAGATGGAACTAGCTATGGCTCTTTTTTCCTTCCCAAAACTAAGCAGGCTGTTCTGACTGGAACTAAAAACCCAGCTCGGGCACCTGGAGTTTGAACACTTTGCCCCAAATTGTGCTTGCAATCTAGCTTACGGGGCCCTATGTCTACAACTTGCACTGGAAGAAGGACTCAAAGATCCATAGGAGTATGGATCCATGAGTGAATGAGAAAGCCTACCAGCTGCAATATTGTTCCATGACAATTTGGGAAAACAGGGTATCTCCAGCAAGGACATTAAGGTCTAATCAAATAACAACATGAAGTAGATAGTAAGTGACATAAAGAAAAGATGTTATTCCTCAAACTGGTGTCCTCCAAGTAGGACCATCTCAGGGCCTCCAGTCTGGAAGAAGCTGCTCTAAATGTGACTACCTTACTCTGTAGACCACAAGACAAGTTTTGCAGCTGGTCCTTGTGTACAGGTAGTCCCCAGGTTAAAAATGAGTTCCATTCCCAAGGTCTGTCCTTAAGTCGAATTGGTATGTAAGCTGGAACAATATTATTGTATAATACTGTATAAGTAGTACTATGTAATGAACTCAAACCATTGTGCATTTAACTCAAATCATTGTCTCTTTAACTTGAATTTTGCTACAATAGACTCTGTTCTTAACTATGAGTCATCCATAAAACAGGCATTCTTAACCCGGGGACTCCCTGTATTAAGAAGTCAACGTTATTTGGTCACCTGGGGCCACTCCTACAAAACTCCATGATTCTTCCCTTGGCTAACATTATATGCCACATCCTTCTTGCACAGCTGGCAAATATGCTTTGGATCCATTTGATCTGCCAGATGAAACTCATACCTGACAATGTAACCCAGATTACGGCAGCAAAACTTTCTAGCTTTTGCTCTGTTACCAGCAGCCTTTTGCTCCTCTAGAGTCAACAGGGAGACAGAGTTGGCTGTACATCAAACGAAATCTGAAGGCTGAATGACCCACATTCTGCTTTTTCAGCCCTAGTGAGAGCTCTCGCACGGAGCCCAGGAAAATTGCTAATGGCAAGATGAATTGGAGCAGCCATTCTAACCTTGCAGAAAAATCTCATTCCAGCATCACCTGGTCTGGAAGAAAGTCACTTTTCAAAGACGACCAAGCTAAAAGGAGCTATGAACGTTTCTTTACTAACTGCAATTTGGTGTGGGAACTTTTATATATAGAACCAGGATAGGGAGACAGAGGCATTTGTTGTTGCTCCTGCTGCTCTTGTTGTTAAATCAGTCTTGATGGAGGAAAGATTTGCCAGTGTTAGCTAACACGGGGGGGGGGGGGGGGGGGGGAAATGGGGAATGTTTATGGTCATCTGTAGAACCAAATAGAGAACTTTTAGCAATAAACTGAGGACACTTTCTTCTTCTTCTTTGAGAAAATGCAATGGCAAAGGCACACACCGTATTTCACTTATTTATTTAAAACATTCCTACATCACATCTCAAAGAGGTTTGCACTAAATTATCTGGAAATCTACAGAGCTTTTCTGGAAAATTTGCTGAGCCTCCCCTGAGACTCAACATGTCAATCATTCCAGTCAAGTGGTTTGGAAGCCTTTCCGATCTGGAGGCGTGCCAAACAGATGACACAAATTATTAAATGTTTCAGCTGCACCCATTTATTCAATTGATTTATTGAAAAGAGGGGCTGTGTGGACACTGTCATACCACAGCCTTGTCACTAGGTGGCAGAGGATTCAGTTGTGGCTGGCCAGCCAAGCTCTCCCTCTGCAGCTTACTGGCTGGCGTGTCCTCTGAGAGTCTTCCATGCGCAGAACGCTCAACTTCTGCCCTTCTTCACTGATTCTGCCCGAAATCCCCTGCCCAGCTTATCTCCTTAGTTAGTAATATCTGAATTTGGAGTTCAGCTGGGGAAACCATGCACTAAAATGCCCTAAAGCTAAGCATTTTCAAGAGAGAATTGACAGATGTGAGGGTATTCGTACACTCTGGTACTGCTTGCTTCGGGTCCATCCTCATCCTGTTGAATCAATTCCCCCCCCCCCCACTTAGCTCACAATTACAAATACAGCCCCACTGGAATAGTTACTCCCCTTTATTTCCACCACCACCCCTTCCATAATATCTGCAGCTCCTTCCCTGCATTCACATTTGGAAATAATTCTTTTGTAAAATAACATGCTATCCATTTTTTTTCTTGGTCAAAATATATATTTGAATTCTCTGGATTGTAGAATGCCATCAGGGGCCAAGCAAAAATAGGTGGCATTACCAGCAGAAGACTAAAATTAGCATTGCAACCGAGGCTGACTATTCTTGGCCCCATGCAGCTGAACTGTCAGCCTCGGCTGCAATGCTAATTCTCCTTTAAAAGCCGTGTTAATTCTTTTTTGCCATGTTCTATTAAAAAGCTAGAGTTGAATCACCGTCTATGTCAGGCCCATGGAAAAAATGAGCAGAAGTGTCTGAGGGGTAGTGGGAAGCGCCAGTCGCAACTGCTGGAGCAAATAAGGACATGTCCTCAGATACAAGTTGCTGTGGAAGACTCACACACCATATCAAAGCATTGCTTGCTTAACCATGGCTTCATTAGATCACCGTTGGTTGATTCTGCAGGACACAGCGATAAACCATGGTTAGCAAGCCACAGTGCTCAGGCTTTACAAAACAAGGCCATCCAAATGCTGAGCATGAAGTGCGCACTCAGCCCTTGCCTTTCTCAAACAGCGCCACCTAATGACAAAATCATAGAATAACGTTGTCCACATACCCTTTCCCTCCCACCAATGCTGAGGAAGAGTGAGGGCCACTGTAAGCATTTTTCCTCTAGATCCCCCAGCTGTTCACATGTCTCACAGACACGCTGTCCCACAGATCAGGTGGCGGCGGGTCCCCATTTCGTTCCCCACGTTTTTAAAGGAAAATTTCTCCCATGTGAAGTTGTCCCTCCACCTCCTTTGAGACCAAAGGCCCTTTCCTCCTACTGCTCCCCTGAGTCCTCACAGAAATATTCTGAATATTTATGACACCACAGATAATGTCAATTTAATGCTCTGGTTTAAATGCGGCCGAGGTGGATCTGTTGCCTTTCAGAGCGTCCTGGAACACGGTGTTTGACCAGCCAACCAGAGACCAGCCTCATGACAAGTGGGACACCGTAATCCTTCTGAACTGAAGTCCAGTTAACGTGCTGCATAGTAATTACCAAAGGCTGACAGGAGACACTGTCTCTCTTCGGCATTAAATTCAAGCCCTGACCTTTTCGAACATAATGAGTAACTCAACCTTTACATAATAATACATGTGATATTTGGAGAACATAACGTAAGGTGCCATTTTAACTAATTGGAGAGAAATAGATTTACAGAAGCAAATGAAATCGCCAATCAGGTGCTCCCTTCTTATCTGTTTGATGTCATAATTATCAGCTTTTGATTGTTAGATTCTGGGCTCTTTGTATTCTCGATCTAGTGGGCCACAATGGCCAGACTTGAATCCAGATGTTGCGAAGGGGATGTATTTGTGTTCCAGGTCTGCAGAGGTTTGTGAATAGAAAAGTACCGAACGAGATAAGGGGAGAATAGAAATTTTTAAGAATTTCTGGGATAAATTCCTTTTTCAAACAAAGCCAGAGCTTGTATGGACGCTTTTGGAGATACATAGATAATGCCTTGTGAAATCCTTATTGCCAGAAAAGTCGCTGTTCCATATCCATTGTGTCTTCCTGACGATGACAAACAGGAAACAAGGATAAGATACTCAAGCAACATTATTCGCTTCTTAGAACCAAACTTTTCTCAATGGGGAACTTGGGTCTTTGGCAAACGTGGAGTCAGAGATAGCAGAAGAACAACTCCCAAGGTGCAGGAGCCCATGGACGGAGTAACCAAGCACAAGTTCAAAACCAGGGAGATCACCCTCCAAGGAGACACTCAGAAAAATATAGCAGCCAGCCAGGCCATGCCCTCACGCTCGCGTTAAGTGACTGAGATGGAACTTGTGGCTTGCCTGCACAGGTTTTATACAGCACATTGTGCCCTCATCAACTTCCAGAGTTAGCTGACCATTTGCAAGTTGGTGGACCAGTTGACTCTTCAGAATGGCAGCCTAGTGGAAGCCTTTCCCCATGGCAGGGCTGCAAACTTTTGGGGATCTCAGAGCCTCTTTTGGACTTTCTGCAGCAAGCTGAAGGGTGCAACCCAGAAAACGGGTGGAGTCAGAACAGAAACTAAATTTGGTTTAATTGCTAAGCTAAAATTGGAATAAAGTAATTAAACAACACTAACATGATTAGTTCCCTTCCATTTAACACATTCCCCTTTCAGTCGTATTAAGGCTATGGGAACTGCAACCAAAGCGCTGGGGATCAGGTGCTGGAGGATATTAAGCCCCCATAGTTAAAGCCTCAAAACTCTGGTCCCATCTGCCTGAGCTTCTAGGGATCCAGTGGTGGAAGCCGGTGATCAGTTTCTGGAGACGCTGGCTGGAGACTACTTGTGACTCCTAGGAACCAGGAAGGCATCATAACCCAGCTCACAGACACTGGTTAGTAGACAATGCTACTAATTTTCCCCAGCCAAGTGCCTCCTGGGGGGGGGGGGGGTCTGTTGAATTAGAATCCCATCATCCCCAGCCACCATTCAAAGCTCCAAGTGGTAGAGGGCCAGGCTAGGCAGCCAGCTCTCGCTTTCTTCCCTCTGTAGCTTTTTCGTCCCAGAGCCTCAACCGCCTCCCCGCTGCGCTTGGCAACCGTCCTCCGCCCCCGTTCCATAAGACCCATGCTGCTTTCCTTGAGTGGACAATCAGCAAGCTTTATGGCGACAGAATGGCCAAACGCAGCTGCTGCAAAGCGCTCCCGACCGCTAAATGCTAAAACAAGATCGCAATTGGCTCCAGAGTGATAAAATGACCCAGCGAAGTGAATTGCGCTGTGAAAAATAAATGTAAAAATGCTGTTGTAGATGCGCAAATGATTATTTCATTATCTGGCCAATGTACAAGCGACAGATACAAATTGTTCCAATCATACAGTGATGAAAAAGTAATGAGCAATGGATTCTCGAACGAGCCCAGGAAGAAAGTAATGAATTGCAGTTTAAATGAAAGCAGGAATCAATGGAGTGGATCAGAGACTGTCCTTCAGTCCCCAGAAATACTCTTCAAACACTGTCATTCCGAGACAAAACGTCCTTAAAATGGAAACGATTTCATTCCGCCAGGGGTGGCCTGCCGCAGAAGAGAGGCAGGATCAACCCACAATTTAATCGCGCCAACGGCCTCGCAGTCTCCGTGCCCCAGATCCTACCTGGGGCTGAGTTTTGATCTCAGGTTAGGAAAGGCCCAGGTGTTCAAAGGTCTCCAAACCACGCTGCATTTTCTAGACAAGCTCCCGCTTTTTCTCTTATCCGGCTACCAGCCCAACACCATTTCTGCAGATAAACTACCACATTAAGACAGCAGAGGAAGATAATTTAAAATAAAGCTGCTGAGGGCAAGTGGTGGGGGATCTACGAATTCCTATTGGGAGAAAGCTAACTATTTTCTTCACCTCCAGAAGGTAGCTTGAATGACCGCAGACCCCAACTATGTCCACAAGCCCCTTCTTCTAGACAGAAGCTGAGCAGCGAAGTAGATATTGTGGGCTACTAGGCCAAAAGGGTTTGACTTGAGAGGCCTGGATGCTGCCAGGGCTGGGGGTAGGTTGGGGGGGGCAGAAGACAAGATCCTAGAGGAGACCTACAACACTCCTGGGTGGCCACCCCCTAGTTCGGCCTGCTGGCACGCTCTCACCGTTCTTGTTTTCACCATTCAGAAGCACTCTACGAGAGGGAGAGAAAGGAGGAGGGGGCCAAACAGGATTTCTAACAACAAACAAAGACCGCATGGCGTTGCATGGCTCCCACCCAAGCTGCAGATCCAGCCCCTCCGCATGGCAGTGCATCCCTAAGGGTAATTGCAGTAAAAAACCAGCTTCCTAAACTTTCATGCTCCCCAGATGCACCATTTCAGCCACTACAGCTCTGACTACAAGTCTGCTTGCTGTTTGACCATCATCCTCTCCCCTTCTCGGTTCCAGATTCTGGCTGCTACTCAGACGGAGACTTCAGAGTGGATTCCTGTTCAGCGATGGCTTTTCCTTTCTGACCCCACCAGTGACTGCATGCCAGTCTCACGGATGAATGCTGGTTGACAAGGGGCAGTTCCCTCCCACTCCTTTCCATTAACCAAGGCTGGCCTCACCTCCCGTTGGACCAACTCTTCTGGGCAGCTGAAGGATGTAATTGCTTTTCCAAAGAGCAAGGAGACCCAGGGCTCCAAGAGAAATCCAAATCTAAGAGGTCTACAAAGTCCGCCTTCCTCCACAGCCATTGTAGCTGTCAAAACGCAGCTTGGGACACCGCTGAGCCAAGGTGAAGAACATCTATTGCAGAACTCAATGTTGCTCAAGAAAGAAAAGGTTGTTCTTCATGACTGCTTGCTCGGTGGCCTTACAATATGGACTGGGAACCTTTTCTTAAAAGAGTTTCAGCGTTGGCAGCAAAGCCAGGCCAAATACAGCGATTCTTTGGATCCAATCATCCCCCCCGCAGACGCCCCTGGCCCAATCAATAGCAGGATCTTAGTTTCAGGGCAAGGCAATCCTTGCTTCAGGAAAAGGGCTCGAGGTGACGTATTTGACAATCTGAGGAATGGCTTTTATGCTGGGGAGGGGATTAGAGGTACTCCTTTCTCCAACAAATTTTATTCTTGGGGGATCTTTTAAACAAAGTGCACCTCAATCTTAATCTATTGTCATCCATTAAAAAAGGAATTTCCTTAGGGATTATGGTGTGCAAGAGGATGAGTGCAAATGGAAATGAACTTTCGATTCACATGTGAACTTATCTGTCAGTTTAAGATCTTTTTGAGGAGTCTTGGTGCCTTTTCCCTATCAGAGGTTCACTCACGACCACTCTCTTTTGGGAAAGAGGAATGCTGGGAATGCCATGGGAAAAGGAAAGGTCTCTTTCCTTTTTAAGAATCCCTCTTGTTTCCAGTCACAGTAGCTCCAAACGGTTCCATAATAATCTTTGTGCAGACTTCATGGAAGCGCCCAAGAAGATTTCTGCTAGCTGTTGATCTTCTCATGAGCATCAGGCTTAGGCAGAAAGATTCTACGCCTAATTAGGCCAAAGTTGGAAAGCCATGGAGATTCCTTGGTTCAAGCCATCTAGATGACCTTTTGAAAGTGCCACCTACCCTACAGCGGATAATTATGCATTCTACACCGCATCTACTGTTGCATTATTTAACTCTCCAAGAAAGTAATATTTCAAAATGAAGTCCAATAAAAAAGGAAATCAACATTAAGTCATTACTAGGGTGGAAATGAATGGTCTGAAAGCTGAAAATACAATCACTCAGTGTGACCTTTTCAAAGAGCATTATGAGAAATCGCAGGTTCTGGGTAAAAACACACAAAGCCCATCCTCATTTAGACTATTTATAATAGTTATTTAATACTGGAAGGAAGAAAAGCGAAAGAGGAAGGAGAGAGGGCCTTGCAACGCCCAATCATGTCTGTAAATCTTCCATAAGTAAAACACAGCACGGAGGCAGAGGGTGGGCAGACAGAGAGGGCGAGAGGAAGAATGCCAGCTCTGTTTAATGCTTCTCTGAGATTAGATGAAGGTAGTTCTTCTTTTTAGAAGTCTCGAGTTGCACTCTCCATCCGTCTGACTTTCACCGGTGTATGCTGTGGAAGATGGGAGTTGTGACTTCAGAGCACTCAGGTAAGATGAGCACAGGCCACTAAGCGTTCACTTGCACACTAATGCATCGTGTGGACTTAGCAGCTACCCACACACTTTGCTCCACAAGTTCAGAAGCCCCGTCTTCTGATGCTAGGCGGTTAATGTTATAAGCATGTTTCTCAACCGTGGCAACTTTAAGATAGGTGGACTTCAACTCCCAGAATTCCCCAGCCAGGCTGGCTGGGGAATTCTGGGAGTTGAAGTCCACCTATCTTAAAGTTGCCACGGTTGAGAAACCCTGCTTATAAGGGTCAAAGGTCCCTGGAGCCAAGTTCAACTCCCAGCAACTTGGTTTATGCTCCTTACTGCTTTACGACGAATCAGCTTAGCAGGATTAAACCTACCAGGGTTGGTGTCTCCTCAGCAGCCCCTGCCTAATTCTTACCTTATCCCGCAGCCTGGATTATCTGCATTCAGCTGGATTAAGCCACAGGTACAGATCGAACAAGAAACTGCAAGAGGTGTTCTGCTATTTTATTTCTTTCTGTATGCGCTACCCCATATTGACCAGATTCTGGGTTAGTCTGCAGACGCGGTTCCTTAGTTTTAAGACTTTGCTTGGTTTTTCAGTTAAAATAAAAACAAATCTTCCAACCCCCAACTTTTAGTACATTCAATTTGCTAAATATATGGGGGGGGGGGGGGGGGACATGGCTAGTTGCGATTCCTGTAGTCCCTTGCATTGTATGCGCCATTGTGTGGTCTCTTCTTCAAATATTTTCAAATATTCTACATAGATTCACCTCTTGGCTTTCTGCCCAGAAGCACAGAGTTTAGGATAAAAGTTTAGGACAAATGACACCTCCAATTACCACTTCTGCAATCGAGCTCTGCAGAAGAGTTACCCGAGGCATGCCGCATGAGAACTTCTACTCAAGGTTAAACCGTGCACAGCTCCTCATTAAAAGCGGAGGGAAGAAGCTGACCCTCCCCAGGACTGGAAACTGATTCCAAGGGGAAGGCGTCGCATTCAGAGCGGTGTATTGCTATCAAGCCCAAACTGGAATGCTGTGATGCAAAAGCAGAACCCTAAGCCAAACTTTTTAGACCACTTGATTGATTGATTGATTGACTGATTGATTGATCAAATTGATATAGCTGCCCATCTCACAGGATCCTTTTACATGCCAAGCTTCCCCACAATTAATTATTAAGACGCCCTGAACATTTAGGGCTCTTGCATCACCTCCATGCCATAAGGGAGATGCTATGTGCCCTTGTCACATTTACTCAGAAGCAGGCCTGTATAAGAAGAGCAACCAACACAGATGGTACCTTATTGGAGAGAGAAGAATTTAAGGAGGAAGCAGCTGTGCTGGAGAAGGAAGTCAGATGAGCTATAAACCAACTGGCAAATAGGAGGGGTGTAGAAAGCTATCAGTCTAACCTCCAGATTTGTCTGAGGCCCCTTGCTGACCTTGGCTGATCTCTCAACAAGGTCAGGCCAGTTAGTATTTGGATGGGGGGTCACCAGGCGATCCCAGGCTGTAGGCTAGGCTAGGAAAATATCCCAGAAGTAATTACATATAGTCCTCATTTAGCAACTGCCTCATTTAGCAACCATTTGCAGTTACATTGGTGATGAAAAAGTAACCTTGCGACCAATCCTCGCATTTACGACCTTTGCCAGTCTGTAAAGCAAAGGAGAACTGAAATCAGATTGGAAGCACAGTCGTGGTTTCACTTAGCGACCCCTTTGCTTAACGACCAAGTTGCTAAACCAGGATTACCTGCAATGGCAAACACTTCCATAACGTTGCTAAGGAGATACCCGTCCATACAGTCGACAGAAGTTGAGGTTGACTCAGGGAGATTGTTATGCCTTGATCAGGTTCAACAGTCGAACACCAGGGACTGTTGTCTGCTGAGAGTGATCCTAGGAAACCTCTGATGGCACATATTAGCAAAGGTGGTGGAAAAACCATTATTGGGCAAGGAACAACAGAATGCAGTACATTCAAATATCTGTTGACTAAACTTTGGAGAAGCCAATAAGGAAACATCTCATCCTTTTATGCCTTCAAGGAGATTGGTAAGGTCTGCTGACATCTATGGCATCACTTGTTTCGCACCCACTGCCTTGGAATGCTTCAGATTAACTCAGGTTTCCACTCTGATAAAGGCCTGTGCATCCTTTCTAAATTTTAAGAATATACTTGTGCTTATTTTCTCCCAACCTTTGGCCTTCAAGTTGGAATTCCAGATGTGAAGTTTGCAGTTGTGCAGACTAAAGGATTATCTGTCTCCAGTTCTTCCCTAAAATCTCCATCTCTCTTAACCCAACATTTGCCTCCTCTTTCTCCTAGATCTGGATTTCAAAACCTTCATTCCATTTTGCATCATTGTTATCCAGGTGACAACATTTTTTTTTTGGTGCCATGATTGTTGTTCCAAGACTGCCCCTTAGTGGCTGCAAGCAAAAAAGGCAGGGAGTCCTTTGCTCCCAGCAATTCAAGCACAAGCAATTATTTAAATATTTAAATCACATATTTAAATATTCTGCATGGCAGAAAAGAAAGTGACTGCACTTTTCCCCTCCCCAGAAAGCCGTATTTCAGATCTCTGGCAAAAGGGCTGGCCAGTGTGGACAGACGTATTCCCCACCTGTAATGGGCTGTGAGAATAACCTTGAGGAGCAGGAGGAAGAACCGCAGCCAAGGCAACAGTCAGATAAGAGAAATCCAAGTCCAAAGCAGGAAAGCGGGTGGAGAAAGCATCTCAGACTTGACCCTTCCTAGTTCTCTTTAGGATAAAGGCAGGAAGAGGGAGGTACATTCCGACTTGCAAGATCCTATACCTAATAAAAGTAGTATTAGCGTTCATAACTTTGGTTTCCTTGTCCGGTCTACCTCAAAGGGCTGACACCACTCTCCTAAATGCTCCTAGAATTGACGCTTTCCAGTAAAGGCACTCTGTTGCAGGCAAACAACAAATCTTCTTTGTGGAACAAGCCTACATAAGCCACACCTGAAAAAGTTTACGTTCACTTGCCCCAAAAGTCACATAGTGTCAGGTTCAGCCCAAAGAACTCCACGAGACAGCACAAGTCTAGTTCGATAGCTTTTATTAGCTTCCAACCACAGACAGAATCCTGCCAGATTGAATCTAAGCTCGTCAAGCCAGCAAGCAAAACCCCGCGAATTCCTCAGGGTGGTGCCAGTCTCATCTTCTTAACCTTCCCACGCTCTTGCTGGGGGCCAAGGCAATGCTTATCTCCCCGAGCGCGGCCTTCATTGAAGCATTCCATCACACATAGTCCCCCCCACACACACACACACTTTTACAGGGGAGGGATAATCTCAGGAAATTATGGATATGGGGATCAATGTTTAGGCCAATCTTGCAATTAACAGCAGTGCAAGATATATAATCAAAGATACACAGACCGTTTCTTGGCAAGCCACATTCTGAGCAAACCAGTTGAATGCTTTGGTTGGGACCACTAGAGTTAAAATCATAAAAATCAAGCCAATACTGATCTGCTCTTCCTTAAATGATTTTATCCAGTGTGCCAAGCTGATCAAGAAGATGATAGATGGACCTAACTCAAAAGCAAGATACTCTTGTTTAGCATATTTTAGTTGCACCATTACTGATCTAAGAACTCTCTTTCAAGACTTCCCCGGCAATTAAGAAACGCAGATTATTTTCTCTGTTTAGTATTGTGCTCCTGCTATTAGGATCCTGGAAAACACAAGGCAAGTGCGTGAAGTTCTCAGGACATACCACTTACTCCCAAATTCAGCTGAAGCATTTTTTACTTCAAAGCTTTTATCCAAACGGGTCTGAAAATAGGCTGCAAAACCAATCCATGCTGAACCCAAATGGGAAGCCAGAAAGACTGCTAAAAATGGAAATCTCTGGAATTCGCCAGGCCCTTCATAGTTCTTACTCTGCTCAGGACCAGTATTTGTAGAATGAAACCACCACCACAATGTTCATGTTATAAAGGCGAATTGCATTCTGTATGCAGGACACAGGATTCGGCTCTTGGGCACCCATTTTTATCCACGTGCCATATATGCAACCCACATTTAGAGGGATACGGGATTGATTTAACCTTCTTACAAAGAGTTCATTCTGCCAATATTACTAGATGTCCTTCAACAGGGAGAAATGTAAGGTAGTACATTTGGGGAGGAAAAATGTAGGGCACACATACAGGATGGGGGACTCATGGCTTGGAAGCTCTACATCGGAGAAAGACCTGGGTGTGGTCATAGACAACAAGCTGAACATGAGCCAGCAGTGGGAGACAGCTGCTAGGAGGGCTAATGCAGTTTTGGGCCGCATTAGGAAAAGCATTATATCAAAGACGCGGGAAGTCATTATTCCCCTCTACTCTGCACTAGTGAGACCACACCTGGAGTACTGTGTACAATTCTGGGCACCACATTTCCAGAAGGATATTGACAGGTTAGAACAGGTTCAGAGGAGGGCAACAAAGATGATACAGGGACTTCAGGACATGTCCTGTGAGGACAGGCCGAAGGAACTGGGGCTGTTCAGTCTGGAGAAAAGAAGACTGAGGGGAGACGTGATAGCAGTGTTCAGGTACATAAAGGGGTGCCATAGGGAAGATGGTCAGGAACTCTTTTCCATGGCCACAGAAACTAGAACCAGAAATAATGGGTACAAACTGCAGCTACCTAGATTTCACTTAAATATAAGGAAAAACTTCCTGTCGGTTAGATCTGTACAACAGTGGAACAGTCTACCTACGGAGGTTGTGAGTTCTCCGTCTCTGGAGGTTTTTAAGACGAGGCTGGACAGTCACCTCTCGGGGATGGTTTAATTGGTTTCCTGCATATTGCAGGGGGTTGGACTAGATGATCCATGTGGTCCCTTCCAACTCCGAAATTCTATGATTCTATGATTCTATTTGCTCTTCCCTAACATGGGCACCATAGCCAAATGCACATTCCAAGTCTGCATGTCATGAAAAATTAATTTTGCAAACATTGAAAACATGCCTTAATATGCCCAACAATGGAGGCTGCTTTTCCCCCACAGCTCACTAACACGGCATCTACATTCACATTTCAAGACTGAGTTTTATTACGACCTGCTCCTCCAAAATGATTTTTAAAAATGTGATGCCACTGTTTAATACTAGCAGTAGTAGTAATAAGAATAGCTACTGCTGAAGTTTTAAATTCAAGGGCATATTTAAATCCAAAGGCAAGGGAAGGCTGGCAGCAGAGTTAGAAACATGCCCAGAGAATTAATTCCTTCGGCAGAGGTTCTTCAGATCGGAATTTTAATGAAAGCTCTGATTCCTTTGGCACCCCAGAACTATTTGCATCCTTGTTTGAACAAATCAAGCTGCTCTCTTAGGGAGATGAAATGTTTATCTTTCATTTGTCTGTACTTGGAAGAAACTCAGAGGTTAGAGCTCAGTTGGATAAAACACCATTTCTCCAACCTCGTCCGTTACCACCAACTGGAAGGATGGAGGTAAAGATCATCACGATTTGATTAACCAAATCTTTTAGCTAAATCCAAATTAATGGAAAAGATTGGGCAAACAACACGGGGATTAGCGTTTCCCAATCTGGCACCCTTCAGATATGTTGGGACAAACACTAATTGTGTGAGAGAGAGAGGGAGGGAGAGTGTAATGGGCTGTGAGAATAACCTTAGGAGACAGGAGGAAGAGCCGCAGGCTGGACCACAGTCTGACAAGAGGAATTTGCGTTCAGAGCAGGGATGAGGGTGGAGAAAGCGTCTCCCAAGGGACCTCCTGAGTCCTCTGGAAAGCAAAGGCAGGGGAGGGGACTTTCAGACTTGCAAGTTCAGTTACTGTAACTTTACAATGAAGGTACTTTTAGTATTCTTGGTTTTGGTTTCGTGGTCTGGACTACCTTGAAGGGCCAACATAGAGAGAGAGAGAGAGATTGAGCACAAATTTTGTTTTTAGAATGACTTGTGGGTATGCAATAAAAATCATACAGATTCTCTTCAGATTCCCAATTTATGTGGACCAGTGAGCTGCAAAACGGTCTGCCAGCTTCATCTGCGTCCAAGAACCCATCTGGGTCTTACCTTGGAGAACGTAAATCAGCAAAGAGTTGCAGCAGCTAATCTGAAATGCAGCCTCTTCCCCAGAATGATCCTCCTGGCTGACCCTTGGAGGCCAGTCAAGGCACCTCCTTGCAGAAACCATTTTGTGAGAGAGCCCACAAGAGGCTTTTGAAAGTCCACCTGTGCTCCCTGGTTCCCCAAAAGGTGGGAAACCTTCCTCAATTTGTCGCAATGTCTTTTTTATGACAGCTGTGGCCAGCATTTACAAATACTCAGTTTAAAAGCAATTCTCTAAATCCTTCCTGCTAATTTAAGCAGCTGTATCAAAAGTTTAAATAATTTAATCTGATTATTGAACTGATTACTATTCACCCCTGAGTTTTAACTTCTAAACAATCTATCACTTTTTAAAGTAGGAAGCATTTTTGACATAAACAAATGCTGCTTCCAAGATGTGGGGAGGGAAGGAAGGAAAGAAGGAAGGAAGGAAGGAAGGAAGGAAGGAAGGAAGGAAGGAGGGAGGGAGGGAGGGAGGGAGGGAGGGAGGGGAGGGGAGGGGAGGAAAGGAAAGGAAAGGAAAGGAAAGGAAAGGAAAGGAAAGGAAAGGAAAGGAAAGGAAAGGAAAGGAAAGGAAAGGAAAGGAAAGGAAAGGAAAGGGCACAACCAGTATTGTTAGGGATTCTTTTCCAAAAGAAAAAAAGAAACAGCAAAGTATTAGCTGGCATGTCCAAAATGAAATAAATTGGTTTGACAGGTGAATCCAATATAATTCACTTTGCAGCTTCCATCAAGCCTTGCAGGAGGGGACAGGAAATTCTCTTGACATCTTGAACGGCCCCATTGAATTAGGTTTCAAAGGCACAGGAGCCAGACAGGAGGAACACCCCCCCCCCCCAAATCTATCCTCGCAAAGCCTTCAATACGCACAGCTGCAGAGACGCAACACTCCCACTGCTCTGCCCATAACCAGAGTTTTCTGGAGGAATGGCATTACGAATACATGAACAGTGTTTGCAAACTTTGGGGGGGAAAGAAAGAATGAAATGCAATAAAGTAAAATGCAGTGAATAGATCAATAGCCCAGGAAAGAAAATCCATTGCTTCTGTGAAGAGTGGGCAATCAAATCAACCTGAAGGCCACTATCAAGATCTAAGTCCTATCCCCGTGTTAAGGCGACGTTGGCATCATGGGTCCTTTTGGAAGAGCGACAAGGAGGAGATAATCAGAGAGTAAGGAAAAGATACCTGGTGGATCCAACCCTAAGATCTACACAGCTAAGAGGCTCTCCCAAGTAGGTAGGAATCACTCAGGCCTTCTCCAACAGCCCCATTCCTAAACATCAACCAACTACCAGAATCCCTCTCAAAAGGTAGACTTAGCTAAGTACAACAAGTTTGCCTAGAGTAGCATTTCTCAACCTTGGCCACTTGAAGATGCATGGACTTCAACTCCCAGAATTCCCCATGGCTGGCTGGGGAATTCTGGGAGTTGAAGTCCACACATCTTCAAGCTGCCAAGGTTGAGAAACACTGGCCTAGAGTTATCCCAGGAAGCACTGTGTCAAAAATCTTGCAAGATAGGGCAGCACAATTATCATGTCAACAAGGCAGAACCATCAGGGTCACCTTGAGGACCTTGGAGAAGTTCCATCACGCCCCTCAAGCATCAATATTCGTGCGGGAACTCTACATTTTGGGGAAGGTGGATCCTGAATTTCGCAGGCTCCAGCAGCCACAGCATTACTGGGGAAAGCTGTAACTTCCCCCTACCCTTTTTTTGGTTTCACATACTTTTATTGCCAGAATAGCGAAATACAAAGGAAAAAATGGTCTACGTTAGTGAAGGAGAACCAAATGAGGGAAAGAACCACTATGCATAAATAAAAATATTCTGGGAAAACTTTCTAGTGATCCATTTGCTCTTCCTCTCCATATATTTCTCCAACCATTCAACGCACCCTAGATATTTATCCCTTACATTAAACATTGCAGGTTATTGCAAGGATCTATTGAAGCCCCTTTATCTATTATTTTGGACTGGTCTCACAACTTTTTCCTAGAAACTATATTCGTAAAGTCTAGATTTGCCTTGCTATGTAATGTGTGGTATATAAAGCATCCATTTCTGCTCAGATTTGGTTGGATTTCTACCATGGATATGTACTCTCAATTTTGCCATTGGTGCATATTCTTCCATTTTGGTCCCCCAACCTAATATCAGTAGCAAAATTCCACTTTTTGCCATGTTTTATGGGGGAGAAATGGATGTTCCTGGGAACCCCAAGCAGCTCTGTAATTCTGTCATTAAATGCGTCAACAGGGATTCAAGGGAAGGAAATCTTCAGCTGTTCCAGAAGGAGGCGCTGTAGGACCGATGAGCTTCTTCCCTCCTCCTCCTCCTCCTCCTGCAAGAGTTGAAGTAAGAATATGTGCAATGTCAGTAATTAAGGAGGTTGCAAAATGGTATGCTTAGGTACGTGGTAAATTCATCAAGCGAGGTGTGAGAGAAGCTGTTTCGTTTCAGCTGCACTTGAGAAATGCAGATTCTGCACAAAGCCACACTTTGCACAGCCGATTCTTAGGGGATGGACTTGATTGCAAACTTGTGCTTCAAATATTTATGAGGAGAAGGAGAAGAAGAACAGTAGCAATATTTACAAAAAGTTATGAATGTTCAAATAACTGGATCAAGTGATGGGGGCGTGCATGGGAATAAGCACACACAGGAATTTAGCCACTGGGCTCTGGGGTTGGAGATCTGTTAGAAACCAGGAAGGGTGGAAGGATGTGTTGACTTGTACCACCTTGCTAAAGGCAAAATTAACCTTTCTTTTACAATTATGAGATGAACAGTCAGCTCGGGAAATGAATATACAAGCCATACCTTTGTTCTGAAATTATATGATGGACTGGTCAGATGCAAAATAAACACACGTGTGTCAGTGACCTGGTTCACACTAAGCCATTGGTGGCTCCTTTGCTTTCAGCTTAGTGTGTTCTGTGAACCAACCATTCCTGTTAGCAAACCAGGGTTAGTACAACATTCTTCAACCTGGGCGTCCTCCAGAACTCCCAGAAGTCTCAACAATCACCATGCTGGCAAGGAATGCTGGGAGTTGAAGTCCACACTCCAAGAAGGGGTCCAGCTGGGGAACAAGATTGATGGTGTATTTTACAGACTAATTTGGTTTACCCAACAAACTGTGGTTTGCCATGATGTGTAAGCCCAGAGAGTGCTATCTTTCACACCTCCAAAATGCATTTCCTTGTTTCAGACTCACGTTAGGTTTGAGGAACTTCTAGCATCCTACTTTGCTCCCACAGTCAAAACCATTACCATCCGTTCCAGGAGAACTCTCTCTACTCAGCTAAAAACCCTGATCTGTTTTCACACAGAAGGCTGTGTGTTCATAAGCAAGACAACCTTTTGCAAAATATTCATGGCAACCCCCCTTCTGTATGTCCCTCAAGCCTTTCACCCTAACTTGAGCTGATTTCCAGTGAGTTATAACGCTCTTCTTTGTTAATCAGTCTCATGACCTTGCTTTGCTCCACTGGATCTATAGCAAAGGGAAAAAAGCTTCAAGGACTATCCAATTCTCACTTCTTTGTTATTGCTGAGAAGCGCTTCCCTCAAAGGTCAGCAAAAAGAACAATAACCCAACAGTTTCCAGTCTATGTGAGTTCCAAGGCGGCATCTGCAGAGCTCTGTGTTCAAGGTCAGGCCTTATCCAACCCCAAAGTCTTGGCAGGGCCAGGAGGAATGGCTACTCAGCCATATTAACCAGTCTGAAGGCATATTTTAAACCAACATTGTCAACTTTTGAGGAAACAGGTCTATTACAGCTGTACTGCAAAAATATGTTCATTAATACTAATAGGCACATTAAATTCTCTTGGACCAATATATACAAAGGTAGGACATTATCAAAAACAAAATCAATCACTGCAAAAAAACCATATAATTATACACCACAAGTGGATGGTTCTCTGTTTCAGTGAGATCTGTACTCTGACTCATCCATTTTTCCGAAGAACAAAGCCTCCATTTTAGAAGTAAAATACGTCGAGAGAGTTACTTACAATCAGCTGAAGTCTTATAACTGCATTTGAAGGTGACTGTAGAGTGGCAACGGACAGTCGATAGCCTGTGGCATTTTGATTCAATCTGGCGTCCTGAGGAAATAGGCTGTTAAGTGGTACCGGTCACAGCACAAGACTTCTGACTTCAGTGCTGCAAAACTCAGACCATCTTCATTCAGACCCAATATTCTAGTAATGCAGCCTTTAAGGACAAGGTCACCTTCGCTATGTTAGTGAAGAACAAGATTCAGCTGTTCCCACAAGGGCTCTTAAGGCGCCTTCAGCCAGTGGCTAATCTCAGGATCCCAGCAGATCCACAGGCCACGAGGTCATTTCACCAACGGTGGTCTGTCTTCAGTGACTTTAGCCAGCTTAGGGATTCTCACATTTTGCAACTGTGAGGAGCGTGTGTTAAAATTTCACAGACTGGATGAGGCAACGCATAGCGCGAACAAAGAACCTTCTATCGATCAAGTCAATGTATTTTCATCAACCAACAAAAATAGATCAGTGGTACATCTTGGAGGCAAGGAGGTAGATGTCGTTTTTTAATTTAATTTACTTTAGTTTGGGGGAGTGAGGAAGAGGAACCCACTCGAGGAGGAGAGCAGGCAAATCCTATTTTTAAAAGTTTTTATAAACGTGTGTGTGTGTGTGTGTGTGTGTGTGTATTTAAAAATGGACTTGTCTCTCTCCTTATGCTGCCTCGTTTCTCTTCCCCATCAACCCCCAAATTAAATTAAATAAAAATAACATCCACCTCTTTGTCTCCGGAACAGCTGATTTCTCTGCATTAAAATGCTTCCCGGCTTTTTTGCCTCCCCATTAGAAAAACAAAACAAACCACAAACCCTCTCCCAATACATTTATTTACATGACAACCCTTCCTCCCTGTCTTCTCTTAGCTTTCTTTTCCTCATTCATCCCCCAATGGGATGGGTTTCTTTTGCGTGCCCCACAACTCCTCCTGTCCCCAAACCGCCCGCAGAGACGGCCGTGCAGGAGCAGCCACTCCTCCAGGGCTAACTCCAGCCCCAGCGAAGCAACCTGTTCCCACCCCAGCGCCCCAAAGGACAATCCCACTTCTGGCACCAGTTTAGCAACGGGAGGCTGAACAGGACCGGTCTGCGGAGGGGAGGGGAGCGGAGGGGAGGGGCTCCTCTCCAACTGCTGCCAACCGACAGCAAGAACCATCCGGGGGGACCGAGGGGAGCCAGGAGGGGCCCCTTCCAAGCCGCAGATCTGGTTCAGGATTCAGATTCCTTTCAACCTGAGTCCGGTCTGGGAAGCGGAGGCCCTTCACGTCCACCCTTTGGCCGCTCGAGAAGACAGGCTCCCGCTGGAGACGTTGCAGGAGAGCCCTGCTGGTCTTCGGTGGGGGGAAAAGGTGCTGCCAGACGCCTCCTGACTTTTTCCCACCCCGGAGAATTTCTCTGAACTGAAACTGAACGAAAAAATACCGCAGGCGCTTCCTTCTTTGCTTTCCTCCTCCTCCGCCAGGCACTGAACCAGACTCTCCAAGAACCGAGAGGAACAGCCGGTCTGGAAAGGCCCAGAAGGATCTTCCTCCTTCAGGCCTCGCCTTCCCCGAGCAGCAACCCCGCGAGGGGCATTTCCAGCCCCAGCGAGGGCACTCCCTGGCGCCCGACTGTGCCACACGCAACCCTTGGGTTTCTCGTGAGAAGAGCGAGTTTTGGCAGCCCGACCAGGCTGGGTCTTTCTGACCAAATCCAGTGTGACCGTGCTTGTTCCAAACTACATTTTCTTTTTCGGGGGGGGGGGACGGGCAGCAAATGAAATAAAGCCGGGGGGGGCGGAGAGAGAGCCATGAGAATCGTTTCACCCCATAATGAATTCCATCTGCTTTCGTCCTTCCTGCACTCTGAGTTGCTAATGTAAGTGGGAAGAGATTGCAAGCCGGAGGCAGGAATAGGGTAGACAACAGCTCTTGGGGATCACCTAGGTGAAACACAAAGTTTTGCAGGAATTTATTCACCGGCAGCAGGACGGGAAAATGTAGAGTTATTCCCTTAAAAGCACATTATGTCTCTCTGGCATAAAACGAGGTGTGTTGTTTTAAGCCATGCAAACTTAAAATATTGCATGTGCCTCACTGCCTCTAAATATTTATACTTAGTACAGAAATTGTACTCCCGCTCCAATTTCTGATAGTATTCTCTGGTAAATGGCCACCCTATATTTCATACCTATGTTGTTGCATCCTGGGACTGCCGTTTTTCAGACTTGAGTCTGCTCCCTCTCTTTGCTCAGTTTCCTCTCTTTCTAATTATGGATAGTCTGCCTTTCTTCCAAGTACCTCACGGTGGCACAGATGGCCCGTCCCTAACTTGTCCTCCCTACGACCCTGCAAAGTAGATTCAGCTTAAGACGTGGGCAATCCCTTCTCCTCTTGGTGTACCCTTAAGAGGGACCTATCAAACTCAACATGGTCCCCCCCCCGCCCCCGTCCCCCACAGGGCCTTGTCTAGGTGCCTCAGCCTTATCTTAATCTCTGCTCTTTTTCATTTATTTTAAAATGCTCTTAACAGACTGGTACACTGCCTTGGGAGCGCTTGGGTTGTTTAGAGAGTAATAAATAAACACAGTCCTAAAATGAAAAATTGGACGCAGCGCAGAATTGAAAGGACAATCTGCATGCAGAGAGAAGGGAGGGAGGGAGGGAGGGAGGGAGGGAGGGAAAGAAGAAAGAAAGAAAGAAAGAAAGAAAGAAAGAAAGAAAGAAAGAAAGAAAGAAAGAAAGAAAGAAAGAAAGAAAGAAAGAAAGAAAGAAAGAAAGAAAGAAAAGTTGGAGTTCCAGTTTCACAACTCTCCACTACTGCTTTCAAAGTCTAACCCTGGGAAGGACTTTGGAGATAACGGTGTACTGAGAGCACATGGTTGACCTCAGGCCAAGTCTCTGCTCTAAATGACATTTTGCTGTGTCTTTACATGCATGCCAGAAGCGGCCTTTTATTGCCGGAAAACCTGGAGCAACCCTCACCCCCAGCGACCCACCCTCGCACTGACGACTTTCGCCGGTCTGTAGAGCAAAGGAAGCTGAAGTCAGATCGTAAGCCCAACCACGGTTTCTCTGAGCGACCGCTTCACTTAACGACCGAGTGGCCAGTCCCAATCGTGGTTGCTAAACGAGGATGACCTGTACTGTAAAGCAGCTCTCCCGCCCCCCACAACTTTTTAGTCTTACTTTACTGGCTGCTGTTTCCAGCTCCAACTGGCAGAGAAGCGCACCACTGAGGTTCGGTCATTCGGCTCAGAGGGGAAAAAGGGCGCTCCCAAAACAGGTCCGGGGCCAACCTACAGCTGAGATGGTTCATCCCCAGTTTAGCGATACAGCTGATTCTCATACCAGCCCTTTGGGATGGGCTGAAGTCTCTCCCCCGCCCCTCCCACAATGAAAGAGGATGTCCCCACCCACGGATGAGTCACAGAGCATCTCTTCCAGCTGACCCTGGTAAAAGAGAGCCAAAGCTTGCTGGTCACAGGGAGGGCACCCCGTTGTGACACCCTGGGTGTGGTGGCTGTCCTGGCTAAGATCTCCAGGCGTTCGCAGCTGTGAGTATCTCCCCTCCACACCCACCCACACACAGCTCCTTCAGACAGAGTCTGAAGCCTCTCCAGCCGACACACAGAGCGCGCATGTGTGCATGTGCTCCAGCTCGCTAAACGTATAATGAAATGTGGCAGAAGGTACACATCTCTTTTTCCAGAACGGCAGTCCTTAACCTCCCAAACCGGCTGAACCCTAAAGAATGCGCAACTTCATCCACATTGCCAGGAGGGGTCTGGAAGTCAAAAGTCACTCATGAAAATAAAAGGGAGGGGAGGCCTCTGGGCAATCGCGGGACGTTCAAAAGCGTTCTGGAAGAATTAAGATCTAAACCCCAAATTGTTTTGGGGGGACTGATTGCCACAGAAAGCGATGGGGCTTCCCAGCTTAGATGGGGCTTCCTGGTTTTTTGAAAAAAGTTTGAATAATGGTTTGAAACGACAATAATCCTCTTTACAGAACTTCCATGTCTGGGGGAAGTCTATCCTTCCGTATTCGACACTGCAGGAGATGGATCCGGCAGCCCCGTTGCCTTCACAGCCTGCTTCAGAGCTCCCCCAAGACATCTGGTCGGCCACAGCTGGACTCAGCAGGAAGGACGGGCCGAACTCCCACCGCTCTCGAAGCTTAGCAAAAATTAATAATAGCGGTCCTGGATGCAACTGGTAATAAGAAAAAGCTCGTAAGCATAAAAGTGGCGATGCGCTCCATCGTACGGTGAAATAGCAGCTCCCACTAAGCAATGATCTCCTTCCTGCTTTTTCCACAAACTTTTAGGGACACCATTCTGGAAAACTGCCAGAAGAGTCATCCAAGCCTGGTCTGGTCCTGCCAACCACCTCTGGCTTTTTTTTCACACATCCATACAATTCCAGGTGTTGAAGTCTACCCATCTTAAAAGCTGTTGAGGTCCAGACACATGGATGTAGCAGTCCAATAAATCAGGGTTCCTCAACCTTGGCAACTTGAAGACGTGTGGACGTCAACTCCCAGAATCCCCCAGCCAGCAAGGCTGGCTGGGGGATTCTGGGAGTTGACGTCCACACGTCTTCAAGCTGCCAAGGTTGAGGAACCCTGCAATAAATCACTGCCGAGTGAATTGCAGCTTAGCGTAACGCAGAAAGCCTCTCGCTGCACTCGCTGGTTCTGGTTCTCTCATCTCCCACAGCGGACCTCCTCCTCGCTGACCCACGCGTGTCTGGGAGGGCCCTCGGGTTCTGGCCCCTCGGGGCCCAAGACCTCGGCTCAAAGCCCAGCCTCGCGTGAGGCTGCAGATGAAAGCCGGTCTGCCTGGCACCCTCCTTTAAGCTTCCCCCACTTCTGGCTCAGTCCAGCTGTGTAAAATGGGGGAACAGCTGGGGGAACAGCTGCGCACTGCCCTTGGGCTGTTTGGCTGGCCAGCCCTGCCCTGCCCCAGGCCCCAAGGCAGGCTGGCCGGCCGGCCCTCGAGCGGCACCCCGGAGGAGATGCAAGGCAGAATTGCAGCACGAACCAGACAGAGACCTTTTGGAAAAATCCAGGCTGAGCTCAAGAGATTCTCGAGCTCCCAGACGAAGCCCTCATGGGAACCTTGGAGTTTGCCTCTGACTCTGTAGCGCAAACCCCTTTTTAACGTTCCACCGTTTCAAGAAGCCATGATTTGCTCTGGGCGAGTTTTCAGTCCTGGCTGGGCTGGTTTGAATTACATTGGCGCGGGAGTGCCATCTAGTGGACGCAGGCTGCTCCTGCAGGCCATTTCTGGGTTAAATGCTTTGTTTAAAGATGCAGAATGAGATGGAAAACATTAAGGTTTCCCAGTGGCTGCCTTTCCATTTTTAAGGAATATAAGGAAGGAGCTCCTATACCTAAACGCTTGCAGAAAAACCACTTCTGAGGTTGTTGCCAAGCTGATTCCACGTCGTTGATCAGATCCCGTGCCTGAACGCCCTACAGCAACTCAGGAGAAAGTTGTTTCCTGCCGGAGGCTCTGGAAACGTGGTTTGCTTGGTTCTGGCTTAGTGTGAAGCGCAATCCCTACCAGTCAGCTTGCTCAGAGTTGGGGATCCATGAACTGGCTTGTGCATCACCTCGGCTCCTGCCATTCGTGACTAGCCATTCGCTGGGACCGCTGCTGCCATTTTGTCCCAGCTGATGATCCACCAGATCAAAATTCACCACATGGTTACAACCCCATGGTGGCTTTCTTGCCCATGCCAGCCACCCTTTTGTGCATCTAATCCACCTAAATGGAGTCAAAATTCATTTAAACTGGTGGTGACATGAGGTTTATTCCGTCTGTAACCAAGATCACCCAACCCTGCCTTTTTCCATCACAATTACTTAATCAAGAACTATTTGCAAGAGGAGATTTCCAAGTGTGAGGGGACAATAAATTTGCAACTCCTGGACTGGGCTCATCCCTTGCAGGGGGGCAAGACTTGGCTGCCATGTTGGGCTGACCCGACTCTCATGATTTGTAAATGCTGGTTTGTGGCTTTGCAAACCCAGCCACATAACGCTGTATCCAGTAAACATGGATAAACTATGATTTAGCTCAAGGTCTGGATCCTGTTTGGGTTGAAGAGGACCCCACTCCTTTAAATCCTTATTATGGGGCATTCCTACTTACCCTGACAGACGTGCATCGTGGACTACAATTCCTATCGATCAAAGGCAGTATGGCTAATGCCGGTGTAGATTCATCTATTGACGAAGGCTGTATTCGAAGCAGAGAGGAATTTTAAGTGGGCGGCAGATGCCCTATTTCTGTAGGGAAAGTCTCGGGGTGGTCACTGGTGAAAAGAGGCCCACCCACGTAAGAGGACCGTTTCCAGCTAAACGCCAGAGAATGGCGAGGCGCACACATTCCCTGGAAAGGAAGGGGAAACACATGCTATGGGGCCCTCCTTACTTCGGAAGGAAGGAAGGAAGGAAGGAAGGAAGGAAGGAAGGAAGGAAGGAAGGAAGGAAGGAAGGACCCCACGTACCGCCATAGCCAAGTTCACACGACCTAGTTTGCCTGTTGACTGAATTAGCCAATTTTCTGCATCCCTACGTTGGATCCTAAATGTATCCTACGGGCTGGGTTTGCCCAACACACTAAGCCACAGAAAGACTAACCAAAGTTGCCCTTAACCAAGTTTAACATGTGCAGTTACCGCTGCTACATCCTTCACTGGCTTGATTCAACTGGTGGTGCGAACGCAGGCAGGAAATCTGGGCTGGTTGCATTCTCTGGCAAGAACCCGCAAAGTCCTGCACGTTGCCCAGAATATTTTGAGCAACCGTCCAATTTTTGCAGCCGGTTAATTTCCACCAAACAGAGCCCCCTCTTTCAGAAGCAAATTGTTTGTATGAAGATTCGGTCAAGCCTGTCCCAAAAATTTCCAAGAACTGAGCCCGGCCCTCCAAAACGCACAGCATTTCCTTTGGATTGCTCACCCAGCCTGGCTGAATGCGGGGTGGACATTCAGTGCAGTTAAACAGTAACCTGGATGGGTTGGGGAACATTCAAGATGGAAACAAAGGTGGGGAGGGGCCGGGGGGCTGCGGAGGAAGAAGCCATTTAAACCAGTGTTTTTCAAGCTTGGCCACTTTAAGAGGGGTGGACTTCAACTCCCAGAATTCCCTGGCTAGCATATTGGCTGGGGGATTCTGGGATTTGAAGTCCATCCATCTAAAAATGGTCAAGTTTAAAAAACACTGATTTAAACCAACATGTTCCCAGAATATAATGTCTGCCTGAAAAATGTAATGCACAGGTTTGGCTGGTTTTGATGTCCAGGCAACCAAGTGGGATGTGACGATGCTAAACCTGTAACTCAGTTAGACTGGGGTTCATTCAGTTGGAAGCCTTGCTGGTTAATTCCCTCAGCATGTTTGGCTTGGGTTTAGTAAGTGGGATAGTGGTTTGTGGCAGCCCCCAAAGGCTCCACTGATCCAGCTCTCGGAGAGTCAATTTGGCCTCATCTGAGTCATGCATGAACTAATTTCACTCCTTCCATTGGGTCAAGGGAACATCAATGTTCTCACTTAACCAGTTTTGCCAACCTAGTCCTCCATGAAAAAGAGTGGGAGAGAAAGAGGGGTGGAAAACACGAGCCTCTCTGTTGTACAGCTCAGCCCCCAGACTTTGATGGATCGATTGGTGGCACTAGTCGTCACACTCACTGCTGTCTGGCCCAACGGGGCAGGGGAGTGATGTCCTGAAGCCTTGCAGGTGCTCTCCTGCCAAAGGACTCACAGAACAGCGCAGGTGGGACTTATTCCCCAAAGGGGGGGGGGGGCTTTCAGATTGGGCAGAAGGCCACCAAGAGATTTGCTTAGCCCATTCAGCTACCAACTGGACCAGTGGTATTTCTGGAAACACGGCTGCACTGTCTGGGTCCAAAATCACCCTAAGGCTGCTGAATGAAAGCTAGCCCGTGGAGGAACGTGGAGATAACCCTAACGAAGTTATGCAGGAGCCGTTAAGAGAAAATAAGTGACAGCTCAGTCCTGGGAAAGCAGAGCTTGTGAGAAAGAAATTCAGAATAACCCCCCCAGACTCTATTTGGTATAAGAGGAGGCAGAGTGTCAGCCCTTCAAGGTAGACCAGACTGGGAAACCAAAGTCATGCATATTAATACTTTTATTATAAAACTAGAGTAAGAGAATCTTGCAAGCCTGAATGTGCTCCCCCTGCCCCCCAATCTTCATGAGAACTAGGGAGACTCTTGTCTGAGACATTTTCTCAAGTTACCTTCTTGGCCCGGACTCGGGTCTCTTTTATCTGACCGTTGTCTTGGTAGCAGCTTTTCTTCCTATCCCTCAAGGCCATTCCTTTCACCCACTCTGGCAGCTTTTCAAATTTCTGTTATCCTACCTTACCACAATAAAATAGCATTCCTGGAATCCTTGCAATGCCCGTTTCCTGACCTGGCCTACCTCAAAGGGCTGACATCACCCCAAGGGCTGGTTTAGGTTTTCAGACATCTGCCCCCAAACAGCAACACACTTAAAGGTCTCGGAGTGAGTCATTTCTCCTGGCCGAATGCACGACGAGTTTCCAAGAGTCCTCCTGGCTTTAACCGCCGCCCTCCAGAGTCAAGACTGACGCTGTGACGCTTCCCCTCCTGAAAGCCGTGGTTAGAAAACATTCGCCCTCCTTCCTTCAAGACGCCTTCTCCTTTGTGGTGCAAGGATGGACAGAGAACCTCCTCCTCCGGAGATCCACAAGATGCAACTCGCTGCTGTGCCTCCCTTTCCAAAGGGTGCAACTTCATCCCAGAAGGAAACCAGTATCATCTGATGGGACCATAAAGATCAATCTTCATTGATATAATAGATTGGCTGGTCTTAAGGTGCCAGAAGACTTTTTTGTCAGCTGGGCTACTCTGGAATAGGGTGCAAGAATGAAGAATAACCCATCCCAACTGTCCTAAAGTGAGAGTTCCCATTTCCCCCCCCAAGAAGGAACGTCCAGCCGGGCTGAGTCAATTTCCAGACTTCTCAGCCGAAGAATTTGAGCTCGAGGCTGACGACGACGAAAGCCTTCAGGAAGCACAACATGCAGCCAGGTGTTACTTTACTCCAACCCCCAGGCAGACAAAAGGGCTGAGCCAGCCCCTCTGGACTCAAACCCGTCTCCAGGAAGAGGGCAAGGCTATAAAATTGGCTTAGCTGGATTCATTTGTGGCAGCAGGCTCTCGTCCACGTCATCGTGCAAGAAACCAGAAGCGCTAGCTTTCCTGGACAGAAGGCCGAACACAGAGGAACACGCTGTTCGGTATTTATGTCACACAATTCCTTGAAGTGTCCTGTTAAGCAGTAACCACAAACCAGATGGATGGAGATTGGGACTGAAGTATTTTGGGAACCGCAGCGTAGGCCAAAATAAGAGGACCATCTTGCTTGCGCCACTAACATTCGCTGGGGTTCAACTTCTCCCTTATTCCAAGAAACCTGTGGTTGAAACCCAGGCTGATCCACTCCCCTCTTCAGGACTGTGCATACCCTGGAGTTTTGTGGGAAAAAACAGAACTTCAGGCCTGGAGTTTTGCTTTGTTTTGGGGGAAGAAACAAGATTCTAGCCCTCGTTCTTAAAAAGAACTTTAAAAAAGCACGTTGGCAGTGCCTGCTGAAATGTCCCATCAGTTCAGCACTTGCTGAATGGTTCCCAGGTGTCAGAGAAGTTTCACCTCAAGGGCTGCCCTATCAGCGCCGGCTGGCAAGATCTGGCTCAATGCCGCCATTCCGCCATCGCAGAAACGAAGAATGTGTTGCCTTCTGGGCATTTGCTTAAAATGCCGTTCATACAGGCCACAAAATGTCGGGGAGCTGGATCCAAGAGTTTGCTTGAATAATAAGCAGCAAGTTGTTCCCCGGGTGTATTTAAGCAGAAATGCCCTACCCCAGAGGAAAATGGGGGGCTTCTGGTCCTTCTGGGGATATTGAAAAGTGCTCCCCCTCTGCACCCTTAGAGCAAAGTCTGACTAAGGAACCAGGTGGAAAAAGTCTTGCCGTCTTGTCTGCAAAGGAGGGGCACTGACCTCGATCGCAGGTCTTCAGCCAACCCCGACAAGGTTGTAGCCTGCCCCGAAATGGGTCACTCCACCAGGACCCCTTTCCTACAACTTTGTTTCCTTTAAAAGAAAAGCTTATCGGATGCGGTTGTCCTAAAATGACGCCTGTGACCACCATCTGGGGGGCACCATCTAAATGCAAAGAAAATCCACCTTATGTTAGCACTGCAGAAATATAAACTCGAATATGATTAAACCAATTCCCTTTTTCAAGAGAAAGGTGTATTTGAAGGTGTCATTTCTTTCCCTCTTCCGCTCACCATAAAAAGCTGCAGCTTATTTACGGCCACACAACAACCGTTCAGGTTACAAGATCTCTCCTCTTCTCGGGCATCCGGTCCAAGGGGAAAAAAATGGGAAGGATACAGCTTTGAAACCTCCCCCCCCCTTCAGGCTGGAACCCGAGGCAAAGCCTTCGACATCCGAACATGCTGACTCCAGGGTCATGCCTGCCCACCTTCAACACCCACCTTTCATAACATTGCACAAGACAGCTAAAAAACAGCAACGCATGAGGATGCGTAAGCGGGAATCACCCTCCAGATGTTCCCTCCACTGGACGCCGAGACGCAGCTCCGCCCAAAGCCATTTAGAGGTCCACTTCCAACATTTCAGAGCTTGGAGCAGAAGAAAACCGACAGGCACCGAAGTACCCCCATCCCTCCAAGGCCAGAGCTTCTGGGCAAGCTTCATGCCTCGGCATCGCCGGGCAGGCCCACTTGGCCCCACGCAGCCAGCTTCTTGGAGCAGAAGGCCCCTCGGCTTCCAAGGAATCAGGGTTTGGAAACCAGGCCTGGAACGGGCCCTCCGCCTTTTCCTGGGAACTACGCTTGAAGCTGCCAACAAACTGTCATTTTCAATGGGACGGAAGGGGGGAATGATTAAATGCATGGAGAATCGCCATTTTAATTCTAGCTTTTGTTCTAGCTTTGCTTATTTTTGAGCGTGCCCCTCTTAAAGGCCAAATGGGGTCCTTGCTCTGAACAATACCACACTTCCCCTCACCGATCTTCCCAACCTGGTGCCCTCAACGTATTACTGCAGGTTTCCAGTACTTGTCCAGCCTATAGTCCAGCATGTCTCCAACAGGCCAGGTTGGGTAAGGCTTATCAGTGGCGAGACTCCTAGAAGCCCATTCGCCGAGTCTGAGTTTCTGTTCTCCTCCAGCACCACTCCGTCACTAACCACAGGGAGATATTGGAACCTGCTGCCCATGGGAGACTCGAGCACTTAAGCATTTCGCTGCTTTCAAGATCAACCTTTTAGTTCAGAAGATGAGGCTCGCTTGCCTCCATTTCACATTCGAGTCCTGAATACAGGTGCCAGGCGGAACCTACCTACGGAAACAGTAACAAAATAGTAATTTTCCAAGGGGATGCTCAAGGAGGCAAAAAGAATTTTGGAACTTCTTCATCCTACACTTTTGAAAATGCGTGGTTCCTTCTGCTTCAAATGCACATCTGTTGTTTATTATGGTGTCTGAAATGGTCGATGACTTATGGGAACATAAGAATGAAAGAACTAAGACACGCTACCCCTGCAGCTGGAGGTCCTCTCCGATTAGCTTTCAGAAGGGAACACAGGGACTCTAGGGAGGGCCCCATCATCACTAAAAACAAGGTGCCTCCATTTTAGGCTGAGGTCAGAGAGTGGGAATGCCTATAAGCAGAGATGCATCTCCACCGCTGGAAAAAGACTGGATGGTTGCTCTGACCCAGGGACACAATTCCCACATCAACTAACTCCAATGTTCTTGATATATGATGGCCACAACTCTCAGAATCCCCACTTGGCCAAACCATGGGCACCTCTCCCATTTGAGCCACACCAACTTATATTGCTGATGAGAACCAAATTCTGTTTCTTCATAAAAATGCGGGTTCCAGATATCACTTTGGTATCAACAGGATGGAATAATCCTAACAAGAATTTGACACTGTCCAGATCAGTATTTCTCAACCTTGGTGACTTTAAGATATGTGGACTTCAACTCCCAGAATTCCCCAGCCAACACTGGTTTAAAGCCTTGAATGAAGAGGACTTCATCCCGCAGGGGACTGCTTCAGACTGATAATAAATATATAAAACCTCTAACGGAGACTTTTGTTAGAAGATAAGAACTCTCCCAACAAAAACAAGGATCAGAATTGGGGCTGGTGCCATGCAATTGCTGAATTCTCCTATCTAATCCTGGAATTATTACTGCAAAAAATCAGCATTAACCCCCTCGTTGTGAAAATAGAGAAAAGGAAACAAAGGAAAAGCACCACAAGGGGAAAGGCTGTTTTTGTAATGGTTTGGGGTGGTTTTTGAGTATACTCAATGTGAGCAATCGCTGCGAGTTACTCCTCTGCCTCCGGTTCTCCAAAAGCTGACTCCGGTGCCGCTCTGCTCTCAGGCCATTCACACATTATGCTGCAACTGCCAAGTGAGGGACTGCATGTGTGAACCATCCCACAGATTCTCTCCACCCCACCCCGCTTCATCCTGAGCTATACTCTGTTTCATAACTCCCAACTCTTCCCGCCGACCCTGATCACAATCTTGCAAGTATTAGCTGAAACTAGTACGAAAATTCAGGCGTAAGAAATTCCCGCACTTTGGGTTGGTTGGTGTTAATACAGAACATGACATCTCTAGAAGTTCTTGGAAGGGCAACAGAAAGGAAACACAGCCAGTTCCAGTTCATCAGGGGCCACGGAAATCCTTGGAAAAGGAAAAAAAAAATAGTGCTCTGAAAATCCCTTTGTTAGGGAAGCGATCTGAAAACAAAACAGCTGGGCGCAACCCAATCCTCTAAATTAAAACCAACCTAAGATGGTCTGTAGGGTGTAACTCACTCCGCTGCACACTCATAGCCTTTAGCGCTACGAGGGGGAAAAAGACTAAAAAGGAAATTCCTCAGAACTGAGGTAGTTTCTGAAGCAATCAGGACATTTTTTGAGGAAAAAAAGAAGTATTTAAGCTGTTTACAATCCGACCCCCCAGGCATGCATGTACATTCCCTCTGTGGGTTTTATGCCTTTATGATTGGTTGTGGGGAGAAAATAACAGCAAAGATTCGGCCTAAATTCTGCCTCGTTTAGCAACATGGCATTTTAATAAATAAGTGGCTACTTTTGGAAAGATTATGCCTGTGGGATTGGTTTATTGTTATAGCTCAACCAAAGGTCTTCCAGGTTTATCTAAAATTCCTTTACAAGATCACGGGGTGCGAACTCTGTGCTACCAATCCATTAATGCTTTGAGCATAAGAACACAAATGGGGGAAAGATAAAAGAATGCTAAATTGTAAAACCAAAAACATTCTCCAACAACAATTTTGGGAAACCTAGATGCCGACAATCGTTCAAAACTAGGAAAAAGATCTAGGATGGTTTTGGGTCTTTCTATAGATTTCACACACGTCATTCTTTTGGAGCCGTTTCATGCCATTTTTCAGACAGTTCCAGCCATGGAAACCTCCAGGTGGACCCAATATTTGGGAGGTAGCTTTGCCTTCTCTCTGGGCAAACTCTTTCAACCTCTCCTGGATCCCAAAAGATTATTTCCAAATGGAGCATAATGCTGTGCCTGGAACCGGTGGTCCACCATTCCCCTAACAAGGACCTTGGAAGGATTCCTACCACAGTTTATCGCCCCGAAAAGAACCTGCTGAAAAAAAGAAGTCCTACTGAATCAAACGGCCCTTCAGATCCAACAAAAATAGGATGCTCTCAATCTCTTTTCCTTCTAAGCCAAGCCACCCCCAAGGACATCTGCAGGGAGGGGCACAAAAAGGTCAAAATGGCAGTCGCAGTGATGCAATCAAATCCCCATTTTTTATATGTGAGGGTTGCCATCTTGACTTTGTCCCCCATGAAGATACCCTTGTAACCTCCCCAACTCTAAATGCAGATTGACCATATCCTTTGGGAAGAGCAAGACGTATGCTCCCCGTAACAGGAAATAAAGTACATTAAATCAACTCTTCACGCGGTCTTCTCAAGAATCCACACTTCTCCTCTTCTAGAGAAGCATCTGCCCCGAGAGTCACATGTGGGACCTGGACGAAAGAAGGTGATTTTTGTTGCTCTTCAGCAACTTCTCTCTCTGTCTATGAAATATGATAAATTAAAAAAAAATCCTTTCACTTCTTCACAGATAAATTTCGTATTTCAGGAAAGACATAATCCTCAAGACATGCCAAGCTAGAACCGTTTGAGTTTTTTTTTAAAAAAAAGTCTAAAATAAAATTAACGGAAAAGAGAAGAGAAGAGAAGGGGGGAAAGAAAACTTGATTTAAAAAACAACACCACAACACAGAGCTAACGACAGGCCTGTATATACACTTGGTTAACCACATTTATTGTGGTTTCTCAGTCAACAGATCAGATTAACTGGTCCAAACGGTTCTGTGTTTTTTTTTTCCCTTCCCAAAAACTGAAAGGGGGTGGAAAAAAAAAATTAAAACCACTGGCAACAAGAGTTTTTTTTTAAAAAAACTGTACATTGTTTTCCATTAACTTACAAAGGAACCTTCCGCACCTCCCCAAAAGTCTCTAGATGGTATAAATGTGAAATCCGGTTCCTCTTAGCATGTTTTTTTAAAAGTCATTTTCCCCTTGCAACTGTTTAAAAAGAAAAAAGGAGGAGGAGGAGGAGGAGGAGGAGGAGGAGGAGGAGGCACAGTTATCTCCATTGTCTTTGCCCCGTTAGGAACAAGAAGATGCTTAGAAGCAGAACTGCTTCCGATGGGCCCAGACTGGTGGCCGAATCAGTCATTTTTTTGTCTACTTTGTTGACCTTCTGCGTGACTTCTGTCGTGTTGAGCACCAATTCGGGAGAACACTGCTGCAATTCGCAGCCACTCCCACTGCCTTCTCCACTGCTTTCATCGCCTGGAGGAAAAAAGAAAAATTGCACGGATGATTTAGGTTTTAAGATGCACCAGAATGCCTTTTCTGGGACTTCTGCTCCTGTTTGGTGACCGGCCTCTCTTTGCGCCGTGCAAGTTCAGACCACCGTAGCGAGCAAAGTGAGACAGGTAACAGACCAATCTGAAAACCATGGGCAGTTCCGCTCTGTGGCCGGCATTTCTGGAAGGCTATGGTCTGCTGGGGAGTTACTGTACACGGTTACTCCCCCCCCACCCCACAACACCTTCCCCCCTTCAAATGCTTCCAGGCTATAGAAGCTAAGCTCCGGGATAAGGGTTCTTGACTACCTTGGAGTTGACATCTCAACAGTAACCTCCAGACTCAAGAGCTCAGCAGTTCAAAGTTCAACTGGGAATGGGTTAATTCAGTGTTTCTCAATCTTAGCAACTTTAAGATGGATGGACTTCAACTCCCAGATTCCCCAGCCAGCATGGCTGGCTGGGGGATTCTGGGAGTTGAAGTCCACCCATCTTAAAGTTCCCAAGGTCGAGAAACACTGGTTTAATGTGTCTGCAGGCCCCCCGTGGTGCTTTCTTGTTATTGTTACGGTTGTTTTAGTCCAGGCCCTTTGTGTAGTTTTAATGTTTTTAACAGTTTCTAAGGATTTTTGTAAGGGTCTGCCAGGGTGGGGAGCCATAACAAATTTAAATTAATAATAAATGAATAAGTAATTCTTGCACAAAACCCCGAAGACTCCCTGCTAGTCAAGGGGAAAGCAGAGTGGGAAACCAGTTCTTTCTGAAGGGTGAACTGATCTCAGAGACACATCAAGCTGTGGGCGTACGGCTCACCATACACTTCCTTGTGCGCACGCACACACCGGTCATTGCCATTCATGGTTTTTATTTTCCAATAAAAATGAGCATCCTTGGAAATAAAGACATACTGGAGACTGCTGCGTTGCCAGATCCTCCCTTTCTTTATATTAAATTAATTTAAATTATTTTAATGTTTAAGTTATTTTTTTCACGAAAGGGTAACAAATCAAAGCAGGGAAGCTGGGCGCAGGGAAAATCTGTACTGCGCTTTCTCATGGATCAGAGGGGTGGGGACTCCTGGGAGGGAGGGGCAAAACGACCCCCCCCCAATTTCTCCCATCATATGGTCAGAGGCCAATGTTGCAGAAAAAGGCCTCCCAGAGCACCCAACGTCTTAGAGCCTTCACGTGGCTCCCTGCAGATTAAGATCTGTTTAGAAAGCAACGCCCCGCTTACTGATATCGATGAAGTCCACGTCGTTGCCGTTGTACGCATTCTTCAGCTTGCTGACCATCACTCGGAGGGACATGATTTGCCGACGGATCACCATGTCCGGTTTCGACGTGTCGACTTCCACTTCGGGATTGTTCGCCTGGTTGGCCAAGCCATTCGGCATCACAGCAAAGAGGTACCTGGGGAGAAAAGATGCTGCGTCGGACCAGGCACAGAATTTAAGAGGACCCCTTGGCAGTGGTGAAGAAGGGGAGGAGCCTCATCTAGTTCTGCACACCCACCTTCAAAGTTGCCTTTTACCTTGTTGAAAGGTGGAAAAAGGAGAAGTTTCGTCCTTCAACACATCACTGAGAAATCAAGGTCTGGAGGGGGGAGAGTGCAACCCAGCCCCTACAGAAATCTATGGTCTTCCCACCAATCTGGGCTTGCTAACTTCTTACATCATCTTTGGAGTCCTTGGAGCACTGAAGATGTTACCTAGCCGGGTAACGAAACGTTTGCAAGAAAACAACCAAGCTCAGAGAACCCCAAGGACTCCACAGTGCAACCCTGAGCTACACATATTCGCTTCTATTGGTATGTCATCTTTGCCTGCTCGGCAGGGCTCCATCACTAGAAGCTGAGATTATCTGTTCCCTGATCAAGCTACTTTGCCAACGCTCACAAAGGCCAAACAGGCTGAGAAATCTCCCCACAAAGTTAACTCTCAAAACAGGGGGCATCAGGGTCCTCTGAAAGAAAGACCTCTCTGGCTGGGCTTGCCCGTCACACTTGGTCATAATGGTGCTTGGTTAGGCTTAAGTCTCGTATGTTCTCAGACATTCTGGCCTACAAGCAACATTACGGCTGAGATTTCTCAATAAAACAAGCCGTGGTTTATCAGAATCCATGACCAGTGAGTGAACAGTGAATTAAGCCATTACTTTTAATCATGGCTCACTGACCACAGCAACCTGGTTCACAAGGAACACTAAGCCAGGAAACACGGCTGACAAACCACAAGGCCTAGGTGCACTAATGTGCTATGTTCCCCCACCAAAAACCCCAAGCATTGTGCATGAACTCCGCCATGGTGGCTTACTCAACAAACCATGCTTTTAAACATGTCTGGCTTTCCACCATGTGTTAAATGAGTCACTTTGAGAGGCTGAGCATCAGCCATAAAAAACTCCCCTCCACCTGCTTTTGCTGTTCCCGTTCCAGCATTCTTCTTCATGAAGGTTGCCGGCAGCCATCTTCTCGTTGCTACAGATGTTGCTGGGAAGGGAAGACCAAAACTTCCTCGCTTGCTTCAGTTTCTCCTTCACATCTGTCACCTGTTGGTTCAGCAAGAAAAAATCAACCTCTGAGGTGCTTCTTATGCTATCAGCAGTTGCCTTGTCTTACCTGCCAGGCCCAGTTAGCTTGACTGGTTGTGGTTCTCCAAAGTGATGTTTCTCAACCTTAGCAACTTTACGGTGTGTGGACTTCCACTCCCAGAATTCCTCAGCCAGCCATTTCTGTAATAGTGCCTGCTCTCTGTGGAATGGCATGCCCCCTGAGGTTAGACTGGCCCCAACCCTGACGGCCTTTCATAAAGCCCTTCAGACCTTTGTTGGAGGCACGGGGGCCATGAGAGTGAGCCTGTGAATTTAATCAGTTCATCACTGACTGGTTTGTTCTCAATGGCTGTTTTTTCTTTTTATTTCCTGATTGTATCTTGTCATTGTGAGATGGGGGGCCACATCCATCTGGCCAATCCCTCGACCTTCCCCTACTGGGGTATCCTCCAGGCAGATGGACATCAACTCTTAAAACTGCCCAGCTGACATGGCATGACATGAGGACGCTTTGCACCTAGCACCCACGAACGCTTGGAATCCTGAGAGTCAATTTCTTGATACCTCTTCCTTTTTTGGGAGCTCAACGCGGAACACGTAGCATTTCATTCTCCCAAAAAACGTGAACGGTGGGTTTGACGGTGCTATTGTAACCCATTCCAAGCCGTAGTGGCCATTATCCAGGTCTCTGCACTCACCAGCCGATCTAAACTGGTGCCTGCAGCTGTTGTTGGACGTTCCTCTGGGTTGTAAGGCCTGAAGCGGGCACTGAAGCTACTGTCTGAAGCTGAGCGGGACGTTCGGCTTTGTGCCAGCATCTTGGGCTGTCCACATCCTTGAAAAACCTAGGCCAACGAAGACACATGAGAACATCAAACATTTTGTGGACTTTCTTTACAAACTGACTCTCCCCACCCATGCTTTCATGAAGCACCTGCGCCAGCAGGCTGGAGTCAGTCTTCCCCAACCTAAATTATGTCCGGAGGTTTTGGGCTTTAAGTCCCTAATCCCTCAGCCAGGAGCACAAGTTGCTGGAGAAATCCCACTGCCTCGCCTACGTGGAATTCTTGGTCATCTGTGGCAACTAGTCAAGTTTTTAAATTCAGCATTCACACTTCATGGCTCCATTAGTTGGCAAATAAAGAGAATCTCTGTTCTAAAGCAGCAACTAGTTAGCAGCTCCCTGTTAATAACCGATATTCTACAGGCAGCTTATAAGGAAAAATACATTTTCAGGGTTGCATTCAAGGCACTCGTGTGAGGACGAGGACTTTCTCACAAAACATCCAACAGGAGACACACCATAAAGCCGCCTGAAATTCTTCCGGCACTGGGATTTTTTTCCTGATGCACGTCTTCCAGGTCAACCCTTCCCCTTCTTTCTCCTTGCTCCTCCTCCCTCCTACACAAAACACCCCCAACATACCTTTTGGGACACCTGTAAGCTGTTTTCTTGCATATTCATGATGGCGTCTGAAATCTTCACATCGATGGGGTCCATGACAGACTCAATGTTGAAAGGACCTTCCAACCTCTCAGCCAACATAAGCATTGAATCTAGCAGCGAAAAGCAGAGATAAACAGCCATGGTTGATTTTTCCCACTTTTGCCTCAAATTCTCCAATACCTGGAACTCCAGGAGATGTGCAGACCAGAACAGATCATCCCATTTATGCCTTCAGGAGGTTCTGGGAAAGATCCCAGGAGTTGCCAAGAGCAAAGCTACCTGTGGCTCCCTCCGACCCATCCTTCTCAGCTTCTTGCGCCATCCACCGAACGTGCCTCCTATTTATAAATAAGCTCGTTATTATTAGCCACCAATTCTGTTAAAATAGTTTTCTATGAAAGGGGATTCCAAACCCACTTGAAGTTTCAAACCATTCCCCTCTCTTCTTTATCCTTCCAGACCAGTTTTTCTCTGGTCCTCCTTGAACAACCTGACTTAAGCTAGATTCTTGAGACACACGCAGTTTTCTCGGCATGACAAATGGTTGCAACTGCCTTCTTCTGGGACCTGTGACTTCTCAGTCTGGCCCACAGCCCAGCGATTCCCTAGAGGACTCCCATCTGGTCCTTCCCACCCAGGCCCGACTCAGCCCAGCAAAGGCTGTCCGAGGGCCATCACTCCATCTGCCCCCCACCACAAAATAGGAATTCCTCCCAGATCTCTGCCCTGTCCAGCCTTTTGCATTCAGACATGAACATTGGTGGAAGTATGTTGATCCACATTATAAAAATAGGAAGTATCTGGCTTATTTGCTGCCCGTCTCCAGGATCCCACACTTTAGAGCAGGAAAACAGGCATTTGGTTTACAAGCTTTGGAGTCCCACTTTATGAGTCGTTTCAATGAGATGGGCAGTGACAAATCTGACATATAAATAAAAAAATTAAAATAAATTAATGGCAACTACCAGATGTTCCAACAGTCCTCTGGCTTATGCTGCTGAAAAGGGGATGTGAATATACAATGTGGCTTGTTATCCAGTCACCCCAACACTTCAGAAACCGGGCTGAAAGTCTGGCCACAGCACCTCTTGCTTCCCCATACCGGTACCTCTGACCGGCCTCCTGCTCCTTTAATTCCGTGCTTCCTCCTGCCAACTCTCCCCGGGGGAAGGAAGGGGAGATTCCAGACTCTTCAAATTGCACCCTTCTCTGAAATGTTGCAATCAGAACAAATTATCTAAAATAAATAAGACCATCTGCCTTCCCTGCGCTGTTTACTCAAACTGGCTTTCAGGTCTTCCTGTTTGCAGAAGCAGAAGTCAAGAATCAGCACACGTGAAAACGCTTTCGGCTAAAAGGCAATCCGTCATGTGGTGCGATTCAGAGGTTTAGTTCCTCAGGGGGCAAAGCAGGGCAAGGGTGCCACGCCAAGGAGAATTGTTCCCCTCGAAGCAGATGATCTGGGGGAGTTCCCCAAAAGGAAACCCGGATCTTATCAAAATAGGAGACCCCAAGAAGGAAGATTCTTCCATTCCTGCCAGCGAAGCGCCAAGAGATCAGAGTCATTTGGAAGCCGTGCCAGCCACGTCCACATGGACACACACCATCCCAGTGCAAAGCAAGGACCACAAGAGGTCAGCCCACCCTGCAACAGCAGAACAGGCTCTGAGAAGAAACAGTTCCATTGTTTTATTTATGGACAGGAGACCCAGTTCAACAGGAGGGTTTTTCCTGCTGAAATTGTTGATTAAAAAAAAAAATCAAGAAATATTTCTACTGAACCAGGGAGCAGAAAAAACTCGTGGTCAATACCTTGCTGGTCCATGACCATAGTTTAATAACCCTGAATTTGTGGCCCATGAAATGCTTTCACAAAAGATAAAAGTGAAATACAGAAAGACACACACCCTGTCTGCTTGACAGTTGCATTTCAGCCCTGCCGTACTTTCAAGGTGGTATCTGGAAACCCATTATTTTACCCACCCAACAACCCTGCAAGCTTGCTTTTTGGCTGCCAGAAAGGGACTGGCCTGAAATCACCCAGTGAGTTTGTGGAATTTGACCTGGAGTCCCTACCAACCAACCTTCCACCTGCAACGTCACAATGGGACTCTGAGGTGTAAAATCTTGGTGGAATCTCAACAGTGAAGTAAGATAGGCACACGTTCCTAGCCACACTGGGTGAATTGAGCCCCCCGGATGCTGATGCGTTAGCATCACACACATCACAGTTGGAGAATGCAAGCCTGGAATCAGGAAATCTGATGGTTCTCCTTGGAAATTTATTCCACCACCCTTCCTTCAGCGGTGGCCGAGAAGAAATGAACTTTATTGCATCACACAATGAAGCAGGGACGAGGTAGGGGATGGGAAGCAATTAGGAACAAAACTCTTCCCTTCTCAAAAACAAGAACAGTTAAGAATTAAGCATTTCGGAGGGGGGGGACCGGATGGCTTCTGCCCCCTGCTAAAATCTGGCTGGGGCACGCTGCCAAGAATGGTGCTGAGTGGGGCATCCCCCACCTCACCCCGTGGCGGCCTCTGACATTCGGGATGCTGGCTGGGGTTCAGGGCAACGATGCGCTCACAGGCGCGTTACACAACCAGCGGCAGGCGAGCCAGACGCTCCAGGGCACACGTGCCTGGGACAGCAGTGAGAAAGAGTGGGATTGTCTGTTCGCCCCGCGGGGAGACATTCCTTCCCCAGAGATTAAGGACAGGAGAGAGTCGAGCAACCTGGAGGATCCAAGGCACCTTTGAGTAACTCTGCTGCAACACTTGGTCGCCTCTGAATCTGGAATCTGAACCGGGGGGACGTCCACGTTCAACAGCTGCAAGACATCATACAAGGGGACCTTTCGCAAGGCAGGAGGGCAAGAATCTGGCTACCTGGGAGCGTTTTGACCTCATGCCTGCCCTGCCCCTCTCAATCCAACATGCTGACATCCCAGAGAGCCGGGGAGAAGCCGGGGGCGCTACTCTGGGCACAGGCGTCTTTGGGATGGGAAAGACCTCCGCACTTCTCCTGCCCGCGTGAAAGCTCTCGCGCCCTCTTCTCACAGCCTTTGACCTTCAGCCATTCTGAGCGCAGCAGAGACGCGGACAACTGACAGATTAGATTGTCTTCTTCGGTCCAACATTTTGATACCCTGCCCTCCTTCGGTTACTCCCCCCTTCTTTTGCTGTCGCTCTTTTCAGATCTGGATTCTTTTGGTTACAGTCCAAAAGCTGCTATGTCTGTACCTTCTCTTGTGCAACGGGAATTCTGGGCCCTTGAAATGCCTGGACAAAGCAGCCCTTTGTAATGACCCCCAAAGAATGTGTATCAAACCCACTGGCCAAGCTATCCTCGGAAATCACAACTCACCGAGCCTGGCAATGACATTAATTTTATTGCTCACACCTAACCATATCCTGGTTACCTATAAGCAACTTTTACTCACCAGGCGAGAGTGGCTATGAAATAAAGGTTGTGGGCAGGTCACTCATTCTCTCAATGAATATTGGGAATTGTAGTACTTGGAGAAAGGTAAACACGCAGACAAGATTTACCAAAAGGAGTCACACGTTCTCTCCTGGCACCACCAAAAAGAAACCAGCCAATTTCGTGACCTAAAGCAGAACATCTCACAAGCTCTTCGAAGTGAAAACACAACCACGGCTTCAAGACCACCTTTTTTGCAACTGTGGCCTTTGGGGAATTGCAATACTAATTGTGGGAGATTCATTGGGAACGAGACTTCTCCAGGGAAGGATTTCAACCTTATAAATAACCAATCAGCCCCCAGCACGAAGTGTGAGAAATGCAAGCGAGGTGCCCATTAAGTGGTGGAGGAAGCAGAAAGACCTTCCAGAGTTCAGCTACAGAGGGTAGAAGGGAACTCACCCTTACATTTGCCCAGGGCAACCAACTGACATGTGGTTTTATTTAGTATGAAAAAAAGATACTACTAATAAAGATAAAGAGTGGGGTACTTGGGAGGGCCCCAGCTTGGGAAACAGGAACCTAAACAATGGAGGATTAGTTGCCTTAATTATGCCTCATCTCAACCTTTGATGACAGAGTTTATCTGCCTTGGCCAATGATAGGACCAGCAAGCAAGCAAATCAATCAATCAATCAATCACTGTCTGAAACACACACACACCTTCTTCTTCTTCTTCAGAAATTACTGCTCTCACCATTTCAGGCCACTTCCTGATCACTGCCTTCAAAGTTATTTAAATCTTACCAAAAGTCCTTTACTCCATAGGGCAACAAGTAACTCACCCTTTGCAATGTCTTCTCAATGGGGGGAAAAGGGACTTTTTTTGGAAAATGGAGGAAGCAGTCCATTCCCTCCCTCTCCCCCACCATATTCTCTTTTCTCTGCTTCTTCTCTACATACCCTTCCCTGTACAAGAAATCTAGTTTTGTGGCAGTGGGCAAAATCAAGCCCCAAAAAATCTCCGGTCTCAATGACCACCTTTGTACTCTCGTAAAAGAGAGCTTTTGTTCCATCTCCCCCCCGCCCCCCCAAAATGCACACCCAGCCCTGCTCACCTATGAAGTTATTCCACTCAGTGTCCAGCTCTCCTTGGTTGGCCAGGCAGCCTCGCATGACGTTGAAGCAATAGTTGTAACAGGGCTTGATGGCAACTAAGCCTCGGCAGAACGGGCAGTACATCATCTTGGTCAGGGCGCGAACCCCTTGGGGCGTGGGGTTGACCTTTGAGAAGAAGGCAAAAGAAAAGGAAGGGGAAGAACCAGAATCATTATCATCATTGACCCTCACTTATACATTTGTCTAAGGCAGTGCTTCTCAAACTTGGGAACTCTAAGAAGCGTGGACTTCAACTCCCAGAATTCCCCAATGAGCAAGGCTGGCTGGAGAGTTCTGGGAGTTGAAGTCCGCACTTCTTAAAAGTGGTCAAGGTTGAGAAACCCTGCTCTAAGGCTATGGGGATAACATAATCCCCACGTGCAGGACTACAACTAGAAGCAAGGGCGGGCATGGACACCTCCCATTGCTGTCAATGACTCCTGGAGCTGCTGACAGGTACGGTGAAGGTGTCTGTGCTGTATCCAAACCACCTTTGCCCACTTTGGATGCCAATCCTGCCCACTTCTGATTACAACCTAAAAAAAAAAGATGGGGAAGGAAAAGGAGGAGACACCAGAGGACAGATGATCCTTCCTGGCTGATGGAGTTAGAACTTCCCTACATTCTACTCCGGAAACTAACCATGGTTCTTAGTCCCATTATCAACAACCTAAGTGAAGACGCCTCCTCCCATTCTGACTTCAAAATCTGGAGATTCGATATTACATCGGTATTTGAACACACCACAGTCAACGTATCTCCAGCTTGAGTTGCCAGCATCACGCACCCTCTTTAGCTGCCAGCCTGCAGAATGGGATCGCAGATGGATGTAACCTATTTTAAGACGCTAGTCCATGTTAGGGACTCTAGGAACAATTATTCCAACCATGCAGCAGAAAGACAGAAATTGATGCCAACAACATGTTCATAGGCTATTTTAATGCATCTGTGTGGAGTTTGGGCAGTTTGCACCAAGAGCTCCAGTTTCTAGCTCTCAAGATTGTAGGCGGCAAGGTGAGAAACCTGTGGATTGCATTCCGTTAATTTCTCCAAGATGATGAGGTTGATGATTTTGTTTTTTTACTGCCCAGTGCCCAGTGACTCTGGGCAGTTCACCAAAAAAGCACACAGTATAATAATAAAACGAAGAACAAAAGGTGGCATAAACTGGACAACCATCAAATGCAAACTTGAGGGGGGGGTGTGGGGGAGCATCCCAGATCCCAGAATTCTTCTTCTGGTTCTGTAGCATGAAACCGGCAGCTTTTGGTGTTGGGAAAGGACAGAGAAAGCAAAAGGATGGAGCCTGTTCCCCAAGGCAATAATGCGGGCAGGGCCATGACCAGAGCCCTCCACCTGCAAACGGGCCCACCGTATAAGCGCTAAGGGGTCTGAACTTTTCGGACTGATCTTGGGTGGAGATTCAGAGAAGGAACAGCCCTCTCTAACCTTCTCCGGGAGCTGCGTGCGAATGCTGTAAGCCGGGTGGAGTCCTTGGTGCCCTCCGAGCTCGGTGGCTGGCTTGCAGGCGTTTCATTACCCGACTAGGTAACATCATCAGTGCGAGGGAGGGTGGGGTTTGCTCCCTGTTTGTCTACAGTGGCTTGCCCTGCCAGTGCTGGTGCCCTTTCCTCCTTGGGGGTTCCTTGATTAGAGTATTTTCTTCTGCCTGCTTGTCTGGTGCCGATCCCTGCTTCTCTGCACGCTGGCTGCCGGAGGGGATGCGTCCCAGTCTTTTTCATCCCTCCTTAGGTTTTTTATCATGGTGTGTAAATGTGGTTTATCTCTATGTGTCTGCTGATGGCAGACTTGTCTGAACGCCAAGCTTTAGAGACAGAACACGTGCGCCCAAGCTCTTTATCTCTGGATGCTTATTTATTTCTGGAGCTCTCTTTCTCTGGCGCCCGACAGATTCCTTGCCCCGTTTGATTTAAAGATTCTTTTAATTAAGAAAAGGGAGGGAAGTGGAAACGCCGCACCCAGGAAGTGCCAACTCCGGGAGTAATCCCACCCTTCAGGCGCTTTTTAAAACAAAAGCCCAGGTCTTTGCTTGCCAAGATGCCCACCTGCCCAGAACGAGGAGGGGGGAAGGACAGTTTGCCTTCTGGTAAATGTGCTGCGCACCAACCTGTGGTGAAAGGCCCCAGATTCCGTGTCTGTTCCCGGCCCTCTTTCCCCGTGGTTTCTGGATGCCTCCTTCTCTACAGGCTGTGCTAAAGGCATGGATTACAATGCTTGTAACTGGCTAGGCCCAACAGTAGCGAAATCCCAGAAAGTGCATCGCTTTAAAAAAAGAAAAGACGAACGCACACACGCCAAGCTTTTCCATTTGGCTGGGGGGGGGTGTGTGTGGTTAAAACATCTTTTCAAACCTGTCTTTGGCTGTATGATTCTGTATGAGCCAAACACATGATGTTCAAGAGCAAAGTCAAAGGTGAATTCCACAATTCAAAGTGCAGAGCATGTTTCTGCGAAACGTCCCCACAGTGCTTTGCTTGCAGAGAGGCAGGGATTACAAGGTTTAACCTCCGGCAGGCGATGGGGCCGGAAATCCACATGGCTTTCTTTCATTTCTATAGCCTTTTCTCTCTCATTTGATCACCTGCAGGATCCCAGCCAATCAGGGATCATTGAATGACCTGGTTGGCAAGTAGCCAACCAGATTTGGCAACTTCATAAAATGAAAGTAAACTGAACTGGCCAACACTTTGGGGGCCCTTTCAACTATTTAGGTAGCTGGTCTCTGATATCATGCTGCGATTAAGACATTACGGCATTAGTTAGCCCATCACATTTGCCACGGCGACCATGTCATCCAGCACACCTGCCCTATCGGTGAACATTTCTGACCCCTTTCAAAACAATCACGGATTAATCACTGAATGGGGTGTGGACTCGTGCTGCTGCCAGAATCCATTCACGCCAAAACTCCCCCCTTTCCTTTTTTGGCTCAACCCTAATTTGAATGACATTTAGCCATATGGTCTTCATTACAGAGAAATTTCTGTAGTCTATGAATTGCAAAATATCAGGTTTCTCTCTTCCATGAGTCACTGCAAGGTCTGGCTTAGATATTTCCCCCCCTTTTCTCTTCTAAATATATATAATAAAATGCCCCCAAGGTTTGGGCAGGAAATATCCGTGTTGTCCAGCAATTTAAACCTGTTGATTTTAATGCCTGTCAGGGGTTCAGTAATACCCCAATTCTCCACCCCAACATTTACCATTTCCAAGGGGAAATGAGAGAACATGTCGAAGGGAAAGTTCTCATAGTCAAAAAATTCCAAAAGGGCACAAAAAAATTATCTATAAATTCCCATGGATGGAAAGCAGGGAGGAGGGTGGGAATGGACAGCAAAGCAGTCCCCCAAACTTGCAGTGCGGACTTTGCCAAGACCGAAATGTCTGTGTCTGGCTAATCTGCCTCTTGCAATCCATCAGGCCGAATTCAAAGGCAAGAGCGTTCCTGAAGGGCAGAGGAAGATTTGCAAGAACCTGGCTCACAGAAGACATTAAAGCAGAAATCCATCCAGGACTCTTCCTCTTCTTCACTGCTTTTCTCTTTCCCTACACTTTTAAGGGAAGGAAAACAGAGGCTCTGCTTTGATAAACTGAAAAAAACGAAACTGGGTCTATTAAAATCAAGCAAACGCACTGCCTTGTTTAGAGCAGGCAAAAGCAGGCAACCTTTGTCTGCTGGTCTCAACCTTCTCATGGGGTCCTCCGTGAAGATAGCAGTTTTTTGGTAGGTGGGGCAGCCTTGGGAGGGGCCAGTGGGCCCAGTGGATGGATCCTCCTCCTCCTCTCTCTCGCACGCTTTCTGATATTGTCCTATTCCTCTTTTGCCCTCCCCTGGGCTAAAGCAAGAGCATCCACTCACCGCAGATACTTTGGCCACGACATCCCTCGCCACGGCCAGGCCTTGGGCAAAAGTGCGAGCTGCCACAAAAGCCCGGGTCACCTGCAGCTTCAGCTTTCGTGGGACATCCCCAAATGGTTTCAGCTGCTCCGTGTACTTGCTGACGCACTCCAGGTACTCGTCCGAAAAGTAGTACTGGGGGTTGACCAGGCGGAACATGCGCTCTAGAAGCCGGGCCCAAAAGTCATTGAGCATCTCCTCCAGGTTGACCCTGCCACCCGCGTAATATCGCTTCAGCTCCACAAAGAGGTCCTTAAACATCTCGGAGTTCTGCATGTACAGGAGGCCGTAAGTCCGTACAAACATGTCGTTCAAGGATTTCTCGGCGTTCTCCAGGAGCTCTCTGAAAAATTCTGGAGGAAGAGAAAGAAGAAACTTACTGCAAGGAATGGGTCAACCTCTACGGTACCACTCTGGAGTAAGTTCCACCAAGTTTGGTAGGAATCAGCAGAGGCCATGGGGTGGGTCAAAAAAGTCAAGATGGTAGCCATAATTGTATGATTGAAGCCCCATCCCATTTTTACATGCATTGCACATGTGACACATGTAATAAAGGGACAGGGGCTTTGACCACAGGATGGTAGTCACCATCTTGACTTTCTGTCCCTCCTGCAGATGCTATGGCAGAAATACTGCCTACAAAATGCAGAAGATACTTTATTCTTGGACTAGAAATAGTATAATATGCAAAAGATTTAAGAGTTAGCCAAGAAGGAATAATATTTTGAATCATTTTCTGAAATGAGATACAGAAAAAACCAGGCCAATAAATCCATTTATTACTATATTTCTTACATATATTCCTATGTCAGATCTAGAAATAAGCTCGGTCCAAGTCGGTGTACCCCAAAATAAGCATCAAAACAGTGAAAACAGCCCTTATGTGGATACTTAGAGGGTGTGTTCATTACCAAGTCAGCGTTCCCGCCATAAGTGAAGTTGGGTTCGTTTTAAACTTGGTTACCTTTTTGTGCTATGTGAACCCAGGTCATATGGTCTGTTTGTGGTTCAGTATATCATGCGAACCCAGAAAAAGGTTTGACTCTATGCATGTTGTAGAACACAGCTGCTGAGTCTTAACACAGAAGTGTCCAACTTCAGAACTTGAGTCATCTTCCAGGTGTTCAGCAAGGATGAGAACTGTGGCCCCACCTATCACAGAGATGGCCAGGTGGGAGATAATGGCCTTGGAGGACCCACAGGAAAAATCAACCAACAACAGGCAGTCGGATTCAGAGCAATGCAAGGGTTGGTTGTGGGAATATTCCACACCAGGCCTGGAAAATGCGACCCAAGAGAAGAGAGATGAAAGGGTGAAGGACCTACAGCGGCTCAACTCTGTGGTCAGAATGCCCTGCAAGGACTGTGTTCAGGAAGGGGTCCTCCGAGATGTGAAGAAAGCTCAACAAGAAATATTTAATACCGCAGTGTAATAACCTAAGAAACATCTAATGGGGGACAGATGTCTGTAACATAAAACAGCTGGCGCGGTCCCAAAGAGGTTCTTTGCAAGATTACCTCCTCCCACTCATCCTGCATGTAATTATTTTATGATTTAATATCACTCGAAATTGGGGAGAGGGGAGGAATAAGGTGAGGAATGAATGGCAGTTCATAGCGCTGGAATCCCCAACGGCTGGAACTGCCACACCAAGCCCACCCCTTCCCTTGCGAGGGCGAAAAAGTCGGTGGCAGTTTCATCCGGACCACTGGGTGTCTTCCCAAGACTTGTGTCCAGCAAGTATGTTTCAATAACACAGGCCTCTGTGCTGAAACCCTCAAAGGAGGCAGTGTTTCGACTCCAAAGCCGGAGCAAAGAGGCGCACCGGGGAGAAAGTCTTTGGCCCAGTTTGAATTTAAACCTTGTTAAGACAGTCTGGTGTATGTTGGAATTCAAATTTTTGAAATCTTCAAAGGGCTCCAGGACAAACAAAGTCTGACTCCGAATGTTTTGGGGAGAGGGGAGGAACAGATTGGGGGGGGAGCTTTTAAAATCTATCCACCAGAACGCTCCTTCCGAACGTAGCCATGGGCTCTCGAGATGGACCTGGCATCAGAAACAAGGGCCTCTACAGGAGCAGAAGCGAAACAGACCCTCAGAACAAGGCTTTTGTCTGCCAGGTGCCCCCCGACCCACAACCCACCCATAACGTGTCCCTCGCCCAGTATTAGCACAGGCGGGTCTGCCCGTTCCTGTGGCCGGCATTTCCTGTCTGCGATTTTCTCCTGCGTTCTTTTGCTTTCGTCCCTATGACAAACCTGCGGATGGTGGGACGTGTTAACTTCTAATTCACTTAATCATTCTGAAAGCTCACTTCCTCTCCCCCCGGCCACCCCCTGCCTTCCTGACCTTTGAATCCAAGGGCCGGATCGGTTTCCTCTTTGGAAGCTTACCTGAAGAAAAGCCTTAGGATCACGTTGGCTCCGAAAATAACCGTCCTGGATTCAAAGGGCAGGCCCTGAGGTTCTGGTTCACCGCCAGTTGTCGCTGGCCGGGAATTCTCTTTATTGCAAATAAACTGCTGGTCAGCTGGGAAGGCCCTGGATTTACAGAACTGCCGGAGCCTGGCGGAGCATCCTGCAACCCCAACCTACACCACCCCATTGCTGCAGCAAAACTGAGATCTGGGGAGGTTTCTTTCAGGAAACAAAAGCTAAAAGTGCAGTCGTTTTGCCTTTAAAGCACCCGCCCAGCATCCTTGGTCCATCTTTATTCAAGGACACAGTCCATTTGGGATATGTCCTCCATGTCCTGGAAGGCAACAACAATTAGAAAAAAGGTGGGGCAAAAAGCAGGAGTTTGGGAACCAACACCACGTGGCTCGAGGGCACACTGATCTCCCTACTGCTCTCCCAGATTATGGGAGGAGTCCAACATTTCTCAAGGGCACCGGGGAAAGACAGGGGATGTCCATCTTCCCCAACCTGGGCACCTTCCAAATGTGTGGACTTCAGCTCCCAGAATTCCTAGACAGCACAAATGACTCCTAGCCTTGGAACCAGGCAAAATCATCCCAGAGAACCTCACAGGACCAAATTATTTCATCTGAACTCTTGCCCAAAGCAAAGCAACAAGAAAAACCCAAGTTGATATCCCTGAAGGCTATGGAGGCTGATCACGGATGAACCACAGAGGTGCCAAATGGTGCCAGAAGAATTTGGGGGGGGGGGGAATGGTTTTGGTGAATGGCCATGATAGCCATCACCCAACCCAGTCAGATTGTTCTGGACAGAAGACATGAAATGCAATTCTTCAATTCAGCAGAGATGTAGCGTCTGGGTTTACGGATCCCGTGGCCTACTTAACCATGGCTTGCTAAATAAGCCATCGGCCCAAGAAGACAGCTGCTTTGAATTCAGTAAGCCAAGTAAACTGAGGAGGCAAGTGGCAGGAGCCACGTATTTACTAACCTAGGTGAGAATTTTGCTACGAAGGTTGTTCTAGTTAGGCATTAATTTTTTCCCTTGAAGAAGGCAGGTCTATGCTGATTAATGAGCCTCAAAGTGGCCCAGGAATAACCCTCCAACCTTGGAAGGGGTGGGGGGGGGAAGGAAAGAATGGTGGGTGGGCAAGTTGCTATCTCGACAGTTTGAAGGGCAAAATGAATTAACACCTTTTGTTTGTCTTCGGAGCTAGGCTTGTTCTCAAACACAAGTTGTACGCTCAGAGATTACTTTCTTGTTTTACAGCATTGTAAAAGTGTGTGTTTTACAGTGGCGGGGCTGGCAAATCAGAGCCTTGACATTCTCCCTGGGGAGGGCTTTCCCACAAGGGAAAGCCAAGCCCCATTGCAGCAGCTGGAAGGTGGTCTTCTAAAGGCCCCAAACTATTTATAGCCGGTGAGCTGTGGCTCAGTCTGGCTTAGAATGAAATTGCACTGACCGAGGTGGACAAGGCCATGGGGAATAATGTTGCGGGGGGAGGGAGGGCTGGGTTTCGGGCAGAAAATGCACCTTTTGCTGTGCTTACATTCCCCAAGTGGCCCTATCTACTAAGGATTACGATGCACAAACTCTTAAATCATAACGTGCTTGGCTCTGGCGTGCTTATTAATTTTTGTCTCAGCCCCACACAGGGAAAAGGAATTCCAAGTAAAACCCTCTTTGGGGGGAAGAAGGGCTTCGGTTTCTCTCCTTGCAACTGCCCTGGTTCAGATCAAGGGGAATCCCATTGACTGTGCTATAGTCACCTTAACACAGGGTTCCTCAACCTTGGCAACGTTAAGACGGGTGGACTTCAACTCCCAGAATTCCCCAGCTGGCTGGGGAATTCTGGGAGTTGAAGTCCACCCGTCTTAACGTTGCCAAGGTTGAGGAACCCTGCCTTAACGGGTTTCCGTGTCCTCTAATACTAGCCCAGGTCATCCAGCACATCCTTCTCCTCCAAAGGCCAAAGGCATTTCCGGCCCCACACTTGCACTGGGCAGAAAAGCGTGACAGTAAGCTGCTAGGCAGGCAAAGTGCTGAAAAGAAGACTGCGCCCGTTCAGAATTTTAGCGCCACGATTTTGGTGGACGCGTGGCAGAAACAGACGCGTATGCCATCTGCTTGCCAGAATCAGCGACAAGGTGTAACAAGCCCCTGGGACATGGTACATCACAACAGAGGGGCTCTTCCTGTTCAATCTTCCGCCTCCTCAGGGTTCAACACGGGGTCTTTAGCCTGCCCAGCAATTCAGTTGAAACTATTTTGCGAGATAAGGATGGGGCTGAGAGACAGGGATGGTCTTGAAACCCTCCAGGGAGTGGAGACGGGCCCCTGGGCCCCTCTGGTTCTTCTCCAGCATGCCAGCAGTTCGACTGCACCATTGTTAAGGCACTGACCCCTTTTCCTTTCTCGAATGTTCCTTTCAACTCATCCCGGCCAGCTCTCCCTAAACGCCTGCTGGACATTTGCTCTCCTCTGGGCCAATCGTCCTACAGCCCTCTGACTCCCCCGGCGTCTCGCGACGCCTCTTCCTCTCCCCCAGGACCAGAAGATCTGAGAAGCGAACATGCCGGTTGAGCCTCCCTAGGAACTCCGAGAGCCATTTGGTCTGGGGAACCATCTGTTAGCACTTATCAGCACAGGAAAGAGAGAGAGAAAGAGAGGAAGAAAGGAAGAAAAGAAGGAAAGGAAGCCCAGCCGAGTTTGCCTCGTAATTAAAGAAGCCGCAGAGGGTGGGCAAGAAAAGAGCTCCCGGGTAAGTGGGCAAGCCAACTGTCTGCCTTGCAGAACATCCATTTGTTTGGCTTTTCTGCAGCTGGACAGGCTCCGTGGTTATTCCTAGGTCGGCATCCGAACCCCGATGCCTCCCTTTCCCTCCTACAGTCTTGCATGCCCAGAACGGACTCCCACCTCTCTTCCTTGCAAACCACCTTTTCCCACCTGCAAGGATGGGGAACGCCTGGCCCTCGGCTCACCCACCCATCTCCCTCTGAACGGAGGAAGGGCTGGGTTGAGGGGGCCCTGCTCAGGGCTACCCTCTGCTTCCCAGGGCGTTTCCTGGGGGGGCAATCTGGCCTTAAGGCCGTCAGGGGTCCCGCCCTGCTGCCTACATCAGACTGATGAGTTTGACTCCCAGAGACCACACAGACAGATCTTCTCCAGGATGATCTGTCCCTGAATCAGAACCATGGAAGAAACACCCATCCTTCTCTTCTTCCTTTCTCTTTCCCTCTTCTTTGCTCACCTCTCCCTGTCAGATTTCAACTTGTTTCGCCCTGTCCCTTCCCAGGCTGCCTGTGCCTTGTCACAACTGCATGAAGAATAACAGCAGAGAAGCCACAAAAGCTGAAACATACATCTTGGAGCGCTGGAAAAAACCACATTCCCCCAAAAAAGGTTCTGGCATTTCTGACCTTTGAGGTACAATGTTGTTTCAAGGCCTCCTTGTAAAGCAATATAAGAAATGAGGTTGTTTGCTGCTCTCTCCTCCGGCTGAAACACCACTGGAGTGAAAGCCATGCCGTGAATGAAACGGCTGGGCACCGACATTTCCCGACAAAAAGAGGAGGATTAACCCATTTTGTGCCCCCTTGCCCCTTGGTTTCCAATCCTCACAGCAACCCACCGGGTTCTGTACATACATTCGCCGGAAGAAGATGGAGCTTGGATCCCAGCAGCACGTGAACCACAGTATCCTAGAACAGTGTTTCTCAACCTTGGTCACTTTAAGACGGGTGGACTTCAACTCCCAGAATTCCCCAGCCAGCATGGCTGGGGAATTCTGGGAGTTGAAGTCCACCCGTCTTAAAGTGACCAAGGTTGAGAAACACCGCCCTAGAACCATCAGGCTAGACTTGAGCGAGTCACAGGGCTTACAAGAACAGCACAGTAAAATCCAGGTTCGATTTATGTAGGTATGTTGGACCCAAATTGGAAAAATGGTTGTGTTCCCCACACGGGCACCTCAAAGAGACTCCATCAGTATATACATCTACTGAATCCGTTTGCCGAGCAAGTGTTATTCTAACCCCGGTACCCCAACTCATGAGTCACCCAGCAAAAGAGTCATGGGGAGGAGAACAAGAGAGAGCAAGAGTGGGATGACCCGCACCCCCCGTCTGAACAAACCTCCCACACGTGAATGTTGATTCAGAAGTGGCCGAGAGCGCGGACTCACCATCGAACTTTCTGTATCGCGAACTGAAGGTTCCTTGCAAATTGTTGCTCAGCTCGACAACAGCAAGGCTGAAGTCTTGTCGGCTCTGCTGCCAATACTTCTCCTCCATGGCTTGGGAACAGCAGGTATAGCCTTGAGGGCAGACTTTCAAGTGATCACCTAAAAACACATCCAAGGGAGAACTTAAGCATAGGCACCCACCTCCATGGCAACCCACCGGAGGCTTAATCGTGCCAATACACGGAAAGCAAATTCCTGGCAGGGGCACTGGCATTTCATAATGGCATCTATTTACTTATGTTATGGTTCTTAGAACCTGCCCAACTCCAAAGACTCAGGGTGGGTTACAACAGGTTAGTCTTATAAAAGCCACGATGAGGAACAAATCAAAGCAAAAACAGGAGTCATCATAAATCAACCGTCCCACCAGACGAATGTCGGCTAGGGTAAAAGGCCCGATAAAACAAATCTGTCTTTGACAATCTTCTAAAAACCACCAGGGAGGATCCAAAGTGTGGGGGAGGCCCCAGAGAAGACCTGTTGTTTTATCCTTGTGCCCATGACCTCAGAGCGAGGTTCTCACCAGATGGGCAAACTCAGTTCTGCAGTGCATAGGAACCAGTGGAATGGTGACTGCATTTGTATGGCACTACACCAGGATGTCATGGGTTGGCAGCCACAACACCAAGCTTGCAATAGCTCTAAATAGCACTCACACATCTCCAATATTCAATATCATGGCACTTGCAAGGGAGCACCTCAACCCAGACCCATTTGCATAAAGATTCAACTGAGAGAAGGCCCCGGTGATTGCAATCTTTGTTTGAACCCTGTCCCTAACCATTCCAACGCGTTTTCCAGTCAGAGTCATCTTTTTTAGCTGAGTAAATCCATGCTCAAATCCACGTCTCGGACCAAACATTGCAGCCTGAGTCACGCGTACCCAAGGGAGCGTCACGCCTGACTCTGTGCAGTCTCCCGGTTTGCTCTTCCTCCTTGTCTGGAATTCCACGGAGGAAGGATGAAGAACCAGCTCGCAGCACCCATCACCTTTGGCCACCCCTGGTTTGTACAAAGTGTGTGGTGGAAAGCGGCACCATTCAAGAACAGAGCTTCCAGATTCAACCAAGTTCAATATTAGGAACAGAAGGGTTTTTACCATTTTCAAAACATAATCTGAGCAGCGCAAATTTCTTCTCCTTCCAGCTGAGAGCCACGCTGCATTCATTTGAACAAGTCTACCCTCCCCCCCAGAGCCTTAGCTACCTGGTCAGTGCCATGCCTGAAAATACTGTGCGAAGGCACACCAACATCACCCCTGCCCTGGGCTAGCTGTGGATAAGGAACACGTTCCTTCCCTGCCATCAATTGGGGATCCCCAAAACAGAAGAAAAGCTATGCATCAAGGGACCCACAGCCAGGTACAACCCAGGGCACAGGGGTCCCATCTCTACTGGCACAAGACACAAACTCTGAATGTTCCTCCTGCACACCTGCAGTCCTCCTGGCTGTGCTGGACACTCTCCCATTTATTGAACCTCCCAAAGTTAATATAAAATGCACTATTATTGATTTATTCAAGAATCTAATTAGCTTGCCAGCCCAAAGATGCCCTTTGAGTTTTCTCTGCCTCTTCAGCCCCCTTTTTTCAGTCGTTGCTGTGGCTGCCCCTGGGGCTGAATCTGTACAACCCAATGAGTCACCAACCAGCCTAACTCACAATCCACGGTTTAGCCAAGCATGTTATGGGAACCAAGCCCAGATACTTGGTTTATGGTTTGGTGTGTGGTACTAGCCCAGAACATTCAGTGGATTAAACCACGGGCAAAGATGTCTTACAAACCCAGCCTTGACACGCAGGGGTGTCCCCTCTTCTCACGCACAGGCATTGATAGAAAACTTCCTGATTTCCAAGAATAACATGTAGGGACCGCCAGTCCCCTTCGCTGTTCACCTTCACTGAGCCCAGGGAACCTTCAAGGAACAACGTTCATCAACGGTAAGAACAGAAACGGCCAGAAAGGCTACCAAGACCAAATCCAGTGGAGCTCAGATGTTCTACCCAGCCTTGGCTCATCCCCCTTTCATCCTTCCTCTCAGGAAGTACTTGGTCAGCTTTTCTAGCCTAAATACCATCCTCAACACGCCAGCATGCATTGTCCTCCCTTAATGGTTTACGACTTCCCCTAAAATCAGCCCTCAAAAGAATCTGAGGCTAATCCAATTTCACACTCAACTTGCCCGGGTCTCCTTATCAAGAGAGATTAAGGTTCCTCTTATCACTGCTAATTAACATGCTGGTGGAGAAAGGGAGTCTGTTCAGGCAGAGAAAGACAAGGAAAGCATCTGAAACGCAACAAATCAGGAAAGACACACCACACCGCAAAGGGTTTTCTTGTTTGCCCAAACCTGCACAAGTCTCTCCTTGGTCACCTGGAGTAGTCACAGGGGACTAGCCACAAGATGGTTCAGGCCAGGAATGAACCCAGTCAAATCAAACTCACCAAGACTTGGCTGAAGCAAGAGAAGACGATGAAGAAAAATGACTTTCTCTATTCTTCCTTGTGCAACCACAATTTTATTTATTTTATTGGATCCGTATCCTGCCTTTCAACCCACAGCTCAAGGGGGTATGCACGGCACCCACCCCCTCCTCCATCTCCCCCCACAACGGCCACCGAGAGGTTTCCCCGCCGCTAGCCGGAAAAAAAAAGCCCTTTGGGATTGTGGCAGTTAATAAATTTTACAATACCACAAAATGCTGGACCCAATTCTAGCAAAAACAATTAACGGTCAAAAAAGGCCCCTCGGATGAACTTTGTCTGGGCCCCTCCAGAGACGGAGCTCCTTCAGATGAGCCTTCTGCTGTGTGGGTTCGCTCAGCTGCCCACCACAAAGCCAGACATTTTAATTATTTCTGTGGTATGTACTTAAAATACCTTGCACAGCCCAAGATGGTCTGGATTTTATTTTTCAGATGGTTTCCCCCCGCCCCCCATTTTACTTGCTGACAAATTAGGACTTGTGGATTTACAACGGAAAGAACGCTCGACGCTGAACAAGAATGAAAGAGATTTATGCCTTGCGCGCAAGAGCCAAAAGGCACTTTAGAAAACTTAATTCTGTTCTGGAAATAAGAGAGAGAGAGAAATCTTCCTTTCCACTGATTCCTGCTTCTGTTTTTCTCTCCAAATACTCGTTTTACAACCCCAGAAGTCCGGCCTACGAAACGCAGCTGCCTATAAATAACTTACAAATTTTCTCCTTGCAATGAAGAGGCCAAACAAAACCTCCACTAAGATTTATTGTTGTAATCATAGATCATAATGCGGCGTAAAATAGAATAATGATTAGGTTTAAATGACCGAACCGGGGTGGGGGGTGGGGGGAGAACTAATTAATAAAGCAAGATAAACGTGTAACTTATCTGACGAAATGCCAGCCTGAAACTGTAATCTTCTATAAATCATATAAGGCTAATCCTAAAGCTACAGCTTAGCTAAAATCTAGGTAAGTCTACTGGATAAAGAATCCTCTTTCGAAACTTAAATGTAAAATTCGCCACTTTCCTAACCCCCCTGCGAGACTGTCTGCAAAACAGCCTTAATTAACCTCTGAATTAATCCATTTTCGGGGCTTGCATAATACACCAAACTAGCCCAACGGGCCAGATTCACACCACGCTTCCAGACATCTCCGGGCCAAGTGATTAGCGCCAGCCTCTTGCTTTTACCTTAATTTTCAAGCGTGCCTCCAGACCCTGCAAAGCCCCATGAACAATCTGGGAAACTAAAAACATTAACAACTGCGGGCAACCAGCGTGCCACCCAGAAAGGGTGCCCACCTGCCCAAGAAAAAGGTATGCCAGAGCATTATCAAGCATAAGGGGCAGGGTAGGAGGGGCTTTAGGATGGGCCACACCTACAACCGCAGCCATTTTGTGAGTCCACCCCTCAGACATCATCTTCCTTGCTGGAATTGCCAAGGATGGAAGAGGGGGAACAATGATGAGAATCGTGCAGTCCAGGTCTGACCTGCCTGCGACCGTGTTGAGGGTCCAATGCTGCAAAACTGCCAGACTTAGACCGTTCCACTTTACTTGAACGTAGTAAAACTGACAAACCCTAGAGGTGGGGACCTTTAAACTGGGTGGACCCCATCCACCCAGTTTCCTTCCCAAAGGATTTGTGGATGCTCCATTCATAGATGTTCTACATCAGAAGGGAACTTTCCTCTCCCTTCTCAACACTCAGAATATAATCAGTATCAACAGCCCCCCCCCCCATTCTCCCACACCTGGTTTCACCGCATTTCCAAAAACTTCTCATGCAATGTATGTCAAATCACATTTCCCAGCCCAGGTGTTGTTGGGCCACTGCTTGGGTCCATTAGCAAAGTTTGTGGAAGCCTCGGAAATGCATCTCTGATAAGAGCTCTGCGTGGAAAACAGATATCGCCACCGTGGTTTCAAATGCAGGCCTCTTAAAATAGCGCCGTTTATTAACAAAAGGGCCCCTGCTCCATAAATGTCCATTACACTTTTTTTCTTTAATTAATTAATTTAAGGCAACACCAATATCACTTGCAGGTTCCCAAGCAGAGATTAGTAGAGTTCTAATAACGATGATGAGAAATGACTGGTATTTTCAGTTGCCTTCTCAAATGCCACATTCCACGCATACCTCTGATGGAGGGATGAATGGGAGGGGACCAATTCTGGATTCCCCCCTCGCTACAGCATCATTTCCTATGAAAAACCTATATCCTGTTCCTTCTCCAAGAACCAGCGCAAATAATTAGGCTTAATCCTTGTTAGTTCGGCATGTTGCCTTTGAATCCTGTTACCACATTCCTTCATGCAAACAATTCCCCTTTTTAAAAGAGAAAATCGTATCTCATTATGTCTGTCTTTGCAAAAAAAAAGAAAAAAAGGTTATGACCTTCCTTTGCCTGTAGCCTTATAACCTCCGATTCCTGACTGTGCCTCCCATTTGAGGAATCTGCTCCCCGGCCACCAAATTGATAGGAGCAGATCATTACTTAAATGAGAAAGCTGAAATGTTTCCACCTGAATAGAAACCCCCCAGCACCAGGACGTAAGTTCTTCTGCAATGAACCCATAAACTCAAGGTGTTCCTCCTTCCAAAGTGCTTGGTACATTCCAGATCTTCCAGGAGGGTAACGGCACGCTTGTTGACTCAGAAGAAAGACCTATTGTATTCAGGAGTCCCCTTCTTCTTACATAAGCTAATTCTTTTAACTCTTTTTCTTCAGTCAAATCAGATACTGAACTAAATGAAACTTTGGTCTGAGGTTGAGCTCAACTAATACTCATAGTATTGGGTCTCCATATCCCTCAACTGTAAGATGTATTCAACAATATCATCTTAGTGATACTGACACTTCATAAAACCTTCAGGTTTCTTGCAATCATCAACCCTCAAGGTCAACCTCCTGCTAGTACAGGAATCCAAATGAAAGTACCCCTAATTGACATCTGTCCAGCCCTAACTTAATTGCACTTTTAGTATCCGTAGCTCCTTCAATTCTGGACTGATCCCATCTATCAACCCACGGAACGCTCACCAGCCATCCATTTGGAGACGCCATTATCCCCGCCCCACCCTCCGGCCTGTTAATCCCGGTTATGAGGTTCAAATTTCTCACAAGTACATCTTTACCTCCCTGGCTTCTGTCCCATCTGCTTATCAGTTTCTTTCCTGTCCTATGTCAAACATGCAGATTTTTCTCCTATCTTTTAGCTGTTTGTATCATTCACTAGATCTCCTCCATTGCACCGTTGCAACCAAGTCATGACTCAACCTCACCGACATCTGCTGCTTAACAATGCCCCCGCCCCGAAAATCTGGGCATTTGCTGCTTTGCTATCTTGCAACATCTTTTTGGATATTAAAAAGTTCTAGCAGGGTCCAGATATTACTCAAGAAGGCATAACACTCTGGTTCATGTTCTGGGTTGGGATCATCCCCGGTGGTCTGGACAAACTGTCCCCGTGTGCATTTTTCTGCCTTCTGCCTTTGACTCTCTGCAGCAGGAGGAAAACAAGTTGTCAGCCCACACAGAGTGAAACAGCTTAGTGTGCGTTTACTGTTAATAAGTGCAGCCTTAATAAAAGGACTGAGATTTCCATCGTTTACTGCCTTACTGTGTCTATCGATAGCCGACGAGCCTCCAGGTCAGGTTCTCCAGCAAAGGTCAGATTCTCCAAGAAAGGTCATAGGAACAGGCAGTTAGTAGAAAAATCTGCCTAAATTATCCCCTAGTACTACTTGGACACCATCCACAAAGAGAAGCATACACACGTATACCCCAGTCACTGCTTCCACTGCTGAACTTCTCTTGCTACTAGGAATTTCTTTTTAACATTGATTTAGGAACTGCTTTCTTAGAACTTATGAGGATTCTTCTATATCTTGCATTCAGGAATGACCCGTAACAAGGCCTTCTGCATGACACCCAGGACTATCAAGTCAACCATCTTTTTGCACAGGTAACCACTCTCAGTTCCTTCAGTATCTCTTCTGAAGGACAATTTCCAACCCTCTGTTCATGTCACTGCCCTCTTTGCACTTGTTTCATTCAGTTTGTCTGAAATCTTCCATTCTAGTAATTCAGGATCAATGTGTATATGTTTATGCATCATTTTCCCGGCAGTCTGTTTATGTCAACTGGATTAACATCAGTAAACATTTTATTAGAGCCTGGTTATACTGTATTTCTAATCTGACCTGTTCTAACCTCATCCCTGGTGTATTCCCCATTGCCACTCCCACGCATGAGCGAACTCACAAATACAGACGATCCTGGTTTCATTTTTGTGGTTTTGTGCAATAGGCTTGCTTTGCAGAAACCATACTGATCTTTCCTCCACAAGGCTTCTTCTTCAAGCATAACAAGAATGGATATTTGATCACACTCATACTTTTCAAGGTAGTTATCTTCATTTTATATCAGCCATTCTCAAAATATTTCTAATACAGGTAGTCCTCATTTAGCGACTGCCTCATTTAACAACTGTTCGTAGTTACAATGATGATGAAAAAGTAACTTTATGACCAATCCGTGCATTTATGACCTTTGCAGGTCTGTAAAGGAAAGCTGAAGTAAGATCATAAGCAAAGTCACGGCGTCACTTAGCAACCACTTTGCTTAACGACAGAGATGCTGGTCCCAATTGTGGTCACTAAACGAGGACTACCTGTACTTCCTTTACCGCTTATAAATCTTGCATGTTCTCTTCTACACCTACCATCTCCCAGGGAGAGACAAAATTAGTTTAATTTCCATCTTACAGAGAGCAAAATCTTGCAAACACAGTAAGCCTTGACAGCAACTTACCTATGAGCAAGCAATTGTCTTGATTTTGACAGCCAATGAATCAAAGGCCATTTTTGTTTATGACGAGAACTGTTCTCTTCCCTCTCGTGATAATTTTTTTTAATTTCTGAAGGCCTTCTGTCAAAGATGCGAGCAGATTTTACATAGTCAAAATCCACATGCTCTTTCAGCATTCAAAAAACAAGGAACACTTGCAGAAGGCCTTCAGAAACAGAAGGTATCACCTAGAATTATTTTTACAGTTAGAAACATTACAATTCTCCTACAGGGTTTATTTTTTTTCTTTCCATAAAATAAGCATTTACCTTCGGGGGTTTTTAGGGCACTCTGCAGCTTGAGGGAACAGCACCCAGTCAGTTTATCGTCTTTTACCCCAAGAGTCTGGCAAAAGGAATCTGCTGCTGAGTTTCTCGGTGAAATTCCATATCTCCACTGACCAAAACATGGACTTTTCCAGCATGGGGGAGGGGGTCGGAAGGGCGCAGTAAAAGGGAAGTTTCAATTACTTTGTGAAGCGAAGTAGAAAAATTAAGACCTAAGCAAAATTTATTAGGTATGACAAGGAAAAGGGCTACGCTTCAGCTTCCCCTCCGAGAACAGAGAAACTTTAAGCTTTCTTCTGAAGCCGTGAAACAAGCAATGCATTTCAATCAAGGGGCACTGGCCAATTTGTTTTACCCATTAAAAAAATTAATAAAAACCAGCCATATTAACATTTAAATGAAACTGCACCTGGAGGTTCATTAGGAGCGCCAGCTCAAGGAGGAAAGAATTAAAACAACGGCAGAGATCTATAAATAGCCATTTATAAATAGCCATTTATTTAAAGCAAAGTATCTTCTAACTTAAATTTTCAGCCAGCCACACTGATATCTTGCTGCCCACATAATGGCCTAGTTCATAAGCAGCCATGTGTTTTTTAACTAATTCCAGCATAATGAATTATATGAACCCATCTCGCGTGGTTTGCAAAGTATGTTTATAGCTTGGTGTGTGGTGCAACACCATCGATCAAATGCAGCTTCTTCAACAACCAGCATCAAACTAAGGCTCAGAGTAATGATGAACCAGTAACTCCCAAACAATACTTTTCTGAAGATCTGGAACAAATATAATGCCCAACGACAGCCATCAATGTGAATCATGAAGGATGATTAGGTCCAATAATATCTTCAAGACTATTTTCCCCAAAGCTACCAGAATGTTAATTTTTAAAGATAAATCAAGGAAAAAGCACAAAGCCACAGGATATGGTAAAAAAATTCAAGATGGCAGCTTGTGTGCCCCACACCACCTGGCGCCACATCGCGGCCACCATCTTAACTTTTTCAACTGCATCTTGAGGACATCCCTGTTGATAGGCAAAGACTGTATTTACACAACATCCTTCATCCACTGTTATTTCATTCCACCAATTTTCCAAAGTTTCCAGAATAAAACAAGCCATAGCTAAAAACACAAGTAGGGTCTGTAGAAGTCTAAAACCTAAAAGGTGCTTAGCTAATTTGTGGTTCTGTGTGAAAACAGCTGAAGCTGGCCAACTGAAAGAGGTATTTTAAAGATAAACTCACAGGGAACTGTGAGATTATCTTTAAATATATACATAAATGTAAAGACAAGGCACATTACGGGGCTGAGAAAGACAATCTAAGGGTTATAAGAAGACACAGTTTGAGGGTGTGGAAAAGAGAGGAAAGGACCAAGAATTAAAAAGCTAGACTTCCATCACTTTCTTAGCCTTGCTGCTAAATCAACTGGGGGGGGGATGTGGATGACCTGCCAACATCACACTAGATGGAAACAGAGAATTGGGGGAACTGGGTTCACACAGGACACTAGGCTGCAGTTTGCTTTGACCCAGCCTTTTGGGAACAAGATCTAGTTGCCCAACTCACCCATATATCAGGCTGCAAACTCCCAGAATGGGTCACGTAGCACCATTTTCTTTTAAGGGACCTCTTAAAGGGCACCAGAGGCATGTTTCAAATGGATGCCCTCTTTACTACACAGTGAACCATGGTCCACCACGTATTTAATACCCACTTTATTCATACATGTATCTCCACCTCATCATATTCCAATTTACAAGATCATAAAACCAAGAACACCATTACCCAACTCAACCCACCCACACCATCAATGATCAATGGCGCCAAAACTCTAGGACAACCACAACATCTCTCTCCCTAAGTACTGCACCATATTCATTTCATTAGAAAAGGAACTGTGCAGGACACTGCAAAAATAAAATACATTATTCAGCCCCCTCCCCCCCGCCCTGGCCTTTCCAGCTCTGAGAGTCTAGCAACTCTTGTTCACACCTTGGGCAACCAACTGTCCATCAGGAAGACTTTCTGGGGAACCGGACCCATTTCCAGGCGGATCACGCACAAGCCTGGGACTAAAAGGTCAGATCTGGTAATAAAATAAAGTTCTCAGAAATGGGGTTTCTGCTCTGTCCAGAATAGGCCAGCTCCTAGACTATCTTAGCCAGAGCCGAGCTGAAACGGCTATTTGTGCTTCAATTCCAGCCACTAGCTGACTGACCAACCAGCTGCCCCAACAGTTTCCCCCCATCAATTCTGCGAGTCATCCAAGCACTCATACAAATTGCTCTCTGCACTGCACAAACTACTGCATAATATAGCCTCTGTCAGAAGACCCGTAATTCCTCCACAACTATTTCCTCTGGTCCCAACTCAGCTGCAAAGTTTATTCAGCAGAGCAAGGGAAGGGAAAAACTGAGCTGAACTGACCAGACGGACTGGACCAAGGAGCAGACGGAGCTTCACTTCTCATTCCAGATTTTAGAAATATGTCCAAGTGAGGCCACACGAAGGGTGTCCACTCTGGGCTCTCAGCAGCTTGTTGGAAACCTCAACAAAGGACCTGCATTATTAACTAGCTCCCTGTTGGATGGAATCATCTCTGGCGGGCACAAAAGATTTGGGGCGAGTTTTCCCAAATACACTGGCTGTATTCACATTCCACCAGGTCAATGACAGACCTATTTAGCTGCATTCACACAACCTGGTACACTTGTACACAAATAATTTGCTGTACAAACCCAACTGGTTTGGTATTTTATGGTTTAATACACTGTGCAACCCCTCCCCAAATGAATTAATTTGTCAAGCAATTAATCGAAAATTCTAACAAATCTCCCTTGGAAGAGGCTTTATTTTTTTATATCCAAGGAAGCATACACAGTTCTTCCTTCATTTTCATCTACACAACAATCCATTGGAGTTGATTAGATTGATCAGTACAGGAGATTTGAACATGGGTCTTTGGATCCCAAACTCAGATTCTTCACTTTTAATCTCAGCTAGGACTTCTTCCACTTCCATATATAACTATCCTACATTCTCCAACCTGTCCTTTCCCTCACACAGTAAATTGTTGTCAGGACTGTCAGGCAGTTAAACAAATCTTTAATAAATTAACGAGTCAGTTGATTAAATTTGTACATTTTCAGACTTCTTTTGCGATAGCCTCTATGGCCTGACATTTTTGTAGGCACTTGCTGTAAGAATGATATTTGAAGGAAACCCTCTGCCCAGTTCATTAGGACCCCCACAACAGTTGAGAACTCTTTGAATTAACCTCTTGATTAAAGGTTGACAGCCCAGGTGCTTAATGTGCATATGAACCAGCATGGATGAACTGATAGTTTAAGCAGCTGAAGAGCTCAGGCCTTCAACTAGATCAGTGTTTCTCAACCTTGGCAGCTTTCAGATGTGTGGACTTCAACTCCCAGAATTCCCCAGCCTGTGGGTGTTAAGTCCACACATCTGAAAACTGCCAAGGTTGAGAAACACCGATCTAGATAATCCTGCAAAGATCTCCTAAGTAGTCAATGCCTCTCACCAAAAGTTAGAGCAGCATTCTTTACATGTCTTCTTAAAAGCAAGTCCAACTAGCAAAGACAGCTCAGAGTAATGGAAAAACCCAAACTGGCATCTTGGAGTTGAGGTCATAGAAATTGAGTGCAAACCATTCATCTTTAAGAAACAGAAGCCTCCTCTCCTTTAGGCAGGGATTCACACACTGGTGTTCAGGTATGTAGAAGAGTGCCATAGGGAAGATGCTCACCAACTATGTTCTACTGCCACAGAAACTAAGAGCAGGCTACAAGCTGTAGCTATCTAGATCTCACTTAGATGTAAGTCAGGTCTGTACAACAGTGGAACGATCTACCTATGGAAGTTGAGGGTTCTCCACCTCTGGAGGTTTTTAAGAAGAGCTGGAAAGCTACCTCAAGGTAGGTTTAACTGGCTGTTCTGCACACTGTAGAAGGTTGGACTACATGATTCTTGTGGCATCTTCCGATTCTACAGTTTTGGAAATCTTCAACTACTTCTTCATTGGGTAAGTGCAAAACCACCACAGTCCACAGGAGAATTTCACCACATTCACTGCAAAGCTTAGTATTCTGAAGACTTCAAGCATCAAGACTGACTAGTTCACCTGATGGGAGAAAGGCAACATTATTTTCCTTTCTGGCATCATACCACTCAAAAGTTTTCCAAGCCAATGGAAAATTACAAGCCACCTTCTGCTCTCAACTTTCTCCAGTTAGAGGGGGATTTCAACTGTATAACAAGGGAGAATCGTTGGCTGGGCCTTGCGAAGTAGGCTTCTCAGTGGAGGCACAATGAAAACAAAAACAAGGTAAAGTGTTATTTTTGCTCACAACTATTTGTTTTGGCTTGTATTCCTGCCCAATGAAATACCCAAATAAGTTTAAATTAGAAGAGAATGCCAATACATCTGTTTTAATCAAAGAAGCATTACTCCGAAGCAGAAAAGGAGTTTGACAAATGTCTTTTGTTGTTAACCATTCGTATAGCTCTGTGTAAATACTTCTGCAGGCCTCAACTCATTAACTCTATCAGAAAAGCAAAGATCAAAGTTTTGCCTGGGGCAAGTAACAGGTGTCTTAAATCTGGCTGCACACACGTTAAACAACATACACCCAGAAAAAAAAATATTTAATTGCCTTAGGCCAGAAATCCAGCCTGCAAGCCAAGTATGATTCAACACATCAACAGAGTCCTCTGCAATCACTGAGTCTGTTACTCTGAAGTAGCACAGTGTATTGATTCTCCAGTGGGAAGTGGAAGAGGGAAGCTAAAATTTCATCACAGTCACTGCAAGCAACAGAAAACGAAAGACACTCCCTGGGCAATTTTTGCAGCTGATCAAGGAAAGGCAACACAACTTAAGGCTTAAGGTACTGCAGTATTTTTTGCAGTCCACCTGACTGCAAAACATTCAGCCAATTTTACTCAGTTTTGCAGGTTTAAGGGAACAAACTGGATACCTTCATCCCCGCAAAGCTTAACACAGTTTGCCCTCTAATCCTTTCCTGCAAGAGGGAGATGGGTAAAACTGTCACCCTCTAAACCAGTGTTTCTCAACCTTGGCAACTTGAAGATGGGTGGACTTCAACTCCCAGAATTCCCCAGCCAGCAAGGCTGGCTAGGGAATTCTGGGAGTTGAAGTCCACCCATCTTCAAGCTGCCAAGGTTGAGAAACACTGGGCTAAACTCTCTGTAGAACAACTTTTCCCCCAACCAAAACAGTTGCCCACCCCTGAGCAAAATGCATTTTGGATTTTACCTGATCTCCATCTCCCTGAAGAGGAGGTGGATTTCAACACTCCTCTGGATAAATACTCAAAGCAATCTTTACAATGGGCATGTTCGGGAAAAGCTTCAGCAGCCTGCAATTCTTTCCCCAGCACAGCGTTTTTATAACGTGCCAAGATGCCACCCCGCCAATCCCAGAGCAACCGGCTTTGGAAACTAGTTTTTCAAAGGGTAAACGCTAACACAGCTTTGCTTCCGCAGCGAGGACGAGAGGCCTACCCTGGGAGCAAGCTGCCTCAGGTGGAAAGCTTGGCATGGGTGCCAAACCCACGTTCCAAAAAACTGAGATAGTCTTCGTCCCGCACCATAATTAACCACATTTTTTTCCATCATGCCACTAACAAGCCCTCCTCTAAAGAAGCACCATACCATTATATTAAACATGCATACACTGGCGAGAACAAAAGATCATTGTGGGTGTGTGGGATTTATTTTCCAGCAGATACCCACATGCTTTTTGTTCCTGTGGGAGGGGAGGGGGTAGGCAGGGCAAAATAACTTTGCTCTGGATTTTAAAGTGCCTTGACTTCCCCTCCATCACAACACTCCTTATTTGAAAAGCTGCAAACGCTACGCTGAACACTTAGAGAGGAATTTTAATGCATGAGCTCCAGGACCATAAAGGAGCTGTGTTTGTCCACAGATCAACTGCATTTCCCCAGTGGGATGGAGTTTAATCCCTTTCAACAATGCATGGTTTTGCTCTCAAGAAGGAACATCTACACAAGGCTATAATCTTCAAGGTGAACTTTCAGGAGGGGAGGGGGGAGAGGTTTTCTAACCAATGTGTGAATCGAGCTAATTTGTCCAACAAACCATGATTAAGGTAGCCACAGCCTGGTGTAGTTGAAACCCTCCCTCTTTTAATCAAGGCTGTAGCTCAGGTACGTGGCTTGTTTATATGCACTGTTTGCCTAATGCCCTAAATTTATAGTTTATTCCAAGGCAGCTGATTGAAGGAGGCTACCTGCTTCACACAACCCATGGAGCCATAAACTTTGATTGACAAACTCCAGCCCTCATGGGCTAAGCTAAATCCAAATAAACCACTCCCCAACTATAATGAAACCTACAATCCAAGAGGAGCTGCCCCTCAAAGATGTTCAGCTCTACTGAAGAAGCTCATTCAAAAATGAGCAAGTTGGTCGAAGATTCCCAGAGGTGCCTTCCAAGGGCTCTGAATGGGAGCTCTGGCATCAGACGGGCATTTCTGACCAACTCCTGTCAAAAGAGTACAATTTTGTAAACGGACTCATGATTTGATTGTTACTTCTGGGCCCCAAACCAGACTTTGGGCTAAAAATGTCAAAAATGGGTGAACTGCAAGGTTTAGTTCAACACAAAACTTAAAAAGCAATGATCTCATACACACAGTACTCCTGCTGACAACATGTGCCTGATATCAATAAACCTTAAACCAGTGTTCCTCAACCTTGGCCACTTTAAGATGTGTGGACTTCACCTCCCAGAATTCCCCAGCCAGCATGGTGAATGGAGGTGAAGTCCACACATCTTAAAGTGGCCAAGGTTGAGGAACGTTGCCTTAAACAGTCTCACAATGTGGTGTTACAGATGCCCACTGCTTGCATCCACATTAATGGGGAGTGATAGGTGTGATCCAGCACATCTGAAAGGCACCAGCTTGGGGAAGAGACCCTGGTTTTGGGACTGGGAAACCAGGATTAGCCTCAGGACATGTGAGCGAGTGGCTTGCAGCAGGGATGCTAACAGGAGCAAAGGCCACAGTGTCTGTGGACACGAGGTCGCGTGGAGGATCAGGGTACAACGTCAGGGGTAGCCCTGTTCACCTCCTCAGCGCTGCCCAGCTACGCAAGCAACCTGGAGACTTCTGAACGCCTTTTAGCCCAAACTCAGAAGACGTCTATGAACTTGGGGAAAACTGATCCGAAGAGGTTCACTGCGCTGTCCCACCCTTCCTCCAAGCAAGAAAAAAAGCACCCTTAACTCAGACAGCTGATCCCAAAGACGACAATTTCACACCTTTATCAGCCACCCCAGATCACCTTTTCTCCCTCCCCATTTCCAGGTTAAGGGGAAGGTGCAAGAAACTCGGCCACTTGAAGATGGGTGGACTTCAACGCCCAGAATTCCCCCAGCCAGCATGGAATTCTGGGCATCGAAGTCCACCCGTCTTCAAGTGGCCAAGTTTGAAAAACACTGCCCTAGAGGGAGCGCCCCTTTGCAGGGATCCGAGCCTGGGTTTTTGCCTGCCACCCACAGCCAGTCCGGCTTTCCAAGCACAAGTCCTTATCAGGAGTCGGGGGAAAAACATTCTCTAGGGAAGGTCAAAGTCAAGTCCTGCCTTGTGATATGCATGAACTGGCATTTTGCACCCAGACAGGCACTGGGAGTGGGAGGGGAGAAGCAGGAGACCCACCTTGTATTCACGAGGAGGAAAAGCAGAAAGTGTTTAAAAAAAAAATGATACAGACACAACCATACGTGCCCCTTTTCCCGACCCCCCCGATTCTCCACCTGACCGCACTGCTCGAAAAAGACTTTTGCGTCGGCCTCCTGGGCAAGGCGGAATTGCATTTGGGAGGAAACATCTGATAATTGAGGCCCTCCGAAACAATAGCTATAATAATTCGACTATAAATGACAAGGAATGCAATAACCGTTTATTCTGGCACGCCAAAGGGGACCTTCTGGGGAGCGGTGGCCAAGACCACGGCTGCCGAGTCCCACGCGCACCAAGCAATGGGATGCAGCCGAGGCGAATGGGGCAGACCGGGCTGCAGCCGGTCAAAGGCAACGCCAGTGCTCCGGGAGCAGGGAGGCCCTGCCACAGCCCCCAGAGCAAGTCCCAACCAGGCCAGCCAACAATCCACGCGGAATCTCAGACCCTGCAGGGAACGGCTCTGATTCTCCTGGGTCCCCAGTGCGAGACGGATGGGCTGCTCAGTCCGGTCCCGGATGCGACCGGACACGTCTTGCCATCCGTCCGGCGTCCAAGTCACGCTTATCTCCTTCCTTCACAGGTTGCATTTGGGCACCATCCACTGTATCAGAGTTTATTTGGTTGGGTTTGCCCCAAACGCTAAGCCACCATCAGCCGTGATCTGCCACGCACACCCACCCCATCTTAGGTAGGGAAAGGCCAATGAATTGCTCCATCAGCCCCTCTCCTTCGAAAGGCACGCATCCCAAAGTTTTCCCAGCTATCAGCGTCACTCGTGCAAATTCCATCTGACATTAACCGCACAAAATGGCTGTTTTGCCAGCCATTTCTGAACCAAAATGAAGAAATAAGGAACTGATTTCTTTTCTGGCTGCCTCAAGACAATTTTCGGGCAGAGCCCAATTCCTTCATTCTTAAAATGAAATTTTTTTCACGTCATCCCTTGCTGTCTGATGCCTCATTTCCCCCCCTTTTGCCACTAAACCTCCTCCTTCCTTCCCAGGATCTCTCCACGCAGGAGGGGCCACGGGGGCGGTCAAAAAAAGTCAATGGCAGCCATAATGTTGCAACAGATGCACATAAAAGTAGGCAGAGCTTCAGTCACATCATCGTGACTGCCATCTTGACTTTTTTTAACCATGCCTTGCCTACGTACAAGAAATCCGCTTTAATTCTGCTTCCTAGACAGCATCTGCCGCGTTGCCCATTCTGCCAAGGAGGGGTAACCTTCAGAAAAGTCATCCTCGACCACCATCCTGCAAAGGAGAGGCCCCGTGTTTTTGGGCGATTCCTTTTACTGACTAGACAAGAGCACGATGGGAAGATCTGTCCATCTTCGGAGGTCCTTCCCAACCCTCCCAAGCAGAACGACACTCAATCCTGTCCACTTTTCATCTGGATCAGCAGAAACCAAGATCACTCATCACTCAGCCTGCAGAAAAAGCCTGCATGCCTCTGTAGGGTTACTTTGGGAGACAGGATGCTGGACCACAAACTTGGGCAAGCTTTAAATGTCCCTATGGCTTCTCCTCCAGGAAGAGCCCCCCCCCAAAAAAACTGGCAGCCAAACCTTACACTGTGATCAGCAGAAAGGCAGGCACTGACTTAGAAGGAACAGGAATCAGAAGCATTTAAATACGTCTGGATTTGCCGGCCACAACATTCTCCCGCATTTGTTTCATTTCCTTCCAGGAAATATTCTGAAATCTTTTACTGGATGACCGCCATCCATTGCAGCCAAGCACCGAAATGCCAATAAGGCTATGAAAACAAGGAAAGCTGGCACACGCTACCACCAAATCAACTGTACGCCAAAGGGGCAAAGACTTATCCAACTCTGCAGGACTGGAAGCCCACCATCAAGAAGCAGGAGGACAACCCTCCAGCTGATGGAGGGCTGCACAGGCGAGTTGCTCAATGTCTTCCATATCTGGACACTTTGGATCCAGAAACTTATGGATGCAATGCCAAATTTGGGCTCAGACTCTGTCTACAGAACCCCCTGGAGACCCCACGAAACGACGCTGAAGGTGGGAGGAATTTGTTTGAAAATTCCCCCACACCAACATCCGGTATCGCAGCGGCACATCAATTTGCAGCCAGAGCCTCAGGTTCCGATCAGGAGGAGCTGGCCGGGTTCACCCCCTCCCCAAAGCTGTGGTTTGTAGGATAAACCACAAGCTATCGGTTTACAAAACTAAACACAATCTGTCTTTGGTCGTCACATAAGCTGGCACAGATTCGATGTTCCATATTTGAAGGCAGAGGGGTTAGCTGCCCACTCATTCAAAGCTAGAGCCCAAAATTTATAGGTTCATTCAGGCACAACCCCCACCCCCCGCTGGGCAGAAGTCTCCAAAGTCTTCCCTGGATCATAAGCCCAGCATTACTGACTCTGGAGTCCCCCTTACTACCTGTCTGCATGCATACAAACGCTTCTGAGACCCTGAGCAACACTGCTGGAGCCAAGACAGCAAAACGGATTTTTGTCTGTGAAAGAAGAGAGCAATAATCCGTACCTGGAAGGTATCGAGTTTTCTGCTCTCAAAGCACAAAATGCTATTTACTGGGGGGGGGGGGGGGGGACGGGACGTCTGCCTCCCCTGCAACCGCATCCTAGATGCAGCTAAATGACTCAGGCCCTTCACATTTTTGAGTCATTCAGTCATGCATTTTTGTTATTGTTGAAAGTAGTGTGAAATGGCATGGCTCGGGCGCAGGTCCTTGGTGGTCTCTCAAAGGCCCCGGCTAAAAATCCCCCGGCACGTCCTTTGTTCCTTGGGAGAATGCAGCCTGGTTAGCCATTCAAGGCAGAAAATAAAGCGCCAGCCTTTGCCGAGATGAGGAGTGAGACAAACAACTGGGGGGGGGGGACGGGGAGTGTTTCTGGGAAGGAGGGCAGCCTCTCCAACATTTTAAAGACGAGGGCAACTGTGCTTGCCAGAAAAACTTAGCTGCAAAAACGAGATGCGAGGAATGTCTTGGGAGCCCCCGAAGGACCGAAGTTCAGGGGGAGGCTAGACAAGAGCTGGCCCACAGAAGACCCCTTGAGTATCAACAAACCCACGCTCTGCACGCCCCCTCCCCTGCCAGCAAACGTTTTACTGCCCAGCTACTTCCCCTAGCCAGGCCGTGCCTTCTGCTACGCTGGACGACAAGCCCCAGAATGCCAGACGGTGTCCACGTGGGGACAGAACAGCAGCATCTTGCAAAGCCTACATGCCCGCCGGGGTTATGAACACAGAGGGGTCACCCTGCAGGGCCTGACACGGTGTGCAGCGGCTCCCATCTCTCCGACCCTAGTTCTAGGAATCCACCCGACTGGGAGGATGAAGAAAAAGTGACACACTCACACACCTAGGGTCACTGAGCTAGGAGGGAGAGATGGAGTGATGGAACTGGAAGGACCAGTCAAGTTTCCATGAGGCTCGCACTAAATCCTATGCACGCTCATCAAGAGATAAAACGCTCCCAGAAATCAGTGGGATTTGAGAGTCAGACAATCTGTGGCGTTAGACACTGATTTCTTTCTTTTTAAAGGCTTCCAAGCAAGGCAAGGTCCCAGGGCTGCTTTAAAAAAAAGAAAAACGCCAACAACCACAAGTAAAATTGCCAATAAAAGCGTTTACGTGAAACGCCCCCACATGCCCCACACATCTGCCTCCGAAGGGGCAGAAATAAAGCTGGCGATAAAATGCTATGGCAGCATAAAAGTTAAGACATTGAGGTATTAGTAAGGGAAAGGGGAAAATAAAAACGTCTTTGCTCAGGATGAGCAAAATAATAAAGGAGACTCGCTGGGGAGGGAATTCCAGGCTGACGGGGAGGCAGAGGGAGGGGGGATAACCCAAAGGCTGGCCTACTCTGCAGTCTGCTGAGAGGACGGCCAGCAAGCCTCCGGCACCCTCCAAAGAGAGGGCCTTTCTAAGCTCCTCTAGCAAGGGGGCACGGGTTCCCCACCGCCCCCACTATGGCCGGGAAACACCCCCCCTTCCTGAAGCTGGCAAGGCCAAACATGCCGAACAGACCCATGGATTGGGCTCAGTCAATCTGCTAAGCTGTGGTTTTCTTTCGTCATCATCAGCGACGGAACACACCTTTATGGCAGGGCTCGTACAACGCGCTAAGCCAGAAACGACTGTTCAGACTTCACGTGCCACGCTCGGCCTGAAAGCAAATCCACGCAGGTGGGAGACGGGTCCGGTCGTCCAAGCCAGGACCTCGTGTCATGAAGACATCGTGACGATGCGCACGACCTCGCTTTGCACGCATCCCTGCAAACAGGGCGCATCTACGGCTTTGGGTGTGATGCGGCCCAAGGGGAGGTCCGAGCCAGGCCAAATGTTTCCAGGAGGACTCGCGACCACCGTGGGGAAGCCCCTGATCTTTGCCTGCGGCCACTGGGAGTCAGCAAACCGCCCGAACGCGGGGGGGGGGGGGGGTTCAAAGGACCGCAGCGGCCCCTCCAGAGTGCGCACACGCGGGCGGCAGCCCTGCCGGCCCTGAGGCTGCACAGCCAGGCTCGGCTCAGGACGAACCGCCCGGTGCGCCGGAGTGGAAAAGTTCTTCAGCCAAGTCTGCGCGGAGAAACCTCGCCTTCCACAGGCGGCCGTCCTCCCGGAGGCAGCCGGCGCTTGCAGCCGCCCCACCCAGGGCAGCGGGCGCGCTCAAAGCCCCCATTGATCAAGGGCGCCAGGTGGATCCGCCACCCGGCGCTCCGGCTCTGCAGGTGTCCCCGCGAAGCAGCCAACCAAGACGGGCAGGGGCCGAACACCCGCCCGCAGCCCTGCCAAGGGGGCCGCGCGCCAGCCCCACGGCCGGCCGCCCCGCTTCTGGCCTCGGGTCCCGGCTGGCCCGGGGGCGCCCCTCCCCGGGCCCCCCACGCCTCGCCTCGCCTCGCCTCGCCAGGCCCTCCCCGCCAATCCGGAGCCCAACGCCGGCCAGAGACCCACCCCCGGGCGAGGCGGGAGCGGAGCGGGGGCGGCCGCGTGGCCGGGCCGCAGAGTCCGCCGGCGAATTCCTGCGGGGCTCAGCCGCTGCGGAGGGGGCGGCGGCGCCGTTTCCCCGCCGGATCGCCCCCCGCCAGTCCCGCCTCCCCCCGCGGGCGCCCCGAGAGCCGGCCCGCCGGCCGGCCGGCCGGCCAGAGAGCGAGCCGGGGAGCCGCGCGGGCCCTCCGCAAAGCCGCCCCCCGCTCCGCAACAGGCAGGAACCCCGCGCGCCCCGCCAGACGCGCTTCCCGGCACGTGGGGAGGCCCGGGATGCGAGCCGCGATGGCGAAAACAGGCGGGGAGAGCCGGAGCAGCGAAGGCCCCTGCAAGGCAAAGCGGGGGAGGGGGCTGCGGGCGGGAGGGGAGGGGAGGCGCCGCTCCGGGGACCCTCCGCTCGCGCCGGACGCCCCCGCAGCGCTCCCGGCCTCTGCCCGCCTGGGAGCCCGCCGGCTGGCAGCCCGGGGGCGCCGCCCCGCCCGGCTCGGGGCGGGCAGCGGAGGAGCCCCCCGCGCCCCCGGCCCGGCCCGGCCCTGCCCTGCGCGCGGCGCCGGCTCACCGTTGATCTCGTGGCTGGGCGCCTCGTTCTGGCTGAAGCCCTTGGCCACGTAGAGCCGCTTCACTTCGGAGCAACTTCGCGAGCGCGGCTCGGCCGACGACCGGGGGGCGGCCGCCGCCAGCACCGCCGCCAGCAGCAGCAGCACGAGCGGCCGGCGGGCGGCGGCCGAGGGGCCGGGCGGCGCGCGGGCCGGCATGCCGGGCGGCGGGCGGGCGGGCGCGAGGGCGCGGCGGCTCCGGGCCGGGCGCGGCGAGGCCGGGCAGGCGCCCTGCCCGCGAGGCTCCCCGCCGCGGCCGCCCCGGCGAGGCTCCCCGGCTGCTGCGCTGCGCCGCGCCGCTCTCCGCTGCGCTCCTCTCCGCTCCGCTCCGCCGCGCTCCCCTCCGCCGCGTGCGCTCTGGCCGCGGGCTCGGCTCGCTCGGCTCCGGCGGGCGCAAAGTTGGGCGGCGAGGCTGGAGCGGCGCCCAGGGAGGCGCGGGCCGGCGGGCGGGCGGGGCGGCTGGGGTGAGCCGGCCTCCTTCCCCGCCTCCCGGCGCGCGAGGGGCGGGCGGGCCAGCGCCGAGCCAGCCGAGCCGAGCCGAGCCGAGCGCAGCCGCCGAGCCGCGCCGCGCCGCGCGCTCTCCAAGCGGCCGCCCCGCCGCGCCCCGCCTCCGGAGCAGCCACCGGGGGCGGGCGCGCCTCCCCGCGGCGGCGGGGGGGGGCCGGGGCCGGCGGGGGGGCCGCGGGGGCTGGCCGGCCCCGGCGGGCTCCCGGAGGACCCCCGAGCCCGCGCGCCGCCTCGTCCCCGAAGCGGGAGCGCGGGTCGTGTGAACGCGCGCCCCCGCCCCGCGGCGTTTCGGCAAGCCCTGCCGCCCGCGAAGGGGCGTCGAGGGGAGCTGCCGTCCGGGCGCCGGGCCCCGCTGCCGGTTCGAGGCGCGCGGGCAGAGCCGGCGCCGGGCCTGCCGAGGGGAGCCGCATCTCCCGGGAATCTCCCGGCTGCGCTCCCCGCGTCTGCCTCCATTTAAAGAGCGTCCTTAACGTCCTCGGCCCGCTTTCCCCAAGGGGACGCCTCCCGACCTGTTGAGCTGCAACTTGCAGGCGGCTGTGAGAGCTCCTGCGAGCGGAAGTCCCTCCGGGGGCTGCTCCTGGTCCATACGGCAACTCTGAATTAAAGTGGCTGTTTTGTCTAAACCAGATCTGGCTCTGGGGTCGTTTCCTCCTTCGACCCCCGCCGGGCCACGCTTCGCCGACCTCCCACCCGCAGCCGCAGCCTGCAGAGCGCCGCTCGTTTCGGAGCGAGAGAGGCGGGACCGCCTGACGGGCCCGCGGGCCGGGGGTCTCCCTCTGCCCGGGCGACGCGGCCGCTACCGCTGCCGGACCGCTCCAGCCCGGAGCGGAGCGGAGCCTGCTGCCCTCGCCTTTGCTGCCCGGCGGCTTCCTCGCAACGTCCCCTGGCCGAAGGGGAGGTTTTGATTTGAATTTCCGGGCAGATCTTTCCAACTTGGAGCCTTCGCAGAGCCGCCAACCCACTTCGCCCTCTGCCCCAGCGCCCGGCTGGGCAACCTCGGGCCTGCCCGCTCCTTGGCCCCAGCCCTGGCTAGACCAAAGCCAGAGGCCGCGGGGTGCGCCTTCCCCTCAGCCCCGTTTCCGCCGCTCGGGCCTCCCCGCCGTCCATCTTGCATCCCTCCCCGTCCGCGAAGGCCTGCCGGACAGCGACCTGCGACGGAACGCGGGGCGCCCGCGGGGCAGCTTCGTCCCCGCCGCCGCCGCCGCCGCCTGTTCCTCGAGCAGAAGGGCGAAGGCGCCTTTCGGCCGCATCTGGGGGAGCCGAGCGGACGGCAGCATGGTGGGCGCGCGAGATTTCTAGCCCCACGAGCGGCCATCGCTTCCTGGGCTGTCCTTGCTGAACAGATAACAGGGGCTCCGCGAGAGACCGTCGCTTCCGGACGCTGCGTCCCAAACAGCCGCTGTCTGGGTCGAACGAACAAGCTTCGGGACCTTCTCAAAATAGCGGTTTTCATTAAAAGGCACCAAGATTGGGGACCCGCAGCACGCGTTACCGCAGGCCTGGAGCGTGTGAGTGAGGACAAGATAGCAACGTCGTCTTCTCCTGATTTGGGCGCACGCACCCTCCTTGGGGGCTTCTCCCCAGAGCCAGAGGAAGAAGGAAGAAGGGCAAACGTGTCCTGGGGTCAGAAATCAAGACATCATGAGTACATTTTTTAAGTTTTTTAGCCAGTCTCTCTACCAACTGGGGATTACAAGATCAAGCTACTTCACAGGACTGTTGTGTGGATTTCTGAATAAACCAGAACAGCTTTAAGCCATCAGTCCCCCCCACCCACCATATTTTGTCAGGGTAACCGTTTAGAAGAAACCTTGTCCCAGTGTCAAACAGCATCTGAAACAGATTAAAACAAGACTAAACAAACCCCAAACCACCCATAATGCAGAGAACAGTAATAATTTAAAAGCAACCACTATCGGATAAAAATTCACCTAAAAGGGTGCTTAAAACCCCCCTAAATCAACCCTAGAAAGGAAACACCTTTTATCAAAACATAGGGGTGGGTGTGTTGTAGTTTTTACCAGATTTCAAAACAGTTTTGTTGTTCCTTTCTTAACTCTCTTGATAACCCGCTTATCCTCTTCTTGGCCTTTGGGAGATGGTTGTGAATCACCAAGCAAGGCTCTTCACTGCACGCAATAAAGATTGTGCTGTTAGTTGTGGCGCAAGAGCACGTCAGAGCAGTTGTTTTCACGTAAGCTGGCAAGCTTATCCAAGGGAGGGGTAATCCGTTCGGACCGGCTCTCTGCAGCTCAAGGAAACCAACGCTTTGTACAACCGGGTTTGTGTAACTGTTTATTTCATTTGCTTGGAAAATTTATACGGCCACCCATCTTAAACAAATAGCTGTGGGCAGCTACAACTGTGATTTGCTCAAGCCACAATTGCGGGGGGGTTCGAACCATAATCCATAGTTTGCAAACCGTGAGGGCTGGGCTCACACGACGGTGGAAGCCCAGGCATCAGAGCACACAAGGTTAGTAGGTAGCACAAGCACAGCCTGTCTCTTCTTCAGAAACAAACCTGTGTCATTGGGTGCAAGCGGTCTGCCATCACGCTGGGTCCTCCTGCCTTGCCAACCTTCCGCAAACTCTTTCCAAACTTTCCAGTCTGTTTTCCTTTTCTTGCCCGTCATGCCCAAGGGAGACCATCTGTGAGCAAGCAGTGAAAGTAGGACATGGAAAAGGGTGTTGAGGATTTAGTCAGTCCTGTGAAAGGTGGGGGGGAGGACTGGTGGGTGCGCACACACACATGCACCCCACCCCAAGATCCTGTAAAAACATTTTGTCTAGCTCCATCAGCCCTTTCCACACCACTCTTCCTGTGGGGACAGACCGAGCTCCAAGTTCTCATGAAGTTTTGGCTGCAGGCCTTCAAAAGGAAAGCAGAGGGTAAGCTCAGATTTTCTTTGGTGGGACAATGCGAATTTTAAGGGCAGCCCAGCCGGGGGCAGAGCATTCTTCCTTCCAAAGAGGGAAAGAGAAAGGGGAGCTGCAGACGAGGAGGGGTGGGGAGGGAGAGGCGGTTGGCCAGTTGGAGCCTGAGGAAGCCCACCAGAGATACAGGATTACCAAAAAAACCTGCAAGACAACCAAACAAAAAATCAGTGGGGCAAGTTGCGGATAACAGCAAGGCAAAACTGGTCTGCAGAAGGAAGAGATGGTGTCTCTGGAAGGAGTAGAAGGTTCCTAGGCTCCAGGGAGGTGGTGGAATGGGTGGTGGGCCGATCCTGGCTACCTGCCCTTTGTGAGAGCCAGAAAGGCACCTGCTAAGGCACCTTCCTCTCCTTCAAAGTCTCCAGAGAACCCACCATCTCCTCCATCCTTCAGGGCCATATCTGGCAGTCACAGATGCACCACCCTCAAACGTGAAGGCTTCCTATAGCCATCCCAACTAAGGAACACCATTAGTCCAGTTCTCCCATAACCTGAGCCAATTCATGATTTAGCAGACCATGTGACTATTCAGAGGCAGGGGTGGGATCTGCTCAATGCAGCACCGAGAAGGGGAGGGAATAAATTAGGTGATTTATGAATGAGCGAGGAGGAGGAAATCTGACAGGATTTCAGGCAGAGGGTGATGATATCACTTGGATCCCCCCTTCAGGCAATAAGAGATCTTTTGCCATCAACAGAGAGCTGTAACCATGGTTGTAGCAAGTCTACACATTTCTCAGATATTTACAATTCGTAATCTGTTTTTGAAGACAAGGCTCCACGCATCTTTGGGAGTGGCATTTGTTTCACTTGAAGGGAGTTGGCAGGTGGGGCTCGGATTCTGTGTTGATGCCGTTCTCCCATCCCAGAAAACCCGGATTTAGGCATCACGACTCAGCCACCATACAGTTCATTTTGGCCTTGCTGGAGCTGAGAATCAGCCGTAATGGCTTGGTGGTTCATGCATGTTAGGCCTTGTTCAGCAAGCCACAATTAAAAATGTGCAACCGAGGCCACCGAGTCTTGCTCAAACTCTCTGCTGCTGAGACCACCTTACCTGTATATTTACAGGTACATCCGTAGAGTGGCAAGAAACCAGCTTACGCAAAGGATAGTGTTTTCATGGCTTCTGTTGCTTGTGACTACTGTGACTGCTAGAACAGGCAACCGTTTTGGTATTAAATGAAACAATAGCTATTATGTTATGAAACATAAGTTAATTATTTCAGGACATTTAACAATTTTTGTAGAATCTTTAATATAAGATTAAGAATTCTACCAAAGAGTGTTAAATGACCTAAATCACTGGGTTTGCAAATGTAGGATCCCCAAACAATTGCATTATACAAAATGTAGGGACCTGCTTTACGTTGGGTTCCTGCATTACGTGAAGCCAGAGTTTAACCATCAGTTTTTGAGGAAACTACCATTGGTTTACAAACTAGAATGCCTGAGAAGATATGCAAGTTGTTAATCATGATGTAGAACCAACCAGGATTTATAACTTACGCAACCAAACATTGTTTAAGCAAAGCGGGTAAACAAGTGAATTTGGTCCATCTAACTTAGTATTGGCTGAACTACAGTAACTGGAAGGTGTTCTCTAGGATTTGGGATATGTTTCCCAAACCTACCAGGGCACTACATCTGGGATCTTATGTATGGAAAACAGGTAACTCCATTACTGAGCTGGGTAGGCAACGGGAGGGGGCAGGGGCATTTTTGGAATTTTGAGAGCACGTGGCAGGTACATTCACAAAGTGGCCACCATTTTGAGGTTTCTCTGTTTACAAAATGGCTGTCCGATGGACATGGGCCATCACAAAACCTCCGTGGCCAGAAGGTGACTTGGGTTCCTCTGTGCCATCCTGGTGGAACTTTTCTGGAGTCAAAAGTCATTGCTGCAAAGACGTGATGCTAAAGGTTTCATATTACAGTTTTGTTCAAGCAATTTGTAAAAGTCAGATGGAGTGAAGTAGGGAAACTAGCTGGCACCACAATGCCCATGAGAACCACATTCCTGACCCTGCAGTGACTCATGAGCCTCCCCCAACTCTTGGGACCTAGGAAGTGGCTTCATTCTAATGGACCAACCAGTGGTCCATCAGACTCCATATTAGCTCTCACGATTCCCAGCAGAGGTCTTGGCCAGGCCCAGCAGAAGATCTAAGGGACCTTGGAAGAGAGGGAGGTTTGGGTCCTAGCAGATGACAAGCCCAGCTTGTTCCCCCTTGTTGAACAAGAGCTTTTCTTTTCTGTCTTCAAGAGTGGGCCAAAATCAACTCGGCATACGCAGCATAGCCCAGTGGCATCCACCCCGAGGGCAAATGAGACCGCCACGTGTCATCTTTCAAGATCTGATGGCCAAGGAGATGACAGCAGTAAGGAACATTGAAGGCATCACACGGGTAAAGTGACACTGTTCACTGGGCCAACTTTTGTGGTCCGGAGATTAGGGCAGCTTTGGAGGTCTATAAAAGCTGCTGGAGGAGACATTCTTTGCCTCCCACGGCACGTATCGCCTTACCTCCTCTGCGTGGCTTCCCAGGGGCAGAGAAAGCAGCCATTCTTTGTCCAAATGCAGAGTGCTCAGTGGAGGATCAGAGGCGACCATGGATGGAATCACATCCCAGCCGGCTGGCATGGCTGCCATCACCACGTCTCATCCTGCCAACGTTTCTGAAGCCAGCCTCCTCGGTGCCCTTGCTGGAAAACAGATCTGCTCCGAGGGGCGTTCACGTCAAGGAAGGTTTGGAGGGCAGGGCCGTTCCCCAGTCCGCCCGCAGCTGCTCAGAGGATAATCTTAGGAACGCAGCTAGGACAACCGACATTCTCTGAAGCATTTCCAAGCACTCATCACTCACCCAGACAAGCGCAGGGAGCGAGTTGGCAGGCCTTTGCCCTCCCTCCCGAACACACTCGCCCTGAGAGAGAAAATGCCCTTTTAAAACCCTGCGGACGCCAGGGCGCAGACTGCTGCTTTGATCTCGTTCTCCATGGCGGGCAAGATCAATTTTCATCCACCTCATCCAGCTCCAGATCAAAAGAACGAGGTTCAGAGGAGAGGAAGAAAAAAGGCCCAGAACACGGGGTGGGGGCAGAAAATGGGCAGTAACCTGGAAATGTAACATAAATACGTGCCCAGTTTCATTCTAAGGAGTACCTTCAAGGGGCTGATCCGAGGAACCTCAAACTACACCAGCAAAGGGGAAGATGCAAAGTTTCTACTGCCAGAGAACGAGTTCGCCCAGCCCAGCCTGTTCCTTTCCTTGTCTGGCACAGAGATATGGGATCCTTTAACCCAGAGGGATGGCAGTTCCTAGTCATTATGAACTTAAGGGGCTGCCTTAGAGTGTCCTGATTGGTGCAACAGGCTACGTTTGTTTAATCATAGTTTACTGAAAAAGCCACTGTTGGCTAACTTCTTCAAGCAAAGTGTCTCTTCTACCCACAAGGCTACTTCTGTAGTGAGAAAGGATGTTGCGTGAAACAGAACAGGCTGAAACCCATTGAACCAGGTCAGTTAAGTACCCTAGTGGCTAAACTCTGTTCTTTTTCTGGCTTAGCCTGTTGTACAAATCCATCTTACTTGCTTAGTTTATGCTCTAATGTCTTCTGCAACCCTAGGAAATGACTAAGCTGAGTAACCAGATTATGCCTATTGTGTGACCTGCAATCCGGGGTCTCCCTGCGTGGTGACAGGAATTCCAAACCAAGTCAGAGCCCAAATTTATGCTGCTATCTTGGGCACGTAGTTTCCACCACCATCATCCTGTTCCAAAACAAGTGCAACCTGGATTTATACTATTCTACGCCTTAATCAAGGTTCTTGGATTTATTGTACGGACCCAAGGCCAACCATTGATCTGTCTTAACATGACCTAGCTGTGGTTTCTTGAATACCCCACAAATAGCTGGGTGCGCGCAATGCACTTAGCCCAAGACAAGCCACATGGGGGCTTAGAACAATCTAAGATAGAAGCAACTTTTCAACAGCAGCGCTAGCCGTTATACAGACAAGCTGGTCTGGAACTGTGTGCTAATTTGCAGACGGATCCTCTGCCCTGCATTGCCCGCTGAAGCAAAGACGCTGCAGGGTAACACTTTAGGGGCAGTCCCTGATCCACCCAAGCTTTCACACCAGTAGGTTTATTAGCTTTGAAGTATCCCAGCCTCTTTATGAAAAACCACAATCACCGTGAAGGTGCCAGCCACGGTTTTCAAACTCGGCATAAGTCAACAAACTTCCGAAAGATGGAAATATCCTAGATAAACTGCTGGAGCCCTAAACTGGCTAGCAGTCGGGCTGCGTGGAGTTCAGACTTTCAGGACTAAAAAAGCATGGAGTTTGCTCCTGATCCTCCGCCCCGTTTCTGCCAGGCCTCCCCCTTCTTAAGGACAGTAATTTGATCTGCAGCGTGTCAGAGAAGAGAAAGACGCGGTTAATTCATGCACGGATCCGAAAGGCTCTTAGAAAACCGTCTTGGAAATGAACGTTTTAGGATACAAGATGCTTGCAGTCTTGCCTGCGGTGAAAACTGTCTGCAGGTAATATTCAAAAGTAAAGTCTGACAGGTGGTTGCAATTCCCAACATCCATCCAGATCTAGGCCCATATCCCACTCTGGAGGCCTAAAATCCCCACCCCAAAGTGGCACTAGTCTGGGGCTGAGCAGCCAGTTGGGAAGGGCCTGCTTCAGCAGGTTGGCCCGCTCAGAGACGGGAGTAATTTCGCGGGATCATCTGCCACTTGCTTGCCACGGTAGCTCATCAGCAACGGCTCTCCTGAGGATGTGCCAAGTGCATGGCGTCTCCACCTCCACCTCACTTCCAACGGCGGGCATCTGGGTGCAGAGAGGATCCCGAGGACAACAGCCTTCGATCCCGCTGGGTTTACGCATGACATTTCACCACAGCTTATTGGATTCGCATCAGACCCACCCAGGTTTACCCACTAAGGCCAGCCAAACAGAGCTGGGCTGAGTGAGAAAGGCCAGCCCGGGCCCCGAAGCACCTCGCCAGATTTTCTCTTCCAAACTGTTTTCCATTCATGCTGGGAAAAGCCACCCAAGCGTGTGGGAATTCCAAAAGATCTCAGTAGCTTTTCCTCCAAGTGGTACACATTCCCCCACCCCACCCTGCATGTCTGCACTCCTTCATCTCCATCTTTGACTACTCCGCATCTGCTCTTCCCCCGTGGAATGCGTTTGGCAGGGAGCTCAAATTAATACAGGAATGCTTGGCATTTGTTTCGAAATGCAGTCCAGATGAAGACTCTTTTCTTTAGGGGAGGGGGCTACTTGCTTGACAGGACTTCGCTCCCCTCTCCCCCCCGCAAGCCGGGCCAGAGCCAGCGAGGGCTGGTGGCCTGCAGACGCACCTCGACCGTCATTTCACGCCAAGAGGAAGGTCACTCTCTTAACCCCCCTTTTGGGGTGGAATGTCCACCGCTGTCATCTGACGGGCATCATTAAACAATTTCTCTGGTGTCTGTTCACCGGGAGTTGATTTTTCCTTCTTGGCAACACATGCATTTTCTTTTTTCCTTTTAATAATATACTTGGACGCTGACAAAATGCAGGCCTTTGTTTGCAGGCTCAAGATTTTGGCTGCAACTGCTGGTTTAGGACTGGTTTATAATAAGGAATAATGACTCCCATTTCTTGTTCTGTCTAAACTAATCAATGGCTTTGCTGCTTGCAAAGAGGATTAGTAATTACCCAGATAAGTGTGTGTGTGTGTGTGTGTGTGTGTAAAAGTCAACGGGAGCCACAGGGCAGACATTTGCAGATCACTATCAGGATGGTGAGCGTGATCCTGGCAGTCTGTGTTGCAAACTACTGGAAGTTGATGCTGGGGAGAAGTAGGTCAAAGTATGCTCCTTTCTTAGGCTGGGTTCACAACCCATGCCAAGCCAGAGTTTTCTGAGTCATGGCTTGTTGATTGAACCACAGCTAGCAGGCTTCACGCTAGCCTGTCTAATTCAATTTATGAGCCACAGTGGCTAAGCCAAACTCCAACAAACTACATTCTTAGGGTAAGCCTGGATTCTGGAAACGCACCTACTGTCTGAGATAGGGCACCCCCAAAATCACACCCTGAGTTTAACTTAACTGTATTAATTTACAGCCAGAGATCAGAAAACAGATTTCTATATAGCGCAGAAGGAGATTACAGAAGCAGATTGGTGATTCTTACGCTGGTTATGGGCGTATTCAGTTCTAATTCTGATTCTGATTCTGATTCATAGTATTGTACTGTATTGTATTCTCATTCCCACTCCATTCCATCCTTACACAGAGCTGTCCCGTCTCCTGTAATTTGCAGCAGCAGAGGGGGTCAGCACAAAGACCCTCCTCCCTGCTCCCCAAAGGATACCCAGCAAGCAAAAGTATACATGCTTGAAGGCCAGTAGATATCAGACAAAAAAGACAACACATTTGCTTCTAGCATCGGCTGGACCCCGTCCAGACAGACTGCCCTTTGTAGTTCACGTTTTGGGTTCTGCAGCTTTTAGAAAGGCGGCTGAGATCCCAACCCAGCTCTCTTAGAAAGGCAAAAAAGCAGCATTGAGGAAAGATGGGGAAGACGATGACCCCTGCCTCTGATTGTCTTCAATGAAGCTGCCAGTCTCCAGAACCAACCAGCTGCAGAAGAGGCTAAAACCCAGGGAAGCAGAGGTGTAGGCCACAGAACAGAGACACACCGATCCAAACTCTGTCATTAAATTCCCAATTGCCGCTAGGTTGGACCCGGGACCAAGGACAGGGGCCTCTGAAAATCAGGGTAGTCTAATGGCATGGAGTTCTGATCAGCCCCATTTCCAAGAAGCGGCTGGGCTTGCTGCTCATTCCGGCTTGCACTTCTTGGAACAGCATGGAAATCAACAGCAGATGATTCTTAGGAGCCTGTAAAATGAGAGGACCCAAGATTTAACTTCTTCCTAAAAAGCTGAACACCCAGGAAAAAGCATCTGAAGACCTTTCGGTGTATTGGTTTCATGCATCAGACTATGCCATGATGATGTGGCTTGCTTGGTTTGGCCTTAGCGTCCAAAGGTGGCTTCTTCAACAAGCTGTGGTTTAGTGCCAAGGGTGAAGGCCACGTGTAAGGTCCTAAACTCTTCTTTTATTCTATAGGGAATATTGCTCACGAGGGGAAAAATATACTCATGATATGCCCAGCAAGGCTTAATATTCCAAGGGTTACAACCAAAGCTGGGATCAGCCTAATTTTTAGCTGGCAAAAGGGCACGAGTCTGTTGATGAATGGAAGAAAACATACCCGCAAGATCTAGAAAGAAACTCAAGAAAAATTGCCCTGAGCTTTCCCCGGCTCTACAGAGATCAAGACCAGCAGTTTGAATCGTGGAAAGAAACACTGTAATCCGGCAAAGCAGAATAAAGCGTTTTTGCACACCAGGCAACCGATAGACTCACCTCTGGTGGGTACATACTCTGCACACACGCTTTGCTGGAGAAGGAAGGAAATCCTAAACAAATTGAAGCCACATTCACCTCACACTCCCCACAACAAAGCAGCTTTTTCAATACATATCTACTTCTCTTTCTATAAGGGAAGTGCCCCAGTCACACGCAGGAAGGAATTTGGGGTTCATCTCAGGTGCATTCCATAATTTCTTCCTCGTTTTGCCAAGGAAAACTGTTCACACTCTTATTGCTCACCTAAGCCCATGCCAACTCCAAAGCATGATTAATTCTACAGGTAGTCCTCAACTTATGACCACTCATTTAACGACCATTTGAAATTACAATGGTGCCGAAAAAAGTGACTTACGACTGGTCCTCTCACTTATGACAGTTGCGGTGTCCCTGCAGTCATGCAATCAAAATTCAGGTGCTTGGCAATCGGCATGTATTTGCGACAGTTGCAGCATCCTGGGGTCACACGATCACCATTTGCGACCTTCCCGGGGGGTTCCGACAAGCAAAGTCAAAGGGTTTGTTTAACGACTGCATGATTTACTTAACCCACTGCAGCAAAAAAGGTTGTAAAATTGGGCGTGACTCACTTAACTGCATTGCTTAGTGACAGAAGTTCTGGTCCCAATTGTGGTCATAAGTTGAGGACAACCTGTACTTTCTTCTCTGCTTGCTGCCCTTGAGTTCCTTATGTTGGCCTGGGTAGCATTGTTGCAACCACATACATCTTTGTCTTTGGAGAGTCCTTTGGCCCCAAAATAGGAAACGCATGGTCAGTGAGATGACAAGAGCTGGAGACGGTGATGTTGGGAACTCACTGGAAGGGCTCTGAAAAAAGAAATGAGACCAAGTGGGGCTTGTCAAACCATCCTCAAAGGATGGTTTTCATTTGTGCTGTACTCCTAGGGGAGTCTTCTCAGATATAAGCCCCACTGAGTTCCAATCTATGAAAATAATAAAGACACCCCAAGCACTGCCACTATCAAGTCAGCCGATCAAGCAAGAAACATCTTTGCAGCTACAACCCTAGAAGGCTGTTTGAGCACGTCTGATCCCAGATGGCCGTATCTTCCCTGGGTTGTCCCTGTTAAAACTCTCTAAACTGAGACGTTCCCAGTTCTGCTATCAGCAAAGTCTACTTTTTCATCAGATGCCTGCAAAGGGTTTCATTTCCCCAGGCTTGAGTCTCTCTGCATTTTAGCTTCAACGGGTGAGCCTTTTAATATTTTCCCACCAACTCTTCTGTCTTTTTAAACACCGAAAAAATCTGCATTGTGAAGGGAGGAAAAACAGAATCACCACAGAACGTCTTCTAACCGGCTTGAGGGAATCATCGCAAGGTATCTGCCTCTGCTGACATTTGTTCCCACTTAAAATTCCTTTCTTCTCCCTTCTTCTCTTAGCAATACGAACGCTGGAACTGGATCTCAAATAGACATCCATCAGCTCGAATATCACCAAATGTGGATACTTCTAAACAGGGTGTAAGCTGCAAAATATGCTCTGGAAAAAAATGCATGGTGATAGCACTGCATTTGTTCCAGAACTTTCAAAACAGCTGCTTCTTCCTCTCACAGGCACACACATGTGCAAACGCAGGCTCACACACACGGCCAGAAAAACGCAAGATAGTGATGCACGTGATCAACAGCCTTCGAATGATGGCAGAATCTATTTATTTTTAAAGACGAAGAAAAACCGTGCTCCCTGTCTCCATCTCATCGTATTTCTGATGCAAATTACAGTATAAAAAAGAAGAAAAAACCTCCACAGCAGCCAAAGGGGGGGCTATGGTGGCCTCTGAGAGATTCCCACTTCCATGCTCAAAAGACAGCGTCAGAACACAATATATTAACAGACAAAGTGATACAGAATATTTAAAAAAAAAAATTACAAAAGCATGCTTGCTCCTGTTGACTTTCTGGAAAACATCTGAGCATCTTCTGAAGCTGGACGATAGCTCTGGAATGGCCCAGTATCCGCCACCCTCCTGCCAGCCACACGTGGGGCATTGCATTAGTCCTGTCTAACAAAATATGGGCAATCCTGCAGTTGAGAGCCTGTCTAAAATTGACTACCTTTTAAAAAATAAATACGCAGCTCATTCATAGCCAGAATCCAGTGTTAAGTCAACCGTCCAAATTGCTACCCTCATGTCAATTTTGCCACCAATATTAATGCAATGCCAAAGCCAGATCTCAGAGCAACACTTCCAGGCCGCAGAACCATTCTCGGTTTTGGAATTGTTTCCTGCTCCCACTGCAGGCTGGGTTTTGATCTCAAGACCAAATCGAAGTGTATTTTAAAAAGTTTGCTGATGGTGTTTAATCCGGTAACTGTTTCGCTCACTCCAATTCACCGAGGACGCAGCGCGTCGCTGTGTTCTAAACAGCAGTGGGAAAAACGTTCATCTTCACAAAATTCATAGGTGATATAAGTTGAGTATTTTTTGAACCCTTTCATAATTGAATGAGAATTTTTTAAAATACAAACACTGGGGTTTTTTTGCCAGACCTGAAACAAGCTCTTCTTGGAAATGCTTATTCTATTTTCTTTAAAAAAAATCCAGTCATATTTCCAAAGTTGTTCTTTCCAAGTGCCTCAGAAGGACAAAAGATTTGTAGGGCATTTTCACAACGCAAACTATTGCGGATTCACCCCGGACCACGGCCAAGAGTTAATTCAAGTCATTTGGCCATCAGAAAAAGCCACAATATTGGGACAGTTGCCACCAGGGGAAGATTCGGCACTGGATCCTTGGCACCGAGGCTGTGACCTGTTGTAGTCTCTTTGCTCTGTTGATTCACAAGCTGCTTGTTTGAAGGAGTGCCTTCACTGTCCAGGTCGTATGCAAGCTCTAGAATGAAGGAACGAAGAAAGAGAAATGGTAACTAAGAAGGAAAGCTGATGCCTTTTAATAAACTTGTGAGTCTGAAAAGGTGCTACCAGATTCCCAAATTCAAGAAGGGCCATTGTTGCTTGGGAAGCTCTGAACAAGGGCTGGACGTTCATGGAGGTCAACAGCCTTAGTTCTACCCTGCCATGGTTTGTTATGGGGTGTCCTAAATCATGGGCTGGATTTGTGCGACATGCTAATCCAAAGCTGAACTAGGATGGCTTAGCACAATGGGTGAGGCTGGTAGAGAGGTCTCTCAGTGGCTAGTCAAGCCACAGGAGAAGAGCTCCTGTATTCCTATTCTGCTGAAGAGATTCCCAGAGGCATCCAGCTGTTCCCCATTTGAGACGGAAGTTCAGACAAAACAGTCCTTGTGATCTGATCCAGCAAGATGCTCGCTTACAAAATACTCAAGGGCTTTAGGGTTTTCTACAACAGAGCTCTCTCTCTTCTGAGGCCAGCTTGGTTAACTTCCCAATAAGAAGCCAAACCGTTCAGTCTAGCTTTTCTCCTGGTGGCAGGGGATGATGGGGACACCTAAGACACCTGGTTGAGAAGCCTGGAGGCTTCTGCTGTACAGACCTGCTCCAATCGGCAACTTGTGGTGCTCCAGTGAGGTGAAGGCAGAAAGAACAAGAAAACAAGCCAAAACTTTCTATCAGCCTCAGCTTTTCGGCCAGGCAAAATCAACCCAGAATGGGTTCTTTTAAAGGGCCCACCTTTGCAGCTCCTTTCAAGAGAGAAGCAGCCCGTTGCTACAGGCGAGGGGCAGCTGAATCCATACTGCTATTAAACCGGTCGCCCATTAAGCCCTTGGACCCCAACCAAGCGTTCTCCCTTCTCCGCAGCTCTTCCAGGAAACCCCAGCATGGGTCCCAAAGCCCAACCAGCCTATTTCCAAAGATGGGGCTAATTCCTGCTCCCCAGCCTCCTGTTCCCAGCCCTGCCTTTTGTGCTCCAGATTAGATAATCAGCTGACAAAAGTAAATCATTAGCCCTGCTCCTCGGTGGCAGTGGCGGTTCAGAGGCGTTTCCGTTCCCTCTTCCCTTGCAAGGAGGAGAAAGGTGGGGCTTTGGGGAGCTTCGCTTTTTTTTCTTTTGGGGGTGGGGTGGGTGGTAAAAACCACCGCGGAGTGCTGAATTGCTGATGCACATCTTCTGGTCTGCGTTTTTTTTTCCCTACAGCGGTGCGACACACACCCAAAGTCTTCCCGCGCTTGCTTCGACATGCAAGAGGAATGAAAGTGATTGAAGCTGTAAACCTGCAAATATGTGTTTTCCATTTCCATGTCAACAAAGGGAAGGGGGGGAGAACATTCTGTCAGGGAAAGACCACTTGAGTTATGCCTCCACAGAAGCTTGTCAGGGAGCACCCCTTTCCGAGCGACCTTTGTTACTGGAAGTCATAACCAGTCCAGCTTTTAGAGCCAACCATCCATTGGGACAGTAGCCAGCCCAGAATATGCATCTAATGGTTTTGCTCCATAGGAAGAGGCTTCCATGTTGGAAATACAACTGGCCTGATGGCTGCCTCCATGTGTGTCTCCAATCTCCCCGCCTCTGTCATTCACTGCCTTCCGAAGACCACTTTTGATCAAGAGGTCCTCCTTCTGGACAAAAGGAGGACTTCAAAGAAACCAGGCAGCCAATCACTGGAGAACCTGGAAGGAAAATTGAGGCTGGCACCAACAAATACCTGCCCAGCACCCTCCATCTGGGTAGGCATGGTCCAGCAGGTGGCCTCAGGGCTGATGCCCATCCCTGCACAGAAACCTCCTGTTCTTCCCCATCCGAAGACACAGCAGCAAAGGTGGAAGCAAAAAGGCCACTTGGGCTGAACTCTTCCATTGCAGGAACTCTCTTGGGCGCTTCAAGGGATGGAGGGACGCCAGTTCACAAGTGACAGTTGAGAATATGCACAAGGGTGGGTGAAAAGGCAGAAGGCCATTCTAGGAATGACTCTGGGGCCCCGTTCATCTCACCAACAATGAAGATGGCAATGCAGAGTTCAGTGTAGAAAACAGGAATGCGCCCACCTCCCATTTCGCTGGGACTTCTGGAGAGGCTAAATATGGAAGATTAATTTCCTTTGTGCCTCTGACTGGATAGATATATTTATCTGAGTATCCCTACTCTGCCTTTCTTCGGGAAGAAAATAAAGAAGAAAAGAATCAAAACCTCATCCACCAGCCATTCAGGGGAGAGGGACAAACCATTCAAGGCTTTATTAAAACTTACACCAAAAACTTAAGAGAAGATCCAGCAATCTAATTGCTTGCAAACAACCCCCTTTGAGTTCTATTCTGGGGAGGGAGAAATAGAGAACGGAAATGCAGCAAAAGAAGATGAGATACCAATTAAAATCTTAAAGAGCTTTAAAAGCCTCACTATTTATAGCAGTGCCCTTCCGGGAAGTTACACACATTTCCTGGGCTTTGTGCAGTCCTGGGACTTCGGGGGATGCTTCTACAAAATAGTTGATGGAGGGGAGAAGCCCGCCCCTGTCTTACAAGTCTCATCTTCCCTTCCTTTCCTTAGAGGCATTCTGGAGAATTCAAGATTTTGGCAGGCCTGAAATCTCCTACGCTTTCTTTAAAACATTAAAGGAAAGGTGCCGGTGCTGAGATTGTATTAATAAACAAAAGCCAATAAAACTTTTGGATTTCAAGGCAAAACTAAGCGCAGTGGAAAAAAGCGAAGGAACGGGGAACATTTAGCCTTGAGAAATGCAGTTCGGCGTCAGAAGAGATATCGATAAAACCCTTTTAAGACCTGGGGGGAAAAGACAACGGCCAGAGAGCAGGACATGGAGAAACGGATCTAGAGCGGCTTCCAACTGAACATTAGAAAACATCCAGAGCAATTGGGTTGCTCTGGGACGCCTTAAACGCAACACGCAGCAAGCGCAGTTGTACAGCAGAACCAACAACCCCGGAGTGAAGCGGCTTCCCTTCGGTGGATGAATTCAAGCAGAGGCTGGACAGCCCTCCATTGGGGGTACTTTCATCTGGCTTCTTGCCCCGGACAGGGGGTCGGACTAGATGGTCTCCGTGCCCCCTTCCAGCCGTCTGCGTCTAGTTCTTGCCCATCAGTATCCGCCTCCTGAGACAGACCTTGCCCAGCCACGCTCCCCTTCCCCTTCTCCCTGGAAGGCCACCTGTTCTGCCATGATGGACACCCACCCCTCCAGCTTCCTGCCCACGCTGGATTCAGAAGCGGGGGGCCTACGGGAGGAACCCCTCCAGGCCCCAGCTCCTGGCAACAGCCCGCCCAGGAAAGCTTGCTTTTTGCAACAGATGCTCTGCTTCTCTTCTGTGGGAACAGGCCGTGCTGCGCGCCTCCCCAACTCGCTCCGTGTCCTAGACCCCCTTGAGAAGGAGCAGCCCCAACAGGGATTGCCATGGTGAAGAAAGCATCAGACACCCTCCTCCTCCTGTTTCTAGGTGCTGGGGCCTGGCAGAGCCACCCTGAAGTTCAGCCGCCTGCTTATTCCAGGAGGTCTGTCACATTTGCGCCTCCCAGAATTCTGCCGCGCAGTTTTCCAAACCAATCACTGGTGCAAACATACATGTGCATGGCCGGACAGGCTCGCCAACCTGTGTAGGTTCATGGGGGTGAGAAACTGGCACTGGCGAGGCCAAAGCACACATCGGTTTTCGGGCCAACTTTAAAAAGTGGTAATACCCGAGCAAAAATAAGATCAAATGAAGTTAATGGAAATGGAAAGAAAGCAAAGACAATGAATTCACCTTCCTCTTGATCTGCATACCCACTCATCCGAAAGGCTCTGTGCCGAAACCTGGTCTACAGATATCTAAACTTGAGTTTAACCCTGGAGAGAGAGAATGATCCATAACTCAACAGCGGTTCTAGAGGCAGAAGGCAGCTTTTCCAACAGGTGCCATTTGGACTACACCTCCCATCACCCCAGCACACTAGCTAGACATTAGGAAGTGTAGCTCAACCCAATTGGAGGGTGCCGCTTAATCGGAAGACTGACTTTCAGATCAAACTGAGCATAAAGTGAAAAAAACACTCTACACTAGCACGGAGATATTTGGCCCAAGGTGACTTCAGAATATTCTCCTCTGCTAAGATCTCTATAATGCAAAGTTTGTACAGCGGAAAAGGTGCGCTGCTGAATTCAAAATTATTTTAGGACCATCATAATTGCATGAAATGTTGTTTCCTTCCTTCTTATTTATAACAGTATGACACTAAAGGTTGAACATCTTATAATCCTCATTTGGTGTACACTGTCCGGAAGAAAGTCAGCCTCCTATTAACAGGGTTAATATTAACAAATAATTGCCTTTAAACTGCAAAGGAATCTTAAAATCCAGGCTGACTTGGGCTAAACAATACACAAAGGAACAAAGAACTGGAAGAAAAAAACAATCTCAAATACATTCAGGAACAGCTGCATAACAATTCCAAGGATTTAATTTTGATTGTAGGAAGTGCCGGAATTGCATAAAAGTCTTAGTTGCGGTTTAGCTGCAAAATACTGATTGGGCTGGTCCCCTCTGGAAACTGCCCTTAATGTCCCCCAAACTGTAGAGAACTAGAGGTGTCTTTTTTTTTTAAATCAAAATTAAAAGTCTGGAGCAGCTAAATCAGAGATGGGTAGACGAAGGCACTGCTGGTATAAAACTCCCATCATCCTTGACCTTCGGCCTGGCTGCTTGGGACTGATGGAAATTGGCGTGTCCCCCCCGCCCCCCACCACCATCTCAGGCCTAACAACTAATTAAAACCAAGTTTTGTTGACAATGCAGCAACTCGGAGCGGTTGAAATGGAAGAGCTCCTTGCTGGCCCTGGTTCCAGATGATCCTTCCACAGCCAATCCAGATGTTTCATGCTGCTGGCCAATTGCAGAGACAAAGGTAGCTCCCATCCAATTCCTGCCTGTGCCAGGAATGAGTTTCCACAATCCAAAGCAGGGCAAAAAAACAAAGGCAAACTCCTGGATGATTCTGCAGAATTTCTGCACAAGTTCTGGGTTGTTCTGTAACTCACGGCTGATAAAACCGTATCTTCTGCAGACAACGTCCTCTCTGCGACTAACTCCTTCCCAACATAACAGATGCACCTGTGTGTTAACAGCTGCGTGTTAAAAAAAGCCCACGGCAATTGCAATTTCTCCAGAAAGGAACCACCGGTTTGAATCTTGCACACCCATCACAGAAGCAACAAAGCAACTTTGCCTATTTATTTCTACCACAAGCGATCTTCAAGCGTTTATTATTTGGCACGTCCTTCCCAATTCTCCTCCTCCTCCTCTTCTTTCTTCTTCTTCGTTGCCGTTATTATTTTCAAAGTAGATGCACCTTAACCAAAGCAGACTTTCAGGTTTTCAGTATGGGAACTTCTCTGGGGTACATTTGTAAGCTCGGTCTGATCAGCTTGAATGACCCAAATTAGCAAAGCTAATTTAAATGTCCCCATTCCAAGGGCCTCCTCGTTTCGAATTTCTTAATGGCCTTTGAAAAAGAAGGCTTTTATGCCTGTTACAATCTTGGGCTTCATTCTTACCTAACTCCTTCCCTGAGATTTTGCAGCCAACACAAACTTTGACCAGTAAAATAATGTACCGAACCCTGAATGAAAGGAGCTTAACCATTCCTCGGCGGCTGTTATTTTAAAGCCGAAATAACGTTGGTTTCTCCCAGTGAGGAGACAAAGAAATGAAATGCTAAGCACGACCACGCCTCGGCTCTCGGTGAAAAGGACCTTCCAACAGGCACCGGGGCAAGTAATAAGTCCATTATGAGGAGCATGAAAAGGGAGACTTTTCAGAAGGGGAAACAGGGAGTTTCAGTCTTGTCCTAGCAAAGATCTGGCTTCAGAATTTCATTCTGTTTACATGCCTTCCCTGTCCTTTCAAAATACCACTCCCTGACAACGTTAAAAGACAAGACGCTAGCAAAATGCCCATTTACTTAGGGGCCAGATGTTATGGAACGGCACCAAAGAACAGCCCAATATGAACATTTGTTCTGCGTCCTCTTGTGAACCAGACCGCGCTGCTGAAAGAGTCCGAAAGATGACGAGGCGTAGCGATTTGGGTGCTAGACTGGGGACAGTCAAATTCAAGGCCCCACACAGACCCAGGAGATAACTGGGCAACCAGTACCACACTGGCTGGATTCCCACGTTGCATTAATCCCTGAAACATGGTTTACAAATCAAACTAGCTGGAGTAACCCCCATACTAAATCCAAACCAAATAAACAGCACGGCTCCCCCAATGTGGTTCTTGCCCGTCAGGTTAGCATCATAATTCCCAGTTTTCCAGGGAAGGGATATCTTGTCCCCATGTACCTGGAGGGTACCAAGTTGCAGAAGCCTGGCCCAGCACGTGGACCCATTATTACAATTCAGCCCAACCTACCAAGCAAGGCCACTGTAATGATGACCAAATTGGAAACAGGAATACAACATGTGCCACCTTGTACAACTGGAGGAAAGGTGGGTACACATCTAACAAACCAATATATGATAAAGCACAATAACGGCCTTGTCTCCACACTTAATGCAATACAGGTAGTCCTCGCTTAACGACTACCCCATTTAGCAACTGTTCAAAGTTACGATGGCGCTTGCCTTTACGACTGGTCCTTGCATTTATGGCCGTCGCAGCATCCCTGCGGGCACATGTTCATGTTTGGGCACTTTGCAACCAGTGCACATTTATGCCCATCGCAGCATCCTGCAGTCACATGATTGCCATCTACGTTTACCAACCAGCTTGCAACAAGCAGAGTTAACAGAGAAGGCGGAAGTAAAATTGCAAGTCACAGTCACGTGATATTCTGCTTAACAACCGCAGTGATTCGTTTAATGACCAAATGGGAAGTGACATCAGCCCACCGTGATCATGATTGTCTGCTTAGCGACCGCAGTGTTTAGCAATGGAGTTGCTGGTTCCCATTGTGGTCACTAAGCGAGGACTACCTGTAGCCACATTTGAATTATAGGCCTGCTAACAGCAGCACCCAGCCAACCCTGGCAGGCCTAGTTTAGTAATTGGAAGAGAGACCAACAGAAAATTCCAGGTCTGTAAGGCAGACTGGAAAGTTGAAAAAAGAAACCATCTCAGAAAACGACAAACTATATCCCCATACTGTTGCCAAAGTATTTGTGAAGTCCCCATGCGTTGAGCCTCAGGCCGAGGTGTGTTGCCTTTATGATGCATCAGGACTTAACTCTTCCAAATCTGTGAGACACACACACAGGCAGGAGTGTAGAAGACCGAGATGGGGCTTGTCCAGAAGACAGTTCTGAGTGTATTGCTTTCAAAGGTTGGGGCTTGCTGGCCCCAAGGATGACCCAGCAGGACACACGGACAGGAAGCCAAAAGTCACAGATCTTCCACGTTGTTCTTCCTGCTGCAGCTGCTTTCTTGGAGCAAGGGAAATCCTCTCATCTTCTCCCCCTCCGCACCCGGGAAGGGCCTTCAGAAACGTGGGGAAAGAGGGTGAGAAAGACGGGGGCTGCTCTGAGTGGGGTGGGTGGGAGAAGGATTCCCGAGACAGGTATTTGGCTACGCACATCAACCTGTGGTTCGGCCAAACTTTCAGTGACAGCAAAATTCCCACACCTTAAAATGCCTCAGCCTGTGAAGCCGGAGGGCAGGAGAGAAACAGAACCATAAATGGAGAAGGAGGAAATGGAAGTCAAATTTGCCCTCTGGGAGGAAAGCAAGATTTTGTTATGTTCAGCCAGGAAGTCCCACTTGGAGCGAAACTCTGAGACTCCTCTCTCTTGAAACACCTGGCCACCGACGGGCCTTGACCAGCTGCGCTCCTTCATCCCCAGGAGAACTCTCGGATCGCGATTTCCTTTTTTCAGAAGGATGTTGTGCTCTTATTGTGTTCCTGTTTGGAAAGAAGGCAGGCCAGAGGGGAGAGTGGAGAAGCAAGAAGGTTCAGGTCCAAGAGCACCGCCCTGTGTCCTGCCATCAGCAACTGTGCCGAGGAACCGCTGCGAACCCCAAAGGGACGCAAGGTGCCCAGAACACTAAGCCAGTTTTTCAGGCAGTCCTGGTTCACTATTTCAAGCTACCTGCACACAGCTGGCTTGTTTGCCCAGAATAGGAGACAATAACCTTGGAAAGAAGTGCGAAGTGGTGCAGTCAAACCGGAACTTTCTCTCCTGGGGCTTCCAATCGAGCTCAGATTCGTAAACTCTGGTCTGGGGTTGCAGCCTGGGAGAACAGCCATCAGCTAAACTCTGGTCCAGGCAAGACACTCACTTCTTTGTCCAGGTTAGCCCGGACTCTCCTCACCTGCCAGTTTCCAAATGGGCTGGGATGACATCTCTCGGGACTCCCAGCCAGGGTGGTTATGAGCTGAAGGGTGCCACGTTGAGGAAGGATGCCTCAGCCGCTCCCCCGAAGGGTGGGGCCAAAGAGGAGCCAATCAGCTACCAGCACCAGGTGACTTTGGGGGAGAGCCAGGGACCCAGTTGGGTGAGCCCCGGCCACCTTTTGCAGCGTGAAATGCTCCACCTTTGTATCTTCAGGTTGCCTGGAGGCCAAAGAGCAGGGCCAAGTGCCATTGCACACTTGTGCATAATGGTGCAAGCACCAAATCATCCCAGATTTGATAGATAGATAATGATTGATTGATAGACAGACAGACATATACATACATATATACATACAGATAGACGATAGATGTGATAGATGTGAGAGCTGGACCATAAAGAAGGCTGAACGCCGAAGAATTGATGCCTTTGAACTGTGGTGCTGGAGAAGACTCTTAAGAGTCCCCTGGACTGCTAGGAGGTCAAACCAGTCAATCTTAAAGGAAATCAACTCTGATTGCTCATTGGAAGGATTGATAATGAAGCTCAAGCTCAGATACTTTGGTCACCTAATGCGAAGAGAGGACTCTTTGGAAAAGACCCTGATGCTGGGAAAGATGGAAGGCAAAAGGAGAAGAGGACGGCAGAGGATGAGATGGCTAGATAGCGTCACTGAAGCAATGAGCGTGAAATTGAGCAAACTCAGGGAGGCAGTGAAAGATAGGAAGGCCTGGCGCAATATGGTTCATGGGGTCACGAAGAGTCGGACACGACTTAACAACTGAACAACAAACACGATAGATACATAGACAGACAGACAGACAGGTATTTCACTTTTCCATTTAAGCCTGGAGCTCCAGGGATTCCATGTGGGAATCCTGCAAGGCCCCAAGACCCCAGACAGAGCACCCCACTGGGGTGCTTCCAAGTGCCCCCCAGCTTCTCTGCCATTTGGGCTAAAGGGGAGTTGCTGCTACAGTGACCCAAACATAGGTCTTTGCCGGAGGGGAATGACACCCCCTCCGCAGTAGCCCAGATCTCAAGGCTGACATGCTGGAGGGGTCTTTTCACCCCCCCACCCTTTTCAAAGTCCTCCATCTCCAGCAACTAATTCACCTGAACCTTTTTTAAGTAATGGGTTGTTTTTTAGCCTGCATTTATCCTAGGAAGTTTTTACGATTATTATAAAGCCATTTGGGATTGAGACTCTTCATCATAATAAAAGCCATAGTAAAAAAAAAAATTAAAGCTTTTTTTGGGGTAATGAGACTCTTAATCATAATGAAAGCCATAGTAAAAATTTAAAAAAAAACATATTTTGGGGTAATGAGAATCATAATCATAATGAAAGCAATAGAAATATCACGAGCCCCAGCAACGACTAATTAGTTCAGAGCAGCGAACATCAGGGTGGGAAGGATTTTTGTTTCCTTAAGTCTGACACACGCACACGTGCACACACACACACACACCTGCATGAAAAAGGAGGGGAGGAGCACAAAGGGCAAAATTTCTGCCCAACTTAAGCTGCGTTTTGTGCAACGCTGACTTTTGGGCAGGACTGAGGCAATACGGAAGTGCCTCTGGCCAGAGGACCAGGAGACCTGCGGAGCGACAACCGGGGCGGCCCGGAGAGCAAATAAAGCGCACCTGAAGGAGCTCAGGGAGAAACCCCAAATGGTGGTGCGGGAAGGATATTACGAACTTCCCCAAAATAACTGCTCACATCCCACTGGACGACTCAAGTGGACTTGCAGACAGAAACAGGAAAAAGCGCCTCCTGGCCTCTCCTCTCCCCCTCCCCAAAAATAACCTTCAGCAACAGCTGCTTGGGAAGGCAGAATCCCAGCCCCGGAAGCCCCTCCGGAATCCTTGGACTCACCGAGGCCCGAAACAGGTGCCAGGCACGGGCCACAAGCCAGTTGTTTGGCAAAGGAGGGGCCCAGGAGGACTGGATCCAGGGGGCTGACTTCCTGCTAAGCTGCTGGGGGCACGGGGTGGGTGGCTTCACGCCTCATGGCAAGGGAGGACCACCACCCAGCTGTCTAGGTGGAAGTCATGCCAACCTGGAGTCGAGCAGGTCTCCTGGGAACGGGGGGCGAGCCGTTTCCCACTGCCATCTTTCAGATGTTTCATCCGCTTCCCAGTGTAGCCTACGAGGTGGGATTTCCTGGTGGTGTCCCTTCCAACTGTCATCCAGGTCCAGCCCTCCTGAGCCTTTTCAAGATCAACAAACTGGAATCCTCAGGAAGATACGGACTTTGTTTCACCAGCTTCCAAAGAGTTCAGAGTGGCCCGTCCAGCATTTTTTCCTCCCTCTTTTATCCTCACCACCACCCTGTGAAGTAGGTTAAGCTGACCCACTGCTGTCCAGGCAAGCTGACAGCTGCCCAGACCATATTCCAGCTTTCTCTTAACCTAGTGCTTCCCAAACCCAGCTGGATAACCGCTGCCATTATTCCTAGCCAGCAGTGGAATATAGACATTGTAGTCCAACATATCCGGAGAGATTGGGAAGGGCTGGGCCAATGATCCAAGATCTCACACGTCCGCTATTCTTGGAGTGATTTTCAATCTTGCACTTCATACAATGCAAAAAGCAACTGAGGACTGAGTGTAAATGAGAAACAAATAGCCAATTTCCACAAAATGAGCAGGATTCTTTGACTATTTGGGGTGAGCTCTACCAGCTAGAAGGATTCCTGCCCCCCCATGGCCTTTTCCAAAAAGAAAAGGGGGTCCTAGGGATGAGCTCTGTCAAAATGCAGACCCCGGAGAACTTAAGGCTGAAAATAAGCGTCCAGCACAGACCCTCAATTTGCTGGGAAAAACTATTTCTAGAAGCCTCTGGATCCCAAATTGAGACCACTTTTTAATTGACTTTCCTGCTAACCCTTATTGCTGGTGGTTTACTGTAAAAAATAACCTGAGTAAAAAGGCAGAGAGGTAAAATCAAAACTGAAATCAAAATTAACATCCTCAGCGACTGAAAAGGTATGTTTACAAAGGCACATTGCGGGAACTTTTTAAAAGCGAGAAAGAGGCCAAAGGCCAAACGGGGAGCCCAATTCAGCACATCTCCGTCGGCGCCGTTGCCATCGCCACCCTTGTCCTCCAGTTCTGGCAACGGGGCACGAAGTCGCTTACATGTGCATCAAATGCCGAGGAACCGAGAATCTGATCCTGTTTTTGCTGACCATACGGAAAAACAGGGCTCTGCCTTCAAAGCAAACGAACTGGAAACTCTTGAGGTAGTCACAGGAAACTTAAAAAGGGGAGAGAAAAGAAAGGAGCGAGTTGTTTTCTTTTTCTCGACCATTCACACGTGGACGAAGATTTCTCAATTTCCCAGCAAGTCCTCTTCGTTTAAAACAATGGAACAAACATTTCAGCCAACGTGTAAACAGTTTTCGAACAAGAATGCCACTCCAGGATTTTAAGATGCCCTGATTTCAGTTCTCGGGGAAGGTTTATCCGTTGGGTCTTTGGATTCAGCTTGTCCCCTTCCGCCCCCATGGTTGGGTAGAATTAACATCTTGCAAAACAGCCAGCTGTTTCAACTTGCATATCATTGAAACATTGAGCCATTAAGAACCCAAAAGACATATTGCATACCGGGGTGTGCTGTGCTTCGGATTCAAAGCAAAAAAGGTGCTTTAAAGGGGACATGGGTGTGCATGCCACATCGATTAATGCCTCCTTAAATACAGGTAGTCCTCGCTTAACGACCATTCATTTAACGATGGTTTGAAGTTATGACGGCCTCGGAAAAAGTGCTTTACAACCTGTACTCACATAACCATCGCAAACCATCACACCATTCCCTGCAGTCACATGTTTGCGATCTGCAACCTTTTTTTACAACAGTCATTAAGCAAATTCTGGCCAAAAAAAAAAAATCCATTGGAGAAGCTGGATTCACTTAACGACCATTGTAAAAATGGTCATAAAATCGGGTATGGTCACATGGTGACTCGCTTAATGACCAATTTTCTGGTCCCTATGTGGTTATTAAGTGAGGACTACCTGTAAGTGGTGGCTTTTCACAGGCTTGCACAGTAGCCACGCAAACTCACAAAAACATGCATGGCTGACACTGATTTATATGTCTTAAAAGGAAAACAAATCTTACATACCATGAAAACATCTTGAACTTTTAAGCAGCTGGGCCTGGGGAACTCAAAACCACCAAGCAATGCAAAGGCACACAGTATAAAACAGCTTACCGTATTTTTCCGACAATAAGATGCCCCCATGTACAAGACGACCCCCACTTTTCCAACCCAAAATGAAGAAATCAATATTTTAAAGATAGTGCAGAACACATTTTTATTTAGTAATTAGTTAACATTTACCTGATACACTTGGTGGGAGGAGGTCCAAACCGTCTCTCTGCAGCTCTATTTCCAGGCTCTTTTGCATAACTGATTACATTCAAGCACGAGTGAAACTGCCGATAGCTTGTCTCTGCAAACAGCCTTCTTCTAATTGGTTTGTTCAGCATCAGCTGACGTCAGTTACATAAGGCTCGTGATTGGAGGAAGTCTGTTTGGGAGACAAGCTATTTCACTCGTGATTGGAGGCTGGCAATAGGAGGAAGCCTCTCTGCAGAAACAAAGTATGGGCAGTTTTGCAACCGCGCGGTTCTCTCTTCAGCTGACTCCCTTGAATAAGACGCCCTTCAATTTTTAGGGTAAGGATTTTAGAAAAAAGTATCATCTTATAGTCAGAAAAATACGGTAAATCTGGCCAATGATTAAAAAAGCAAAACCAAATTTCCGAGCAATTTTTAAAACTATTTAAAAAAAAAAATCCAAGTCACCCCAAGGATCATAATGGGTCTGACCTAGGTAAACCTTAGAGAAGATTGATGTCCATCTTACAGCAATGGAAAATGGATCACTGGATAACTCACCCCCCTTTTTTAAATAAAAATTATCCTTACAGCCATTGTTATCTTGAATTTCATGGATCTGGAGAACCGGCACGCTCTGTCTCGCTTCCCATGTCACGCGAGTCAGAAGGGGAGAGAGAGTCAAGCGCGCCGCCTTGCCGCACCGAGCGCGCGCTGCAGAAAGAGCCGTCCAGAACTGCAATCAGGAACAGCGCTAAAAGCCTTTGGAGGCTGCTCAGCCCCAGGCCGGTGAACCCCTGGAGATCCTGGGACAGATGCAACTGCTAAAGCGTCCGTGCGGCCCCTGAGTCTGAAAACGGTCATTTTCAGCGGGGGCAGAAGAGGACGCTCGAACACGTATGGAATTGGAAGGGGCCTTCGGGGACCCAGAGGGCCAGCATCCAAATTAAAGCACTGCAGAGAGGCTGTTGAACCTATTTAATGCTTCTGATGAAGCCTATCTCCTCTCCAGGGAAATGACTGCACTTATATCGGGTAGCCACGTTAATGATATTTCATTCATTTAATGCAGTGTTTTTCAACCTCGGCAACTTTAAGATGCGTGGACTTTGCTGGCTGGGGAATTCTGGGAGTTGAAGTCCACGCATCTTAAAGTTGCCAAGGTTGAAAAACACTGGTTTAATGTAATTTTAACTACAGTGTTTATCCTGGTTTCAACTATTTTTTTTGCCCAGCTCTACTTCCTTCTTGGAGCATGACCCTGGTGTACCACACAAAGACCAAGCATGGCCCATGGCTCCAAAACATTGCACATCTCGGCCTCCCGTTTTCTGCTCAGCCCGCTATGGCTCTGCAAGGTGCTGAAAAGGGAGTACCTGACCCAGTGTTACTTTTAACTGAGGATGCTCCAGTTCAAAGGGAAACGAATTCACCACTCACGAGCCCTTGGAGCCGAAAGCGCTCTTGCATCGCTCTGCCCCATAAAAGCAACTGGCTGTCCGCAAGGCACAGCGCGTCAAAAGGCAGCCGTGCTTCTATTTTAAGAGGCATGGGTTAGGAAGAGACTTCTGGGATGGTTGTTTTTTTGACCTAAACGCAGGAAGGGAAATCCAGCCGGCTACACATGTTTTTTGGGTGTATGTATGCGCTGCTTTTCATTTTACGAAGTGGGATTATAGCTGTGGGAACAAGAGTTGGCGGCAGGAACAATGGAGAAGAGGAAGAGGAGAGGCAACGCGATTCCCACCCACCCCCAACAGGAATTTTGATGTTTTATGTATTTATAAGTATTTATGGTTTTAATGTTTTGTGTGAGTCGCCCAGAGTCCCCCATTGGGGGGGAGATGGGTGGGGGAGAAATTTAAGAAATAAATAAAATAAATGCCGTGCAGACTAACTGCGGAGCAGAAGTCAACCGAGTTGTTTCGATGCTGAACGTCTTCGAGGAATAGGGGACGAGAGAACAGAACGGGGGGACCATCCCATGCAAGACTCCAGTTTAAAGCATGGCTTCCAGAGACATTCACGTGCACGCGCTTCTTTAGAGGTCTGCAAAACCCGGTTTCAAGTCTGCACCCGTGGCCTCGACCGTTCCAGAAATCCTGCACATTTGGAAGAGAGCCGTTTGAAGTTCAAACGAGCTTTTGAACTGATGAGGACAGCGGTTTCCAGCTCGAAGGATGGTGTTTCAGATCCCAAACACTGGCAGCCTGACACGCCGGGCACACCCATCTTCTTCTTCTCGTCCCCCTTCCACCACAAACTGACAGCATGCCTTTTAAAGCCCCTGGTTTGTCTCCAGACCAGAGCAGGATGAATATGCACGTTGTAAGCAGGCCACGCACAGCCCTCCAGATCTGGCAGGAGACCTCTTCGTCAGACCGAGTTAGCGCAGCCAGCGATGAGGGACGCAGCCCAACTCCTGAAGGATCACGCTGTGTTAGCCATAAACAAAATCCCCTTCCGACAGGCTAAGAGTCTGCCTGGAAACAGCCTCTCTTGTAGGCAGAGACGGAAACTATGTTCCACTCGTAGAGTTAATTCAGGATTTCCTTGTTTCTTGCTTCCCACATTCCCTCTGCACTACAAAGGCACCAGCAGGGTCTAGCCTGCAACTTTATTTACTTTCGCCATTGCAAGAAGCAGCAGCATTATAATTGTTCCTTATTTAGGATCCGTAAAACAGCTCGGTCCCAGCGGCCTAACAGAAGCCCTTCTCCTGCATTAGTATCAAGGCTGTCGTTTCCCTCCCTCCCCCCCACAATGTCCTCAAGCACCCCATCAATGCGAGCCGATGGCCGGAGAAAAGGGATTTGGGGCCATGGCGTTTCAGCTGTAGAGCTCCTGGCCAAGGAGGCTTGGCAAGATTTTTTTCAGTTACCATGTAGGCACCAAGATTCTTACTCTGTTCTCATCGTCTAGGTCAGGTCTACCCACCCTTTTTAGTTCTGCAATCAATTTTTAGTTGGGTGTCACATGTCGCTGTTTCATTGTCGACTGCCCCGAAATTTGCAATACATAAATTGGTAGCTTAAAAGGCAAAGATGACAAATTCCTCCCACTTTTCACCTAATCCTGAAATGTGGTGTAGACATGGCTTAAACCTTTGTCTTGTCTTGTCTTGTCTTGTCTTCCTTCCTTCTTTGAATATATTTAACTAGATCCCTCCCTCACTTCTCTTTCTTTCTCCTTCTCTTTCTCCCTCCCTTCCCCTCTTTTCCTTTTAATTTGGCTGAATGTCTCAACCATCCAATGCGGCTGATGAAGAGAGCCTGGAAATTTGAAGGTGTGCACTTGACTTTATAAATCTGCTGTTGACTAACAAGCGGAGTGGCCTCCGTATAAATTAGGAGCTCTTCCTCACACAACTCCTGGACTGACGTGGACAGCCTTGGGCCTCCAGAGCTACCTCCCAACTACGCTCTTTGGTGAACCTGACCCGTCACAGCCATACTCTGAAGTTCTGCTGCCTGCAGAACACAAGTCAGGGTCGAGCCACCCATCATGTCAGCAACCCATTTTCTTCGCTAATTAATTGCAGGTACGAGGGACTGCTAATTCGGAGCAGAGCAGCTGAGATGGAAGATGATTTCCAAAATCCTCCTCCGTGACCCTGAAAAGCATGCAGTTTCCCTCATTTTCTCATTTTATCCCGGGGGTAGGGAATACAGGGACAAGGGTGGTGGGAAGCATTTCAGTTGAGAAACCCGAGCAATGGGAAAAGGGCTGAGCCCCGGGCTGGCCGTCTCCTCCTTGCAGCAGCTGCAGTTCATTAAAAAAGAAAACGTCATGAGATCGAATCATGGATCATGCAGTTCTGGTCTTCAGACTTGCTTAGAGGCTAGATAAGGACCTCCTTATGAAACACACATGGGTCTCCTCTTCCAACGTTGTTCTGAGGCCAGGAAAGGTAACACCAAGGCCCGCTTCCCCCCGTGTCTTTCATCATCAGTGTTTGATTTACGCTTTACGTAACATAAATAAGGATGTGTATGCATGGATGTGTGTACACACACACACACACACACACACACAGAGAAGGATCTGACAGGCAGCACCCTCACTGCTTCCACTCCATTAAATGCCAGGTAATTGTTGCAGATCAAGGGGACAGAATTTATTGAAGCATCTGGACCCATTTTAAGAGCTTATATTTTTCCTCTTTAAACTTGAAAGCTCCAGGTCTGATTCTTTCCAGGTTCAATTGCTTTCGGTCATGGGGAATGTACAACTTGGGCTTTTGAGCCCAAAGGGGAGGCCAAGTCCAACAACCAAGCTTTTGTGCTGTGTGTGTGTGTTGCGTATGTGTGTAAGCCAGAAAGAGAAAGTCCCTTTGGGATCCTCTTGGAAACTCTTGTCATAATTTTTTATCAGGATACGGTAATTAGCTGTGTTTTCCCAACATATTTTCTCCAAAGTGGGCCACCAAGAGGGTCAAAAAAATCAAGATGGCTGCCCCAACAGAAGCTCCAAACACATTAGATATGGTGGAATGAGCAGAAGTTCATTCATAGCTTAGATCCTGTTTGTTTCCTGATACCTGCCACCCTCTTACATGCCTCTTCCCCCTCTTTGCAATGGTGGCACTGGACAGACACACCAGCTTCTGCATTGCACAGGACAGGGTAAGGTGGTGGTTGAGGTGCTAGATTTGCTGGGAAGACCCAGATCCATGTCCTCCTTCAGCCACCATCCTGCTAAGTGACTTTGAACCAGTCTCTCTCTCTCTTAGCCCAACCTACTTCCCAAGGTTGTTGCTGAAGGGATAAGATTAGGAGAGACCCCGTATACCTTGCTTTGAGTTCTTGAAAGAAAATATGGTAATCAAACTATACATAAATAACTCTTTTTCTCCCAGGGAAGATTGGTTTTGGTTCTATGCATGTTTCCAAACTCAACACCTTCCTCTCTGCTGGCGTAATGCGCGATCAGGCACTGAATGCACACATTAAAATGGGATCTAAGTAGGTTTGCATGGTCAATACTCTGCTAACATGCAGAGAAACCAGGCATGGGGCATATAAAACAAAACTAGCCAGAAATGTCAAAAAAGCAAATATTTGGGTTAGCGGAAGTCAGTCCTGGAATATTATTTTTGTTTGCCCAAACCACTGGAATATTGAAACTGCTGCCTATAGCACCAGCCAAGCTGAGCTGTCCGCCCACTTCCCAATGGCTGATAGCAAAACGTGTTGTGGTTGTGGGGCTTGTGAGTGTCAAAGCTGCAATTCAGCGGAGAAAAGGGCTGTTGGTGGGCAGCTGCAGAAAAAGACACAACCACGGGCGCCATTATATCTTCCAGAAGTATGGAGTGGTGCCTGCAGCCAAGATACAGATACCAACGACTCCAGTGGTCCTTCGGGAAGCTATTCCAAGGTCTGGGAAGTGCTGTCTGCAAAAAACAGTAGCTACCCTGGGTGGTTTACCAACCCATTCATTCCAAATGCTGATCCCACCTTTCAATTCAGAGGTTTGCATAAAATCCAACAACCCTGGAACAACATGGGTGTCCCTCTTGGTAAACGTATCATTCAACTCCCAGCCATATCTGTTTCCTGCACTAGAGATGGGGGAAGAAAATGAGATTTGGCTATGCTGGTCACACAGGCTTGGGATGGGTAAGAACACCCAAAAACTACTGAAAAGGGGCACCTGTTTCAGCCTCGCCCTCCCAATTAGGAGTGGGAAAGGAAACAGCCTGGTCCAAATGTTTGTACACAGTGGCCCAATTTTCTCCTTTTTGGACCCAGAAGCAAACTGAAATGACGTGTGCTGAAAGAATTTCACCACGCAGCTTGGAATTTCACCAAGTTATGGAAACACCACTTCCAGCTGGATGTGTCCCTGAAGAGACATCACCATGAAAATGCCTACGAAGTTCTGTACGGACCTCCTTTGGGGGAGGGCACATTTTCAAACTGGCATGGAAATGAGCTGAAAAGAATAGAAGATCTGGCATCGAGAAACTGAGTGAAATTAAAACGGACAACATCCACTTCCCACCATGGCCAACCAAATTCTCCTGAGACTTGGGAAGAATCACCGCATATTTACTCCCAGTTTAGCTGCTGCTATTGACAAAATGACAAGTAATGCTTGTCTAATGCCTGTTCTTTCTTCTCCTTGAAATCATCCAAGGCTGCTTTAGTGGAGTCCTTGGGGTTCTCTGAGCTTGGTTCTTTTCTTGCAAAATTTCATTTTTCATTACCTGGCTAGGTAATATTCACCTCCATTGCTAAGGCTGCTTTATTTTGGAAAGCGGCAACACATAATAAGGTATTGGCTGCCACAGGTTTAGCTGAAAAGTGCAACTCCTACTTCCCCATTACCTGCCAAAAATCTCAGCTGATTCTTCACTCTTAATTCGCCGTTTCCAGAAGCCCCAGCCCCATCGCAGACATCTTCGTCATCGCAATCCCCACTTTCTGCCCCGTCCTCATCTTCAAGGCCGTCCAGATGTTTTCGGCGAGAGGCAGACATTCCTTTTAGCAGCTGGAAGAAAAAACATCAAGACGAAACTGGTTTCAGAAAGGATGGAAAACCGGTCGAGCAGGCGAAGGAGTTGGTGGGTGAACTGGTGGTTCTAAATTCGGGGATCAAAGGGGGGACCCTGTTTCTGAATTCACCCCCATGTAGGAAACGCTGTAGCTCACTGTAAGGAGCAAATCAGCCTCTGTGGCCAGATTATCCCCAAGATGTCCCATCTTCTAACTGCACAGCATGCATTTCAGTAATTTTCCTCCCTTGGGAACACGAATCCCCATGATTGTCAGCAGCGCTGACATTCATTCAACCGACTTGCACCCTGATCAAAATCCCATAAAAGAAGCAAAACCAACTGGAGAAATCCTACGGGAAGGCCTGGGCTGCATTTCCCGAAAGCACGCACATCTGGTCCCCCTGCTTTTGCTCCAACTCTGAGAGGCCGCCGGGAAGGCAGAGCAAGGTGGCTGGCATGCTGACGGAGCTCCCGAGTGAGCTAATGCAATTTTAAGCTGCATCAACAGAAATATTACTTCTAAATCACAGGAAGTCACTGTTTCACTTTATTCTCCACTGATCAGATCCCCTCTCGCAGATTGCTTCTGTTCTGAGCATCGCATTTTAAGAAGGATTCAGACAAAGGGGAAGTTCAGTGGAGGTGACAAGGATGATTCAAGGAGTGGAAACGAAGTTTTGCAAAGAGGAATGGAGAGAGTGACATCTGTTTTGCTGGGAGAACAGATGACTGTGGTAGGATATGACAGCATTTTCCAAGTACCTTAAGTAATATTACACAGAAGAAAGAAAAGGACTGTTCTCTATTGTCCCATAACGCAGAACACGGAAATGATCTTCAGCTACAAGGGTTGTCCCCTTTTACCCTTTTACACACTTTTACTCTTCTTTGCCTTGAAAGTGCAAACTTCAGATATCTTCATTCTTGTTCTTTCCAATGCAGTGAATCATTTGAATCATTTGGTACTTATTTTTAAGAGCTTGTTAAAAGTTGGTCTATGGGGGGAAAAATTACAGCAAAACCCAGATTGGTTTGTGCCAAAAAATGCACTGTAATCCTTTCTCTATACAAATGTTGCTTACAATAAATGTTGCTTTAACAATAGATCTTTCGGATCTATTTTTCTCACAAAGTGTTCCATCACCCCAGGGGAGTTTTACGGTGTTTCTAATGTTTTCACCTCAGCGAGAGCTGGACCGATGAACGGCACCAAGCTCCAATGCAGCAACCGTTCGGGTGATTTCTCTCTTCCCCTCCCTCACCCACCCTACATTTGATGGTTCCTCTGACTTTAAATAGCTGCTAACGTGAAGCACTGCTGTTCTGGCTGGGCCTCCTTCTGCGGGACGAGGCGGGACACGTACAACCCCATAATCAACGTGCAGAACGGAACAATGAGCAGGTTTTAACTTAATGACAATTTATCCAGCTGCAAGAGTTTAAGTGGCACAGCTGCCTCCTCCCGCTGCCAAACCGAAGCAGTGGAGAGACGCAGACAACGCAGCTCGGAGGAAAGCAAGACAATTCCAGGCAGGGTCTTGGTGTGTCGTTGCACAGAACACACCCAGGGCTATCTTCAAATCAGTGCTCTCCTGTTGTGTCGAGGTGACAACTCCCATCTGTCCCAACCCACTTCAGGACATTGTAATCCCAAACATCTGGAGGATGTTCTTCCTACGTACGTTCATGGGTGAATCTAGGGCCACCAATTTGTCTGCCAGATGACACCTGCCTCTAATGTAGGACAGCTGATGGCAAAACAACTGGTTGGAAATTGGCCAGAAAATGCCTGACTGACACGCTACACTTAACAGGGTAAAACTATAGCCTGTTTAACTAGGGTTTGCTGAATAAAACATGTTGCTGGGTTCAGGCACTACCACACTAAGCCAAAATCATGGCTTACAAACCACAATGGATAGGTCTACATATAGGGCCAAGCTATACTTAGCTGTAACCCCCCTAGTTTACCAGCCACAAAAAAACAGTCAAGATTCCTGCTCGGTGCAACGTGTGAAGAGCAACCCCCCTCCCCAGTGCAGCCATCTTCTATTCACTCCAAAAACAATAGCAGCTGAGAGGCGCTGATGAATAATACAAACAACTCTGCCTTTTCAATAACCCCTCACAGGTACCTTACGTGCCCAAATTAAACATAAAACAAAACCAACCAATGGTGACTTCAAGGGATGATGAATAAGAATTTTAAAAGAATGCAAGTCTCTTTCGAAAGATGGACTTACTCTGAAATTGGTCAGAGAGAAGAAAAAGAAAAATATGGCTAGATAGCTCTGAATTAATATTTCTATTCTTCTGAGGCATCAACTTCTCCTTTAATTTAGTCTGCATGACCGAAAAGAATTTAATGAAAGAAAACATTCCAAGGACTATACTGAGATTTTTTGCATACTTTTCCAGACGCTTTGGGACATCAATCAAACATAGAGATTGGGAGAAGCTGATAACGGCTCTCCAGCTAAGACGGCACCCAGAACTGGAGGGGGACTGGAAGAGAGATGATGGAAGGAACATGGGTGGGTTGAGACATGGAAGAGACCAAGAGAGCGGGCCAGAGGGGATCTGCCCTCCCTCTCATCCTTCGCTCATTTCTCCATCCTTCTCATGCGCCTCTTTCATCTTAGGGCAGTGTTGTCCAAACTTGACCACTTTAAGATGAGTGGACTTCAACTCCCAGAATTCCCTAGCTAGCATGGCTGGCTGGGGAATTCTGGGAGTTGGAGTCCACTCATCTTAAAGTGGCCAAGTTTGGACAACACTGTCTTAGGGCCTCAGAGAAAACAACGGGTCGACGTCTCTTCTGGTTAGCCACTTCTTTGCCCCTTCACCAAACTGGAGGCTTCCAGTCTTGTGGAAGCTAACCCTCCCTCTATCTCAGCGGCTAAGTTGGGAGGTGATTATGAGAATTGTGACTTAACCCTTCTGAAAGGGACCACAATCAGGGAAGGCTCCGCTGGTTGTCTGTGTGGCTCAGTTCATGCATCACGTTTTTTATAACTATGATTGATTGGATAAACCACAATGGCTGAGCTCACACAACCCTCAGAGCCATAAACTATGTTCACCAGTCTTCGTATTGGCATTTCCTCTTTGCACTAAGCCCTGACGTGTCAGATTTAGTTTGATGTGGTGTGGTGTGTAAAAGCGGTCTGGGTTAACACGCTGTGAACTGAATTGATGTCTCAATAAACAAATTTTGTGAACTGTTGAGGTGTCACAAGATGCTTATTTTTGCATCCCAGAGCCCAGGGCCCATTTCCTCTTTTCTTGTTTACCTTTGGCACACTTCTGTTATGTTGATAAATGCCCCCACATGTGGTTTGTTCCTCAAAGAGAGGTCTGCTGCCTTTGAAATCCAAAAGTGGTGCCAAGGTGTTGATTAAATGCAAGTCTGCTGGACAGCTGGTGAAAAGAGGGCAGGGACAGAAGAGTGGGGGAAGGACAACAGACTCCACTTTCTGGCATAGCCCAAGATGACTTTCATATCTCAAACACTTGCAAAGAAATTTAATCAAGTATCACCCTCCACACAACATTTCAGACCTGCAAACCAAATTCAGGGCAGCTCACTCATGGTGGAGATGGGAGAGGCCCAACCTTCTACTCCTGATGCCTCATTTCCAAGAAACAAAAACTCATATTTGAACAGGCTTTGAGAGCTACTAGCTTTGGTCTGGAAGAAGAGAAAAGCAGCTCCTTGTCAGCTTCTGTGCATGCGAATTAAGGAAAGCAGAATAAGGTAACTATGGTCAATTAGAGAGATCAGCATTCCAGTCACATAAGGTTCCTTGGATGAAAACAGCAACCTAAGATCCAGCTTGGTCTGCATTGTGTTCTGGAGTGGGTTCCCCCTGTGTTCAGACCAAGGGCTTTTCACTCCCTTCACAGATTCCCACTCTCCCCCCACCCCACCCCTGCTCCATCATGTTAAAGGTCTGGAGAAAGGCTCCCAAACAGTAAGGCAATTAACAACCTACAATCAACCAAAATGACAAGACCTCACACACAGCACCTAAACCACAAGATTAGAGTCAGAACATGCACTCGGAGAACTGCAGCTTTGGGAAAAGAGATGCTCATTTCACAGCTGGCGAAGGAGCAAATGTTGAGGACATCAGTCACACTTCTGAGGGCACAGAGCTCTAACTTTGCAACCTCTTCTCTTCCTCCAGTGGATGAGGGCCCCTTGGGCACATCACAGGATTCACCCCTTGCCCCATATGAATAAAGACTGCACTGGTCCTGCATCTAGCAGGAGGACAGAAGTGATCAGAAGATCTCTTCTAGGACCACATGACAAATCCTGAAACTTGATTAGGCTAAGGACTACAACGGTCACGTTCACACCATCAACCTGTAGCATCTTCACAGCCTCTCCCAGCCCTTGTTGAAATGATGCAAAGCTTTGTAACCATTAGGGTGGCACAAGGATGACTGGATGGTTCCAGAAGATGTGAGAAGTTGTTGGAAATGTCAGGGGTGCACTCGAGAAACTCACTCACCCAAACAAAGGGGGTTCCTTCCAGCACTTCCTTATCATTCCGATGGCAACTAATAGCCATTGCTGCCGCTATGTAAATGGCAAAAGATGGGGCAGCAGTGGGGCCAAGAAAGAAGGAGCAGCAAGGAGGGGCCAGAAAACCAGGAGCCTTGGGGTTCCCCAAACCCAGCAACATTTTGATCTCTCGCCCCTGTTCTTCCGAGCCTCCTTTTAGCAGAGGAGAACGAAGCTGCTTTGTAGATGTTGCACAGAAAAGGGTACGATTCAGTCTTCTCAGAAACGTCAAGGGGAACAGGGCGACTCCTTACAATTATAAAAGCACAATTTCAGACTCTGTTATGTGTAGCCCCCAGATGCCGCAGCCTCTCTCTCGAATTAATCGCCCTAGCTGTCCAGCGGGAACTGCTCCTTCCACATGGACCAGAAATATACAAGAATCTGCATTTATAGCAGCACATTCCCCAAGGCCAATTGGTAATGCCTCAATCTCTAAAAAAGCGGGGGAAGTGATAAATTAACTTGTTTTTCAAAACCAGACCCAAGTCTTCCATAAATATAGATTTTTCTGTAAACTTTAAAACAGATTAGGCTGAAAGATTCCTGATCTGTTAATCCCAGCAGGAAAAAAAAGAGATCCTTCTACCGTCTTTTTTAGCAGCCTGCAAAACGAAGAGGATGGCATTTGGTGGGTCCTAATAACGTCCATTTTTCCATCCGTCATGCACCGTTTAACAAAAAAGCACAGTGTCCAAATGGATCCGTGTATTTTCAGAAAGCTACCGTTCTCACATGCACCCTAATTAGGAAAAGGTGTATTGTTATAAAAAGAAATCACTTTTGGAATGGAAACCAGGTCATTCCCGTTCCTTGACCAGTGAACGAAGCAGGACCCGCTCCCCCATTTTAGACCGGAATGGGCAGAAATGCGACCCACAATGCAGGTTAAAAAAACAGGCAGAACTTCAATCACACCATCGTGCCAGCCATCTTTTTTGACCATACCCTACGGACACCACCTAGTCCATGCGCTTTCTCTAGCCTGCAATATGGAAGTAGCTAGTCCTTCAGTTTCCTGGTCTAGCCTTCAGTCTAGGGTTTCGTGATGGTCTCCCATTCAAATTCTAACCAGACCCAACCCTGCTTAGCTTTTCAAGATCCAGAGAACCCTGCTAAGGGTTGCTCCTGGCAGGGTACCCCGATACGCGCTCTACCCCAACATAACCTCCCCTCTTGACTTGAGATGACCCAAACAAATGCCAGCTCTCCCAACATAACCACCTTGGAAGGGGCAGAACCACTGTGGGCTTCCCACCAACCCCCCCATCCAGGGTTTAGTCCCTAAAGCAGCCTGTCTGGGGATGATGGAAGTTGCAGTCCAACGTAGCCAGGCTGCGTTTCTGCTTGGCGGAAAGTTGGTTGAGACCATAAACTCTGCAGCCCTCGAAGACTGGAATCTCTCTTTTACTGATCCCCAAGGCCCTCGCTGCTCACAACTTTCCTCCTCCGCCAGATATAACCTACAAAAGCCCGGGGCCCGTTAATAAAATTAATTAGGATGATACGCAGACTTGGAACTTGGGCACAGTCACATCTTATCAGCTTCCCAGGGCCGCTAGATCCCCAATTCCCACACGGTTGCTTTTTCTCCCCACCTCCTGGGCGAGGGAATTCAAGACTGTTAGCATCTTGGCAGAACCACGTGCAAAGCTTTTTTTTTTAAAAGGCAAATTTGAAGGGAAGGACCGATGCTGCGCCTGAAGACATACGTGGGTTGGCCTGTCCCTCAAAGATCCGTCATGATATGGAGGGCCTGAAATATGTTCCAAGTTCAGCTGCAGCGTAACCTCTGGATGGGAAAGCATTTCCCTCCCCAGACCTGCTCCCAGGCCTGCCCTGCTCACTTCCCTCACCTAAAAATGACTTATGAATTGCAAATTAGGGAGACTCTGCATTTGATCTCAAGCATTTAACCCCATCCTTCCTCCTGCCTCTCCAGCTCCCTTGATCTCTCTTCACGCTCAGGAAGGGAATGAAAGATTGCCGCCTCCCCTCAGATCGCTTTGGAGGGTTATTATAATTACTTTTTCCAAGGCTGGTAATTAGGGGGAGGGTGTCTAAATTTGGAAAGAAGCGTGTTGCCTCTTATTATGAAGGGGGTCTGGAACTGGAGAGTCTAATCATTTATAGGTAGACATTTCTTTGGACGTAATCGTAAATGAAATCATTTGGAACGTAGTCTTGCGGAAAAAGGCACGTAGCTCCAGGTCAAACCAGATGCCTTTCAATATCTCCTAGTCTTCTCCAGCTCCTCACCGTACTTCATCTTCAACTTTTTCACTCAGATCTCATCCATAAACTGATGGGGGCAGAGGTCCTCAAAGGAATTTTTAAGATGCTCTGAGGAAGGGAGGAAGGGAGGAAGGAAGGAAGGAAGGAAGGAAGGGAGGGAGGGAGGGAGGGAGGGAGGAAGGAGGAAGGAAGGAGGGAGGGAGGGAGGGAGGGAGGGAGGAAGGAAGGAAGGAAGGAAGGAAGGAAGGAAGGAGGAAGCCGTTCATTTGATTTCTAACCTGCCTTCTTTTCAAAATGGCACAAGGATTACACCCTCCTCCAATTTGGTTCCCACTACAACAGCCTTGTGAGTTGTGTACCCACAGTTTCCTAGTGAGCATTTGCATTGAGAACTTACGCAACAAGTTTTAAGAGAACTTGGAGCTTTCCAGATACACCAAGACTACAACTCCCAGCATTCTCATTATGCAAGTTGGAAATTCTGGGCTCTAATTTTATCAGTCCCTTTTTCAAGGAGGCGGCTCTCTGTCCCCCACATCCTTTGCTTAGTTATTTATTACTTGTTTCTTTTAAAGCATGTCTACACTGACATTCTTCCCAGAGATTCTAGGTAGTCTATGAGAGGTATAAATAGTATTTAATGTGTATTAAACATTAAATAGTAATCCAACATAATTATCTTCCTCACTGCAATTGCAGGATAAGAGCAAAATCATTTTCCAAATGTGGATGCTGCTGTAGCCAAGGTAACATGTGCATGTGTGCGCACAGACACACAGACACACACGCACACACACAGTGCCAAGTGTTCAGAAGGGCAACACAAAACCTGCTGAGGATAAAAAGGGTCCTCCCAGCTGAGCCTCCAAAACTTCTAAGTAAATTGGGCACTTGCTGGGTTGACACATTGCTCCAAGCCAGGGCTGATTAAACCAGGATTGAATAAACTACAGTTGACTAGTCTTGCACAGGATGCTAAACCACGAACTGTGGCTTACAAACCACAATGTCAAGTCGGCACATTAACCTGCAGTCCACATGCCACGCCACATCACTGCTGAGTGTGGCGTGCAAATCCAGCCCAAATCACTTCTCCTTGGCCTTTGCGACTGGACCACCAAATCCCCAGGGATCCTCTCCCCACATCTGGGCTGCCCACCTGGTTGATGTGCTTCAGCTTGTCAATGATCTGGCTGATGACGGGCTCGGGTCCTTTGGCCTTAGCCTCGTGCTGTCCCAACTGAGATCGCCCTCCGTTCCTCGTGGGCGGGTGGCTGTATCTGCAGGGGGGAGACCCAAAAGGTCAGCAACGCAAAACTGTGCAGGGACATCGCCGCGTTTCACTCCGCATTAGCCAGAACCTGGAGCATCGGGGTGCACTGGTGGGGGGAGCAGAGGCTGGCCAGCCATCTGTTCAGAAGCTTTAATCTGGATTCCTGCACTGAACAGGGTTGAAGTTGGATCCCTTCTGAATTCCTGGACTCTAGGAAGGTATGGGGTCCATCAGGCAGAGCGTAAACTATTTTGACTCCTGGACCGACTTCTGAAATCCTTCAGCTGTGTTGGACCTCAACTTCCACCATCCACGGCCTCTCCTGCCCCTCTGATTCACCCAGCAGCGGGGGACAAAGAGCTGGGTATGAGATTCTCCAACCATGGAGAACAGAAACCTTGGAAGGTAGGACAGGAGAAATCAGAGAAGGGGGTGGAAATGGGGAAAAAATAAGTGCAGCAAAGGGTTCAAAAGGTCCGAAGGGCCTCAGAGAGAAGGGTGCTGCTGAAATTGGGCGCAGGGAGGGGGAGGGGGAGGGGGAGGCAAGCTCTGAAGCAGGCCACTGTCTTGAGGCCAGGCAGCTGTTGCCCTGGTGCCATCTGGTGGAACCTCTGCTCTGCTGCAAATGGCGTAGTGCCCTGCCTTGGTCACGCTTTTGCACAACCACAAGCGAAAACTGTTTCTTTGCTGCAAAACGCAGCAGCCACAGGAGATGGGGGGAAAACAGAGAAAAAGAATGCAATTCTTCCTGAGCGTCCTTCTCTCTCTCTCACTCTATCATCACTTAAAAGACCCGGCTCTGCCGCCTGGCCTGGGGCGGGCAGGGAGGATACCAGAAATGGGGTTGGCTGGCCCCTTAGCGGCCTGGTGTGGCCTCTCTTGGCCTCTTGGATCTTTTAGCCTCTTTATTTTTATCCTTATTTCTGTAAATTCTGGTTTTTATAACTTTTATAACTTTTAAACTTTTTATAATTTTAATTATGTATTTTTGATTTTAGTTGTTGTAAGCCGCCCAGAGTCCCCCGTTCTGGGGAGATGGGCGGGGACAAGGTAACTAACTAACTAACTAACTAACTAACTAACTAACTAACTAACTAACTTCGGTGAAGCTGGGACAAGGTAAATAACTAACTAACTAACTAACTAACTAACTAACTAACTAACTTCAGTGAAGCTCCATAAACCCACACGCTGGGCGGGCGGGCGGGAGGGCGGTGAAAGAAGCTACTGGGTAATTTGCGAAGGGTAACTTTTCTGCCATTGTAAATTTCCTGCCATCCTGCGGTTGTCCAGATGTTTGCAGACCAGATCTGGCAGCCCTGATTTAGATTCACGTGATGTCAAATGTGTCCCCAACCCACCAAATAATTTATTGATTATCTGGTTTAAAATAAATTTATTTATTCACCAATAGTATTTAATAAATGAATGCTTATTCTGTTTTATTTTCCTTTTTATATTTTTCATGTATTTACTGACTGTTTTTAGCTTTGTTGTACACCGCCCAGAGTCGCCTGTGGTGAGATGGGCGGCTATATAAATTGGTTCAATAAATAATAAATAATAAACTCTGGATGCTCTATTTTTTTCACCCTCTACTTTTAGGGTATGACCATTTGGAAGGGCCCTACATTAATGCAAGCCCAACACCCTGTGCTTGGACTACGCACACACAATCCTCATGTATTAAGTGGTCAATCATTTTGCAGGCCTTGCAAAAAGTGATGTTTAACCTGATGGTTGGTGGGTCTCCATACCCAGTTTGTGTTTGCTAGCTTGGACCAACGAGCCGCCTTCAGCCTTATGTGCTTATAGCGTATATACAGAAAAGCCTCCGAGCCTATGAATTAGAAAGCATTCCCTCTCCAGAGCGAAACACATGGGTTTATGGAACTTTATCAAAGTTTTTAAAGTAACGATGGAACGAAAAAGAGAAATGGGAGATTTAAGACAAATTACACTCCTTTGCCCTGTTTTTCCCATTTGGAAACCCTAGCACATTCTTACAACGTGCCATGAAAAGTTTTTTTTTCTTTTCCCCAAAATGAACCGCACCTATAGATGCAGCCAAAAGTTTTGGTGCCCCACCACTTTTTCCCAAAAAATCTCAATTTGCTGTGAAATAAGTTGAAACGGACACAAGTAAATGACACCTACCCTTCTTTCTTTCACAGTCAATAGCAGTGTTTCTCAATCTTAGCAACTTTAAGATATTGGACTTCAACTCCCAGAATTCCCCAGCCAGCCATGGTGGCTGGGGAATTCTGGGAGTTGAAGTCCACACATCTTCAAGTGGCCAAGGTTGAGAAACACCGATCTATAGAGCAGACAGTTTGCTTTCGGTCTATGAATACTTTTGCCCACAGCTGTATCAACTTATTCAAAAGAAACTCAAAGCACAAATTCTCACCAAAGCAGCTTATGAAACTTGGAGAATCTGAACAGGTTGTAGGGTTTGAGGTGGAAGTGCTGGGAAAGTGCTGACGTGGTGAAAAATTGTCCAACTAGAGAAGACTCATCATCTCCGTACACAGATGTGGGAACCAAGACTGGGCCTTGCGGATGTCCAAAATCTCTCGGCACCTCACACCTTGGCACCTGTACACCCACTTGGCATGCTTAATGGGGACAGAAGAGTTTCTCCGACGATTCTGCAATCTCACAGCCAATGGCCCTGAGGACCTCTGTCTGGAAGAGACGCTGCTCAACCTCACAGAGACGTTTGAACTGGCTCCCCAGGCCATCGCTGCTTTTAAAGCAAGCCATTTGCTCAAGTGTCACTGGAGAAAAATACTGAGGTGTTCTTGTGTTGTTCTGGAGAACTGAAGGTAGTCTGAGATTGCAGTTATGTTAGAAACACTCATCTTACGTTGGCCTTCAATCAAATAAATTCCGGAGGGGGATTGTGTTTCTTTTACGAACACCTGCTACACTTCTTCAGGGCAGTGACTCAGTCAGAGAGACATGGGTGTGCGTTTGCACTACCAAACCAAGTTCCTTTCGAAACGCTTTCAACTCTGAGCCACGCTGAACCTGAGGCAACGCGGCCTGAAGGCAGTTAAGTCTTTTCTTAGCTAGAAATCAAGACACAGTTATAAATCAGCCCAGTTATAACAGGGAGGGGAGAAAGAATCTGAGCCCGGATTCTATGGCTCTAAACATGGTTTTCGTGCAGGATTTTTTTTACAGAAAAAAGACTTGGATTGTTCACAAAAATGGGATTGTGAAATTGGAATATTAATTCTGCAGGCTCAGAAACAGGACCCTCTCTGGGAGCCCCTGCAGGTCTTCCCAAGCATGCATTAAAGCAGGGCAAGTAAAGGTGAGGCTCATTTCACCAGACAGACAGACAGTCGCTCCCCCGAGTCTCAGGGGTGCGTTGAAGAAAGATACAGCTCTGGAGAGGAAGAAGTCTCCAATTCAGTTCCAAGTCCTGTTAGGACAGCCCTTGCTGGAAGCCCACAAGAGCTGACAGGGGCCTTCTCCAAGATACTCCTCCCGCGGCAGGATGCGTAAAGGAGAGCATTTTGTCCTCAGAACACGGCCGTTTCCATCTACAAGCGGCCAGCAGGGCATACTGGGGGCGGGGTGCCCATTTCTGGAACATCCTGCCTACACCCTTGAAAGCAGATTTGTGGAAAAGAAGGAACGTGAAAGCTCGCCAGCCATGGAATTAGAGGAAGAGGAAGGAGAAGAGAATGGATGGAGTTACCTTTCCACAACTTCATGGCCGTTCCAGCAAAACGTGTTGTTCTGCACCGTGGAACTGTGGCTGCAGATATATTCTGGCAAGCTGCTGTAGAAGCCACTGTGGGCCCGCAGTTTTGCGACAAGCTCCCTGCAACAAGCAAACGCAGAAGCAGACTTGCAAGTGGACCCACGCAATTGTTTTATCCTTGCCTACCAGCCCACCTCAGGCCGCAAGAGAGAACGCAGGGGTCTCCCCGCCACCCAGGAACAGCTTGCATACCTTCGCCACTGTCATTAGCAATTTGGGCTTATGGATTATTGGGGATGACAAGGAGAATTCAGCCATTCCTCATTAAAAGATGGTAGTAAAACAAGGACAAATAGGCTGAAGAATAGCTTTTATCTCAGAGCTGTAACTATACTGAACTCTACTGTATAGTGCGATATTAATGTAGCATCAGGGGTTGTGCAATGGTGAATGGAATGTGAAGGTTGTGTTTTATGTGTTCTGTGGTTTTTATATTTCTAAAGGTGCACTGGGGTGGCATTTAATTTCGTTGTACGAGAAGTACAATGACAGTAAAGATTACAATTACAATTAGTTGTGGTGGACATTTGATGCTCAAACGGTGTGGTGTAACGCTGCTCTCTGCCACTAGGTGGCACTAGAACACTGCTATATATGCAGAAATCTGCACAGCATTTCCAAAGCACATTTTATCAAATTGTTGCAAAAAGACAATTGGGTTTAATCTGTTGCAATGCAACCAACATCTTAAACAGCAGCTCTTCTGGTGTGGCATATTCTTCCAGGAGCATGTATGCAAAAAGCTGCCTTATAAACACTATTGGTACATCTAGCCTAGAATTTATTTTGTTTTATTTTACTGATAAGCTAGCCAGTTGGAGAAGGAATCAAGGCAACATTAGAAAATTGTGTCACAAAATAGATCTTTTAAAAAAACCCACTAAGCAGAGTAGAATGATTGAGAAAGATCCTATGCAGACTTATAACACCCCTGGATTTCTGCAGCTCACTTAATGGTGCAATTTCTGTGGGCGACCTGAAAGTGGAGCCCAGAATCTACTAAGAGGTGGTCCTGGATGTTCCCCAATCACTTCTGTAAGTGGCTAATCAATGCAATTCCTGAACTTTCTACCTCTCACGGATGCAGCATTTTGCACAAAAAGCATGCAAGAATTTGCCAAAGGTAAGCTACCCAATTCCCACCCAGCTAAGAAATCACTTATGCAAATCATATCATGGAAAAACCTTGCAAATTGAGGGTACTGGGCCTTTCCAGCTAAGAAGAAATCCATTGTCTGGATCACTCACATGCTGAAAATTATGGGTGGGCAGAGTCATCCTCCAACATTTTCCCACTCCTCTTCATTCAATTTCAGGGAAGAAAATTTGCTCAGAGCCCAATTTTGGAGAAATTCTCCTGGGTGCAGCACGGAATCCTAGCGCTTATGAATCCATACCACGCGGGTGCGTCCTGCCCTTCAGTCCTTCCTTCTCCAAGATCTGCAGCGTCCCTGGCTTCTTCTGCTGCCATTCAGTCCCCAGAGAAGATCTCAGGAGAAAAACCGCCCCGTGGGTCTTCTTCAGCCACACCTAAGAGGGAGTCCTCTCCTGGGTAAATGGCAGAATTTTTCCTTTCCCTGGAAAAATTCCAAGGAATTGCCCATCCACCTTTTTTGCTCAAAAACATGTGGAGAATTTCCAAAGACTGTTTGGGTCCTGGGATTAAAAACTGCATGAAGGGTCAAAGAAAACAGCCGTTTTGTTCTGCACGTTCCTACCCAAGACTGTCCGTGAGACCCGCATGGCATACGCCAATGTGCCGAAACGTATGGGATGCGGTCTTCTCGGGAGCATTGCCCAGTTGCCGAATCCCCCGCCTGGTAAACGTGTGTTTTATCTTCCTTCCAGCGACCTTAGCCCTCTTACCTTTCCACCCCTCTGCTTCGTTTCTCATTTTCGCAGCTACGCTATTTCGGGGGTTCCTTTCAGCCCTTCAGCTTCTGCTGCGTTTTAACAGACGAAGAAAAAACAACCTGACAGCTTCATTGCGTCGTTTTCCTTGGAGACAGAATTTTATGCTTATGTTGCACAACCTCCTGACAACGATTAGCTATCAGGCGACTAATAAATCTTAGAAATAAATAAACCCCCAACTCAAAGCTATGCCCCGGCCTCATGGGAAGCAGCAGGCGGCACGCTCCGCGCATTTGCACGGGGGAGAAAACGCATCGCGGCCCCTGGGAGTGATCTGAACGCTGGCAGCCGGGAGAGGGTGCTCGGGAGGAAGCCAGCGCCTCACCCCTAACCAGGTTGTAATCAGGCCAGCATACAAAGTGGGGGGCAAAGCAAGGACAGCGACTTCCCCAGGAGCACAAAGTCAGTGTTGCGCCTCCAAGCAGGGCCAACGGGACATCCGCGCCTTTATGATGCAAAGGGGGACAACTTTCCAGCGGTGCAGCTTCACCCCTACCGGCTCGCAGCTGCAAGGATCCTCTTAAGCTCTTTTGGAGGCAAAGACCTTGCACGCGCAAGCACACCCATGCACAAACACACACGCCACTCCTTTCTTCACCCGCAGGACTTGGCCGCAACCGGCATAACGTTAGCTGGTTGCAGTTTCCTTCTGCCTTTGCTCCCTGTCGTTTATTCCAGCAGACGATCCAGAGAGGCAGCAGTCCGTCCTCTTCCGGACGAAGCAAACTGTTATAAGGATTAGTCGTGCATCGTAAAAGGGCCCAGCCAGGCCGGGGAAAAACAAACACCGGCCTTTGCGATCCACCTTGTCACCATACTCCGGCAGGCTGCGTAGCTGACTTAGAAATCAAAAAGCAGGGACAGAAACACAGACGTTACAGCTCCGTCTGCAGCGTTGGCTGCAAGTGGCACCCCACCTTGTTGCCGAGCGCATGAATGATGCCAAAACCGAGTGGGTCTCCCCAGCAATAAATAAGGTCTAGCTAATGAGGGGCATTGGGGGGTCTGGACTTCAAATGAGGGGCGGAGAGGTGGCGATGGGGAGGCAGATAAGCCACGGTGGCCTTCTGGGTGTTACTGCACATCCATTTTCATCAGCTCTGGATATCATGGGCCAGGAAAGACACGAGGGACCTGCAACCCGCCACCCAGAGCACTGCAAAGAGCATCAGTGGGGCATTCATGGTCTTTGGGAACACAGAGCGAAAGGACTTCCTGGTGTCTCAAGAGAAACTGTGGTTCACTGTGTGAAACTGATATGGTTGACCATCACATCCCAGTGGCCTTTCCCACGCGTCCGGAAGAGCCCTGTGGGAACTTCAGGCTAAACTGGTGCCAGTGGTTTTCTCACGGCAAAATCCCCACGCGAACTTCCAAGACGGGTGCGGCGTGGGCGGCTACAAGCCCCAGGCCTGTTCCAAAGATGTAGGACTCAACAGCTTCACAAGTGGGTGCAAACGGCAAGTCTTCCTTTTCATCTTTCTCAAAGGAAAAAGTTCTTTCTTCCAAGGGAGAGAACTTTACGGACACGAAATACGGAACGTACAGATCAACCGACCTTACAAAACAAGAGACATTCTTAGCAGCGTAACGCCCAGATGGCGAACATTATGTATCAGAATACAAAAAGTTGTTCCACGGTCCCATCCAGCTTTTCCTCCGTGGAACTTCAAATCATCTCCACGCCAGACGCGAAACAACTCTGATCTGTTTAACTTTGGTGTCACGCGACTTCTAAGGCATTCATGAAACTTTAAAGCTTTATCATCTAGACAAGCCACCCAAATGCCACGGGCATTCTGCTGTTTCAAATCTGGACACCATTTCCAGCTTAAAACGACATCCCAAAGGTGTCTTTCGTGATAAGATGCAATCCAATTTTCCAGCGGAGTTTTAGTTTTAGCTTTTTTTTTTTAAATCCTAGCCGCATAACCAGATGGAACAGTTCTGAATACACCTACATGAAACCGAGATGGGCAGAAATAAACTGCCCTTGATTTCTTCCACAATGCCACTTAAAACACAGACAGGGCACGAGAGCCCATCCACGTAGTCACCCAAACCACAGAACCAGCTGCTGTGCTATCAGCCAGGATCACCCTCTTTTTCAGAAAGAAAGCGAGCTGGAATAAGTGTCTTACCCAGAGTCTGGGGGGCGGGGGGATAGTACAAGAGCCCGGGGGGCTTTTTGAGCTGAAAATTGCAGCTTTGCTCCTCAAAGAACTTCTGACACTAATGATCACATTCCCTGACCGCTTAAATGCCAGTTTTTTAAAACTCCCCTGCTATATTTGAACTGGAAGGCCACAAACGACTACTTTAATTATAGGCCAAGGCTACACAATAGGCACTTTTGGACGCCTGTTATTGTCTACGTCTTAGCAATAAACAAGATGACATGGGAAACGCTCTATGTCCGGACAGGAACCGAGCCATCGCTGTGAGCTGCCCGGCTGGCATTTCCTGTTCTGGTTCTGCCTTTCTTGAAGCCTTAACCAGGATCAGAGACCCGGCGCGAGGGCAGAAGGTCGAACCCTGTGTCTGCAGGGGAACAAGAAAGTCAACGGCTAGTTAGCTCCCAGCCCAGGTCCAGGAAACACATGGAGGCTCGGTTGAGCTAAGTGGCCAGATACGGCCTGTAATTAAAGCTCTCAATTCCTTTTCAGCCACTTCGCGATTCAGATGACCCGCCCAGCCAAGCCACCAAGCAGTGAGGGCGTTCAGGACCAGGTCAAGCTCCAGCTCTCCCGGGGGATCCGTGCATACAATGGGACACGTGAAGTTCCCACAGCAAAGTTCAAACCGTGAGCCCATCTCGGTTTCCTCACCTCTTTCGACTGGATAGGGTTTCTTGGGGTTCCACCAGAGTTGCGCCCATCATCCTCTGGTCAGCAACATGGTCTTCGGGATTCCAAGCTGATCGGTGCTGCCTCTGCTGGGAAGGGCCACACAGTTTGCTGATCTGGAAGAGAAAAACCCCAAATCGGGAATTCCACAGCTTTTCGAGGCCTGATGGTCTCTAAGCCCATATTCTTCCGAGTCTTGCAGTTGCAAACCAAATCAAGTTTATAGCTGATTTGAAGTTAAGAAGATTTACACCAATTTATAGGCTGGCTGGAGAACCCTGGGAACTGAAGTCCACAAGTGTTAAAGCTGCCAAGGTTGAAAAACCCTGGTATACATGAACACAATGCTCAATCACGGTTTAGGGTTACCCTTCCACATAACACCAAGTCCCAGGCTCTAAGTACTCACTCTACAGCAAGCAAGCCAACAGTGGTTCATTGTGCCTAAGGGAACCTTACAGACCCTGATTCCTGGTTTGGGAAGAAACGTAGCATGCTCACTGCACAGGTCGGAAGTGGGCACCCCCCTCTCTTGCCTCCCTTCTTTGAGGCCACCCCGTCTTGTTACCACCACGAGCACCCCTAACTGTGTGTTTTGGCACATAAATCCAGAATGCCACATACTTGTTCCTGACGCCGTTAAATAGCAGGCATTTCTGCAGCATTTCATTCTCCCTGTCAAGAAATCTCTGCCTTAATTATGGGTTGAGATCTTGCTGGCCAGCCTTGGCACCTGGCATACACAGCTGCTCTGCTGCTCCCTTGAGTTTCACCCTTTTTTCGGGGGGGGGTGGAGTGCATTCTCTCTCTCTCTCTTTCTGCATGCCCCCCACCCCCCCGCCGCAGTGCCACAGGCAAAACCTGGTTGCAGAGCAGCTCAACTTACATCAAGGCCCCACAAACATCTTCCCTGCTCCAAATGCCAACAGTCGCAGTAGGAAGCTGGCTTAAATTTGGCTTCAGCGTCTCATTCCTGATCCATTAGTATGTCTGTGTGTCTGTGACCGCTAGAGAGTAACAGCCGGGGGGGGGCGGGGGGGCTCGGTTTTCCTTTTTGAAAAGAGGACGCAGGCTTCGTTATATGCCAAAGAATATTTCTGGGTCAGGGAAGCGCCCACCTCTGCCCCGCTTCCTACAACCCGCAGGGCTGACTTACCACTCAGGAAGAGACGACCTTTTTCCTGCAGGTTGGTCTGGGCATCTGGCACTGGCAGGTATACTGCCTCTGCATAGGTAGGCTCCCTTCCACTGAACCCAGACACGCCTATTTATTTTCAATATCGCCCAACTGGCATCGCAGGGTTGGTTTCCCTTGGCTTCTCTTGAATGTACATAATCATCACAATTATACCAAAGTAAGGCTTGACGTATCTCGCTTTGCATGTAACGCGTCTATCTCATATATTGGTTTCACCTTTTGAGTTGCCATACTGACATAAATGAACATTTGCACGATATTCTAATTTTTCGAGTTTCACCTGTATAATCTGACCATCTTTCAGATGTTTAATCCAGTGTTTCTCAATCTTAGCAACTTTAAGGGGTGTGGACTGCAACTCCCAGAGTTCCCTAGCCAGCATGCTGGCTGGGGAATTCTGGGAATTGTAGTCCACATCTCTTAAAGTTACCAAGGTTGAGAAACACTGGTTTAATCCAATCCACTATGCATGACCTATTGTTTTTCTATTTCCTTTTTCAAGCTTATGTTAACTTTATTTTTACTTTAAGCCCCCAATATTTTAGCATTTCCCTGTTGAAGAGACGCCCCGATTGATGAATACGGCTGCGGTCCCCTTTCTAGCTTGTTTTCTACCTTGCTCTCAACCTGCAGCAAGTTTGTAGAACAGCAGTACAAATAGGCACCTTTCATTTAATTAAAGTTACCAGAAGGTGACCCTCGAACCGATGTATTTCTAGTCTGCTAATGGAATTCTCTTTTTTTCAACCCAAGGAAATGTTCAAAACTTACATGGAAAGGATGGGGTATAGGACATAAACTTTTTAATAGTATTAGCCAGGCCTATTTAACATTTCTACAGGTATAATCAAAATGCTAATATATGTTAATGTTTAGTCTGTGGTTAATGTTTTGTCTTCTTAATTTCCCTTGGGCTTTTCGTGCAGATTTAAATCTGCCATGTTATTCAATGGATTGCACTGTTTCTAGAAGGCGCATCTCCCTGGCGAATACTGATTAAGGGAAGGGAACAAATATCGTATTGGCCAAAAAGGCCCAGAAGGAAGCGAAAGAAAATAAAAGGCCATCATTTCTTATTATTGGATGGCTGAAATCACCGTACACATTTGCTTCTAAGGCCCCTGCTTCCTCCTCTCTTGAAATGGGGAGATCATGAGTGCAACTTAAAGAACGAGGCAGAAGGAGCCCCTCCTGAATCAGGGCCAGGCAGGGCAACGGGGTCTACAGAAGGGCGCTCGTGTCTGCATGCACGCGCGTGTTCGTTGCGCACTCTTTCTAGAGCCTCTGCAGCCCCCGTGGCTCTCTGCCCCGCCATGACATCCCCAGGAAACCCCTGGAGCAAACTCCTCCCGGGGGGGGTCAGGCTGGGAATGGGGGGCAGCCAAAGACACACAACAGAAAATAAGAAAATAAGAACACGCGATTGCTAAAATGTATACGCTTTTATTGAAACCTGAAATGGAAGACGAACAAGTTGAAGAGTGTAGGATGAACGGGCCCAAGAATTTTGGTTATAATATACAGATGGACCGATGGGAGAAGATGTGGTTAAAAGGGCTGAAATTTACATGGTGTGATCATTTAAAAGAGACCTTTCCCCAAATGATGTATATGACACCGGAAAAATGACCCAGGATGTATAAAGGTGCTTCAAATTTACATTGGAAATGTGGGAAACATGAAGGGTCATTTTATCACGCATCGTGGACCTAAAACCATGGTTCTATAAACCGCGGTTATGCAAAACCCTGGTTACAGGTGGCATCTGGAATGTAAATTCACACTAATATATGCAATTCTTCCAGCTGGGTTAGAGTAGCTCTGAAACGATTTTTTAAAAATCTGTGACGCCTTTGCGTTCAAGGTAACAAATTAGAAAAATTATATAAAGGTAATGGTTTAAATCTAAACCTTCCTGATATGACCTCACCAGCAGCGTGAAAAGAAGACGTATTTCGTGCCCTGGAGGTGTTTCAATATTGTGACAGCTTTAAACAATTCACCCCCAAAATGTGTAAAGGCACGAAAACATAAACACTTTAAATAACACTGTTTCTATCACTTCAGTTCACACATCTTCCTGGAAAACGTGCTTTTAACCAAGATAGTGAGACCACCAACGCCGTACAGATGCCAAGGGAACTTCAGCAGAGTGGCAATACTCCCAAACAACATATCTAGGGAAATAAAAAAATCTATTAAGTAATTTGGTGCCAGAAGTAAGAGAGAGAGAGAGAGAGAGAGAAGGGTTACTAAGCTTAGAAAATGTACAAAAGTTCTCAGCCAATGAGCCAGGAATTTTATTAAATAAAGAAACTTATTGATTTGATTTGAAAGGCTGTGGGCGGCTTACAACATATCCAATAAATTAAGTTAGAAAAGGCCATTTTAAAAAACAGAGAACGAGAACAGATGTGCCATTAGGATAAACCCCAAAGTGTGGAAACTGGTAGAATAAGGCTATTTCCCAGGTATGACTCCTCAGGGCCCCAGGGAACCAGCACATTGCAAAGCAAAGCAACTGCCTGTACGTAATTTTTATTTCGAGATTGTGTCTGGCCCCAAATGCACCTCCTTAGAATATAAATGTGGTAGCAAGATGTGGTGCAGAATGTAGGTTGGAAACTGACCCCCTGCTCACTTGTGGGCATAGACACTCAGGTACTGGAGAAGAAAGGATCTCCTTTCCAGGAGGATCTCCCCTTCCTTCCTGGTTCAGATTCCGCAAAGATGGAGAAGGGTTCGTCTCCCGTCTCCAACCCAACTGCGCTTAGCTGTAGGAGCTGTCATTCTGCCATCCTTTGGGCCTGGTCAGGCTGTTTGCCTTCCCGTGTGCTTCTTGGTGAACATCTGACAGTTCCACCACCCACGATGATGGCTTGAAAGAGGGCTGGCTGAGTTCAAGGAAGGAGACAAGCCACCTGGTTGGGCACAGCAGGTGACGTTGCTCCCGAGGGGGAGCGGGAAATTTTAGCAGGCTAAGTCTAGAAGAGGAACAAACCTTTGCAGAACATCTTAAAAGTCAAGGTTGGCAACATAAAAGTCACCGAAAAGTGCGTCAACGTGAGGGGAGACGTAGAATTCCAAGTGCGCATCAGCCACGGATGCCGAACATCCCCGCGAATCTCCATGCAGAACTGAGGAATACAAGCCGAGCAAAAGCGCGTTTTCTGGAAATGCTTTGCACGCTAAAAATCCTAGGCTTGCTTCCTCCTTCAGGAAGGCTGCAAAAGACCCTGAGTGGAAAGTCTTGGAAGGATGAGAGCTGAAGATGCAATCTGGGCCCTTCTGCACAACTGGGAAGAGGGGGGGGGGGCGAAGGGTGGCCCAGCGCAAACTGCTTCTAAGCGGGTTCTCCAACCTCTGCAAACAGCTGTGGGCAACTGGAAAGGACAAAGCCTTGCGCTACTCTGATGTAACTAAGGTGGCCGAGCCCAAATTCTTTTTCTTGAACAAATCAAAGGAAGTTCTTCATTAGCAGGGGTGTAATGGATTAATAGCGAGAAAGATGAAATAGCCGCTTTCCTTGTTAAACAACTGGCCCAACCCAATCAGTGCAAACATTTAGAAAGACTGCAACCAAAACATGCAATCATGGGCTATAATGAACCTCACAATTTCTCAAGGGGTTCCTGTTCCTGCAAGAGAGGCTTCTGTTTTTCTACCTCGATCTCCTTGTGCTGGAAATCTCTTGAGAAGGCCTTTGGAGGGGCTTTGGAGGCGACTTTCTTGAGGGAGGGGACAGAAGGAGATCCTCCCTACTTCCTCCCGCGTGACGCCACTGTGTGGGAAATGGGGGAAGCCAGAGAGGCTGTACACAACTGAACAGGGTTTGTGAAGAAAGACGGAGGGCTCACACCTATCCCTTGGCTGCCTCACAGCCAAGTAAGGAGAACGTCACAAAAGTTTTACAGAAGTGCTGTACTTCTGAAAGTCCTGACAAAGGCAGAAACTCTCTTCCACCAGAAACTCTCTTCCTCCACAACAATTAGTAGCACAGAAATGCAGGATAATTTTTTCTGTCTGGAGCTAACTAAAATTTAACTGCAGAGTTTCAAAAGCCTTACAGGTAGTTCTTGACTTACGACCACAATTGGACCGGAACTTCCATCACTAAGCAATGCAGTCATTAAGTGAGTTACACCTGATTTTATGACTTTTTTTGCTGCAGTTGTTAAGCGAATCCAACTTCCCCCATCGACTTTGCTTGTCGGAAGCCCTCTGGGAAGGTCGCAAATGGCGATCACGTGACCCCCAGGACACTGCAACCATCGTAAATACATGCTGGTTGCCAAGTGCCCGAATTTTGATCACGTTGCTGCGGGGAAGCTGCAACAGTCATAAGTTGAGGACTGGCCGTAACTCACTTTTTCAGTGCCGTCATAACTTTGAATGGTTGTAAGTTGAGGACTACCTGTATTCCAAACTCGTTGCTTCCATGATGCAAAGAGGACTTTCACAAGAATGAAAAAGATTCACCGAGCTGTCTGGGGAGAAGCAAGCCATTAGACCTGCAAGAGGGAAGCTTTTTCTAAGGTGATTTGCACAATTAGCTACCGCGCTGGGCTTCTGATCCCTGTCGTTGTAGTCAAGAGCAATATTCTTGGAAACGGAGCATTAACTTGTCCCGCAATGACTTTAATAAGGCCCGGTACAAGTTGCTGCTCATAAAACCAGAGCAGAGGATGGAGGACAGCGCTGAGACGACCCAATCTCCTTAATTAGGCCTCTTTCTCCTTCCCTTCCTCCCTATTAGCAACTTAACAGCAAGTGTACACATTTATATAACGCCGCTCTAGTTCTGCATAACAAGAACGCTGGCCATTTAATTAACAGTTGGTAGAAGTAATCACAATTTTGGAAAGGATGGAAGCATCCTTGTAAAGGCTCCCATCATGTTTAGATTTACATTCCTATCAAGAACCTCCTCTGGAGCCGGGCCAGGAAGATGATAACAACCCAGAGAGATCCATCAAATTACTAGTGTTTGTCTGGAAGACTGGGATAAAAAAATGCCCTCTCACTTTAATCTCCCTTGGAGAGCCAACTTGTACATGGGCACAAAAGTCACCTTCCTAGGGCCCTGGCAAAATTGAACCCCAAAAGTGATGGTCTATTGCCCCCTTCCAAAGTCTAGGATATGAATGGGGCACGTGAATTTTCAGCTCTTATCTAGGTCTCTTTAAACTGCAGAAGAAGGATGCACTATCAGATTAAATCTCTCCTAAATATACTTTCAACCAATATAAAACGGCACATACACACCCGTTAGGGTCAGTTAACACCATAAATAGTTTTTGTCTTCTAAAGCAGTGTTTCTCAACCTTGGCAACTTTAAGATGTGTGGACTTCATCTCTCAGAATTCCTCCAGCCAGCTCTGGGAGATGAAGTCCACACATCTTAAAGTAGCCGAAGTTGAGAAACACTGATCTAAGACATGGGCTTTTCTCTTCTAAATGGGCTGGAACAACGCCATGATCAATGTCACACTTGTGTCTCTGGGTCTTCTATAGATTCCTCTTCTCACCCTTGAGAAGACGGGGCTGAACTGGTTGAGTAACCTCTTATTCCAGCCTGCTGCCATCTGTACCAGTTGCCAATCCATTTCCAGGCTCAGATTTAAAATGCTGATTTTACCCGCTAATGCACCAAATGGTTCGTCCCTTGGTCTTGCCCACCTGGTCTCTTAGATCAACAAGCTCAGATTCATCTCCAGGTACCCCATTTAACCCACAAAGTGGCAATTTTAAGAACCTTATTCATTCCTGTTGATTTTCTTCTTATCTTTCTCTGCTTTCGCTTTGATTTGGGGTGTTGCATCTCTACCTCCCCCCTTTCGGTTTCAGAATTTTTGAAGCTCATATTTATTGTTTGCACTTATATTTCTGTTTTACTTCTGCACTACCTAGGGAATTCGAATTACTTAGATATTTAAGAGCATAATAAACGTACAAATAAAGGCTGTCTTTTAAGATGAGGCCCCCATTAGGAAATATCCCAGCCATGAACCATAGAAAACATCAATGTCCATTACAGAAAGATATCTCGTTAACGGCAATAAAAATGATTTAGAGAAAAGGTCATGTCCTATAATAACAATTCTCAGCAATTAGGCATTTCTTCCAGACTGCAGAACCTACTCATCCACCGTTGATGCTGTTAACCAGTACAGTGAAGCATTTGTTAAGGCTCAGATATGTTCAGCTACACACGCAGGAATCTGCAATCACGTTTCTGACCACAGTGTCACTGTGACCTACACAGCCAGAGGAACTACATAAAAGCCAATTTCCAGCAAGAATTTAAACAGCCAGTTCAGAGTGAGGGCAATGCTTCCAGCACTGCCATGCCCTTACTCTGCACTGGATTGCTGGAAAGTCAGGGAAAAGCAACGCTGAAATTGCAACTTGCCAGCTTTCCCAAAGCACATCGCACTCCTTTGGGACCTCCGGAGGGAGAGATGGAGATCAGAAAGACACTGTTTGTCCTGGCAGCAGCCTTCTTTCAGCACCCGCCCACAGCCCGAATGGATATTTTTCGAGGTGAAAACATTTTTAGTTTTTTTCAAATCTCCTCCAAGTCTATCCACCTGTCTGAGCACAGGGATAACATTTGGCAAAAGACAGAATCACCTGCAAGCAATTTGCAGCCCAGCAATGTTAAATGAGAAGATTCTCAGAATTGCCATTTCTTCAAACCCCTAAAACAACTTTCAAAGAATGCAACAAATCATCTCTGTACTTTCTCTGCCCACAAATATTGTGGAAAATTTCTAAATCTGATTTCTCATCCCCTGGTTGATCCCAAGGTGCAGGAGGTGTTAAAACTACCACTCGTGTGGCTGTGTATTTCGCCTGCGGCCTTAACGTCAGAGGGCCTTTGACCGCAATCGCTAATCATCCAGGGCTGCCAAAGTTTTTGAGGAGAAATGCCAGAGATCAGCCAACTTACTAAATTAGGTTTTCTTACTTACAAGAACAAATCTGTGTCTGGGCTGCCACCTTTGGGAAGCAGATGTCTGAATATGTTCCTGCACAAAGTAATCCCTGAACGTGGGAAAGTACGTGGCTAGCCAAGAGCCGTTTTCCTGGCATGCTTGTTTTCTAAGTGCGAGGATTTTTTTTTCCAGTTTGGAGGAGCATCATATGAGCCCTCATCTGCAACCGTCTTGGAGGTGGCACCGCCCTGTGCCCTTGGAGGGCACCACATTGAGAACAATAGACTGAGGAGTGCCCCTGTTGCCACATCTTTGCATAAAACAGCTGAACCCAAAAGATAACCAGGTGTAAAAATTATTAGAGATCAGATGCCTAACTAAGGGAAAGTGCCCGAGGACACAAAATTCAGCAGGAAAATAAGGCAGCTGATATCTGGAAACAGCTTCTTATCCATTTGGGGTGTCTCCTCCCCCAACCAGACTTGGGTCTGCGCCCAAGTTCACATTCACCTTGGGCGCCCACATACAAAAACGCATTGCACCCGCACGATCTAATTCACGTCATTCCCGCAAGGATGTCACGATGTGCGTGAAGCCCCTTGCACCCCGCGCACACCCGCCTTTGGTCCCTCGAGATGCTAACAGACGAGACTCCCAATAGCACAGCTTCTCTGTTCTTCGGGTACCAACGGAATGGATTTCATTTCATACCATGGTTATTTATTAGGCTTCCTACCCAACCTACTCTCACCATAAATTGCTACCGCGGAGTCACTGCTACCAAAATAGATCTGAGCTTCTCCTTCCCTGTTTCCTCCCGTTTCTTGCTGGTGTCGTTTTGCAACGCTTTGTGACGGCGAGGAACAATGAAGCACCTGACACTTTTCTTTAGCAGCATCTTAATCAAGAGTCTCCCCTGGTTATCCATTTGAATCTTTGTTTACCTTTAATGTACCAGTAAATTGTTCACGAGTTATTAACCCCAGAACAGAAAAGCCATTTGCTTAAAATCACCTGCCTTTCCCTCTCTCCTTCTCCCCCCGCCCAAAGGCAGCGAATGCCTTGCAATTAGAGAGCTTTGCTACGGCAGAAATTCTTCATCCCATTTCATGGCTTCATTTAGTTTACAGCCGCGTTTCTCAAACTTGGCAACCTTAAGTCATGCGGACTTCAACTCCCAGAATTCCCAAGCCAGGCACGCTTGAATTCTGGGAGTTGAGCCCACATGTCTTAAGGTTGCCAAGTTTGAGAAACACTGGTTTATAGGAAGGGTTACATTTGCCACTTGCTCGGGGTCCTCCCCTGCTTCCCTTCCCTCTGCCACCACCCAAATAAAACTCCCCAGCCTCTTGCCCAATTACACACCAACATGGAGCAGGGTGTCTTGTGCCTGGCCACAATGATCACACAATCATCTTAAAATCACAGCAGGTAGAGAAACACCAGGAACCTTTTACTGTCCATAACCCTGCCATACCAAGGCCTACAATACGATCTCAGCTCCTTCCAAGTCCTCTTCACAAGGACAGAGATGCTGGTTAAACAAGTCCAAAATGTCTCCTGTGACACGTCTTTATGGAACCCCATCAGCCAAGCATCAACCATTGGCTCTATGTGTTATAAATGGTCCATCACCTTTCTCTCCCCGTGAGAGAAGGCAAGTTCCTTTCTTTGTTAGGGGGACTTTCCTGTAACACTACCAACGTACCGCCAGCACCCCATGCACTAGCAAATGGCTCCAGTAAAAGGAGAACTCACAGTTGTGGCCAACTTCCCAGCATTCTTGCGCATGTAAGCGATTGCGTCCTGAACCAAAGAGAAGAGGTTGAGGAGTACATGTTCGATGTCATAAGTGCCCTTCATGCCCTTCACCATTCCTTCCAGGGAGCGGAGGTATTCCCGCCAGTAACTGTCGATTTCCACCACGCTGGCCAAGCATCCCTGCAACACACCACCACAGAATCCTGCGCACGGTTTGACTGTAAGGAGGTCCTGGCACTGGGGGCAGTACCACATCTTCAGGAGCGCCCGTCCACAATCCTTGCTGAACCTCAAGTGATCGGTGGTGTTGACCACTTCAATGCCAAGGTTGAGTGCCTGGAGGAAGACCCGAGTCACCTGTAGGGACTTGGACACCTGGGTCATCATGATTTTGGGGAAGGGGCCAAAAGCTTTTAAGTCTCGCCGGGCTAGCCGCAGACACTCCGTGGTCTCAATGGGAGGATCGGGGGCTCCTGGATTAATCACAGGCGGGTAGATCAAGGGGAACAAGCTGTCAAAGAGCTCATCCACCATGTCATTGACGTTGATATCCGAACCCAAGATGGACAAGGAGATGTCGGTAAAGAATTCCCCCACCAATTTAAAAGTTCTGGCAGCCACATGGCGGTAGTAATTCCTGAACATTGAGTTGGTGTAGTTCCTGGCGTGCCGCACTACCATTTCAAAGGCTTCTGAAAAACAGAAAGGGAAGGGAGAAGGTGGTTAGTAAGCAGGCAAGACAATCACAACAGGAGCAGCAAGGATTCAACTGGGTTTCTGATGGGGTCAATTTCAGAGCCCGTAGCAAGCACCTTTGAAAGAAAATAAGGAATGAGTATACAATAAAGGTAGTCCTTGACTTACGATCATTTGTTTAATGACTATTCAAAGTTACGACAGCGCTGAAAAAAGTGGCTTACAACTGGTCCTCGCACTTACAACCGTAAACTAAATGCAGGACCCCAGATTCAGCCATCCAGCCAGCTTGCTTGATCTCCAACAGCTAAGCGGGGCTTGGCTCGGCTGACCCTTGGATGGGACACCCAAGGAAAGCCCAGCTGTAGATTAGACTGAGAAATTTAAAAAAAACTTTTTGGAAGAAGGCTGTAGTAAATCAGCTACAGTATATCATTAGCATCTGCTTTCCCATTTGCTTTTGAATTTGATGCTTGCCACCCAGAACCTGCCAAGCACAGTCAACTGAGTAAATTCTGCTGCCAGGCAAAGGAGGCTGCTGTGGGACCACCAGACGTTAAGCTTCATTCAAAGAATACAGGAACTCCCCAGTTTACGAACAGAGTTCCATTCTCAAGGTCTGCCCTTAAGTCGAATTTATATGTAAGCCAGAACAGTATTATTGTATAACACTGTATAAGTCAGTGTTCCTCAACCTTGGCAACTTTAAGATGTGTGGACTTCAACTCCCAGAATTCCCCAGCCAGCTGGCTGGGGAATTCTGGGAGTTGAAGTCCACACATCTTAAAGTTGCCAAGGTTGAGGAACACTGGTATAAGTAGTATTGTGTAATGAACTCTAACCACTGTGTCTTTAACTCAAATTTTGCTACAAGAGGCTCCGTTCTTAACCCGGGGACTCCCTGTATTTTCCTTCACATCCAGACTGGTGCCCCCTTCCCCAATAGACCAGTCTTTCCAGCCCTATTATGGGGGGTTTTCTGGCAGGAAGAAATAAAAAGCTGGGCGAATTCAGGAGAACAACGCCCAGGCGCATGGATCCTCTTTCTCTGTCCGGAGCGCCCCGCAGGCCCTGGGCAGAGGAAACAGACACCGACATTTCCCACTAATTTGGTCCCCAGCCGCCTATCCCTGCTCCGTGGCCGAGCCCTGCGCTGCTCCGGTGATCCGGGAGCTCCTTCCTCCCCGCCAGCCTGTGAATTAGCACAGCGAAAGGGAAAGAAGAGGGGATCATGGCAGGCCGGCCTTAGATCTTCTTTGAATACTAAAGAGTCACCCCACTTTGGGCTCCCAAACCTCGAGGGCACCATTAATAAAGGGGTGGAAACTTAGCCAGCAGCTCAGCAGTTTGCAGGTCACGAACCCCGCTCGGCAGAGACGCTTTCAACGGCGCCAGCCAGAGGACGTGAGCCCAGCGGGGAAACGGGCACAGTGCACCTGAAAGCGATTCCCATGAAAAATTTAATTTTGAAAGCCCAGAGGTGTTGATGCTCCCCTTCCTGCTCCCAGCTCACGTTCGATCCAAACAGAGACTGAGTTACAGGCATTTATATCACGGGGTCCCTGCAGGAAGACAGAGCTGAAAATTAAGTCACTTAGCAAGGTTAAAAGAGTAGGGCCTGGAGTGCCCAGCACCTTTTGATGAAGGTTGCCGTTAAACTCAAGCATATCACGCGTTAAAATAAAGTTGATTGTGCATCAGGCACTTTAGACCTTCTGCTGCTTCTCCCATCAAGGTAATGATGAGGATGATTTATTATTATTTTTATTAGTATTAGCCACATAATCACAAAGCAACTCAACACAACCTACAGAGTTTAAAAACACATCACAAAACCTAACCAAATAAGCAACCAATAATAAGAAGGAAAAAAACAGCAAGTTAGGGAAATACAACAATCACTGAAATATCACACATCAGATAGGAAGCTGGCTGATTTCTGCTTGGAGAAAGAAAGAGACCAACCCCAAAATTGCCGCAGCCCCAAGCTAGAGCTCTGGATGGCAGAGGCCAAAAACCACCAGTGGAATGCCAAGTTTTTATACCCGATGAGATTTGTACATTGGGGCAAAACGAGGCTGGTTGGTCGGTTTCCGTGATTTAGCATGTAGCTTGAGCCTAGCAAGCTTGGGTCCATGGTTTAGCACGTCATGTGAACTCAGCCAACTGAGGCTTTTTTCCCAATAAACCATGTTGAGACAGGCCAAGATGTAGCTTGGTCTGTGAACCCAGCGCACGGTTGGCTGTATGCAGGTATAAAAGAGCCGACTGCTAACTTAGCAAGCGTTCCAAATCCCTCCGGGGACGCGGGGTCTCTGTAGCGCTATGCTTACACAACCGTGGAGAAAATGCCCAAGGGGACTGACCCCAAACAAGGGAAAGCGATCTGCAGACAGGAGTTTGGCCCTTCCCGTTTTCAAAGAAGAATGAGAGAGTAAGATCCACGTCATACATCCAGTCCTAACGAGTTTTCTTCGGTCTTGGTTGAGCCAACTGTGTGAACGCAGACGCTGTGCTCTGGAAACCGTGGTTTACAGCTCACCCTGCTGCACAAACCCAACAAGCCGTGACTCAGGGAAGCTAACCCCTCCTCTCCACTTCCCAACTCCAGCCCTTCTCTGGAGTTGTCCATGGTGCTGCAAACGTCAACACCCTTTGCTTTCTGGGCCCGTCACCACCATCCTCTCACCAAATTACAGTAAATCAGCATCTTTATCCTACGCAGTTGAACTGCAGGAGGACCGTTCCCTCTGATCTGCACCCAACACCAGGGGTGGAGGCCTTGAACCATGAAAGAGGTGTCCAAACACACGAGCACACCCTGCAGGTCTCTTCTCAACTGTGGCTCTCTCCCTGGCTTCATGGCGGACGCTCCCTTTCTAGGTGGTTTAGCTATCCCAACTTGAAAGTTCAGATAGTCATAACGATCGTGGCCTGTCCACCCTATATAATCGCACTAGGGTTCATTCACCAGCCTTCCTTGTCTACCCCCGGAGAGCCATTTTGGAACAGACCAATAAACTTTTGAAAGATAAGAAGAAGAAGAAGAAAAAATTCCCATTCCTAGTAGAACTTTTCTTTAATTAATGGATGCGGCCTGAGATAATTTAACATCGTACGCCACTGCCGCATTAAACTTTATGTAGCTTTTCGGATGTCTAATTAACATACATTGCAACCAAGAGCAGGGAGGACAGGGAAGGGTGGGAGGAAGATTCATGATTAATTTTTACAATTTCCAGTGCAGGGGAAAAAGAGAAAAAGAACTCGTAATTGAATACAACACATGGCCCAAGGCAATGGGTCTGGAGTCAGGAGTCATCTTTGAAGAGTCTGCAGGAAAAAAGGCCCCCGGGGAATCAATTCTAAATAAAACTCAAGGCCGACGGGAACCAAGGGACACCAATCTTGTCGTGCCACAATCTACCTGTAAATCAACGAAATGGGTGCAATGGGGATTCTTTGTTGATGCACTGTTGAACTGCCAGACCAAAGAACAAGATTATGGCCCCCTGGCAACACAGCATCTCGACTGGCTGGGGCTGGTAATCATTCCTGCCAGAAAAACTTTTCAGGTCTTAATTCATCTCTTTCCAGAGGCTGATCAAATATTTGTTCCTTTTTTAACTCAGGGTTTTTCTGGTTTCCTGCATGTTTAAAAAATGCATTCCACTATTTTATTGGATTGGTTTTTTTATTATTATTATCAGATATTATCAGAAAACCCTGTCACCTTTGACTGGTGCAATAGATTTTTTTAAAATGAAAAAAGCCATCTCTGCATTTTCATAGATATGTCACATCAGAGATATTTCTTCCTCTCTTTCTGGTTAAAAGAAACTAAGGGAGATTCTCTGCATATAATGAAAGGCACTGTGGTATATTAACAATTTAATATTGTCAACATTACACCTATGCTGACGGATATAATACTGGGACACAACACTTGGAAAGTAAGATGCCAGGCTGAATTTACTGATCAAACTTTATAAAGTCTGCTTCAGGAATTATCCAATGCTCCCTAAACTTGCTTTTCCTTAGGAAATGCTTAAACTTTCAGCCCAAAAGGAAACAAGGCATGATGGAAATGATCCATTCTCACACATGTGGCCAGAGAGGGCTGGTGGAACTGCAGGGGACTTCTTTTCCTGCTCCCTTTCCCCCACCAATCAACAACAACTCCACTTCTGCTCTTCCTTCCAGATGGGACTGGAAGAACCTCTTAGGAACCTGACATTTCATTAAAAAATTAAGGCGATTTCCTTTCACCCGGCTCATGGAGAACAGCCCTCCACCCCAGTCAAAGCAACTCAAAGGAGTCCAATTCTGCTCTGAGTTTTCCAGACATTCGTCTGAGGAAACATCAAACAATCCAAGACTTCAGCCATGCTTTCTTTTTCTACTCCAAATATTGACAATAAAATGCTCTTATCCCCTTTTAACACAATCACCTTTTCAAAACTCTGAAAGAAGATCAGAGTGTTCCAGAGCAAAAAAATGGGCTGTGTCTTACATTGTGGTGAGTTCGTCTTTGCTGGGGAGACCTGCAGAAATCCAGCACTTGCAAACAGTGATGGACCAGAGATGGTCCATTCCAAACACTGGCTGCTTTCAGAAGATACCCGTCACTGGGACATGGGCTGAGTTAGTGCATTGTGGGAACACCATTACCAGTCTGGGGCAGTTAAAAAAGGTTCTCCAAAAGCAGCCTGCAGATATTTGGAGGGTTAAAGCAACATCTGTCACATACCTCTATATGTGGCTGCTAGGAGTCGAAAACCACTTGATGGCACATAATCAATCAATCAATCAATCAATCAATCAATCAATCAAAGCAACCTCCCCCAATTAGCCCCATCATCCAAACTCAACCAGGGTTGCGTTTCTGTCTATGCACCCAGAGTAATATTTGTAGTCATTACAAGTTCAAAACTAGCTGGTTTGAATAGTATAGCATTAGGTGACCAATTATCTCCAATCAATCATTCTGAAGAGATTTACCACCACCCCACACACCCCATGAAGTCGTAGAACAGACTTTTGTTCTCATAAATTGGGCGCCAAAGCAATTGAAAAAACAATTTTGAGTTTCTTTGTATTTCACACAGCAGTGATGTCTCAATGTATTTAATTGGGGGAGAAAGTTGTTTTCTTTCTCCACCTTTGGTCCTGGATTGATAGCAAACAGATGTATTGCTGCTAATTACCTACTAACAGATTTAATAAATACAACTACAATATCTCAGTTTGGGGGCAGTGTGCAATCTTCTGCTTCAACAGGCCTTTAAAATTAAATGCATCTGCCTGCTTCTTCAAAGGCAAATAATGAATTTTTCATCAACCCAGGAACCAGGAGATCCACCACCTACATTTACAGCCAGCAATTATTTAAGTCCAATGCAGCCAAACCATATTTTAAAACTAGAATCTATCTATTGCTGAGGCCTCGTTCATTTATTTCATACTTAGAATTTATTAACTCTTCCCTGCAAAATGCATGTCTGGCAAATTGCTTGGGTTGTCACCATAAATCCCAAAGGTGCTTAAGGAGACCACACGGAGCGGGGGGTCTTCCCCGGGCCTCGGAGAGTGTGGAGTGCCAACCCAGGAAGGCCTGTTTGAGTAAACTGGCTGACAAAAAAATGGATGTCACGGGAGATCCCTTCTTCCACATAAACTCAATGCTGGAGATCAAAGCTGTATATGTTGAAACGTTCTCTCATATACAAAAGACCAGAGCAGTGTTTCTCAATCTTGGCAACTTGAAGATGTGTGGACTTCAACTCCCAGAGTTCCCCAGCCAGCCTTGCTGGCTGGGGAACTCTGGGAGTTGAAGTCCACACATCTTCAAGTCGCCAAGGTTGAGAAACACTGCTCTAGATGTTGCAGAAATCTTAATTAGTTCTGAATCTATTGACCCTATAGGACTTTCTTTTGGAAAAGGGGGGCGGGGGTGGTGGTAAGATTGATTAAGGTCTACTGGATCTCTACCAGGATTGGCCAATGCACGATTCCTGCAAATGCTCAACCGCGCCCCAAAAACCCTTAAAAAAATTGCTACTAATTCGTAATAAGTCATTGGACATATGTGGAGAGTGATCCTATCCAAATCCAGATACAAACAACGTCCTTTGAATTTTCCAGAATTCTGCATCAGATTGGATTAACATTAGCTATGGTTTAAAGATTGATTATCATTTAGCCATTCGTTAATAATTAGCAAAGGGAAGGGGGCAAAAACTGCTGGGGCATTTAGCCTCACTACTAAGATGGGTGCTGGAAGAGATGGCCGATTTAATGGGATCAAACCTTTCCTAGGAGCTACGCAGATGCCAGGTTGCACCCAATTTGCTTGAACAAAGAAGCAAATTAAGGGTTAATTTCACATGTTTTAAAGAAATTGTCAGCCTTACAGGTAAACCAGACAGGAAACACGACCAGATAAGCTAATTCTACTTTACTATAGAATTACATTAACAGAATCTTGCAAGTCTGAAAGTACAATTCTTTCCCCCGCTTTACAGCCTGAGAAATTAGGGAAGGTCCACCCATTATACAGCTGCGGGCTATGCCCTCTCTTATCTGACCATTCCCTAGGCTGCATCTCTTTGCCCCGTCTCTCAAGGTCTTTCTCACATACCACTACAGAAATACACAAAATAGATTGACTCAAAAATATTTTGGAACCTACGTTATTTTTTTAAAGACACCCAACAAATGCTTTATTTTGGGTGGGGGAATATAATTTAAAAAAAGCCATGCCAGACTCACAGAGACTTCTTCCACATGTCAGGATATGATATATCACATAAACTTGAGCCAAGATTTCAGGGGAAACAAGCTAGCCTTCCCTGAATGAGAACATGTGTAGTGTTGGGTTAAGGTCTTGGGCTAGGGGGACTGAAACCCAGATACTAGTCCCCCTCAGCCCCAGAGGCTCCCTGGGGGTCTTTGGGGGTCCCTCCCCCTCTGCCCAACCTATCTCACAGGGTTGTTGTTGTGGGGCAAAACAGGAGGAGTGTTAGGAACACCCCCTGAAGAAAAAGGTGGGCTATAAACCTAACGCAAACTTATGCAACTTGTAAAAGTTTGCAAATGCCAGGTGTTAAGATGGAGAGACAGGTGGTTGATCAATAAATAATCAGAAGATGCTTTGGAGCAGGAAAAGCAGACAGAAGACATTGTCGGAAGCTGCCTTAAGAGATCATCCTCCCCACGTCGAGAATACATATTTTATAACATTTGCATGCGGGAACCAACTGAGAATACACTTTTGAAAATGGTTAAATATTCATCCCCAGTACTGAAAACGTTCAGACTCATGAGTTTTGCTGTTGCAGCTGCCAAATATGGGGGAGATCAGGATCAGCACTGCACTGCCTCGTGGCAAGGACTCCACACTCACATTTAAACCACAGTTTAAAGCAAGCTCAGCCCCATGCAAAACTCCCCCCTGGTTTTTCCTCTGGCCTTTATGACTTCTCTGAGCATCAAATTCTGTTCCAGGCTCTGCAAAGCCCCCCACCCCCAGGGAGGGGGAGGAGAAAAATTCATCCTGATTTGCTGCTAAAATTTGGTCTCCAACGAACGTTTCCATTTTCGGTTGAAGGCCAGCTGATTCATGGCTTCTGATGGCAGAAAACGAATGCCTTTTTTAATTAAAGAAAATAATCAGGACTTGTTTCAATCTGAGTGTGAGCAATCATTCCCTTTCAAAATCTCTCTTCGGGTCAACCTGTGAATTCCAGGGGTTTAATTACTCAAATGCAGAGGCTGGACTTCTCTGCGGAAGAACTTCCTCAAACGTTATCTAATTTTACCCCTTTTGTAAAAATGTTCTCTTTCTGTGGAGGTGCTCATTTCCAGAATGGATTGTTTTGCTCTTTTGTAACATTCACAACGAAGAGCGACAATATACAAATATTTCTCATAAATAGAATAACGTGATTTTACCGGTACAGTCATCAGAAGTGCAAAATCTGAATTAGGCCTTTTTTAGAGAAGAGACAGGAATTGGGGAACAAGACCACCCCTTCCGCCGCTCTCTGATTTTGCTAATATCCCATTAATGCACTATTAAATTACTCTCAAATTTAATACCTGTTAATACAAACAAATCAAAGCAGCTGAGAATCCAAAGAAAAAAATTAGTATTCAGAACGAAAAATACAGGAATTAGGTAGCAATCTGGCAATTTAAGGAGCATTGAGTTAGACAGAAATGGAGCGTCACATTTTCAAATGATCCTCTACAGGCTTTAATATTGATTATATATTTTAATGCTTTCTATTCTCTTGGCATTTTCTAAAAGTGTCCAGCAGTAAGATTTTGAAAGCAAGCTGAGGACTGTGCTAACAATGATATTTTTTCTTTTGGGGGAAAAAAATGAAAACATCTTTCCTTCAAGATTCAAAACTGGGGATGGGAAAAAGCATTATTTTTTAAAAAGCAGGAAAACTCTAGGGAACTATTGCTTTCTCGTTGTATAGATCTGAGTGAACTGTGATTCTCTCTTGAGACCAAAACTGAGAAAGAGGCTAAAATGAAGACTTTATCCATCAGCCAGACAGAAATTCTATTCATCCAGTAAATTCCACAGAAACAAGGCCCTGCCTAGGAGCCAACATTTGCACCAAAAGATGCAACAGTAGTTATTTCCAGCTCCCCCAATATCAAAATTCTCCCTGCATAACTCCAAAAGCTGACCTCCCGTCGCCTGTAAAGTCGTCCTCTTGCTTGGCAGAGGGAAGACCAGGTCTGTGGGGAACAATGCAGCTGAAGGAAGGGGGCTTTAAGACAAGAGCCAGCCTTTGGGGTGAAACCCAAAAGGGGGGCAGGTGGGTCCCTCTTCAGGAGCAGGAGGGAAAAACAGAAGATTCAGACAAGGCACGAGAAAAAGGAAAGCAGGATCTAAGGAAAAATACCAGGAACAGGAACCATGGTAATTTAGCTTGGGCCAGGACTGATTAAAGGGGCCAAGTTGCAACCAGCAAAATCCAAGGACAGATTTCTAGTATTTGGAAAGCTCCCCGGTTCACAAACCCAGCAGCTGCTGCTTGCGCGTTTGCAAACTCCAGACTGACCAAGAATTCCCTCGTAAGGTTATTTCTAAGGAAAGAGAAATAATTTTAAAATTAGCCATTTCTTTTATAACCAACTCTAACACTCATAATGCAATAAAGACAACACTCGGTGCCCCCCCACCTTCTACTCCTCCCAACCTCCACTTAAATTGTGCCTCCGTCTCTTCTTTCCAATATCAAAAAAAAACAACGCAAAAGAGAAGAACGAGAATAAAACGGAACGGATGGAAATAAAAAAAGATGGCAACATATAAAATTTTAACTGTGTTCTGCATAAACGTTGGAGAATGCCATATTGAGACGCACTTAAGTTGACAGTTTCTTTTTTAGCATGAGCTGGTTTTCCCTCCCCACTGACAGCTAAACCCACTGACTTGCTACTGATGTCAGCACAGCTTTCCAGTCTTGGTAAAATCATTCTTTTTGTTATCAGCCCTGTCTTCTTCAGCCTCTATTTTCTGCTGAAAGAACACTTAGAAACTGGTCTCCATCCTTAAACCATTTATTAGCAATGAAAAGAAATGGTTTATGTCAGAACTGAGATGTTCCAACTCAGCGCTTCTCAACCTTGGCTGCTTGAAGATGTGTGGACTTCAACTCCCAGAATTCCCCCAGCCAGCAAGGGAAGGCTGGCTGGGGAATTCTGGGAGTTGGTCCACACATCTTGAAGCAGCCAAGGTTGAGAAACACTGATGTAGGCATTAACAAGGCAACGTTGTCCAAGGGCCAACATGTTTCCTCCTATATTTAAAGGTATAGTTTTTCTTCTAGAATGGAATGGATGTTTTAGTGATTCTACAGTGGCCTACTACCTTAATTGAGCTGTACCCCCACACCACTTTTTTTAAACCGAAGGAAATCCAAGGGTGGTATTCATAGGAATGACAATAACTTTGGAAGGCTTTGTTGCAAAGTCAAGAGTCAAGTGGTCTGCCCCGAGACCAATTTAAAAAAAGACCTCAAAGCTGCAAGCTTTGCACGGCTGGAGGCGTCAAGAGAGACGCGTTTTACCATTTGCAATCAAAGCTTCTATGCATGTCTGCATGGAGATATATTAGAATCCTGTAGAAAAATTAATTTCTGCAACCTCCATTATTCCTTTCATCCACTGCGAGCTGCAAAATGCTTTCTGATCTTCTAAGTGCCATTAAAGCTGCACCAAGCAGGCAGAAAAGGGTGGGGGGTGGAAGGAGACAGGATTTGCAAATGACCAAAAAAAAAAATAAATAAATTCTGGTGTGTATTAAGCCTTGGCAGTATTTCTGATGAGAGGCAGTAATAAAAGGCAAAAAACAGCTAGACTGAGATCTTAAGTGCACCATGTGAAATGGAAGTGTTTCCTGTGTTAAAAAAACAATGAACAGGGGTCAGAAAATAATGGGCAAACATTCTCTGTTGAACAGTCCAGCAGGGGTCAGAATGACCAGGCCCCTCCCTTCCTCACCCATCCCAGCCTAACCTTGGCTTGGCATAAAACTGAGTCCAGTTCAAATCTTGCCTCCGTGGGCATGTCCTCCTTGGGTTGGTTTGATGTTGGCTTAGCTATATTAACGTGCTCATTGGGGTTTCTCAATCATGGTTTCAGGCTTACCTTACTGTGCCAATGTGGTTATTCAGTAAAGCAGGGTCAAGCAAACCATCTTCCATACTAGCTTTCTTATAGGCACAGAGAGAGAAGGTCCTGATACATGAATGCATCTTAATAGGGTGGTAACTAATTTTATCTAACAGTAGGGAAAACTCTGGCACTTGATCTTTCCTTCTTTCTTACAAAGAGGCCTTGTCCATCACATCAAACCCTCCGGCCATCACAATTTGTCATTGATTTGATTTGATCTCGTGTTCTCAACCTCATCAACATTAAGATGTGCAGCTGATCTCCAGGACTTTGAAGAATGCATTATCAAGTCTAGGCTAAACCCCACTGTCTAACTAGTGTTTACCAATTTGGGCAACTTTAAGACGTGTGGACTTCAACTCCCAGAATTCCCCAGCCAGCCTGCTAGCTGGGGAATTCTGGGAGTTGAAGTCCACATGTCCTAAAATTGCTGAGATTGAGAAACACTAATCTAAGCCACCAATTGTCTAACAAACTGTTAGGAAACTTTCTGGCTTCAAACAAGGGGGGGAAATGAAAAAAAAACCCTGTTTTTATTACGTTTCCTTACCCTTCTAAGCCTCATCAATATTTATCTACACATTTGTCGCTGAAAGCAATCCACAGCTACTGAAATCCAGCTTTCAAATAAACCCCCTATATATTTATAAGGGTATCTACCCTACACATTTTCTAATTTTTTTTTTCTCTTTAGCATTTGGAGCAAAGGAAAGGATCTACAGGTATCCTGGTGTTTTAACTATGGGTTGGATTTTTTATTGTGCTGGCACCTCTTTTCCAGTTACAGCCATTCTTTTTTTATTGACAATTCAATCATGTCTGTTTGGAACAGCAGAAGTGCTGATTTGATCTGTCATCATTGGATTTGCAATATATAAATGACAGGACTAGACCGGGCTCAAGTTTAGAAGCAGCCGTCTTTCTATTGATTTATATTCCATCCACCGAGAAGAAAAATCGCAACCCAATCCAGTAGGATAGGCAGAGATCGATGCCAATTTTTTTACCCTAATGACATGAAAGCTGAAATAAGGACAGCATCAGTCAAATCTGGACAGATAAAATTTGCCCAATAGCCCGTCCAGTTATTGTGGTCAAGGGGGTGGGATATGTAACATTCAAAGGGAAGGGAATATCACGAAAGGGTCCTCAAATTACAAGAGCCAGACCAAGTGGCTTAATTCTTTCTCCAGGGCGCCTGAAACTGACACCATGGGGAGGTTTAAAAGGGGCCTTGCAACCAGTCTTTCAGAGGAGCAGGAAGAAGCATGCACTGCTGATATGGAAGAGAGACACTGTTCAGACTAGGGCCCATTGAGCGCAACATCCTGTTCCTCTCAGAAGCCTGCAAGTGGGGCCAAATGTATTTGCTTTCGGGTGCCAGGTGGGGCTAACAAGGCTGGAGCGAAGAAGAGGAGGCCTCTTAAGCACAGCTTGGCGCAAGGGAGACTCTCTGCTTCATGAATCTACTCAGAACGCTGAACCGTGTCTGCAGCAGGACTCCATACAATAAGCAAAGGGTAAAAACTGGATTTTTGGCCACCACCAAAACATTGACCAGCTTGGAACACAAAATTTAATCTCTCTGTAGATGGTACCAGGCCAACCCTAGGAAGAACAGAGACCTACGCTTCTGCAGAAAGGGGATTCAGAAATATGCAAGGAGGGTCTCTGCAGGGGGTGGTCAGAAAAGTCACAATGGTGTAATCAAAGCCCCACTGTTAAAATGAAGTTCCACTCTGGACAGAGCTTCGATCACACCAGCGTGACTTTTCTGACCACGCTCTGCAGACATCCCTCAAGACGTTAAGCAGGGATCTTTGGAGAACAAGAACAGGCTGCTTTGGCACCCACTGCAACCCCAGAAGGCCTTAAGGAGTGGAGGCCGAACTTGCCGCCCCTGAGCAACGCAATGGGGTCCTGGCACCCATCCTGGCTGGTTGGCAGGATGCCAAAGCAGGAGGCCTCCACCCACTTAGGAAACCAGGAAGTTCTACTGAAGTTCCTTTTGCATTTGGTCTTCCAGCTCTGCACAGGACGGACTGTTTTCCCCAGCATCTTCTGCCATCTTCCCTCCTTTGACCTCCACCCACAGACGTCTCCGTGGCTCAGGCTTCCAGCAGCTAACTTTAAGGCCTCTTTGCAAGACGCTCAAAGGAAAACGATGAAGGACACGAGATTCTCAGTTTAAAAAAAAATCCTTTGTTAGGATCTGTGCCTGTTCCCTCACCTTCCTCTCTCCTCTTTCTAGTTTACCGCTCATTAGAATCTGAACAATAAGTCACCGTGCCCTTTAAGTGCAATTACACTGAAGGAAAATAACACACAAACCTTTTATTCATGCATGGCAGAGTGCCGAAAAGTGATAAAAATATTTCTTCCACTCTGGAAAGCACATAGGAGCTGCTGATGTGCCTGTGTGTTTGTGGCGGTGGGTGGGTGGGTGTTTACAGTTCCAAGAAAAAAAGGGGGGGGCACATTTTTGTATGTTCCTACAAGAGAGGCGCTTTCCAGTTAAAATACACAGCATTCCACCTGACTGGCGGGTCTTCCACGTATCTATGTTTTGGTATGTAAGAACTCCGAAACACATTAAATATAAAAACTGCACTGGTCAGAGCTCAACGAGAGTTTGGCTTCAGGGGAAAAGCTCTGTGAGAGGAGGGCAGTGAAGAACAGCTAGCTAGCTATTCCAGCACTTTAGATCTACCTCCACCCCAAAAACCACAAAGGCATGACTACAAAAGCTAGAGGCGAGACTTTAATCCAGGCAGGATCCAGAGCTACGTTTCTCCTCCAAGGAACACCTCCTGGAAGAAATCCTACATGCCAGATAGCTCCACCATTGGTTCCAGATCCCATACAAGGTTGCCTCCACACAACACACTCAACTTGGTTACTTAGGAACCTAGTTACTAAGCTGGTCCATGTCCTGGCTTTGCATGAATCATAAATCAACTCAACAGGCCGGATTTGCAGAATAGGAAGTCACCAGAAGATCTAACCAAGATTAATACTCATCACGCTTAGCATATGGTACAGATGCACCTGCCAATTCACTACCTGACGCAGTTCTGTGCATGTATGAATGCAGAACTTAAGGGGGTCCTTCCATCATAAGGACACTGTCCAAGCTGTCTCGTCCAGCAGTTACTGTGAAGGTTGGCTGGTTGTTCTTACCAAACTTCTCATATCAGATCAACTGTCCTGTTTTTGAGGTTTGACTTACCTCTTCTGCTCTCTATGTATCTTTTTGTACTATTTTTATGACCTTTTCTAATGCCACCCTTACTTTTATTTTTGACCCTTTTCCTATTCTGGTATGCTTTACTTCATTGTATACCAGCCAGATTGCTCCTGCTTCTGGGAAAATAAACAAGGACAATAATCCATCAAACAGCACTTCAGAATAATTTCTTCCTGATCTCAGAAGGATGGAGTTGATCACTTAAACAATAAACTTATTTTTGACTCTCTCAAGTAGGTAGGAATCACTCAGGCCTTCTCCAACAGCCCCATTCCTAAACATCAACCAACTACCAGAATCCCTCTCAAAAGGTAGACTTAGCTAAGTACAACAAGTTTGCCTAGAGTAGCATTTCTCAACCTTGGCCACTTGAAGATGCATGGACTTCAACTCCCAGAATTCCCCATGGCTGGCTGGGGAATTCTGGGAGTTGAAGTCCACACATCTTCAAGTTGCCAAGGTTGAGAAACACTGCTCTATTCAGACACTAGCATTCAAAAGCAAAGCATTTCACTTTTACCATCTTCAGTTATTGTGATCTGAAGTTTTATTCTTTTATTCCAGAAAAAATCAAGTGTCTTTTTCAAGGTAGGTATTGGGGGACCACCAGCCGTTCCCCAATTTTTATGTCTGCTACACACACAGAGTATCCACACATGGACACCAATGAAGATGTGCTCCTTTTCAAACCAAACAGTTGTTCTTTGTGAAAAGCAGCTATAACAAATAGGGAGATAAAAGGATGATAAATGCAATTTTCTTCCTTTTATTAAAAAAGGGAGGTGTTTAAAGCTTGATTCCCCACTCGGTCCAGCTCCACTTTAGGCATCCTTGTGAAAGCAGATGTAACCGTATCTCACACTGGGTTGTTGTGATTTTCACAGCTCCCTAACTACATTAACTTGACATTTAGAAATATTGCTTAGGAAAACCATTATGACAAGCCAAGAATTTTCTGAACTGCAGAGCACCAGTTGAAACAATGGGGTGTATTTTATCTTCTGTGTTTTGCCCACCCTTAAGAGAGACTCATTTCAACAGGAAATTAACAAAATGCGCAATCTGGCCATCAGGGTATAAAGAAAATAGTCTGTGTAGCAAAAAGACAGGATGGTTGGTCTTCTGGAACAAAACCACCATTCCTCTACTTGTCTACAAAAGATTCCTCATTGCTGAAGAGATTTGTTTTTCAGGGAGTACACTGAAGTCCTTCTCTTCAGAATCCTTGGGACTGCAATTCTCACATGGCCACCATATTCCCATCTCAGATCCAGCTGGGTGAAGGAGCATGGGTCATAGAGAACAGAAAGCAAGGTGTCCTTCAAGCCTGTCCATGTCCTCCTCCAAATCCGAAAGTTTGGCTTCAACAGACAATCTCCCGCTTGGTCTTCTGTCTGGTGAAGTTCAGTGCATCTGGAGGGAACCCAACAAGGAAAGGTTGTTTTAAGTTGGGGACAAGGGGGATTGGTTGCTGAACTCCAATTTCCAGCATCCCAGCCAACAGGACTTTTGCTGAGGGATGCTGGGGTTTGAAGGTTAGCATCACTGGGACAATCACAGATATTCTACAGCTCTTAAGCTCAAGAAGAAATGTAGAAGAAGAAACTGATCTTAATCATCAATTCCTCCCATACACAAGATCCTACAATTTCCAGTGTTTAATTAAGTACATAAATGACCCTGAAGAGATTTATGTACCACACACAATGAGAGCAGAACAGATGATTCCAACCAGACAATGTGATGGACATGTAAGACAGGTTCAGTGCAAAGGTGGTTCAGAAGCAGAATAGGATGCCGTAAGAAGATGGAGATGATAATTGGCAGGAATCTACCCAGGAGGATGAAGTCAGCCAGATGACACTTTCTGGATGAATTGGAATAATGGTCCATCTCCAGCCAGAATGACTATCAATGGGGCTAACCCAGGATGATGGGAGTAGTAGTCCCACACACCTTGGAAGTCAACAGGTCAGATACACCAGGGAAGAAAAAGGATGCCTGCCAACAGATGCAAACATCAAAGAGAGGCCACGGCTTCCCCCATGGGTTCATCTGGTTTCATGTATCTCAAAATAACAGCAATATTTAGAAAATGCCTGCTGGGGTGGGTATGCCACAAATCCTACAGTGGCCAGAAGACAAGCTGGTGAGGGTCCTCCTTTTTTAAGGTAGGGGGCATCCTTCCAAACAGCTGCAGCCACCCCCCATTTTTATTTTCTAAGGATGCTCATGTGACTCTATCCCCCTATCTAGGCAGGTAGGGCAGGGAAAATGAAAGCTGCCAAGGAGGTCATCATAACAACAACAACAACAACAATAATAATAACAATATCACAAAATATAAAGACCTGCAAATAGAACAACTATGGCAAAAGAAAGCAAAGACAGTACCCACAGTAATAGGCGCCTTGGGTGCAATCTCAAAACATCTGGAGCACCACGTGAACACCACTGAACGCAATCAGTCCATTGCAAAAGGCAACTTTACTTGGAATGGCCCATATCCTGCGCCGATACCTTTAACACCATCAAACAACATCTGCCTATCCCAGGTCCTTGGGAAGGACTCGACAGGTGGAGAAAAATGCCAAATCCAGTCTAAAAATCCGTCCGACTGTGTGACCAACAATAATAATATATTAAACTTCCAATGACTCTGAGCTCTGAGAAATTACAACAGAATCAATAAAAGATGAAAGATGGCCAGCACAGTGAAGTGAGGGGTCTTGCTCTCCCTCGCCAAAGACCTGGGTGAAGAGCCAAGTCATCCCAGCTCTTCTGGAAAGCAGCAGAGGGGGGGCATCCAAATCTCGGGGGGAACCTTGTTCAGAGGGCAGGCACTGCCGCAGAGAAGGCGCACTTCCAGGGTTCTGCGAGACAACACTGCTTAATTGAAGGAACATGAAGCCCTGATGCACAACGGGCACAACCAGGGACCCCAGCATTGTCACGTGCATCAGGACTCCTTCCAACTGCCTCAGTAATGTCATACCAAACATCCTCACCCCCTTTGCAAGGAAAGTGCAAAAAACAAGGTTGCACACCCGTGGCTGAGGAAGACAACAAGAGAAGAACCCTAGACATCTCAGCATCACTCCTTCTTGCACATCATCCACAATGAGAAATAAAGTTTGCTGCACCACATCCTCCATCGCATCCCATCTCTCATAGTACCGCCAGTGGGAGGTTTAGTACAGTGAGGCTCATTGGTTTTATATGCCTCTCTGGTGGGGAAAATGTTGCTACATCAAATGTCCAGGGGCATTGCAAGAGCAATTGATGAAGTTAAAGTAATTGCAAATTCCATCAAAGCCACAAAGATTTGGAAGCTGCCTGCAGACATAACCCAGGAAGTGTGACCAGGGAGCAATTAGGGCAGCTCTTCGGGGGCCTTTTGGCAGATGTGCTGGGGTGCAATGCTCAAAATCACTGGACAGGACAACCACTGGATGACGGGAAGAGCGGTCCTAAATACCTTCTTGAGGGCCCAGAATCAAAGCAAACACGTTCCAGGCTTCTGGAGCATACCACTAGACCAAAAACCCCAAACATAATCATCTCAGAGACCAAAGATCAGTTTTGGACAGAAAGAAATGCAAATAAAGGAGCTGGGAAAGAAAAGGAAAAAAAATCAATCTTTCATCATTATTTTTTTATCCACAACAAAATGCAGGAATTTGAATATGGATGCACAAAGCATATTATGTTCCTTCATTTAGCAGGCAGCACACGCACAGAGAAGTTTAAGAAAGAAGTCTCTTAAGGGCATCCTAGAAAGTAATACATTCTTCTCCTTTCCCCCCCCCCCCCATGCCAGTTCAACCTCACTCTTCTCTTTCCACATGTGAATTTAGAAAGTAAGTATCCTGATCGCTTTTCCCCGACTAGCATCCTGATTCCTGGAACAGGCGATTAAGCGCCATGTTCCCACTTAGATACTGGAGATGCGCTGCTTCTAATCCCCCCACCCCAAGAAAGTCTTTGCAATGAAGAGAATTTATAGGGATAATTCTGATGTTTTGTTACTGACCCTTAGCCAAGGGTTCCATGCTTTACTTCTCTGTCCTTTTACTGCCACAAGTGAATAAGATCCAGATTCCAAAGACGTGTGCAAGAACAGCATCCTCAATGGACCACATCTGATGGCAACACAGAGACACAGCCTAGTTTAAGTCTAATAAGGTTTAGTCTAAGAAGCCCTAGTTTGTCCAGTAAGCCATCATTGGTTAGATTCACACGTTATATGTTGCCAAAACCTACAGGTTGGCTCCCTGTGTGAATCCCATCATCAGGGTTTATTCAACAAGCCATGGCAAAAACAAAGCTTGTGGAGCCACGAGATTTATTGCTAGGAACAATTTGGGCCCCAGGAAAGAAGCATAGAGCAATTAAGGTGCTCCAACATCCAACGAGGCTCACGTGACTGTGTTTTCCGAACACTTGCATTTTTGTTATACTTTATTGCTGCTCTGGCAGCCTGAATTGATCCTAAACTGATTTGTGCGCTTACACATCTGTCTCCACTGTAGTCCGGAGCTGAAACGCCCCACCTGCTTACCGAAATGATATCCAAGCAGCGGCTTCATGGCACAAAGGTGACTCCGTGAAACACAGCGCCGCTTTTGATAAACGGTTACCGAAATACTGACGGGGCTCTACTGTTTTTGAGTCTTGTTTGCACTCCCAGCTCATTCAAGGACAAATATTTTATGGGAAAAGCAGCCCACTGAGCAAATATGCACCGGCCCTTTTGGCAAGTTTCGTGCTTAATGGAGGGGGTGGGGTTAATAAATTGCATCGCTGGGACCTGCGTTTACAGGAAATGGTTCTCTGGGAACAGCTGTCATAGCTAATGGCTAGAAGAGGTAATCGCATCAAAAATAAAGTGACCGTTATAATGCGAGCTTCCCCGAGAATGCTTAATTTCCAGAGGGGAGAGGTGAGACGGGAGCTTTCTTGCACCGCTCTCTCTCTTACACCTGCACTCCTCAGAGGATGTGTGCGCCACACCAAAAGCAACAGGTGTGCGCTGGCAGGGAATCTGCCAAAGTGTTGGAGGTATTCATCACCTGCCCGTGCCGTGTATTGTGGGCGGATTCACCCGGCACATCCAGACGCCAACCTGACTTATCAACGAGGGGGTTGTGTTCCTACAAGGCAGCGCTTTAGGCGCTGTCAAAGCCCCATCCGTGGGCGGCCTGAAAACAGGGGGACTTTTTGAAGTCACCGATATGGACCATAAGCAGCCCGACCCTTTGTGGTTGATTCAGCAAACCACAGTTAATATAAACCCTGGCTTAGCACAACGGCAGAAGGCAACCAGCAATTCATCTCGGACCCTTTGGGCTTTACCTCGCTTCTAAGCAGCCGCCAAGATTCGAACACGATGAGTTTGCAGCATGAACTTTCTCTGGAAACTGTTTATTTTATCTCTCTAAAGACGACCAAACGAACGGTTTGAAAAATGAACGCTTTTGTTAGAAGTGTCATTTCAGCAATTGGCCCATATGGAAACTCCATAAGGGGATTCACAGCAGCTTATCCTTTCTACCCAATTTAATTGAATTCGGTATGGAAGGAAACGCGCGGTTTTCATTATTTAGAAACGGACCTCCCATCATGTTTCAATTGCAATGAGGCCGGGAGGGAGAAAACACTTAAAATCTGGTCCATTTAACACAGAGATGTCCAGAATGAACAGCTCCGGAGATAGTTTACGAGTGCAGGTCTTGGAGCAAGACTGTAAGAGCGTCCCATAATTTTTTATTTCTTTTTTCAGAAGAACAAAACTTGCTTGTAACAAATTAAAGCACTGCAGTTTAGCAGGTTTCTGCTCAAGGCTTTATTTACAAAGAGAAAGCGAGAGGAGGAGGAGCGGATATATTGGCTAATACATCATACTAAACCTTGGTTTAGTCAATCAGGCCTTACTGAATAAACAGTATTTGGCTAGGTTCACGCAACACACCAGGCTGTATTACAGCTTGGCGCCCTAGATGAACCATCCGCCTGACCTTACAGAGGGTCCCAAATCCCTCCAGTACTGAGACCCTCTTAATGACTCTCAGACCAAGATTACTGCTTCTCATAATCATAATCATCATTATTGCTTCTCATAACAGTGTAACCCCAACTCATTTGGCTGTTTTGATCCATGCCTCATCCTGCAGCGAAACAGGATCCAGACCCAGAACAGAAGGTACCGGGTTCAAGTAAAAGCAACTTGAGACATTGCAGCAAACAAAGCATTAAATTAGTGAGCCTCTCCAAGCACTTTGTCATTCTAAATGTTTAAAGGTCCTAGACCATATCTGAGAAGAAGTCTAACATTATTTTTAACCTAGCGCCTGATTCAAATTAAAGGGACCACTTAAACTGTAGTAGGGGCTAATATCCGCTCAATTAAATCATAATAATAATCAGTCCAATGAAGTAGATAATATTTTATTATTATTAGAGCGTACAGAGATCAATGATCAGTCCGACTGACTTTTAAGATGTGTAGACTTCAACTCCCAGAATTCCCTATCCTCAAGGCTGGGGAATTCTGGGAATTGGACTCCACACTGTTGCGCCACCAAACGGGTCTGAGCTTGGTGCCGAAGCCAAAAGACATCCAAACACGAGGTGCAGAATGAAGGGCTGCTTTTATTAAGGTACCAGAACAAAAGGACTCCAGCCTGTAAGGCGGCAGGAGCCCCGAACATAATTTGGTCACAATCTTTATACTTCCCAATTTCCCTCCCTAGCCCTTCATTGGTCAAGTACTATGGGGTTCACAACCTATCAGGTACGCCAAATACAACTTCTGCTCATCCCGCCTTAGTTTACATCTCCCACTACTCTCCTCTGAAGACCCTTGCCCTTATTTACAGTTATCCATATCTGGGGCTTTTGTCTACGTGTTACTTTAAAGGCTATCGTGTCCTTACAGGCTGCGGTTGAACGGTTAAACGGACATCACCCTGCCATAACTATCTACATTCTTCTCCTTTCCCCATGGCGCCAGCTGCTCTAAGCCTATATCTAAATTTCACACATCCTGTTTTCCAGGTCGTGGGCCCTCTTGCAAGCGTTCCAGCATGTTATCTCCCCCCCACTTTTCCCTTATCAGTTGCCCCAACGGTGGGTGGTTGGGCTTATTCCTCTTCAACCGGGCATTGGTATGGCCTTAGTTCCACATATGAACCGGGGGGGGGGGGGCGAGATTAACCCCCTTCTTCTGACCCTTCAACACGTCTTAAAATCGCCAAGATTGAGAAAAACACTGGTCTAGATACCCACATTTTTCATCTTACATTTGATATAGTTCCGGAAAGGTGCCAAGAAGGCGGGCACAATTTGCTTCTCCAGCCAGAAATCCCGAATGGTCCCAGAGATGTCTTCAAAGCCCCCTCCCCTGAACGAGACCCGTTCCTTGGCTCATGAAGCTCTCATGCCTGCAAACGCCAACTGAGCAAGATGAGTTACTCGTTTCTGGTTGATGTCCAGGAGAGAAGCTTGCCAATTCCTGACTGGGTGTCTTTTTTCCGTTTTTGCAGACCGCCACGCTCCACCCTCCCGGGTTCTCCATTCCATTATGAAGATGATGTGATTGGTAAGGAGAGCGAGGGAAGAAAACGGAACAGAATCCAGGCTCCGTTCACGCTCCGAACACCACAACCCCGGAAGGCATATCCGCGTTAAGAGGAAGGATTCTGGCTAAGCACTCATCCGAGTGCCTGTTAAATACTTTGCAAGGCTCCAAGAGTTCAGCAACATGGAAGCAGCCCAGACTGCCGTCTCACCCCCTCCTCCAGCGAGATAGAAATCTCAGCCTGGCTTTCAAGATTCAAATAGCTCTTTTAATTCCACTGGAGGCTTTATCTGCCTGGAAGCCAAACAGGCAGAGAGAGATGTTATCAGACTGGGATCCCCTTCAGACAGCTGCAAAGCACTCAGTGCCCCCCACCCCACCCCACCCCACCCCACCCCCCTGGAAGCCCCAGCGGTCATTAAGGAAATGGAGACCCTTTTGCATTTAAACACCGGGCTAATGGTTTCACTTCTGTCACCCTTCTGGCTCAGGGGCCCCCACTCTTCCAAGAGGATTTCCAAGTAGGGACAGGGCAGCAGAGAAAATAAGCAAATGCAGGCGTGGAGAACAGTTGAAATCAAAAGAAATTAATAAGATTACAAAATGGAGAGCAGATGAAAGTACCCACAAAAAACCTGCACCTTGGAAATGCAGCGGTACCCCGGAGATTTGAGGTTGGGGGCCATTCCAGAAATATTTTTATTGAAGTGCAAAAATTTATGCAAGCTTATGCACATGAAGTCAACAGAAATTCATAACACAGTTGATCGACTTGAGCAGCTGGATGGACCCTAAATAAAGCTGAGTCTAATCATAAACCACGTTTTGTTGAATCATGGCTTACTGAATCAACACAACTGGCTTAAGATGTAATTCAACACGATACGCCATCAGCCATAGTTTACGAACAAGTCTGGCAGGATTCACACAACCACATTAAGCCCAAACCAAACAAATAGCTTTAGACAGGCAAACTCAGCTTAATGCATCACTCCACCTGAGTTTATAACCAACTGTCTCCTCGCAAGTCTTCAAATTCGAGTGTTTCAAACAAGAAAATCATCTCTGCATGCTTATTTCCAGTTTGTACATATTTTTAGGAATCTCTATTGTGTCCTCCTTACACGTTCTCCCTAATCTAAACTCCCTACTCCTGAGTCTTGCTATAGCCTGCAGATATTTCAGTTGCAGCTGTATTTAGTAGTTCATCTTCTCAAGCTCTACAGCAAGCAAGGACTCTCAGAGCTGCAAACCTAGGCCAAGATGGGCTTCCACCACAAATTCATCTCAAGGTCATTCCAGCTGGCTTTACCATAATCCACAGGGTGGAATTTGTCTTCCCCAAACACCGTATTCTGACATTCACCCTTGTAATTCCAACAGGATTGTGTGCCCAGGTTGAAGTTTTCCTGATGTTTCTCTACCTCCATTCCAACCTTTCTCTTACCTACTTCGATCTCAACTAGGATTTCTACAATCTAAAGCTTTGAAGTCCAATGAAGAAGTGGGCCTCCTTCATCTTTCCTAGGTCATAAATTCATCTTTTTGGCTTGCTTCTGAGAGAAAATGCAACACAACGCATTTACCGCTGCACGCTATCAAGCCCACGCAGCTGGATTGCAAGCCGCTTAAAACCTCCCTGGGTTCTGAAGCTCCATCCTGGGGAGCCTGCAAGGAAACAGATTTCAAGAGTTTTGATTGGCGCATACAGACAACTCTCATTAGCCGTAATTGCAACTGGGGGGGGAGAAAAAGAATTGCCCAAAGATCAGTAAACAGAGGAACATTTGGAAGGAGCCCTTTTGCACAGAGAGTGAAGCTTTCCTTCCGAGGCCCTGTTTTAAGAAGGACACACCCATGACAATGAGAAAGAGAGCGTGGCCCAGATCACAGAACAGGCACTTGCTGAATCCACTTCACAGGAAGTGGATCTTGGAGCCTCCATCCCTTTTTGCTCCCGAGGAGAGTCTGCCCCAAAGATCTCCTCCTGCCCAGGATCTCATTGACTGGGCTCTTCTTCTTCGCACCTGTCACTGATCCGTCTGCAAAGCAGCCTTGGTGGTCACTGTCAACCTGTGAGGGATCCAGCACAAAAAGGATTTGAAACTCAGAGCCCACATGATGTAGCAGATTTGGGGGAGGGGTTAAATTGCACAAGGTCTGGGTTCAAACCTCAGCTCAGCCTGGGTTGGCCTTAGGAAGCCACAGGGACACAAGGGCTCTGTAATGGGAAGAAGGAAGAGCCTCGAGGAACAGGAGGAAGAGCCGCAACCAAGAGAACAGCCAGAGAAAAGAAACTTGAGTCGGGCCGGAGCTGTAACCCGAGAAAGCGTCTCAGACAAGCCCCTCCCTAGTTCTTGCGAAGACAGAGGGAGGGATGGGGAAGCGCATTCAGACCTGCAAGATTCTGCCACTTTGACCTTATCGTAAAAGTAGGACTGACTTGCCTGACTTCAGTTTCCCAGTCTGGAAACAGGAGAAGGAAACTGGTCTCAGCCTTGCCCACGTCTCAAACGCTACCCTGAATAACGCAGCAAATAACATACCTTGAGGACCCTTCACTTAAAGGTCTACATTCCCCCAGTGCAAACTGCTGGCTCTTTCCTGAACACACATTTTCAAAAACCCTTGTTGGTCATCAGAAATGTCCGCAAGGAGGGCGTCCAAAAGGTCAAGATGGCAGCCATGACCATGGGATTGAAGCCCCGCCCCCTTTTAACACTGTGATGCACACCAAAAGGGCGGGGCTTTGGTTGCCTAGCTGTGGACACCATCTTGACTTTTCTGACCCCTCCCTACAGACATCCCTGTTTATAATAGTGTCTGTCGACAAATACGGTTTTCTCCCATCATGCTAGTCTGAACGGAGCAAATCTTGGGCCTTTTTAGCCTTCGTGGCTAATGAAGCCCCCTCCGGTAAACTTCCCGCTTACCGACACCACCTTCTTCAATGCCTCGGGTTTCTTATTACTCAGTTCCTTTTTTAATCCAATTGAAAAGGCCATCAATTTCACGTTTCCTTAGCTCCTGCTTTAAATCTATTATACCTTGCTACTTGTTAAATTGTCATTAAGTGATGAAAAAGAACCCTATCACCTGCTTTCCGGGCACTGGATCAAAGATGTAGTAAATTGCTTTTTCAAATTATTGAGTCCTGGCAATCATGTTATACACCCCAGCCTCATTCCAGCACAGCCACTCATTCGCTTGTGGTCTGAAGACATCTGCAACGCCTGTTCTTTTCTGGACACACATTTTTAGAAATTGCGTCAATGGCGCAGGAAAAAAAACAGGGACGCTGCCTAAGATACACTGCCTGTGGACCTGGATGCTCTACTTAGCACAAACGCTGCAGGGCCAGCGGGAAAAACCGTGTTCAGGGTGATTAAAGAAAAGATTAATTTAGGATGCAGATGAATAACTGAACAAGATGCAATGCTTTCTAGCAAGCAGAAACAAATTCATTCTCCCTGGAATGCCAGGCAGATAATCAATCCCTAATTAGTTCCTGTTACCCCGATACAGATCTTGTTAAAGCTCCTGTCATCTTTTCCTTTCTTTTTTATTATTATTATTCCTCCTCCTTTCAAAAGGGGCTGTCCTGTAACCAAAAAAAAACCACCACACCATTGGGGAAGGAGAAGGTGCCAACAGAATTAATTTTTTCCCAGCGAAAGCCAAGTTTCTGTTTTTCCTTTGAAACATCATCCATTTCAGGAAATGTCAGAAGTCAGAACGCATAAGCGGAGGGAAATCAGAGACCTGGATCCCTATTAATGCTGGGCGACCCTCTTGGACTGCTTCTCCCTTGGCGAAAAAGGAAACTGGATAGTCCAGAGACCAGCATCTGTTGCAAAGAGAGAAGACAATGCAGAGAAGGAACAGCCTGGAAACAAAGCCCAAAACAGCAGGCACCCCCGTACCCGTAATACTCACAACACAGACCCATGGGCATTTTCTCCAGCACGCTTCGGGCATTTCAAAAGAAACAGGACTGTATACATCGAGTTTTGGCATTCAAAAAGAGCCAGAAAATCTTCCCCCCAAAGCCACTCCCCAGAGTTAGCCACAGTCTAGCCACGGTTGGCTGAATAAACCATTGCTGGCATAAAGTCCCTGGTTAGACAAAGTGAGTATCTCCAACATCACGGCTTATTACAAAGCACGAACCTCTCTTCCGATGAACCGAAGAACTGGTGAAGTTGCCCTTATGGCATCCAATCTAATTTACTGAGGACCAATAAATTTAAATCTAATTTACTGAGCACCGATACGATCCTCTCCAGTTGGGGATGGCTCCCCACATCTGATCCATTGTGGGAAGAGTCTCTGGACCTGCCAGAAATTGGCCCTCTTGTCATCAGACTCAGCGTCACTGATACATAACGTTGTGTTTTTGCAGGAAACTGGACGTAACTCAGAAGAAATACAAGGGAAATGCCAGCTCTAAGTATGCTGGGTAGTAGAAATTGGTGACCTGTGTCTTTTCCAATGTATTAGAACTGGCCTCTCACCACCCTGAAATTCACAAGCTGCATTTCTGTCCTATCTGTCTGTCTGTCTATCTCAGTGTTTCTCAACCTTGGGAACTGTAAGATGTGTGGACTTCAATTCCCAGAATTCCCCAGCCAGCATGGCTGGCTGGGGAATTCTGGGAGTTGAAGTCCACACATCTTACAGTTCCCAAGGTAGAGCAACACTGGTCTATCTGAAGCATTTATATGGCCAACCAACTTGAACAGTTGGGTGGCTTGCAATAAATAAAAAGCAAAGGAAAATGAGATATTGTTAAAAACCATACACAATACACAACCCATAACTGGCCATCAGGAACTCACAACCATGATCCTGCCCTGATGGGAACTCCAATCGTTCTGGCCCCAACGCCTGAGGAAAAAGCCAGGTTTTTAGTGCCAGCAAAATCGGGGGAGAGACCGTTCCAGAGGGCAGTTTCCTGGGTCCCGTCAGATGGCACCGTTGCAGGAAAGGAACCCAGAACACTCCACATCTAAGTCCAACCCCAGAGTAAAGCTGTTAAACAAACCATAACTGCCAAGTGAAGAGCCAAAACTTGCATAATGCTATTTATCTCTTCCAGTTTATTCACTCAATTTGCATGCTACGTTTCAGTTCAGACTGAGACCGGTAAGGCAGCCGATGTGTTAAAACAAGAACAAGCAATACAGAAATTCAAATGCAAAACACACATAAATAAATTAAGGCAGTAGCTAACTGCATCATTATCGTAACAGTTCCCCAATGAGCGAAGCATTCAAGATTGCCTTAAGCTGTGGTTTATTTTAACCACAGTTTGTTGAAAGATGGCTGGGCTCCATCGCTCCGTAAGCCAGGCATCTTTATTTAGACACCGCAACCGGGAGGTTCTCCTGCAAGGCTAAGTCAAAACCAAGTAAATCATACTATGAACTCATCTAGAAACGTTGAAGTCCAAAGAAACAGCCCCCTGCAGTTCCCAGCCCTTAAGCATTGAGGGCCCCTTTCAAAGGAGACTGTCTTCTGGACAGAGATACGGACGTAAGAACTATCAGCCGCCCCCAATCAGCTGCAGAGCAACGGAAAGACGAGGACCCCCTTGATTAAAGGAGAGGGTGAGAACGACTGGCATGGTTCTGCCCAGAGCCGCCCAGTGAAAGCGAACGATTGACCTTTTGGAATCTTCTCCAACCGAGTCTTCTCCTTCTTGGAAGGCTTTGGTGAAACATGGTTTGGCGTTTAAGGCAATGGAAAAGTCACGTTAGCCAGTGACCGTATCACACCAATTCCCGGAGGTAGAACACTAGAATCCCTTGACGATCTGCCCTCCCCACCTTCCAAAATGTGTTCAAACAATCGAAGGGCTTTTTAGTCTTTCACCAATTCCAGGATGATGGACATCTGGGTAAAATTAAAAGGCAGCCGTTGGGTGTTCTTGAATCCCTTCCGACGAATCAAGCTCAACGTCCTAGGAAACCCAAGCGGGCATGGGCTTTCAGGATGAAGCGCCATGGTCTGGTTTTTGGGCATCCTGGCGTTTTGTCCTATGGAATAATAAGCCCTATGGAATTATTTGGATAAATGAGACCAGATGGTTTCATTCAAACCAGAACCTTTTTTAGCAAGAGATGCGAAGGCTGATCCTGAGATTTTAAGGCAGGAGGGCCCATGGTCTCACTGAGCTACTAAGCCAAAAATGGGATTGAATTTTATAAGCAACCTGAAGATAGGAGGAGAAAAAAGAAAGGAAAAGGGGGAAACGCTCATATTCTCCCCATTCCTCTCTTGCAAATAGTATTGCTGCAGTAAATTCAATCACTACAGCCACAGGAGGGAAACCATTTATCATAATCCAGGCTTTGGAAAAGATACGTAAAAGTGGGGATTTGCAGCCGGATCTCTAATCTTACAACCTGTTTCACCAGTCTCCCCAGTTTCAACACTGATTCTGTATAACACTTAATGAATACCTTCTGACGATGAAAGATTAGCTAGTCTGAAGACAGTAATTTAAGAACCCAACCCTTCTTTTAGACATAGAGCGGCGCTTTCCATCTCAAGGAATTTAGAATTCGATTCAAAAACCACCGTAGGTGAAGGCTATGTCCAGACGGAATGATCCGTAAGAAATAAAGTGCCCAATTCCCAAAAGCGTGGCTGCTAAGCTACGAAACTGCAAATTTAGCATGCTCAACCCATCAGTGTACAAAACCAGGTCAAGGACCAAACACATCATGTTACATTTCCTGTCTCTTCCCTCCAACCCTTTTGCAAATTTACCTGGAAGCATCTTTGAAGAGGGGGTATTCTGGACAGCCAAATGATTTGCAATTTTACAGAACGCAAGGAAGGATGTGACTATTATGGCCCACTTAAGACAGAACTGTATTTTCAAAAAGGGAATGGACAGAATTTAGCATTCCATGTTTAACTGTAAGTTCCAGCTGAGCAAATGGTTTGGGCTAGTTAACATTTTTAAACTGAAAATTAAATTAAATTAAATTAAATTAAATTTTTAAAAATAATAAAAATTCTTTTTTAAATTGGCTCTTGATTGCCACCTAGTGGTACCACTGACCTGGTAACATCCACAGTCACACGCTGCCAACCTAGACGCTGATTACCCCCTTTCCTCCTGGGTCACCCCATGGTGCTTGGCCATCTTTGAGGTTCTCTGGATCTGACTGGGCTTCCCATGGAAACCAACCTATGGTGGCTTCTTCAACAAACTCTGGATGACATAATGTGCACCATGGCTCACGGTTTCCAAAAAGAGAGGGTAACACACACTCTTGCCAACAACTGTAAGGGAATCCTTTCCTACGATTGGCTTCCTTCTCCTGTTAAATCTCCTGTATAAAAAAGTAACTAACTCCAGCTTGAGAATTTGCCCTCTCGAGAAACGGGCCACGTGCAGCCTGAGCCTGCAGATACAGAACTACAACTCCCATCAGCCTCAGAGCAGCCAAGAGCGAGAAGACTCAGATTCTGGTTCAGCACTTTCTAAGAGTTTCCGGCTCTTCTCCCTATCCCCGTGCAAATGCAGAAAATTCAGAAAAGCACTGTAGGGGCCCAAACTTATAAAATCAGTGTACCCTTCCATTGGCTCAAGGGCAGGGGGTGGGCGATGGGCAGACCGTTCGGGGAGGGGGGGTTAGGTGTTTTTAGAGGCAAAAGAAGCACCTTAAATATCTGCAGAACAAGTGGCACTTTTTTGCCACGGATCCCTGTCCCGTCCACTCCGACAGTCCCAGGAAGGATGCTGCCAAGATGCCCACCGTCTCTGGCTGCACGATGAACCCTTGACCCTGGGATTCTGCAAAAGGCCATTTTAAAAAGCCTTTTTGGAAAGCCAAGTTTTTCAGCAGCCCCTAAAACTCACAAAGCGTCTGAGCTTGACAGATCTCGGCTGGTTCCTGGTATTTCTGGCAAACTTAATTGCTGCAGTGGAACTAAGGCATAACACAAAACTGAGACGGGGAGAGGCTGAGTTTCATGGACATGTTCATCCTCCCCGACTCAAAATAGGATTCTTGATTTAGAGAGGGTTTTTCTGTTTTCCTTTTGCATACATATGCGAAAGTCTTTGGAAGATGCAGGCAAACCGCCTCGCTCTCCGACGATTTCCCAAACCCACAGCAACAGGACAAACCCTCAGACTCGGCCCCTCAAGTTGAACTCCGGGAAATGGATCCACTTCTTGGTCTTGGGGGCTACCTTGAACCCGTAGCCGATCAGCCATGTGGCCTGGGATGTTACTACATTCACCAAATGATCACAGTCAACTGCGGGGACATCAGAAGCAGCCGTGGCTTTGCACAGGATGTGGTCAAAAAAGTCGGAGTGGAGGCCACTGTAGTACAATCAAAGCTTCACCCACTTGTTACGTGCATTGCACATGTGCGTGTGCATATGGCAGAACTTTGTTCACACCGTTGTGGCTGCCATTTTGAACTCTTGGACCACACCCTGTGGACACCCCCCGGCTCCGGGCATCCAGCACAAGCCACTACGACATCTCATGTGTCACAACATTGTGCAGATGAGGTGAACCATGAAATTTGTGTCACCTGCACGATGACCTCACGAGGCAGGAGATGGCACTGACGGACCTTGCAGACAACCTTGTTTGCTACCCAGAAGGAAAACCATTCCAAAGAGGTACAATTTGGGGGGTTTGTTTGACGTGCACGTTGATACTTGTTCAGTTTTGTTTCTATGCATTTATTTTGTTCAGGTTCAGGCTATGTTGAGATTTAGATCCAGGTGATTTCTCTTTAGACTTCAATCATTTATATTATTTTTATTTAAAGCAAAACAGAGGAAAATTTGAGTGCTTTTTTAACGGCAGACTCCTAATTATCCATTGGATGGATTTTGATTCTGTTGGCACTCACTATAGCCCCTCTTTAATACATGCTTGCTTTTACATCGCCTTCGCTGAACTAAAATCTTTCTGAGCGTCGTCCTTCTCACGCTCTGGGCTCCGTGCAAAAGTTCTCCCAGGAATGGCCAATACCCAAGTTTGACGTTCCTCCCCTTTTCTGAATCAGCTGGCCTAGCCACGGGGCTGCTTATGGAGACAGGGAGCAGGGAGAGGGCTATGAAAAGCCCCTAACCAAAAGACCCCTCGGGGAATCCATCAGGATGAGTCACATACCAAGGGTGCAAAGAGCAAAACTGTTCTGCGTGTCCAAAAGAAAAGAAAAGAAAAGCCTTTGCAGCTGCAGATAGAGGGGACGGAGCCCAGCCCAACGTCCACTGCAGACCCTCACTCACGGTTGCCCCTGGCTTCCCATCCCTGTTTCCCATCAATGCCTCCTCTCCTCTGGCAGGCAGAAACTACCCAGGCCCTTCTGGACGATCCCTCCTTCCGGCATCTCAGGAATCCCTACAGATTTTGATTAGAGGGCCCAGACAGGACATCAGCTCGCATTCCCAAGATGGGCTCCTAACCCTGCCGGCCTCCAATCAGTCTAACGTCTCCTCCAGTCTCCTCCCCCCCCCCGCCTCGCCCCACCCGGGGGCATGCATGTTTTCAGTCCCTCTGGAGCCCAGCCGGCTGTCTGGTTCAAGGGTCTCCAGAACAGAGAGAGAGGCTTTGCAGAAGGGGTGGGAACTCCCGCCCAGCCCCGGGGGGGCTCAGCCGGACATGCAGATTCTCCCTCAACGCCATCTTTTGCTCAAGGAGGATTGCAAGAAAAATAAGGCTGTGCATCACAGGCCAGAAGTCACCAGACAGCACTCTGCCGTTTCTGTTTCACTGCATCGTTTAGGAAAAAAGCTTGAGGAAGACTCCACATTTACAGCAAGGGAGGCTTTGAGCATCAGCAAGAAACACCGGCTGAGTCACCCGTATGAAGTTGGGTGGGCTGAGGCGGTGCGCACACACAGATTGTCAGCCTGCAGTTTGAGGGGGAGGTGTTTGCAAGGGGGTTTCCATTTTTTACTTTATGTTAAATCTATTTCAAGGGTTACCCTGCAGGTTGGGTGTGCTTCATGTTTCCCTCCAAGATAGAAACCCAAACCACTGATTTTCTGCAACGATGATGCAACAGACCCCAGTAGGATTTGATGGATGTTATCAGAAAAGCACCGCAGATGGTGCGTGGCTGAGAACAGACATAAATATGACCGTGGATTTGCACAACAGAGCGCGCTTCCAACCAGTGAATCTCTGTGCTAAACAATCGTTGTAACTTGCAAAGCCCGGCGTGCAACTTAAAGCTCTGTGTGAACGTGGTCCTGGTCGCTAAAGCCAACTGCAACACAGCAGGATGGATGAGCCTGGCTGAGGTGTTAGAAGGAGGATTTCAATTTTCCCATGCCGGGAGGAACACCCTTTGCTTTCTCACTCTTTCTCCTCTTCTTGTGAGCATAGATTAATATACCTTCAGAAGATCTGGCACCATTATAAATTGCCAGACAGCGCTTGCATTGGCAAGTGTCAATACAGTGAACAATGGGGCCGGGTTTTGCCAGCAAGGAGGTGAAACCAGCGCGTATCGACAGCTTAATGGACTCAGGAAGAGTCCATCTCTCCAGCCTGAGACACAGCCTTGGTTGTTTTATCATTTTATCTCATGGTTGCTTTCAAAGCCAAGCAGATCACAGCAGAGGGAAAATGTTTATTTTATATAAACCAGACTTGTCCTTGACTTTGGGCTATTGGTTGTGCCTTTGCCATGTTTACAGACTGTTTCTTCTCTGCATTTTAAATACTCCAGCACAGACAAAAGAGAATTTATTTCCTCATTTAATCCCATTCAGGCCCAGAGAGCAGACACACTTGGCAGGGCTAGGAGTTTGCAATGAAAACGTTGGGGGTGGTGGGGAAGGGAAAGGAAGGGAAGGAGACAAGGAGAGAAACAGAACTGGTGGCACATCAATTCCGCTTTGGAAGGTAACCCGATGTTTACAGCTGCCTAGCAAAATCCTGAAAAACGTAACTTGGCTTTTTTATAGCATTTCCAGAGTACTTGGAATGTATGCAGACTTAAAGTACAGAAGATAAGTCTTGCCTAGAGAAGTAATTACAGAAAACAGGAGGTAGCTGATGTGGTAAATAATGCTTCGCAGGAAGATGCAGTTCGACTGGATGTGACTCGCCCAACTCTCTCTAAGCCATCCTCAAATGAACAGATGGCACTTCAGCAGAGCCATCTTCACACCCTGATCTCTCCAAAACAGTCTGAAGCCCACCTGAAGTCCTGTTTATTTCCATTATATTTTTCACAACAGAACCAAGCAGTGCTACTTTCACCTGACCGAGGGGAAAGCAAAGAACAACTTTCTGTTAGTGTCCTGCCTCAAAATACTGCTACTCCTGGAGTAACAAAATCCTTCCACCCTCACGTCACACACGTCACACAAGGAAAGAAAAGACATCGCTTTTGCCCCCCTCCTGCCCCAGTCCTCTTTGTTTGTATATGCTTGTGTGTTCGTCTCATCATACACAGAAAAACTGAATGAGGGAGAGCGGCTAAGCCACCAAGCCACCATTCCACTGTGCACTGAAAAGACCTCGTGAAACAGGGGCCAGGCCGGAGCAATCGCTGCTGCTGACAGGAGAACTGCCAGACCCTGAGAAGAAGAAGAATTATATCTTTGCTGCAATTCACCAGCCCAGAAGAAAAATCAACTCAGTTCCTGAACACAGTCAACACCACAAGAGCAGTCACATCTGGAGCTAATGCTGAACTGATGCAAAGCCTTCCTGCAGAATCGCTCAGAGTTTTAACAAGCAAATGCCACATTTGATTTCCACGCCACACTAACACCAGCTGTGGTTTGGTTTCGGCTTGGCATGTTCTATATAAACCCAGCCCGTTGTGGCTTTTCCAAACCAGGGCTGAACCATCAGCCTTGCACCCATTCTTCGACCTTCAGTATCACAGAAGGAAAACCAAACACTCAGCATCACGCAGTGTATGACAAAAGAGCCTGCCTGGTTCTTTTGGCAGCCACCGGTCCACAAATCCAGAACGACGCTCAGGCGCATACTCCATCTGAAAGCCAGCACAGGTACTCCTGCAGAGAACCTCTACTCAAAGGTGACGCAGATGCAGGCCTTTTGCTTTCTACTTCTCACAGTACACACAGTTGTCATGCAACACCCAGAGATCTCCTTCTTCCAAGAGAGATGCCTAGTTTGAGCCGCTTCTACTCCATGATCCGTCTGACCACGGGCTGCAAAAAGTCCCACCTAAGCTACTACACTTCCCAGCCATTTGCATCGGCAGCCAGAGAGGCTGGCTGTCTTCAGCGTCAGGATGCAGTTGCACCCGAACCTTCACGCCGAAACAAACCACCACCAAAGATCCATTACCAAAAAGAAGTTAGATTTCAAAACTAAGCCAAGCTGCTCGTGCCCCATAAAGTATTATCATTTCAACTTGAGTACAGCCAGAAAATTTAGGGGAGACGTTATATCCCCAGAGAACCTTAAGAAAGAAAGAAGGCGGAAACAAAGATTTTGTCCTTTTCAAAACCGAGAGGGTGGCACCCAGGGGCATTAGGAAAAATGGAAACGAATCCGAAAGAGGTTGCCCGGCGTCTCTAGCTTCAGCACCGGGAAAAGCGTTAGCAGCCCCCCTTCTTGCCCTCCCTTGACTCCACAAGCAACACACGTTTCCAGAAACCTTTTTATGCAGGAAGGCAGTGGACCAAGGAAAGAAAGGACGATGCAAAACAATCCTAGCATTTTCCTTCTGCAGATCAAAACCGGGCCTGTGCCCGCGGGTACAACGGATTGCTTGCAAAGGGGACGAGGGCAAGAGCGCAAGTGGAAGGACCGCCGGGTGGCTTCGCAAAGCATTTTAAAGCCCCCTCATTTCATGCTGTAAAAAGAGACTTACAGCAAGTACTTCAGCTTCAGGAAAGCTAAAAAGAACCCTTGCCCACTTCTTATTCTCTTTGTGTGATTCATGCAGAGCATTAATGTTTTGTTCATACTACAATTATAACAATACACGTAGGCAGGGCTCGTTCGATTTACGTGGCACCCACTTGCCACAAGATAGACATATTAATATCTATGTGCTTTGTTTGAGGCTTCAAGTGATGCAGAAACTCATTTTAGTCAAGAATCCATATTCTATATTTGGCAACGCAGGGCATGTTTGTTGTTGGCTTCCAAACCGTGATTTGCCACATCGACATCAGAATCAGTGGTGGCGAGTTTTCCAGCTAGCCAGTTCAACACAATGTCCATAAGGCTGCAAAGATGGTAGGGGGACAATAGTTGAGGCGGGGGGGAAATAAATCTAGTCCGTTTTATGAGGTCTGTTAATAAAGTCAAAGAAATGCAAAGTTTCGTGTGTGGAGAAAATAGTATTTTATTGGAATGTTGGAATCAAATGCCGGGCAACATGGAAATAAAATAACATCATACAACTTTGAAACTGCCAAAGTTGCCTGAAAAGGAACAATTGGATGCTGGATCCTAGCTTGTCATCATGTTCATCTTTGAATCCTGGGTTGTTGTTCTTTTATGATCACCCCCTTTCTGGAGAAAACCAACTGAGAACTGACTGAACGTAATGTTGGTTATTCTGCATGTCTGAATGATCTCTACTTAATTTCTAAACGCAGTCAACTTGTTTGCCTTCTCTCTGAAGAAGAGAGAGTAGATTTACTTGGATTTGGGTAAGCTTGTCCTTTGACCGTGACCGCTGTGGTTTATGCATCCTGGCTTATGGCACAGCACACCGTACACACCTAACCAATTCCAGTTTATAGATTAAAAAAAAGTTTAAGCAGACTAGGACCCAAAGAAGTGTATCAACCCAGAGGATCCTGCTATTCCCGTTTGATCTGCTTTTCGAATTTAGGCATTTTCCCCTTGACGTGAACGTTTTGACAGCCGCCTGAATTTAAAAACACAACCACCCACCTCCAAAGGAATCTTCTGAGATACAAACGCTGATCCTTCATCTTTCAAATTTCAAGCTCTCTCTCTCTCCAAGAAAAGCCAGTACGATTCAGACGTTTTTGTCATAACAAAATCAATAATTCAGCCCCGCTTTTAGCAGGCACCTAGATGGGTGCTTCGCTTAAGGGCTACCGAGGAGATTCACCTGAGAGAAGAGTGCGGTGTCAGAATTGGCCACGTTTAACTGACAGGTGGGGACACAGAAGTGAAGGAATTCAATGGAGTACCACCACCATCATCCTGGGAACATTTTGGTTCTCAACCTTGGCAGCTTGAAGTCCACGCATCTTCAAGCTGCCAGGGTTGAGAAACAATAGAAAAGTTCCCAACGTGCCATCGCAGGGGCAAAACAGATCGGAGGTCAGCACGCTCCACGAATGCAGCCCGCGGGGACATTGGCCCAGTCTGTGTCACCTCAACTGGCAGCTATTTTTGCCACATCAGGATGTCTGAAGGGCCTCCCGAGAAACAGCTCTTGTCAGCTTGGACGTTTTTCTCTTTCTTCAGACGCCACGCATGGAAATGTCACCTCCCCGTTCATAAGACGCACACACGTGCTGCGCCAGCCCTTCAAAACTCATTTCCGTAGGTTTCCATCAGCCCCACGCCGGGGCTGCTTGAACGGCGGGCCAGCTCTGGCCCTGATGCTCTTCTGCGCTAAATTTAATTTCCTTCCTGCTGAAGCTGCATCAGACTTTTTGCTGATGAACATCGGGGAGAATCGCCTGGCATTTGCCAAGATTCCATCCAGGCGTGTCCATCCCTGTGTTCACTTAGCAAACTTTATTAGATTATTAGATTTTCAGGCCCTTCGGCATTTCCATGATCTCAGCAGGAAAATACTGCAAAATAAGAGTAAGGGAGAAGCTGCGTTTGGTTCTCTGCCACCAAGGATTTCCCCCCCCCACATGTTTATATACAAAAACATGCACTTATTTTTGAAGGTGGTCAGACCAATTCTGTACCCACCATCCATATTTAATCATGTTAAAATACCCTGAAATGCACAGGGGAAACACCCCCAAGACCAGCTTCCAGAAAGCTTGCCTACCATAAAAGCCTAGTGCCCGTGTCTGCATTATATCATGGCATGGATTGCCTGCTTTTGATTTACTATGCTCTCTGAATCTATCCACTGCAGCCTGTAAACCACAGCTTAACCCTCTGTGTAAAGCAGTCAACAAACCATGATTAAGGAACAGTTCAACACAATGCACAAATGTTTTCAGCTATGTTTTCTGACACTCAAGGGGGAAGGGGAGGCTAATGTGATATCATTTGCAAAGCCATCGGCAACATCACTCAGCTTCAATCTGTAATGGTCTGTGGGAACGACCTTGGGAGACAGGAGGAAGAGCCGCAGACTAGGCAACGGTCAGATAAGAGGCATCTGAGCCGGCAGAAGGAATGGGGGTGCAGTGAACATCTCAGAAGGGGCCCTCCCCAGTTTCTTGGATTGTAAAGGTGAAGGGGGAGAGATGTACTTCAGAAGTGCAAGATTGATGTCAGCTTTGCAAGATAGTCCAGACAAGAAGATCTGAAAGTACATCTCTCTCCCCTCGCCTTTATAGCCCAAGAAAGCAGGAAGGGCCCTGTCAGAGTCTGCACACTCATTCCCAAAGTTCAGTAAATCCTCTGGAGTCTAAACAGTTCCATCAAAGATTTCTTTATTGGGAGAAATGCACAGCAGCTATAGTTTGTTGAGTCTAATTCTACAAAGCTAAACCTTCCCTTTTTAAGCCCAAATCCCCCCCTTCTCCTTTCTTTTTCCCGCTTGAAATTCTTCGCGCCTTGCTCCGGCTCTCACAGTGCTTGATCTTGTAGGCGCCTCTGTAGAGATAACGACACCTGGCATCTTCTCCCCCCTTTCTCCCAACTTCAATGGCAGGTCAAGCAAGCGGCCTGCAATTAACATTTTTACCATTAACCATTTAACATTCATTGCTAAGCTAAGTTAAAAGCAATTAAGTTTTCTAGCTTGCGTAGATCCTGACAGGCCCCTTCTGAGACGATTGCCATGTCCCCATTCCTTCTGCAGGCTCAGCTGCCTCTTATCTGACCGTTGCCTAGTCTGTGGCTCTTCCTCCAGTCTCCCAAGGTCATTCTCACAGACCATTACACCATCTGGCAACACAAACAATGGACATCCTGTTAACCTCTGAGCTCCTCCAGGGCACGATGCCTGTCTGCCCTCCTACCTTGGAAAATGGCCGCGTTCTGCATAATGAGGAATTTCAGATCCATGCTGGCAGACTGGAGAATCTGCTCCATGTTGGAACGAGCCAAGCCTTGGTATTTCTCCTCCATCTTCCGGGAGCAGCACGTGAGACCTTTGGGGATGCATATTTGCAAATCTGACCCTGTGAGAACAGAGACAGCGGGTTAGAGCACAGCTAAGCCTTAACATGAACTTTTTGGAGAGAGGGGGCCTTAGCTGTCTTTTGCAACCCCAACGTTTAGCAGGAGAGAGGTGAACGTTCTAGCAAGAGTAATGCTCCTCCTTCTCTCCACTAAAATAGAAAAGGGGGAAAAAGAGAAGGCCACCTCTTCATCAATCACAGACCACAATTAATCACCAGAGGGTAAAAGAAGAGCATCAGAGGTGAGCCTATTTTTCGTGGTGGGAGAGGAAGGATGTGCTTATACCCCCATCAGCCTGGCCGTTCAAATTTTAGTAATGACAAGTTTAGTTATTACTGACCATTATTGTAATGGCTGATATTTTATTTTAGATGGGAAGCTGCCTTAAGTGACTCTGATGGGTAGCAGTACAGGGTGTACCTAGAAATAATGAAATAAATGATGTTTTTAAATGCCTATTGAGACAATCTCATGGTTAGGTCAACCTAAGGTCTGCAAAACAGATCCCAGCTTTCAAGTGTCTTTATCTTGCCCTAGAACTGGCCCCCATTCCCCCCCCCCCGTTTTCCACCATCTGCCACAAGAGAGAGATGATCCACCTTCACAGTGGGGCTGGTGGGGTGAGAAGCCATGGCCAGCTGTTTGGGCCCAGCGGGAACAGAACACGCTTTAAAGAACGGAGCACCAAGTTCATTTTTATTGACCATCCGTGCTACGTGAATAAAAATTATCCACTCTAGTTTTATACCTTTTCGTAAGCACATTTTACACCTTGGCTAATTGCACGAAAATGTCCAACGTGCACCAGTCAAGCCTTTCACTCCATAGAAAGCACGTAAGAACGAGGCACACAGAAACACCCAACTTGATCTCCCTGTTGCCCGTGGCAGGAAGGGAGCCAACCTGTTGAAAGCCCACGTCTTATGCTGGGTGGAAATAACCAATGCGACCTATTTTTGTCTTCCCAGAAAACACCCCAGAGGGTGGGGAAATCCTGATGACATGAGCCAACCCTATGATGATTTTAAAAAAAGCAGCAATACGAACCCAACAGAAGATGTCCCAACAAGGGAGGGGTGATCTTTGGAAATCACTGGAGCCAGGGGCTACCAATAAATCACCCATCATAATCCCTGGGATTCTGAATTATGTCGTTTCCCTCAAGGCATTTTGCAGCCCCCAATTCCACGACAGGCTTGCAATTTCACCTTGCTTCAAAACTAGTGACGGACACGTCGTCATCCTGCATCTCCAGGGCAAATGGACGTTTGAGGGAGCTCAAGATACTGTTTTCCAACACCACCTCCATCTTGCCCATGATCTGCTCTTCCAGATGGCCACCATTCATAAGGTCAGCCCTGTTCAGACACACGGGAAATTCTTTTCAACAGAGACACAGAAGAGGCCTCTCGCCCTTAACTCCTGTTTGTAAAGCTCCAGAAAGGATTTGGCCATCCAACATCTCAAACTGCAATGTTTCCTAACCATGGCCATTTCTAGGTGGGTGGACTCCAACTCCCAGAATTCCCAGCGATGGCCCTGCTCACTGGGGAATTCTGGGACTTGAACCCACACATCTGGGTTAGGAAATATTGGGCCAGATTAATCCTTTGCCATCAAAGTCTTCCCTTTTATAATGAATAGCCAGGATTCAGACCAGCGAGCCCAGGCGCTACTTGGCTTGGAAGATACGGAGGAATCTACACCCATCCACTCGTGGGCTTCCCGAGGGTCTCTGCATGAAATCTCCACCTGCTTCTGCCCCGATTTAACATGATACCTGCCTGTGGATAGCACTGGAGAAAACAAAAACCTCACGCATTACTTCTTTCCCATCTGTTCTCATCTGATGGGAGATGATTTGCTTCCACATTCGCAGAAAGAAGAGGAGTTCAAAGACGTCCTGAGGGCCACGGGAGGATCTTAGGCTACTTTGTGACACGGCAGTCAAGGGATGTGCACAAACCCTCCGTCTTTCAACCCAGGGTCTTTTCTGCAACTTCCCGGGCCTCCATGAAATCCCAGAACAAAGACGTTAGGGACAGATGTCTCCCAGGGACCCCCTTCGGTAGCAGCTCTGCTATTTCTGCTAAGAAGGTCTGCCCTAAAGAAAGGACAGGAGAATTTCTCCTTCCCCCGAGGAGAGTTCCTTTCTCTGCCCCAAATTCAGGGGAGACTTCCAAAAGGAGCAAGCGTCTTGGAAGCAGCTAAGCAACGGCACCGGCGTGCACCCCGCCACCCCGACTCTCCAAAAGTTGCACCGTCCCGCCCTGCAGCTTCCGGCCAGGTTGCTTCCCAATTCCCAGGCTGAGCCGAGGAGCGTCGACGATGCTGGTGCCGCTTGCCAACCCCGTTTCGTACAGGGGCACGTTGCCAGCACCGGGCAAAGAGAAGGAACAGGCTCGGAGGACTAGGAAGCCTGCCGAAACACACATAGGCTTCCCTCTTCAGTGTTTTACCCAATTCAGGAAAACCTCCAGAGAGAACTATTTTCCTTGTCAACCGCCAAGGTAATTCCTTTGCTTAATGGTCCTTCTTCAAATTGCTCTACCTTCCATTCCAATTTGGGGAGGGAGGCAGCAGCTGCTGCGTGTGACCACGAGGCCCAGGAAACAAGGCCTTCCGATAAAAAGAGGCGGCTTCAGTGGAAGGAAGGAAGGAAGGAAGGAAGGAAGGAAGGAAGGAAGGAAGGAAGGAAGGAAGGAAGGAAGGAAGGAAGGAAGGAAGGAAGGAAGGAAGGAAGGGCAAATCAAAGTTAACTGTAAGAAAGACAAATCAGAGTCAGTTGAAAGAAAGACAGACAGACAGACGGATGTTCATCTTTTCAGCCCTTCTTTTCCTATCTGCAGCCAAGGGATCCAACACCTGCCATCTGGCCTTAGCTATGCAAAGGAGCAGTTTGCAAACATTTGTTTTTAAATCCTTCCTAGGAGGGGTGCAGGCGATGAAAAGGGCTGCCCAGATGTACCTCTTGCTCGGAGGTACGAGCATCAGCACCGCGCCACCTCTCACAAATCGGACTCCGGTTGTAAACCAGCCGTTGCAGAGAACAGATGTGTTTCCTTTCACATTTCTACGCAGCGCTGAGCCTAGCAACCCACGTGGGACCACGTCCAGGCGTGAGACCTGAGCAGGGGGGAGCAGGGCAGAGAGCATCAGCGTCGCCCGTCGATGAGCAGAGGATAAGCTTGTGTAAGGCCACACCTAATCAACAGGGCCTCAGTCTCCCTCCTCCGCACGTTTGCAGGCTTTGGCTTTGCTCATCCGCACTTGAAAAAAGTTGAAAAATTTAAATGTTCACCTTCAAACCCCCATTAGCAGCAGCCGATCTCCAGGACTTCAGAGAATGCAATATCAAGTATAGGTTAAACCCCACCATCCAACTATTGTTTTCCTACCTCGGCAAATTTAAGATGCGTGGACTGGCCAGGGAATTCTGGGAGTTGAAGTCCACCCATCCTAAAGCATGCTGGCTAGGGAATTCTGGGAGTTGAAGTCCACCCATATTAAAGTTGCTGAGGTTGGCTGAACCCTCATCGAACCTCGTTTTCCAAAACAGGATATACTTTCCAGAACTATGGTTTGCTGGAACCAACACTTGGGGAGGGGTGTAGTTAGACAGAGAACAAACTGCCGTGTTTAAATGTTCGTGGCACTCCCCCATTTGGAATCTCAACTACAGCTAGCCTAACCCGGGGGGCCACCTACCTAAATCCTCCACCGGCATACCTCGAGGATGCTGGGAACTGTAGTTCACCCCTGAACTGCAACGCCAGCCCCTTTGGCTATTTGTGGCTCTGACCGGGAATCCCCCTCCCCTCTCAAGCTTCAAGCAGGGAACTCCGATGCTAAGGAGGCCCTTGGGGCTTGGAGGGGGGGGAAGCCAAAGAGGAAGCAGAAGTATTATTATTATTATTTATTTAATTTGTTGGCCGCCCAACTCCAGCAGACGGGAGAGCTTCAGTCAGCAAAATCTCTCTTTTCCCACTGCAGCAGAAGAAGAACCGGCTCCCCCCTCAAGGGCTCCCCCAGGACCAGCCCGAAGGTTGTCACAAGGAGCATCGCCCTTTGGAAGAAGAGCCGGGAAGAATTATTAGCCAATTAGGTGTTGGGCCCCATATTTCCCCTCCTAAAACAACAGCACTTCTGCACTGTGATAAATAATCCGGGCATCTGACACCCACTTTCTTGGTATGTTTTATGCCCAGCGTGCCGTGGAAAGGGAGAGGCAACCACTCAGCAACCAATAACCCCCCTCCGGCGCGGGTCTATTTGCATTTTAAAAGAGATAAATTATACCCCAGTGCACCTGATAGGCAATTAAAGCCCAGGCTGCCTTGAGGAGGGCACCCGTTACCTATGATCCTGTGCGGAGCTCCCCTCCGTGGCAGCCCCCGTGCCACCTGCCTTCCTTATGCTCTGCCAGGTACAACTGGCGGAGCGAACTGCGCTGCAACGATGACCGTCTCCGTTCTGCAAAAGAAGCCCCGCTTTGAGGGATGCAGCTGGTGGGGGGAAGCCCTTTGGGTGCGAGGCACAAGAGAAGGCGAGGGGGGCCGGGCCAGGACACCTCCTTGGCACCCAAAATGTTGGGTTCCATGTTCAGTGTTTCTGCTTAGAACAGGGACTGGCAACCTCCCTTCCACTGGGGCTGTCCAGATTTCTTGGGACTTGGGGGCCTATCTGAGTGTGGCCCAACGCACCTTTGATAAGGCTGAAGGCCGTGTTTCTCACCCTTGGCCACTTGAAGATGTGTGGACTTCAACTCCCAGAATTCCCCAGCCAGCCATGCTGGCTGGGGAATTCTGGGAGTTGAAGTCCACACATCTTCAAGTGGCCAAGGGTGAGAAACACTGGCTTAAGGATGTTAAAACTGGTAAAGAGAGAAAGGAAGCTGCCAGACTCGGCACTTCTGCTCCCCACACAGCTCCAGAGGTTGTCTACCCCCACCTGAGAAGGATCAGATGTTCAAGGGGATGGCAAAGTTGCATCCAGATCATGACCCCCCCAAGAATCTTATGGTGGAGCATCCCCAAGACACAAAGGACAAGGAGGTGGCACAGATATCCGAAATGAGACCCAAGGCAACTTCTCCCAATATTCACCCATAAAAACAGAGCAATTTCTAATTTGCCAGGGTCTCCAGTTCCCATCTATTTTAATTATGCACATAAATACATAAACATGCTTCCTGAAGCCACGAGGAAAAATAAAAGAAGGGGAAGGAAAAGTAGGCCTTGCAAAATTGCACTTCAGAATGTTGTTAAAATTAATCCCTTGGCAAAGGAAGGAACCCTTAAATGGTCACCGAGAGTAAAGCAATTGCCTGGAGCAGGTTCCTACAGTTTGCAGAGTTCCACGCCGGCGTTTTTTGCTATCAAGAGAGCAACTTATGGTCCTGAAATAATTACAAGCCGAAAACTCAATTACCCAGCAAACCGGAAGACCTGAAAACTGCCGTGCTGAGCGAGGGAAGAAAAAAAGAGGGTGGCCAGAAGGATCATCAGTTGCACCAACTCCAAAAGGAGTGTGTAGCGCCACCGACAAAGCCTCAATCCAAGCGCCCCACGGCGCCCTCGTCTTGACTTCGGATTCCTCCAACGTGCACCACGCACTCCAAGAATCGTATTTCGTGGCACCAAAACATTCATGGCTGGATCTTTTTATTACCACGCTTATAACTTTTCCAAGACTGCACCTTACACTGAATCCTTTTGGAGAGGAGGAACTAATTCCAAGGCACACGGCAATTTCCAAGCCTTGGGGAATACGCTACAAAAACCGATAGATGGAACCAGGATTAAAACCAAATCTGGGTTGTGGGGGGGTTGCCTTTAAGTCAGTGTTGACGCCTGGCAACTGCCTGGACAAGTCCCAGAATTTTTCTTGGCAATGGTTTTGGAAGTGATTTGCCCTGGCCTCCTCCTTCCTAGGGCTGAGAGAGAGGAACTGGCCTAAGGTCTTCCAGTTTATTGACTTTTAATTAAATTAAATACACAGTAGTTGGACAACAATCCTCCAGGAATCTCTTTCTTCTCCTGTAACATTAACAATAACTTGATAAAAACTTCTGAAGGCTGGTGGGAAACCCACTCAACTTTTCTGGAGATATTTAGGGGTCTATCATACGAGCAGAGACACTTCCTCCATGGCATTTGGCTGGTTGCAAGGAAGGTATCTGTCCAAATGGGGCTTTCCAATCTCTCTCACCGGCTGAGAAAATCTCACTTCGGTTTTTTTATCTAATCACGGTATGAACCAGAAGAACAGAGCACAGCATCTTTAATTTAGTGCTAGCAGAGACCGAGCTAAGGAAGAATTGATCAAGGCAAGAGTTCAAAAGCACTGATCTCTCCACGCATGCGATAGTTGAGGAAGTGAAAGGGAGGACAACCCAAGGACCGCTTTCTTATTTTTTCCAGCCCAAAAGAACATTGGAAGAAATTCTGCCTCCCACCTGGTCATACAACCCAGAGCAAAGCTCTTTGGAAAGGCTTGGGGAGAATTCCAGAAGCCCGTCTTTGCAATGTTCTGCTTCTCTTGCCTTATTTCGGTCTGCGACACAAGAAACAAAACAACGAGGGCACAAGCCTCTTAAACGAGGTGCCTGCAGAAGACTTTAATTCTCACAACCAGCACAACCACTGGGACTTTGGGAACCGGTGCAACACAACTGCCAGGTTGGGGAACCGCAAAAAAGCCAAGCTTGCACCAAGCGGGTTCTTGGAAATACGACCTCTTCTCTTTCAGAGGCCCGACACATTTGCTTAGCGCCCAACATCTCTCCAAGCTGCCACATCAAAATCTTAATTTGTCAATATTAGGGGATTATGAAGGGGATGATCTTATTAATTTTGCGCAACAATAGCCTAATGATTGCTCACTACCCAATTCCAGCTTCCCAGATAATTTAATTAAACCAGGCTAGATGTATGCTGCTTCTGTATGTTCTTCATTATATTGATAAGACGATCAAGTAAGCGTTTAAAAAAATTAAAGGGTTTTCATTTTCATGGATTGTTTTGTTTTTCTGTGCATTTGTAGTTCTTTGCTGACAGATTTGGTTCCAAGTGGCCTGGTTATCCTCATGCGTGTTCTTCTAAAGGGGATTTTAGCTGACTGCTATCCCCCCCTAAATTCCATAAATCTGCTTGAACCTGGAAGGATTCAGGCTGGGCTGACAATCATCAGCAAATAGCCAGTGTTTTCCTCCAGCAGAATTTGCAGAGGGATAAGGGAGTCACATTCATTTTCTACTTGGTGGCTAAGTGGAGTCTTCCACACTTCTCCAGTCTTTAAAAACTCTGAAATACCGGCAGCCAGGCATGGAGGTGCCCTTTGCAAAGCCCCCCCCCTCCCCGACACCTTCTCTGACATTATCTAGAATTACTCTGCAACTCTGCTGGGAAATCCCACTTGAATTCAAGAGAAAATTTCATCTCTGCCTCACCTGGCCATTTTTCTACAGGCTTTCTTTTTTAAGAAAACCTGGGGGGTCGGCGGGGAGAAGAACCTGCCTCACCAAAGCGGCCCTAGCAAAAGACAATTTTTGAGTATCCGTACAGAGGGTAGACTGAAATAAATGAGAGAGAGAGAGAGACGCACCGGGGTTTCGCAGCGTGGATATGGCAAGGTTAAAAAGGCACGTTCTCCATAATAGAGGCCTGTCCTCAAAGGGCGAAGTCTCGACTGGAAAACTTAATAAAGGCAGAATCTGTAGTGCAAGGATGGGGATATTCTGGGTGAACTTTATTCATTTATCGTATTGATATAGCCGCTCCTCTCACACAAAGTGACTCTGTCCACAGACTGATGAATAAGGTCATACTAAAATCCAAAGAAGGCCAATTCATCGGCGCTTCTAGGAAAACACACCTTGACCCTCCGTTTCCAATGCGGGAGTTTCTCCTTCTGGGAGACCATCGAGGAGAGAAGGGCAGGCCACCATTTCAGACCAGAAGGGAGCACCTCTGGGGCTCTTTTCCACCAATTCCAGACTGGAAGGAAGTTCTCCGTGCTGCCCGTTGACCGGAGAGCCCCCCGTTCTGCTCATTTTCATCAAGGAACGCAGAGACCCAAACCACCCCATTCGCAACCCAAAACCTGCATTCGCAAGCAGTGGGTCCTCCCGAGGGCCATTTCCGCTTCCCGCCGACCAAACACCAGCCACCCGCTCTGCAGTTGATCAACGGCTCTTGCGTGGCGACCAAGGAGGGTGGCTGTCAACGGCAGGCGAGGGAAGGGAGCAAAACATCAGACTGTTGCTCTGCCACGACAGACGGAGTAAGGCGGCAGTGGGGCCCGAGCAAGCAATAAACGGGAAGCCGAGCCGCCTTTCACGATGACACTTCCCTGATTACAGAGAATTTATGTAGCCAGTTCTGGAAAGGAGACGATCATCAACGTATAATGACTCTACAGAGATCTCCAGAATGAGCCCGTTCGAAGAGAGATATACGCAGCCAGCCATTCTTTTCATGAGGGCTATATATTATTATATCTGTGGGCGAACAGGGAGCCCACCAACACGCACCCAGCAAGGAGAGCAGATAAACGCAACGTATAAATAACCAATCTGAAAATATTTCTCATTGCCGGACCGTTCGGTCAGGACATATTTGCAGAACGCCAGGCGCGGAGGTGCCTGTCGCAACAACCCCGAAAATCCCCTCCACGGGACTCCCTGGTTATGCCCGCGAACAAAAGCCTTGACTACTGCAATGCATGAGTTTATAGGGCGTCCCTGGGAGGCATTTGGAAACGTCCCGGTTCAACATTCGCAGCGAGACTGTAAACGGGAGCCCGCTGATTTTGAAAGTTCTTTGTTGGTGTCAAAAGTTGCTTCGGGGGTCAATGCAAGCGTTTGGCTCTAACCTCCTTCAGGAGGAGGAACTGCGGTCCTCCAGATGTTTCAGAGTCACTCCTTGCAGCAGCCTTGGGCAGCCCGGCCAACAGTGGTTGAGCTGAGAAGCATCTGGACAGCAATAATTCCATCACTCATAACAAGTTGATCTGGGAGTTGCTGAGCATCTAAATCAGTGTTTCTGAACCTTGGCCACTTGAAGATGCGTGGACTTCAACTCCCAGAATTCCCCAGCCAGCATCTTCAAGTGGCCAAGGTTCAGAAACACTGATCTCAATGCTTACGTTCTCTTCTAAAAACTGGTCCTCCTTCTTGACTTCTAGGCCACATCTGCCTCTCCAAATCAGATTTCAGGAGAACACCAGACAGATGTGTTTCAACAGAGACACTCTCCCTCCCACTACAAGTCTGCCATCAATTCCACTCCCAAAACAGAAAAAGAAAATCACCTATTTTTCTGACTTTTATGCTGAAGCTCTTTCTGTTTTGCTTGGCATATATATTGTCTAGATAAGATGCAGAACCACATCCTGGTTTGTAAACACCACTTAATTACAAGTTTAGACCTCTTTCCCCAAACTGACGCCCTCCAAACTGATACTCCATCCAGATGTGATAGACTATCATTCTCCCCATTCCCCTGGCTGGGAATTTTGGAAATGATAGCCCCAACACTTTTGTAGCCCCAACCCACCTTGACAGCTGCTGTAGGGATTCAGATGTTAGCATTTAGCCACGGTTAAGTTGTAGGCAGATAGAAATACAGTATCTAGCAGAGACAGCACTGCATCTTAAATTTCCCCATCCTTTGCTGTTTTTCGTTATCTTTGAACAGCCCATTTGTAATTCTCCAAATGAGTCTGCTTAAGCCTACTTCAAAAGAACTTTCAGGTTTCGCAAACCTATCCCTGTGTGCCAACTGCATTATCTCTGGCACAGGCAGACTTTTCCTTAAAAAATAAATAAATAAATAAAACAGTGTAATAATTTTCGCAAGAATAACCCATCTCCTTTTTTCCTCCTTTGAGGGAGATACAGGGAAAATGTATGCAAGCTTTACCTTTGGTTTTATTTTTAAATAAAAATGTACATCTAATTTAGCATTTCAGCATTTAAATTCCAAGGAAAGCCCGCGTACATAAACAGGGCATAAACAGAAGTGAGACTTCTGCAGCACAGAAATCTACCTTATGGCACATGCCAGGCTGTTTGTTCAGCTGGTCCAGCCCTTCCCAAACTGGAGCCTTCCAAATCGGTCGGACTATGAGCCCCATCAACCGCAGACAGAAACCCACCAGGCTATAGAGCTGCATTGCTCTTGTAAAGCACATCATCAATAATGCTGCTGTACGAAGGCAATTCCAGCTGAGGTAGAAAGCCTTCCTCCGAGGCAGATGTTCCGCCAGAGGGAGGTGACCCTCCTGAGGTTTATTCATTCAGTTCAGGCCCCAAAGCTTACAAAGGGATCTCCTTGCACTTCAGTTCAATAACCACCGCTCGGTAAGGGAGTTCAAAGTTCCCCCAGTGAATTTCTAGGGGTGAGGGTCACCCTGACCCTCCTTGGTTACCGTCCAACAGTTTCACATCACCACGTTTCAGCAATGTGAGCCAGCATGGGGTGGTGTCTTTGCCCACTGACCTTGGCTCACTCAAGGACAAAACATTCTTTGCAACTGCTGATTTCTCGAGAGCGAGTCCAGACCCCACCGAGAAACCGTGGCACGCTGACCGCCGAACAAGGAGCTTGCTCTTCTGAGCATGCGACAAGAAGAGTAAGCATCCATGGGTCACCCTTGGTGCCCTGCTTAACCATTAACACAGTCTTTTATTTCTGACCCACCTGAACCCCAATTACAGGCGCATTTGGGGTTCTGAAAATGCCTTGCATTTGCAAGACAGTCTTTCCGTTTTAATTTTGTTAATGTCAGAAATCAAGTCTTCAGCCATCAAAGAGAACGCACTGCTTTTAGACTCATCTACAGAGATGAGCATTTCCATCAACAATAGCAAGGAAAATGTCCAGCGAGCCTCGCGGGGCCCCCCTGCCCCGCACTTCACTTCCTTCCAACTACCGGATTTTGAAATAAGGATGAAATTCTGCGGGGGGGGGGGCCTCTGCAGACCACCCCCCTCCCACACGCTGCCAATCCAGATTCCCCAAGCGTTTGCCAAGGCCAATGTCACGCAGATTGTGGAGGAAACAACATTCCTGAAAAGCTGTGTTTCTCTACAAACGCCTACCGAGGAAGAAAGCAAATGAAAAACATCTCCATCACTGTGGGAAGCATTTCTAGAAACCTAACAGAGCTGTTCCTATTTTCCCTCCCATCACCAGCACTTCCTACAAACAGCAGATGGGAGAAACAAAAACCTCACGTATTCCCACCCAGCCCTTCAGCCACCTAAGCTCAGACAACGAAACAAAACAAATCCAGGCCACTCTACTTTTTTTCCAGAAAATATCTCCTGAAAGCCAGCCGTTTTGCGAAGGAAAAAAAGTATACTAAGGGTGGGGTTTGATGAAACCTCTACCGATACATTTCCTGGCCCAGGCAAAATTCCTCCAAGAGAAGTCAAAGGGATGCCTCCAAGCGCCACAGCAGGAAGTGGTATTCTGAGATAGAGTGCCACTGAGCCTGGAGGCTCTACCACGTTATCTCCCAGCTTCTCCTCAGGTACACCAATTCCCAACTCGGTATCTCATACAATCCAGGTACTTTGGCTGTAGCGAGCAGGCTGAAGATTCAGTCCAACGGAGCAAGACACACAGGTTCTCTCCCACCCCATCCCAAACTGGGAGTCCCAAGAGCAAGATCGGATTGTTGGCAGAAGGGAGGGAACACGAGGTGGGGTCAGTAACCCTAAAATGCTGTCTTGGCTCACGGGCTCTCCGCTGACCCCAGAACAAACTTGCAAGGTCGACTGTGAAGCTATCCCCATATTGCAAATGAGACATTCAGGCTTCAGGGGGTCTGTCTGCAACCTCGGCGCTTGCCTGTTTTGGCTGCCAATAACCAGGGAAGATCAAAGAGGAAGGGGGGGATTCCTCATTTCTGAGATCCCACCTCCCAAACAGCACCGAAGGGGTTAATTCCCAGGTGCTTCTTCAGCTGTTGACCAACAAGCATTATTTCTAAACAAGAGTATTATTTTCTGGGCAGCTGGGCCAAAAGGCATCTGACCGGTCCAGACGGGCGTTTCTCAACCTTGGCGGCTTTCAGAGGGGTGGACTCCAACTCCCAGCATGGCTGGCTGGGGAATTCTGGGAGTTGGAGTCCAACCCTCTGAAAGCGGCCAAGGTTGAGAAACACTGGTCTAGTGGCACAGTCTTTAAGCCCGGTTACCCAGCCGTAAGTGCCATTGTACACTTACACAAGTACATGCAGGACTGGCGCAGGATCGTACAGATTTAACTGGAGGTAAAGTCAAATTCCTCCCCAAATCTCCCTCCGGCCAGGATGCCGATGGAGTGCTTCCATATTCCAGGGCAATCTATCCGCAAACCCCAGATGCTGTAGGGAAGAACCAAGAAACGCCCATCCTGCCAGACCCGGGGAAGCCGCAACCGCAGAGGGACTCGCCCCATCTTCCGGGCTGCGTTCACACGACCCAGGATGCTCGACGAACCGGCGGCTCGGTTTAACTCGGGAGGCTGCCCGGCCACGCCGGGGCTGTCTCCTTTCCCCTCCCCTCCCCACCCCAGCCCCGGCCGCGCGCGCGGAACACGGGAAGAAGGAACCACGAGCGAGCCGAGCGTCCCCCGACGGCTGCCCACGACGCCGGGCGGCCGGCCGGCCAGCTTCTGCGTCCACGCGAGGGACGAAGGGGAAACCGCGGCTCAGTTACCCGGCCGGGGGCGGCGGGAAGCGAGCCGCCCCCTTACAATCAGCCCGGGCGCATCTCCAAGACTGCGCTCCCGCGCTGGGCTGAAACACAAAGGCGCTAGTCCTCGTGAGAGGAAGGAGGGAGGGAGAGAGGGAGGGAAGGAAGGAAGGAAGGAAACGCGCCGTCCCCGGCGGGACCGCAGAAACCACCTCGCGGCTCCGCGTCCAGCGGGCAGCCCTCCGTGTAAATGCGCCGGCCGCCTTCCGCAGGGAGGGCAGCGCCGCCGGATCCCCCCCCCCCCCCGCCGCCCGGTCCGCTCGGCTGGCTTACCTGCCCCGGGGCTCTCGAGCACCCCCCTGGCGCCGGGCTGCAGCGCCTGGAAGGCGGCGCGGACGCGCTGGCAGGTGGGCTCCGCCCGGACGCCGAGCAGGGCGGCGGCGGCGGCGGCGGCCGCCAGGAGGGCGCAGAGGCGCCAGGCGGGCGCGGGGGCCGGCGCGGGGGCTCCGCCGTCGGTCATCGCGGCCTCGCGGCGGCCGGGCGCACCCCACGCCGCGCGGGTCGAGCTGGAGCCGGAGCCGCCGCCGCCGCAGGAGCAGGCGAGAGACTGGCCCCGCCGCCGCTCCGAAGCGCAGGGACGCGCGAGCACAGCCGGCGGCGGCGGCGGCGATTGGCCGGGCCGCCCCCCGCCGCCGCCGCCCTGACTGGCTCCCCGCAAACTTTCCTCGCTCTTCATTGGCTCCGGAGGGCGCGGCGGGGGTGGGCGCGGGGTGGGCGGACGCCCCGCCGGCACTGGCGAGGTCCGGGCTCCCGCTCGTCGCCCGGGCGGCGCACTCCCCGGGGCACGGCGGCTCCGCCGGCCATCCCGCGCGGCCGGGTCTCCGGCCCGGAGGTGCCCGCCGCGCTCCCGGGCGCGCTGCGAGGCTTCGGGGCTGTCGCGCGTGGGAACGGGCCGCAGCTGCCTCGCCTCGAGGGCAGCCTGGAGAAGGACGACGCGGCGGGCGGGCGGGCGGCCTCTGGTCCGGAGCGCCCGAAGAAGGGTCTCGCCGTTCTCTGACGCGCTGCAGGACGGGGGCTTGTCAGGCAGGCGGGCACGCGGGGCAGAAGAGTCATTTATGGGGTCGCGCTTCCCGACCAACAGACCTGACTAAAAGGCAGAAGCTTTTGCGAGCTGCGACTCGGTCCATCCGGTGCCCGCGATGAAGGCGAGGCTGCTCCGATTCCCGATCCCCCCTCGGGGTGACGGCTGCGATCCGCCACCCTGGTCCAGTGGGGGGTTTCGCCTCCCCAGGCTGGGGCTGGGAGGGGGGGACTGGCCCAAGGTCACCCAGGGACCTCCGTGACTGGGGGAGGCCCAGAAGTCTTCCCATTCCGAGTCCGGCACCTGCCCTACCTTGGCCCTCTTATTCTCTCTCTCTCTCTCTCTCTCTCACACACACTCCTATTGATACAGCCTATACTTGCACAGCCCACTTCCCTAATGCTGCTGCCAAGAAAACTACACGGACATTTCCATGAAGTCACAAGAGTCAAACTTCACGGGAGGTTTAGGATTTTTATGCTTCCGGCTTCCCCCCTGGATTTGTGCACAGAAAGCATTTCTTCCAGGCACAGGCAGACCCATCCTCCCCAGCCACCCAAGAGCTCCATCTTGCTCACGGAGGAGGCTCTGTCTGGCCTTGGCTACAGGCACCGTGTCCCACGGAAGCCTTTCGTGGTACCGACGTGGCTTCCTCCATCTGCAGGCTAGAGGGGTCCAGTCCATCCAGCCACCCCAGAAATCCCCCCTCCAGTTCTGAAGGCTTTTCCTTCAATTAGAGGAATAGGAGAACGGGAGAGGCTTCAGAAGGGCCTCAGATGATGGATGGATTCTCTCAAGGGTCTCACAGAGCACCTCCGGCCTTTCAGACTTGTCCAAGGGTTGCTCCAAGTGCATTTTTTAAATGATCGGTGCACCCTCACTTATAAACTGATTTCACACCCACAGACAGCATTAACACCCCGCTGCAGCGCATCGCTTGGAGCCCTGGAGTTAAATATCTCTGTGAAATAACACCACGGATTGCACCGAGATACGTCTCAGAGACATCCCACATGTCTTGCTTCTAGGGAATCAAGCTAAGAAAGGAGCTGTCAGTTCATCCGTGAGCGATGGCAATGGCAAGCTATTCTTCATTCTGCTCAACAGCTTGCCCTTTCTTTCTATCAAATAAGCTTCAAGAATTTTAGCATATTCCTCCGATTTCCCCAACGTAGCCGTCTCTGTTTGGCCTCCTGTCTGTTCACGCAGCACGCTGTAGTTTGTATTCAAGCAAGGGATGAAATGAAGATGAAACAAGCTGCTTTTGTTGACATTTTAAGAAGTACAGGCAAGCATCCGTCTTCATATTAATAAGGGCGGCCTAACTGAAAGTCCGCAGGAATGCAAAAGAGGATGGCTGACAGATGGCAATGGGCAAAACTGCGAGGTGCCCGCCTCGGTCCAGCCACTGCAGCACGTCCTTCAGAAGAATTGGGGTTACAAGCCCATTTGCCATCCCACAAGCGGTACAATTGCCTCTGTGCAGAAAACACAGCGGGAACCCGGGTTCCTCTACCAGCTGTGTTTGCACAAACTTTCCCAAGGCTGACTGAATCGTGGTTAACTGAAGTAAACCCCGTTATTGGGGTTTACACAACATAATTGTAAACTCTGTACAGGGCTGGATTTCCACTACCTGATAGGCTAAAATGAGGTTTGCACTCGTGCAAACACTGCCATCTAGTGGTTCCTCTGCGTCTGGCTTAGAATGTTGCCTGAAAGCAGCAGCCCTTGTTTGTAAGCCATGTTTTGTAGCTTAGTGCATTGCACAAAGTCACTTTGGGTTAGCTGACAAACTGTAGGTAAGATGTGACTTAGCATGTTGTACAAACGGCACTGAATCCCCCAGATATCCTGCTTTTCTTTCTCCTTTGACCTACAAATACAGTGTTAACGCCACGGGCATATTATGAACAAAACAGATCCCCCCCTTTGAACACTTGTGCAAACATTTAGCAAGGAAAAGGTGAAAAACACCCTCAGAGCAGGATTTGGGGAGAGACATCCAGTGCTGTACACCCTCCCCCCACCCCATGAAAATCAGCCCAAGAGGATTGACTGCATTTTGGAGCAGCTGACACAACTTGACTAAAACCAGATCCCCCACCATTAAGCTTGGTGGAGGCATTGTAAATCTGTTAATCCAGAGACTAAAATCACTTAAATGCCCTCCTGGCCGATCTGTCACATCACATCCATGATAAGAGGTAAGGGAAGAAGTGCATTTTCTTTCTGCCCGAGGTATGTTGAGGTTTCACTTATCTTTAAATGCTACAGGGACACTATGACATCCCCTGCAATGGACAGGCGTTCTCTGCCCCATAAAGCAGGTATAGCACATTTGCAAGGAATCCCCTGGAAAATTTCATGCAAAAAGGATGCCTAAAACAGCTGCTCGCTCAGAAGCTGTAGCCAAGTTTTGCACTCAAGAGAAACACCCCGCTAGAGATGACCGGTTTGCATTCCCCCTTCCCCCAAAAGCACGTGCATGGGGAAAAGAGGTGAAATGGTCAGAAGGTGAGAAGTTTATCTGCAGCCCTTGAAAGCAGGAGTGACCCTTTTGAAGCAACTCTGGCAGAAACAAAGATAATGAAGGTGAGCTAGCAATGCAGTGGGAGGGATAAAGGCCCAGCCAGCCTTTCCTTAGAACAGTGTTTTTTCAAACTTGGCAACTTTAAGATGGGTGGACATGCTGGCTGGGGAATTCCGGGAGTCGAAGTCCACCCATCTTAAAGTTGCCAAGTTTGAGAAACGGTGTTTTAGGGCCTTTAAAAGACGTTCGTTCAGGAGATGAAATGGTTACGTTTGCAAAATGCCTGGTTCCTAGCTGTAACTAAGCTATCCGCAGTTTCTCTGATTTTGACCTGATGTGCCGGGCAAACCCAGCCAACAAACCAGAGTTCAGTGCTACAGGTGAACCCAACCATTCCCGTCTTCAGCCACAGAACCCAAGAGTGGACGGGACCCTCAGAGGCTCCCCAGAAGGAACACAAGCAGCTTATTTCACCCACCACACTACTAGAGGTGCGCTGCTTTTCAGGTTACTATGTCCTGTGAGTCCAAGCAATGTGATGCACAAACCAGGCTTGTTAGCATAAGTTGTTCTGTGAACCCTTCCCCTTGCAGTCCACATGCCAGACCAGGACTTACACAATATACAAACCCAGCATTAGCTGACCAAAATCCCATCTCCAAACATCAATTGTCATGCTGCTCAGATGATAGAATCCAGGTTTAAAAGGGAAGAGTAATATGTGTTGGGCAGTTTTTTGGAAAAATGGCATTTCTGGGGGAAATGTGGAATATTGAGGACCAGTTTCTCGGAACAGACAAAGGCTGGAACACACTAAGTTATGCTTTATGCAACCATGATATATCCAGGAAGCCGTTGCCTAACTTCACGGCTCATATCAAGCCAAAATTAAGCAAAGCCCATTGTAACTTAGCGTAATAGGAGCCCAACCAATAATTTTGACACCATCATGCTTCTTGCAGTACAGATGAAGCCTTCTAATTGTTTATCTTCCTTCCATCCAAACAACCATGTACAATTATCTTTGTTTACTGCACTTTGAAATATTTGCCAGCTGAGGCCACTTTTGTGTGGTGGACCATACTTTGCAGACACACGGAGAGATCTCTCCCACCAACCCTGGCTTGGATTTCTGGTAATCACAGATTGGAAAGTCGGCTGCCTCACCTATGCCCAGCCTTGCTGGAGGGGAAGAGAAGCCAAATAGGGTTCCAGGACTTGGGCAACAGAAGTGCAGATGGACTGGCAGAAGATGTGGGACAAGCATCCAATTATCTCCATCTGCAGAAAGAGCGTTTTGTCCAACTATATGACCTTCAGCCCAGGTTTGGGGGTCTGCTGATGCTGGAGGGAGTGCAGTGTTCAGCTCTTAACCCTGGCTGAATGTCTTGCAATTCACCAAACCATGGTTTGTTTATTCACAGGTTGCTAAAACCAGTCTGTGCCCTTAGAAAGGTCTCCTTTGCCATTTTGGCACATGACTGATATGCTGATGTATCTGGAACGAATGTATTAGCCGAGTTCACACATCACACTAAGCGGTGGCTTGCCATTCACACAACATAGTCTACGGATCATGCCATGCAAGTGAACTGTGTTAACTGAATAAGCCACAGTTGTTACTTGTGTAAATTCTTGAATAGATCCTCAGTACTGTGTTCACACATGGTTAGTCATGGGTAACAGAATCATGCCCACACAAGCACATGAACTGGGTTTGCACAGCCCAGTCACTAAAACGAGGCTAGCTAGTTTAGACACATTGAATTATAATTAGCTGAACCCAAAGCACAGACCCCCCAATCCCACTCCTCTATTATCCTGGGCAATCGGGCGGGCTAAAAAAAACAACTGCATTTGCAGATGAAATATTTGTGAAAGTAAATGTTGCAACTGAAACAGAAATAACTTGACATTTAATTCTGGGACATCCAAGTGAAATGTCAAACATCTGTTACAGGAGCAGAGATTCATTATTATGGTCAGAACAGATTTTATGTTAACCCAGCTGACTCCCAGGAAGGCCTCCAAAATGTCCTTGGCTGATTAATTGGCTGGGTTTGTACCTGCCAGGCTGAAAGAGGGACTGGCTTGTGACTCAGTGGTGGAGTTTGCACAACACCAGGTGATTACGCTGGGGCACAATGTTCCACCCAAGTGAGCTGAACGTGGTTCAGCTAACCACAGCCAATCCAGCCACACAGACAGCAGAGCTCAGTCAAGCGCATCACGCCAAGCAGTTGAATAAATCATGGTTAACCGTGGCAAAGTATGCCCTACAAACCCAGAAAACAAGCGTGTCATGTGAAGACTGCCTGCATCTTCCTCTTAGAACTGGGCTCCGATGCAGCTTCTCCGACCACCCAGACGAATCTCCTGGACTTTCACCATCCCAGTATCACCATTATTTTTGGACTGGTGTTTGCCCCCCACCCCGTTCCAGATCCACACAGCCTAGACAGAAAATTCTGGAGAGCCGTTCGCAAAGGCTAGATATTTCATCCATCTTTCCTTGAAGCAAAGCTTAAAAACTATTAGAAGGTAGGTGATTTACGGTGGCTGCCCGGCGTTGGACTCACAGCTTTGGATCCATTGGCCCCATCGCAGCAGTGAGCAGAGATCGAAGGCTTACCGTTCTTCCATCATCCATGGCATCTTTTCAAACAAGTATCTGGCAGGCCAAGACATCGCTATAATGCATCACTCGTGTTTTCAGAATTGGGTTCTCTTTTACTATGTTATTTTCTTGCTGTGCTTCCTGTTAAAAGTGATATTAATCCTCCGCTATGCCTGTTGTTTCAGATGTGACAGATGAGGCACCCAAATGGATCACGACCTCAGAGGGCAAAATCTGTAAAAACACTGGCTCGCGTTCACACATCTCACTAAAGCACAATTTAGCTTTAGTTTAGCCTACTGAATCTGGATGTTGCTTGCAAACCACGGTTTGTGGTTCAGCATACTATGTGACTGCAAGCAATTGTGCTTTATTCAAGAAACTGTATTTTTAATATCATGGCTTAACCCCATAGGTGAACTCAACCTTTCCACTGTAGTTTTCAGAATTTTTCAGACAAGCCACAACTTTGACATTCTGTGCAGATTAAGAGAATCATGTAGCCATCAATGGTGGGATTAAAAACCAGGCATTTTCTACTATCTCAAAACTAGACTGTAACGCCACATGAATCCAACATTAACCCATCTAAATAGCTAATATTGTTCCGAACAGATGAAAAATAGGTTGCACGACACTCAAAAGCAAAACAAACGTGGGCATGAAGTGTAAACCAGTATTGTGGCTGTAAATCACAGCATGTCGTATGAAATCTGGTCGAACAGTTTGCTGACTGAGTCCAAACTAATTGCATCAGTTAATATATAACATGTGTAATATCAAATCTCAGTTTGTTGACGAAGTCCAAACTGACTGCATTAATATATAAAATACATAATATACATACAACGATCTAGTTATTTCCATTCGTTTATTCACCAGTCCAAACTGCATTAGTTACAATAGGTAAGATATGCTTCCCCAAGCTGAACACCCAAATGCTCATTCTTGCCCCATCCACACTGATCTAGCCCATTTAATTTACACACGAGTCTCCCTCCCAGCTCATTTCAGCCCGCTTGAGAGTTGGGGCACCAGAACAGGCAGTTACTTCCTTCATGAAATTCAGAGACTAATCCAGAGGACCCAACCCCCCTTTTCTTCCGTCGCAGAACATGGGAGCATTTAAGGGGGCTTGCCCCCAGGCGGCCCCCTCTTGGGTGTGCTAAAAAGGCACCCATGTCAATTCTCATTAATTCATCAACTGAATTTCACCCTCAGAATTCGGACCACAGAAGCCAGCATTCTCCAAAGCTTGGCCTGGTCTTTCAGGAGGCAAACAAAGCTTGCTTACAGAAAGCTGGAAGAACGGCAGCTTCCATGACCACAAGAGACGACTTGTACCATCAAGATGCAAGCACAGCTGAATTCAAGAGACCGAGGCATCTTCTAAGCTAGCAATCTCTGCAGCTGCTTCATCCAGGACTGGGGACATCTCAGCCCCCCCGGCCACGCTCCCCTCTTCCCATCCAGGCCCTCAGTTAAACCATCCAGTTAGTGCCCTTCCTTGTGGCTTTAAGCCCCAGATTTAATGGTGTGGTTCTCCTTCAGGTTATAAACTTGTGTTTTTGCAGTTGCAAATATCTCTAGAGATTCCCCCATCCCTGATGAAGAGGCACCAACGCAACCAGCGTTTGGCAGCCCCACTTGCCAATAGGGCACCCCCAAATCATGATATGGATTCTATCAGTTCTGATGTGGCAAGTATATTGTCCCCAACTGTTTATTAGGCTGTGTTTATTCAGTTATGTATTCAGTTGACTATAAGCTTTCCCTTTTGGGAGGTTCCCGTGTCAAACCCTCCAGGTGGCAGCAGAAAACAATCAGAGCAGGGAATGAAGAGGGTCGAGAACCCCCTTTACTAACTCTAACTCTAAACTTCCCTTCAAAAAACAAAGTTTGCAAGGAAAACAACTGTTCAGGTATCCAAGTCGGTTTATTTTATTTGGCCAAGAGAACTACACCACCATGGCTGTGGGGGGAAAACACATTGCAAGTTAACTTTCAGTGGGAGAGAAACTCAAGGGCCCAGATTTCCCCAGTGCCCCCCTTCTGCTTCCCAAACCAATTCCACCCCCAGGACTAACCAGAGCCAGGAAGGTCCTGCGGTTTACAGATGGATACCGTGCAATTTCCGTCCTGCTAATCTAATCAAAATTGCACCGTGATCCACCCGACAACAGCAACACACAGCTTCCTGCCAGGGCCGCCAGCTCGCCCTCCCTCTTCTCGTGCCAGCCACCTCAGCAGCCTCTGCCCAGGTCGATTCTCCCCGGTCCTCCACAGGCCGGGACAAGTGCAATACTGTTCAGAGATCTCCGAGTAATACAACAAATCCCAACCCACGGAGGAAGGAGCACTCTCTGCCTTTGCGTGCATGGAGGCGGACAGTCCCCAGCCCCTCCACCACGGCTCCCCCGCTTTTCCTGCTCACAACCTCCACCACAGTCAGTTTTGCATGGATTTGCACAGCAACAGACGCCAAGCTGAGATGCAAACCAGCAAAACCCACCGTAGGTCAGCACAGAGTCTTCTCGGCCACCACTCCGGAAGCGGAGGACGCCACGCCAAGCTGGGGTTCAGGATCCAGCAGGACTGGAAGTGCCCACATTACAGTAGAATTTGGGTCCACAACTACCTGCACTATGAGCACTTTGGCACTGCCAGGACGAACTCTGCAAGCATCCTTGGATGGTAGGACCAGGAGAACGTCTCCAACCCCCTTGGGAAATGGGAACGTGTTCTCCAAGAGGGACACCTTCTTTGAAACTAGGAATCCAGAAGCTGGGATACACTAAGGATGAGCGGCCGCAAAGTTAATTGTTCTGGGAAGCAGGACTCATCCTGAACTTTGAGTCTGATCTAGCAAAGCACTTCCAAGGTGTCAGCCCCACCAGGTAGACCAGACCAGGAAATCAACTCTGCAGGAAGGCTGAAACTACTTCGACTGAAATAGGCTCTAATTAACAGAATCTGGCAAGCCTGCTGTACCTCCTCCCCCTTCTTATACTCCCGTGAATTAGGGAGGTGTCTCTCTGAGCCACTTCCAGATGTTATCTGGATGTTCCGGACTTAAAAAGTGCTTCAGCCCCTTTTGCCTAGGCAACAGTTCCTGCATATCTCCATCAAGGTCATCTTCCTGGTCCTCCAAACAAGGAGATTACAAGCGATCACTGAGCTAGAACCATCCCAGTCCAATCCACAGAAGGGAGTGTGGAAATTTCGGTCCAAAGCACTGAGAGAACATCAAGTTGGCCAAGCCAGTTATAAAGGTCTGCTGAACTAGTAGCCCCCCTTCCCTCCCTCCACGCCTCAGTCAATTCCCTGCAACTGTTTGAAGGATGTTTGAAGGACCTCCACCAACTTTTTCCACCGATAAGCTTTGTAGCAATTACCTGCAAAGAGTCAATTCTGCCAAATCATTCATTCTGACTTTTTGCTGTATTTCCATCTCTGCACGAAGACAGATTAGGTTAAAGCAAATCCAAGAAATCTTGGAAGCATGGCAAGGACGTTCCTGTTTTCATCCCATCCAAGCATTATTACACTTGAGCACTTGGGGGGCCTCTGTCGAAATCTGCCTCCCTCCAAAGAGTGATGAACTACCACTCCTGTTCCCTGCCAGCACGGTCTAAAGCAGTGTTTTTCAAACTTGGCAACTTTCAGATGAGTGGACTTCAACTCCCAGAATTCTGGGAGTTGAAGTCCACACATCTGAAAGTTGCCAAGTTTAAAAAACACCGGTCTAAAGGAACAATAGGCCAGTGCATCCAAAGGGCAAATATATATACATATAAATAAATAAAACCATTAAGACTGACTAAAAACCAGCATTTTTGCAAACAACCAATTTTATGTGAAAACAGTTAAGCTGTAAAAGACGTACAGGTCGTCCTCATTTAGCAACCACAATTGGGACTGGCAACTTGGTTAAGCAAAACAGTCGCTAAGTGAAACCGCAACTGGGCTTATGACCTTACTTCAGCTTTCCTTTGTTTTACAGACCTGCCGATGTTATAAATGTGAGGATTGGTTGTAAAGTTACTTTTTCATCACCACTGTAACTGCGAACAGTCGCTAAACTAGGCAGTTGCTAAACAAGGACTACCTGTACCTTACTGTCAATTTTATCAAGGACATCAACCACAAGAATGATCTGTTTTATATAAGTAGGGAATAGTATAAGTAAAAAACAATCCCTCCCTATCAGCTTTTGATTAGGGGGCATGCAAAACATTCAGCTCCTATCAAATATTTTGAGCTCAAAACAAGACCCATTTCTTCCAAAGGTTTCATTTGAGATTGTTGCATTTGCCCATGTGGGCAGAAGCATTTAGGGCAAAATGTTTGTTTCCAGGCAAAGCAAAAGATGTTCCCCGTTTAATACTGATGATTAGGGCAGCTCAGTTTTGTTCCAACACCACCCAACTAACCTGCAAACATTTCCCAATTTATTTTTTCATGCCTTCAAGTCAGCGTTGACTCCTGGTGACTGCCTGGACTAGTCCCTACAGTTTTCTTGGCAAGAGTTTGGAGGTGGTTTCCCATTGCCTTCGTCTTCCTCGGGCTAAGAGAGAAGGACTGGCCCAGGTTTACCCAGCCAGCTTCGTGCCCAAGGCAGGACTAGAACTCACGGCCTCCTGGTTTCTAGCCTGGTGCCTTGCAGAAGGCTTTTTGGCACATGAAAAGCCAGAGAGAAAACTATGATCGAGGCACCCTCAGAAATGTATGTCTTAATCTGGCATATGGATAAGGCTGATCAATGATGGCCTAGATAGATTGTACCAGATTGGCATTGATCAATAAAACTAAGAGCTGGCATGGCTACGCCCATCTTCCGTCTGAACCGTTTGGGTTAATCTAGTTCCATTCCCATCTTCTCAGCAGCACAGGTAGAAACAGCTGTGATGCAGCAGAACAGCACCTGTTTCACAGAGGAACGGTCAATTCTTCCCCCCACCCCGTGCAATCCGGCTGCAACCATCTCCTACCTCTAAGGCACCCGGCACAAGAAGAACATTTTGGTAGCTCAGGCGCGCAACATATCTGAACGGAGGCATCCTTTCAACTTATTTTTAAGTTAAAATGCAGATAATGCACATTCCCTGCAGCTGATTTCCCTGGAAGCAGTTCTGCAGGCGCCGGGGGCCCCGACCAAGACTTTGGGGAAGGGGTTGCTGAGTCGGACATCCCCGGGTTTAGATGGACCAGGAGTCCAATCTGCAGCAAGAGCGTTTCCTAAGCTCCTTCAGGCCACCGCTACTGCCCGTCTCTCGAAGGGCACCACGATGCTTTTTTGAACGTGCACGGGCTGCTTAAGACGTTCTCTCTACCTGCTGAGGGCCACCCAGCAAAGCCTCACCACCTTCAGCTCCGTGTGCCAGAAGGAGCACTCAGGGCAGTAGAGTCTAAGCTAGTTCACTAACTGCACTAGATGCACCTTAGCACAAGAAACTTTCGGCCTCCCAGCTGGGACGGAGAACGCGACTGCGCCCGACCACGGTCTGCTGGAGCTCCACCGGGAAAGCCCATCCTGCGCCACTGTGCCATTGTGCCACTGAAGTGCTAACACTGCAGTAGAGATCACTGGACTACCTGCACTATAAGCACTTTTGCACCACCGATGGCTTCCCCAAACTCCGGAGGCCGGCTCTTGGCCCATCTTCCTTCTGCCGACGACCACTGCTGGGGTGTGTCTCCTCTGAGGACAGAAGGCGCCGTCTCCTGTCAAGCAGTCGATGGATAAAAAAGCGGCAAGGAGAAAGAGAAATGCAATACATTAATGAACACAACGGCAGAATCCATCGCAACCACCTGTTTACCACCATAACTGTATGGTTTACAACTCACTGAATTCAACTGATTTCTACTGAGGTTCCTAAAAACGCAGCTTCCAGAGGGTTTAATCCACAGCCACAATTTCAACTGTTAGAGAATACGGAAGAGCTAAAGAGGATGAAGTATTTCTCCACAAACCTAACTGGATCCGGGAGTTTCCAGCTGCTAGTTGTTGTAATTCACAAAGTCCTCTGTAAACTGCTAAGCAACCATCACCCTTAGAGGTAGCTTTTTAAAAACTGACCCCTTCCAGAAGCTCAAAGTTGTCGAGAAGTCTAAGAAGGGAGACTTCAACTAGGGAGGTCATTCGCTAACCGTTAAGTTGTGCTCTACTGTCTTTGGGGAAAATGTGAGAGCACCGCAACTCAGCCAGGCCACACGTGCCCAGACCCAACAGCTAACAAGGAGCACGTCATACATAATATACAAGACCGATCAGCAAGACATTTAAAAGACCACATCCTTGGGAAGGCTGGCGAATGAGAATTCAATCTAGAGATAGCAGGGTCACCTTTTTTAAGATTGCTGGAGCTGAAGTCTTCTGTACAAATGCACAAAAAGTGTATGTGAGAAATTACCTCCATTGGAGCGTCCTTCTCTTCTAGAGAAGTTGGGCCAAGGGGAGAGGAAGGGGAGAAGTTCAAAACGGTCCTCTTGGAACTACAACATCACATCATCCTTCTCTTCTGGGCACAATATGGACCGGCCTCGCTGATCAGGGTGAGACTAGGAGGGGTGGGGCCCACCTTCAAGTCCACCTTCGCCCATGGAAGCTCAGAGGGCACCTCTGGGCCAGACACACCCTTCAGCGCAACCTACCTCGTCAGGTTGTTGTGGTGGGGAAAAACTGGAAGAAGCCACGTTACGTACTTCTCTTTGGTCTCCTCTTTGGAAGGAAAGGCCGGAGGTCCTCCTAACCAATAAGTAACACGGACATCTCTGTGGGTGGAAATTAAGACACTGTCAAAGGTTAAGTTGGATCTAGGACCCAAAACACCTCCTCTGAAGATTAAGCACCAGGTGCACCAACTACAGTTTTCTGAGCAGGGGCTTAAAGCTTCCAACCTGCTCTCCCCCCCACAGAGACTTTCAGGCACGTGGGAAGAGGTGCCTTTTTCATAAAGTTCACCAAACCCACCTCCACGCACTTGCATTTCAGACCCCCCCCAAGAACCACCACCGCTAATCCGGGCAAAAGGATCCCGGCGCAAGGGGGGAGGCCACGAGGCTTTGCGCCCAGAAAGCGAAGAGACGCTGCTGTGCCCCCTTCGCCTTCCGGAGAGGAAAAGGAGAAACTTTCTGCAAGACCCGACGGAGCGCGGAGCAGCAGGGCGGAGGAAGCCGGGCGGGCGGGCGGGCGGGCGGGCACTGCAGGCGGCGAAGGCGAAGCGGCCAGATACAAAAGCCGCCCGCCGGGCGCGCCCTCCAGACCGCGCGGGAGGCAGGCGCCGTTTTGCAAGAGCGCGCCCGCGGGCGCCGGGAGAAAGCGCCAACTTTCGCCCCTCCGGCGCGCGCGCGCCCCTCCCCATCGACCGCCCCCCATTTCTCGCAGGGCTCACCACGTGCAGGGAGGGAGGCGGGGGCGCGCGCGGGGCGCGCGCCCGGCCGCAATTAAAGAGAAAGGGGAGGCCGGAGCATTGTGGGAAAGCGAGTCCTCCATTCAAAGAGCCAAAAACGCGCCAAGCCGCCCCCCCCCCCGGCAGCCCCGCGCCCCAAGCGCCGCGCAGCCCAACCGCGCCCGCCCCCGGCCCGGAGAGACTTTCCGCGGGGGCGCGCGGCCCGCCCCCCGCCCGCCCCCCGCAGAGGCCCTCGGCCCGCGACGGGAGGCCGCCTCGAGAGCGCCCCCGAAAGTTTGCGGCGCGCCGGGCCGGAGCCCCGGACCGCGGCGGGGCGCCGGGGGGCGCGGGGTCCGGCCCGGGCAGCCGAGCCCGGCGGGTCCGGGGGCGGCGCCGCCTCCCGCTCCGCGGCGCGTGGTGCCCGCGTGGGAACTACCCGCCCCGGCGTGCCTCGCGGGCGCGCTCATGCGCACCGCCCCGCCCCGCCCGCTCCCGGGCCCCGCCGCCCCGCCCCGCCCCGCCCCGCCCCGCCATGTGCAGGCGCAACAATGGGGACGTGGCCCGCGACCCCCGCACGGCCCGGCGCCGCGGCGCGCCCCGCCGGAGCCCCGCGCGCGCCCGCCCCGCTCCCCCCGCGGCGGCGCGGGCAGGAGCGGCCCCCCCGGAGAAAGGCGGCCCTCCCCGGCCTGCGAAACTTCGGGACGGGGCTGGGATGCCGGGCCCGGCGGGGCGCAGGCAGCGGCCGCCCCTCCCCCCTCCCCGCCCCGGGGAAAGGCCGGCGCCCCGCCCGGCCCGGCCTGGCCCGGCCCGGCCGCCCGCGCGGGGGTCCCGGCGCGCCGCGCCGCACTCCTACAGGTGTCTTTGTGCGCGCGGCGCCCCCTCCCATCCCCCCTCCCCCCTCCGCGGCGCGGCCCTCCCCGGCGCCCCCCCGCGGAGCGCGGCCCGGGGAGCCCCCGCGCCGGGAGCCGTGCGGCGGGCCGGGCCGGGCCGGGCCGGGCGGCGGCGGCGCGGCGGGAGGACGTTACCTTCGCGGTCCGGCGCCGAAGGCTGGAGTTGGGGGGAAAGGGAGATTTACGAAAGTGGCGCGAAGAGCCGGTCATGTGACCGCCGCGCGGGGCGTCCCCTCCGCCGCCCGCCCCGAGGGGAGGGGCGGGACGGGAGGGGAGGGGCGGGGCGGGCGGGGCGCGCCCCCGCGCCCGCCCCGCGCGCAGTTACTCGCGGCCGGGGGTCGCCGGCAGGGGCGGGCCGGGGGCGCAGGAGCGCCGAGCCCCGTGGGGCGCCCGGCCCTCGGGCGCAGGGCCCTGGACGGCGCGCGTGACTTCGCAGGATGCGCCCGGACTTGCGCCGCCCTTCCTTCCTTCCTTCCTTCCTCGGGAGCCGAGGCGGACTTGGGGGCTCCCGGCCCAGCCTGCCCGAGGCGGCGGCGGCGGCGGCGGCTGCGGGACGGGGGCCGGCCGGTGCCCGGCGTGCGCCCACCCGCTTTGCGCCGGGAGCCCTCGGGGCAAGAACAGGCCGCCGAACCCCCCCTCCGGTTCGGTGGTTTGGTTGGTTTTTTTTGAAACCGCCCACCGGGACGTCGGTCGGACCAGACGCCCCCCCGGGACGCCCCGAAGCGCAGAACAAACGAGCCCCTCGCCTCGCCCCACGTGCCGGGAGCAGCCGCGGTCCTGCGGGGGGCACGTGACCCCCCCCCCGCCTCAGAATCGCCCTTGTGGTCAGGCTGAGGCTAAAAGCCGAGCGCTGGTCCCCCCGGGACCCCCCTTCCCCGCCCAGGCCACCGCTGCGCGTTTCCCTCCCGGCCCTTCCCAGCGCCCGACCCCTTGGAAGTTGGGGGGGCGACGGCAACTGCGAGCGTTGCTGCCGAAGGGCCGGGCCGGTCCCGGCCGCGCACGACGTGCCCGCGAAGTCTTCGTCCCCCGCTTGGCCATAGCGCCTTCGGGGGGGGGGCGGGGCGGGGCGGGGCGGGGCGCATCGGCAGCGCCGTCGGTTTTCTCTTGGCCGCCGAACGTGGAAACGGGGAAGAGCCTCACGGTCGCTCCGTAACGAGGACGGCCGGTAACCCTGGCTCCGGAGGCGTCCGAAACGTTTATTTTCTGTTGGGAATGTTGCACCGTCGGCAGCTGACCTCATTTAAAATCATCATCATCTGAAACCGGCCTATTTTTAACGTCTGCATTGCTCAACACGGTGTTCTTCGGGGAGGCACGGCTTCCGTCTGATTTTGAAGTAAAAGTAAAAGGATTGCCTTGCTAAAGTGAGGAAAGAACGCGAAAAGGAAGGAAGATCTTCCTAAAAGAATACATTCCTTCATCCCAACTGTTGGTAACTTAAAATCCCCATAGAAATCAGCAACAATTTTGTTGGTTACCTAAATAGCCTTTGCTTAAGCCGTCACTCACCACTGTTTAATTTCTCTTTTTAGGTCCCAAAGTGAACTTACTTCACGTGGGAACAAAGAGTTTTGGGGAACTGCATCCCGGTTGGGTTTTCACTGGGCATATTGGACAGAGAAAGAGGCCGCCTTAAGAGGCCAAAAAATGCAAGATTCCTTGAACGGGGGTGGGGGGGCTCTGAGAGAGAGAACAAGGTAGAAATGTCATTTTGCTCCTCAATCTGCAGGAGCAAAAACACTCTTTTGTATCGCTCCCTTCTGAATTAAGATTTTTCTCACGGTCGTTAAATTGAAAGAACTCTTCGCAGACATGCAGCCACGTTTCCCCAAATCTGAGTGTTCTTATAAAGTAAGAGAAAAGTTTAATGCAATCCCTGATGCACAGGGTTGAGGATTATAAGATCCCAAAATTAAAATTCCCCAACCCTTCTCCATTTACAAGCAACCGCAAACACATCAGGCTCATTGGTAATATATTTGCTGTAGTGTAAAGTGCTTTAAGAACTACTCAGTGAGAACAGAAAACATTGGAAAGTAAAAGTGTTGTTAACATCAGTGGTTTAACTGATTGGATGATTTACTCATTTAGAATACCCAGCAATAGATCCCTCTGTATATATTCTTTATTAAGATCTATGAAGAATTTGGAATACAGCCTCCCATTTTTCATCAAATAACTTACAAAGTTCACACCAAAAATTAAATACTGTATATTAAAACACACTCAGTTGCACACTGGAAATGCACAAAGGTTTTATTTCTCTAAAAGCACCTTTATCTGGGAAAATAGAAAGCAATTATCATTTTGCAACTTTATTTGCATCGCCCTTCTTCCACCAAAGCCCAAGCTTGCAATATCATCTACATTTGCAAAGTGGTAAAGCACATGTAATGTGAAGGAGGCACCACTTCAAAGTAGCATTAAATATATAAGTTAACTTACTGATCTAGTTTTTAAACTAGTAGAGAAAAAAAGGTGACTTTTTGAGTGGAATGGGGGCTTTTCTGCCTGCACTGCAGTGTGGATAGTCTTACCAAAAATGAAGATAACACTGATAAACCCCAAAGAGTCTCTGCTGAGTTTTCTTTACGTTTCTGAACAGTTTAAAATGGGATCATCCTGGAGAAAATATCAACTCCCACAAAGGTATTTTAGCATCCTTTTCCTGCTCTTGGGCTCAACCTTCTGGGCTTCTGATTCACACCCAAATGATTCTTTAATCTTTCTCACTCATTTAAGAATGAGAAGAATAGCTTCTATTTTGTGTGCATGCTGGAGGAACAAAATGGAAGGAATTCTGGCACCCACAGAAAAACATGCATATTCAAGGAGCTAAACATCCCCCAAATCACCCCAAATAGAATTAAGCTTAATCGTAATCTGGAGAGGAAAACTATTTTTAAAGGGAAACTAAATTTGCTTGCAGGTTCCTCCAATCAAAGATGAGAGCGGACAAAAATTAAAAGTACTTATTAAATAATTTGGTACCATCAGAGGCTCAACGTAACATGTTTAGAATGTCAAGACAATTTTGGGAGAATTCAGTTGCAATTCTTTTGGATGTGATCTTTAGGAAAGGGATATAATTAACTCTACATACACATATTGCATGTTAATTTGCTAAACTTCTGTCTGAAATTTTGTTAGAAAATGTTCCCATTTCTAATTGATGTAACAACCCTTTCCCTTTAAAAAAAAATATTCTGTATTCTGTGTAAAGAGGGTACATTCAAAAGGTTAGAGTCACTTTTTATATGACTGCGTGTACTTATTATAACTCAGATATTTGCACTGGTGTAACTGGCTTTGGTGGCACTTATTTTATAACATTTCAAGAGTTTGTTCTCCCTGCCTTGTGACTGAACTCCATGCTTGGAAATTCTTCTCCTGCACAAGCCAAAAGAATCGGCTTGTGTCTACTGAAAAGATTCCTACCCACATTTATTCTCAACTTGGTACGTTTAGAAACCACTTTCTAGGATTCCTGCACAGAAAAGTTGAAAACCAACACCCCATGAATGCCAAACCAATTTTATCCCTTTTGGAAAATTAAGCCATCCACAGCTCAGCTGAATGCAATCCTTAAAATCGTGTGAGATATTATTCACAAGGGTAGCCAGGATGTCACATTTACATTTTTCCACCATGACACACACTTCTCCCTTCACAATTTTTCTTCCATCTTGGGCAAACTGTGCTTTGATTTGCCCTGTAAATATCTCACATTTTGCTATTCTTTGGACTCAACTGGTTCTCTACAAGTTCATAGCACGATGTTTTCTTCAGAAATACACTCACTAAGATCAGGAGGAATTTCTTCCCTGAGGCAAGTGTGCAAATCTGCAGAACGGTCCTGCTTCACACAGCATTGTTGGACGATCCATTTATATAAGCTATCTTGGGCATTTTTCTCCCTGTGGAAAAGTGGGGTAGAAACACTTACAAATAGTCAAAGGTTGATGTGATTTAAGAAGTCTACGTGTAACCGGTGCACCAGATATGGACTGTTCACACATTCCACTGAGCGAAACTTAGCCAGGTTTGGATAAACATACTAGGCTACAAACCACATTTGCCAACTGTAGTGGGTGGATGAGCACAGTAGGCTAAGTTGAAATTAGACAAACTATGCTGAGTTAAGTGGATCCCTCCAATATGAATGCATCAACCAACCACTGAAGATCGTTCTGAGCAAGTTCTGCTGAGTTTACATGGATAAGGTTGTGCGGAGAATTTGAGGGTTATCTCCAGAACCCGTGGCAGAGGAATACAGACTTCAAGGATACTTCGGCAAGGAATTATTTGCCTTTCCCTCTTTTAGATCTAAGAAGCTGTTCCTCCCAAAGCCATGAAGGATTTTTCCCCCATGTAACCGGGCATGGTGGGAGGGTCACAACCCAGTTAGTCAACCTTCACTTCCCTTCCCTCTTTGTTTACCCTGGACTTAGACTCAGACATTTTGCATCTTTAAGAACCTTAGAGGATATTCTATTTATCTCGCATGCCTTTTTTCATGGAAATGCAGGAGTGTTCTGGCAAACAGCGATTTTATTGTGGAATCTCAGTGCCCCTTGGAGAAGCTCATTTGGCCGGACAATAGTTCCTCTTGGTGTCTCCACTCTTTTGAATTCCCAATGGTCAGAGGCTTCAGAGGTCAAGCAAAGTGCATCCTTCTGTTGTAAGCAATGAAGAATGTGGGTTGGGGGCTGTGGGTTGGGGGAAGTGTGTGGAGAAGGGGGGTGGGGGGAGGGAGGCGGAATGGACCAGGAGAACACAAAGCATTTCATTTGGTAATTTGCAAGGATGGTTAACACACACACACACACATCCTAACAGCCTATAAATTGCATGGTAGAAAGCACGAAATAGCAATTTATAATTTATCACGTTCTTATGCTGCTGTCCAAGTAAAGAGCAAGTTGCAGAACAAAGAAGGGGATAATTTATTCCCTCAAAGACCTTAGAATATTGCTTAGGTATTCTAACAATACATCTGGGACCTCTGCCTCCGATGGTTCCTGGATTGCACACCCTCTCTGTTCCCCCTGCAGTTGGCCACTGAATTCTCCTCTGTGAAGTCTGCAACCAGGTAACCAGGTATTCAGAACAACATGGGTTGCTTGAGGGCTGAAGCTGAATCCTGACAACGTGGAGGAGATGCGAGTTGAAGACTCCCAGATTTGGGGCTTGGTTGGTGGTGGCGGATTTAGAGACCATATGGTTGGGCTAGCATGCAGTGATTCTTTGGCCAGCTGCTATTCCTGGGTAGAAACAGAAGAGGAACATCTGCCTGGATAACTTCTCACTTCGATCAAGAGCTGTCCTTGAAGGCAGTTTGATGGCTGCAGCTTATTTGAAGGTACCCAGGAGAATGTTGACTAGATTAGTGGTGTGAGACCGTGACCTGGTTCATGCACCATACCATGGTTTGGTTAACCATAATTTATTGAATAAACCATAACTGGCTGTGTCTCCCCAACATGCCAGACCACCAGCCACGGTTTACACAACATGAGAACCAGAACTAACCTGCCACATTATGGCTCACCACAATAGAGGCATCAGGTCAATTTTACAAAGCTCAGTTCAATATGCTATTCTGGACTTCTCTCTCTGTATTACTCAGCCTGCGACGTGAAGATCTGAACACAGCACGCTTGTGGAAACCGTGAATTTCAAAAATAGGCTTCCTGTGTAAACTAGCAAAAGTTCCCAACCATCTGAAAGACTGGGAGGTGCTTTCTCCCATACATCTGAGTACTGTAGCTTTAATTGATTTCTCTCCGTGACAGTAAAGTAAGTTCTGTTTCAGAATTAAAATTCAAATGTTTTAAAACTATTTGTCTTTATTTTTGGTCTGCTTTTAAACTATACCACCGGTAGGAAAGGAAAGGAAAGGAAAGGAAAGGAAAGGAAAGGAAAGGAAAGGAAAGGAAAGGAAAGGAAAGGAAAGGAAAGGAAAGGAAAGGAAAGGAAAGGAAAGGAAAGGAAAGGAAAGGAAAGGAAATCCTAAAACAATTAAGAATTAAACATATTTGGTAGCCAACCTGTGGTCCTCCAGTGTTGCTAACCTACCATTCCTCCCATCCCGTTCCATAAATCTTGCCTTGCTGGGAACTGAACTGTAGTAGAATCAAGACATTGTCCGTCCCTCTGCTAAGGGTTTGCATGGTTGAGTTTAGCAGGCAGGATGTGCAGCACAGTGGTTCTTAAACTGCTTGACCCAATTACCCATTTTCCCAGTCTCAAATAATGTCATTATCCCCAGGAAAAAAAAAGAAAGAAAAGCCCAGCTCTGTTGTTTTACACAAGCAACTCGGCAGCGGCAGTCCGAAACCGGATCCTGAAACCGGATCCTGGACTCACAAACAAGCCATTAGAAATCGCTCCATTACCCCCAGGATATGCCCCAATTACCCCCTTGGGGCTCATTACTCCAGTTTAAGAGCCACTGGTGTAGAGATTACGGAAGATGACCTTGATGGAGATACGCAAAGGGGGCTAAAGCATGTTTAAGTCCAGAACTTCCAGATAACATTCAGAAGCAGCTCAGAGACACCTCCCTAAGAAGGCACAGTATAAGAAGGGGAAGAGGTCCAGCAAGATGCAGATTGGAGCCCATCTCAATCAAAGTCGTTTTAGCCTTCCTCCAGACGTTGATTTCATGGTCTCTGGTGCGGCTGACAATACATTCCCAATCGTCAGGGTTTAAAAACCACGGTGGATGGCTTTTTACGCCTTCCGAACACAGCCAGTTGTGACTTATTCCACAACCCGTGCTTAAATAAAACCCACACAAGGCATGAAACCAGGCATTCTGTGTATATCCAGCTAGCTTACAGCAGCATGGCTTACTCTTAGGGAACTTGCGCACCCATTTCTCCTGACACTAAGAAAAACCGAGGGCTTCCGTGGAAGTCTTATGCCCAGCGAATTCCATCCTCCGAAGCCCACGCGTTCCAAGGCACCCTTCTCAAAATGAACCAGAAGTTCAAAACTCCAGAGCAAAGTTTCTCAACCTTAGCAACGTTAAGATAGGTGGACTTCAACTCCCAGAATTCCCCAGCCAGCATGACCAATAAGCATTATTTCTAAACAAGAGTATTATTTTCTGGGCAGGTGGGCCAAAAGGCATCTGTACACTTCAGACCAGCGTTTCTCAACCTTAGCAGCTTTAAGAAGTGTGGACTTCAACTCCCAGACTTCCTCAGCCAGCCATGGTGGCTGGGGAATTCTGGGAGTTGAAGTCCACATATCTTAAAGTTGCTAAGGTTGAAAGATACCACTCCGGAGAGTAGCCATAAATCTCTTTCTCAGATGTCTTACACCCCAGAAAGAGCCGCCCCATTTTTTCCCCCCAAACTAAAGCTCGGTCTGCCCACTTCTCAAGCTATAGGGGTATTACTGCAAAGGTTATTATCTTGAATCGGAGGTGGGTGTAAAAAGACAGTTTCCGTGACACTCTCCTTACTTTATCACACAGAGGGAGCAGAGGGTGTGCAACTGAAAGCTGGACACCCATCCTTGACCGAAATAGCGACACAAAAGCAGCTGGGATTCTATTGTGCGCTCCTGGCACTTTGGAGGAGCAGCGTTGGACCGGACAAAAGCCTGCCTTCATCCCATCGTCCCTTTGGCTCTGAATGGTCACAGAGCCCCAAGGTCAGCAGGGGCCAGCCTTTTGTTTCCACCCCCTAAAACATTTCAGAGCAAAAGCTGGGCTTCAAAGGTTCCCTTAAAAAGTGGGAAAGAAAGAGATCCTATTCTGTTTGGCAAACAATTTGCCAGGAGGAAGGCTTAAACAAAGAATGCAGAGGCTGCAGTCGAACGCAAATTCCTAATGTTCCATCTGTTCCAATCGTAGCGAAGGAATAATTGGATACGTACTGATGGATTCGGCAGAATATTTATACACGCACACACCATTTTTTATTATTTGGGGGAAAACTACCGAGGGCAGCAAAAATATATTGTCAACTTTGCAATTTTGGTTTGGATTTAATAGCAAGGGATGGCAAACTATATCCTGGTCTGAGGGCAAACTATGGTTTAGAGCAGTGTTTCTCAACCTTGGCAACTTGAAGATGTGTGACTTCAACTCCCAGATTTCCCCAGCCACCATGGCTGGCTGGGGAACTCTGGGAGTTGAAGTTCACACATTTTCAAGCTGCCGAGGTTGAGAAACCCTGGTTTAGAGAATCCCAGAGTTTCCCCCACTTGTTTGAAGAAGCAGTCAAGAAGAAACTTGATTTTTTTCCCTGGCTCTGCCTTCCTTAGCCGAAGTTTCAGCTGGGGAGGGGAACTGGACAGGGCTGGAGGTCAAAGGGCAGAGAGGTTAAAAAAGTCAACATGGGGGCTTCAATCCATGTGTTTGGGGAGGGGGGTGTCTTCCTTTGAAGGGGTTGTAGCCACCATCTTTCCTCTGTTAACCCCCCTCTGTGGCTTCCTGCTCTGCTATTGCACCATTGTTTCATGTGGATTCTCACCCCCATTCACACAGATGCCAACCCAACTACGAAGGTGCACCTTGACTTGGTCTTCACTTTCTCCATCAAGAAACCTGCAGGAAAGATCAGACTCCAGGCAATTATTATTTCTAGGGGAGGTCTTTGCAACCAATGAGCAAGTCCAGCAGATTAGATTTGACCCAAAGTCTTACACCCTTAGACATCTCAGCTCCCCTCAACCCTGGATGGAGAAGGATTAAGCCATAACTCTTTATGGAATAAATGTGGTCATCCTACCAATGCTAGCGATAAAGCAGGCAAGCCTGTGCTTACCTTGTGCTCATCAACCGTCTTTTTAAAATATGGACGTAAAGACGTTGCGTGCCAAGCAGGGGGACTTCCTTGAAGGGCTCACATTAGGGGACTCAGTAACGGAAAAGACTTCATTGGGGAACGTTATGCAAGATGGAGAGATTAGCTGGCAGTTTATAACAAGGACACAATGTGGGGAAGACACTTAAAAAAAATCTACATGTATTATGAGACACTGTAAATGGGAATAGTTACAACGCTTTTGTTTGGTTTTAAACCTTCAGACCAGAATATTTCTCTCTGAATACGAGCAGGATTCTTAGCAATTCCCTATCTCTGCCTTTTCTTCTCTTACAACAGGACGCATCCTATTCTTTCCACCTCTACCTCTCTTCTCCGAAATTCCACCTTCCTTCATCTCCACGTCCAGTCATGGAGGGCCGTCCGATGGACTGAAGGCTACACTTTCATTTGGTCTGCATCCACAAAGCAACATGATCTGGGATAAAGTAGTGAACGGTGTGCAGCCAAAAGTAAATTAACCAAACACAGAGAACATGATTACTTCTCATGGATTTAATGTTTTTCCCATTCTGTCCCATTCAAACATCCTGTCCTGACTGTATGCCGAAAGTTCTCAAGAACCTGGCTACTCTCCCAGGTCTTTGGTAGGGTGAATGTTGAGCCTGTTGGTTGTTTTCCGGTGTGTTATTTTTTAATTTTTCCCCCCTAGACGTACACAGTTTATTTTCCCTATCTTATTGTTTCTTCCTTTTTAAAGGGGAAACTGCAGCCTCTACGTTATGTCGGTAAATAAAATAAATGCACAATTCAGTTCAACTCTTGGCAAGTCTCAGAGGGCTATACCTCCAAGGCTGCTGAACCCAACTGCCCAACTGGACTCAGTTCAATTTGGACGCTAAAGCTGAGGGAGGGGGCATCTGATTCTAGCCGTCACTTTATGGAGGAAATTCAATCAAATCCTTGAACTGAATTTCCAAATCCAGTGTCCGCACATCCCTAAGCTGTAATGAGTCACAAGGTCTGACGCTGACGAACCTTTGGGCAAGAAGCTTCTGGGTCAGCCGTGGGTGAGAATGGGAGCCCCAGGTCTGATACCATCTACGGGAACTGGATTTTCCTAAGCCGTGGAGGGGCGGCTCCTCACATCGAGGGACATCCTGGTCTCTGGCAGGTCTCCTCCTTCCGCCACCCCAGAGGACCAAGCCCTCTTCTGTTGGAACCGGGCAGTGGCTAGGTTTAACCTAACTGCTGCTCCTTCAGCATCACCTCTTCCTCTTCCTGCGGCTTTTCAGAACTGAAAAGGAATGACAGACAGATCCATGGTGCCTGGCGAGGACCCACGTGTCCAGCGAGAGGTGGAATCCCTTAAGAAGGTTCAGAGCGTATCTAGCAGCCAAAAGCCTCTGGTTTTGTTTAATTTACCCTAAATTCATGTGGACCAGGCTTCTATCTCTATGCGTTTTGCTTATTTTGTTATGTTTTCCCCCTCGGGCACGGTTGTGGCTATTCTCCTAAGGCAGTGTTTCTCAACCCTGGCAACTTTAAGATGGGTGGACTTCAACTCCCAGAATTCCCCAGCCAGCAAGGCTGGCTGGAGAATTCTGGGAGTTGAAATCCACCCATCTTAAAGTTGCCAGGGTTGAGAAACATTGTCGTAGGGAGTTCAATCCGCCACCGGCTTTGTTAGCAGCCTGTCAAAAGCAGAAACAAGAGTCATACACATAACCACACACACTCACACACGCATATACCCACAAACACACCCACACACCAAGTCTTTAAAATTAGACTGGGAGTTTTAAAAAAAAACCACAGGGAAATTAAAATTGCAAATCTTCTGCACTGTTGCCAAGATCCCTATCTAGCCCCTAAATCCTTCGTGTTTGAGTTGACTCAAAGGAAACTTCATTCTCTTTCTCTCTCTGCGTGAATATTCTCTCCAACACGCACACTTATCTGAAACGCAAAGATGGGGCAGTTTGTATCACGACCAAATGACGGGGAGGAGGATCGAAATCCAAATATCTGCTGGCAGAGGATTTGGGGCGTTGTAGTCCCAACACACCAGACACCAGGTTGGGGCAGAGATCCCAGCCTGGTGAGCTGGGATCTTCTGAGGTTTTCGGCTGCTGGAAATCAGCAAAATCCCCACCAGCTTTTACACACATCTCCACAACCCTGTTAAAGATAGATATTGTTGGCCCTGGATAGCACCCCCCCTCTTCTGGAGGCGGCTTAGAAGAGTTAAAACATGGTGGAGCAAACAGTGTTGTGGGTAAATGCCACAGTGGCTCGATCCACAGCGCTTTTGGTTCCCGAGGCGAGCGGCAGGAAAAAAGCCTTTCCGCTTTGCGCTCCGGCCCGCCGATGCCTTTGCGAGGGCGCGCGCTTCACTGGTGCCCGTAATGGACGCGGCTTCTCCTCTTACGCGCCTCGGGCACCTCTGCCCAGCTGGGGAGCTGGTGCGAAAAAGAGGAGGGGGCGGAATAGAAGGAATGCAGCAAGCAGGGCGGAAAGGGGCTAGTTAACTAGCCCTGGCTCGCGGACACAGCACGCGTCACTCTCAAGGCTCGCACAAAGCGATGTTTCCACCGGGAAATGCTGATCTGCCCCAGCTACGACCAGTCTTTGTACGCAAGCCCTCCGAGCAACTAAGGACGGCACGCGTCTTTCCCCTGCTTTCATCGGAGCCTCACAACAGCCCTATGAGGTGGGCCAGGCTGAGAGATCGCCGCATTCACACCGTGCAGCCAGACCGAACGGGACGGGTAAACCCAGCGCCGGGCTGGCAGATCCTCCTGGGCTTGTTTAACCGGGCGGGTTCTCGCGCCAGGCCGCGCCGTCAGTTTGCTCATCCTCGCTCGCCCCAGCCGGGCTCCTAAGCCGGACTGAGGCGGCTCCCAGCAGGCCCTTGTTCCCGGGCCTCACCAAGCCCGAGCGCGGCACGCTCAAGCCGGCCTCGCGGGCCTCGGCGAAGGGCTGCGAAGCTAGGCTCGCTCTGAGGGGCACCGGCGGGTGGAGGGCGGGAAAAGTCTCCACCTAACACAGGGCTCCGCAACCTTGCGCACTTTAAGACCGGTGGACTTCAGCTCCCAGAATTCCCCAGACAGCAAGGCTGTCTGGGGAATTCTGGGAGCTGAAGTCCACCGGTCTTGAACTGACCTCACACACGCCCTGGGACTACGTTGCATTTCAGGCGCGCAGAGCGCCGTGCTCCAGACCTGGGCGGACCCCGACTCCGGAATCCGCGGCCGGCAAACGCCCGGGCGTAAGGCCGCCCGCGCCTTCCCTCCGGCGCGCCACGCCGCGTGCAGGGGCCGCCCTCGGCCAGCAGGGGGCGCCGGCGGGGGGTTGCGGCGGCCGGTTTCCCCGGGGCGGGAGGGAGCCTCGCCCGCGTGCGCGGCGCCCCCCCGCCGGAGCGCAGGGCCTGCTCCACCGCCTCCCCCGGCCGTGCCGGCCGCCTGCTTAGTCATCGGTTGCCCGGGACGCGTTTGGGCTCTGCAGGGAGCCGGCTTCGGAGGCGCTTCTCGGACACGTGTTCGCGCGCCCAGCACGTGTGGCGTCGGGCGCCACGGGGTTCCATTATGCACACGCAGCATAACGGGGCGCGCGCTCCCCTGTTCTTTTCCAGCGCGAAGAGGCGATTGCCGCGAGGGGAAGCTGCAGTTTAAGGGGACCCGTAAGTCGCCGGCCGTTCGGGGTGCCTTTAAAAGTAGCCCGGCACCGAACGGGTTAAAAATGACGGCGGTACATTTGCGCATGCTCAGTCGCTTCGCAGCCTCGTCGGGCGCCTGCCTCCTTTCACTGCGCCTGCGTACAACCCCTCTTCAGCCTGTCCCAGAAAGAGGAAGCGAGTGCGCACGCGTGACTTTCCTTCCACACGCGGGATAGGCTCCTGGCCTCTTCCCAACCGTCGCGCGGCCTTCTGCGCACGCGCCTTTCCGGCCGCCCCCTTTGGGGGGCGTTTCCCTGTCTGCCCCTGTTCCTCGGCGCACGCGCGACGGCGGCGGCCGCGAAGGGAGGGGGAAGAGGGAGGGCGACGTCGAGCATGACGTAGGGACGCCGGTCGCGCGGCGGACGCTCGCTGGTGGCGCGCCGTACGTCCCGTGCGTGCTGGCGTCAAGCTCCGCGGCGCAGCGTCGTCTCTCCTGCTGCCCCTCCGAATGAAAGGGAGCGGGCGACCGGCGGAGGAGGTTCCGGTTCGGTTCTGAGCGGCGCTTCCCCCGGGTCCCTCGCTTCCACCTCCCCCGTCGGCCTGAGCCGCCCGGTGAGTCCCGCGCCCAAATGCCTGAGCCGCCGCCACCCCGGCAGGTTGCTATGGAAACCATCCTTCTCTTCCTCCCCCCCCCGCTTCCCGTGGGGGACAGGGGTCCGAGCGGGAAGGGGCGCCAGCTTCCGGGGGGCTTGGACCCTGCCCGCCCCCAAAGCTTGGCGGGGCCACCCCCTCCTGCTGCTGGGGGGCGAGGGGCTCTCTGAACCCCCCAGGGAGGGAGGTCCGGGGGGGCGGTGCGCCCCCAGCGGGGCTTTGACCCTGATCCTGAAAGAGCGTTCCTGCGGGCTGTTTGCTGGTGGGCTCCATTTGTGGGTCCCCAGAAGAAATGGGGGGCCCTCTCTGTCTCCCCCCGCCCCGTTTTATCTTTGCATCAGAGAGGATGTGGGGTGGGAAGTGGCTGGTGTGTCCTGGGGGGCTTCCAAGTGAAGCTGGGGGGGAGAGCCCTGTCTGCTGGGGGGTTCTGATGTGTCCTTGCTGGACACAGGCCCGTGGCTTTCGTGGGGGTTTCTTTCCACGGGCGCCTGGGTTGAACTGCAGCCCTGATGCGAGCGGCTTGGGCAAAACAGCGGACCCAGAATCCTGCGATTACAGTATAACGTTGATACCAGAGTGCCATGATGTGGCACATTTGCAGATATCCACAGCTGGTGTGCAATGTGGGCAACCTTGCAGCAGCCTCTCAAGGTAGGCTGATGTTGTTCCCATATTGCAGATCTAAGAGTGGGAAAATACAGCTTTGCTTTCTGTGAGCATCAGCTTTTAGCGTAGCTCAGTTCCTAGGAAGGGCGTTTAGGACTGTGCTCCTTGTGAGCTGGCAGCTGAGCTGACAGAAATCTGGGATTTCGCCGCTAGATTGTGCCAGCAGTTTTTGTAAAGGAGGAATGCCTTTCCAAATCTATTACTTTAATACCCCCCCCAGCACCTTGTTTCAGTCATAAACTATATAATTTAAGCTCTTAAGGGAATGTGCCGTTGCTATAATAATGCTTCTATCCTGGTCATTTTGGTTCCCATGTTTGTAGATTATGGTCCTTGGAGCGGTGCGGGGTCTGACCAGAGTCCTAGCAGTATATTATTCTCTTCTCATAGAGGCCAATAGGAGGTTTGTAGCTCACCTTTTCTGTTCTAAGGTTAGCTGAATATATCACCTTCAGACTGCAAAGGAACAATGGAAGGCATTGCTTTCTCAAAAGATTGTATGCAGAGCCACAGGAGACTAAGCTCTGCCCTTTGACTTATGTCTGGATGGCAGTAGGAAATAAGGACAAGTGGAAAGAAGTCCCTGTCACCCCGTTGTGGGGATGTTTGTCCAGATGCTATATGGTCTGATCGAGATGCCTTTTGAGTATGTGCCAACTTGGCATTCGACTTATGATGTTGGTCCCCCGCTGCCAATTAATTCAAGAAATAACCCTCATAATTATTTGAGGTTTGTGGAACTTGTCAGTTCCAGTTATGAGTATAAACAGTGTATACCTGTATAGATATGAAAGGTACATTTGCAGTTTTTTCATGCTGCTCACTTATGCATCCAATAGCACATTTTGGGAAAAAACATTGCCTTTGCTGCTGCATGTATTCTGCAAGTGTAAGTCTTTAGGGCTAACATATTGTCATGGGCATCTGTTTTCTCCACCTTCTAACTGCAGTGAAGGGTAGAAAACCTGAACAGGCATCAAGGAGTAGTCTTGGGACAGATGAGGCAGACACCCTGAAACTTAATCCAGGGAAGAAAAACATGTTACGAGTTAGGAATTTGGCATGCTGTAGAGTTGTATCCAAATATTCCTCGATGGGGATCTGGTCCTCCTCAAAAGCCAAGTGTGCAATTCAGGATTGCTCCTTAAGGTATCCTCAGGGGTTCTGGAAGAGGTGCTTCTGAATGTGCAAAAGCACATATCCAGCTTTTGTCTATGGCTCACTAAACCAGTTCTGGAAAAGAATTGTGGAGAATTTTGAAGTACCACACAGCCCCATTGCCTGTTAATTTCCAGACCCAGCTTTAGGTGCTGATGTTAAACTTTTAGGTTCCCAAATGTGCATGGATAGTGTTTAATCTTGCTTGAAGCCTTGCTCTCTACTGCATGAGCAAGAAGTCTGAGGCTGGTGAACCCCAAGCACAAGGCCTTTCTAACGTGGCCTCCTTCTCTCTCCCCACTGTCCTTCCCAAGAGCTCTAGAAACCTATTCAGTTCCAGGCTTTGGGAGATTTCTGGAGTTGTGTCTGATTTATTTCTGCAGGAAGATAACAGCAAACCACATGTTAGTAAGAAAACTTGACTGGCTGAATCTATGCAGTCACCAGGAATCAACCTAGATTCAAGGGCTTGTTTACTTTTTAACAGCTTTACCTGCTGCTACCATTTAAATTTTCTTATTTGTTGTTGGCTGGTTTTTTCTGTTAGCTTTTAATTAATGTTCATTGTGATGCTACCGACTTTAAACCACCTTGGAAGGATAATTTATCTTGAATAAGGTCGTGTAAATAATGCCACCCTTAAAATCTCTTTCACAGAATATGGTGGGTAGAACACACAGCAGAATCCTCAGAGGGACTTCAGGAGTGTTTAATGTTTTGCTGTGTTGCTCCCACCATATTCTGTGAAAGAGATTTTAAGGGTAGAACGACAAAACTAGCCATGTAGAATAGATATCGACAGTTTCAGAAACAGATTTTAGGGTGTTTATTTTACAGTCTGAAAAAAGATTTTGTGATTTTTAGTTACTTGCTCTATATTTCTGAAATGCTGGTTGGTACATTGTATTTGTTGTGGCAGAAGTTTCACAGTCACAAGTGTGGTTGCAAATCCAAGAAAACCATGTTTTAAAACTGTGCTTATAACTGAATAACTTGGATTTCCTTCAAGTATTTGGTCTTTCTGAGATCTGTGCAGCCTGACTCTCTTGGAAAAGGGACATGCTGGGGCTTGACTCTAGCAGCTTAAACATAGCATGACCACAGACTCTTGAATTTCCCTCCTTACCCTCAGCTTAGATGACATCACTACTACTTTCCCTCCTCTGGGCTGAATAAAGTCTGCTGTTGTGGAGCTTTCATTTTGGGACAAGCCTCCCCCCCCCCGCCAAGCTTTTGGAATCATCCATTTAAGAAAGCGCATGGAGGCTACAAGGAGAGCTTATGGAGGGGAACCAAGCACACCTTCTTCTGGGAAAGCAAGCCTCTTATGCCACAGGTGGTCTTGCTTCCCTAGCCAGTCCCGTCTTCCCAAAGCTAAAGTCACAGGGATGTCCTTAGCTTAAAGCTTAGTGGCCGTGCCGAAGCATCCGATCCTGTATGTCTTTAGCGGGGTTTCTGAATGGAGCTGCAAGGGAGAAGGTAAGTCTGTAACTAGCTGCCACCTGTTGATCCCAATTCCAGTAACTTTCCTTGCAACCAATATTGATTCAAAAGAAAGTTCATTTATAAGTGTACAGATCCAAAGCATTGCTAAGACTGAGCAAAAGCGTGCCAAAAGCTGTTTTCTTACTTTCTCCCCCCCTACATCGCCCTTAGTTTCTCCCCCCCTTCATTGCCCTTAGTTCTTGGTCTTCTGATTCCCTTGCTGGTATGTCCTTGAGCATGCCAGAGCCTGTGATAAGGAGCCATCTGCTTTAAACGGTTTCTCATTCCTACTCCCCCCCCTCCTTTTACAATGGCAGAACCTCAGCATGTAAAAAGCCATTTTTTTAAAACTAGCCATATAATAATCTATTATGAAATCTTGCGAGGATTCTGACATGCTGCCCCTCCACAAAAGAGGATGTCAGTCAGATGATTCCTCTTCTTCACTCTAAAAAAGAAAAAGCAAAGAGAAACATAATACAATAACCATTCTAATTGTTAAGGCTTTGTAGGATAAACATCATAAAAATTTTTAACTAAATGTGGAGCTTTTACATGTTTCTTGTCAACCCATTCAGCCATTGACTTGGGAAAATGTTTCCACTGAATTAAAAATTGAACCCCCCCCCCCCATGCTTTCTACTGTCCAGTATCTCTTTAACTTCAAAATGTTGTTCTCCTTCAACCATCATTGGTTTAGGAGGTACTGGGGAGGGATGCCATTGAGATGACTCTTTATAGGGTTTAAGCAGGTCGCAGTGGAACACTGGATGGATTCTTTTAAAGGTAGCAGGCATCTGTAATCGTAGTGAAACTGGATTAATTACTTTATCTATAACAAAAGGCCCTACGAATCTTGGAGCGAGCTTTCTGGAAGGTTGTAATGATTTAAGATGCTTGGTAGATAAAAGAACCTTATCTCCTACTTTCCAGTCTTTTTCTGGGGTTCTCTTAGTATCTGCAAATTTCTTGTATGTTGCTCTGGCCTTCAACGACGCAGCAATCTGAGGCTACACTTGTGTCATTTGTTGGACCCATTCATCAACTGAAGTGACTTGAGTGGATTGTTTAGGTAGTTCTGGGATGGGTACAAAGTCCTGTCCTGTAGCTATTTTAAAAGGGGTGAGGCCAGTGCTTTGGTGCACTGCATAAGCTACTTCAGCAAACAGTAACAGTTCATCCCAATTGTCTTGTTGGTAGTTAATGAAGCATCTCAAATATTGTTCTAACACTGATTTCAGACGTTCACCTGATCCCGCCGTCTGGGGGTGGTACCCCGAACTCAAGCCTTGCGACGCTCCCAGTAGTTTTAGGAACGCCCTCCAGAACTTGGCAGTAAACTGGACCCCGCGATCCGAAATTATTTGTTCTGGGACACCATGAGCTCGGTAGACGTGTTGTATAAATAACTTAGCCAGTTTGGGGGCTGATGGAAGGGATTGGCATGCCACAAAATGTGCTTGTTTGGAAAAAAGGTCTGAAACTACCCAAATAACTGTCTTTTTGTTGCTTTCAGGCAGGTCTACAATAAAGTCCATGGAAATTTGCTTCCAAGGAGCCCCAGGGTTTGCTACTGCCTGTAGAAGCCCCATTGGTTTGCCCCCTCTCCTTTTGGCCATTGCACACGTGGGGCATGTAGCTACATATTCCCCTACATCTTTTCTCATTGTTGGCCACCAAAATTGACGCCTGAGTAGATGTAATGTTTTCACAAAACCAAAGTGCCCAGCTGTTCTGCTGTCGTGACTTCTTTGCAAGACCCACTTTCTAGCGTCTGCAGGGACATACAGCTTATCTTGCCACCACCATGCCCCTTGTTTGTTCACTAGCAATTGGCTGTTGCTTTTAAACCAATCATCCTGAGCAATCTGGGCATTTAATTTTTTCAACAACTCTCCTTCTGGTTGTTCTTCACCCCTTTTTTTCTGAGCTCTAGTGACCACTCTTAGGGCTGCTTGGGTACATGGAATTACAGGAGCGACTATTTCCTCCCGCTTGCTGTTGTGTTGAGGCAATCGAGACAGGGCGTCTGCCAAAATTTATTTTCCCCCAGGAATGTACTTCAGAGAGAAGTTAAAACGATGAAAATATTGTGCCCATCTCATTTGTTTGGGTGACAGCTTCCTCGGTGCAGTCAAAGCTTCTAAATTTTTGTGATCAGTCCAAATTTCAAAGGGATGGGGCGATCCCTCTAATAAGTGTCTCCAGCAAACTAAAGCCCAGCGCACTGCGAACGCTTCCTTTTCCCACACCAACCAGCGTCTCTCAGTTTCTGAAAATTTCTGGGATATGTACACACATGGAAATAGCTCCCCCCCTGCCCCCTTCTGTAACAACACAGCTCCCACTGCCACATCTGAAGCGTCTGCCTGTATGACAAATGGCTGTTCTGGATCAGGGTGCTTTAAGATCGGTTCAGCCATAAACAGACGCTTTAAACTTAGAAAAGCTTCCTGGCACTCCTTAGTCCAGGCCAAGGGGGCTCCAGGTTTTGATGCCTTCACTTCGTCCTTGCCCTTGGTTTTCAACAAATTGGTGAGTGGGAGTGCTACTTGGGCAAAGTTGGGTATGAATTGCTGATAGAAGTTAGCAAAGCCCAGGAAACTTTGAAGCTGAGGCCTGGTTTTGGGAGCCTCCCAACCCAGGACGTCCCTCACCTTGACCGGGTCCATTTCAATTCCCTGATGTGAAATTCTATAACCCAAATAGTCAATTTGCTGTTTATGAAATTCACATTTGGAGAGCTTGGCATACAATTGAGCCTCCAGTAGCTTTTTTAGTACCTTCCTGACCAATTGTACATGTTGCTCCATGGTCTCAGTGTAAATCAGGATATCGTCCAGATAAACCAACACCCCCTGGTATAAATGCTCTTGTAACACCTCATTTACAAGTTGCATAAACACCCCCGCCGCTCCTTTTAATCCGAATGGCATTATTTCATAACGGAAGCACCCCAGGGGCGTGTTAAAGGCGGATTTCCATTGATCTCCTTCCCGGATTCACACCCTGAAGTACGCCTCCCTTAAATCCAGCTTCGTGAAAATTTTCCCTTTGGATAAATGGGCCAACAGGTCTTTCATCAAGGGGAGTGGGTACCGGTTGTCAGCAGAAATGGCATTTAGCCCTCTATAATCTGTGCACAAACGTAGGGAGCCATCCTTCTTTTCTCTGAAAAGCACCAGTGCAGCAGTTTGAGAATGCGTAGGTACAATAAAGCCCCTCTTTAGATTCTTATCAATGAACTCCCGCAATGCTTCCAACTCTTTGGGTGTCATTGGATACATTTTCTTCCTTGGAAATTTAGCCCCCGGCTCAATCTCTATGGCACAGTCACTGGCACGATGGGGGGGTAGCTGATCTGACTCCCTTTCGCTAAACACCTCCTGCAGGTCACGGTATTGCTTGGGAATCTGGGTTGCAGCCTCCACTGCCTTTTCCCCACTCACAGCGCCCATCTCTCCATCTGACAACGTTTCGGTAATTCCTTCAACTTCCACTCCCCCCCCCTTTGGGAAACGCAAGATCTTTTCCTCCCAGTTCACTTCTGGGTTCTTCCTTTTTAACCAGTTCATGCCCAGAAGCACTGGGTTGCATGCCATGGGAGTCACTAGGAATTTAATAGTCTCTCTATGGTCCCCCATAGTTAGCTCAAGCTCTTCAGTACGATATTCCACTGGCCCTCCCCCCACTGGGGATCCGTCCAGCTGGGTAAAAATCACAGGGGTTTTGAATCTCTTTAAGCGCAGTCCCAAACCCCGGGCAAGGGCGGGGTTAATCAGATTTTGGGAGCAGCCAGAGTCTATCAGTGCCCGTATCTCTGCCCTCCGATTCATCCTTACCACCCTTAGTTCCACCCAAATTTTAATGGGACTCACCCCCATCTCTTCGCTCTCCGAGTCCTCCCGTGAGCTGCTTTCTTTCTCTGGAAGAGCAGCCGCCTGTCGGAGAGAGAGCGGAGCTAACAACTTCCGGGTTTTGCCGTTGCCGCTTTAGCCCCCGTCTCGCTGCCTACTGCCGCTGACTCCTTCTTGCCGGGCTTCGAAGACTTTGGCCCCTTCCGCTCCGCCTTCTTGCCTCCTTGCTCCGTCTTCGCTTTAGGGCACGCAGCAGCAAAGTGCCCCGGCTCCCCGCAGTTGAAACAGACATGCCGGCTCCAGCTACTTTCCGGCACGCTGGTCTTCGCCTTGGGCACCGCCTTCTTTGTGCGGGTAAGGGCGGAAGTCGGGTTCTTGCTTCTATGGTGTGCCATTGCTCCTCCACTTTGCCGGCCATAGCGACCCATCCATTAAAGGTTTTGGGGAAACCCCGGCACACCATGCGCTGCAACAATTCGGGTTGCGAGCCTCTCTGGAAGAGCTCGATCAGGAGCTCTTCAGGCACGTGAGGCAGCCTTTGAGCCAACCCCCGAAATTCGTAGGCGTACTCTGATACCGACTTGGACCCCTGCTTCAGCCTTTCCAGGTCGCGTCGTGCTTTAAGCGCCATGCACGGGTCTTTAAAGCGCGTGCAGAGAGCCACCATGAAATCCTCTAATCTCCTTAAAGCCCGGTCCTTCGCCCTATGCAGGCCAACCACCCATTCTGCAGCCGTACCTTCAAAAAAACTGGATACATAGGAGACCTTCTCCTCCTTGCTGCGAAACAGACCCCCATAGCCCTCCATGTAGATCCGAACCTGGGTGATAAAGCAAGCCAGCTGCTCAGCATCTCCCCTGAATTTCATGGAGATGCCCCGCTGCTGCATCGGGCTCTTCTTGGCTCTGCTAGGTGTGAGTTCCTCCTCGCTGGAGGTCTCACCTTCGGCTGACTGCTCTGCCGCCTCCGTACCTCCCGGTGTGGCTGCTGACTCTTGTGTGGGAGGCGTAAATCCCCCTCCAAGCAGTTGATCCACTGCTGCCCTTAACACTCGCATATCATCGGATAGGGACCCCATCTGCCCTTCCAATTTCCCCATGCGATCTTTCATCAAAGGGCCCCGTCCCTTCGTCGCCGTTGCCTTTGGCCCCACTCGGGCTTGGCGCAATGATTGCACCGGCTCCTCCTGGTTTATCACCTTCACTTCCAACGGAGGAGGGACCGGTCTCTCTTCTTCTTCCTCAATTACATTATCAGCCATCCCGCTGCTCAGTTGGTCCCGGTCAACGTGAGGCTTTGGACTCCCCGCAGGGCAATCTCCCTGGTGGAAGTCTGCACTGGGAGTCTTAGCAAAATGTAACTAGCTGCCACCTGTTGATCCCAATTCCAGTAACTTTCCTTGCAACCAATATTGATTCAAAAGAAAGTTCATTTATTGAGAATAAGTGTACAGATCCAAAGCATTGCTAAGACTGAGCAAAAGCACGCCAAAAGCTATTTTCTTACTTTCTCCCCCCCTACATCGCCCTTAGTTTCTCCCCCCCTTCATCACCCTTAGTTCTTGGTCTTCTGATTCCCTTGCTGGCATGTCCTTGAGCATGCCAGAGCCTATGATAAGGAGCCATCTGCTTTAAACGGTTTCTCATTCCTACTCCCCCCCTCCTTTTACAATGGCAGAACCTCAGCATGTAAAAAGCCATTTTTTTAAAACTAGCCATATAATAATCTATTATGAAATCTTGCAAGGATTCTGACAAAGTCTTGGATTTGCGTAAGAAATATCTCTGGAATTCATGTCACATTAATATGCATCTCACAGTGACAGTGAGGCTGTGCTCCACAGTGAGAAGAACATTGCTAAGCTTTTTAAAAAAGCATAAAACTGTTGTTAGCTTGAAACTTGTCAAAGGTGCTTTCAATACCAAAAACACAACTGCACATCTGGGCTATTTTTTGCGTCAGAATGTATAAAATTTCTCCTACCTGGTACCCTTCAGATATATTGGACTATGACTCAAATCACTGGAGTATAATACAGCTGTTGGAAAAGTGTGGGGTAGATAGGTAGCAGATTTTAAAAGTTGACTTTATCTTTAATTATGAACCAAAACAGTTTTTAAAAGACTAGGTGTGTTGTGACAGCAAAACAATCTTGTGGCACCTTAAATACAATACCATAGGTTAATGACTTGGTGGAGTGCAGTCTCTTTTACCGGCTGTATGAACCCGAGTTATAGATATGAGTATGCACAAGCTTCAAAGAGCTGAAATTCTGAACAGTAAGGTAGGAAGGAAATCGTGTGCAGAAAATATAAAAATGATGATGAAACAGCCAAGAACACAACAACCTGGCATTGGTAGACTAAGGCTATGTAGAATTATTTTAAAAACTTTAATCTCCATTCAAGACAAAACACTAAGTACCCCTATTCAAGAATGACCACTGTAAGTGAAGCTAGAATTTTTTCAGCACACTCTGTGAGAAATGTGATGCTAGTGCTATATGCTGATTTTTTTTTTCCTAGTGGAAAAACGGAACATTCTGCACATCCACCAGGAGAAAGCTGGACAATGTGGGCTTTTAAGTATGTGGTATTACAAATATTGATAACTCCCTTCTATAAGCAATGTCCACAAGTGATTAAATGGCTAACATAAGCTGTTTACAATTCTCAGCAAGCTGGGTTCTTAACAGTCTTAGGCTGGATACCAAGACAAGAGCCACGCACCGGCCTCCTCGACATTATGCTCTTTAATGGCATGGAATTATGCTGCTCTGTGTGGCTTTTCTCATTAATTCTGCTAAAGAGTCATCCAGCCAATAGCTTTTTATGCATAAACAACAGAGCTGTGCGTGTCATAGTTGCTGGGTTTCAGGGTTTTTCCTAGTGGTACGTGTTTCTTTTTATGTATAGGTAAGTGTCTCTGATTTGGCCTGCGAGATGTTGGGATTTAGTACTATGTGAGGGTCCCACAGAAAACTGAATGAAGCCATCAGCAGTTTGTAGCCCTGAATGAGTTTGGATCGAAAATCTGTTATTGGTCATTGGCATATGGCAATATGGAATGATTTTGCTTTGATTTCCTTTCCTGTTTGGGGGAGACATTTTCCATTAAGTTTTTTTTCCTTTAAAAATGTTTGGAACATGGCAGCAAATCAACTTCCTCTTGTGTATAAATTTATTATTATTTTATTAGTAATAATGGGTTATTAGTATAATGGGTTTTCTTCTGGGCAAAGAATGTCCACATACAGTACATTTGTTTTCAGATTCTGTTTTCTACATAGAACATATACAATAGGCACTTCCAGAAAATCCTAAAGTAAGAGAACTTTAGAATAGGGCTGGACAGCTTTGTTCCTAGAGCCCACAGGATTGTGACATCTCTTCTCCTGCATTGCAATAGTTTTTGCAGTTTGCCTTTGGAGAATTATTTTTTTCACTGTAGTTATAGTTCTTTCTTCTTCTGAGAATGACACTTTTGGAAGCATGCGGGTGTGTTGGGGAAGTCATACTCTAGTGCCCCATGTTTACCTTTGGGTGCTTAACGATGGAGGTGGCTTTGATAAGGAATACTGAGTAGCCTCCCTGCCCTTCAGTAAATAACAGTATCATTTGTACTGGTTGGTTCTCCTAGCTTTTAGGCAGAATTGAAGTGGTGTCCTTCGAGCCATTTTGAAAAACCATGTCAGGTACGGTGGGACAGAAGAAGGGCCCCAGGAGGCAGCGCAAGTGTGGCTTCTGCCGGTCCAATAAAGAAGATGAATGTGGGCAGCTGTTGCTCTCTGAAAACCAGAAGGTGGCAGCCCATCATAAATGTATGGTGAGTCCCACAAGCCTGGTCTTGGGGCGGGGGGGGCAGGTGGCTGCGGAGGGGGGGAGGAAAGCAGTGTGTAATTCTTCTTCCTTGCTTATCCTTCTTCTCTCAAAGGCCCCCATGACTACTTTTAGCACGTGCCTTTCCTAACTGGGATTTAGCCTACCTGGCTTTAATGTGACTTTAACCTCTGTCGAGCTCATATGTCTGACTCCTGAGTAAACACCTGCCTAAGAGCAGATAGCACATTGTGCCCGTTAAATTGGAGCATGAGATACACGCATAAGTTCAGAGAGACGACCCTCCTAGCCTCTTGTAGAAAACTAGCTTTGTACTGCTTCTGAGACCGTGACAAAGATTTTCATGTGCTAGGATCACCTGCATTGGATTAAATGGATTCCAAACTGCAAGAGCATAATAAAGATTCCAAGTAATTTTTTCTGTATGTCTAGCTTTTCTCATCTGCGCTGGTGTCTTCACACACTGATAATGAGAGTCTTGGAGGTTTTTCCATTGAAGATGTACAGAAAGAAATAAAAAGAGGCACAAAACTGGTAAGTTAGCATTACTGGTAGTAATAGAACTTAAAAATGGAATTTTCTAAGAATGTTCATTGTTAAAACCTTGTCTTTGTAGTCCTTGCACAAACCTTTCCCAATCCGAACAATAAAACAGTAGAACTATTTGTGTAGAGATCCAGTCATGTGGAAGAAATGGATATTTATGCTGTTTTTCTGCTCGGTAGTAGCTCTGCAGCTACTTTTTAAATGATTGGGTATGTTATCATATGGTTAACAAAATAGAACATTCCTGAGCAGACATTTCCTTGAGTAATCAGATCATTCCGAAAAGGATAGATTGTTTTATTTTAAACTTTTATAGGCTGCTAATTTGTACCTAGAACTCTAGGTGGCTTACACATTTTTATATGTGATAATCCCCCCAAGCCCTCTAAAAGGCACAGGTAAAAAAAAATGTTTCAAGCTGTATCAAAGAAGGTGCAAGCTTTAGCTCTTCCACTAAGTTGCTCCAAAGTCTAGTCCCCCCACAAAAAAGGCATGATTAAAGGTTGATGTTAAGTATGTCTGTGGTGGATCTGCAAATTAGGACTCCTTGGAGATCTGTGAATGTGGGGCAGACTGTATAGATAAAAGCAGTCTTGAAAGTAATTGGGTTCAAGCCACCTGAGATTTTATAGAATTAGTTTATCAGCAGACTCCAGTAAAAGCCTCCCATTGCCACTAATGTAATATGACTATTCATGTCACTGTTGGCTTAATTAAGCAGCGCGCTAATTTTGCAGTAGTCAGATCTGCAGAACTTCTAATATGTCATGTACTCACATGTGGCGATACTGCAGATGTAGTGCGTGATGACTTTGAACACATGAAGCTGTGTGGTCATGCTGGCTAGGAGCCCTGACTCGCGGGCCAGAAGTTGAGATTCCTGTAAGTAGAGATGCCAGCAGTCAAATGTGGGACTTCATGCGGACAAGAGTGGTCCTTTGTCCCCTATCAAAAGATTTCAAGCCTTTAAAAAGAGAACATTTGTTTTATTTTGGAACCTGTAGTCTCTTCTAGTAGATGTTATTAAATCCCTGAAGTGTTTATATGCCCATTATTGGCTCTCTCCAAATCAGTGGTGGCATCTCCAGTAACTCTAGCGATGTAGGGGAACTGTTATCTTCAGCTCTATGGAAGGAACCTTGAGAACTGGAGATGGTGATTTGGGTCACTGGCCCATTCAGGACTGATCTGAGAGGAAGCTTAGAAATCCCTGTTTGTACCCAGAAGGTTAACTTGTGTCAGACCGTCTGTTTGGTTATCTCTCCCAGCTACTGGGTAGAAGGTCAGCTGTGGAATGTAGCCTGGCTTCTGAAGATGCTCTTCTGCTTTTTATTGGTGTAACTGTAAGTGGAGTCTTTCCCTGCTTGCATTTTAAAATAGCAGTGAAGGGCAGTCCAGGTTATCTCATCTGCTGTCTCTGTGGCTTTTGACAGTAAGACAAGAAGCCCTAATGGGATGTTTTCCTTTTTCTTTCAGAAGTGCTCCCTGTGCCATTGTCCAGGGGCAACAATTGGTTGTGATGTAAAAACCTGCCACAAGACATATCACTATTATTGTGCGTTGCATGATCAAGCACAAATCCGAGAGAAACCTTCACAGGGCATATATATGTGAGTATAACTTATATGTCTCATTGGTCAAAATAGATTGAAGGGATCCAACACTGTTTTTTTTAATGGTAGCTATCTTGGCTAAAGCCCCAGAATACTTAGGTGACTTGGCTTTCTCTTGTGTTCTACTCCTAGGATATTATGTCGAAAACACAAGAAAGTACCACACAATTCTGAAGGTAAAACTATTCACAGCTTGTTACTGTTCTTAGGTCTCTGGATCAAACATTAATTTTTTCCCCTCCATGAAAAACATTAAGACTGGTCATGAAAACATGCATTTCCTTGTATCAATTTAATATTCCTTTATGGAGTGCTCTTCTTCAAATCCTTCAGATGTACTCAGCTATGATTCCTATAATCCCCAGCAACTGAACTGAGTTGATTGGGAGCAATGAGAGTTGTAGTCAACCAGTTTTGAGAGCAATGGGTTGTGGAAGAATGCTTGCAAGGAATCTTGAGAGATGTAAGATTAATTTGGTCGGTTTGGCAATTTCTAATGTTTGGTTCAGATGTAATGTGGGAAGTCAGCGGAGAGAGGGATGTTGGCGCTAATAGCCCCTCCCTCTAAGTCAGGATGGGTATATAAATTGCTTCCTTTGATTGTTGTAACATTCTTCTTAAGAGCCTTTGGTCTTTTTGATGGTGAAAAGGGGCTGCTGTGTTGAGATGGGGCTCCTTTTTCTTCAGCATTTCTAGTGTGCCTGTAGAATTGCATCATGAGTCAGACAGTTCAAGTTGCTTGTCTCTGTGTTTGTGCCTTTTTCTTTCCAGCAGATTTAGAAGAAGGTCTAAATGAACATGAGTTGGATCCATCTCCTCCAAAAAAGAGGGGACGCAAAGGAAGGCCCAGAAAGACAAGTCTTAAAGGGCAGTCAGAAGATGCTCGATCAACATCTTCACATGGCACAGATGATGTAGAAAGCAGTTCTTATGTAAGGAATTTGTGTGTTTAAAATCCCTTCAAAGAAGTACCAGGCTCTCTTCGTCAGAGGGCTTGCCTAATTGCCTTCTCTAGAAACTGTATTTGTTTCTCTGACATATTATTTTAGAAAAGTCTTTTTCTTTCAGAGAGACAGATCACCCCACAGAAGCAGCCCCAATGATACAAAACCTAAATGTGGATTCTGTCATGCAGGTGAAGAAGAAAATGAAGCTAGAGGGAAGCTTCATATATTCAATGCCAAAAAGGCAGCAGCACATTACAAGTGCATGGTGAGACATATAGCTTTGTCCTCCTTTTCTCTGGTTCTCTGGGTCATCCTAAATGATGTGTGTGTGGTGACTTTAACAGTCACTTCCTCTTCACATGAAGGTCAGGACAGAGCTTCCCACCCAGCCACCCACAACCATAGAGTGCCACACCAGGCACCATGTTTCATCTATCCTTGCTAGGCTTCCTTGTTATTACACCAACCTTATCATATAGTGAACTGGCTTAGAACATTATGGCTAGTTCAACAAATCACAGTTTGAAAATATGGCTTAGTGTTATGTGTAAGTGCAGGCTGCTTGTCTGATTCAGTACAAAGCAGGGAATAGGTAAGCAATTATGCTTTTTGGACACATGGTAGTCAGCATGTAGCTGTCGTCAGACTGTCTGCTCCAGCTTCCTACCTGTTTCCAAGAAGACTTGGAAGAGGCACTCAAGAGTCTTCCAGTCTTGTATAGCATCTGGCTTGTCGCCTCTGACTCTCAGGTTCTTGGCAGTCTTCTCTCTGGATTATTCTCTTTCCCTGTTCAAACCTTCTGGGTTGATAGCTGTCCCTAGTGTTGTCTCACCCATGCTCCAGCTGTGAGCATGTTCTTCATGCTCCTGAAGCTTTGTGTCTCTTCCTTCCCAGCTGTTCTCCTCTGGTACTGTGCAACTGACAACAACATCAAGGGCAGAGTTTGGTGATTTTGATATTAAAACTGTACTTCAAGAAATCAAACGAGGAAAGAGAATGGTATGCCCTTTTGGTTTGAAACTTAATTTTCCACCTGTGTTTTGTCTCATGCAAAGATCTGAGTGATACGTATAGGGGCCCCTTTTCCCTTTCTTCTCACAGTGAGCACCTGACCAGGGTGACACAGTAACGGTGGTGGTTAGGCAAAGATTCTAGTCTTCCCATCACTCCTGTGCTGGCCTATAACCTTCAGGTGGGAGGAAAGTGTTCGGGTGCTGTAGCTATCATGCCTTGACTGCCTATATCGGCTTTTAAAGTGTTTGAATCAGTTGACTTTCCTGCCAGAGGAACTCTGAGAATTGTTACTTCACGCAAACATGCTTGTTTTGTCCTTTCCCACAAGATCTCTAGATTGGCCACCCTGCATCTTGTACTGTATGCAATTCAGCCATCAAACATAGTAGCTGCTTGACTCTGTCAGGAAATTTTATCCAAACTGTGAACTTTCCAGGAAGTAATTTGAACATGAAGCTGGCTTGCCAGCCCAGCCTTACTTCACCTCCTCATCCTTCTCTCATTTCTATCTTCATGACAGAAGTGTACCCTCTGTAGTCAGTCTGGCGCTACAATTGGATGTGAAATTAAAGCTTGTATCAAGACTTACCATTACCATTGTGGGGTACAAGACAAAGCAAAATACATTGAAAACATGTCACGAGGCATTTACAAGTAAGTGAATTGCACCTCTCCCTTCTGTTCTTTTGATAGCGCGTAGCTACAGTATTCTTTTTAAAAAACTTGTAAGCCTAGGACATTGGTAAAAGCTGATAGTGCATTGAATTGGCTGAAGGGGTTTTAATTCAGGAAATATATCCAGGTCAAGGCCTGGAAAGCACACTTGCTTGAGATTGTCCTCCATTCGGTTAGGTTAATCAGGAAATAGGCCGCTCTAGGATTGACAGAGGACATGAGACAACGTGTTTCTTGGAGGTTGCTCTGCATTTTTGTGACTGCCTTCTAAGTTCAATGTGTGGATATTAATGCAATAAAATTAGTCTTTCCTTCTTTCAAGTGGTTAATTGAACATTTCCCAGGTGGCTGGTGATGAGAACTGGTGGTTATATAGCAGATGCATCACCTCAGTGGAAGCTGAATAGTCTGCAGTTACTTCACTGATGTGTGAACCAGGCCAGGAAATGGCTTGGCTAAGATTACAGGGTACCAGGTCAGCCTCTTGGTTAAACTGCCCTAATGCATACTTGGATGGCAGCTGAAGAAGCATCTCCAGTTGTCTGCTGATGGCAGCCCAACCTGTGTTAAGTTTCCACAAAGATTTGAAGGGAGGATTTGGTCCTGTTCAGCCTCAGCCCCGACTCTGATGTCACCTGCTTCTGTTCCTGGGAAGAGGGGCTCGCTCCCTCGCGTCCGGCTTGCATACATCCTGTGGAATCAAAATCCATGGCTTGACTGCTCTTCGCTACTTTTGGGGCTGACCTGAATAGCTGGCCACAAGGGGGCATTCACTGAACTATGTGGTTGCCAGATCCTCTCTTCAAGCAGAGGTTGATGACTTGGAGGTTTCCCTGAAAGAGGCAGCCTCAAACAAGCCCTAGACCTGCCCTTCCTCTGAGCATCATAGTTAAATTTCCTGGTGGTAATTCAACATAGCCTTGCGTACATTGGGCTTTTAGGGGGGGTTGTGCCCCTCAGATTCCATTACTTCTATCTCTTGGCTGCTTCCCGGAGCCTTGTGTCAGACCTGGCTGGGGATTATAGGAACTGAAGCGTAGCACAGCTAGAGGACTGTAGGGAAAGCTGCCTTATAAAAATATTTGGAGGACATTCCCACTGAATACAGTGGGATTGGTTTTCAAGAAAACATGCCTTATTGGACTGTCAGTATGGTTTAAGTGTCCTTTATTGATTTTCTTTAATTGTGTATTTCCTGTCCCTCAGCCAGACCTACCTTATGGGTTTGTTCTGGAAGCAAACCTGAACACAATAAAATAGTTGCTCTAGTGAGCTTCCTTCTAACTGCTCTTGGCTGAAAACACTGAGAGTTATAGTTCAGCATGTTTGGAATGCTCCAGATTGGAGAAGAAAAATCTACTATGGGGGAAAATTTTATAGGAAAAATTATCTGATCCAAAATGTTTTGATAAAATCCACATCACTGCAGTACTTATACATAGAAATGCCTGTGAACTGAAGCAAATATATTGCCTAAATAGTTTTTCTTGCTGCTGTGCTCTCCCAGATGTCACCATTGGTGTCTTGATTATGATTCTGGATCTTATATATTAAAAGTATTTCTGTGCCGCCTTTCAGGCATATGTTTCCAGGATAGCTTACAGTGGCTCATGAAACAGTTGAAGCAGTTCTGAGCACTATTGCTATTACTGTACTTAGATTATCATTCCTCTTATTAAATCCCATGAGATCATAGATTTTTGCTTCTTAGATACTTAAATGATGTCAACAAACTAGAATTCATTCTCTGCCATTTCTTTTTTCTTCCCATATTATCTTTTCATGCATGTAGGATTATAAATAAAGGGCTAGCCATATTCAATTGATTGCCGGATCTGATAAATTAAAAGATAATAGTGGATAAAATGAAAAATCTAAGAAGGTACTGGAGAGTACTAAAGGGAAGGTGCTGTCCCTTTGCCCTCTTGCTTCTCTCATGAATTTTAGCACTGAAAAAGCAACTGTTAGTGGACATAATCTGTAACTTAAGTTAATTTTTTAAAATCACTTTTAATGTCTTTTTTAAAAACCTGTAAACCGCCTTGAAGAGGTTTTGCCTCAGAGGCAGTGTAAAAATACTTTTAACGGGAATGAATTGATTTTCTGCTTTTCTGTGGCTTTGCATTTTCCCTAGGCTTTATTGTAAAAACCATAGTGGAAATGACGAACGAGATGAAGAAGATGAGGAGCGAGAAAGTAAAAGCCGTGCAAAGTCGGTAGCTGATCACAGTGCAATTCCTCAGCAGCAGCTCAATGGAAATTAGGTATGAAGCTGTCACCTGCCAGTCCTCCTCCTGAGATACCACTGTACAATTGATGTAGGTGTTGTTAGTGGTAAGACATTTTAAGCTGAGCATATGCCAATAAGTGGTTTTTGTTTTCATTTATTTTTTTTTTAAAAACTGGAGCCCCATGGCACAAAAACAGGGGAGATTTCTCAAATTCATCTAACTCTAAAGAAGACTCCACACATCAATCAATAAATATTGCTATTATGTTCAATTGGTAACATGCTTTTATTCTTGACTATTTTAAAATCTACCTTTCCCTCATCATCTTTTAAGTAGGTTTCAAGTGGCTGAGTTAAACTGGGAATGAATAAGACATCCATAACTACTAACCTTTTTTAATGCTTAGTAACTTTTTTTCTACTGCCTGACTGTTAGAAATGTCCTTGAACTGCCAGAAATGTTCACGTGTATGAGCCTTCAGCAGAGGTTGTTTTACATGTCAATATTATGTAGCTAGTCTGCAGTGCCTGGAGAAACACGCACAGAGAGAAACATGATATAAATGAGATGTAACTTGTACAATGTCAAAGCTGTGGCAGATGTTGTAATAGTAAATTCTGTTCCTGGACCGAATGAAATTTCTCAGATTTGGGATATGTTCAGTGGCTTTGTGAACGCAGCACTGTCAGAAGTTTTACTTACAAATTGGACATGCCTATTTTAATAGCCCGGCTGTAGAACGTGTGCATTTTGCATTTTCCTTCACACGCAAATTATGGAAGCAAACCAGAAGGCAATGAACTGATCCCTCTTGCAAAAGTGCCCAGTGTAGAAAAAATGGTGCCCAGCTCCAGACACCTGCGTTGAGTCTCTTGAGTTGCTCTGGTTGGGAGGATTCTACTGCCTGGAGACTCTCTGGCTGCTGCTGACTTAAGCTGTGAGATTCGATCATCATGCCAAAAGGCTGTGGTTCATTCTTTCTTTCCCCATCCTTCTCAGCCCTCGCACTCCTCTCCTTTTATTGAAACCCTGTGGCTGGAACAACTGAAAACAAGGAGTTGTCTTCTGGGAGTGTTCATTGCCAGGCCACTTCTCTTAGGTTTCCAAGTTACTGCTTAATGCTCACTTTGGAATTTAACCACCTTTATTGGACATCATACCTCAAGTGCTCTGTGCTGTGTAGAACACAAGTTTTGTCCAAAAATATATATATACAGATCCTGTAAGAAGAATGAGAATAAGACACTGAGTCTTGTCTTTTTGTTTTTGTTTTTGAAGTAAGAGGTCAGTATTTATTTTGTGTCTCGTGACCACTATATGAGAATGTTTTGGTATTTGATCAGAGTTTCCTGGCAGATCAGAGAGTGCTGTTAACCTGCAAGGATGGCTGAAATTATGTTAAGTCTTAACATCCCAGTTTTGACGTCATAGAATCCTGGTATTTCTAGTAATTGCTTCAAGTGGATTGGTTGAACCTATTCTAAAAACAAAGTTATACTTGTTAGCAAACTGCCAAGTTCACACTTCAGATATTTTTCTTATCTCTCAAATGTCAGACTAAGGCAGCAGATTGGAATATGCTGACAGTTGGATGGAAAGCTGAGAAGATTCACTAGCAGTTGACACTGCAAAAAAACTTTTTGTGATATCTTTGTTTATGAAGTCTTGTTTATTTTTTTTATTTTTAACCTTTTGTCTGCTTTTTTTAAAATGCATTTCATTGTCTTGAGGGACTCAACTATTGTGTATAAGAACTTCTAAGACTCTCAAGTTGGAATTCAATCCATTTGGGTTTGAAAACTTCCTGGAAGAATGCAGTTTAGTAGAAGAGTTGTGTATAAAAATAAATCTGTTAATTGCTCTTATGCCATTGACCATTTTTTTATTTTGTAATGTAACTTTCAAAATTAAAGGCGCAACTTGTACTGAAATAGATTTTTTAGCAGGCTGTAAAGTTTTTCAAAAGCATGGGTTGTGTTCTGTTTTTTAAATGTCCTGTAACTATATCAGAATATTTAACAGAATACGTTGGTCAGGGGGTTAATTCTTAGGTACCATTTTAAGGATGCGTGGCAAATTACAGCTGGTTGAGAATAAATATGGTTAATGTTATGCTATTCCAAACATTTAAAAAATATTTTGATGGTGCTAAGGTAGATCTAGTAGGAATATTCATTTGGATGTGGTACTTTGATCAACTTAGTTGGACACTTCTTCAGGCACTAGAAAACGAAAACAACCTTTCAAAGGCATAGCTGGTATACATTCTTTACATGTCATCTGAAGAACATTTTAATTGGCAACAATTCCTACAGGCAGATTGAACAGTTTACCCTTAAAACCCACATCAAGTATGGCATAGTTGAGATTACCTTTGCCCATGGTTTGGGGGGTCTTAGCTAAGTAATGTCATAGTTTGACATTTGCCCTGAAAAGCAGTCTTTTTAACTTGCTGCTTTTCAGCTGAGTACAGCATTATGGGAGTTTTGGTCTGTACAGGGTACTGCATCTCTGCAGTGGGTATAGGTAGTAACTCCTCCACAGGAGCTATTTTGTTCACCTACAGTCTCCTGCCCCTTCACAACTGCAGTAACAGATATAACAAAGCTAAAAAGATCCACATGGAAATAAAGGATATATGATAGTAATGTAAGATAATAACAAATTAAGCTCCAGCAGTTCTAGCTTCCTAAATTTGCAAAACAACCTGAAAGAACCACCAAGGTTGAGCCAGCTTTCATCATTTTTATTTTAGTATCACTGTATTGACATCTCATCCCCTATCAGTAACTGTGTTTTGTAATATCTTGCTTGAGGAAAAGATCTAGAAAGCTTGCACATTTTTCTGAGTTTTAAGTTAGCCTAATAAAAGTAGTGTGCTAATATTGTACAGTATGTGGAGAATGAATACACTGACCTGTTCAGTGTGAAGATTTTGTATTTCTTTTGCAGGATCTTAGTACTCTCCTTTCATATTGATTTCTCAGACATCTATACCTTCTTCTTTGATTCACATGCTTAAAGCCACAGCGGGAGTTCCAATTTTCATTCCACTTATTTAAAAGGACTAGTCAGAACTAGATGATAGAACATTCTTGCTTTTCTGGATGTGAAGACTGTAAACCTTCATTGTAACTTCCTGTTTAATTCTGATATGCACAAGAAAAGCTGACAGCTGTGGAAACTGTGTCTTATGAACTTGGTTAAAAATAGGATGATGTTATATATGCCGTTTCAATGGGAAATTCTGTTTCCAGTCTTATTTCAATCTGCAGTAGCTTTCCACATTGCAAAGTTCATAAAAGGGCAGTATGTTGAAATATCTGATTCCATTATTTGCCTGAAACAATGTTAGAATTTAACCACTGATATTTTGCCTTTAAAACAAAAGCGGCCTTTCACAATAGGTGTTATAACTCTGCTTTCTATGTCCCTCTGAGCAGACTAAAGTTGTGAGAATTAAAGGCACAACTCCCACCCTAAATTGTGAGGGTCGTCTCGTTGTCCTAGGACTGACTGAGTTGATTACACGCAGATGCCATCTTCAGCAGACTGTGCTTTTAAGACCACGGAAGACACTATTTCCCTTCAAACGTACTGCTAGCAAATCATTGCTGAGGGTGCAGTGAGGACAGACTCCTACATGTATAGCCTAAAACTCAAAGAGGAAAAGATGCAATGAAAATGTAACTTAAATATTAGTCATTTGCAGCCATAAAGAAAACCTTTGTAAGTAAATTCTGTTGCATTGAGAAGAGAGGTTCTGTTTTAGCCCATCGCCTCTTGTATTTCTTTTTTTTTGGCTTGCCGGGAATTTTCTAGAGGCACGCTTGGAAAGGATATTGTATATTCTGCCATGTTATTCTCATCAACTCCTGCTGTTGTAAATTGGGCCTTACTTCCATCATGCTTTCCTGGACTGGGGTCACAGCAACTGTGTTGGAGCGTAGCTTCTGCCCAACAGCATTTCTGCTTCTAGGACAAAAGAGCCTAACAGAAGAACACTGAACTTAGTCTGCTCGTTCCACAGGCTTTGCTCTTATTTCCCACCAAGCCTTCAGTACTATTGTAAATATTCATTCCTACAGTGCCATCAGTGTCTATGGTCCTTAGAAGTATAAAAAAGTAGTCCCTGCTTCTAACAAGTTTATTATCTGAAATTTATCTGAGAGACAAGACATTAAGGGAAAGAAAGTGAGGCAGAAGATCCTGCTTGTAAGGCATGTGTTGTAATCTTGTGCTCACTTGAAATATACCATACTAAACATGGCAAGATTTATTTCTGACCAAATGATAGTGTTGCACTTGTTTCAAAAGCACCTGCAATTCTTGGCTACGCCTAAAAAAGCTCTTTAGTTCTGCTTGGAGTTTTTGTTGCAGTTTTAAACGGGAGTAGAACTAATCCAGGTTTTATTTTAAATGCAGTAATAGGCATACAAGGAAAAGTGGCTTTTCTGGGGTTCAGACTACAGTCTTTCCTTTCCCTCCATTCCTTTGGCAAAACAGCATTCTCTCTTTTGAAAGCACATGATGTGTCTTCATGCTCCAAACAATTCCATATTTCTTTGAATTGTCAGCCACACTAGCATATGACTTCACTCTTGAGACATAAGAGCCATGTTCTGTTCAATATTGCATAGAGGCCATCCTCACTGTCATTTTTGTTCTTTAGAATGCACAGAAGCAGTGATGATACTACAAGTTTATTACATTTCTGATCTCCCAATAAGCAATGTTTTATAAGCAGTAGGTAGAGAACAAAGAAGAAGAAAGAAACAGCAGATAACACCGAAGATAAATCCAGTAGCAATGATAAAACAACTTTAATGTTCTAAAATCTTACAGTAGTTGCTAAAATATATTAGAAAACAAAAGGATAATGATCCAGCACATCTGGTGGTGATGATGTAAGTATCAATGAGTAATTTGAAGGATATCACCATGTCTTACTTCTTTTAATAGAGGCATCTGGAAGAGAACCTTGGGTAAATATGACAGATGTTCCTCCAAGTAGCCAGGCCCTTACGCCAGCTAGGGCTGTAAAGAGAGGTAGAAGCTGGCTTTTCTAGATCCTGCACTGACTTGATTAGCAGTCTCGCAGCAAGCTCTTTGCAGGTTCAGTTTGGAAGGATGGTAGGATTCACCCTACTGTATATTAACTGCCTTGACTTCAGCCATTACCAATCAACCATTGGTACAAGAGACAGATAATATTTAACAAACCACACTTGTCCTACCTGCTGAACAAAGGACAGAAGTCACAGTCCCTGATCAATGGTCTTTGCAGCCTACAGGTGTTCTCCCAAGTGGATCCAAATTAGCATATGCGAAGAGAACCATAGCAACGTGCAACTCTCAGCAACAGTTTCTGTAAGAATCAAACGACAAAAGGTGGTGTAAACAAGAGGTCAACTTTCTTTCATAAAGAAGTACAGTTTCATTTAACATATTTGTTGTTAATAAAAAAAACGGTACTCTGTATTCTTGGGTATCGGCCATTCAGGAAAGCAGCACAAAAGATAAAAAAGCCCAAGAATGCTAGCTTTGGGAGGATTTCTTCTGACTGCTCCCTTCTCCCTACCAGTCTCAGAGAAAATAGCCCTCTATTCAGTTAGACCACCAGTCTACCTTGCTGGAACAGACTTGAAACAGATTTTAAGTCTTATATCTCAGATCTTACTACTTGGTTTCCTAGTCTGGAACTGAGAGTGGCAAAGAGGAAAAGACAGCAAACCTCCATCACTTTAGACATCTAGCTGTCCTCCAGATGTGCACTATTTAACAGCTCTTCAAACCTCCAGCCAACGTGGTAATTGCTAAGAACTAAGGGAATTGCATATACGTAGTAGGGTGTCCAAACTGGGGGAGGCTGGTCCAAGGAACTGGATATCCCAACATAATTTCTGGGCTTTGATGCTGAAAAGAATGGCTTCTTGGAAATTGGAGTGGGCCAGGTCAAGGAAGACCATGGCTGATTTATTTAAATGTTAAAAAACTACCCTCCGTCCTTGGAAGCAATACAGTAAAATAAACCAAAAAACTAAAAGCATATGAAATCTTACAAACTGTGGGGCAGAGTGAAACACCCAGGCCTGTACGGAAAGGGAAGAAATAAGTCATCTTTAGGGATTTTGTCTTCTGAGGGGGAAAAGAGGGCCAAGCTCCATACCACTTGTGGTACTTGCCCACATCCCATGCCAAACCTCCAGCTTATCTGTCTGCAGGTCGCCAGGAGTGGGGAAAGCTACAACCAGCCCAGTTGGTTCCCTCCAAAGAGCCCTGGCTGTGTCCTAAACCAGGTTTTTGCAGTTGCGCAAATGCTTATTAGCTTTGGTTGCTAGCGTGGTGGGTGGGTGTGTCCTGTGTTGTGAAAACCCATTTCTTTCCACAAGGGTTCAGTCTTTTGTGCAGACCCCAGATGTGGGTCAATTCTGCACCCAGCCCAGTGGCCTCTGCTCCCCTTCCCATTTTAGTCTGGCACAGACTTGGGCATTTCAGGCTGTGGAAGTGTGGCTGGGCTTAAGCCATGATTATTTGGGCCCTGGGTGGGCTCGCGCCTCACCTGCGCTTCCGTGTTGCATTAAAACCATAACACAGTTTCTTAGCATGCAATACGAACCTGCCCAATTGGGGGGGGGGGGTGTTATTTTACAAATCCTGCCTAGGGAAACCATAGCTTAGTGCAGTGTTTCTTCTGGGAGTTGAAGTCCGCCCATCTTCAAGTAGTTTGGAGCTCCAGGCTTTGTACGAACATGAGCACCTGGGCTACCTCAGTTAACCAGGGTTTAGTGAAGGAGTGGCAAGAGGCACCAATCCAGCCAGTCCCTCTTACACTGTGGTAGTAATTATTATTACTCGTGGGTGAGATTTGGGGGTTCTCGCTCACTCTCCCCTAAGCCGCGCGAGGGAGCAAGAGGCCCAGAACACGATGATGGTGGTTGGTCACACAGTCAGCCAGATGTTTAGACTGGATTTGGCGTTTTTGCCCACCTGTTGAGTCCTTCCCGAGGACCTGGGGCAGCCAGATGTTTGATAAGATTCAAGCTATGGTGGCAGGGTGTGAGCTGTTCCGAGTACAGCTGCCTTTTGCAGCGGGCCGGCTTTTGCCAGCGCCGATGCTCTCCCAGTGGTGCGCCAGGCGTTGAGTTGCGCCCACGGCGCCTATTGCTATGGGCACGACCTCTGTTGCTGCTGCTGCCGCTGTTGTTAAGCCAGACTGGGGGGCTGCCTCCCCCAGACCCTGATTACCTGAGGTAACGGTTCGGCGGGAGGCGCCAAAGCCCAGCTCCTCACGGTTGCTTCCCATTATTGCTCCTATGACCCCCGTAATTGTTAAGCCGGACCGGGGGCTGCCCCCCCCCCGGGCTAGCCGAGGCAGCGGGGTTCGGCGGGAGGCGAGGCCTGCCTCGGGGGGGCGCGCGCGCGCGCCCTCCCCTCCCCTCCCCTCCCGCGAGGCCGCGCGGCCATGTTCTGCGGGGCGGGGCGGGCGGGGCGGGGCGGGCCGCGCGCCTTCCCCGCCTCCCGCCTCCCGCGAGGAGCCGCACCGGCAGCGGCACCAGCGGCGGCCACGGCTGCGGGGCAGCAGGAGGAGCGCGGCGGCCGCCTTCCCGCCCCCGGGCGCTCGGCCATGGCCGTAGGCGGCGGCGGCCGCTGCATCGTGGTGAGGGCCGCGGGGAGGGGCGGGGAAGGGGCGCCGCTGCCGCGCTGCCTGGCAACAGGGCGGGGGGGCTTTCGGGTGGGGGGAGGAAGACTTCCGCTCCCCCCCGGCCCGGGCGGCCTTTTGTCGGGAGGGAGGAAGCCAAGAGCGGGGGCCCTGCAGGTTCCCGGGCGAAGGGTCTCTGGGCATGTCCAGAGCGCCTTCTGCCCCCCCTTCCCCTCCCCTCCCCTCCCCTCCCCGGCCCCTCAGGGCGCCGCCTCAGTCGGCCCCATCCGCAGCAGCTCCGTCCAGCGAGCCCGGCGGCCTTCACCCCTTGCTGCCCCTGCCCCTCGGCCCGCGGGGGATGGCCGGCGAGCAGCAGAAGGGGGCCACCCGAGCAGGACGGGCACGCCAAGCAGCGGGTGGCCGCCTGCAGGTGCCCGCGCGCCCTGCGTTTCTTCCGGGGGCTGCTGGACATCCCGGGGGTAGGCCCGCGGGAGGGGTAGGCCGGCCTGCCGGGTTCAGGGGTGGGCTTCGGGCTGGGAGGCTTTGGGGCGGAGCCCGGCACCCCCTTTGCCGACTATGGTGACAAGGCAGCGGAAGGGCGAGGCGGTTCTGCCAGCCCCGGAGACCCTCCCGCCGTTTTGGAGAAGAGGGAGGTGAGCGGCTTAGGAGTGGAAAAAGCCTGCAGCCAGGAGAAGTGTTTATAGCACAACCGCGCTCCGTGCGTGTGCGTGTCGGTCCTTTTAAAGGCCTGGCCCGCTTCGCAGGCTGGGAGGGAGGGTTGCCTGCGGCGGGTGCCGCACAGATGCAGAGCGCGGTCCCTGCCTGCTGAGAGGCAGAGCGCTGGAAGCGAAATTCAAAAGTTTTGCGTGCCTGGTAGTTCACTAACGGAACATGGCCGGGGGTGGCGGGGCGGGGGTACGCTTAAAAGAGAGATCCTGCAAAAGAGCACAAGACGTTCTGCTCCCAAGAATCCTGAAAAATCTTTGGCGTGTGCCTGGAAAGCCTGGGAGATCGTTGCTAGCAAACAGGCATCGAGCACGTGCTAAGATGAGCGACTTCCTGCTCAAGGAAGGGCTGCGGGCTTGAAGGAAATTTCTGGTGTCTGCCGGGTGGGTTCGGCTAAACCTGTTTCATGCACAGAAAAAGGTCTTGGGTTGTGTAATGGAGCTGAAGGTCAGAACCATTCAGGACTTATTGCTTTGTCTCCCCCAACCCCATAATGCAATGTCTTGCTTTACGGTAGTTTCTTTGAAAATACATTAGATCTTGGATCTCAGCACTTCCTCATCTGTCAGTGTGCTGCTTCTGTTTCGATTATATTATTTTTTAACTTGGGGGGGATGGGAAGTATAGGGCTGCTCCAGCAGATTTAGTAAGGATAGAAGAACATCGGCCCCAAGATGGAGGCTTGTAAGTGGTCTTGTATCTTTTGCACCCTAACATGTAGTTTTATGGTTAGCGGAAGACATTTATCGTCACCAGACCTTCTCCTTTTAAGATGAGAGAGCAGAGAAGATGATGTACCTGTGTGATAGATTTGATTTTCCTCTTCCTCTCTCTCAGATGTGTATAAGTAAAGTAGAGCTGTGAACCTGGGGGAAATCTCACAAGGTTCTGTCCTATCAGAGTATTGCAAGTAGGACACTGCAAACTTCCAAGCTGTTTTTTTATTGGTTTACTGTTTTTATTTTCCATTTTACTGAAGATAAGAGCACATGGCTGTGGAAAAGGCAGAAAGTTGTCCTTCGAGGACCCTAATAATGAAAGCAGACATGACGTAGGTGTGCATAAAACCCCAGAATTATCTGAATGTTGCTGCTTCATAATCATGGTAATTTCTATAATGCATTCTGAACTGGCCTCAAAAGCCATTCTGGGCTGAAATCCGCTTTTTAATCAATCTGCCTAAGCCTTCCCTTGCGTTAATTAAAAAGAAGCAGAGGAAGAGGCCTAGCTTTATTTCATTGTAACAAAAAATGCCCAAAAGACTGACTTATCTCTGCACTCTAGCTGGTTGTTTGGATTTGGAGAACATTTCTCAAGAGATTTTGACTACAAGGAATTCCTTCTCCAGTTATATATTGGTGCTCAGGTAACATACAGGCGCACACAATATTGGATAAAGAAACAGGATGTATAAGCCTTGCCATTGATACAGGGTGTATCTGTTCCTGCATATGTTTTGCATAAAGTGAAATATAGCTCTAATGATAATGGAAGGTTGCTTACTTCGGTTTAAAAGTGAGGTTTTTTAAAAAAAAAATTGCATCGGAACATCTTTGGTTTTAATATGTGGGAATTGCATTTTGTCAGGTACTGCTTGATGCACTGAATCATGGCTTAGCCATGTTAAAAATAATTAAAATTTACTAAACAGTTCTGAACAGGCCCTACATTGCAAGTATTTGGATTCTTTGCAGAGGATGTTCACACTGGAGTCACAATCAAAGATTGAATCTTTGCAAGCTTACTTACCTCTTTCAGTAAAATATGGATGTATCTATAATCACACACCCCAGTGCTGTATGTGCACACTTGTGCGATGCAGCTTTTCTTGTGGGCTTAGTTGATTGTGTAATATGTATTTAATGGAAACACAGTTCCTAGCCCAAAGTTGGGAGCAGATTGTAACGATGTGCGGTGTCCAGCCAGTGCATTTTCCTGCAGGATGTTGAGTTCCAGATTAAGTAAGACGGGTTGGCAATGCTACAAGTAGAAATAGCTTTTGAAACTTATTTGACTGGCAGGACTAGAAAATATATGGTTGTTCTTTCCTGTATTGTTTAGTAAAGGAGGAAAGGTGTGGCAGGGAGGAAAGCAAATGTCAAAAACACTCTGGTTATTAAGGTTTGGTCCAGTGAACCTTGCCGGCCTATATTTTAAAGCCATGTGCATAAATCTCCCTTTGTATAAGTAATTCTTTTTATGAAGTCAAAAATTGTGGCCTACCCAGCCCCCAACTTGCTCTGCTGACCATCCCTGGATCACTAGATTCTTTCCCAGCATGAGTTTTTCTTAAATGCTATTTGTATTGCATATGAATGGAGAAAACTTGCATTGTGCAGACTGCCTGCAACAAATTGGCTGTCCCTTTGTCTCAAGGAGTTAAATCATTTTAAAAGATGCCAATGCCACACCCTGAGATTTTTGAACAGGAAATGCTGAGAGTGAAGCCCTGGGCCACTGGTGTACAGCTTCGAATTGGGGAGAAAGCCCAGGTGACCAGTCTTGCTTCTTATGTGGCTGATCTCTGCAGGGACGCATAATGTGTTATATCTGACCTTGCCTCGCCTTTTATTTTCTGTTTAGATTGGAGACGATGAACAAGGTTATGACCTGGACTTGTTCTGCATACCCAAACATTATGCAGATGATTTGGAAAAAGTCTACATTCCACATGGACTTATTATGGACAGGTTTGTTTGACTTGCAGATAGATTCTGAAATGCAGATTCCATGCAAGCCTCTACAAGCTTGCTTTAAGGAACTTCCCACGATGAAGGGTTATACAGTTCATTCCTCTTAAACTGAAGGCGTATAAATTCAGTCCCTGAACAGTAGTGGGACATAAATAAGAAACATCACCTGCATAGGGCAACATTCTCTGAAATGAGCACACTTCATGCTAGGGTGGGCTCTAGTTCACCATATTTCTATCAGATCCATGATAGGAAAAGGCCAGTCATTCATCTGCCTCTCCACCACAAATGGCAAGCATTATACATTTAACAATGTCCCTGGTATTAATCTTTATTAATCTTAATCTTTCTGTATCATTTCTAAGCAGATGCCTAGCAATCTGGACATATAATACAGCTTCTACAACTGCATAGCTATTGTTCTCATAAAGAATAGTTTCCTTACTAAAATGTGGGACCAAATGTGGGATCAAACAATGAATATTCTTCCTTAGATACTTTGAAGAAATAGTGTGGAATGTAAATGAAGTGGGTATGTAGTGTAACATACATAGAAAGCTTACTGTGTTGGCCTACTTTTCTGCCATATCTTGAAAGCGTGGCTCTTCAGCTTGAAAGCCTTTCACGGCCTTGATTCTGAATTACTGGAATGCCCTGTTGGGCCTCAGTAATCGAGTTCAGGCTCTTGCAAAACTGAATTAAGTTTCCTTTCCAAAACCTCGGGTGCCTGATATCTTTCGCAGGTTGTCCAGTAACTATCTGGAGGCCGAGATTTGCTTTGGCACAAGCTGCCCTAGAAAATCAAGGGAGTTTGGCAGCACTACTATTAGATTAACCTTGACAAGTGAGAAAAAGCAGAGATATCACTGACCAGTAAATAGCCATATTCACTGTCAAATGGGAAGTAAATACTCATTGGGGCAAAGAAGCCCTGTTTGTTTTATCTTGGGATGTTTGTTTCCTAAAATTGGGTTGAAGCCACTGGATTACCTGGGTATAAATCTCAAATTTTCTTTTTCTGCAGGACAGAGAGGTTAGCACGGGAAATTATGAAAGGCATGGGGGGCCACCACATTGTTGCTCTCTGTGTGCTCAAGGGAGGCTACAAATTTTTTGCCGATTTACTGGATTATATTAAAGCTCTGAATCGAAACAGCGACAAGTCCATTCCGATGACCGTTGACTTCATCCGACTGAAGAGCTACTGTGTAAGTTTGTGTGTTGGAGCACGCTTTTGAACTTGGCTTGTTGTCGGCTAGAATTTGGGGCCAAAAGTCCTACTCAGGTCGTCTCTTGGTGCCAAAGAACCTGAAACAGGAAAGAAAGGCTGTGCAGTATTTGGAAACAATTTGTGCTCCTTCTGTCTTCTTCAAATCTTAGTGCAAATGTGCAGTCTTGGAGTAGTGTCCTAGGGAGCAGGATGGATGATGATTGGCTGTTTGCTTCAAAGCTTAATTCAGCAAGGAAAAGGGAGCATCTCAGGTTGGGCTGAGAAAGAACCTCAACAGAAGGATAAAGACAATGTCTCTCTGTGAGCATTCATAGCTTGTCTTCCCAGAAGTAGTTTGGAAAAGTTGGTTTCAAGTTATGGCTTCAACATAAGGTCCTATGAGTCCTACAAATAGCTCAGGGCATTTCTGTAGTAAAAGGCTGGCCGGTTTGTCAGTTGAGGAGTCATGCTTAAATCCTTTTCTTTAAAGGACTCAAACATTTGGGACTAAAGGGTCCAGTGAGTTGAATGAAGGTTCAGAATTAAAGCCCCCCAACCTTCTTTGTGAAGTCCTCTCTAGGGTGTGCCATCACTCTTTCAGAGATGCATTTTACCACAACTAAACAGGAGCATGATAGCTACAGTTTCCCACATTGTGAGCTTCAGAAATGCTCTCACCTAATAAAAACCATGGTGGGCAGGATCTTAACTGTTCACTTTAGCTAACAATTAGAACTATGTAAAAGAATGTTAATAGATAGAGGATGTAAGTTGGATTTGGTTCAAGGAGGATAATTGTACTCTGAAAATACCTGTGGTTGGTTTTTCTTTGTTTTACAGAAAAGGTTTGCATTTACTTAAACTGGGAGAAAATTGTGTTAGATGTGTTCAATATAATGTTACCATTGTGGGAAAAAAAGACTTACATCTTTAAGGCAATTTAAGTTAAATTGTTTACAGAGTATGGCATTGAGTGATTTTATATCTTTTAAAGGTTTTTTCTTCATTTTTCATGGTTAGTGGGTAGATTTCAAACGTAATTATGTAATATTACAACAAATGTAACAAGTTCCTGATTGGCAAAGTCATGGATATCTGCACGATATAGGTAGTCCTTGCTTAGCAACTGCCTCATTTAGCTACTGTTTGAAGTTACGATGGTGTTTAAAAAAGAAAAACAGATTTGCGACCAGTCCTCGCACTTAAAACCATCGCAGCATCCCATGGTCACATGATTGTCATTCGTGTGCTTTGCAACTGGCTTCCGACAAGGAGAGGTAATGAAGAACACGGAAGTGAAATCACAAGTTGCAGTCACGTGATGTCTCACTTAACAGCCATGGTGATTCGCTTAACAACCAAATGGGAAATCATGTAATCCTGTTGCAGTCACATGCTTTTCTGCTTAGTGACCATAGTGCTTAGCGACAGAGTTGCCAGTCCCAATTGTCTCTAACCGAGGACTACCTGTATTGTTCTGTTCCTTAGAACTCTGTGCTTGCTAGTGATACACAAATGGGTGTGTGGGATGAAGTCATTCAAGTTCTTTCCAGATATTGGGTATATTTTCACATTGTGTGGTATGCATTTTCTAATATCTGCTATCCTTTCTGGCAAGCTTCCCCCATCCATCCATCCAGTTTTCTTGAATCAATGCCATTGTAAAAAAAAAAAAAAGCATTTTAGGAAACAGGAAGCTGCATCTCTAAATAGGCGGCCCTATTCATTGTGCACAGAAGCAGTGTTTCATATTTTGGCCAGTTCATTTTTTGAGAAATGTTTGCTGCAGTCTGTATACATTTTCCTGGGCATAAACCCCATTTAAATCAGTGGGGCTTACTTTGGAGTATATGTGCATTAGGCCTGCAGGATTAGGCAAGGTGGAGAGAAAAAACCTTGTTTGCCAGATGCATCACTGTGCTTATTTGAGTCGCAGCTAAGAAAACATTACTTTTCCTCTGCAGTGAGGGAGATGAAGCCACAGGCTTGCTAATGTTTGAAAAGCTTCATTTTCAAAAAGGGTAATGGTTTGTTTTTCCTTTCCTGGAGGTTTCTGTAATATTAATAACAACTTTGCTCTTTTTTCCTGCCTAAAATTAGAATGACCAGTCAACTGGCGATATAAAAGTAATTGGTGGAGATGACTTGTCAACCTTGACTGGGAAGGTATGTCCTACAAGAAGAAATATAGAATATAGATACAGAGGCTTCTGGAAAACAGTGATGTACAGTGCTGCACTTTGTTCATCAATGAAATTTACTCAAAATGAAATGCAATTAAGGTGAAAGCGTTTCATTAAAAAGCACCATGCGTAGTGTTGCAAAGTCTCCTTTGCATTCTGGCTTTGTCAGAGAGCATTGCTGGCTGACCGTGTGGATTCTTTCTGCTCCAGTAAATTTTGCATTTGCAAGTATACAGTGTCTCTGGAGTGGGGAGCAGGGTATACATTTTGATAAACACATAAATAATGCTCTTGTTCCTTTAGGAAAGAAGTAGGTGAAATTAGAAAATTTAAATCCATGAACTCTTTTAAGCAAGGGGTACCTGTGTTGATCACAACACTGTTGCTTTGAATACCAGATCCTCAGGTGAAAAAGAAACAGAAATTACTTCAAGCGGGTTTTGCCAACACCTTCCAGATGTCTCAAGTGCTCCCTTTTCTGCGTTTGACTGGAGAGTTCCTTGTTTTTAAAAGTTGTTCAATAGATGTATGTTCAAAAACATTTGTTAGTTTTGACCATGAGAAAGTACTTAAGCCACTTCAAAAATACCAGCTAACTAAAAGCACATTGGTGTTCTTCTTAAGGCGTTTAATTCAATGTCTGTCTTAGTTTTAATTGTTACTACTTTGTGGTTAGAACTTTATGTTTGAACTTACCTGTTTAAGTCCCAAAGAATGTGCTAATGAGCTCTTAATAACTTGAATAATTTAAACGCAAAGTACAATTTGTAGCCATTCTCTCCTGGCTTGTTGTATAGATGGGGCATTTCCCTATAATTACATGCTAGTTAATTAGAATAATATTGGACTGAAAAACAATAGTCCTGAAAAAGTTTGGAAAAATAGAAGTTGGGGCCCGACATTGAATTAAAATTGCTGATGGAGTTCTGTTTTTTTTCTTTTTCAGAATGTCTTGATTGTAGAAGTAAGTACCACAGTTGGCATGTATTACTTTAATATGCATGATTTGGGGCAGTGTTGCCTTGAGTTTCGCCGCCTCCTTGCAAGGCCAGAGTAAGCAGTCTGGATCAGAACCTTCTTCCTGGAAAAAGTTGCCGCAGTGGCAAATTTCAAGGCAACTTCGAACTTATCCGTTTATTTTCTGTCTTCCTAAACGGGTAATGAGGAAAGCTGTTGAAGTGGATTTATGAAATATCATTGTGACCAAATGCATGTTCATAATTCACCTCAAAGTTTGCTTGCCTTTGTAAAAGGCCCTATAAAGATACTTGGTCAAGTTTTAATAATGTATTTCAGGCCCCGAAGCTACCTTGTGTATAGACACCTTCTCTTCATTGTGTACGTTCGCAGACACGATGTGCACCGGTGCAGCCTTAGTGGTATTCCGGCCAGTTATTCATCTGGACGAGATTCCTCGCCGTGGTTTTCCTTCCCAAGCTGGCTTGATCTATTCCTTTGTTTACCCCTCAGGATATAATTGACACGGGCAAGACGATGAAGACGCTGCTCTCTCTGCTCCAGCAGTACCATCCAAAGATGGTAAAAGTGGCCAGGTCTGAGCTCACTCTCCGCTATGTCCATGTCGCTTCTGGAAGACCTCAGACAGAGTAAAAGAAGCAGCCTGAAGTGGTGCAGCTTCAGGGGAAATGTTTAAGTTGACACATCCAAGGCAGAGGGTGTAGCTTCTTGCTCCGTAGTGTGCTCCAAGGATCTCAGGCGTTTCCTTTATGAAAAAATATGGGCTTGCTGTCAGAAGCCACATGGACTCATTTATGTGCCTCAGCGAACCAGCGTTTAATAACACAGAGAAGATTTGGGGGGAAGTATCTGCACAGTGTCCATCACATGCAGCTCTCAGAAGGACCGTATTTCATATTTATGATCACTGCAGCTTCAACATTCTCCCTGCAACGGCTCTCATGCCCAACTCAGTAGCTGCTATAAATTATAATTATTTAAGAGCTGTATCAAGACCATTCCGCCTCCTTAAAACAACTTCTTTGCTGGCTTTGCTGTAATTGACTTCTAAAGTAGTTTGTCTTGCGGGGCTGTTGAACTGAAGGCAAGGTAGTAACTTCAGAGGGGCTTAGTTCTTTACAGTCAGAGAATCCATAACATTTTCTGGCCATTCCCCAAAGGTCTGTGATTTTGAGAAAGCCACAAAATCATGAGTGGAGCTAACGTGTCGTTAAAAACGCTGCTCGCTTCTTCGGCAGTCTGGAATAACTGTCCAGTCTCTACCCACGTGAAGGGAGATCAGAGGGAACTTTGTTCAGGATGCTGAGGAGCTGCCTGGATCAGGGGACAGGAGCCAGTGCGCCAGTCGGGTCTCTTTCCCAGCGTGCTGTCTTCTGCCTCTGAAGCAGGCCGTCTTACCAGGCACTCATATTTTGGCTTGTGTTTCCCCTGTGAGCCAGCAAGCTGATCGGCATGTTTGGTTCACTACATTTTGCAAGAAAGGTGCAACTGGTGATCCAAGCCAGAGATGGAATGGTTGACAAAGCTGCTCGCTGCCGGTTTCTGTTGCCCATAACAGGCTGCTCGAGCCACCCTGCCTGGTCATGCTTTGACCTTGGGCAGGCGAGGCTGATAGCAGACGAGCAGTCGCTGAACTGGCTTCTGCACAGTAGAGATAACACCCCCCCCCCACCGGCTCTTCGTAGTAGGCTTGTGGGAAAAAAACGCCTCAGGCAGCGCGGGTGGGCCACTTACCCTTTCCTGCTGCCCAAGTTCACAGCAAGGCAGAGGCTTGTGTGGGGAGGAAATGGAGCCCTGCAGAGCTGCAGCGTTTCCCCTTTCTCCTCCTGCACTGCTTCAGGAGGCAGAGTGGTCTTTCAGCTCTTCCTCAGCTCCTCGTCCGCCCTGAGCCATGGAGCAGCCTAGAAGTATGCATCTGAAACTCAGAATTGCAGAAAGAACTATCCCTCCGGCTCTCAATTTGGTGTTTGTTCTGTGTTGTACCAACGGGGAAGGACAGAACATAACCCTTAGCTAGTGTGGAATGTATGGATGGTATATAAATTTCGCTCGCCGTTGAATTTTGTTTGCTGTATTTTTTGACAGCTTGTTGGTGAAAAGAACACCTCGAAGCGTAGGATACCGGCCTGATTGTAAGTGAATCTTGTGTGCGCGTAGTGTAGTCTTAAGTGTAATTGTATACGCATGGGTATAAGAGAAGGCTGTTGAAGCAGAGAGCAGAGGGCTGAAACTGGTCAATGAAAGGAGGATCCTGTGGCAGAGGATGCTGATGGCTTCAAAGTGCAGCTTTGCTGTGCTTTGAAAAATCCAGCTGTTGGCTGTGTTTTTAAGCAAAAATAAGCCAAAGGAACTAACAGGGTAAGCCAGTGCTCAGTCCCCCTCTGTTTAATGACATTTACCCCTTAGTGACCGTGTTTTAGGATATCAGCTTAACAACATTGGGGGCAAACATGATTTTGCAGTGTGTGTGTTAACACTAATTTTGGGGAGCTCTTCCACTGCTTCCTCTGATAGAACTTTTAGTTACATTAGGAAAATGCTAGCGGTTTTATTTAATGATTTATAATAGCAAATAAAGCTGGTTCTATTTTTTAAAAAAAGTCCACACTGTTTTACTGCAGCATTCTCAACTAAGCGCTCCAGTTACCCAAATAATGGTACTATCATTAACATTATTAGCATGGCTGTCCCAACATTGTCTAACCTTCTCCTTAATTCCGGTTCTTTTCAGTTGTTGGTTTTGAAGTGCCGGACAAATTTGTGGTTGGATATGCTCTAGATTATAATGAATACTTCAGAGATTTGAATGTAAGTAATTAACACAGATAATCTTGTTCAAAGAGTTTCAGCATACCCTTTCTCTGATTCCTTTAGTGATGGGAAGGGGTCAGAACAAAACAGCAGGAACTGATTCTGTTCTTGGGCAATGTTGATGGGAAAGTCCAGAGTCCACTGGCCACTCACATGCCCCTTAATCCACCTTTATCAGTCTGGTGCCCATTTTAATTCTGGCTTCCCATAGCTCGGTATGGTACAAACTGACAGGCGACGTTTGTAAAACATGAGGCAGCTTCTTGGCAAAGAAGCTCGGATTTTTAAAGATTGTATATTAAAATGGAAGCACGGGTAGTTTATTTTGAATGCTGCAGCTCTGTAACATCACTGGTGTTTGCATTTCCTGCACACCAGAAGTAGGCTTCCGATAAAAGGATCAGCAAAAGGTTGCTATTAATTCAGAAGTATTTTATTTCTTGTGTTTCAGCACATCTGCGTGATAAGTGAGACAGGGAAACAGAAATACAAGGCGTGATAATGCTGGTTTCCTCAAACAGCGGCAAGATCTTGAAGCTGACATCTAGCATCTGCCTTCCAACTGCCTTTTGGCCTCAATCACCAGCTTCAGATTGTGGAGTAATCGAACGCTCTTGTCGTATTGCTTGCTATAACTTATTGCATGTACAGTATGGGAAACTCATCTTGTTCATTTACATTTGGAAAACTAAGAAAGTTCATTTTCCCTTTTTTTAAATTTGCACTATGCATCTTCTCATTCTAGCTCCTCCCATAAGATGACCAATTTCTCTCCCCTGCCCCTTTTAAACCTCATCAGCCCCTGAAATAGTTATAAGTACTGTAAATGTATAAGGCATTTTAAGATGGGAAATCTATATTAGTAATATTTTTTAAAAAAACAAGTAATTTAAGTTTTATATTGTAATGGAATGTAATTGAGATGGGGGGGAATGATCGGGTCGCTGCTCCAGGGGTTGGTGCTACGAAAGAGGCACGAGGAGCAACCGTGGACGGTTGTGGTCTTCTTGAAGGAGCTTTGATGCTGTTCTGCTAAGCTGCTTGTTGGAGTTGCTTTAGTTACCTCCTGCAGAGTTGAAGAGTCTACTTGGATCTGGGGAAAAAAAGTGGCAAAATCAGATGTTCAGGGTTTCTGTCTCCAGGAAGAAGCGCGGCATTGTCCACTGGCAATCCTTTGGCTAAAAACTGATTGAAAGGAAGTTCGTGCAGCTGATAACGCACAAGCTCTCCACGGCTTGTGTCTCCATAGTTCTTTTCTTCCTCCATCAGCTGAGTTGAGTTGCCTTTTGGATCCAACCATTGTCTTTGTATTTTATGTCAGTGAAAAATGATTGTAATGCTGACCGTACGAGGTGCACAAAACGGATGTACTTTAAAATAAAAGCTGTTTCTCCAAAGAGAGTGCCCAGGCAGCTGAGCTGGCTCCACCTTATACTTAAAGCCATCGCCAGCTGTTGCCCCTTCTTTGACTAAATTTCCCCATGCTAGCTCCAGACCAGGACTGCTTCAATTTCAGGGAAGAATTCTGACCTGTGTTGGGCCGCAGGGAGGGGGGTGGCATTTGGGCCAGTTGGGTTCTGGCAAAGTCAGTTAGCAGTGAATAATTACTCTGAAGAGCCCATGTGTGGGTTGAGGCAGCTGTGCAAAATGTCTTCGTGCTCTTTCCATCTACCTCTCGGTTGACTGCCCTGTGGCCAATTCTGATGCTTCTAAGGAATGACAAGCACCTGGTGTGCACTTAACGCTTTAGGGCCACTTCCTCTTCCTTTTAGTCCTTCAGGAAGGAGACGCCAATTGCCCTCTCCTGCCCCAGTTCAGGATGGTTGTTTCAAGATCCCGTCAGTGGCCTTCGTTTTACGGGCAGCATTGCCCTCTACTGAACAAGCCGCTGGCTGCTGAAGGGTGACCTCTGCTGTTTCTTGTGCTGGGAGCACATTTTCAGTAGCAGCACATCGAAAGGGCTGCCTGCAATGCAGTTCACTTGCCAGGGAAGCCAGGTGGGTGCCAGGCATGGGCACACCACAGAGAAAAGTCGGGGAGTCTTCTAGTGAATCCAGCGATGCCCCATCGTGTGCATTTGCTCTGCTCGCCCAACTTGCCTTGTTGCTTGGGGTGGGGAGAGCTCGTGTGTGTTAAACCAAGTGTGGTTGGTTTTGGGCCTAATGTGATGTGTGGCTTAGTATCACACGAGAGCCAGTCCATGATATGCTCCCCAAGCCATGGTTAAGAATCTACCTTACAGAAATGGCTACAGAAAAACCCAAACATGCAGCCTCCTTGTTTCTCCTCTGAGTAAGCGCAGGAAAGGGCAAGGGAGTGAGATCAGGAGCAGCTGAATGGAACTTCCAGCATTTAAGGTTCAGGTGTGGTTTGTGCAACGTGCTAGATTATGGTTTACTGAAACAGACTTTATTGACTAAACCACATGGGTTTGTACAACAAGCTAAGCTATAAAATGTGGTTTGCAAATCAGAATGAATGGTTTCACACATTGTGCTAAGTCAAAAACGACGACTAGGTGACTGGATCCAGCCTTTGCACTGCAGGAAAAAAGGATGTTCTGCATACCTGGTGGTTCCACATTTTACAATTTGGGATTGTGTGTGTGTGTGTCAGTGGCAATGTGCGTATTTCTAATGACTCTTGTGCTGCTATCAGCATGGTCAGACTGAAAATAACGGCAGGGGCCTGCCTCTTCTTCAATATACATGCACATACACCCCCAGGAGCTACAGTACAGAAAAGACACGTTTAACCTCGTTGGGAGCAAATTGCACACTCTGAACCCAAGAAAGTGCTCCAATTCCATACCACCCAGACGTTGAAACTAAAACTAGTTTGCCAGCCAAGCTCACTTTGCGTTGATTCGGAGAGGATCAGGCAGACCTATTGTGCCCCGAGGAGCCGGCTGGTTTGTGGCTTTCGCGTGTAGGTGAGTGTCCCACGCAGACTGGTTTTTCAAAGAGAAAGAAAAAGGCAAGGACAGTAATCTGGAAATCCGTTTGCCCCCCTCCCGGGAGTTACCTAGATCAGAGGCTCTGGGCTTCCCCGCAAGCCTTCCGGGATGTCAAGCGTCGCCCGGCCCTCGGGCAAGAGCAGACGACACCGCGGGGAACCCGCAGAGGAGGGGGCGAGAGGTCCTTGGCAGCCGCGGGCTCACGCCAGCGACAGAAAGGCGCCCGGGCCAGACCCCGCGGGGCAGATGCCGCTGCTGGAGAGGCGGCTCTCGGCCCCGGAAAGGCTGCCCGCCGCCCGCTCGCACGGGAATGCCTCCTCCCCTGAGCGAGCAGCCCCCGAGGAAGTGAACCCGGAGCCCCGGGGCTCCTCTGCTGCGCCTGGTCCCGGCGAGGAGCCCCAAACGCTTCATCCCGAGGGGAGAAGCCGCTGCGGCCTCTCGGAGCCCCAAACGGCGGGGGCCGAGCTCGGTCGCGCGCTGCGCGAGGCCAGCGACGTCTTCCAGGTGCCACCAGGCACTGCGACGGCTGTGCGGGACTTCAGGAAGAAGCTTGGCGAGCCGTCCCTGCTTTTTTTAGGGGGGGAGACAGGGGGAACAGCCGCCTCAATTATCCCCGCAATTCTACCTCGCCGTTCCGCTAGGAACTCAAAGTTGCGCGCCACAAGGTCTCTCTCCATCCGCCCAAGCCCCCTGTGAGGTAGGCCGGGCTGCGGCACGACCAGGGCCTCCCATTGGAACAGGCGTTTCAAGGCGGGCCTCGCTTCTGCGGGCACTTACTGCTGCCGCCCGGACGCCCCTCGCAGGGGACGAGGCTTCTCCTCGGGCGGCGCTTATCCCTCGCCCGCTGGCACGCGCGAACCAAGGTCGGCTAAACTGTGGCGGCATAAATTGCGGAATAACGCAAACTCAGCGGCGGGCAAGCGAGTCCCGCCGTCGGCCGGCCAGCCAGGGCGCCCCCGAGATCGCCATCAGGCGGCCCAGGGCTCCCTTCGCCCTGCTGGGCTGCTCCCCGCAGGGCGCGCTGGGGGACGGCGGGGCTCCCAGCGCGACCAGGCTGGGCAGCCGCGCCAAGCGCTCAGGCTGGCAGCCGGCGCGGGTGGGGCCGCCCGACGCCGCGCGCCTTCTGGCTCTTCCCGGGCCGCGCGAGCCTCTCCTGGGGACGGCGCGAGCTTGGAGGGCAGCGCGGGGGGCAAGCGCGCGGCCCCCGCTTCCCGGCCGGGATTGGGACCGGGGGGGGGGGCGAGACGCGGGCGCGCGCTTCCCAGGAGAAGCCACCCGCCACCGCCGCCCCCTCGGGAGCGGAGGGCGCGCCTGGAGGGAGTCAGGCGCCTCTCCTCCGCGGAGGAACCGCAGCTGAACGCCCAGCCGCATGGGCCTGGGGGTCCGACTGGAGAAGGGCAGCAGCTGGCCCCCGTTCAAACTCGGCGAGGGGCTTCTTAATTTTTTCTTTTAAAATTGAACCAAGTTGTCCTGAAATTCTGCAAGCCCCGGCTCAAACGATCACGGCCGGGGTTTTTTACATTCTGAGGTTTACCCGCGTGGTGCAAAATTATACCCCAAGCCGACAGTTTGAAAAGTCTCCTTGAGCTAAAATTCTCTCGGTGGGAGAGGAGGAAAATTCAGCACTGCAGCAGTTTCTCCTCCGTAATTTCAGCCTCGGCTTAATTTTAAGTGACTTCATCCCAACTGCAACCCAGCAAGCGGGCTGGAGGCGCGTGAAGAGATCGGAAGAAAGCGAAATCAAGCGCCCCCCCCCCCCCCCAAAGGACCAGGCGCGTTTAAGCTGAGGCCATCCAGGCTCCTCGAACGTTTCCCGGGGCCCGACGAACGGCTCGCAGGAGCGGCGGAACCACGAGCCGCTCTCCCAGCCTGGCGCGCCTCGCAAACCAACCCAGCCCGCTCCTCCGCCGCGGGAGCCCCGGCGAGCGGGTGCGACGACCCGGCGCCTTCGGGGCGAGCCGGGCACCCCTCTGTCCCCCCCATTCCTCTGAAGGGGACGCTCTTGCTGGCCGAACCACTGCTTTGCTCGCCTTTCTGCCGTGCGCCCCCCCCCCCCCGGCCTCCGTTTCGCGCTTCCGAAGCATTCGGTCGCCTGGGTTCCCCTTTCCAGCCGCGGGGGAAGACGCGGTGGGCAAAGCCACCCCAGCGACGGCCGCCCCCCCCCCCGAGGGAGTCCCCAGGGAGGGGCAGGATCGGCAGCCACGGCTTTTCATTCTCAGATCTTCCCCAAATTGTAGGAGAGGCGGTTAAACACAAGAGGCGCCGGGTGGCCCGTTTGTCAGACTAACCGGGTTTCTTACAAGGCAAAGGGGCCATCGGATTCCTGCCTCTTCAAACTGGAGCCCAAGACGTTTCAGTCTATTTAGTGTCAGTCAGTTTGGAGGACGAGGCTGAGTTTGCATGCCAGGATAAGCCAAAACCAGACAAAACGCTTTATGGCTTAAAATGTTGCATGAAGCCATTATAATAAGTAAATTGTGGTTCAGCTTGTCCTGCAAACCTAGGCAGCTGTGGTCTATTCAATAAACAATGGCTAGGCAACGTGCAAACCTAACTGTTGAGCTTCTGGCTGCAGCTCAGTTTTATAGACTGCTTCGATATGCCCTGAAAGGCAGGAACTTCCAGTTATGTCACCCCAATACTTCAGATACGGGGCAGTCGCACAATAATCAATTCACACCAGATAGTTAATACAAATGTTAGTTTTATAAAATGGTATTGTGTCTCCTTGCACCAGGAGGACCCCTCACAACTTTTACTAGGGAATCTTGTCATCATTTTTCTCCCTCAGGTTCTGTGGAAGACAGTTTGAAAATCCTGAACTAGACCATCACGTCAAGCCATTTTATGGTTGGACGGTTGGTTCGTTGACTTTTGTACACCACAGTATATAAACCCGGCCAATTGTGGTTTATCCAAAAACACTGATGAAATAAGCCACCGCTTAGTATGATACAGGAATCCAATCAGCTAAATTGCACAGGGGCACCCTTTGGAAGCCAGGCGACCGCTCCTGACATCTACAGGAAAACATTCAACTGCCTTCTTCCACAGAAGGTTCAGGGGCAGCTTCCCACCCACACAGATTAAGAAAGCCCATAACAGCTTAGCTGGACTGTGCTGCGATATCCATAGCCTCTCCTCCCACAATCAGCAGCCCTAAGTTTGCTCGCTGGTCTTGGCAAGCCCACCGTGGCGTAGTTCCCTAAATTCTCTCACAGGGGAAGACAATTCCCTGAGCATCAAGTACAAACCCTAACAGAAAACCATCAGTTTTTCAAAGATGCAGGTGACCTGAGCTCAGGCGATGCTGCCTCTGACTCTCATGCTGGGGGAGAATGTTTCTTACTCAAGTACGGGGAGAGGGCTGTTGGTTTATGTGGGTAGAATCCCAACTCCCCCACCCCATCCTAAAACCCCCGCCTGAAACATCAAGAGGGCAGATGTTTTACAAGCCAAGGGACAATAAGCAACCTCTCGGCATTGTTTTAAGGCCCCACAGAGCAATTCCCTGGAGCATGTGCCAGCTTGACTAAAGCAGCAAAGCAATACTGGAGGGCAGAGCATCTAAACTCCAGTATTTACGTGCTGCTAAAGCAGAGCAGACAGACTTTTCCGTTTCTGCAGCCCCCGCTCCTCCCCCCGGCACGAGATAACAAGGTGCCAATGAAAAGAGATTCATAGAGAGGCTGACTTTTAAATTTTGGGGGACGATTCAGTTTGAAAACTTATGCCTTTTGACCTGGGAGTAGCTCTAAGGAACTTAGATGAAAAAGTTCAGGAGTGATGCTAGCAGCTTTTAAATGCCCTTAGAGCTTGGAAGGGATGGGTTTCTTCTTTGCATTTCTATCTCATTCCCAGCATTCTGGACTAAGAGAAGGCCCTGCCGTGCTCATACATCAGACCCTCATGGTTGAGGCGATGCTGAAATAATTTCCCAATATTTGTTCCACTTTTGAGGGTAGGAAAGGAGAAGGAAAGTTAAGGCAGATGCTACAGTCTATGTGCCATATTCTCTTTGACGCAGAATGTGCAGCTTAAAAGGAGAATCCACTGAAAGAAGTCATATTTATACATACCTGACCAGGTAAGCTAAGAGAAAGTTTGGGATGGTCTTGGATGAGTCTGACAATCGTCTCTTGGACTTAATCCTTGAGGTCATGAGGCAGCCCAGAACGGTCTGTATCTTCTTTTCTCTACAAACCATGTCGTGCTGCTACGCCACCTCAAGGTTGGCCATCGGAGTGAGTGTCCCCAAGGAGGCTGAGTTGCAAAGCGAGCCAAGAAGCAGGACTTCAGCAGGATTTCTGTTCCTCCCTACTTCCAAATATACAGGGAGAAAGGGTTCGGACTAGCATCTGAACAAGTAGCCACAATAGAATATTAATCAGCGTTCCATGAAGACTTTGGAGGACTAGTTCCTGGCTTCTGAATCACTCAAGGAGAACCCAAACTATGATATGGCATCAGGTGGGAAAACAATGTCTCGAAGGCTTTATGCTAGCTCAGAATTCTCCATGCCTGCCTCCCATATTAATACAAGCCAGAACTCCTGTATTCACCTCTAAAAACAGCGTCCAGCACCTGTTCCAGCAGTAGCCAGTGGTGCATTTCAAGTGATCAATTCAGGGAAAGTTTAATTTGTTCCAGGGCAAATGTGCATGTACAATCTCAGTTGGAAAATAAAGCCATTTGAGAAAGTGATATTCTATGATTTCCATCAACCTTTCCCATACTTTCAGCGTGCGCCACAGACACGATGGCAGCTGTCAGTCACAAAGACATTTATTTGTAGGTTCTGTTATCCAACTATGTATTTTGCATGGTAAAAGCATTCACTGAGATTCTTTTTTTAAATAAGTCCTGTGGACACTGTTAACTTCAGTGCTTTATATACCTGGAGTTTTGTTCCCTCCAATTATTTGATTTGCTTAATAATTCTTAGTTTATCTACACATATTTACAGCATGTATTGCAGGCTTCTCTGGTCTAAAGATAGGTTGAACCACAACGCTCACAATTCCCAGACCTACATAACTATCCTTTATTCGTTTTTTTTTTTAATTAAGCAACTTCTACACCCCATATAAATGCATTATAAACTTGGATAACCCTTCCTTTGCACTAATTCAAACTGTCTCAGTGCAGACTTTTAAAACACATGACTAAGAAGAAAGCTAAACTCATTTAATTCTGTTTTCGTTTTTGTTTTAAAAAAAGATAAATCTTTAGAAATGCAGTTATATAAAGTGCCAGTAAATAGTATCACAACTAGCAATGAGGCTTTGTAGCCTGTGAAATAAACTGTCTTTAGGTATTCTGGATTACAATGAATTTATCTGAAGGGCATCATACTCCTCTGAGAAATCTTTACAGCCACCGCAGTATATCTCATATTTTCACTACTTAAAGCAGGTATGTTTTAAAGAATATTTGTAGGGACTACATGCAACATTGACAGATTTTTTTCCCCCTGTGTGGAGATTTAGCAGAGAAATGCTGCCACAGTTGAGCAGGATTTAACCCATAAAAACTGAAGGGAGATCAGATGGCACACTCAGACCACCTTACCCACTTGGCACACCATGGGTACAACAAGCCCCATGTTCTTGTAGCAGCTCCTGTTCACAACAACTAATAGAAGCAACCGAAGAGTTCTTTTCTAGGAGTACCTGTCAGGGCAGTGATTATGCCTCACTTTCTCTAGAAGGCTTGAAATGCAGAGAGAAGGCTAGTGGGGAACTTAAACATTACCGCCAATTAAGCCAGAAGCCACCATGCTAGGTGAGCCATTGCTCTGAATCAACCTAAGTGGGCTCTTTCAAATCTTTGTTCATTTTACTCACATGTGTCAACTTACCTGTGACGGATAAAAATAATGCAAAGTGGACTCCTTGGAGAGATCTGTCTTCAGTTGTGACAGGAACTAAAACATCAAACCCCACAAAAAATAGGTCTTACTAACTGCTTTAAGGCATATTTTAGATAAAAGTCATGAATGCAAAAACTAACTATACTGGGCTCGTGAACCTTTGGGCTGGGAGAGGAAGTTGTGAGCACTAATTTTTAAGTGGGGAAAACCCTACTCCCCCAGATACTGGTTACATGGGGAAAACCCTGTACCCTCAGAGATATGGAATCTGATTATTCCCATTCCTTTGTGGCCTCAATTTTTTAGTAACACACCCAGAAACAAGACTACTGGAACTATGATCTGGAGCCAAATTCCAGCCAGAGCTGAACCTTCTTCTGAAGCCCCATTAGAGTCCATGGAAGACTCAGCCATGAGAATAACTCTCTATCATTTATATCAACGGCACGTTGGAGCTATTGGACTAAATTGAAGATGTGCAAGTCACTAGGGTTACGGACTGTCTATCTGCTCAAGAAACAGACCAGCTTCTCAAGATGCAGAGACCCAACTTCGTTTTGGCTACTACACGTGACCAAGGTAGGAGCTAGAGAAGAGTTCTGTGTGAAAGAAGACACAACGTTCTGGCTGTAGCAAGGAGGACACTGCTAACAGCCAGTAGGCCAGGCCTCTATGGAAACTGCAGTCACCAAATGGCAGGCCTGCACATTCTTTTACCTCCACAGACAATGAAATAAACTGGACATGTGTTGGCCTCCCTCCCTCCCCCCTCCGTTAATCTAGCAGGGGGAAACAACAACATACCCCCAAATGCTGCCATTCTGCACACCAAGTCTGCCCAATGTTCTTCTTCCATAGTGGAGACGCAGCTAATGTGCAGAACCTGCGCCTGAAATTAAAACACAAAACAAAACAAAGAACAAAGGAAATCAATGGAAGGGTTGAAGAAAGTCATCTGTGGAAATAGAACAGGGTGAAGTCAGATCGGAAGAGGGCTGGCACCCCTTGGCCCTTCAGCCAGGCTGCACGCTTTGGCTGCTGAGCAATCTCTCAAGCCAGGAGGGGGCATCTTCCAATTTACCCTTCTCCAGAACTCTGTAGCAAAAAATACACCATAATCATCTAGAAAGAAATCTCCCTGCGTGTGTTGGAGGCCCCACTTTGCGAGGCACAGAGGACTTTTGAAGTTATCACATTCTACTTGCAGCCCTCATCCAATCAGCATTTTAATAACTCCCTTTTAGCAGAGTGAAACTTGAGTTTTGTGAAGTTTGTGGCTTGTCTGTGAGTTTATTTGCAATAAGCAAAGAAGGAGCTACACAGATACATAACAAATTGAAACCAACATAGCCTGCATCTCAGAAGGGACACCATTTAATCCCATTTTGGGGTGTGGATGATCGTTATAAAAAGATTCTTGCTTGGATTAAGTGACATTTCTAACTCCCGTGTCGAATCTTGGCCTTATGAATGAGTAAACCAACGTCTAAAGTGGCCTACACTTTTGGAAATCTATCCACATTTTACAGATGCAAATGTGCACACATACACACACGAGAGGAAGCAGACAGTTATACAAGGCATTGACCAGATAGACAGACTGGATTCACACATGCGAAACATGGTTTATTTAAGTATGGCTTACTGAATAAACCACAACTGGCTGAGTCTGTGCTAATATGCTAAGCCACAAACATTATTTTAAAACTGCAATGGCTCACACAAAACTAACACTGACAAAAATGCATGACTTGGGGTGATAGGAACTGGGCAGAACTGCTAAGCAGTGAAACTCTTTCCAAGAGAAACCCTATTGAGCTGTGGAAGGTCCTGGTGCTGAATTGTTCCCTGGTTGCCTATTTCAGCATGAATTAAAAAATAATAATTTTATTAATGAAACGTTTCACCTTTCCTATTTCTTCCACATACAAAGATTGCACATTTTTACACCTCCATTAAAAGGCTAGCCCAAACCAGTCATATGTGGGAAGTGAGCAGTGAAAGAAAGAATTATTAATTTTGAGTGAACTTACCAAAGTCACCCTCTTTTTGAAAAAATCTCTTGAAATAATCTGCCTGACCTACAACCAGAAATAGAAGAATTTAGAAGACAACACCCACTTGCTGTCCATCACCCTTACCCCCAGTCAAATTTAAAAACAATCTCTTTGTTATATTTTTTCAATGTAGGCTAAGGCAAGATAGCACCTTTCAAAAGAAATATAAACAAACAATATAGTAATGTGTTCTCAATGCACCATCAGCTTAAACACGGAAAGCAAACTGCTACGAATGGTCATAAATAACTTTTTAAAATGCAGCTTATTATCCAAAACACACCCACATTTTAGTTCATCGTCACTGCATCTAAATCACACACGTATCCTTCCTCCATTGCCCCCACCCCATAAAAGATAATTTAAAAACCGACCAGGATTAATATATTGATAAGTTGATATCCAAACTCTCCTATTACCCTAAAATCCTTGTTACACAGCTCTTAAACTTTTGCATAGAGGAAGAACTTATGTTCTCCTTGTCCGTGCGAGGAAATTTTATTACTTTTTTAAAGGAGAACGCAAGGGAATTCAAGACCTCCATATACTGTATGTTAGAATGCCAGTAAAACGTTTCCCTCAAAAGTGCTGACGAAGAACAATATCTAACTCCCTAGAGCTTTTCCATTTGAGTAGTGTCGCCTCCTCTAGATGTAAAGTCTACATTGCAGACTCAAAACCAATCTCTTAAAAACACCATTTGTTAAAACCAAGAGGTAGAGAAGTAAGAAATCTGTCCAGGATCAGCATTCATTTAACGTGAGCTTCATGTGAGGACGTGCGCACACGCACACACGGAGCAGATTAATTATCTTTTTAAGTTCTGTTGCACCTTTTCTGCACTTTTCGACCAGAAACTTTACTTGGGAAAGGATTTCAAAAAGGCAGTCAGTTTTCTTCCCCACCCCACACTACTGCGCAATTAAACAAAAACTGACACTAATCTCTCTCTTTGATGCTCCCCTGCGCACACACCCCGCCACAGCTACACAAGAGGTTTCCCCCCTCCCCGCACACTTCATAGCCTTTTCTCAAGCTCTGCAGAGAGGGGGGAAAAATTCCTCAGCAGCCCCTGAAAATTCTTCTAGCTGCTGCTTGCATATGGTTAAAAGAGGGCAATGCAGTTTATATCACCAGCCATATTATATTCACGCACTCAACGTATTATGTAGAAGTTTGTATGTCCGTCAAAATACTTCTACACTTCCTGTATAAAAATACCAGTAGTAAAGGTATAGCAAAATACAAGGGTTATATTGATTTTATGTATATAAAAAAGTCCAAACGGTTAGAAACTTTAGTAAATTTTAGATTCATCTGGGACCTTGTACATTTCACACACGGTACTTTTTGAAAAGTACTTTTTCAATTGTTGAATAAAAATTAGTGCTGGAAATATACAACTGGCCTTTTTGCAAAAACATTTTAAAGCTGTAGCGAACTTAATGGTGCAGGATCAATTTTTTAAAATAATCCAAATTAGGCTTAATTAGAAGGGATAAATAGAAATATTTTTAAAAATTAATCCTGCAATTTAAAAAGTCTACCATGTTTATACTGGTTCATGGTACCATTATTTTAATCAGTTTCTTAAATTACATTTCAATTCATTGTTGTAAAATAAACCATATTGTCACAAATAAAGTATAATACATGGCAAAATAATTTCTACAATTATTTTTTTTTAAATCACTTACACATTGTAAATATTATTCATCTACCCACGTGTGCCGTGTACTTTTTTCAGTAGTACGATGGACTTTTAATGTAAAAAACAGGATTTGTTGTGAGCATCCCACACCTCACAATTTTTAGTGCAGCTCTTGGTTATTCCTGTTATAAAGTCTGAAACAAATTTCTATGTTTCCATTTAAAACGGGCCATTTTGAATTCAAACAACCGTTTGTTAAACTTATTGCCAAAACAGGGGCCCACAAAGATCGTCGTATTTTGTATTTCAAAAGCTTTTTTATTATTTTAAATACGTAAAGAAAAAGTGAAATGAAACTTTCTTCTCACTGGCTCCAGCAACGCAGATTCTTTCCAAACGTTACTCTAAACGTTACGTTAAAGGCAACTGAATTTTTTTTTCATTCACTTTTGCTTCGATAGAAACTTGGGGGGGGAGAAGTGATATTTTTGGTGCAACTAATTTCCCTTGGAGGAAAAATTCAGCGGTGCATCGTTTTAACTCTTGCTCTGCCGGCAGCGTCGTAAAGGTCCGTAACCTTGGCAGCCCTTCGCCGGGGGGGCGGAGGGGGAGCGAAGGAAATGCAAAACAGAAGCGGGGAGGCTCCGAGTCCCACCGACCTGGCCAGGTTCTGCTCCCGCCGCTGGAGGAGCCCCCTCCCCCCTCCCCCCCCCGCCTCTGCCTCTGCCTCTGCCTCTTGGCGGGGGGAGTCGGCGGCGCAGACCGGGGACGCGGAGCCTGCCCAGCGCCGGAGCCACTCGCGCCTCTCCCCCGCGAAGGGAAACGGAAAGCGCCCGGGGGGGCTGCCGGCGCGGATCCCCCTCCGCTCGCGGGCGCCGCACGGCCGGGCGCTTCCTCGCTGTATCCATATTTAGCTAAAAGTAGCGCGCAGAGGAAGAGCGGAGCGAGGGGACGCGGGGGGGCGGCGGCCGCCGCTCCGCCGCTCCGCGCGCGCCCCGGCCCGGCCCGGCCCGGCCCTGCCCGCGGGAGAGGATGCGGGGCGGCATCGCGCCCGCGGAAGGGCAGCGGCCGCCCCTCCCCTCCCCTCCCTCCCCCCCCGCCGCCGCCGCCGCCGCCGCCGCCGCCGCGCGCCCCCCGCCGTGCCAGCGCGAGGCCCGCTCCCTGCCCCCGCCCGCCTGACGCAGCCGCCCGCCGCCCCCCCGGGGAGGAGGCGGGGGGAGCGGCCGCTCCGGCCCCCCCGCGCCGCGAGAAAAGTTTGGCCACTTTGACGGGAGGAGGAAACCGCCCCGGGCGACCCCATTTTGGAGCCAGGCTCCCCGGTGAGGGGCGGCCCCCGGTGGCGCCGCGGGGGGAGAAGGGGGGTGGCCGGTGCGCGCCCCCCCGCGCGCCGCCTCCTCCTCCCCCGCCCCTCCCCCGCCCTCCCCCGCCCAGGCGCTGCTGCGCCGCTCGCCCGGCCCCTCCGCGGCTCTCCCGGGGCCGCCCCGGCCTGGGGGGATTTTTAGGGATTTTTTGGCGATTTTTAGGGATCCCCCCGCGGCCCCCCCGGCCCGGGGCGCCCTTCTTTTCCCCGCCCTCCCTCCTCACCTCCGAGTCCACTCGAAAATGGCGCCGAAATCGAAAAAACTTTGCAAATTTCATTGTAGCGCGTGCAAAGGCTGCTGGGAGGGGGACCGGGGAGGGGGGCCGGCGGGCAGGAACCGCCCAGGCCCGGGGGCGGGGCCGGGAGGGGCGCTCGGCGGCCCCCGCGGGGAGGGGGCCGGGCCCGCGCGCGGGGAAGTTTGCGCGCGGGCTGCGCGGGCGCCCCGGGCAGCTGGGTCGGGGCAGCGGCGGGCGGGGGGCGCCGGCCCCGGCCCGCCAGTCCTTCGGCTGCGCGGGGCAACTGGCCCGCCGCGCCCAGAAGCTGCGGGGAAGGGCAGGGCAGGGCAGGGCAGGGCAGGGCAGGGCAGGGAAGCGCGTCGCAGCGCTCCCCGGGGGCGGAGGGCTGAGTGCGGAGCCTCCCGCGGGGGCCCGGCGGGCGCCCCTCCCGCCCTCCGCAGGGTTTCGCGGCGGGCTTCCCGGGCAGGTTCTGGCCACGACCGGCCGGGACGGATCGGGAGGGGCTGGGATGGGACACCATCCGGAAAGCCCCGGGCCGGCGAGGGGAACTGGGGAAAGCCCGGCGGGGCGCGGGAAGCCGCTTCCGTATTCCGGCAGCAGAAGTCCGGGGCGCCCCGGGAGGGTGGCGTGGCCGCGCAGGGCGGCGGGGCCGGCCTCCCGCGGTCAGGGGGAAGGGGAGGTCCGGGTTCGTGGCGGCCGAGCTTCGGAGCCGGCGCCTCGGAGCCGGCTGCCTGAAGCCGGGGCTCGTGCCTCGGTCTCTCTCGCGCCTTCCGGGGGCGACCGCGGGGAAAGGTCAAAAAAGTCAAGATGGCGTCCGTGACGGTGCAGCGGGAGCTCCGCTGGTTGCGCGGATGACCACACGGCGACCCCCCCGCCCTGCGGACCCCCGCCTCCCCCCCCCCGCAGCTTCCCTTCGTCTTGCTGGCTTCTTCCACACGGCTGTGCTCCTCTTCCTTCTCCGTCTCTGTAGAATATCTGCTACAGCTGTTTTCTCCAGTCTGGCTCCAGATGTGTTGGACGACAACTCCCACCTTCCTGTGTGGGCACGATCAGAATTTCTGCTGGAGATGGAGGATGGTTTTGAGCCTTACAAATCTGCGGGGCGCATTCAGTCCAGGGTGGTTGATGATGGTGAACTTTAAAGGATGGCCCTTTTCAAGCGAAAGTCCAGAGAGTTTTTATGTTGGAGTAAATTCTCAGTTGAATGGGGGAAAGGGGATTTTAGGTATCTGTAAAAGAGCATCCAGACTGATTGACTGATCGATGGATTGATTGATTGCCTGCTAAGGTCAGACGACTCTTGGTGGTTTACAGTAATGCTGTATAAAAAGAGCCACCTCCTCGGGGGCAACATAAATAAAATATCCCTGGTTAAAAATAAATAAATGACTTAATTATAAACCCTGAAAACAGTAGTCGTGTTACTCTTCCATGCCAGAAATTGTTTCAGAACTTTAAACCTAAAAAGTATAGTCGCCTTTCCCCGGGGGTGGACTTCAACTCCCAGAATTGGGCGGGCGTGGATAATACGCTGATAAGTTGGCATCTGGGCAACCTTGGCTGACCTCACAATTGCTGAGCAAGTTAGTAATTGGATGGGAAGCACCAGGAGTTCCCTGGGCTCTAACCTGGAAGTTCAAAAAATATCCTGGAACAAAAATGTCCATAGGGTCACTATGAGCTGGGCTTGACTTGAAAGATCTGTGACTTTTCGATTTGGCAAGAAGTTTGGGATGTTTACCACTGTAAGGGACTTTTTAATGGCTGCCTCTGTATCTCCACAGATCAGCTTCTGGATGCTTTGAGGTGCTGTAGATGTTGCAAGCCAATAGGCTGCTGAGATTCTACCTGAGAACCGAAGGACGCAGGCGAGAAACTGGCATCGGATGTCTCCTACGTGCCCACGATGCCAGAAGGCTGCCAGGGACCTGTGTGCCTGCTCGCTGCCTCTGCATCGTGAGCATGAAGCAAAATGCATAAGCGGATGGGCCTGGGCTGCTCAAGATACCGAGATTAGTTTGTGTCCTTATTTTTATTGTGGTGTGTTTGTATAAAAAGAGCCACCTCCTCGGGGGCAGGAGTCGTGTGTCAACACAATGCCCGTGGCACAAGCCCCAAAGGAAACTTTCACATTGGAGCAGTGAGATAACGCTAATCTTCAAGAGGTGCCCTGGGAGGGGCAGGCTGTGAGCTGCGAGCGATAGAGAAGTCCAGCTTTTTGAAAACATGACTTAGGTGTGTGCAAATGCCTTCGGCTGCCATCTCGGCTCCCCCCACCTGCTCTGGCTCGAGGAGAGGTGTCCTGTGTCTTCGTGGATGGAAAGAAGTGTGTGGCGGTTGTAAAAAAAAGCCAGAGCGGTTTCCAACGGAGCCTCCAGCCACGTCACGAGGAACATCTGCCTCCTGACAGGGGAGGAGAACAGATGAAATTAGGAGCTGGCGCATGCAGGATGCCTGCCACTGAGGGCTGCCCCATTTGGGGGCACTACCTTATGGGGCAAGCACCCTCATCAGAGCTGTTGGAACCTGGTTTGTCGCTCTGCAGACGGGTTTCTCAACATTTCATGGTGCTGCAGCCAAGTTCCTTATCACTGAATGTGCTGTTGTGTGACCAGCATTTCCGCAACCCAGTGTTTCTCGACCTTGGCTGCTTTCAGATGGGCGGACGTCAACTCCCAGAATTCCCCAGCCAGCAAAGCTGGGTGGGAAATTCTGGGAGTTGACGTCCGCCCATCTGAAAGCAGCCAAGGTCGAGAAACACTGCCTCAACCTAATGTTCTCTAAATATGCAGCACTACAATTCCCATTGCCCCCAGCCAAGATGCTGGTTGAAAAGTTAAAGAACAGTAAGGCTGCAGGGGGGTTTCTGTCTTAGTCATTGGCTTTTTGCACACACTTTCCAGAGCATTTCAGCCCCCCTCTCGTATGAAAAACCAAGAATTCAGGAGACTAAAAAACCCAGAGAAACTTCAGCGGTATTTGCTGTCTGTCTCGCTTCCTTCCATCTCCAGCCTGGTGTTTAAGCTGTTATTTCTTCTGCAAAACAAACTAATTATAATGATTCTGACGACCATACAGAGGTAGGGAGAAAGATCCGCCAAGGCAAATCTGGTAGTGAATTTAAAAAGCGAATGAGAGATGAAAATGCTCGTGTGTACAGGCGTGCACACACTCAGAGTCTGGAGGACATTTTAATCATTCGTGCAGTATTTCTATCCCAAATGACACTTCTACAGATCAAATTGTCTTCTTGGCTGACTCCTAAGTAACGCTGAAGCAGCAAACGCAGAGCGAGGTGGAGAGAGAAAAGATGGAAGACTTTCGAGGAGGACCTGGGGTGGTCTTCTGGAAGAGGGCAGTGGTCATGACATTCATGTTTTGGTCATTTTTTTGTATTTATGAACTCACACGTCCCTGTGGAATTAAGGAATTTAATTTCTATCCTCCCACTTCTCTTATTTGCAGGGTAGGGGTGGGGGAGAACGCACTCCACATTGGAAAGTATTATTAAAGTAAAATTAAAGTAGAAGGCTCCTTTCCCTTTCCCTTTCCCTTTCCCTTTCCCGCTTGGGTGTCTCTATCATGACATGTTCGTGACTGAAGGCGGTCCAGTCTCCCCCGCTTGACATGGAATGCCAGTGTGTGCAAGATCAAAACTGTTCCTTAAAGGACTTTGCTGCCCTGCACCTTTCGACTCCGTGACCCTTCTCTAACATCACGTGGGTCTTACAGGCCAAGAAGACGTTCATGCCTATCGGTACAAATCATTGAACGGAACTTCCAGGAGCAGAAGAAGTGTACCATGAATTGCAGCGGCCGAAGTGGAGGGCCCACCATATGAAAGAAGCTGTTGTTTCTGCCGAGGGGTTCCTGAGGAACAGCTCATTGTTCCCCGTCAAAAACAAAATCTTGGATTCAGACGTCCACCTAATTTTGAGACCGTAGGCGCATTTGCTATTTTGCAAGTGTGTTGTGGGGGTTCTCACCACATGGCAACTGGGGAGGGGCTTGCCCATTTACAAAATGCCCGCCCTGTGGAGATGTCCAGTCCTCCCAGACAAAGTGATGGGGTTGCCCTCGGCTGTCCCTTAGACTCTCCTCCCAGGCCGCGAGAGAAATAGCTGTGGGGTTCCCCAACCTGGTGCCTCCAACAGTGCGAGATTCACACCACAATGGCTGGGTTGACACATTACCCAAAGCTGAAACCAAACCCACCATAGGATGGGTTGGTGTGTGGAGGGAGCCTCTGTCCATCTGGGGTTGTGGTGGACAGGAACTGGGCTGTACTCCTTCCCGGAGTCTGGAGGTTTTCCCATTGCAGCTTTAATTATGGGGTTCTTGGTTCTTGGCCTGGACCTGGAAAATGGGGGCGAAGCAGTTGCCGTCCTTCTGCCCGGCAGCTTGAAAGCAGCACGGCCACGAGGCTGTTTAGATGGAAGCGGGTTTCATTACAGGGTTGAAGGGCCTGCCAGCGAAACCTTGTCATTGCAATTGGTCACGCCTTGTTCTGCCTTCTTTCCCAGGCAATCCCGCACAACAGGGCTACTTGCTGGCATCTCGGCTTCCCTCCTCTGCGTCCCAGGCCAGCGTTTCTCCTCAGCTTGGTGTCCCTGGTGCAGGGAATGGCTTGACTGTGACTCCACGTGTACAAAACAGAGCGAGCCCCAGATCCCTGAAAAGAAAGGCTTCCACTTTCTCTCCCCTGATTCCCACCATCCTCTAACTTGGTGCTCATAAGTTCAGTGGATTCAGCAAAGGGTCCGTTTTCTTTGGAGGAGAAACACAGGGAGCCTTGCGGTTTACAAACAGGTGGAAGAGACACATTGGCCATGGCAGACCAAGCACAAAAGCAAATCTTCAGGGAGACAAGTTGTGAGATTGATCCACGCTTTTCAGGTAGCAATAATGCCAGTTGTTGATTTGCCTTCTAGGTGTAATTCAAGGTGCTGATGGTCACCTTGAAAGCCCTTTGTGGCTTAGGGCCTGGTGATTCGTGGGACCGCCTCTTTTCAGCCGTCTCTGCCTGTCCCGTAAGATCCAAGACGGTCGGTGGGTATGAGTCCCCTCCCTGAAGAAACATCTGTGCAAGTCAACCAGGTGGTGTGTCTGCCTGGGCCTGAAGTGTGTGCAAATGCCCAGATTCCCTCTGCATTCTCCCTGCAGTTCTCAAACTAGTACAGACCAATTTCTGCAGAGATACTGAAGATGTCACATTTGTAGGAGGACAGCCATGTTAGTCTTCTCAAGTTCAGCAACTTGATGTGTGGACTTCAACTCCCAGAATTCCCCAGGAAGTCCACACATCTTCAAGTTGCTGAGCTTGAGAAACGCTGGTCTATGGGAGCCAAAATTCAGGAGTCTGATAAGACTAACTTTTTTTTTTTAAGGCATTAGTTTATGCTTCTGAGAACCTCTGAAAAGATGCCACTAGACTCTAGAATTCTGATTTAAGGATGCCAAAGGGGCTGATCTGCTTAGGACGACATCTGACCAGGGTCCTCCCTCATGGGCGTGCAGCAAGATGACCCAGAGAACCCAGACGGAAAGGCAAACGCTGCTAATCTTGCCCTGGTTGAGACCAGCAAACTGACTCACACATGCTGCAGGCCGCTGGGATCGCAGCTGCACCGTTGATATCCTATGCTACGTTTTAAAGGTAGCCCCAGTGCCCTTGTCTGGACAGGGTTGCCAACATCTCCGTGATCATGTGTGAAATACTGAAATCTAAGAAGCTGGGGAGGCAACTGCTGAAGGTGGCTTCCTTTCCTAACAGCTTCAGAGTATAAATTGGGGGTGGCGGGGGGGGGGGAGACAGAGTGGAAGGAGTAACAAAAACTCTGGCGAGACTTGGTGCTGTGAATGACTTTTTCCTGATCAGCAAAAATAAGGAACTTGCCTTCCCAGAAGCGAGCTGTGCAAATTCTGTGGGCCAGCCCTGATTTTTCACCCCCCAAAAGGGAGGACTGCTTTAAGGCACGGGTGACTGATTGTCCGTCTGTCAGGCCAGCAGAGCCAGACCTCGGTGACTCCGGTCTTCAACTTCCTTCTTCAAGAGGTGCAGCAGCCCAGTTGTTTTTCTTTCTGCAGTCAAACGAGAGGGAGGGAAAGAAGACCCAAAAAAAAAAAAAAGAGGAAGATGTTATTTAGCTAAACATGAAACTGAGTAAAGGGACAACTTCCTGCTGACTGTTGAGGCTGTGATCTTCCTGCTTTGGAAGAATTCAAACTTTGCCTTAGAGGAATTAACACGAATTAAGGCGAAAGAATGTTTCTGGGAGGCTTCACCTAATTTCAGTCCCCCTGCCCTGCAAGAACGCGCTTTTGCGCTTGGGTGTTGGCAACGGTGCAATTATGGTATCTGCACGTGCTGCTTCTATAGGTTGCATGTTATTTGCCTGTTTCACTGCCTCTCTCCCTCTTTGCTGCTTCAAAAATTAGCCACTCCACACAGACCCCTTGCCGAAATAGAACAAAATAATCGTTTACCCGTGTCATAGCGATCTGAATTTTAGGTCTCTGCCTTTCGGTTACAGTACTTTGTTTTACTATCTCCTTTGCAAAATGAACAGACAAGGTCTCCTCCTGCGTTATTCACTATTTGCTGGTAGATTTTCCCTAAATTTTTCTGGAATGTAACATATTCTACCAGCGCAGAGGTTAATTCCAATGCTTGCTTAATATAATGTGTGGGTGCATTTAGTTTATTTATTAATGTTTTATTTTAAATTATGCTAGCTAACTAATCATTATTATTTATTATTATTAGATTTTTATCCCACTTTTTAAAAAATATTTGGTCAACTCAAGGCGGCGAGCATACCTAATATTCCTGCCTCCTATTTTCCCCACAACAACAACCTTGTAAGGTGGGTTGGGCTGAGGCAGGCGGCTTTTGTGCCGAAGGGGGGCCTAGAACTTCCCGTCTCCTGGTTTCTGGGCCAGCAGCTTCCCCTCCACGCCAAAGTAGCTTTCAAATTATAATAAAGTGTCTTACAGTAATTCAGAGATTAACACATTTATTTTGGTGCAAGCTCATCTGTGTAAGATTTATTGAGCTTAAATGAAATACTAATTTGTCTGGGGCCCAACCATCTTTTTTGTTCCACCTCTTATTGAGGGATAGGTAGACTTGGACCTGCTGCTCTAAGACCAAGTTCATTTCCGCGCTGGCTACGGATAGGGCCTTCTAGCGTCATCATCCCATCACTGGGCCAATGTAACAGTAATGAGGACAGGCCATTTCTACTATGGCACGTCAACGATGGATGAGCGATGCTATGAAAACAACACGAAAGAACCCGTTTGATACAGAAATGAATGGTGGACAAGAAGTTTCACTTTTATTCTAATCCTACTAAGCAGTTTTTTCAGGTAAGAGTCCTGGGTCTGTTTAAGGGCAAAATGTTCCTTCTTCATCCCATCATTTTAAAAATCCCCCAATTGCAGCCTGACTTGAGGAGGGAAAAACATGAATCAGAAAACAAAGGCATCCTGGACAGACTCTGAGCTCTTAACGTGATAATTACTTTTTAAGTTCATTGTTGCAGTTTATTTTCCCCCGGGGAGATCTGCTTTCCTCTGGACTGCAGACCCAGTCAACTTTGACTTCTGCACCAGCTGTGAGCCCATAGAAATCTATATTTATATTTATTATGAATGTAAACCTCTGGAGACAGTGGTGAATGCAGCCAAAAATACTGTGGTGTGTGTGTGTGTGTGTGTGTGTGTGTGTGTGTTTAGTAGCTAAACTTTTGACCTGCACCCAAGAGGGGTAGAGAAAAATGAGGCAAGAAACTACTTTCTGCAAGTCCTCATCTATAATAAAACAGCCCATCTTTCCCAAGGCCCTGAATACATACAATAGGGTTACCAGCCCTTAGCCGCTGATGCTAAAGGATCTTTATTTGGGTGAAGTGGGAGATGGCTGGCATGTCCACTGAGAGGTGGGCTTCTTGGGAAGAAAATGCCCTAGCATCATCTGAGTCTGCAACCTACACATCTGAAAATTTTTAGCCTGGGAACTGAATAGGAACAGCCATTATCAGCAACAGATCGGCAAACTATTATGATTAGTTACTAATATGGTAGGGCGAAACAATGGGGAGGATCATGCAATTTATACAGAGGGTGTACCAATAAACTTCAACCAGCTTCTCTCTTTCTTCTTGGTTCCAGGTCTCCAGCACTGCTCAAGAGTAGACCTTAAGTTCCTTGCTCAGAAATCTGTTCCCCTTTCTTTTCTGCTTTGGTAAACGCTACACCAAGGGATGTGCAAAAGAGGAACAGGGCAAGAATGTCCTGCTTTCCTGATCAAAGCCCTCTGAACTGAATTCAGAAAAATCAGCATGGCCCTCTTAAATCTCAGTTTAACTCAAAAGAAACTTCAAAATGCACAAAGAAAACGGGGGCGGGGGGGGGGGGGAGAGAGTGTGTTGTATAACTTTATTCTGGAAGGAGTCTTGTTTAATTCAGCTTCTTATTCTCTCTATCTGTGTGCACACCATACTCTGAAGCATTCTTTAATCAGTTAATCCAGTTTGGGGGGCTCCTACATTCATATTGAGCTATAAACCAACCTGAAAGTTTGGTTTTCTACAGCACAGGAAGATACAGAAATAACTAACCAAGTTTACAACTAGCCAGATTTAGCGTGTTCTTTGGGGAAATAAACGTGAAACGAGAGACTACCATTTTAGCCAGGTGATGAGGCTCGGCACTCACATGTTCTCAGAATGATTTCCGTGGTGAAATTCTTCCCAGCAAGATTGTTTAAATCTTATTGCCCCTGCAAAGAATCCTGCCCTAGATCTGATTCCCAGCCTGCTCTCAAATTCAAATCCTGGGGTGATTCTCCAAGTTTCCCATCCTTTCACCTTAGCTGGGTTTCTAAAAACTAAATGGCACGGAGGGAAGCCTCAGATCAGGACATGCCTATGTTAGTTACCTTTATTTGTGGTTAACTGTTGGCAGTGGAGCTCAATTCACAGGGAGTGGAATCTTGCTCTAGAAAGCAAAAGATTTAAAAGTAGCTGGTCGGGGGGCAGTGTTTGCAAAGCGGACGGATTCCGGATAGCGACAGACTGGATGCCAGCCGTTTATTTTCAGTCCATAACTAGATTTCCCCTTGCTGGGCTGGAGCTGTATGGACAAACTCGCCAGCGATTGATAAAGAAGGCAAGGGGCTGAGGTAGTGGTCTCCCTCCGGATCAGTCTGTGGTGCACTTTCCGCTGCTGGAAATGGGGTCCTGCGTTGCTGAAGTGGAAGTTGCTTATCTGCCGGTGGTAGGACACACATGGGCAAGGCAGGTGCTTGCTAAGCAAAGGAGGGCCATTCTCCTCTGACGTCTAAAGCAGAAACTTGTTCCCCCAGTTACAACAGGGGTTTCCAGTCCTCTCATAGTTTCCACCTGGACTCCTTTAAGGCTGCTGCATCCAGAGGTCCACTGTTTCTAACCTAATGCATCTGGATGACTTTCGCTGTTTCATTTCCACCACTTCCTTAATCGCCACATGCTTGCAAACACCTACACGTTTCTCCATGAAGCAAGGAACCCTCTGGCCGAATACCTTCTACCGCGTCCCCCGTCCCTTAAAAACCCTCTTCGTTCTCCCGGTTACCTTTCGCTCTGAGTTTAAAATTACCCAGGAGAGTAAAAATAGCACCACCAGCTGTGACGTAACTGTTGTCCACAACCCACTTCCTGCGTTTAACTGCTCTCTTTGCTAATGCCACCCTGTTCATGGCTTGTCTATCGGCAACGGTTGTTTGGGCTCCCCTTTGATATTTGTTTTTCTTTAACCTGACCCTTCTATTTTCAGTGGCCTGTTCAGAAATTACATCACAGCGAAATCCTGCGCAAATCGGGGGCCTTCCATAGGAATGGCAGCAGTGCAGGAAGAAGCCACTGGAGGGAGTAGTGGTAGAGTCCTCTGGCGGGTTTTCAGCTTCCAGTTTCTGTAACTCCAGCCTTATTATCACACACATGCAATTATGAACTTCCTCCGAAGGGGAGAATCCTGAACAGATGGACCTGTGTCTGCAGCGCGGGAGAGAGCGAGAAAGAGGAAAGGCCATGGCTGGAAAAAGCATGAATCATCCAAGATAAAATTGCTGACTTGGGCGAGCTCTACGCCCAAGATGCTGTGGTACAGTTGCTCCCAATTTAGCGTCGGTCCCGCTGTGGGTAAGCCTGCACGGGAATCATTTCTGGAGCAGGACAGCTCTGGAAAAGCCTGCCTGGTTTCTGCATTGGACATACAACATACCTGAAGAATGAGGTGCAGGGGAAGAGGGTTCTCCACTACAGCTGGCACAAACAATGCTTGGGTCCCTGGCCTGGAGGTTTATTAGCCTGCAGAATGGGGATGGGGCAGAAGTCACGGAGTTTCCATTTGAATGCAAATGGGCTTGTGCGCTTTCAAACAACCAACGTGTCCTGTTTGGGATTCAGCCTCATCTGAATTTTGCAAAGCAGCTTCCCTGTAGAAAAAGTAACACCCAACACAGAAGCATCTTTGCAAACATGACTTAGACCAGGAAGAATTATTTGCCAAACCTCTGTAGGTTCTACAAATAACACTGCGTGTGCTTGGAGGAGGGGGCCCCCAAATATACACAAATGTTAGTATAAAGAAAACAGGATGGGGGGAGATGAAATCTGGTGGTGGAAATTTCAGTAATGATGCAATGACACAGACGGCCATCTCTATCAAGCTTATTGTCCTTTGATGCCAAGCAGAATTGGAAATATCAAAGTCAGAGTGGACCTCGTTATTTTTGAGCAGTTTTCCACTGAAACTGTAATTCTCTTGCATTTTATGGAAGTGAGAGATGGACTTTGAAGAAGCAGAATAGGAAGAGTATTGAGACTATTGAACGTTGGTGTTGGAGAAGACTCCTAAGAATACCTTGGAGAGCTGAGAAAATCATCATTGAATGGATCATCAAACAAATCAACCCAGAGGTCTCACTCGAGGCACCAATGACCAGGCTCAAATTATCCTACTTTGGACACATCATGTGAAGACGCAGCTCTCTGGAGAAGGCTCTGATGCTGGAAAGGTGGAAGGAAATAGAAGAGGATGACCAGCTGAAGGTAGATGAACATTACAGTGCCAATGGATGCACCGTGGGAAGACCTGAAAGACCAGGTTAGGGACAGATCATCATGGAGGAAAATCTACCTATATGGTCACTAAGAGTCGATAATGACCTGAAGGCATGTAATCAATCAATCAATCACTGCAGCTTTGAAGTTCCAACTAAAACTATCCAATCCAATGCACCACAGGAGGGACCACAGATAAAACGTTCTACTTCTCCTTGGAAACAGTTCTCTGCAATTCTAGTGTTCGATTTGATTATGCATCAGGCCAGTCAAACTCATATAGTACACCCCACAAGTAAGAAAAACAGTTGCAATCACCACAATATCCCTGAGGCTGTTTCCAGAGGGTTCACTGCATTAAGACTTTTGACTGCAAACACTATTTTTATGGTTCCCTAGGTATAAACAGATTTGTTCTGGTGGCAGCTCTCTCAAACCAGAACACATTATGGTAGATGTCTAACACTTTTTTCAACTTATTCTGTGCCCTCTTGTGGCCACAGGAATACAAATGGATCAGATATAAGGCCACAAGTTATTGCTGGGTTCTCCGTTAGCGTACAGTATGATGCGTATACCTGGAAGCATGTTCACCTACTTAATTTTGTTTAGGACCAGCAAAACCACAGTGCATGGAATATCAGCACGAGATCCCTGAATTGAGAGACCTCCTGGCTGTAGACACAATAAGTAAATAAAAAAGTAGTAGATGTTCAAGAAAAGCAGACAGTTTGATACAATTGTAGACAAACAATACGTCAGCAAAAATGAGTTAAATTTAGGCCACTGTGTATTTTGGCTTTGTCATTCATGTACATTTTAACATGGGTAGAAGCCAAGGTGTTTTCAAGACTTGATACTTGTAAATATAAACCAAAAGGAATTAAAAATCAACTAAAAATAGCCAGTTTGAATTTTCTACGTTGACATTTCAGTTTGATATACAGCAAAACCACAAGATGAGTTCAAAGCTTTGCACTACCATGAACTTATTTTTCAAACATGAGAGCAAAAAGAATAAAAAAACAAGTATTGAAAGAGAAATATGACAAAGACGAAAATACCCCCCCCCCAGGTTCAAGTAGCTACTAATAAGTAGTAGCAATGGGTATCTGTACAAACATATACACAGTTCACAGAATTATTCATGCTGCTTAAAAAAGAGAGGTACCACTGAATATTTTACAATATTTATTGGAAGTGGGGAAACTAACTCTCCACAGTGAGATTACAATAACGGAGGCACAACTGGCCCAAATGTAGTACTTATTACAATTCCAAACAAACACTTTCAAAACCAAAATGCTAAAAGTGTGGAAAATGAAATGTCCTCTTAGAATGAAATATTCTCTAGAGTTCTTCCCCCTCCCCTCCTTAGACAGACAAATATTGGCAGAGATCCTGTGCTGTACAGGTCAGCACAAACCCCTGTCAAATTCAGTGCTATTATCTTACCCAAAGGGGGGAAAAAAACTCAAAACTGTATTTTGACAAAAAGAGCATGTGGGTTACTTACAAACATTCAGAATGGGAAGCATACATTTTTGGCAGACAAGGTTGCCTATTCAATACAGACTAGCCAGCACTCACGGAACATAAAAAAGGGTTTCAATCATAAAAAAATACTATAATTCATCACCAGACTTTTTTTTTTTACAGTTATAAATAATAAATAGCATAACACAGTAGATTACAAGTGGATCTCTTTTCTGTTTGTTAAGCCTGGTTAGCTCTTAAGAAGTAAATAAATCATTTGCCGTACCCCAAACTGAGCTAAGGTACTACAGGTTATTCCTCCTGGCTTACGTGTCAGCTCCTTAAGTACAAACGGAGCTTGCAGCCAAACAAACAGGAAGCCTTCCTGGCAATTCATGTTGGCTTATGGCTGCTCTTTCGCAGGCACGCCTGACGCAGCGTGGTGCAGCCCCAAATAGCCGAGAGGATCTTCTCCTCTTCCGGGACCTCAGGAGCAGGAGGGGCAACAGCACCTGATTCAAGCCCTCCTTACAACGAAAGTCTTTTCCCTCCACCCAGGTCCTCAGCTTACATTCCTCCATTTTTTTTACTAGGTCTCCTAAGGCACAAACATTTCTCAGTGCCACGGGAGACACCGACTATCTGACATATTCTACTTGGTAGCCTAAACAGTTGTGGCTAGTAACTCCCACCTTCCAGCTCCCCTTGGCCAAAAATATTTTTGCAACTACTGGTGGCCCCTGCAGCCTTTGAAGCCATCTATGTAAAACCCCCAAAACAGCAGGTGTGTTAAATTTCCTCCCACTACAGCCAATATTCGGTTGCAACAGAGCCACTGTTTGCAAAGTGTTCGAGCGTCCGAGGCTATGGCAGCCACTGCCTTGAACTACAAAGGACAGCTTGCAACCTCTCCCTCTTCTCTGGAAATTAAAAAGTAGAAGATGCAACTGAGAAATAAAGAACAAGTTCCTACTATAAAATAATTTTTTAAGTGTGTTGTGTACGAAGGGGGGAATAAGGCCCAGAGTATGCCACTTGTCCAGCAGAAGCACTTCATTTTTTTTCTCTAAATGAATTTCTAGAGCAATCTAGGTTATTCCTTTAAAAAAGCATGTTGAACAATGACATTTTCTAACAATTCTCTCACCACCATTCTTTACCTCCAGAACCAATGACCATGATAGCAACAGCAAAAGGTCTTCCCACCTACCATTTTAACACTAATATAAATTAGGTGCTTGTTTGAAAATTCTAAAAAGCAGTTGCAAAAGCAATTTTGCAGTTTCTTTGAAAGCAAAGTTAGTATGATCTGAACAGATACTGGTAAAATAATGTGTTGGTTTAAACAAAAAAGCTGCAAAACCAGACAGCAAAGGAACCATTCGAATGGCCTGATGTGTCGGCTAAAGAGAAAGGTAATCAAAACCACTTGGAGAAGTTGCCAAGAAACAAAGTTGCATTAATATTTCCACTCAGTACTTAAATCCTCAGGTCCTCAAGGATTTATTTCCGTGGGCTTCTCAGTACGTATGTACAGTGAGAGAACAGTGCAGGCAGACACTGACAGACACCTGGGAAAAGTCACTTGGGCGAAAGATCATCCATCAAGATGAAGGAAGAGCATGAATTGGAGCACGCGAGGGGCGATTCTGTTGCGGTGCTGCCTTTGGCCAAGGAGTCGGAGGAAGAGCTGACGCTGCTTGTGCTCCCATCCAGAATATCTGAAGACAAACTGGGGAGAAACCAGAAAAACCACATAGTTTATTCATGATACGTGCACTCTGAATAAAAAGATGGAGCAATTGTCCTTTTTGCAGAATGCCGCTTGAAACAATATCATATAATTGCCAGAGACACCTGCAGTCCTATATTAAAGAATGGGGTAGCATTTTTAAGTTAAATGGGGGAGAGGGATCAAATTTGAACATTAAATACTGTTTACCTCATAGTGTCACTCATAGAGGTCAAGGGACTTTCATGCTTGCCACCTGCAAAGGTGCCACGTTTGCCACCTTCTTTTATTCCGAATGAAGAACTGACAGGAGGTGGGAAGTCTGATTTTCTCTTTTTGATCTACTCTTCTTTCCTGAATGTATCACGCAGGTCTCCTGTCTTCCATGATGGGTAAGGGTTTATGTACCCACACTCACCTTTTGCTTTGCTCTAACAAGTTTGCCTGTACACATTCTTAATGGCTAAGCATTTAATCCATTCAGGAGTTCCAGCAGGTCACCTCAACCTCATGGTGTCAATGGCTTCGCTGCAAAATGTTTGCATGCATGGGGGTGACGCTGAAATTCCAGCCTTGTTTCTAGCAATCCAGAATTAAGATTGGTTTCAGGATTCAGGTGATGTAGGAGACTGAGAAATTAGGTCTAGCGTCTTCAACTGGCAACCCTAAACTTCCCCACCTGTCAGATTTATTTTCTCCTCCCTACTTGTCAGAGGAGCCAAGTGAGAATCTAATGTACCATGACGGACAGCAAAAAGACAGGACTCCAAAGAATGCTGACTCAGCACTTGGCCCAAACACAGCCGCTGACCAGCAGCCGCTCTCCAGCGTATCAGACAAGAGTGTGCCTCAGTTTGACCTGAGAAACACCACAGACTGAACTTTAGAACTTCTGCACTTGAAGCAAATGTTCTCTCCAAAGCAGTGCAGCCCTTTCCAAAACCCAGCAGTGGTTCTGCTTATTTGATCCATTAATTTCTTAGTCTGGGCCACATACATTATGTACACTATATGAAACCATGAGCAGTGGCCTCAATTTCTCTGGCAACCCATTCTAGCCTGACCATCATAAGAGCCCAGTTCTTTCTGCTGAAATAATTTACCATGAGCTGAGGTCAGTCAGGTGTGTCACATCAGAAGAAAGCATGTTCGTGGTTCCTTGGAAAAGTCTCTTTGGCTGGCTTTCAGTTTCCATTTCACCTATGGGAACCAAGCCATTCTTATTAAATTTGAGAAAGCAGCTTTTCTAGAGTAGTAGTCCTATCATCCATCTCACATAGACGCGCTTTGCCACAGGAGACAGACAGTATCAGTATGACACAGAAAATTGAAGCTTTGTAAGAACAAATTGAACTAAAGGAGATGCTCTATGAACACATAAAGGGTGCCTTATTCTTGACATTTAACAGGTAGGAAGCTTCCCTCCAATTCTCCTTCTGAAAAATAAGGCTTGGCAAAATCTACCACAGTATATGTCTGTTTTTCAAAAGAAGGAAGTTTAATCCTTCCTTCTTGTCCAAAGGAATTCACTTGCAATCTCTGTGAATCCAACAACATCCCCAGTTCATATCCCAATCTTTTGCAGGTTTTTTTTTTCCTTCATCAAGCAGAAGATGACAAACAAGGAAAGTGGTCCTTCTACTGTCTGGTTAGAAACAAAGAGCAAGAGAACAGGAGAGATACTATCAACAACCTTCTCCCTCACTGAGAATTCTTGCTCGTATGATCAAAGACCAAGTTCCAAGCCTTTTTCTGCTCCTTGCTTGTTGGCTGGTGAGCAGACTTGTGGAAGGCTTCTTTCATAGCAATACTGGGACCAGCTAGGGACCGTGCAAAAGAGCATGTACAATTCAAGAATCTGTGTTTTTTTGTAGGAGAAATATACTACCATTCAGCCTCTACTTCAAGGCTGGTGGCCCTGAAATCTCCTTATTTTGTAGCGCTGAAGGAATATGCATTCTCCTTGGAACAAAGAAGAATGATAAATTTCCATCACGCAGAAATACAGGAAGACCATCCTTCTTGGTTACAAATATAGCCAGCCTGTGCCCAAGAACTCCACACAGACCGCTCTGTAAATTGAGATTACTCCACCAGGAGGAAGTGATTGAGAAAACAGGCCCTCTCCCAAATACATAGCAATCTTCTGCCATGACACTGTGGGGGAAGATCCTTGTACTGTCTAATATCTGATGTACTTGTCAATATTTTGGAAACACCACATACCTTTCCTTTTAATAGGACCAAGTACACTAGGCCTGATACAGTTGATTGGGCTCTGGCTCCTCCTGCTAAAATCAAAGTTGAATTATTGTCTTTCTAGGATGTTGAAGACTCCGAAGATTATAAGGAAACGCATGCCTGAATTATTTTAAAATCAATATCTATTAAGACTGTAATTATGTATTGGCTCCAGAAACAGAACATCCCCCTTTCTGTCAGCCTTAAAAGCTAGGTAGCCAAAGGATTCTGGGAGCTGAAGTTTAATACACTTGGAAGCAACCAGTTTGGAGAGAACTGACAAGATGTTTTGCTTGTCAGATGGGAACAACAATATTTTAAAGCAAATATATGGCCAATGAAGGGCTTAAGGTTAAGATGCATTCAGTGTGCCAACTCTTTGTTTCACAAGCAAGTTACTTGACTGAGTTTAATTCTTAAAAAAGCAAAGCTAGATTTTCCAGATCTCTACCTTCCTGGATTCATGCCTCACCCCATCCAGGAACCCTTTGGGGATATGATGTGTAATTTTCATCTGCACTGTTTTACTGTTGCCACGTTGCCAGCTTTCATCATCTATTCCTGTCCTGTTAGTTCTACCTGCCAACTGGGCACAGCAACTGCCTGAGACCATTGTGGCACTGGCCAAACAAAACTAGCACCATCATTTGCTTATGATATGCTTTGCAAGCTTTTCTGACAAAGGAGGCATCTATAAATAATAGTATTAAAATCCCACTTTCCTTACTCTATTTCAAGATCAAGGACAAAGTTGTACAAACCAACCAATATATGGTTCAACAGTTCACTAGAGACAAAAGGACAGAACACTGTAGTTTTTCTGAAAGATGCTTAGCTTTGGGTACTTGCAAACTCCAGGCTAGTCTTCCTGGAGGCTACAGAACTAAACAGAAAATGAACCTCTTTCAGGAGGTTTCAATACAGACAGACATCCTAGTGAACTGATGGTCACGCTTCTTAGAAAAAGGCAGCAACTTGCAGCTTTCTACAAAGAGTTGTTCCACTGCACCGCTAAGGAAGAGTTTCCTACCTGTCATTTCAAGGGATGTCACACTGGCCTTTCATTTTTACATGAGATGGCTAAAAGAAAGGCTATGAAATGGAGGACTAGGAACTACAGATATAATCTACTGAGCACATCTACACAACTTCCACAGAAGGAAGCATCCAGCCAGAATCCATTTTAATGCAAGAGGTTCTTAGTATTTGGGACATTTGCTAATGTTAGCTCCACCCTTGGGTGTAGCCCTTCTGGCAATATTACAGCAGTGAAACAGTGTATTATTAAGAAGGTCTTGATGCTACAGACACATTAACTTACTTTGAAAATCTCCTTGTGGGACTAGGAATAGGGCTGGGAGGCAATCCATTACTGCTCACAAACATTTGCAGAGATGGTGAGAAACATTGCTAGGGAAGAAAAGCATGACATTTACATGGCATTTGAAATGACAGAAGTGAGAAATTCAGCAGCATGATCTGTGGACACATGGGGATCACAAAAAAGGGGATAGGATGGTACAGGTGGCCTCCTTGGCTAAGTCGTCAAGTGATACTCATTATTTCTGCTTCACACAAGGTGTAATCCAGACTCACCTCTCAGAATGTACAATTGAGGATTATATGGACCAGTCTCCTGACTTGGTAGATGACTGATATGACTTAAGGTGTTACTCATGGCTCCTGCACTGAGCAGATTACAGGGAACTTTAGGACTACTGACTATAGCTACAGCAGACATCTTCTGCTTTCCCTTCCCTGTCCTATTCAGCAGTGTATCATTGTTCTTAGATGAGAAAATATTCCAGCATCAACTTTCATACATTCGTGATTAACAGGATATTGAGTCTCTGCAGCACTTTTCTCGGAAAGTACAACGCCAGGTGAGATGTGATCCTATGCACCCTTCTTTGGGAATAAGCCCCTCCTCCCAAAGTAATGGAGGCTAGCCAGGAATTGAAAGCATAGAATGTCATCCAAACTGAGGCTCCAACTGCGCTGCAGCCCTTACAAGTCAGGATGACATTGTGTGTTGGATTCCTGGTGAATTTAGTTGCTCCCATTTGCAGGAGGAGCACAGCGGGAGCAAAAAGCTGTAAGCACTGACACAGAGCTCATTTGGGCCTTCTTCAAATGCTGCCCATGGAAGAGAACACAAGATTATACTTTTGAAAGAGAAATATTCAGTATTCGGACACCCTTTCGCCCCTATCCAAGATCTCTCTGACATACCTTTCCTATACCTCTGGTAGGTGAAGGGGCTGGAGAAACAGGAATGAAGTCTATTCTCTTTGGAGATGAAGATTTTTCAGATTTGTCCAAGTCGTTGTCACTCTGAGAACACAAAGCACCCCATTTATGGCTTTGTGGTAAGTGGCAGCCATAAAAGCTGAGCCATTCTAAGGAAAAGACAGGCGGAGAACCAGCCACTCCCCTTAAGCTACCTCTGCTCTCGCTCCTTACGCTCACTGGTTAAGTGAAGGAGTGGAATTAAAATATTAAACATCTGTAAAGAGATTACCAGGCTCAAGCTTTCTTCCCATGACTGGCTTATCTGCATTGCTGTTTGCACTTCCCTAAAACACAAAAAGGTTCATCAGTGGCTACAGCAGGACAAGAGAGGCCGCTTCTATAGAGCATCTGAATCACACCCACCTTTCATGGGCTGTTTCTCTGTTCATCAAGTCCACTCCTTCCTCCTGAGGAAGAGGAAGAATTAATGTCTCGGGGGTTCACACTTCCCGCCTAACTAATTGGCACTTTCTATCAGTGTGGTTAGAAGTAGAAAAATGCTCAGCAGAACCATGGTGTCTGTGAGAATATTCCTTCTGTCAAAAACTGCCTGCTTGCACTCAGAATGTAAGTGTATCCGAGAGCTGTGTTTGCATCTACATGTTTTTCCTGCTTTCACAAAAGAATGCTCTAACAGCTAGAAGACTTTGAATAGGTGTGATGTTAGATTTAGGTTGCCAAAAATGTAATTATGCCAGCTATATTTTGAAACAGTTAAAAAAGAACTTGCAGAGAAACTCAAGATATGTAGAGACAAGGAACCTGTTTTGTTCACTTACCCTTCTGATTTGATGGAGACGACTACTAGGGATACGAATTGGAGATGATGATATCAGCTGGAAAAAAAATACATACAGACATTTCAAAAGTTACAATTACCCTACTTCAGTTTTGCTTGAAGCTTAATCCCATGCGATGAATTCTGCACTGACAGAACCTTGCAACACAGGATAATCTGCAAGTTCTGGAAACTTATTCTGCTTGTTAATGGAGAATTTTGCTAAGTTAGAAAAAGAAAAAAGCAAACCAAAAAGCAAAACCAAAGAAAACCTACTCCCCACTTTCATGAGCATATTTTCATGTTGGAGAAATATACTACCGCACAGCCTGTACTTCAAGGCAGGTGGCCCTGAAAACTCCTTGTTTTATAGCACTGAAGGAATACTCATTCTCCTTGGAAGGAAGAAGAATAACAGTTTCCATCATGCAGAACCATGTCAAACAGCCCTCAACTAAATATATTACAAAATGACAAATACGTTACAAAATAAAGTGCATTGCTCTGTGTGTTTCAACCACCATAAAAACACATTAACTGAAACACTTTTTGCCAAAGCAGACAACACAATCTGCTTTGGCTAAGCAAAGCACAGCTGAATAGTTAACTACATATTTCAAAATCCAGGAACATTTTTAATGCTGTTGAACCCAACCGAAAGTATGAAAGAAATTGTACATGGGGGCTTGACACTCTGGCTGTGTCAGCCTTTGGGAGGGGCACCTGGGCAACCACTCAGAATGTTGCTGGCAGCTCCATTCTAGGTCCTCTTCCCTCCTGGTCACGTGACTCAAGCGGGTCATGTGCTTGCCCATCCTGTACACACACACACACACACACACACACACACACACACACACACACGAATACATACCCATGCCAATTTCTCAATCTCCTGGAAGCCTGAGAGGTTGTTATTCCCACGGCAAAAACAGCCTGATTTTTCCAAGCTGCTGCAGTGGCTTCATTCCCACCCAATTCCTCCTTCGCCAGCCCAGCAACTTTCCAGCGGGCTCCCACCTGTACACTAATCCTTGCATTATCTAGCTGCTGCCTCTTATGGGAGCAACCCCTACAGCACTGCAGCCCACCTGCCCATTTTCTCCCACAGTTGGCAGGTATTTGAAAGAGCCTCCTGAGGAAAAGCTTTTTGAAAGATTCAAGCTTGAAGGCTTGAAAGATTGTTTCAGATGAACTTTTTAACATGTTTATCAACAATTACCCAAATCAGTTCAAATCTTGCTGAAAAGAGAACTGTTCATTTATCTCTGAAAACATTAACCCTGCAGCACTTACTGTACATCACTCACTAGGTTTATTATATGGATGAACAGATATAGTAAACTAACATGTTTTAATCTAACATTTATAAAAGCTGCTGCAATTTTATTTTCCACAATATTCTCAACTGAATTAGAAATGTCAATCTGGCAATAGACATTGCGGGCAGATTGCCCTCATGCTGTATAATTAGAAAGAATAGCAAATACAGAATTATCAACCATAGTGGAAACTAATTTGGGGAATTGTGAACAAGCAATAATATGATCTCTTGTTTATTACTACACACACTCCTGCTATTTTGTTTTTGTAAAACTTCATTCAGACCTCCCCATTTTTCTAAAGCCATATACCCTAATTTTCTAATAGGTATAACACTTTTTAAAATGTACACTATACTTTTTACAGCTAAAAAAATCTGTTATACTATATATTAAAGTATTAATAATTATACACTAAAAATACTATTCATGCTTAGAAAAGTTTACATGTGACTGCCTTTCTGAAGCCTGTTGATTCTGCTGTATCTCTGCTGGGAAGGTTACCTGATGGGAGCGATTGATTGAGCCAATCAAATCCAATGAACAGGTTTGCCGACAAGGCGCTGCACATTAACAGCACATTTGATGGAAAAGCTGCCAGCAGCAGAGTGTGATACAACTGCAATGGGATGGGACATCACACAAGTCACTAAAGCTCGGCTTTCAGTATGAACTTCACTTGCCTTGACATAACTGCAATGCAAGTAAGGGGTCAACTACCTCTCCAACCTACAGGGTTCAAAATCTTTTTGTGTCTCTCAAGCACTTACCATACTGTGTCGGTTCATAACTGTTGTGCTGTTCCTGCGGGTTCGTAAGACATAAGGCTGAAAAACCTGTGAATTATCACTGAAAGAAATAAAGCAGAACTGTAATAACTCTGCAATGCTTTTCCACCCTTCTTCTTTACAATTAATCTACCTTCCATCCTTCTCCAGTCTGCAGCCTTTCTCTACTATGCACCTCAAGTCCTGCAAAGGAGGCACCTGTCCCTTTGGCTTGAATAGTTCTGTAAGGTGCTGTGTAACTCACCAGTGCCATAAATATATAGGCTATATTCCTATCATTGCCTTCTCTAACCCTTGAGCATGAATGAAAAGCAGGAGCTCCTTAAAAGGCGCCAATGTAGAAGAACTTTCAGTTGGGGTGGCGGGGGAAAGGAAGGAGATGCTACTGCAACAGCAGAGTATCACAAGTGGTGCCCTGAATCCCAACCCCACTAGTTGTTACCATACTTACTACCTGTAACAGCGGCATAATGGCTAAGACTGTGATCTGTGAACCCTCCAATTCAAATCTACAGCCACCCTAAAAACACCCCCTTGCAGTATATTGTCTTTAATAAGCAGCAAGTGCCTATAATGCTAATGAGTGGATACTCAAAGAACTGTGGTTGGATTGCCCTGCGCAAAGTGGTTCTGCAGTATGGGGAAGAGTCACATCTTGGTAACTTCCACCGCCAATCTGAAGATCAAGACTATCTAGGCCAACCGGGGCCATCTCACCATGCCCCATTACAACGAATCCCTTGGTTGCTTTATTTATTGGTTAGCAGCAGCATCACTGGCTTTTACTGTTTGCTAGTGCCCTCTGAAGGCAGGGTAAGACCATCTAAACCAGAGTTTCCCAAACCGTGAGGTGTACGTTGGGGAGGTGCACACGGAGTCCAGGGCAGGGGTGAAAAGCCCTTGAGTTGTACTGCTACCCTAGACCCCCTTCCCCAAAGTTTCGTTGTATTCTTTTCATCGTTCCCTTTGGTGTCTGGATTTTTAGGGCAGGGGCGCCCGTCAAGACCACGCCAAAGGCAGGGGTGAAGGAGAAAGTTTGGGAGCCCCATCCAGACGAACGGAACGGGGCCCAGAGGCGTGCGCGGGTTTCACCCTCCTCGGCACGCACGCGGGGACCCGGGGAACGGCTTGCCCCGGGCCCTTCCGGGGCCGCCAAGCCCAGCCCAGCCCAGCCCAGCCCAGCCCAGCCTCCGGCGCGCCTCCGTCCCGGTTGCTCATCCGGGCGCATCGACCGGCGCGCCCGCCCCGACCCGCTGCCCTTCGGCGGCTTCGGAGCAGGACGGGCTCGGCGGCCCACCCGCCCGAGGAGGGCGCGGCGGTCCGGCGCCCGCCCTCACCTGAGCCCGTGGATGAGCGGCGCGCTGTTGGAGCGCCGCAGGCCGCCGCCGTCGCCCCCGGCCGGGGGCAGCTCCAGGTCCAGCTCCATTTTCTCGGCCTGAGCCATGGCGAGGGCGGCGCTCAGGCAGGGCGGCTGCGGCGGCGGCGGCGGCGGCTGCTGCTGCTGCGGCGAGGGCCGCCTCGGCGCCGCCTCCTCATGCCCGGCGCGGCGGGGCGCGGCGGGGCCCGGCGGAGGGCGCAGGCCGCCTCCCCCGGCTTCTCCGGCTACAGGCTCCGTGAGGGCGGGCGCAGGCCGAGGCGCGCGGGGCCCAGCGGGAGTCGGCAGCCCCGGCGCCGACGGCGCCCCATGCCGGGGGAATCGGGGGACAGCGGCGGGCCCCTGCCTCGTCGTGACCGCGGCCCGGCCCGGCCCGCCCGGCGGCTGTCTGAGGGAGCGCTTCGGGGGGCAGGAGGAGTGCGCGCGCCCGCCCGCCAGCGCGCGCCGCCGCCGCCGCCGCCCGCGCCTGCGCTATGGCGGCGGTTGCCAAGGCGGTGGCAGTAGCGGTCGGGAAGGAGAGGCGAAGGAGAGTAGGCCCCACCGCGCTCCTGCGCATGCGCGCCGGCTGCCGCCAGCCGTGCCGCGGGCGGGATGCTCCGCCCCGCCCCTGCGGGGGGGACGCGAGTCTCCTGTTGCCGTCACAGTGGCCCCGCCTTTTCCCTCCGCCCCTTCTTGGCCGCCCCGCCCCCTGTGGGGGCGAGGGGAGGCACTGATTCGCTGCGCGGTGGGTTACTTTGTGGCGACGTTCCTTTCCAAACGGACCAATCCGCGAAGCGCTTTCTGCGAGGGCGGTCCGGGAACGTTCCTTCTCCCTTGCCTTGTCTTTTCCCGTTTTGGGTGCGGGTTCGAACCCTTCCTGCACCTTTTTTGCTTTGGCGCAGTTTTGTTTCTTTAAACACTGCCGCGAGTTGAAGGGCGTAATCCCGCGCACGTTGTAATTTATTTTATCCCGCTTTATTGTCGGCAAAAGCGGTACAGCTCAATAAAACAAAAATGGCAGGTAACGTACCGGAAAAGTGCAACGGAGAGAAAGGCTGGATTCAGACCTCGTCCTAAGTCATTACTTGCTTTAGTCGTGAGCAAACCCCAGTGGCTTGGTTTATACGTGTACAGCCTCAACAGCAGGCTTCGCATTCTGGGCAATATTCAAATCAAATCACTGGTACAACAATCCCTTTATGAACCATGGCAGTATGTAGATGAACAAACAATGGTTGTAACAATGTGCTTAAATATGGTTAAGCCATGGTTTGTTCAGCCTAATAGCCTAGGCTTACAAAACATACTGAAGTAAAAAACACACATTTCTTTTGCTCAGTGCATTAGTCTAAAATATTAAACAGGCCAACCCAATTGCCCAGACAGAAACTGATAGGGTACATTATGCAGGAGGGGAAAGATGGTGGCAGAGATGGTATTCGTGGAAATGCCACCTTCTGGGGTTGGGGAGGGGGACAAAATAAGCAGCATTACAGCCACTTGCATCGCATCTGATGATGGCGCAAGCAACCTCATGCCCTAATCTGCTGCATAGGTTAAGGATCTGAGCCCCCTCCCACTACAAACCCAGCACAAATTATATTCTAATTAATGGGTAGAGGGGCCTTTTCTGTAGTAGCCAGATTGGCAACATCTGGCAAGCTGAGAACCTCCATTGGGGAACCTTTGCGCAGGCCGGTTGGGAATTGAAGTCCAGCATCAGCCACACCTTTGAATCCAGTGGCAAGACCTCTTCCGTCACAGGCTATTGCAACATAATAGCACACAATACATCTTTGAATATTCATCTATTGAAATCACGTCTTCATACATGTCTAGAAAAAGGAAACTTTCCAGGAAGGAGACTTCGTTCTGGCTAATTTGTAAACTTTATTCATAATTTACAAAAATAAAATTGACAAAACACCACACACACTAAATACACTAAAACACACACATCCAATTAGCAAAACAATCTTTGTCTGTTAAGTGGTCTTTAAAGAAAGAAAAAAATAGAAACCACAAAAGGAAGGAAGAAAAGGATTAAGGAACCCCAAAGAAAGAAAGGAATTCCCACACCTTATATATTGTAATTGTCAATAATCCTTGGTTTACTAATAAGTACCATGTGCTGCTATAATATGATCAATACAAAATATTACTGTAAAATGTCACAAAGCCTCTGCCGCAGTAGTACGTAAGGCTTCATCCTTCGATGAGTAGAAAATATTGTCTTTTCTAAAAGAGATAGATCACACATTCCCCAAAGCTATGCTTTAATATCTAGGAACACCTGGCTTATAAAAGCATCCAAACCTGTCATCTTCCCCACCTGTGGCTTCACTGGTGCCTCCCACAGAAAGTTTGGTTAGCGGTATAAATCGGCCCTTAGACCTCCAGGGGGAAAGAGGCATTTGTAGATGGGAGGAGATCCTTTTAAGATCAGAGCAGTTTCCTCTTAGCTGGTGAGTAGAGGGGTCATGTGGAGAGGGAAGAATCTTGTCTTCATTCTCCACAAAGTAGTGGAAAAACTTTTCAGAAAGGTTGTTTTGGTTGTTGCTTGAATGGTGAGCAACCTGCCCCCACATTGTGCTTTTACTTCTTCTTGGGTTGATGTAGTCTATGCCTGATAGACAGATGTGCCAAGCTGTGGTTTAAGCATGATTTTTATATAAACTATAATTAAGTGGGTTTTGTGCAACATATTAAGCTGTAAGCCATGTTTTATAAACCACAGTGGCTGGACTTAGACTACACACTGAGCTACAATTAAGTAATTTATGTTACGGAGACTCGGCAGGATATGGGAATATCACCTCTATTTGGATGAGCCCAAATAGAGCACAGCTTAGAACCATCAGGTAAATTGATCTGGGAGAATAAAGGGAACTCATGATGCACTTTATACAATACAATATGCTGTGCCTAAACAAACCACAATTACTAATCCAAGCAAGGCATATTGTGTCTTAGTCTTGTGTGAACTGGGCCATCCTGTGAAACTAATACATTTCACTTGTTTGGGCATAGTGTGTTGTGGGAACATAACAATTACATTCATTTGCCACGCTTTATGGATTAGCAGGTTGTGCAAACCCAGCCCTTATGAAATTATTGGTCAAGCTGTTCCAGCTGATTCTCATCTTGAGCTTTGTAGGACCTCCCCTTTTAAAAAGGTGCTAAATTTGCATAATTGAGCTGTGATTTATTTCAGTTTACATGGCTTGTTCCTAAAAACTGTAAAGTGGCTCTCCCTAACCCCAAGTACCTGCTGTTTGAATCATCTGGGTATTGTAATCCCAGTCCAGAAGATATAGGTATGCCTGTCAGGCTGGAGAAGGACTATAGCCTGTGAGAGGGGAAGAGTGAGAAGGCATGGTTGGCCAAAGAGTGTCTTCTGCATTCATGGCAGATGATGCTTATCTTGAGGATATCTCAATCGTCAAGGGAGACTCTTGGCTATCAATTGTAACAGTGCTAGAATATTTATCCCAGATTGTACCAAATAGATTTTACCTGTTTCTTCCTTAAAATAAAAGTAAATCTCCAGTTCAACAGTTGGAGAAGTTCCTGGACCTCTGTCAGCTTCTTGAGTTAATAAAAGAACGTTAGACTGAAACAACATGGAGCAACTGAAGAAGAATATTGAGGCATTAGAGCAAGAGAAAAGGGATTTGCTCCAGAAACTTCAAAGCAGCGAAGAGGATTTTAAGGCTGTATCCAAGGAAAAAGATTCCCTGAAAATCTTCATTGAGGACCTTCAGGCTGAGCGAGACATTATGAGTAGTACCGTGGATAGTCTTTACAAGTCCATTGAGAAAACAGTTGCTGCAGTGAGTAACTAAATATATATATATATATTTTAGTAACCCAGTCTTAATATTGGATGAGTGGAAATGTAGGAATAACTAATGCCTTAATGTTTCTCTGTGTGGTTAAAGAACCTGGAACTGCAGGAACATGTGAGAGCTACTGCTAAGTCACCCAAAAGTTGCTGTGAAATCTTACAGGAATCAAAGGGGGCTTCCTTGGCTAAGGCAGCTCAACTTTCAAAGAGTCAGAAGATGGTTGCTCCACCAACTACTGAACAAAGTGAAAAGGTAAGAGCGTCGTAGGGAGCTTTTCCTCTTCAGACTGGAAATTATGGTTTTAATGCAGTATTTTTCAAACTTGGCAACTTGAAGATGTGTGGACTTCAACTCCCAGAATTTTCCTTCAACTCTCCTGGGGAATTCTGGGAGTTGAAATCCACACATTTTCAAGTTGCTAAGTTTGAAAAACACTGGTTTAATCGTTAAAATGTTCAACTAAGGAAACCTAGATTCAAATCCATCCTCAGCCATGGAACTCAATGGGTTGTTTTAGCAGTCACAATCTCCCAGCCCAACTTATCTTACAGTGTTGTTGTGGGGGAAATTTTGGAAGATGGCTATGTATTCCCAGAGAATAGGCAGGAGATAAGTGAATGTATAAAAAGCATATGGAAGATATATCATCTTAAGGAAAGGTTGAGTAAATTTGTAGCATTTTGCAACTGTGGAGCTGTAAATGGCCTACAGCAAGTTTGTCCCATGCTTTGGGCTCTTCCTCATGGGCCCATTCATGTGCTTTCTTCCTGTCCTTGACTTGGAAGGAAAGTACAAAAAGTAGAGCCCCATGGTCTACTTTTTCTATATCTCATTGTTGCTGCCCTTGCATAGTTTAGTGCTGGGTGGTTCCAAGGCAATAATTTGGGGAGATGGGGTTCCTGCCATTCTTTGCCTTCCCACCCAGCATCAACTACTGCTGGGTCAGCCAACTATGAATTACTCTCTTGAATGTGAGATTGGGGGGGTCTGCAGGTTCCTGCTCTCACAACCTCCTTTTGTATTGTGCTCCACCAGCCAGTCAGATTGAATATTTTCTTATGGTGATTGGGACAGCTCTCGGTCAATATTAATGTATTTATTGTCATGGAAATACCAAACTCTCAATCTCCCGGGAGACCAAGAAGTGGTTATTCCCAAGGCAGCCATGGCCAAAATTATAGATATCTTGAGGGGCAGAGCCCAGCACCCAAACAAAAGGGCTGGTCCCATAGTAGACATGTTGGGCTAATTGGAGCCCAGCCGATGGCCAGTCTTCTTCATATGCCCTAGAATGTCTTCATGGCTTGGCTTGACCAGTTTCACCAGTGGTGTTGGCAATGAGATGAAGGCTCTGTTGTGAGGATATGACCTTGAGAAATGTTAGCGAGGCATCTTTGCCAGGACAAGCAGGACATGTGGATGAGCCCCAAGTTGATGCTCTCAACCATTTAACTTCTTTACCCATTAGCTATTTTCCAGTGTCTCACTCAACCATAATGGAGTATGTTTGGTTCTGGTTTAGTGTCATTTCAAACCATTCCAGCTTGGCTTATTTTATAAACCATTGTCAGCTATGGCTTAGTATGAAGTACAAACCTAACCAGAAGTTCCCCAAAAAAGCTAATCTTGCTCTTTGAGCACCAAATATCTAGAGAGTTTTCTAGATGGTGCTTTGGTGGTATATACTGAGTGAGACATGTACAGGTTTTCTGCGTGTGAAAATGTGCTTCTCTTTTGGATCCTCCTTTTCTGTGGAACTATGTCCACCCATGGCTCAAAGCCATGTGTCACACTGGGACCTTTTGAGTAGACAGTGACCAATAAGCATATATAACTTTCTAAAGAGAGGCTATGTGTATGTGGGGACCCAGCCATAGAAGACATTGCCCATGTTTTGTTCAACTGTAAACGTTATGACTCACTCAGGCTTAATTATTTGTCCCCTCTGTTGGAAAGAACAGTCCATTGGGACTCCAAACACAGATTATCCTATTTTCTTTCGGACACATATATCTTTATTGTGAGTAGGACTGCCAGGTTTGTGGACAAGGCAGCTCAGTTGAGAGCCTGATATATAGAACAGATTGGAGTATCATGTAGGGGTGATGGTCTTATATGAATCTGGATGTATGATATTAGCAGTATATTATTATATTATTTTATAGTAGTATATTTAGTACTATCCCATTTTATTATTATAACATTTTATTGTAGCATGGATTTTGTGTATTAGTTATTTGTTTTACCTTTGCTGATGTTTCTTATTCTTGTTGATATGGTTGTAAGACTAATCAATAAAGTTGAAAGACTCATAGTTATAACTTTCTAAAACTCTTAATTTTCTCCATGTTGTCTAATACTTTCACTAAGCCGACCCTGAATAGGAAGTGGATCTTACCACTGCTTGCTACGTTCTGCAGTCTTGTCTTTGTAGGTGAAGACTTTGACGGCAGAACTAGCCCTCAGAATGAATGAGAAGGAGCAGTTGGTAATCGAAAACAAGAGACTACAGACAACTCTACAGGAAGTAATGCTGGACAACTCCTACCACAAAAAGAGAGTGAGTGACTTCTGGCAAACCATTTTCAGCCTGAGAATGGAGAACGACCATCTTCGGCGATCGTTGATTGGCTTCACTGAGAAGGTATGAGTAGGTTATTGGCACGTGTAACAGTGGAGCCGCATGAGAACTTTGGAGACAGACGTTATCTTTTCCTATAATTCTAGATAATAGAATATTAAAGCAAAATTCCCACAGCCTATTGAATGGGATGAGTTTTTCTTGAGGGTATAAAACATAAAAGCTAAAATGGCACTTCTGAAACTGCCAGCATTGAAGCTTTAAAATATTTATTTAGCTATTCTTTCAGTTGCTTTTCTAATCTTGGAGCACTCAAGGGGACTAAGGTTAAAAGTGAAGTATGAAATGCAAAAGAACAGAAAAGAGCAGCTAGCGGTAAATCCTTTCAAACCAAAATTTTGTCTCCTGGTGACTTTGTGGATCCATCCATGGAGCTTTTTAGGAGACTGCATGGAAGTGGCTTGCATTGTGTTCGCAGCCCTAGGATTTCCAAGTGGCTCAGAACCATTACATGGTTATTTTGCTTTTACTGAGTTTATTATTTATTTAGCTTTTCAAAAGATTCCCTCAAGTTGAGCTTGACCTCGTGGATGCGTCCATGAGTTTTCTAGGCAGTGATATGGAAGCGGTTTGCATTGTCGTCTTCTGGAATGTTTTCTCATCTTCCAAACTACAGTAATGATTAATCCAGCTAAAATGGTCTGGCTTAGGAGAAGGACCTAGATCTCTTTCTTAAAGCCAGAAGGAGATGTGTTGGTTGAGAGCGACTCCCAAGGGGTGGGGGAGAATTGGCACTGACTCGGACAACTACGCCACTCTTGCCGACCTGGATGCTCAAATGCTGTTGAGTCCCTCGGATTCTAAGCTAATTAAGTCTTCAAAGATGAAAATCAATACTTGTGCTCAGAATTAATATTATACAGGGAATTAACTTCAGATTTCTGGGCCCTACAGACTATGGAACAGAGTCTCCAGTATGATTTCTGAGACCAGTGTGGCAGGTTATGCTAAACCATGATTGCTTTTACTGCAGTTGGCTCCAGGTGGCAAGCCAAAACCAAAGAAATCACATCATGGCATAGCATAATATATGATCTCAGCATTTTTGGGATGGCTCAGTTGTTGAAGTTCACGCCTGGATTCTTTCGACGGGGTGAAAACTGCTTTTGGATTCTGCATGCCGCTTTGAGAGCAGGCCGGTCCTTGTTGTCGGTCCTTTTTCCCCTCATTTCAGGAGGTTGTAAATAAACTGCCAGTAATGGAGAAGAAGAAGGACAGTATTACCATCCTGGCCCTCAACTTGAAGAGCGATCTGGAGGTGATGAAAACCGTGGCAGCCAAGGGACTCGCTGGTCTCCCTCTCTTCCAGACTGCCACCGTCCTAAAACTTCAAATGTACTATGAACAAGCCAGTGATGAACTTTACTGCGTGTTGACTGATATTAAGGTATTGTTACTGCTGTCCAGTGAAGCTCTGGAGAAGAAGATGATCTTTCTCCTGATGATCCTTGCGCCTTATTTGTGTCCATGAGGGGTGGTAACAGAAGGACTCTTTCTCCAGGGGTGGCCCTGTCATTCTCTTCCTTTTCCAATCTGGTGATCACCAGATCTGTCGGCCTTCAGTTCCCAGGATTTGAGGCAGCTTACAACAGACCAGCTCATGTACCAAAGGCCCTTGTGTCCTGACTGGGGAGGGTCTTGAGTCAATAGCTCTCATTTAATCCTTTGTGAAATGTCTAACTGTATTTAAAAGAGCCCAAGTTGGTTGTCATTGCCGATTCTTGTGGCACTGACTTTCCTGCTTTAACTGTGCCCTGTGTAAATTACTCCCTCTTCCTCTTAAAGCATTTTTTAAGCAAAAAGGGTCATAGGTGGGTACAAATTTTCCTCTTAGGGTGGCTGCTCCAGTCTCTAGTAATCTGGAAGATCTGGGGAGCCTGAAGTGACCCAAGAGACCTCCAGTTGAGGGAAGCTACAGAAATTGATTTCCAAGGACCTTGCTTGGAAAGGTCCAAGCCCTATCAACTACAATGCCTGATGGGAATTGCTTAGTTGATTTCTTTCTTTCTTTTTTTTTATGACCCCAGAGTCGGATTTAAGCAACCACATAGATCCTTGAAATAGATAAAATAAACTCTCTCCTGTGGTTTACAAACAATGGCTTAATGTGTGGCACTAATGGAGTCAAGTGTGGCCTATTTGACAAATCTTTGTTAAAAGAAACTTTGCCATAATGCAGGGATAGGCAACCACAGTCTGAGAGCTGCTTCCACTTCTGGATTCTCCCCTCTGACACATGCATGCAGAAAATCAATAGCATGATTTCCAACCCTTTTTAGCCAGGAAACGTGAAGATTGAAATACAATCAAGATAGATTTAATATAGCCCCCTCCCTCAAAAAAGCTAGGTCCTGCCAAACTACCCTCCCCAAGTTCTTACCAGGCCCAATCTGTGAAATGTGTTTTATGTCACCGCTCCAAGCACGACTACCCTGAAAATATGAAGTGTCTCCCTGGACCCTGAACGATGGCTCTGTGCAATGTGTGAATTGGTTGCAAGTGTTCACTGGTGTGCCTTCATTTCTTCCAACAAGCATTACTTCTCCGAATGGTACAAGGAGAGTAAAGATTACTACATCTGCATCTCCAAGGTCACCACAAATCTGTTGGACGAGAACTTGAAGCAACTCAAACTGCTGATTGAGATTCAAATTCTGAAAAAAGCTGAACGCTACGGGGCTGAATTCAAGCAGCTTGACATCCCGGCCCTGAGACGGAAGTTGGATCTCTTCCTGGAGGTAATGCCAAAAGAGGGGGGAGAGGATGGATAGAGCCCCCTTTAATTTTGTCCTGAATGGGAGGGTTGGAGGTCTCTGTGCTAGAAAGGAGTTGGAGGATCTATGACTAATCAATAAATGAGGTTCCTCATAATCTGAAACATAACATCCGGCTGCTGGTGAGACATGTGTTCTGTTTGATTTTGGCTTAGTGTGTTATGTGAACCTACCCAACTGTAGCTTGTATAAGAAGCAGTAGGGTAGCACAGTGAGGGGAGCCTCATCACCCACTTCAATTCTTACTTTGTTCTCTTCCTGACTTTTCTTTGGATCTGTCCATTCTACACCCCAGGCTTCCCTGAGTAAGGGTGCATGATGGGCTCTAGTAACACCAAAGCAGAAGGGTTGAGAAATTATCTTAGTGTGGTCATGGGTGAATGTGTATCTAGTCATATGCAATCATATGTGTTGTAATATGCAAATATGTATGCCAATACAGATTATTTCACAAGATCTATCCAATCTGGAGGAAGAGCTCCTTGGAATAGAAGCCAAGGCTCGACAACTGGAAAGTAGTGCTAAAGAAGCAAAGCAGTATGTGGAAAAGTGCTCCATGTCATTCTCCATCGAGGACTTTGAAAAGGGACTTAACAATGACATCAAAAGGCTCCGTTATACTTTAGAGCTCCTCAAGCCAAAACTGAAGGTAACCACCTTTGCTCGTAACGTAGACAGAAAAAAAATAACTCAGGTGTGGTTCATTCAACCCACAGCATCCTTAGGTGGTTTGTTTGGTTCTGGTATAATGTGTGGGGTCAATCATCTCACTATAGTTTATTCAAACCATAGTTAAAGCAGGGCTTGTGTAAACCAGGCTTGTTAGGACTCAGAACTGGCTATGGATTCTAGATAAACACATTTATGTTGCTCTCTCCAAGAGGAGTGATTAATCAAATCTGTTTTAGGTTCTTGCCAGTGCCAGACAGGAGGTGGTAGGCAAACACATCTCCTACTTCAAGGAAGCCGAGGCGGTAATGAAGTCCTGTCAGGAGAGATCAGAACGATGGCAGAAGGAACTGAAGGCGCTCGAAGCGGAAATGGAAGCTACTGCCCTACACAAGCTGGAAGAAGCCAAGAAGCTTGGAGAGAACTTAAGCATAATAGAAAAAGAGATGACGGTATTTATCTCCATCCTTGCATCCATTAAGGGAAGGGATGCTGCTTACGGGGGCTACCTAGGTCTGCAAGCTCATGTTGTGACTCACTGGGAGATACTTTGGGGAATATCCAAATCCAGTTCTTGTTCTGCACCTCTTCAGAGCCTTTAGCACAATGTTCCACCCTATTCTGCTCTTCAGCAAAACTTAAGGGCACCCCTGTAGAATCACCCTGACCCTTGACCAATGTGTTGAGTAAAAAAGCCATCGACTTAAACATCTCTACAGTGCAATGCTACATATCTGTGGGTTGGCTGTTGGCTTGCTCTTTATAAATGCTTGCTTTAAAAAAAATGAGACTTCTAAATTTAGAATATAGGGCTGAGGTCTTCGATGGTGTTTGCATGGCGTGTTCAGCTCCAACCCTTGGTTGGAGAGAACATGTGTAGCTCTGAGCTCTTTAACCAGATTTTTTTTTTTTTTTTTTTTTTTTTTATCTGCTTAACAGTCATTACTGACCCTGCAGTGACCGCCCCCTAGCGGTTTTCAAGGCAATTGCATCTTTCTAGTTTCGGAATTAGACTTTGCCAGAGCCTAATTCCTAGAGCGTCAGCCCAGCTGGCAGCACAGGAGGCGGGATTTCCGTTGCTTCGCGCCCCTTTTTCGGACGAGCGCGGTTTTCGCGCTTTTACCGGCAACTTGTCCCGTCTCTCTCTGTTGAGCCGCTGCCAGCATTTTTCCTCCACCGGAGTGAGAGTCCTCATTTATCTACTCACGTATGTTTTCGATCTGCTGAGTTGGCAGAAGCTGCGGGTATAGAAACAAGAGCTCACCTTGTTAACGCGAGGCTGGACTCGAACCGCTGAAGCTTTCAGCCATTTCTGGCCGGCACTTTCAGCGTCATTAAGCCGCTGCGCCACCGCGTCCCCCCTTAACCAGATTACAGGCATGCAATATTGTGTGGGAACTAAAATAGCCACCTTCTTGGATTGTTGTTAACTGCTGTAATGTGGTTAAAAAGATGTACGAGGTGACAGTAGGTTCACTAAGCAAAGGTTGTAGCTGAGTGTGTTATCACCGGGCCTAATTTCTGTTTCTAATTCTGGAATTCACATAAAACTCCATTGACTCAACCTGCAGTGAGTCTGATGGTTAAGCCTTCAGTTTCTGAGGCAGAATTTCCCATGCCAGGCTGCGCTATCCAAAAGTCTTAAGACTTAAGCTTAGCCTTAAACCTTTTTGCATGGAGTTGTCCCTTTACCAATAATCTGTAACCCTGCTTGGATAAATAGCATTAAGATCCTTCTCTTTCACTACCCCTTCATCTAGGCCCAGCTGGATGAAGCAGCTAAACGCGAGAAGGAAGAAATCAAAGGTCTCATGTCAAAACTTGCAAAAACCAGCCTGTCATAAGAGGAGGCATCAAAAACAGAAATGGAAGATAATGAAGGTGGTCCTACTCCCCAAACAACTGGCTTAGCCGATTATATATTTTTCTACAAATACTTTTTTCTACAAATAAATACTTTTTTCTATTTTAGATGCAAGTTAAGCCCCTTATAATAAAGGCATTCACTTTTTGCAGTTAATTGTCTGGGCTGGCTTCTTTCAAGTCTGAGGACTTCTTTTTTTAAGCACTGGGTATGTACAGCTCACTCGATTTTTGGAAAAAGCAGATTATAGAATTATTTTGTCTGTTAGTATTTGAGAGAACTTTACTAATTTTTCAGAAGCTTACAACTTCAAATTGTAAATTTAGAATGTAAAAAACCACCCCCACCACCCCAGGGCTATGATTCTCTGAAATAAATGTCTTAGCAGGAAGGTCAATCCCCCCAGGTGCCATTTCTTAAACTAATGCCATCTTGGAAATGTTCTTCCTGGACAACAACTCCAATCCATATGTTACTTGCCCATCAGATTGTTTATGTAGATGTTACTCTCAGGAAATTAGATTAAAAACTAGCTAATCAGGTACTTTATTGGCTATACTATCAATGGTTATTGGGAAGCCCCCCTCCTCTTTTTAGTGGTATCATCACTACATTTGTAAAGCTGGAAATGGACAGCTGTATGATTTTTACTCCACTCTGAAGGCTCCAGTTCTCTTGCTTGGGAACTCCATTAATCTTGTGTGTGAAAGTTTATTTATTTAAATAATTTATGCAGCCGCCCAGCTTACACAAGTGACTCTGGGCAGCTTACAAGATGAAAACAATTGCATCAAACACTCTGCATGGAAATCATTGACCCCACTTACCCCCACCAACAGCAGTAAAGCTCATCCACCCCCTGCCCCAAATGCCTGGGGGAACGCCCAGGTCTTTGGTTCCTTGTGAAAGGCTAACGGGGAGATGCTGTTCCCCAGGGCAGGTCCTGCCACTGAGAAGGTATGACCCCTGGGTCCAGCAAGGTGGCATGGTTTAGTAGAAGGGGCCTGGAGCATGCCCCCTCTACTAGAACTGGTGGGGCGGGCAGAAACAAGTTCCTCCAACATTCCAGCCTCTGCACCCCCTTTTTATCCTATAGCTCTGATTTCTGTATATGCATTTCCTTATACTACAGAATCTTTATCGATCATATAAGGTTGCCCAGCTCTAGACAATGTTGTCCCAGACACGAGTCCAATCTCTTTTGGAAGCATGAAATTTCAATTCTTTATCTGGAAGAATTCCAAAATATTTTCTTCTGGAATGGAACTTCCAAAATCTTCAATAAAATTTTATAACAGCCCCCTTCTTAGGATGAAATCGCTGTTCTGATCAAGCAGGAACGTGCCTTTTACCTCTTCTGCTCTCTAAAGTGCTATTTACACAGATGGCACCATAATCTCGCCTCCTTGGGAACTCAGCTAGCCCTAATAGGCTATATGGAAAAGGTAAGCCCAGAAAATTGGAAGGGGAAATTGTGGGAGATATTACTGCAGTTTGGAGCAATATCTTACAATCAAAAGCCTCCTTGGGCAAGTAATAGAAAAGATCAGCCAGATAGGAGATGGTTAGTCATACCAGGTGTCATTCAGGAAAAGAACAGCGAGAGGTGGAGTGCAACTGAAGGGTATGGCTTGCTCCCTGCTGGCAGCTGGCTCGTCCAGGCAACTTGTAAAGAGGGAATGGAGTGGGACACATTCCTATCCAAGAACTAAAGTCTAACCCTGCTGAGCTGAGCAACTCTGTGTTGGAAGAAAGAAAAGGTATAGCAAGATGTCAATGGTTTCCATCCAGAACAAGTTTAACTAGCAAGTAGTGTAGCTTGTACCTGAGTCCCCAAGAAACGTTTACAAGAGAAGGGACTTCTGAAGAAGTTAAAAATGAGAAAAATCTCCACTTGATTTTGTTCAGAACAGTTGCAAAAGATCTACTGAGCAAATGTCCTCCCCCACCCCCGTATTGTAAACAAAGCCACGGGACAAAATAGCTGGGCTACATGATTTCATCACTGGGTAAACATGATCTCTTGGGCAAGTTGCATGAAGGAACTTCATGCAGAGCTTCAGTCTAGTCTGAAGCATGTGATGTGATTTCGGTGCCCTCACAAAAACCACGAGGCATGCTTATTACTGGTCAAAACAATTGTCACTATTTCAGAAGGCAGATCTAGCTCTAGGTAAGATTAGCAGGCTGGACTCTCTCAGCAGTTAAACTGTTTCAACGTTATATGAATAGCTCTTGCATGCAAATAATTTACCATGCAGGCATTTCTTCACTTACTGCAGTCATGACATGATAAACGCTGCTTTGTAACTAGTTTGTAGAATAACTACAATTGACTCAGTTCAGGTCCCTAAGTTCAGACCCAAATATGTTATGGCTGAGCGTGGTGAGCGAACTGAGACAGCGTACCTATAACTGTTTGGGGAGAGGGCAGTCTGTTTTCCTCTGAGGATTGTAAATGTTTACGCTTACTAGTTACCTCTTGTCAAACGAACTGCTTGAATTCACTGACCGAACACCCCACCATTTTGCCAGCAGTTTCTGTTGTGCCTTCAGCTACCCTAATGTAATCATTTTCCACACTATTTGCAGAGCCACAGTTCTTCTCAAACACACAAAGAAGCAATGCACAATATGGAGGGTGGGTGCAAAGGTTTAATCTTCCAAAACATTCCTTACATAGTCAAAGTGCATTAGACCTTTAAGAAACATGGATGGATGAGGAGGGGGGGAGCCAGAAACAGAACCACCACGTCCAGAGAAGAAAACAGGGTTTCCTTTCGAACTGAACAAAAAAGACTGGGCTGAAGTGGACAAGAACGCATTTCCGCGGACAAATAATGCGAGAGACATCCATCCTCAAAGTCAGTTTCAGTTTTTGCAAAAGAGGGAGACCAAGCACGTATCTCACACGTCTGTGGATAGAGGCACTGTCTTAGTTTCGATGCATAATCAGGTAGACAGTACCGGTTAAGGGAATGTTAGTCTGCATCCCACCCCCAAGATGGAGTGGACTCTGTACGAAGATCAGCTTTGCTGAAAATTAGCCAGGTAAGCCTCAATGCAAAGGAACCGAGGTGATTAAGCCGGACAAAATGGATAGCGTGGTCCTGCGTCTCGCACTGGGAAAGGATGTATCAACAAACTAGTTCACTATGTAAACACAATACTGCCTGCCACCGCTGCCTTTTTATAAAATGTTCACTGTCGGGTAATCAGTTCTGAATAATGTTCTGCCATCTTGATACTGATAGCGCTACACACAGTCATTTAGCACTAATGGCAATACAGACAGGGAAAAGACAAATTAACATTGCAGACGTATCTGCTGGGGTTCACGGCGATCAAACACAGATGCGAACATGAATTTTAAAACAAACAGAGTATTTCTTTAATAAGAATTCTGTACGGTAGACGTAAATATAAAAGTTGCTCCAGGTTCCTTTCACAGGTATACTCGTTGAGCGTTAGACAGCTGTCTGTAACAGAAGCGTGGCCAAATGCTTGAATCGTTTCAGCTAAACATAGTTAAAACATTGCTTTAAAAAAAAAGTACTGTAAATCACTGAACAATTTTTCCATAGCATCTTAATGAGCCAAATGGGAGTCAAAGGCAGTTCACATTCATGATGTGAATTTATAACACCTTTTTAAAAAAAGAATGTTTGCATCCAATTAAAGTATCACTCATGTTCTTAGGATAACCATGGTGATGAGACCTGAAAGAAAGAAGGAAATGTTAGTGCTTGTCTGTAGCTTAACTTTACATTGTGTGTGTATGCAAAAGAGTGTAATCAGCAATATTTATATTTAGGGAAATCTGACATATACCACATTTTACCCATATTTCAACATTAGGCTTGTTGGATAACGGACACCACTATTGTGCGATTTTGTAACGTGGCTTCTTTACGTGACATTTCCCTATGTAAATGTCTTGCGCAAATCAGGAATGTTGCACATATCCCATAATAAATATAAAAGCGTAAGGTGCGTACCTAATACATAAGCAGCTACTAACTTCTGATTCACGCTCAAATGGAGGTAGAGAGGCACCAGGGAATCCAATTCTCCCAATGTGGGAAGCATGAGAGCAGCAATGCACAGGATTCCCACAAAGACTGTGAGTAAACTAGGCCCTGATGAGGCAATTCTATTTTCTGGAAAAAAGAAAAGAAAGGGGGGGGGGGGAATCAGGATTACAGAATCACATAGTATTTCAGCTTTTATTGGGTTTTTCCTTTTAATCTATCTTGTGTCTTCATTCCCATAGCCACTACTCTAACCTGCAAGGAAAGAATCTATGTATATACTGCATTCTACACCTACTGTTGTGGTCTTGCTAGATTGTACCTATGGTCATCTAATTCAGCTTCATGCCCGCCAACTACAGTACAGTAAAAAAAAGGTGGATAAAGCAACTGCCTTCCTCTTTTGATTGTGAGCTTAGGAGACACAACTGGTTATTTTCTGAGCGACTAGCAACGCTGGCCAAGAGGGCCTTCAGCTGGATTCGGCTTCAGGCTCTTATTCTGAAGAAACCTGTGAGCGGGACACAAGTTGATGGCCCTCACCAAATGTTGCTCTCCAATCACCAGTATTTAATAGCATACTGCACCTGAGCCTGGAGGATCCATAGAGCTGATCCTGATCCTCCTCCTCCGCTGCTGCTATTTCACCCAATCTCCTGTCCAAGCTATTTAAGATACTGCCCATTGCCATACATTGTGACAGCAAATCCTATAAATGTAATGAAACCTTTACTTAGCCTTCATTTTTCTAGCCTCCTCCAGATAGGTTGGAGGAAAAATATGCAAAAATTCTAGGCAGCCAATGAATTCTGGAAGTTGTAGTCTTAACTCAACTGGAGAGCATCAGACTAAGAAGGCGGGACTAATGTTGTTCAGGGATTTGGCAGTTCCATCACATTATGCAACTCAGGAACTTACCCTGCAGCTCTTCCTGCCCCTTCCTGGAGGGAAAAGCTGGAAGTCTGGCCTAGGTCCCCAAGGGCCAGAAGATAGGGCCTACTTATCTATATCAGCATCTCCTTAATACAATGTACATATTTTAATGGAAAATCACTTTGAAAATGAAAAGAGGTAATAAGACCATAAAATTGTCATGCAAAAAGCTTGCGTGCTTCAGTCACCTGGATCAAAAATTAACCAACACAGAATTTGAGCTTGGCAAGGCTGTAGGGAAATTCAGCTTACTGTATCAGATGGAGAGGGTGAATTTAAAGCCTCTTGCTTTGTACACCCCTTTCTAATACAGTATCATTTGCAAACCCTTCCAGCTTGGCTTATTTTATAAACCATTGTCAGTTAGGGTTTAGTATGAAACCCTTCCTTTGAAATGTGAAGCAACATCAAAGTATGTAGACATGATTTCAAAATAGAGCTGAGAAAGGAACACAGAAATAGGAGAGGCAGCCCCAGTTCAGAAAAACCTAGATGTGCACCGATGCCCTTATAGGCACATCCTACTGGCCCCATCTCGAATTCCCTAGAGTCACAAAACTCTAGCAGGGAATTCAATCTCCATAAAAGACACTTTCATCATGGAAGTGACAGGTCACACAAGAGCCCTCCTCCAGGCCTTTAGTCTCCACGTGTGCTGGACAGCAATTCATGGAATCCCAGCCAACACAGTTCTCTTGCTCAACAGGGCGGCAGAAGCCATGCAGGGGAGGGAACCTCATTTGGGCTGATGTAGAGATTCTGTGTACTGGATTACCTGGCTGACACAAAGTCTGCTCCAGAAACACACTTTCGGCAAGATGCTCCTTCAGTCTCTTTTCTTCCTCTTCTTTCTGCTGCTGCTCTTTCGCAGTGGGGAGCAGAGTAGCAATCACTTCCTTCCTTCCTAGGGCTTTCCTCTGGCTTTGCTCAGAGACCTGGAGCCGAAATTTATCGATCACTCCATAATGGCAAGGCCGAACATCTCGGTGGCGAATCACTCTGCAACGGAAGCAAACCTCATGGCTGTTACAGGCAGATTCTCCAGAGAGAGAAATCTGCTCTGCAACCATTATTAATAAGAGTTCATAGAGGCTAAAGTGTTTTGGACAAGTGTGCAAACAGCCAATTTCTATCCACAAGACCCCAAGTGATTGCTCTATAACCTTATTTATTAGGACAAGCCACAGTAACCATTAGGACTAAGATTTCTCCCACTCTCCTACACGAAACAGCTACAAGGGAAATTATGGGTTCCGTTTTAGATTAGACAAGACTTATAAACTTCAAAAATCTACAGTTAATTTTAATTAGGGTTGGAACAAGCAATCTTCAAGACTAGCCTCAATACCAACTGCTTTGGTTTTGGATCCAGTTCATCCAAAACCAAAGCAGAAAGCTCCAACTGCCTCTTTGGGGTTCCACCAGAGAAAGAAAAGACAGCACATGAACCCAAGGCTCACTGCAGCTCAGCCTCATCATGCCAAGCCATAGTTTAATGTTACAGTTGAATACAGCCTACGTCTCCTGCACTTTTATTTAACGATGTTGCTCATGGAAGCAATTCTTTCAACCACCCTTGGGGATCGCTACAATTCCACAGGATTTGCACAATCTGAGCTACCACTGACACTTGTGCTATGTCTAGCCCCCACGCCAAAAACCAAGAACAACCCAACTCATTTCAATGGCTCCAAGTTAATTATGCTATTGTAGTAGGTAGGGTTAAAATGCTCTGACAATCGCCCGAGAACAGCTGGACATGGCTGTGGACATGATTTAAATGAACTGCGTCAAGGTCGCTGTGGGATCGCTTTGTCACTTTCTCAGTTCCACGGGGCTAGAGGCAAGAAGTGTGGGGAAGGGGCCTGGAGACTGCTAGCCACTACGGAGCAAGCCAAGAAGGAATGTTTACATACATATCAATGCAGCACTGAGGCTTCACTGCACCTGCAGCATCCACAACAACATATTTATTTGGAGTTGTACACAGAACTGCAATAAAAGAAAACTGTTAGTAATAGGCCATAACGTCAATCAAAAGGCTTGAGTACATACACTAAACGTTATTTTTTTTAAAAAGAGGCTGATTCATACTTTACTTTGTCTGCCATTTCCCTGCATTCTCTGATTTAAAAATTCAGTACAATTTGGTCCCCCCAGCAACCCTTAAATATACAGAGACCCACCTTTGAATTTTAAGGCAAACTCGTAGGGGTTATAGAGAGTCAACACCTGCTTGTGCGTCGCCTGGTCATCAGCATAAAATATAAGTTCGGTAGGAAATACAAAGACAGGAAGTTTTCCTTCCACTAACTCTGGTTGTCTTTTTTGTTGCTGCATTGGCACTAAGTCCTTCTTCCTGGTCCTTCTGCACTTAGGATAGCTCAGTCTCCAAAGACTTCTTGTTCACAGTGATTTAAGAATCCGAAAGCATTGTGATAAGCCTGTAAATAGAGGGGGGAAACAGCAAATATAACTGCTTCTGTTCCACATATATCATTTGTAGGTTAATATGCAGAAACAAAACTCCAGGAGTGCATCCTCAGCAATGTTGGAATTTTGGATGCTGCATATCGACAACTGGAACTGAACATCTGTATACCTCTGAGTTCGGGCCACTTTTTCTCGTTTTGGGAGGGAAAAGTAAAGTCTACAATTAGTTTGCATAGCATATCTAATTATTAGGACTCAATTCTTTAGGTACTGCTGATAATTTAGATGCACCGCCTCACTCAAGCACAAATGAAACACCACTGAGTCTGCTCTGGAAGCCTGCCAGCCTGCAAGAACACAACAAGATCACTGAAAAAAAGTATCTGGTACTGAATAAAGAATCCCAGGAAAAGCTAATAATTAAAGTGAACCAATCTATTGAAATGAGTCACTTTGGATATTGGCAATTTGTGTTTTTCTCATCCAACCTATTGTAAGGAAGTCAGACTTTCATCCATAAATCTACATTAGGCCAGAAGCAGAGCTAAATCACCTTTACAGCACTGAATATGAGCTCAACCGACAAAAAGAAGACCCCCCCCCCCGGAAATACTATAAATAAATAAATGAATGAATGTAAGAACAAATATGCCTCCAGCATCCCTGGAAACTTTGCCAGGGCCTGCCAGTCAGTGACTACGTTGAAAGTCATTTCTACACGCTGCCTACACATGGAAGCCACCAATGAACTGAAAGGGAGCACATCTGCCTCACCACACAAGCTGATGTCACATTGCACCCACTCTGTCGCTAAGCCTACTACTTCTAGCCCCAGGCAGTCCTGTGGGCCATGATTCAAGACCCTTTACACTCCTGGCAGCTACCTTTTTATTAATGCAACACAGAGGAGGACATTATTTTGACAGTATGCCTGTCAAAAAAGGTTTCAAGTCCCACCACGGAACAGAAGCATTTTTTGGAGAATTGGCCAAAGACAGGGGTGAAGAAGATGCTTGTGGGCAGCCAAAATCACACTGGAGCTATACGGTAGGGAAGCAGACCATGAGAGTTTGAATCACACTAAAGAGAAGCATCAACATTCGCCTTCTCTCTCTGTCATCTTCATGACTTAAAAAAACAAAAACTTGTTATTCAGAAGCAAGAGAAATCTCTGAAAGCACCCAGATTGAAAGCATTATGGAGTTGCTTCTTAAGCACTCAGTGAAAGACAGGTACACCACAGAGCATTTATCTTGCTTTGCCATACCCAAGAGGCCCAAATCTAAATCTATACTTTAGATTCAGAGATCTATGACTGAAATCTACCTAGGTGGCCTTTACTAATGCCAAAGACAACACACCAATGTTAGTCTATTTGTTAAGTCTTTACATTTGGAAAATCTAGATAGAAATATCTGCTAGGTGTTTAATGAAACAGAATAGAACCAATTATCTGTAAACACATACACGTTAGCCAAAGAATACATGGAACCTTATTGTATTGCATAATAATGAAAGGGCAGATAATCTATAAAAATTTAAAGTTATCAGATGGTGTTCATAAGCATGCAGCTCACATTGCCATCTCACTGGAAGTCTAGATTATTTATATGTTTTTGAATAATCGTCTGTATCCATCTGTAATTATTACTATTTTATTTTATACCTTCCTCCTGTAAGAGAGCAGTGTACAAAAAAAGCTTAAAATCTTCAGTAAAAACAGTGAGATAACTCAATATATTCAGCTGCTTCCTTCTGTTTCATAACAGGTACTTAACAAACAGATTTTGCAGGTTTCCACTCACTATGGTTATTGTTATATTATTGTGTTTTAATGTTTTATTATTCTCTAGATGTTTTATTATATTTTAGTGTGTTGTAAACTATCATGGTTTGTAAAGATTCAGTGACATATTAATTTGATTTGCCTTGAGGCATTCTGAATTGGCAGCTTATAAAATGTATTTAAAAAAACCCTGTAGTAGCAACTGTAAACCTATAACAAGAAGATTATTTTAATGAATTAAAAACATATATAAGATGCAATTTGTACAGGACATCTGAATGCATGTGGAAATCAGAATTAATAGCCTCTGCTGGCTCAGTTCCTGGCTTATTTACTTAAAAATAACTTCCTTCTGTTCATTTTATTATCGTACACAGGATAAATGAGTTTTTGTAGCCTTTAACACAGAAACTGTATTATTGTTTAATCTCCCCCAGCAGCAACACTACCTTGCTTTCTATCCCAACAAGTTTATTCAGAGTACAGAAACGACATAGTTCCAAAGCTTCTTTTTAACTTTTAATGTAAAAAGAGAGTGGCAAAACAACAAAGAAGGATTGAGAATAATGTGAAATTAGTTTTCATTCTTGTCTAATCAAGTACATTCTAGAGATGTTATGGGGTCACATCATTCACTTCCATTAATCTTTAACATTCACAAACAGTTCAGAAACTTTTTCCTGCTGAAGACCAACAAAAGTCAGGAAGTTACACAAGGACTAGTTTTGATTCCTTGTTTATGAATCATTCTACTGTTGTTGGAAATCATCTGCTTCACTGAAGTTGCATATCAACCTGGATTCTTCTCTCCTCCTCGTCATTTGTGTAAAACCGCTCGCTCGTCTCCCCATCCTGGGACCTTAAGCCAGCACACCCTATTTCATACAAATCTGAGACATGGGTCTACAGAGCCAAGAGCCAAAGAGGAAACAACAGTGATGCTCAGGAAAGGATGGAAGGTCGGTCAAAACACAGCACACCAGCGACTACAGACTCACCTCCAGACCAAATCCCAGAAACTGCTTCCAGTGAAGCTTCAGACCCCCCACCCTTTATTTTTAAATAGGGCTACAACACATCTCATGCTTGCTGAGGACCACCACAGCTTAGGCAACCCTGAGGACCCCCCAGGGGAAGACCCCGTTCCGGCAACCCAGCATCAGCTTCTTAGCCCCCAGCAGCCTACAAGCCCTAAATTACTGCCTCCCCTCTATGCGAATCGACTCCAGCGTAAACAACTTAGGCAAGAACGATGACGAAGGCCCTTCCTCTTCCTCCGGCGGCGGCCGGAGACTAACCACCATCAGCCCTATTTCTGGCTCCCTCCCATTTGGGGCGCGGGGGGGCTTCCCCCCCGGTAGCCGCGTTCATGCGACACGCTGACCCAGAAGCCAACTGCGGTTGGGCTGAGCCTGTAGCTGGGTGAGCACACGCGGAGAGAACCGACCAGGGCGTCCCCGACCCGGATCCCGCTTGTTGACACGCGTCTATGCGCACACACGACCCTTCGGAATTCCACGCCGGCCACACAGCCCAGGGCCGCCTAAATGACGTTCTCCCTCGGCCGAGAGGCTTTTCTCCACTGCCTGCCCCTCAGAGGCGCCGAGGGCGGGGGGATCCGATGGCCCTTCCCCCCGTCACCGTCGGAGGGACCCGCAGAAACGCTGAGGGCCCTTTCCCTCGAAGTCGGCGTGCCCTCGCTCACCCCCTCGGCCATGCTCGCCGTCCCGGACGCTTCTGTCTCAGTGGCCACAGAGGGGTAAAGCGCCGCCTCCCTCCCTCGCCCGCTCCGAGGCTTCTCCTCAGCAGGCCGGCTCGCCAGTCCCGATTTCCCCGCCCCTTTGGCGTCATGGGCCACCGAGGGGTGCCGGGAACGTGGAGGACTCGGCCAGAGGCGTGGGAGAGGAAAGGAGGGAAGCCCCAAGGGCACTGCGCGTGCGCGTCGCCTACGCTTGGCGTCACCGCCTCCTGCACCCCCCCCTCTGCTCCCTGCGCGCGCGGCGCCCAAGAGCTTGCGCGCGCCTACCCGCCTGCAGAATCCGTTTCCTGCGCTGGCGGTGGAGCGCGGTCGCGGGGCCACGCATGCGCCCTTCTGTCCTCAGGCCGGCGAAGCCGCCATTTGTAACGGCTGTTTTGGGTGAGGACGACGCCTCCTTTGGGTCCGGCTTGGCACCAGCCTGAGGCAGACATTCGGGGGGGGGGGCTCCCCGTGTCATTAGCAAATAAACACATGCAGTTCATAAATAAAGGCCTTGCAGACAGATCGTCCTAAAACCCAGTGATGGAAATCAGGGATCCTTACAAGCCTGCAAAACAGGGAAGCCCCGGGTGATTCAGCTGTCCCGGTGGATCCTTCAGCCTGCTTCACGCCCTGTCCTGGTTTGCTTAACTAGGATTTCTTGAGTAAGCCACAGTTGGCTTCACACTAGAGTACAACTGGAAAGCCCAACCATGATTCACAGAACAAACCAAGGTGACCCCAAAGGAGCCACATGTTGGCTTCGCACAAGATGTCTCCAGCTCCCGGAATGGGAGTGAATAACAAGCAAAGGGAGCCGAGGAAGAAATGAGGTTTCCTCCTCCGTCACAGCCTTTACAAGGGCCTGGCGGTAGAAGCCCAAGCTCTGGCATATGACCAATGTGCCACCTGGATTTAGGACAATAAATGCTGGGTTAAGCTGGGCCTTGGCCTGATCCAGCAGAGCTAATCTTAAAATCATCCACAGGAGCAATTCACTAACTGCACGAGAAAGCAGAAAGTTTCACTCGTATGGCAGACATCGCTTCACCTCAAACTTTTAAATTGCAACAATTCCTACATTCAGCTTGTTGGAAGAATATCTTCCCTATTAAATTGCAGGTAGTGCTGAGCTGATTTTAAATTCTGCAATTTCATCTGTAGCTATGGAATGGCTTGTATATGCATTTTAAAGTTTTTCCTTTACCTTGAAAAACTAAAACAATACCTTTTTTAAAAAGCTTATAAAGTCATTTTGTAAGTCAGGTGGCATATACATTTAAAATATTATTATAATTTCCAGTTTTTAGGAACCTAAACAGGAACTGCTTTGGATACCAATGATACGAGAAGCCACAATTCTTGATTAAAGAGAATCACACACAACTGGGAATAAGACGGCAGGCACAAGATACCGCACTGTGCTTTCTGACCCTTCTCATGCAAGGTTTCACACACAGGTTTGCAATAGGCTTCTCTTGGTTTGGGCTTAGCATAATATGGAAGGATCCCACCTTTCCAGTTTTCACCCAGTTCAGCAACAGTAGGGAGAAACTGTTGCAAAGTGAAAAAGTCCATTATCGGGAAAGCTGTTCAGATCTCATTATAAAGATGGCTCTTTGAACAGTAATTAAACCATTATCTCTCCCCCGAGAAGTGCCGAAGTGATTCTACCAGGGGAGAACACTCGGTTGCATTATGGAAGCAATTCAGAAAACGAGATGGTGAAAGAAAATTTGGGTTATTCATCTCTGTGACAACAACATAAAAACCTGAATGGATGGTTTTCCTTATTTTTCACAATAAGAAAAAAATACAAAAGATAGTATAATCTTTTGAAGGTGGACTGGACTGGTTGCACCTGGCAGCCTGCAGCCCCTCTCATACAAACGATGAGCAAACATGGTTTTGGCACTAGATTATGATTGTCTTGGTTTTAGCAATAGCTTTTTTTTTTTTTTGGCCAAGATTAGGAAGACTAAGATTGGCCTCTAGAATTGCTGACTTTTGTCTACTGCCTGTCTAGTGGATTTTATGAAAGGGAAATCAGGCTCTAATTTAGCATCTACATCTCTAACAAATTTTTAGGTCTTATTAGTTTTTTTTAACTGCTTGGTGCCATGTTTTTCTCACCTTGTTCTTGCTGGATAAGGAGGTTCCATACAAAGATAGAACAGGACATTCTGTTTCCTGAGATCTAAAGGAAGCTCTTTGACACCAGTTAAGGATTAAATTTTTGAAAACTACTTAATGGACCAATCAGAAGAAAGTGACTAATGCTTGACTTCCCATTCATTGCTCTGACCCACTGGTTGAACCCCCATATTACATAACTCCCAATTTTACCCCCATTCCAGCTCAGGAAAAATTATATTTACACCCGTCTATTTAGCACTGCCGCAAACAGCCCTTCCACCAGCGGCAAAGATCCACAAGTAAGGGGAAAAAAGGGATATTGAGAATGGTCCCCAAATTAAATACACATTTTTTTCCTTTGCCACAGTACAGCTCGTCTGTATGTTTACAAAGCAATCCCTGTAGGAGCAAAGGCTCGTTCTGCCCGAGTGAAGGAATCCACCGCTGGGCCTGGGATCTGTATTAGGAAGGAGCCGCAAGCAGATTTTCTAGGTGCAAGGTTCTTATTTTTTGTAGCAGGACTCCAGTCCAATCCGGCACAGCGACCAAACGCGAAGGACTATAGAAAACAGAAGATAGGCAAGAATGCGAGCGCCTCCAAACAGCCGACTCGGGCTGGGCTTGAGAGGCGACCGACTTGGAGACGAGCCGGCGGCAGCCCGGTGTGCGGGCAGGAGCCGGGCAACGGCGCTGGCGCTGGCAGCGGGCCGCCCGGGCGGGCGCAGCTGGACCAGCCCCGCATAGATGCGCTCGGAAGGGCCGCCGCCTGGAGCAGCACGTGCGAACCGAAGGCCCCCGAGGCGCCCCCAGCTCCGCGAGCGGGCCGCGGCCATTGCGGGTGCCCGGGCCTCCCGCCTCGAGAGCCCGGCGGGGATGCGGCAGCGCCCGGGAGGGAGGGAGGCTCCGCGGCCTTCCCGGAGACGCGAGGGCCGGCGGAGCTGCGAGAACGGGGCGCCACGTTGGGCTCCAGGAACACGTGGAAGGCGCCTTCGGCCTCCGTGGCAGCGAGCTGCGGCGCAGCCCGATCCCACCAAGGCCCCGATCCCGAGAAGATCGCCCGGGGAGGCCTCTCCGGAAGCAGATGGCTTCCTTGCGAGCAAGCTTGCGGGGGGGCAGGAAGGGCTGGAGCTGCGGCGCCCCCAGCTCGGGACGGCCGAGCCCCGCGCGCCCGCTTCAGCCCCGCCACGCAGGCAGCGCGCCCGATTCCGCGGGAGGAGAGGCCGCGGAGGTTCGCGGGAGCTTTCCGAAGCGCGAGACGGGAGCAGAAAGGGTCCTTCCGCTCTGGAACGATACCCTGGAGGGCCCCGTGAAGGCGCGCACAAGGGCGCGGGCGCCACGTTCCCACGACGCGGGCCCGACCCACGCCCGCATCTCCCCGACCCCTTTGCGGAGAGACGCCGCCGGCCCCGCGTTCGCCTTAGCCCCGCCCCCCGGCTGCCAATCATCCCTACAAGGCGACGAAGCCGCGAGCGCCACTCGGCTCCCCGCCCTGCCGCAGCGCGGTCCCCGCCCCCCGCCCCCTATGCAAATCGCGGCATAATCGGCGGCCAATGGCGCGCGCGCTGCGGTCACGTGCGCCCGCTCCCCTCCCCCGGGGGCGGGGCCGGCCGCCGCCGCCGCCGCCGAGGAAAGCGAGCGAGCGAGCGAAGTTGGGAGCCGCTCAGTGACTCCCGGCGGCCGGAGCGGAGGGGTCGCCCAGGCGGAGCGGCGCTGGCGGGGCGGGCAGGGGCGTCCGGCCGGAGCAGGAGCGGGCGCGGCGGAGCCGGTGGGGGAGCGCGGAGGCGGCGAGGCGGCGGCCCCTCCGCCGCCTGGGCCCTCGCCCGTTGCCGCAGGGCTCGCCCGGACCATGCCGATCCTCCTTTTCCTCATAGACACGTCCGCCTCCATGAACCAGCGGGCGTATCTGGGCACCAGCTACCTGGACGTCGCCAAGGGCGCCGTCGAGCTCTTCATGAAGGTGGGGCCCGCGCGGAGGCGCCCGCGCCCTCCCTCCCCGAGCCTGACGTGTCCCTCCAAACACGTTCACACGCACACCGGCCCCTCACGCGTGTCGCCGCCCGGCGCCCGCCCGCCCGCCCGCCCGCCTCGGCGCCGCTCACTCGCCCTCTCTCTCTCCCCTCTCTCTCCGCAGCTGCGGGCCCGCGACCCGGCCAGCCGCGGCGACAGGTACATGCTGGTCACCTTCGACGAGGCGCCTTATTGCATCAAGGTAAGGAACGGGCGCGGCGGGAGGGCGGCCCCCTCGCCCCCCTCGCCCCCCGGCGCGAGCGCGGCCGGGCGCGGCGGCGGCCCCGGGGGCGCAGCCTGCGAAGATGGCGGACATTTTGCTTTTGTATGGAGGCGAGCGAGAGGCTGAGGGCGCTGCTGAGATGGAGGCGGAGGAGCGCCAGCCCGGGCCCGCCCGCCCGCCGCCCCACCACGCGGCGGCGCCGCCTCCGCCTCGCCCGCCCGCCGGCCCGCCGGGGAGGGGGCGCCGGCTCCGCTCCAGGGACGCGGACCCGTTCCCACGGGTGCCCCCAGCACGTGCGCGCGGCGCGGCGCGCCTCGGCCTTCCCGTCGGATGACCTCCAGCGGCGGCGGCGGCGGCGGCAGAAGCAAGACAAGCTCTCCATCATCCCCAGCTGGCCTGGCCTTGGAGGGGAAGGGGGGCGCGGGAGGGGAGGGGAGGGGGTGGGGTGGTCCCGGGGGAGTCAGGGCTGATCTCTGAAGGTCACCAGGGTGCAGGAGGCTGCAAAAGACAGGTACTTGCCCAGGTGTACACCTGCACGGCTAATTCAGCCTAAATAATAAGGATAGTAACCACATGAACAGGAGCATCGGAGTTCATAAGGAAGGCGCTCCACCTTCTCTCGTCCTCACCTTCTCTGGGCATCCCCACACACGCATTCGTTCCCTACCATGTCAGCAGGGAGGACGTGCTGCGTTTCTACAGGACACTTGCGCTTACTCTGTCCCCCAGAGCAGTTTCTTCCATCTCTGTTGAGCCTTGATTTACGGCATCCCCTCCTCACTGTGGCTTAAGACCATTGGCCCAGCCCTGGGGGGCTCCAGATAGAGAAACCGTGATAAAAAGTCCAAAATTTCCCTGACCTATTTTTCCCATGAGGTGGGCTTCCCTTGTGTTTGGAGGAGAGCAGCCTTCTGTGATAAAAGCGCACAATAAAATGCTTCCCGTGTAGTAATGTTCCATAGGGTTGCTTGGAAGCATAATCTGAATTCTGTGCAGCTTGGTTAAGGGTACAGTTTCTTGATTAAATAAAGTAGTTTTTGCCTTGGATTTTGTCCTTTCACTACCTATTTCATCATCCTGAATTCTAAACTGAATAAGGATCACTCTTTAAGTGTTTTACATTACAGTTTTGATAAATACTAGATAAAATATTGCATATTTTAGTCTCCTTGTTGAAATAGGGGCCTGTTATGATCATACGTGGCAATCAGTGTTTGTCAAGCACTTGTACAAACAATTTTCTATCTCTTTTCCACCTTCCTTAAAAGGAGCTCCTGGTTAGATAATTTTTCACACCTTTCTAATTCGTTTCCACATCCTTCACTTCAAGAGAGATACTACCAGCATAACTGCATCCTAGGCATGGGGCCTTGCTATAGCCTTCTCCCTCTCCTATGGCAGCCAGCTAATGTGACATGCATTTTCATTGACAGGGTGAAGAGGGAGAAATAGATCCAGAGCTGCCATTTCCAGCAGCAGTTCTGTGGCTTTCCTTGCTGACATCCTTTCTTTTTGTTCTGGGCCCAAAGGCATCTGTCTTTCAGATCAAGCTTTCTGTTTCTGGGAAAGTCCTCTTCCTAAATTTCTGTTCCTCCTATTTCCTTGTTGCTAATCCCACCTCTTTCTGCATAAACAGAAGACCTTTCTTATGGAGTTCAGTCTTTCTGAGAGAAGGAGAATATTTAACATACTGTGTATTCCTTCTAGTTTCTTTGGTTGAAAATGAACTGTAAAGTTTGCTTCTTTCTAAGAAAAGAATTCTCTGCTAGTAGCCTGTTTTTACATTCTTTCTTGTACAGAGCTTAAAATTGCCTATATTACAATAAGATTTCCGATAAAAAAAGGACCTCAAGTGCTGCAATGTTGCCCCTTGGCCACATTCTCAAAAGAGCCAAAATGAAACAATTCTTTGGTAGCATTTTCAAAATCTTAAACTCCAGGATGCACTTATGCAATAAGAGAAAATGGAATCTGGACTGAGAATTTATCCTAAATTCTTGGAACAGCATCCAGAAGCATGTTTCTCTTGCCCTTCTACTGTGAATTGATCACAAGTCATAAAATCAGGCACCCAGGCCTCCATTTTGGAACTGACACCACTGGGGTGATCGTGTCTTTTGTATTTTGCTTCCTTTCACTTTGCATCCAGAGAAAACAATTTTCTCTGTATTCTTGTTAATAACACTTGCTCCAAACAACTAGGAATGCCTGCTGTTACAACTTCACTTACGGTTGTGCATCTGTTTGGTGTTACTGCTAATCCAAACATGTTGAAAATGTATCCAAGAATAATTGTCCGTTTCAGTAGCTCTCTTTGAAATATACTACAAGAGTTCTTACTTAAAAACTTTTAGCTTTGGAGTCTCCAGAAATTTGGGGTCTTGATTTCTTAATTGTTCTCCAAAAATGATTTATTTTGTGTTGTTAGCAAAAAATAAGACTCTATGGAATTATTTATTTATTAGTCAGAGGGATTCCTGTCACTCTGGAAATGAACTTATGTTTATATATTTGTAGTTTTCAGAAGTTTCACTATCATTTGCGTTGTTATTTTTACAGCCGTTCTTCGTCTTTCAAGAAGAATTGAGAGTCAGAAAAAGTGGGTTGCTCAGGGCCACCTACTGAGCCCGTTGTTGAACTTGAACAGAGGAAACCAAGGGATGTGGTTCTACTTTTCCTGGAAAAAAAGATACACTTAAACAGTACAATCAGCTCCCTTAAAACACTGAAAAGACTTCAACCACACTTCCATTTTTTTGCCCATGTTCCTAAACAGCCCTCTTTAAGTTTTCTTTGCCACCAATTCTTATTAAATTGAGTTGAGGTTGGTAGTGATCCCCCAGTATGCCAGCACTCCAAAGACATTAAAATGGCACTTTTGTTCTAGTAGACTGCCAATCCCATAATTAGGATTGAGAATAAATTTCTTGCTAAGCTTGTTACAAAGGCTTTGGTGCTGTTGGCGGTGGAAGTAGAAGAAAAATACCAAATATGAGCACACAACACAGACAAAATCATAATGTAGCTGCTGACACCAAATTAAGTATTAGTTGTGATCCTGCAGCCATGCTGTTGAAGCAAGTGAGCCAGTAGATGTAAAGGCTTTATCCGTGATTGATGACATACGTAGCCAATATATATGCAATCATTTCCCTAAGTTTTTAGGCTGCACTTAAAAGTTTTGGTCATTGCTTGCCTCAACCACTAACAGTCTAGTTGGTGCAAATGTTATTAATTGTAGTGCCAGTAGCTGATCTGTAAGAGAAGGATAACTTCAAATGTTTCTAGGACAGCTTCTTTATAAGACCCACATTTCTCAATAGAAAGTGTATAGCAAGTGCTATATTGTGTGGGATATAAGGAGCAATGATCATTAGAAAGGGGTGTAATGGATGGCTGGTGGCAGACTTTGGAGAATATTGCAAAGGACCAACCGTCCCCTCTTTTGTTGTCCAAGTCATGTGATGATCTTTGGCCTGTGAGGCACAGGAAGGCTGTCCCTTCCTACCAGTGCACACATCAGTCTTAATTTGTTGCTAAACTCTCAAATAGTGCCATTGAGTTCATCTAAGAAATTCCCCAAAGCAGATCTATAGTCAGTCAATTTCATTGAATAACCCTACTTTTTGGTGGGTTGAGACAGTAATTTCTTGTCAACATGATGAAAATGTTTTTAGCTTCTGTTCGTAGGTTTTGGTCTTCAATTATTTTTATGCATATGTTTTAACAGTTCCAATAGAAATGGAACACCCTGCACTTTGAAGGCTCTTTGGAGTTTTAGAACTATTGGGCAATGCTGTGTAATAAACAAGCATTTGAAGAGCAGGAAGGCATCCATGCACATCTTCATATCTATTTTCTTGAATTCACTATCTTCTTGTGCCCAGACCCGTAATCTATACCAAAATTTGGAATGGCCCAGCAATTTGGAAATTGGATGTAGCAGCACTGCACTGGTTTCCTCTAGTGCTCTGACGTCTGTGCGGGAGTTGGATATAGTTATACAATGCCTGAAAGGAAAAATGGCAGTATATCTGAGTAGCCCCTCTGCCTTGCATTGCCTGAATTGAAAAGGTATCCTTTTGTAGCGCTCTCTCCAGAAGGTGTTCCTCTTTTGAGGTTATACAACTGCCTTCCCCTCAAGGCAAGTACACCATTGAATATGTCTGCTGGAAGAAGATTCTTCAGAGGGGGAGATTGGTTGTGCCTTTGCTAACATTGTGAGATTGGCACAAATCTCAGCCATCCTTTGGAATTGCAGTTTTGTAATAATTGACACTTAAAATAATTTAGCACTTCCCAAAAACTCCTATTTGTAATAATTGACAGTGGATGAAAAAACTATTCCATGTTCTTTCAACCTAATCTATTTGGTTCAAGCTCTGTTCTTTTTTCCCTTTGGAACACCTGTGTTTCTGGGATGGACTAGTTCAGAATTAAAACGTTTGGGGGTGAAACAGGTCTTGCAGAGCAGAAATGTCTATAGATAGTACTCTTAGCAGTTCATGAAACAAATAGAGGGGGCATGGAAGAGACTGCACGATTGGTGAAAGAAACTGATCACCAGAAACCAAACTGAAGGCCTCTGCAGAGGTTAACTGTGGAGGGTGCAGTGATACATCTGCATTTTGGCTGCACGCAAACTTGTGCATGAGCTCTGAACTGGCTTTGGTTCACACCTCTGGGTCCTCCTACATCTGCTGCTGCTGCTGCTCAGAGAGCCGGCTGCTGGCAATACTTGTTCTGGCTAGTCTCTCCGGATCTGTCATTGGAAAGTTCTTTTGACTCTCTGGTCAGGATGACTCTTCCTGTTTTTTTTCCAAAGCTGCTTGCATTTTATGCCTGGAAATGGAGTAGACATTCTTTATGTAAGTGGCAGCTGAAAATGGAATTTAGTTTCTTTAACTCTTCATGGCAAATCAGCGTATTCTTTCTGGAGAAATACAAACTCTGTCACACGTGAGCAATTTGGGGAGTTTCATAACTCCCCAAAATACGTGCTGTTGTATTTGCAGTGGTTCTGGCATCAGAAATACCATTTGTGAAACTTGGGAGCTGCCTTTGGATGTGGAATTGCATGTAAACTCCCTTTGTGAAATTAGTAACTGATAGTGAAGGAGTGAATTCAGATCACAGAGTTAATTCTGAAAAATGTGTTTGGAGAGGCATTTCTTAAATCTGCAGAGAGCTCTTTGATCATCTCCCCACACTCAACCAAAACATCTTGATTTCAGTGTCCCTCACGCCTTTAAAACACTGGCCAGGAACAGTTCTAAAAATAAAAATAGGACAACTATAGAATTGAAGTAATAAGATCAAAATAAATGATATTTTAAATATCCTGTCAGCGGGGGGGGGGCTGAAAAGGCAAGTCCTCTGCAGCTCATCCCCTCTTAAGACACTGCAATATTTGTTTGAGAACAGTGCCTATTACTTTTCTAAGCTTTCTGAAAGCACAGTTTTGCCTGCCTTAAGAATTTAATGTACATACATTTACCTTTATTTTTATGGCTTCTTGAGAAGATTAAATCTTGCCTAACACAGTACTAAATGTTGGTTTCCTGAGGAGCAGAAAGATTATCTTTAAGTATTAGAAATACAGTCTCCTCTGTTTGCCTCTGCCTAAAAAAACAACTTTGGTTGGCGGGTTTTCTTCCCTCAGCCTCATTGTCACATGAGTTGGGACCCTCTGGGGTTCACAGCCTGTGGGGACAGTTAAACCTTCCGTCACAAATGCAGTTTTCCCAATCACTCCCTGCATGATAATTAAGTTCAGAGAACAACTTTCAGGGCACTGGGAAATAGATCCAGGGCTAAGGCATCATGGAGCAGAAGCTCTTCTGGCGAATACAGGTTCTTGTGGATACCCCGTCTTGCCTTCTAGCAGCTGCTCCAAAATCACTGATTTTGGACAAGGAGAGAAGGAAACGGAGCAAAATTTTCCAATCCATAGCTGAAGAAAAATGTTATCAAGACTAATGTGTTAGATACAGGCCTTTTTGGGGTGGACGTTAAGAGCAGAAACAGCACAAATTATTATAGTTTTCTGTTCTGTGACCATTCCCAGCAAGTACAGAAGGCCTGACATCTTTTTGTGGCAAAGGAGGATTGCAGACAAGTCTTCAGGCCCTCCTAGATTAAAAGAAAGGCCAATAGCTTTATGATTCAGTCTGACTGTATTTGAGCGCACTTAAAATTTGAGCAGGGAATGGAATTTCTTGTACCGTTTCATGATAGAACCTTTCCAGCTGGCCCATACACTTCTCCGGTGACTACTTCCTGTTTCTATCTCTTTTTCTTACGTTAATTTGTAGGGAGGGATACTCCCCCACCACCTCTTCAACAGGTCTTTCCACTCTGTCCTTAGTCTCTCCCACACTGGTTTCTGACCTTTGGAAGTATGATGTGGAAGGCATGTATTGTTTCTCGACATAGCTGCATGGTGGTGTGTCCGTTCCTCTGGGTGTGGAGTTTTTAATTAATGCTTGCAAAACTAGGTGTTGCAAGTTTTCAAAGAGCCCCACATACCAAAAGCCATTTGGCGAAAACTTGCCCATGGCATATTTTTCCTGTAATTGCCGGGTGCCATCTTGTTAGTCTATGGAGATATAGCTGCTAGAGCATCAAGGCCTAATGAAACTGGATCTTCAGAAGGCCTAGGATCTGGCTGCTGAAATAAAATCAATGAGGGGGAGACAACCCTTTCTGGCAATTTGCCTACTTACCATGGCGGACCCTCCTTGTTTTTCAGTCTGCCATCCTAGGCACACCTCTGTGGTTATTTTTCTCTGCTGGTAGGAGCACTTGTTGTCTCTTCATTTGCAAAGCCCTAGCTTCTAACAGCCTGAAATAGATGTCACCTTTTTTGGTTCTTGTCAGGCTGCGATGGTGGATTTAAAGGGCTCTTTTTCCATTTAAAAGAATGTAATGGATGAATTATAGTGGGTTTTTTCCCCATGTTGCAAGTTGATTCTAACCAAAAGGCAAATTGCCAGCATTGAAACTCAGATCAGGAGTGATCTATGCCCTGCCTTCAGGTGTTCATGACTGAGCAAATACATTTTTAACATTTTTAATTCAATTTCTGTCTGTTCAGACTGAATGCTCAGGAGAGTTTATCTACTGTATTGTTTTGCAGGTTATTCATAACTTCCTGGTGCTCTAGGCAAGAGGGAGAAAGAGAAGTTGGTGTCTCTAAAAGTCCTGTATTCATACCATCTTTCTAGCCCCTGTTGAGGTTGTCTATGTGGCATCAAGTAATGTCCCTGGTATAATATGGTGTACATGGTGTCAGATAACTGAATTGTATTTGATGTATTTAGAATATTGCAAGTAATGAGACCATGGTTACTCAGATTTTTAATAGTATACACTGAGACCTGCTTGTATAAATTTGAATAAACTTGAGCCACAATCTAATCTGACATCTCTGCAGTTGTGGTCCAACACCTGAATCACACTACCTCATATCTCTATAGCTCTCACAGAAGTGGCCTTCAGTTTGTAGTCCTTGTTCTGTATTAAAATGTTAAAAACAGTTTAAAAATGCAAATTGTTAATTTGGTCAATGTCTTGCAGTGTGTTATCTAGCTTTTGAAATGAAATGTTACATATTTCTGTATTAAGTTGCTGTCAGTAATAGATAATACTTGATTAGTGTTTAAACCAGAACAACCTTTCCAGAGAGTAATGGATTATCAAGCTCCTGGATTTTAAAGTTGTTTCTAAATAGATGTTTATGTATCTGTGCATTTATTTGGGTGGCTCCTGGTTAGTGAATTAAGTTTTTCTAAAAAACTAATTGCTGCCAGATGTTCTACTATGCACTTAGTGGATCCTTTATCAGGAGTTTTATTGAGAAAATGTTTTAGACCCAAAGACCCAACTTGCAAGATTAAAATTGGGTAGTAGCGTGGCATGGTATGAGCAGGAATTGCAAAGTTTTAAGGCACACCACTCACTCAGGTTTTCTGCATCTTAAATAGACCTACAGTTGAAGGAAAGATTGTGATTTGTAGGGTGTGGAGGGATGATGTCACAGCAGCAACTAAAAGCTTGTCCTAGATTTTTTGTAATGTTTCCACCTTCAAGCAAATGTTACAGCAACTTCAAGTTTCTCTGCGAGTTGAGAACAAAAAAGCTTAAAACTGTTTTATGATGCGCGTGCTGAGAAGCAAATCTTCCTGGGGACGGTGGATTTGCAATCATACCTCACATCCATTGATAATTAGCTTAGCTCTGTGGTAAAAAAGATGGTACTCCATCAGGTGGATATCTGGGTACAAAAATAGTCTTTATGTAGTGAACCTGGCAGAGGTTAAGGAGGAAATTGCGTTTGTGATGTCGATGGAACTTGTTTTATGGACAGCGAAAGAATGCATAGTGATTCTGGGGCTACTTATAACAGTCTGTCTGGGTTCCTTTCCTTCTCTAGTGAAAAAAGCCTGGGAAAGTTTCTCTTCTACTACTGTTTTTTAGGGGTGAAAATATTCTAGGACTGTTTACTATGAAGTAGGATGGCTGATTTGGCAGATGTTCCCTGCCCAGTGACATTTGGCAATTTAGTGTAATAGTCCTGAAAGATTAGTAGTGATTCAAAGGCTCTTTGTAACCATTCACTTAAATTAAACTTATTGGAATGAGATCTGAAAGATGCTGCTGCCAGCCATTGAAATGGGAGAAAAGTAGTATTGAGCAAGTTGCTTTGTCAGTAAAAGTTGTGGGGTTGGGAAGGGCTGGCCTGGGACTGAAATGCTTCCGATGGCTGAGCATATTTGATGCCTACCTGAACAAATTGTTCCACACACTGTTGTTTAATAAGCCAATAGTTACTCATTTTGTAGCCTTTTTCTTGACTGTCACAAAGTAAGCATGGGCTTTTGCTCTTTTTTAGGCTGGATGGAAGGAAAACCATGCCACTTTCATGAATGAACTGAAAAACCTGCAAGCATCAGGATTGACAACCCTTGGGCAGGCTCTTCGATCGTCATTTGACCTGCTGAACCTCAACAGATTAGTGTCTGGAATAGACAACTATGGGCAGGTAATAGATGCTGGCATTTAATTCCCTCGGTTCATCATCTGAAGAAGTTTTAGAGTTCTTTCGTAAACTGGACAAGAGCAGTCACTGAAGTGCTTAAAATAAATTCCGTGGGCTGCTTGGAGGCCCGCTTGGCCTGTCCAGGGAGGCTTTCCCTTTTCCCCCCTCTCAGAGCTCTTATTGTCTCTCCATGTATTCCCTTTTGCTACAGGTAGACATTTAGGATAGGTGTTTGTAGAAGACCCCCTCTGAAAGCAAGCAAAATTCAGATTTTGCCACACAATTTTGCACAATTAGTAGACCAGAATATGAGCGTGTTAGAACATAAACTTGCATCATCTCTTTGCTTATTAATTGCCATTTTGCATGCTATAAAATGGGTTTATTTTTATGCATACTGAAAAAACAGTATTTTCCTCTTTACTTGGCATGAGGTTTCTTGTTGGGGTTAATTTCAGCTGATTGGTTAATTTCAACTATGCATCCCCATTGACTCTTTGAAGTTAATTCAAAGCGTTAACTTAAGCATGTTGTTCTTTCTGTAGGGGAGGAATCCTTTTTTTTTAGAGCCGTCTATTTTAATTACCATCACAGATGGAAACAAGCTGACAAATACTTCAGGTGTCCAAGAGGAGGTAAGATGCACTACTAAACTGCTATGCTGTGAACGTGACACATTTGCTGTTAAAATGTTAACACTCTCCTGTGTTCATATTCTCTTATAAAGGAATCAAAGACTAATAAAAAATGCAGGATTGCTTATTTTGTTCATGTTGTGCTCTTTCTCTATGATCCTCAAAGATGTGGTAGGCTGTTACAAACCTGTAAGATAGGCAAGTCTGGGAGAAAATAAGAATGTAGGAATCTGCCTGAGATAGCCAGGCCTCCTTCTAGCTGAATACAGTCTGCTCTGCCTGGGTTCAGTTTTTCAAGCAGGGGTCTCTCAGCTGTGGGGTTGTGCCAGAAACTTTACGTATGATGAGTATGTGCTCTGCTACTGAGCTACAAAGATTTCCCTGCAGAGCGGAATCTTGCTCAGGTTCCCCTGAATGCTTCATCTCTGGCTGTGTCTAAAGGAAACCCTCCAGTGGTCACACCAGAGCAGCCATTGCTGGAAACAAATCTGTGTTCAGCGAATAGCAGAAAACTGATTTGGCTCACATTTGCTTTTTAAGTCCTAGCAGAACCTTAGCTAAAATGCCTCTCTCATTCTTTCTAGCTTCATCTTCCTCTGAATTCCCCCCTGCCTGGTAGTGAGCTAACCAAAGAACCATTTCGCTGGGATCAAAGACTGTTTGCCCTTGTGCTGCGCTTGCCTGGAGCCTCTTCAGCGGAACCGGAACAGCTAGGGAGCGTTCCCACAGATGAGTCTGCCATCACGCAGATGTGTGAAGTCACTGGAGGTAGCTAGTTTTCACGGTTTACAAATCTAAATCATTCTGCTTGGAATTAATGTCAGATTCTGGTCAGAGCAGACAAGGTTGAACTTCAGTTGGCTCAAATACATCTCTCTTGGGGGCTGTGTCTGGCCTTTCTCTCCTCACAATCTGTGCTGGCTTTCTTGGAACATTAGTACCGCAGCTCCAAAGCTGTAGTCCTTGTTGAATTTATGAAGAATGACTTTGTATTTTCTAATCTTCCAGTAAACCCTACCCTTCTGAAGGCCTTGTCAAACTTTGCTGTAACAAGCTTTGGAGAAAAATACAAACACTGGATCCCTGTTGTTCTTGTAGGGTATTTCTGCTCACCTTAAAATACAGATATTGCCCGTAGTTTTTCTACAAGAAGCATCATGTACATTCAAGACTCCCTTTGTATAAAATTTTGCCTTCTGCCTACTTTTGGGAAACAGTTCTCTTGTGAGATAAGATTAGAGAGAGCCACTTTATAAACATTGAATTAAAAATCACGTCATTATGTGATGTGGAATTATGCTTGAGTCATCTCTTTTGCATTTGTATTTGTGTCAAATGAAACATTCACTATTTTGGTCAGGCCAGATTTGAAACGTGAAAGACATAAATGCTATTGACAAGTGAGCATTGTATTCCCTTGTCACCATATTTAAGCCTTTCCATGCAGAACTCTTTCCAGAACGGGATCTGATAGGAATAAAAGTTATCCTCAACTTTAATCCCTTTGCAAAAGTTCCAAGTTCAATTTTTTCTAAGTACCTTTAAATGAAATTGTGCAGCCTCCCCCTTAATACGGTTCTTAAGTCTACAATACATTTTTTGTAACTTGCATAATATAAAACCTTTCTGTTTCCATGTTTTCTATTCTAGGGCGCTCATATTGCGTTCGGACACAGCGCATGTTGAACCAGTGCTTAGAATCACTTGCTCAGAAGGTTCAGAGTGGTGTGGTCATTAATTTTGAAAAATCAGGACCAGATCCTCCTCACATTGGGGAAGGTACAGTTAAAGCTTTATGTAGACCCTCAGCTTAGTAGATCTTAGTAGATTCTTCGCTGATTTCAAGTGAGGGTTTGGCCATTAAATCACTAATGCTGTGAACCGACACAAACGATATAAATCTGGTTTTGATGGACGCTCCCCTGCCCCCATCTATTACATTGAAGTTGTATTGTACTAAGATTTGTAAGCTCTATTTTGTTAACATTATTGCAAAAATCAGAGTTTATTCTCTGTACACTTAAGTTGTGTCTGATGATGCTTGTTCATTGATGGAATGGATTCCATCTCTCTCTGCATCCCTAGACCTGGTTCAGAGGAATCCTACGGACCATATCTGGGATGTCAGAGAGCAGGAAAGTGCTCTCTTGTGAGGTAAACACAAATCACGTAGCAATGCTGTATTTTTACTCCTATAGCAGGTAATTCGTTGAATACCATCTTTTATGTGTTGAAAAGCTCAGTGGAGTTTTTTTCATTACTCTGAAAATATTCTTTTAAATTTTCCTTTGTTGTAAAACCACTGAACTGTTTGTCTCCAAATGTACACTTTTGCGCATCTTTGTATCTCCCCTGCCCCAGTGTAGAGAAGATGGTTGCCCTGGTAATGCTGAGGAGCTTATTAATGTTCCATGTTTCTTACTGTTCTGTTCTTCCTTGGATTTTAGATGGACTGGTTGATGCCGCAAGGCCTATCAATTCCTTTGGTTCTCAGTCATGGCACAGCTGTCATAAACTCATCTATGTGCGTCCAAACCCTAAAACAGGCGTGCCTGTTGGCCACTGGCCAATTCCTGAATCTTTTTGGCCTGATCAGAATTCACCAACGCTGGTATGTAAGATACTGTAGGAATACTATACTCCGTAGTTGAGACAACATCCTAATGGATGTATTCCTACTACAAATTCTGACCTAACCTGAAAACCATCAAAGGGCCTACCGTTGTCCTGTCTCTCAGCTCCATACCACCTCCTGCTCTGGGGGTACTACGAACCTGTCTTTCAGATGGTTAGGTATCACATGTGAAGGACTTTGAACATATTAAAAATACTGAATAGCATCAGAGCTATTTTACTTTATAAACTGTCTGCAGAGGCTTATTGGGAGGTTTATGAAAAATTTGGAATAACTTTTGAATGTGTTGAATTAAGCTAAAATTGTTATCAATAAGTTCTTTTTGGCATGGGTAACGGATCAGGCTGAGACTTACCTTCTGCAGTGCTTCTGACTCTGCCGTTATGTCCTTTGCAGCCCCCTCGCACAGCTCATCCGGTGGTGAGGTTCTCCTGTGTGGATTGTGAGCCCATGGTGATTGATAAACTGCCATTTGACAAGTATGAGCTGGAGCCATCGCCTTTAACGCAGTACATCTTGGAACGCAAGTCATCTCATGTGTGCTGGCAGGTACTGGCATGATACATGTTGCAGAGACGTGCGCTGTGCAGATTTAAAAAGCAGTGCAGCAGCAGAGTGGTGGATTTGGAAATAGCAGAACCAACTCTGTTGGTTCTGTCCTTCATTGAGTAGCCCTTGGTTGCACACAGAGAGGCCCCAGTTCAATCCTCGGAGTCTCCTGTTGTAATTAGAAGACGTTGAAGGAAGGAACATTCTCCGCTTGCTGTCATTTAGACCAGCCATACTAATCTGAGCAGGCCTATGGTAGCCTTTCTTGAAATTTCACATGCCCAAACTTGCAGGCTTCTTGTGTTGATCAATTTCATGTGTAAGTACAAATTGCACACGGGCAAAGACATGGAATTGCATGCTGCTGAGCGAGAAGGCTGTTGATGAATTGATAGGAAGTTCCATTTCTCTGCCTGTGGTAGTGGTGGGGGGGGGAGACAACGTGAGTCCTCTGCATTTTACTTGGTCCTGAGACTCCCTGCAGCTTCTCCTCTCCCTGTCAAGCCCATTAGACAGAACAGTTGGCCCTCTCGACAACTGTAACGTAAGTCTCCAAATGCTAGTAACATAGTTTAAAAGAGCAAAAGAAAATTATTAAAACCCTCTTCCAGGAAAAAAAAATACTTGTCTTTCTCATTAATATGAGTGTCAACTGATAACGTGAGAATTGTTTGACAGGTTATTATAAAAAATGAGATGGTGGGCTAACTAGAATTAGAAAGCTCCATTGGGCACTAGTCTTAGTGTGTTAAAGTGATTTTTGATAGTATAATTTGATAAATATGGGAGATTGAGAATCAAACTCTCTCCAGACTATTTTTGTTCTAACATATATAATGATTTTTCCCAGTCTGCTCCTTTTTGGATACACAGGAGTACTCATTGCTATCAATGGCCACGTTGCTCATTGCTATCAATGCTCATTGCTATCAATGGCCACATTGGATGGGTATTTTTGGAGTTGTAGTTTGGCACATCTGTCATGCACTGTGCTGGGAAAGTTTGCTGTCAGTTCACTAGATAAAATCAGTAGAAATTTGAATCATAGGACATGAAGCAGCAGTCATCTCTTTATAAAATATGGTGGGCTCTTGCCTCACAAACATACATCATACAGTACTTTTTATGTTTACACCTGGATTATTTTTTACAACTTATTTTTTAATAGTGAGCCAGACACTCTGTTTCACCTGGTGTATCTACTTTTTCCCTTCCCTTGTTCTTCCTTCCTAGGTATTTGTGAGCAGTAGTGGAAAATACAGTGAGCTCGGACATCCCTTTGGGTATTTAAAGGCCAGCACCAGTCTGACCTGTGTGAATCTCTATGTGATGCCTTATAACTACCCTGTCCTGCTTCCTCTGCTCGGTGAGTAATGCCCCGCCCGGCCACCCCACTGAACCGTAGGAAGGTAGTCTCGTCTGTCTATATTTGTCCGTGATGTATGTTTGCCAGCCGTTTTCTTAAACGGGATGGGAACCAGAGTGTTGCAAACTGCTACGTTGGGAGAAGAGGATTTTTACACCCCCTCTCCCTTTTTTTCTCTGCAGCAGAGGAGGAGAGCCACCTGCTGCCAGTGCATGTTTGATGCTGCTCACCTCCTAGACTCGTAGCTTCTTCCTTAATTGGAGTAAGGTTCAACCTCCATTCTTTTCCCTCTTTCAGGCTGTGGTGTCTACATTTCTTGCAGCAGCATGTATAGCCCTGTGTTTTGTTTTCATTTGAGAACTTGGGCTCAGCATTTCCAAGGGTTTATGTAGGGGAGAAAAAAAACTTGCTGTTCCTTTCTTTTGCAAGAAATAAGCACCTTATCTCTGGGTGGATTTATTTCACAGATTTATTTTAGCCTGGATCCTGACTTTCAGTCTGAAGGAAACCCAGGTCGCCTTGTCCTGCTGCGTTACAATTTTTGGTTCCTAAAGCAGAATGTCTGGGTAGAAAGAGAGTCAGTTTTGTTTAAACCTGAGTTTGGGCTCCATGTTTGAACTTGAATGTCTCTGGATGGCCTCTGGCAAGTTCGACACGTGCATCCTTCCTCCCAGTATAATGCAGATAGCCTCTTCTTCAGGGTTGCCACGATGATGGCGACCGATGTGGATTGTGAAGTATTTTGCATACAGAAATTGTGTCCAAATTTAGAATGAGTCCTTTTTCAGATATCAGCTGAGCTCATTGCAGATCCTGTTTGTTGCATAAAAGGGTAAAATTAGTTTCTGACTTGTGAATGCTGTGGAAGGAAACACATTAGGGTTGCGTGGGCTTGTCCAGTTCTGCTTTCCTCCTTGTCACTGAGCCCAATTTCAGCTTTGTCCATTAACTCCAACTCTTGGCTCATTGTGTAGGCCAATAACCTTCCTTTCCTCTCTCCTCTCCCACCCCATTTCTAACTCCCCAGCCTTGCAGTTCAGAGTGCATGTATTTTCCTGCCTTGTAAGCGAACTTGGCAGAGACCTAGTTAGAGCCTCTTAGTTGCATTTTACAAGTTTTGCAGCTCTGCCCTTTTCTTTCTCTGCCACCTCTTGTTTTCACGACAGAAAACAAATGTAAGGCAGATTCCTTTTTCAGCATCTGTACCTCTCCTCACATGTTCATTTTAGGCCTTTATTTTTCAGTCCAGCTGACTGAATGTGAAGCAGCAGGGTGGAGATTCCAGGCTGCATGAGTCACAGACAAGATGTTTGCTGTGTGGTTGGGTAACTTTGCAAACAGGGGAATGATAAATGGAAGTGTGTACGCCTTGTGCTATTTCTTGCCTCAGTTGAGGAATACATCCAGAAGCACACTGATAAGTCCGGAGTATCTTCCTGAATTTTTTATCCCTCTGAGCTCTCTTGCTTCCTTGGAACAAAATGGTTAAAAGTTTTGCAGAAATTCAGATTGATCATTGATTAGTATATTTCAGGACTTCCATTTCAGAAACACTTTGGGCTTATTCTCGGAAGCCCTCATACCCTAAATGGTGTATTGGGATATATTCTGAAGGGGTGGTTTTGAAGAGAACTGCTGGTAAATAAGAGATTCTGTTCCCCCTCCCATTTTTTTGGGTATGATTTTACTTCAGATTTCCTGTTGCTTCAGACCTTATTCTGTTCCTATAGGCCAAAGAAAACAGGAACCTGGGACTCCTTGCACTGTTTTTTTTTTCCTAATATGCATATAGAGAAAGAAACCGGCATTAAACGACGTTCCTGTTTTATCTTTACTGGCCTTACGACTATATTGATTCAGTTTGGCCGCTCCTCAGATTTTGTTTGCTTCTTGCAATTTTTTTGTCTATTTTGTTACATTTGTTCATACTGAAAATTGAGAAAACTTACTGCCCCAAGTTGGCAGAGATAATAAATGGAGGTGTGAAGAAAACAAAAAACCAAAAGCTTCCCTCTAGGTTGTCCTTCCCAGTTCTTGGTTGAAGGGTCTAGACTGCATGAGATGGATGCCTCTTGCCTTGGTCACAGTTAGCTGAGTGTGGATGATTGGCTTTGGAATCCTTTCTGCCAACCAACGGTTGAATTTTCTGAGGAGAATTTCCATCAAGTTGTGTCTCCCAAAAGTAACACATTCACGATGGCTTGTTTGAGGTCCTTTTTCTATCAGGAAGAGTTGAGTAATCTATGCTACAAAGAGCTTCTCAGGACTTCTATCTGTAGCTTAAATCCCTACTTTAAAACAATGAGCATTGCTGGAGATAATCTTTCCAGAAGTGCCCCCCCTTCGCTTGAGCTGCTTGTTGTGAAGGGATGTAAGGAACAAACTGTATTGAAAGCTAAGGAAGACCCTGGCTTCAAATTAAGGCTATATGGTATGCTTTGAAAATAATTTCAGATAGAAGTTTGAAGACTGCTTTAAAGAAGTGTTGTGTTTGCACTTCAGCGTGTTTGAAGCACTGTTCCTGAATCATTTTCAAAGCACACCCAGGCTTACTTCAGAGGTCTCCAACCAAGTAACACAATTTCTCTTTTTTTCTTGCCTTTGAGTCAGACTTGACTACTGGTGACTACATGGACAAGTCCAACCACTTCCAACGTTTTTGGAAATGGTTTGCCATTCCCTTTTCCCTAGAGCTGAGAGTGACTTGGTCCAAGGTCATCTAGTGGTCTTCTGCCTAAGGCAGGATTAGAGCTCAGATTTCCCTGTTCCTGCTCCAGAGTTTTAATACCGAGGCCAAACTGTCTGTCTTAAGATGTGTTATTTTTATGTGGTAACCCTGGACTGAGTTGTGGCATACAGTAGCGTTCTGTGTGTCTTTATAAGCAAAGTACCTTGTCAGTTCCAAAATGGGATTTGATCTTGGAAACACACATCCCTTTGGATCTTGGTTCTTAAGGGATAATCTCATGGAGCAGGAGATAGATGGGTTACTTTGACTGTGATGCGTTTATGTGCAGTATGTAACTTGAATTGTTTCTCCTCTTTGCAGATGACCTTTTTAAGTTTCACAAACTTAAGCCAAATTTGAAGTGGCGACAAGCATTGGACAGCTATTTAAAAACAATGCCTCCCTACTACTTAGTGGTATGTAGTTCTGTCCTTTTTATGGGCCCAAATGAACTGGTGGCTGATGTTCCTCAGGAGAACATCTTTCGCATGTCTTCCAAGTAAAACGGCTTGCATGCCAGGATTCCGAAGTTCTTAATGCTTGCAATTTAGTAGTCCCTCCTTAAATGTTTTGGAATTGTCAGGTTTTTTGGGTTTGTTTTTCAACCCCCCTCCCCCCTTGCTGGGTCCATTAACTGCAGATCTCTGGGCTACTACTGCTAGTAGTGTAAGCAAGGGGTGATAGCACTTAACCATGCACCTGGCTGGGCCAGAGATGGGAGGGAAGCTGGTTAACTAGGTGGGCAATGTGGAAATTACCTGCATAGCTTGGGCAAGATGCCGCATTGTGGACTTGCATCATCCCGGCGATCAGGGTCTCCAGCCTTTTGTGCTGTAACTGGTGGTGGTGCCAGGCTGGTTCCATGGCCTGGGCACCCACAATGAGATGCCTAAACGACTGGAGTGTACGACTTTGAATCCATGCTTCCAAAAAATGGCATGCTGGAGCATCAACTCTGCTGTGCCTTAATTTCACGTGTGCTGATCTGTGAGACTTTTTTTTTAAACAAACAAACAAACAACTTTTTTTAAAGAAAAAGATTTGATACTCTTCTTACTCTTGTGTATTTTGTTTTCCTTATAGCCATTAAAGAAAGCCCTAAGGATGATGGGAGCTCCAAATCTGATATCAGATAATTTAGATTGTGGACTTAGTTACAGTGTTATCTCTTACCTTAAAAAACTCAGCCAACAGGTAGTATCGACAAAACCTTTGAAATTAGAAGTACATTAATTATTATTTTTTTTTAGTGTGTGTTGCTCTAGTTATATAAATAAATCACCTAAGGAATGTCTTTTTTTCCCTATTTTTGAGATAGGTAAAAGACCTGTTTGCATCTTTGTTTCCAGTAGGTGGTGGTCGGGTCCCTAGAACAACTTATAGAGGAGGCCAAACAATTTTAGCGCGGCTGTTCAGCGCTCGCTGGGCTGTAGTTGTATATAATTAGCATTGTCAGTATTGAAACAGCAGCAGGTGTTCTGTGCTGTTGATACCTGGAGGCCACGTATCTGTCTAGAACTGTTTGTTTTTTTTTAAAATGGAAACAAAACCAGACAAATTACAATACCAAGACAAGTGAATACTTTTTCTCAGTCAAATGATCCCTTTCTTCTGAGTATGTAAGAAATGCTAAGAAGTACATCTCTTCAGGTTTTGTTGAGTTATGTATTAAAGTTGCATGGGTCGGGGAAAATGCTAAAGGGTGCCTAATGCTTTAAAGAATGCTACCAGAAGTATCTTCCTGTAGAGTGGGAAAATCTTGCTGTAGAGCAAACTTTACATTGCAAGTCAAGAGAACTGTCACCAAGTGTCTTTGGCATTCCCTCCCCTCTATTCTACTGTTTTTGAAATAGGGATGGCCAAGGTAGTGGGCTGGCTAGGTTTCTTTGCAGTGACGGGAAACCTTATCTTATCCTTTGCTGTTTTGGATAACTTGAGTAATTGGTTAAGAGATCTGCTACTTACCGCTAGATAGTATATGAGTTACCGAAAAACCATTCCCCTTCAACTCAGATATCTTGAAGTAGTCAAGGAAGGGTTCCAATGTCCCAAGTAGACTTTACAGATGGGCTTAGGAGGTTAAAAAGCTCAAAGGTGCAGCCAGATTGAAGTAGCTGGGATTTAGCACTTACCTCCTTGGTTTTCAGTGGGATGAGATGCTACACAATACTTGGAGTAAAATCATCACAAAAGGCTTGAGAAAGCAGCTCTTGGGCATATTGAGGGCAGACTTAAAATTTGCTGTTTGTGTTGTGGTAGCCATGACCTTTGCTAGTAGTTACATGAGAAAGCCAGGATGTGTGGTAAAAGAAACCCTCAAATTTAACGTACAGTCTGTAAAATATTTGGAAGCAAGATATGGCTGTGTCCTTCCAAAACCCAAACAGTTAATTCTATAGAAGTCCAGCGTGGGATAATGGTTCATTGATCTCTCTCTCTCTCTCTCTCTCTCTCTCTCTCTAAATTATACAAATTTCCTTTGGAATATTTATAGTAGAGGATGCTGGCCAAGGGCTCTGTTATTTGTAGTTAAGTTGCTTAAAGTGGAGCTGTAGCACAAAGGGCAGGAGACCAGGATGTATTTTAGGGGAACCTACTGGAATTGTTGCTGTGACTCCTTGGGTGAGAAGGTTGCTCTGTCCAAAACTGGTCTGGGAAACCCCAATGGAGGTTCTGGGTCAATGCTCTGAATTGCTTGCAGTGTTCTTTGAAGTATTGACCCTTGCTGCACAAACATTTAATCCCTTTGCAGTGCAGTAGCCTTTATGGGACTAATGTAAATCAGGCATGCAAGTTTTTAAGCTGCGCAGATCCCTTCATGGAGCCACACAGAAAATATGAATAATCATATTTTAATCAGCAGGAGACTGGAGTGGGACAGACTAAAAAGGAATGGTGAGGACCTGCTCTAGATGAGAATTGGCTTTTCCATTCTGCCCAATGAAAGTCTCTGTGACATTGTTGCATTTCCCCTGCCTTTACATTATATGCGAAAACTCTCTTGATTGGCTTTTCTGTTGCTCATTTTGTAGAGTAAGTTATCCGTATGCATAGTCCCTTAAGAAAATGCCCTGTGTGTAATTTGAAAGCTTGCATAACCTTGACAAGTGATTGTGATGGTGTTTTAGCAAAATGCTGTGAATCCTTGAGAGGACCTGTTATAAGCAGTTTTTATTTAATCTCCTGACACTTGGAAGGCAGGCTTTGTCTTTTGGAGTGCTAGGCATTTTGCTTTATGCTAGAAACATTGGCAGTGCTGTTGGCTGTCATTAATGGACGATGTGATTTTTATTGCAGACAAAAATAGAGTCCGAGCGGATAATAGGGTCAGTGGGTAAGAAAGCACCGCAAGAAACGGGCATTAAAGTGAAAAGTCACTCCAGTGGCCTCTCCCTCATCCAGAGCAGGGATTTCAAGCAATTGCTTCAAGGGATCTCTGGTGAATCTCCTCTGAGGCTGCCTGAAATGAATGTGAAGGAATTTGCTGGCTTCCACATAGGGCTCTTGAATAAGGTGAGTTTGATAAAGTGTCTGAAAAAAGCTGACTCCTGGCTCTGCATCTTCCGGTTTTTCAGAAGCAAGAAAGGACTAAGCAAATTATGTTCTTTGCCCAAACCCAGGATCTAAAGCCACAGGCCTACCGCAATGCTTATGATATTCCTCGTCGCAGCCTTTTAGACCAGCTGACCCGGATGAGGACTAACCTGTTGAAAACACACAAGTTTATTCTAGGCCAGGATGAAGGTAAGGATTCCCGTGGTCTGTTGGCCGTGGAGTTCTGGGATGATCCCCTTGGCTGGAGTGCAGGGTGTTGCTTTACATCTGCCTCCGGATGATCCACACAGCCTTCATTGGCTCTTCAGGGTTTCCCAGCCCTCAGTCAAGGATTGAACACAGAAGGCCACATGCTTGCAAAGCACATGCTTTACCTGAGAGCTGAGGCCTGTTCCTGGTAGTAGTTGGGATGTGTGGGATTCTTGGGTTGTACGCAATTTGAATTATAGAATGAGGAAACTTTCCCTCTTTGTTACTTTGTCTTGTCCCCTTCGTGGATTTTGTTTTGTTTGGACTTGTTTCCCAGGAAATGTTTAATATTGGAAGGTGCAGATCAAGGGAACTCTTAAAGGAAACCTCCCAGTTACTACCTTGAGATGCTTTCTGTTGGGTATAGGAGTAGTCTTCTGCTTTGAGCCCCAGTTTGCATTTTAAAGCATCTGAGGACCGAGGCTTTAAAACAGGGGAAGGAAGTGCCCAGTGGGAAAACGGTTGATGTGGCTGCTGGTCAGCTTAAGAATTAACAACTTAGAAGGTCTTCTTAATGGGGGAGTTTGAGGCTAGGACATCTCTTCCGAGCGAATCGAGACGGTGGCTATGGATTTCTCAGCCAACACGGTCAAAGAAATACTGATAGTTGAAATCCTTCCTCGTTTGGGGAACATCATGTTGGGAAAGATGCATTGAAGGTGCTAATAATACAGTGGTTGAGGAAACTGTTTTCTTTGAAGTGGCTCTTCTCCAAAGGAGAAATTTTTATTGCTGCTGTAGGCTTTGAAGGGCTTTAGAAAATATTGACTCTTTGGAAAACGAGGGACCTGGGTCTTGTCTTGGTTGCAGATTGCCTTCACAGTGTTCCTGTAGCACAGATGGGGAACTACCAGGAATATCTAAAGATGATGCCTTCTCCACTTCGAGAAATTGACCCGGACCAACCCAAAAGGCTTCATACTTTTGGAAACCCTTTCAAGCAAGATAAAAAGGTAGGGGTGGCCTCTGCTTCCTGGCCAAACACTGAATTCTGTCCGCCTCCTCTCATCCTCGGGCACAGGGAGTTGATGATTCTTTGTGGGTCATGCTGATGGTGGTTCTTTTCCTCCCAGGGAATGATGATCGACGAAGCAGATGAATTCGTCACAGGTCCTCAGAACAAAGTCAAGCGTCCAGGAGAGCCCAACACACCTGCTTCCCTGAAGAGAAGGCGCAGCATGTCACCACTGTTGAGACGGCCGCAGTCACCGCCAGTGATAGCCAACCATGTTGGTGGGAAGGGATCCCCCTTGGCTGCTGGGCCCCCATCCAATCCCAATCCTAAAGCCATGCCAGCTTATAAAGGTATTCAGTTGCCCATCTGAAAGGGTTTTAATTCTTTATTCTTTGTGCTCTCCTTGCTAAACTCTCCCCGAAAGACAGGGTTTGCTTGTACAGAAGTAGACATGGTTGTCGTGGGGTGTAGATGTGGCAGGAGATGTACCCAGGCATACGGGCACCTTCTTGACCTTGCACAAAATAGACATGTACATGCACACTGATAAAACTTCGAAACGTTAAAGGTGTAATGAAAGCATCTTTGTTTTTATGAGTGATCACCAGCAGGTGGCTCTGTAATTCAGTGCCTGGCATGCTCTCCAGGATGAGTAAATTTGGAAAGGAGGAAGACTCACCTTCATCAGCTTTCCAGGATTCTGTTCAAACCTGTGTGCCTTTCTCAGAGCTAGACTTGAGGTCCTTCGTAAAACAAAGGGACTGGCTGTTAGAGGAAGCCTATTTCACATGTCAGCTTCTGGCAGCGAGAAAGGGAGGTTTAGATAGAACAGCCTGTCCTACCAGTCTTGAGGATTTGGGCGGCATGTGTTGATTGGGGATATTTTTCTTCTCTGATTGGCATGCTGTTGTCTGATGCTGGCCCTGCTTATCTGGGTGTTGGATACTTAAATCTTTTAATTGGTGCCTAAGAATTTCCAGATTGGAGCCTGGATAAACAAAGAAAGAATTTGCAAATAAGCTGTCTTCTTTGCCACCAGCCCTCAGGAGGGCACCTGTGCTGTGCAGTTGCTAAGTTTGTTCCAGAAATCCTGATGCAAGTCCAAGCAGACCCTTAAAAGACAGGGAATAGCATAGAATTATGTAATGTTTGAGTTGCTGTGAAGTTAGAATTCAAGGCTTCCTATAGATTGAAAGGACCTGTCTTAGTGAAGCTTATCCTGTGAATTTTGTTCTGTTTTTCATTGGTAGTTGTGAGCCTTGTAGCTCTGTCAGTGTCTTCTGCCTTTTGAAACTCAGAGCCAAGCCTTCTCTCTTACAGATGCGAACAGCAATACGGTTCAAGATGGCAACGGTGAAAAGAAAGTAGAGAATTTCCAGTTGCTGGACAAGCCAGGGGATGGGCCATTGATGCATCTTGTTCCTCCACCCCCAGCTGTTGTGGTGGATGAAGACCTGCCAAATGATGTGGACTCTTTGGCCAGTGAACTCAATTGTGTTGGGGAAGATGGACTGGACCACAGGCCTGTTGTCAATTCTCTCGTACGGAGCCCTTTAAACTACAGTCTGTCTGCCGAAGACCAAAAGTTACTGGTGGAACCAGCTTCTGGAACTGTGCCAAATTCAGTGAAAATAACATCCAGTATGTTTGAAGGGAACAACGAAGTTATCAAAATCAAGGTTATGAAGGAAGTTCGCAAACCTGGGAGAAGTAAGTGATTGGAAAGAAGGTTCTTAAGAGAGGCAGGTGGACTGCGCATGTTCCATGACACCTGCATAAATTAGAAAGAAAATGGCTTTTCCTTTAGGCAGGCATGGCATTGGGAGTTTATATCTCAATTATTACTGAAGCTCTAAGTTGTCCAGTCTCCACCCCTCATAAACCCATTCACTTAGAAGTAAAGTTGAGGTTCTTTAAGGTGACCCACTTAATGACCAGCTTTTAGCATTAACAATCCCTTTTTTGGAATGAGCATAAGGAATCTTGTGAGTGTTGGAAAATATCCATAAACAAAGGTTTATGTCGGAAGGGATCTTATAGATCACCTAGTCCAATCCCTTGCTTAGCGCAGGATCCACCAGAACATCTCTGACAGATGACCCTTCAACCTCTGTTTGAAGACCTCCATAAACTGTCTGACTGCTTGTACATCAGGAAGCTCCTCCTGATAGTTAGCCTGAACCTCCTTGTAGTTTTAACCTGTTGGTTTTGTCCTGTCCTCTGAAGCAGTAGAGAATAAATCCGCTTCCTCTTCTGTGTGATAATCCTTCAGATATTTGAAAACCGATATTGTATCTCCCCTTAGTCATCTCTTCAATAGGCTAAACGTTTCCAGATCCTTTAGCTCTTTCTGTAGGGTTTTATTTTCAGCCCCTTCACCATCTTGATAACCAAGTTGTTCCAATTTGTCACTGTTCTTTTTGAGCAATGAAACTTAGAACTGGGCACAATATTCGAAATGGGGTCTGACCAGGGAAATTTTTTTCCATGATCTAGACACCACATCAACATGTGATTAGACTGTGTGAAGCTCAAAATGTTTGTGAACTCTGACACTGTGGTGCTGTAAATCACCATTTATGATGCAATTGGTGTGAATCCAACCAGTTGTGACTTACGGAATCAACTGTAGCCCATTTACGTTGGAGGTTTAGGAGAGGCAGGAGAGTGACTCATATCACCAAGTCCAATTAGTTTTGTTTTAAACATTTTTATTTTGCTTTTCAGTCAATCTTGGGAGCAGTTTATATATGTTCTCAGACTGCAGACCCAAGACAGAAGGAGAAAGAGGGTGGGATTAGTTTGCCGTTCTCAAGGTCTTCTGAAAAGAAGAAGTGCTGGCTGGGTGGGAATTTTGCTAAGCTGGCTGCTGGTAGAGTTCTGGTAGGTTCTGATGGTGTGCCAATTCTGTCATAATCTAACTCTGTGTCTTGCTTTTTTGAAATTGTAGATTATGAAAAAATCTTCTCTCTCCTAGAAGAAGTACAAGGCCCTGTAGAAATTCAAAAATATTTCATTGAATTTGCTATCAAAGAAGCAACAAGGTTTGTATCAAGACAATATGCTGCAAGTTCAAACAGAAATGCTTAGTTTGTTGCTTGGGCTTTTTACATATTTTGCGAATGTTTAAAATGTGCTCCCTTCTGAGGGTTCCAAGTGGCAGCTGGGCCTCTGCTATTTCCTGAGAGATAAAGCTCTTGGCTATTGTCTGTTTACATTGTATATAGAAATCTAAGCTCAGTGTGCATTTTCAGGTGGAGAAGTGGAAGATGAGTGCAATACCCCTATTAAACTGCCTCCCCCTCTTTTTCTTAGGTTTAAAAAACGGGTCTTAATTCAGCACTTAGAAAGAATACTAGAGGAAATAGAGTTCAGCAGCGTTCCCAACAGAATTAATCATGTCAACAGTAGATAATAGCGTGCCGGCAAGAGGAACGGACGGGTCAGGGCGATGGAGTTTGCTGTGTCGCAGAGGAATGGAAGAGGACGTGGCAGCGGCCGCCTCTGCCGGCCTGGCAGCCAGGTGGCTTCTCTGTTGGAGTCTCAGAAGAAGGGTGACGTTTTTACGCTTGCGAACCTCTTTCGCCGGACACCTGAGGAATTTGCCGCAGGAGGTGTGGCTTCCTCCCTCCCCACCCACCTTTGGAGGGCTGATCTGCCCCTGGGCTGAAGAAAGACACTCAGTGCTGCCCCTGGTCCTGCAGGTGATGAGAATTTACTCATTTGAACCATTGCTGTAAGACACTTTAAAGGGCTGCTTTAGGCAGCGGGGCGAATGGCATCCCCTTTATCTCTGCACTTGTGTTGGAGCGATCCTTTGTTCTAAAACAAAACGGAAAGAGGAGAGAAGGAGAAAATTCCCTCCGTGGTGGTAGTGCGTGTTGTCGCTACAGGCACGAAGGTGAAGCTTCCCGCGAGAGCGGCTAGCCAACCCAGGCGCGAGGTTGCAGGGTAAATTGAATTGAGAGTAAAGGAGCTGCTAACCTGGGTTGAGGAGAAGCTCTCGAGAGCCCTGGGACGGACGGACTGGCTGGCTGGCTGCTGCTGCTGCTGCCCCTGTGGTGGCCACTAAACAACCTACCTCAGTCTCCTCTTCTTCTTCTTTTGTCTGCAGACGTTCTGAAAGCGCGTCCGAGGCTCCCCAGGTCCAGGCTTCAGTTCTCTTTCATCTTGTGAGGAGGACGGAGACTCTTCACGTGGACTTGGCTTTGGAAGCGCTTAAAGGAAACTTGGGGTTTAGAAACAAAACAAAAGCCGGGAAAAGAACTCCCCCCCTCCCCTCTCTCCACATGTATTTTACTTTTTAAATGTTCATACGAGAAGAAATTATTTTGGACAGTGTTGTTTAACAGATCCTTAATTTGAGATATCAAATGGTGTGTGTGTGTACATAGACATCTATACATATATATATGAGAGAATTTTTTGAGCACTTGTAAATAATAAAAATCATTTTATGATTTTTCTAAGAAGTGCCTAATCTGAATGGGGAATTCTGCGCAATGTCTTAGCATTCCAGTGTTCTATAAGCTCCCCTGAAATAATCCTTGAACAGGAGGAAATCGTGCGTCTCTGCACCTCTCTTCCCTCCAGCTTCTCTCTCACTGAAAGGCACAGAACTGAACCACCTCAAGGGCTCTTCCCTGGTTGTTAGCAGTTGCTTGGCAGGGGTTTCTTTCTCTTCCTTCTCCTGCTCTTGGTAGAGCCACTTCGGTCAGCGTCACCCAGGAGCTGTGGTGCTCTGTCCACCTGTCTTGGAGAAGGGCCAAGCAGGTGTCTTCATGCTGGGTGATGAATGGGGTTGCTCTTTTAGACTTCAGCCTATGGCAGCCAGCTTCAACATTTGTTTGCCGAGCAGTTTATCTGCTGCTTTTGGGGAAGGTTTGTTGTGCCTCTGCCGGACAATAAGTGAACTTGGTGTGCTCCAGATGTTGCTTGCGTCCATCTTGAGCACACGTGGGAGAAGCTGGCTGGTTAAGTTTTGAAAGGGAGCCTTTCCCATGTAGCTGCAATTTCAGAAGAGCAATAAAGACCTTGAGAAAGGGATAGAGCTATCAAGCTTGCAGTGCACCTGAAGAATCAAGTTAGGCATCGACTGTGTTCATACACAGCTCAGCACATTGGATGAACCTGTCAGTGGGTTTCAGTGTCTTTTGAGGGCCAAGTGGCTTTTTGGAGGAATTTGGAAGAGGACTTCTTGGTTTCTTAAAAGGGATACGCATCCTTTAGGGCTTAAACTATAGTTGATCATCTATCCACCACCTTGGTATGGAAAGAAATTCTGTTTTCACCAATTATGACAAGAGGGAGGACCCTCATGGCCACAAAGAGGGTTTGAGACCAAAGGTTGGCCGTACCTGAAATCTTGGGTTAACATACGATGCAGATAAGGCTGTCGGAATAGCAGCACTCTGCCGCAAAATCCTTCACCCCAGAACCCAGTCTTTCAGGTAGAAACGTTAAATACAGGCCTGAAAGTTGTGCCAATGCAGTCCCGCTCCCTGGTACACTTTCAGGTGGTCTGTATTTGCAAGCTGAGCTGGGTAGGTGAATGAAAAACTCTGAAGTGAACCAGTTTGACATCGATGTTCTGGGGGCAGTCATGCAGCGCCTTTGAGTTGAAGCTTTTAATGCCTCAGCTCCCTCAACTTTTCCCCTTTGCGGTTGAACCTGAAGGGCAGAGGGAAAATGCTGTTGGGAACTAAGGGTGAAGTCTGATTTCATGTAGATCACCTTTCTACCAGTACTTAGTGCACAGGCTGAAGAAATTTCTGCATTTACTCCACCCTGTGATTTCAGTCATGAGGATAACTAGAAAAGTCGTGCTGGTGAGATCTAGATGTTTAAATTTTGTTGTCACTTCCAGTAGTTATGACAGGATAATAGGAATTAACTGGGCGTGGACATTGCTCAGAACTGAAACATTGTGCTGCATCGGCTAGGTTTTACTGCAAAATTACCTTACAGCTGCAGGCAGGAAATTATTTTGCATGCAAAAACCATTGATTATATCGGCAGGCTGGTTCCAGCCTTAAATCAGGCAAGATTTTCCCTGCAGGCATACTGGAAGAAAGCACAACAGCCCTGAGAATACTAAAAATAAAACCCACCTCTAATGATTTGTGCAGCTTCTCTTGTTTTCCTGCACCAAAGCAGCATCTCCAGGGAGAGAAATGGAAAGCTGGCTTGCGATTACAAGAGGCAGAGTCAAGACATATAATTAAGGGGTCCAACAGCTCAAAGTTACATTTTCATCCAGCCAAGAATACATTGATCAAGCAAGACCGTTTCTAATTTGTACTTTCATTTTCAGAAATACTGGAAACTTTTGGAAGTGGGTATTGTTTTCCCCTGAATTAGGCCCATTGATCCCCCAAAGCTCACACATGCACCCCCAATTGTCAGACTGTAATTAAGGACTTATCTTCAGATGCCAGGGGAACACAATAGATCTGCAGAGGGAGGTGGCAAAGTCTACGTTGGGAAATAACCATACAGTGCATTTTGTGTTAACTGATGGTGTAATTGTTATTTTCCCTTGCCAAATATTTTTCTCGAACTTTAAGGAGCATAATGAACCAGTAGGCTAGGAGCCCCAAAACTGAGGAGGAGCTCTCTATTCAATCTTTTTTCTAAGTGGTTTAGTACATCGCCTCTCCCTTCAGAGAAATCCATAATCCTTCAGATATAAGAACCTGTTTCACAGGTTTACACCACTGTAAAAGATCTGATGCTGCAAAAATAATTCTTACTCTCTGTTTTGGAATAATATTAGTTCTTTATTGGACATGGCAAGAGCAAAAAGGGGAAGAAACAAAATTTGCACACTTGTAAAGTAACCATCAATGCTGAAGGGGAACCTGTTTATTTCTTGCAAGTTTAATAGACCCAGAAGGTGCTTGAGCATACTGCAAAATTCATAACGAATGCATGAAAAGACCCAGACTTTGGAGAAAGACTGCCTTTGTAGCAAAATTTGCAAGTTCTTGGCAAACCCTGATTAGTCTCAGGATAAAGAATTAATAAACAAGGACCTCAGCTTGAAACAGCATATACTAAAACAGCAAACACTGAGTAGGCAAATCACTGGCATTTTATAGAACCGTTTTTGATGCCACTGTCCCCATTAACTTCTTAAAACGGGGCTGGACAGTGTCACTTAGATACCAGACAATTAAAAACGGCTAGAAGAAACAGCATCTCCCTGAAAGGACTGGGAGACAGAATAGCCAAATGGGCAGCTACTTTGAGCACGCATTAGGAGGAAGATGACCAACAGAGCTATGCAACTGCCTTACAGATGTCTGATAGGTTTCACCTAGACCAAATACAAGGCTGAAAAAAGTTTCATTCAAAAGAAGGACCACAATTTGAATCAATTGGTACCAGGGCCAGGTTTAGAAAGGCCAAGATTTATCAATCAAAAGTCTAGCATCCTGATCCTTTGGTTAGAGCAATGTCTCTCAACCTCAGCAACTTCGAGATGTGTGAAATTCTGGGAGCTGCCAAGGTTGAGAAGCACTGGGTTCAAGCAGTTTTGCACATGGTTTTCCTGCCCTGGAGTGGCTGCCATCTAGGGAAAAGATCCTACCTATCTCATAACCTGTAAAAAAATTTTTTAATCATGAACACATCCCACTTCTCACCCATTTGTAGCACGAGACTTTTGTCCCTGGAAGTGCATTCAACTTCTCTACAATTTTAGTTACTAATTTGAAATTGGTTACATTCTGCAAAAATCAAACTTGGAGCAAACACTTATTGAATTGAAGGGAATCTATACCACCCCAAATATTCCAAGGTAGGTAATTCTGGAAGAAATCTGGTGATCAAATACAATTATGTTAAAAAATGCAGTAGAATGGAAAAACAAGTTGAACGTGTTCAGCTGCTCAAACAGGAACGTTACAGTTCATGGTATCTCAATCTACTTTTACCTTTCTAAAAAAGGAGAGCACGTATAATGAGTGGGAGCTAAATCAAAAGGCACTACCAAAAGCTGAAATTGAGAAAAATCATTACAAGACACAGTCCAGGTCCTTCCCTTGTGCAAACTTGCATGCTGTCAAACCATTTTTTCCCTCCTTTAATCACATCTGCTAGGTCAGTCTTCCCCATCTGCCTGATGCCTTGTATGTTTTAGACTACAGTTTCCATCCACTCCAACTACACTGGCTTGATTTAAGGTAAAGCCCTTTTACAGAAGGAATCCTAGAGTTTCAACCCAGCTCCTCTCTTGGCTACAATCTCTATCGATGACCTGCTATGAGCAGAGCTTGATGCCAGAAGTGAATGGATTACAGATGACATGATTCACCTCCATGTCCTGGTTAGACATTTAGAGATTTGGCCATTGTGACTTCTCAAAAAGCATACAGCTTTCAGCATTTCAGGGAGCTCCAGGTCAATGACTAACTGGTGATCAAGTCCGTATCCCTTTGCCAAATGGTTAAATTCCTACTTGAAAAGGATTAGTCTTGACTGGCTCTGCTGGGCAGATATTCCACACGGAGCACCAATAAATGAGATACAGAAATTATCATGTTCTGTCAAGGACTCCGCTGGAAGAGGGAGTGTTAGGGGATGGGAGAAGCAGATAAGCCACCCGCAACTATTTTGTCAATGGTTGAACAAAATAATACAAATACCCTTTTCTGTGCTTATCTAGTACATTAAGACCATCATCTGCATTTGGTAATACAGATTTTGATAATTCAGAAGTGAGTTAACTGCAGCAGTGCTTTAATGAAAGGTAAGATGCATATTTTGCAGCATAGTTTTAGCAGTAACTTTCATTGTTTGCCAATTCACAATTTAGTTGTCATTACCAGTGTTCAAAGGTCCTTTTAATTTTTTTTTATATATTTATGTATGTGTGCGCATGTGTGTGTAGATAAACACACATGCACGCACACACGTATTATAAAGCCTGGAAGATCGATATAAATCCTGCTCCAGAAATTTAAAAAAAAGTGTTTATATCCAACTCCAATATTACAGCTCAGTGTCCTGTTCTATTTTTAGAATCGTCTGTAAAAAAAAACTCTTTAACGGTGCAGAGGTTCAAGTTTTCGCAACTTCAGTGATGTGCTGGATGACAACGCATCCTGGTTGGAGGAAGAATGGACAGTGTCTGGGGACTGGAATAACACTCTGCCCCGGTGATTAAATACATAAAAGGATGGATGGTTCCTTAATGTGTCAAATGTCCTAAAACAAAAGGGAAAAAGGAGAGAATGGAATTAACATTGAGTCAGAACAGCTACTGTAATTGGCAATCAGACAATCATTTCAGAGAGAATGGATTTTAGACACTGACATAACCAATTCTACAAATACCATGGACACCTTAAGGTGCTTTCACCTTACCCCTCTGTCACCCTTGACAAGGTCTGAGCCTTACTGTACCATCCAGATTTGGAATGGTTCTTGTTTCAAGATTTGTACAAGGTCAGCTTTGTGGCTAAGGCTTGCCGTTGGTCACCATGTAGTACGTTATTTCCCCAAACTTGTGCTAATGGTCATTCCATTCCCAGCTGAGGCCATCAGCCTCAAACTTCCCTTAAAAAAGTGTGTACTTAGCAAATGAGCCTTTTTGCTTCATCCATTCTGAGAACATAGCCTGTAAATGAAGCTAAACCAAAGAGAACAGGCTTAATGGAAAAGGGGGGAAAAATGACAGCAGAAGTATCACCCAAAATGTCCCAAATTCTATTATTCAGAATAACAAGAATAATAAGTAACAGCAGCAGTCCTAAATTCAAGGAAGGCTTTCTGGCTTAAAGTTTCATACAATCCAGCCTTTCTTAGGGGGAAAAAGTCTCAGTTTTTCAATCTGCCCTGGGCTTTGTTTGTAGGGTACCGCCCCCCCTGCCCACTTTCCCAACAGACTAAGGGTCTTTGTTTTGAGCCAGCTCAGCTATTCTTAATACTCTTCTCCCCACAGGTTTAACATGTACTTCTCACATGGGCCAACTGGTATTCAATGGTTTATTTTCTCAGATCACAGAGATCCAATACAGCTACCATAACCAATTCCCCTGGCAGAACTATTCTGAGGGGGGACAAGAAGCACAAGGAGGAGGCCTCTTGTGATCCTGCTCTCTCAGATGAAGAAATTGGGCACTGGAGCCTTACATCTCCCATGGCACCATTTGATGGCACATGGCCAACAACACTGTTTTCCCTTTTGAGTAAAGAGTGAGAGGTCCCCTCCTACTTAGCCTGAAGTGGCATGAAAATAACCAGGAGATCATGCAATCAGAGAAGTAGTAACTGTGGAAGAAAGATAAAGGATTAAGGAACATACTTATTTTTTAGCTCTGAAGTAGCATCCATGTCTTTAAATTCTCCTGCAATATGTACTATCCCATAACAGGTGACTGCAAAGGCCAGCAGGGTTTGAAGAACAATCTATAAACAGATTAAAAACAGTAGCTGAGTGTGTTCAGAAAACCACTCCACCATAAATTGTTTGTTAGGCTTCTGTATTCAGGGTAGTTGTCCTTTTCAAGTTCAAAACTGCCAGGGCTACAAAAATGTGTAATGCAGTGGACTAAGACCTGATTTGAGACATGGAATGCCTTGTTTATTATGCTCACTGGGCAAATATGAGAAAAGGTAATTGAACAATGTTTACTATAATTAGAATATTACGTAGGTTTCTATAGCATGGGCACCAGGAATGTTTGCAATCTGAACAGTTCAAAATCAGTAAAAAAAAATCAAAATGCCAAGAAAAAAGTTAGGAGAAAGACTGCATTGATGGAAGGATCAGTAGGTGGAGGATACATTAGCCAAATGCCAGAGGGACCAGGCTGTTTACTCTGCAGAACACTGGGAGTTAAACCAGAGCAGAAGTATCAACTGGAGGTAACAGGGAATCCCTAAAGGGATGCTTTCAAGGGAGGGGAAAGTGCCAAATTTGGGCTATTTCATTTCTACCACAGAGACTACATGCTACAACTGGCCAGATATCTGAGCTTGTCAAGTGTGCAAAGAAAATTAAGACACAGCAATTCAAGTCTAGCTTGGCCTTGACCTGTTTGCTTCCTCCTTTATAATCACTGAAATCAAACTACTCAGGGCCCAATCTGTCATTTTATGGCTTACAATGTGACACGTTATTCGAACCACAAAAGACGAAAGCATGGACCACTTACGTCTATAGGCAACGTTTCATCTTCTTTTTCTGTTAATCTCATATAGGAACGATCTGTTAAAATAAAGACGCACTCCTCAGTTTCCATCTTTACATCACCCCCAACTAGGCCAAAATGGGGAGGGGGCAGGATGGGGAGTGCAGAGGGAGAAGCACCATTTCCCACATATAGGAATGCGGGGGGGGGGGGCAGGGAAGCCCAGGACATTTATGTTTATGACAGTTCTCTCAGCAAATTCGACGCAGGCACCCCCCGCCTTCTCTCCTGCATGTTGCGCGTTGCCATAAGTGGCTTGATAAAGGTCTCCAAGCGCAGGCTCAAGAGTCCCCCACACTTGCCCCCCAATCTGTCCTCCTAGCCTTAAGGGGGGCAGCCCTTCCTTCCTTCCTTCGCCCCGGACTCTCTCGGGGATCCAGCAGACCCAGGGGCTCCCCTTTCCGAGGGACGGGCCTTCACACCACCCCGAGAACACTGCCCCCGGCACTACAACTCCCATCATCCCGGGCACCTCCACCACCGCCTGGGCTCCGGCCACGCTCCCGGGACTACAACTCCCATCACCCTAGGCGCCTCTGCCATCTGGCCGGGGGGGTGGGGGCTACGGCGGTCCGGGGCCCGGCTCCTCCCTCCGGCCCAACCGCCCCGGGGCCCCATCCAGGTCTCCCTCCTCGGCCCCGGGGCTCACGAGGAGGGGAGGCCGCTCCGGCGGGGGGAGAGGAGGGAACGGGGCCGACGCGCGTCACTCACGCTGCGCAGCGGAGAAGGCCGCGTGCGCCAGGGCGAAGAGCCCGACCCCGACCAGCCCTTTCCAGAGAGAGGCGGCCGCCATCATCCGCCCTCCTCCTCCTCCTCCCTCAGCCGCCGCGGGAGCTGCGCATGCGCGCATCAGGAGGCGCCGCCGCTCGGCGCGCCGCGATGACGCCACGAGCCTCGAAGGCGGGGGAAGCGGGGGCAGCCGAGAACTCCCGCCGCGGGGCGGGCCCGGCCCGTGACGCGGTCGGGGCGGGGCCGGAGCGGCTGGCGCGCCTCTCCCGCCGCGACGACCTCGCGCCCCTCGCGCGGGCGGGGATGACAGGAGCCGCGGTCCCGCCCCGCCCCGCCTCCTGTGCAGCCCGCTGACCCGGGAGGGGGACGCCGGGGGCGCCGCGTGCCGCTGAGCGCCTGCGCGGCTGCCCTGAGGCGGAGCGGCGAGCCATGGCCGGGCTGGCGCTGCTGGGCCTGGGCCCGGGCCTGGGTCTGGGGGCGGCGGCGGGCGGGCGGCGCCCGGGGGCGCTGGAGGAGGAGCTGGTGGCCGAGAAGGCGGCGGAGGCGAGCCACCGGCAGGACAGCGCCAACCTGCTGGTCTTCATCCTGCTGCTCACCCTCACCATCCTCACCATCTGGCTCTTCAAGCACCGCCGCGCGCGCTTCCTGCACGAGACCGGGCTGGCCATGATCTACGGTGAGCTGCGCCCGGCCGGGGACCCGCCGCCCCGGCCCCTCTGGGGGCGCCAGGCCACGGCTCGGCTCGGCTCGCTCGGCTCGGCTCGGGGTTCCTCACCCTCGGCGGCTTTAAGAGGGGTGGGCTTCAGCTCGCAGAATTCTCCAGCCAGCAAGGCTGGCTGGGGAATTCTGGGAGTTGAAGTCCACCCCTCTTAAAACCTGCTGGCTGGGGAATTCTGGGAGTTGAAGCCCACCCCTCTTAAAGTTGCCGAGGGTGAGGAACCCTGGCTTGGCAAACCCCAGTTGCTGAGGAAGGCGGGAGTGGGGGTGTCCCAATCAGGCTTTGCGCAGCAAAGAGGGAGGGAGGTTGTGCAACGCCCCGCCAGGGTGGTGGGCGGGCTCCCAGCATCCCCCGGTGACTGCCCCGAGAGAATTTGGGGGACACGTCTGGACCCTGTCCAGGTTGGGAAACGAGGGGTGAAGCCCCAACCTCGTGTTGCCCAGGGGTCTCGTGTGAAATAGGCCCTTGACTCCATGGTCAAAGATGCCAGGCAGGTTTTTCTTTTGATCCTGCCCTCCCTGTAGAGGAAATGTAGGGACTTGGGGCGTCAACCCATCCCTTCGGTTACTGCCTGTTTTTGGGTTGGGGGGCTATGAAAGCCCTGCCTTAGCTGTGCGATGTTGGACGGGCCCTCCTTGGGAGAGCCGGACCTGTTAAAAAGACGGACGCTTATTATTTTAAATGTATTGGCCGCCCAACTCCAGTGGACTTCATAAACCTGGCTCTGTGAGCAGTCTCCCTTGATTTAGCCCCCTCCAGGCATCTTGACTCTGATTGCTCATTGGAAGGATTGATAATGAAGCTCAAGCTCAGATACTTTGGTCACCTAATGCAAAGAGAGGACTCTTTGGAAAAGACCCTGATGCTGGGAAAGATGGAAGGCAAAAGGAGAAGAGGACGGCAGAGGATGAGATGGCTAGATAGCATCACTGAAGCAATGAGCATGAAATTGAGCAAACTCAGGGAGGCAGTGAAAGATAGGAAGGCCTGGCGCAATATGGTTCATGGGGTCACGAAGAGTCGGACACGACTTAACGACTGAACAACAACAACAACAAGGCATCTTGCACTTCAGCTCCCATAATCCCCAGCCAGTATGGCCGGGGGAGTTATAAATTATACGTCCAGCGTGATTTGTCTGGAAACCACAGATGCCCTCCTTCAAAACAGAGCTTTTTCAGGGAGGAGTTGAGATTGCAGCTCTAATATGCAAAACACCCAATGCTTGAAAGTAGCAATCCTCTACTTTCACTTTTAATCTTGTTTTATTAATAGAAAATAGAACTGGGATATTTCCAAAAACTATTCCTTTGCTGTGCTTATATCAGTGGCTAGGGCGTAGTTTTCTTAGTGATATTTAGTTAAATAAACCACCAAATATCGATTGATCAAAATTTATTTACAGTCCAAAGCCAAATACAATAAAAGACCAGCATACAATACAATAACTATAACAAGAAATTTTAAATTGTGAGAAAATCCTATAGCAATTAGCAGCTAACAATCGATAGCATGAGAACCACTAAATATGCTAACAAGCTACAGTTTAGAGTCATGTATTGTATGAACTGAACTGCTATGTTTGTTATTGGCTAGCTATTTGAACCCACATCTCAGACCTATTCTTGATTATCCTGGCTAATTTTTTTTTTGTCCCCAGCATGGCAGACCCCTGTAATGTAGGTACACATCTTGGATTTTTCTTTCCAACGCATCTTAGCAAATCTTAGAAATTCACTCCCATTCTTTCTTAACAAGGGCTGATCACAAGAATGGTGTTGGGAAACTACACAGCTTAAAAGCTTCAGTGAAACTGCCAATTGCTCAACAGACACAAGGGAAAAGTTTCAAGTTTAAATTTATCTGCTGTCACCCTCAAACTGACTGAAGAGAGTGACTGTTTTAAGTTGCATTATAATCTGTAGTAGTGGATTTTTACAGTGAGCAGGGGTTTTGATTTGTGCACCACGATTAACTTGGGTGCTGAATTAATTTTCTGGGCTCACACACTATGCTCATCCATGAGCTGGCCAAGTGGGCCACTGAGCCCTACGTTTTCCACGTTACTGCAGATACAGCTGCTGTCTTTAAACAAGATAGTTAAGTGGACAACCCAATTATATTGACATCTAACTGAACAAGCAAACTTTTTACAGGCTGCAGTCTTGTTCTTTCCTCTTCTCATCTTAAAGGGGCCTACAAATTCACTTCTTTCCTTCTCTTCAACCAGGAAGTGGAGCTCCAAAGTCCATATTACTGAAATAATGCCAAGGCTGGACATTAAATACTTTGGCGGCACCTTTCATGTTTTTTGTTTCTAAATCTTTGGCAAACAAAACTTCTCTTGGTCTCAAACAAGAAGTTGTTATTTCCACAGGCCTGTTCTTTTCCATCTCCGGGAGATGCTTTTGGGGCAGAGCATAAAGGCAAAAAAGCCAAGATGGAGGAATTTTCTGTGGCTGAAAGCATTTGATGTTCGGGAGCTTCTGAAAGGTTTTCAGTGGCTCTGCATGTGGGGTGGGGTGGGGTGCCACCAGCCTCTCAAAGAAGACGTTGAGGGGCTTTCCAGCAAATTAGGGCCACAGGTGGAATTCTGGCTGGCGGAGAGGAAGACCTTGAAAGAGCTGTTGAGCTGTGGCAGTAGGTATCACTTCAACCATCCAGTGAAGAGCACAGGTCATACCAGTGTGACAGCAGGAGCCATGTAATTCTGAGCTATTTTGATGAGGCTTTGTATGATTTGAGGGATTGCATTGAATTTATTCAATTTAGGCACTGCCTAACTCTGAGCCATCTTCTGGTTTCACCCTGGCTTTGCTGGGGGAGTTCTTCCAATAGTTGGTGAAAAGGGGGTTGCTGAGAATATATAGATCTGAGCTCTGAACCTCTCAGGATTGCTCTAGTGTTCTAGCAAACCTGAAGCCCTCTGTATTTCCCCCTTCTCTTACAGGAGTTCTGGTGGGGGTCATCCTTCGCTACGGTATCCACATTCCCAGTGATATCAACAATGTGACCTTAAGCTGTCCGATGCAAACAAGCCCCGCCACTTTGTTGGTCAACCTGAGTGGGAAGTTTTACGAGTACACCCTGAAGGGGGAAATCAGTTCCCATGAGCTCAACAATGTTCAAGATAACGAGATGCTGCGGAAGGTGAGCTGTGCCGTTTTCCACTTTCCACTTTTTTAGACCAAAGGCTCTAAGAAAACATGATTGAAATTCATACTCCTGCCTTAGCTCTGCCCCAGATTTCTAGAGGAGTCTGGAAAAAGAAAAAAGCTATAGAGTTTTTGAAGGCTCCTCTGCTGATTGTTCTCCTGACTGACTGCTGTTCCCCAAAGTTCTCCTCAGCTTCACCTGTTCATCCAATATCTTAATGGCTGGGTTCACACCTTGAAGTCAAGATGTGAATTACTGGGTGGCGGCTTGCCATCTCGTGTGGATCTGGCCATTGGAATAGGCAAACTGTGGTACCAGGTTGTGTGAGGTCAGCTGTTTGTAATGTATTCAACAGTCATGGTGGGGCAAATTAACCCTCATCCTGTCCTTCCAAGGCCAAATAAAAGGAGCTTCTTTCCCACATTCACCAGATGTCTTTGGCACAGGCATATTACCTTCCTCTGCTGAGTTGTGCATCCCAGACCCACACTGTTTTGATTCTGGAAGTTTCTTCAGTGTGAAATTGACCCATGCCTCCAGATTGTAAAGTTGAGAATTCTGGGCTGCAGAACTGTTGTGCTAAAGGTGGTCCAGTTCTTGATTTGAATGAAAATGCATTTAATCAAATGACAAGTGTTACTCTGCAGCCATTGAAGTTGAATCTTCTGTGATTTTTTTGACTCTCTCTTTCTTTCTTTTTTAAATACCCTACAGGTAACTTTTGATCCTGAAGTGTTCTTCAATATCTTGCTCCCTCCAATTATATTTTATGCTGGATATAGCTTAAAAAGGGTAGGTTTCTATTCCTTTTAATCCCTTTAAAATATCCAGGGTAGCAACACAGTTGTTGAGAAAGACATAATAAGCCAGACATCGTCCACCTGATACTCTCTTGTTGCCTCTGACTACAGCTTCAGTCTGTTTTGGATGAAGTCAATTCTTCCTCATTTTCCCTTGAATGCTTTTTACTTAAGGTTCTACCTTGCAACAGTCTGAAACAGGGGAAATAATCTTTTATACATATTGTTTTCCATCCAGTACAGCTATAATGTAGGCCAGGGCATGTAGGCAAGATTAAAGTCTGTCCCTTGTACTCCAAATCTTTGATTGCCCTCTTATACTTTGTTTTTCAATGCAACAGTACTACAGTAAGAGGAGGATTTTTGCCAGGAAGATAAAGTTGAATGATAAAGAAATAGTAGGTTGTTATATATTTTTTTTCCAGACCCCCAAATATCTCTGATCTTTCCAAAATCAGTAATTTGTAACCAGACACCAAGTGTCTACAGGCAGTGCTATCTGTCGTAACATAGGTTTTTCCCCCCATGCTGGGGAAAAAATAGTAATTGTAACACTTGTAAAACATCTTAGTTGGAAAGGCACTTTAAGAGTTAGAGAGATATGTCAATAGTCTTGTCCTATTATTTGCTCTTTCCCTCCTAGACAGACAGCCTGAACTAATGGGGACATTGCATGTTTAGGGAGGGGCAAGTGGGACTTTGTCAAAAATTGCCAGCTCACTCTGGGTCAATCATTCCTAGCATTTCAAGTAACTGAATCATGTTTGTTACTATCTTTTTTTTCCAAGCGGCACTTCTTCCGGAACCTTGGATCCATTTTAGCTTATGCATTTCTTGGAACGGCAATTTCCTGTTTTGTGATAGGGTGAGAGTTTTCCCCCCCTTTGCCCTTTTTGCTTCTAAAAATATTCACTGTTTACATCCTTTTTATATTATCTAATAAACAGAGGTCTGTGGGCAGCTGAAATGCCGGAGGTTAAAGCCATGGCAACAATAAGGCAATAAAAATCGACAATTAAATCAAAACAGCCACAGCATAAATCATAACAAAGAGGACAAGAGCAATGCCAGGTCTAAAAGCCCTCGCACATTTTTAAAAATGAGAAGCTAAAAGATTCCAGGAGGGTTTGGATGTGTTGATAAACAATCAGAGTTCTGTGATTCCCCTTCTTGTCCATTGTCATTGTGCCCAGGAGAAAATGAGAAGCTTTTGTTCCATTGTAGATTAAACACAGTTTAACATATTAATGAACTATGATTGGTTAATCTTAACTGTGATGGTACAAACCAATCACCTTTGTAAACTGGTTTGAAGTTGGATCATCTCCATGAACTATATATTGAAGGTTAAAATTTGTCTGGATTTAGATGTCATGGTATGATAAGGTTGAATTGAACAGGATGTGAAAGTTTCTCAGCTCCTCCCAGCTGCACCTGGGGGAGGAGGAAAGAGCACCAGAGCCCAGTAGAGCAGGGTTCCTCAACCTTGGCAACTTGCTGGCTGGGGAATTCTGGAAGTTGAAGTCCACCCGTCTTAAAGTTGCCAAGGTTGAGGAACTCTGCAGTAGAGGACTGTGTTTGTTAGAATTGTGACCCAAATGTCCTTCCCACAAACTCATAGGCTGTCAAGGGTGGGTGCAGGAAAGAGTGAAGTGCACAAGGCTGCCTGAGTCTCAGTATATGAAGAGTGCTGAGGTCCAAATTGCCATTGTGACGATGGTGCCAACTCTCTGTGTTCATCAGATCCATCATGTATGGCTGTGTTGCGTTGATGAAAGTGATGGGACAACTTGGAGGAGACTTCTATTTTACTGACTGCCTGTTTTTTGGTGCCATCGCCTCTGCTACTGATCCTGGTACGTTGTAGGCTGGATCCAAGATCCTCCTCAAAAATGCCATTGGGAACTGAGTTTTCTTTGTTTTGGCTTCCCTGTGCCCTGCAGAAATGGGGGTACCATGTTGGAATGAGGAGATTAAAATACAGTAAGAACTTTGCTGGATCAGATCAGATGCACATCTGAATGCTTACAGAAAGCCCAAAAGCAGATCAGGAGGATGTTAGTAATCTTGGAGTCCAACCAGACTCTTCTTATGTCACAAGAGAAAGAGGAGAACATTGGCAGAGATTGTATCTCTGAGCTTCTTGAAAGGATATTGATCTAGCAAGGGTGAATGGGATAGTAATGGCCTTCACATCTTATAGGAGACTTGTTAACAGTCCTGAGTAAGTTTGAACTCCTCTTAAACCATAGTAAGGAGGAGTCTTGCTTCAACTCTGCAGTTTATTCCATGAATCCTGTCTGCCATTGAATTAGTTGATCTCAAAGAAATTTATAGAAGGATCTGTGAAAAGTGTTCCATGGAGGACCTGGGGTGAACTGTCTTGTAAGTGTTTGGGAGTCTTCCTACATATGTGTTTGGATCTCTGTCATATTTTGAAGATTGACATGATGCTGGTTAATAATATAATAGATTAGCTCAGGATTCCAACAAATTCTTTGTCCCTTTTTCTTGGCTAGTGACTGTCCTCGCCATATTCCATGAACTTCAGGTGGACGTTGAACTCTATGCCCTTCTGTTTGGAGAGAGTGTTCTTAATGACGCAGTTGCCATCGTGCTGTCTTCGTAAGTTGTGTGTCTTTTTCCCTCCACCCTCCCTCTGAAATGAAAATAAGCGATAGCAGAGGCAGCCCAAGTTATGAAGCGTCTGCAAAGCGGCTGTGCCTTGTAGAAGGTGATCCCTGGAGCATCTGGCACTAGCAAAACGGTTTAGGGCAATTGCCGTAGGACTGTGCTTGGCTACAGAGCTATCTTTATGTGTTTCTGAAGAAGCTGCTAGTAACATCAGCTGAACCTAAGAAAGGCATTGCTGAGTCTGATCTAAGGCCACCTTTTTCCCATGGTGACCACAGAATCTTAGAATGATAGTTAGAATGATAGCATGTTACTGTTTCAGCTCCCCCCAGTGTAGTTGTCCTCCATCTTCTGATATTAGGTAGAAAACTTCTTCTAGATAGGAAGAAGAAAAACTTTGATGGCTGACATCAACATTCCTTGGGATTCTGCTTTGTTGAACTGAAAAGGTTCTTGGCTGAATTCATCCCTGGTCATTCTGCTGAACTTTCAGTGATCGCTTAGAACCAGGGTGGGTGCTTGGGTGGTAAATTGGCATCTGTTGAGAGATACTAGGGCAATTTGTAGTGGATCATCCAGGATTTCTGGCTGTCAATAGAGCAACAGTAGTAAATCTAATGAAAGCTTTTTTTCTGCAAAAACACCAAGGTTGGGCTTGTGCTAATCATTTCATTTACAGATTAATGAAAGTAGATTAAAAACAGATATTTCTGAGTTATCTATCACCCACATATACGTAAATCGTACGTCCTGCCCTGTACCTTCCCAATCCCATAAACATTAATTGAATTTCAAAAGGTTTGAGAAGCATGATGCCATTATAAATCTTGGCTGGGAGGGTGCACATTGGTTTTCAAGAAAAGATAGGACAGACATCTGTCCAGGATGCTATAAGTATTCCTGCACAGGGCTGGACTAGATGACCTTCAAGATCCCGTTCCACCCTATGATCCCATGACTGAGTCTATGATTCTCTGATTCTACTCCTGAGCAAAGAGCATGCAGGATGTGCCAGCTGGAGAGAGGCACCGCTTGTAACACTGAGTTATTTCGGTTCCATGGGCTGGCTTGTTTGTTGAACCATTCCTGCAGTCCATTGGATCCCTGGCAAGGCCTCCTACTAAGAAGCGTGTGGTCTGTGTTTTTCCCGCAGTTCGATCGTCGCCTACCAGCCCGCAGGAGACAACAGTCATACTTTTGATGTCACAGCTATGTTCAAATCCATTGGGATTTTCCTTGGGATTTTCAGTGGATCGTTCGCCATGGGAGCTGCCACTGGTGTCGTCACTGCTCTGATATCCTTGGCTTGTCTGTTGAAACCTTTGTTTCCGAGTGAGCAGGCTTACGCTTTCGGAAACCATAAAAATCTGTTGCAAAGTAAGAAGGAATGCTCCAGTTTGGTCCCAGGGAAAGAATTAAAAACTCTGGAATAGTTTGTCAGTAAATAACTCAGTATTTCTAAGCTGCTTTCCCCCAGCAACAGAGTTAAAGCTCTAACCTATTTATCATAAACTTGACTGGCCACATGCATTAAAATCATAGAAATCTATTTTTTTTAATCATATCCATTTCAGCTGATTAGAAGCACACTATCCAAATGTGTTTGTTTATTGGGTTTGTAAGGCTCTCTAATTGCCAAGTGACTTAATTAAGTCAAACAGTACCAATTCAGCTGAATGCAAAGGGCAGTATTGTTTCAAGAACAGACCACAGAGATCAATAACATTTTCATAAGGCAACCTTCTCCACTGGCTTATATGCGTATAACAGCGTGAGGGTTCTTTGCTTTCCAAGGACTGGACGCATTATAGCGCAGCAAAGCTGTACACAACGCTTTATGCAGCACGCACCTTCCCCAGTACAGACTATTGCTGTCCACCCCTCTAGGACTTGCAAGGTGATGTTGCCCCGTAAATATGTCTTTAATACTCAGTCCTTTAATGCTTAGTTCAAGCAAAAGTCTCTAAGTCTGTAAAGTGGCAGGCAACCTTTGCCTCCTTCCAAACGTTCTTACCCTAATTGGGATGAGGGGCTGCTTCAATGGGGTCGTTCCTCTTCTGTTGCTCCTAAGCCAAGCTCCAGGCAGGCTATGCTGCTCCCCACAGTTTGTGCTCCTGGCAGTTGGCTGAGTAGTCCTCTTGCCTGCTCGTAATAGCCACCAATCTCCAGACGTGCCTCCGCTTCCCCGTCTGCAGGCCGTTTGCTTATCGCCTTTCCTCCCACACCCCCACCCACGCTCTGTCTTGGCACTCGCTTTTCTAAGCGAAGGGCCCTGGTGGGGTGAGGCTGCCTCTGGATGTCAGCAGGTCCTTGAAAGCGCAGGGTGGGGCTCCATTCTCACCGGCAGCTGGAACGCCGGCTTGGATGCTTGTGAGTAAAGTTTGAGTTAAGGAAATGGGGTGAGAAGCGATTCTGCCTGGCTGCAGCTACTTTTCCTAACTTCGCTCCCTCACAAACAGTTCATTAAAATGAAAAACAACAAGTGAAAAGCCCAAATATTTGATAAGCCATAGATTTGTTGATGCATTTATGGGGGGACTTAAACTCACAGTTTGCTTGGTTAATATCTTTCCCTGATTTTGGGAGGCTCTAATATCTCTGTGAGAAATTGCTCTCTTTTGTTGGGGTATTTTTTAAAATCTGCAGTAGAGTCCACCTGCAGATCTCTTCCTTAACCTCCTCCAGTTTCACGTCACCAAGTTTACCAAACTCCATGAATTCCACTTGCTGGAAACAGGCTTGTTTTTCCTGATGTCCTGGAGTACGTTTCTGTTGGCTGAAGCGTGTGGTTTTACCGGTAAGCCGTGATGTGCTTCTTGCACCGCTTGAGTGGAGTTGGCCCAGGAGTTTTCCCAGACTGATGTGAGATTTAAATCCCGTCCAAACCAGCAGTGACCCCACTTCTCTGATGCTGCAAAGACCAGCCACATGCTCAGAAAGGGTCACCACTCCCAGAAACCCCTCGGGACAGTTCAGGCAGGGGAGTTGAGGATCTGGGATTTCAAGTAACTGAAGTCATGTGCCTTCAAGCACTGGGGGACCCCAGTTTTCTCTGAGATGTCTCCAGTGGGGGCCAGGTGCTTTCTGGCCTGGAAGTGAGGGGGGGAGGTAGAGCTGCTTATGCAATATGGAGTGATACAGGTATGGCACCTGTTGGGGCTGAGGGCTCTTGCTCTCATCTGTTGGATGAAAATTCTGTGTAACTAAAAAGCACGGGGATTTCAGTGGTTGGGCTCAGGCATTATGCTAACATTTTGCTTTAACAAGGGTTTGTTCAGAAAGTTAAGGTGATCAGGCTGAAAGCTAATGCCAAGCCCTAAAATTTGGTTTATCAGTCTCTGCAGCACCCACCCATCATGCTAAACCATAATAAAGGGTGTGGTTTTTTTGCTTTTGGCTTGGAGTTCTAGCTTACATGTTTTAGCCAAGCTGCTGTGACTTATTCACCCAACCCTGGTTTTAAAAATGTGGGTTTAGTGCCGAGTCCAACCCCTGCTCAGGGCAAAAATCCAGTCGAGCATTGCAGAGAGATGGTTACCCAACCTCTGCTTGAACGCATCCAGCAAAAGAGAGGCCACCCTCTGACTGGGACCTTGGTGCCCAACTGCTCTTAGCTTGTTAAAGTATTTGTAGCCCACCCACTTTTCTGACGATCTCAGAATGGTTAGCAGTCATAAAATATCTAGGTTCGTACCTTGCCTTGTGGAGCCATACCTACAGACACGGTTGCTGTGTTGAAGAAACGCTGGCGATGGGCTTTGGGTGCCGCAGACTGCCATTTTAATCCAATATTTTGTCCCCAGGAGTGGTGGCGGTTTTGTTCTGTGGCATCACTCAAGCTCACTATACTTATAACAACTTGTCCACGGAATCGCAGCACAGGACAAAGCAGGTGAGGTCTTTGACCAAAATGGCCGGGGTGGGACACCTCCCTCATCGCAGGGCGGTTGCGGTAATTTTTTTTAAGTCACCCACTGTCCTCTTCCTCTGCTGCATCAGGCGGGCATGCCCAATGTACATGACAAAGGGACGGTGCTTTAATCACATGGGTGTGGCCACCACATTGACTTTTTTGACCAGTCTTGCGCAGATACCCCAGTGCAGATGTCCTGCTTTAGAAGGGTGGACTTCCAGTGGATTTTGGTGGTAGATATTTTTTTGGCATAAGATGAAGAGCCAGGGTGGGGTAATAGGGAAGGTGGAAGACAAGATCCGAGGGATCCTTGGTCCAAGTCTCTCTTTCCCCATGGGAATTCAACAGGTAATTCAGGATCTAATACATGTATATTTATTAGGCTTATAAATCTAATAAATGTAATGCTGGCTTATGTATTTTGTGCTGTTCATGCTTTGAGGAATTTCCTACATTTTAAATAGAGAGATATTTTGGATATTGTCATCGCAAGTACAGTGCTGTCTTTGCTCTCTACCTTGTCCAATATTTTAGTTGTTTGAGCTGCTCAACTTCTTGGCGGAGAATTTCATCTTTTCCTATATGGGGCTTACGCTGTTCACCTTCCAGAACCACGTCTTTAATCCAACATTTGTGGTTGGAGCCTTTGTATCCTTTTTCATTTAAAAAATGAGGGGAAGCTTTTTGTCTTTAAACAGATTCTACATCTGTTGCCTAGGATAACAGTCCAGAAGACGAGGGTTAAACGAAGAGAGGTCTGGAGAGCAGACAAAAAGCGTTATTCTCCCTTAAACAGGATTGAAAGATGTCTAGGACAAATAAGTTGTGTAAATTCAGCACTGAATGACGTAGGTAATTTAATATGAGCGCGCTCAGTCCTCATTTTCAGAATTTCCCCTGAATAAAAAGCATTGCCTGGAAGTAAAAATCTGGGTTTGCATGATTGCGCCATTTTTGTTTTATCTTGGCTTGTCGAATAAGCCTCCGTTGGTTGGGTTTGCACAATGTGGTAAGCCCTGGGTCCCAGCATGGTGCCTTCGGGCATCTCCTTTGTGTAGCACCAGGCCCCACATGGTTTTTATTTTATTTTCAGAATTTTCATATTTTTTTTAATACAATCAGCCAGATGCTGGCCTGCTGCAAAGCAAAATAATAGGTCTCAAGTGCAATCTTTATTTTCCAGAACGCACTTTACCCCAAGGACTGTTTAGAAGGTCGCCTTGACCTTTATTAGCCCAAGTTGGACCAGGGTTGGCTAAATGGTGAAGAGGTCCCTGAGAAGCCATAGAGCGAAATGCAGCACAACCTGGTCAGTTTGCCTTCTGGAAGCCAGCTGTTGGCAACCATTTGGGGCAAGTCTCCATAACGTGTCAGCTAACCAGGAAGGTTGGGCCCTCTTGCTGCCCGGCAGACTTCACCAACCAGAGTGTCTGGACTCAGTCTGAAAAGACCAAAGTGAACAAACCTTGTGTTGGCTTTTTTGATCCATGGCACTTTTACTGGGAGGCCTTGCCTGGCTCTGCTTCGCCAGCTGGTTCTGAGAGGTTCTTAACCCATCTGCCTGATGAGGAAGTAAATAAGCCAACATTGGCTCTGTTTGCATGACATGCTAAGTGGCTATAATCAGTGTTAAACAGCCATTGTAAATTTAAAGTGGGCTTGAAGAGACAGAAGAATTTCCTCAACGCAGTCATGAATCTAGCTGGCGGTATTCTTGGGCAGAGCTGCAAACATTTATCCCCTCTCTTTCCTGCTTAACTTGGGGAGACGAAACAAGATTGGAACAAACTTTCAACATATGATGATGTTTGCTGGTGAGTAGCCTTTTTGAGTCCTTCCAACATGATTGTCACAAATAATTGTATGCTTACTTTAAAGAAGGAAAGGCAGCTATGTAAAGAGATGAAGAATGGAGCCCTTCCAGTTTTTAAGATGTTATTGGAGTGAAGGGTCCAGGTAAATATTTCTTATCAGACTGAATAAATGCCTTCAGGAAACAAACCATGAGGGTATGTAGCCAAAGGAGAAATTATGGCCACTTGAAAGACCAGGAGATCATGTGCAGAAAGCTTCAGTCCTGCAAAAGTGCTTAGCTGTAACCCATAATCATAAAATACCCTATTAACAGCGGTTGCATTTTACTGACTCTTAACTGCCTTGCTTATTAATGCGACTATATGGAATTCTTGGAAATAAGGGGTTGGTTGTGCTTAATCTTCAAAAAACAAAAAACGCAGTTTAATAAAACCCGCAAAGAGATGGGAAGATATTTGTTCCCTTTCTATTTTAATTGCAAAGCTCTATGATTTGCTCTTAGCTGATGCAGAATTACCCTTACTTCACATTTCTCTAAATCTTATAGTACAGTTCTGCTAACTAGAAATGTGTCAAAAAATGTGTACATACTATGTATGCCCTGCCCTATGAAATACAGTTTACAAAATGTATTTCTTTCAGCAAAATGCACATTAGGCAAAATTATGTCCAGAAATTATTATATTAGGAAAAAGGTACATGAAAATATGTATGAATCCTTATGTGGAGAGAGAGGGAGAGAGGCAGAGAGGAAATCATGTAATGGCTGAAAGAGAAAGTGAAATGATAGTTATCTTTGCCTTTGAAGATCCCCTTTCCATGTGTGTGCGAAGTTTAATGATAGCTAAGTAATTTTTGGAAATGGACCAAAAAGTTAGCAAAGTTTGGGGGGACCCTTCCACGCACCCTTTCTCTCTCCCAGGCCTGCGGGGAGCCATGGCGTTTGCCTTAGCCATCCGGGACACAGCTACCTACGCGCGGCAGGTGATGTTCAGCACAATCCTGCTGATTGTCTTTTTCACCGTCTGGGTGTTTGGTGGTGGGACCACTGCCATGCTCTCGTGCCTGCACATTCGGTGAGTAGAACTTCCGCCCTCTTCCTCAGCTGCGAGTGGAATTGGGGTTCCTTAATTTGGGTGGGACATCCTGGGCGTGGTCATTTTTGAAACAGTGGTGCTTAGAGCCAAGGCCACTTTCAAGAGAACTGCAATGAACTGCTTTGAGCAAGCTGGTTTATGTCTCTTCAGAAGAAGGGGGGTGCTAGCTTCAATTTATTGAATTTCACCAATCTTGTGTTTTTTGCCCTTGTGAAAATTTGGAAGGGTGAGCTGTCCTTTTGGAAAAGAAAGAACCATGTGTAAGCTGAGTGGGGCCACATCCAGTTGTGAAAGAGATCCTCTTTGCCACTGGGTGTCACCTTGGCTCTGGATGATGAGAGTGAAAACAGTGGCCAGGCAGAGGGAGGAATAAACTGCATCAACCTCCCAAGAGTGCAATCTCATGGATGCCAGTAGGGTTCACGTTTGAGTAGAGATGTGAGATTTACCTACTTATGCTTCGGAGGTTTTTGCATATGTTGATTGATATGTGCCATCAAGTCAGGATCGATTCTTAGCAACCGCACAGATTTTCTCCAAGGCAATCTGTCCACAACCTGGTCCTTCCGACCCCCCAATGGTGCACCCATCACCATTGTAGCTGAGCCCCCTGTTTTGCTGCCGGCCATCATCTTCTCTTTCCTTCCACCTTTTCCAGCATCAGAGCCTTCCCGTTGCACATTTTGGCATACCTACCCGTGTGTTAATTTACCATATTTAGAGAAGCCCGTATAAAAGCTTCTGGGATGAGGGTTTGTGCGCCAACTGGATGGCCAGAGAGCTTTGCACTATTCTCAGTCTGAATGGGAAGAGTAACAGTCCTTATGTGTTCTTCCCTGCAGGGTTGGTGTAGATGCTGATCAAGATCATGTGGTACGTACCTCTCCTCCTCACTTCTTCATCACTCCCACACTCTTGCGTTGCTAAGTCAGAATTCCCAAGTCCTTGTGGGTTAGGATCACTCCTGAGTCATTTCTCACCTTCTGGCGTGCCAAGTCCTTTCAAGATCTCATTTCTTACCAGCCTGACTGGGGCTCTTTCATGTCCTAATGCCAGGATTCTGCCAGAACTTCGTTAAAGGTGCTACCCGGCTTCCCCCTGATTTTGGATTAACACAGTACAGATCACAACCATAACTAGAAACCATAAGTAACGCACCATGGAAAATATAGATCAAATGGGATTGACTCTGCTCCCCCAAAACCCGCTATGATCCTGTTTCGCTTTTTCTTTTCCAGGGTGGGGCAGAGAACGAGGGGCGAAGCACCAGAGCTGAGAGTGCCTGGCTGTTCCAAGTATGGTACAACTTTGACCATAAGTATCCTTCACAGAGACCAGAGTGTGGCCCTGGGTCCTTGGTTTCCCAGCCAGTCGAAGAACAGCTGCTACTGGGAAGATGTCAGGAGCACCTTCCCTTCCTCAGCTGTGGATTCCTGTCTCTCATGTGGCCATGTATCTGGGCCGAGGCCCAAGAAATGCAGCACGATATATCTGTCATATGTGCCATGCCTGTAGGGGCAGAAGATTATTTTAGTTTTCTGCCAGTTTCTAAATCCCCCCGAGATTTTGTCACAAGGCCAGCTCTCTGCTGTGTCCAGAAATGACCGATCCCATACCACTAGCAACAAACATTTGGGAGACCTGAAACCAAAACTTACAGAGCACCGTATTATTAAAGGGTCAAAGAATTACCCTCAAACTCCTGAAAAGTGCTTTCCTTAGAATGAAGTCGGGCAGACCTGCTTCTCACTCTGTGGCGTACAGCAGGAAAGGACTAGCAGTTGACTAGAACTGTGGTAGTTATGATGACTTAATGTAGGAAAATAGGGAAGGAAATCTGTAGCCAGGTATGGAGGATTGACCACTGATCAGCTGATCAGCCCTTATATAAACATCATGGTGGAATCACAGGAAGAATGGATGAATCTTTCATTCAGTCTCTCTAAAGCTCTGCCCAGGGCGGTGGGTGACTCCCCAGGCCATTAATAGCCCCCTCCCCAGGCATGGGGGCCCTGGGGTAGACCTCTGCATCCTTTCAAAAATTGCTACGAAAGGGGAACTGATTGGATACGCACAGGCCTTGAGCCAACTGGCGCTGTGGTGTATTTCTGTCTGAAGGGGCCTGCTGTTCTGTCTCCATAGCATATTAAGTTTCTCCATATCTTAGACATCTTATTGAATTCCTGATCTTTTCAAGGAGCAACATTTTTAGAATTCCATTGACTAGAAGTCCACAAGGAAGGCACCCGAGATTTGGAAGTCTGTCTCCAAAGCAGCTCAGTGCCTGCTGAAAGAAAATAAACCATTCTCAGCTATAGTCAAATTGTCTGGGGTATTCTGGGAACTGAAGTCCACCGATCTGGAGAGCTCCAGGGTTGGGGGAAGGTTGATGGAGGCGTCAGCTGGAAGGCCAGGAGGAACCAGGACCCACTGGCAGAGACGCTTGATCTGTTTCGCCACTGTTTTCTGGCAGTTTGTTTTTGTACTCCTTGCCTTTTTTGAGTTTGGCACTTCCAAGAGTGCTGATAGAATGATAAAACTTTTTTTTTTTTTTAAAGCAGTACTACATTACTTCCAGAGTCCACCAGTTTGGGTTCTTCATGAGCATCAAATAGGTCATAGTGTTTGTGCACCAAGGAAGACCTTGATGAAAGCTTTAAGAAATCCTCTTGTAGTTTATGATAGAGTTTATTGGTTCTGTTGTCTTAGGTAGTTTTAGTAGAAGGGCTAGAGCTAGAAAAAATGTATAAGAATACTGTCTTTGGATAAAAATGTATTATTTCTAAAAAGAGAGATGCTTCCTTTGCCTTAACCAAGACACCCCCCAGTTATTTAAAACCTCTCTTGACGCACAGTGGTCCCCCCCTGACCACCACACTCCCCAGCTGCTGTGGGCCCATTGCAAGGTGCTTGACGAGTCCACAGGCTTATGAGGTAAGTCCAGGACTTCCCCAAATAGCATTAAGGGCCTCCTTTTGCGCACCAGTGCATTCATCTTGGCATTCTCACAGCTGCTGAGGTGGGCCGTGCAAATCCGTTTCTAAAATAGGACTGCACAATCTTCGTGGAGTTGCATGGTTAACGTTTAGGAAAGGAGGGAAGGGCCCCAGGGGGTGGGCCAAATGAGGCTAAGTGGTGAGGACGTGGTTTGGGTTGTGATTTTCTGAGGTGGCTCTAACCAACATCTTGGATAGTGGGGCGGGTTTTTTCTTTGTTCAGCAATTGATAAGCCTCTTTCCAGCCTCAAAACTCTTGGGTCTCCCTCGTGGATTCCCCATTAACCACCGTTCCTCTAAGTGAGCAACACACAAAAAAAGTACAGCATTGAGTTGAACGATGCTTTCCATGATTAAAAAGGCTCTCAAACTGTTTCTCAGAACAAAGAAACATCTCCCTCCACTGCAGCCCTGTCTTGCTAAAAAATGATGAATGTGGTTCCAGACACTAAGAAGTTGCCCATCCCTCTTACTGGAGCCTCTTTGGACTTCTGCTGTTAAATAAAGCCATGGATTGATCTCTCCTCTCCTCTCCTCTCCTCTCCTCTCCTCTCCTCTCCTCTCCTCTCCTCTCCTCTCCTCTCCTCTCCTCTCCTCTCCTCTCCTCTCCTCTCCTCTCCTCTCCTCTCCTCTCCTCTCCTCTCCTCTCCCCTGCCCTCCAGAATCAAGAGCAGCTGAAAGATGATGATTCGGATCTGATTTTGAATGATGGAGACATCAGTTTGATGTACGGGGATTCCACTGTGAATTCTGATTCTTTGCCATCGGGTGCCTCGAGACGAGTCGCTGGAAACGGTTCCGAGGACACACTAGACCAAGAGCTCGGCTTTGGGGACCATGAACTTGTCATCCGGGGGACACGCCTAGTTCTCCCCATGGATGATTCCGAGCCCCCTTCGGGCGTGGTTGATAATGCTCGCCATGGCCCAGCATAAGATCGGTTTCTTGACACGACTGGTAGTCCAAGAGAGAAAAAAATCCACAGATGATGGTGAAGAAAACCTGGCTATCTATGACCCAAAAACCTACTGCATGTCTCAGAACGTCTCAGCTGTATAAATATGATTTATTTATATGGTGTCAGGAGAAACATTCGCTATCTGTGCAAGGCAGTTCATGGAGAGCAAGCTGTTAATTTTGTACGCTTAAAAACAACCACATGAAAGTGATGAACTTGCACTGAATAGCAGTGGAACTGTTTTAGGATACAAGTGTGCTGTGACAGCCATGGGGAGGTGAAGAGACTCGTAAGACAGAGCAGCTTTGCAGCAGCCCTTCCAATTGTATAGAATAATTTTTTTGTTGGGTTTTTACCATTCAGTGCCCATTTCTCTGATACCAGAAAAGGAAGGGGATAAGTTTGAGGAGTGGGAGCCTAGACTAGGTGGCCAAACTGCAATAGGGAAAAGATCTCTAAAGCTGAAGAGGATTGCTTGGAATCTTCACGTTTTATTTTGAAGAACATCCTTTGGATGTTGGACGGATTTGGGGAGAATTGCCCAGAGAGCTTCTGTCTTTAGCCGTTTGGATTTCCACATTTAATAGAGAGTTAGCCAGATGATGGATGGGATTTGACTGCTGTGGACGCAGGAGGCTCAGACTTGCAAGTTGTGTGTTAACAGGAACAACCGGTAATCCTTGGGTGTCCCAAGAGCGAGGGTCAGAAAGACCAGAAGCAGTTCTGAAGAAGGTGCTTCTCTCTGGTTTTGCTGACATGGAAGGTGCGTGTTTATAACTGTTTTGTTTTTTATTTTTCTCTTGCCTTATCTCATAGGATTAGGGCGAGGTCCTGAATTACGGAGTGCTCAAAGCAGCCACTGTTTTGTTTATTTTCACACAGAGAATTAGCGCAGAGTTTCCAGAGCAGGTTGGGGCACCAAGAAGTGGCCAAGTTAGTTTTCAGCTTCTGGTCTAGTGGCTGTGTCCTTCGGGGGGAATGTTTCTAACCAGTGTAGGTCTGCTAAAAAGGCCAGCCGGAGTAGTAGCATTTGGGATTGTTCAAAGGACACAGATGGAGATTTTACAGACTGTCCAGGTTTTTTTTTAAAGAGATATTTCAGAACATGCATCCATCTTGTATAGTTGCACTGTTTGGTAACATTTGCATGCGTGTGTCTGTAATGAAAAAAAAGACTTCGGTCTTGCATCGTTTACAATTCAGTGAGAAAAATGCTGATTAAGATCCTATTATTTCTTGACGTAGAGTTTTTTTTCTTTGCCTGTGGAAGAGCACTGAACAACCCGCTGATTTACATTCAGTTTGTTCAGATTTTTCCTGTAACTTCCTGTTCGAATAGCATTGAGAAGTCAAGAACTCTCAGTGCACCTTTTCCAGGTACATCTCACGGGCAGAGCCGGTACTGTTAGAAACTGAACATAATCGCTCTCTTGAGCATAAAACATGCAAAGCCAAATCTTATTTTAGAATTTTGAAATATTTTTTAATGTCCTATTTTATTCTAGTTACTAACGGTCCCTATCTTTTATCCTGTTTTAAAAATGGGTTTCATTTTGATCATTTCGGTATATAAAGCATAACTTTGTGCTTGTGGCTTTTTCCTGTTTGTTTAAAAGAAGAGCAAATGAGAACAGATAGTTTTTGTTGAGATTTCTCCCCAGGAGAGCTGAGTTGAACTCTCCTGTCTTACCCTTTTAAACCTTCTCTAAGATTGGCTGTGCTTGACTTTTGCCCCGAAGTGATTCTTCTAGTCCAGCAGTTACAATGGCATGGAGTCGATTCCATTTCAGCCATGAAGACAAATTACCTTTCGTTTTCCAAGACTTTCAAGTCTGAATTAGCCTTCCTTAAGTCTCCTTCGGAGCAGTTTTTTGGAGTAGCCCAGAATTGTGGGGTCTCTCTCCCCTCTGAGTTGCATTCTGCTTGCATCCTGTCCAAATGCATGTCCCATCCACATTTCTCAAGAGTAGCTCCAATTCTTTAGTGACACAGCTTGTCTGAGAAGCATAAAACTTCACTGCACTGGAAAAAAATGTGTTTTCTTCTCCCAGATTTTGTTCGTTTGGTAACATTAGGTCTATTTTGTTTTTCCTGCTATGCAGGAACTTCATTAAATATATGTGAATGCATGTGTGCTTTTATATAATGTCTGTATCTTAATGTCCAATGTTAAAATAATAACAATACTATTGCTAATAAGAATATGAGAAATATTCATGTGTTAAGATTTTTACATCACTTGCACAGTGATAATTCTTTGGTTTAAAATGTTTCTAAGCAACAGCTAATTATCTTGTGTAGCCTGATCAGCCATTAGGTTTGCAGACCTCTGTATCTGAAAATGTAGAATGTTGTCAAGGAAACATATTTCTGATATTGGATTCCATTTCTGCTCCGTCCTCCCCAAATTGGAAGATTGCAGACTCATACCAGTTGAGCTTGTTTTTGTAAATCATGATGGAGATGACTTGTGATCCTCCAAATGTTGCAGAACTGCAGTTCCCAGCAGCCTCAAATGCCATGGCCAAGAGTGAGGCATGCTGGGAATTATAGTCCACCAACAACAGGTTGAAGATTGCTCTTCCTGTTGCGTGTTGTTCAGCATCTGGAAGGCCCCATTTTGTCCTGTTTGAGGTTTTCTTTACTTTTTGACTTGCCCAGACCAAAAGTAGAACAAGATCCCTTGCAATTTTGGGTTCTGGATCTGGATCTGGTCTCTATCGCATATATTAAATTGAGTGGGGCTAACAAGTTTAGGAAGATCCTAGATCCTGAGGGAATCCATGTTCAGTGGTTCATGCTTTGCTGCCTTAGCTGGACTACAGAGGGAAATGCTCTCACACCCATCCCCTTGATTGTGTCTGCTTTATTTTCAAGAGCAGTTGTGCAATGTCAGATCGCTCCCATAAGGTTGAGAACCATCTTACAAATTTGTCATTTATTTAAATCAGCAACTTGCTAACGTGTGGTTGAGGAGAGAGGTCTTGTGATGTAAGCATTCGTTGCAGTGCATTCTAGTTAGGAACATGGCAGAGATCTACTGGTTTTAAAAGGCAAGCAGATGATTCCTGGTGGGTCTGTGGGAGAGGACATCCTGCAACACAGCCTCTTGAGAAGCTGTTCTCCTAAGGGGGACTCCTGAATGCATTGACTGCATCTAATATTGTTTCCTGAGCTGTACATTAAGAATATTGGGGATGTTGCAAGAACTTTCAGGGAGAAACAACTTCATTTCCCATCTTCAGACTAAGCACCTCTATAAAACTGAGATTCTGTATCTTGAGGATTTCTCTTTCTCAGTGTATAATAATACACTTCCTATGTCTTTCGTGCAAGTTTGCTGTTAAAGGCATATTAACGACAACCACACCCACTGTAGCTCCAGATTTCTAATGCCTGTGATTGTTTTTAACTGCTTATTGAATTAATACACTATTGTTGAGATAGATCCCGGGTTTTATGGCCGGTGAGAGAGAGAAAACCCTCTAATGCTGGAACCAGTGACAGATTCCCACTGCCGCTTCTCCAGGATTAACCACGATCTGCCAGAAATAGAACATGGTGTTGATAAGTGTGCATTTCTTTCTTTGATACTGCAGCAAAGCAATTCCTTGTGCTTAATTTCTTCAGGGTCTCTTGTACCATGTTCTTACGCGACCTCAAAAACAACAGTGCGGATATATAAGCTTGTGACTCCAGCCATGGGTTTAAAATCAATTACCCTTGAAATAAGCTGTTCTGTAAATGATTCAATTTCTGCATCAGTGACACTGTATGTCAAGTTCTAGTGTTCTCTACTTACTGTTGAATTGTCTCTTTTTATGGTATTAACTGCTATAGTTGTGGCATTCTTGTAATTATATACTTAAGCATAATTGCACCTTTCTTTTTGATTTATGATAACTAAATCTTTTATTGTTACTTGCACTGTGAAAGAAATCATGGGCCTATAAAAAGTTTGTTTCTTTGAATTTTATGTGTCTATGTGGTTTTTCACTCCACACAAAAATGTGTTTTTAAACTAATTTATTCCTTAGTCAGTGGACTTTATTTTTTTTTAGTCACATTTTGAATATTGCACTACTGAAAAAGTGATGACATGCAAAGTGGAAAAGGAAGATATATCAAGATTCTGTAGAATAACTCTACCATAACATAATTATAAATGAATAAAAGGCATCTTCGTTAAGTTCTGTGATTTGGTGAGCAAGTTTTGACCTTACTGTCTTCCCCAGTTATCTGTATTGACTAAAGAAAAAAATAGAACATCTTCTCCAAAATTGCGAGCCTGCATGGCCAACAGAATTGGAAATTATCCTGACATCTCTGCAAGACGCAAAGTTAAAACGAGCTGATCTGCAGGGTGGGATATCATCTGACAATGGAGACAAGAGATTTGTCTTGGCCTATAGGTTACTCTCTCCTCTGCTAATGGGCTCACTGACTAAGCTAAGCCACAATCCTGGAATCATAGTTTGTTCAATAAGTCCCAGCTTAGATTGGTACATACCCTTCTGGCTTTTAGGAAGGGCCTGAAGACTTGGCTTTGCCATCTAGCTTGGAGATCTGGTAGTGGTGGTGGTGTGTTTTGGTGCCTTCAAGTCAGCGTTGACTCCCGGTGACTGCCCGGACAAGCCTCTGCGGTTTTCTTGGCAAGGTCTTCCAGAAGTGGTTTGTCATTGCCTCCTTCCTAGGGCTGAGAGAGAGGGACTGGCCCACGGTCACCCCGCTGACCCCGTGCCTAAAGCGGGACCAGAACCCACCACCTCCTGTTTTCTAGCCTGGGGCCTTCACCACTACAGCTCTGGTGGTGTGGTGCCTCCCAAATGGCTCTACGGTTAATAAGTTGGATTGCACTCTTGTAGATAATGCTTTTTATGACTTTAATAGTTTTCGGTGGCTTTCAATGTGTTTTAATGGTTTTTGCTGTGTAATTTTGGCTCTTTTTTGGATTTGTGTGTGTGTGTGTGTGTGTGTGTTAGCTTGGTGAGCCACCCAGAGGCATGTATGTGAGATGGGCGGCTATATAAATTGAGCAAACATATCGACAGATTACCTGGATTCACACCACAGAATGAAAGCACGTTAAGTTGGAAGCAAACGCCGGTCCGGTATGCCTCCAGCTGAGGGACTTCACGGGTGATGCACTTTTCTTCAGAAGTAGCATGGACCGAAATGCTTGGCTTCGCTGGTGTAAAAATAAGGTAGGGGTGGAAGGGCAGGCTGGCTGGCATGAAACGCAGCATCTGAAGCCTTTCCCATCCATCTGGTTCACTCACTGGCCATGTTTCTCCGCCTTCTGCCCTAATTGGACAAGTTCACAAGTTCAGCACTAAAACGAGGCTAGGAACTAGGAACTTGTTTTAGGGGGGAAAAAAAACCAGCGCCAAACTTTTTCCAAAATATAAAACCTGTGTCAGGCCATTGGTAGCTCCAGAGAAGACTAATATGGGGTAGAGTCTTAATCTGTGAAGATAAAAGTCACAGAATATACAACACTTGCAAGGGAACAACATTCCCAAGGGAACTTCTAAATGCTGGAATCTCTAAGGATGAGGCCCTTTTTCCCTTGTGCAAGATGAACTTTCTAATGCTCTGTCGAATATTTAGACCGGAGCCTCTCTCAGCAAGGATTTTTGCCTTCAGTCGCCTCTTTCTCCCAAAAATATCCAACCCAAACCAGTTCTTCCCTGCCCTGAGAGGGGCCAAATGCTTTGGGGGCATGGCTTTTGCCAGCTAGAAGTGGCCATATATGGTTGCAGTCTCCAAATGTGGTGTGTTGTGTGTGTGTGTGTGCCACACTCGCTTCTAAGGTGATGTGTGCTTTGCTGCGTCTCTTTTACATAATCACTGGAGAATGTGGAAAGCAAAATATAATTGCTCACCAGTCAAAAATCTGTCTCTCCCACACGCTGGCTTCACAAACAGCCACAGGTCGTTTCCTCCTGCGGCACATTAGTGCAAAAATTAAAACGGCCGGAATCTGCTCTCCCTGGCCCTGGTCCCGCCACATGCCTTCCCAGGCCGAAGAACCCTATTCTGCGCAACCCAACGGGTGAGGTTTGCCAGGCACCCTAGGCCAGAAGCTAACCTTACTGGCTAGGTTCACAAAACAAGCTCAGCTGAAGAGTGTTTTAGTTGCAGGTTCACTGTGTCATGTGAATGTGGCCAGTAGCGTAGGCAGGGCTGGCCGGGCATCTGGGCTACCCTTGGAAGAGTGAGTAGGACGGCCTCATGGCCCTTCAGGAGTGGCTTCTCCTTCTGCTTCCCTCCCCTCCAGCCACCCACCCTGGTCAACTCTCCCTGGGTTCACACAACACCCGCTGAGCCACGTTTTGATTTTACACACCGTGCAAACAAATGGCCAGCTTGGTGAACTGGTGACTCAGTGGGCCACATGAACCCAGGAAACGGGGTTACTGCGAGCAAACTATCAGCAGCAAGCAACAGCAGGAGAAATGGATTCTGAGGTTGGCCTTGGTTTGCATCTGGATGGGAGACCACTGGGGAATCCCTGGGGGCTGGACGCTTAGCAGAACGAGCAGCTGCACAAATGGAAACGTGGATGTCTGCTCTGATGGCTCTTGCTGGAAAAAAATGGGCAGATGTCTCCATATTTAGCTCTTCAGAACTGGTTAATTAGGGTCACTTCCTTCTGAGCACATTTTGCAATGAAGACTGAAAACTTCTCACCTCCCTTCCTCCACTTTCAACATTTCCAAATAAAGCTTTCTTCCCCCTCTCTGCTGCAGCTGCTTTATCAGTGACTAATAGAACAGCACCCTCTTCAAGGCACAATTGCTCATACTTGGTTCTTGTTTGAATAGCAGGCCAAATCTTCATTTGTCTCCATGTTCATTATCCTTTTCAGACATGGATACGCGCACGGAAGTTCCCCATAGACTCTAGCCTTTCCCAGTGCATTTCAAGCTATCTTTTTGCTCAGGATTTAATTCAGCCATTTGGTTTTAAACATCACTTTCAAATCTCTAGCTGGGGGTCTTCCTGTGTCTCCCATCCATCCATCCATCCATCTATCCATCCATCCCTTCACTTACCCATCATCTCTGTCTCCTTCTCTCTCTCAGATCATTTCCCAAACTTGAGACAGATGCTTTTTTTCTTCTTCTAGGGTAAAATAAGAATCACCTTTTATCAGGTATGCAGCCAAAGGGTTATTTGTAAGGGAGGAGAGCTGTTAACCTCATTGCTTTAGAAACATGAGATTTCTGGTCAATAGAGCTTTGCAATTTTCCCTTAGCTGTTGCTATAAAAGGTCAAACAACATTAGTGGGCAGTCTAACCAGTCAATTCTTTAGAAACAGGCCATGGATTCTTAACACTCATGTTTGGGGAATATAATATTAGACCACGTAATTGATCTGTAACTGTCCCATTTTGAAGAGGATCCATGTAGACGAGTGTGTAGTTTCCTAACATCCCCACCAACTTCAAAAGTTGGATTTCCACCAAAGTCTCCTTCTGAGACAAGAATGGAGAACCTGTGACTGCCAGATGTTGCTGAAGTACAATTCAGTCTTCTTCACTACTGGTTGTGCCAACTGGACCTGCTGGTCACTGTATTTAGCAACATCTGGAGGATCACAGGTTTTCCACCACCAGTGTTAAGAAAACTTTCTTATGACTCTGGAGGAATTCCTGTCATACGTAATTTGTGTTGCAACTGAGACTTTTTCACACCAGCATTGCTCTTGGTCCTTTATTAATTTCAACTCAAAGGAGTCTTTCGTTTGATTTTTAATGGCTTTGAAGGAGCGAAGTCAGTGGGGTGATGGTGAAAAATGCAAATAGCATAAGGCTTTGCATGAACAACAAGGGTGCCATCACAGTATGGAAACAGGGTAAAGGTCTGTCTGATACACCTGGAAACAGGTGCCAGAGAACAGAAATGGTGCAGAAAAAGGAAAGTGGAGAAACAGTGACCAGAATGATCCAGGGTTTATGAGGAGGTGTTAAAGCACTGAGGAAATGTTTTATATGGGAACAAAATGAGAAATATGGGAAGGCGAGATCAAGTTAACAAAACTCCTGCATGGCATGGAAAAATTATAGAAAGGAGTTTTCTTTCTTGCTTCAAAAACCTACAGCCTGGGTCAACCAATGAAGCTGAATTTGGGGTAATTAAAGAGAAGAAGGGAGGGAGAAAGGAAGGAAGGATGGAAAGGGGAGGAATCTGGGAAGAAAGGAAGGAGATGGATGGGAGAATGAAGGGAGGGAGGGAGGGAGGGAGGGAAGGGCGTTTTCATGCTGCATACATAGTTGAACTGGGCAACTCACTGATGCAGTGGGCTCAAACATAGGAATAAGTCAAGGTTTCTTTAATCCTGTTTTAATCATGATAGGCCAAGCCATATTCCATTTACAAACCACTAAAGTATTGGGCTAGCAGTTATGACACCTCAGTGTTGTAATCTGCCTTACAATTATTGCAGTTTCCTTCCTCCCCTGCCACCATGCCAAGGGCCTTGGGGATGGGCATCTCCTGGGCTGCACTTCTGAGTGAGCTGGCAATGCTCCTTTTGTGCCCTGGCCTTCCAGTCCTCTGCAGCCTCCTTGGCTGCCCAGCTCTTGCCTCCTGATACCTTCCCATCAGATGAAGTGGGAGCCAGGGAGGCTGCAGCCCAGGAGCGAGGGTGGACGGAGGGTGCAATTCCGGCACGGCATTCACATGCAGCCCTCACCCCCCTGGGAGTGCAAGAGCATCGCCCCTCATTCAGGAGCATGGTGTTGCTGTTTTGCACCTCCCTCCCTTGAGCACCAACTTACTTCTCTGAAACTCTTCTCTCTTTGGGAAGAAATCTCTCCAGTTCGGCTTTACCAAACCGAGTGGAAACTGGTTGATAAACTGCACAATAACGTTTCTGCCGAGTGCTGAGTCCTAATGCGGGGGGCAGGGGGGAATGAGAATTTTGTAATCCAGAGGCAATGAAATATTTGCCCCCCCATATTTTCCACTGGCACTCATTTTCTGGCCTTCTCACCCCACCCCAACCCTCAGCATAAAAATTCCTTGTGGCTGAAGTCACTTCCCTTTTGTGCAATGTTATCTAAACTGTTTATAAGCTGTGGGTCAATTATTCTGAATTGTGACAATGTTGTGGGGCAGGGAGGAATTGAAGGGAGCGTTGGCTGGTGCCTCCCCAGCCATATATGGCACTCAGATCAGCCTTTATGGGTGCCGAGGGCTGACTTTATGAGAACTCCCACCCCGCGCCTCATCCGTTTAGCACTCAAATACTAGAATTGTGGCCTTTCATTGTCACAATGTGCAGTTCTTCTGCCCCATGGGAAAGGCTGGATAAGAGGGACAGGTTTTTTTGGGGGGGGAGAGTAGGGAGGTGAGAACTGGATGGGAAAGATGATGAGAACAGGGTGCTTGTTAATTTTTACTTGCTTTTTAAAATCCTTTCTTTTTTTTTTGGAAGTATTTATACTCCACCTTCCCAAAGTTTTGTCCAGACTTGCAGGCTTTAAAACTGAGAAACCCACATCTTCCACCACAGTGAGGTCAACAACACTAAAAGCACGATGGTCTTTTGGCTCAGATCAGATTCTGAACCAAAGTTGGTCTGGTTCAGACTCCTGCGGATGCTGCTGAAGGCAACCACTTTTTTCTGCTTCGGTCTTCAGCAAATGGTGCCTGATCATGGAGGCTCTTCTGCTCTCTTGAAAAAATGAGCTCCGGCAGCAAAATAAAGTTCTGCCGAGTCCTGGGATGGGACTCGTGTTGAGTCGCATTTCTGCAGCAGAAACTGTTAGTTGCAGTGGGTCTGGGGGGGCTCCCTTTTCTCTTATTGTGGTTCCCCCCTTCTCTTCACCCTCTGGGCTGTTGGGGGAGTCAGCCTCATCCAGGTTCGGAGCCCTCCGACCGTGTTTGAGGTGACCCCGAGGGTCCCGTCCGCTGCCCCTGAGGCAGGCTTCAGACACAGCAGCTTCAACCCCCCCCCATGCATTTCCAGGCTGAAATCTTTGGCCCTTCGCCCTGGGGGGCTCCCGGGACCACAGGACAGGTGCTGACGGGCTGTTCACTTCCAGGGGCAAACTGCAATCCTCGGGGCGTACCTGCGTGCGCCTCGATCCCGTTCCGGGGCTGAACTGAGCACCCTCGGAGGGGCTTGCTTGGCACAGCATCCGAGCCCTCCTTTTCTCAATTCGGCCCACTCTCGGACCTCCCCCGTCTAGGCAGGTGGGGGCGCCTGCAGCGTGCCAGCCCCAGAGGTGCTTCAAGGGGGTGTGCGAGCCCAGCCCAGGTCTCTTCTGGGGGACCTCTGCCTGTCCTCCCCCAGCTCACCAAAGCGGAAAATCCTGCAAAGGTCTGGCGCGACTCCCTCCTCCGGCTTGGCCGTGCCCTGCCCTGCCCCGTCCTGGGCTCCACCCTGTAGCAACTCTTCTGCTGGCCTTCGAGCTGCCTGCCTGCCTGCCTGCCTGCCGCTCCTCACATCAGCTTCGGCGGAGCTCCGCTGGTACCCAGACGGCCGCTCGGAAGACGCCGGCGGGTGAGTCGCTGCCCCGTCCTCTGCAGCATCTCCCCACCAAGCCGAGGCTGGGGGTCTCCTTGGCAAGTTAGGGGGTAGAGGAAGCAGTCCCCTTCTGGAGGCTCAGTTGCAACAGCGACAGCCCGAATCAAAGTCCATCAGTGCCGGACTGGAAGGAAAGGGGAACTACGCTCTGCCTGCGCTCGAAGGAGCAGTTTCTATTTCAGGTTGATCTCCCCTCGCGGCGTCCTAACGATGCGGTCCAGGGAGATCCGTCTGATGGCCGGGCGGGTTGGCGAATGGAAACTTTCCTTTTCGTTCCCCACGGGCCTCGGATTCAAACTTTGTCCACCGTCCGAGTGCGGGGACTACCACTCCCACAACTCTCAGCTAGCAGCCCGCTCTGGGCTGTGGCTTCTGGAGGGTGTAGTCCTAACCCATCTACCGCACTCTTTCAGAGCAGAGAAATGGGGGGAATTGTGCCCGCTTTGCACGATTAGGATTGCCAAACCCGGACTGTCTATTAGATCTACTCCCCTCTCTTTCATTTGGTGATCCTCCTCAAACTTTTGGTCAAGATTCCTGATAGTTGTAGTTTTGCAGATCCCTTTTATTCAGGCGAGACAATAATATTTCCGTTCTTCCCTACCCCAGCAGTCATTTCTAGGACCATCTTTTAAGTTCTCTGAAAGAGCTGCTGTAGGAGGAGAGCAGTATAAGTTTATAGTAGGCAAAGATCAGGGGGAGTCAGCTAGCATCTTTTCTAACTACAGTACAGGAACCTATTTTATTAAAAGGCATAACTCTCGTGAACGATAGATTTTTAATAAAGTTAGTTAGAAAAGGTGCTAGAAGACTCCACCTGATTTCTGAAAGAGCCAGTAATTTTAAACATCTGCCTTTCCATGTATGCCCTTCAACCTGTTGTATCTTGCACTAACACTAAGAATCTAAACTTGGGTGTAAGAGCCTTTTTGAGAAATCTGAGCTTTATGAGTTTTGCGGATGGCAAGCGGTACTTTGAACACTCAGGGCACAGGGTGGCAAGAAGATTAAATCAGGGTCTGCAGATCCCTGGTTTGAACCTTGTTCCCTCTGACATCAATTCATCAGCTTTCGATTCCTCGACCCAGCAGTCAGGCAAGCCAGAGGGCCAAATTCACAACAGTACAGAAAAGCAAACATTAAAATCCTTCCATAATTTTAAAAGCATATATAAATGAAATGGGGGGAGGGGAGGAGGAGGGGATCTAGCTTAAGGTATTGTAAAAGATAGGGTTGACATCATGTCTGGTTTATTTGCACAATTTTTTCTTGTGTGTCTTCAGAGGATAAATTAATGCAATGCTATTTCCCAACTCTATTTCCCAATTCACAGAATCAATCATGTTTCCAAGGCACTGAATAAACACTATTAATAAATAGTAGGATTGTTCTGGAATAATGCAGCAGGCCATTAATAATGGCCGCATTAAATGCAACACTGATTTGTCCAAAAAGTTTTAACTGTTTCCCTTATATTGTTTTCTTACTTAAAATCTTCACCATCCAGCCAGCTTGCTCTCACTGTTGTTCCAGCTTGGATTACTTGCTTGATCCATCTGCAGTTGGCTTACTTTTGCCAGCAATAACCTTTCTGTGAAATGCAGATATTCATTCTGGGGTGATTTGCAAGAAATTGACAAGGTCCTAGCTGGCTATAATTGATCTTGAAAAACTAAGATCTGGTTGGTACATGGATGGAAAAATCCCAGAGCTGTAGGCTACATCAGGAAGAGATTTTTTTTTCTGGAGGAGGGCAACGCAAATAAGTTTTGTCCTTCTGGCTTGGTCAAAGGAGTTATCTGTATTTACAAATTATAGGTAATCAAGGTTTGGGTGTGCCTACTTGTAACACTGGAGGACTAACAATTTTCATTTGACTGTTTCGTTCCTGCTCCTTTACTGGGGCCTAAGGAGGTTTTGCACTGGACACCAAGGAGTGTTCTGGAGCAACTCAGTTACTACATCCAGCCTGGGTTCACCCAACTTGCGAATCACCTACACCAGTGTTTCTCAACCTTGTCAGCTTTCAGAGGGGTGGATTTCAACTCCCAGAATTCCCCAGCCAGCATGGCTGACTGGGGAATTCTGGGAGTTGAAGTCCACCCCTCTGAAAGCTGTCAAGGTTGAAAAACCCTGACCTACGCAAACAGGAGAGGACATCATTAGAGTTCAGAACCTTTTGAATGTTGCATGCTGGACTGCCCACTGGGGGGCAGCAGAGAGGTTCAGAAAACTACCCTGTGCTGCCATCTGTCTGGATTTTGGCTGCCTGGGTGTATCTCAGCTTTGCTTATTCGCGGAATGAAGCCATTGACATTTACTAACCAGACTTGGGTGCAACGTCTGGATGCAACCACAGTGTTTGCAAGGCCTGCCCTGCCCTGAGTGGAGGAAGATAGCCATCTGAGCCACAGATGCCAAGACGAGGTGAATTATTCTGTGTGCCAGGCAACCTGCCCTGCCCTTCCTAAACTCACACAGCACCGTCCAGTCACTAGCAAGATAAGATTCGGCGCCTGCTCCTCCCAGTTCTTGCACAGGGGGTGACTTGGGTCAGCCCGGGCCTGTGGTTTAAAAGATGCCATATGTCACTCAGGCCCTCCTGTCTCTGTTGCACCCGCCTCTCAGAACTGGGCAACAAATGGTTTCCCAAGTCTGTCTGTCTTGGTCTAGCACAGTGTTCCTCAACCTTGGCAACTTTAAGATGAGTGGACTTCAACTCCCAGGATTCCCCAGCCAGCAAGCTGAAGCCAGGGAGTTGAAGTCCACTCGTCTTAAAGTTGCCAAGGTTGAGAAACACTGGTCTAGCAGAAAGAGCCCAGCCTTCAAAGGGTTGCCCAGTTTCCAAGAGAATAACAGAATTTGGAACACAGCTTGGGACACTTAAGAGAGATCTTCAATTTTTTTGCCTGCAATTGTGCTGTTATTATTACTAGCAAATGTGATCCAGATCGGAGCTTCTGAGGATGTAAACATTTTACTGGCAGGTGAACATCCTGAGTTTGCAGTGGCAACAGCCAGATTTTTAACTATGGCTATAAAAACAAGGTCTTTAGTAACCAATCAACGAGTTGGGCGTTTAAGTGTATCATGTAATATTTATTAAAGATGTTATCTGTTCCATTGTTTTACCTGACGTCAAGTCTCGATTATATCTGTAACTTGTTTTTGGGCCTTCTGGCTGTATATAAATAAATAAAGAGCCTAGCCTTATAAAAGCATCGGTGGAACTGAGTGCCACAAGATGCAAGGAGGGCTTTGACATCGTTGCCTTTTTAGCAGAATAAGTGGATTTGGAAGGTCGGTACGGAATGAAAAGTCTGTGCAAAAATAGCGGTACGTTTTTGAGGCCAAAGAACTTTGTCCCCAAATGAAGTTTGGTTGGCCCCATCCGGTCATTTTAGTTATTGGTTGAAACCATTTATATAGCCGCCCACCTCACAGCAGACTGGAGGATTAAAACCCAAAATGTGAAACTGCCCGTTTGGGAAACGGGCGCCTTGAGGGGTTTCCAGTGGATAAAATGGACTTTGGGGAAGAAAGAAGAAAAGAGGGTCAGGAATGAGGAATAAATAGCAAGCATATCTTGAAAGCAGCTGCGGTAAATCTCTGGATTTCACTTCCCATCTGGAGGGGTGAAGGGAGATTGTCCTGAAAAGCAGCGATTTTGAATCCTGGTGCTGGAGAAGCGATTCCCAAAGGAACTTATCCAAATCCTTGATTTTCCTTCCAGTTTATAGGCGGTCACTGTAAACCTTCATTTCACGGTACCTATTCAATTTCTCTCTGGCTTGTCCCTAGTCAAAGGGGAAATCCACGTTCCACTTTCCCAGGCAGACAGGCAACATGAACTCCCCTGTCTTTAGTGGAGAGGAATTAAAAGTAGGCCTTCCAGTATCCATAATCCCCAGCCAACGACTCTGGCCGTACCTGTGCGCCGTTTCCTTTTTTAAGGCACGAGATGTTTGCGCACATGAAAGAAGATTGCCTTGCGCTTTCCCAGCAAGATTTTCAACCATGCAGGGGCTCAGTTTCAGCAGCAGTGTCCCCCCCCCCCACCAAGCCTCGGGAGAATGAGGAGGATGGGATCAGCCAACCCCCCCCTGCTTTTTTTTCAAGGCAAGAATCCCAATAAATGCCGGACCCATCTCTGGAATGAGAGAGCCAGACTTCCTCTAATTAGAAATCTGATTTAGGAGTGGGAAAATAATTCACATTCTTCAGAGCCAGTATAATGTTATAAGGCGCCAGACCAGCTCTGAGGACCACAAGTCTTCCAGATTCCATCAGGCCAACGTTAGATATTTAGTAGCCCGGGCAACCAAACACGGAGAGGATTTTAGGCTTTATCTTGGTGGCAGGATGGATCCTTTGTGTGCCGGGTGTGCTCGAGACACGATTGCGCCTCCGCTTTGGGAAAGAAAAGGCTTCAGGTGCCGAACAGCTGCTGCAAACCCGGAGCCTCTTCCGAGAGGAGGGTTGCCGTGTATCTCTGTGTGATTCCCTGCTAAAAGGGGATTCCTGCTGTTTCTCAGTGTGAGTTGCTGGAAATGAGGAATTTAACCCAGAAGGCTTTTGTGGCACTGACTGTCCCCCAAGGTCAGCTGTGGGGTGATCTGCTCCCCCGCCTCTGGGGCAGCAAAAGGAGACGGAAGGGGGACGACTGCACTTCAGCTTCACCCATCAGGAAAGCTTGGTGGTGCCTCCAGGGTGGCCTTCTCCTTCAGCCCCTGGCCCTGGTCTTTTCTGCCTGGGCCCACACAACCCGTTCCAAGCCACGAAGCAGCCAGCCCATTTCAGTCGGGTTGGTGGTGCGAACCCGGCCGATGCCGTGAGTCGAAGTTCGGGATGTCAAGCCAGCTTTGGCAATCGTGTTAAAGTAAATGGCGGTGAAGTTTTTGTTTTGTTTTCTTCTTTCCCCCTTTCACCAGACAGAGACGCTGTCAACTTCTCGGTCTTCTCCCTCTGTTTCTCCAGATGGCTTCCAGGGTGGAAGGGGAGGGTGTGGGAAGAGCACACAAAGGACTGGACTTTGGCACTCTTTATTGTGTTTTTAAAGGAGGAGCAGCGAGCTGCTTCTGAGGGCTTAGCTGTACAGCAGCTACTGTGATCGTCCATCTTTGACTGCCCTTGCAAATGCTTTCAAAGCAGGGGACCTGATGGGGGATCCCCGGTTGCATGTCTAGTCTCCTTCCCCCCAAATGTTGCTGAGGTTTTCCCAAGATCTCTACTCAAACCTCAGACTTTGCAGGCACCAGCTGTGGGCCAGAGACCCTCATGGCATCCAAGGTTGGGCCATTAACAGCTTCCTCCCCAGGTGCCAGACTTGACTCGCTGTCCTCCTCTGAGAACATCTGGCCTTTCTAAGCTCCAAAACCTTCAGAAGCCTCCAGCATTTCAACCTTATCTCCCTGTCCTTAAAGTTGGGGGTCAGAGTTACCATGGGGGCAAAGGGTGGCTGGTCTCAGAAAAGTGAGTCACCAGGAAGGCCTCCTTTTCTAACAGCCTGGGCCAATTCAGTTCTCATCCATGCTCAAGGGGCTGTGGGTCTTTGGCCTATCAAACTCTTCTGTCCTGGATGTCTGAAGAGAACCAGCCTGCCCCAGCAGCCCATCTTCCTTGATCTGGGGGTGTCTTGTCCCATCCCATCAAGTAGTTCAGGGAATGCTGCCAGGCACGGCCTCCTTTGTGGCGGCCCCCAACTGTACCCCGTCTTCTCCAAGAAGAGAGTCTGGAGCCAAATCTCAGGCTATTCCAGTGGGAATTCCTGAATTAGTGGCCAGTGTGATGATCGCAAGGGCGTTCAGATCCCTTTCCATGATGGGTTTTGCTTCCTTATTCATTCTTTTCCATTCTCAGCCCGGGGTATTTTTATGAATGGTGGACACTACATAATTAATAAATGTAGCATATTAAAATTGTGCTGGCAGGAGATACCTTTCAAACAATAATTGTTGCATGCCTTGGGGAGCATAGGCAATCAAAGGAACCCATTTCATTTTGCATGGAGCGTACGGGTAATAGGAGCAACGGCGTTCTCCCTCTTTTGCGCTGCACTCTGTCGTTAGCCACAGTCAGATAGCTGTAGCTTGCAAAAAATCACACCTCCCCGATAGCTGTGCACCCTTTGTCCCTTCCCTTCCTACCCCACCCCAGCCAAGAGATCTGTCTTGCTAAAACGCTGCATTCTTGATGTCAAAAGAGCCAGGGAATAAATCCATTCTAAACAAATGAGTCATGTTTTTTTTTTAGAGTGGCTGGAGTTCTCGCCAAGTCCTAATTTAAACCATAAATCCGTACTGTGGCATTAACGAGGGGCCTGATAATGTGAAAGACTTAGTTTTCGTAGCCAGCGAAGCAACACGATCTGCGCATGAAGCTAAAAGTATGCAGGAGATGGGGCCGGAGGGCTTTCTCTTGTGTATCTTACAGTTTTGGGGTAAAAAATTGTGCTTTTCTTTTTCTAATGCAATAGCTGGCAAAGGCTTGGTTCAGTCCTTCCCCCTTCTCGCCTTGCAGTGTTTTGACATGTATATAGGCAAAGTTTTAGCTAACCCATAAAGTCTGGCCTGTGTTATTGTTTTGGTTACCTAAACAAGCCTGCTGCCAGAAGTCCAAATACCAATCTATCATATATATTGGAAAATGAAAAGGTTTCCAGGTGACTCAGTATGATTTCTGGGGGGGAGGAGGGAAAACATTTAAGTTTTCAGAGTTTTTTTCTCCCCTGCTTGTGGTTTAGACATTCTTTTTACACAAAATGTTTCTGCAGAACGTGGAGCTGACATTTAAGCACTCAAATGATGCACGCTCGGAAGCGTTGTTCCCATAAACATCTCAGGGTCCCTTTCCAGCTCATGTTAACACAGCGTTCCTCAACCTCAGCGGCTTTAAGATGGGTGGACTTCAACTCCCAGAATTCCCCAGCCAGCCATGCTGGCTGGGGAATTCTGGGAGTTGAAGTCCACCCATCTTAAAGTTGCTGAGGTTGAGGAACGCTGTGTTAAGGTACTGCTTTGTGTGTGAAAGTAAAGCCTTCTTTGAGATGGGTGTCACTCCTAACGATGTCATGTGCAGGTTCATGCAGTTTTCTTGGCAAAAATATGGAAGCAGTTTGCCATTCCTGCCTTCGACTTAAAAAGCCCAAACTTCCTAGTCTAGTCTCCAGTGTTGGGACGTCCCCGTGGGCTCCTATCAAGTCTGATCCTGCTTCGCTTTCCCCAGATTAGCCATCGCTGGCAAAATAAAGCTTCCATCAAGTTGGGCAATGGACCTCCCTGCCGTTTGTTTTCTTGGCATCACTATAGAAAGCATTTGCATTCTTCCAAGATGTTATTTTTTAGTGTGGAGTCATGTATGCATTGGCCTTGTTTAAGGCCTTCTCAAAACAATAATAGGACTCCAGTGAGTCCTGCGGTCCTTTGGCCAGGCTGCTGAGGATTATGAAAGTCGGTGTCCAACTTTTCTGAAGGGTGCCAAATTAGCAAAGGGGGTTACAAATCCACCAGACTGCAAGTTCTGCAAATTGTCTTTAGTCGTCCCTTCGTAGCGTTATCAGAAACCAGTTCAGCAATCATAACAATTCTGGGAAAACTCTTGCAAACGAAGCAAATGTATACACGTGTGTTGCCGTGGCTTCGTCCTTCTCATTAAACCAAGCAAAACTGCCACAGCCACGCAAAATGTGGAATCTGAATATGGCTATTTGCTTTTTTTTAATGTGACTTTCGGGGTGAGGGAATGCAAAAATGAATGCACCAGACGAAAGAATTCCCAAATGCTTTTTGAGGGTATGCTCCAGCAGAAGGGGCCAATCATATCTGGAGTGGGAAGCTGTAGGAGGAGAGCCGCGTTAGTCCATGAAGGCAAAAAAAAATCAGATGGAGTCATTTTATTAAAAGGCATAAGCTTATTACAAGCTGCAGCTGTGCCACCAGACTCCGCCTGACTTTTTACTTCCAGTGCGAGGGAGTTCCTCAAGCAGAAAAAGATGGCCAAGATCCTGGTTTTTGTGCTTCACAACTGGGCTTCAAGGCAGCCCAAGAACATGTCCTCCAACCTTTGTCTCTCTAAGCAGAGAGGTGGGACGTGCAACCTGGGAGCATCATGTTCTGTGTGCAAAGCATGAGGATTACCTCTGAGGTCTAGTCCCTAACTTGCCAGTTTCTCTGAGCAAAGGGCCCCTCCCAAAACTGTGGGGAGATATTTGAGGAGACAGGAAACAGCCGGCTCTCGGCTTCCGCTGGGACTCACCTGCGACGCTCGGCATCAGCATCTCTGAGGCTTGCGCGATGCTTGGAATTCAAGGGAGGTTGCTAGGCAACGCCCAGAACTTCCCTGATCCTTCGGCGCCTAGCAACCGCAAGGTCTTTTCTCCTCCGCCCTGAGAGCATCAGAAGGAGAGGCCTAGAACGGAAGGCCTCCGGCCGCCCACATGAATGGGAGCAGTGCTGGGGAAGAGGAAGGCAAAGCTTTCAGTGGTGATGATGAAGGCAAGATTTTGTGGACCATCGGCGAATAAGAAATAGAGGAAGGGGCAAAATGGGGGCCTTGAGCCATCTGTGCCTACTGCCCTAAAGGGCACAGCTCTTAACTGGCTTGTTCTATCAAGTCGATGTGTGTGTGCAATCTGCAATAAAGTAAGGGAAGGGATTGGGGAAGAACCATGGATTTTCCAATTATTCCTAAAATTGGAAATAAAAAGGGTTCTGGAAGGTGTCTTCGGTCGCACAACGAATGGGCTGGTCCATTGCCAGACAAAGTGGCGTGCCTTAAGCATGGGGAGGTGGCCCACAGGGTTTTTTGCAAAAGCAGCTCCCCCCGGCACCCGGCTGAGCTCTTTAGCATGGTCTGCATAGCAAACCCAAGGAGTTGCATAAAAATAAAGTGTGATTTCTTGCAGAAGCTTGCAAAAAATTCCCCGCAGCGCTTGCTCCTGCTACTTCTTCTTGCTACAATTATGTTGATTTCCAAATTAATTTTTGTACAAACCACCCTGTTCTTTTATGTACCATTGAAACAATTGCTGCTATTATTATTTTACTAACTAATTTACCTTTGCAGAGACTTGAGTTGCCCATCTCCCCTCCCTGATTCCTTGATATGCCTCCTCAGAAGCATTTCATTCCACATATATCTTGTCCTTAACCAGCTGTTGCAGTCTGAAATCTCTTGCTGGGTGAGTTCAGCCTTCCCAGCGTGACGGGCTCTACAAAGGCAATCCCCATTACTTCAAAGGGGGAGCGGCCTGGGGAAAGGGGGTGCAGTCTCCTCTCGATAGCTGCTTGCTGGAACTACCCTTGCAACTTCTGTTTCCTGAAAGTGGAACAACCCAATGCTGAAATTTGATAAAAGGTTGGACCTTAAGGAAGATCAAATATACTTTCATCCAATGGAGAGCCTAAAGTCTGTTTTAAATTATGCTCTTCTCATGTCCCCCAATTGGTTTTAATATAAATTAATTGTGTAGAGTAACATTTAATGGGTGTTGTGCAGCAGCTCATTTTGCTTCCATCCCCACAGAGTTGCATGGAGACATATCTCAAGATGATACGAAGTGGTTTTCCCTTGAAACTTTCCCTCTGAATCTGTTTGCCATCAGATTTAAGTTTTGAAGGCGGTAGGTTTCAAGCCTTCTATTTCCACCTCTGAGCCTCGGCTGTAAAAGTTCTCCTTGCAAGACCCTACAGATGAGCCGTCCAGCAGTTTGAGGGAATGAAGTATTAAGTTTGGGTCACCTCACCCCGTCTTTTCTCGTCACAAGCGGGTGGGGGCCCTCATGCTAATTAGAGCAACAGTCCCTGAACATCCGATCTCATTGCCTCCTTCTGTGTGTGCTGAGTTGCCCTCCAAACACCATGGAAATTAAACCCTTGGGCTGGCTGGGTGACAAAGAGATTAGGTACTCCTTTGAGTCGGAATGACTTTTTTGTGGAGGGGTACAGGATGGGTGATGGACCAAGGCCTGAAGACTAATTTTAGAACAGTATCTGGCCTGTGTCCTGCGCCAGAGATACCAGACTTCATCCGGACTATTTGCAGGATAACCTTTGCAGATAATCCTTTCCAATAGATTCCACTGCATGGAGTCTTTGGACAGCTTTGTTCTTCTTGTAGAGAAATGACAGATGCACGGTGACGATTGCTGTGACCGTCCCATCATCATCATCATCATCATCATCATCATCATCATCATCATCCAGATTCCTCCTCCTCCTCCTCCTCCTCCTCCAGATTTCTATCCCTCCTTTTCTCCAGCAGCTCCAGTGCCATCCACAGCACTTCTTCCTCCAGCTGTTTTTCCTAACCATTCTGTGAGGTAGGTTGGGTTGAGAGAGCCCAGCGATTCTCAGCAATGGCTGGAAGTGGACTTGAACCTGGATCTCTTGTCCCGCCACTGCAGTAGAGTGGTTCTTCTTGATCTCTTGGGCTCGAAAAGACAAGCTGCTTCTTTAACTTCCCTAACAGTTGGCTACAAGTTTCCCTAAAGCGAACAGCTGGCCAGCTCACCCCCCAGAGTGTTGCAGAATGCTGTAAATTGAGCTCCCCAGATGTAGGTCTGGCCTTTGGCTGAAAATTCCTTCTTGTCTTACAAGCAGGGACAATCGGTTTCCGTCCTATTTTTAAGCCACTTTTTGTCCCCGAGGACAAAATTCGGTTGGAGGTCTCTTTTCTGTATCACGGCCAGGAACGTATTTGTACCTACAGGCTGAGGTGTTTCCCACCAATTTTTACATCTTCCCTTTTACATCTTTTCAACGTGTTTAGACAAGGCCCTTTGCACACATTGGTAATTTTTTATGGGTTTTTCTTTCTATGGCATTCAGTGCCAAGGACATTAGCGAAGGTAAGCTTGGAGAAGATCGTTTCACCTTTTATGGAGCAGCCCTGAAGATCTGTTAGAGCTGAGCTTGATCCGGAGGTCCCATTCGTTTGATGACTGTCTCATGAACCCTATTTTTTAATTTTGGTTTTCTTCCATGGAAGGCAGTCTTCTCAACAACCTGTGGGGCAGCTCAGGCCAAGAGGGCAGGGACTCTCCCACGAGGTGATTCAGAGAAGTTCATATCTGAGTGGAGATTTAGAAGGATTTAAAAAGAATGGAAAACAGTGAGCTCTGTTCCCAGCCCCAGGGTGGCATCTGGTAACTCTTCCTTTTATCCAACAGTGATATTCTGTTTTGTTTTGTTTTACACTCAGAGCTCTCTGCTCTGCTCCACAAATGTTTGCTGTTCTCCTTGGCTTTTGCTAAAGTCCCACCTGTTGCTGCAACCAAACGTCACTGCTGGGTTGCTAAGAGGTCCCTGGCAAAGGGAAGGCCGGGGGCCATCAATCAGCTTCAGCTTGGCACAGCTCTCCGCAGCCCTGCATGCTTTCTCATCTTCTCTCTCCCCTAGTCTTTGCAGTGCTAACCTGAGTCAAACCCGGGACACTTTCCAACACAAGAAAGTGAGCAGTTGAGAAGGAAGAAGGCCGGATGGAGCAACTCATGAGTAAAGGGATTCTCCAGTGTTTTTTACTCTGGCTCTTTTTCTCTTTGCCTTCATTCTCATCGCTCCCTTGAACCCATCTTCTCTTCTGTATTTCATTCACGTTTCTCTAGGGGGGATTTTTGAGCTGAATTTATTGTTGGAAGTGGGGGCAGGGGTGCTTCTGCCCGTGTTGTTTTCTGCTGCATTTCTTTTTCCTGCTGCACGTTTTTCTATCCCTCTGCAGCCTCCCTGCCTGCTCACCCTCCCGATTCTGAAGAAGCCCCTGGGAGGGAGCCGTTCCCGCCTGAGATCCTCCTCGGAGGTTGAATTAAAGCTTGGGAGACCAGGGAGGCTGCAGAACGTGGGGAGAGAATTGTGCAAGAAATGCCAGGGCATTTGCACACCTCCTGGCGCCAAAGGAAGGCAAGAAGGCCAGGATCCACTTAGGAGAATTCCACTGAAATCCTCTTCAAGAGAAACGCAGGAACAAAATGATATTTCGGCCAATTGAATGGGAACCCCCCCCCCAGCACTCAATTAAAATATCAACTCCTTAGGGCTTTTTGCTGAATAGGATAAATATCCTTGCGGTAGACCAGCTTTCCTCAATGGCACGTTGCAAATTTGTTTCCTGAATTCCCAGCTTCCTGGTTAAGCACCAGTTTGGAAACTCTAACCCATAGGCACTCTGACCCTTCATCTACACTCATAGTGCAATGAAAGGATTTCCTTGGGCTGGTTTCATTTATTATCAGCCTGCAGAGGACTGTGTAGAGTGGATACGTCTGTGCCCCAGCCGTTAATAATCCAATGTTCAGTGCTCGGGCAATGTTTTGGTCCACCATTTCTTTCTAAAATAATGGCACCCAGGCCTTACTGGTCTTTGAACAGCCCTCCCTTTCAAGGAAGGAATTGGCCGAATGTGAAACGTTACTCCAAAGTTTAGATTTGATGCCCTTTCCGTTCTCTATTTACCGCTGCGGGGTTCTCCATTTGCTGATAGTGACTAATGGTTCATCCATGCTAGGGCTGTTTTTATTCTCTAATGCCGAGTGATGGGGAAATGTGAGAAGACCCTGTCCTGCTCATCCTTTCCTTTTTAGAGCAAGATGGTTTAGGGAAGAAAGCGCTTAGGAAAAACCAATGTGGGTCACCATGCATACCTAACCAGCAGGCATGCCAAGCTGTGACCTTGAGATAAAACAATGTGTAGGTGACTTAAAAGAGGAGCTGCAAAGAAACCATTCAAACTTGGACAGCCTGAAGGTGTTCCATCTTCTCCAGGAATCACCTTGGGGGAGTTTGCAAACTTGGAAACTTGCTCTCTGCAGGCCATGGCTGAAGAAGTCAAGATGGGCCTTTGAAGCTCTTCCTTTTTTTGTGTGCCACTTTTTCGACCATACCCTGCAGACGCCCTTGCTCCCAGAGCATCAGTTAATGTTGGCATGCCTTCCAGTCTTCCTTGGGATGGGCAAAGAGAGAAAGCTGGAGTAGGAGATTGGCCTGGATGAGTTAAGAAACCATCTTCAAGCCATTGCTCAGTGACCATATGGAAACCAAAGTTTGTCCGAGGAAATTTCAGATGTCACAGCAAAGTATGTTGAGGGCTATAATCTTAATGATGACTAACAGCAGATGAACGTTAAGGCTCAGGGTGAGCAGTTGGGGGCCAAATGTCTTCAGATGTTAACGCCTTTAGTGTTTATGTGATATGGATGTTCAGTTTTCATTCTACCTCACCAGACAGTTAACCTTCTGGGCTATCTATCATAAATCTATCATCTATCTATCTATCTATCTATCTATCTATCTATCTATCTATCTATCATCTATCAGAATCAACAACCTTTTTTTACTGGTGTTCCAAGGACTGGACTCCAAAACTCTCGGGTGAATTCATGTCATTTACATTTAGAGTGAACTAAAATGAAATAGAGTTGATAGGATTAAAAGTGGGATTAGAAATGACCATGTGGATGTGTGGGGAGGTCCCTGGGGCCCCAAGTCCAGGCTCTGAGGAGCCACCTTCACTCCTGGTTCCCAAACTGCACACTTCTGCACCACCGCAGGGCCAGAGTCCCGCCGATGGGCAGGCTGCTGTAACTAGTCTTTGATTACGGGGAGTAGCAAACCGTCTTTAAGATGCTGAACCTGGAATGGTTGCAGCCAATTCATCTTGTACCCCAGTGAGAAGGCTCAGATTCCTCCAAGCATTTGCAGAGTTTTGGAGGCTGAAGTAGGCAGGTATTTATATGTTGCTGGGGCTTCATTCCATCTGCTCTATTCTTCTCCCTCGAGATCACCTAAAATGGTAAGATGTTTTGAGTGGGATGAAGTCCACAGGCCAGGGCAAGGGGTGTGGACATGTGTGGGAAGCCCTTGCCCCCGTATTAATAGCCTCCCTTAACTATATGCTGGTGGTCTGAGTGGGACGTCTCTTATCAGCGCCCTTCCCTTGACTACAACCGGCCAGGAGTGAATTCATCCTTGTGGCAGCATGGCTTACCACAGGCACTCAGGTAACGGGGGCCAGAGTCGGTTTGCACGGCTGAGCTTTGATGAGCAGAGTGGAAGATGCAGCCGCAGCTGTTTAAATTCCCTGCAGGGCGCATTTGCTTCGGTCGCCAGAAACGCGCTTTTCCTCCGTGGCTCTCCTTTATTTCATGCACCCATCCTGGATTAGGGAGTGTGTTTCAGAAAGTTGTGGACTGTTAGGGAAGCCGTGTGGGGTGTGCCTTCCAAGAAAGGACAGACGAGAAGGCCACGGAAAAAAAATACGCACCTATTTCTTTTCGAGTTTGAATGCAAGTGCTGTTCTCCTTAGCACGTAATATATTGCTTTTCTCACCTGCTACAAATACTTCTGCAGCCCTTAAAAAAACCCCAACGGAGGATGTTGGAAGAGCGAGCTTCAACCCTTTGCAGCTCTGCTTGAACAAATTTCAACCCCTGATGCTAGGACCTTCTTTTCTTCTGGGGCACTGGGCTAAACAGCTCCCAGTCGGGCAGAGGGCTGGAAAGCTGGGAGGTTGTGCAGCTTAGGTAAACTTGAGACTCAGAGTGAAAATCCCTGATAGCATCACTTGTGGTTAAACTCCAATTACTTAGCAGTGGTCTGAGGGTATAGAGAAGCCCTGAAGGTCTCAAGGGAACTTAGCAGGCACTTTTTCAGGATTTGGATGAACTTATGTTGGTTATTTGCACTCCGGCTGATCACCCTTCCGAAAACATGGAAGTTTACCCCTTTCTCTGTCAGATTTAATTGAACGACTTCCTTTCCTCCCACCTTGTAAAAGAAAATTTCTTTGGGTGATGGAATTAAAACCCCAAATCTGGGCCAACCCAATATGAGGGTGCAACATGGCACAGTCAGGTGCCTTCTGCACAGCGTTGTAGCTTTGATGCTAGACTGGGGAAGCAGGTAGGATGCTATATCTGAGTTGCAAAGATTTGAACGACCACCCAGTTAATAGCCTGGAGACAGAGAAAAGACCCAGGCGTCTAGTACCTACCCAGATTTTTGCAATCCAGAAATGGTGCGCCTCAATCCTTCTACATTTCTGCAGAAAACATTTGCGAGCAGAGGACGGGAGACCATATTTCTGTTGGGTGGTGGTCCTGCTTTTGACTTCTGACTGGAAGAAAAAGTAAGGTTCCGTCCGGTTGCTCTACAAGCCCCCAGCGCACGTGGGGCGATTTCGGACATTACCCCTGCCACAACAGTAGCAGCTGCCAGGTTTTTGTGGGGCAGGGCGCAAAGTTGGCTGGGCGATGGCCTCATTCTATCATGTAGCCTCAACGTTTCACAGCATGGCAGTTTACGGCCTCGGGGTTGATCTTATCTGACACATACGTGTTATTGCTCTGTACCTTTTATGTTCCCAGGCCGCCTTTTATCAACTGTATTCCTTCCCCAGGTTAATGCTGGTCTATGGCTGCCATAAACATTGATTTTATTTAACTTGGTTTGAAGATTCTGTGCTAGGGAGACCCTGGATTCCGCCCCTGGCCCCAGAGATTGGCATCTTTTCATTCATTTATTTCATTATCCATCCACCCTGCAGGGCCACACCGTCCCCATTGGGGTGACTTCCTTTAATCCCTTCCAAACCAAACTTCTCAATCCTATAGCCTGGGCTGTCTATTGAGCATCCCACTCTTTGCTTCATCTTCTCTTACGCACCCGTGGATTAAGGCTGCACCTTTATATGCACGGGAAAAACATGTCTCGTTCTCTGAGGCTGAAATGCCTTTCTTTGTTGCTTTTCTGGAACAGAGTCGGGTCTGTCTTGGGAAGCGGTCAGCGGTTTCTCTTTTTCTCAGTGATGCATCAGGAGAGACCAAAGAAAGACAGTAAATCAAGTTTAGGTCTGGCCAGGCAACCTCGGTCCACTTGAACAACCCTTGCTCCCAGTGAGCTGTGCCGGCCTAAATCAAATGAAAAAGCGGACTGATATGCTCTTCCAAAGACACAGAGGCATTGTTAGTATTATTCGCATCTTTTATCCCGTGGCTTAGAAACACCATTAAGATATTGCAAAAGAAAAGCCCCATGAACTTGAAGGGTGCAACAGAAGATCAACCACTCCAGACAGGAGAAGCAGCCCCTTGGAAGCTTTGTGAGAAGCTCAGTTCCACAGGCAGAGAAAGACAGGATGGTGGTTTATGCCCACTTGCCTTAGCTTGTCTACCAGGCTTAGCCCACCCAGCCAGTTGCAGCCAAGTCAATAAACCACAGTTAACAGAACCATCGCTTAGCTTGCGTAACGTGTGAACCCAGCGCCCATCGCCTTCCGGGACGAAAAGCTCCGGTTCCGTCCCCCGTAAAGTTCATCTCTCTTGCTATGTTCCCGCCCCACCGCTGATGTCTGGAACTCTTTTGTGGAGGGTTTAATCACCTTTCTGCAAAATCTCTGGAGACACCAGCACACATCCTGCTTTGCAGCGCACTCCTTATCAGCACCGCCCCTTCCATCTGTCGAGAGGAGAGTGTGCGGCACACCGTTGCTATGATACAACACCCTTTATATAGCAAGGCCAAATTCCGAGTAATCCAGTTAAAGGGCAAATGAGTCAAGAAAACAATGGGGTAATTGCCTTATTTTTAGACTTGCAGGAGGGAAAGAAAGAGTTGGCAATCAACATGCTAGCTTTTCTTCGCCTGCCCTGGTCTTGCCCCGCTCTGTGGATTGCCGGCTCGCCCTGGCCTCGCTTGTGAGCTGGCCTCCCATGCTGGTTGCTCAGGGCAGGAATGGCGGCTGGCGAGCCAGGAGCCCCACCTGGAGTTGAAGATCTGGTCTCGCTTTAAGAAAAGGCAAAAATCAGTAGCAAAAATCAGGCAAAGGAGAAGGACGTGTGAGAAAAGAAGCCATGTTTGTCCTGTATCTCCAGGGTTCCTTATTTGACTGAGGAGGTGGTGGGGCTGGTGGTGGCCACCTGGATAGACAGGAGGAGGCAGCTCAAAGTGGACCTGCTTGGAAGTTTGGGCAAGATGGAGGGAAGGTGGGACTTTGTCCTCACTGGAACCCCACCTCCAGCCAGGTGCTGCCATCAGAAATTATTTCTCGGGATCAGAAGTTGTGCTAAGCTTGACTCTGAGAAGCGCATCTACAGGTGGTTTGCAACTACACTCCCAAGTCCAGAGATCCCCAGCTTTTCAGAACTCGGAATCCCCGCTGAGTTTTGGGGAGCACATTATGGGCTTCCCCCACCTGGTGGTCTCCACGCGTGCTGGGGCTGCAACGTCCCATGTTCTCCAGCCAGCCATATTCTTCTTTGTCCACCTCCTCTTGGAAAGGTGGCTTAACTAATTCCAGCCAGATTATTTTAGTTGGCAGAATCTAAGCCTGAGCAGATAAACTGTGGTTTTCTTTGGTTTACAAGCTGCAATATTTCAGCTCGTGCACCGTTTGGAAGTAATCGATCGCAGCTATAATGTGGTGAACTTCTTGTGGTCTAGGAGTTTGAAAAGACCAGAAACTGACATAAATTCTCAGCTATCAGGAAAAGGCGGGCAAGCAAATGGAGAGGAAAAGGAAGAGAAAAAAACCAACAAGGCAAACTTATAATTGGGCCTTTAGAAGTCTAGATAATTCCAGGCTGTATCTCTGTTAAGGAAACAGAACTTTAGTCTGATTGTCTGCAGCTCATCCTGGACGCATTATTAGCAAGAGAGGAACCTTGCAATTTAGCCTGCAGGGTTAGAGTTCAAAGTCTGTGTCAAGTACTTTTGTTGAAAAACGTGCATTTTGGGGGTAGGGGGACATTATTGTTCTCTCCGCCCCCAAAATGTTGGCTGTGGGGCTCTTGGGTGCATTTGTTCGGAAAAGTTCCCTACGTGCTGGACACAGTCATCTCGCTGTGGTGCGGGGTCTTGGCGCAAAAGGATTTGGCGAGGGCTGAGGCTGGTGGCAGAAATGCCCAACTTTGTCCTTGCAAATAGCACATCTGGCCAAGGTTTTTTTTTTTTAATCAGTCAGTGTCTTATTCTGGCTATTTCCCCTTTTTAAAATCTATCTATGATAGCAGCAGCAGCTTTATCAAGTTTCCAGTCCTTATGAACTTTCCTGAGAAGAGAGGAAGGATGTGGTTAACGGCAACTCGGTCCTGCCCCCTTTTTCCGGATACGGGCGTGGTGAGCGGGGCCACGCTTGCCCCGTTGTACTAGTCAGAAATAGCTAGATGAAACCTTGTTTTGTTGGCTCGCTGTTGGCGTTGTGGCTTTGCCGATCATCACGGGAAGGCAGGAAGCTGGAAGCCTTTTAGCACTCCCTGGCGATGCAAGAGCGTATCCGCCTCGCCTTCTCCAGCTGGTGCTAAAAGGCTGTCTCGTCCATCTGGCACAAACGCTGAACATCAGCCTGTTGGTTCTGTGCATGCTATTTGTTTTACACACACACACACACACGTATATGTGTATATATGTATATAAATGTATAGATATATTATGTAACAAGGCCATGTTGCAGTGAACTCACATATAAACACAGTGCAACATGGTGATAGCTACTTTGAGGTTTTGAGGCAGCTGGGGAACCGGCAGCTCCTCGAAGCCGAGGAAAAACACCTTTTCGCTCGACTCCTTTTATCAATTTCATTTCCCAACCAGTCTCCGTTCCTTGGCCTGGGTGCAGACCTGTTTGAAATGCCATATAAAGCAAAGTAATCACAGAGCAATAAAACAGTATTTATAGATAGATAGGAATAATAATATGGGATTAATATAAAATAGGATATTCATAATGTAATATGGGTAATATGGGTGATGGGTTCTGGCTCCCCCCCAGCATCTTGAAGGTGTTGGAGCTAAAATATACAGGGGGGGGTTAGGACATTTTTAATTCATGTTTCTATTTTAATTATTTACGGATTTTAGCCACTGTTGGAGGGATTGATGTTTTTCCTTTTTTGTTATTGTGGGCCACCCAGAGTCACCCGCTGGGGGAGACGGGCAGCATACAAGCTTAATAATAAATAAATAAATAAAATAAATAAATAATCGTGCGGTGATAATAATGATACTGATAAAATCTCAGTGGAACCAGAACCAGAATAATTGTCAACGCCTATTAAATGTTTGTCTAATTTGGAAATTAGGGAGCGTAATTAGGGAGAATAATTTGGGAGAATAAAAGCGTGCTGCCTTTCCACCGAAAAGGCTGCGAGATGGACGCTGGAGAATTTATTCGGGAATGTCATTTCTTGCACAACCTGGTGTTTCATGAGGACCGGATCGTATTCCCTTCTGTAAGACTTCCATCTTCCCAGCCAGCGACTTTATCTTCCCTCCTTACTTTCTGATTTATGTTTATTTTTTTCTGTTGGAGTGAAAAATTAAAAGAAGTCAACCAACACTGTGATGGTGTAATTGGGATTAGCATACCCTGCAAAGGACCACATTCACAAGTTTCTGCCCATGTGGCTATGGGGTGGCCTGGGGGGCTGAGAACTGAAATGGCCAAGATGGAGTGCCAGATTTTTGAAGGACCTTCCCTTCATATCATCTCAGCTGCAGACATGGAAAGGGTAAGATCAGGCATCTAAGAGGCACAGGGGAGATGGCGTCACCCAGATCGCTCAACCTAGTCCTCCTGACTTCATCGCCTAGTTCAGATGGCCCAGTTCTTCTATTTGCATGACCCCCTTAGGCGAACAGGGCCAACCAGTTGTCTTCGCCCCCTTTGGGTGCCCAAGGCTTCCCACACCTCTCATCCTGCAGCCCTAAACTCTGCCCTGTTGTCTTTCTCACCTGAAGGTCCCAGCAGCTACACCGTGGGCACCATGTCCGAACGCTTCGATTGCCACTATTGTCGCGCCCCGCTGCATGGAAAGAAGTACGTGCAAAAGGAAGGCCGCCACTGCTGCGTCAAGTGCTTTGAGAAGTTCTGTGCCAACACCTGTGCCGAATGCCGGAAGCCCATTGGGGCCGATTCCAAGGTAGGGGGTGAAGCTGGAATGCCCCCGTTGCCATGATAAATCCCTGAGATTACTACAGGTTGGGTGGGGTTCTTCTGACAATTGTGTTGTTTTCCTTACACGAGATCAGCCTGAGCAAGAGAGTTTGGCCACTGAGTTGGCTGATGGAGTGATGGACTGTGTGTTACCTAACTGACTTCTATGATATTATAATACAGCGCATTCAAACTGACTTTTATAATTGCACACTTAGTATAATTCCTGCTTTGTGAGAGCCAGTGTGGTGCAGTGGTGAAGGGAGATGCAGGTTCTAGTCCTCCCTTAGGCACAGAAGCCAGCTGGGTGACCTTGGGCCAGTCCCTTTCTCCCAGCCCTGGACTAGGAAGTTGAAAAACATCTGTCTATTAACTTGCATTGGACCAGTATGATAAAGTATGGCCCATAACCCTCAGTGTAGAGGCCTTAATTCTGCAATGGGTAATCATCTGACTGTTGGTGGCCAAGGTGGCCCATGAGATTTCTGATGAGGCACAAAAGTTGGGTTCCCATTGTGCTAAATCAGGGGCGTTCAACTTTCTTTAGCTCAAAACTGAACTCCAGTTTCTAGAGAGTGTTCAGGGTTCTTAAGGGTAAGTACGAGGCATGAAGCCTCTGTAAGGCTCAAGGCACCCATGTTGCCCCTTAAAATCTGTCCTCTTAAGCAAAAGGGCCAACCTTGCAGCAAACCTACAAAAAGAGTGCTGAAGGTCCACCCTTTTTGCATACACCTGGGTGACAAAGCATGGCAGAATCATGGAGGGAGGCTTGCAAGAGGGTTTTCTCACCTATTCACACTTACTGTCTCAGGGAGGCATGGGGAGAAATGGTGGAAAGAGGGAGACCCCCCCTGCCCCCCACAACCCATTTGATTAACACTTCATTAAGAGGCTGTGATGGCTCGATCCTTCTTGAACAATGGTTGACTGTTCAGATGATGGTGCAAAAGCTCCTCTCTGGACTGATTGCCCCAGAAGGGGAAGCGGAGAGACCCAGTTTTGCTCCTCAGAGTTCCAGTTTCAAATGGCTTTCAAAGCGTTCTCTCTTGGTCTTGCAGGAGCTGCATTTCAAGAACCGCTACTGGCACGACACCTGTTTCCGCTGCTTCAAATGTTACACGTCTCTGGTGAACGAGCCCTTCATGCTGAAGGAGAACAACAAGGTGTGGTGCAATAAATGCACCAGCCATGAAGCGCCTCATTGCAAAGGCTGCCTGAAGCCCATTGTGGCAGGTGAGGGTGCCAGGCAGGGCGAGTCTCCTTCTCGGGTGGCTGGTCCTCCTTGTCCGTGGAATGATCTGTATGCTGGGGAGATGGGGGCTGGTTCACCCATAACATGAAGGCCTAACATGACTTCTTGGGTTGATAGCTTAGCATGTGGGGTGAACCCAGCCAACTGTGGTTTGTTCAGCAAACTGTGGAGTCCTTGGGGTTCTCTGAGCTTGGTTGTTTTCTTGCAAACGTTTCGTTACCCGGCTAGGTCACATCTTCAGTGCTAGCATGTGGCTTAGAAAGGTAAGGTCTCTTTGAGTTGAGGTAGACTTCCTGGACACCTCCATACTGTGGAAACGTTTTGTCATTTGCAATGATTATTTTTCGTTCCCAAGATAATCTACAGGCCTGGGAGTTTCTGGAGGTCTCATCCAAGGATTAAACAGTGTTAGCCTGCTTAGCCTTTTCTAAGATCAGCTAAGGTTGCAGGGATGCAAAAGTGCAGGGATGCAAACGGATGTGTGTGTGTGTGTCACATGAACTCATCAGCATTAGGCCCTCTTGACACTGTTGGGTTTTAGGGGTGGTGGGGGCAAAATAGGCCTTAAGATAGAGGCACAAGGCACCCCTTTCACCCCTTAAAACACCTGAATTCCCCTTCCCCAAATGGGCCCTGGTCCCACCCAGTTTTGGAGAACGGCCATGACATTGTGCAGCCTTTAAACTGATGAACGTTGCGTGCCCTGTCTTAGGGCAACGTGGGAACCGAGTCTTTGTCAAATCCCTGAAAAGTTAAGAACCAATTGACGCATCCTGTAAAGTGACATGGTAGAGCCCCATGGGGACCCTGTAACTCAGGGTTTCTCAATCTCAGCAACTTTAAGATGGGTGGACTTCAACTCCCAGAATTCTGGGAGTTGAAGTCCACCCATCTTAAAGTCGCTGAGGTTGAGGAACCCTGCTGTAACTGCTAATGGCAGGAGGGATGATGTCTTCTGGTGCTTCTCCACATCTCCCTTCTTCTGGAAACTCAGCATCTGGGTGTGTGGGGGAGTTTCTTCCCTACTCCCTTGACAGGCACATGGGCTTTCTAAGGGCAAATAATTTTTGATGTGAGAGAAAGCAGGCAAGCATCTTAACCCCACTCCAAATTCTGGATGGGCAGAGTCCAAGGGGACAGCTGCCCATGATTTTTCTGAGAGCGTAGACCTTTTGCAGGGGCATCAACACTGATCTGATTGACATCTGGTGGCCATGCCAGGTTTTTGTTGTGCAGTTCTGCCTTGTCTACCGCAAATCTTGTGTCTTGACCTCCCGGGACCTTTCTTTCTCTCATTTCTTTTCGCAGGGGATCAGAATGTGGAATACAAGAAGACGGTGTGGCACAAGGATTGCTTCACTTGCAGCCAGTGCAAGCAAGTGATTGGCACGGCCAGTTTCTTTCCCAAAGGAGATGAGATCTACTGTGTTTCCTGCCATGAGCATAAGTTTGCAAAGACCTGTGTGAAGTGTAAGAATGTAAGTCTTGGGCACCATCTCTGTACTTCTGTTGTTTTCAATGGTTTCTTCCACTCAGTTCTAGCTTGCGTTATTCTATAGACACGAGGACATGAAGATGGGCAGCCCCTTGGTTATTCAGAAGGAACAGACTGTATTAAAACATATTCTTTTGGAATTATACGTCCTGCTTCCTTTCATTTTCTAGCCTTGCACAGTGATAGGACATCAGAGAATATGAGGCTAAAACTAAGGTGCGGTGGTTGGTAATTATTCCTATTTCACAGACAGAAGAAGATGCATCTTGCTAAGTTCTGATAGCTCATTGGAAACCAGTCCTTGATGGGGCTTTCTGGCCCTTACTAACCGGATTATATACTGCCCCTAAACGTCAGATCTGAAAAGGAGAAATAAATCTTCCACTGATATGCAAATAGTGAATGGATGGGTAGAAAATGGTCTAGGTATGAAAATGTTGTTGCATTCTTTAAAAAGTGCTCTTGTTCAGTTGGATGAACGAGAATGTGTTTTAGAAATTCATTCGGAGGGGAACAGAGTTTAGATTAAACTCTCATTTTGGAGTTTGGATGTTTTGCATTTGTTTAGTGTCAGGGTGGCCAAGAAAGGATCATGAATGTCCTGTCTTCCATGGTGCAGTCCTTCAGTGGTCTGGAGTTCAGTGTTTGGCTTTCCAGAAAGATTTGGCTTCCATGCAACCCCAGAGGAACCTCTCCCGTGGAACTGTTCAGTTGTCCCACTCTGGGGAAGTCCTGACCTGTAGAAGTTGTTGGGAGAGTTTCTCCTTTCCCTGGGACAATTTTGGAGAAATGATTCCGTCCATTAGTCTGCAAATTTGATGGAGAATGTCCAAAGGCCACTCGGGGCTCAGTGCTAACATTTACTCCATGCCATGAACTCTACACTGATTGCTGGTTGGCTTGATTTTAGGCCATCAGTTCTGGAGGGGTCTCCTACCAAGATCAACCTTACCATGCCGAGTGCTTTGTGTGCGCCACTTGCACGAAGAAGTTGGGTGGACAACGCTTCACTGCGGTAGAGGACCAGTTCTACTGTGTGGATTGCTACAAGTCTTTTGTGGCTAAGAAATGCAATGGTTGCAAGAACCCCATTACAGGTAGGCAAGGAAGTACCCGCTTAAGGGGGCTTACCGCTAATTCACACGTGGGAGTAGATTTCTGGATAGCTTTAGAGATGGGCAGACTCTGGGGGTGGACTTCAGAAGCCCCCTTTTTATTTGCTGTGCATTTATTCCCAATCAGATCCATTGGCAGTACATTGACCTTAACCCCAATGTGGCTTTTAAGGGAGGAAGAATGTACGCGCCACACCAGGCATGACACATTTCTATCACGCTCTCCATTAATCACCTTTCCCCCAGTGCATCAAGAATTAGATCATCAAGGCCCTGTGTGCCGATGAGGGATGTACAGGGGTGATCCTTTGGATCTCTATGCGCATCCACTGAGTATTTAAAGACTTGCTAGTTGGGTTTATGAGACCGGATTAAGTACCTTCCAAGAGATGCATCAGAAAGGAACATTTTTCTAGCTGGTTTTTTTTCTTGGCAGGGCTCACATTTTACACAAAGCCATCCCGTACTTCACTTTGTATGATTGGATGAGCCCAGCCAGTGCCGGTTGGGGAATTGTGTTTTATAGCACTGCACTCTGGGCGAGCTTATTCAACTAACCACGCCCTCGGGCCACACAGAAGCCAGGTCTCTCCTGCGGCCTCCTCCCTGACGGTGCCATGCTCTCTGCCTTTTCCTTATCAACAGGCTTTGGAAGAGGCACCAACGTGGTGAGCCACGAGGGCCACTCCTGGCATGAATACTGCTTCAACTGCAAGAAGTGCTCCATCCCCTTGGCTAACAAGCCCTTCGTCTTCCACCTGGAGCAAGTCTACTGCCCCACCTGTGCCAAGAAGCTGTAAGGGAGGGGAAGGGCAGGACGGCAGAAACAGCTCGGCTCTCTCCTGCAAAGTGGCATGGGTGCTGTCTGCTTGCACGCGGCCGGGTTGTAGGCATCTGCATTTTGCTCCCCCCCGCCCATCCCAACTTCCCCTTTGCTTTTCTAAAGAACATTAAGGCACTTTCCCCTCCTTTCCCACTGCAGGTCATGTTCAATAAAGGGTTCACTAACTGCTGCCGCAAACTCTGCTTTCTCGCCATCTTTAGATGCTCACTGAAGCCGGGGGGCTACTTTGCGTGTCCCACATAGAGTTACTACTGGCTTTGCAAGGCCCGGCCCTATTTGCCGGTTAGGGGGCTAGCAACTCAGCAAGGGTGAATTCACATGGCTGCTTTTGAAGAGCATCTCCCGATCTCCCCTTGTGGGGCAGATCCAGTTTACAAAGCCACAGACATGAAGGCGGGGGCCGGATTTCAAGGCTCTGGTGGCTGGAGAAAACCAGATTTTCAGCTGATTTTGTTTTTAAAGAGGTGCCCATTTGTTCTCCTCGACGGGCCCGACACTTTGCCCGCTACAGTGCCCTGGCGGCACCTACCCAACCGCCATTCTTTTCAGAAAGGCACATCTCTCGAATGTCGATTGAAAACATTCCTGGTCCACAGACTGGAGAACGCTGCACCTGTGGAACAGACTCGTCACCTGCTCATCTAGCGTTTGGTTCTTACAGCTGTGGCATTGTGGTCCATGGACCCTTTATTTGATGGTGCTCGTCCCAAATGATTTTTTAAACACATTTGCTACTTTAAAAAACAAACAAAACTCAGCCATTGTTTATAGCTTCAGGAATTTCCGTTTCCCTCACCCGACTCTCCATCCTCATGCCAGAATAGGTAGGAAATGCTTAAATATTGGATTTGCCAGATGTGAGGCAGCTGGGGAATGCAAATGGTACTCCTCTTATGTGGGCAATTCTCGCAAGGGGCAAAAAAGGAAGGAAGAGATGAATGTGGCCATCTGACTCCACCCTAAAATCTGCTAGTTCAGAATATGGTTTGGCGCTTTTCTTCAGTTTGCATTCATATTAATCCATACAAGTGACGGTGATGTCACATTTCCTTAGCCTACCATGAACGAGAGCGAGTGCATAGTACGTAGCTTATTTTAATCAGCGTTTAACCTCCAGGAACGGCCACTGCTGACCTTAGAATAACCATATTTAGCAACCCACCTTAATACTTCAGCTCTGCTGGAATGTGAAAGCAGGTTGCCGGATCACTAGCTTCCACAGTTCACGCCGAAACTGGCCTTCTCCGGCTCGAGTATCGCTCTCAGCACAAGATGCCTGCGTGCTAAGGCAAGGGGAAAGATCTCTAGGGGCAGGCTGAAATATTAGGGTGACGTAATTGCAATTCTTGTTATTGTACCAAGGCATTTCCTCCAATAAACAGGAAGTTGCTGCTTATTTGGATTCCGTGTGGTGTTTTCTTTATAGCCTTGTAGCGCGCGAGATGCCCGTGGCGTTCCAAGAATCACCTGAGGCTGGGCGGTGCACGAGCAGTGCAAGATATTTGCCATTCCTCCGTCAGTTCCAGGAGACTGACCACCAAAAGCCCACCACGATGCTCTCAAATTTTAAAACGATGCTTCGTTTTCCCCTTTCATTCTGTCTATAATCCTGGACTAAAGAGCCAATGAATATTGCCCCCAATACAATCTACCCATCCATGCCTCTTACGGAGTCATCCACAAACTAGCCTGCCCATCGGCTGTCTCCACGAAGGTCCTGATGGCTGGGAACTGCGGAGTCCTTGGGGTCGTTTTCTTGCAAACGTTTCGTTACCCGGCCAGGCCACATCTTCAGTGCTAGCAAGCTCAGAGGACCCCAAGGACTCCACAGTTCAACCCTGAGCGACACCCGTTCGCTTCTATTGGCTGGGAATTCTCAGCTGAAGCCAGCGCATCTACCCACTGCAAGCTGGGTGGCTGGCTGATTTTGTCTCTCAGAAAATAGCCATAATAGTTCCATTAAAAAAAAAAAAAGGCAAGCAAATACATTTTTGGGAATCCCTTAATAACCACTCACAAACAGAGACCTTTCAATTGCAAAGTTTATTAACAGTGCATATGTATTTACATACAACTAACAAAGCATTCAACGGGCCTCAGTTTGCACAGAAAAATAGGAGCGTCATTGCATGCGTGTTAGAACGATTGTCTCTGCCAGAATCAAAGAGCTATTGTATAAAAATAATATTTGTTAGTTAAACCTAAGGCACTGCTCTATAGGTAATCATTCTAAAACATTGGGGAGGGTGCCTGCAGGGGCGAGAGGACAGAGACTGGCTTTGTAATTTAATGGGGGGGTTGTGTGTGTGTCCAGAAATGGTCTCACAGGGAACATCTGTGCTGAAAAAGGATTGAGAAGCAGGCTTGCATCATAGGAAGAAGGGGGGGCTCACAGTTGTTTTGAGAGGACAGCTCTTTGAAGACGGACATCTAGCTATTTGGAACTGGGGGGGAGCAGGATGAGAGCATAAGCGTTTTCTCCTTTCCACACATTTGCAGAAGCTGCCAAACGCTTCATTCCTTCTTGCTGGACAAAATCAAGGGGCTGGCTGAAAACGCAGCAGGCAGCTTAAACGGCTGGAGGCAAGTGGTGAGATAAAGCTAGTTGGAGAACCTGGGGTGCAATTAACATGGACCAAAAAGAAACAAACAACTTGAAAGGGTTTAATACTGATTTTATGTACACACAAATAATACTTACATGTATGGAGGTTAACTTAAACGCAACGTGATGTTTTAGCTGCTTTCAGCACCAACCACCCAATGGGACAAGGACCTGCCAAGTGCTCCTGCGGGGGCTGCTACTAATTTAATGGAGGGTTTACATGAGTCTCGTCCCCACCACCCCACCCCCAAATAAATGAGCAGGAGGTACTCAGCTTGGCAAACCGGAGAGTGATGTTGCAGTGTGTGATAGCTTAAAAAAGTCACAAAGCAGCTTGGCTGACGGCCACCTGCTAGGATACACGTTGATTAATAAAAAAGGATAAATAAGGTAAGATGCTCTGGCCCCCTGTAAAAGCATGCAGTCTGGGGATTTATGCAGCGGGAGGCCTCAGCTAGGCTTGCTCTCCTTCCTTACACCCCGCACACACCCCGTGTCTCACGGCTGGTCTTCACACCCACTTCCTGCTCGTGAGCCCAGGCGGACGTTGTCAGTACAGCGGCTTCCATCAAGCTCGCCTCGCAACCTGCTCTCAGAAGCTCACTGTGGAGAGGGAGGGCCTGGCCCCAGAGAGAACGGCATAAGGCAACAGAAGGGAGCGCTGTCCGACATTGGGGTTCCCTGTTCAGTTTTGAAAATTCCCCACCTGTCAGGAACAAACGCTTCTTTTCAAGTGTTGGTAGAGACAATCAAGTGGTTGTTTTTTTAAGATTAGAAATGATCTGACCAAAATTGTGACTCATCCTAGAGTGAGGTGCTATGTTTTCAGATATTCAAGTTCAACTCGGTGTAACCGTCACCTCCCGTAACAACAAGCAGGAGGGGAGTGCTACAAAGCGCATGACAACGTTGGCTTGGTTTTTAATAGACATCAGATTAAGCCATTTTGCTTCGCTTACTCTGTTCTGGGAGAAGGCTAGCTTGTTAAGTCTCGGGTACAAGCCACTGTGTTAGTGGCAAACAGGGAGTATTAAGGACCAACAGACAATTTCCCGAACATTTCATCCAAAGGAGAACAATCTGTATTTTTTTTAAAAAGGAAATCTTGTTAAAGAATGCTGATAAAGCAACAGCAAAATAAACTCCCCCCCCCCCCCAACGTTTCAAGGTGCAAAGTTAGATCGGTAGGGGTTGGCTGTTGCGGGTTACACTGAGAGAAACATGGAGGTGAACGAAAGGTTTACAAGCAGCTTTTCCAAACAGAGGCCTTCCTGTCTTGATGAACCCTTCACATTCCTGCATGGTTGTCAGGAGCCTTCCAGGGTTCTAGTGTTCACAGTTCTGTTCAAAAGCGAGAGGTAACTTTTAGTACGCTTGTGCATGAAATGGGATTCCAGCCCCATCCCACCCCCAGGCCAGGAGGCATGGCCGGAAGAAGCATGTTCTGACAGTAATGAATGTGTATTACCTGATGCTGCCTCCACTGATTTGGTCAAGGAGTTCATGGCACTTTCTTCCTCAAACGCCAGCTTGGGACTTGCATGTACTGGCACTTCATCTCTACAGTTCTGGGAGGGTTTATCAGCAGCAATGCTCTCCGAACCAAGTCTAGCTGTCTTAGGACACACCCCTAGATCTATGATTTCTTCAAAATTCCATGCAGAAGGTTTCCCATTAAAGTTTGAGATAAATCCAACAGAGTGATCGACTTCATTAATGTCCAAGATTTCAGAGTTTTCAATCATCGTTCCTTTGGCTGGAATACTGGGAAGACAAGAGGGAAGAACTGCTTTGTCCACTTTCTGTACAGAGATTCATCCAGAGTTCATCCTTATCTAATGGAAGATTTGTGCTTCTCTCTAAAACAAAAGACTTGGGGGCACAATGACACCGACCGCAACTAACTTAATTGTTACTCCCATCAGCCAAGGCAAAGAAGTGATAATTTACTCACTAATTTGATAGGCTGTAGATTCCTTCAAAACAAAATTTTCAGTTATTGGCAAGACTACATCCACTGCACCTTCTGCTGCTTTTGCATAAGCAGAATGCTTCCGTGATTGTTTTTCTCCTTTACGAAACTTATACAACACAGACCAACATCCAAGATCTGCTCTGCACTGATAATCTCACAGCTCAGCACACAAGAAACCTTTAAAGCATCTCTAACATAAACATGACGTTCTGGTCATTTTATGTTGGTCCAAGGGAAGAGCTGGGACTAACAGCAAAGCAGCTGTGCTTTTTTTGACCAATTCCTGACATTAACCCCCAACTGAATCTTTGAGACTGGCTGATGCCGATCTGGTACTGCTTCATGGAAACAGAGTGAAGAGTCCCCTTGGCACAGAAGTGTGCCAGCTTACATGACAGAATTCCCTGCCACAGAATGTCAGTCAGTGGTGCCTCCGGATTCAGGGTTAGGGTGTCTCTTTCGACCAGCTGCTGAGAAGCGACTACTGGCTTGTGAGCTACATGGAGAGACCTGGACAACCCTCTGCGGGAAACAGGCCAAACGGCAGGGCTTTAGCGCTCTTCTGATGTAAGCTGTGTACCTCAGACCTACCTGGCTTCTACTGACTGAGTGAAATATACAGAATTCCCATCCTCATCCTCTTCCTCCTGTTTATTCCCATTTACGAAGACGTCGTCTGTTTCGATTTTGGAGTCTTCTTGCACCAAAGTAAAATTGTGCAATGCCTCTGAACCGTCTTCTAGAGGTGAGTCATCGTATTTTGACTTTTCTGCAAGGAAGAGTTAGAGCTGAAGATCTGTGACACCTAGTGGGGAACGTTTCCAGTGATTTCCAGACCATTACCCAAGCCTTGAAAGATTACGCCCGGTTCATTTTAAAAAGGTGGAGGAGAGACCAAGAGACAAACAGGCACCACCCGATCAGGCTACAGATGTGCCCCCTACCAGGCTGATCTTGCTTTTCAAGACCCAGCTCTTCATCTTCGTCAACACCCTCATCTTCCTCATTCGATTTATCTTCATTCTGCATTACAGAAATTGAAAATAATCATTTGCAAAGCATGAGGGAACATTAGATCAGCCCCACATAGAGTAAAACCTTGAACCTCCAGATCTCCATTCAGCAACAGACAAAACTTCCCTTTGGACGTGACCTCCAAGAAGTCCAGAAACCTGATCTAATTTCCTACTCTCGCATCAATTGATAGCATTCACACAATGCAAATGACATAAATTGACGCAAATGATGTAAATTGGAAATGCAATTTTCAGCCCAAGATGGTAGGAGGCCAATTGCAGATTATACTGCAACGTGTATTCCGGATTTCTTTCCTTGATAATTATTGACTGGACTGCACAAATAGATACGACTGAAACTTGTATTTAACTACAGGTCATCCTCGTTTAGCGACCACAATTGGGACTGGCAACTTGGTTGTTAAGCAAATCTGTCACTAAGTGAAACTGCGACTGTGCTTACAATCTGACTTTAACTTTCCTTTGCTTTACAGATTGGCAAAGGTCATAAATGCGAGGATTGGATCCAAAGTTACTTTTTCATCACCATCATAACTGTGAATGGTCACTAAACAAGGCAGTCACTAAATGAGGACTACCTGTAATTAAGTTCATTAATCAACTCAATACAATTAATACTAATTACTCTGCATACATTTCATAAGCTGCCAGAAACCTTTGCCACTCCGGGACCTGCCTTTCAAAATGCACCAGCTATGCACGTTTCCAAACCAGATCAGTACAAAACGTCGGACTCAGATAAAAAGGACGGGGGAGTAATATGCAGACATATCCCTGGCAATATCTGGTGGGTACAAAGCGGCCCAACTGCCAGGTGAGAGACTGAAAGATGCCTACTTTAGCTTCGTTCTGCTCTGCCTTCCGTGTCCTCTTCATTATTTCTTCAATTCTCTGTAGGACAGAAACTCCGTTTAATTAACACGATGCAGCCCTTGCTCACAGACCCCAAAATGCTCAAGGGGGATTTTGATGACAGATGAACCAGCTGGTTAAAATCCCTGGTCAACAGGAATGGCAAGGCAGAGCAGCCTGGGTTCTCTCTCCTCGCCCATTTCACAGGGCAAACTGGAGAGGGGAAATGCAAACAGGGTGCACTAGCATCTTGAAGGGAATGTACCATAAATGCAGAAAAAACTGAAATAAAATCCCCTGCTGAGCGCAGAGGGAAAAAAAGGCCTCCCTTTAGGTGGGAACTTAAACACCCACAGCCAGGCTACGGCCAGGCTACGAAGCTGCCTTCACCCCATCCGAGAGAGAGGGGGAGGCGGAAGGGGGCTGCTACCTTCTTCCTCTCCAGCCTCTCCTGCAGGTTCTGCTGCATAATCCGCTCCCGTTCCTGCCGCTGCCTTTCCGCTTCCTTGGAGGCTCTCGCTTCGGCTTCTTCGCGCTAAAAGGGAAAGGGGAAAACGCCGTTGTGAGGTCACCACGGCCCCAATCCGTCCTCTACGAAAGGGGCCAGCCATCACAACACAGGACGAGTTACGGAAGGAGCAGCTCCGGCCAGCGGAGGTTACAGCAGCAAGAGGCACCGCGATACAGCAGACGCTCTTAGTCCTTAACTCGGGGGTCCTTTATTTGCGTCACACCCAAGATGGCAACCCCGGATTTAACACAGTTCCCTGATGTTATGCTACAACTTCCAATTCCCCGATCATTGGCCAGGGTGGCTGGGGATTATGGAAGTTGTTGCCCAACATCGGGGCAGCACAGGCTGAAAAGGCAGTGGTGGCTGCCGGGCCAAAGTCCCACAGGGTGCTCTTGCGGGGCCCCGACCTGCATCTGAAGCTCCGCCAGCTTTTCCTGTTCTTCCTGCTCCCTCTGAATTCGGTCCTTCTCGGCCAGCCGCTGCTGCTCCTCTTCTTCTGCTCTCTTCAACTCTTCCAGCTCTCGGAGGGCCGCCTCCTCCTGCGCCTGCTTCTCCAGGGCCGTCTTGGCCATCTCCTCTTTCTGGATTCTAGGAGCCCAAAGCAAAGGGGCAACGGGTAGCAAGCTTGCTTGCGCAAGCCGCCCTCGCGCAACTTGGCTTGCAAGCGCCTGGCATCTCTGTTTGCAGCACCGAGACCTCCCATTCCCAGGCCTGGGATTGGTGTGTCTTGGAGCCCCTGTCATGTTTTTATTGTTAGGGTTGTTTTGACTCTGGGCTGCCCCATTTTGTTTCATGTTTCTAACTGTTTTAATTGTATATTTGGATGCGCAGAGTCTTTGGGAGTGGGCTGTCATGATAAGTTAAGCAAGCAAAGAAACCAAACAAATATTCTGTTTCTCAAATGGCTTCCAGGCACAAGGAAAATATCCAGACTGAAACCTGGAAAGCCACAGAGCACTCTAAACCTTGCTAGCACTGCCTTGTATGCGGGTTTCTGCAAAGACTTGCTTAAATTGCCCACCTACAAACTACCAGCTACTTAGGCCCCTCCAAATGTGATGTGCTGACTCTGTGTATCCCAGAATCCACAGCTAACACGGCTGAAGACATCTGGAAGATGCCAAGCTGAGGGGGCTGATTTAGAACTCCAGTGGTAGCCCCACCTGATCTAAGCTGATCCCCCCAAATTAAGGATTCAAGCCCAAATCCCAGGGCCACAGGCTAGGCTGGAAAACCAAGAAATATTCTCAAAGAAGGCAATGGCAAACTATTTTTGTATCGCTCTCCAGATGATTTTACTTTAATGTAGTGAAAAGGGCCTGTTCTTGATCGCAGACGAATCCAAAGCAGAACTGAAGAAGAGAATCCGTTAGGCCTCCTTTTTAAGGAAAGAAGGCAATTTCTGAGATTTAAGTAATAAGCCATTTAGAATTTTAAAAGGTTAAGGACCTGCAATGGAGAACAAAGGAGAACCTTTCTATTTTATTAAACTATCCCAACCTCGTCTTAGATTCTTATCATAGGTGACCAAATGTTAGCTTCAGAGGATGCTGTTTGCCGCTCAATCTCCATAGGAGAACCATGATTTAAAACCTGTGTGTGTGTGTGTGTGTGCGTGCACGCGTGTGCATGGATATGCAATGATAGAAAACCTCTCTTCTTTACCTTTCTTCCTCTTCTCTTTGAAGTTTTTCCTGGTCTTCACGCTCTCTCTGTTCTCTTGCAAGACGGCGTTTCTCTGCCAAGATCTTCGCTGCTTCTTCAGCGGTTGTAGTCCCTGGAACAGTTTTGCAACTTGCATCTGGAAAAAAGGCATTTAAAGAAAAAGTCATTCAAAGGCAGCCAAAGCTTAATTCGCTTTCTAATTTTTGTTTTTGTTCCATCGCTTGCAACTCTGCTCTGTTCAGCATTAAGTCTGATTTATACAGGATGTGGAGGACAATAGAAAACCTTCTTGGGCTCAAATGTCCCAGATCCCTCCAATTTTTCAGCCTACTGTCAGAACTCTAGTGGACAGGCAACGCAGTCCCCTCACTGGTCGGGGGATTTAAATGCAAACAGATAAACACATCTTTATATGGTGAAAGACAAGGTAAAGGCAAAGGCTTTTCAACAACCTCATGGTTACTGCATGGTTCTCTCCATGGCTAGAGCTACTTCTAGCAACATCTCCAATAGCCAAAGTGATTCCATGTCAGTAGCCTCATAGAGAGTTGGATGGTGTGAGAATAACCAATATGAGTAATCAAACGTTAAGGTTCTAAATTCTAGGTTCTTAAGTAGATTTTTTTTCCTTCCACACCTCTATTCCCTTCTGTTCATCCCTGAAGAAATGCAATTCAAAATAAGAAAGTGTGAGGCTGGATTTCCCACTGCAGTGAGCTTCACTCCCCGAAGAGAAGACCACTTTGGCTATGGGAGATGTTGCTAGAAGTAGCTCTAGCCATGGAGAGATTTATTGGGAGCAACATGTACTTCAGTACCATCTCAGAAGAAAGCTTTCAGTCATTCACTTCTAAAAGGTATGCCATCTGATACTAGGCATGTTTGCTTGGAAAGACACTCTATCAATCTAAATCGAGCTTGTAGGAAAAGCAAATCAAGGCTTTTTTCCCCCCCTGAACATCAGGTCACATGGACTGAAGTGAAAAACAAATACTCAGCCCCAGATGATTTATTAGAGGACTGGCATATGAATAAGGCAGTGTTTCTCAACCTTAGAAACTTTAAGATATGTGGACTTCAACTCCCAGAACTCCCCAGCCAGCATGACTCGGAAGAATACGTTTGTACTCCAGCTGATAACTTGGCATTTCAGTAAGCCACCCACTATAAATCTAGACAGATTAGCAAAATAAGGTTTCAAAGCAAGCAAAAACAAATATGCACAAAACCAGATATTGGGCTAGATCACCGTTCCCAATCTGGTGTCCTCCAGTCACGCCAGGCTTCAACTCCCACAACTTCTGTAACAGGGAACAAAGCCAACCACATCTGGAGACAACAGGGGAGGAGAAAATGAGCCGTGCTTCTGAAGAGACAAGGATTCTTCTGAAAGAACCCACAGCCACCAACTGGAGGAGCATGCGAAAGCGTGTTTGCTCTAAAGGTATGCACACACATCCTCACGGGGATGCTAAATACTGCATCTGTAAACCAAGAAATGTGCTAAATTTACACCACACCTTGAATTCACTTGCTCATCGACGTATCAGCAACGGACAAAATCTGCCATTTGTTTATTGTGCTGATATTACATGCAGGGATGCACTAGTGTTATGTAACTTGTTTTAAGTCAATTTGTGAACATACTTTCTCCTCTTTTGAGTGTGTCTATGAAGGTTAATAAACAAAACATCTCTGTGGGTAGAGCAACAGACACAGGAGTGTGACTGCTTTAATGCCCCTACTTTCAAACCTATTATTTCTTTTTTAAAAATCCATTTTTTTAAATTATTCGAGATCCTGGCAAACACTGTGGGTTTACTTTAAGCACCAAATATATTCAACTATAACTGTCTGACGCATCATCTCCACTCTGCAGGAAGGATCAGGGGTGCGCCTGCTGATGCTGAAAGCTAATTCTATAAATCTACGGTGCTATCTGCTCTTCGGTGACTAACGAACTGAGGCTTGGGGTGGCTGAAATCTTCTCTCCAACAGAAGCTCTTTTGTGCTTGTTAGGTGGGGAGTCTAGAACCCAAAATTAGGCAAAGGATCTTAACGTATTGTTTGAAGGAGAATGAAAATAAAAAAAATTCTGCACAGTGAGTCTGACATCTCTTTTGATCAACCGACGGCTAGCTTAGGAGACCCTCTGAAAATACTTCCTTCTGCTGGGGCTTTGGACAACCACCCCAATATCCTAAACTCTGTTCTGTTTTGGCACAAGGAGGCCCATGTGATCATTAATCATAAACTAGTCCAGAGGAAACTACATGTCTGTGCTGCTAATAAGGCCTTCCTGACTCTGCCAGCATTCTCTCTTTGTCACTGATTCCCTCGTCTTCTTGAATTCTCTCTTTTTAACAGCTCTAGAGGTTAGAGCCAACATGAGACACCTTATTAACCTTCTCCTCCTCCAGAAGGAAGGCACAAGCGAGACTAATGGGTGGGGACAGGAAGCAGGTTCCTTTCCTGGCCCTTCTCTCTCATCTGAGGTGTTAACTCACTCTGGTGCCCAAGAAAGCAACAATTTATTGAGGTTTTAGTGAAACCCCAAATGCAAGGTCACAATACTGGTGTGCACTCCCAGATGCCCATGAATGGGATTTGGAAGGCCAGTGTACCACCAGCAGCAGATTTTAGGAACAGAAGCTTGCACGCTTGAGTTCCTTGGAAGAAGAGAAGCTGCCGGTCACATTCTCTTCTATCCTACGCTAAGTATTATAATGGAAAGACAACAGTAACCCCCTTCTGTCACCTAGAGGAATATTAGTCTTCTGTCACCCACAGAGGACTAACTGCAACCAGCTTTTGGAACATCTGTCTATGAAGTACCAAGGTTCTGTTATTTTGCCATTTAAATATCCCCCTCCCTAAACCAAGCTGTCTCTATGGCAATAAATAAACACAACTCCTTGTCATCAGTTAAACACATTCCCATTCATTCTTTATATAGTTGAAGCAATAAATACTGTTTTATTTGCAGCTCTTTTTTGTTCCTTGACTCTGAATAGGAATGATGTGTATCCCCCACCCCCACCCTGGACAAATTAAAAAGCTGTAGATTAATCATCTGGTAGACAGCGCAAAGGCCCTCACGAGGACTGAAACAATTCTAAATTCTCCAGATTTTTCTTGAGATAAATGAACATCACCCCAAGGAATTTAATATTTATGGCCCCTTGCAGGTTTATCCTATTTTTTTTTTTAAAAAACGACTGCTCTTCTATATTGCAAGAGACCATTTATTGCAAAAAAGGAGAGACTCCAAATAAATAAATAAATAGCTAGCTAGACAGGGAGATACCCCTTCTACCTCTGTCTTTTCTGCATCCTGCGATATCCGGCAGGGACTATTTTCTGCAGATGAAGACAACAGCACGTATGAATGTGATGCACCAAATGTTCCCTTGTATCCTGCAGCTCTATGGTGAAGCTGTGGACTAGCAGTGGCTGAGGACAGGGGAGTAGTTGGGGGAGAACCCCCCCGAAGATTCTGCCTTCAAAGCAGAATTGCCCTGGAAACAAATCTAGCCTAAACTGGCAAGACGGGTGTGTTGACCGGAGCTGCTAAACATTTACTCAGGATAATCTAGGTCTTTCTCCTCTGGCTGAGAAAAATAGCCAGGTGTGGGCAAGGCACCAAAGTGATGGGAGAGGCTGGCTAGGTGACTGTTCAGCACCCTGAGCTCCTGGCCGATGTAGTCCACGCTGCACCGCATGGCCTGGAAGGTGTGCAGCAACTTATTCAGGACAAAGGGATCGGTGGTCATTGACACGGGCCGCTGAGCTGGACCCCTCCTGCTGAAAGGAGGAGATGTCAGCGAGCCGGTCCTGCGAGAGCACGGAAAGCTAATGCATCGGAGCGGGCTGACGCCTACTCCGTCTCCGTGCCTCGTGGCCTCCAGCACAAAGTTAGGAGGGAAGCCGCCGGCGGCTCCCCTGGCAGACGGAGGACGCCCCAGGTTCGGCATGCTAGCAAAGCAAGGTGGAAACATGCTGGGGGAAGCATCGCGGCCCGTGAGATCAGCCTGGGAAGGGTTGGGAGCGCCACTCAAGGAATGAGAGGAAGCCCCCATGCGCGACATCGGATCATATCCGAAAAGCATCCTTCTGGCGACAGAGGAGGCTGGCGGGAAATCCTGAGAGCAGAAAGATGAGGCGGCAGGAGACGAGGGGCTGAAGATGGAAGATGGCAATTCAGGAAGGAATGTGAAGGAGGCCGGTGACTCTGCAAAGGAAAATACGCGGGGCTGAAGCCACGGGCAGGACGGGCTGCCAACGGGGCTGGCGGACATTTTAACACTTAGCATGCTCTACTGTGCTAGACCTACAAGCACTAAGGGGAGGGCGAGAAGGCCAAAACGGCAAGGAACGAATCCCGCAGCCCACTTAAAGCAGCAGTGCAAGGGGAGCCTCCTCTCGTTGCGTGCAGGCACTCCTAGCAGAGCAACCGACTCACCTGGAGCTCTTTGCAGAGGATCCTGCCAAGGCTACCTGGATCAGATTGCTTTTCTCTAAAAGCTTCCCCAGAGAGACAAGGGCTAAGGACAGCTCCTCCAAAAGGTCTCTTTTTTTAGGACGTGGCAGAAGATTGGAGAGGCAGAGGCTGTGCTCGTTTGGGCCGGGCACCAAGGGGGGAGGATGATTGAGGCATTTGTCCAGTTTTACTTTACTTTTCCCCACGGTCAGAAAAACCCCCACTCGTTCCCTTAGCCGTTGTACAACCAAAGACTCAGTTTTTCAGCATTATGATACCCAAACAACCTTTCCCCCCTCCATATTGGTGAAATCTCTCTTTTTTTTGGAGAAAAGTTCTACATAAAACAGCATGGAAAAGCAAAATATAACCAACATCTTTGGCCATTTCATGGATCTGAATTTTACCATGTAAGAGTTAAGAAATCAGTTTTACAATGGAGTAACTTGAAAACTTCAAATGACCTATTGTGACAGAAAATTAAGAATTGGAAACATCAGTATTATTTTTCAGAAGCCATTGCTTTAGAAATTTCTTTTCTTATTATTCTATTATGTTACCGCTAAGATACTAATCTGTCCAAGGAAAGTTAGGACCTGAATTGTCTTATTGTCTGGCTAACAATCCATCCATGACAGCATCTTAGATCATGTATAACATATATTCAGATTATTTTTGTACACTGGTGTTTTCACCATATTAAGCAACATTTCTGGACAAACTACACTTTTGTAAGCTAATGTCCTTACTGCCAAAGCTTGACTGACACTGTTTTATAAAATAAATTCAGGTATTTCAGCTAGCCACTTGCACACCATCCAGTTTAAACGTTCAAAGCTGCAAACGTTGGAAGCATTAAGAGCCAGGTTTTTCCACCAATGCAAAATTCAAGAAAAATGTGATGCCAGCAAAGGTCAGAGAGAAGTCAGGGCCCTGTGACATCTCTCTCCTTCCTGTATCCTCTCCGTGTATTGAGCTCAACGTGTGAAAGAGACCAGCGCTGGCACAGATGCGACAACAGGCAACGGGGTCACCTTTAAGACAGGTCCTCTTACCTTCTTTGGTTTTCGAAGGACCCGCAGACACTTCTCTCTCCAAGGCGTGCATGACAGCTCCCTGCTCCTGTGCCACCGCGTCGTTTGGTTTGCACTCCGTGTCGGTTTTCTTTTTGGTAACAATGAGGACGTTCGGGGTGAGTGGCAGGCGCTGTATCGGTGCTGGTTTAGAGACCGTAATGGGAGGAGATTGCCGGTGCCGTAGGACATTCGGTGAAACCGGATGAGGTTTGCGTCTGCCGAGAAAGTGGGAGCTATTAGGATGTGCTGCAAGGCCAAAGAAGGCAACCGCCCGGAGCTTGCTTGCCCCGAACCATCTGCCTTTATAGCGCCCTACAGCATGAGTCAGAACGACAATGGAACAATACCAACGACCCACGTCCCCTTCTTCTTTGTCCTGCCCAGGGGTGTCTGCAGGGTATGGTCCAGAAAGTCGAGATGGCGACCATGATGGTGTGCCTGAAGGTTTGCACGCACGTAAAAAACCAGATGGAGCTCCAACTGTAGCGTCGTGGCCACCATCTTGACTTTCTGGACCACACCCCATGGCCACCCCTTGCTCTACCCATCTTTGCAACAGAAGTACCCCTTTTAGCTTAACCTCACCATTCAGCATCACTAATGTCCTCACTCCTTTCAGCTCCACCTAAGGTGATCTCCTTGCAACACCTCCATCCCTTCTGGAATGAGGTTCCCGCTGAAATCCGTGTGGCTCCCACCTGATGGTGTTCCAGAAGGCCTTGAAGACCCGGCTGGTTCCTCAGGAGGTGGAGGGGGCCCTCTCAGGGTGTGTTTTGTGCGGTGTTGTTGCTGGACCACTATCTTGTTATTTTGCTAATCTGTGTGCTTATTTTTCTTGTTCTTTATTTATTTCTAACCCTAGCCTTCCACTGCTTTCTGTTCCCACGTTTCCTCAACTTCCCCAACTACACTTTCTTAGCCTTAGGTAACCTTCACTGGGAGATGCTGCAACTGGCAAGTTCATCCAGCGTAAGAGGGAGAGAGTATCCTGTGAAAGAAGCAGGAACAACATTTTCTCTCAAGTCCTCCAGACATGCCACTTTTCTAAACCAGCTTTCTCAAGCCTGGTGATCTCCTGCCATACTGGGAGTGCCCAGCAAGAGGGCAACGTGTTGGGGAAGACTGTTCTAAAGTCCTTCCTTCTTTAGGGAGAGGACAGGGATCAAGAGGAAAACAGAGGTGATTTTATTCTGAATGCAATCGGGGAAGAGCAAAGACTTTAGCTGGATAGAAACCTTATTGCGGCTGGAGACGGAGGGTGTTTCCCCACGTTACCGGGTGAGATGGAGCGTCTGGGACCAGACAGTGAGGGTGAAAGAGCTCGCCTCCCTGCTGAAGTCGGGGGCTGCTTTGCTGGCTCAGGTTTCTTCGAAAAGAACAGAGAGACACGGTCACATCACCAGTTTCCTCTAACAGACGCTGCAAAGCTTCAGCAAAAGAGAGAGGGTGCTAAATAAATTAATGAAGCTGCTTTAGTAAGAGCAGGGCACGGCACTTATCAAGTTCGGTAGAAAGTCTCCTTCTCATCTAACCTAGTGAAAAACAGGATGCATGTCTTTTAATTCAACGCTTATCCCACGCAAAGGGTGGATACAAGTTCCAGACTATCTGAAAAATACACTGAACTGGCAGAAAGGTGAGACAGAAATTGAATTACCGTCATCAGCTTTTTAGAGGAGCTCCCCAGCTAGAATATTGCTCCTTAAAGTCTTGCAATACAGGGAGTCCCCAGTTTAAGGACAAGTTCTGTTCCCAAGGTCTGTCCTTAAGTCGAATCTGTCTGTAAGCCAGAACAGTATTATTGTATAATACTGTATAAGTAGTATTGGGTAATGAACTTGAACCACTGTGTCTAACTCAAATCATTGTGCATTTAACTCGAATGATTATGTATTTAACTTGACTTTTGCTACAATAGGCTCCATTCTAAACTATGGGTCATCCTTAAACCGGGCGTTCTTAACCGAGGGACTCCCTGTATTCATATTTCAAGAGACCAAGTAAATGCTTAAAATGTCAAAAACGAGACCCAGGAACATGTACTTCAGTCATATCCTTTATCTTATCACTACGACTGCTACGTCGTAAGAGCGGAGGGAATAACTGAGGTTGTCCTACCAAAACTGCCGGGGGGCTCCATTATCCATGGGGCTAGTGGTTTTGGTATCCCCTAAGCAGAAATCAGCAGCCAGACGTCCCAAAGGTTGACTAACCTGTGTAGATTCCAAGGAAACGTTTTCGGATGAGGCGGCAGTCCCCTTCAATCGGTCTGTGCTGCGACTGCGTAATGGCACTTTGGGGACGTGGGCTGGGAGGTTGGTGGAAGCTGAACAAGGACAGAGGGAAGAGTCTATCAAGTCAAGAATTTGACAGGACAACCAAGGATGCACTGTGGGAGGAGGGGGAGGAAGGGAGTCAGGCAGGAAAAAGGCAAAAACAGAAGGGGACAGATGACTGGATTTGTTAGGAGACAGACTGAAGATTACATGAAGTCACGGAGCCAGAGACCATAGTAACTAGAAGGTGAAAGGGGTGGATGGGGAAAGCCCAAAAGGAAACATTTCTGATAATCCACCCCCAAAATGAAATATTCCTACTAATCCACTTTACATCTAAGCTCAAAGGCTTTATTTTTCATTTTTTAAAATCCGGGATCCTTAGACAACATATACGCAGAACCTGACAATCATAACTCACTACAAATGAAAGAACCTCCCTCTAGTGAATTATGCTTCTTTCCTATCCTTTACAAATGAAGTTTAAGAAATAAAATGGGCGTGAAGCTTAAGAAACAAGAGATCCAGCTCCTGGAAGGTTAAGGAGGGAGACTGCCTCTAATTTCCCGGAGGGGGTTCTCTTCTGACGGGGCTGGAGACAGGAAATGGCTTATCAACAGTTCAGTTCAACTCAAGGGGAAAATTTAAAACTGGGAAGGCAGGAAAGACTAACGGGCATTAGGAGCAAAACGAGGGGAGCCATGTTAAAAGGAAGAGGAAATTCTGTTATGAGCTTAAGACCAACCAAAGGGGGCAGAATTGGAATGCAACGTGAAGGGCGAAAAGTTCATGGGAGGATGTCCCCACTATGAGTTCACCTCGGCATCAAAATTCTCCCCTGCCAGGTAGATGCTTAAAGTCTTTGCAGGTACACGCAAAGAAGTATTTCAAGATGGCTGCAGAAGGAATCTCCCACGACACAAATTCCAGGCAGAAAGCAGAACTCTCTTGTTCATGGCCCCATCGCCTCCCATCTGCCTGCAATCTTAAAAGCTCCTGACGGGGAGGCTGGCGCTCAACGTTCCCTAGCCCAAAGCAGTGGCAATTCAGGCTATTTTGTATCTGAACAGTTATTGGCAGAACTGATTCCCTCCCTCCCGCCCCCCCCCCCCAGTTTCAAAACACTCAACAGGGCCAGCTAGAAGAGATCCCATCAAAGAAAGAAAGGATACGTCGATACAGGTGGTTCCTCTAAACAACCCCCAGAAATGTTGCCATGCTGGAGGCCTCTGGGCTGTTACCTGCGGGATCCTTGCCATCTGCAGACAAGGTGGCTGCGCTCTTGCTCCTGGCTAGAGAGGCCTGGGTGGGGGCAAGCAGGCGGCTGATGGAGTTGCTCTCCAAAGGGCTGACCAAACGACGACCTGAAGGGTGTGAAGCAACAAAAGGAGTCAACAAAACGCCCAGAGGAACGCAAGGTGGCAGGTCTCATCACAAGGACCAAATTCGGGGGCTATACCAGCCTCCTGAAACCTAGATGAGGTTGCAAAAAATCAGGAGACTGATAGGGCCTTTAACAACTAACCAATTTTATTCAAAAGTTGAATAAACTGAATAAAATTGGTTAGTCGGAAAAGGCGCTCCCAGACTCCTGATTTCTTGCCACCAGAAACTAACACAGCCCTCTTCCTACGAGGCCTCGATCAGGTTGCAAAATTCTGGGTGCAGTTTTTAATCGCCTGAAAATAATTCTGTAGCTGGTAAAAGGGGACAAATTGAAAGCACATCACTAAAATAGAGAACCGCTCCTTTGAATGAAGCTTGACTGCTGGGGACTTCATCGACCAAGACACGCTGTTTTCTTAGCAAAGATATGGAAAGCAGTTTCTCACTTTTTTCAGGGATCATTTTTGGACTTCCTAGTTTCACTGACAGCTCTGGGATTCCCAGGGGGGTCTTTCATCCAGGTACTAACCAGGCTTAATCCTGCTTTGCTTCTGGCCCCAACCAGGCCAGTGCAGGGCTGCCCCCTAGCCGGGCCCTGGATCACGACACCAAAGGGAGAAAAAAAGGCAGCCCCACTGAACTGCACGGTCGCCTTTGTTTTAGGGGCAGAAGCAAACCGGGAGCCCAGCCGAGAGGATGGCCGGAGCAGGGACTGCAAATGTCACCTAAGAGCAACTGCCTGGAGGATCAAGGCAGAGGAGCCTCGCAGTTCTGAAGACGGGACGGTCAAGTTCTTTTTGCTGGGGTGAAGGCTGTCACGCCGAATTGAATGGACGCTCAGTTAACGCGCAGAGGCTGTAAAGAACAGCTTCACTTGCCAAGAACTGCCTGAGGGGCACAAAGTCTTATTAGAAAGGGAAAAAGTGAGAAACCAAAGGCAACATCAGGCATTTCCCAATAGGCAGGAGGGGTCAAGGTGTGGAGGGAGACGCGCCTGTCCACAAGGGCCTGCCCCAGCAAGGCAGATAGTGGGAACTAATGTGCTTGATCTGTGCTTGCTATACAATTTGAACTTTCACATGTTTGGGAAAATGCCTCTTTGTACTTATTTACTTAAAATTTTTTTTAAAAAAATCACTGGAAGCAGCATGCCATGTGAACTCTTAACCACCTGTTTTTTCTTCTTTCTGCACATTTTCTAATTCGGGAAGTTTACTGCTCATCCTACTCAGTGATGAACTCCTCTTCTTTTCTGGTTCTCCTAGAGCCCAAACACATGGATTATTTTCGAAATGCACTTATGCTGACTCAAGCACTTAAATATACAATTTCAGGAGATAATCAGAAGCTTCTTTCTCTTGGAAGACTGAATGAGAGCAACAATCTTGGCTTACAAAACACTTGTTCCGCTCCCCAAATAAAAACTTAAAAGAAATGCATACAGTATTTCTTTGTCGGATAGGTTACCTTCAAGCATCAAGGGAAAAAAAAGGCTAATTTAAATCAACAATGTCCAACGTCTTACATTATATTTCTTAAAACTAAGCAGGCATAGTTGCCTGGTTATAGATTAAAATTTAGTTTTATTTGAATCTAGTAAACACTTCACTCTCTAGTCCAGGAACAAAGGTCTCCTCCTGTATCTACAGGTCTACTGCCGAGGAAGTATAAAACTATTTCAGATCTTTTCATATATACCAGTCAAAATCAGGATTTTATAAAATAAGACACTGATAGGTCACATGGAGGACACATCTAGTCAAAGGTAGGTCTCTCTCTGTGTAGTGGCATGCTCTCAGGTAAATGGGGTCCAAGCGGCAGCTTATTATCCTAATTAATGCTGGCTCTCAATTCATACACGGTTTATACAAACCACAGGCTTCAATTCAACCAAAACACAGGGCATAACTCAGTGATGAGACCTAGGTGTATTTTCTTCTTGATGATTTGTAAAGGAGCTTAATTTAAAAAAAAAATCTAGTAGAAATCACATTGAGACCTATGGAGAATTCAAATGGCTTTACAGCGTAATTTTTAATCTACCTTGTACAGGTTGGGCACAACTAAGATGCAGAAATTGAATTTGCAGACTCAGCCATCGGTTATAACCTCTCCTGTGGAAAACTCACTAATGTAAAATATTCCTGCACAGTTTCTATTTATTTTGATAAACCTCATGTGGGATATATAGATAAACAAAGTAGTTCTCATTAGCTGATTTCGAAAAATTCTTGTTTGCTGCACCTTTCTGCTCCGTTTGTAAAGCGTTGGGTAGCCCTTGCTCAGAATTCAGAGAAGTTTTGTTATTCAGCCTGTTTAATGAAGAGCTCCTTTTAGCTGATCCTGCAAGGAAAAAAAAATCATGGAATCATTAGTGCAGCGAACATCGACATGCAGTGTCAGTGAAGGAGATTCTCAAGATCGACAGAGGATAATCATTCTGCTTGACTGGAATTATAATCCAGATGACCCCACTGGTGTTTGAAACGTGAAGACCTTTAATTTCTCTTTCAAACGGGTGACTGCCCAGAGTAGTTCTGCGGTGAGATGGGCAGTGACCCATTTGAAATAGAAACAAAACAAATAAATAATTAATCCAGAGAGCAGTAATTCCTGGACTAGAAAGTTTTGATAATGCAACCCATTTAGCTCAGCTCATAAAAAGTGTAATTTGCAAGAACTATTTGATGCCAGCATTACAGGCCGTGAGGTTCATAAAATCTCTCCTTTACTAACGCGCTGTCGAGGGGAAGAGCAGGTGCTCTGACGGCAAAAGGTACGAGGCCAATTTCTCAACTATTCCAGGTAGGACTGGAAAACATTCCCTTCGAAATCACACGTACAGAGAAGTACAGGCTATGTACGTATGTTTTTATTTCAGTTTATATAGCCACCCACCTCAGACCAGTGACTCATTCATTCATTCATTCATTCATTCATTCATTCACATGTCTCTGTGGCAAAGTACACTGCATCACACAGCAGCAGTGAGCCGGGTCTGAAGTGGGTGAGATCGCCTTGCTCTCAGGAATAGATTCCTTCTTCTCCCATGTTACAACCAGGTTAGGTAAGGGTTTCCTCTGAAGGCAGCAGAAGGGTGTCCTGAAGTTTAATTGGGACCCAGGAAGGTAACTGGGGAATGGGATGCTGCAGTAAAGGAGGAACAAGACTTCTGTGCTATTCTCACTCATCCCCATCCCCACGAGTTTCTTCCAATCCCTTTAAAAAGGCTGTTACGCTGGCGTGGGGGAACCACTGCTGCATACCGTGGCTTAAAAAGAAGCTGCCTGCTTCTCCTGTAAATAGACTACAACACCCATTGTCTGATGACACAGAGGTGCCACGCATTGCAGCACAGCTCTCTTTAGAGAGAGGGGGATACTGCATGCTATCAAGATATGCCAGGACGGAACTGCTCTCAGGTTCCTCCACATCGACTTTGCGCATGGGGAGGCTGGCAGGCAAAGGAATCCATCCACCATTTTATAAGAAAGCTGTCTGGTTTGAGATCAGATGAAGCACAGCATGCAGATTCGGAGAGATGAATGGGAGAGGGTGTGTGTGAAATCATGGGCCGTGATTGGCCTTCTGAACTCCAGAATGGCGTGAAGAGTCTGGGAAGGGTTTACCATGGTTCTTCTGTTCTAAGAGACGTCACATCCAGCAACCGTTGGGTTGGAGGTGCGCCTGGTTCACTGGATTAACGAAATGGGTAGAAGGTATTTAAGGCCAACTTCAGGAGGTCCAGGGGCTGCAAAGGAAGGATGGCGGGTCTTGCATCTGCTCTAAAGCCCCCTCCTTACCTCTGCTGGGAGAATTGAGAAGTGCTGCTGAGGACGAGAGGTGCTTGTGGAGAACTGTTTCGGGTTGCTTGAGGTCCACTGTGGAAGAAGAGCGCTTGTTGGCTGAAGAAGCAAATGATTATTTTAGGATTCTTTCTTCTGACAAGGCACTCCCCGCCAGGACAGACAGACAGAGAGAGAGAGATGGATACGTAATGCTTCTGAATTTGTTAGCTTGTGATGAATGTCAAGGCGTCCTGAGGATTCCAACACACAGAAGTGCCTCCTATTTTACAAGTTTCGCTAAACATTCCTAGCGGGAATCATGGACTAGATCAGAGGTGAGAGGTAACACTGGGAGTTTTCAGAAGTTTTAGACTATCACCTGCCCACAAACATTAGCCATGTTAATTAGGATCCATGAAAGAAGCACCGGGTTTCCCAGCCCTGGACTAGAGTTTATGGGGAAAGGATAGAAATAGAGAAATTTTTGTAAGAACAGATCATTGGACCATCAAAAGAAACCGAAGAGCATGCCTATTTCTATAATATTATACTTTAAAATTGTGTACAATCATCTTTTTATGACAAGTAAATAGCTAATAAGCAGCACAGCACAAAAACAGCAGGTATTCTAAACATGACACCAGCAATGGCACCGAGCAAAAATTTTGATGATAAAGCTGTTAATACATTAGTGAATCAACAAGCCATCTATACACAGAGGACAGATCCAACAGATCCTCCCTCCAGATTTACTACAGGGAACAGGATTCAATACAAAACAAAAAAATCAGTGCAGAAACATGACATCCAGAATGTTTATATGGCAAACTGAACTTCTAAGTCTTAAGCACTGCAGCAAAGCAACCCAGTTGGTTTTATTGTAATAAGAGAGCAGCAGCAGCAAATTTCTTTTAAAACTGTCTATTCTCAACCGTGGCAACTTGAAGATGGGTGGACTTCCACTCCCATGCTGGCTGGTGTTCTTAGCAGAGTGACAACTGCCACTGAGGTAACCAGAATGGGACTGCCCCAAAAGTGCCTTGCTTCCCACCCCTTCTGAAGTAAAACAAGAAACTGTTCTGTAACACCTGCTTCTTGTTTCATTTCACGCAAGAAGAAATTACCATTTTTTCCCTCTTGGATACCTACTCAGTGCTAGGCTCAAGAATGTTACAATTATTCTCTCATCTGAGAGGAATTCTAGGGACTGGGGGCATCTGTGTGTGTGTGGGGGTGTGAGTGTGAGAAAATCTGATGGTGGGTGACTGAAGCTCCAGCCACCATCTGGCAGACTTTGGCGTGTTGCCTTGTGGATGCCCCTGTTAGGGACCTAAGGGGAACACAGAAACAGTCTCTCTCCACCTGTTGCTCTGTCATGCATTGCCAGGCAAAGCTCTCACACATACATCTGTTTTCCCCAAAACAATTTCTTGCTGGCAAAGAGAACTGCCAACCGATAGCGTGCAAGCAACTGCCCCTGTACAGAACACAGTGCTGTGCAGGTTAGAGAGGGCACTGAGGCAATGAAGCCAACACACAGGATGAGTTTGTGCAGAAGTGCGAATGCCTGGGCAGGCGAGTGAATTAAAATGAGAGCAGGCAGGCAGGCAGGCAGGCAGGCAGGCAGGCAGGCAGGCAGGCAGGCAGGCAGATCATTCCAAAGGAACCCACCTTCAGCTACAGCTGGGGCTTCTGTGGAAGAAAAATGGACAGATTCATGTCACAAATCTATGACAGCATTCAAAACAGATATGAGGAATTGGGCAGGATTTACGCTCGGTCTTCTTAACCGATTCGCAGTTGGAGGGTAGTTAATTGTCCTTATTTTTAAAAGGCATTTGTTATACTAGAGCAGGGTTTCTCAACCTCAGCAACTTTAAGATGGGTGGACTTCAACTCCCAGAATTCCCTAGCCAGCATGCTGGCTGGGGAATTCTGGGAGTTGAAGTCCACCCATCTTAAAGTTAATAAGGTTGAGAAACCCTGTACTAGTGTTTTATGTTGTACTATTTAATTCAAACCCTCCCAGTGTGCCAAGACCAAACTCTCTGTCTCAGCCTTCCCCAACTTGGCTCCCTTGAAATGTGTGAACGTCACTTCCTAGAGCATTCCAGACAGACTGACCATGGTTGAGACCTTGGGACCCACCTGACTTCCCGTCGGGATCTGTCACAGAGCCACCCCATGACCATCGCTTTTGCCGCGTTTCTAGCCGCTGGCTGCGTTCCAACGTTCGATGTACCACGGCTTCGTAATGCTCCTATAGATCAAATCATCACTGGAATTAGGGCATGAGAATGATTACTGCCCGTGGAAAAGCAGAAAATTATTCCTCTGGGAGCTGATTATTAACCAAAGGTCTCCTTTTACTTTAGGTCACCAGTAAGAATTCAAAAGACAACCTGAAGACTGATTAGCCATAATCTTGCTGATAAACAGCATTTGCTCTAACGTGCACATATTCAGCTATCATGTGGCAGGAGGCCTGATGGATGAGCAAATCCATTCCTGCCATTTGTACAATTTCTCGCACTAGTACCACACAATGGTTCCTTATGTTAGTTTATTCTTCTCAGCCTGGGAAGATTATTACTGGCAGGTGCACTGGGGGGGGGATTTCACTTCAAAATGCAAGAATACCCAGAATTACTAATGATTCAGAATGGTTTCTATTTGAAGGAATGCTAAAACCCAAGATTCTCACAGAAAGTCTGAACTAGTTGGGAAAAGCACTGGCTAATTCAACCACAAATCAGATGGATTTCCTCTTTATAGTACCCTTCTGCACTGACTGGAATGTGACAACCAATTCACGGAGAAATTTTCAACCATCAAGTTTTAGGAAATTCCACTGATTGGCACAGGAAAGAAAATAAGGCGTGCAACCCCTGTTGCAAGCAGACTATAACAGGCAGGAAGTGTCTAAATGGCTGGCACGTGGCTGCCTCTTTCATCCGCTTATAGATCTTCCCTACGCCAGACAAATGAGCTCACACCACTGTATTTTTATGACTCTGCTTATTATTCTCACCAAGAGGCTGTCATGTCAGTGGAAACTTTTAGTCACCTAATATGACCAGGAACTACAGGCTGCCTAATATTGCCTATCACCAAACACTTTTGTTCAAGGACTAAGTTATCAATTAGAATTCAGTGAACTTCTTCACAAACAAATGCCCTAGAAGTGGGAATGGTTCAATTAAAAATGTGGGGAGACTTCTGGATGTTTACTTGGAAGCTGCACAAACATTGCGATTAGTAGAATAAGGGAAACTTATATACATGCAGAATGTACTGGGGAGACACTGAGAATAACTACAGTGAAGTGACAAACTTAAGGAAGGAAGAGCTGCAAAACTTCAATTAGGAAGCTGTCTCAAGCGGGATTAATAAGACGGGCACTGCAGAATATAAAGTCTGCATGCTGAAACAGCCACATTGAACTGAACAGTCCCAGCCAGAGCGAAAAGCTAGCTAATAAGAACACCAATAAAGCAAAGCTTAGTACCCCATTTCTCACAATCTTTCAAATAAAAATGCATCAACCACAGTCAAACTGTTTGTGGTCAGACATTTATAGAGCCATCTAACCAGCATCACTGCCAGATATTCTTACTACTAGCATTCAACAGGCTGTAGTGTGAAGGGGTTGGGAGAAGGACTGGGAAGAACTAGGTCCAGATTCACCCTCAGCTATGGAAGGTCTCTGAGCGACTTTGGGCTGGTCCCTTTCAGCCCAGCCGACCTCACAGGGCTGCTTTTGGGGAGAAAAATGCAGGAGGCAGTGCTTCAGAAGCTGCCCAAGTTCTGGAGGGCAGGGCAGGGGGTAGAGAGAAAGAGAGAGATTCCACTATGACGAAAAGAGGAATTGCGGATATAAAATGTTTGCATCCAATTTTATCTGAGGTGTCAGTTCTTACTGGCCTCAGCTAAAAGCTCAACCCCTGTGTTAACTCATCTCTTAGTCACAGCAACATAAAGTCGCACGGTACTTTTTCCTCTTCAATCTTCTGTTTTCTTTTCTGTTCCACAGCAGCTCTTCTCTGTTGCTCTTTCAGCTTCTGCTCCCTCAGCTTCTTCTGCTTCTCCTCCAGTTGCTTTTCATATTGCAGCTTTGCTTTTTTCTCCTTCTCCAGTAACTGCGTTTCTTTGGCAGCTGTAAGTTTCACCAGAAGTACAGAAACGTGAAACGCTACAGAGACCGGAAGAGGGAAATGTATTATGCTGGAAAATGCAAAAACAAAACCCCCAGAGTTTTATAGAAATCCAAGAGAGGGAGAGAGAGAGACTGATCAGATGTTGTATGCTCAATCAGCTCCAAATGGAGCAGAAGCCTTGCCAGAATCCACCTTATCTGCTTGAGGTCAAGGAAAAACAGAGAAAGAGGAAGTATCAAGCGTCTTGTTTTACACCAATGATGCACTTTTTACTACAATCTAAAACCTCAAGTCAGTGCTCAGGTCTCATTAGATGATCAAATCCCAAGGAGATGAAGCCAACCCAATGCCCCAGAGGCTCTGCAGAGTTATTTTTCTCATGGCAAAACTCTGCCCCTCTTTGCAGGGGAATAGAAGGGAACTGGGCTTTTCTGCATGGAATGGAGTCATGCAGAACTGAAGAAGCAGGAACTCAATCTGTCTGGATCCACTCTCATAAGCCAGTTCTCCTTGAGGGAAGGTGACTAAGTCACGGTATGGAATATTCTGGCCTCCTGCAGCCCAAGCTTTTGTTATCCTCCATTAACCCAGGGTTTCTCAACCTCAGCAACCTTAACTTGTATGGACTTCAATTCCCAGGATTCCCCAGCCAGCAAGAGGTTGAGAAACCCTGCATTAACCTATAAGTATCACAGAGGCCTGCTTGTCTGCTTGGCCTTTAGACAAAGAATTAACTATCATGGCCTGTGACATTAGTTGCTGCACGCTAGGGATCAAGATCTGCCTCTGATACGACAGTATGAGAGACTCCAGAAATGGGTGTTTCTATCTCAGCTGAGTCAACCTGAAATCTTCCAGAAGGGGTGGGGCTGCCTTTTCCAAAATTCTCCGCTAACGTGGCCAGAGGCAATTCTAGGAGTTGCAGTCCCAACATCCCTACAGAGGAAGACTCGCTCACAAAGGGTTACCTGGTGCCATTTGAGTTGCCCCATCCCTCCTGCTTGCCCTCCAGCTAGGATCAAGGAGGGGAGGAGAAAATATATTTCAACAGGTTTCTTAAAAGGGGTTCTTTGGGTCACTTGCAGGAACCTTTTTTTTTTCTTTCCTTAGGCACACAAATTCTGTGCAAAATTCAGTCAAAAATCTCCCTCTGGAATCGGAAAAAAGAAATTCGTTGCTGTGAACTGGAACATGGCAACCCTGGAAGAATGCTCGGCACATGACTGGAAACCCTACCATGTGATCAGTCAAAGCTCCACTTAGCCCCAGTCTGGAGCGTCAGCCTTTGAGGAGACAATTCCTCTGTGTTCTGAAAGTTCTTCTTTGCGACAGGAGCAATCACCAATGTGCTGCTGAAAAGCAAAGCCTCAACCTTGCACTGCTGTCTTCTTGATCTTGAAACGGGGGATTAAACTGTGATTCCCAGCCCAAGAGGACCGACAGTAATTTGCAACCCCCGCCCAGCCCCCAACCAATGTCTAGATCAGAATAAAACTATTTTTTGGGTTTGGTATTTCGTGCTGTTCTGATTCTTAACTCAAGGCATTAAAATGTTTGAAAACATAAATTATAGGATATAATACATTTAGCAATGTATGATTTGGATTAAATGCACTTCAGAAACACACATTTTGGCAAATACACTGAACATTTAAAACTGTATCTGCATATCCACATGTATGCAAATATTTAACAAACCCTACCTATGCAGGTGGAAACCGGAAGACAAAGGCATGTGAATTGAAATAGGTCATAAAAAGCTTACCCCTCCCACCAGTTGCTGCCATCATATACATCCATGCAACAGAACATAAAAAAACTTTGTATGCACAAGCTTTATTAACTGGGACCATACCATGCTGCCTCTCTCGCTCTTCTCTACGTTCCTTGGCAAGCCTCTGCCTTTCTTCTGACTTCAAGAGAGATCCATCTATCACTGTAAAAGACAGAAAATTCAAATGCTTTGCCCACTGGACAGTTTTAGAGAAACAAGGGACCAATTCCTGCAAAGCATGCACGTTTACATCCATGCACACGTATAGCACATTCATGTGCAAGGATACATATTGATGCTTAACATGAATGGCTGTGCCAATGTATTTTCTAACCCACTGCAGGAAATCTTAATTCACTTTTTTTCTTACATTATACATCACTATTAAGAGGACACACACTGGGATAGCTATTTCCCAGGTTACAAGAGGATACTAGCCACTTTCATTCATCTAATCTCTGAAAGATTCTTTGAAAATAACAATGGGAATTAAAACTTCTGAGTAAATATGAACTGAACGCAAAGAACTGCTATCAAGATCAAAATATAGAATAGTTGTACTAAAAGCACAGATTTTACCTGGTTTTGATTTTGTGCTTATTGGAGACTGGAGTGAAACAGTGCTAACACCGCCTTGGTTCCTTCTTTCTTCTGCTAATGCTTGTGCTGCAGCAACTGTTAAGAAAAATACCAGACCTTGTTGAAACAAATCCATAATTCATGCAACCAGTTGGGTGCTTCAGAGACTCGCTTGGATTACACTATTCAAATCTGCTTTTTGTACAGGAAAATCTCCCCAAATCCAAAGTTTATATCTCTAAAATTCCTTCTCTGAAAGATCATGCTCCTCACCCTTTGATGGTCTGAAGGTCATTTTATATAGTTGGGTCCATGGTAATCTGGGTTAGAGCAGGGATTAGCACAGAGTTTTGAATTTTGTTCTGATATAAAGAAAATGATGGGTATGAAATGATGGGTCCATGCAGCCCCACATCTACCAATCAGCTAGTTTTCATAGCTGGCATGAGCCAAAACACAGAAAGTCACCATCCACCATTCCATCTGAAGGCGCTGTACCTACTCAGGAATCGAAGTGTCAAAACAAGGCAAAGTCTGAAAACCTGCAAGTTTGGTGACTCAAAATACCTTGCTTTTGTTGTCTTTTTCATCAACTGACATGGTTCAACCCTCATTCCCAGCCATTAAACCACAAACATCCACATCTTTTCTAATTGACCCAACAATGAAGGTGAGAAGAGAGAGCGGTGAGGAGACAGTCCTTATACTCTGTTCCATCTCTTCTGTTTTGACCCTGGAGGATATGTCAACTCACGCCCCCATCTTCGTGTTCTGAAGACAGGCTGTAACTTACACCCATTCAAAATTTCTTCCATACGCATTTTTTAAAAAGAAGAGATTATGCTTTTCCACCCTTTAATGTATCCTGAATTTTCAGATAAATCTATTGATGTAGGGCAGCCCAGTTAACGGACACCATACCAAAATAACTACACTGAACTGTTCAGGAAATGGAAAACTAGGAATCTAAAATTTACACTAGTCAACCACAATTAAATTAGATGGCCTCTCATTTCAGAGGAAAAGGTTCTCTTTCCCATCTGATCAAAAGATATAAAGTTTTATAATCAACATGGGGATTCTGCAAAAGCAACTAGGTTCCTTACCCCTGATTATAGCTTTCTCTCTGAGCACGGAAAAATGAAAGGATGGAAGGAAAGAAGACTGTTTCACCTCTCCATGACAACCTGATCTGCATGGCAATTATCCTCCTAAGACTGCATCTGAGAATAATAATCTCAAAATGCTCAATCCCAAATGAAATACAGGTAGTCCTCACTTAACAATAGGGATTGGAAAATTCATTAAGTGGGGCAATTAAGTGAGTTGTGCCTGATTTTATGACCTTTTTTGCAGTGGTTGTTAAGCAAATCATGCGGTTCCCCATTGATTTTGCTAGCTGGAAGCTGGCTGGGAAGGTCACAAACGGCGATCACATGACCCTGGGACGCTGCAACTGTCATAAGTGTGAGCTGGTTGCCAAATGCCCGGATCACGATCATGTGACTAAGGGGGTGCTGCGATGGTTGCAAGTGCGAGGACCGGTTTTAAGTCCCTTTGTTCAGCACCACTGTAACTTCGAACAGTCACTAAACGAATGACTGTTAAGTGAGGACTGCCTGTAATTGACAATGGCCACTAAGTCCAGTGTCTCTGAACAGTGGACACTAATTTAATTTGAAAGAACAGTGTTGCTATTCTTTCAAATTAAATCTGTGCTGCAGCTCTTGACTAAAGTTTAGGACAATCATATAAAAATACAGCATCATGGCTTCTTTTAAACAGTAGTTCTGGAATTATTGAATATACCGCAACATATATTGACTACATATGCACACCCACCCATGCTCTTTGTTCATTACTGTGTCACCAGGAAGAAAGGCATATAGTTCTTTTTGGGAATCTGCCATGAATTCCACATTTGTGTTGTATTATTCACACAAAGTATTCAGGAGCCTTGTGAATACTTGTGTACTTGTGTGTAAAAGCCTTGTGTGGGCAACTGTGCTGTGGACTACACAGAAAAGTAAAAAACTATGAAATTATGAAGAGCAATGAACTGGGTTCAAGGTCCATCTGTTTCAGGTTCATATTAGAGAGGCAAGCGTTCCATCCTCACTCCCAGTGTATAGTCCCAAATGAGAAACAGCTGCACGACACTGGAAAATTAAACTACAAGTTTCAAACAATTAAACGAGGTTATAGTAATAGGCAAGGGAGATATGCAAGCAGAGTGGAAAAACCCTGTCTGGAATTTTGAGGATCCAGCGACCATTTTATTTGCCACATTACATGAAGTAGATTATCACAGACTGATTGCTCTTTCTCCCAGCTTCTCAAATTTGCCAAGCATCTGGAGAGTTTAAGTGAACTCCCTTCACAGATTTGCCTTTGTCCAGAGAGGGAAATTTGTTAACTTCTGTTGAAACAAAGAGAGGGGAAGTAGAACAGCTAGCACTTTCATAGCAAGTTCCTTTGTGGAGGAACAACGGAGTGAAAAATATTCAAAGGTAATCCCAGAGAACCACTATGAGAATATTGCCTGTTTGAAGAGACCATCAAAATGAAAATAAATCTTGTTTATAAAACTTCCCTACAAGTCTAGAAAGCTATTGCATTATTTTAATTAACTATATTAGACACAGAGATCTATTAATTAATATAAACTAAACAAAAGATTGTGTGCAGTTCACAATAAAAGACTGATAAGAGTCTTGTGAAGTGCACTAACCACTAATGTTCACTCAGCTTTCAGGTATTTTATGCAAAATTTTACAATGCATCAGTATTAAAATGTCAAGTCTCAACTATTTGAACCCTAACAGAGATACACTCAACATGGCCTTTGTTTTAATTCACAGCATTAACTCCAATGTTGCCTGAACCTCATCCTTAACTATGCATGTAACCACTACTCTTGTGCAGTCGACTATTGTACATTGCTGCAACGAATCACCAGCCAGGTTCTGTCTCACAATGGCCATACAATGACATAGCACTGAAGGCATTACCGATGCTTGCCAGGTAAGACACGATCAATTATCTCTTGAGACCTGTGGCACAATGCTGAAGATGCTAGACTGGGACCAGGGAGATTCATGCTCGACTTCACCTTCAGCCATGAAAACTCACTGGGTGATTTGGGGTCAGTCACTCTCAGTCCAACCTACAGTTACAATATTGTTGTAGGAGAAGGGAATGCTATATATACCACTTGGAGCTCCTGAATGAAAGGTAGTACATAAATCTAATAAACAAATGTTCCCATGCTAAATGTACGTTTAAGGATAGATGCTTGAGTTATATCAAGAACAAAGAGGTAAGGACATTTTCTAAAAACAAAGATTCTTATTTCTTGTATATATTCCTGAAATACTGTATTTTGTGCCAAGTCTTTCCTGTTTTCATGCTCCTGCCTTCCTTTTCATAATTCTTTTACTTGTTTTACTTCCCTGATCTCAGGATAAGGAAGTGGGTTCCCTTCCTCTCCCCCAACTCATACAAAAACCCACTGAAACCTTTTTCTCCTAAGTGATGTTTGTTCTCAAGTTTCCAGGCACACCATTGTTGAATGCGCCTGGTTCCACTACCCCAACCCAAAAGCTCTGTGACAATAGAGCCCAGCACTGCATATCACAACGGGCACCACTCAACTCTGAAACCACAATTCCATCTCTCTCTTGAGACTCAATAACGCTTCTATTGTGTAGGATGCATTTTAACCCCTGATTCTCTTGTTTCTTGATAAGGCAATTTCCCCTTGTATCTCTGACCAGGCACTACAGTTCATAAGATTTTATGACTGCAGCTTAATCTTTGTACTGTTTCTCCAAGAATTATGATAATATATGGATATCTATACTGAGACATACTTATAGGCCCAGTCTCCTATCTGACCAAGCAGGGGATCCAACACAAAATCTATTAACAATTTAACAGGAGTTGTGTTAATGTATTTATTGAGAACGATAAAATAATTGTTCTTAGCTGCATTATGCAACATGCAATTTCCCCCCTTATGCTTGTAAATCATTTTATAGAATCTTCTGCAGTTTGCTTATTGCTCACAGAATTAAGAAATCTCAGCAATGGAATAAACAATGCATCTGCTCCAATTTCAGGCAGAAACTAGTATTAGAAGAATCAAAAGACTCTACCATACACCAACTCAAGAATATACCATGTATATTACTTTACATTGTATTAAGTTGATCTGCTCTGCAGCTGCTTGTGGACTGGCTGAGTAGCTGCATGAAAACAAATGAAGAGGTGTTAAATCAATACAGTTCACAAGAGGTGGGTTCACTCTTTCAAGAGATAAGGAAAAGTTAGCATCTGCACTGAGCCCTAAAAAAAAATTCAGAGGATTTAAAAGTTTGCCCTCGAAGAGAAAGAACAGACAATAGGTCTCAGTACATAGTAACATTCTGTCATGGTTGCTTGAGAGTTCATGTTTTTATTATGTTCTTGCACTTGAAATATCACATCTTTGCTCCAGTCCATACAATCTGAGCAAAGTGGAACTCTGTATCTTCTGGTTTGCTAGCACATTCACTAAATTGACCTTATATATGAATACAAGAGTTAAGAGAAATTCACAGTGGAAAGGACTGCAAAACAAAACCTAGATATAAGGTTTTGGGTATCATTTTTTCCCATTCAAAGCCACTGGGAGGCCTCACCATTTGGAAGACAGCAATGACCCTGGAGAAATGTTATGCCTCCACCACAGCCCTCTTCTCCTTTTCACCTCACTTTGCTACTATTAATGAAATAAAAAGACACCAGGATAACCAAGCACAAAACTTTTGCATCAGATGCAGTTTTGCTGAAGACTTCATGGAAATAACATCACCCCTCATTTCCCAAAGGAGAAGCAAAAAAATTCACAGGGCACTTTTCCAATTTGTTGTCCGTCGCCAAGTATTTAAATTCTTGAAAGTGAAGGGCTGGACTTGATTTAAATCTGAAGACAGGAATAAAACCACAATCTAGACAGAGCCATCTGCTCTTAAGACCCAGTCCCCTGTTTGTAAGATGGGAATAAACACAACACTTTAATTCAATTAGGGGTAAAAGCAACTCGAAAGCAGTAGCAGCCTTTCTGTCGCACAATTAACAAGTACTACAGCAACATTAATCAACTGATCAGAATGCATCACAGTGGCCTTAACGAATAAGACCAAAGGCCCACCCAGGTTAGCATCTTTCCGAGAGTAAGCACTTAGGTGGTAATGTACAGGGCTGTGCGCCAATGGATCTGAAGGTGAAAAGATGCTTCAGGACATGAACACCTGTCTGCAACTCCTTACCAGGGCCACACCTTTCCTGGAAGTGCAGAGTTGCCTTCCACAGTGCCCCGTGATTCCTAGAAGACACATTTTGCTTAAAAGAACTGCAGACAGGCGTTTATACCTCCACGTGTTCTGAAGTACCTTGTCTCCCTCAAATGCCAAGCGCTGCACAATCCTAGTCATTATAGTCTTGATGATCAGCAACTATTGACAGATTTATTCTTTCGGCAGCCTCCCGTTAAAGGCACCGAATTTGGTGATTCACACATCTTGGCCATAGCAGAAGCAAAACTTCAAAGTATGGCTCGAAGTTTTCTGATCAAAATATGGCACTCAAGTGATTACGTCCCATGGCTGAAGGGAGATGATACCTCACAGGTTAAAAATACTTGCAAACTATTGTTGAGCCTGATCTGCCGGGAAATCAATGCAGCAGTAAGAAAAGAACCCCCCCACCAATGGATACAGCAAATAGGACTTTTGTTTTAATCAGACGGGAACTAAACTTCAGCACAATGCTGCAGATTTCTAAACAAACCCTGGAAAGCAGAAACAACCCAGAGAAGGTGGGGGAGAGGAGGCCATGTGCTTAGCTTATATATTGGCTTTTCTGGCCGCAGCAGAGAAAAATAGCAGGACTTCAGATGCAAAACAGATTTCCAAGCTCTTTTTTAAGCCCTGGATAGATAGAGGTGGGGGTGGTTGGGGTGATTAGATGCCAGGATTCTAGATCTCCTCTGGATCTAAGAAAATGCAAAAGTTTCTTTTGTCCGCAAAACAGAGGCGAAGAGAATGCAGGTAGGGAGGGAGGCCAGGCGGAAGAGGAGGCACTTCGAGCCAACAAAAGGGGAACCTCCAGCATTTTGCTATGGGGGGGGATAAGAGAGCTTGAGCTGTGCATGAGCTTAAGGGAAGCTCCGGCAGCTGGATGTTGGGAAATAGGAAGGAGGGTGGTGATGGATGACTAAGGGGGGGGGGCTGAAAGACTAAAAGATGAGGAGAAAGGGGAAGAGGGCTCTGAGGGGGTTAAGGGACAGGAGGTTGTGTGAACCGAGAGCCTGTGATGATAAAGTGGGGGAAAGATTAGTATAATGAGTATGGGGTGTGTGTGTGTGCAGGGGTAGAAAAGGCAGAAAGGAGGTGAAAATGGATGGGATGAAAAGGGAGATGTCAAATTAAGGTATCTCACTCTGGGACCCCCAGAGCCCCCCTCCCAAGCCAGCCCCACCCACCCAACCCGGCCCTCCCAGACGTGAACTACAAGCCCCATCGGGCACTCCAGAGAGAACCAGCCCCCCCATCCTATCCCAGCTAACCCCCCCAAACCTTGCAGAGGCATCGGCCGACAGCCCCCAGCCTCACCCCCCCCCGAGCTGGGCTGAACTACAACCCCCGCCCCCACAGCGGTAACAGGATGATGGAACCTGTAGTCCAGCCGCTTGGCAAGGCCGGAGCAGAGGAATCCAGATCAGTCCAGCGGGAGGCGAAGCGGTAACAGGGTCGGGGGGTGGTGGAGGTGAAGACCCCCCCCTTAGGAAGGGGGCCACGGAGGAAAGGCAAGGAGAGTTTTAGGGGGCGACACGGAGGATTGGAGGGGAAGGGGCGGCAGGGCCCCCCCGACTGGCTCACCCATCTGCTCCCGCAGCCCCCTCAGCGTCGGGGGGGGCGGCGGCGGCACGGGGACCCCGGGAGGCGCCCCGCCGCCGCTCCCCTCCGCCATCTTCGCCCCCCGAGCGGGCCGGCGGGCGGACGAGAGGCACCCCGGCGCTCGCTCGCTCGCTTCACCGGCAGACACTCCGCCGCCGCCGCCGCCTCAGGCCGGTGGCGCGGAACCGCCGAGGGGACGCGGGGACGGCGGCGGGCGCGACGGCGCAGGCGCGGCAGAGGCCACGCCCCGGAGCCCTTTCGCTGGGGGCGGCGGCGGAGAGCGCATGCGCCCGCTCGCTGCTCGGGCGTTCGGAGAGCTTCGCCTCTGGCCAGGCGGGAAACGAACCCTCAGGCTGGTAGAGGAGGCAATGCGCTTGCGCGAGGATGGAGCCTCGGCTGCGCAGAGCGGGGCAAGGAAGTGGAAGCGCGCTCCTTTCCCTCCCCCGCGTCTTCTCATTCGCGCCTGCGCATAGCGACTCGCTCAAGTTGTGCTTCGAGCGTTGGCGGTTCGATTCCCGCTTTCCCTATGGAAAACCCTTTCTCCCTCTGCGGGATAAAGCTCCTCCCTTTTGGGGGCCGCATCCTTCCCTGTCCTTAGTCGCCTTTAAGGATGTTTCCTGGGGGAGGTTCCATCCCCAGCAGTCATAGGTTTACATAGTCTGCCGAGACCTGTTTTCATCTTGGCTTGTTGACCAATGGCTGGATTCACACAAACCAGCCTGCAATCTTGATTGCAGCTCCCCTGAGTCTGTGCACTGCCTAAGGAGGGGTGCATTGTGAAACACAATAGCCTGGGGAATTCTGGGAGCTGAAGTCCACACGTGCATGCTGGCTGGGGAATTCTGGGAGTTGAAGTCCAAACATCTTAAAATTGCCAGGTTTGAAAAACACCCCTTTAAAGCATAAGATCTTGGACAATGTGAGAATATTTAAATATATATATATATATAACTGTAAAACAAAACAAAATGCCGACTTGGTTGAAGGACCGACTCACTCCGCACGCCAACTAAATGTCCAGCAGGGCCTGCAAATTCCCACTTAAAGAAGATTATCTGGCACCAGACTCCACCTTCATTTTCCAGGTCTCTCTTTCGGCAGTTAATTATGAAAATTACGGAGTTAATTATGAAAAGAAGGAGGCGTAATTGCTGTTCTGCGAATGAATATGATCACACTCTGAATTTATGAAGGCTCTTGACCTTGTGCAGACCTGAGTTAAGGGTGCTTTTACCCACCATGCAATCAGAGCTAAATTAGGCCTCCTTCCAATGTGCTGGATGAGGGCTTGGGAAAAATAAACTACGGAACAACCAACTTCGATTATAGATCCCGACATCCCGAGGACTGTCTCTAGTTCTTGCACCACCGTTTTAAGAGGAATTCAGACAGTCCCAGTCTTGTGCAGAGAACAGCAAGGAGGGTGATCGGAAATTAAACCCTGGGAGGAGAGGTGGAGGGAAATGGGTATATTTAGGCTCAAGGAACAGAACTGCACTCTTTAAATACCTGCTGGAATGTCCCAGAAAGGTTCCAGCCTGTTGCCCTGAAGTGCCAAACGCGGAAGAAGGTGTGAAATTAGGACTACGGGTTCATTCAGTTGGTCTCGTTACATCCACTGACATTAAAAACAAAAACGATTTAAAAAGTACGATTCAAGCTGGAGATTTGGATTCAACACATCTCCTGTTTCTGCACGATTTAGACCGGTGTTTCTCAACTTTGGCAGCGTCAAGATGTTCGGATTTCAACTCCCAGAATTCCCCAGCAGCGGGCTGGGGAATTCTGGGAGTTGAAGTCTACTCGTCTTACAGTTGCTGAGGTTGAGAAACACTGATTTAGACAAATCTTTTGTGCACAGAGTGCGCTTTTAAGTTAGAGGAAGGCGGACTCGGGTGAAACGCTAGGAAAACGTTCCCGGCATCAGAACTGCTTGCAAAGGGGGCCAGTTGCAGAGGGAGGCAGTGAGGGGTCACTAGAGGTCGCGATCCTGGTCACCTTTATATTTCCTGCACTGCCCCAATTCTCTTCCAGCCCCAGAGCTGTGGGATGTGAGCAAAGCTGATGCCTTTCCATTGGGGCCATGGAGAAGGCTGCTATTTCTTTTATATATACCTATATACCTATACCTATACATATATATATATAAAAATATAAATATATATGTGTGTGTGGGTGTGTATATAATATATTCTAAAAGCAATAATAACTACAACAAACTAAATTAGAACAGAGAAAACAAAAAAGAAAGAAAGAAATGCTGTAACAGAAAAAAGCTAAAAGCGCAATAAGAAAATAGAAAAAAAGAGAAAAAGGAGAAAGATATAAAGAAAGATATAAAGATATAAAGACGTAGCTTCTGATATTCTTCACAGCAGTTATAAGTACAATTATATTTTAACCTCTCTCTCTAAAGTTACATCATGACTCTCTTCTTTCTATAATCGATCCTGTCTAATCACGAAAACCATAAATCGCAAGTTCATTTTTTTCATTTTTACGCAAAAAGCCCCTAGGGAGTTTTCAGTCAGCAACAAAGGTAGATATTGTCCTTCCTCTAATCAAAGAAGTCAGTTTGTCCGTCTCAGCCCGTTCTGCCAATTTCACCAACCATTCCTCCAGGGCGGGTAAATGCCGAGCCTTTCCATCTTTGGGCATGTCGTAATCTCGCTGCAGTAATCACATACTGAAAAAATCTTCCATAGCTTTTCCTGACTAGGAGGCTGCTATTTCTGATTTTACTCAGAAGCCAGCCCCCCGAGCGTCAGTGGGACTTCCTCTGGAGCAAACGGGCACTTAGACTCCCCCTGCAACAGGTTTCCCCTTTTGGTTCCCTGGCATTTGGGCAACTCCTTCTTTGGGCCAGAAGTGGCTGCTGGAAGGACAGCCTCCCCATGGTGTGGACCTTCTTATAAAAGGCACGTTCTTCATCCCCTGCCCAGCTGAAGCCGAGAGAGGCTTTGTGGAGGTGCTCAGACTCCAGCGCTGGTTTTGTTGGCTGCCATAAAAGACGTGTCTTTGACAACCAACTCTGCAGAATTATCCTGGACGAACAGATTCCCAGTGGCTCCTTCCAAGGAGTTGTTGGAGAGACGATTTCAGATTTATCATCGAGGCATTCTAGGTTTTGTGGACCTCGGATTCCACCTCCTCCAGGCCTCTGCTCCGTTTGACCAAAGGGCTCCGTTTGGCCCTTCGTTTGCAGCAGAGGAAGTCCATGTTTGGTTCACACTCACGGTAGACAATTTGTCCATAGCTGGCGGAAAGAAATTCACCCTCAATCACTGCTGGCTGTCAGGTCTTTAAAACGAGAAGGATGGTCCCAGAATCTTCCCTCTCCCCAAACATATCCACTTCTTAAAAAAAAATACACTGGGGTCTCAAAGATGAAGGGCAGCCGAAGTCCGGCGCTTTGATGGAGAGTGGTGCAAATCGCGCGCTTGGACTGCGCTGCTACAAAGCCGCTGGACTTGCAATCTTCCATGACTGATTCTGAGGGACCCCAGAAGAAAGGCGACGGACAAGGACTCTTTCAATCTGACCAACGAGGGGGAAACGAAGACCAGGCTCTCAGCCACTGCCCTGCCTGCCCCTCCCTCCATTCTTTGTCTCTTGCAATTCAAGCAAGATCCAGCTGAGGAGAAGTTGAACCCTGCCCTACCCATTTTAAAACACGCTGGGAAACTGAGGACGCAGGTGCCTCCCTCTGAACCGGGAGGCGGGAAAGGGGGGAGTTGGGAAGGGGCACCCGGTAGGAATAGTGGCGCAAGTGAGGAGCAGGGAATGGAAAAGTATTGTGCCTGTGATTCTTGCAGGACCGCAAGGATGTATCCACCCATAGCTGACTCTTCTAGGTCAGCCTACATCTAACCTTGGTAACCTATTAACTGTATTCACCTGTAGTTGACGTCTCTTGAGAAAACGAAAGATACGGGGATGGGTCCACTGCCCAGAAGAGATCAAAGGGAAATCCCAGTTAAGGTGATGAAGAACTTCTTGAACCATCAATAATCTCTAAATGTTATATCTCCTTGAAGCAAAATGTATAAAACCCCTGATCTCTTTGTGTTCGGGGAGCCTCTAGATAGAGGTATCCCCTTTCCTGCTGCACACCGATAAAGGAATTTTGCTCTAAAGAGTTTCTCGTGTCCGGCGAAGTTATTGGCCGTCATCTCCGGGCTAAGAACCCCCTTCTGGGTCCAACACAAGTTTCAGGGCTGCAGGAGCACCGCTGTCTCCGCCACAGTTCCCTGTGGGCCAAGGCAGAGGGTTCATTGCTTGGCTGCGCCTCCCAAGAAGGACCACGGCATGGGGTTGGGTGGGTGCAGAGCTGCTGGGAGAGCGGTGCAAATGCCGCGAAGGGAGGTCCTGCCTTGCATGGGGCAGGATCCAAAGATACACGCAAGGACATTCTTGGGAGAGGTGTCGCAGCTCAGGACCCGAATCCCTGGTCCCGCCAGTTGAATAAATCATTCAGCAGGTGACGGGAAGGTCTTGCTGCTGTCAGTTAAGGGAGCCTGTTGTGGTCTGACTGAAAGCTGGGCTGGATGGTACGTAAGGTGGTGCCGACCCTTTGAGGTAGGCCAGGTTGGAAAAAGCCCACCGCAAGACGTCCTGGAAGCCATCTACCAGCAATGCCCCTTTGGGTTCCATGTAGGACAAACCTTGTGCCAAAGAAGGAAGGGACAGACGTTTGGCATCAGGACTCCAAACAAAGCCAAGGGATCATCAGGGCAAAGCAATCTCCTTGACCCTCCATGGCAGACTCAAAGTGCCTGCTTTTAGAAAAACGAGACTTCAACAGCACTACGGAGTGAGAGATTGCTGAACTCACCTATGTCAAAAGGTTTCTGGGAACACACTGCAATTTTTAGCGTAACTTGCATCTGCATTACCCCCTTCCTTCCTTCCTTCCTTCCTTCCTTCCTTCCTTCCTTCCTTCCTTCCTTCCTTCCTTCCTTCCTTCCTTCCTTCCTTCCTTCCTTTCTTCCTCACAGTTAACTCCTTCCTTTCTCCCTCCCTCCCCCATTTGGCCCTAATTTAAATCCTCTAGCCACCCCACGCCTCTGATGAAGTGGGCTACAGCTCACAAAAGCTAATGTCTTTTAATAAAATGGGTCAGTCAGGAAAGTGCAACCAGACTCCTTCTGATTGAGAGCTGCATTGGATCGATATGGTCAGTGATACGACCCATCCCACTATTTTCAACGGCCCCTCTCTTTTTGGCTGCAAAGTCGGGAGCGGTGTGTCTGTGTGTGTCCGGAGAATCAAAAGAAGAAACAATTTCGCTTGACCACAGAGAACGGAAATGAATCATGTATTTGGCATTTAAAGGAAGCTGCCTTTTACAGAGCGCTAGAAGTATTATTGGGGGGACAGGGTAGGGAGAAAATGCTTGGGAGACAGAAAAAATTGTCACCAGGACCTGCAACCAAGTAGTTTTCCTCCAGTGGCAAACCCTTTGTTTGCAAAAAAAAGCTGATTGGCACAAACTGCTTCATGCAAGAAACATAGTTTAATTGTGGTTCCTTTCAGTGTCTTCCTTTGGTCTAGAGCCACCACCATCAAAATACACATCTTGGAAATACGTTGCATTTTTTATGGCTTTTTCTCTTTATGTTTGCGAGCTGCTGCAATGTTTATTCTGTCCACTCTGCCTGTTGATTCACCAGTTGAAATTCATTAATACAGCCGCATAACGCAGGGGTGCGAGTGAAGAAAGCGTGGCTTTTTAATCTGTGTCAGACTCAGCAGACTGAAATTAAATCAGGTTAAAACAAGGAACATCTGTCCAACAATAGGGTCCTAACTGCTCAAAATGTAAGAATAGCATCCCTAACAGCACTGTTCCTACTGCACACCAGTATTCCCTATTCTAGTGTTGAGCCGAACCCCAAAATTCCCACCCAGCAGAGCTGAAAATAAGCTGAACACATACGGAGGGTTGGAAAAGGCTGGCCTTATAAACTAACGTATCACGATGGACCAAATTTAATTGTAAAACAATTCCGGGGTGAATTTTAGCAGAAGCACTAGGCTCCCTGGTACTTCCACTGAATCTTGCAAATTTTATTTTGATCTCAGGAACGCTTTAAAGATTCTCAACTTTCTCCTTTTCTTGTTTGATTTGGCTTGGGCAAAAAAGAGAAAAAAGAAAAAAAGACAGAGAGATCGATCTTTCCTGGCCCAAAGCCCCAGCTGTGCAGCTAATAAAAATAATACGTCTTCACAAAAGCTGCAATTCTCTGGCACGACAGTGACTCCCAGAGGTCTGTGTGTAAAAACATTTATTCCATGACACTCGGTCAGATTTCTGCAGCAGACCGAAAGGCACTGCTTGCGTTGAATCCCGGTATTGCTTTCTCGGAGATGGAAATTTCCGTCGGCTCGCTATAAATGGTTGCATTCTCTTTGCGCCGCTGTGAATCCCACAGTCCTTCTGAAAAGGGTGTCTGTGCACCGTTAATAATGCCCATAGAAAGATAATGTTCTGTTTCCAAAGTTCAGGGCTAAGGTTTGTGGGGCCAAAACGGCACCCCCCACCCCCATGGATCATCTGAGAGATCCAGAGAGGGCTTTAGTCACAAAAACAGTGAAAATGAAGCCGCACGAATTCCAGCAAAGTTAACAAAAAGAGTGAGTTTGTAATGGGATTTTTTTTTAATTAAGGAAAGCAACTTTGAGCCCTCTTGTGAACTTTTGTTCTTGCCCCCCATCAAGAGTACCTGCAGGCCTGTTGCCACTCAGTATTTGCAGAAGGACCCCAAATCTTGTCCCTCCAGCGCCATTTCCCCCACCTCTCTTTGGGGTTTCTCTCCGTCAGTAGCTGTGAAAAACTCACAAATCCAATCAGGAGAAAGATGAACCCTGAAGACGCTTTCTTTACATAGCCGTGTTCCCATTCCCATGTATTATTTTATTGCGCTAATCTAATCTTTGTTCTACCTTATAGCAAGATTAGATTTTATGATCCAATAAGTTACTTATCATTGGGATTTCCATGGCATTGAATGCTTTAAAGGTCAGTGATCAGAGGTCAGCAATGGTAATCAATTCTAGCCAGTGAAGTCAGTTCTGTGACGTGACAACCCCGAGGATGCGTGTGCTTTTCTTAAAAAGTGTTCAGAGTTTGCTTTAATCCAAAGAAACATTCAGGTTTCTAGGCCTCATGGTGACAGAAACATCCTACAGGAGATGCTCATCATGTGAACAGGTGGTTATGGTGGTGCTGAAGAATTGTTCAATTCTTGAACGGTTTCGCGAACATTTAAAATGATCATGGGATAGGAAGATCTGCCAAATACAGAAGGGGAGAAGGGTGTCCACGGGTTATGGTCAAAAAAGTCAAAATGGCAGCCGCAACAGCATGATTGAAGCTCCGCCTGTTTGTTTTTGGTGACCATGCATAGAAAAACAGGTGGAGCTTCATTGGCACCGTGGTGACCACCTTTTTGAGCATACATTTTTGACCTCCTTCGAAGAGGACCTGTTTTTGTTCTGTTATAGCCCTCTTTTTATCCAGGAGTCAAGCAGGATCACATGTGGATCTCCCTTCCTTTTATCAACACAACAACCCTGTGAGGTAGGTTGGCCAGGAGGGCGCAACTAGTTCCAAGCCCCCCCGTGGACATGTATTTATTTCCAATGCTTCTGCGCTGTGCATTCCTGGGGGCTTGTAGGTGGCCGTTTAACCCCAAATATATACAACCCCCCAGTCCCTAGAGATACGCCATGCACACTGCTGACCCCATCGGCATTTTGTAAAACATCCACCTTACACATTTCCTGAAGCCCCGGACGGACGAAGCAGACAGAAGCGCCACTGGCAGGGAGTTCCCGAGACTGGGGCAGGGATGGAAAAAGCCTGCCTCCGAAGCCCCATCAGATGACAGTCCTGTAGGGAGATCAGCGACCTTATGAGATCGGGACGGGTAGAAAGGCTCTCAGACAACCAGGACCGAAGCCCTGCGAGGCCTTCAAGGTGACAACCAGCACCCTGAATTGCACCCAAAAGCCAGCTGGCAGCCAATGGAGCTCTCAACGCAGAGGGATCACTTCAGCGTATCAGGGCACAGCCACCCCTGCCCGGGCAGCCGCGTCCTCGGCCACCTGAAGCTTCCAGAGGTTCTTCAGAGGCAGGTCCATGTAGAGCACGTGGCAGTAGTCCAACCGGGAGGTGACTAGACGTGCATGACGGTGAGCTGATCTGACCTGCTCCAAGGATAGCCACCGTTGGTGCATCAGATGCAACTCTCCAAATATGTACCAGATGGCAAGATACAGAAACCCAAGTTTTAAGGTACCAACTACCAGCTTGACAGATGAAGGGGCAGCGCTCCAAGTCAGTAAAACAGCGGAACGTATTTCCATGGTAGACATTTAGGGTGATAACACCCAAGACTCTGGGGTCACCTTGAAATAGTCTGGGTTGCTTTGCTCTGCAGTTTACACACACACGCACACAGATGCACATACAATAATAAGAACTACAACAAACTAAATTAGAACGGAAAAATTAAAAAGAAAGAAAGGAAGAACAGAAAAAGGTAAACGTGCAACAGAAAAAGAAAATAGAAAAAACAGAAAGATATAAAGGTATAAAGAAGTGGCAGCAGTTATAAGTACATTATATTTTAACCTCTCTCTGTAAAGTTACATCATGTCTCTCTTCTTTCTGTAATCTATCCTGTCTAATCATCAAAACCATAAATCACAAGTTCATTTTTTCATTTTTATTCAAAACGTCCATAAGGCATTGCCAGTCACCAATATATGTAGAAATTATCTTTTCTCTTATCCATCTCAGCAAGATCTGTCAATTTCACCAACCGTTCCTCCATAGTGGGAAGTGCTGAATTTTTCCATCTTTGCGCATATAGTAATCTTGCTGCAGTAATCATATCTTGAAATAATCTTTCATGACTCTTTTCTGTGTATCCATCAATCCTAAAAGGAAGTGTTCTGGCTTTAGCTGAATATTAATCTTTAAAATCCCCTGTATTAATGTATGTATTTGAATCACTTTGCTCTCTAGTTTTCACGATACACACTGCGGGTAGTCCTCGTTTAGCAATTGCCTTGTTTAGTGACCGTTCACAGTTATGACTGTGATGAAACAGTAACTTTGCGACCAATCCTTGCATTGACAACCTTTGCCAGTCTGTAAAACAAAGAACTGCTGAAGTCAGACTGTAAGCCCAGTTGTGGTTTCACTAAGGGACTGCTTCGCTTAACAACCAAGTTGCCGGTCCCAATCGTAGTCGCTAAACGAAGACTCCCTATGTTATAAAGGCTTTCTTGCTGTTATTCTCAAAGAAATACATTTGTGGGATTCTTGAGGGATGCAAGGAAAATAGGAGAAAGTTGAATGTTTGGTGCAAAGTTGGTGACACCGGTTGAGGACCAGACTCAGGAGTGTCCACAGGGCATGGTCAAAAAAGTCACAATGGTGGCCCCAATAGTGCGATTGAAGCTCCACCTGCTTTTTATGCATCTCACACATCTGATGCACATAAAAAATGGTCAAAACTTTGATCACACTGCCATGGCCACCATCTTGACTTTTTTGACCACACCCTGCAGATACCCCGGATTAGACTGGACAGCGTAGCTCAGTGTGGACTATCCCATCGGTGTTCTCCTGATCAGCCACAAAGATTAGATTTAAAGGCAGTAGGAAGAAACCAACTACGGATAACCCAAGGCTCCCCTCCCCAAACATCGGAAACCAGCCCAATTTGTACCTGTCGGCTTTCTAGTTACCCCCCTCCCTGGCACTCTCTGCTTGCCTTGCAGCATTTAGGTCAGGCTTGTCTGCAGGTGATGCTGTCTTTTCAAATAAAAGAAAAATAAATCCGGAGAAGTTGATTAATCCATGCAGGGCTTGCGCCCAGAGGAAAACGAGATGTCCCTTCAAACAGCGAAGGTGGCAAATCAGGAAGGTCATAAAGGAGAAAGAGGCTGGGCTGACTTGGCTCATCTCGCCAGTTTGCCTGCAACTTTTCAGAAGTCCTCCGATCCGGCGAGAGCCTCTTTATGGCCCCTGAAGACTGAAGCTCTCCGGCATCGATTTTTTAAATTTCCTCCGTGAGAAAGGATACCAGAGGGGAATGGGAAGGGGGCTTCATTCTGCAACCGGGGAGTAGAGCTTTCCTTGGCACCTCCTTTGCCAGGTAGGTTCTGTGGCTGTTCTGCAGAGCGTCTTGTCTCGAGGGAATGGGAGAAAATCTTAACGCCAGCAAAAGAGGGTGGATGTCAACCGGGTAGGAACCGAGGGGCGAGCCTGCTTTTCAGGCCAGGGGGTAAAATGGGCCAATCTCCCCCGGTCTGGGGCTCTGTGGAGGGCCATCCTACACATCTGGAGGGTGCCAGCTGTGGGAAGAGGGAGGTGTTGAATATTGTCCGGGATGGTGGAGAGATCCTGGGGGGTTAGACTGAAGCCCTTTCCACCCCAGCTTGGAGATGCTGGAAGCAGAAACCGGGTTCTTTGTCCTGCCAAGCCAAGGGCCAACCCATAGGTGACATCGGGCACCACTAGGGAAGTGGTCTTTTTTAAAAAATGAATCTGCTTTTGGCCCAGGCTGTAGCCTGCCAGCCATGCGGTCTTCCTCACTATTCCATTCATTGCCCGCTCTCTGGTTTTCCATTCGGCTCCAAGCATCGGTCTCTGTTCATTGTTGCTGAACTCGCTCCTTGTTATATCCCAGACCTGCTGTTACTTTCCTTTGGATTATAAATGAGGCCACTTGGGCTACAGGAGAATCTGCCTTGGAGAAGGAGCTCGGCTGTATTAAACGAGCTGTCTCAAATATGTCTTCGCTTATCGGTCTTTGACGTTGATCTTTGACTGATCTTTAACAAAGAAATAAATTGAAATTCCAGTCGTGGGAGAACAGTAGTGTCTTCCTTCTGGGAATCATCTCAGCAAAACATGTTATTTCAGGGCTGTTGAGATGCCCACACGTCTTTTCAGAAAGAAATCAGTGGGTTTATTTAGTTTCAAACATCGATTTGTATGATTCGCTATGAGGACTTCTTTCATGTATTAATTGAGTTCTGGAAGACTCGCTAGATTTGATCGATGCGCAGGTACTTTTGAATTATCTACCAGCGGTTTCCTTCTCTTTCTGCACATCGTTTCTTGTTTAAGATCTGGTCGTAGGAGGCAGAGAGATGCACTTTTGAGTGCGTTTTCGACCTATATATTGATCAGCAGGAAGCACGCAGACCATGAAGGCATGGCACACTCAAGTGAACAGAGCCAAGGCTGTAAAAATCTTGATGGGTTCATTAAACACATGAGTGCAAACCCTTGGACGAAAGGCTGTCGGTGGCAGGGAAAAACCCACCAACAGCCATATCCTGGAGAGTCATGTGCATTGTTGCCTAAGCATGGAAGTGGCAACATGGAAGTGGGGCTTTGGGGATGCTTCCCCTGTGTTAAAGAGATGCGTTTGTTAACTTCTGAAAAATTAAAAGTGATTTTCGTAAAACAGGTGCAGGTAGGAGGATGGAAAGAAAGTCAGCACACCAATACAGCTCCTAAGGCCCAAAGTTTTTTATAGTTATGTGTATGCTCTCACGCATTAAAGTCCCTGTTTTTAACCACTGAATTGGTTACACTGTGGATGAATGGCTGGTGGGCCGACAGGAAAAAAATGGTTGATTGGGGAGGCTCAGTGGTTAATCTCATAAGCATCCACTGAGGGGTGACCGTTAGATCTCTCTAAAGCAGTGTTTCTCAACCTTGGCTACTTGAAGATGTGTGGACTTCAACTCCCAGAATTCCCCAGCCCACGCATCTTCAAGTGGCCAAGTTTGAAAAACCCTGGACTAGACAGTTAAGGGGAGCAAGGTGGTGGACAACTTTGGATCAGGAATGTTCTCGGGAGGTGAAAAACATCAAGATGGTTGCCTTAACTGTGTGGTTGTGATGGTCATCTTGACTTGTTTTATTCATCCTGTGGATGCCCCTGAATTGGCTCCCCCAGGACAGAGGGGCCCTTGACTCCCATCTGTTTTTGTCTTCTATCTCCAGAACATACTTCACAAGCTTTCCTTCTGCCTTTCAGACCACATCTAGAGGATGAGCAGGCTAAAGTGTGATGTTGCTGGATATGCTCCGTCCAAGATCCTCAGTAGCTTATTCTTTGCTGTTGCCACCTTGTTCCTTTTCTCAGGTATAAGTTTTCCCAACAAATCAGAGTGTGCTGTCTCTTCACAGGACAGGAACATATTGCTTATTTTCTGGTGAATTAAGATGTATGCTCACTTCAAAGTATTCTCTGCGTAACTGAGTTCTTCATGGGCTGGGGGTTCCCCTTCAAAAGCCATGTTATTGTCAAAAAATGGGGTTGCTCTCGTATGCTAATTCTGCAGAAATGCGAATAGCCACAAAAACAAACATTGGGGTCATTCAGAGGGATCTTCTGCCTTCCATGAAAAGTGGGAACCCCCCATTTCCCACCGATTTCCCCTTCCAGCAGGTGCCCTACCCTGTTTCTGAGGATCCACCCTTTAATCCTTGGAATCAATTTCCATGAACAGATTTCCCTTTATGATTATTTACTCAGCTTGTAGTTTAATTTCCATGGACTTGATTTTTACGTCTGAATGCTCCTCATGTTTTTTAAAAATCCCCCACGTATGAGATACAGCTGTTCCAGTCTAGCTTCCTTTTGATGCACCAGCACATATAAGGTGATTTCAGCTCACAGATCACAAGTGCACACTTTCCCTATATGCAGTTTGAACTGATGTAATCCACAAGGACTGTATCCTTAGCAGGATGTGGTCAGAAAACTCAAGATGGTTCATCCGATCACCAGTCTTGAGAGTTGTGATCACGGTGGGGGCAGGAAGTTGCATCCATCTGACACCCACTACCTACATTCACAACAGTTGCTTAACCTGGTGACCCAATTTACTCTTGTTTGCGATTTGCAGAATCCATTGAACTGTATGGTCTGCATTCATACAATAGGGCTGAACCTCTCTTCCCAAACCCATTCAAGATTAATGTTAGCTTTGCTTGGTATGTGGCATCACACAGTCTTCGGTCTCCCTCAAATGCCACCAGTCTCTTTCATGTTTGGGGGTGATTATATCAGATCTCCCCTGATTTTTAAGTAGAACCTATAGCGGAGTCTTCTTGTAATGGAGTATTATCCACTTTACACTCTTGTCTACTCAACTGTTCAAGCTTTATTAATGTTGTGTGTGTGTGTGTGTGTGTATGTTGGGTGTGTACAGTATAGGTGATTTTTCTTCCTATGTTTTACGATTGTTGAAAATTCATTCTTTAGTGGATCATAACCTCAGCTACATGGCCAAATGGACTGATGTGTCTTTCTTGGATCTTCCTGTTCTTCTGTCATAAACAGAATCTGTGTCTCTGAAAGGGAAGCAGCTGGTTTTACTGGGACAGACAAACAAATATGTTTCCTTGGCCAATAAGCATGTCCCTAAACTTTGTGCATTTACTGTGTGCATTGATCTCAACAAGACTGAAGACAGTGTGGCGAATGGGACAGCCTTTTCCTATGATATCAGCAGCTCCTCCACTGTCTACGAGGTGGAGTTGGCTCTGTTTGGCCATAATTCCCGCCTGCAAATGTTCCTTCTGGGCAGGCACATTGACCTGAGAGAGCATATTGCGGCATATAAGATGCACCAGATCTGCTGTGTCTGGGACGGCCAGAAACGTCTCCTGGAGCTCTTCTGGGATGGAAGGAAGCTGGTGAACAAAACCCTTTCAGATATCCCTCACAGCTGTCTACGGCCAAATGGGATGTTGGTGATGGGGCATTTGCACAAGAACTACGATGGAAAACCAGTCCTGGAGTCATCCTTCGTTGGCAACTTGCACTACTTCCAGATGTGGAATTATGTGAGAGGGGAGCAAGAGATCAAACGTTGTGATGATGGGAATGAAGTGAGCTGGCGGGGCAATTATTGGTCTCTGAATGGTGTAAGAACAGAGGATGCCCATCACCAACGTTGTGGTGAGTATCCATAAACTCTTCAAATAAGTCTCCTCCATCTTTGTCTTATGTCATTCCGAATATACAGTATATGATTTTTGAAAAAGATGGGCCTACATCTAAACCCAAAAACAGATACATCAGGTTATGGTTTTATATATAAAATACAAAAAATATAAATTCATAACCTGCCGTATCTATTTCTGGGTTTAGACGTAGGTCCATTTTTTTCAAAAATCATTATTTTATTGGCAATAAACCATAGTGTAAAACTATAATTTGTTGTTTTACAGATCCTACCTTGTTTGGATCAGAGTTTGTCTTACTTGAACCCTGGATTATTCATGGTTCACTTTTCTCTTATTTTGGTGGAAGAAGCAAAGAAAACAAAGCAGATTGGATGCAGTAACCGCTTCCCTGCAAGTCCAAGACTGTGTTCACTCATTGCATAAAGCCATAGTTTGCTTCCTGAATAAATTACAGTTGGCTCAGTTCAGGAATATTATGGCTTAGCATGATGTGGAAACCAAGTCTGGACTCTTGCATAAACCATGGTTAAAACAAATCCTGTCTTAGCATCTAGGTGTGAATGCAGACATAGAATACCAAAGGCTGTTGGTTTTTCAGGGCATTCCCGCACCCAGTCTTGCTTCACTCCCTACTTTTCTGTTTTATAATTTTGAACTTTTGGGATCCCTGATGGGAATCCAGGCTGTAAAGTTTTATTTATGAGCCTTTCCTGTCTGATCTTGGCTGGAGTGTATGAGAACCTCCACGCATGGCATAAATGTGTTTCCTTCTTGGTTTATGGCTTTTTTGAACAAACACCAATTTATGGACAAGGTATGGCATTTGGAACAGATAAGACAGCAACGCTCTGTGCCACTGGGAGTCATGCATGCGAGAAATATAAATTGAACAGACAAATAAATACATATGGATGTTGCCTGAGAAATACAAAGGTGAGGGAGATTCACTGGCGCCTGGGACAGATCGAATTCCAGTTTTACCTGGCACAGTGAAGCGTCGTACATTTGGCCCCTTTGGGATTTTCTGAATTTCTGCATCGAACGATGGTGTTACGTGTTCATACAGACTCCCCTCACCCTTCCCTAGAGCCCTGAGAAGGCTCTGATTGCATTCAGTGGCAAAGATAGGCAAAACGTCAAAGAAGTCCCAAGGGACTGAATAGTTCTTCACTGAATGACAATGACCAAGTCAACCCCTTCTGATGGGTCGTGCCATGCAGATAAGCCCACCCCATGAAGTTAGTCTATGGAGGTTGTAATCTAACCTATTGTGCCCTTTTTTAAAAGAGAGTTTTTGGTAATGGGTGAAGAAGGAACAGCTACAACCAACAGAATTGAACAGGTTTTTCACCCTTTTTTTTCTGGGCAAGGGGGACCTCCATCCATGCCTATGTGTGGTGGATGCCAACGTCAAATGCCAGCTCTGAGCAAGAATGTTGAAGGGGATCCTTTCTTAACAGCCATCTGGCAACAAACATATTTTATCCTGCTTTCCTGATCACAGGAAGCAAGATTAACACAGGAAGAGCATCAAAAATGTTGTAAAGCAAGAGGGGTATCCACAGGATATGGTCAAAAAAACCCAGGGTGGCGTCCGTGAGATTGTGATTGAAGCAACGTGGACACCCCTGCAAAGCAACATGAAAGCAGGAAAGCCAGGGGGAAAATTCAGGAAAAACAAAACAAAAGAAAAGAAAGTAATCCTATTCTCTGGGTGTGTAAAAACTAATAGATGGAAGATTCAGTTACTCAACGCTTCTCCCAGGATGACTGTTCCACATCACGATTCTTGTGAAGGTTCAGATGGTCTCCAAGTCTCTCTGAGGTTTTTTCCAACCTCAAAACTCCTAGAGGTGTGTGTTTTGTCCCTGTTCATAATGGTACTTTCCCCTTTTTTTTCTATAGGCGCAGAAGAGTCTACATCTGTCTTTCCACCAGTCACCCCCCCTGATCCAACTGTTACAGGTACAGAACTCCAGGATGCTTAAGACCCTTTTTGGAAGCATTGACATGATGGCTTGGTAGGGGATAGTGCCTTGGGAGAACGTCAGAATGGTCCATCAGATGGCCCGGTCTGCCCCCCTCCGTACGTGGAAGATTTTGCAGGATCGTGTCACGTTGACAAGAAATTCTGAGAGGTGCGGTCCCAGAATTTCTGAAGAATGAGATGTTGCACAAGGCAAAGGCACATTATCAAATGCTGGCCACACTGGCTTCCCAGTTCTGTCCCAGACCAACACATAAGGTCCTTCTTGACTTCCAGTGAGTTGTGGCCCGATCATGGCCTGGTAACATCTTTCCTCTTCTGTGTCACTGTGATCTTCCTTTCATCTCATCCCTTACGAGTGAGACAGCCTTTAATCATTGTTAGCTCTGCTGGCCTTATGGTTCTGGCAATCCCCAGGTTACGCAAGGCTGTCTTTGGGGTGTATCAAACCGTGCCCCGAGGACAAAGGCACAAGGGTGGCCACTTTTTGTGCATTGCGTACATGCCCCAACGGTGGCTGCCGTTTTTGCACCTTGTTGCATAACGTTGGAACGACGTAAGTCCGAGTTTACACAACCTGGAAACTGCCTGTAATCTTTTCCCTCGTGTTCTGGTATCATCCAAGGACAGCCTCGAGATGGGCGGAATCTGCTAGGTTTTGTCACTTGCAACCTTCCAGGGCGGTCAGGGGGTTGCAAGGACAGGGAACTGAGGCCATCAAGGCTGGACAGGTGGCCAATTTCATGTCAGTCCATTGTCTGGTCAATTCGAGGACAGCTGGACAGCACTTCAGCTCTGCAGTGGGGAAAGACCCAAAGGCTGGGAAAAGCTGATATCCTGTATGCACTTATCAAGCTCTATTGCACGCAGCACAATTCCTTCAGAGCAGGGATGTCTGCAGGGTGTGGTCAAAAAAGTCAAGATGGAGGCTGCAATGATTGCAATCAAAACTTTGCTTTCTATATGCATTAGAGCTTTGACTGTACCTTGTAGCCACCATCTTGACTTTTTTGCCCATACCTTGCAGATGCCCCGGCTTCAGAAGAAGCGTGCATAGAATTATACGGTTTCTTTCTTTCCATCAAACCATCCGGGCTGGTTTTTCAGTCTGGCCCCTGGATCTGATCAGAAGACAAGCAGGTGAAAAAAGCCTGCATCTGTGGAACCATTGCATTAAAGCCCAAAATCATTTAACTGCTTGCTTGCTTGCTTGCTTGCGTGCTTGCTTGCTTGCTTGCTTGCTTCCTTCCTTCCTTTCTTTCTTTGCAAATGCTGACAAACATCTGTAGGCAGCGCCGAGCCTGGATGGAATTATCAGTACATCAGACTGATATAACCTTTTCAACGGTTTCAGAGGATTAAAGATAATAATATCAGAGTCTCCCAGCAACTCTTCTATTCCCTGCTACTAAAACTTAATCCTTATTCTTTGGATGGTATTAATAGCTGTTATAAAATAGCCATTATAAAATTGTTTTACTGTCTGAAGTAATTTTTGAGCTCCCTCCTATGGCAAGTCCATAGTTTCCGAATCAACCCAAAAGCAAACCCTAGATGGGAGTTTCCTTACGATGCAATGCCATGAATTTATTTATGTATTTGATTTATATGGCAGCCCCTCTCAAATTCACAACTCTGGGCAGCTAACAGTAATTAGAAACAATATGAAACAATAAAAACAACAACATCCAGATAAAAAAGTGCAGCCGAGGTAAAAACCACAACGCATGTCAGCACAACCGTTGCACGGGAGCTCGCACACACACACACACACACACACACACTTGGCGGCATGTCCGATAAGTGAAATTGAGTTAAGAAAAAACACCTCTCAGTCCGCATTTTGAACAATGAAAGAGTGTATTTTTAACACCTTGAAAAATGAATTTTTTAAAATAGAGTTCTGTTCTGCACGCACTTCCAGAATGTGTATGGGAATAAAAACTACTCTGTTCAAAACCCTTATAGATTTATAAAGGAACATAATCAATGGACCACACATTAAACCTACAAAAAGCTTCATGAGTCAAAACCAAAGGCAAACACAATTAAAAGTAAGGTGAAGATACCCTCACTTCCCTGTTTTCCTCCTTTCAGTTTTCTCAGTCACCTTCTACAGCTTCCAAATGAACTTTTCCATGACTTGCAAGCCCCCAAGGACGTGCGATCGCTACGATGCCAAAAAGCTGGCTACAAACTGGGTAAGTCTGAGCTGTGTCCCGTTTAAAGCCGGCCCTACCCGCGTGCAGGGCGACGGGCGGCCGAACCGGAGAAGCTAATCCTGGTCGCGCTTGGAAAGGATGGAGAATGCTCGCATGTTCCCAGAAATAAGTGCACGTGCTATTGTTTTGCTGGAAACGTCGGTAATTATTCCACTTGATGGGACTCGGTGACTTGCGCTAGTCCAGTCGGTTCGCTATTGGCGGACAGTGTTGCTTGGAAAGTTTTCTTGAAGTGAAACGACCGCAGAACGCGCACATTTTCCCCCCTTTTTTAGGCTGAGTGAGGGCCACCTTTCTGTCACATTAAAGACTGCAGTTCAGGGAGATCTCTAGGAAGGGCTTGGGGACCGAAGAAACACAGGTTCTACCTGCTGGAAAATTCTTGGGGCAATTTGCAGTTTAGTTTGCACCGAGCCCGCTGCCACTCAGTCCCTAGATCCAGATCAGAGCAGGCCCACAGCAGCCCATTCAGCTCGCAAAACTATAGCTTGATGTTTATTTATTAAACATCTGCAAACATCAAATGCCGTTAATCTGGGGAAATGGGACAAAAGCAGGGAGAAAGTGCCCTTTTCTCTCTTCATTAATAAGAATAATCTACATTATCTATTTCTACCTATCATCCATCCATCCATCATCATCATCATCATCATCATCGCACAGAACTTTCCAGAGCTGCTGGAAATAATACTGTAGGTGCTTAGCATGGACCATCCCACAGGGAATGGCTGCTGGTTATTCCAGCTTTAACCTTTTTATGTGCATAACAGCAACTGAATAGAGATGGAAAGTAGGACACCAGGTGATCCCTCCTCTCCTCTGCACCATGAAAGGCACAATTTGCTGGACAGGGATGATGCAGTATTGTCCTAAAGCAGTGTTTCTCAACCTCAAGTAACTTTGAGATGCGTGGACTTCAGCTCCCAGAATTCCCCAGTCAGCATTCTGAATTCTGGGAGTTGAAGTCCACACATCTTAAAGTTGCTGAGGTTGAGAATCACTGCCCTAAAGGGCTGAAGCACTGATTCCAGCATCAACATTTGGCAATTACATTCATTTCATCAGATAACTGTTGCTGTTAGACAAATGCCGCAGGATGTTCAGGGAATCCAGCTGTGATTGACCGTTTGTCTCTCTTACAGTTCAAGAAGCAATTAGACAATTCAGAATTTGTGCTGACCAACCATAACATCAAGGCAACTCGGTAAGCATCTTTTTCTGCTGCCCAGAAAGGTGGGCAGAGGCTCACGGATGCAAACGCAATGAACTCACTCTCGAAAAAAATAACTTTGCTTGCAAAGCTTAATAGAGACCGGAAGCATTTACAGGCGGGGTGTCCGCAGGGGGTGATCAAAAAGGTCAAGGTGCAAAGCTCCACCTGCTTTGTAATGTGTGTCGCTAAGTTGCTGAGATGTCCCCATTTCAAGCCACTCAGGGCCTGCCTTGGAGGAAGCTGCGAACGGACGATTTTCAGCAGTGAATTCCCATGTGGGAAATCAAAGGTCCCACCCTTTATTTGCTTGTGAGATGGATTAATTTCCAGGTTAGACCACCACCCATTTCAGGGCTGTTCGATTTTGGAAGTCACGACACAAGAAAGTGCTAGAAAGTCTTCGTGAGGGTTGAGTCTTCCTGCAAAACAGAATGCCTTCTGCAGTAAACCGAGCAATTACCTAAAAACACCTCTCAAGCACATCTATAGTTTGAAAATTGGCTCCTTTGGCAAGTCTGTGTTTAACATCTGCATACGCTACTTAAAATGAAAACTGTTGAATGTCCAAGAAGATAAAGGAGAACATTGTGCAGCTCTGTGTGTGTGTGTGTGTGTGTGTGTGAGAGAGAGAGAGAGAGAGAGAGAGAGAGAGAGAGGAGAAGGGAAACATTTTTAAAGCAATCATTCAAGTTTTACATAGGCTTTTCCTATTATTTTTCCTGGGAAGTCAGTGCACCCCAGAGACTAATCAACAGACCAGTGTTTCTTGTGGTCCTAGGACCCCCAGGGGCCCCCAAGACCCTCTCAGGGGTCTGCAAAATCAAACTGATTTGCCAGCCTAGGCTGAAAAAGAATATGATACTACAATTCCATCCAGCCATCGTGAGACGCAGCAGTGGGAGCGAACGCATCGATTTTAATTTTTAATACGGTAAATATCGATCAATATGACCCCTGCCAACAAAAGCTCTTTTGGGGTCCTCCATCATTTTTAAAAGGGGGAAGGGAGAGAAAAAAAAGTTTGAGAAACCCTGCAATAGACTTTGGTTTGAGTTCTTCTCAGGCCTGAAAGTATATTCCCAATAAATGACGCGCAAGAATGTTTGCAGACCCTTTTCCATCGAAATTCAGGGCTTTGAAACCCAGCTAGGGAGGGCCATCTCTTCTCCCCCAGCATCGTACATTTCCTAGCCTTAACTGATTTTTTCCCAAACCCGCCTAGAATGATCATGAAATATCTTTCTTTCAACACAGCATCGCGTTCTCCCAGAGAATGGGGTGGATTAACAGTGGGGTATGTATTTTGAACACCGAAATCCCGTCTTTCTCCACCGAGATGACCACGATTCCGTCTTCTTTCAGACGCCAAAGCCTTGCACACTTTCACAATGAGCTTCTTTCATCCTTCCTCCTCCTTCCGGCTCGGATCTTCTCTAGCGAGAAAGAATTGCCATGGCAGCAGCAAACGTTGTGCCTTAATAACTGGTTCAAGGTGCCTAACGGCAGACTCATCCTGTTTTTGCACAGGAAGCCGGGATAAATAACCCTGGCACTCAATTGCTTAGTTGCACCCTTTTGATCCCGAGAAGGCCTGAAATGAAATCTTGCAGGGCAGAGGATTTCTGCTGGGGGTTAGCCTGGCCCCATCCCATCGATGGCTAGCTAAGATTCCTTGGCTACTGAGCGGGCATCTTTCCCGGGTTAATTTTACTTTCTCTCTTCCTTTCGGTTCACAGTTTTGAAAAGCATTGATGCTTCGGCCAAGGTGGGAGATTCCTGCAAATTGCTCAAGGCTGCCCTGCGTGGATATGCCCGTTTTGCTCCATGAAATTCTCACTGGGGGAATAATCTTTTATCATCCACCAGAATATATCACTGGGAATATAATCTACAGTGATTATATTCACTACGGACCACTAGGAGGCGCGATAGGACTAGTTTCTTGCTGATTGGAATTCATCAGACAGAACTTCCATAGCAAGGAGCTCCAGCAAGAATGAAATGGGTTGTGTAGTATGGCTGGTGTGGGTCTTCCGGGCTGTGTGGCTGTGTTCTGGAAGTTTTGTTTCCTAACGTTTCACCAGCATCTGTCCTCTGAAGATGCCGGTCACAGATGCTGGCGAAACGTTAGGAAACAAAACTTCCAGAACACGGCCACACAGCCCGGAAGACCCACACCAGCCATTGTATTCGGACCGTGAAAGCCTTCGACAATAGGTTGTGTAGTATTTTCTAGTGCTCGGAAGTGAATATAACCATGGGAACACAAAGGGGGCCTTTGTGGTCCAGGCAAATGAACTCCGATAGCAGTGTTTCTCAACCTTGGCAACTTTAAGATCTGTGGACTTCAACTCCCAGAATTCCCCATGCTGGCTGGGGAATTCTGGGAGTTGAAGTCCACAGATCTTTAAGTTGCCAAGGTTGAGAAACACTGCCCTATAGCTTCCTATTCTGAGCATGCAAATGAATAAGAAAGGAAGAGGCACCATGCAGAACATCAATGCATCTCTCTCTCTCTCTCTCTCATTTATATAGCCGCCCATCTCACCCAAAGCGACTCTGAGCAGCCTATTTCCTATTTGTCTAATTTCCTCTTCGTAATGAGGCCGACCGGTGGACACGGAAGGGCAGTCGTTCCTTGCGATGCCTCCGGCTGGCGACCAAATCTTGCTGGCTGCCGATGAATCTCACGAGCATCGTTTTGCGTCGCCAGATCTTGGGAACGCAAGCCGCTGCTCTTCGTTTGCCGCAGAACAGCGCCCCTTTTACCTTCTCTGCCGATCGATTTTTTAAAAAATGGCCTGTTTCTTCTCCCCCCCGCCACCCCCCCCCCACTTATCACTTAGCATCCGAGCAATCTGCAATTCCACTGAATTGCTTGGGAATATCCCCAGAGAGGGGCTTAGAAGCGGTAATCAAAGCATCAACGCAGAGGGTAATCCAGTGCCGGTGCCTTGCCTTTTGCAAAACGTGGCACCTTTGCGGCATGCTTAGCCCATTTGGAGCATCACAAGTCTGCTAATGAGCCACTTTTCCTTCTTCCAAGCATCTCTTTCTCGGTCTGTATAATTGCTCACCTAATTCTGCAAAACGTCCTTCTGCATTTGTCAACGACAGCACACTTGTTCACTCTGTCGCGTTTTTTCTTTTTTGGTTAGGGATCCTGGGAACAGAAGAATGGAAAGCAATCTTCCCAAAGGTAAGGGGTGCAATTCTCCATTTGTCAATCTTTTCGCTGTCATTTTCCAGGGAGCACCTACTTTTTAGCCCCCAGAACTTGCCTGTCCGTTGCAGAGGATTATGGAACATTCTACCCTGGCCTTCAACTCCCAGAATTCCCTGCCAGCGTGGCCAAGAGGGATGGACAATTTGTCTGCCACAGAAGTTTGTCAACCCTGTTTAGTTTTGTTTTTTTTTAAATTTGAAGTCTCCCAAATTCAGCTCAAGGCCCCTGGGTTCTGAAGCTTTAGGAGGCTGGTGTCCGCCCAGGATGACTGGCAGCCCTCAAGGGGTTGAAATTTTGTAACTGCAAACCATGATCTTCAGACATGAAGGGACCTGAGGGGGAGAAAGCAGAAAGTTGGTTTTATCTGACTTCTCGGCTAGGTGGAATTAACCGTGATTTCTCCCTGACTTGAGTTGATCTCAGACTTACAGGGGCATAATGTGCAAGAGAAGAACACACTTATCGTCCTGGTCTTCAAGATTAAAAATAGCACCTTAAATTATGTGCTGGAAACAACCGGCAACTAGTGCTGGTTTTTTGACATGGGCATAATTGGTTTCCAGAATCGGGTGCCAGTTAGCTCCTTGACTACCATGTTTTGCACCAACCACTTGGAGGTAAGGGTGCTATCACTAAATTGACTTTCTAGAAGGAGAGGGAGGAGGAAGTTCTTCCGCACAACACCTTCTCCCTAAGTCCTGAATGGGTGCAGATTCTCCTTGGTTCTGTGGAGAAGAGGGTGCGCACATCACTTGCTTGGGAGCTGGCCCAGCTGATTGACATGGTTTAAGTGTTGGCTCCTGGTATCAAAGATCCACAGACTGAATCTTCTGTGGTTGTGTCTCTGCTTGTGTTTTCAGATATTCCTCAAAGGCCATCGTCAAGGCCACGTCCAGTCAAGGCACGCAGGAGACCATGCTGAAGCTACAAAACACCTTGTGTGGTGATTACACTGAAGATCAATTGTCTATGAGTGTGAAGCAAAAAGATACAAATGTCAATTCCTTTGGTAATATAGTCCTCGGATTCTTTTTATCCTAATGTTCTTCCGGCTGAATGATATGCAGATCCCCCTTCTTTCCGTACAATAACCCTGAGAGAGTAAAATGAGAGCATCTCAGGTCAAGGTGACCCAACACACTTTGGGCCTGGAAGCAGACTTCAGACTAAGGTCTCTGGTCTTACCCCAAGGGATTCATGGGTCCCACAATTCACACCACGAGAGGACACAGCACTGGAGGATAAAGCTTGTCTCCAGCTGTAAGGCCAGGGCATCTTATATATCACAGCAGCTAAGCTGCATTCCTAGGAATGTGTCCACAATGTTTCCGCCCCATAAAGGATATCTGGGTCTCCCTTTGTGGCCACCTTGTTTCCTTATGAGTTGCAAAGCAGCTCTTTCTGTATTTGGGATCTGCTGGTAGTGGGTCCATGGGCTCAAACTGTCTTTGACCAACATACTCTGTGAGAACTATTGGACGAGGGAAGCCATGTTAGTCTATGGTGGCCAAAAATCAGGAGGAGTCTGGTAGTGCCTTTGTTTGTGAACCTCCAGGGAAGGGGAAGAAGTCCCTCCATTGGGTAACCCATTCCACTCATGACAGCTCTTAGTGAAATGGTTTGAGAGCGAAAGATGAGGGGATCTTCTTCCATTCTTATCCCTCTTGCCCCAAAGATCCAGAGTCATGTCCCAAACAGACCGTCCAGTCCAACTACAAAGGGATCTACACGTGGCCAAAGACGGTTCCCCCCAATGTGATGACCTTGCCCTGTGAGACCAACCAAGAGTTGAGAGCTACCCGGGCATGGTAAGTAAGGGTCTCATGGTAAGCACCAGCTCCCCACCCCACCCCACCCCACCCCACCCCAGCATCGTACCTCATATGGTTTTCAGCAGGCCCAGTTTTCCAAACTTGGCCAAGCTCCAACCAGGAAAAGATCTCCATAGGGCCGGCCATCATATCTCATCCAGAAGATGACTGTCCAACTCCTGGGATATATGACCCTCCCTGATTCTTGCTCCATGGGTCTTTCTCTCCTGTGATGATAGTTCTTTCAGGCAATTCTTGTTTCCAGATGCTGCTGAATGCTTGGGTTTCAAAGTTGTCACGCTGATCATTTTCCTTGCGTGTGGCTAGCGGGGGCAAGCGCACACTGCTTATCTCCACAAGGGAAATGAAGGCCGTGGTGGTTCTTCTGTGGCTCTGAAGTTGACTACAGTGGGCTGTTTGCTAAGACGGGATGGTGAAATTTATTAGAGCCCGGCCAAACATGATGAAGGGGGTGGGACTAAAGGTTGTAGCCACATTTGATGTGAAAGAAGGCAGGGAAGTTGATTCAAACCTGTGCATATTTGCTGGCAAAAAAATGGGGGAAGATTGAGATAGGAGCCACTGAAAGAAAAAAAAGCCACATGGAAGCTTCTGGTCATGATGGACACACTTTTGACATGAGTCCATTCTGAACATAGGCAGGTGCCATCTTTTTGATGTGGGGCAGCCCTATATTCAAGGGCAGTTTAGCCAAACCAAACGAAACCCAGCCAAAATGAAAAGCAAAGGGCAAGTCAAGAAAATGAATGAAAGAATGACTGCTACGCTTCCAATGTCGCTCTAACCTCTCTCTTTTATTTTAAAGCTTGATTAGCATTAAGACTGAAAAAGCCTACTGGAGGAGGCAGAACGTGACTGCGTGCCCCCTGTTGCAAAGGCTGCCAAATAATATAATGGATCTTAAAAATGTCACCATCACAGAGGGTAAGCTCCTGGGGTGGATTTGTTTTCATGCCGAAGGGTGCTAAAGCCACTCTTGATTTGTCCAGATGGAGACCCACTACTTTTCTTCTATAGCTGCACCTAATGAAGTTCTTGAGAGCCAGTTTGGTGTAGTGGTGAAGGCACCAGTCTAGAAACCGGGAGGTGGTGAGTTCTGGTCCTGTCTTAGGGACAAAGCCAGCTGGGTGACCTTGGGCCAGTCCCTCTGTCTCAGCCCTAAGAAGGAGGCAATGGCAAACCGCTTCTGAAAAACCTCGCCAAGAAAACTGCAGGGACTTGTCTGGCAGTCTCAGAGAATCGGACACGATTGAACAGATTAAAAACAAAATGAACTTCTAGTTCCCTTCTCTTTCTCGCAGGTCCTTCCTTGTAAGCTGTTGTGGTGGTGGGGAGGGAATAAAAGAATGGTAGTGCGGTCTAGACTCAGCCTGCAAGGGGGAAATTGCGTGTTTGAATGTCCTGCACATGGAAACACAGTCTCCCTGAAAGAAAGAAAGAAAAAAAACCCTACAACCTTTCTCCATGAGGTGCTAGCCTTCTGCTTGCAAAGAGGCCCACAATGCAAAATGCAGAACACTTGTGAGTGGTGCATCGGCTTCTGGCGATGACTGAGTTCTCTGTCAACTCGAACTTCCCCCTTTGCTCTGTTGCAGAAAATGCTGAAGAAGTGGCAGATCACATTTTATTTCTCTTAAGTGTTTCCGATCTGAGTAAAGACGAAATCGAGGTCCTGATGAGCAAGCTCACGGATATTGCCAACTGTGAAGAAATCAGCTTGGCCCTCGCTAGGAAGGCGCTGCAAATTATAAATATCTTTATGGAAGATAAAATCAAGCTGCAGGACATGCAAGCAGTGCTCAACAAGTAAGGAAATGAACATGATCGCCTACTTAGCGGAAGATCAATTCACTTCCACTTCTGAGAATCAGAGTTTGGAGGGGGGCCTTCGAGAACATCTAGTCTGTCCAGCCCCCACTACATGATGAAAGAAAGCTGCCGCAGCAGAGAACTCCTCAGTCTTTTATTCAGAACAGTGTTTCTCAACCTTGAGAACTTTAAGCTGTGTGGACTTCAACTCCCAGAATTCTCCAGCCAGCATGCTGGCTGGGGAATTCTGGGAGTTGAAGTCCACACAGCTTAAAGTTCTCAAGGTTGAGAAACACTGATTTAGAAGCTCGACCGAGGCAAAACCTAACTCACAGAACAACATCTCCAACCTGTGAACTACCGGTCCCATCACCACGTGCCAATGAACCCATTGGGTGCGTTGACTGTGGCCCATAGAGCTTGGAATGCCATACATCTGGAGGTACAACTAGAGGTAGGCAGCCATAGCAGATAAATGGTTACTATGTCCTTATGTTGAACAAGCCAATACAATCAACCCAAAGAAGGCCAGCATTTCAGGAGGACGGCTAGTTTTTTTACATGCACGCTGAAGTCCTGCAACCTAGTGACAGATGCACTGTATAGGAATGAGTTGGGACCATGGTCGCCAAGCGTCCATTCTGTTTTGGTCACCGAGCGGTCCTTTCAGAGTCACTTTTATGTGAGATGGATAGCTATATAAATATGATAAATAAAATTTTTAAAAAAATTCTCAGTAATCCTGTACCCCAGTTGGTGCTGTCTTCTTCTTCCTCCAGATGTTTGGTCCATGTGAGACCGAGAGCTCACCATCATGGCTTGACATTGAGAGACCCCTTACATCAACACTGACACTCTCTGGGGGAAAAAAAACATATATGATGTCAGGAAGTTGCAGATCCCAGCCTGTCAAAATTTCAAAGCCAATCTGTTCTTTCCTAAACATGAGACCATAGAAGGAAGGGAATCTTTAGCACATCTTGATCAAATATTGGCATTTGAGGACCAAAGAAGTATTTTGGCTTTGATCTGTGGTTCTTAAAACTAGGGGTAATGACCCCCAAGGGATATCCTGGGGGTATTGGAGCAATTTGTACTGCCTTGTTTGTGAGTTGAGGATCCAGTTTCAAGATGCTTGTGTAAAACAGTCTGGCACTGGAACAATAACCTGGGATTAGCGTCCATAACTTTTCCATAGACTTTGGAGGACAAGGCAAAAGTTTGGCCTCCTTTCTATATTTTTAAAAACATGAGAACCCAAAGAGGGATGAACAGTCTGCTTAGAATAGACTGTAAGCTTGCCAGAGAAAAAAAGTTAGACTGTGTCGTGATTCTAGAAATTTTGTGCCTCCTACTAGATTTCCAACTTGCCCAGAATCCCGTCTGCAGCCTTTCGGTAGCAAACTGACACCTTTTCCAAGAAAAAGGAATTCTAGGGTTTGAAAGAAAAAGAGGATCTAATTTTTGCTTCTCCTCACTCAGATCTTTAGCAATTTTCTTCTGTTTGGCCAGGTATGCCTTTGCACACCCAGAAGTGTGGAGAATATGTTTTCTGCCCATAACAGCAAATAAGAAATGCTTTTTACTACAAGTCAAAACGAAACATCTGAAGATGATGGACAGGCCCAGTTTCAGACAAACGTTTTTGTTTGCCACTGTAACACTTTTTAGTGTGATTTTGGGTAGCAGATGTGGTGTGAAAAATGGGGCGTCTGGAGGCAGAATATATGCAACAATAATGTTAGTGGGAGCACAGCTTGCTGTGTCTTGAATGCCGGTGCATCCTTATGCAATTCCTCCTGTGGCGACTTTCTTTCCACCTTCCCAGTTCCAAGTGAGAATGCAGCCATGTGGCCCTATGGAATTTGCTGCCCGTTATGATGGGCCTAGTTTAGGTGGTTTAAGAAGAGAACTTGACCACTTCAGGAAAGATGAGGTTGCTGGTGGCTACCGACCTTGGTGGCTGTCTGCTGCCATCTGAATCCCGGAAAAGCCCTCTCTTGAGGAGCAACGGTGGAAGAGGTTGATCTCCTGCCTCCAAGCTTCCCAAATGCTCCTGTTTAGCCATTATAGAACACTGGCCGAGGGCCTTTGGCGACATCCACAGCATGACGTTTCTGTGCCCTTGTTTGCTTTCTCTAGAATCTTAAGGCTCACGGAACAAATTGGTTTCAAGATGGACTTCAGTGGGAGAAACGAATCCATCGTTTTGCCCAGGCTGGCTTTGGCTGTACTACGCCCAGATCCCATGAACTTCCAAGGAGTTGCTTTTGGGATTGTATCCTACACCTTGGAGACAAACCCACAGGTGAGTCACTTTTTACATACTGTGTTTCTCCCCACATGTGATCATCTGTTTCTGCCACACCCAGGTACTTCCTGAATTAGTATCATTTGCTGAGATAAAAGGGTGCTGGTTTCACCCTCTGGATTTTAGTGCTCCGGCTGAGTGTTTTGGGGGAGACGGGGGGCATCCTGGAGGAAAAAAGTGGGTAGGAGAGCAGACCGTATCAGTTTGCCTTCTAGTGGATTTTTTAATGTGTGTGTGATCTGTCCTACCCACACATAGCCATGTGTCTGGCGCATGTTTCTCCCATACAGCTGTTTTTCAGGAATGCCCACATGTTTTCACAATTCCAAATATTTCTGGCTGAGGACTGTGCTTTTAAACGAAATCAACTCTAGATCTTTTTCCATACAGCTCAGTATCCATCCAACACCTTTCACAGATGTCCAGGCCTCGATATATTTGCCAAGAATATTGAAAAACTACTTAGGGCCCCAATCTTTTGAGGGAGAAGTTTTCACGGGGATTCAATTTACCTTCTTTGGTGCACCGTCATTGTTTGAGGTAAGTAGGCCGAGAAGAATTCTCAGTATAGTTGCAAGAGAAAGAAGAATATTCTCAAGAGAAGAAGGAACCTTAGGAACTGATGCGAAGGATGAGAAGAGCACCTGAACCCCAAGGTTTAATTTATGACTCCCTCATTCTGGTGGCAAGTGGTGATAGATGGTCCTGAGGGATGGGTGGGAGAGAAAGGGGGGAAAAAAGATCTGTGTTTTTCTTTCAGGACGACAGTTTGAAGAACAAAGTTCTGAACACCTATGTTGTGGGTTCCAGCATTGAAAACAAGTCCATTCAAGGCCTCAAGGAACCGCTCAGCATAGTTCTGCACCACAGAAGCCCACATGTGGTATGGTATCATGTTGTTGCCAAATGCACCTGGGTTATTTTCACAGCACTGAAAGGCATTGCATAGCTGGTCCTTTCCACTAGGGCTGATTCAAGAAGGCTGTGGAGTAAGAGGTGCCTAGAGATGTCCGGAGAGCCTTCATTTAATCAAAGAAAGAGGCTATGTTGGAGATCCTAGATCTTGGTGGAGTTAGAAGAAAGGAAAGAGGAAAGGACGCAGCTTGCTTGGCATGGTTGTGGATTTATTAAGCTAAATTTTCACTCTGCCTATCATCCTGTCAATGAGAACCCACTCGTAACACTAAATGAAAGAGGAACATTTCCTCACAGGGCTTCAGCAAAATAAGATGATGTAGGTAACATAATTGTCTGATTACAATTTTAAGACTCAATTAGCAGATCAAGTAACAGTGTTTGCCTAGAAAGGGAAAACAACTGTCCAGCCATTACTTAAGTCAAAAATTGCAATGAGTCAGGTGGCCTGTATTTTTAATAACCTAACCTAATGCATGCAGATATCACCATTTTTTTACCCAGGATCTGAATATCAATAGTGGGGGGAATCCAACAATATTGCCAGGGCACTGAGTTGCCCAACCGGTGTGCCACAGCTGAGAAAATCCTGCTCATTTCTGCTAGTGATAGCCTAAGGAGCAACTCTTGCCTTGAGTGAACAGATGGTCCATCAAAGGTTGCGACTGGTATGGCCATACGTGGGAGTCATTTCCCATCTAGAACTTCCATTGCTTAAGCCATTTTCTTTCTCATTTTTATTACTAGGACAATGCTACTGTGCACTGTGTGTTTTGGGACTTCAGTAGGAATGGTGAGTACTGAAGAATCCAAAGATGAAATTTTGAGAGATGTAGGGCAACGCCTTCATGCGTTGAAGAAGCCGTTTCACTCTTTCCCAACCATACTACCTGAAATATTTTTTTCTGGAGATATCAGCTAGTGAATCTGCTAGTTTGCAGGGAACTTTTGCACAGACAGGAGAAATTCATCTAACGCAGTGTTTCTCAACCTTGGCCCCTGGAAGATGTTGTTGTTGTTGTTTAGTCGTTAAGTCGTGTCCGACTCTTCGTGACCCCATGAACCATATTGCGCCAGGCCTTCCTATCTTTCACTGCCTCCCTGAGTTTGCTCAATTTCATGCTCATTGCTTCAGTGATGCTATCTAGCCATCTCATCCTCTGCCGTCCTCTTCTCCTTTTGCCTTCCATCTTTCCCAGCATCAGGGTCTTTTCCAAAGAGTCCTCTCTTCGCATTAGGTGACCAAAGTATCTGAGCTTGAGCTTCATTATCAATCCTTCCAATGAGCAATCAGAGTTGATTTCCTTTAAGATTGACTGGTTTGACCTCCTAGCAGTCCAGGGGACTCTTAAGAGTCTTCTCCAGCACCACAGTTCAAAGGCATCAATTCTTCGGCGTTCAGCCTTCTTTATGGTCCAGCTCTCACAGCCATACATTACTACTGGAAAAACCATAGCTTTGACTATGCGGATCTTTGTCGGCAAGGTGACGTCTCTGCTTTTTAATATGCTATCTAGGTTTGCCATAGCTTTCCTCCCAAGGAGCAAGCGTCTTTTAATTTCAGGGCTGCAGTCTCCGTCTGCGGTGATCTTGGAGCCCAAATAAATGAAGTCTGTTACTGCTTCCATTTCTACCCCTTCTATTTGCCTGGAAGATGGGTGGACTTCAACTCACAGGATTCCATGCTGGCTGGGGAATTCTGGGAGTTGAAGTCCACCCATCTTCAAGAGGCCAAGGTTGAGAAACATTCCTGTAACATATCAAGTCCCATTCCCAGCAGAAATGATGGTTCAAAAACAGCAGAGGGAGCTTTGAAGCTCATTTGCTTCTATCACCAACAGGAAATTGGTAATTTGGCCAGTGTTAGAACACAGTTTTGTCTGAAATCAAGTGTGAATGCACCCTCCTCTGCCAGGGCCAATATTTTAAAATGTGGGGTGGGGGAGGTGGGCATCTGGATCCTTGGTTGCAATTAGGCCCACCTCCTGTTCTTAAACTATGCTGCAAGAGAGTGTTTGAACTGAAAAAAAAGTGAAAGGTTGGCAAGTTCCAGTGTGTGTGTTCGAGTGTCTGTGTGTGTGCCGAGAGACAGAGATGAAAGGAACCATAAGAGAGATCATAATCTAAATTAAGCTGCCCCAATAAAGAGCTGTCCACAAAGGGGAGCCCACACCTTTCAGGGTCATTCCTTCCATCCACACGTCGCTCCAAACCTCTGAGTGAATACAGTCCTTTGCAAATGGACAGTGGTCCCCCATCTTCTTCTTTGGTACTTACATCCTCTCTTACCTTGGCAGGGAATTCAGGGTGGGCAGTTGCCCAAAACTGGCTCTCTGTTTTCCTACCATCTTGACATGAAAACGGCCATCTAAATCCTCACTCCTAAAATCTATTTTAAAGGGGGAAATCACATAGAACTTCACTCCCAAAACCCCGGATGGAAAATCCTGGTTGGTCCTACCCATTTTTCATCCTTAGCCTGCCTGCTCCAGCTTTCAGATCCCCAAAAAGCTTAGTGTGTCCTCCTCGCTCTCAGTTCTTTTGTTCTGTTCCATCCCTTTTGATCCCAAGTTTGTCAAAAGAGCTGGGGTAATTCAAAAAAATGAGTGCCAGGAGGGAGAAACAGACTGAATTCAAAGCAACCTTTTGGATGGCCTCAGATATGCAAATTTTATCTTAAAATTCCTGGGCAATTCCCCTGGTTGGCAGAAAGCTGATCATAGAGAATTATATGTTGTGGTTAAACTAAATCATTTTAATATCCTTTCGTCCCTTAAGTTTCGTGACACCAATCCACATGGGCAATCTGGAGAAATGCCCTACGGGAGCGTAAAATATTTAATTTCCTCCCTTGGACCCCTCTCAGGTGTGCGGCTACATGCCAGGGTGTATCTCTGTTCCCTCCACCCCTCAAGACGCACGTGAAGTCAGGGAACAGCTATAAATGGCAGTCAGGAACCATTAACCATGGGTGAAATATTTCATTTCTATGCTGTGCAGATGGCCTGGGTGGCTGGAATACCTCAGGGTGTGAAATAAAACATACAGAAAGGACTTACACGATCTGCAGCTGTAATCATCTGACCCATTTTGGAGTTTTGCTAGTAAGTTATTTTCAATCTTTGCCAGGACCTCTTGCCCTAGTTACAGTGGGGAAAACAGAATGCGTATGTACAGTCGATTTCCTCTAAACTGCAGAGACATCCTATTTTTCTAAAATCCCTCCAGTGCCAAAGCAGGAGATAAAACCAGTAGAAGCAGTGCTGGGAGAGGATACCACTGAGGGAGCTTCCTCCTTTGGGGTGAAGGTGACGCTAATTAGGAATAATGGGAGTTGTCATCCAGAATATCTGGATGGCACCAGATGGGGAAGATTGCATGGACCCTCTTATGTATTTTTAGGACTTATCTCGAACACCACTCAGTGATGCTGATGAGTGGGTTTTAACATTGGTGACTTACGTGGGATGTGGCATCTCCTCTATTTTCCTGGGCTTGGCGCTGTTGGTGTATCTCTCCATTGAGTGAGTAGAGTTGTCTGTCCTCTGTTATTTTCTGGACTCACCAAAATTTATTTAGATTTTGTTTCAATCCCCAGTTCTACCACTTTGTACCAAAGTTCCTGCAAATCTTGTAGGGCCAAACTACATATTACATTAATCATTTATAGATGATAGATAGATAGATAGACAGACAGACAGACAGAGACAGATATAGACAGACAGATGGACATCAGAGTGCTCCCCCTCTTTTGAAAATAAAACAGTGATCAGCAGGGCTAGCCTGACTATTAAGCAAAGTAAAGCAGAGCTGGAGGACATCCAGTGGGTACCAGAGGATAGAGTAATAGGTGTTTCACCACCTGCTTTGCATCCATAAGCTAAGATGCTGTCACATAATTATTTCTGAGGTAAGTTCAACCACCATTTGCATTGGTTGAGTTGGGAGGTCCTATCACTCCAAAACGCAATAAAGTTCTGCTGAACTTCTGGATGTGCAATGAGTGGTGAGTGATGGAAGCACTATTTTTCCTTTCATCTCAGGGAGCAGAAGCTCTTAGGCTGGCCATGGCACTAAGAGGTGGCCCAGGCATATCCCCCAGCCTTTTGGATCCCAACAAAAGCTCGTTTTCATCTTCTTCTGGCTGCTCTTTGCTGTGGAATCCACTTCCTGGAGAATGTTGGGACACGGTCACTTTTTGGAAACAAAAAGGGCCAGCCCTACCTTGAGCAATCAACAAATGCTCAGAGGCAGTGGCCAAGGATGAACGGCAGGCTGTTGGTGGACTGGTCCATGCATGCAGTGTGGGGGCTCAGCTATAACTGTTTTGTAGGCCAGACTTCACCTGCAGGCCACCATCATCCTGATCCCAAGTCCTTGGAGCTGCCTGCAGCCCAGTCATAGAAACTTTATTCACCCCCACAGAGTGTGAATCAAGGAAATCAAATAATGGTGTATATGCAAGGAATGAGATCTGTGGGGCAGGGGCAGGAAGTGAATGTCTTTTTCCCTTTTCGTTCCAGCAAAGTTCGCAAGGATCACCCTTCCAAAATCCTCATCAACGTTTGTTTTGCTTTGCTTGTGCTCAACCTTGTGTTCTTGCTGAACTCCTGGCTGGCCACGTTTCAGAAGCACGGCCTTTGCGTCACAGCTGCTGCAGCCTTGCATTACTTCTTGCTGTCTGCCTTCACCTGGATGGGTCTGGAGGCCGTCAACATGTATTATGCCCTTGTAAGAGTGCTCAACACCTACATTCCACATTACATGCTCAAGTTTGCCATCGCTGGCTGGGGTGAGTGTTGGAGACCTGGTGGCTTGATTTTTATATGAGCATACCCAGTTCGTACACCTGTGCCAGGGTATCTGATCGCGCATGCTTCAAAACGTTGCAGCGTGGTTTACATTTTTAAGAGATGTGTGCCATATGTGCCTTTCGGCATGGGCACATGAGAGGCACTGATGCCTCCAAATAAATTATCTATGGTACCACCAGATGGAGATGCAACCTGTCTCTGGATACCAATTGCCATCAAGCAACAGGAGGGAATGAATGGTGCCTTGTCATTTTGCTTGCAATCTCCCCATTGGGGCATTTGGTTGGCTTCCTGAATTATGGGGTGGGGAGCAGAGGGGCATAACTCCTCTGGGCTCAATGGCTGGGCCAGGCACTGTGTGGCATGTGGAAGGCACACTCCAGAGTGGGTAGGGCCACAATCCCTTGTGGAAGGAGCTGAGAGTTTTAAAGGGTAAAATTGGTGCTGTAAGCCTTGAACCAAGAGCCCTGAAGCAAGTAGGACCAATATTTTCATTTTCATTTTTTTTTTTGCAGTTGTGAAGAGTTGGGGGGGTGTTGAAGGGTAAAATGGTGCCCTTCAGCCCCCTTACTCCACAACAGCATCTGTGGAGACCTCAAAAGAAGAAGAAAAGAGCTTGTCTTCTAGAAGACTTCTAGATATGTTGTGTTCAGTTTAAATCTGGGGTAAAGGTGGCCCCAAACACAGGGTGATGCCCTACAGACATTATTGTTAAAATGTCATTTCTAATGTGACAGAGGAAGAAACGATTTCATACTTGATGGGAGAATGATCATATCGACTCTTTAATTTCAGTATGAAATCACTGAAATTAATTCTTAAGCTTCACAATTGCTCTTAATGGATTTTCTTACGTGGATGTTAGATAGTAAAGCAAATTCTTCCTTTGCTCGCCTATTATTTCCCTTCCCTGTTAACTGGGGCTTCCCTACTTCATTTCTTTTCCCCAGTTAGGACTGAATTAACCTCTGCATGTGTTTCCCCTTTTCGGTTAATGCAGTCTTTGTTTTCTTGGGGTCCTTAGGAATTCCAGCAGTTATTGTTATTGTTGTCCTCACCATCAACAGAGATTTCTATGGGACTGAATTTGCTTTGAGAAGCATTGATGGCCCATCAATGCTGTTGTAAGTCTCTTCTTTTGAATATTTTTACTTGAAATAACAGCAGAAGAGAAATTAAGCTGAAGAAACCTATTGCATCTTTGGCTCCTAAATTGTTTGCATGCCTAGTTTAGTGTGGTGTTGTGGTAAAGGTATTGGGCTAGGAGCAGGAAAAGCCAGATTCTAATCTATCTTCAATCATAGAAGCTCACTGGGTGACTTTGGGTCAGTTGTTCCCTCTCAGCCCAACTTCCTCTGTAGGATTTTTGTTGTGGGGAAAAATAGGAGGAGGAGGAAACATTATGTAACACGCATAAGCTTGTGAATGAAAGGTGGATATGAATCAAATCAAATCAAATCAAATCCATCCATCCATTCATCCATGCAAGATACTGCTTTTACCATTTTACTGTTCCTATTTGTTGAAGCTACCTTGAGCACTTATATAAACAGAAAGGCAGGGTTTAAATAATAATTTATTATTATTTAATAATAAATAAAATAAATAGTTTGGCAGCATTTGGAGGGCCATCACTTCTCCAGTTGCATTGTTCCATTTGGTTTCTAATGCCATTTTCTAGTTTTATTGTTAGGAAAGCTCTAGTACCCAGTTAAAAATTCTCAATTTTCTTCCTACTAAACTACCTATTCTGGTCAGTGACACATACATGCATTTTTCCCCATTCCCTTCTTAGTTGTTGGGAGATCCCGTTCTCTAACTTTGAATAGGTATCTCCTTGAAAGCCCTGAAAAGAGAGAGATCACCAGTCTCCAGCTACTGGTTCCCATTACCCAAATGTCAACCAAGCCACTTAGGCTATTGGAAGAAGAGGGAATGAGTCTAGCCAGCTGGTGTTGCAGTACCGTGTTCCCCACACACCTTCCCTTGTCTTTCTTCAGTTGCTGGATTCAGGACAACTGGGTATTTTACATCTCTGTGGTTGGCTATTTCATCCTGGTGTTCCTGATCAACGTCAGCATGTTTGTTACTGTCCTTTGGCAAATCCGTGTTATGAAAGCCAACAGCCCCAGGCCAGGGAAGAACTGGAGCCAAGAGTTCCTCTTTGACTTGAAGAGGGTGACCAGCTTGACATTCTTGCTGGGCTTGACGTGGGGTTTTGCTTTCTTTGCATGGGGCCCCATGAAGACTGTTTGCATGTACATCTTTGCCATCTGCAACTCCTTGCAAGGTAAGTATCTCATGACAGGGTAGACTGGCCATGGGAGAGGGACCATAGCACAAGTAGACCACATGGTTTAGTTGTGATCCTTGGTATTTCCAACTAAAAGACCCTAGTACTCCTTCAGTTCAGTTGAAATAAAGTTCCGTCTCCCTAAGACACAATGGGGATGATGGGAGAGCGATTCCAAAACATCTTCAAGGTGACAGATTGAGGGAGGTCCAGAGAGACAATACTCAGGCCATGAGATAGTAGAGCACCTGCTTTGGATGTAGGAGATTTGATTTCCAGGTGCTCCCATTAAATCTTTCCAATTGTAACCAAGCTAGGATTTGTGTCTGCTCTCCTTTTCCTCCCCTTTCTTCTCTGTCCCACCACTTCATCAGATTTCTCATTGACTCCTTTTAAAATTATACATTTCTTGGGATCAGATCCTTGTCTGGCCTCCAATTCCCTGTGGTGTGGTTGGACATTTTGTGATGTCAGTTGAGGAACAAGAATACTTCCGGTTTTGTCCATGCTTTGTTAGTTTCCGTGGGAGGCTTTGATGCTGTCCACAACTCATCTACCACCTACACTCTTCCTATAATTTATGAAAATCTTGGTGAGGAGGGAACATAGAATCCAAAGAACACATATGCTACTTTCTTTTCTTTAGGGTTCTTCATCTTCGTTTTCTACTGCCTCATGAAGGAAAACGTGAGGAAGCAATGCCAAGTTCACTTCTGTTGTGGGAAGTTTCGGCTCAGCCATTTTCGTAAGGCACCCATTGTTTCTTTCTGTTCTCATGTTGCGCTCCCTTCCTTGACCTGATGGATTCACACAAACTTGCATGGGTTGGTCTTACCCGCCAAGGACTTGCAAGTATGTGATTGTTGCCCTGCTTAGAGTGAGGCATGGTCCAGGAGCAATGACACAGCATGCTGTAAATGATTCTGTTGCAGAAAGCAGACTTTCCGCTTCTTGTGCCAGATTTTATACATCGGTTTCCCCCAATTCCTCCATCTGATTTCAGACTGGACCAGCTCAACCACAATGCTGGGCTGTCACCCTCGAACCTTTGAGCGGAAACGGTCGTGTCATTCTTTGAAATCATTCAAGTCGTGCACAACAGGCTCTACGTCCAACGGCTCTGAAAGCTTACCAGAAGCAAGTCCAGATGTTGGGGCTGAAACTGGTGAGAAGGAACAAGGGATATTTTGGGGAGTAAAGGATTTGGGTACCCATGCAAAAGAATCCTAAAAGCATTTTTGTCTGTTTCCTTTCTGTGAAGAATGATCTCCCTTAGCTAGTAGAAAACTAGCACAATGGAGCTGATTTCTCAGCCAGCAGAGAGTTTTTACAGGAGGATTAAGCATTGAAAGCATCTCCTTTGCAGCCAGAAGTGGTATGTGCCACTCTTTTGCTCCATTTGTGGTCCAAGTCTAAGACACTTTAAAATGGAGCAACAGCCCTTCTTCAAGAGCTGAGTAAACCATGACTACGACCATGCAACAAGCTCAACCAGACCATAGCAAGATTTCACAGATGCCTTCATACAACATACTAAGCTGAGACAACGTAGTCTTAGAAGATGGTGGTTGGCCTCTTGTGCAAACTGAGTGAATACAGGTTATTTTTGTAATCAGATTCAGCATGTTGGGTGAATGCAGCCATTCAGTAAGGTCACATAGGCAGGAGAGCCATTTTGAGGCGGTACCATTCAGATTATAGGGGATTGTCAATATGTATTCCCCAAAGATTATAAAAGGAACCCTTTTTACAGAGTCAATAGTATATTCTAGAGAGGGTTATCTCTTGGACTTTTCTTTCTTGAAGTGCTACGTTTCCAAATTGATACTTTGCTATTTTTTAGGGACAAGTATATCCAGTGGCTAAAAAGTATTCCCATCTATTTATATTTTAGATGACATTGTTTGCTGCGGCATCAGCCATATGTCCTCAACTTTTCAGGCAGTCAAACTTCCTCGTGTGAGAAGAATATCACCAGGAGATGTTGAACTACACCACACACAGAAAAATAAAGTTCTGTCTTAAAAAGGAATCTTAGCTTTGGTTGACTTTCTGGAAGCTTACTCTCACAGCTTCAAAAAAGAAATTGTCATTCAAAATTCAGCCATCAGTCTTTTCCAAATAATTGAACGGAAGTGATGCAGTTAGGTAAAAAGATCCACAGTGGGGATAAAAGCCTAACATTTGGGCATGCAAGTACTTGGCCCCCACTTCTGCGTGACCTGTAAGCCACCCGTGACTCAGTAACCTTCCCTTCACTTTTCCTGGCTCGTCAGAAATGAGAAAAAGTTGGAATTGAGGTTGACACTCTGCTGGAGAAGTTGATGTTTTTGGCTCTTCTTATGCTGTCATAGACTGCTGTAGTTTATTGTAGCCCACAATGCCAACCTTCTACCCCTTTTCATACTGTAAGAATAAGGCATGGGTCCTTTAAGCCTCACTAGATTTCTTCTGAAGAAACCAAGCTTAAGATGCATTATTTGGCACAGGGCTCCCAAGGTTGTGTCAGGTGTGACCCTTCCAAATGTATGGTTTTCTTTTATCTAGTGTTTGGACTACTGTTGGAATTACCTCTTCAAGTCTCTGTTTCTCTACATAGCTTGTATTTCCAAGCAGCTCCTATAATGAATTGTGCATGATCCCAGCCACCTGCAGGCTCTTGCTGAACTTAGTTAAAAAGCTCCTGAAAGCTGCAGCCTGGATTAGAATTTATATAACCAATGGGAATTTGAGTCCTGGAGAAAAGGATCAATATCCTGGATTCTGCTTTGCCTTCAAGGTTGCAAAATATGGGGAGCAAAATGTACATAGGCAAATGTAATGGAAAATCATGGCTGGAAATGTTGTGCAGAGTATCCCAGAAAATGTGCTCAGGAAAAATACACATCAGCATGAGAGCTTTACAAAATGCAATGTCCATATTTTGTTCTCCAAAGAAATCCAGCCAGAAAATATATACTATCTGGTGTTTATTGATAAAAAATGCAAAACTCCATAAAATACAAGTTGCATACAAAATACAAGTTGCATACAAAATATAGGAAAAAACACGTCTTCTCATGTATTTTAGCATCCAAGACTTATCTGCTACAAAGTCTCTAGCCAAAACTCTCAGAGAAGAGGTATACTACTTGGTGATTAGGTACAACTACATAACCCATAAAAACTAACTACATGGTGGCTAAAACTCTACTGAGAGGCTGAGCATATAATCCTCCCATCATACTGCCAATATGTACCCCCCCACTAAGTAACTAGCATACACACGCAATAGGTGGCAGTAAATAGCAGTGTACGTGCAAGATTATAATAACAAGTTGCACATGACTTGCAGGTCTAGTCTAAACACTGTTTTTTCAGATAACGAGATGAATTTCTTCCCATGAGAAAATTCTAACAGGAAAACTAGGCCCTCCTCTGGGCCGTCTCAAATTCAGTGTCTCCAAAGTTGACCAAAATGTGCTTGGGTTGTAAAAGAAGGCCACTTCTGTAGCCCCCTTGCCTGATGAAGCAGAATACAAAAGCTTGCATATCTTCCATCAAGAGACTCCTACGCAGCAGTGAGAGAAGTGTGGGGAGGGGGAGGAGGAAGGGGCTGGGGAGGAATATTCAGCAGGCACCTTTCCTTAAAATGCAGCTGGAACTTCATGTTTTAAGAAGATTAGGTTGATCAGAGGACTGGAAACTAAAAGAGACAGAAGGACCTGGGTAGGCTGAGCCTTGAGAGAAGATGGCAGAAGAATATGATGCCAGTCTTCTTCAGATACCAGAAGGGATGTCACTCAGGAGGCCTGTGTCTTGTTCTCCATTGATTTTATTGACCTAGGGCATAGGACTTGGAATAATGGACTTAAATTTGATTGACTGATTGCTGAATGGTCAAAATCCAGCAGCATAACAGATAAATATTTGGACAGTGATTTAACAGTGGCACCAATGGTCTAGAGCAGTGTTTTTCAACCTTGGCAACTTTAAGATCTGTGGACTTCAATTCCCAGAATTTCCCCAGCTGGCTGGGGGAAATTCGGGGAATTGAAGTCCACAGATCTTAAAATTGTCAAGGTTGAGAAACACTGCTCTAGAGAGATGGTGGGCTCTCCGCTGGATGGGTTCGAGCAAAGGCTGAAGAGGATTGGGGACGCTTTTATTTGCATTCCTGCACTGAGCAAGGGGTGGTCAAGATGGCCTCAGTGTCCATCCCCAATTCCAGAATTCCATGAGATTCAATCTCTCAAGCACCCACTTGCCTCTGATGGTCCTTCAACCTGGGTGGCAGAGTGGTACCAGGTCTCTTTTAGCAAGGGAAGTTATGCTGACCCTTGGCTCAACATAGGCCAAAGAAGTTTGAGTGGAGGAAGAGTGTGGTGAGGCTATCCAGGGGCTGAAGAATTTAAAGGAAGAGCAACTGCAACAGGCTGGGGGTTAAGGAATGTCATTGTGAACCCTGTGCTGAGAAGGGGGGGGGGGCTACCTTTTTCCATCGCTTGGTGCCAGAGACCCTGGGTAAATGCTTGTCACACGAGTGATCAGTTCAGCGTAAGATTAGGGTTTTGTTTTGTTTTTTTTAGGGAGGGGATTCTAGTGTTAGGGCACCACAGCTGACAAAGCCCTTTTCCCCCTCCCATAGGTGGGTCCTGGGCCACTGAAGAAGGAAATCAATTTATATTGGGGAATATGCAGGACAGAAGACCAGTTGGCAGATTTCTGGCTGCAAATGTTGTGGGGGGATGTTTGTGTAAGACCAGCTTCAGCATAATGGGTGGAGGGACATATTATTTTTCAATTGGGTTTTCATACCATACAATAAGCCACAAGGTGATTTGCTTGTTTGTGGCTTAGTGTGTTCTGAGAATCCAGCCAACCGTAGTTTATTTATGGCTAAACAAACAATGGCTTAGCACGTAGTGTGAAGTCAGCCTTAGAGGGCGAGATCACTTGAGTGCGCTCGGAAATGAAAACTGGAAGCTATGGACTAATGTAGTCAAAGGGCAACTATGAAAGAAATGGATTGGAATAAAATGAAAATCCAAGAATAGAAGTGGACAAAACCAAGGGTGAGTCTGCGGATGAAGAAAAACCAGATGTTGCCCAGAGATTTTGAACTACAGTTCCCATCAAGTCTATTCAACATGGCCAGCGAGAAGAATTTGTGCAGTTCTAGCAGCAGATATCTTCCTGTGGTTTACACCAAAAAAGTTCACCTTCACCTTATCAGGGCACAAAACTGGTACTTCTTCTTCAACAGATGTTGAGATTGTTTTTTTCAGCTATTTAACACAGAAGCACCAGCCTGGAAGAGGTGCACGTGGAATGATGTTTTTAAAATCAGTTAGAAGCAAGAAAACAAAGCAGAAACGAGACGAGCCTGTTTGTTTATGCCAAATGCAGAATGCTAATTATTTGAGAGAAGAGCGTTGCACCGGCCCTATTTCCCACCTTCTGCCAGATAGCACCTTTGTTCTTTCACTGCACAACTTCAAGGTTGTATCCTGTATCTTTCAAATGCTGCATTGTTCAAATTGTCATTTGGACTGAAGGCCTGTAATTTTATTAGAAGGCGTAAATCACGAAAGCACCTCTCTGCAGAAGGTGCAGGGAGAAGAGAAGGAGAATGTGGAACGATCACTTTGAACCTGCCTGTGCAGCAGCTTCGAAGACCGACAGACATCTAGAAGCCTGAAAGGGGCGTATATTTAACTTCAGGGGGGGGCTCTGGAGATTGTTTTTGCTTTTATGACAAGGATGCATGAATCTGGAGGCGCACTGAACCCTTTAAATGCCCTGCTTACCACTTAGAATAAAGTAAGAGGCAAAAGATTCTGTGTCATAATCACTGGGAGAAATGAGGCTCTGTTGAGAAGGTTGTTTTGTACCAAAGATGAAAGGAGCATAATGGTTGTATTGATAATGCCTCTGGCTTATTCTGGGATGTTGGAATGGGGATCTATACATCCACACGCCCCAACATACACCGTTCTTTTTTCTTTCTGCTCTGAACTCTTCCCTAGCAGCTCTAAAAGGGGGGAATAATGAGGCAGCCCTGTATTTAATTTACCTTTCCAAAATGCAAATGTCATTTGCACTGTCTTTTTTAATCAGAGTGACTCAAGCCTTGTGAATATTAATATCTGCTGGAGAAGGATTGCCCGCCCCCTGGAAGCAGATCTGAATGACTAACAGTCTTTTACAAGCGACCCCACAACCTGCAGTCACGCACTTTTAAGAGGCTCCTGAAATCCGAACAGACCAGAGACACAACGTGGCATATTCCGATGATTATGCGGGGGGGGGGGACCCTAAATCGCTGGGTAAAGGGTTTGTAATCAGTTCGCATCATTCTTCATTTGTAAAAGCTGGGGATGATTTTCCTGTAGCTCAAAAAGAAAAAAAACACGCTTTTTCAAAAAGTACTCTTTTTCTGGGGGGCATGAAGAGAAGATAGCTTGAGATTTATGGCCTTCCTTTGGCTTGTAAGCCTTTTGCCTTGTGTAGCAGGTCGATTGCCTTATCTCTGCAGAACAGTGGTGGGAACTGGCTGTGCCACGGTGAGGATCAGCAAGGCAGCCTTTTCCCCCAAAGGTGGGTGAACAACATCTATGATCTTCTATGGCAACGATCCAGGGATTGAACATCTATAGCATGCTGTGGGCACCCTCACAAAATGGCTGCCCTGGTGAGAAGGGACAGGTGGTTTTGTCCTCTGCTGTCCCTTTTAATCCTCCAAGATGGCTCCTTTCCTCTGGACACAACTGAGCCGACTCCCCTATAATGGGGTCACCTTCCAAGAAGGTCACTGAGGTACCAGAAGACCCAGGAGCCTTTTGGCCAATAAAGATGCTCTCAGACAAAAGCTGCTCTTTCGCAGGGCAGACACCCTCAGACTGTGCCAAACAACGGGTGGTCCAACCTTGGCTTGAAAACTCCCGTGATGGAGCCCCCGTGACTTCAGAGGGCAAGCGCTTCCACCTGCTCTCACGGTCAGGAAGTTCTTCCTTATTCTGAGTTTGGATCTCCCTCTGTAAAGCCTCCACTCATTAATTCCTGTCCTGGGCTCTGCATTACCCACAGCAGTAAACCATGGATTATATATCTGTTGGCTAAATTCAATCCTGGGCAGCCTAAATTAAACAAATCATGGGTTAGTGCAGTGTTTCTCAACCTCAGCAACTTTAAGAGGTGAGGACTTCAACAAGTTGCAGTAATCAGTTCAGATCTCATCTGAGGCAAACGCTCTTTAGGTAACACCAGGGAAATTATTCTTAACCCCCAGACCTCAGTAGAATATTGACCAACCTTACAGGTAAGTTGGAAGCATCCCAGGCCGTGCACAGGCAAAGTTTGTGAAAACTGTCTTAAAAGCAAATCAGAGATAAACATCACCCCTCTTTTCTGCTGCTCAAAGAACCCTGTCATCTCTAGTTTGTGACAGACTATTCATCTTTTTCCTCTGTTAAATTCCAGTTATTCAATGGGCAGAATTCCTACTCTTGTCAATTCGGTTTGCAAATAAATAAATAAACAAACAAACAGTGAAGAAGAAACCTGGATATAATCAAAAATGTAAAGGGCTGTTGACAGAATAGCATGCCAGGATAAAAAGAAACTCTAATCTGATGTTTCTTTTCACATTTTGCAATCTGAATTTACTTTCTATCTCTTCTTTTCCACTTTCACCCACAGTAGCTCTGAAGCGTATTCAAAAAAGGAAAAAAAAAAAAAAAGGAAAAAGAGAGAAAAAGGAGGGAAAAAAACCCCAACCAGCTTCTTCACCTCCCACACAGTTCAGCAGTGAAATCTATGCATATTTGTCTCTATCATGCTTGGTGACTACACAGCAAGATGAAAGGAGTTGAATGTCCTGTAGAATTGATTTTCCCGTGAATTGCTTGGACCCCCCTCTCTCTTTCTCACTTTTGCACAGACATGACATGATATGGGGTGAGTTTTAAACGTTTCCAATCAGTTTAATTCCACTCTGAGCCTTCAAAATGTCTGGGGCATCACTGCTGGTGAGAAATGCTGATTTATACGAATGTGTCAATGCAACAGAACAGCTGGCATCCTCAACAGGGAACCAAACAGGTCAGGAAAGCCGGTCCGAAGATGCCTCACTTAGTTTGGGGACGCTCTGCACCATTTACGCAGCCTACGCCACTATCATTTCAATGGGTCTTCTAGGGAACGTCATCCTCGTCAAAGTCTTCTTCAAGATCAAATCAATGCAGACGGTCCCCAATATTTTCATTACCAGCCTGGCTTTTGGGGATCTGCTCCTTCTGTTGACCTGTGTGCCAGTTGATGCTGCCTGTTACATCGTGGATACGTGGTTGTTCGGAAGAATCGGCTGCAAGCTACTGTCTTTTATTCAGCGAACCTCGGTCGGAGTATCCGTGTTCACCCTAACAGTCCTCAGTGCAGACAGGTGAGTTTAGAGCATTTAACTGATCAGGAATGGAGGTGTTGTAAGGAATTAAACTTCCCAGGCGAGATCTGACTGTGCTAGCCTGCAGGCTCGGCCGCCAAATGGCCACATCTAGATATTTTCACAGCATAAGCACTGCACTCTTTGTTTCTGTCTGATCACTCTTGATCCCCAAACAGCTGACAGCTGGGACATCCTTTGAACTGGAATAGGTGCCGATTCTGATGTGTGGGGGAGCGCGTTTGTGTGAGTGTATCTATGATTTGGAAGATTTGCTTTTCTTGTTGATCAAAATCGCTGCCGTCGAAGATTCACCTATCCTTCATCTTGTTTCAATATTTAAAATGTTCCCTTTGATTTCCAAATAACGGAAAGCAAGTGTGACAGATTTTTTTTTCCTAATGGAAGAGAATCAGGAAGCCTTGAAATGAATCCCAATTCTTTAAAATTCACTGCTAGCGTCTAAAAATAATATCATTCACTGTGCAACAAACAGATGAACAAACAAGAGAAATAATAATGATATATTTTAAAAACAAACTGCCTAAAAGGCAAAAAGGAATCTATGCTGTATTTTGGTGCTACCTAGTGGTGTGCAAAAGCAATTTACAAGCATGCAAAATGAAATGCCAGAACTAGAAAACCTCTGTTGCCCGTTGCCTAAGATTCATACAAGTTTTCATTTTCTACACCAAATCAACCGGCGTTTATTAAGCTGAAAACAAGTCACATTTTATTTATTTCTATAACATACTTGTAAGCCAAACATTCATTACTGACTTGGACAGTTCGGAGGACAAGTGTATTTGCACAAAAATAGTTAATAACATGTCAGAGAGGGAGCTGTTGAATGTCTAGACCCAGGGAAGATAACCCATATCCCAGGGCTTGGGGGGCGGGGGTGTCATTAGAATCCCTTTTGCAGACTTCAGAGGCCCTCTGACCAAAGCCACTAAAAACCTATGGTGTACTTTTCTCTCCCCACACGTTTTGGGGTAAGAAACACACAGATACTGTTGCATAACCTTGAGATGAACTTACCATAGTCTGAAAAACAAAGAACCCCCCCCAAATTCCTTCCCCAAACAGAAGGTTGCTCAGTTGTGTTCAAGACCATCCTGTTGCATTGTTGTCTGCTTTGTGCTCATTGCATTTAGCCCTCCAAGAGCTGACACAAATTGTGATGGCAGGTACAAGGCGATTGTGAAACCCTTGGAGCTCCATGGGGCTGATGCTGTCCTGAAGACCTGCTGCAAAGTCGCTTGCATATGGATCATCTCTATGTTATTCGCTGCTCCAGAAGCCGTATCGTCTGACCTCTACGCTTTCCATGTGCCCGAGAAGAACACCTCCCTTGAAACCTGCGCACCTTATCCTGTCTCTGAACGAGTCCTGCAGGAGGTCCACTCCCTGGTCTGCTTCTTGATCTTCTACATCTTACCACTGGTGATCATATCCATCTACTACTTTCTTATTGCCAAGACGCTCTTCAAAAGTACCTCCAACATGCCCGCAGAAGAGCAGGGCCATGCCCGTAAACAGGTAGGCAAAGATTTCAAATCTGCGTTCTCGGAAATTTGTAACGCAGGTCTTTTGGGGAACATGGAGGTCAGCTCAGTGAGATCACTCAGTCACAGGATGTGTGTACGCACGTGTGCTAGTGTGTGTCTTAAAAAGAACTAACACAGACGTGGGCTATGAAAGGTTGTGCCAATGTACCCATTTTGCCCCCCTCAAATTGCACCACTGTTTTGGCAACGGGATCCAGAGGTGCTGTTTAAAGCACATCTGGCCCACAAGACTGGTTCAGCGATGAGAAAGCATTATGGTTTTATTGTACGCCGCCGAGTCACTTTTGTGAGATGGGTGGCCGTATGATGTTTATAAAATAAAAATAAATAAATAATTCATTTTTTTTTTAAGCCTGTTTGGTAATAAATGAGCAACGTTCATGAACCTGGCTACTGAGGTGGGCTTCAGCTTGGAACCCCTACCCCGCAGTAATCTGGAACTTCACCCCAGAAAAGCCAAATTCGGCCTTTCCCTCCCAACCGCAGAACCCTTTTTCCTTCTTCCTCTTGCGTTGCACAAGACTGTATTTTCTTAGCCGCTTTTATCAAGGAACGGGCTACACCCAGCTCTGGTCCTCTGCTGATAAGCGTCAGAAAGGAAAGGAAGAGGTGTTTTCCAACCTGTATCTCAGAGAAAATCTGGCAAGCAGCAGCAGCAGTCGAGCCTAGCTTTTATGAAGATAAGAAGCTGGGTCTTTCTCAACCTTGGCCACTTGAAGACAGGTGGACTTCAACTCCCAGAATTCCCCAGCCAGCATGGGGGGGGGATTCTGGGAGTTGAAGTCCACCTATCTTCAAGTGGCCAAGGTTGAGAAACACTGTGCTAGCTTAAATCCAAAGTCACTCCCTACTGGGTGTGCCAAATATATCTTTATGTCTTGCAGGACTCTAGATGGGAACGTAAAGATTGGTTGTTGCAATGAACCAAACTAGACTGCCAGTCTGCAGATGGAAAATGCTGGGAACAATTGAACTTGGGAATCCAGTGAATCAGATTTAGATTGCAGCCCAAAGATGCTACTAATGTGCATTGCGCTGGTCTGACTATTCAAATATAAATTCCGTTATGGGACTGTGCACAAACAGTCCATAAATCTACGAATGCTGTTCTGTCAGCGGCCGGAGACAATTGGAGTTAAGATGTTTGCAGTTGTGTCCCTTTGTTTCTGGAGTGCGTGTCTGTGAGGTTTGTCATGCAGTGTTATGCTAACCCAAGTATTCCTGGACAAATGGCAAAGAACAGGCCTGTTCAGGGGTTCATTTATATTTATAAAAACCAAATTTTGTTTTGTCTCCGAGCCCCATCCGACTCCTGGAAGCTACATGGACAAGTTCCTGCAGCATTCCTGGCAACGTTTTCAGAAATGGTTTGCTGAGAGACGGTGTCTGCCCGAAGGTCTCCCAGTTGGCTTTCATCCCTAAGGCATGACTAGAACTCAAATTTCCCTGCTCCTAGTCCAGCGCCTTAACTGCCACACCAAACTGGTTCTCTCAACTAATCCTCTACTTGCTGTTATTTAAATGTTGGGTCCCCCCCCCCAATTTTTTCAAGTCTAATTAGTAACTTTAAACACCCCTTTCGGTAAATTCCACCGGTGAGCAGAACATGCCGGATGCACTTTTGATAAAGTTTATCTGAATCGTAGAACAGGAGAACATAAGAAAAGTCTTGATGGACCATGGCTTTATGGTCCAACATTCAGCGTGGCACTCAAGAATCAGACACCTTGGACCATTATATGTTGTCATTATGTTATTTGCTTTATAGTTAAAAAAAAAAAAGCACAGAAAGTTCCTTTCTTTGGAATCATCGACTAGCCAAAGAAACTCTAGCAGCATTTATCCTTAGTTGCCATGTTGATGTAGGTTTATTTTTATTTTAAGAAGCCTAGGTAGAAACCAGGAATGATAACTTGCATATACATCTTCCCCCCTCAGATTGAATCCCGCAAGCGAGTTGCCAAAACCGTGCTGGTTTTAGTAGGCTTGTTTGCCTTCTGCTGGCTGCCGAACCACATCCTCTACCTGTACCGTTCGTTCACCTACCACACTTCTATAGATACGTCCGCTTTCCACCTTGCGGCAACGATCTTCTCCCGGGCCTTGGCCTTCAGCAATTCTTGCGTCAACCCCTTTGCCCTCTACTGGCTGAGTAAAAGCTTCCGCCAACATTTCAAGAAGGAACTCTTGTGTTGCAAAGCCAAGAGGCCCGCAAGGCGGCCCAGCATCACCCAGAACAACACCCCAAGCAGAGCAATGTCAGTCACGGGCTCGGAAATCAGTGTCACTTTGCTCACAGACTACAGCATCACCAAAGAAGAGGAGAGCGTTTAATCATACTGGGGCTGAGGAGCATCCTCCTCCTCAGCCTAGGATTGCCAGCAAGAGTCAGAAAACTGCTGAATGTAGAGAGGAGCCTCTTCCATTCGGTTCAAGCCTTCCCAGTACATCATCAGATTTCACACCCCAGCCTAACAGACCTTCACTGCAAATCGCAGCCATCTGTTTCACACCTACACACCTGCACGTGGTTTTCCTCTCAAGCTGCTCTCCCAGGCCTGTGACACTTAATCAAAAAGCATTTGTCCCTTTGTCATGGCAAGAGGCATAAAGGACGAAAAGCAAGTACTTGTCTTGGTTTAGATCAGGGTCCAGAACAGGGAGGCCTGCTGGGGATCCGCTTGGCTAAAATGCAATTAAAACTATAATCCTGTGTGTTCTTATAAAGGAATAAGCCCAGTCAAGCACAAGGACCCCGAGGGCTGCATTGGAAGTGCTGTCCACCTGTCCTTGAGCCAGGAGAAAAGCACGCCAGCATAAATTTGCTGCTCTCATTGTGGACCCCTGTTCTGCTCCTGTAGCGGGGCCAAGGAACGGTGCTGCCTTTACCTATCCATTGAGCGCCACGTTAAGGAAAGCAATCAACGGGATTCACCCTGCTTGATTTCTCCTGTCACTGAGTGTTACCTGCCAGCAGGAAAAAACAACTACAAATTGTTCTCCTTCGCGTGAGGCAGGACAGGGTTGGGTGAGCGCAGGCGCATACTTGGAGTGATGTGCTGAGCCACTGTCAAGTTACCTAAATGAGTGCAGATGCAGAGGGGCCTGGGGTGAGGCGGGAGGGAGCACTCAGCAAGGGAGGCTTCTTTTGCCGTGTGGAAGTAGCTCCTAGGTGGCCAGGGAGCCGGAGCGGAGGATGCAAAATCCCAACGTTTGCAAAGCACGGCCATGCCCTTGTTGGCAAAAGCAGTGGAAAACCTGTGACGCGCCGGAGGATGGCTGAACCAGTAATACACAGCAAGCCACACCCTGCTCTTTCCTGGTTTAAATCAACTTTCAGCGTACTACACAACCCTCAAGAGAGCACGAGGTCTGTTCCTGACACACGGGTTGAGTGTTCTTTCAAAAGAGTACCTTGTGGACCTTGTGTAAGTCCTGACAAGGGCTCTGGAAAGCCTTGGTTGGGCATTACACGGGCACACGCAGCTGTGGAAGCCAGATGTCTGGTCTGTCCTATGGTCCAAGCCGAAATGGCCACGGAGGGCAACTCCCAGCAACTGGAGCCACAACAGCCTAAACTAGCCAATAAGAACTGGCAGATCCGATCACATCCTTGACTGTCAGCAACCACGTTGCCAGTGAGGCACACTAGATTGTACCAGCAGCCAAAATTGTGTCGGGACAACTTTGAGCCGTCTCAGCTGTGGGTTGGAGATGGAAGCGAAGTCCTAAGACTTGGATAAAACGATGAGGAACAGGGCATGTTTGTGCCGCAGTTAGGGGAGGGGAGGGGAGGGGAGGGGAGGGTGAGTCTGCAGTGGGTTTACTCCTGAGTAAAGCGAGAGAGGACTGCACCCCGTGGATCTTTTCAAGTATCAAATGGGCAAAAGAGGAGCAGAGAGGGCTCATCTGGAGGACAAGCTCTTATCTTCCTGCCGCAGGATGAGGAAAGCACGGGCTAGGAGCTCCAACAGCATTAGAAGGAGATAAGGACATTTCATGAAAAGAAATATGGTTAGCGTCAATCAGCTCCAAAGGTTACATGGAACATGCAGGTCAGAATCTTCCCACCAAATACATTCTGCTTGGAAGCAACTGCAGGAGAAGCCATGCTCTTCGTATTCTGCTTCCAGAGACTTTTGGCTCTGCGTTCAAGGCAGTTAGAGATATAGGAGGACTTTGAAATAAGAAGGGTGGCAATGCTCTAGGCCAGTGTTTCTAACCTTGGCTACTTTAAGATGTGCGGACTTGAGCTCCCAGCATTCCCCAGCCAGCATGGCTGGCTGGGGAATGCTGGGAGCTCAAGTCCGCACATCTTAAAGTTGCCAAGGTTGGGAAACACTGCTGTAGGCACATGGCTCTACCTGATGTCATTTTCAATGATACACTGCTGTTCAGATTATGTTTCTGCATTCATCTCCCTAAAAACAGGTCTTTACGCTCAACATATTACATTTACTTGCAGTTTTGTACACCACTTCTTTTGTGGTTCCTGGCTGGCTCTGTACATGATGTGACAAGTTAATCCAAAGTCAGAACTTGTTGCTAATATTTAAGTTACAGGCTTTAATTACAGCTATACCTTTCCGTCCTTGTTGTATACAATCAACTTCGTTCACACGGCAGCATGTACAGGCCAGCATTTTAAAAACCTGATTTTTTTTTAAAAAAGTTGTAGCCACTTTCAGTGTTTCCTCATATTTGTGATTTGTTTTAATAAGAACCCAAATGGGTTTTCTTGACACACAACTGGAGTGGAGTAACTTATGGCATTCATATAGTTCAAACTCGTATAAACAGCAGGATGGGTCACCCCAAATATTAATTATGAAATGTGAAGGGGTTTTGCAGCACTGAGATAAAAATGAAGGTGAATATCTAGCACTTGATATCCCTGTTCAACCTTCCACAACTTGATAGCGGCTCAGTTGTCTTGGTTTGGCAACCCATCCATTGAATAAAAATGCATAAAAACGGAGTCCTAAATTGTCATGGTAGACCATAGGAAGCTGCCTTTGGTTGTATCTTGCTTATTGTTGTCCACTGATCAGAACTGATCCTCATTTTTCAGACTGGACTGTTCCTCAGATCTAACTGGAAATGCTGGGTGCTTAATCTGAAGCCTTTTCCATCAGCAAAAGGTGTCCAGAGCAGTTAGGTTTTTCCTCCTGCAGTGCATCTCTTCCCCTCTTCCGCTTCTCAGCTTTATTTGTTGCTCCTCCTAACCAACTTCTTTTTTTCTTTTAATGTAATGTCCTTACGCCTCATAAGGTGACAGCTTTGCATTTATCATCTAAGCAGATTTGCTCTCCTGTACCGCAACCTTGTTGTGAAATTTAAATTATTAAGCATGAATAAAGCTTGCTTTCAATACAGAAAATGGTAACGTATTCCATAGAACTAAAGGTATTAGGCAATTATGAGTGGCTCATTGCACTCAATAGAGCCCAAAGCTGCCAATGTCTAGTTTTATGACATTCAACCCGTTGTAAGACTGTCTTCATCAGAGAGTTGGGTTTAGGGCTATCATCAGTGTTGGTCACTTGGCATGGCACAATCGTTTGGGGGTTCTCTTTCAGCTTGGAATATACTGTGACTTGGAGAACTCTCTGCTGCAGCCTTTTCGTTTAGCTACTCTACTCTTTTAAAGAATCTCATTAGAGGCACCCCTCTCTTGCCAGCAATTTGCACCATCATTCAAATGAATGGGAGATCTGGGAATATTACGTTCCCCAGGACGTTGGTTGCAGCGTCGTTCCTGTGGGTGTGCTGTGGGAAAAATGCCCACTTAAATGAGGAACCAGCTGTCGGGTTGCTTCTACTGATGCTGGAATACGCATGGGAAAGGAGACAAATTCTAGATTTTACTGGGCTCCCCATGGTGCAGTTTCTGACCTGGGGCCAGTGCAAACAGCTATTTTCTGGAGACAGCACATTTCCCTACTGATTTGGTTCACATCCCCCACTACCCATTATTTGCTATATTATGCTTTGTTGACCAAGACACAATTGGTTCAAGAAATTTCATTAACCATTGTTTACATGTCATGGTGGCTGGATTACACAATATGCTAAACCTACCCCCCCCCCCCATAGTATAAAGCAGTGTTTCTCAACCTCAGCAACTCTAAGATCTATGGACTTCAACTCCCAGAATTCCCTAGCCAGCATGCTGACTGCAGAATTCTGGGAGTTGAAGTCTACACATTTTGAAGTCGCTGAGGTTGAGAAACACTGGTATAAAGCAACATGTATCCCCAACCATTGCAATTGTTAGCTGCCATCATATGCACGCTAATTTGAAATTATATTGCATTTAACTCTATTGAACTTTCAGTAAACAGGCTGTGGCTGGAACGCTGCTGGTTTCAATGCAATTTAAACCACCAGCTGTTTTCTCAGAAGTTCCATTGAATTCAGTGGCTCAATCCTAAATGAGTGGATTTAGGATTTTGCACAAGTAAAAATAACCATTTGGACTGAGCGGGTATCTCCGGCTTGTGCTGCCCAACAGAGCCCAGGTACACTACTGCCTTATTATCACAGCATTACGATGCCTTCTAAGTTCCCATGGCTAATGAACGATCTAAATTGCTTTTCTTATCCTAACCTTTTGCTACCGTTCCAATTTGCTAACCTCCAAGATTTTCGTGCTGCTTAGTTTTTTTTTAAATATGCAACTGACACATTCAGTTTAAGATCATAAATCTGGAAATAATGCTAACTCAGCCGGGATCCAGGGCATTAGGTGCGAAACAATCTCTGGGCCAAAATCGTGGCACCACGTTCAAAAATTCTGTTCTGGCAGTGCGAAGATCTAACTAGGCGGCGCGTAAGAAAGTACACAGAGCGAAAAGATTATTGACGAATCTAAACTTGCACCTCCAGCGATTCCACCTGACAGCTCCTTGGCTGGCGATTTAACGGCCCCCCTGGCCAGGGCCTTCCTCTTACACTGGGATTACCATTCCGCCGGGTATGACAGCAAGATATTTTTGCTCCGGGGTATTGATTTCAAAACAGGCCCGATGCTTTCCAGCCACAGAGGGAAAGGGCTTAATTTGCTGGCAGAATCCCTCCAAGGCTTCATTAACCAGAAGCAAAATAAATGGAACCTCTGGGCTTTGAAGGCTCAGGTTTTCCCTTTGCAGCAGTGTTTTTCAAATGTGGCAACTTTAAGATCCTTTGTACTACAGTTCCCATCTCACCCCAGCAGTGGGCCATGGGTGCTGCGGATGATGGGAGCTGTAGTCAACCCCCCCCCAAATATATGGGCACCACGATGCCTATCCTGCTATTGACACCATTGCCTCCTGGAGTGGAAATTGATGAAATCTGAGAACTGGGAAGAAAATCTCCTTTCTTTGTTTAAGAAGGAGAAATTCAGATTTCTCCTTCTTATGGCAGGGCTTACGGCAAGGGCCCCTTCTGAGCATGCGCAGTTCCCCTCTCCTTTCCTCCTCCGCCCTCCCTCCGTTCAGGAGCGCAGGCGCCCTGCGAACCCTCTGACTGGCCGGCCAAGTCTGAAGCTTACTGGTTGTCTTAGTTGTTAGTCATTATTGTTTCTAGGCTTAGGCCCGCCTTCTTTTCGAAAGCGACTTCCGCTCTTGCGTAGTGAGGGGAAGGGCTTCTTCCCTTCAGCTGTAGGCTTCATCCTTACGCTATTGGGAGGGCAGGGAGACGAGAGCTAGAAAGGCGAGCGCTTCTGCGCTTGCGCACTAACTTGCGGCCGACGCGAGAGGGCGCAGACTTTCCCGCGGGGGATGGAAATGCTCGCGCGGCGGCGCCGCTTCCGAGCGCGGGCGCCGCTCTCCGCTTAACCCAGCCGGGAGGGAGAGGCCGACGGCTCTCCCCAGCCTGAGCCTCGCGGCTCCGAGAACCGCCGCGCGCAAGGGGCAGCGCCGCGCCGCGCCTGCGCCGCGGGGCCCGCCGCGCGCGAGGAGCAGCGCCGCGCCGCGCCGCGCCTGCGCTGCGGGGCCCGCCGCGCGAGCGGGCCGCGCATGCGCCCGGGCGCGGGGGCGGCTGTGAGGCGTTTCCAGGCCGGGCCAGGCCCGGGCGGCGCCTGGTCGTGAGGAAAGGCGTGAAAGGCGGAGGCGAGTCGGGCGGCATCATGAGCGTCGGCGGCTCGGACCGCAACGAGGACTTCTACCAGCAGCTGCGGCTGCAGGAGCTCTACGGGCGGAAGGAGGGCGAGGGCGGCGAGGACCCCTTCACCTACACGGATCCCGGCGACGGCACGCAGTACGAGTGGGACCACGAGAAGAAGGCCTGGTTCCCCAAGGTGAGGCCGCGGCCCTCCCCCGCCTCAGACGGGGCGCCGTTGCGCGGACTACAAGGCTCATCGTCCACGGCGGGGGTGGCACCCAAGGCCCCTGCGCCGGAGGGGTGGGAGGCGGGATTCCTGCCTTTGCGCTCGAGGGTCTGCCTCCCCGTCGGCGGAGAGGGATGGGTATTGTAGTCCAGGGCGGGGCGGGGGGCGCGAAGGTCTTCTGGGGTCAGCGCAAGCGTTGCTTTGGTTGGGGGGAGCCTTTCTGGTGGGTCCCAGTCCTTTAGCAAGGCTTTCTATGCAATAATTCATTATAATGCATAAATCATTTTTATATATTATATTGTTATATATAATAAAGAGAGAATCCTGCACCATCTGCTTGGGCAAAAGAGCCACTTTGAGAGGAGCAGGGGCATAGCCGGCTTTGGGCCTGCGTGGTGCTCAAGCATCGTTTTCTTGCCTTTCCCGGCGTTGGCCGCTGTCCTCATCCCTCCGCCAGGATCCCTTTATTACTAGCTTTTTATCCCGCCTTTTTAAAAATGCATAAGTCAAGGCAGCGACTGTGCCTGATATTTTGGCTTTTAAACCCCCTCTCCCGCAAAGGGGAGTAGAACCATTCAGTAGGTGAAGTTTTCTCAAGCCTTTGGAGACAGCCTTGCAGGATGGTCCGAATGACGTCACTGAAGCCGCTGGGGTTTCAGTCTCCCTCGACTGCGGTAGAGTGGATTGGACCCTGCCCTGATCTGGGATTTGTATGGAAATTCCCTGTAAGGGCTTATGGTTAGAGTTTATGGTTTTACTCAAGTCTTGAGAAAAAGCAAAGCCTGCCCTTCTCCTGAAACCAGAGACTTTTGAGAGACATCTTTTAATGCATTCCTTTTAGCCCTATGCTAATGTTACATTGTTGGATCTTACCTGTTTTGCAAAGTTCGCTTAAACGGCCCAGAGAGAAAGGGGATGTACTTCTTCTGCGGGATGGCTACCTGATGACAGTAGACAGTTCTCGCTATTCAGGAATTATTTACTTTGTTTTTGAAATTGGCATCTAGGTCCAGTGCTGACGTGCTAGATGCAAGTCGTGCTGTTCTGCTACTGAATCAAATTATAAGCAGTTGTTCCTGAAAACTCTCTGACTTTTTTCACTGAATTCTGAAGAATATTTGCAAGAATGTTGACAGTTGTCAGCTTAAGAATGTCCAGAGAGATCATGTTGCAGGCAATTTGTTAATGGAGAGTAAACACTCTGCAAATCATTGATGACTTGATCTCAAAGATATGTACAGCTGCTGGTTCTCTGACTGGCTTTCTGTAATATACCTACAGGAGCATCCTTTTACCCTCTCATGTGGGCGTGCCTGACCCTCTAAGCTGCCTATCAGTTGTAGTGCCATTATGAAAGGTTAAAAATAGAACATGACCTGCATTATTTGTTTCAGAAGCTCATCTTAGGCCGTTCATTCTTGCAATAACTCAGACTTAAATCTTAATTTGGTCTCTAATTGGTTTCCTGAATGCTGTCTTTTTAGGTCACTGAAGATTTCTTGGCAACATACCATGCTAACTATGGCTTTCCTACTGAAAGTTCAGATACCTCGGCATCTGTTGCAAAGACTGAATCTAAACCTGCACCGGATTCAAAGGCCAACAAAGCTCAGCAGCCGGTAGAACCCAAAACATCGCAGCCGACAGATCCTAAACAAAAAGGAGAAAAAAGAAAAGCTGAAGCAGGCAAGGGGCTCCGTTGTGCATGGCTTAGAAGTAGTCTGCTGTTCAAGAAGAAATGTGTCTTCCTGCGGAGTTGAGCTTGTGTGGGCGGTCATGCAGAACGTCCTTATAGCCACTCAGACGCTGCTGCTTTTTCTGTTCGGAAAGCCTAATGTTAAAGGATCAAATTACAGCCAACTTGTAGGAATTTGTGAATGTTGTTAAAGCTTGATAGGTGTGAAGATAGGAAGGTGCCATGTATACAAGGTCAGGCTGTTTAGCCCAGGAGTGTCTGCTGTGTTTGGCTTTCCACAATCTCGTGTGAACTTTAGTCTGAAGAACTGTTCTCTTTTCTTTAGAGGTGCAATCCTAACTTATAATCATCTCCCCTCTAGGATGGTTTCATGTTGAAGAACAGAAAAATACAAATGTATATGTGACAGGTGAGGAGCAGTCTTGAGTATTTGCTGATTGTTAATGCTGTGTTATGAAATGGCTATGAAAGTCAAGCTCTCCTGTGGAATGGATTCAAGCCCCTGAATATAATTTTAAATGTTTCACGTCACATAAAATCTGTGCATCTGGAATTAAAATAAGAGATTTTGTTGATGGCTTTGAATAAAGTTTAACTGGGTAGGAAGAATAATAAGTAACACATTTATTTAAAAATTCAGTTTTATATGTATATATATTTGAATTATTTGTAAAGTACCTCAAAATGCCGAAGTTGCTACATTATTGCGTACAAGTTGTAGTCAGTTTGTCCACCTTTGTTTCCCACTCTAACTTTTGGTGAACTGAAATTTAGGGTCACCTTGTCTCATTTTAATGAGGGTGGGTGTATTGCTGTGATTTAAATGTGAGGCTAGCACCTGCAAACAATTCCCTATCATGTTTATTACTTCTCAGGAGATTACCTTGTGGCAACTCAGCATTGGCTACATGGCTTCATATTGTCTATGCAGTTGAGCTTGGGCTGCCTTCTTGCTGTATCTGGAAGTACCCATTATGGCATATGGGACCTTTGGCATGTCTGATACAGACTCCCATTTCCTAGTTATGTAATGCTTGTAAAACGCACAATATTTCTGTGGCCTCTGCCTTACAGTGTTGTCCTGAGTGGCCTGAGATTTCCTGGCAGAGACGAGGAGATGTTTCTACAGGATTTTTCTGTCTTTGGTGCACAAGACGCACCAAAATGAGAGTTCCGACTGCTGCCCTGCCGGTTCCTGATTGTGGACCGTGGTTTTGAGGCTGTTTCCGTGATCTCAGTCTGGTCTATATTAAAGGTGCCAGAACTGAGGCCTACTGGCTATGCTGTACCTCTTCATCCTTTCTGAATCACACAAGGAACAGATGTCTGCTGTCACTGATAAAATACCTTGCAGTACCCATCTCTTGTCAAAGGATCAAATATGTGCATGGGTCCCAAAGCTCAGGTTTTGAGCTGGGAGCGCAGAATTTGAAGAACTCTGTTAAGGATTTTATAGTCAACTTGGGAGCTAGAAAATTGAAGTTAACTAAGCTTGTCCCTCAGTGGCAATGTATTTTTTCCCATAATTTGGGATCTGGCACTGCCAGAATGCAAAAGTTGTCAGTCCGTGCTGAATGGGGGCACGTATACAAAGACACCAGAGAAAATGTAGACTGTGGCAAAGGAACTAGTGCTGTGATGTTAGAAGTTCAGTTCAATTTGGTTTTGAAAGCTGCTGTTCTTGCATTTGTGTCTATTCAATTTTACCTTTCCAGGTTTACCACCAGACATTACAAAAGATGAGTTTGTAGAAGTTATGTCAAAGTGTGGTATCATTATGCGTGATCCTCAAACAGAGGAGCCAAAAATCAAACTTTACAAAGACAAAGAAGGAAATCTTAAAGGCGATGGGCTCTGTTGTTATTTAAAGGTTAGTTGTATACTTCTGTTATACCTTTATGGTGATCCTGCAACTGTTACCCAAAAAATAGACCTCCCCTTTGATTCTCTTTTTATTTAAAGTTACTTTATTTTAACTTCTGTGCACTCCTACAGACATCAACAAGACTTATGATAAGTGTGTTTTGATGTGTGTTGCAAATGTTGCTTCTTTGTTAGTCAGAGTTAGTTTAGGTGGGAAGTAGAGGTCTTAAACCAGGATGTTGTCTCTGTTTTTTCCCAGAGAGAATCTGTTGAACTTGCACTGAAATTATTGGATGAAAATGAAATCCGAGGCTACAAACTGCATGTGGAAGTTGCACAGTTCCAGCTTAAGGGGGAGTATGATGCCAGCAAGAAGAAAAAGAAGTGCAAAGATTACAAGAAGAAGCTCTCCCAGCAACAAAAGTGTGTAGCTATTTCTTAAGATATAGTTTGGTTTTTCAAAATTGTGTGAAACTTTTACCTAGAAATCTTACTTTCTTATAAGAAAGGGAAGAGCGTTGTAAAACCAAGTACATTTTTGTGTTTGCTATTCTGCACGCTGCTTTTCTTTTATAAGAACGTTTTGCTTAACACTCAATATATTGCCCGTGGAAAATATGACTAGGCTTGTGTTTTCATTAAATCTGGGGCTGTAAAGCAAAGTATTTATAGGAAATGCATGAAACCTTAATCTTTAAAGCAGTTCAAATCACATGGGAGGGCAGTGCCTAATAAAATGTGGATTTAGATGTCAAGATACCTTTTATATAGGTGGCTTATAGATAACTTCTCAGTTTCATGCTGCTAGGAACCTACCTTTCATTACTGGAGACGAAATAACTGCCAATTCTGATTTAAGAAACATCCAATTAATTTTTTTTCCAACGAATACTTTTAGAAACTGAAGAGATCAACCCCAACCTCTTAATATTGCTTCATTTCATTAGACTGCTGGATTGGAGGCCAGAGAGGAAAGAGGGGAATGTTAGATTGCGGCACGAGCGTGTCATCATCATCAGAAACATGTTTCACCCCAAAGATTTTGAGGTAGGTAAAAATCCATACCTGCCACCCAGCAGAGGGTTATAAACTGTAATCCCTCCATGAAATCTGGGAAAGTGTCACCTCCCTTCCAGAGATGACGAATGAAGTTGGGCTTGTCACAAGCCAGGAAGTATTTGTAGCATAATAGGACCAGCTAAAGTTAGAAAGGATCATTCCATTTTTAGGCTCTTCCTGGCTGGCTGAAGCTCTTGGGCGTCTATCATGTCCGGCAACTTAATTTGCTCCTCCTGTATTAGAAGGCATAATGTTACCATCCCCAATGTGACATGCTCCAAATGCGTTTATCTGTTAATCCCTTTTTTATTTACCAAGGATTGGGAGTTATGGGGCCTGTAGTCTAACATACTTGAAGGTTGCTAGGTTTTCTAGTCCTGGTACAGGCCCACTCAGTTTCTGTTAACATTGACTAAGAGATTCCTACCTTTTAAAGATCACATTTTCCATTCAGTCTGTGCTTTTGAGCATTGATAAAAATGGAACCAAACAAGCGTTTGAATAGTGCACAGTAAATAATTCAGGCAAGATAGTTTGATATCTCACTTTAGTTCTCAGGGTGCTATGATTGTCATGTGAAATTCTTGCTTTCTGAAAGCGTTGGACATGTTTTTAAAATACGCTTTAAAATTTCTTTCTAGGAGGACCCCTTGGTGCTAAATGAAATCCGAGAAGATCTACGGACAGAATGTGAAAAATTTGGTCAAGTAAAGAAAGTCATTATATTTGATGTATGTATCAGAAAGACTCTGATTTTAGTCGGTCCTGATGTTTTGCATTGTACTTTTGAAGCATTCTTCTACAAAAGCTGTAAAGAGCAATTACCACACTACAAGTGGAATTATCAGTTCATTAATGAAGTTTCAAAAGAACCACATCATTGTTAATTTTTCAAAAGTTCATTATTCAGTGTATCACTGGAATAATATGGCTGAGCCCTTATAAAAAAGTTATGTCTGTATTGTGAGCCTATACATAACAACATTTTAAAACTTAAAATTAGAAGTTTTAGAACATTTCCTACGCCAGTGCTGTATTAGATAGTTGAACGGTTTAATCAGATGATAATATGGAAGGATTACTAGGCTTCTAGAGCGCTCAGGTATTCTTGTCATTACGGAGAGAGGTGTTAGGAGAATAGCCCGGGAAAGGTGAAATGTTAGGCAACTTACAATGATTTCAGTATCTGTTTCTTTCTAAAAGTGGCAGTTTAGAACAGAAGTAATTTTATCATGTTTTGTGAGTCCCAGTACTTGTGATTCTGAAGTAGAGCATTTTCTTAAATTTGTGCAATGCCTAGATTTGATTTGATTTGATTTGATTTGATAACTTTTTTCCCCATTTGTTTCTGTAGAGGCACCCTGATGGAGTGGCGTCGGTATCCTTTAAAGAATCCGAAGAGGCTGATGTTTGCAAACAGGCACTCAGTGGACGATGGTTTGGTGGACGGCAGCTCTGTGTGGAAACATGGGATGGTGTAACTGATTACCAGGTATATTTGGCTTAATGAAGGGTTTTTTTAAAAAAAATATGAGTATGAGTAATGAAGGGAGCCAGTTAAGGCCCCAGGCTAGAAACTGGGAGACCGAGTTGTAGTCCTGCCTTAGGGATGAAGCTAGCTGGGTGAATTTGGGCCAGTCCTACCCTCTCAGCCCTAGGAAGAAGAAGGCAGTGGCAAACCACGTCTGAAATCTTGCCAAGAAGAGTGCAGAGATTTGTCCAGGCAGTCGCCGGGAGTCAAGACTGACTCGAAGGCATGATAATTTAATGATTTAAGAAGGGCCTCTGTATGTTTTGAAATCCCTTTTAAAAGTATCGTTCTGACCATAGAACAAAACAAGAGTTTTATGACCTTCCATGCTATAGCTTATGCTGTGGAAGTCAGAGAGATCCTCGTAATGCAGTGTTTTCCTGAAATCACATTTTGACTCAACATCTAAGGTACTGATTATGAAGCAGGAGATACTTTTCCCCCATTCTTCTACAATATTGACAATTACCGATTGTCCATACCAACCCAGGTTGAAGAAACCTCACGGGAAAGAGAAGAGAGACTGAAGGGGTGGCAAGAATTTTTAGGTGATCCTGACCAAGGGCTGCCTAAAGGGCCACCGGGTGCAGATTCTTCAAAAACTGGTCAGCAGCTGGCTAAAGGAGCTCCGCCATCTCAAGACAACGGGGCCTCTGAAGTCGATGCGAAGGCCGAAGCAGCAGAAAGAGGAGGTGACAGCAAAGGAGCCAGTGAAGATGTCACGGCATCCACAGACAGCAGCGTTGCAGACAGCGATGAAGAAGCAGAGGCGTAACGCCACTTGCTGCTTGTAGAAAGCACGATTGCGGGGTACCCTTGATGCCTCTGTTATCCTGTATTCTGACGCAGCTGCAAGCTGCACTCGAATGAATGAAGATAGATATATATATATATAGATATATATATATATGCGCGCACGTTTCTTTGTTAGGGTGTCATCAACATGCTTTTGAGGTATTCCATTAAAAGCAGTATTTAGTTCATTGCGTGCGTGCGTGCGTGCGTGTGTGTTCATATATTCAAGTATGGCTGCGACTGAAGCTGCGTATGTGTCATAAGTTGCCAAGAATCCTGCTGAACTGACCAGCTGTCTTAAGTTATACCTTTGCTTGTCAGTGTTCAAAGTCCATCCACGTGAAGTAGGTACAAACTTCCAATTCCCCTTAACTACACAATAACCTTTAGAAACACAGGTATGAATGCTTTTCAGTGTTTGCTCCAATTTCAGCCCCCCCTTCCAACCTACTAATACTCTCCCTGTATGATATGAATTCTTGCCTGCCTTGGGTGCACCAGTATGTGCTTGCAACAGCTGGTTTTCCTGATATTAGTGATTTTAAAGTAACAGATCATTGAAGATGTATTAGCGCTCTCCATGGCCGAGAGAGAGATTAGAGAGATCAAGCTCTGAAAATGCTATTCTGGTGTGTAAAGTTCCTTGTGATTCATGTCCTTCGTTCATTTAGAAGTTTGATGCTGAGGAAAGCTAGGTAATAAATGGGAAAAAGAATGTAAATAAGATTAATTCTAATCTTCACTTTTTAAAATTCTGATTTGATTAACTCATTGAAAACATGCAGAGCGCATGTGTGTTGGAAGTGTGATTCCCGCCTTGCCCCGGTGTTAACTGTTCAAATATAGTTGGATTTCAAGCATTTGTCAAGACTGAGTATATGAAGCCTGTATTTTTTTATACTGGATTGATTATAGGAGATTCTACGAATAAAATTGTTTTGAGATTCATTCCCAAAATTGTTTCTCAGATTTTTAAACAACTTTTTGTAGATATTAACCACTCAGAAATAGCCCTTTTTAAAATTGCTCCCAAGACTTTCCAAATGCTCTGCCCACGTTTATTTTCTGTGGCCTTATAACTACATATTTAAGTAAGTGATGATTTCATCCATCCCAGATATACTTTAATGGGGAACCTGTGCTTTTGTGACAAATCATAGCATAGATTTTCCCCATTTGCATGCGAGTGTAGGAGATTAGATGCTTCATCCTGAGTTTGCTGTTTTATCTGAATGATTCTGTAGTTTGTAGAAAACTAATTTTTTAAAATCAGGATCTCAGCCCATTGCTTGAGACAGACAATTATGCAAATTATTATTTGCTGTTGACTCCAAATGTAGCAGACTTAGAAGTGGACATTTCAAACTTTATCTCCTTTTGTTGGGAAAGGAGAAGAAAAAATTAGGAGCCTAAACTTACTGTTGATCAATTTCACATGGACGTAGTTGAATGTTACGTCTCATTGGATCCTTTATAGGCAGTTTAGGAATCTGCACTGATGAAAAACAGGCTAACTTGCTAAATAATCTTTTGTAGAATAAAGCTAAGTGCTTAATGTAACCATTTTGTACCTTGAATTTGTGATTAATCCATCTTTTGAAAATATTTGTGTTGCCTTCGAACTGTCTTATAGGTTCTGACCACTCATACCTGACACATTTCCCTTAAAAAAGCTGAGAATTTGAGTAAACCGAAGATGAGTGGTAGAAGCAAATTGCGGTTCTAAAAGGTTTTCATCTGCACAAGTGAAAGACGTGGCAAGGTTTTAATGCACAATCCTGTCCTGGATTTTCTCTTGCTGTTGTGTGTCCTTGTATGTTGGGATGTGTGATGAGATGACAGCGAATGAGGTCATTTAAACTGTTAATGCAAGTTTAGTGAGACAACATTTAGGAACTAGTGTGATAGTTCCAAATAAAATATTTCTGGAATTTAAATTATTGTTCCATTACCAGACTTCTGTGGCCAAAATTGCAGAGGAAAATAATCTCAGATCCAATTAGTATTTACAGTCCTTGAGGATGCAGGAATCAAAACTTAAAATACATGGTTCCCATTTCCAGCTTAATATGTCATTTCTGGGAAAATCTGGCTATTGTTTTTGTCATTCTGGAGAATATACCTGGCTGCCTTCCTTCCAGCTCCTGATTTATGTCTCCTATTTATTTAGCAGCCACTGTGACCTGAATACTCTGCCAGTCCTTGGTATTCCACTGTGATTCCTACCTGCGAGTCTGTAATCAACTTCAGGTGGCATAATTTTGAATCTTGAGCCTACCACGATTTCTCACAATAAGTGTGTGTTGTTTTTTGCCTAGTAAAACATTAATTAGGTTTAATGTTTCAGTGGCAGAATAACACTTGGAATTATTGTAAAGTTTAATATCTACCCTAGTTTTTATACAAACACATTTTATTTCCACAAAGTATTTGTGGGTTTAATCTCATAGAAGAAATAGCAATTGTTACGTAGAACTGGATATTCTGTGAGCATCAGTACAGTACAGTTACCTTATATTTTGTGTGTTCTCACACGATTGCATTGCAAGTATGGCTACTTGAGAAGATTCGATGCATTTAGAGCACCCAAACTTTCCATTTCTTCTGCATTATTCAGTCCATGCAATTGCAAATTAGTTTCCTTACAGCACAATCCTATGCTATTTATTCAGTGATAAGTGCCTTTGAGTTAATTTGGATTTCTTACAGTTAAGACTGGTAACAAATAGGATTTCTTATTTAAATTAGTACTTCTGTTAAATAGGGCCAAGTCTAAATTAAATCCAGTTCTTCCTCTGCTGGTGTAGAATTACAGGAAGTCGTAATACATTTGCCCTTAATTTTTACATTTTTGCCATAATTATCAAAGTCCTTCCCAGCCTGGTGCCATGCTGATAATTGTCCAAGACTTTCTTCATCACTAACTGGTGCCACCAGTATTTGTTATAACACACCCAGGTAAGGGCTTCGTACCCAGCGTTCTGCCACTAAAATCTCTGCAGACGACAGTATTTATGCTGAAAGCAGCGAGGTCTCCTGAGAAACACGGCCGAAGAGCTGTTGCAACCAATCCAGGAAACATCAAGTCCGTAACTTTGTTCCTTAAATCAAACCTGGTTTATGTAGAGCTCTGATTCTACCTTTTACTTGATTCCACCCTTTACTTACTTCATTAGATCATAACAAAGTTGCCAAGGGCACGTTCAGCCTTAGCTCTTTGCTGGATACCTAGAACTGTTTCAGAGATGGTAGAGAAAGGATAAAGGAAAATGTTGGACGTGTAGACCAGTGTTTTTCAACCTTGGCCACTTTAAGATATGGCTGGCTGGGGAATTCTGGGAGTTGAAGTCCACATATCTTAAAAGTGGCCAAGGTTGAGAAATACTAGTGTAGACACAAATAGGAGATCATAAAAATGAAGATAAGGTTTTATAATTCAGAGTTTCAGAGCCCAGCTTGTTTAGCAAAGGCAGCTAAACAGAATGCTTCTAGTTCCATATATTCTGTTTGATTTCATTTGACAAGCAAACTATCACAAAGTAGAAGACTTTTCAACGATCTTGATAAACTGGGCTCTGAGATGCAAACTCAGGACTTTGAATCCCCTCTCTTACCAGTTCTCACAGTAGTGTGAGCCAACCTAATTCTCACTTCCTGAACCAAAATGCAAACTGGAATGTAGTTATAAGTGTGCTTTTTCTGAATTTTGCTCTGGAATTCTCTAATCTCAAAAAGTACGTGCGAATGAAAGTAACATCCCAAAATGAATTACATTGGAGAAAATTACTTAGATACATTAAAAAAAACACTCCAAGAATACATATTGGACAAGTTGGACAAACACACCAAGTAAAAGCTAAAATTCACCAATTCGTGTGTCTCTTGAAATGTAAGATACTTCACCAGGCAGTTGCCAGGAGTTAAGACTCACTTGAAAGCATATATATAATATATATATATATATATAATATAATACATGAGCACTAGAATTAGAGGCAAGTAGCAAATAATTTTACAATCTAAATGAGGAACCACATTGGGGTGGGGGAGGCGCGAGGAAGTCAGGAAGAAAGTGTTAAAAGTGAAATGTGCTGTGGCCTTTGCTGCAATAATTGCACAGATCACCTGTGAAAGGAAAGCTGGATTTTTTTTTTTATTCTACTCATGTCCATCTCGTGATACCAGGAACTGTTCTTAAACCTGGAGACCCGTCCCTTGGCTTGGGCACACACCACTGTTGCCAGATATCTTTTACAAGCACCCTGAACAGCCCTTTTTATTGTCTTCTTTCCTGAAACCTCTAAACCTGGTTGACTTGTCAGGGTACATTTCACACATTCCTGCTAGCGAGCCTGAAGGATACGCCTAGTTCACTTGCTGCTGGAGGGGTAGAAAGCCGCTGGTACGGTCTTGCACTCTCCTCCTTGCTTTGGAGTTCCTACAGAAGGCATTGGTAGCAGCGCTGGATTCGGGGAATCACAGCATGAAGTGAACTAAGGTAGATTCTCTGTAGACCAAAGGTATGGAAGATGGTATGGGAACAGCCTCTGAGTTTCTCTCTTTCTCAGATGTTTGGGGGAAATCTCAAAGCACTGTAATCCAGGCAAGGGATTAGGTGCATCTCATGGAGGAGAAGATATCAGGAGATGCAACATGTTTAGTTTCTGGAAATTATTGACATATTGAGATGCAGTAGTTTAGCAAGGTTTTCTGGCTTATAGTTTCCAATGAATGATATTGTTGAAATTTTAAAAGTTGGGGTATTCCTGTCTGGCCCTGAACCAGTTCCTGTGTATCTCTTTGGCATCCTATCCTACTCTAATTTGATGTTATGAATCTTGGTTTAAAATCAAGTATTTTCTACAGATTGAAGCCCACCTATCTTTGTTCTATATCTGAAAGTAATATGAGCTGTAGAGGGAGACAGCAGAGGGAGGTGGTCATTCTGTGGACATCTAGAATGGAACTTCTGGTCATTGTGGAAAATAAGATGCTGGCTCTTACCCCCAGTGTTGAGGAAGCTACCTTAATGTTCAAAGCTTCTGGAACTTAAAAAAAAAAATTCTGCTGCCATCACTCACTTTCTGTGTGAACACTATTTTTATCTCAAACATCAGTTGGGAAATCAGAAAGATAATTACTTGGAGGAAACTGTCCTTCAAAGTCACATGTCTCCAAATCCAGGCTACGTTTTCCCCAAGATGTGGACTCCGGCCATGGGCATGGAGAGTTTTGTCATCCTTGAAGAACTTGATTGCCTCTGTGGGTTTGCTTGCCTTTCAGACGTGCAACTAAGAAGACTTATTAGGTATTTTTGGTGAAGGGTGAGTTCTGGAGTCTGTGAGGTGTCACTTAAAGATTGTTTAGGCTTCCCATGCTAGGTTGCAAGTCCTACTCATTGGCTGTGTTTACGCAACTTGCTAAGCCATAAATCATGGTTTACAAATCACGATGACCAAAATGCCAGTAATCACAAGGGCTTAATATGTTGGCCATTAAACTCACATATACTTGGTTTGGTGGGTCTTTGCATGTTGTGTGAGTCCTAATAGTTCTTGAGAGTATTAAAATAGGGAAATCTGTTCTAGAAATGAATGTGGTAGCCAGGAAGGACAGTACCACAACTTCAGTTGTTAAAGTGCCCCAATTAATCATAGAATTATAGAACTGTAGAACTGGAAGGGACCACAAGGATCATCTAAATCAACCTGTCCTGCAGTGTGTAGGACAATCAGTTCAACCATCCGTGAAAGGTGGCTGGCCAGCCTCTCTTTAAAGCCTTCAGAGATGGACAACCCACAACCTCCATAGGTGAACTGTTCCACTGTGTGTTCCATTGTACAGATCTTATTATAAGGACATTTTTCCTTACATGTAAGTGAAATTGTGGTAGCCTCAACTATACCAGCTATTTCTGGTCCTTGTTTTTGTGCAAATAGAAAATATCTCCTGAGCATCTTCTCTCTGGAACCTTTTACATACCTGAACACTGATCTCATCTCTCCCCTCTGTCTTGTTTTCTCCAGGTGCAACATCCCAAGCATAAACTCTGAGTAAACTCAGCAGTAATCTTGGGGAAGGGGGAGCAGGAGATAATCAGTACCGTGGACTCAACATCACCGTCAACTCCATGTACAACTTTCTTGTGTCACCTTTATTTTTAGGCCCTGACAGATATTTCCAGGTATGGAAGAGACAAAGAATAATTCCACAAAGCTGAGCAGAATCAAACAGCCAGTGAAAACAGAATGGGGAGCCCATTACATGGTGTTAACCTACTTCCAAGGAGACACTAATAGCATGGTGGATGAACATTTCTCTAGAGCTTTGAGTGTCACCAAAAACCCGCAGGACCTGAGTAGAAACAACAATGCTGAAGATGGGATTATTAACAACGGTGAGCTTTTCGCCCATGGCTGGTTAACTTACTTAATAGATAGCAACTCGCGTGACAAAGAAACGTGACTCCTTATTGACAACAAACTTTTCCAGGTGTAATTCTATTGATGCTTAACAAAACCTGTTGGCTGCTTGAAGGACAGGGATTAATCTGAGCTGTGACTCAGAGGTTTTTAGTATCCTCCTGAGTTCTCACAGTCTTTTACACACTATGTGCCTGGGAAATGGGGGTCGAGAAATCTGAAAATCATCCCCCAAACCAGCCCAAGATATGTTGCTCTCTGTGGTAAAGAAGAAGGTGGAACCCATTCCCTATGTAGAAGAATATTTCTTCAACGCTGGCCCTGCCATAGCTTTCTCCACCATACCTGAAAGCCAGTCCAGAAGTGCAGAACAGGCTCTGTGGATCATGCTTAAAAGATGGGATGGGTTGGGTTTAGAAGAAATTTCCAAAGACTCTCCACTTCTGTCCCACCTAAAGCATTATCCCTGGAGCCAATAATTCCAGTTACGTCGCAATGCCCAGGTCTACTCCTAAAATAATTTCTGCCATACCCAAAGGTCACCTGATAAGAGATTAGCCTCACTGTACCTTTCATATTCCTCCACCCTTTTATGCCCCATTTTTTTCTAAGCCTGCTATGAGGCAAACTCAGACTTCCTCAGAGAGGGATTACATTTCAGATCAAAGGATACGTGCCCAATCACCCCATAGGAAGCTGATGAATATGTGAGCAGTTGTTTAAAAAATGCTTCTGCAAAAAGAAAAACATTGAGAGAAACATTAGGGATTACAAATTACTTGATTTTTGCTGCTGTTCTTTTGAGTTGGGTTCTACTCTGCCTTTGGTCTAGAACAGTGTTTCTCAACCTTGGCAGCTTGAAGATGTGTGGACTTCAACTCTCAGAATTCCCCAGCCAGCAAGGAGTTGAAGTCCACACATCTTCAAGCTGCCAAGGTTGAGAAACAGTGGTCTAGAAGGAATCTGTGGTGGTTTATATTATAAAGTAGAGCCTGGGGCAATTTCTTAGACCCAAGATCTGCTGGGTGGTGACTGGGGGCATGTGCATGGCAACACATGCCACAGCCCAGCACCCCAGGCCAAACTCCAACACACAACTCCTTGAGTTATGGTCTCCAAATGTCGCTGCACGGCGATGCCCAGCAGCCACAGTGGCCAATGGGAGAAAAGCAATAACTGCAGATCAAGTTTTTTCATTCCTGCGGTAACCAGTCCCATGCCGAATGATTACTCTTCTGGGTCTTTTCCCCCTCTCGGAAAGAACATTATTTTTGTAAGTTTATCGACACGTCTTGCTGCAAACTCAAGTGCGGCAGGCTACGGTGAAGTGGGCAAAGCTACTGTACTGAAGGCAGGTATTAGTTTGTCGCCGTCCTCATACCTGCCCTTTGAATCAGGTGGCCTTTTTCCGAGGCCATGGTCTCCCCTGTTTTCCCACGAGTAATTTACCTGTCAATGGAAAGAGGTGATGCTCATCCCCCTGGAGCTTGAATGCCTCTGCTTGCATTTTCTGAACAGAAAACCACGGACCGCCCCATGAGTGGGGCCTTTCACCCCACTGGGCCAAGCCCTATTGTGCGTCCTCCCCTTTGAACCTGTGTGCTTCTGACAAGAACGCAGCTGCTCCCGTGATGGACCTCTACCAGCCCTCCGTTCTCCAGGGCACCTCTCCAGCGGCAGCTGAGCTCTGGCCCTTGGCTTCTGGGGGCGATCCGGGTTTGACCACCGTTTCGAGGTACCCAGCCTCTCACCTGCACATGGCTCAGGGTGGCATGTCAGATGAGAAATACAGTCCGCTGTTAGGCCTCTTGGAACAAGAAAGATGTCCTCGACCCATCCAGGAGCCTGCTGATTCTCGATCAGCTTGTCTTACTGGTTCGGCTAGTTTGCAAAATGTGAGCCAGAGGTAAGTCTGTCCTGGTTTATTTTTAATCCTCTAGTGCTTTCACGATGGGGAAGAGGTAGATGGTGTTTTTCGAGAGGTAGAAACCGTGTGTATGTACAAGTGTGTGTGCACTGTTAATGAAAGGACCGAAAATGAAGGTTTAGTGATGGAAAAGGAAAACTGGGAAATGTCATTTGTTTCTTCCAGGTTTCATCATGTGTGGCTGATTAAAAATCTCCTGGGATATTTTTTGTTAACATACCCAAACTGAACTTCAAATAATTTTTTTTAAAAAGTGCAAAACCCTACATTTTTAAGAAGAGCTCCAAAAACGAATGCTGTGCCTTGAACTATTTTAGCTTGTTATAGTTAACGTCGAAGACTAACTGACTGATATCAGAAATAAGCAAACTCTCGCGTAGGTGTATCCGCAGAGGGGAGGAAAATATATCAAGATGGTAGCCATGCCTGGAAGTTGCAACTGGCATTTTGACTCTTTTGACACATATATCCCCTGTGGAGGCCCTGGGACATTAATGGGAATAGTGAAGAGTTCTAGACAATGAACCTAAAATGCCACAGCAACTATGGAAAGGCAGCTTGATAGTCCACCAAAAGTTTTTAAATTATTTGCCTAATTAATTGACAAAGCATTTTGACATCATCATCATCATCATCATCATCATCATCATCATCATCATCATCATTGTCGTTGTTGTTGTTGTTGTTGTTATTATTATTATTATTATCCTGTTCATCCTCCTATCCCTGATGTTATATTTGAATATTATCCACTTGTTCTCATTTGTGTTTTCTAGGTATCCCTGCTAATGGCCAATTTGTGCTTTTAAAAAATGGACCTATTTGCTTATTATTTCTCCCCAAAAGACTTTCTGGGGACTTTTGAAAATAACAGGAGCTGTAATTAAGAAAAGTAGTCAAGTGGCAGTGAGCCCTCCACCTTCCCTGACCACCTATTTTTTTCACGTGCTTTTATTTTCATTTCTGGAACGGGTACGAAGAGATGCTCCCGCGTCTGCCTCGACTTTTGCTCTGTGGCGTGCAGAAATCCAATCCCACGGAAAACTCCCCGTCTCTAGCTTTCAATTCCAGCTGAAACCCCCCACCTCTGTCCTCCTGGGGACTCCTAATATTTGGGGTCTCCAGGATCTGTTCTGCTCCTGCAGACGTTTGAATAGTCAAAGAGCATCTTCAGCCACCTTATTCGCCTGCAAGTTTCCATTCACCTGATACTTAACGTCCCCTCAACGATCAGTTTCACCTGATACTTAACGTCCCCTCAAGGAAAAAAATCAACAGGATGGGACTGGATTTGCACAAAGGAAAGGAGGAAAGTCGTTTCTTTTTTCCCCAGCAGCTTAGTTAAAAAGGGTCAGGTAGTTGAACATTTGCTGCCCCCAAAGTGAAACCTGTGCATTTAGCATGCTGGCTGGGGAATTCTGGGAGCTGAAGTCCACACGTCTTAAAGTTGCCAAGTTTAAACAACACTGATTTAGGCAATGCTATGCAATGAACGTAAGAAACTTGGTGGTCTGCTTTTGGAGAAGGTTGTTTCTGAATTCTCAGACGCGAGCCAATGGTTTTTCCCAACTTTGTTAGGAATTTGAATATATGCTTCAGAAAAAGAATATCGTCTATTTCTTCCCAGAATTAGAATATTCATCTTTCTCCCCCCGCCCCCAGTTAGAATATTCATATTTTTTCCTTCCCAGGAGTAGAAAAAGGCACTGTGGTTGGATCTCCTTGATGGAAAATACACAACCAGCACTTTACTTACAAGAATGGGGAGATATTCCCACATTTGCTGCACTTGCTTTGCGATATTTTTTCCCCTGGGCCCTGTATTTGCCCCTCTCAGTCTGGAAGACTCGACACATATTATTTAAGGTTAAGCAACCACCATCTGGTGTAGCGCATATATACATATCTGTACTTCCATTCCTCTCCAACGTTACAGTATGGTATTATTTTTCTTGGCCAGCATAGAAGGAGTTTGCCATTTCTTCAATTTCCTGGTCTAGGCTAGGGAGTGTCCCATCCAAGGACTAACCAGTCGTGATCCTTCTTTGCCTATCCATGATCAGCCATGGTCAGCCAGGTGTTGCCATGTAAATGCTCTGCAAATTCTGTGAATAAAATGTGTTCCTCTACCAAAAATCGCAAGGTGAGTTTGTTCCACTCTCAAGACATACCTCAGCATTTAGAAATCAATTTAGAAATGTGACATCCACTTTTTTTAAACACCCAGTCACAGCCATCATTGTCATCTACCCCCTGAAAATGATGCAAGGTCATAATTTACCCTCTTCTGTTCGTAAAGCCAGCTCTGTTCAAGGGTATCCTTCATTCTCCTTCACCAAGATTAGTCTTGATGCAGATTTAATGCACCCAATTCTCGTCCTAACAAACCGTACCACGGAGGGAAATTCAAGCATGAAGCAGGAGAAGCGAATAACAGGTAAGGGAGCCCGGGGTACACTCTTGAAACTATAGTTTGGAGATGGGAAAACGGTTGTTTTTGAGTCGAATATCAGTTTAGAAATAACATAAAAATAGTGTGCAGGCTAGTAGCTGCCACACGATGGCAGCAAATCTCATAATTTGGCTGCAGATCACCATCAAGAAGACGCGGGCATGGAAGGATCCATGCCCAAGATGCTCTATTAAGGGCATTCTTCAGAACGTACATACAATTTTGCCACTGGGAAGCTAAATCAAATGGGCGAGAGACATCCCAGGGCCCATTAAGAGAAATCTGTGGCTTTCTTCCCAAATAATTCCGCTCTTGGCAGTCAAAAGGGTGTTGCTCATATTAAGAACATCCCCCTCCCTTTTAACATCATAGACCAGACACCGTTAGAGGAAGTCTGTGATGCGTCTATTCAGACCAATGTTGTCTATACTAGTCCATGGCCTCTCAAGAGAAGAAGGTTTCCCGTTCCTCACCAGGTGATCCTTCGGTGGCTTAGTGGGTTGTGCAAACCCAGACTTATTTGGTTAGTTTTCAGTTTGGGGTATTGTGTGAACCTGGAGAATGAGTTAACTCAGCAGACAGTTAAATGGGTTGCACTTCCTGATGAGCCTTTGTGTGGCTTCTCTTCTTTGGCACGCATGTGGAGATCTTTCAGGTGTTACGCCAAGCATAGGGCAACCTGAGAGGGGTGTCCGCACATTAGAAAAAACAGGCAGGGCTTCAACCACACTGCTGTGGCCACCATCGTGACTCTTTGGCCCTCACCCTGTGGACATCCCTGGTGATGTAGGTGGAAATCCCTGGTTTCAAAAGGTTGAGTAAGGATCTAATCAAAATGCAGACATGTGGCAGCGGCAAGGGCTGACTTTGGCTGCATGGAATGGGAAAATCTGCAATCGTATGACGCTGTGCATTTTTCGTCTGGCACGAAATAGCAGAGGAATGCATATCTGCTCTGGTTTGATGCCGGTTTCTACTTCAGGGTCAGTGTCCACACCACAATTCTAGCCTAGTTTAACTGGCTGAGGGAAGGACAAGACAGAAGTCACCGTCTTCCCATGCCAATTGGGTTCTCACACCCAGGTTGCCTCATGCAGGGAAAATGCAACCCACTCAGACTGAGTGTATTTGCAAAACAAGCTTAGGCTGGTTAATGAATTCTGAGTTTGCACCAGATGCAAAACCACAAAATAGCTCATTCAAGTTAACACTAGCCAAGCTCAATGCGGTCTTTGAATCCGGCTGCACGGTTTTTCTCTCCCTAGGTTAAGCGTGTTGTTTTGTGAACACAGCTATAGCTCCAAGGGGAATTCAGCCAAATTTAGCATTGCATGGGAATGCAACAGCTTGATCTTTATCTAACCTGAGGGAGTGAGTTGTATGAATGCAGTGTGTCTGCGGGTTGTGAATTTGAATTTTGACTGGCAGATTCCAATTCTGTGGAATCTGAGGGAGAGAAAGTTATGGGGCCTGATGGCTTTTAACCACCCTCTTGAATGTGTCATTCCCAGCACTATCTTCAAAGGGGCAGAAGGTATCTGAATATAATCTGAAGGCTGCCGGCTTGTTACAGCATTCAAACAGAAACATTGGGATTGGGGTAATTTTCTAGCCTTGCCCAATACGTATGGACAGCCTGAGAAAAATTGCATTTAGAATGGATTCTCCAAGGTCGAACTGGAGCATTTTCTTGAGCTGCACCCCCAGATCTGCTTGTTAGAGCAGGGTACACCTGTTCTCTACCTTCCCCCTGATTTTTTATTACTTTATTCAGATTCTCTCCAGCACTGATTCTGTCCAGCACTGCCATTCCCTGCAGTCTGAAGCAGAAAAATCTCTCTTCCTACCTTAGGATTCTTCCACTTTATCCTTTCCTATTTAGTTTCTATAGTGGCACTGTGTCCCAAACTCTGGAGAGGTGAAGGGACATAAGTCTCTTCTTTGGAAGAACATGTCCTTGCCACATCTGGAGAAGTTAACTTTTAGAATGGCCTCTTCCCCAGTCTGGGGTCCTTCAGACAGACAGAGGACCTTCTGCCTGTTGGAGGATGGCCGTGTGACCATCCTCCATTTGTTTCTGGAAAGGATAATTCTTTGGAAGGAAGATTATTGCACCATCTCCCTTCCCTTCCCTTCCCTTCCCTTCCCTTCCCTTCCCTTCCCTTCCCTTCCCTTCCCTTCCCTTCCCTTCCCTTCCCTTCCCTTCCCTTCCCTTCCCTCCATTTATAGAGCTGCCAGTCACAGCAGTGACTCTGGGTGGTATACAAAGATTAAAACCATCATAACAGTATAAATTTATGACTCCCCCAGTTAAACAATAACCCCCCAAAGAAAACCACATCCCAACTGAACTCGCCTGACCTCCTGGCCCAAATGCCAGGGAAAACATTAACAGGGTCGGGACCATCCAGATCTCTGGGGGGAGGCTGTTCCATAGGGCAGGTACAGCCAGAGAAGGCACAACTCCGGGATCCAACAAGACTGCATTGTTGATGGAAGGGAGCCGGAGCATGCCCTCCCTGCTAGACCAGGTGGGGTGGGCAGAAACAATGGGGTAGGCCAACTAGTGAAGGGGTTGACAAAATGATTCACACCAAAGCAAGCTGACTGGAAGGGAGCGATGTTGGGGCAATGAATCAGGGAGAGACACCACAAGGGCTTTGGGTTGATGGGTGCAGATTTCATTCTGGAATGAAAGGGAACCCTTAGCTAAGCACCTGATTTCTTACAAATTGCTCTCAGTTTGTTAGTGTTCCTATTCTCAACACCGAGTTGGAGAATTGCTACCTTGCTGCAGATCCCCATTCCAATGTCCCGCCTGCAGTGCAGACGCAGACAGTGCAGCTGCATGTCAGGTTCAGCCCAGGAAACTCCAGGAGACAGTACAGATTCAATCCAGCAAGGTTTATTTGGCTTCACACCATTTACAGAATCTTCTCGGACTGAGATCAGTTCCCAGGCTCAGTAATCAACATGACTAGCATTCCTCAGGGAGGGGCCATTCTCATCCTCTTATCTCTCCCCGCTCCTCTGGGGATGAGAGCACATGTTTCACTACCCTTGCTCTATCTCTCACACTGCATTTGGGAAGCGGGCGGGAAAACCCTCAGGTGGGACCAGCAAGACTTGCACAAGGAGGCAAAACAGAGTGAAGAAAAGTTGTCTACTCAGCAACCACATCCTTTCCTCAGCCCTTACTCCCCGGCAAACAGCAAACCATCTTTGCTACTGCAAACACTTGGGAAGCTGGTAACTGTTTCCATACCATGCGGAAGTCGCAGCGCCTTTGTTTGTGCGATCTGCTCATCAGCAGAAAACATGCCATAAGTAGGTTAGCAAGCACCCAGACCTCCAGTTTCCGATGGCTATCCAGTGGAAACGTTTTGAGTTGCCCTGACGCCCGTGAGGGACATAAAGGAGACGGCGCTGCTCAAATGGAGCTCCACGGGATTCAATAGCACCCTCTGAGACTTCATGCGGCGATCTAGAGAAAGGTTCCACTGATGTCCACTTCCCAAGCAGCCCAGCAATGATTAAAAGCTGTTCTAGATTTTCCAGTCCACTGAAAATCAGGATCCTGTTTGCACCTTTCATATTAACACATTTTATTAAAAGGCAGAGGCTTTCATGAGCTGCGGCTCAGTTCATGTCTTTATGCCTTTTAATAAAATGCGTTAGTCAAGAAAGGTGCTACCTTACTAACTGCTTGTGATTTTCTGCTGCTGTACTGTAGACGAACACGGTCTCTTCCTACGATGTCTACAAGCTAGTAGACATTGTAGGAAGAATTTGCACATAGAAAAAAGTGGAGATCCATGTATATGTGTGGAACTTGGTCCTACATTTCCAAAATAATATAAAGAACGTCTTCTTTGGCAAAATTCATGTGACATTTCTGGAAAGGAGGAGGAGAAGAAGAAGAAGAAGAAGAAGAAGAAGAAGAAGAAGAAGAAGAAGAAGAAGAAGAAGAAGAAGAAGAAATAACAACAACAACAACAATAATAATAATAATGAAAAAAGGGTAAGTCTGATAGACATGCCAGCTGAAAATAGAGTTAAACAAACATTGGAAAACACTGTTCAACACTCAACATTTTATACAAACACACCCGCACAGCAAGAGCCAAGACGTGTTTTGTTACCTAAAATCCTGTGGGTGTGGTAGATGGCAAGACCTAGCAAAATGAACCAATCATATCTCATATTCTGACACTGAAAATGAATTCTTGGGTGGTATTTTGCTAACACGAGTCATGTCTGAGATCCCGGTTGACTCACTGTCGCTTTGGAAAAATGTGCGCTTTTCCCCTTTCTCAGTAGTTTTCATAGCCCTCTTCAAAGCTGGTTTATAACAGAACAGAAGCAATGTCAGTCATTTGCACCTCACTAGGAAGGGACTAGGAAGGGTGGGGTGGTGGGATTCAGATTCGCGATTCCAGGTTTTACGCAAAAAGAGAACAAGATGAAGGGACCCTCACTGCACAAAACTCCAAGCACGAAAAAAGGCAGGGCTGCGAGTAATGAATGCCATTTCCAATACCTTGCACGTTGGTGACAATATCTGTGCAAGGGAAATAAGGTGCTGAATGCCTTTTTTTTTCTTTAGAAAAGCAGAGATAGCAAAAAAAAAAAAAAAAACCAACCCAAGCAAACCCAGAGATAACAAAACCTGGGTTCTGAGTAGCTTGATCACGAAGCATCAAAGATTTCCCTTGATAAAAAAACTTATTTTTGTTTCTCTGCCACCATCTAGTTCTTTGGAATCTAAGATTGGATGGAAGTGACAAAGACAAGGGTAAAAAAAGTTATGTACCCCCGCTCAAAAAGGCAATATAGAACTGAATTATTAACCCTCCTTGCCAGCATTATTTTCCTCTCCTAAATTAAATTTTTTTTAAAAAGCTGCAATTCATTTTAGCAATTGTATGTCTCTGTGGGGAGGAGGCAGAGAAGAAAAAGAGGAGAAAAATTGGATATAAGCACAGACGACTTCTTTCAGATAAATTATATAACATCGATGGAAACATTTCTAGCAACTTGGAAACAACAAAATGAAACCATCAGCGCTTCCAGTCCTTTGAGTTTATTGCAATGGAATTGTTGCAACGGAAGAATGATGTGTCAAAGGTTTGTGTCAGAACAAGTTTGGATGACAATCTCTTCAACAGCTTTGATCAGCGGGCTGCAGAAAATAATGAAAATGGAGATTGTGGCACCTTGGAAAGCTTATCTGGAATGGAAAAGTTGACTTTGGGTTATAGTTTTTCTTAGAGTAACTGAAATGAGCGAAACGTCATAATGAAATAACTGCGTTTAGAGGTCTCAACCGGTAGAAATGGGATTTTTCCAAAGCATCAGTGCAAACGAAAGTCACTGGCGGATTCCCCCACGGCAGGACTGTCCTCTAATTAATATATTCTGGAAGAAGAAAGTATATAAATTTGCCTTCGTGATTTACGCCTGTAGGCCCACTTCCAAAGAGGCGTAGTTGTTTTAACTCAGAGTTCATGCTTTACTGTGCATTATCTCAGTGGGTTATTGAACTTTGTTAAACCAACCGATGACTAAACACGATGTTTGAAAAACTACTGCATGTGTCAAAATGTTCCCTTTCATTACAAAGGACGGGGACCAGTTTTTTGAATATCAGACATTTTCCCACCATGAATGAAAGTTATTTTTACATTTGCCTAAAAGAACAAAATCTTCTCTGCGCCTTTCAGATACTAGAATTCAAAGTTCTCCCATGAAAAGGGACCCAGTTGCTTTTATGCCCATCTTGAGGTCTTTCCATGGTCATTGTTCAGGGGATCAATATTCTCTGTAATTATTTTTGATTTCACCCTAAGGTTATCATAGCCAGAACAGAATTTTTTGAAATAATTTTTATTGTTTTTTAAATTAATAACAGAAAAAGAAAACACAAAAATAATAATACACTATCAAGGAGAAAAAAAATTAAAAAGTGCTATTATGAAAAAGTGACAAAGATACGACAAAGAAAATTAAAAAATTAGCATAGTATATCATTGTAACAGTAAATAGTTACAAATCTATATATATTTAACTAATGCAAATATTATTCAGATACTTATATATTCCAATACATTTACGTGACTGTCATTTTTTTAAACTACTGTATTTTGTATAAATGAGTCCCATATTTTATTATATTTGTTCATACAAAGTCTAAATCTATAGGTAATCCACCTATAAGTGGCAAGCGCAATCAGGTCTTCAACCCATTGAATAAATGGGGCCATATATTTATCTTTCCAATGTTGCAATATCAGACTTTTGTCCATATTAAGGGCACGGAAAATCCATTTACATTGTCCAGTTGTCAAGTTCCATGTACTTAGGTATATAGTTCAAAAGAAAATTATCCTCTGAAAATTTTAGATTTTGCCGCATCATCACATTTATACAGTCCACTACTTTCTCCCAAAACTTAGTAACTATAGGACATTGTAAAAACACATGCTTTAAAGAGGCATTATCCTTATTACATCTCCGACAAAATGCTATTTTTGACAATCCTTTTCTATACCAGCGTAATGGAGTCCAATAAATTCTAAATATTTTTTGTTGTATAAGTAATAGTTTTGACTTACCATTGACACTCTTGATATAGAAGTTAAAGCCAAAACAGAGTGTCAGACTGTGAACTTATTCTTTACTTTGATGCTTTAGAACAGGGTTCTCCAAAGTGGTCAATATTGACTCCCGAGGGTCAATGGGACTATCCAAGGGGATGCTGCTGTTGTTGTCTGTAGTACTATTAAAGTAGTATTTATTAATTTTTTTTCATATAATAAATGTTTGGGGGTCTATGAACAACCTGATAGTTCATGAAAGGGTTGATGAGCTGAAGAGTTTGGGGTTAGGGTTAGGGTCTAGAAAGAGACCAGTCGGTAAGAGCTTCACTTGTAAGCTTTCCAGAGGAATCCTGCTGGACTAGATGAGTTTTTCTCAATGAAATACGTTGGCACTTAGCAGCTGAGGACACCAGGTAAGTTGGGGAAGGCTGGAATAGGTAGACTTTTGGCTTAATCCAGTGATTCTTTTGATATTCTTGTTTTCCTCTGTTCAGAGAAGCAACATTCAAACTGGTTACTGTGTTGTAATTAGTTCTTCCTCTCTTTGAAGCTGGAAGGAGGAAGAGAAGAGGGGGCACTGTGAAAAAGAGTTAGAGTGGAAGAAAGAATCCACGGAAGAGGAACCCAGGAGTGATTTTCTGATACAACCTTAAGTAATAGCATTGGGTTCAAACAATTACTTTGCTTCATCGTTGTTGTGGAAGAGGAGGGTCAACACCCACCACTCTGCCCCCCCCCCCCCCCCCACAGAGTGGAAGATGTAGTTTGTTCCTCAGGAAGTTGTGGGCTGGCGCACACTGTGCAGAAAAAGTGCCAAGATAATATTCATGGTAGTTTCACCAGAACTTTGGAAGGTGCAGATACATGGAGCAACCAAGGGAGCCTTATTCCCCAACAAACTTGCGACCGGTTGAGCCAGTGCCAATGGTCACCATGAAGACCTTCCTGGGTGTGATCAGTGTCTTTGTTATCGCTCACTTTGTGGTGACTGTCCTTTATATTTTGCACCTTCACATGAAGTTAGACAAGGTAAGCCCAGTTTCTTTATACAGAAGATCTCAAGGATGGGTTTTCATGGCTGGGAAGGCAACTACAGTGGACCTCAGGCTTAATTACGTGACGTCAAAAGTTTATTCTGGTTTATGGGGTGGTGGTTAACATGTTGATCTTGGACTGGGGGTACCAAGGATCAGCTCCCATCTAGCTATGCAAGGTTGCTTAATGATTTTGAGTCAGTTATTCTTCCCAGCCCAACCTTACTCACTTGAGAGTTGTGGGAACACATTGGAAGAAAGAATCCTGTGTATGTTGTCCTAGCTCCTGGAGAAAAGACAGATATAAATCTAATGGATGGATGGATGGGTCACTCTTGATTATTCTCATTCCATTGAATGGAAGGAAGAGAAAGTGCATTCAGAGAAATTTCGAAGCAGAACATTTGAGGGGAGTTTTCCTGGCTCTGCTGTGGGGTTTTTAATTGCAAGGAAGGTGCGCTTGAGTGGGGTGTGTCTTTCATTCTCTCTCCATCCATCTCCAGCCTCCCTGGCTTCCCACACATCCATTCAATCCCAAGAGAAGACCTTGGGAGTTTGCTCCTCCCAGAGGGCTTGTTCCTACTGGAAACTATGGCCAGCCAGGGAGGCTTCACAAGGATGGGAAGAGATGGAGCTGGAAATAGCCCCTCCCCCACCTGCAGCCTCCTTGGCTTCTCATGCTTCCATTAAATCCCAAGAGAACATTTTGGGAGAGAACTTCTGCCACTGAGTTTTTCCTTGTTTCCTTCCTTTTTTAACCAAGGGAGGGCAGAAAAGCTGCAGAGTCATGGAAAAATAGGTAATAGGAACAAATAATCATAACCACATCCTCTCCTACCTTGGAACCTCAACCAAGGAAACTCAAAAATGTCTTTCAAAGAGAATGAAGAGAATGGGGCAGCAAAAGAGAACCATCCAATTTGGGGCAAACCAGAGGGCTGACTTGGAGAGAGTATTAGGCTGATGAAGTTAATGGATCATAAAGGCAGCCTATTGTTACTCCAATATCCATCCTTCCCAGCCTATGGGAGCCTTCAGGAAAGGATACTGGGTGTTGGAGCTCCTACATGCGAAATGCACCCCTTTGCAATTGATCAACCACTCCATTTTATTTCAATCAATTCAATATATTAGCAGGCTACGTAAAAACGTAACTAAAACAAGCAAACAGCGGCATTCCGACCAGCATCAGCCATTGTCTCTTTGACACTGCAACAACATGAAATGCAGCTACCATGTTGGTGAGAGTTTTGAATAGGAGAGAAAGAGGAAAGTGGTGCTAAGCTGCAGGACTCTGTTTAACTCAGCCATCATGAGTCCCTGGTTCTTCCTTTTCCCAGTTCTGTGACAATACAGTAGGCACGACCAAGGGTGCCTTGAATTATCTCAATGCACCCAACACAGCTAAAGTATCTGATAAACCGACTCCTTCTTCCTAAAGAAAGTGAATCCGGCTTCTGTTTTCCCCAAATTTCTCCAATGCAATGCGAGTTACACAAAGGAACCACTGATGAACAACTGCATCTTTAACATGGTTCCAACACAGGTGGTTACAGAGGGAGGTTTAACCATTAAATGGTTTTTGATTTGCTGGCTAGATCCAGGGAACCCTTCACGGGGTAAAGCAACAGTCAGTCTTCCTCAAGAGCTGGCTTTCATTTATCTCCCACATTTTGTGCAGCACACACTACATCACGTTTTATAGAATCCTAGAGTTTGAAGGGACCTAAGAGCTCAGCGACTCCAACCCCCTGTACCCTGCACGTTGTAACCAGGATATTTTGCAAAGCTGGCTCAGGGCTCCCTCTGGCCTAATGGTAGTGCTTCGGAAATGTGCGTAACCTGATTGGACAGAAGAAACTGCTTTGAACATGGTCTTTATCCAACATTTTGGCCTTGATGGCTGGGAATGATGGGAGCTGAAATCCAACAGCTCTATACCCTGGCTTAGAATGGGTGGTAGACCCCTTGTGAGTTGTGTTGGTCTTTTCACTGTTCATTGATTTTTCTCTTTTGATGATATCTTCTGTGCGTTTACTGTGTTTCTATGGTGGCATTCTGTAAGGTTTCCAGAGTCGTAACAGATGAGGGCAGCCAATCAATCAATCAATCAATCAATCTGCAGGACCTCTGCTTGGGGAAGGCTGCCTTAAATGTTGAATTTGTTTGCATGATGTCTACAATTCCCAGGTTATTAACATTGATATCTTTTGCTGTGTTCTGGGTCTAAGACAGAATGAAATCCAGAACCAATGGCAAATGGTTGATTCTTCCAAAGTAGAATAATAATAATAATAACAACAACAACTCTAACACCATCAAGCAACACCTGCCCATCCTAGGTCCTTGAGAAGGACTCGATAGATGGATAAAAAGGCCAAATCCAGTCTAAACATCTGGCTGACTGTGCGACCAACCATAATACTTTATTAAATTTATATACCACCCAACTCTCAGAGACTCTGGGCAATTTACTAATTGCTTAAAACATTAAAAACAGGAAGGGCAACAAGAAACCAAAATAGATAGATAGATAGATAGATAGATAGATAGATAGATAGATAGATAGATAGATAGAGGTGTAAAGATGGCAGGATGACAAACTGGGTGGGAACAAGGGAAAACACCCTCAGCTGAGAAGTGGTGTCAGTCACCATGGCCACAACTGTTCAGGGCAACATCGAAGGGTTCACTGCCCGGCTGAGTCACAATCCTTCCAGCTAACCCACTTGAGAGAACCGTGATAGAGGGGGACTCTGTATGCTGTCCTCATTGTTTTGGGAGTGGAACCAGGGCCAGGCCACGGACAGGATGGGCGTATCTTGAGTTCAGTAATTCCCCCCGTGTTTCTGAGAACTAGACCCCTTGCAACACTGAGCAACTGTTTCCTCCATAGCTGCCTACTCAGAACTGAGTCCGCTTCATCCTGTTGGGCAGGATCCAGTTTGAACCTTATTTAGAAGAAGAGGCTGAAATCACCGAGACCTGAGCCGGTCATGCGCCTTGCGCAGATCATGATGAAATCTGGATTCAACCCTCGTGTCCAAGCAGGACAGCAAGGAGAGGGCTATTGGACTGTGGCTGTCTCTTGCTCACAGGAAGCCTGACCTTTCTGTGTCATCTTCCTGACTTTGACGTCACCCTAAGCTAAGATAGAGCAAAACCTGCAGCTCAGCCCTAGTTTTGACATCATGTGTGAATCTGCCTCTAGTGTAATATGATCTTATCACTTCTGCCCTAACAGGTGCACAAGATCCAGCCCTGAGTTTTTACAGAAACCCTGCAGATTGAGATGGAAGTGATTGCTTTTTTTTTTAAAGAGCAAACCAGGCAAAAATCTTGTTAAGAGTTTGTCCAAAGTGGTGGTGGTGGTGGTGGGAACAGGGGTCAGGATATTTCCCAGCCTGTGTTCTAACATCGATTTATGTCCTGAACTTCTTTTACTGTTAAAAAGTAAAAGATAGGGGTTGGGGCCAATGAGGATGAGCTGTTCGGATTAGAAGTTCTCTTCTCATGAAAGAAAACATAGCATACAGATGAATCAGCCAATTCATTTTGCATATCTTTGCATGGGGCAAACATGATATAATTGGAGGGGAAACACCTCCATGTTTGCACTAGTTTTAGATGGTGTATAGCAGTGTTTTTCACCCTTGGCAACTTGAAGACGGGTGGACTTCAACTCCCATGGCTGGCTGGGGAATTCTGGGAGTTGAAGTCCACCCATCTTCAAGTTGCCAAGGCTGAGAAACACTGGTGTATAGGCTTTGCATCTGGAACCATCTTTAAAAAAAATGCAAGAGTGAAGACGTGAAAGACAGAATGAGTCAATGCCTCTCGTAACCTATTTCTCACTGGTCCTTAACATGAAAAAGAATTGCCAAAGTGTTCCAGTTGACTCAGTCAGCCAACCAGTTGATTAAACATGGCAGCCATGATTCTAATATTTATCGAGGGCTGTGATGATTTTTCCCTGACAGATGGGCAGTGAAATGACTTTGCACGAAGATTTCATGTTCCTGAAGCGAGTACAGAACTGTCGGAAACCACAGGAGGATGATACCACCTTTCTAGATTGTGCTAAGATTTCAGACATCTTCCGAGATCTGCTGGATTTGCCCGAAAAGGTAGTGGAATTTCATCTGTGCCTGAGTTGATCTAAGCATCCTTTGGTTGTTTTCTAGGGTGCTCCAAAGACAATAGTAAGGAGATGCAAAGCTTGGGGGAGAAAAAGCTAATTTCTCAAACATCATCCCCATAGATTGCTTGATCTTCAGGTTGGTCTGTGCTACCTGGCTGATGTCATACACAACATGTTTGTCTTAACACTTGGTTGAACACAGGCATCCACAGGATATGGTGAAAAAAAACAAGTTGGTGCCCATGACGGTGTGACACGCAGACCAAAAAACAACAACAACCAGCCAGTGCTTTGATTTCACCCTTGTGACCACCACCTTGACTTTTTGACCATACTCTGTGGACACCTCTGGTTGGACACTTTCTAGTTCAGCATATTTTGTGTTCTCAGCCATTACCTTAGCAGATTGTCCAAATCATGTTAATCCATAATAAGGCTTATTTTGACACTGCATGTTCTGTGAACACAACAACTGTAGTTTGCACAACCCAACAACCCAAATATGTTCATGTTCACTTCATTTCAACAATTCATTTAATTAGCCCAGTTTCTGAGTCACTGAGATATACTGAACCATTAACTAATCAGTAGGTAGGATTCACACACAGGCTAAACCATCTTTCTCCTCCCCTAACAGAAAATAAACACAAAACAAAATGTTAAAAGTCCTAAAGATTAAAACTAATCAAACTTTGCCCTCTGTGCAAATCCAGCCACATATAACAGAGTTGGTTCAGTGGGTTTTTTGTAAACTTGGCCTAGTATTGCATTGTTAATCCAGAGGTTATTGTTTTGAATGAAGACAGCCTTATTTTAACACTAGAAGATACTCCTTCTGTAAAATACCAGCCTTCCTTTAATGCATGTAGAGATGGGTTAGTCAACCTGGGGTCCATAGATCTTACTGTGATAGTTTCCTGTCTTGGTGCCTGTGAGGGGCATTGAAACAAAGACAAGGTGGTGGTCATGGCTATATGACAGAAACCCTGACTCTTTTTTTTTTTTTTACACACAATGCATGTCAAAAGGCGGCAGGGCTTCAATCTTGTGGTTGTGGCAGCCGTGTTGACTTTTTGGACCCCTTGGGCCTGGGTCTCCCCTCTGTGCAGACAGAAGAACAGAATAAATTGCTCCTGTTTCATCTGTAGGTAGAGGAAAGGGGCATTTGCTGGTTCCTTCTCTTGGTGTGGAGAAAGGAGAAAATGATTATCTCCTATGGCTTCCTCTTTTCTTCATGGAGACCTCCTGGGTTTTTAATGTCCCAAGGAAGACAGAGCCTTAGTCTGAGGCCTGGTAGGGAGACTGTGGTTGGTGTAAGAGGAGGCAGAGTGTCAGCCCTTCAAGGTAGACCAGGCTAGGAAACCAAAGTCATGCAGGCCAATACTACTTTCATTGTAAAGCTATAGTGGCAGAATCTTGCAAGTCTGAATGTGCTTCCCCCTCCCTCCCTTTATCTTTGCGAGAACTAGGAAGGGTCTTGTCTGAGACGCTTTCTCGGGTTACAGCTCTGGTCCGGACTCAGGTTTCTTTTATCTGACGTTATTTGGGTAGCAGCTCTTCCTCCTGTTCCTCAAGTTTATTCCTTCTGCCCATTACATAACTTCATCCCCATGATCTCCCCATTTCATCCCCTGGGCTCCCTTATGGTTCTGACCCTTCATCTGCAATTTCATTCATGCTAGTCTAGGCATTCCAGCTTCCTCCAACCCGTTGCCCTCCAGATGTGAAGCCGTAGCTGTGAATTCGACAGTAGCCTGAATTCCACAGCTGTTGGAACGGTGGGAGTTGGTGTCCTACACATCTGGAAACATGCCATGTTGGGAAAAGCCTGTTGTATAGGCCTGGGCTGGGGAAGAAGCAAAGGAAAAAGATAATGTTTATGCTAAGAGGAGGCTAGGGGAACGGAGAAACAAAACCCCACTTTTGGAATGGTAGTAAGAGCCAAGAAAGTGACGAGGCTGCGCTGTCTTCTTGGAAGTAGCATTTGCGTTTTCACACCCTAATTGTACTCGCGCTTTAGGACTCATTCTTGTACTGGGGTGCTAAATATAGGTTTTCCTGTCCCGGCATTTTCATCATGCAAAACCCAAAGTGGTAGCCGCTTAAGAATAAATGATTAAGAAGCAGTAACTACTGTAGATAATCTTTAAAATGAAAGGTCATCATCCCAAAGCCCAGGGAGGAACATATGATGGATTACCTTTTCTGCTGTATGTCAAGGAATTCTTCTTTATTTAGAATTAAGCTATAATCTTGTTTCATATGGAACCTAGAGCGTTCCTCCCTCTTTCTCTGTCATTGGAGGAGATGGAGAAGATCCAAAATACAGAAATTTTCTACAAAATAGAAAAGAGTCTTCCATGATTTCAGTAAGACTACTTAGCTTGAACCCTGTTTGTGAATCCTAAATGCAGCTTCCTTGAAGAAGGAGTATATAAATATATTAAATAATTGTATTCAATACAGCACCGTATATAATCGGATAAAGCTCATTGTCTGAGCTATTTAAAATCTTGTGCTCCTGTCCTTTCCTTTTTGCCTTCTGGTGGTAAACCAAATTCAAGTGAAGTTTAGGGTAGACTGAAAAACATCTCAGAATGACCTGGAGGCACTTCTCAACAGGGGATGTGGACCTTCTTGAGGCATGGATTTCAGCTTTTTCAGTACTGACCGTCTTGGCCAGGGAGTAGAAGTCCACCCATTTGGAGGAGGGGGCTGTGGGACACCCAAGAGTGAGGGTGCTGGCCTGAGAAGGTCATAGGAAGAGATATTGGGGTCACCCATTTGGTGATTTAAGGAGAGGGAGGGACAAAGCCATGGAATGTTGTAAGGTCAGGTGAGAAGATGTCCTTACCTGGAATGAATGGACAGCAGAGTTAGAATAACAAGTGTCATGGGATGGAAAATGAATTTGTCATACCAGATGGTAAGAGAAGAGATGGTTATAGTAATCAGGGGGAGCACAGATGACCATATCTCTGGGGCATGTTCAGACAGTATGCTTCACTGGGTCAGATGAAGATCGCACCTAAGCATTTGTACCACATCATGCATTTGTTTAGTATTAATCTTGGCTTTTATGGGTAAGTAGGTGGATTAGTGTGGTGTATAAACGCACTCTACTTAGTTAATTTATGGTCTAAAGCTCTGGATGAACCCAGAAAATGGGTTCATTCAGAAACTGGTTAAATATGCGGCACAAATTCTTCTTTTCGTTGCTTAAAACAGAGTATCTTGGGCTAATGTGCTCCTGGATGCGTCTTTGAACATTTGCCAGGTTTCTTGTTTCTCCTGCATTTTGTTTTATGCTATTGTTTTAATTCAGAAAAACAAATTGCAGGCAAAAGCGGCTTGCCGCAAAACGTTGCCTTTGCTTCTTAAGGACGCCTCCAGGTCAAACGTGTTTGTAAAAAAACCAGAAAGCAATGGCAGAAGCCCCTAAACTTTGGTTTGAAGATGGTCTTAGTGCCTCCCCTGCAAAAAGAAAGCCACACTGAGCAGGCAAGGCCCCCCCACCCAGACAAGAGGAGCTAACAGAAAGCAACTTCGCCAGCCTGCCTTTGACTTTGTTCGTCGTGGCAGCAAAGGTTGAACTAGATTTAGGGTGGATTATTTTGGCACGTCCCATTGGCACCGGTGAAATATATTAGCTGGGTAGCCTTTCTTAATCAGGCCTTCAGGAAAAGCTCGTAAATTTCCTCCAATCAAAAATGCTGCTGAGAATTTGAATGGGGGGAGATACGTTTGCATGATTCTTGCTGGACCCCGGAGTTGTGCCTTCTCCGCAGCTGCGGCTGCTCTGTGAAGCAGCATCTCCCCAGAGATTCGGAGGGCCCCGATCCTGTTCATGTTTTGCAAGGCTCCGAAGACCTGGCTGTTCCCCCAGGCGCTGGAGCCAGGAGGTTAGATGAGCGGTGCTGTTGTGGTTGACGTGTTATTGTTGTTTTTCTATGGGGGTTGTCTGTCTTTGGATGCCTGGAGTTATACCTGGTGGGGTTTTGGTGCATGTGTTTTTCATCCTTGTACCCTAGCCAGAGTCGCTTGTGGGAGATGGGCAGCTATATAAACGGCATCAGTAAAATAAATAAAGCCGTTTCTTTCTCTTCCACAGGTTCCAGATCAAAGGAAGCTGGCTATGCAAACAGGTAAGCGTCTGCAGCTTTTAGAAAGTGTCATTCACAGCTCATTGCCAAAAAAGGCAAGAAAAAAAAAGGGGGGGGGATGAAAAAATAATAATAGCACCAGCAAATTGGTTATGAATGCTACTGTATTATTGGGGGCATCCAGGGCCTCTGATATTTTGTGGTGTGCATATACAGAACTGTACTTTGTGGATAAAGCAATTAAGAAAACTTTTGGACATTCTGGCAACTCTGGTGCACCATCTTCACCTGGAAAGTAGCTGTTTTTGACAGTACTGTAGCACATTCCTGAATTTTTCAGCCCTGTTTCTGGTGTTTCTAGAGTGTTCTTCCTCTCTGGACCATCTTACAGTCCAGGGTCAATGGAGCAAGGAATTCGTCCTACTAAAGGCAGATCAGATTTGCTCTCTTGGGTTTTGGCACCACTTTGCCCTTTCTGAATGGGACCACAGGAGTGTTGCTAACTGCGTTTTAAACAGTTTATCTGGTCCCTGAAATAAGAGGCCACCTGTGCAATAATCAGAAATGGGTATCGGGAGTTTTTAATTTGTCCTTCGCTGCTGTTTGCACGGGGAGAAGGAGCTCCCATTTGCAGTAATGGGACCCCCCCCCCCAATTGACTGGGGATCCAGCAGGAGGCAGACAGTCAGCACCCCCTTCTTCTCCATTCCTCTTTCTTCCCACCCCAATCTCTCCCTCTAATCCCACCACTGCAATGTTCGACAAAGCAAGTTACGTGTGACATGCCAGCGGTCTTCCAAGCGCTGAATCCAGCTGGGATCTGATTCCACTCATGGATTACAAGGCTATAAGGGGATCCTTACAGGTGTGTAAGGGCTTACGGCTAGCTGATGACAGCTAGTTTGGTGTCGTGGTGAAGGCACCAGGCTAGAAACCCAGAGATGATGAGTTCTAGTCCCACCTTAGGCATGAAGCCAGCTGGGTGGCCTTGGGCCAGTCTATCTCTCAGCCCTAGGAAGCAAGCAATGGCAGGCCACTTCTGAAAAACCACACCGAGAAAACTTCAGGGACTAGTCCAGACAGTTGCCAGGAGGCAACACTGACTCGAAGGCACACGCACACACACAAAAGGGGGATCCTGAGGCCGTCTAATCCAATCCCCTGTTTAATGCAGATATTGAAATGAAACCATCCTGAGCAAGTGGATGTCCAAAATCTGCTTGAACATATCCAGCCGAGAGGGGCCCACCATCTTTTTAGGAAACTGCTTCCACTGTTTAAAAGTCTTTTCTAACAATCACTTGAAAATTAAGAGTCTGGTAGCACCTTTTCCGACTAACAAATTTTATTAAAAGGTAGAAGATTTCTTGAGCTGCAGCTTTTAATAAAATTTGTTAGTCGGAAAAGGTGCTACCAGGCTCTTCATTTTTTTTGCTCCCATAGTCTAAGACAGCTCTCCTCCTATAGTGTCTGATGTTCAACTGGAATCTGCTTTCCTGTAACTTAAATCCATAATTCCATATTCTGCTTTCTGGAATGAAAGAGAGTGGATGGTGACCTTCTTTTGGTGTACATCCTTGTCATCTTTGATTGCTGGGAGTTGAAAGTACTGGATGACAACCAGTCAAAATGTCTACCTGGTTGCAGCCACAATGGGTCAGGAACAAGTCAGGCCGTGGGCCCACGAGCCAGGCGAGTGACCGCTGTTTTTGTTTCAGGTGACAAAAAGCCATCTGCAAGCATTCACTTGGCAGGCATGAACACCAGGAGCAAAGGTGAGAACTGGCATTATTTTCTGGGCATTTGCCATGAAGGGGTGAGAAGTGACAAGGGGTTGTGGTTTTAATTCTTGAAACAGTTGGACTCGGAGTCAGATATGAGAAGAACGGTTAGTGTAGAATTTGGATGAAATTATGCCCCAAAGTCAGTTCCCTCAAGGCCAGGGGTCCCCAAACTCTTCAACTCATTGATTCCTCCATGAAGTTTCCAATTGTTCATTGACCCCAAACATTTATGACACAAAAATAATTTAATACTATTTTAACTAATAGTATTACGAATAATAATAATAACAGATAATAATCATAATGACCATAAAAATTGGTAATATTTGAAATATGAAAAATATAAGATTTGATATACCTTTTTTTTTACTTAAACTGTTGATATCATTACTGGGAAGGATGCATCTGGTGAATGTCAACTATGGCATTGATGCTTGGTTAGAGACTGGCGAGTTTTAGTCACAAGTCTTCATGTTCTTCCAGGTTCGGTCTGTTCCTATTGACCTCCAGCCATTTATCGATCCCCTGGATAGTCCCATCAACCTTGGGGGTTGATACTGAACACTGTACACCCAAGCCCACATGTAATATTTCATATTTCAATGACATCTTTAGATTACTTGCACTATGGCTGTTCATTCACAATGGTTTTACTCTGGTCATGTTTTTTAAACCTATTTTGGATTTTATTATTATTTACTTGCTACATCATGACTTTAACTTTTGCTGTGAAATACCTGGATTGGAATACCTTTGCTTGTGTTCTGTTGAGCAATATAGAAACATGGCATTAAATGAAGGCTCAGACATGCTCCAGACTTGACCCTGAAAGCTGCTCTAGTCATATCCCCTTGAAATCCATCTGATTCCATGACTATAATTCATTGGACGTAAATTAATTAACTCATTAATAACGCAAGACCTGTTTTCAGCGTTGATATACCCATGTCTTGGACAGAATATTATTGGAGAAGTTGAGTTGGATGGACTTCCTGATCTGGTTTTGGAGTGAGGACAAAATGCTCACAGAGTATAGAGGAATGAGGGAATGGCCTTGAAGGACAGGAGAAAGAGCTGTTATCAAGGCAACAGTCAGATAAGAGGGGGTCGAGCCCAGCCCAAGAAACCAACTTGAGAAAAAGTCTCAGACAAGACCCTGCCTAGTTCACATGTAGATAGTGAGAGAGCAGGGAAGCACATTCAGAGTTGCAAGATCCTGTTTTTCAAACTTGGCAACTTTAAGACGTGTGGACTTCAACTCCCAGAATTCCCCAACCAGCACGCTATAGCTGATCCAATAAAAGTGGTCCTGACTTATATGACATTGGTTTCTTAGTCTGGTCTACCATGCAGGACTGACATGGAGTAAATGAAATTCATTATCTTCTTCCCTACAGTTCTGCAGTGGAAGAATGCAGTCTATGCTCCAAAGGATGATGTGTTTTCCAACTTGGATGGAAAGATCAAAATTGGCAAAGGAGGGCGGTATTACATTTACTCCCAAGTCGCCTTTTGCAGCAAGCCAGAGCTGCGTGCCCCATTCAACATTTATGTCTATCTGAACCTACCATCGGAATCAGATCAACTGCTACTGAAGGGAATGGGAACTTACAGCAGTTCAGAGGACCTGTGTGGCTTGCAGTCCATTCATGTTGGGAGGGCCGTGGAGCTCCAGTTGGGCCACACTGTCTTTGTGAATGTAACGGACTACTCAAGAGTGAATTATGACCATGGGAACACCTACTTTGGCATCATTCAGCTCTCTTAGAACAGGTGCTTAGTTCTGTTGACCAACATCACTTCCCCATCTTCCAACAATATTTATGAACCCTTTAATCTTTGGTTCTATTTCCTTTATAGGTGTATTTTATTTAATTTATTAAGAAGGAGTGGAGGGTGAATCATTCATATCAGAAGGTTATCAAATACAGGCAGGCCTCAGTGTGAGACATTACAAAATGCTGCACTGGCAAATAGCAGTGGTGTGTTCCATCTTGGAAAGCTGAGGGTGCTGGCACGCCCAGTTTCAAGACTGCATCTCATGTAGTTTCCAGGGCTGTTTGCTGAAGGAGAAAGCAGATGGGCCTCTCAATGCAATGCGTACTTCACTAATAGAATTCACTGAAGGACTGTAGCTCAATGGGAAAACATCTGCTTTGTCCTGGAGAGCCACCTCCAGTTCACAGTTATCTCCAAAGAGGGCTGAGAAAGACCCTTATGGAGAGCAGCTCACTCCTCAGGGTCAACCAACTTTCCCCAATCTCATAATCTCCAAGTGTGCTGAGATTCCAGCTGCAAACATTTTAGCCAACATGGCCAGGTTGAGGAAAAGTGGTATATGATGCGCTGGGAAAATGGGCTAAAGATGTGACTGTGTCTAAAACAGCTTCCTAAGAATGCAATGTATTGTGTATAAAAGTAGTCCCTCTTTTTCAAGAAATGAGCTGAATATATATATTACAGCTCTTCCTTGAGGAGCAAACACTGAAGACAACAACTTTCCAACTTAATGTCTTATTATATAAACAAGAATCTAGGTACTGCGGCCATACTTTGGCTGCGTGATCATCCAAAGACATTGGGTTGAGTGTGTTTGATTTCAGCTTTGCACAACATATAAACCCAGCCATTATTATATATAAGCCATGTATTACAACAAGAATCTACAGTGTGGACCCAAGGAAGAAAGCTTAGGTCCCCCAACATGAACTTCTTGCTGAAACATCCATGGGTTCGTGAAATCTTGGGTAAGGTGGTCGAATTTTCACAGCCCAAAGTGATGTTGTGTAGGATCAAAGATGGCAATTCCTCTTTATGGCTTAGCATTATGTGTTAAGCAGGCCACTATGGTTTGGGCAACCAACTGTAATTATAAATATGTTGGTTTAGCACAGTCTGTAAATGCATCCAGGGATTTAGCTCATTGAAACCAAGGTCCTGTCTTGGAACATTGTGATATAAATTCTGCCTCCCTGGAACTTTATGCATTCATTGAATAAGCAAGTCCCTCCAAAGCTGTGCACATAGGAAGGAAGACATAGAAATACGTCATCAGAGCAGCTTCACAATTAAGAGGCAGCAGATCTTCCACAGCAGCCCCAACTGATGAATGTGTGTTTTGCGATCAGACTTTGGACATACAATTTTGCAGCATAATTTGTGGGCTTTATTGGAAGCTTGGATGAAGTTAATGAGGATTGTATATCACGAAGGGTAGCCAGAGATGAAGACAGGGTGTCCTCAGGGTGTGGTCAAAACAGTTAAGTGGCTGACCATGATGGTGTAATTGAAGCACACCCCTTTTTATGAGTCATGGATAAAAAACAGGTGGCGTTTCAGCTGAATCCTTGTGGCCACCAGCTTGACTTTTTCGACCAAACCCTGCAGACATCCTGGATGAAGAAGTTGAAAAACATGGCCCTGAGCTTTATATAAAATGTGTCATTTATTATTGTTATGGAAGCTGTCTATTCCATGCAGCTCAATGAAATTCTTTTGGTAAATGCTGGACTGTTTCATTCTTACCGGTTATGGAGTTGATAGAACTGAAGTATGATCATCTGTATTGTAATATGGCATTTTTGAGCAAAGAGGGTTCTCCCTCCATCCAGAAAACTCAGCTGGCATAAAACTGGCCACCCCATTGCAGATCCCACTCTTGCCTCCCTTCCTATCCACCATCAGTCCTCTCCAAGGAAATAGGCACCCCAAAGAATGTGCTCCTTGTTCTTTCCCCCCACTTTTTAGACCTTCTGAGATGTTCATAGTTCATGTAATATAAACTGTGCGGGGAAAAAAGACATCTCTTTTGGATCTGGCACCTTGTCCAGAAGAACATAATCCTAGCTATCATTCCAATGCAAACTTGATTACAAAAGATCTCTTTCATTCGGCTGCAGAAACATCAGGTCCAAACCTTCATTTCTTCATCAGTGGCTAAGGAATACGTGTTTGAGGGATACAGGGTGATGACAGAGCAAATATGCAAAGACTCGCTTTCAGTTATCGATGGATACTGAATTTCCTGTTTGGTAAAGCAGATCTTTCGTTATTAATCTCACATTCCCAACAGGACAGTTTTAGTCATAGGCAGTGTTTTAGATCAGTTTCCACTCAGCTTTTCCTGTGCTGAGTTGGTGCTCTCCATCTATCCAGAAAGCTCAACCACCATAAAAGTGGCCGTCCCCATGGCTGCCCCTGCCCCTCCTCTCTGCCATCCTCTCAAGGGCCTCCGTAGGGGGTGTTAAAAACTCAAGATGGCCCCACAACCCTGTGATCGAAGCCCCAACCCTGGATAAACATGCATGACAAAAACAGGACTTGGATTGTGGTACCATCTTGCCTTTCTGACCTCCTCTTCCCCTGCAAAGCCTTAAGGTTGAGGCTCCCTTGGACAGAGTCAGAAGAAGGAGGGGGAATGCCCCTTTCACCCCAGGACACTAAGGAGGACTTAGGAGGTTGGAAAGGAGAAGAAGGCAACGTCATGGGGACTCAGCAGAAAAGGGAGATTGGCAGGCTATGGTTAGGTGCAAGGAGAGAGCGAGCTTTGGAGTGACAAAAATTGGGGTTAACCCTTGTGTATTGTACTGGAATTTTTCTGCATTTTCCTCTACATCAGTGTTTTTCAAACTTGGCCACTTTAAGATGGGTGGATTTCAACTCCCAGAATTCCCCACCCCATACTGGCTGGGGAATTCTGGGAGTTGAAGTCCACCCATCTTAAAATGGCCAAGTTTGAAAAACACTGCTCTACATGTTGTAGTGGATCTGAAGAAATATGTAACTTTCTCATAAACGTTTTAGGGAGAACTTTTGCCATCAGTTCCAGATTGAAAGGGCCTTTTGATCGGAATCTTATCTTCTACATAATAATTTAAACAAACCCTACTGAGCAATAAGTTAATGAAACGCACAAGCACTGATTGTATTTAAAACTTCGTTTAACGCTTTGGCTGGAAGGAGAGCAATTCTTACCTACAATTTCTCCTTTCTTTTAATTGCCTTCCTGGTTTTTGATCTATGGTTTTAACTGGAAGCTTCTGGATATTTTCAACTGCATTCAAAGCCTCCAGTTGTATTTCACTATTGCAGGTGAACTGTCTCAAAAGTCAGATTAGCTGATAATGTTAGACATTTTGCTGGAAACGAAAACACAAAATGATTCAATTTCATCCTGTTTTTAAAGAGTCTGCCAAGATGGTTGAAATAAAGCATTTTCTTTTGCTGATATTATCTATTTAAGCTTCTGGTTTTTTTCTAAAAAAAAAGCACTTTAAAAGATCACACAGCCTTTTGCAATGACCTCCTTTCATTTTTAATCAAAACTATAATCAAGCTTGAGGGGAAAAAACCTGACAGACCTGCTGTAAAGAAAATCACACATACACCTGAAAAGGCACAGCCACATTTCTTTTAAAAATCCTTTTTTTATTTCCTTGAAAACCAAAATTTAAAAATTGCTCAAAATAAAAATATTTTAGAAAAAGGGTTTTGCTTGCATCAGTTGTTGTGACGGGAAATAAAAACATGAGAGAGAAATTGAAAAGCAAAGAAGGAAACAATAATGTAGGGTCTTAACAGAAACCTATTTACATAGAATAATATATATATATTATCCAGTCAGGTTCACATGGCTTCTATTCCTTTAGTACAGTTGTATATTCTTCCTTTTGTTTTTTAACAGCACAATCCTATACACTTTCATTGAAAAACTGAGTTCAGTGGGACTTCTCTGAAAAATGTGGGCTTAGGGTTTTTGCAGCCTTAATTTTCCTTACACACACACACACACTAACATCTGGTGCATATAGTAAAAGCAAATATTGAATTCAGATAATAAGGCTAGCATTTCTCAAATTTTGGAGGCCTGGGACACAGTGATTTACTTATTTTTATTTTTTATTTTATTAAACTTGTATGCCTTGTATGATTCTCTTGGCTTGAGGAAACGTGACCAAGCAGAGGTGGAATGAATGCTTTCCAAGGAAATCCAAGGGTTTCCCCCCTCCCCACCTGAAGGGATTAGCAATCCCGGGGAAAACAAGGATTTTTCCTCTTGGAAAAGATCTCCTCACATTCTGACCTAGAGATGCTTCATATTTTGTGCCCAGAGATTTGGTGGTTTCCTTGACTATTGAGAGCATCTCAGCGTAACGCTCTTCCTCCTGCCATGCTGGAGTTGCTTGGGGCCTCCTCAAAGTTGAAGAGAGATGGATCTGTGGATATTTCAAACCACCCACGGGCATGCTCCAGACAGTGTTTTGGAACTGCTTAGCACACATCGATCCAAGTCCTTGGAAGCACCTGGTGGTTAGTAAGGAAGCACAGAAATAATTGAAGATGCCAAGGATCATCCAGGATGTCCCAGAAGATCATCTCTGCATTCAGTTCAGACATGCCTCTTCCTGTCCACCACTGAATTTAGGAAGGTTTAGAGAGAGGTGCCACCAGGTATGTCTCAGAAGCTGGCAATGCTCAGTGCTGTGTGGCTAGTACCTGCAACGCCACCAAGACATCCCTCAACCCCAACCCTCCCCTCAATTGTCTAGATTGTTTGTACACTTTAAAGAAGTTCCTTTATAGGATGCAACTGAACCAAAAAACCTATCATATTTTCATTTCTTAAAAAAGGCCTACAAGGGAGGGTAGGACAGAACATGAAGCTAGCGTTTGCGTTCACTGGTGTGCACGTTCCTTCATTTTAGCTGCAAAGCTAGCAGGGAAAATAGGATCTCACAGCCTGAGAAGCTGCTGTTAAGTTCTCTTTTTCAGTTTTCTGCCTGCTTTTGCTCTCTGGCAAGGTGAATCCATGTGGGTAGAAAAGGGCAAACCGTAGACGTTTTGTGACCAGGAAAAGGCCAACTCCAGATAGATCATCCATGAAAGAAGTTGAGGAGCTGCAGACTTCAGTGTGATGTTCTAGGAGACCCTTTCCACTCTGTCTCTGCACAACAAACTTCCACGTGAACCCTCCCAACACGAGAGTTTGCCTGTGTTTGTCTCTTTGTACATTTCAGCTTTATCCTTGTCCTTTTCTGCTGCGTCAAAACGCATCTGCTGCTGCTGCAGCAGGAGGGCTTTGCCTTACAAAATACAGTTGTGTCTCTTCTCTCCAGCAGCTGACAGCTGGAATGCAAACATAATCTTCAATAGGGCTTCCTTGAGCAAATTCCACCCTTGCTATTGGGCTCTGTCAAAAAATCATGCTACCTGTCTGTAGGAACTACAAGGCAGCTCCAACCTCAGAGCACGCAAGGCCCACTTATTGTAGGCAAAGCGGGTTGGTCTGCCTCTTGTGAGCAATAACTTAGTATTTTCATTTGGTACACGAGGGACAAAGGTCTCTTCTTAACAACACAAGCTGAACCATCCATCACCCCTGATTATCTAAGAGGGAAAAGTGATAATTCAGTCTGCGCTATATTCCTGACCCAAAGGTAAACACCTGAAACATTTGCTTTCTCCGTCGTAATGGAACATATCCTCCGACATTAAAAAAAAAGAAAAAGAAACTCTTCCAGGACTAATCAAGCTTTGAGCAACTGTCTCTGTCCCCTGCAGATGTCCTTTTGAGTGAAAAGGTTTAAAACAGGCGGTCAGCTGACGAGCAGTCACCGGTCAATAGACGAGGTGCATACGAAGTAATGCCTCCCTAGTTTTCCCTGATGTAAACTCAAACATTCCTGGGGAAAGTTTGCTTTGTGATTTTTGAAGGGGATGGCACACACAGGTGCCTTCTTAGTACAGAAATTCTGCTTTTCAGGAAAGGGAAAGGGCTAAAAAGGTGGGTCTAGTTCTTCTCGGCTACCTCTGCTAACAACGCTTAACCAGCTAACCTGGGCAACCTTCATTAAACATAAAACCATGGGAATCTGTGACTGTACATGTGCATAATGCTTGGGGATCCATGCTAATTTGCCATGAGCCGAAAGCTGCGAGTCCAGAGCAGGCTCCCGGAGGAATGACATCCATCCGACTCTGAGAGCCTTTGCATAACGTCATCTCTAGAAAGGCCACGGAGGGGAATTACTGCAGTCTTAAGGATAGGGCAACAATGGGGAAAACCTCACTTTTTGTTTTCCTGATTACCTGAAAAAAGAAGTGCAAATCATCGCTTGGCTTTTAACTTGGTGGCAATTCAAGGAACCGTGCTTGTTTTTCCCTCCCCCCCAATAAATTAAGTCACATGCATTAAAACGAAAAGAGAGGGGAAAGGGCCACGCGCGTTCTCTCTCCGCACTTTCTCGAAAAGTCTCGCACTCAGCAATCTTCACTCTGAGTGGCCACCGATCACTTGCCAAGGGTGTATTCCTAGAAGAAGAAGATGTGGTGAGGTATCAGAAGTGGCAGGCGGGTTTCTGTGACTCAGAAGGGGCCCAAGTGGCCGCTTTGGAGCAAACGTTTGCCGGCAATTAGCAGCATGCAACACGGGCTTTTCAAACGTTGGCCGGAGCAACGGCAGTTCTTTTCCATTTTTCCTCTCTCTCTGCAACAAGAACAGAACAGAAGAAGCAACACCCCCCCCCCCAACAAAACAGCCAGGGAACAAGAGAACTCAGCCCATTTTCTGGGAATGCTGCGATGGGGCTGCCAACCTCCCCGGGTGGGGAGAAGGGATCACGCCAGCACCGAGGAACGACGGCCCGTTTCTTCTCGGAGACATTCATCTGTTTGCTTTAATAACCTCCGGACCAATTTTTCTAAATCCTTCCTGGACTTCAGCTCCTCTTCCAAACATTGCTTCATCCGTTTGTTCTCCTGCAGCACGGAAGAGAGGCGGAGAAAAATGGGGGCATTGGGGGGGATGTTAACACTTCATTGCGACGTCTCCGACTTTCCTTCCGCAAACCAAAACCACGGACCTCGATGGGCTAACCATCTCCACTCAGCTCCTGGTGGCTTAATTGATGAAGCTGCTATCCTGCCCTCTCTGCAAGGAACTTACGATGGCACTTCCTGACTTTTTAAGCTTCTCAACACCCCTGCAAGGTAGATCAGGGTCAGAAGCAGCCAAATCCTCAAATGACATCCATGGCTGAATAAGAATTTGCACCCAAGCCAGACACCAGGCTGTTTCCCTCATGCAAAAATAATTGAGGGCACATTTTCCAGCTGGTTGTTGCTGCCATGAGGACTAGAAACCTTTTTTTTTTAAAACTCACTAGGAAATCTTATATTCAGTAGACTGGGTTATGGAACCCCCAACTGCAACCTGGGCTTTTGAAAAACTGCTTTTAAATGCTGCCTAGCATCGGGCAATGATTATGGATTACCTGCTTCAGTTCCTTGACCTCATCTTTTAGTGCATAGACAGTATCCACAAGACTCCTAGAAAATAAGAAAGACAGTAGAAAAGGGCAAAAAATCCATCAGCACCAGGCATAGAACATTTACTTCATTTTCCCAGGGTTGAAATCTGATTTTTTTTTAAACCTTGTTAATTTTTAGAACGTTGTACTACTGTGATCTACTCTTTTAATTTTTAAAGGGGTTTTCATTTTAGGTTTATGTTTTCATTTCATGGTTTTCAGCTTTCCTAGCAAACTGCTTAAGAACACTGGTTTCTGGGCATAATAAAAATATTGCAATAAAGGGCAAAGAAGGGAAGGGAAGGGAAGGGAAGGGAAGGGAAGGGAAGGGAAGGAAAGGAAAGGAAAGGAAAGGAAAGGAAAGGAAAGGAAAGGAAAGGAAAGGAAAAAAGAAAAAAAGAAAAAAAGAAAAAAAGAAAAAAGAAAAAAAGAAAAAAAGAAAAAAAGAAAAAAAGAAAAAAAGAAAAAAAGAAAGAAAGGAAAAGTGAGCAATGGTTTGAATAAAAAGATGACTAATGGGAGTCTTGTTTTCCTGAACTACAACTTGTTTATAGTCACAAAACTCTTTGGGTGCTGGCTGTGGCCCTGAAGGACCTCAGATAAGGGCTCCTAAGCCTTGCCCAATCTGACCGGGCCCCCCGACTGGGGAGCACCATTGGCAAAACTGGGCTGCCCAATTTCCTGCCAATCTGCAAATGGGTCAAAATGTGCCGTTCACCAACAAACAGAGCAAAACCGGGGTGGGGGTGGGGGACACCCCATTTGCACCTACAAGGGTGACACAATCTTGCCTATATGTGACACCGTTGTGCCTACTGCGTCCCCTTCTTCCCCGCCCCCTGCAAGGTACGTAGAGGTGGGTCACCTCTGCCCTAGAAGGCTTTCTAGAACCATCTGCAAGATGCTGGTGTCCATGGCTGGGTCATCAGCAGGAGAGTCAACGCGAGGAAGGAATGTCCTCCAAGAAAAACCAACGCCACATGGAGACGTTGCACAGAGGCCAGTATTTCACCCAGTAAGTTTTGCTGCAGCTTCTCTGCAGGCCACAGCAAGGCTTGACCCCCAGCCAGCCCCCGGCTCCCACTCACTTCTCCTCTGCCACGGTCTGCCCGTTGCTCCGCACCTCCTCAATGATTATTTTCTCTTCTTCTGGAAGCAGGACCTGGGGGACGGAATCTTTGCGGGAACCTGAGGACGAGAGTGGACAATGGGGGGGGTGGGGGGTGGCTTCGTTTGGTGCACACGAGAACCACGTCGTTGGTCCAGCCCAACCTGAGATGGACCTTTCCTTCCCTCCTTGAGGCGGATGCCCGGGACCCGCCACAACTCACGGCGGCTGAGCTAAGACCGAATCAGTTTGGGAGCGCCGCCACCTCCCACTGCCCCCAAATGCACTGATTTATCGTTGCCACCTCAACCCCACTGATAAGAGACGGTATTTCCATTCATTGCTTCAGAAGATGCGAAAGAAAAAAGCCACTAAAAAACAAAAATGCCACCCAGGCAGCTGCTTTTTCTGAAATACGCAGCAGATTAGGAGATAAAATCACCCGGCGCTTCGTACCCAAAGTGACGGTGTCTTCTGAGATTAGCATCTCAGTGGGCTGGGAGAGTAGAAACAACGGAAGAAGCAGCATCTTGTTGCAACTTTTTGATTTCCTTTACCTTCATCTTGCTATTTTAAAAGTCAGCTTATTTCGAAGGGTGGGTTTTGACTCATCCGCGCAAGGCTTCTTTCTCCCCCCCCCCTTTTTTTCAGAGACGAGGAAGCAGTTGCTGCAACTCGTGCTTGGGTTAAGTGTTGGAAATGAGCAGACGGATGGATGCTTTTCATTCAACCTGGGAAAAGGATTCCTCTTTCCCGGGATACTAACTTGAGTGAGAAAAAAATGAACTTTCCATCAAGGGTCCAGTGAGGAGAAAGTGGGAGACAGAATGAACGAGGAAGGATGAATGTTTTGCTCCCGTCTCCAAGGTCTTAGAAAGGCTGGGATAGTCTCAAGCAGTGTTTCTCAACCTTGGCGATGTTAAGATGGGTGGACTTCAACTCCCAGAATTCCCCAGCCAGCATGGCTGGCTGGGGAATTCTGGGAGTTGAAGTCCACGCATCTTAACATCGCCAAGGTTGAGAAACACTGCTTGAGTTGCTAAGCAGGATGGCTCTATGTAAGAAAGCTGCAAATTCAGAGGCAATACAAATGCAGCATCTGAGTTTAACAGGCAAAGAAGGAGCACCATAAACGCATCAGAGCAAAGGCTCGGGGCCTCAGAAAGTCAGTCTGGCTCCCGGTTCTTGGTTTCGCGTCGCTGCACCTGTCTGAATCCTGCAGAGCTTCTTCCAAGTAATGGAAGAGGAAATGGCAGGCTTATTTATTCATTCAGGCATCCTCAGGGGGAGGGGAAAATGTCATCCTGCAACCCGTGGGGTCGTGGGGGAAAGGAGGCAACACATCGACCCCCTGAAACCTACGGCATCATTTGTACAATAATCACATGATATGGTGGCTTCTGCCAGGTGTGTAAGGTCAATAAGACCAACTTTGTTCCTAACGTGGCATCTTCCAGATGTGCCCTTCCTTCTGGGTTGTGATCCACCCCATCTGGAGGTCTCCAGCATGGAAAGACTGCAATAAAAATCTAAACGCCACAGTGGTGGGTATCCATCCCATTAAACCCAGCTGAGCTTTCTTCGTTCTGTGGGGTGCGACCCCTGCTCCTTCTTCAAACGAGATGTGTTTGTGCACATGGCGGTTTATGGTCTTTTTAAAAAGTGGTAAAAAAAATCACAGCTTTCCCCGATTTCAGAGAACGTCCTGGAAGAAGACGCCAGGCAGGTGTCCTGAGGGCCCCCTATGTCTGACCCGGCCCAAGAGATCAACCATATCTCAAGCCCCTGTGAACAACCTGGTCTGGCTTCAATCCACTGACCTGAAGTGATGTTCTGCTGAAAACTGGCCCCTGCGCAATACGCCTCAATCACTTTGAGTATCTGAGCATCTTCTTCCAAAGCAGCTGTGCCTGTGAAGCAAACGCACATCAGGACCAGACCCTTGGTTTTGGCTGGAGCATCAGTAGGGCTGAGCTCCCTTTGTCTTTCCCCCCCCTTTTTTTTTTAATAAGAACTTTATTAAGTTATAAAAAGCAAACAAGAACTAATAATCAAAGAGGGAAGTAGAGAACAAGAGAGTTAGAAATAAAGAAAGAATACAAAAGTGATGGAAAGGAAAGGGAAGGGAAGAGAGGAAAAATTACAGAAAGAATGACTTCTGACTTCTTACACAGCAGATATAGATAAATCATAGAGTAACCTCTTACTCTAAAACTGCATCTTAACATACACATTTGGTATAACCTATTATTTTAACTAATCGTCAAATCCATAAATCATAATTTCATTTTTTTCTGTCTCCTGAAAAAAGTCCAAAAGGGGCTTCCGATTGGCATTGAAGTTGACTGCCTTGTCTTTTTTCCAACGAAGCACCCTTATTAGCCTGTTTTTGAGTCCTTCAAGCCGAACACACGTATTGTGAGGCAATCAGCCACTGATTAATTATTGACTGGGGAATGGTCATTATCTATTGATAACGCTCACTGTATCTCATCATTCATTCTAGTGTCCTCTTTCCTTTCCCCGCCACAGGCATCATATTCCTTTCGCAAGAGCGTAGGCGAGACCTTTGATGAAGCGGCATCTGATCCACAAAAGCTTCCAGGATAATAAGCCGATGAGTCATGAAGGGGTCTCACATTTTCAGTGCTTGCTTTATTTATTTGTTGTTTTAAGTCTATCCTCTGTCTCTTTCTGATGACTTTTATTCGAATCATAAAACTGAAAAAGGCCATCCAGTCACCCCTTGCTTGATGCAGAATTCCAAACAAAAGCATCCTTCACAGATGGTCGTCCTGAATACATCCAAGGAAGGAGAACCCGTTACCTCGCTGGGTCACTGGTTCTGCTGTCTCGCTGCTTAAATAGTTTGGATGTTTCTCCTAATTTTCCACTCAGATTTGTATCTGCAACTTCTGTGTCTTGCCTTCAGGGACAACTGAGAACGAGATTTGTCCTTTTTCTGTGTGACACTTGAAGAGGGCTATTGCATCTCCCTTCAGTTGTCTTTTCCTGAGCTAAACAGACTCAATTCCCTCAACACCTCCCTGTAGAACTTCTCCCAGTCCTTCTCCTTGGCCTTTTAGGCATCTCTTCCACTGCAATTTGTATAATCTTAAATTGGATCCAGTACTTGAGGTGGGGCCCGACTAATGGAAGATTGATTGGAAATACTAATTTTCATGATTTAGAAACTAAACTAAACTATTCAGGGATGCGTTTCCTGGAAGACAGTCTTTCCCTTCCTCCTTTAGCGTACAAGTTCATAAAACTGTCTGGAAGTGCCATTTTATTTTTAGCCAATGGATAAAGAGCAGAGTCCTCTACCTTACAGCATAATTAAAACAAGAAAAGAAAAAACAATTACAGCAAGAAAGCATGCAGCCAACCTACTTTTTCTAATGACAAACTCCTCATCAGATGCTTTCCTCTCTGTTTTCCTTTTGGGAAGGAACTTTTTCATCGTCTTGGGGCTCTTGCTGGAATCCTGTACAGGCAGAACAACCCCATTAGGGTTATGTCCCGGCTAAAGAAACCTCCACTCATGATGTATAGTGAGCTCAAATATTTATGAGTCTGCAGAGTAAATATCCAACGACTGAGCAGTGGTATTGATAGGTGACATGTTTAGACACGTGACACAAGGCAGATTTGGCTAATCTGGAAGCCAGAAATGGTGTTTTCCCACATCCCTCTTCACAGCCATGGGCCCAACTACCTTTGAAGAAAGAGTAGGGATGTAGCATCTTCTTAATGCAAGGTTGTGGGTGATTCCTGACTGGGTGACAGACTGTCCCATAAATGTTGCGCCTTGAATTCCAGCATGGAAGATCTAGCAAGTAAATATGTGTGAAGGAATTTAGAGTTGACCTTACAAGTGAGCCATTAAGGAGGGTCTTGGACAAAAGATTACTGTGCATGGTCCTGAGATAGAAAGATGCATGAGAAAGAAACTCAAAGTACCCTGCCTTGATATTGTATAGTATAAAATGGGACAGAAAGAAACTGGGACAGGCTTCAAAAGTCAGGTCAAGAAAGAGACAATGCACAGATTCTAGGAATGCTCTTTATAGTACGGTGGAATTACAGAATCTTGAAAGCCCGGCCCAGTTTCTCTCTGTACCATCTTATGGTAAACAAGATCAAGGGGGCTTATTTTGAGTTTCTTTCTCACACTTCCTTCCATTTCTGGACTTTGTAAACTCTTGTCCCTCCTTGTTCCATCTTTTCCCCCTTCAACGGCTCACTGCTACTTTCTCCAAGATCAGCTCTAAATTCCTTTACAGAATGCGACCTATGAACCACTGTGAATTGTTTCAGGTTTGGTGATATTCAAGTGTAATCTGTTGACTGAATAAATAAACCCTGAGCCAGACACACACTAAAGGGCCTCTCTGTTGCACGAGCGCTCAGGAGATAGGCTCAGTGCGGTCTACTTCTAAGTAAACATGCACAGAGCCAGATTGCAGAAACAAACAGCAGTGAGATTAGCTTTGGGAAAATATGACCTCAAACCCAGGGCAGAAACTTGTCACTTGGGGAAAACCCTATTTGTTCATTAAAACACATAAATATGTTGCAATGGGACAAGTCATGGAGAGGTTTCTGGCCTTACCTTTAAGATGTAGGACATCCGCTGGGAACGAGCATGTAAAGAAAGAAAGGGTGAGCATGAAAAGATGAACATTGCCATCAAACTACTGCCTTAAACATATACTTCAAAACTATGATGTTGCTAATAAAGTAAATCATATTATATTCAGGGTTCCTACTCTTCTTGCTTCTGAGCCCTGAAGAGGAATCTTCTAGCTGTACCTCTGTGTGGGGCAACAGGTTGGGGTCCCCTATCCAAGGGCACCAATTCCTCCTGCTTGCTCATCATAACAGGAGAAGAGGCCTTGCATTTTCATGGAAAGGTTAGCTAGCTCATCAAAGTTTTCCCACATTGATTATCAGAACCTCCCTTACCCACATGGATTCTTATGGGGAGCAGTGGGCTGGGGCCTCCAATATCAGATTTGTAATTGCCCTCCAGGATCCTTCTGGGAAGGTCTCTTCTCTTATCACAATCCTGCCTAACGTTTAAAATGTATTTCAGAGGCTGACCTCCACGCGTTCCAATTCTTCACATTTAGATGGGCAGTTTCTACAGAGCAGATCTTCTTGAGAAGTAGAACCAAAATTATGGTTCTCCTTAAATCAGTTCACCAGGCCTCTTCCTTTTAGGCAATCAAGCCAAGCCAAGTCAATTGGATTTTCCAGTTTCTAAAGATATCAGAGATCCTTTCAATGATATTTTTAGGCTATTGTTATTTCAGCTTTCTTTGGAATTGCTGCCTTTGTTTGATTAACAGTGCTGATGAATGTCCAGGAGTCTGATTTTTAAGGATCCTTTTCACATAAAGGACCAAGAAAAGCTCAGACCCAAGGGTCCAACTTTAAGAGAAGGGTGACTGCACCATGTCCACATTTTTGCTGAAGAGGAAGAAAGAGAAATAAAATCTTCTTGCAAAAATCATCAACAACATTATGTCCCATGGAACAGAGCAGTTCTGGAGCATCCTTAGATATTGATTAAGGCTGTTTTTATCACATTGCCCAATTCATTCCTTAATTAACCAACATTATGATGCAGATAAAAAAAAGGGGGCAGGACTTTGATCTCAGAGTTGTGGCTCCCATCTTGACTTTTTTGACCCCTGGACATCCCTGGGGGCTAGGGAGAAAATGCTGTCTTGCTCCTTCATAATCTTCTGCCTCAAGGACTGAAGGCTAGTAGGCACCTCCAGAGGAAAGTAGGCAGGTGTTTGCCTTCTCCAAATGCTGAATTTTAACCGGGATGGAGTGACTGTGTGCTGCTGGAAACACCACTAAGCAAACCTGACTGGGTTAGCCGCTGACTGGTTAAGTATGTTGTGCCAACGGGATCTCTGTGAATAAGCTGGGACAGCTACACCATGATAACTCTTTGAAAAGCATCTGAAGTGTGTGTGTGTTTTTGTGTGTGGCCAGATCCACTGTGCATGGACCAACTCTGCTGGTACCACGCGGCCTTCATCTCAAAACCCCCAAGGAGGACCAGAGCTAAAATGTTTGAGTCTGACAATGTGTAGGAAATGCTGGGTGGAGTGGAGTATTTTCCCCTCCTGTGATAAGCAACAGGTGGAAGAAGATGCCAAACGTGTGGTACGAGGACTCTGTGTGATGAGCAAATCTCACCCTGGCTTGAATTGTGCAGAGAGTGAGTCATGAAAAAAAAATGGGTGCAAAGGATTGAAGGTGATTTTGTTTAAAATCACCGAGTTCTAGGTGTGTGATACAAGTTTCCTCATTGATGCAAATAACTTCTCACCCCCGTTTCCTGTGGGCCTAAATTTGCATAGTGTTATATTTTGACAGCACACGGATTTATGACAATTAAGTGGAAGAGAAGATTGCACTGCCCCGATAATTAATCTGGCTTCCTGAAGCACAATTAAAAAAGGGTTTTGATGGATAAGAATCGCAGCTTCTGTGGGATTAAAAAAAAAAAGTTCAAAAGATGCCGATTTGAAACTGGAGGTTCAGATTTAGACAAAATTGCAGCTTTGATGGACTGAAAAGGAAGCTTGGAAGGGGTTGGGAATAAGCAGTGTGTTTGAAAAGCTTCCTTCCCTAAAAATACAACTCTGGATTGGAAACGAATCTTTATTTGATTTCTAACCTCTTTCTCCCCAGAAAATAAAACATGAAATAACAAAATAATCACTAAAGCTTCCAAACTCACCAAGCAAACAAGTTAAGAATTAATTCTTAAGTGTAACAATTAAGCAAGACAAGACTGACAATTAATTTGCCAAGCAATCTGCACAACTTATTTCTAAATGAGTATGTCTTTGGCTGCTGAGAGAAGGACCACAACAGTGGAGTAAACATGGCTTCTCTGGCAGGGAGTTCCAAAGCTTGCAAGCGGAGTTCCAACTTCCTAAACTCCACCAACTTCTGTGGGAACTTGGTGGCTCTCCATGGCCACATTTCTACCCATGCGCAACCCTGCAGCTGAACCTGGAATGTGCTGTCACAGCATTAAGGACCATGAGATCAAATTGTCATAAGCAAAGCCAACAGACACACTCGCACACACACACAAAGGCTACATGGCATTACCTCTTTGTAGCTGAGGGCCACTGAGGGCCTGAGAGGAGGTGCAGGGCGGAGGCAGCTCAAGGTCCAAGGTTTGAGGATCTGGGGTGGTTCCAGTGGGCCATGGACTTGTCCAACAGAACTGAAAGTCTGATAAAGAACAGCTCACTGAGTTTCTTGTTTCCAACCTGCCCAATCACTTCAAAGCTCCTCAAAGTGACAATTAAATCACCTCACATTCAGCTCATGGATTGCATGCAGCTCTGTAAAACCCCATTTGTGACTTCCCAGCACCTTTGGATCGAGCCACCACAAAATGACTAATTTGGGGCAATGCAAACATTCTATTTTCCCCCTCAAAATAAGGTTTGGAAGGGAAACAGGAGGACCTTGGAGCCTTCCAGCTGGAGAGGAGTGAGTTGTGACCCCAGTCCTAGAGAGATGGCCCACCCCCCTTGAAAGACAGGAAAGAGGGAAAGCAGGATATTTATTTACTATACTACTAAAATCCATTTTTCCCAAGCGACTACAAGTATTCTTGAGGCAGACAAAACAAGCATTAAAAAGCATCAGTACAAGATCTACAGATTAAGAAAAACTTCAACTAATATATGCTGGCAATGAATGAAAACACTGAAAACGAAGTGGGATGAGGAACTCAACATTTGAAGGCCTAGAAAAGAGTGGAAGACCATTTTTTCTCCCATTGTCCCTAAGATCAGGGTCAAGGTAGATTTGGGGCCCGTGGGCATGACCTGTAAGAAAGAAGTTTCCAAGTTTGCTTGGAATCTCAGCTTGTTTCAGTTAGGCTGGTACTTACAGAATGGGAACCCCAAGATTGGGTTTTAGAAAGGGTACCACTGAAAGTTGTTCCTCTTGTCAACCTTTGCAGGTGGTCAAGCCACTCATGCAAATCTTGGCTGCTACTGCAGTGTACTGTGATCCGGTCTCCCATGCCCCCTATGAGATGAATACAAACCAGATTACTTGATTAAAGAATGGTTCAGACCATAACAGAAAGAATGGCAAAATGAATTAGTGATCACAAATAGAGGTGGCTTCCAGGAATGAGGCCACCCTTCACCCATTTGGTAACTTCCAGATGGTTTAGCTTTCATTTCCCTGAATTCCCAGCCGTCATGGCCTATAGAAATTCTCAAAATTGTAGCCTTGATTCATTGGAAGGCACCAGACTAGGGAAGACATTATTAGATACATCAAGGAGGATAACTCTAGAAGTGGCTCAGGGTGGTTACATGCCACCTCCAAGTGTACAAGTAGTTCATTGCTGAGCACCAGCTTCTGTGAAGCACAGGAGACTAATTTTTGTCTTCATGTTCTGCTTGTGGATTTATCCAAGGTATCTAATTGTGTGAGAGTATGGGCAAGAGGGATCAAGAATGTACTTTCATCCCCTGAAGAGTGAGGGAGAGATAAGAGGATGAGACTGGCACCTCCCTGAGGAATGCTAGTGATGTTTATGGATTGACCCTGGGAACTACTCTCAGTCTGGGAAGATTGATGTCAGGTTTAGCCCAGGAAACTCCAGGAAACCATACAGATTCAATCCAGCAAGGTTTATTTGGCTTCACCCTTTACAGAGAATCTTCCCAGACTGAGAGTAGTTCCCAGGGTCAATCCATAAACATCACTAGCATTCCTCAGGGAGGTGCCAGTCTCATCCTCTTATCTATCCCTCGCTCTTTGGGGGATGAAAGTACATTCTTGATCCCTTTTGCCCATACTCTCACAAATTGGCACTTGGAAGAGAAGAACCCTGGACTAGATGGGACTTTGATCAGAACCAATTCTCATCAACCATGGCACTATAAATGATTGTACATATTGCATGAAGAAGGCTTTTTCGTTTCCATCGCCATCACAAGATATATATTAGATTCCCCAATGTTATTAAGCCCTGGCTCATTTTAGCTAGGCTCACACATCTCACCGAGCCAAATCTAAATATGATGGCTTAATGTGACTCTTGTCACGCCAACCTGGATGTCTTTCAAACAGAATTTCACAACTTCACGGAGACTGTAGCTCTCAGTGGCTTCTTGTCATAGTAGCAACACCATGCTTCCAGCAATAGAAGCTGCAAACATCTCAAGACCAACTGTTTATGAACATGAATGGAAGGGGTTGATATCCTGCTGGTAGTGATTCCAGAACTATCTAATTGGCCTCTGTGGGAACGAATGGTGGACTGGTCTGGCGCGGCTGTGTCCTTTTTAGCTGTTTTGTCCTTCATCAATTGCCCATCAACCTCAATCAGTCAATCTCAACATTCTGAGGACCGCATAATGGAACTTTTATAGGGGACTAATAACATTTATTAATACTACTTAAACACAAAGAGTATGATTGATTATTAATAGATTCTCTTGGGCATTCATCATTTTCTAACCCTAGTTTGCTAAGTGCTGGTTTGTACCAACCCCTGGGATGATACCTTTATCATAATTGTGCCATGCATCTAAGATGCTGAAAGAACACTGACCTGAAATTTCAAAAGCGTGCTCACTTCCTTCCAGGTCTTCTAATTTTGTCACCGTCATTCCTATTAAAGGGAGCTTTCCCTGCTCCCCCAGAAGGAGAAAAAAAAAATTATACCGATATTATTCCGAGCAATCTTGAGCAATATTCTTGCCATGTGAAAATGACAGAATGATCGGCCGACTGAAAACAATCAGGATGTTTAGCTTAAATCTGCACTGCATCTAAAACTAGAAATGTCAAAGGAAAAAGAGCCTCCTTCTCTTTTTGGAATGGGATACTTTCATGACTGGGGATGGGGGCAGAAGGGTCTCATACTTCTGTGGGGGCTCGTGACATGCTTGAAGAAGCAAAGTCCTTGTAATTGCAAATACACTCCACTCACCTTATACATAAATCCACTCATACAAGGGCTGGCTGACAGCATCAACAGAACGCTTGAAAATAAGATGAGATATCTTTCCTCTTTCTCCTGAGATAAAGAAAGAAATGCGCCATGCGTGAACATCTGTGGAAAGCATGATTTTCGCAGTCCCCCCATCGCTTGAGCCTTGTTGCTTTACAACATGTGAAAACCACGATTGGAAACCTTTCCAGATAGAGCACCTGTAGGGCCTGGGTTGGTTGAACAAAGAGGAGGAGAATACAATACAATAAAAAAAAGGGCCTAGTCCTCATGGTTTGCACTGTTAAACCCCGCCCCATCTCACCTCATTCCCTCCATACTGGACCATGACTTGTGACATATAAAGGACGCTGCCCATGGACCGGATATCTTCGCCATCCCAACTTTGAATGGTTTCGGACAGGATCTGTAGTTCCAGTTGTTTCCTCTTCCTGATCTCCTGGCACTGGGACTGTCAACAAAGCTTAGATTACGAAGTGGATCATAGAAAGTAAGAGAGACAGGCCAAGGCAAGGTTGTTTGTGTATCGGGGAAATGACTCCGATGGAATGCTGTGCAAGACGACGAATACCTGCATGAACTTCTTCAGAGCATATCTCAAACCAAAGCTGTTATGTCTTTCTATACCATCTGCATTTTAGAGTGGAATGCCCTGAACATCCTGCATGGAGAAAACACTTGATAGCCTTCCTTTCTACTTAAATAGCCTGGATGCTTAGACATTTGCTTTGCCCCTCTGGTAGTTATGGGGAGACACGTTGTCAGGATGCTGAAGGATCTCCAGCTCTGTTCTGTGATTTGGCCCTCAGGGCTGGTGTTCGGATAAGCCTTCTATAAACTCCCTCAGTTCTTAGTTTGGAGAAACCCTTTTAAAAAGAAAGGAGAGAAGCTTGAGAGGGGCTCCTCAAAAATGGAGGGGAGAGGAAGGAAGTTCCGTGAGGACAAGTGGATAGGATTGTGCAGTGCTTACAGTGAAGAAGTGGTGGGGATATGATCGGATTGTGAGAATATAATAAGACAGATAACTTTTCAGCAGCCAGAAGTTATGCTGAATAATTTGGAGGACAGGAGAAGTGAAGAAGATGGCCACGAAAAGGGGTGGACTGAAACATTCTGCTCTGTTTCTTTTCCTGAGGCTTTTTTTGGAATGGGAAAATGGGATTATTATTATTAGTAGTAGTACTAGTAGTATTAGTATTTGAATCTTACTTCAAGTCTATGCTACAGTTTTCATGTGTTCTCTACCTCAAAATGGTGAGAAATTAAAATATGGTGGTATAATTAGAGGGGATTCTGGGGGCCAGGGTAAAAAGACCCAGAGACCTCCCCACCTTATCCTAAGGTTAATTCATAGAAGATATAAAAGTTGGGACAGAAATTTCATAGAAATAATCCATAGGCATCCCTTACAACCCCAATGGCATAATGTGTGTCATGACATTATCACACAAATGACATAATTCATGCCATTTGGGAAATAGCATCTGACATCCATGACATTTCTGTCCTTCCTCCAGACCCCTGATGCTTTCGTGTTAAGAACTAAGATCCCCTCAATGCTTCCAATTTAATTAATAGTATTGTTTATCCTACTTTAATGAACATTTCCTCCTTCTTGCTTCCTAGCTTCAGTTCCTTCCCCTCCCACCCAAAAGCGTTGCTCCTTTTCAGGGGAGGAAAGAAGCAGATTATTTTACCTTCTGCCTTGCAAGGAGAACAGCAGAAGAGGCGATAGAACAAGATCACTTTCCCCACAAATCATAATTGAAACCTTGCCTGAGGAAAGAGTGCCCCCTCGAGGGCAATTTCGCTGCTGCTTGGAGACCTACCACAAGAGATTTGAAGAACGCAGCTGCTTTCAAAATGTCTTCGTGGTCAGGATGTGCCTCCTAGAGGGAAAAGAGGATAAAGTGGGCGAGGAGAAGCTATTTTCCCCTCCCCAAAATGCTAGAACCAGAGGTCACCCGATGAAATTGAATCTTGGAAGAATCAGACAGCCCAAAGGAAATATTTTTTTATACACAGTGCAAAATTACACTTTGGAATTTGCTACCATGAGATGTGGTGCTGGCTACCAGCTTGGTTGGCTTCGGAGAAGGGTTAGACCAATTCATGGAAGTCCTGGAGATCAAGGGTTATTAGCTTTGATGGCAGGGGGGCTGCCTCTGAAGGCCCTCTGCTAGGCGACTCATGGGCTTCCTGGCTCAGTTGGTTGGCCGCTGTGAGAACAGACTGCTGGATGAGATGGGACAGGGGTCCCATCCATCAGGGTGTGGCTTATAGTCTTACATGTTCCTATGACCCAGGAGTTAGGCTAGAAGACCAAACACAACCGAAATGGCCCAAAGCCTATTTATCCTTAGATGACACTGTAATTAAAAATAAAAAGAACAGAATGCAAGAGGAACAAGTCAATGGTGGTGGAGTGTGTGTGTACATGTGTTGTGTATCTGAGTGTGTTGCATGGTCATTATAAGTACCACTCCAGAACCTTTGTTATAGAGTGCAATGCTTGTCCTAGCTTGAGGGTGGGGAGGTGGGTTTGAGAGATAACCTCAATGGAGTCCCTCTTTCTATCTCTTTCTGCCACTGCCCTGTTGTGATGGTTTGTCATCCTGCTTTCCCTCATTAGAACTACCTGATGGTTTCCCATCCAGACAACAATCAGGCAGAGAGCTTAGCTCTTCCTTCTCGTGGCTTCTCTTCCTCTATTCCACTGCACAGGTACGGCCCTTCCTTCCTTCCTTCCTTCCTTCCTTCCTTCCTTCCTTCCTTCCTTCCTTCCTTCCTTCCTTCCTTCCTTCCTTCCTTCCTTCCTTCCTTCCCTTCCTTCCTTCCTTCCTTCCTTCCTTCCTTCCTTCCTTCCTTCCTTCCTTCCTTCCTTCCTTCCGCCAAGTCAATGGCTAAGGGGCCTGGGAATGGCAGTTAGAAGGGTGGTTAGTGCAATAAGTGGGGTACAGAGATGCAAACTGGGGCATCAGGGTTAGGAAGCAATGAGAAGGAAGAGCTTCCGTTTGATGTGGAACAGGATGCTCTCCTGGAACTGTGGCTATCGTGGTCAAGCACGGTTCGCCTGCTCATCTGGGTAGCATGAACTGAAGGAAAGATACTTTGCTCTTCTTTTCAGGGGGCGAAATGTCTGGCATGGGCTCCGCCATTTTAGCTTGGTTCTTGCTCTTTTTGGACCACCGCAAGAGCTGGGCAAAGAATCGATTTACAAGTGGTCCAGGGAAAGGGGCTCCTGCCAGAAGCCCACCTGCCAGGATGTAGACCCAGGCAGACCCCTGATGACCACAGAGAATCATGGGGGGAAAAAAAGCCAAAACAACACTAGGAAGTGTCTGTAACTGAATAATGGTGGTTCTAACCAATATTGAAGACTTGTCCTTAATAAAGACTCCCCATCCCAAGCTTACCTCCATGTGCCGCTCAAGTTCCTGCAGAAGGGAAATGTATTTATCCAGCCGTGTGAAGGGTTTGCTGAGGCTTGTGGTTAAGGTCAATATTCCAGAGCAGGCCATCCCTTGGCTCTCCATGAACTTCTCCAGTTCCTCACTGGAAGACAAGTACCCAAGATGATAGAGAAGGAGATTAACCCATTGGGCACTTCTTATCTTTCCCAAGGGCGGGGTCTGGTTCTTGTTTTTACCTATGTTGGGTCAAGACGTTGACTGCAGATGGGTGGTTAGTGCAATAAGTGAGGTACAGAGATGCAAACTGGGGCATCAGATTTAGGAAGCAGCCTCCCACTTTCTGTTGGTGTTCTGGAAGTCTGTAGAAGATACACACAGGACCCATATTTAATAAATGAAACCGTTGTTTGGAATTTCAAGTTTCAATTCTATCTCAGCTGAGAGGAACTTTTCTGGGCCGTTCCAAGGTGGAGAAGAAGCTTTTCTGCCAGCATTCATTTATTTACTTATTAGATATATAGGTTGCCCCATTTGTACAACTCTGGGCAGTTTACAAAATGCCACAACACAACCATAAAAACCCAGAACATTTCATCCAAAACAGAGTCTGGAGAAAATCTATGAAATAACCAAGTGTCTCACATTCCACCTGAAGCCTTCTTCTGCTAGACCCCCAAGGAGCAGATTTTAAATAAGAAAACTTTCCACAGAGAACACATTCAGGACTTACTTAGCACAGTCCTCAAGGGCCTGGTTGAGCGTCTGCTGAAAGGTGCAGATCTCCTCCACATTTCCGAGCAAAGATGCTATATCCATGGCACTCAGCCTAGAAATATGCATATAATGAAAGGATATTCCTCAATGGGAAAAGAAAATCTTGGCTTAAGGGAGGTGGGAAGTCAGAAGTGGTCTTCATTCCATTGTAATGACCACCCTCAGTGTTTTGATCACAAACAATCTGTTCCTCAGTTTTCCCAATTACTATTGTGCCCTTGAGTGTGGATCTTTCCCTTGGCACTACGGAGACCCTTTTCCCCATTTTGTGGGCTAGGCTTAAGTGGTTAAGGGCAATCAAACATTTGAAAAGGACATTAAAACACTGGAAGGGTTCAAGAAGCAAAGCAAAAGACCATCCCCATCAATTAAAGAGGCATTTAAATCTGCCAGCAGCTAAAGACCAGGCTGTAGAGTTGGAAGAATTGGTCATCAATGATCATTTGAGAAGTGGCCATCTGTCCTCATCCACATTAATGGAGATCAACCTGAAATAATCTTACTTGTCATAAGACTGGAGAGACTTTAAGTAAGTTCCTAGAAGTGACTGTAGTTCCTTGGCATATTCTCGCTCCGTTTCCAAAATATTTTGAAGCACCTGGAGCAGTTGAGTTCATAAGCAGGAGAAATAAAGGACAGGTTAGGAATGTGTGTTAATTATGTGTGTTAGGATCCAAACACATCTTGCCTATGAACCATGGAATCTGTGAACATACTATATGCTTATCAACATGGCTAGGCCCATGAGTATGGAATTCCTCTCATCACGTGTCTACGGTCATGTATGCTGTTAATAAGGAATGCCAAAAATAAAGTCTCCCTTGAGTCAGTCATCTGCTGGTGACTTCATACAAACATCTGTGTAGTTTCTTGGCAACAGTTGGAAATGGTCTGTCATTGTGTGCTTCCAAGATACGTTTTTCACCTTCCCAGTTTAGCCTACAGTCTTGACTCTCCCATTCAAGCATGAAGCAGACCCAACCCTTCTTAGCTTTTCAAAAGAAACCCTTGAGTTGAGGTCAGTTTCTGTTGTTTATGCTGGTTTTTGCGCAACAATATTGCTGCCTTCCAGGATATGGAAAATGTTGGCGGTTGGGTATTTTTATTTATTTTTATTATTTTATTTATTACATTTATATGCCGCCCCTCTCCCCCAGAGGGCATCTCTGGGTGGCTCCATATTGATATTGATATATTGATAAGCAATAAAACCCCAGGCTACATATTTTTAGGCCTTGAGGGGTCAGTCAAAGAAGTAGTCTCTGGGACTGCCCCTTCACTGTAAACCTCTATCCTTTATAATTTGGAATCCAAATTTTCATGCTGTGTTGAGAGAGATAAAACCCTTCCTTCTTGGGCTGGCATTTGATAACCAGGATAAAAATGGCTACATTAACATATTTTCTTTTTTAAAAAATTGTGGGTATTTTACTGAACCACTACCACGGGGATCACATCCTCGGAAAGGACGAATGAGATTAATAAATCATTAATTCATAAATATCTATGGAGAGCAACGTCACCTGATTTCTTTCCTTGGAATTTAATTGCAATATGTGGAAAGTGGCTGAGTGCTGGAGACATTTTTTTGAAAGGAAATATGAGACGTTTCCCCCCACCCACCCCCTTGTTGCTTGGACAAAAATTAAAGGCAAGAATGCTGTGCTCCCCCAGAAGAATGTCATTGCAATTCTCTTCTCCTCTGGAAGAAAAGTTGAAAGCTAACTCTCTTCCACCAAAGTAAATAAGACCTAGCAAAAAGAGGCAGGAGAATTTTTTGGCATAGCATGACTAAAAATGGCATAAGAGTTTATTTTTTTTCCCCTGACAAAAAGAGCAAAAATCTAGAGGTTAAGATCACAAGAGGGAGCTCTCTTAAGAATTTTTTTCTCCTTTCTAATAATAAAACCTTTCCCAACACACCCCACAGGAATGCATTTGACCTCTGGCATCCCCATTGGCCCAACCATCCAAGTGCCAGAGGCTTAAATTCAAAGAAGAAAGTCCTGGGGATAAAACAGACATTTAAGCCAGTCTCTTCTCCGTTTCAATTCAAAGTGGACCATTTACACTCAAAACGGGAGCCAACATTAGAAGAGACCTTTCTTGGAAAGGATAATGCATTTCCGTGTTCTGGCTCTCAACTACAGTGTGACTTCAATAGGCCAAAAAGCAGGAGACTCAGCTGTGATACTGAAGCAAGGGAGCGTCTTCCTTAGCTAAGAAAAGTGAAATTGAGAAGAGCCATGTATTTCTCAGATAATTCTCATAACCAGGGCAGACCTGGTAGTTGCATTTGCTCAACCTATGCTTAGTTTAAGCTTGGCTTGATTTTTTATGACTTAGTGTGTTAGTGAACCCAACCCATTTATAGTTAGGTTTATGGTTCGGTGGATCGCACAAACTCTAGAATTGGTTAATTCAGTAACACAGTTTAGTGTGACGTGTGAATAAGGCTATTCATGCAACCTTCACTTCACTAATGTGTATATATTTTTCGCTTAAGAGAAATGCTTGGAGGGGTTCAGCCTGGAGAAGACTGTCTTTCTGAACCTGAAGCCTATCATGAAGAAGATGGGATAGATTGGTCTTGAGGTGTTCCAGAAGACAGGAGAAGGAACAGGGGGCTTAAATTACAAGGAAGTTGATGTTGACTGGACAGCAAGAAGTTCTTACTCCCCATAGTAAGAACTGTTCAGCAACAGAACCGATGTCTCAGGAAATGATGGACTGTTCTTTGTTTGAGATGTTTGAACAAAGGCTGGATGGCTGCTTTCAGGGATACTGTAGTAGTGAATTCTTGCAATGGGTAAGGATTAGATTAGATGGTCTCTTCCAACCCTTAAATTATATGATTCTATGGAATATGAACACATATGAAATGCTTATATCGCACTTTCATTTCTTCCCCACCACATGCACAAAGGTGCTCCACCCTTTGCTTTCATTCTTAATAAACAAAGAGATATTTACAGGCATCCTTCTGGTTAACAGAATTCAGGAATAACAGAGACTTCACAGGCTTACCACAGCATAGTAATTCTTAGTAAGCTGAGGACTGTCAGCCCCTTTCAAAGCCTTAGGAGAGAGCAATTTATCTGGAGGAGAAACAATAGAAGTGGTTATACAGAGGTGATCTTATGTTGCCAGAGGAGGAAGAAGAAGACGCATTGGCACACACAAGCCAACAACCCACAGGTGTGCAATGGTACAGGTAGAGCCTTGGAACAGGTATGAGATGCACCTACTTGCCTGGAGCAACCTTTTCCAGCCAGGGGTGCTGAACCACAACTTTTAGAAGTCTTACCCCACATGACCATGAGGTGTGGACCTGGAAAGTGGTAGGTGGCAACAGCTGCTCTAGAAGTAGACAAGCAGCAGGGAATAGAGGAAATTTGGCATTTGTGCCTCAACTGGGGCCAAGCTTAGATACCTTATAGCATGACTGGAACCCTGCAGGTAAAAGTTACTTTTCTTATTTAACCAAGCAATGGTTGACCTACCTTCCTTCCTTCCTTCCTTCCTTCCTTCCCTCCCTCCCTATGGAGGCTTGATTATAACTTATTTTCATCGCTACTGTTGTTTCACCCATGATTGCTACAAATCTCCTTGGCTTACAATCTCCTCTGCTGGTGAAACACTGAACATTTCAATTTACAAACATAGAGTGCTATGGCTCTCTGCCCCTGGGGAAATTATAGTCTCGGTTTAGAAACCTATTATAAACAAAGTTAATGTTATGCAAAGGCAGAGGGGAGACTCCCAACATAATTGTTGGCTTTCCTGAAACAACAAGGGTATCTCTGAATGGTTCTGAATGGTCTCCACTGATGTGGGATTTCTAGCAATCTCTGAAGGCATGACTTGCACAAGGGAGGAGGACCAAGGACCCTCTGGTATCCCAGCACCAGGAGGAATGACCATCCAGTGATTACCAGCACAAATTAAACCTCTTCCTGGAGACAGAACTCAGTTTCAGGCTAGAGAAAGGACCAGGAGTTCCACTGTAGTGTGTGACTCATCTGACCACAAGGGCAAAACCCGAGGGAATGTCCATTCAATCTTACTTCCTCAACATAGCCTAAGAAACCAAAACTGCCTTTTTTTTTCCTTTAGAGGAAGAGAAACAAGCAGGATTTCCACTCCTTACCATGAGAGATTGAAAACACAAAGCATTGCTGTGGAGAATTGGAGGGGGGAGGGGGATTGGAGCAGTAATTGAAGGAGGAGGAGGAGAAGGAGGAGGAAGAGAAGGAGGAGAAGGAGAAGATTTATTTCATAATGGAGGAGAAGGAGAAGGAGATTTATTTCATAATGGAGGAGAAGGAGAAGGAGAAGGAGAAGGAGAAGGAGAAGGAGGAGATTTATTTCATAATGAAGGAGAAGGAGAAGGAGAAGGAGAAGGAGAAGGAGAAGGAGAAGGAGAAGGAGAAGGAGAAGGAGAAGGAGAAGGAGAAGGAGAAGGAGAAGGAGAAGGAGATGTTACGGGAGGAGATTGAGGTGGAGGGGGAGGTGATGGAGAAGAAGGAGAAGAAAAAGGCTTTTTTTCCCACAAATGCATATAGAACACACACAGCTACCTATGGAAGCCACACTCTCTTATGTTCCTATCCTTATAGGCTGCTATGTACTTTAATGCACCTCACAAACCTCTTTGTGCATGCAAACCGTAAATATCCTAGCAAAGGCCATCACAACAACAACAACACATGAATACAAGCATAAACGATGACAAGGCTGATAATAACAGGCTTCTTACCGGTGGATTTAATTTCTCTGACGTAGTTGCTGGGGAACCAACCCGTCTTTCCGTTAAGGGTCCCTTCCCACCAGCCCCCTTCCTCAGTGCGGGTGACGTAAATGATGTCCCCCTTGTTGATGGTCAGCTCGTCTTCATTGGTCTGCTTGAACTGGAACCGGGCCTTCACCACCAGTTGGTGACTGCCGTTTTCTGCCATCTCCTAAACACAAGGTAAGATCAGGAGAACGGTTGGTTCCAAAAGACAGATGCTGAAGAAGGATGCTGTGAAGGGGATCCTGCTAGGGCTTGGGTGGAATCACCCAGCCAGCTTTGCTTAGGAAGAAGCAGAATCAAGACGGGGAGGGCGGAAACAAGGAGGCTCACAGCTCCCCAAAAACGTAGGGGTTGAACTAGGAAATTCCTGCCTCACCACACAGTTGCACGACTATTCTGCTGCAGCAGGAGATTTAACACCAGGCCTTGGACCCCTTCCTGCTATTTCCCTTGCTGACTCAACACATTTTTAGGACGGCAGATTACTCTCGACTTAGCCTGCCAGGGCAGGGGCCAACCTCTACGAAGGAATGGGCCAGGAGGGGAGAAAAATGGAGAATAGACAAGGCCAGCACAACCCTAAACCATCTTGAATTGAAATGAAAACAGCCTCGCGTTAATTAAATTCAGTTCATAAGCCGTTCCCCGTACGTCCCCACCTTCTGCTGAGAGGTGGCAGAAGAGGACAGAATAGACCCGGGAGGGCCACACACCCAAGGGTGGTGAAGGGAGGGTGCAGCCTGGGCGTGTCTGCCCTCGGTGGGATCGTACCGAAACATACCACAACTCTTGACTGCCTCTGCAACCCTCTTGATGGCCGAGTTGATGCTGCTTGGCTCAGGGGGTGGCAGTCACCGGCGGTTAGAGAACATGGCTTCCTGGTCGAGCTTGGATCTGATAAAAAGGAGAAGAGAAGAGTTGAAAAAGGGAAGGAAATAACCCTTGCTGTGCTGAGGATAGAAAAAGAGCCATATTCGTTCAGATGAAAGCCCACATCCTACTTCCTCTGCGACCCAACTGAAACCTCCTAAACGATCAGCTCTGGGAGGCCAGGCTACAGTCCATCCAAACTATAAAAGGAACCCAAAAGAAGCAAGGTTTTAAATCTTAAAAGAGCCATAAGCAGCGTACAGTAAGAGAAAGCCAGAAATATTTCATAGGTGACGATACGGGTCACCCAAGCTGTAGATCAACGTCCTGAACGCAGGAGTGGGAAGCCCAGTCTTCGCCTGGTATCCAAAACTAGGCAACGTTGATGTTAGCCCGGCCTTCAGGGAAGATCATTCCAAAACTGGGGTGTTATCCTGAGGTATATTTCCCCTAAATATGGAGGTTCCCCAGAGCTCTGGAGGGTAAAGCCATTTCAGCAGCATGATCCTTCATAAATGGCTCAGACCCAGGCTGTGGGTTCTCCCTCTTTGGAGGTCTGTAAGAAGAGGCTGGAGAGCCATCTCTCGTGGATGGCTTATGTGGTTTTTCTGCACCCTGCAGCGGGTTGGACTAGATGATCCTTGGGATGCCTTCCAACTCCTCAACTCTCTAATTCTTTCATTCCCCAGCGAAACTATCCTTTATAAGCTTACTCGAACGTAAACAAAGGCATGAAAAAGGCTGCTTTGTGGCAGACACCCATTTCCACGCTTGTTCCTGTCGGGAGTTTTAGCAAAGTTGTGCCAGGATACAGAACCATTGTGCCCCCGTTCCAAGAAAATCAGAGGAGAAGGGGTGTATGTCTTCCGCCGGGGGCTGACCAGATTTTCCTGGTTTGGCTTGTTCAGCAGGACTCGGCCAAAGAGTGAGCGTAAGGAAAATCCGCAGAGCAGAAAACAGGCAAAAAAAAGTACCCATGGTGCCTGCATTAGATGCGAGTTGCCAAGCCGATTTCCCCTTGTGGGCAAAGCGGGGAGGAGAAGGCCAGAGGTGGGGTGATCCTGGCTCCGCGTCCTACTGAACTGAGAGCAAAATGTTCCGCAGTGCAACGTTCTGGAATTTAAATCTGCCTTGGAGCTGCTTCCGTCAGACCCAAGGTCAGCTGATGGTTTGGTGAATTCCTGCCCAGAACGGGGCTGGACTAGATGCCCGTCCAACTCACGCGTTCTGTGACACCAGCTGGTGGACGGAGAGGACAGCGCGTGGATTCCACATCGCAGAAACCACCCACGCTTTCCTCCTTCCAAAATGGCTCGCCATATGATGCTGAAAGGTGTTCTACTTAGCAACACACGCTCTGTTCTGAACGCTGAGCAGGGTACTATTTTGAGCCCTGGTGCTTCATATCTCCCCCCCCCCATTGGGGAAGAAGCGCCCGGCGTGAGGTTGGCCCCCAGGACTCAAGCCCCGTTTAATAAGGGACTGAGCTGAGGGTCCTGGAGCAGGAATTATTCTGCAGAATTCGCTTCTGAAAATCCAACGCCCAGCCCGGGTCTTTCGGGGGGGGGGGTGGTGGGGAGGCAAGCAACGTGGCCGAAGAACTCGCAGTGCCTTCCTCTTCTGCTACCAAAGATTCTAGGCCCAAAACCTTCAGCAGAGACTCCTCAAGCAGGGAGGAGGAAAAACCTAACAGCGTGAAGTCACGATGACTTCCTTCGGCTAGTTAGCAAATGTTCAGAGCTGGTGGGCCCATGCTGGAAACTGGGGAGTGGGTCACGAGCGTGCTTACAAAATGGTGGTTACGGGGGGGCTTGCCTATTCCTAAAACAGGCCCGGCCAGTCACACACAGACACACAAACACAAAATATTTACAGAAGATGCGCTGGGGAATAGATTCTGTGCTACCTCCACAAAACACCCAGGATGTTCCTTGGAACCCCAACTTAAGTCCTATCCTTTTTTTTTTTTTTTTTGTGACAGCCATAGAAAAACATTGGATTAAAAATCATCTGGCATTTGTATTTTTTCACCATACTTACGGATGGGAAGGGGGGTCCACAGCTTTCAGGAAATATAAAGAGAAGAGTAGAAGCTGATGCTTTGCTTGTACCCTATCTACCGTACCTATCTATCTGTCTGTCTACCTACCTACCCTTCTGTCTGTCTGTCTGTCTACCCACTTATCTACCTACCGTATATTTATCTGTCTGTCTACCTACCTACTGTATCAGATAGATAGATAGATAGATAGATAGATAGATAGATAGATAGATAGATAGGTAGATAGATATCCATCCATCCATCCATCCATCCATCCAAGCCAGAAAAAATGGGCACCAGAACACAATGTCCAAGAAATAAATCCCTGGCTGAGAAAAAGACCAACAGAGCATGATCTGTTTGTTTTAAGGTATCAAACTATAACCTTCAATATCTTCCATTCAGGGCCGTCAAGGTCCTTGCCACCCCAACTGCTTATACACCTTCACTGGTGGGGCAAGATCGGACTCTCTCGAGGGTCTGGCATCTATTTCACACCAACCCAGGACAACTTAAAGTCTATTATTTTTCCTTATTTTTAGATACGCTTAGGAAGCCTCAGTCTGTATTCTCTGACAAGGATAGCTTGTTCTCTTCTTAGAATCTTGTTAAAATCGAGCATCTGTTCAGCAGGGCTCCACTGTTGGCATCTCCTAAAGCTTTCAGCTTTAAATAAAGATTTCACTGCGCATTACCAGCCAGACCACATCATGCTAAGAGGGCCGCTTCCCAAACCCTCCAAGAACGATCACAATGCTAGATTTTACATTTACATTTCTAGTCTTCCCTCTTGCAGGCTTCATAATTTATTTCTCTAAAAGTGTAATCCTACCTTGTACCATCTTACACCTTAAAGAATCCACAGTCAGTTCAAGATTTTTAAATAACAGAAGGGGAAAAGAGACAGAAAGGAAATGCAAGCATGGCAGCTACAGAGTGAAACAATTTGGGGAAAGACAGAAGAGTCCACAGGGTGTGGTCAAGGAAGTCAAGATGGAGGCCACAAGAGTGAGACTGAAGCTCCACCATTTTTTTATGCCGTTGATTGTGCCACTGCAGCCACCATCTTGACTTTTTTGACCCCATTCTGCAGATACCCCTGGGAAAGGGAGGGGGAGAGCAGAGATAGCTTGTGCCCTCATTTCTTCCTCTAAAAGACTCAAGTGGCATTTAGGGAAAATGCAGTACAGACTTGTGGGCCTGGAAGGTGGTAGAATAAAAAGAAGGATTTTAGAGCCAGCTGCTTCCTAATTGATTAGCCTTCTGTGGATAGTGGATTTTTGGATAGAGAAACTACGACATGTGCATTTTCCTCTATTAGCAAACCAATGCTGCTGGGAAGGAAGGAAGGAAGGAAGGAAGGAAGGAAGGGGTTGAAAGGAAAGATGGAAGGAAGGAAAAATCAAAGTTAACTGTGGGGAGGGAGGGAGGGAGGGAAGAAAGGATCAAAGTTAATGGGAAGGAAGGAAGGAAGGAAGGAAGGAAGGAAGGACGGGCGGACTAAAGAAGCAAGCAAGCTAGCTAGCTAGCTTAAAAAAATAGAATATGGGAAAATAATGAAAAGGGAGTACATTTTTATCTTTGAGAAGGAGTAAGCACCAGTTTATATGGGAACAGCCAAAAGGGACAGCTTTTCTTCTATTGTTACACTGCAGATAGCTAGATGGGGCTGGGGCTGGGGCTGGGGCTGGGGCTGGGGCTGTATGGAGATGCTCCCTGTTGTAAAGATAAAGCCTCTTTCAAGTCTAGCCTGGCCCTGAGGCCTCTGTGGACACGTCCTTGGGCTTTATTTAGCAACCGCCTGGACAGTTTGCCCCACCCTCCTTCAGGATGTTCCCCCAACCTCCTAGCTGGCCCCCAGCCCCGGGGTGTCATGGCTGTTTCCAGCCCTGCTTAGCTTTCTGAAACTAGCCACGGTTGGCGAGGTGCCGCCTGGAGAAATATCTCCAGAGCTCAGAACAAAGCTGAGGAATCAAGGCCTCTGCTTCCACAAGAGACGTCTGCAAGAAAGCCCTGCGACATAACTTTTTCCTTTCCTTACCTTCAGTTGCTCTGTTGAGAGAAGAAAGGGCAGTCAGTACCTTGGAGAAGTTTTCTCCGGAGTAGAGATCGTGGGCATCAAACAGCTGTGCAAAGAAGAAGAAAAAACGTCAGGCCAATCTTTGCATCCATGAGCAAAAGCGATCGAAAATTCAGGAGAGATTTTAATTGCTGGGAGCCTCTATGTGAGCCTCCACATTCAGGGGCAGCCTACCTCACAATACCTGTTGCTAAGGCTGGGTGCTACAGGGTGAGCTTCCTGGCCACAGTAGGGGTGTTGGGTCACCCCAGCCTTCAGTTTCTAATCAATCCAGCTTTCCCAACCCGAGCACCCTCCAGATGTGTGGACTTCAATTCCCAGAATCCTCTACCCCCACCATGTGAATTGGGGAACACTGGGATTTTCTAAGTACAAACGATCAAGTCCAGCACCAAAGCCCAATGCTTTTAACACTGCACCACTTTGGGTTTCATTTGGGGTGGGTAGACATTTATTTTCATTTCCTGCAGGTTCTCTTCGGTGAGCAACTTGGTTAGCTTTGGTGCATTTTGCCACCAAAACAGAGGTATGCGGAGTTCGTTGCATTCCGAATCAAATGGAACTTCCACAGTCTTCAAGCAAGAGCCCAGCCCTGCTTTACTAAAGTGAGTTAAATTTTAAAATCGGTGCAGGGAAGCGGGGGGGCAGGGGGCACAGCTCCCTTCTCCTTCTACGTCAGCTCCTCTGCAGCTGTACCCCTGAACACTGGGCTCTGTGGCTTTCTTTCCATGCTGGCCAACCGGTGGCTATTCTGTGGCCTGCGGACTATAATTTAGATTTCTAAAGAGGGAACGGGAGTTTGTTTATTGAAAAACCGTTTGCAAGGCCAGCTATAAAACTGGCAGTGAATTGTACCACCCTGTGGTCCTGGATTGTGACTCACGCCTTCCCCTACAGTTTGACAACTACAGACCCCGGAGGCCTTATTTGAGAGCCCACGGTATCGGGGTGCAAGGCCCACGTGGTCTGGGTTACGGCAGGGGCAGCGCAGGCTGTGGGAGGGACCTATAGGTTGGAATCCCTTTTATTCTTGTAAGCAAGTATAGTCCATTCTCCAGGATTATTATCTGTGCAAGGCAGCACATGATAAAACATGCACTCAGTTACAGATGCAACCAGAAACAAAATCAAATCTTCTGCTGGTGAAACAGGCCAGGAGAAAATGTGCAGAAGCAGCGGAAATTAGTATGAAAAGGCCTCGTGAAAAAAGGGAAGAGAAAGGACACCATCTGTGGCAGCCAGCATAGCATGCATCATTTCAGAAGAGGCATTCCATCATGTGCACAACTGGGAAAATGCCTTTCCTTTCCTTTCCTTTCTTGTGAAACATATCATTTGCATCCTACATTTATGTAAGAATCATCTCCCCTACAAGGGATTAATCACACCCAAACTCTAGGTTAAAAATAGCAGTGCATCCATGTCCAATACAGATCCAGTCCCATTCAAAAGTACCCAGAATGCCTCTTCTAAGTTTAGTAAGAAACATCTTTGCAATCGATCTAAAGAAGTTTCACTGATTTACCTAACTGTGTAGGCAGATCAATTTCCTTAAAACCAATTTATCCGTTCAATAGAATGCTTTAAAACAGCAAGCGAAAAGAGACATGTCTGACTAGACTTTTATCCTACACTGCCATATGAAAGCTTTGTATTTGCTTCCAGACGTGAACAAGGAAGAGTAGGTGATGAAAACATGGCCACGGCTCCTTCCGATAAAAGCAACAGCGGTAGAAAAGAGATGTCTTGGGGGGGGGGGAACGGTAGATTGGGACCTGAGTGGGCAACAGAAGGAAGCACCCCATGGAAGGAGCCTTTACGCATCCCCCAGCCCCACTTGGAAGAAAGAGATGGGGAGAGCCCAGCCTTCTGTTGCCCTCCAGAACTTGCACACGGATCGAGCGCGAGCAGGCAGAACCGGCGCCACGGCGTGTCTTCCCTGTGGAACGCGTGGGTCCCCATTCCCACTTTTAGACAAGCTCTTCCTGGCCTTCTCTGTGGCCTAGAGGCCCCCAGATATTCCCCTCCTAGCCACCCCCACCAAAAGACACGGCGGCGCAACCATTCCAGCTTTTTCACCCTTCAAGGGGGCTACTTCCAACTTTCGATGGTCAGTCACCTCCCCTCCTGGTGCAGAGACTCAGCCCTCGCCCGCAGCAGCTTTCCTACGCTCTTCCCCTTGTTCCTGCCATCCACGTTCTCCAGAAAAGGGATTCGGCTGAGGAGGAGGAGGAGGAGGAGGAAGAATTAAACTCCGTGTCTTCGGATTGGGGCAGCGGGTCCAAACTCTCTCTCCGGCCGCCAAGAGCCGGCACAGAATCAATCAGGGCCAGGAACCGCCCTAGCTGGAAGGCCACTTGAGCGGAGGAGAGCAAAGATGGAGCAAGGCTGGAAGTGGAGGATGGGCCCGGACCCCCAACCCGTTCTGCAGGCGAGGCAGGGCTGTGCCGTTTGGTCCGGAAGCACCCGCGGCTCTGCCCAGCCCGGGGCGGCCAGTACGAGGCCCCCAGCAGAGGCGAGGGCCGCGGCTGCCCGCATTCCTCGCCCTCGGCCGGCGGCTGGGGCTGCCGGGGGTCAGCCCGCCGCATCTGGGGGCCTCGCATGACCCAGGCGCGCAGGGCCCTTCCGCGGCTGGGGCAAGAGGCGAGCAAGGGCAGGGCTCCTCCGCCACCGACGCGCCGGAGAGGGAGCCCGCGGGCGCCGCGCGGGGCGCCGCGAAGCCCCGAAGCCGGCGGGCCAAGCGGGCTGCGCATCCAGCCCTCGCCCAGAAGACAACTTGGGAAAGGAGGAAGCGGCTTACCTGCGCGGGGAGCTCCGGAAGCGCTGCAGGCCCGCGGAGCCGGCCGGGGCGCCGAGCAGGGCCGGGATGCGGGCAGGGCGCGCGGCGAGGGCGCGCGGGCAGCCCCGCGCGGGGATCGCGGGGAGGAGCGGGCCCCGCCCCGGTCGCAGGCGCGGGGGGTCCGCGGAGCCTCGGGGCGCGCGGGGATGCGGAGGGACCGCGCGGCCGCAGGAGGAGCGCCGCCTCGCCCGCCCGGCGTCTCCAGCGCTGCGCTCCGCCCGGCCGCTGCCTTCGACCGCGGAGCCCCTGCTGGGCAGGGGACGGCTCTGACCCGGAGCTGGATCGCGGGCGGGCGGCGCGAAGGAGGGGAAGTGACAGGCGGCGGCGGCGGCGGCGGGAGGCGGGCGGGGGCGATGCTCCAGAGCGCCCCCTCCGCGCCGCCGCTCGGGCCGGGCAGAGGGGTCCGCGGGGCTCCCGCTCAGCTCCGATCGCCTCCCCAGCCCGGTCGGAGGGTTTCTCCGAGGCGTTGATGGAAACCCGCGTCCCACCCTCCAGATGCCCAAGCGGCTGCCTGCCAGCCTGAAAGCCTGCCCGCCCGCCCGCCCGCCTGGGTCGGGCACCTGGTTGCGACCTCTTTCACAACAACCTCGCGAAGTAGGACAGGCAGACGCTGGGCGCCACGACTGAAAACCATCCTTCCAACGGCTCTTTGATCCGGATCTGCAAAAACGGATAGCAGGAGATTGGGGGGGGGGGGGAGGGGGATGGGGGGGCTGGTCAGGCCTGCCGGCCGTTTAGTAATCAACACTAGGCTTTGCACGTACAAGTTTCGGCCCGAAGAGGCCGCAGTTTCGGATTGCAGAGGGCAGAGAAGACGGGAGAAGGGAACGGCGACGGCGTTTCAAAATCCCACTTACGCTCCCTGGCACTAGCGAGTCTCTCTGTGGGGCATCCGTCACCCTTGCGGGCAAAGTCTGGCCCCAGTGCGTCTGCGTTTCGAGAGGCGAAGGGCTCGAATGCAGCCCGGTACCAAACTTGTCTGTGCGCGTGGGGAGGGGGCGACATCCACACCTGCTTTAAACCCCCCAAGAGAAAGCGAGGACCCCATCCCCAGACGCGGCCCGCCCGCACCCTTGTGGCATAGATTGCCTTCGGGTCGATGGTTTTACCCGACTTTATGGCAGATCGTCCCTGTGCGTTGCTGCCGGCTCCTTTGGGCGAAGGAGAGGTGTGCGAATGGGCAAAGACGTGAGAAAACGGGTCTTTGTGCATTCATTCATTTCTTTGAATGAACCCATTTAAGAACCGTGAAAATACAGAAGGCGGAAACGGTGGGTTGGGTCAATAGGCCCTTGTCCAGATTTTAATGCTTGGGCATAAATTTACCCCACCCAAAAGCTGTCTGGCTTCGACTTTTGGAGAGGACAGGGCTGGACCCACAAAAGTGGGCCAAAAAGGAGACTTTAGGGCAGTGTTTCTCAACCTTGGCGGCTTTAAGATGGGTGGACTTCAACTGGCTGGGGAATTCTGGGAGTTGAAGTCCACCCATCTTAAAGCCGCCAAGGTTGAGAAACACTGCTTTAGGACTTCCCAATGGAATTCCACAGCTCTCCCTTCCTTTAGAACAATCTGAGTGCCTGCCAAGCCTCACAGTCTAATTTTGGAAAACAAGAAGTTACGCCCCAAAGAAAGGCGTGGCTTGAAGTGCATGCCGAGAACCTTTCCTTTAACAGCAGGGCAACTACCTGGGATCCCACCCCAGATCCTGGAGGGGGGGGGGGTTGCGGCTCCCCATTTATTTATAACCCCCAGCTTGTGTGTTGCCCGGTCTGGCAGCGAACCAGAGCTCGGTTATGCCCTAGACAGCCCACCTCTTCCGCACTGTGGGCCCGGGGATCGGCTTGGCAGCCTTATTCCCAGGACGGCAACAGAGAGCACGGGTGGGTGGAAAAGACTTGGTGCCGCTTGGAACTGGTATTTTAGCATCCCCCTGTTATCTCGCCGAAGCACTCGCTCGTGACAACCCGATCGACTCCAGACATCTGTTTCAGTTTTGCTCAAGTCTCTCCCCACCCGGGTGCAGAAACTGAATCATACTCAGAAACAATCTGCCGCGGGAACAATGGCACTGGGCTGCAAAATAACATGTCTCCTCCCCCCCCTTAAACAAATCAACTGTCTCTCCCCCATCCCACATATGGCACCTGGTGGGAGTTGCCAGCATGAAGCTGCAACAACTGACTATTATGGTGTTCTTCTCTTCCACTCCTCCCCCCCCATTAACACTTCATCTCCCCAGGTTGTGTCTGCAAACCCACGAAGGTGGCGGGGGGGGGGGGGAGCAGATCCAGCCTTTCTAAAGATAAGGTGCAGCGAAGAAGACAGGACTGTGAGAAGGTGCCCCACCCTTGGGAAGCATAAAACCTGTCGTTCTGGTTCTCAGATTCGCCAGACTCCAGAGAAGTGCCGAATGGGTGCAGGTTCAGGGAGGCTCACCTGTGGTTGTCTGAACTCAGGGCTGGTCTTGCTACAAGAGAGTAGCAGGGCTAAAGATCTGGGGCTGGAGTTTGTCCAATTTCAGAGAAAGCCCCTTTTTTATCCTCCCCAGCCCCAGCCCTCTCCCGGCCACCCCCTCCCACCCTCGTTGGAATCCCTGATGTAGTGACATCACCCCCTGCCACGAGTCCTGCCCCGGTGGCCCTGCTAAGCCAGCCTCATACCTTATTTCACAGGTTGCTCCAGGATAACGCCCCACATCAGCCTGGTTGGCTGGGAATGTTGGGAGTTGCCCCACAGCAACATCTGCAGGTTTCTCAAGCTCGCTTTGTGGAGTCTGTGCGGAACTTGAGGTGTCTGCGTATGGAGGGAGAACTCTTTTCAAAGAAAACGATACGCTTTTACGATAGCATTGCTGACAATGTGGTTGTGCATTTAGGGAAAGAGGGCAATACTGATTCCTTGCCCCCTTTGATTGTTCTCTTAGGATAGAAGTTCCCTGTCAACACACGAGAAACAATCAGACCAGTTTCAGGTTTGGCAAGAGGTGCTCTCTTGAGCCCGTCTCGTTCAGGAGCTGAAAACCACTTGGTTATCCCAGTTAAAACACACCACAGTAGTTAAGCATCTCCGGTGAAAGGTTGCAGAGTGAGACTGGAAAAGATCTTTTAGTGGGGGCATTGCCAGCCTGAACTGATTGCTCTGATCATCCATCCATCCATCCATCCATCCATCCATCCATCCATCCATCTTTGCAGAATGTCTTGGATTCAGTATCTGATATTCCCAATGAAAGAACTGCAGAGGACAAGGCTGGGGATACACCCCTCTCTGTTACCCCAAAGTTGGCTTAAATTATTTTGCTTTTGCTGACTGAGGACAAAGGGTCCCTGCCCTCTACAGCAGCCCTGCACATGAGCGCTAAATCTTTCGTCGACACAAGGCATACAACAGCGTCCTTGGTGGGTACCAGCAGGTCCGCTGACCCAGTTCCAGCAGTTCTTCCTCAACTCCCCAGCATCCATGGCCTAAGGCCAGCCCCTCACTCCATCCAACAACAGGACCGGCCCCTCCATGGCACTGTTACCTGTTGACACTTACCTCCACTTTCAGCGCTGCACATCCATTTAAAAACTGTTGGATATTGCCAATGCAGTCAGCTTCTGTCTTGGGCTCCAGGCAATACTAAAAAAAACCCACAACCTGACAATCAACGGATTTTGAAGCTTGCGACAACTCCTATCAGCTAGCCTGCTTTTGTTCTCAGCAAACATTAGCCTGGGCGTTCGTACTAATGAATGAGACAGCTTGGTGCTCGCTGGATTTTCACAAGAAGGTGGGCTGTGGGTGGGCGGGGGGAAGGCAAGCTGTCAGCTCAGGAAGAACCATGGAACAAATGAACCCAAAGCCACCCAGCTCAGACCTCGGCCCTGAACGTTTGAGAAGACCTCGCCCATGAGATTCCCTCTGCCAGGAAGAAAAAGATCTTTGCAGATGAGCAAGAAGGGGGGAATCCTACTGCGGAGCAATTTGGGAGAATTTTGAGGGTGTCTTTATGGGAGATACACCAAGTGGGTTGGAGGTGTTTAGACACTGATGGGGAAGGTCTTCTGCAGAGAGCTACCTTGGAAGGCCACTGAGAACATGCAGGGCCTTCAAGATGAAACAGAAGGATCCTAGCAAGGAGAGGAACGCTCACCGTTTCTCAAATGGCTTCTGACCCCTTTGGCTGATCCGGTTGGGCTTCCTAGAAGGAGTCAGGTGACCCCTGTGACAGGGGATACTCCACAAGGGAGACTTTGGCCTGCTCCACCAGGCTGTTGGTTAGCCTAATTTCAGGTGATAATGGCAACCTTTAAAGTCAGGTAATGTCGCTTGCATTTCAAAGACTCGCTCTCATGCAAATCTGAGGCTTAAAACAGTTACTGTTGCATTTTGGATATTGTTGGCAACCTTCTAATTATAATTCTTGTCTTTCTGGTTTTGTTGCTCTAGTGGATTTTTTTTTCTTTTCTTTTTTTGAGAACAGGGAAGTTCTTTGAAGAGTTGGGAAGAAACGTGCATAACAACAACTAAAAAAAGGAATTAATCATCTGAAACTCTTCTGGGGCCCATGAGAACCCAGGAACCTGGAAAACATCTTGCTTTCTTTATTTGCAATGATACTCTTTCTGAAATGCAATTCTGAAGAAAGCACATCGGGGAAAACTGGTGTTGAGCGAAGACTGTTTCATTAATGCAGGTGTGATATTTAATTCTTTTGGCCCCTGCATTTTGTTGCTGCTCTTATGATTTCCTGCTTTGCTGATTTAGCACCGATTATGGGCTTGTCTCAGGTTTTAACGGTCACGGTTGAGAAGATTGTTTTTCAAGACAGCCATAGGGTTAAGATGGTTTCAGAAATAAATAAATCTCTGTAGATTAAGCCGGCGCATTTGTCTATCCTGCGTACTGACCTGTCCAAACTGCAGATATGTTGGACTTCAATTCTCACGGCCCTCTCTTATCTTTATGCTGGCTGGAGATCATGGGAGTTGGGGTAGCTGTCAATCATCCGGGTAGAAAAGTTCTCATATTTAGTTACATATTTAGTTGTGTGTTTGAATACAGCTTGTCGAATAAAATCCCCTTTGCTAGAGTCACGCCTAAAACAAAGTCCTAATGTATAAGCCACAGGGGACTTCCCAGGACTGCTAACCCAGAAGCTCTGACTTCTAGATCTAGATTCACATATAAGTGGGAGTCGAATACAGCTTAAGGCCGTGCATGAAGAAAATGTATTGATTTCCAGCAGGTCTGAATCAGCATTTTGCACCCAAAGCGTCCACCCTAAGGCTGAGCTTCTCCTAAAAATCAAACAAGATTTCAGTCTCTATGGTTCCGATTAAGTAGGCACAAGGGGAGATGGCTTGGGCAAAGTCAGGCAGTTGCTTTCTGGTGCTTAGCGCTGCAGGAGCCCTCAAGCGCTCCAGAGAGGGTTTTTCCTAGAGGTGCAGAACCAGGGCTCTTGGACTTACAAATCATGGTTTCTGGTTTTGAGCATAGCTGTATATATAGATAACAGCTTTGGAAGTACAGAGATGTAGAGAGAGGGAAAAGTGACTGTCCTTCTGTGCATGTAATATCATATTAAAACACAATCACTGTGTTTTGCTTTGGGGGAAAAAAATGAAAAAACCGTAACAGCCTTGAGATTCACGTCAGCAAGAGCCCTGAGGGCTGCAAAGAGAGGCCCAAAATGTTTGCACTGAGACCTCAGCAGCTGTCTCAATGAGGTTCCTCAAATTCCAGGCCAGGGGGTGCAGGGCCTCCCATCTTGCAGGGCCTGCTGTGGGCTTTGCTCTTCCTGTTGCCCATAAGAAGCAACATCAGCAGATCTTCCGCAGCGCGTGAAGCAGAAGCTGAGGTCAAGAGTCACATGGGCAGGATGTGGCCAAAACACAGCAGTAGATTTGGATCTCCAGGCCGTCAAATTTTGGAATAATCTGTTGTGTTTTTAACCCAGACCAATACATTACTGCTTCTATTTCTACAAGAGCAGCTCATTCAGAGGGGGAAACAAAAACCTAGCTGTCTGAATGGTTCTTCTCACTCCAGATCTCTAGATCAGTGTTCCTCAACCTTGGCCACTTGAAGACGTGTGGACTTCAACTCCCAGAATTCCCCAGCCAGCCGGCTGGCTGGGGAATCCTGGGAGTTGAAGTCCATACATCTTCAAGTGGCCAAGGTTGAGGAACACTGATCTAGACCCTTTTGTAGAACAATTCAGAGAGGTAGGCTGTCCACGCAGGTGTTATGTGGAGCACAGTCCAAGCAGTTTTGCCATGAAAAGCTTCCTTTTTTGAGAGAAAGAAAGGAACTTCAAAGGCAATAGGAGGAGATAATAGTTTTATTTCTTCCTCTTTCTTATTTGGTGTTTTCCTTTGTTCTCTCGCACTTTCCAAAGGCTTATCTCAGCCTTAGAGTTCATAGATCCTCGGTTCTGTTCTTCTAGATACAGGCATATCCTGAGAGGGGTTCTCACTTTCTACTCATGGATTCCAAAATCAACATTCATTTCTTCTACCTTGGTCATCCCCCCTTTGAAATCAATCGTCTGGAAACAGGAGTGGAAGGGGGTAAATACTGGAATAGCTTTTGGGGTCCTATGTGAACTGGCAAGTTCTGCTGCCTTGAATCAAGAGGTGTCATTGAGCCAACCATTTCAAAAAATTAATGTTATTTTTAGATTGGCCCCAGGCAGTTTTCTGTCCATTTCCCATCCTAAAAGGACTTTTGTATCTTTGTTATAAATCTGAAGCCTCATTGCTTTTGGTCTTTATTCTGCAAACCTGGCATCTTCCATTCTGGCAGCTGACAGATCTCTACTGGATTGTAGATCAATCAAATATTTTTGTTTCCTTGCTCCATTCAAGGTCTGGGGCTTCTCAGGTTCCCCAGTGGTGTGGGATCCCGTCCTCCACCCCTGTTAAAAACCACCATGGGTTTTTTTCTACTTGCAATTAAACTTTACCCCCAGTACTCAAGAGTCTCAAACCATGGATTCTATGACTTGCAACAAAAATACCGAAAACCAGTCCATCTGGTCTCCAAAAGCCCATCTCTACCCCCTCTATAAACAAGCAGACAAACCCTCATAGGCGTACCTTTTCGATAGATCCGGGCAGAAGTCGCAGCAGCAGTTTGCACAGGGCAACTCCGTCTTTCAGAGATGTCTTGAGGAACTGCACGGGGTTGCCAATTATCATTTTGGGGGAATTTACGGCCCCCAGAGAAATCAACCAAGTCACTATTTGCTCTTCTGGATTCATGACTGAAGATTCTTCTGACCTTACGCTTTTGTGCAACGATGAAGCCAAACCCACATCCGTGGCTGCATCTTCCTGCTTCTTCTGAGGTGGGTGAACAAGCAGTTAGAGGTTCCCCTATTACCCTGCACCTATAAGAGGATAAACCAGTCGAATACTTAAAAAAAACAACAAACCGTGAAAGCACCATCTTGAATTGGCTAGGACTGGAGGAACAAGTTTGTTGTGTTTACATGGATTGTCTTATGCAATTACTTCTGCAGAAGTACAAAGCAGAAGAACATTTTTCCCCCCTGAGCGCAGTGTTTCTCAACTGTGGCAACTTTAAGATGGGTGGACTTCAACTCCCAGAACTCCCCAGCCAGCATGCTTTAAGATGGGTGGACTTCAACTCCCAGAATTCCCCAGCCAGCATGCTGGCTGGGGAATTCTGGGAGTTGAAGTCCACCCATCTTAAAGGTTCCACGGTTGAGGAAAACTACCTGATAAGTTTGCAGTACACAGAAATATCCTGTATCTCTAGTTCTGTGATGACTGAGCTGATCGGGACAAAGTGTGGGAAAGCTGGTAGGTAAATATCTCCCTGCAAGGAAGATTTAGAAACAACCAGGGAAAAAAATGTAGCTTCGTTTAAACCTTGGTAGGTTAGTTTTCTATTTGCAGGGATGTTTTTAAATGTATGAAAGAATTTTTAAAAAGTGACCCACTGCCAACAGCGGGGCGGGGGGTGGGGGGAATGATCCCCATCTTAGTCGCCTCCACTCATTTCAACCCAGGCTGTACAATCTGTGACAATACACACTGACTAGGACTGACTAGGATTCAGTCAAGAACCTGTAAGGCATCAGCCCCCATAAGGCCCAAGTCAATCAGATTAAGGGTCAAGTGCTATGTAGGTTAAATATTTTAAAACGTTGACATCTTTAAAGGTGAGGTATGCATGCCCTCTTGGCGTTACGGAAAGCTCTCTTCCACGTTGGCGTTAAAAGGCGCCATTTTGTACATAAAACAGTTACAATCCTTTAATGAAAACGAAAATGAAGACCTTGCCAGTACAGCCTGAAGTTCACGCGCCGTCTTAATCCAGAAAGCGGCCTGTGCCTTGTGAATGCTCCGACACCGGGGCTTCTAAGGCAAAGAGGCGGCGAAGAGTGGGCTCGCTCTGGTTTCTGGGGTCAAGCTCCCCACTTTTTTCTGGAGGGGTGAGGTTTGCAGCAGGCGGGGCAACGCTGAACACGCAGGACTTTTGAGCTGGAGGTTGCCTCTTGCAAAAAAGGGAAGCCTATTTTAGGCTTTTAGTATCCCCCCCCCGAAACCGTAGGGAACTACTGCCATTAAAGCCACACGCGAGACGCAGGAGTTGCACCGAAGTCTAAAGCTTCAGGTTGTCTGTTTTGGGTTTGTGGTTTTGCGCCAGGATGCACCCCTTCTCTCAGCTCAAGGGCTGCGCCAGACGCTGCAGAGCATGTCAAGAGCTACGGTTCAAAACGGGGCGGGGCTTTAAAGGGCGAAATAGGAGTACCGCATACATTTCACTTTCCAAAACCTTTTGGTTTTTTTTGGCATACCAGTTTTCCCCCATATCCAAGCGACACGCAATACTGTAACTCAAGCGACGGAATGACACGTTTTAACATAGAGGCCTGGCGGTCAGGGTGATGCTCTGCGTCTTAGCTCAGTCCGGCGACGCATTCCCCGGCACAGGAGATATTCGCATTTCCCCAGGAACGCCTCCTGGGCATGCCGGCTGACCAAGACATCTCCCTTTCATCGTGTATTGTATGTAGTGCCACACGAACAGCCGCCAGAGATCTGCAAGGGCTTGAGCTCCATGTGCCCTTTTGCACGGGCAAACATCTCCCTCTACTGACAATTGTTTGGTACACCCAACATGGGGAAATCTCTTGCACTCCTCAAAAACTAAGCCATCTTCTTGCTTCTGCCGCAAATCGTTCCCTTTTAAAATGGAGCATTTTTTCCTAAAACATTCCCCTTCCTGGTAAGCAGCTTTCCCTAGATCTCGATTCCTCCATTTTCTTACTCCCGAGCACTGCCATCATTTACAGCTTTATTCTTCTGCACTGGCGATCGAGTACAAAACTCACCAATACAGGACTCGGGTGCATACTTGCCCCTAAATGCAGGGTTGTGAACCCAGAGCGCTGGGGCCAACACTGCCTTAAGGTGACAAAACAGGACTCGGTATACAGGGCATAATAGCACTGATGGCTCTTTAACGTCTCCAAGAACATGTGCCTGACCCCCTTCCATCGGCGCATCCCATCTTTTCTGCACTTCACTTCATAATCGGGCAGACCCAAGACGCAGTTCGTCTCGACTGCTTTCTACCCCACCTGTTTATTAACTGACTGCAGCACCCAGCTACTTCTAGCAACAAAGACCCTGGAAAGCACATGATCGGGTCAGAATATTCCTGCGTATCTGGCAAGCTTTTACTAGAACGTTCAGAAGCAAAGGCACCAGGGCAATTCTATATACCATACCTCAGCTGTACAACTTACAAAGCATCCTTTTTGGCAAGATATTCCAACTCCGTAATGTGTTCAAAGCAAACTACATTAAGAGCCTGCCAGAAGCTGGCACCCGATCAGTAATATCGTACCCAACACAATATCTGAGAATCAAGTGTCAGAAATGCGAGTACCATTTGGCCGCTCCCGCGCCACACTTCATCCTGAAAGTAGGAACTGTATTACAGACAGAGTTTTGGAATAACAAAGAGCCCAGGAAGAAATTAACACTTTATTGACAACTGAGTGAATACAACGGCCGCAGAATCTCCGCTTTCAGCGGCTAAGCGTCTTCCACGATGAGTCAGTTTTCATTTGAGCAAAATGTAACCTATTTCTTAAATTTGTGGCACTAGCTCCTTTTCAGAATCACATCTTTTGAAAAGGGAATGGGTAACTTTATTTAATAACAGCATTCTCAAGCTGGACTTTATGCAATCTTACTCATTATGAGATTCCCCCATATTTACAGATGGCTGTGACGTGTGTGTGTGTGTTTTCAAGAGAAACCTTCAATCAAATTGTTATTCAACTCCTGGCTAATGAGGATTTAAGAGTGCTTCTTGGAAAAACTCTGTATTGGAACTGGTCGGGTTTTGAAAATCCTTCTCCTGCAGGGCAGTCTAACCTCTGTCATTATTATTTCAATTAAATAAGGTTACTTGAGAGAGAAAGGTGCACACTTCACCCTTCCTAGCTGAAGGGCCCCAACGCTAGCTCCTGACCACCACTGAAGTCACACGCCACAGCTTCTGCTACATGCCGGCCGGCCTGCCAGGATTGCAACAGCATTTGTAAGATGACAAAAATAATCTCTATCCAACGTTCTGACATTTAGGGCTCTTTGTCTCACGTACGACCCACGTCTGTAGCCACGACTGACAATGGCATTTGTGAAATGGCTTCCTTGCAAATGCCTCCACTAAACTTCGTAGCCATATTTTGAGTCTGCTGAGCAGGTGCCTTCCTTACAGGCCTTCGCTTACGTCTGTACCTAGAATACAAACAAGATTATTAGCAGAGTGTCAGAAGAGACATTTCTGGAACAGCGTGTCAAAGCGTACTATTGTTAATAGAGACTAGGTAATGCCACTTCCAAAATGAAATGCTGCGCAGCACAAAAAGAGAACCATTTTGGTATCTTGACTTAGTTGCACCTGAACACCCCCTAGCCGCTTACAGCTTCTGGATGGGTTGCCATAAACTAACACAACTCTTCTCCCATAATACCTTCTCAAGTGACGGTCCGGCTCTTATGAAAGGCTCAACCTCAGCAAAAGCTTAAGAGCTGTCTGCTTACCCTCGTTAAGGCCACTAGAGTTATTCGTGCACAAGCACGTCAGCTCCAGCGGTTTAACCGTTTGTATCTCCAAAATGCAAATTTCAAAATAAAAAATTATGACACTATTTAAGAATGGCATACAGAAAGTGAAGTCACAAAAAAAACAAAAAACAAGAACACCCTAGGCGAGCCATAATGTCCACTGGGGAAAAATAAGTACCTCCAAGCGTCATTGTGAAAGGTTTCTACCAAAGACTCCTTATACTGTGTTTCATATATAGCTCCATTCCCCAATGTTTTAACAGAACAGACACTGGCGCATTAACCTTGCTGGATACAGTATTTATTTCTGGCTTTAAAAAAATCCATGCATTTATTCCTTTTTGCTCACAAAAGTAACATTCTACGGGGCACGTTGTCAGGCTGTTCGAACTGGACCGCAGCACTTCGAGTTGCCGGCTACGTCCACAACGCAGCGGCCGTCCAAATGGCGCAACGGGCTTGTCCGAGTTCAGCCGTTCTCCATTTGCAAACCCCCTGAAATGAGCGATTTTGAACTCTGCCTTACCTGCTGCTCCGCTACGGCTAACCATCCTGGCACCCATTCCAACACGTGCACTGCTTCCCAGGCCTCATCTTAAAGGGAATGTTCAGCCTGCAACAATTAAAGACGGTGTGAGAGATTACGGTTGCCCCAGCTGCCCAAGCCCACGACCACCCCAGAAACAAAAAAACCCGGGCTTGCCGATTAGTCTGTCACGATCTAACGTGTTACGTTTGAGAGGTGGAAGGTTCACTGGACTGGAATGAACTGGAATGGCTTAGTGAAAAAGTCGCATGGCTTATGGATTCTGATTTCCTTTCCAATGGTGCTTTTCATGGTAAGTCCATTTGACTGGCAAATATGTTTTGAGGATTAGAGTAGAACTTTAGTTGGAGGTCTTCAAGCCTTACTACATTTCAACAGCATCTTTTGAACTTCCTGGCCGCACCTGGGTCATGAGAACTTGCCACAGGTTCTGCCACAGGTACCAGAACTCCCAAACAAGACTACAGTATAAAGAAAAAAAGTCAGGCGTCCAACTAAACATCAGGTTCGTAATCATGGCTGGCTTGACATTTCCCAAGCTGTTACAGATTTTGGCAATTTAAGCCAAGTTCTGATTGCATTATTGTTTTAATTTCTTAATTAAAAGTACAAGTAGCTTGTTTTTTTTTTTAAATAAAAGTATCTTCATTGAAACATATTGGCCAAAAAAGCAACAGTCCCTCCCAACCCTTTATGGGAATGTTTGTTTACGAGTTGCTTTCTTAGCATCATTTTCAAAAGTTTTGTGCCATACATACTTTCATCCAAGACAAGGTTATGATGAATTTGGAAGGCTTCGCCTAAGGCTATCCAGCACAGGTTTTTTTTTTTCCATTTGGTGCTTTCTTTAAAATCTAGAAAACTTCCATTGCCATGATGCACAGCACGTCCTACAGTACTAAGAGGACGATAGCTTTGGTTTCACGTTTGACTTAGACCGAAAAACTAGTTTGCTTTGCTTACCATCTTTGCTGTTTCACAGGCATTTGATGCTTTAAAGCTGTTGTTTATATGAAGCCATAAGCTTTTCAGAAGTTGGTGAGAAAGACTTCTTTGCTTATCTTACTTTCTCCATTTTGCCTTTGGAGTCAAAGATGTTCCTTTAAAAATGAGACACTACAGGATTGCAAAAATTTGAAACAGTAAGAGCAAGTACCGTTCTGCAGCTTCTTGGATGGAATGGGTCAAACCTCTTTATTTACAGAACTCTGTAGCTTGCTGGCCACAGATCAATATATTACTGGGGGGGCGAGGTTCTTGCAAATTCCCTAACAAAATACGTAGGATGGCACAATGTACATTCAGCTATATCCATTGGCTGTTTTGACTTAAAGGCTGAATGGTATCCTGAACTTTACACAAGACTGAAGACATGTCATATTTGGGAGCATCTTGTGCATTTCAGAGGACACTTAATAGTTTAGGGTTGGCATACATCCCCACCCCCCTCCAACAAATAATACGTCTTGCCTAGAGAGAAGGCATGCTTGCATGCGCAGAACGATCCATGGCCATTTTAGATGCATGAGATGCCTTAGATTTGCTGTTTCATTGATGAAGTGAGAAGTGTGGCATTTCAGGGTTAACGTTTACTTTGAAAGGTTACAACACTAGTACATAGGCTCAAAATGTCATACATTAACATCTGCTTTTTGAGAGAAATATTAACAATTTTGAAATGAAATTAAACATGTTTACTCTTTCCTCACAAAAAACATCAGTAATGGAGGGGAACTTAACAAGCAACAATAAAAAAAAGGTAAAAACAACGTTTCGGTAGTCCTCTGGGAGTGAAGATAAAACTTCCACATTCCTTGTGTTGGAGGAAAAAACTGATTTGGTCCAAGAGTTTCAAAGGTTTTAATATCGGCTTCTGCCTCCGCCTCTATCCGAGCGGCTCCCTCCACGGCCGCCACCTCTGGGTGCTCCGCGGCTTGAGCTGCTGTAAGAATCGCGTGGAGGAGGATAGCCCCTTTCCATGGAAGGGGGAAGGCCTCTGTCCTGCCTTCCCACACGATCCCGGCCACTTGAGTAGACATCACTTCTGCTGCTTGAGTAACTCTCTCGACTTCCACCATACCCATCTCGGGTGCTTCCGTAATCGTCATAGCGACTGCTTCCACCATATGATGGAGGGGGCCCTCGTGCAGGTGGAGCACTACGTGAGTTACCTGCAGGTTCAATGGTCAGGTAATAGGGCAACACTATAAATCATATCACCACAATTTTACATCTGAGTTTAAAAGAACTGCATCAATGGCTTCTCTTACTCTTTTTGAATTTTAAACTGAGAAGTTTAATATAATCTCACATGTTGGGACATTTGGTAGGGGAGGATCGGGCAGAGAACGAAATAAACAGGCCGTTTGAAGATGCCGGTTTTTCACAAGGTAGCTCTTTTTTGGGATTATTCCAGAATAGCTTGCTATTTTTATAGAAGAAACTCAGCCATTGTTTTTCCAGTGATAGATGCAATTCAGAATTGTTGAACTTTGCTTCGATAGGTTATGGGAACGGCAATCCAATCATTTTGTTAAAATAAAAACTGTCACATGTTTCTTCCACTGCAGCAGGAAAGCCCAGCACATTAATCCTCCTCTTTAAGGAGCAGCAGTCTAGCGAGTCAAAAAGAACCCTATGACATTCCTTAGAAACCCTCAAAGTCAGCACTTACCATAACTCTCATAGGAATCTCTGTAAGAGCCTCCACTGGGATGATCTGAGTAATCCCGGTCACGCCCTCCATAGCCATCACGATCGCTGTAGGAGGAATAACTACTAGGGTTTAGTACAGAAAGTCCACAGTGACAGAACGTTGTTTCATCTATTCCTGCCTTGATTTCCTTTTATTTGCATTTCCTCTATTTCTAGAATGGCGCAACATTGGTCCAATTTCTTCTCTGCAAAGCATGATGCGTAGAGATGCTATTTACATTTTGGCAAGTTAGTATTACTTGTATGGTCTGCACTCTGAGATCTTGAGCAGGGCATCAAACCCAAGCCTTGCCATCAGTATTTAATTCAAACAACTTATTCAAGACTAGATACAGGTAGTCCTCAACTTATGACAGCAACTGGGACCAGAATTTCCATTGCTAAGCAAAGCGGTCATGAAGTGCAACCACATCACTTAGCGATGGCAATCCCTGCAGTCCTGGTTGCCAGCGTTAACTGAATCCCACAGTCGTTAACTGAGGCAACTTCCTGCCAGCTTCCCACAACCAAAGTCAGTGTGGAAGCTGGCAGGAAGTTGCAAGTCCCAGCCCCGCAGGCAGGCAAATGGCTGCTGCCAGGTGGGGGAGGTGCGGTAAGCATGTGTGACAGGCGTGGGTCAGGGAGGGTGTGAGGGAGTGCAGGAGAAGTGTGGCACAGGGAGGGTGTGCAAGAGGCATAGCATGAGCACAGAGGGGCTGAGGAAGGGTGTGTAGGTGAGGGAGACTTACCCCAGCAACTTGCGACCTTCCCTGACAGCTTCCCCATTAACTTTCTAAGGAAGCTGGCAGGGAAGGTTGCAAATGGCAATCACATGATCGCAGGATGCTGCAACCAGTCATAAGTGCAAACCGGTTGCCAAGCGCCAGATTGCAATCATGCCACCGCAGGGGCGCTGGGACGGCAGGAGCTTCAAGGACCGGTTGCAATCACCATTTGTTCAGTGCTGTCATAACTTCGAATAGTTGCTGAACGAATGGTCGTAGGCTAAGGACTACCTGCAATGTGTGACCAACACCAGTCCCTTCTCGTTACAGATTAGGAGGTGACTTAAAGGCATTGGTTTTTATCTTGGGCTTTTAGTTTTTCTAGAGATCCTTAAAGAGATTTCTAGCCAGGTTAAATGAAAAACGTATTCGTGTGGAAACAGGCATATTCCTAAATGTTAATTCTACGCAATGTTAAGAGATTAACACATACAGTTGAACACTAGGTACCTGTAACCTCTTGAGGGATATTCATCACGTGAACTGGAGTGTCCGTAATCACGATAGGCATATTCTCTGGGAGGTGGAGCGTAATCCCTTGTGTCTCTGGAACTTGGATAATCTCGGCTTGAGTAACTGCAGAAATTAAAACTAAGTTACTTTTTGATTACTGAAAAGCAAAGGGGCAGAAAGCTCAAGGACACCATCTTGAAAGTATCAATAAGCATTATTTTACCTGTCTTTAGTACTGTAGCCATCATCTCTGGGGGACAGGTAGACATCCCTTCGTGATGGCAATGGTTCTCTTCGTGGAGGCCCCCCATAGCTGTCCCTGCCACGTGACAGGGGCGCTAAAATTAAGAACAGATTGTAACATTTTGAAAACAAGGCAACCCGAAGGTATTCGTCCCCATTTTGAGCTGGGAGAAACATTATGCCCAGCTTTTTTTTTTTTAGTGGAGGTAAAAGGCTATGCACAATTATACTAATTCTTCAGTAGAATAGAGGGGAAAAGTAAGTTTCATATTATAGAGATGATAAAATCATATTCAAGTCCTCCAAAAGAAGCTATGCCCGATTACATATTCCAAGGTAATAAGAGCAAACGTTTGGATACTTTTTCAAAGATACTGTATGAAGAACAGGAGCAGAAGAATGCCCCAATTACATGCAAACAGCACTTAGAATGAAAAAGCCACATATTTTGAAAGCACAACAGCAATATCTCCCTCAAGCTGGAATTTATGAGCAAACTGAAGCAGCATTTGCACAATGCTTACCTCTACCACCCATCCCGCTGCTGCTTCGTACAGGTCCAGATGGTGCAGGTCTTTTAGGTGGTGGGCCCCCACTACGGGGAGGCGGACCCCTTTTCATTGGGAGAGGGCCTCTAGAAGAACCTATAGGACAGCATATAATGTCAGCTTCATAAGCATCAAAACGATGCTGAAAGGCACCAGAAGTGAAAAGGATTAAGAACAAGCACGCTCAAGAGGATTGCCCTCATCTTAAGGAACATCCTTGACAACCAACCTTCTATTCTGGATCAATGCCCATAAATAGAAACTTGCACTAATTATACATTCACAAGATTTAGGTACAAACCTATTTTTATATGGTATGGCCACAGTCAGTAACAAAATGAGTTACAGAAAAGCAGTAATGTTTCTTACAAGCAGCTAAAACTGGTAATGCATTCATCATGTCTATAACTGTTGATCCTTTCAATGACCAACTCTTTGTTCTTGTTTTAAACACAAAGCGCTACACACGAGAACTCTGCTGGATCAGGTCAACAGTCACTCAATGACAACATGCTTCACATGCCAATCAGACGCATTCAGAAAGCTTGCAAACATGCATAAGAGGATGACAGCTCGCTTCCAAAGGAGCTCTCCGGCAGCTGATATTTAAGTTTAAAATACAAGATAAGCTGTGAGAGATAGCAAACAGCCACCCAGACCAGGAGCTACTGACAGCCTGCAGCACCTGCTTAAAACCAAGAAACACAGTCCTTGAACAAACAATGGCCAAAATTCTGGCTTGTTTCTACTTTAAAAATTACCTGTTGATATAAATATAACACATACAGGTTCACATTATTTTTGCGTATTAAGGCAGGAATTTATAGTACAGCACCTTCTAGATACTTGTCCTGGACCTACTTTTGAAACAAAAGTTCTTGCGAGCCAAACTGCAAGATTACCAACATCATCCAGGCATAAGAACACAGGGATCCCCCAATCGCTATTTGCAGTGTGACTTTTCTTGCATTTCAAAGCATAATAATCTTTGCTCACAGCAATCTGCCTTTTGCCCAGCGGTCTTCCTTCTATCCATCAACACCCCTACAGTCTTGCATACTGTCAACACACAGGAACTTAAACATACCTAAATGACTCCCTCTTGAAGGAGGCCCCCGGGTTCCACTGCTGCCTCTTCCACCTCTGAGGCCTCTTGGTGGGCCTCGGCTCCTTGGAGGTGGTGGGGGCCCACGTCTACCAGTTTCAAAGGATGGCTTGGTAGCTTGTTCAACTTTAATGGATTTCCCATCTAAAGACTGAACAAAGGCATCTAATTCAATGTTTGTGAATAATGCCTGCCTTTAGGCTAATTACCTCAAATACTAATTTTTCTAAAGGTCTTTCTGGTTAAGTGGCTGAAGATTTCAACATTTTCAAAATGTTATTAGTAGACAATCTGCAGGGGCCAATTCTTATCTCCAAGTTGCAATATAAAGACGTAGTGACCAAAATTCTGCCATAGATGTTGCCTGTACTGTTCGCTTCAGGCATCACTTTAGAGAAACACTGAGATTGGATCAAGAGGTACTGCAAGTTAGAGCGATCTGATCAAGGTAGATTTCTGGTTCCTAGTTGTTTAAGAAAGGCAACCAAGTTATTTTCCCTCCCTGTATCACTTGAAAGCTGGATTTCTAAGAGTGAGCTTAGATCAGCTGTTAATCCATCACATTTATAGACTTTAATTTATTTGAAACTATTATCAGCAACTAATTCTAGCTGGTTAGCACACCCACAGGGCTCAGAATGCTAATGCTACTTAATTGGTTGTCGGTTACCAAGGTTCTGCCATTGTACTTGCATTAAACCAGAGAATATTATGTAGGATTTGCAAATACGTGACTACAGTGATTTATTTCATGTCTTTTTTAACATTTCCATAACCTCAAGTTGCAATACTGACATTTTGGAAATAGAAATGAGGCTGTCTCATTATATAGGACATCTTTTCCTCTTGTATTCTGAGGTGCATCCAACAAACTTCTGGCATACATCTGGCATGTTTTTTACGGTATAAGATCAACTAGCACCAAGCAATTTTCTAAAAGGTATTCACGACTGCGTGGGACTTCCCATCTGGAGAGGCCAACCAGGACTTTGGGGATTTGGAGTATTGGTGGTGCTGGGGGTCGGGATAGCAGCTAAGTGGCAGTCTGCTGTGGACCCCTCCCTCACCGCAGAGCCTTTTTCTCCGACAGCTCCAAAGAGACTTTGTCAGCTAAGTGCTCTGTATGCTTCCCCCCTCATGATGAAAGCCTGAGAAGGGGGTTGGGAAGGGAACTGCAACCAGCAGGTAAGAGTGGCTGGGTAAGGGCCCTTTGGGTGTTAGGCTGAATGTGTTAGTGTATATTTGTGTGCATGTTTGTTGAGTGGGGGGAGGTGGGTACTGGGTACCTGAGGGTGCTGAGAGCCAGAGGATCTCAGGGTCCTTGGTTTCCCCTCCCTGGGATGGATGTATTTGGTTATTATGGGAGTTCCCGGGCCTTTGGAACTGGGGGGCCTGAAGGGGAAGACAATGTGGTCAGATGGGTCAGCCATATTATGGTGGTGAGGGGCATTCCAGCCCCTTGATCTCAGCCCCTATACCTGGACAGCACACTGTCAGAGGCCCTGGCTTCCGGCTGTTGCTTTTAAATGCCAGGTCAGTTTGTAATAAGGCCTCCCTCATCTGTGCTGATTGTGGATGAGAGGGCCAACCTGGCATGTATTACTGAGACCTGGCTGGGCCTGGGCGGGGTCCCCCTCTTGGAAATGTGCTTGGCCAGGTTTTGAGTGTGGCACCAGCCGAGAACCTGGGGCAGGGATGATGGTGTGGCAACTGTCATCTGAGAATAGCTTATGGTCAGGGGCGCTGCCACACAGGTCACCAGATCCTGTTCATTAAGTTGGGCTTGAGGGATCAGTTGGGACTGTTGCTGTCATACCAGCCTTCCTGCTGCATAGTAACCTCCCGGCCTGAGCTCGATTCCACCTCCAGGCTGGCGATGGAGTTCCCCAAATGTATGGTCTTGGGGGACTTCAACCTGCTCTCCCTGGGAGTGGGGTCTGAAGTGGGTCAGGAGTTCATGGCCACCATGATGGCCGTGGGCTTATCCCAGCTCACCCAGAGCCTGATACGGGACAGTGGTCACACACCGGAACTGGTGTTCCTGTCAGGCAGTAGCTACATTGGTGTCCCCTTTGTCGTGGTCAGATCACACCTTGATTACCAAGGGATTCTCTGGCACCACCTGCTGCAGGGAGGCTGGTCCATTAGATTGGAATCCATCCAGATCCATTAGTTGCCAAGGGTGGACCAGAGGGAGCTAGGGGTTGTTCCTGCTGGTCCATCCAAAGCCTTGGTTGCTGCCTAGAATTAAGGGGCAGCTGAGGCTCTGAATCAGATCACACCTATGTGGCCTCTCCCCTCTTGTGGATCCCATCACTCCCTGTGGTTTACGGAGGGACTGAAGGAGATGAAATGAGAGATGCCTGGAGCATCGCTGGTGTGCACCTAAGGACAGACTTGACCAAACACGGGTTAGAGCTGCTGTTAAGGCCTACCCTTGTGGTGATAGTGGCACCACAGCGATGGTACTTCTCCACCCTTATTGCACCTGCAGACTACCACCCTGCATCCCTATTTTGGTGATATGAGCCCTCTTGGGTAAAGGGGGCGAGGAGAGGAATTAGCTCAGCACCTGTTGAATAAAATCACTCTGATTCATTTGCAATTGGACGCTGGCTTTGCTGCACGTTTGGGGGAGATGCCTAGGGTGGAGTCTTGCCCAGTTATCTGGGAATGGTTGGAACCTGTTGAACCTGAGGAAGTAGACAAGGTCCTTAGCACTGTGAGCTCGGCCACCTACTCTTTAGAGCTGTGCCCCTCCTGGCTCGTGAAAGTGGCCCAGGGGGTGTCATGTGGGTGAGTTCTAACAGTGGCAAATTCTTGTTTGAGCGAGGGGGGTTATGCCTTTGCCTCTTAAGAAGGCTTTGGTCCACCCCTTCTCAAGAAGCCATCGCTGGACCCCACGATACTGGAAAATTTTTGTCCAGAATCCAACCTCCCCTTTTTGGGGAAGGCGATTGAGCAGCAGCTTCAGAGGACCTTGGATGAAGCAGATTATCTAGATCCTTTACAGTCAGGGACCACCTCTCCCCGATTTCATCTGCCCGTCTTACCAGATCCAGCAGAGAGGGCATGTTACGGGTTCTGTCGCCTAGGAAGCTACATCTGGTGGACCATAGGTAGCAGGCCTTTTCTACTGTGGCACCTGTGCTGTGGAATCTTCTCCCCTAAGGTGAGGTTGGCCTTATCACCGTTGAGCTTCTGGAGGACCCTCAAGACCTGGTTATGCCAGCAAGCCTGTGGACCCCAGGGGATGGGTGAACTAGTGAGGTGGCCCCATTATTTTTAACATCCCTTCGTCTATTATTTTTTGTTTTATAGTTTGGCTTTTATATCTTTTAATGTATTTCTTGATTGGGCAATGTACAACAGGGATAAAACAGAGTTGCTTGCTTGTGAGATAGGGGCTGTATAAATAAATAAAAATAAATAATACAAATTGTTACCACTGAAAATCTACATAGCATACCAGTTTTATTTTCACTTTAAGAGATGCTGGAAAGTACACCTTTGCTATCCTATTTCAACATCAGATTGTCTTAAATTATCTCTCAAAATCAACAGACACGATTCCCTGAAATTACCTCAGCACTCCCTTTTTGAGTTTTTCCACAATAAAAAACAGACATTAATTCTCACCTTTCCATTCATATCTCTGGCTGCATCCTTGGCATCTGCTGGGCTCTCAAAGGTGACAAAAGCAAAGCCTCTTGATTTGTTGGTTTCACGATCTTTCATAAGGAGAACTAAGAAAAATACAAGTACTATTTTATCTGCTGCTCTTATGGGGTACCTGTATTCACTGAGGATACACAAAAGCCTGCTCAGAACTTCTTAGAGGATAGGTAAGTTCTATCACTTCAGCTGATCAAAATTGATGAGTTCATCACAGCAGAACTGAAAATTGTCAAGATGCCTTTTCCTTACCTTCTACGATACGGCCATATTTGCCAAAAACAGCTTCAAGAGCTTTCTCATTAGTTTCAATGTTCAATCCACCAACGAACAGCTTCCCAGGCCGATCTGCTTCAACCATTTTGACACTGCTTGGGATCTAGAACAACACAACCAACCTTCAGAAACCACAAAAAATGAATGTGCCTTTACAGTTACATCAACTGGATTATGATTTTTGGGATTTGCTGCATATAACAGACCTACTTTGATAACATCCTATCTTTGTTACTATTAATTGCGTCTTTCCCTCTGTCGCAACAAATGTTTTGCTAAAACGTTGTTTATACAGAGTACATCTTGAAGTGGCCCGACCTCTTGCTATAATATAAAGAAAAAGCCGCCCCTATTTTCCTGGGCACGCTAAAATCTAAAACAATATAACATGATAGAACAACATCTTCTTAGTTTAGGCATGAACCAGGATTGACTACTTAACAACAGGAACTTTCCTCACAATATTCTAACCCTCATTCCAGAATTCTGTTTTTTAAAAAGAAAGTCTCAGCTCCTTTTACTACAGTTTAAAAACACAGCCAGCTGCTGTAAAACAATCAAGTCAATTTAATTTCTAACATAATCTGTGCAAGCCAATGTCCTCCAGACATGGACTATTCTATTCAGCCCCCAGAACCCACAAAAATACTGATTGTAAAATCTAGTAATTAATACACATTTCTGAAGGATACCCAGATTGGGCGAAAGTTGCATTAAATTCTCTGTATAAACGTTCTGGCTTCTATTTAACTGTTCTCCGTTGTCACACTTTTTACTATCTGACTGCTCAAAAAGGCTTACGGCACACCTGGAGAAAAAACGTGCGGGTTCTTTCAGTGGTTTAAACAAAAACACAGAAAGAGCAACTACACTGTGCTTGAAGCATAGCTCCGTCGGCCATTCAATTTTGCCCAGGCTTACTCCAAAACAGAAATAGACAGTAAGTTCAAAGGGGAAGGAAGAAAAGAAACTTAAAACTCCCAAGGTGCAGAACCTAGGAAAATTTCCAGAATATTCAGCTTTCGCACTTGGCTAGAAAGGGAAGAAACCGGCTTTTAAGAGGAGGAGGAAAGGCAACTCCCATGTTCGCTTGCCGAGGAACGAAACCCTGGAGCCCCTCGCGCAAACCGCGCATGCGCGCCGGCCGAACTGAGCGCGCAGAGCGCATGCGCCCCCTCCAAACCCGGCCCCGAATGAGCGGCGCGTGCGCACTCCCCGGCGCCCTTCCCCCCTCGCCGCACGCGCCTTGAAGAAGGGGGCGGGGGCGCGCGAAGCACTGAGGCGCCTCCAAAGGCGGCCGCAAAATGGCGGCTCTCGCGACCCTTCCTCTGGGGGCCGTGGGGGGGGGTGCTTCCCGCCGCTCAGCCCGTACCACTTCCAGTGCTGTAAAATGGCGCCTTAACCACCCCTTGAGAATGAGCGGGAAGGGTGAAAACCGTTGACGACATGTGGAGGAAAAAAAAAAATAACGGCCTTTGGGGCCGCTTCCCCCTGAATCGCTGGCAAGGAAACGGTATGCAAGTGTGAGGTAGAAAAGCACACATCTTTACATATAGCTATTTAAAAAGGGCTCGGATTAAAAAGAAAGCTTCCCTCCACCGCCACCTCGCGTCCTTACCTCGTCCCCACCAGCAGGACTGCAACGACGCACTGAAGAGGAACAAAGGGGCTGAGGGCCTTTATATAGGTGACGTCAGCGCGTTCGAACGGGGCTCGGAAGCCCGGATGAAAGCGTGGCGAAAGAGAGGAGGCGTGGCCAGGATTAGGGAGAGATGCGAGAGGGGTTCGGAGCTCGGCGGGTGGAGATGTCTGCGCATGCGCGCTCCCGTGCACCGGTAGGCGCGTGCATGCAAATGTACCTGTGTTGGGGAAGGAAGCCTGAATAAAACTATACGAAATAAATACAAACGCCGCCTTGGAGACCGTTGATTTCCTGATTGCTTTTCCGCCTGGGTGGTTTTATGGGGTGCTTTTCTTCAAGATTCCCCGCGCCCTTTTCTTTGTGTTGCTCAGGAAGGAAAAACGGTGCCACGCTACAATAATGTGCACAGACATACCCACAGATGTCATTCTTAAAAAGCAGCCTCAGTGTTCTGAATGCAATTTCAACACTGCGTCTATAAAATGCAGCGGGGGGGGGGGGGGCGTAATATCCAGCCAAAGCAAAGTTGGAATAGATTTGCAGTAGTTACCCTTGTGACTTTCTCTTCCCTCTCGGGTCAGGTTATGGGTGATAGATAAATATGCATAAATGTGTAAAAAGGCACACTTTAAGAACGTGGATGTGTGCGTATAAACGCATTAAGATGTGTCAAAATTTAAGAGTGCCGCATCTTCATGCCTCTATACCAGTGTTTCTCAACCTTGGCGACTTTAAGACATGTGGACTTCGACTCCCAGAATTCCCCAGCCAGCTAATCTAGCAAATTTTTTTTTTTAATCTGTTTAACAGTCATTACTGACCCTGCAGTGACCGCCCCCTAGCGGTTTTCAAGGCAATTGCATCTTTCTAGTTTCTAATTCCCCAGCAGCTAATCTAGCAGACTAGGCCAGGCTAATCTAGCAGATGGTGGTTTATTCTGGGTAGCAGTTTTTTTTTAATGTTTTTAAATTGTTCTTAAAGTTTTTTAAAACGAGTTTTGTTCTGTTTTTAGCTATGTTGTGGTGCTATTTTTTGCGTTTTTTAACTTTGTACACTGCTCAGAGTCCCGTAGGCGAGATGGACAGCTATATACATTTACCAAATCAATACTATAAACAAATAGTTGAGCAATCCGTGCCTTGACGCACCGGGAGGTGACCGAGGCTGGCTCACCCCACCCTGATCGGGGGCGCGGTTTGCTGCTCAATGGTTTAGCCCACCCAGCTGCCCTGGTGCGGAGAGCCAGAAAGGGAAAGCTGCCCTTAGCCAAAATGGCGCCGCCAGCGCCGCCGCGCCGAGGTGCGTACGTGGACGGCCGGGGCGCCGCGCGAGAGCCGGCCCGCCGAGCCTGAACGGCCCCATAGGCTGCCCTGATCGAAGATGGCGCCGCCGCGCCCGGGTCACGTGGGAGGCTGAGGCGAGCGCTCCACCCAGGCCTGCCCGCGCTTCCTCAGTGCGAGGCCGCCGCCGCCGCTCCTGACTCGTGATTGTGACGCCGCCTCCGCCGCCGCCGCGCTTGGAGCCCCTCGACCCGCCGAGCCCGCCGCTGCCGAGGGGAGCGAGCAAGGACGCGCCACGATGGGGAGGCCGCGGCCGAGCCGCCTGTCCGTCCCGCTGGCGCTGCTGCTGGTGCTGGGAGGCCCGGCAGGCCTCGGCGCCGCCTTTTACCTGCCCGGCTTGGCGCCCGTCAGCTTCTGCGAGCCCGCGGAGGCCGAGCAGGAGGGCCGCACCGGTTGCTCGGTGGGTCTCGGGGGGGGGGGGGGAAGGGGGCGACCTCCTGAGGAGCCGGAACTACACCTCCCAGCATCCTCTGCGCGGCCGGAGCCCTGGGAGTTGTAGTCCCACGAGAAGGGCTGCCTGGCTGGGGAAGCAGGGGGAGAGGGAGGAGGGGGTGTGTGGAGGGGTGTGTGTGTTTGCACGACACGCTTCCTCGAGGGAGGACACGTGTTTTCCTGAGTTCACACGAGCCCCCACCCGGCAATCCAGGGATATCTTGAAAGGGGGATTCAAGAAGGTCCAACTAGTCTGGGCTGGCGTGCGGGGCGGGGTGGTCGTTGTCCCCATAAGGGCTTTCTGACCACCCCCTATCGGTTTGCAAATTACACGTGACAGATCAGAGGGATTCACCTGCAAAATGGGACTCCTTTTCGAAACCTGAATCCTGCTTAAATGGATGGAGGCCATTTATAGGATCCCGATTCCCCCCCCTTCTGTTTACTAGTCAGAGGAGCTTGGAGGATGGCGATAATTAGGATAAAAGAAAGGCTTCCTTAATTGCAGCCGAATGGATTGATGGTCCTCCGAGGGTCCTGGCTGCTGTTCTCCATGAAGACCTCCTTGGTTTTCTTTTCCTCTCCTGCAACCCGCCCCCCCCCCCCCCCATTTCATCTTTCTGGATCATCACATCAGGCTTAGGGAAGCTGGGTTGGAACAAACAAAATGCGAGGGGGACCTTCCTCCTCTCATTGGTTGGTCTAAATTGCATGGGGATCCTCCTGGCTGCCCAGTGCAAGACATAGGAAGATGGATTTAGGGTGAAAAGTAGGGAAAAAAGGACTAATGGTGAGGGTGGTTTGCTGTCATCTAGAGGAATGGGGAAGGGCTGCCAGAAGATCCCTCTATCTGGCATGCCTTAATCTGAGTTCTTGCCCTGAGATGGCATTGGACTTAATGACCCTAGGGATCCCCTTGCAATGCTTATTTATTTATCTAAAGGATTTATAGGGCTGCCCAGCTTGCACAAATGTGACTCGGAACAGCGTACCGCCATAAAACCAACCCCATGAAAGCAACCAAAATCACAACAACAAAACACACACTCAGGGTGCACCAACGAGCTCATTAGGATTCTGTGATACCCATCTTCTATTTGTTCAGAATATGAGTAGAGCTCAGGAAGAAAGAGTGCGTAATGTAATGGTCATACAGGAACAATTCAGCTGAATGAATAGTTGAATGGGAGCAATGGGAGGAAGAGGATATTTCTTCCTTCTTCCTCTCTGTGGATATTTCCTGCTTCCTAGTTCTTTGTTGGATGAGAGATGGCATGCTAAGGGGCTAGAAGGCATCCAGCATCCTGGTTTTTTGCATCTGCCTGCATGTATCCCTGGCTACGTTTCAATGTTTTTTCAAATGGCTTTGTCCTGCAGTTGGGAGCAGCTAAGCAGACCTAGGCAACTCTGCGTATGTTTGGTTAGTATAAATGTGCCCTGTTTTATGCTTCTTTCTAAACAGGATAGAACCAGAAGCCACAAACAAACCATGACTGAATTTGCTTAGCTGCTTCCAATGGGCCACTGTGTTATTCACAATTAAGTCAGAATTCTGTAGAATGTGGTTTATTGTGACTTCCATAAAAGGCCACCATCTCTTGGACTTGGTTATCTGTACATAGAAATATGAAAAATAATTCAGTAGGGTTTCTGTGAGAGGTGCCTAGCTGTACAACTGCCTTTGAAGGGTGCTACATAATGTTAGCCAAGGATCTGCTGTTAGGAATATGGGTATTGTTTTAGGGTTGAGGGTTTTTGCTAGTAAATTGTATGAGCGTAGAGCTAAACATTTCCTAGCTGTGGTATAAATGTTTTAGCCTTGCCTGTATGTGGGACTGTATTTACAACTAGGCAAAATTTGTAAAAAGACTTTTAAAGCATCCTAGAAGCAGCATTTAACCAATTGTGGCTGGAAATGATCAAAATATATCTTCTGGGTTTTAAAATTACTGTTGCCAAGGTCAGTTTCCAAATTCAGATCAATAAAACGTGTAAGATGCTTCTGTTCAAATCTCTTTGTCATAACTGGTGAGTGAGAGTATTGGAGTTCTTCTGTGTTAATCTTTGTATTTAAGAAAACTTAGTTCAGTGCATTGCGTTCAGTACAAACTATTTAAACAATGTCTCTTTTCTTCTAGCCCAAAATTGAGTTGTTTGTAAACAGGCTGGACTCGGTTGAATCTGTTTTACCATATGAATATGATGCGTAAGTACACCTTGCATCTAGAAAGGTGCTGGGCTGGGGGTGGCTTTTCTAGTGTATGGATTACAGTGAGAAAAGAGATGAAGGGTTATACTCCTAGCTGTTCTGATGTTAAGAGTAAACTTCTCTTTGTTCTTGCACAGTTTTGATTTTTGCAAAGATCAAACAGAAGAAAGGCCTTCAGAAAACCTTGGACAAGTTCTGTTTGGTGAGAGAATAGCCTCTTCACCCTACAAGGTAATCACAGACTTCCAAATGCTTTTGAGAAGCTTCTTTTGGGTTGTGACCCCGGGCAGGTTCTTCCTCTTCAGTCACCTGGTTGTTCCTGCTTGACAGAGGTTTCATGGAAATCAACTGGGGGCACAGACCCGGGGTTGCTGTGAGGAGGATGTGTCTATGCACTCTTGTCTTTTGCAGGGCGTAAAGGGCTATTTAGAAATTGTAGGCAGCCCATTTTCTTTCTGGATAAAGCTGACTGTTGGTCAGCTGAAAAGGAGTTCCAGAGGTACACTAGAAAAAGATATAATTATTGCAGAATCACTGTTGCCCCTACTGTGTGAGCTTCCCAGGGGCATATGTCTGGCGGCTGCTGCTGGAAATAGAGCACTGATTTACCTGATATGCTTGTGGGGCAGAGGGGAAATGACACCGTCTTTTATTTCCTGCCCTTCTTATTTCCAGTCTTTGGCTGATTTTATGAGGACAAGAAGTTTGTCTGTCTCCCGGATGATGGCATGTTGTCTGCCAATACCCTTCTATGTAATATATTTAGAGTGTCAGAAAGAGAGAGAGAAAAGGAAAAAGGAAGAAAGTGATGGGGCACTGAACAGAAAATGAAATCATAGAGAATTTTTAGATAGGTATTAAATGGCAGTCTTTAACCTCTGGCTGGACAAAATGATTACCGTATTTTTCCGTCAATAAGACGCCCCCATGTACAAGACGACCCCCACTTTTCCAACCCAAAATTAAGAAATCAATATTTTAAAGATAGTGCAGAACACATTTTTATTTAGTAATTAGTTAACATTGACCTGATACACTCGGTGGGAAGAGGTCCAAACCGTCTCTCTGCAGCTCTATTTCCATGCTCTTTTGCATAACTGATTACATTCAAGCACGAGTGAAACTGCCGATAGCTTGTCTCTGCAAACAGCCTTCCTCTAATTGGTTTGTTCAGCATCAGCTCACGTCAGTTACATAAGGCTCGTGATTGGCGGAAGTCTGTTTGGGAGACAAGCTATTTCACTCTTGATTGGAGGCTAGCAATAGGAGGAAGCCTCTCTGCAGAAACAAAGTATGGGCAGTTTTGCAACCGTGCGATTTTCGGCTGACTTCCTTGAATAAGACGCCCTTCAATTTTTAGGATAAGGATTTTAGAAAAAAGTATCGTCTTATAGTCGGAAAAATATGGTATTTCAAAAACATGATCTTGAATGAATGCCAGCTGAATTGTTTTAATAGTATGGATCAAAACATTTAGATCTCTCTTGTTTTTATGTCAGTTTATATTTAAAAAAGATGAAGAGTGCAAGAAAGTGTGCATGAAATCTTACGACCCACAGAAGCCAGAAGACAAAAATAAACTGGATTTTTTGAAGAAGGGAATGCGATTGAATTATCAGCATCACTGGTGAGTAGAATATGTTCTCTAAAATCACTGATCTGTGTAGGGAAGAATAAGCGTTGTCCAGCCATGTTCTAAAGATAGAAAGAAAAAAATCATGGGAAAAGCACTCTTAGTCTTCTCTAGCGTAAATAAGTGTAAATTTCTGAAGTATATTTTAAAAGCATATAAACCCCATACTGTTTATAATATAGAATGGTCTGAACATTTTTCTTCTTCAGGATTGTAGATAACATGCCTGTGACTTGGTGTTACGATGTAGAAGATGGCCTGAAATACTGTAACCCTGGATTTCCAGTTGGGTGTTTTATTGCATCAGATGGCCGGATAAAAGATTTTTGCGTAATGAGTGTAAGTGATCAAAGGCATATTTCTCCAAGTTTGTTTGAAGAGCAATCAGAAATGGCATGGACTGTGGGTTTGTGCATCACATTAAAGTGTACTGTTGTTTGTTCGGTTTTGGCTTAGAGTATTAAGTAATCCTAGCAAATTCTAGTTTATTCAGTAATTGCGATGATAGTCTAGATGCAGGATTAGATCATGGACGCAGTGTCTGAACTGGCAGCCCTGTGTGTATTTTGAGTTCTCCCATGTGGGCTGGGGAATTCCGGGAGTCAAAGTCCACGCATCTTAAAATGGCCAAGGTTGAGAAACGCTGCCCGAGGTTGTATTCATTTCGGAAAACAAAGAACCATTCAACATTCATAGAAATGTTGTGGTGCAGTTCTTTACCCAAAAAAGTATATGCTGAAATGCAGATTTTTAAACAGGATATTTTACAAATAGCATGGGGAGGGAGGGAATATTCAAAAAATGGAACGGAGTATGGATTTTTATTCAGTTTTTTCATAGTGAATGCATGCAGATGTATGCATGAATGAGCCATGGAAAGCTTATGTGAACTCCAAACAGTCTGCCCTGTCCACCTCTGGCTGATCCAAATCATGAACTTAAGGGTCTTTGTTCTTTGGGAATGTGCTCTGTCTGGGAAACTGGCTGGAAATTTATGTAATCCTTACTGTTTGTAAATCAGCAAACTTTCAGTGTATCTGGGTTAATTTCTTTGTTTTATAACACAGATCTGGTACTGCTAACAGCATTGGCCAAGTGCCTGTTGCTATCTCCCCCCCCCCCCAAAAATGCAGTTTTGGGGGTATTTAATGGTATCTTAATATCTTTCAGTCTGAGTTCAACAAGAAGAACACTTTCTACCTCTTCAATCATGTAGACATTACAATCACGTACCACAGTGGAAAAGATGAGAACTGGCCTGGGGCTCGACTAGTCGCAGCTCGGCTGGAACCCAGAAGGTAACTGCTCCCTTGCTAATTGTAGTAGGTATCATTTCGTAGGCAATAAATACTTGCCGTAACTCAATTTGGTTCTCTGGCATAATTAATTGGAGTGCTAACAGCACCTTTGAATACCACTCGGAAGTTTCTGGTGGTGTAAAATGTAGCAGGGTGGTTGTGGCTAGCACTGTTCTTTGCCACTGTGCTTTGGGCCCTGCCCTGCTGGGCGTTGGCTTCCATACGCAATTCAGAGTGCTGGCTTTAAGCCCAAAGCCCTGGAAGGGTTGGTGTCTGTAGGACCATATTCTCCAGCTGGTTTTGACTGCCAAGTTCAGACATCCTGGGAGAAACTGCTGGCATTCCTCAGCTATTGTGAAGTGAGGGAAGCCGAAACTCAGAAATGCTCTGTTAAGGAATAGCAACGGGCGTTACTTTGTTGGCCTTCTGAAAAAAAATGGTTTTGGTGGGGTTTTTGATGACCAAGATGATGCTGGTTAATGATTGATGGTTCTTTCTGTTGTTCTGCATTGGTGTTTGATTCTATGACTTATTTTTCTATTTTTACTGTGGATGCTTCATAGCACAGTCAGTTTTTCATTTGATTTGATGCCATCCAACCCCAGAATGGCTCTCGACAGGTCATCCTACAATGAACAGAAAAACAATTTAATAGGAACAATATAAATGCAAAGTGAAAGAAAAAAAAAGAAAGGAAAGGACAAGATGAATGAATACTTTATTACAGTCAATTAGACCAGTACAATATTAAAAAGAAGGGAAGGACATGAAATATGTCCAATCCAAATAAGGGATTATATATCCGAAAGTATACTAATCAAGGTACTTGTCAATTATAATTAAAAAGGTCATTTACAGTAATTTGTGCACTTAGCTTCAATTGTCCTAAAATTACATTATAAACCATTAAAATTAAAAGTTAATATCAGTTTTTGAATACATAAATATAGAAACACCGAATGCTTATGTCAGTTGTTCACAATAATACGTTGGCTCTTAAGAGCTGCTGCACAAAATCTTGCCACCTGCACTGTAACATTACTCCACTCATCTTTAAGGAGAATTCGAAGATATTCAGCGTCCGGTCTGCCAGGATATCTGCTGATTGTTGGAGAGATAAATTTTGTTCGTATTTCTCTATAAAATGGACACTGTAAAAGGACATGCCCAGTGGTTTCCACTTCCCCAGAACCACATGGACACAGCCTTTTAACCAATGGGACTCCCTTATATTTACCGTCCAGCACAGCTGAAGGGAGTACATGACATCGAAAGGACAAGATGGCAATCTTGTACATCGTTGTCTGTGTTGTGAACTGCCAAGAGTCTGATGGATTGCAGTGGGCACAAATTGTTTTTATTTATTTATTTATTTATTATTCAATGTGTGGTTCAAAGGGCGTCCTGGATTTTATCCCCCGCACGGAGAATTCAAGAAGGATCTCTTTTAATAAACATAGAATGGCTTATATGTGAAGCTGACTTGTATTGGCTGAGTTTATCTCCCGTGCTACCCTTGATTGATTGAATAAGCCGTGGTGGCTGGGTTCTCAGAGCACGCTAAGCCAAAATCCAACAGATCAACTTTATAAAAGGATGATGGCCTCAGCCTAACCCCAGAAAGTAAACATCCTTTGTATTAAAATAATCGAAAAATAACCCATGAATGCCTTAGTGAGGTGAAGGAAATTCAGAAGGAGCAAATAAGTTCATAGCACTTTCTTAAAACATGGCAGTGATGAGGCCCAATTTCTATCAACTGGCAACCCTCCAGAGGTGTGAACCATGGCTGGCAGGGCATCTCTTCTGCTGATTGATTGAAAGCCTCTAAAGGTGGCAAGTGAAAATGATCAGTGTTACTGACCTTAGCCAGTGACCCCTGAAGTACTGGTAATATAGAGATCATGATTTGGTTGATTTATTTATTTAGTCAATTTATCTAGCTGCCCTTGCAAGCAAGTCGGGCAGCGCATAATTACCCTTTGTGCGTGATTGTGCACGCCACAAGAGGGCGGAGTAGGCACGGTTAAGTCCTTTGCTTTCGTTTTGCTGATCTGCCCATCTCTCGTTCATTTGGTGAAGAAGCAGAACATCTCACTGATGTTTTGTTCTCACATTTTTATCAACTACTCTTATTTTTTTTTCCTCAAAGCAAAATATTCTGGAGTCCGAAGATACTGCAAGAGAATAATCTGAGATGATTGAAAATCAAGGGGGGGAAATGCCCACAGTTGAGATTGCACCAATCTTTTTTTTTTTTTTGGTGGTCCTGAAATTCTTCAGTAGAATTTTATTTTATAATGGAAAAGGAAGGTGATGCGTTGTTGTTGTTTTAATATTGCTGGCTGTCGAGCTTGACCTCCACCCCAAAACTTTCATAAAGTTGTAGTCTTGTGTTATTGATGGCTGAGTTACGGGGCTAATCAAAGCTATTCCAAACAAAATGGTTTGAGTATTTTCCAACGCTTCATTCACTAGGATTATTCTGTGTAAATATATTGCAAGATACATCTAATTCTATTTGAGCCCACTTGAACTGTACATTTGCCTCCTCTGTAATAGAAGAAGATTCTCAGGCTGGTCTATAGTATATCGATCACTTAAAATAAAATATATTATAATGTATGAAATGCAGGTCCATGATTTTTCCATTATTGTTCTTAAAACTGGGAATCCAGCATGTGTCTTCACTTAACAATATGATGATGATGATGATGATTTCATTAGCCACCCAACTCCAAAGGACTCTCTATATTACATGAGTATCATATGAAGTGGTCCTAGATCTTAAATAAGGCTTCTGATTTTTAAAATTTTCACCAAATTTGGAGGAAGGTCTCTAGATCATTCTATAAATATAATATATATATATATATATATTTATCTTTGCAGTTACAAGCATACGGATATAAACAATTTATCCTGTAAGGGTCCCCCTATGGAAATTCCTGCAGAATTTAATAACAAATTGGATGTGATCTATTCATATTCGGTGAAGTTTGAGGTAAGTATAACTTGTGTATGTACAATCGCAACTACTTCAGTGATTCAGATTTTCAGATTTTGATGCTTAGTGGACAGATAGCATATACTAAACCTCACAATAAGCTTCTTTACAATATATATTTTTTAAAAAACAGATATTGTCCTAAGTATAAACAATATTACCAAAAGGCACACCCTACAGAGATCATTCATATTTTCCCAAATATGCTTTCCATAGTTGGGTTATGTGCTATGTGTTACACAATTCTTCCAGTGCCTTCACACATAAGAATCGAGCATTTCTTCTTGGTTGATTGCCTTTACACAACTTCTTTGAAGTTTTAAACCACACATTTTCCAAGGAACTGCCCATAATATGTGAAGGGTTTTTTTTAACAGAAGTCAGAAAGTGGTTTGGTACAAGCTGATGATAAACTGCAAGTGGTTCTTTTTCAGAAGCAATATGTTTCCATTGTTCATAGATTTACTGATCTTAAAAAGGGAGAGGGGTAGACCTGCCTCTTTTTTAATCTCAGTGAATGCTTGCTGTTGATGTAGAGTGGCTGATTCACTGATAGCTTTCTGGAGAATCTGCCAGAGCACAAACACTTCCAGAGTGAGCTTAATACCTGGATTTTTATATGCTATCCCATTCTGGTGGTATTTTTGCAACAGCTTAAGGCATTAGCTGATTCTGCCTAGATTGCAGAATGGCATCATGTTCTATTAACTTTCCATTTGACTTGAATCTGTAACCTTGCTACATCAGTGATTATTCCTTGGGATTATTAATGGATGAGCCACCTTTTTAAAATAGTGGAATGCAATGGCTGTGTAACTGAACAACTCTTCTCATAAGATGTGTTAGTCCTGTTGGGACTAGTTGTTTTTATGGAGAACAGATAATCACTCTGAGTCAATGATTTGCACACTGGTTTCTATATGCATAGGCTTTGTGAGCTTGTAGGATCCAGTTTTTCAGTGCATGGCAGTTCAGGACTTGGATGGGTATCCTCTAAGTTGTGGTGGTTTCTGGTTTCAAATAATTGATTGAATGCAAATAGCTTTTGCGCAATCATTTTTATGGAAACGGTCAGTGTGCATCCTGGGTATTGCTGGAGGAGGAGCAACTTGAGATCCAAGGGCTGTGTGGGACCCCAAATCCATTTTTATGACTGTTCCCTCAAATCCTATAGTTGCCAAAAACCAGCAGCATGGTTTCTCAACATTATGAGACCGAGAACACTCAAAAAAATCCTAAAATAAGCTTAATATAGTTTTTAAAAAGCAAGGAAAAATATCCCCTCTTCAAAATATTGTGCAGTCGTACAACCATAGACGTACAAATCCTGTTTGTCCTGATGCACTGTGGGAAAATGGCACCATGTCACATCTGGGTCCCAAAAGCAAAGACGGCGTGACATTGGAAGTCTTGCAATCCACAAGAATGAAGGTTGTAATAGGGTTTATTCTTTGGGAACAGACATCTGTGATTTAGCTCCAATTTCTTCCCCATGCAGGAAAACAACGATATTAAATGGGCTTCAAGGTGGGATTATATTTTGGAATCCATGCCTCACACCAACATTCAGTGGTTTAGGTAAGAATGTTAACTTCTGAAATAAATGGCTTGGATCGGAATTGGGAAGAGCTCAACCCACTTGTATTTTCTTTGAGGAATTCTAGTGAAAAAAGATAACTTTCAAGCCAGTGAACTTTCTTGTTTTCTTTTGTGGAGCCTTAGCGCAGTTGTTCCTCTCGGGAGCAGCTCTGCGTATTCAGTTTCACTCAAGAATGTCCCTTTTGAAGAAAATGTATTTGCTTTTACTGCTGTTTCTTTCTGAGATTTTCTGAGATGTTACAGTTGACCAGCATTCAACTAAGCAACATGACTTGCTTAGGAACCTTATCGCTTTCACTGTTAAGGAAGAATTCAGCAGATATGGAAAAAAATTAAAATCTTCTTGCCTGCCTTTATTCTGTGCAAAGTAAATATGTACAAAATGATTCAGATGGGATGCAAGTCCTTAAGAACGTTAAAATAGTAATGACGGATTTGAGACTGAAATCGATTCGTCAGAAAATTGCATTTCAAATTTATTGGACTCCCCAAAGAATGTTTTGGAAAAGATGGATATCAGATTTTCTTTTAGAGTAGTATTTTAGCATATATAAGCAGGTTCATGGGAAATTCCTAATCCTTAAAGATGTTAAGGTGATGCTGAATTATGTCCCCAAACTCTGGAATCTGATGGTCAAGGAGGAATTACGGATGTAAAAGGCCTGGGTGTAGCAAAAAGAATTATATTGAAAAGTTGGAAAAAGTGATATTATTCCAGACATTAAGGATTGACTTCTGGATATGTGTAATTTATCTGTTCTGGAAAAGGCAATATTTTCATCTAAACAAAGACTGAAGTAATATATTCTTTGGTATAGATTTTATGTTATCTTACAATAATATAGTGGTATCCTGTGATTTTTATTTTTTTTGTATTTGATGGCAATATATTATTATAAGATGTTTTTTGTAAACCAATGGTATCTACATATATGTTAGCTGTTTAGTACTGCAATTTGTTATGTTCTGTTAGGGTCTTTAAAAGTTGGGGGGGGATCTTTTTTATTTTCTTTGGTTTGGTTTAATTTTAATTTTGTTCATCATTGTTTTTAGTATTATATGATTCTTTTTTATTGGTTAGCTTTTGTATTCCAGCACTCTTTATTTTTTGCAATCTTCTAAACAAATAAGAATGAAGATTATTAAAAACAAACAAACTGGCATTACTATCAAAATTCGGCAGTCTGTCTGACAAACCATGTTTTGCAGATGGCCACTAAACTGGATTTGGAGCTGTGGCTTGAAAACCATAATTAGGGAATGGGGTACCTTCTTGTTAATATCCAAACCAGCTAACTAGTTTGGAAAGCTGCTTGGCTCTTGAAGACCATTAGGCGGGATATCATTTATGAAAGGTGGGAGAGAGGGGAAGCCATATAGAATTCATGTTTTTTTAAACCAAGTCATTATTTGTAGTCTACACCATGACTTCTTCAAGTCATGATTTGACATTATGTTATCCGTGGGAGAAACTGATAAGCTGTTAATTAGCATTACTCCCAAAATGGAAGGACACGGATTTAAGGATTCGTACTGTATTTTATTCATTGGATGCATCGTGCCTTTCATCCAGGGTGTGCTGATTCCACCCTGAAAATCAGGGGCCTGGTAGTTTTTTTCATCATGAAAAAAAAATATTATTGTCCTCTTTGATTCTCTCTTATATTTTTGTGACTGGTCAGTCAACAAGCCTTTAGTTCCCTTGTAGTCTTCAAAATGGTATGCAGTGCCTAGAACTGGTTTGAAATCTATTTTCCCCCTTAATCTGCAGCATAATGAATTCCCTTGTGATTGTCCTTTTCTTATCGGGAATGGTGGCCATGATTCTTCTAAGGACTCTTCATAAAGATATTGCAAGATACAACAAAATCGATTCTTCAGTGAGTAAGCCAAAACTCTTTTAAGCTCTCAAAGGGAATTGACCTGCAGAAATACATGGGGGTGTGAGATTAGAAGCTTGACAACCTTGATGGATATTGGCAGCTAGTACTGCAGCCTCTGTCAACGGAAAGGTTGGGTTCTTGTAAAGCTGATGAACCAAGAGAAGACAGAATGCTTGACCTATCTATAGCCGTTTGTATGATCCTTCAGATATCTGGCCCATGCTTTGACACTAAACTATGGCTTTCCTATCAATAAAGACCAACTGGGTGGGTTCCCACAGCATGCTAAACTAAAACCAGGTCCACCGCACACAGTGTGTAAAATCTGTACAGTATTTCTAAGAGCTGACACTTTGCTTGGTGAATCTCTTCTTTCTCTTTTTCTTTTTTTCATTTGCTCGACTATTTGCTAGGAAGCCCTAGGTGGTCTGCTTGCGAAAACAGTTCCTGCGGCTGTCTTAGTGAAGAACTGTTAAAACTGAAACCAAATAGTCCATATTTACTTAACTAATTAAAATGAAAGTCTGCAAAAAGTCGGGTTTCCATCAATTGTCATTTGGAGGTAATGAGTAGGCTTGTAGAAATCCTGCTTCCCTAAATTGAGGAGTGCCTTGCTTCATATGAAAGAAATCAAAGGCTCAGCTGTAGTATATAATTTGATTTCTTTCCCCCCAACCAAGCACTGCCACATTGCCAGGGCAGACATGGGACAAGAGCATAGCTGTCAAATTTCTAGGAAAAACAAGAGTTTTTGCTCTTCTCTCTTTCCATGTGAGGAGTTTAATTTATCTAACTGTCCTTGTATCTCCCTCGGTGTCACTAACCTCCTAAATCTCATACATTGGGGAACATCGGCATGATTCCTTGCCGTTGCTACAAAAAAAAAAAAAAAAAATCCTTCAAATTTACTTCCAGTGGGGTTGTCATTATCCTACCGAAGTAATAGGTTCAGATTTCATCCCTGAGCAGAAGATTGAATTTGATAACCAATATCCTTTCCAGCTCGTAGAATATCCCCTGAACATGTCCTTTATTTATTATTTGTTTGTTTTGAAAATTAGAATTTCTAGAATTGGCGGATATTGTTCCTTGTTGAGACCAGGTGGGCCATTGGCTTTGGAAAGTAAAACTGTCACCTTAGGGAAGAACTGTCATCTAATTAAAGAGGTCTTAGTCAATCAAATTAAAATCCACAACAGCCCTTTTAGTGACAGGGAACAAACTATTGCATCAAAAGGAGGAAGGGTGCACTTCGCCTGTTCTTTATATATGCAGCAAGTGCCAACTTCGAAAAGAAGTTCTCCTTCTGTATAGTAAGTTCTCTTTCTCTGACTGAGTGCAGAGTAGTTCTTAGTCTGTGATTGTTATCTGCCCTCTGTGCAATTGCCACTGCTTTCTTAAAAAAGCGAGCTGGCTTGAAAAACACCTGGATTGATTGCTTGAGTTTTGTAAACGTGCACGCTGGTAGGCATTGAAATACTGTAAAGATTTGTGCAGGTGGCAGTTCACAACAGTAACAGCTGCATCCTGGGATTTGAAAAAATGTAGGTGCTTACGTGCCAAATCTAAGGGAAAGAGCTTTCCAAAACGCCACTGTTCTCTCTCTTACCAGACTGTCCCTTGATAACCGGGCAGCTGAATTGCATTTGAAACAAGGGTGCTCAGTAGTTGAGCCTGTGGTGGATATCTGCAGACTGAGTAGGTAGGAAACAGAGGTTCAGAAGTTGCCTCTTTCTTCCTGCACCGTTTATGTTCATGTAAGCACTAAATGCTTGCCATGAAAATGCTTTGGTGAAATCCTGCTTCCTCTGGGGATGGGAGAAAAAACAAGTTGGAAGAATCAAACTGCATCTGGATCAAGACAAAAAACGGTTTAGAAGAATCGAATTTGCATCCAGATCAAGGGGTGTTGCCTGGGGAGAAAAGCGTGAAACAGCCAAACCCTAGTAGGGACAGGGTTAGTTCAGAGAAAGCTGTATGGGCTAGGTGGTATTTAGTATTTCAGCTTGAAATAGGGTTTTATATTTAGCTAATAGGTTATTTTATTGATTTTAATGTGGGGAGAAAGCGGGAAAATACCTGAGGCACACAGGTGCATCTTCAGATTTGAAATGATTTTGATAATAAAAGACAAAGGGAGATAAATGTGTTAAATGCCACTGCTACAGCTTCCATTAAACACAGCCTTTTGTATAATCCCTGTGAACAGTGTAGCACTTACGCTAAAGTCTGCTAATGTTTGTTTCTTGTTCCCAGTATAAGTGATTCTTAATAAATCTGCATCTTCTGTCCCCTCTCCAGCTCGCCATCAGGGAGTTGTAAAATCGGCGTGTAACGAGGCCGATGAAATTAGGCCCTTTTAGAAACCAACCCCCAAAGATAATCAGGCGGAGAAAGTGACTTTCACGTCTGGCGTGTGCTAATTCTCTGTCACGTGATGCTTGTCTAATAAAGATGTTATTACAGGAGGATGCCCAGGAGGAGTTTGGGTGGAAGCTGGTCCACGGAGACGTGTTCAGGCCGCCCAGGAAAGGCATGCTGCTGTCTGTCTTCTTAGGCCAAGGGACACAGATTTTCATCATGACGTTTATTACTTTGTGTAAGTCCCGCTTGACTGGCTAAAACAGCGTTTTTGGGCAACACCAGCAATGTATGTGGAGTGTTTCCCAGCGGATGTAAAAAGACTGGTCCAGCCCCCCAGACGAGGATTGGCAGAAGGTGCCAGTGGGCATCTGGGCATCTGCCACCTCCGTTAGATTAAACCAAATAATAATAATACATCATGGCAAAGGTGGTTGCTAAATCTTGTGAGAGTTTGACAGTCTTACTCAAGAGCTTGGAGTGAAATTCTCCGCTTCTGGGAGAGGTGGTTAGGGAAGATTGTTGTGGGTTGGTGGGGGGAAGGCAAGCTCTAAGGCGAGGCACGGTTGCTGATCCTGGCCCCAAAAGGCAGCACTGGGGAAGCTGTGGCCTTCCCCGTGCCACTGGGCCACGGTTCCAGCAGCCCCAGCTCAAAATGGCCAGTGTTAAGGAAAGGGGGAGTGGTACATCAGCAACATCGGGAGGGCCAGTGCCATTTCTACTTTGATTTAGAGTTTGACCCCTGGGGAGGAAAGGGAACATGGAGGCTATTGTGACATGGGGTGTTAACAGCATCATGATAAACTAATAAGACTATTATTAACGTCAGGGTTGTTTTGCTTTGGGAAGGTGATGGAGATGAGATTACAGTGGCCGAACCATCATTACTCAGTTTGGCACGGATGTGTCTCTGAGGCCAGCCTCATCTTTCTCCCTGCATTTGCTGCTGCTTCAGCATTTCCTTCTCACAAAGCCAGTGCCCTTTTTTCCATTTCAGCTGGAATGGGAAATGGTTTCCTAGCAGGAGGAAGTGCAGGCTTTTGGTCCACATTTATGCTAAACAAACAAGACTGGCCGAGAACTTGACAAGGGGAGGTTGCTGCCAAAGGCCCCCACTTTTTCAGGCATCGGACCAAGATGCTCTGAGGTCTATAAGGGAGGAGATGGGCTTGGTGGAACGGCCCAGGCGTTGCGTGCTACAGACCCCGGTTCCATCCTTGGCCTGTCTGAGACAGGCAGAGGAAGTCTTCTTGAAATGCTGAAGAATATTTGCCAATCAGTGCAGATGACTTGAAGCAGGAAAGAGACCTAGCATCTGAGTTCTGTCCTTTGCTTTGTTAAGAAAAAGGGTGCCTGAATGATGTGCAATCTCATTTCCCCTTCGACACCTGCTTGTTTGTCTTCATTCCAGTCCTTGCCTGCCTTGGGTTCCTTTCACCAGCCAACCGAGGGGCTTTGATGACCTGCGCGGTGGTGCTTTGGGTTTTACTGGGGACCCCAGCGGGCTACGTGTCTGCTCGAATGTACAAAAGTGAGTATGGTGTGTGTTTTGGCAGGAATGGCAGCAGCCATAGAAGTGGTAGAGAATTGTGGGAGATGAAGTCGTTCCAAACCCTTCCTTGGACTTCCAAGATGGCCTTGGCCAAACTTCCACAGTATGTCTCTCTGCCACCTTTGCAGGATGGCAACTGTGGTGGTCTTTCACAGGGTTAATGAGGAAGGAGGCTGGAATCGCTCCACAAAGATCTGCAGAATAGTTGTCTTTGCAATAATTGTGTTCTCCTTTTTCACGTTGCTTTTAAAATCCAAGAGGTTTAAAAAGCTGCCAGTGACGTGGCACAGAGAAGTGGCAACAAGGTTTAAAAACCTCGCTGGCGTTAAACTAATCAAAATTGGTTTTAATTTTCCAGTGATTATAAAGGATGAATGTAGTAATTGGTGTTACTTCTTTTATTTCTTAGCATTTAGAGGTGAAAAATGGAAGACAAATGTGTTGCTGACGGCTCTCTTCTGCCCTGGGTTAGTAACCACATTCTATTTTTTGATAAATAGAACTTTGTTGTCCATATTTTTGTCCTTGAAAATTGGTTAATGTGCAAAAAGGCTTATGTTATTTATCACAGTTAATTGATGTTTATCAAATTCAGTTGATTGCAATAGGCCCTCTTCAGCATTGTTGAATGCAAGATGAAGTTGATGTAAGATGAATTATTGTCTGTGCATCTACTGTTTCTTTTTCTCATTCTTTTAAAAATACATTTAACTTTGTAGAAATCTAACATGTCGTCCTCTTGGTTTGCTCTGTAGGAAAGTGGTACTTTATTTACAGGGAATACAAATGCTTGTTTGCAAAAATCCTCATTGATTTGCAGTGTTATATCCAGGATAGTTATGACGTGAAGCAAAAACTGAGCAAACCATACAATGTTTTCTTGCAGTATGTGAATCCAGCCATTCAGTTGTAGCTTTTAAGGAAGTTAGGACTATACAGGCTCAGTGAATCTCATTCCCAAAGCATAAAATACCTGATCAAGTCTACTTTTTGAAGGTAATTCTTAAGGAGGAGATTCTTGCTGTTTTGATTCAGAATTCAGGAAAGAAGTCTCAGCAGAGAGTGTGCCTGAGTAGATTAGAATTAGACAATCAGAGGGGGCAGCAAGGAGGAGAATGCAAATAGCCATCAGTTTCACGCTGATACCAGACGCCCCAGCTAGAGATCTACTTCCTGATACCAACCGAGTGGCAAAATGCCACGCTGATAACTTACGTTCTAAGATATAAATTCCGTTTCATAAAAGTAGAACGATTGCCTAGATGATGTGCATGTTTGTGTGAAGAGGGACCGCAAAATAAGAACAGATGTTTCAATTATGCCATGCCAGTTCAAGAGATTTGCATAATGCCCCAAACAGCCTGAGGACATTTCATAGTCGGTGGATTGATTTTGAGAATCTGTGGACGGGCAAGATTCCTCTCTCTTTTCCTCCTTCAGAGGAATAAAGCAAAGCTTTAGCAGCCTAAAGTGCCATCATCCACAAGGATAATCGGTTTATGGGGTGTGCAGCTTTGTGGGACATTGGTGTGCCAGTTGACCCTTCCCATCCTTTTCGGCTGAAAGAAGATGCCTCTCTCAGGCTTAATTGAATTGGCTGCCTCTTTGCTTTTCAGCTTAGTTTTGCTGGGGAAGGAGCCTGCTTCTGAGCAAGCCATCAATTGGGCTGTAAAAATAGTTGTGTAATGAGTCCCAGGCTACTAAGCTTTCATTGGCCCTTCCTGGCGCTGCCTCAGTGTGCAGCTGACGCCCCGTCTGCTCGCTGGAAGGTGATGCTTTCAGCTCCCAGGCGAGGTTAGTGGCTGCGAAGCTGCAGATCTGCTGGATGGGGAAGAAATGCAAACGTGCTGCTTTTTGAGAATAAGGAAAAGCAGCCTCTCTCACAATGGACTGTGAGGCATGACATTTGTTGGGAAGAAGAAACTGATTTTCAAAAAGGTGGCTTTAGAGCTGGAATGTAGCATTTGCGGGCCCGCTGAAGCCATCATTTTTTAAAAAATAGAATTGGGGTGGTGGGATGGTTCCACAAATAGTGAAGGGAACAATGAGATCTGGGCAGTATTTATTTCCTTCCAGACTTATTCTCGTAGCTAATAGCTAATGACATGTTAATAACGTAGCATAGAAAACAGTGCTATCTGACATAGAGGTGCACAGACCCAGATGGATTGGATAGTAGCTTCTCATGGTGTAATTTCATGGTAACTGGCAAGAGCGCTCACCAAAGCAGAAAGGTGAGATATAAGTCAAATAAATAAAAGGTTGGCTATTTACAGCCCAGTGAAACATTTTTGGACAGTATAAGCCATTCTGTGCAGCCTACGTGCAGAGCGGACGTGTGCAGATGGAGTAGGGTATGGTGTTCACCATGGTAGATATATAGACCGTTTCGTCTGTGCCTGAGAATTCTCCAGATTTTACCAAGATCCCCTGAGCTGAACCCCAACATACTGGGGACCCTGGGTTAACCCTGGCCCTACTTGGGTGCCTTCTTCTGCTCCCCCAGAATCGTCTTTGCGGACTTCTTCATTATGAACCTTATCCTCTGGGTGAAGGGATCCTCGGCTGCTATTCCTTTTGGAACGCTGGTTGCGATCTTGGCCATGTGGTTTGGAATATCTGTCCCCCTAACCTTTATTGGTGCATATTTTGGATTCAAGGAGAAGGTAAGCGAGAAATAAAACCATGCTATTTCACTCTTTAAAAAACCCGCTGCTTTCTGTGAGGAGATTTGTCCTTTTTCTGAATTCAGAATAGCTGCGGATTTGAGTCCAAGGAACATTTGGGAGGGATGGTGTTGGGGCTGTTCTGTGCACAGTCCTGGACCACATAACACAGCCATGCGTTGGGGTGGAGTGACTGTGCCACACCCTCTATCTCCAACCTGGGGCCCTCCAGGTTTCGAGTGCCACTATGGCCTCAGATTGGAAAGGCAGCAGTACAGAAGAGAAATGTGGCAATAAAAGAAATCAGACTCTGAATTCTGGTGGGTTATCAAAAGGTCTTGCAAACGGCTCTTAAAAATCAGGGGCTTGGATTTGATGTGGGTATGGGGAGATTTTACGCAAGGAACATTTTTCTTCTACGTTTGGAATAGCTCTTTCTGTGCTGGGCTGGAACAGTTTATTTGCAATTCTTAACAACAGATCAGTGATTTTTACTTTTTCGGGGGCAATTTTTTCCCCCCCATTTCCCCACAGAGTGGCTTTTCTGTTTACTTATGTAGAGTTTTCTAGAGTTTCCTAACATGGCACTGTTGGAATGGGCCAGACTTCCATCCGCAACCCGTATTCATGTGTGTACACACACACACACACACGCACACACAGAGCATATTATCATTGCAGTACATTCAGAGGGTGTCAGCTTGGGAAAGCCTGGTCTAATTATTTGCACGAATTAATTTTCTTAGCCCATTGAGCACCCAGTGCGTACGAACCAGATTCCTCGCCAGATCCCAGAGCAGTCCTTTTTCACCAAGCCTCTGCCGGGGATCATCATGGGAGGCATCCTGCCGTTTGGATGCATCTTTATCCAGCTCTTTTTCATCCTGAACAGCATTTGGTGAGTAGTTCCCCTTCCCATGCGCTTAAGTCTGCCATTCCCCAGCCAGTGTGACTAGTGCTCAGATATGATGGTCATTCCTGCCCACCGGCAGTGTGGTAAGTTCTCAGCTTCTGCATGAAGCAGTCCTGTGCAAGGCAAAAACAGTTCTCCGTAGCAGAGGTGACGTGCTGATTCTTCGCCTGGATTTTGCTGGAAATCGTGCAAGGTTTGGTCGTTTCTCCTCCGCAATTTCACGCTCGTTCTTAAAGCAGTGAGCCTGTTTCCACGTGCCTCAGTTGTAGCTGATTCCGTTCCTCTCAATACCAAACTTTAAGAGGCTATTTATTTATGCTGCTGCCAGCAGAAAAAACCCTACCAAGAGCAGAGAGGTGGCCGGCTTCCTTTCACTGGATGCAGTCAAGCAAAGGTTGGGCCGTCCTCTGTCAGGATGATGAACTCTGTGGCTTCAGTGGCCTTTTTCCCCTCTAGGGCTCTGGGGACATAACGTCCTCCCTCTGGCAGTCCAGGCACAGGACAGTGACTCATTCAGAAGCGAAGGGCAGATGGGAAAGTTCTTAGGGCCGGTAAGTGGCCTGTGATAGAGAATCAGTCCCGTTAAGAAGGTGAAGACCAGAGAGGACGGATTCACAAAATCACACACTAATCTGGTGATTTACGGGCTGCTCCCCGTTTGGAGAGCAAAACTCTTCTGTCTGTCATTCTACTATTCACAATCCCTGCCAGGCCTCCTCTGTGAATTGAATCTGCGTACTTGAGAAGGGGGACGGATTAGGATATAGGCTGACCCAGGTGCCTTTTTCCCCCATCTCAGGTCTCACCAAATGTACTACATGTTTGGCTTCTTGTTCTTAGTCTTCATCATCCTCCTGATCACCTGTTCAGAGGCCACCGTCCTGCTTTGTTACTTTCACCTGTGTGCCGAGGTAAGCAGGCGAATCGCTTTGGGACCCAGATGAGCGTATTGTTAGATCGGACCCGTAGTATCTGGCGATTTTGGAGGCTTCTGCTCCTTCTGCCCGAAGTTGCATAGGAGGATTTGGCGTCGTGGCTGCCGGCTGGGAGAGGCTTGTTCCGTGGAAGGAAAAGCTGCTGACATGTCGTCTGCAAAGGCAGGAGTCCCTTCCACATAACAAGCATCTTGGGGATCCGCAAGTGTTGAAGACTGGCAATAAAGGAAAATACTTACCCATGGTGGCAAAAGGCCAAGGAAAGGAAAACTGAAATATTTTTCTATTTGCTCTTGCCAACCTGAGAGCCTATGGCAGTTTTTAGTGCCCAAGCGGCCTTCTTGGCGTACCATCGTTAAAAAGGCATCTGCCAACCAGATGGAACATAAAAAGGGGGCTTGCCCCTACTTGCATTTCCTATGATGGTTTTTGAGGTTTTTACGCCCAACTAAACAACCCCATTAAAGTGCGGAGCCAACGTAGCCCCAAAGAACCAGGCTTAACAGCTTAGAGAGGGAATTAAAAAGGGTTGAGTGCGGCTGCTTCTGTCCAGGTCCTTTTTCGCAGAAGGAAAAAGAGAACGCAAGGGTTTGGGGAGTGTGCCACGATTAATTTGGAAAGCAGAAGGATGAATTGACCAGAGGTTGGGCGAATTACATAGTGCTGTCCCCATGACCCATAGATGCAAAATTCATTCTACAGATATATGGAGACCTGTAAGGGAGGCAGCAAAGTCGGTTAGGTTTTCTGGGGACAAATTTTGCAGATATTCTGGGAGTTGTTCTCCGGATGTATCCGAAGGACCTCAAGTTGGTGCAGGAGGCTCTAAATAATTGGCTTCACCTTCTGAGCCCTCATTTTGCATCAGGCTCCAGTTGGTAGATTTTGGAATTCTAATTAAAAACAACCGTATCCCCCCACCCCTGCCCTAACGTAAGGGGTTCTTCTGTCTTGTACATATTTGCTCTTCAGCTTCTCTCGTTGTGTTCCTAGGATTATCACTGGTGGTGGAGGTCATTCCTGACAAGCAGCTTCACAGCTGTTTATCTCTTCATCTACGCCATTCATTATTTCTTCTCAAAACTCCAGATCACTGGCATTGCTAGCACCATCCTATACTTTGGATATACTATGATCATGGTCTTGATTTTCTTCCTTTTCACAGGTGAGTCCATTCTGAAATACTGAAGCAACCCATATTGGAAAATCTCCTGCATTACAGCATGCAGAGACTCATTAGTAACAGGACAGAGTTTGCTCTGTCTGGTTCAAGTATAATATTTAACCAAGACTTGTATTGCTTTCTTTGAATACACCCAAGGAAACAAAACCCGCTTTGAAAACATTTTTAAATTGCTTTAAATCTGCTATCAAATGTGCTTATGTCTTTCCAGACTGGCTGCAATTAGAAGTGGCTTCTGTAAATATGCTCCTTAGAAAGGAGGATTTTTCTTTGTTCAGACCAATCCCTAGATGGCACTGCTATTTACATCACTGGGATAACTTGTGAGATCACTGTGTAATGCCTTGGGGCACATCTTCCTCTGATTAATGTTCTACGGAATAATCATTTTCCCCAGACTGCAGAGGAAGAATTAGGTGCTTAACCAAGCTGCAGTTTTCTACTGTTCCTTAAATAGAAAACATCTGGGGAAGCCAGTAATTCATCCATTCCATTGCCTTGCCTTTGAGAAATCGTACCAGCCAGAATTACAGAGAGTCGTATAAACAGTTGCCTTTCACTACGTGCCATATTGCTTCAAACATTTGATTGAAGCATAGCTTGGTTTGTGGTAATTCTACAACAGGAGTTTGATCTTTGAGCATGATGCCAACCTTTTAAAACTGCAGGTTGTTCTCAGCCTGAAGTAGATTTTTTTATAATTTTATAATTACTCAGACAGGCTCTGTAGATGCTTCCTGCCTAAGTTCCCACCAGTGTCTAAAATCTTTGCTGCGGAGAAAATATGTTTATGCCGGAGTGTATTGTGGAAACCACAACTGATCCTTTCTGGCTTTTGGTGACAGTGCAGCGATTGATGATGGAGATGGCAGGAGGGTAAAGGAGCTTGAGTCAAGAGAGGCTGGAATTATTTCCATTTTGAACTGCCCTCCTTCCTATGGCAAAATATTTCCAATATTAATTGAATGGTTTTTTATTTTTTTATTGGAAATGTTAGCCAGTTGGTTAGGCTGGATGGGGAATTCTGGGAGTTGAAGTCCACCCACCTTAAAGTGGCCAGGTTTGAAAAAACACTGGTTTAGTTCCAACTGTACTTCGTGTTTACATTATCTTGTGCATTCAGACTAAGAATGAAGCTTTCTCTTAATCAAGCACTCACTGTCAATTTTTGAAAAAGAATCCAGAGGCAAGCTAGTTGTCTTTGTTCTCCATGTTGGCGGAATATAGTTGAAGATGTAACCCTCTTAAAGTCTCTCTTTCTAAAAGATTTATTCTTGTTTTGCAGGAACGATTGGGTTCTTTGCTTGCTTCTGGTTTGTTAGTAAGATTTACAGCGTCGTGAAAGTAGACTGAAGAATCCTCATCTTGCTTTTGAACATGCTTCTTGAGTTGCCGGATACACACGCATTACCCATGTACAAAAGACAACGCATTTCATCTTAAAATAGTTAAGATATCCAGAGCTTCTATCCTGGCACCAAAAGGCAGGTTTTAAATGGAATGGATGCCAGTAATGTGGACACTTCTGAAAAACGTGACTTGCTTTTTCCCAATGCCCCCTCCAGAGATTTTCGTTGGTTTGCCTGAAAGAGAACAAAACTGATTTAGTAACAAAAGCATATGCATTATGTTCAACACTCTGCTCTCCCAGTGGAGAATTCTCTAAACGTTTGTGTTTACATGGTTAACTGATTATTCTGTCACAGAAGAGGTCTCTCCGGTAAAAAGTGACTTTTAAAACTGAATTTGGGTCTCCTTTGCCGTTGGTCGTCACCTGATACAAATGTACAACCATTAAATGTTTAGTGCAGATTTCTGCAGGGTGGGGGAAAAAACCAACACTTTCTTTGTTTTAAATAAAACTACACAATTCCAGCAGGCTGGCGTGTGTCTGTTTCATCCATCGATGATTGATACTGTCTAGCTGAAGACGTGAAAGAAATGATCTTTTACTGGCTCAGACAGTGGGTACCTATCCTGTACTGGCTGTGCTGATTAGCTGTCTTGCTGAGTACCTCCCTTTCAGAAACACGCAGCTCTTCCAAGCCCAGGGTGATTTATTTTCTCTACAAGCAAGCTGCAAGTTGAATTAAAGAGGCAAACTTGTGTTCTCCTTGCCGTCAAATGCTTGTCCAGCTTGTGCTACTCTGTTCCTTTCTCCAGCTACCTCTGGGTCTCCCTCACCTAACCAGAGGGTTGCTGTTGGAGGCACTCTTCTGTACCCAGTGACACTTCTGTATTTAATTTTAGTTTTGAATTTGCATGCCCATCTCCAGATGAAGAAGTGAGGTTTTCTTTTTTTAATAGTTCTAAATAGAAGAAGTGTGCTGAGCACAAACCTTATTCCCAGCACATGGTGAACGCTGAGTCAGCCTTGTGTGAGAGAGTTTTGCTGCTACAGGTAGCCTCCAGGTTAAGAATACTCGGGTTACAGGCCCATAGTTAAGAACGGAGCCTATTGTAGCAGAATTCAAGTTAAATACACAATGATTCGAGTTAATTACACAATATTACTTACTGTTCTGGCTTACATACAAATTCGACTTAAGGACAAACCTTGGGAATGGAACTTGTTCTTAAACTGGGGGCTACCTGTATTTATACTTCGCAAACTTGGTTTTTTTTTTCCCCCCTGATGCTACTGCCTTTTAGTTATTTTGGGTGGATGGACAGACAGTGCAAGCTGTGTGTAGTATACACCAATGCACTGTTAGGGTCTCTAGGCATTCTCTCTTAATGTGAAACCTTATTTTTACCATTTTATTAAATGATGAAAATCACCTCATTCTGAGTCCATCTTAATGTAGAGAGCAGCACTGATGCTAAAATTTTCAGAATCATGAATTCTCGGGAGATTTATTTTTTTCCAGAAAACAGCATCAGAAACCTCTGTTCAGTTTAGGTGAGAATCTAATTTAATAATAGATGATATTCTGTGTAAATTTAAGGATGGTCCATTTGGAAAGGTAAGAGCATAGTAGATTAGCAGAAGTTTCTCAGGTCTTCTGTATTGCCAATTAAATTCCTGTGGGAAATTCTATATCAGTTTTTTTCATGGCAGAACTGGTTTTAAAGGGCGATGTTACAATAATATGAAGCTTTAATGACTGGAACAGCCACAGATCACCTTGCTGTTTACGAAAGGCGGGAGGGACGTTGAGGTTGTGATGGTCAGCTCATGTCATTCAGCGTGACCCTGAAAGAGAGAACTTCAGATACGGAATTATTTGGCTGATAAAATAGTAATTGTTGTATGGTTACTTGGTGCAAGCTCTGCTGGAATGTGCCGGTCTCTATCACATCTCTTAAAAGTGTAATATGGAGCTTGGAAAGATATGGAAAATACAACCACTCAACCTTTTAACCTGACAGAAGAGGATGGCAGACTAGATTTATGTCTTGTGTTGAGACACATCTTGGTTTTTTGAATAAGTCACGGTTGGTTTGATTCATGCATTACAAACCACAATTCACAGTATCTGGGGCACTTGTTGTTTGGCAAAAGGATAATGGTTTACAAAATTATGAATCCTGGTTTTGTGGTTTATTCACTAAGCCAGGGCCAAACTAAAAGCTGTACATGATGTATGGGTAGAATATGTGGTGCGATTTCTGCAATGTGCTCTCTGCGAGGCTGCCAAAATCTTCATCAAGGAGGGCCTTCAGGGACTGACTCTTTGCCATTGGTGATATTTGTCGAACTACTTGTTATTTATTTTCGTCATGGGATTGAGTATTGCATTGTCTTGGGGGTTCAGTTAATTGTACTATAGATGTTTGACTGTTTCATATGGTTGCTGTTGTAAACTGCTGGGGATTTGGAAGGATGAGTTAATGTAGAAATGTGATGGTGATGTCAAAGCCATCTATGGAATTTGGTGCCGCAAAATGGAACTGTTGATTGTGGTCATACTGAAGGTGATGCAAAACTGACTGTTCCAACCTGGCACCTTCTAGATGTATTTGGACTACAGTTCCCAGAATTCTGCAGCCACCACGGCCAAAAGCAACCCCAACACATCTGGAGGATGCCAGGTTGGGGAAGAGCCAACCCAGACCAGTCCGGAAGACAGGGCTGTCATCACTTCTGAACAAGGAGAGTTCGTTTATTAGCCAATCTCCCCAGATTCTGTGGTTGAACAAGAGTCATCCCTTCTGCACCCAGAACCGCTGCTGACTTGGAAACCAAATGCTGTAAAATTGATGTACCTATTGGTAAATCCAACAGTTGTTTTTAAGCTAAAAATTAAAGGCGATATTTACAATTGTTCGCTAACAGGAACCCTGGCGTCCACATAGACCAGTTTTGGCTACCATAAGTAGCAGCAAAATTCTTTCCTGTCCATCCCAGACGACAGGATGGAACCCTTTTTATGTTTGTGAAACATGACAGGCCTGGTTTTCTGTGCTGATGGAGCCAGAGCTTTTCATATGGAAGCCTCTGTAGTAGCAACGTAATTTATTATCTGTTTGTAACCGGAGGAAAAACACTTAGAAGTCTGACTTACCACACTGAAAACTCAAGATTTATAAGCCTTGGGGAAGGGTAGAGAGGCCCTTGGGTGGTTCTTTTCTTGCCATAAAATCCCAAGATTAATCAGTTGGGCACGTTAGCCATATTTTTGTATTTTGTTTTACTTTCCCCTCTTGTGCTGTTTGTTGACAGGCATCCTGATGTATTGAAAGCCCGTGGAGCCGTTGTCAAAATGCCTTACGCTATATGGGGCAGAAATTGTATGTCTACTTTTTATATCTTGGGAATATTCTTTTTTCTTTTGGGGGCACCAGATAATGAGCAAATAAACGTAGAGTCAAAGCGCCGACGAAAATGGTAACTTCTTAGACAAGTTTTTTTCTTTTTCTTTTAAATCACCTTAGAGTCAATTCGTAGAAAATGACAGTACCAAAGCTAAGCTGGTAATTTATTGGTAATGTTTTTCAGAAATTGTAGCTCCACTATCACCTAAGGGCACTCACACAAGTGAATAAAGACACACCATTGCTTAGCTTTTGATGCCAATTGAAGAGGGAGAAAATAGAGAAAATTCACTTTTTTAAAGGAAGAAATCCAAGGGTTGAATTGCTGAGCAATTTGTTCTAGAAAGATTGAGGCATGGGTTTCCCCTCCCTCTTTCTCAAAACCTGCCACTTTTAGCTCTACTTTCTAATGTCAACATGGACCATTCTTCGTTTAACACAGACACAATATTCTTAGTAATCCCTGAAATGCTACTTTATCTTTTACTCCATAATTACACCAATTTTCAATTCTAGAAATTTTGGGAAGAACCCGTGTCAATTAATTCCCACAAAGCAGGATTCTTCAGTCCCCTGATGCACACCCCATTGTTTAGGGCCAAAGAGTTACAAAACTGGCCCCAAGAAATAAGAACCAGTTGATTTCATGGAGCAGATAGACCTTGATTTCATCATGTTTTCTTGACTTCAGTAGTTGAAGTGGCAAATTGTTGGTTGCTTCCAAGGGGAGGAGATGATCACAAGAGATGGTCTAAGCCCATTCACTTGGTGAACTTCAGAGCTGAAGCTTGAAGCTAAGGCCTGGCCAGCAAAGTGTTTTCATTTTGCCCACTCCAAACTGGCAAATGGACTCTCCTGGACGAGATCTTATCAAAAGCTTCTGGTTATATTGTCTGAGTGACAAGATCTTGGCTCTGTCGTGCTCTGAATATTCCTTTGTCTTTGACTGACTGGTCCTTTGACCCTGATTTCCTGATTCAACTTGGATGACCTGGTGCTTCAGCTCACGTGTGCCCCCCAGGGCTGGGGGTGGTGGGGGTCATCTTGGCACTGTTCTCTGGGCCAGGTTCCATGCAAAGCGGTCTCTTTGTTGTAGAGACCATACCTGCACAGACGTGGCATGCAATGGCAACTCCTGCTGAGGGATAGTGTGGGCAGGTGTGAGAGCTAGAGCCAAAGGGGTTAAGCACCTACTCTTATCCCCAGAGCAGAGAGGAAGAGATAAGAGAATGAGACTGGCACCTCCCTAAGGAATGCAGGATGTTTGTGGGGTGACCCTGGGAATTGCTATCACTCTGAGAAGATTGATGTCTGGATTAGCCCATGAAACTCCAGGAGACAATACAGATTCAATCCAGCAAGGTTTATTGGCTTCACTCCCGTTACAGAAATCTTCTCAGAGTGATAGCAATTCCCAGGGTCACCCCACAAACATCCTGCATTCCTTAGGGAGGTGCCAGTCTCATCCTCCTATCTCTTCCTCTCTGCTCTGGGGATAAGAGTAGGTGCTTAACCCCTTTTGCTCTAGCTCTCACAGCAGGTGAATCTAGATCGCATCCAGAATCAGTGGAGTGATTTGAATCCTTTGCTGGGCCCAAAGAGGTGTCAGCGGCATTGACATTTTATTTCAGTCACTTCATATTTTTTTAAAGTCCTGATTCCAAGAAGATAAACTCAGTGGATATAATCTGCATTGCCTTTTATTTTTACTTTCACAACAGGGTTAAGCCAAGCCAAAATATTTCTGTAGAGTCTTGCCAACATGGATTACCCATCACCCTAAAATGTAAAAGAGAAGGCTGGGGAGACTTAGCGCAACGTATGAATCTATCCAATTAGGGTTTAGTCAACATGATTAACAATCATGGTTTGCACAGTGAGTAAAGTTAGGGCATTGTTTTCTAGCCCCTCCATTGTATCCATCTGAACAAGCCATGCAGTGTTTGTATTCAAAGATCAAAAGTTTGGGAAACGTGGATGCCAAAATCAGAAGAAAATTAACTATTAGATAACAATGACGGCGTGTTTTAGGCGTTGCGGATAACCTAGTACTGCTAAGAATTTTCCAGTTTCCGCCACCTATTTTAGAAAGGACACTTAGGAGGTGTAACAATATCATTTGCTTGGGGCAGAAAATGATCTCCATTTTACCCCCTGCCTTTTCCCCCCAGAATCATCTTTCTAAATAGGAACTAATAAAATTAGTTAATTCTCGTAATGAACACCGAAAGGACCAGAACAAAAAAAAAGAAAAAGGAAGAAAAGAAACCAATTGCAGAACTCCGCTTCCTGTTTCACCTGCAGCAGAAGCCTCCGAGCTGAATGTGGCATAATTTCTGCAGCAACCTGCTGTGATTTCATAAACGCAAGAGAGCGATTATGGTGCAGGGTCAAGGTGAAGCCGGATTGTGGAGCAAAAAGAGCTTCTATTCAAATGCAAATGTTGTGGTAATAGCAAAAGGGACTCCACAAATTACAGGCAATTTCTTTTATTCGGGAATAAGTGTTCCATTCAGCTTTTTTGCCTCCTGTCTGAGAGCATTATTTATAGAGAGAGGGCTGGGGGTGGGTGGGGTGGGGTAGAGTAAGGGGCAGGAAGAAAGCGTTAAAAAAACCGAGAGCATGAAACACGCTTGTGCAAAGCGACCAAGATAAACATTCTTGCTGTAAACATAGATCGTTCTTTTCCCCCTATAATTTTTCCTAATAGGGCTGAGGCAAGTCATGTCTTCCCTTTTCTGGTAATGATGGACTCTCGAAACTTCTTTCACAGCTTCTTGCTTCCTGTGTGAAAAGGAAGCCTTGAGGTTGGGCTCCATGAAGTTCTCAGTCAAGGAGGGGTGCAGACAAGTGAAGCTCTTAAGACATGCAGCTGGAAACGGGATGCTTTCTGGAAATTAATGACTTGCAGTCGGGGTGTGTGTGTGTGTGTGTGTGTGTGTGTGTGTGATCCCATAAGAAGATTACTCAGCGTTGCCTGCTAATCACATCGATCTAAAGCTCCCCACAACAAGGTGGCTTCAATAACAAGACTCCTTCAACACATGCGCCTGGGTTCAGGTCAGGCTACGTTGCCTATTATAGAGTGCAACTGGAAAAGAACCAGGTTAGCTTAGATTGGATTCTGCTTGTATAGAATACTGTTGATCATTAGGGATGGTTAGCAATCAGGAAAAAGACTAGACGTCTACGTGCAAAAGCACCAGACTTTTGCACACGCTGGCTCTTGTTCGCACATGGAATTGCTGGTTGGCTGGCCTGTGAGATGTGTGAACAGAGCTAATGAGAATTGGCATGGAGGGGCTCCCTAGGCGAGAGGTAGTTGGGATATTCCCACACTGGGAATTTGGCGCAAAGGTGCTCACAGGTTCAGGAACTGTTGCTCAGTTCTGGCCCCCTCCTGATATTTGAGGGCTACCAGACAGTGCTGATCTAATATTTAAAATATCCACTTTGTAGAATTTTATGAACAGGAGATGAAGCCCACTTTACAAGGGAAGTTTTCATTCTGTGGCATGTACCCATCTGTCTTGGACAGTTCAGTTCCCCAGTTCTTCCCTACTTACTAGGTAATCCTGCTGTTACACGAGTTCTGTTGAACTATTACCCTAAGCCAGTGTTGTCCAAACTTGGCCACTTTAAGATGAGTGGACTTCAACTCCCATGCTGGCTGGGGAATTCTGGGAGTTGAAGTCCACTCATCTTAAAGTGGCCAAGTTTGGACAACATTGCTCTAAGCTATTGGTGGAACAACGTTCTTGTTGTGGAGAACTTGCTTGTGGCTTTAGCATGAAGAAGACATTCCCTGTGATGATGTGCGATTCAAGTAGGGCATTCCTCAACCGGTGACCTCCCATGGGTTAGAATTGGACTGAATTTGCAACTCTTCCATAGCGTCCTTTGACATGTACACCTGGGCTTCTGGTGAACAAGAGCGGAAGAGAGACCTCGGGACCCTTGGCAGCGTTCTGATTTTTTTTCCCTTGACACCCTTGGTTGGCATGTGTTCAGCTCCAACGGGTAGACTGAGCCCTGTGCCATTTAGTGCAAAAGAGGAAGGTTGCCCTCTACTGTCTTGGAGATGAAGAGTCTATGACAACAACTTTGTGCCTACTGGTGTATAGAAAACTGAAACAGATGGTTGACCAAAACCTTCCTCCATTAACTTCTGTCTGTCTGTCTGTCTGTCTATTTGTCTCCCTCCCTCCCAGTGCAGCCCTGCCTGTTGGATTTCAGGTTAATTAATTGTAGAAACCCAATGGCCATGTGCTTGCTTAAACAAGCAGCTAATATGTTTACTTACCCAATGTATGTGAGGAATTCTCTACTGAGCAACTTCTGAGAATGACAGGTTTCTTCAAAAGACTTGTGGCGTGAAGGACTTGGCATTTCTTCCCAGCAGAGGGCACTCCATGTGTTTTTAAAGCAGAAATTATCTCATGAAGAAATAATATTATTCCACTGCAGCAGAGAGGGAGAGGATTTTAAATCTCCTGGTTTCGTACATTGTAATAACAACGTGATCCATGTTCTGGTGTAAGGGTGTCAGGTCAAACTGTCAAACAAGAGAAGTTTGAGAGCCTTTCAAAGAGGTCCACAAAGAAAAGACCTCTGTGTTATCCTTGTCCCATGCTTCTGGGGATTTCTTGGGAGTAAGGAATGCACTTTTTAAATACATAAGGCCTTATAAGATGCACTGTAGCTAACTGGGAAACCCTGGTTTGGTTCTGTAGGTGCAACTATGTGCCTAGGCTGTGTTTTGGGCTGTAAGGTGTATGAATGTGTGTGAACCTAGTGCTGTCGTTCAGGTTCAGGGTGATCTGTTAACACCTTCAGGAGAAACCTGAGTCCAGAATGACAAGTGAAGTTCCTGTATCTACAATAGCTTCTCATTCTGCAGACAGCTTTGTACCATGGACCTTTGACACTTCCAAATTTATTCTGTTTTTTTTTTTAATTAAAAAGGAGTGCAGGATTCCAAAGCGTTGATCGTAGGACATTTGAACCCTGCCTAGGCTGACATCCCTGATGGTGGCGGTGGAGTGGCCATCTTAAAAAAGATAAACAAAAAGGGGCATTTTGTTTTAAATGCATTTTGCCTGCATTTATTTTGGCCCTTTAAAAAGTTATTGTCTCCGTAAAACTACCGGTCTTACGACAAACTGCACTTTTGCAATGGAGTGGAATGTGTAACAAAACATTTCAGGCTCAGATTGATGTGAAAATAGCGTTGTGTAAACGTGATAATTAGATGAGAAAGGACGTATTTGGAGTCTGTTTTGAAGACCGTAATTAAATTCACATTGATACATTTTAACATATTGGTCTCAGATGGATTCAACCTTCTCCTTAACCTCTTTGAAAAAGGATTTTGTTTTGTTTAGATAACAGTACGGTAATTAAATTCATGCATTTTGCTAATCGGTAGGATTTACTTTTTCGAGAAAAATCTCAAACGTGAAAGTTAGATTTTGGGTTGGGGCTTCCAATGACAAACCATGATTTTTTTTTTTAAGGAAGGGGGATTCTATAAGATATTGCCCCAGATTGAATCAGTTGTGAAAATCTGATTCCTGTATAATGCAACCTTGTCACAATGACATATGCCTGTCGCTTAAAAGTCAAATTCCTAGCCACTGCTTTAGGTTATGCGCACGGATTGAGCGGCAATAAACACGTTTAAATGAAATGCGTCTCGAAGGAGAACGTAGCAGGCAACCTCCTCCCCACCCCAAGAAAACAAATAAAACACAGAAACAAAAATAAAATGACCCAAAACAACCTTACGCACTTCTTTGTATATTTGGATCACTGATGAAAAATGGGTGGTCACGCAAAAGAGATTTATGACCTGTGGCTGCTCATATTTTTAGAAGTCACTGCTCCATAAATACATCATGTAACTTGAGCAAGTCTGGCCCAGAATAGTGCACAGATGCAGCCAGAGACTTTTGTTGCTGTTATTTTTCTGCTCATTTAATGAAAGCTGCAATTCATGTTGTCCAGTGAAAGCAGTAGATTCAAGGTTGTAGGTCTGCAAACACCAAGGCTAAAGTTTCTACAATTTCATCAGTACCACCCCACCCCCAAAGTTGACTAAAATGGGACTTGCTTCAGAGACAACAGGTTGAAAATGAGTTATTATGTAATGCAAGTATTAAATTGCTAATGGCAACCATTCTCTTCAAGGAGATGTTTTCTCTTTCATTCTCATGCAGAAGAAAAGTAAGGTCCAGGAATGAGAAACATGCTGCCTGGGGAATTCTGGGAGCTGAAGTCCACCCATCTTAAAGTTGATGAGGTTGAGAAACCCTGCTCTAGATGTTCCTGTGTCATATTTTTCATCAGATAATTACAGGCTTATGGAGTTGGAAGGGGCTCAAGGACCATCTAGTCCAACCTTCTGCAGTGTGAACAGCCAGTTAAATCACCCGTGGGAGATGGCTCTCCAGCCTCTTCTTCAAGGCCTCCAGAAATGGGGAAACAGGACCTTCCACTGTTGTACAGATTTTATTATCAGGGACCTTTTCCTTCCATTTAAATGAACTCCAGGCAGCTCAGATTCGGTCAGCACGGACAATGCTGAAAGATGCTAAACTTCCGCAACATCTCAATTGTTCACAGGCTCCTGATTCCAGAGCAATGTATATGATCCCAATGTCCATTCCATTTATTATCTCATAGAATCAGAATCCTTGTGTTTTAAAGTTCAGAATTGGAAGGGGTCATTGAAGTCCCCAAATCCAAATTAAAACGTCCCTGACCCATGGCTGTCCAACCTTTGCTGAATACAGCCAGCAAAGGGGAGCTCCCTACTTTCCTGGGCCATTGTTTCCATTGCTGAATGACTCTTACTGTTGGGAAGTTTTTCCTAATATTCAACTAAAATGGGCTTCCTACAACTTCATTATCTGGTGTACTTAGAGAAAAGATCTTGATGTTCTTCTTTAGATACTTGAAGAGAACAGTGATGTCTCCCATCCAGTCCTTTTCCTTAAGGCTAAACATTCCCACTTTTTTCAGCCTCTCACAAGATTTAGCTTCTTGTTCATCCTCCTTGTCCTCCTCCAAACCTCTCTCTGTTGGTATGAGTCCTCCTTAAACATGGTCTCCAGAACTGGATGCTATATCTGAACAGGATGACTGGCTCTACAGTAGAGTCACCTTAATGGCTAATTTTGACCTGCTTCGTTTCAAAAGTCTTTTCAGGTTTCAGAAGCAGCAGCCATCTGCTTTCTCTCAGTGAAAACAGTCTGGGTTCCTTCTGCGCCCCGCTGACTTCCCACGGGGATGGCTTTCATCCGGAAGGGTGAAATCTTGAAAGTGGCCTCCTTTGTATGGCTGTGTACAACAAGCGTTCGGCACGACAACGCTGACATCACCCTGCAGTCATTAGCGAATTTTCTGTTTTCTGTCAATAAATGGAATTTAAACACTTAGTAACTAAGCTTCTTAAAATTCATAGCTGATGAGGGAGCAATTAGGACAGGATTTTAATGAATACCCATAAACTCATGACAGCTTTTGCCAAGGAGAAAGCTTAATCATGCACACTTTCTCTTTTTCTGAGACAGCTGTTTTTGGAGGGGGAGGAATGCATGTTTTAATTTTGAATATTTGTTCAGGGGGATAAAAAAAGCAATGAAACACTGAAGGGTGATCTTTCAGAGTAATTATGTTAAATGTCCATCCATGATCTCACTTTATCAATGGATTAGCAAGCAAGCCCCAGGGTCAAAGTAGGAATAAATTGGCCTGTAGTAGCCAATGTAGATGGACAGTCTGGATCAGTGTTTCTCAACCTCAGCAATTTTCAGATGTGTGGACTTCAACTCCCAGAATTCCCCAGCCAGCCATGCTGGCTGGGGAATTCTGGGAGTTGAAGTCCACACATCTGAAAGTTGCTGAGGTTGAGAAACATGGGTCTGGATTCAAAATTCCTGCTGAGTTTCATTCCTTAGCTGTAGGAAATAACTGAAGTTGTGGGTGTTAAGGTCCAGAATTTGTGTTTTTCTTTGGAAAGCAGCAAGAGGGGCAGTACAGAACATAAAAGCACATCTAAAAGCAGGATAGGGACCTGGATCCATGGCATTGCCAACAGACATTCATGCAATATCTGCCTGAAGACTTCATTCAAGAAGAGACTGTAACGTGATTTCAACCTCACGCCACTCATCTTCAGGAATTGCTATCTAATTTTACTCTACTACTCTGCATCTAGTGTTCTCCTGGCTGGGATCCCACACCACCCTAAGCTATGGTTGGTTTAGCCAAGGTTTATCAACAAAGCCCGATTTGGCTGGGGTTCGCATGATACGCTAAACAACCAACCCCACTGGCTGAGTTTGCATAACATGCTAAACTGCAAACTAACTCTACCATTGGCACACTTGACTCCTGGATGCCAGAAGTCCACACATATGAAAATTGCTGAGGTTGAAAAACACTGATCCAGACTGTCCATCTACATTGGCTACTACAGGCCAGTTTATTCCTACTTTGGCCCAAGGGCAGTACACAGTACCTGAATATCTTGGTGTGCCAAAAGAGCCCTTTCAAGGTTGCGACAAGTGGCAAGCTTTTATTAGAATAGAAGGGAAAAATATGAAGTGTAAGGAGGTGGGGGAAATCATATTAACTACTGTATATTACACTGAAGGTAACTTTAGATTCAATCAAGATAACTTTCTGTTTGGGACCCACCCACGTTTTTCTTGTGGGCTCATTCACTAAAGGTATGCAACCTTCTAGAAACTATTCAAAAGCCCAGGAGCACTTTCTGTCCAAACCAAGTGCCACCCCATTTAGGAATGTATAAAAGGACCTTCCACACCTTCAAAGCATCTGGCCTGATCCTACTGTCCAGTTGCTGATCTCTCTCTTACACGCCTAATTGCTAGACTTGGATGCTATAAAAATTGCATATCGACCAGTGGCCCTCCATGCTGGTTTTGGAATAGGACTGATCTGTTCAAAGTGTGTTTGGGGCCAGATGCTGCTGAGGCCACCATGCCACTCATGGTGTTCTCTTCACTGTTGGTGAGATTCTCAGGGCCCATCTGACTTTGGGGTGACTCTCTGTTGCATTTCTTTTGCCAAGTTTCTTGTGCAACAAGGGAAAAAACTGGTGCCTGTTGCCACTGTGCTCAAGTCACGTCTGAGCGCCGTCCTTCTCATGCACCGTTTCGTGGCTGTCTTTTCCCACCCCCTCGCTGCTGCACAAAGACAAATGCGGACATCTGCACAACCCCCTTTGGAAGGGCTTCCAGCTTCTGAAGGCCTCGGCATGCCCTGCTGTAAATTCAGGTGGGGATTTGATTCAAATGGACAATTGACTTTTTGTTTGTGCCTGTTTCAGAGCACCGGAGGAGACGGGCAGGAGTAGAAAGTGCAGAAGCCATCTGGGGCATTGGCTGACCTTTCCCTGGCCCTGATTTGTAATCAACAATTTTGTAGATTTCAAATCACATCAGAATCAGCGTGTGTAAAAAACCATCAATTTATCAGCCGTTAAACATGCGGTCAGCTGCCCTTATGGTATTCAGATCTCAGTGCTCCTCTTCCCTTGCTCCACACTGCGTTCTGCCTGCAATAATGCCGGAACGCCTTGTGAGAATCTCCCAAACGTTGGATCTCACCTGTTCTTGATCAAATGATGATTCCTGAGCAAACACAAGGCAGTTGAAGGAACATGTGCATGCTTCTTGAGATGGCCTTGGATAGGGCCGATGCGTTAACATGTTCTGTTTGGATACAGTTAATAATGCAACCCACATTCAAGATGAATGCTAAGATAATGAGATTCTTTGGTGATCTGATTCAACGCAGTGGGATTGAACTTCCAAATCAAAGCAACCAAGTGCCTTGAAGGAACAAAGCAGAATGGTTGCCTTCTTTTGCTCTTGCCCAAAAGTAGTTTTTTTTAATCTTAATTCCAAAGTCTGGATTGAATTGAGGCTCTAAGATGATTCAGACACTTGAATGGAATCGAACCAATTATTAAAATTGGGTTGCTTTGACAATCCAAACGGGATCAATCTCAATCAATTAGCACGTCAATATTGTGATTTTGACAGCAAGGTGTGGTAGTTGATAAGGTTTTGGACTTGGATCAGGGAGACTCGGGTTCAAAACTACCCTTAGCTAAGGAAGCCCACTGGGTGTCTTTGCTCCTTTTGGTTTGCCTGCCTCTCAGCCCAACCTACCTCACAAGATTGTTGTTGTGGGGGAAAGAAAATTGAGGAGGGAGTACTCTATATGCCATTCTGAACTCCTTGAAGAAAGGCAGGATATAAACCTGATAACTGAATTAGGATATGACAAAAAGGGAACAAGATGACACACACTGGGAGTGTGCATATTTATAATGGATTTATCTTGGTTGAAATGTTAATAAAATCACAATCAGAACTGTGCTTTGGAGGGTTGTTCGTCCCAAGAAAGGGTGGATCCCCAAGGAAGGCAAGACGCTGCATTGAACACCCTTTCAATGCAGGTATTAAATGGGGAGGAGAAGGTAGGAAGGTGGGGAGGCCAGTCAACGTGCTTTTCCACATAGGCGTTTTCTTCAGCATGCCTCCATTGAATGGGTTGCATCTTCTGGCCGTTGGCCTTGAGTTGAGTTCTTTCGATCCGCGTTCCTTCCTATCACTGCCAGGGGGAAGAGGCCACATCTGAGACCTCTGACTGAGCGAGTTCTGGCCTCCAAAACCTTTATGCCACAATAAAACTGTTAATCTTTCAGATGCCGTCATAATTTTTTGTTGTTTTCCTCAGAACGGCTGTTGGGAGTTACAGGGTGGAACAACTCCCTGATTAAAATGGGCAGAAGATATGCCTTTTCTTCTTTTTTTGCCAAGCAATTTCCCCTTGAAAGAAAAATCAATTTGCTTACTCTTGGTCAGGTCTCCCTGGACCCCTGTGATCTCCTGAAGTTGCTGAAATATTGATTCCCTGGTTGCCGATCCGTTATGGGATTCTGCAGAGTTTTATCTCTGGTAGAGTGGATTGGCAATCCATGCATGGAAAAGAAAAAGAAAATATTGCTCTACACTCGCTTGCCTCTTTCCTTCCTCTACAGAGGTCTTGAGCACAATAGTGCAAAGATATAATAGGTGGAGACTGCCCTTCCTGCATTCTTCCTCAGAAAGATGGACATTTGTTACACTGGGTAGTTGAGAAGATCTAATTTTGCCCAGGTCCAAGTTTTCAGCTGCTTTGGATTGCATCTTCGCTCTCATTTATTTTGATGGGCTAGTTAAACAGGCAAGGAATGGGCTATTGGCTTTTTGACGTTGCCTGACCCATAGTTGTGAGAGCTGAATTTAGAGTCATTGGCAGATCCAGTAGAGTAGGCAGAGATCATCACTCTTCCCTGGCCAGTTTTAAGCTGGACTGTCGAAGGTGGCCAGCCAAATTACATGTCTGCTATCATGCTCACTGCATTCGTCTAACATACCTGATCTGGTTACTGAATTACCCCAAGTTTGGGGATCTTCACTATTCATGGAGCCATAAATTAACTAGATGGGTTAGTGGGTTTGTACAACAGGTGAAGTCATACCAGAAAATAAAATTAAAAACAAAATCCCTTTTTACATCAACCAGACCTTGAAAGTTGTGCAAAAACGTTTCTTAGTTGCTGCCAATGTGGGGACGAGACTCAGTGGACTCCATTCATCTCCCGACCTACTATTTTTCCTGTCTTCTGGTCATAACCCTATCAAAATTTAACACCGCCATGGTATTTTCCAGAATTCCAAGTGCTTCATCTGTGTTGCTGGAATTCAGCATCTTTTGCTTTATTTATTTACTTACTTGTTAAACAAATTTACACGGCCGCCCATCTTAACCTAAGTAACTCTGGGTGGTGAGCAGACAAATAAATACACAATAACAGCCACCAAATTAAAAACTTGATTGAGGCCCCCTAAAAAATTTCCAACAACATAAAACCCAAAAGTTTCCAATGTGCCGGGCTCCATGACATCTCGACCCCAATGTCTAGGGGAAAAGTCAGGTCTTCAAGGCCTTCAAGGCTAGCAGGGTTGGGGCATCCGAATCTCATGAGGGAGGTTGTCCCATCAAGTGGACACCATAACAGAAGGTATGCTGTCTGGGTCTCATCAGATGACTTGGCTTCCCAGAAGGAACCTGCAGCATGTCTACCATTCTGGATCTGATGGGAACGACCAAATGTATGTGTTTCATAATATTAAACTCTTCTGCTTCTATCTTGAGGCCAGATCGAAGCAGGAGAAATAAATCAACATCAACTTTATCTCAACTCAGGAAGGTGGGCCAGGACCCTCGTCCCTCGTGTTGTAGATGGCGGTGGGCAGAGATGAGAGAGGGCTGCCCCTTTGCATCCAGAGATGAGGGGACTCAGAGCAGCGACTTCTCGACTCACTGCTCCATCTTGTAGCCATGACACACGACCAGGGATGGCGAGCATTCCTGGAATAATAACGTTATAATATTATCCCAACCATGGCGGCCGCCGCCACCGTCATAATTTGCAAGGCTTCTCTTTCGCGGCCTCTTTTCCTCGTCCATAAAAGGCATGAAACAGAAAAGTTTTGTCAGCCGTCCTGTCCCTTTTGTGACGTCCTGCTTCTCAGAAACCGGGCTCCTTTCATCCTAACCTCAGACACGGATGAGGGAGCAGTTCTGCGCCCGTTGTTTGTCACTTCAGCCGGGTTTTGAATCGGCAGGGCCGCGTCTTTGTTCCTTTCTTTTCGGGACACAGAAAAGGCACAAGAGCGGGACACGCCGGAGAGCCTTCAGCGGAGTCCGCCCTCGACAGTTATTTAGATTTCATTCATTTTTCTCATGTTGGTAATCATGAGGGGGCCGGGGCAATTAAGAGGAAGAAAGAGAGAATGAGGTTAAGGTAGCTGTGGCTGCTGAAACAAAACAAAAGCAACTTTTATCGCCAAGGAGAAACCGAAGGGTCTAAGAAACAAATTGGGCCGGCAGATTTCCGAACGAAGGCAGCGACGCACGTTGTGCCACTACGGAGTGGGGTTCAGTACTTGGCATCTCGTGTGAGTTACAGCTGGCGGGTCGGCTGGGCTTGGGGCGTACCGTCCACCGGTTTGTCCGAAACAATATTTCTAAGCTTGACTCTGTTGCTGCTGGGGGGTGAAATCTCACCCCAAATTGGCCGTAAACCGGAGGTGTCCTTCAGGGTGTCCGCCTGAAGCCACCGACGCTCTGCAAGAAGGCGCCGCTTTCCCGGTCCTGCGAAACGTTGGACACGTGAACACCCACAAAAATCTCTCAAGCCCTCTGTTTCTATCCAGCCCCCCTCCCAATAAAATCACGGATGATTCTGGCATTTATCTTAAACTCCAGCCATCTCCCGCCCTCCCACCAGCCCCTATGAACTTAATCTGTTGTTGCCATGGCGATATTACAGGCCTGAATTTTTTCACAGGTTCTTAACTATGAAGATTGTTTGGTGTGTTGGAGGGGGCAGAGACTGGAATATCATTTAAAAAAAAAACAAAACGAAACCCCACCATCTCAAATCTTTTTTCCCTCCCTTTGCACCTCAACTTTATCCTTCCCTCCATTGTTTCTCCTTTGATTTGTCGTGGACTGGTGTTACCGAAGCAGACGTTTTGAAATCCCCCCTTTTTTTTGCCTTGAATGCAAAGGAGGAGGAGGAGGAGGAGGAGGAGGAGGAGGAGGGAAATGAAAAAAGAAGAGAAAAAGAAGGGGGAATAGGAAAAAAAGAAAAGAAAAGAAAAGAAAAGAAAAGAAAAGAAAGAAATCACCCCCAAAGCCTGCACGTCAAGCTCAAAGACTTAGTAGTTATTGTTTAGTCTGGCCTAATTCAAAGGAGGAACAGTGCTGAGCGCCCCGGGAAACGGTGATACGAGAAGGTCTTCCTCTAAAAGTTGTGAACCCGAGCACTACAAAGTCCGAGGAGCTGGGGTTACCTGAATAGGGTTGAATTAAACAAGACAAGCGCATCACCCTACTTCTTAATCTGTTAGAGCCATATGCAACTGGCAATTGTTGATTGCCGAAGTGGGATTAAGGAGTTCTTCAAGGGAATTGATTTTCTTGTGAGAACAAAAAGAAAAAGGGGGGGAAGAAAGGTGGGGGGGCTAGAAAGCAGAGAGAAGCAGAAACCTCCTTTGAATCTTGAATCAGGTCTCCGTGAGCGAGTTGCCCTCCGAGTCTTCGAATCCAAGCCCTCCACGAGTCGGGCAAGACCGAAGCTAAATGGCTGGAAAGGCCCAGAAGGGAAAGGATAGAGGGGAACGCTTGCACGCGTGAAACTCCATTCCGCTGGCACGCCGCAAAGCTCCGAATGGGCCTTTGGAACCATCCTCGGGGGTTTCTGCTAAGGGAGGAAGACCAGCTGCCCAGCTCTGGTAATAAATGGGGCAGTGGGGGAGCCGGGCTGGTGACTTGTCTTGTCCTCAAGACTGCTGGGCGGATTGAAAGTGGGAATTAAAACCAACCCATGGGGGGAAAAAGCAAAGACAAATTCTTTCACAAGGTTTTCCACAGCCAGTTGGACTACAGATGTTCAGTTGTTGAAACAGATTAAAAAGTATTTGAAATGGGTAAAAAGGGTTCCCACGGAACAGGGCCACCCATCCTTTTATAATGCAATTATTTATAACGTCGCTGCTTGCAGGGATTGTGAGCAGCAAATGCTGGTTTAGAAAAGGCCTTCCTAGTTCCCACTCTCTCACTGCAGAAGACCTCTTCTAGAAGGACTTCAAAACACATCCGATGGTAGAGCAAACCCAGGCTAGCTATTTCCTATTCCAGCTTCATTCCTAGAAGAGAAATCTGTTGGGTTTCATTGTTGAAGCAAACATCTAGCAGTGCATAGTGTGTCCATGCTTTCTTCTGCTGACTACCCCCCGTTCCCGTCCCCCTTGCCAGGTCTCATTCTCTTCTGAATGGCTTGCTAGCAAAGAACTAGTTAAATTAGGCAGACAACTAGGGGATGCTCAGCCCTGTCTTGAGGACACCCTAGTTTCTCCCCTTAAAACAGTGAAACATTGGCTGCAGTTTCAGAGATTATCAACGTAACGTTCTCAAGAGATAGCTGCCACTTTGTGATTCCGGGCTGCTCATCTTGCTGGACCCATGCGTACCCTCCTCCAGGCAGTCCTCTCACTCAGCTTTTTGAATGTGCCGTGCACTTCCTGGAAGGACTCCAGTTCAGAGCAGCTTCCAAGGAGTGATTTATACCTAGGAACACTGGAAGTGACAAGGGAGATCATGGTTTCTTGAGGGAAACGTCCTTGAACTCACCTCGAGATATGGAGATTGTCCTACTTATTCCAAGAAGGAAATAATGTTCCTGCCTAGTTTTAGGGGGAGAAGGTGGCATCAGAACACGCCAGTATGTATAGAAGGGGTCTACCTAAAAGAGGAAAAAGAATCCTCATGAGTAAGGCCTCCTTAGTGAATGATGAGGCCTGAAACTGATCTGATTCCCTATCCTAAAACTGACTTTGTGAGGACATGGTTTCTGCTGGCGACTTGAGTCCAAGCTGGACCAGAAAGTGTGTTTGCATTCTGTGTTTGTGATACAATACCATAAGCCATGGCTTGCTTAACTGACCATGATCAGTTGCATTTATGCAACATGTTAAGCTGTAAAGCACAACTAACAAACCCTTCTGGTTGGAATCACATGACATGCTAAGTCACAAACCAGTAAAGGACATTTATGGTGTTTTTTGGGCTTCTTATTTTGCCACTGTTGATGCAAGTTCTCAGCGTCCTTTAGGGAGGAGGTGAAGGTAGAGCTGGAGGCTGGGCAGCCTTTTGGCCACCAGAAAACAACAGCCTCTAAGAAAAGCTTGTTCAGGAATTCACAGCCTTGTTCTGATTGTCTTGATTGTCTCCAAGGACTGCTCCTACCCAATATTTTAATTTCCAAGGACAGCATGAGCCCAGACCTTTTGTTAGAGGTGCCATCAATTATGTCCTAAGACATTAATTTACTTTTCAGGATCTTGCCCTCAATCCCTCTGCCTCTCCTTGTTCTGTGGCCTCTTTTTCCTCTTCTTGACTGTTCTGACTTTGAACAGGTTTAATTCATCTGCTCTCCACTAAGCTCTGTAGAAAAGAACAATACTTTCCGATCTGCCTTTTATAGCTTATTGGAAACTGGTGGTCCGCACGGAGGCTATGGTCGGTGATTAACCAGAGTGAAAACAAACTACGCCAGGCTAAGTTGATGTTGAAGGAGGACTTGGACCCACTTCATTACAGCCTTCAGAGGGAAGCTTGTGTGAGACTTTTCAAGTCTCAATTTAATCACGTAATTCTCCCTTAAGTAGCAAGAGAATCTTGCTGCCCAGTGGGGGGCCAGCTGACCGATGACAACTTCAAAAGATAAATAATATATAAATATCTTCATGGGCTTGGCTGGAGGAAAACGTTACAAGTGTGTAGTGCATTCAAAAAAAGGTTGCTTTTTTTGAAGGGCGACTTGGTTGTTCTATGATTGTCCTTTATGGGGGAAAAAGGGGAGGGGGTAGAAGAAAGAAAGAAAGAAAGAAAGAAAGAAAGAAAGAAAGAAAGAAAGAAAGAAAGAAAGAAAGAAAGAAAGAAAGAAAAAGAGAGAAAGAAAGACCCTTTTGAAATAGAGCCAGACTTACTTTTTTCTTTATCTGTTTGTTCAATCAGTGCTTGGAACAGGGAACATTTTAAAAATATCCAGCAAGGGACCAGTGAGAAAATGGGAGTACTACTGGACCAATGAAATCCATGAACCAATAAATGGATCAGGTAAACTTGTTGAGAAAAGGTACACTTTTAAAACCAATGGGGGAAAAATGTGCTTTTTCACTTCCAAACATCTTAAATTTGTTTGTCATTTATTCATAGACAGACAGACAGACAGACAGATTTAGTCTACCTATAGATAGATAGATTTAATCCAGTACTGTTTTTCAGTGATACTTTCTTAGAAAAGACTACCTTGGGTGAGAGAGGACTCTTCAAACGTGCTTTATTCTCCATCTTCTTTGATAGCAGGTGTTATGAATTCAGATAGGAATTCTGCTTAATGGTGCTTAGATGCTTGGGTCAGCCAAAGTCAGCAGAAATGTTTGGCCTGGTGGACTATTTCCAATTTTCTTTCCAACTCCCTAATAAGATGGCATAATACTTAAAATCCTCCCCAAATTTCTCTGCTGAATTCTAGCATGATCGGCGATGATGCATCCAAACCACAACCTACTCAGGACTTAGATATCCTCTTGTTCTATGCTCTAAGTTGTCCAGGTGGAACCACCACAGATGGACAAGGTTGCATAAGAACCTTGCCATGGTTCTGAATTCGTTTATGGTTAGCAAAGAGGTGGGTAAACTATGCACTGGCTAGTAGCCTAAATCTCAAGAATCCTCTGAATACGAGGAGTTCAGACCTCTCACAAGACATTCTGCCCCTTTCTTGGCAGTCTAGGAACGAGAGACATTGCAGGTTTAACTCATGCCTAAGCTCTCCAAGTCTCTCTGAATATTTGACAGGAAGGAACTAAGGTCTGGAGAAAAGTGCAGCCTAAAGTCCTTCCTATCAACAATCAGGGAGGGGACATCTCTTCATACCCTATAGATGGAAACATGGCTCCCTTTGTCTCTGGGAGAAAAGAATATTTTTTACCAGGTGGGCTTTGGTGGAGAACAAAGAGAAGGCTCCAGGGACTGTCTTATTTAGGAGTCCGATGCCGCCATAGTGGGCTGGATATTGGATCGATGAAAAGGTGGAGGCACTCCAGCCGTAAAAAGCTCTTGCTGGCATTGTCCCAGTCCTTTTGGCCCATGCTGTGCCCACAGGACAGGAAGACCTCGCAGAAAACCTGTCGATGCGAATGGAAGAAAAGTGAACCCAGAAAGTAACATTGACATGTTCATGGGGAGAATGAATTACACAACTGTTGGGTGATGAGGCGCCTAATAGCAGAACTACCCGCCTTGCCATTTCCGTGGAACTAAATGCATCTTCATCACCAATCCCAGAAGAAGACGATAATCTTGTGGCAGAATTGGCTCTAGGAAAAAAGAAAAAAATGAGATCGCCGCTTTCTCTGCTGGCAAAACCCAAATCATTTAAGTTTATTTTCCTTCCTGCCTTTCCTTAAAATATAGATTTGCCCATGCTGCCCATGGATACAGTATTTTTTTTTTTTTGCTTTTTTTGCTTTTTAAACAGCTTTTCTGTTAATGGTTTTTATTTTTTAGAAGGCGCTGTTGCAGATGGTGACATTTTGACTTATGGGGCCTTTATAGCCTGAACCCAAAGAAAATGTTGAAAAATCTCAGGTTGAACATTTCAGATGGACGCATTAAAGGGATGTTGTAAGAAGATCCGTCTCTTTTGAAACTTAAAAAACAACCACCATCAGCATGAAAAACAGTAGAGGAAGTTTAAGAAGTTCTGTACTTTCCTCTTCAGGCAGTTAATTCCAGCTTGTATCTGCAAAGAAGAAGTGAATTTAAGAGCAGGTGGGGAGAGGTTATCTCTACTGAAATTGGCTTTCCCCCCAATTTTTTGGCTCCTGTGAATGCCCATATTTGGTTCTTAGTTTGAATAATATTTGTGAGGAGTGGTTCTTCCACATACAGAGGTAGTATGCTTCTGAATATCAGGATAAGTCGAGAAGCAGTTCCATTGCCATTCTAGCCAATTTGTGGGTTTTCCATAACAATCAAGTCAGGGTGAATCTTTGGTCTTCTCTGCGGTGACCATATTTTCCTGGAAAAAATAAAGGACAAACCTGGAAAAGGGGCAAATCTGAAAGAGGTTCATAAGGACAAAAGATTTTAGTTGTTTACGCTGATAACTTTGCAAAGGCAAATTCAAGAGCAAAACCAAGAAAAACTTTACAAGGATGCATATTCTATTAAAAATACATAAAATCAAACAATATAGATAAATCTGTATACTACTAAAACTCTCATTGTGTTTATCTGTTTGTCTGTACCCTCAAGTTAGCCCAAAAGATGCATTATAACGCAACAATTTTTGAATCAAGGCACCTAAAATCTGCTAACTTAAAGCATGCATAAAACATCCAGGACCCATGACTCCTGTGGAATTGAAATTTCCACGATGTTCAGACCAGTTTTATTCACAAAGTTGTGGCTGTTGCAGCGCCCCCGCGGTCACCCCGTGATGGTGATTTCCGACGATCCCTCCCAGCTTCCCACAAGCAAAGTAATGTGTCCAAAGCAGGATCATTTGAGCACGGTCATTTGTGCCTCAAGTGAGTTGGGTTGATTTGTTCAATGATCCATTGGTTTGCTTTCTTGATTGTCTTCTCAGGAGTCTTCTCCAACACCAAAGCTCAAAAGTGTCAATATTCTTCCTATCCAGCTTCTTCAAAGGCATCATTCTAACTCAGAAGAAAAGGTTCACTTTCCCTTCTGGCTTTGGAACATGGAGATGGGACTTTACTGAAACCTTGCCAAAAAGAAAGAAAATCCAAACCAGGGCTCATAACTTTAATTTTTTGAACAATGATTTATTTTTTTTTAAAGATAGGAAATGACAGCATGAGTGAGTGATTATCAGGTAAATAATGAGGTCCGATGCTAGTTTGTCATACAACAATACAGCCTCTTAGGCTGGGATAGTTGAGGAATCACACAATAATGTACGCTGCCCAGAGTCATGTTTTGTGAGACGGATGGCTATATAAATATGATGAATGAATGAATGAATGAATGAATGAATGAGCTGCCCACAGTTGTCAAGAATTTGGGTGTCCTTGAAATTTAATCATTAGAAAATAAAAATATAGATGTTGTTGCGAAAGGATGTTTCTTGAAACTTCCTTTTGCATCAGGAGCTCTTAGGTCCAGTGTTCCTTGAGTGAGAAGTTCTAGAGGGATAACACATTTTTTATTCTCTTTTGTGCTGGGAGAAGAGGAGTGCAAGTAGAAATCACCATCCATCTACATCAGGGCTGGGTTTTAGAGAGCTTGGCCAGGTGCTCTCAGAAAATGGCTGCCCTTCAACGCACCCCTTTGCCGAGGGGGAGTCCCTCTCTGATCCTGCCTGCCCTTTGTCTTCGTTGACGCCAAACATAGGGTTGCAACTCATTTGGATTTTCTAAGAATGTTCCGGGTGTCTTTCCAGGTCCTGGAGGCATTTTTGGAAATTAAGCGGAGGCTAGAATCTGCAGCTTTGCTCTGCAGCGTGGCACCTGTTTTATTATTTTAACTGCTCGAGGAGAAAGACAGCATTTTTTTAAAGTTGCATTGGGGGAGGGCAAGGGATTTGCAGGGACCAAAGGAAATGTTTGCAATTATTCCTGTGGCTTATTCCAACATTTTATTTAAGTATAGAATCTTGGAAACTCCAGAAGAGTTTCATTTTTGGACTCTGTTCTTCTCTTGTGTTGTTAGTTGGGAAGAACTAACTTGGAAATGTCTTCTTTTGATCCTTCCCTGGGCAAATTCTATTGTCTTTTGCCCTTCTGGATTTTTGCTGCTTCTGAACACATTCCCTCTTTTAAAACCTTTTCTCCCCCTGTCCTGTCTCAGGACTTCTGGGTGGACATCAGGTAGCGTGTTGAGTCAACTCACTCAGAGCCTGGATGTTGATGTTGGTAGTGGGAACAACAAACCCGCCACCCCCACCCAAACAGAGATGTTTGATCTGCTCCCCCCGCCCCGCTCTCCCAAATCAAGGGTGGAATCTCTTTCTGAAAGGCAAGCCAATGCAGCCGAAAACCCAAGGAACTTGCATTTTGCTTGAAATTTTGGCTGGGCTGTTTCTATAGAGACCAGAAGGAAGCTTTGGGTCAGCTGGTCTGCTTTTAAATGTAGAGTGCAGAAAACTTTCTTCATGCTGTGATACCCATTCAGGGGAACAGAATAGGATCTGAACTAATCCATAAAAGTTGCTATGCTCAAAGCCCTCTTGCATTCAATCCAGCCTCAAACTATACTGTACTTCACACTTGATTGGGCCCTGGACTCAATACCACGGCAGGAAGTAACGTCTTTCTCTGCCCCTCTGAACAGCGGTGTTGAACGTGGAAAGAGCTTGTAACTCGACTTGGACATAATTATCAGTTCTTAAAAGACGAGTTTCAAGTTTATGGGAGCTCCTCTCTGGCCTTACCCCGGGGTCTCCCCCCTCCTCCTTCCCGTTAACTTGCTAAATTTGCTTTTCCAACATGACTCTCTCAACACTGCTTGGGTAAAGTTTCAGCGTGGAAACCTTTTAAAGGTTTTTGAAAGGCCTTCCACCTTTTAAACTTTTTTTTTTTCCTTCTTCCATGTAAATGTAGGAACCAAACACCTGACCGCTTGGAATCAGAGTGGCCCTGTTCAATGAACTGTAGCCAAGGTAAAAACAGAAAAGAAAAACATCTCTCTCTCTCTGTGAGTGTGTGTCTGTATGTGTGATTTTGGGTTGCTTTTTTAAAAATGTGCTAGGCTGGTGTTTTGTGGAAAAAGGCATGCTGTTTCTAGCAGATTTGTCTGGATGGATTCCCGTCCTTGCAAAAAAAAAAAATCAGGAAAGAGAATTTCTTCTTTGAACTTGAGGAAGAGCTAAAGACCACTTTCTTTAATGGTGGGAACAATGGATGGCCAAGTCCCTAACAGCCTAAATTAAGACTTCATAAATTAAACACTACTGTATGTTATTAATTTTTTAAATAGGAAATGTCTTGAACTCTGTAGACCAAAAGGGGGCAGAAGGGTATTAAAAAAAAGAAGCTTGGCTGCATTGGGCGTTAATATGTGAAATTAAAATTTCATCTGCGACTTGATTTCTTTTCTCGAGCAATGGTTTGAGAGCGGGGCGACGAATTGCGGCAGAAGTTGAGGCAAATCTTTAGAAAATGAAAAGATATGTGGCACAGAACAGCTGTTTGGTTCAAAGTAGCCGTTGGTTGAAGCACGTTGTTTATTAAGTTGTTTTTGCAAGTTTATAAACAGGCAAACTCTGAGCTTGATTTAACTGGAAGGAAGAAAAAACAGGAACCTGTAAAGGGTGTTTTAAACGCCCTTCTTTGTAAAGTTTCATGAAATGCATAGCTGTTTGGGGTCAGACGTTTTTCTCTGGGCCTGCGTCTTTGGGGGTGTGTGTGTGTGTGAGTGTCTTTAAAAAAATTATTTTCTAAGAATTAGCGTCTTCTTCAACATAGATGCTATTACCTGCATTTTGCTGTTTCAAAGTGGAGCGATAGACGGTTGAATTCTGGGCTTGGTTCGCCATCTGAATACAGCATATTGATTGCAGAGGCAAACTTGTTTCTGCTTATGCTTAAAACGGAGCTCACAAACAAAACGCTTGTGACAATCCACCATTGGAAGCACTTATTCCTAGTTAAGCATTAGACAACACAGCAAACGTTTTGCACCCTGCTTCCATTTTAAGCAGCCGCACCTATGGATTTTTCTGTAACGTCGTCTTGTTGTCTTCGTCTGAACTCATAGGAAATCTTTAAATGAAGGTCCCTCCAAAGGGGATGCGGGGTCTGGCTTGGTTAATGGATGCAAAGATTTGATTCTAGCTTGTTAAGAGTAGATTCATTTCAGCCAATTTTATTAAACCACTGTTCTGGCCTTCACGGTGAATCAAAGCATCTTTTTAAAAGGAGCAGGTTTTGTACTGTGTTCCGTCTAATGCTGTTCAATTTTCTGTTCTGGACACAAAATAGTCAAGATTTCATTCCTCTCTGTACTTTTACTGGAGTTACAAAATAAGGCATGATTTTGAAATACAGGTAGTCCCCCGGTTAGGAATGCCCAGTTTACAGACATAGTTAAGAACGGAGCCTCTGGTAGCAAAATTCGAGTTAAATACACAATGATTTGAGTTAAATACACAATAGTTCAAGTTCATCACACAATACTACTTGTACAGTATTATACAATAATACTCTTGCAGCTTAAATACAAATTCGACTTAAGGACAGACCTTGGAAATGGAATTCGCTCTTAAACTGGGGACTACCTGTATATTTGATGATATTAAATAGAAAGATATTCTCACTTACTGCAAAGTCATTGCTTAATATTGAAACCTAAGCTCATTCTTGTTCCATTTATATTAGCAACTAATTTTATGTAGCTATTTGTTGGTTTAAGCTGGAGAATGGTTAAATGGTTTCTGATATCTAAAATGTTGGTTGTTAATGAACAGCTTTCAAGAAATGTATAATTTAAAATATTATTTGAAGCTAACAAGAGTAAATGGTTTTATTTTTATTTTTAAATAAATTTAATTTAGATTATTTTAAAACTATTAAAATAATAAAATAGGGAAAGATTATATATTGGCTGTGTTCTCTGAGGTAACTTCAGAATGTTATATGTATGCATATAATTGCTAAAACAATTTTGATTTCATATAGGTGCCAATACAATATAGTTGGTATAAAAAGGGATTATTGTGTGTTTTGCCTTTATAAGCTAATTTCTTTGGTTGTTATGAGGCTTATTCTAAATACTTGTAGATTGTTGACCAGCTGAAAAAAAAAGTTGAAAGCTACAGTAATTGTCTTTCTAAATATTAGCTGGAATCTCTACCAATCTAGGAAAATATGACCTATGCTCACAAATTTGATGCTTCTGAGTATCTTGTTTGTTAGGATTGACCACAGAAGGCTACAAGATCAGCTGTTCAGAAATTCAAAATAATTCTCAATTCAAAATAATTCCAAATTCAAAAATTCAAATAAAATACAGACCCTAAGCACACAGCGTTTGTTGCTCTTAGTCACTGAATACGCAAAGGCAGTCAATTACAATTAACTGTTGCCATGAAATTTGGCAAAAAAGGGTCAGGAGAAAGATGTGAAATCTTTTTGATCCTTGTATTTTGCATGCAAGTGGAGGAGGTGAATGTAAAAATTCATATAATTTGTAAGGTCCAAGAATTATGAAAAATCGCTTACTTTAGAGATGAAGCATTCGGGGCGTGTTTGTGTGTCTGTATCTGCACACATCTGCTTATTTTATTTTATTTTTTTGCTTACGGTATTTTGCTCCTGCACTAACTTAACTATAGCTGTTTGCAAGAGACAGTGAGAATTAAGGGGTGCTAGACGGGGGGTGCAGCACTATCTTAAATCCAACCTCTTTTTTCTAACCACGGGGCAGTTTTCATTATATCAGACCTATCCTCTCACACAAATACCCAAATAAAAGGTTGGCACCCAGTGTACATTTTTATTCAGTTTTAAGGATGAGTGCCCCGTTCCCCATTATCCTTAGGTGAAGCAGAGTTGCCTTTTATCCACACTGAACGGCAGCCAAAGGTTCTTGCTTGCTCGCGGATAGAACTGGACCCACCTTCCCCCAATTTCCCCATTATCTCTTTATAGAGATTGAACCCATCACATCCCTTCCTGGGGAAAATTTAAAGATGTGTGTAACCTGACATGATTTTGTTCTCTTCCTTAACTTTATATGTATATTAAGCTATCTACCCGTCTACGAGGCGCGTCTGCAGGGTGCGACCTGAAAGTCAAGACAGTAGTCACAACGGTGTGGTCAAAGCCTTGCCTGTTTTCCATGTGCGATGCCCACAAAAACAGTAGAGCTTCAATCACCGTGGCCTCCATCTTGAATTTCTGGACCACACCCTGTGGATGTGTTTGCTCCCTGACTATCTATCTGTCTTGTAAATAGTTTTTGGCACAAGCCAATGGGTAGGATTGTAAAGTCCTTTGGTATGGAGCAAAACTTCATGCAAACGTTGCAGAAAGAAAAATCCTGTTGCGTCGTTCCCTTTCCCGTTATCCAAGGCAAGATATGAGGATGCTAGTTCTACAGATCTTAAATATACCCGGTGAAATTCTACAGGGCGTTTCTGCCATTTTTCCAGATTAGATTTGCTGTGAAAAGACCTCACTTGCCAAAGCAAAAATACTATGAGTCACTTTCTGGTTTGAGCTGATTTTCCTGTTGGAGAAATTCTGTTCTGGCCAATCAAGCTTTAAGGATGCTTTAAAAATTTGAACAATTCTGCCTTCCTACATGCAAGTGTGAAGAAATCTAGAAGTGATCCTTTGGCTATTTCTGGAAGGTAACAAGATTATAAATGAGAGGCCACACATTTGGGATGAATTTTTCGGTTTGTGTCACCTGGGGAAAGTGTAGTGTTCTTAGATCTTGATGTCTTGCTTTGCTCTTAAAACATCCATTCAAAATCTATCCTTTCCCCATTCCTTTACCTCTCATGCTGCAGAAACATGACTGTGACTGTTTAATAGGGGGACTAAAGGTGGGAAAGGAAATTTGCAAAGTGTAAATATTTGTAAAACCAGGACTTTGGCCATCATCTGCAAGCAACTATAAAAAGTGAAAAATCTTCATTCTGGATGTGAAAACAGTTATTTCAGAGGACGCAACAAATAAAGTCAATAAATAATATGGAAATAGAAATGGATATTATCCCACAGTGCAGTTGGAAGCTTAAAAATTGTACAATAAGTATTATAATACTAATGATTCTTTTCCAATCTAAATCTAACCCAAGAACCCGTACTGTGTTTTGCTCTTTATTAAGCTTCTCCTGGAAGTGGCTGTACCCAGTTTAAACAAGAGAGAGAGAAACTGGCTGTGCGGGTTGGGCTTGGAACAATTTAGGGTCAAATCCAGAAAAGACAAGACGTCCCATCTTTTTTGCGATATGAAAGAACATGAGAAAGGTTTGGATTCCACATCGTAAATGTGGCCAGGTTGCAAATTCTCTAAGCAGCATTGCTCTTAAATACGATGCAGATGGATTGAGACCCAACGGTGGTTTTCTGCGCAACCATTTCTGAAAAAGGAAACGTGACTGTGAAGGGACCAGGGTGTTTATTTTTTAACAGCAAAGAAATGATTGACCAGTTGAGATGGGCGGTGTTGATTTTATATCAGTAGGTATTTCTTTTTTTAGAATAAAAGGTTTTCAGTTGCAACGTCTAATTAAGTCCGGTGAGAAGAATTCCTGGGCCTCCACTGCTACCTAATTCTTTGCAGGTGACTCTGTGGGTCTCCTAGCCGTAGCAAAAAAAAAAAAAAAGTTTGCTAAATCTGTGATTTCGGATCAAGCTACACTCGAAGGCATGAAGAAGCAAAAGAACTAGGAAGCTGATCACCGCTTGGGAGAGTAGGGCAGAAGGTATTTTTGAGAAGAGAACGGTCTTCTCATGGTCATTCACACTCAGAGACAATATGGGTTGTCCTGTGATTTTTTTTTTTTAAATAGGCATACTTTAAAATCCAGATTAAAGGGCCCCCAGTTGTGTAGGTGTGTAAACTACACCGAACACATCCTGCTCAGAGAACCCGCTCTGCCTTTGCAACAGGAGAAATGCTTATTGATGCCCAAAATATTCCAGCGGAATAATGGCCGTATATTGAGAGAAGACAATTCTGGGCTGGAGAAAACATTTGATTTGGGGTGGGGGGGTGGTTGGCGAGAAGAAGTTGATCAGAAATGCCCCCTTTCCTTCCCACTCCCACCAAAAGAATAAAATAATATGGGGTAATTCAAATAATACACTTAATTATGATATCTACAACCCCCCCCCCCCCCCCCCCAAATTTGCTCTCCTCCTCCAACATAAATGATTGATTTGATACCTAAGCTTGGTTTATCTGTCTGCCAGAATCTACAATTTAATTCAGAATGCATATTCTTTTCTTTTTGGCCTTCAAAGCTCCACATGATGAAACATTTTCCTCACATTTAATAGTGTTCTTCTTCAAAGCTGGCACCTCGGTCCACAAATTAAAAACTGCCTCCCCCTTCACGCTTCAAACAAGGGAAGGTCTGCTAATTTGGATAGTTGGAAGACCCAGCTGATCTTTTGTGGAAAGAAACAGAAATGTTCTTGAAATGACCAAATCTAGGTGCCAACAATCTGTCCCTAACATGGTGGCCCTCTTTACGGTATTTGAAGCGTAGGAGGTCCTTTAATATACAGCTTCATGGGTGCACCAAAAATTATTGTCTGGGATTCACACGTACGAAGGTTTTTCTCTCCGTGTGTTGGGCCTGCTCTGTCTTGTAACTCAGAAGAATATTAGCAAATTGTAGCTCTTTCTTCTTCTTAAACAATTGAAAACAAAAAGGCTGTGAACTTTCTTTGTAGCCTATAGTATCTTCGCCCTACCTTCCTGTTTTCCACGCTTTCAAGACTAGAATTGTGTGGATTCTGTTTTTAATCTACTTGGCAGTTTCTAGTTAGGTATGATTAGGAGACCCCTTGTAGTCCACGTAGGAGCAAATTAACAACCCTGATGGCCCACTCTCTGCCACTGTGGATCGCTACAGTTCCTGCTAAGTTTCTAGTTCAGGAATGGAGAAAGTGCTCCCCTCCAGATGTTGCTGATATTCAGCTCTTGCTGGCTGTTGGGAATTGTAGTTCCACAAAGTCTACTCTGTTCAGTTTGAGGCAAGCCCTGGGTCCAGTTGTGGGCCTCCCCTTTTTCTGCTTCTAAAATTACGACCTTGGGATAGTAGTTGGTTGCAGCCTGAATATGCTTTAGCCATCTGATGTACAGTGATTGCAAAAAAAGGCAACTGGAATTTGAGTTGCATCAATAGAAATGCCATTTCTAAATCACAGGAAGGAATATTTCCAGTGTATTCTGAATTTGTCGGATTCCATCTTGAGTTCTGCATTCAGTTCTGGGCACCACATCGTAAGAAAAACTCAGAGAAACTGGAACAAGTGCAGAGAAGGTCAACGGTGCTTAGGGGATTAGAAACTAAATCTTATGAGGAGAGAATGTCTGAACATGCTTAGTCTTGAGAAGAGAAGGATGAAAGAGGATCTGATAGCTCTCTTTAAGGACCTGAAAGGATGTCACACAGAGAAGGGGAGATCAATATCTGTTCTCTATTGTTCCAGAGAGGAGGACATTCAGTAACACTCTTAAGTTACAGAAAGGTAGATTCTGGTTGAACGTCTGGAAGCACTAAGTGCAAGGATGAAACCAGTTCCCCAGAGAGGTGGTGGCTCCTCTTCCCTAGATGTGCTCAAGCAGAGTCTTGACAACCATCTGTCAGGGGTGCTTTGATTTGGATTGCTGCATTAGGTAGGGGGTTGGACGTGATGGCCTAAAGCAGTGTTGTCCAAACTTGGCCACTTTAAGATGGGTGGACTTCAACATGGCTGGCTGGGGAATTCTGGGAGTTGAAGTCCACCCATCTTAAAGTGGCCAAGTTTGGACAACACTGGCCTAAAGTGTTTCTGTGGACATCTGGAGGACCATTGATTCCTCATTCCTGGCAAATCTCTTCTGGATTAAAAAAGTGAGACTCCTTCTCAAAATTCCTTTGCTCGGTTGCAGAGAGAACATCAGACAATGAAATGTTTGGCTTGGCAGTTTGAGTAGACCCCTGCTTAGAAGGACAGGATACATGTTTCGGAAATGAAATAAGAGATTTGGGAGAAGCCAAAACCAAGAACAATGTCAGAGCCAGACACAACTGAAGCGGCCTATAAGTCCTGTAAATTAAATCAATCTATGCTGAAATTCAGTACTTGGAAGAAGCTTCTCTTTTAATCTGGATTTTATCTGTTTGAGACTAATCAGTAAAATGTCTGTATAGTTTTAAGCTGATCCATGAAACAATCATTCTAAATCTTGCTTTAGATTACACTCCATGTGTTGCAAGGAGTCACATGTTTTTAGAAGGTGCTCAGTTACTATCAGGGCTTCCTGAAAGGCAGAATGCCAACCATGATCTTTTTTACATTTTTAATCAAATAAATAAATTCTCCAGTTGCAGACTGTCCTGGCCATTCTGTCATTTTAATCTGTTATGCAAATATCTAAGGCATTTGGTGGACCTCCCCAGTTTGTAATTCTGCGACTGTTTCTCGGCATTTTGTTCCATAACCTCAGTGACACCTGTGCTCAAGAGTTCTCAAAGCCCATGTGGTGTGCAGAATTTAATCCCATACTCCTTTGCTTGCTGCTTTTGGGGAAAGAACCTTTGGGGATGCAAAACCCATTTTTAGTGTTTTAGAGAGATGTACGTTTGCATCTTTTTTAAGCCTATTTTTTAAAAATCCAGAACAAAACCATCAGAAAATGCTCCCCCAAACTTACAATAGTATATTCTGGTCTTCCAAAAATGATCACAAACTCACAAACTCATTACTGGCGCTCACCCTCCACCCCCTTGTCTGCCCAGTAGAAAAGAATTACTTTGGACCACCAGCCATTTTATGTTACTGTGGCAACACGTATTTCCCGCAGGGTGACTTCTTCTAATGGATGCATTGCAAGTAAATAAATGTGTGCATGTGTGCACACGATATATATATACCATCTATACATATATACCATATATGTACCATCGACAGATAGCTGAGGTGGCTGACATTAGGAAATCCTATCAGTGGCTGGAAAGGGCTGGACTAAAAGACAGCACTGAGGCACTGATCATAGCAGCACAAGAACAGGCACTAAGCACCAGACCCACAGAAGCAGGGGTCTACCACACTAGACAGGACCCAAGGTGCAGATTGTGCAAGAGGCCTCAGAGACAGTCCAACACACAGTGGCAGGGTGTAAGATGCAGGCAGGAACAGCATACACTGAACGGCACAACCAAGTAGCTGGCATTGTGTACAGGAACATCTGCACAGCGTATGGGCTAGACCCCCCCAAGTCCAGATGGGAGATTCCACAGAAGGTCGTGGAGAACAACAGGGCTAAGATCCTGTGGGACTTCCAGATCCAGACGGACAGGCAGGTACCGGCTAATCAACCAGACATCGTGGTAGTAGACAAAGACCAGAAGACAGCGGTAGTGATAGATGTAGCAGTGCCAAGTGACAGCAACATCAGGAAGAAGGAGCATGAGAAGCTGGAGGAGTACCAGGGCCTGAAGGAGGAAATCGAGAGGATGTGGAAAGTCAAGGCCAAAGTGGTCCCAGTGGTGGCAGGAGCACTTGGGGCCGTGACTCCTAAGCTGGGAGAGTGGCTCAAACAGATCCCAGGAACAACATCAGAGCTCTCTGTGCAGAAGAGTGCAGTGCTAGGAACAGCTCAGATACTGCGCAGAACCCTCAAACTCCCAGGCCTCTGGAGGAGGACCCGAGATTGAGGAAGACACAGACCACCCATAGGGGTGAGAGGGGAATTTATATTTTTTTTATGAGTCAGTACTACAGAAACTGTTATTAACTTTTTATTTTTGATTTCCTTGCACGGGTGATATATTTCAAGTAATCTGTAAGCAAAATCCTCCTCATTAGGTGAGAATCAGCCCTTTTGAAAATAATGGGTTGGACTTCTAAGTAGGTATTTATGGCTACTTCTTTTCTGCCAATAAGGAATAGTGAACCTGTGGTCCCGGAAAACCAAATTAAGCCATTTCAGAGATCCTTTCTGTTGTCTTTTCATTTAACATAACTGTTTGTATGTTGAAATGCCTTTATTTCTGCTTATTTATCAGTCTAGATCTGATCACAGAATCTCAAAAGCTCAGAAGAGAACATGAACTGTTAAAAAGGAAATGTAAACAGAAACCCAACGGTTCAAAATACCATCTTCGGTTCGGTTGTTCCTCAATCCGGATACCAGAAATTGGTTAAGAATTAGGAGCCCTTTATACATTTCATTGTCCACCCACAGCAAGCTAAATTCCAAAGCGGATTCCTTCTGCTTTATGTGCAAATCGGGTAAACGTAGGTACTGATGTCATTAGTTCAGTGTTTTGAGCTGATTTCAGACCCTTCCCAAACTTCTCGAAATTCTTTATACATAGCAATCCTCAGGCAGGAGGGAGGAAAAAAGGTCCATGTGCATTAGAGCAGATTAAAACATGCCAAGAACTGCTGAAAATGTTCCTGCGAATCAGCCTCAAATTGACATAAAATAAACAGGGCGAGTAGTTCACATGTTGTGAGGACCTGCAGTTTGCTTAACTACGATTTGTTAAGTTCACCCAGGGATCCCAAAAATTATTTAATGTGTTGCTTTTACTGCACTGTTGACTTCAGTGGACAAAAAGCAAAAGAGAGAGAGAGAGCATTTTCACACAATGCAGAGAAGAGGCTTAAATGAACGTTCTGCCCTCCAGCCACTCCGAATTTAAAAATGGCCCTGGATTTACCAATAAAAAGAATCATCCCAAAGTGAAAAGCTTTTTGCTAATGTCGCATGGAGTTTGGCCCCGACACAACACAAGTGGGACTCTCTTCTTCTTCTTCCTCCCAATGAAGTGCTCAGCCTTTTTGGCCAGGGGGTCAAAGCGCTTTTCTCTTCTTTTTTAGGCATTCAAACAAATCTGTTCTCTCTCCCCCCACCCCTTTTAGACAAGAATGAAAAGGTTAAAAAATGGTAGCTGAATTCTCCATCCCTTTGGTGCAGGATGTGCCTCCGCTTGCAGGTTGTTGATTTTATTGATTTGGGTTCGAACCCACCTTTCTATTCAGTTTGGAAATTCAAGGTTAGGGTCTCTTGCAAAGAATCTTCCTCCCCTCTTGATTTGCAAACGGATCAGGGTGGCTACTGCTGAGTGAGCCGAGTTTTCTCTGTGATCTGCAAAGGCCCCTTTGGAATCTGGTGAAAGGTTGGCGCACACTTGCATGTCGGGCAAAGCTAGTTTTAAACTTGGTTAGTTTTGGGGGTTAGCTTAGATGTCATATGAACCTAGACCATGTAGTTAGTTCATGGCACAATAGATTGTGCAACCCTGCCTAGAGGATTACCTTTATACCCGGTTAAGTGGTTGGATTGTTTTCTGCTACTGACTACGTACGTCCTTGTTCATTGACTTAGAGCATTTTTATAGCCCTTGATTGCAATAATATGCTCTGGAGTCTGGCTCTGGGTTAGTTTCTTTCATGAACCCAACCAGAGTGGTTTGTAAACCTAGGGTTTAGGTCTTTTCCTGCCAGAATCTATACCAGTGTTTCTCAACTTTGGCAACTTTGAGTGGACTATGCTGGCTGGGGAATTATGGGAGTTGAAGTCCACTCATCTTAAAGTTGCCAAGGTTGAGAGACACTGATCTGTACGTTGCAGCAAATTGTAAAGTTTTCCTATTGATCCATTACATGCCATGAAGTCATTGTCAACTCTTAGCAACCCCAAAGACAGATTTTCTCCATGACAATCTGTCCCCACCCTGGTCTCTCAGGTCTTCCAAGGGAGCACCCATCACCACCATAGCCAAGTCCATTCCCCTCGCTGCTGGTCATCCTCTTCTCTTTCCTTCCCAATGTTTTAATCCACCAGAAAGGAAAATAAATATTAAATACATGGGGAGTCGCCATGTTATCTGCATGTAACATGGAACAGCCCCCACCCTCCTGGCTTTCTGGAAAGAATTGAAGACCTGCCTCTGCCATTTCGCGTGGGGCAAGACCCACACCATCCCTGGGGTGGCTGGCACCGTGAGGACGCTCCCCAAGCCTAATCATTTTACCATCAATCTTGGAAGCTATTTATTATTTATTATTTGTAGGTCTATTGTTTTATTGTATTTTAATTAATATTTATTCCTTTACTGTAAATCGCCCAGAGTCCCTTCTAGGGAGATGGGCCATGACAAATGTGAAATATAAATAAATAGATAAAATGCCATTTTGCAGGGGCAATTTACATTACATTTAATCCAATTTAATTTTAGGCCCCTTGACTTGCTAACCATAGTCTTACACCCCCGAAGTTGCTCTCGCCTGAAATGTAGGTTAGCGGAAAGAATACGCTTAACCAGTCGGGGCTTGATCGGTAAACCGTCATGAAACGCTTCTGGGGAACTGGACGCCGGGCCGGCGAGGCGCGGGCCAGACTTTTTCGAAGCCCCATAAAACTCTCGGAGTAAACGGTGCAGCAAGGAAAACGGTGTGTGCGTGATTCCGAGGCTCCCTCCGCTTTCCCTGAGGCCGCCCCTGAAGCGGATTTCTGACCTCAAGAAGCGAACCAGCGGCGGTCCTTCTTCGGATTTGCTCCCGTCTTGCGGAAAAGTTTCAAACAACTTCCGAAGTTTTTCCAGCCTCGGGGTGTTGTTTTTATTACTCCAGCGCGCCCACGCACCGCCGGGGCGCACCGGCCTTCTCGCCTGCTCCCCGTTTCGAAGGCGGTTGGTTGACTGCGTGCCGGCGCTTCCCAAAGCGGAGACCGCGCAAGTTACGCGGAGCCGGCCGCTCGACTTCTCCGGCAACCGCCCCGTTCCGCCCAACGCCTTGCTTTCCCCGGAGAAGCCCCGGGGACGCTGGCACGCCGGACACGAGGCGAGGGCGTCACGGTCTCCCTTTGAAGCCCCCGATGAACCCCAGGTAGACTGCCCCTGAAGCAGGCGGTTTCATTTAAGCGCCTCAGATAAATCTAATGGCTTCGACTCCAAACCCTTTTAATTCCTGGAAAGCAACTTCACTTGTGCTCCCCTCTAACGCCAGGTTACGAAATTCCATCGGTCCCGCGTCGCCTTGGCTAATGGCATCATCGTCGTCATCTGTGATGTCACCTGATTGCGGTTCTGAGTCCTCATTAGGAGTTCCGAAGTGTCTTCAGGCTGGGAATCGCGGGGTTCATTTGCGCCCTTGATCAGAAACGAAGGGGTTTGCTTTATTTCAGGAACCCCCCAATTTCCAAGCCCCAGAGAGCTGGGCTGAAGGGAGGTAGAAACTTTTCGGTGGGGCAGCTGGAGACCCGTCTGAACGGCGCCGGTTTAGTTTAGTTCCAGCCAGCCCCCTTTCTACTCACTTGTGGGGAGGGAGCTGTAACTATTTTGGGGGGGGTCTTTTGAGGAGAGGGAGGGAGGGAGGACCGCCGCTGTTTTTTTTACGAATTCACTTTGATTTTGGTGGCGAAGTTCCCGGCAGCCCCGCGAGGCCGGACGCGTGTCATGAATCGGATCCTGAATTTCTTCATTTTTTATGACCCGGGGGAGGCTGGGAAAGAGCCACCGGGCAGGGAGGCAGCTAAGAAGACGAAAATGATAGGTAGAAAATCGGGGATTCGACCCCACCCCATAAAAAGAATCGAGTGTTCAGACGTGCTTTCAACCCCACCGAAAATGAAAAATCCAGAAGCGCTTCGAATTTAAACCGGGTTCCTTTGCAGTCAGCCCCCCCCTGCTTCAGATCGACCCTTTGGACTACATGTCCCATGGCCAAACCGTGTGCACTTGTTCGCCAAGCGGGAAATCAGCTGGTGTTGGTAAATCCTGGTTTGTGGTTTAGTGCGTGTGCGAACCCAACCAACTGCAGTTTATTCTATAATCGTGCTTTGCATATCTGAGCGTATTATAGTTTGTTTTCTTCTTAGGGCGTTTGTGATGTTTTAATCGATTCGATTTGCTTTCAGGAGTTGTCCCCGCTTGGAGATGAGAAAATAACATTTAAAAAAAAGAAAAAAACCTGAACTCCGAACTTTGAGCAAATTCCTCCGAGTTGAATGTTAAATAAATGTTTCTTTAATACCAGGGACTTTTATTCTCTATCTCCAGTGAACTTGGGGAGGGGTGTTATTTGCCAACCTTGCATCTTTATTTTGTTTTGATTTGTTAGTTTTCCCCCCTCCTCCCTTCTGTGAAGGCAGACCTCAAAGCAACAGTATTCACACGGGAGGGGGTCTGCCCCCCCCCCCGCAAAAGGCATATAATCGGCGAGGGAGAGGATTCAGAGGGCAGAAAAGTCAAAATCACACCCCCAATGGCAGACTCAGTAGGTCCATAATTGTTTTCAGAATTTCCTTCTTCTCACTGGATTCACACCGCGCCAAACCATGGCTTGCTTAAAGCGGCCTGTTGAATAAACCACATTTAGCCAGGATTACCCAACACGCTAAGCTATAAATCACGGTTTATTAGCCCCCTGATAAGTTCCGGAAACTTGATTCCAGGAAACACGCATTTCGGTGCTAGGTAGTTGCAACGGACTTTCGCGGAGCAAGACTTTTACTCTTTGTAGCAGGGCTTTCAGACGTGTGTCCTAACACGCGGGACGTCGCTATCCTCGCAATGTCCACTCATTCCAGGGCCGGGTGGCTCTTGGAAGCATCTTTGTGATCGCAGCCTGCGCAGGACACGATGAACGAAAGAATCGAAATGCTTTACGGCGACTCGAATATTATAACCTCACATTACTCGGATTTTTCCCCTCCCTTCCCTGAAAAAGCGCAGAAACCCGATCTATTCAGACGAACAAACCACTTTGGGTTCCCAGCACGAGTTTTGGGGAGGGAAAACGGCGGTGTGTGTGTGTTAGTTTCTTTGGGGGGGGGAGAGAAAGGGGGTCCCACCTTGTTCCCTTTCTGGACGGCCAGAAGCTGGGGCGAACTCGCTTTTCACAACCGGATTTGGCCCTCGGCGTCCCGGACTACAGATCCCCTCGCTCCCGGCCCGCCAGCCCGGCCCTGTCATCCGGCATCAGCTGCCCGCCGCCGCTGGCCCCCCGGGGGCTGCTGCCCGGGCGCGCCTTTTCCCGACAGAGGAGCGGGCCGGGGGCTGCTCTCCCGGGAAAAACGTCCAGATCTGGCGAGGCTGCCGGGGTCGCGATCCTCTGGAATCGCGCTCGGAGCGGCGGGGCGTTCGCGGAGCTGTTGAGGCGCCGCTTCTGAAAGAACCGTAAGGAAAAAGGCGACGGGTTGGTTGGGAATGGATTGTTAATGAAGGGCGTCTTTTGGAAACCGGCGTCGCAAGGGGGCTCGTTCGGTTAGCAGGTCACCTCGGTCAACCTGGCCGTCTCACCTGTCTGCTGCCCCTCCGTTGGTGGTGGTGCTTTCGAGGCAGTGTTGACTCCTGGACAAGCCCCTTAAGTTTTCCTGGCAAGGGTTTTCAGAAGTAGGTTGCCCTTGTCTGCTTCCTGGGGCTGAGAGAGGGACTGGCCCACGGGCACCCATCTGGCTTCATGCCTAAGGCAGGACTAGAACTCAGGGCCTCCCAGTTTCTAGCCTAATGCCTTAACCACAACACCAAACTGGCTCTTTTTATTCTTTTATTCGGTAAAACCCACTCCAGCTTCTCCTCTCCTGCGCTTTCCTTCTGCTCCCCCCTCCCCCAACCTGGGGCCTCCCAGATATGTCCAAACTTAACCTCCCCACCATTCCCAGCCCAGCTGGGAAGTCGGAGTCCCTGCACCCTCTCGAGGTGGGGTGGGCAGTCTCTCCCCCAAACCGGATGGAAAGCAACACCTCCAGATGTTTTTGGACCGAAGGGGGGCTCTTCGGCTGGCCCCAAATGATGGCAGGTGTAGCCTAACCCTATCGTGGGAAAGGCTGGGCGGGGCGAAGCAGAAGGGAGAGAGAAGGTTTTGCAATTAAAGAAGCCCCCCCCCCTTAATGGAAAGGGAGTCACGACCCATCCCTGCCTCCCAAATCAGGGTGAAGGTCTTCAGCGAGAGCAAGTCACTCTTCCCTTGAAGCAGCCCTTCCCCCACCTCAGTAGCTTTCAGGCACCTGTTAAGTCCACTTAACCTGGAATGTGCACATTCCTTCCAAGGACCCCCATGCCCCCTCCCATAGCTAAGTGCCCATGGAAAAGTCTGGAGTCCCACCAATGTAGGATCTTCTTCTTTGTCAGAACTGGATTTTTCTCCTGGGTGAACTAAGAATGAGAATTGCTTGGCAGAGGAGAGGAAGGAGGGAGGGAAGGAGGGAAGGAAAGCATTTATAAAAAGTGGGGACCCCCAACCCCCTGCAGCAAAAACTACTGCAGCTCAAAGAAAATATTTTGTGGGCTAAAAAGATGGGCATAAAGCTAGGGGCAGCATTTTAGCTTATCTCTCCAAATTAAGCAGGGTGGAATCTGGTTGGTATTTGGAAGGCACACCAAAAGGAAATCCCAGGCTGGGTTGGAAAGGGAAAAAATTCACCCTGGAAGAAGACAGTAGCAAACTATGTTTATATAGTTCCCAGGGTGTCTGTGGAGTGTGGTCAAAAAAGTCAAGTTGGCCACAACACGGAAAAGAAAAACATGATTGCACTGTTATGGCCGCTATAACTTTTGTGACCATATCCTAGGGCCCTCCCTAATAGTTGCCAAGAAAACTTCCCAGACGTGCTCGGAGAGTCACCAGGAATGCAGGACATATTTGTTCAGCTTCATGTGATATTCAAATAGTTGTATTAGGAGTCTTCTTTAAAAAAGGGAGGGATTCAGAAGAAAATCTGTTTCAAAATCAGAAAAACTCTCTTCTCCTCTTTCTTGCTGCACTTGTAACCCACGCCTGCACCAGGCAAGCTACTTTGACATAAGCCACCCTCCCATTCTTTCAGATTTGGAAGCCGGAGGAATGACAAGAACATCAGCGGCATTAAAGTGCCATGATTATCAGAGTTTCTAATTGTTTTAGGATTTATGGGTTGAGCTAAGGTGATCCCATATGGCATTGTGGTGCTTTGTGAATAGGGGAAGCCCGTTGCAAACAAAACATAGGGTCATCAATGCCTCTTTTATTAACACTTTTGGTTGTTATTTTATTTTTATTTTTATTTTTTTTAACGTCATGTTCCGCTTTGCCTTATATCTTTCCTCCTGCTGGTATCTGCAAAGGTGGGAATAAATTGCACATTTCTAAAGTGAATTTTTGGCCCCTATTCCTTCCCCTACCCCACAACTGGTGCAAGGGAACACTCAGGGTTTACGAACGAATTCCTGGTGGACAGCTGGCTGGGTGCATCACCGGTTTTTTGGACATTGGCATGTGAGCATCTTGTAAAGATTAGTTCACTGCAGCCAGAGGGAAAAATGATAACTTAATGGGAATTGTAGGAGGAGAACCCTGTTAGTCTAGGGTATCCATAAATCAGGAGAAGTCTGTAGCACCCTTTCAGACTAACCAATCTTATTAAAAAGCATAAGCTTTTGTGAGTTCTCGTGGCCATGCATCAGATGACCTGGGTTGCGGCTCACAAAAACTTAGGCCTTTTAATAAAATTGGTTAGGTTGAAAAGGTGCTGCAGATTCCTTCTGAACTGAGTAGGAAGAAGATGTGTTTAGAAGATGGTGAAAAGCTGAAATATCAGGTAGCAGATGATGGGAAAAGACTATAGACCAGTGTTTCTCAACCTCAGCAACTTCAAGAAATGTGGACTTCAACTCCCAGAATTCCCCAGCCAGCATGGCTGGCTGGGGAATTCTGAGAATTGAAGTCCACAATTTTATAGTTACTGAGGTTGAGAAACACTGCTATAGACAATATAGAGCCAACTGGGCAAATCATAAAAAGGAACATAATTCAGTGGGGAAAACCTGCATTGCACGTAGCTGTTCCCAGCACCTTCCCAGCACCGCTACGGAGGGTCAGGATAACCCCCCTGGGGCCCTAACTCAGGAATGAAGAACCTGTGGTTCTCCAGCCAAACTACAGTCCCAACATCTCTTGCCATTGGTCACACTACCCAAGTCATCAGTCCTGTCATTCACCAAAGTAGCAAAACAGAAATGATTAAAAACTAGTCCTGTGTCCAAACACGGCTTATGCAGCTGCTCCACGTTAACTGGGTTTGTACCATACCCTGAACTCGGTCATTGAGATAATCCATTTTAAGGATATTGTAACCAATATGGTGGATCACCAAGAGGCTGAATGGGTTGAGTTCTCAGAAGAGTCACCAACAGGGTGAAGAAAAGAGAAACTCAACGAGTTAAGCAAGCTTAGCATATTGCATGAATGCAGCCATTATGTTTTCTTCTGACCCGGGTAAGTGAGTTGTGTGAATCTAGTTGCAGGGCCTGATTATCCCATGTGGTGTACAAAATTCCCACCACAAAGCTAAGTTCCTCTTTCCTACAGAATAAAGGAGAAGATGGATCTGTTGCTTAGTTATTTAATTTTTATGTTACTTTTCCACTAGGAGCTCCAGATAGCATACGTAGTAGTATTTCTTCTCCCACCTTTGCCTTCCTTCTCCTCCTCACAACACCAGAAACTCTATGAAATAGAGAGCGATTGGTCCAAAGTCATTGTTGAGGCTGGTCTTGGACCTGGGTTGTTCTCTGATCCTGACCTGACATTGTAACCTCTGTTCCACATTCATTCTTATTCCCATAAACAAAAACAAGTACAACTTCAGCATCATGACCATGGTAATAAAATATGAAGTGGGGAGAGCTTGGTGAAAAACACGTTTGGAAGCCTTAATGGCGCTAGTTGCCCCTATGTCCTTCTAAAGTCTGTAGCAATCTGTCTAAGACTCTAACTGGATAACTATATGGATAATGGTTGCTATTTAGACCAGCTTCCTCCAACCTGGTGTGTCCCAGATGTGTGGGAACAGTGAAGCTAGCTGGAAACTCTAGGAGCTGAACCGCCATTACATCTTGAGGGCAATGGGTCAGGGAAGAAGGCCGGTTTGGAAACCATGAAAACATACATTGACATAAAGGCAAAGCCCCCTTCTGCTTCCTGGCCATTTTCTTTCCAGCATTGACTCCAGGAACATCCAGGACAATTAAAAAATAAGACTTATGAAATGGGATAACAAGCTGGCAACAGATTCTGGAGGAACAGACATTGTCTGCTAGTTGGCCTCGGCAGCAGGTTAAGCCGTGTCCTCAGTTGTCTGCCTCTCTAACCCGGCCAAATATCCCCAATACAAGACTGTCAACTTGTATCCTAGGTTTTAGGAACCCTTGTTGTGTCCTAATGCCTCTGGGAAAGCCAGAGGAAAAGATTACGCTGGGCAAGCTGGTGTGGGGAGACCCAGGGCTTTCGTTCTAAGTTTCTGATTTTATTTTTGGCTCTAGAAATGGACTTCCGGGAAGGTCCGCAGCCCTTCTCCTACGATGAAACATTCTGTTCTGATCCTTCTCTCAGCCCAAACCATGCGTGTGGCATTCGCTGACAAAGAAAAGAAAATAATACGTGTGTTTGGGGGCCTTGCAGCTTTTCTCCTAGGAGACAAATCTTGCAGCAAAGATCCTTTTCCTTAAGGAACGGGTTGGGGGTAATACCCCTACGCCCTGCTGCGTTAGAAAACCATTAAAGCTTTGGTGATATCATCGAACACTAATTCTCTCTGCCATTCCAAATGAATTTCATGTCCAGGCCCAAACCCCAAAACTCTTAGTCAGTAAAGCTCTCTCAGAGCTCCGTGTTCTGTCTCTTGAATAGCTTAGTTGGATTTTCATATTAATACCATAAAGCTGCTAAACAGACACATTATAATATAGTGATGGTATTAGAGGAATAGTCAATAGATTAACACGGAATGAATTCAGGGAAAATTGGCAATAATTTTTCGTGCGTGAAGGTAACCGTGCCAACATATTTTTATGTTTCCTAAGATACAATATTGGATACACGAGAAGAGACATAATGAATGAAGGTTTTCATTCATTATGTTGTCCATATTTATAAATCAGCTAATTGTCTTTCTGTTCCTTAAAAAGGAAACATGATAATGATAAGACAATGGATGTAGGTAGTTAAAACCCCTCCTTGTCAAGGTGTCTGCAGGGAGAGGGTCAAAAAGTCAAGATGGCAACTATAACCATGTGATCCAAGCCCCACCCCTTTTAAACATGAGTTGCAAGGGGGCGGGGCTTGGACCACATGGGTGTGGTCATCTTGTTCCTGCCATCCAGTAGTAGCCTGGACCTTTGCAACCCAGATCTGGGAGACGTAGGAAAGATGTATAAACACAGCTACCGGTCTAACCTAGTCCATCAAATTTAGCTTAGCATTTTGTGCAAACCCAGACCTATCATGGTTTGTTTATTTTTGATTTAGCACATTCTGTGCATCCATTCCTTGTTTTTATCTTGGTGTGAACCTGGCCAATTGTAGCTTAATCAGCTTAGTAAACCATGATTAAGCCACCGATGGCTAAGTAGGATAGGAGAGTTCAGCTACGGACTTATTTTGGAAAAAAGAAATCCATCGGGTGTTGCAATTCTGTAAAAAGCTGCTGGCTGTCATCGTATTGTGCCATGCTCCCCCTGAAGAAGAGTTCTGGGGAATTTGGAAGGTTATATGGAGCTTATGATCTTTTAGATGGTCGGAACAAGTAGACGAAAACTATTATCTACTGTGGTGTTTGAATTTAGCAGCAAATTCACTGCATTACTTCGCTGCATGAAATTCAGAATTAAAATTACCAGCTGATGTTAGAACAGCGTAATAAATTTATCTTTCCCTTTGTGTTAGGGTTCTTTCTCTCTCTTGGTGTGGAGAGCATCATTCTGGGTTTGAATGTTCCAAAGCATTTTTGTAGCCTTAAAGGAAGATGTTCCTGTTCACACCTCAAGCCTTGTTATTTTCTCGCAGGAGCCATACTAAAATATTTTTTTCTTATTTATTTAATGGAAATGTATCAAACTAGCAAAGCTCGGGCCAATAAAGTACGAAGGATCTTCCCACTGAAAAATTTTAGAAAGCTCCTTTCCAACTCTTTTCCGCTTTATCTGCATAGCTAACAACAACAAAAATATTTGCAGGTTTTAGTTGTTAATATTTATTGTCTTGATTTTCCTTGAGGCTAAATTTACAGGAACAAGTTGTTTTGGCATGTTACCCTTAGAGGGATCGTTAAGAGAAATGCACTCATGAAGCTGAATCAAAATCTCTTTAATATATGGAACAGCTCTGTATACCCTCGAAGGAGGGTTGTACAAATTAGGGATGGCTGTACAACGAAATAAGGAGTGCCTGGTCCCTGAGTATAAGTTGCAATCAATTTTCCAGTGATAGTATATAAGTAGAAATTAGTAGGATTAATAACAGTAGTAGTACAACTAGAAATAGAAGAAATTCTGTAAACATTTTCTCAGGTGCACGTGTGTTGGTGCATGTGTATGCTTGTATATATGTTCAGGTGTCAGAGCCAGATTAAAATAGACGTGTAATGCCCAGTTCTGATACTGTTTTGCTGCAAGTCAATACACTTTCACAACCTTTCGCTTCGGTCAAAAACCAAATAATCAATATAAAGCGAGCTTTTCCCATCTATTCCTTGACACTGACATCAGATCAAAAATGTCACGGATAAAAGCTGCTTCTTCCATCAAAGTAATTTTATCCAGGGTGGCATGCTTCTTTTCTTCCTCTCGTGTAAATGCAAAGCTATTAATTAAGCCATGGGGGTGAGGTGGGGAGAAGGCAATGGGACGTTGGCATTTCTGGGTATTTACGCTAACCTGGATGCTTTCTACTTCTTTTTAAAGATGGGCCATGAATTAACATCGCCATGGTAGTGGTGGGTGATGGGCATGGCAGTGCTTGGGAGATCAACACATTGCTTGCAAAGAGTGTAGGATTCCTGGCAGAAGATATCAGGGAGACCCTTCAGGCTTCAGAACAATGGAAAACCTATGTGAGGTCTGTGTCATCTTGAACATCCTCGAAGATGGATGGCTGAGAAGATGGCCTTTGAACCTCCTGTCCTGTCCAAGGGGATCAGAGCAGGAAGCAAGAGACGATGTCTTCAGCCTGTACCACAATGGGGATTCCAGTTGTCCTGGGAGGTTTAAGCAGTTGTAAAATAGGGCACGCCCACCTGATTATTTGGTCTTATTCTTGTCATCTGTTATAATTTGCTGTAGTGTGAGATACAACTGCCCCCTTGATGGCTCAGTAAATAAGTAAATTTACTTCAAAGTAAGACACGTGGCATTATGTCTATGGTACCTTGCCTTCTATACTGTTGCAAAAGTGGGATACTGATGTTTGCACTGTCCTAGGCTTATCTTTCATGAAATCTTTGTAAAGAAAGCCAGCTGAAATGAATAGAACCGTGTTTCTGCTCAACTATAACATGCTGTGCTTTTATGGTTGTTATTGTTAGTCATGCATGAAATCTGGGGGAATATAATTTTGCATTTCCCTGAACAACCACCCCCCCCCTCTGATCTTGGATTTCTGAACATCCCTTCCCATATAACTTCCAATTTATTTTCCAGCATGCTCTTTTCACAGGTCAGTGTCTTCAAAACAATCACATCACTTCAGGTCCTGCATGAAGCTGGGACTGAGGCAACCCATCACCGAGGGTGCCATGGAACCCCAACATTAAATTTTAAAAAGCTTCAGACCTCATGAGATCGCCAAGTCTTATGACGTTATGGTGTTCCTGTATGACATTTGTGAGATGTTGGTGGGATTTGATGAGATTTCAGTGTTCGCAGGGGCAGTAGCTGGACTCTTGTAGATTTTGGCCATTTTCCAGGTTTACACTTTGGGGGAGTTCACCTTGAATTTGGAAAAGAGATCATTGCCATAATCTCTTCTAGCTATATTGCTCTCTGATATTTTGGTTGTCTGGTTTCAGTTCTTGTATCGAACAGGGATTTGGATCTGAATCCCTTTTAGTTTTACAATTTTATTGCTGGGATGTTGACAACTGGGAACCATTGGCCTTGGCCCTGATCCTGAATGCTGTTAATGGGCATTCCATTCACAATGCCAATTACACACTCCACCCAAGTTCAAGTGTCCAGACCTCCATTGGTCACGAACACTTAACTGAAAAGAAGGAAAACATCTCATCAATCTTGTGTCAAAGCAGCATTGACCTCAGTGTGCACTGTGAATGTTCTTTTCTTTCCTTCCCTTCCCTTTTCTTTCTGTCTTTTTCTGTTTTACGCCAAGCTTCTGGATTATTTTCTGTTTGAGGACAAAGTCTGCAAACCGTCTGTTTCAGGGGTCTTTCCAGCCAGGGGAATCCATCAAATGCAAACAGTAACACTTTGTTATGGGCAATGCCAACAGTGTTCCCATTCCAACTGAAAGACGTATTTATTGCAGCTGTATTAACACTGGTGAATTCGCTATGCTTGGTCTAAGTGTATGGAGGGCGGGGTAGCACAAGGCCTCTTTAGTCTGAGAACACAGGGTTTGAAATGGGACCCAAATTGTCAGGGATGGTGATACAGTGCGCGTCCCGGCCTCTTGTTGTGTCCATGCTAAGTAGATTGTTGGGTTTGTAATGTAGGAATCAATCCAGTGATCTGTCTGGTTGGCATTGTCCTTCAGGCATTGTTTGAATTTATGGTGGTTTCTAGAGTGTTTCCCTGGCTGTTTTTTTTTTTTTTTGCAGCGATAGGAGCAAACAGCCCAGGGGTATCTGCAAGACATGATTCAAAAAGTCCACCATCTTGACTTTCTGGACCATAGCCTGTGGACACCCCTGCAGTCTAAATCTGGAAAGGGTCAGAAGGTTCTTAAAGTGTGCTTTGCCTTCTCTAAATGAGCATCATTATTACTTGAGGGAACCATGGGACTTGTGGTTGAAACAAGGATTTTTCACATGCAAGTTCTAATGTCATCAACGGCTATTGGTTTCGAGGCTGATCGTGATGCAACTGAGATGTCATTTTTAACAGAGCCGAAGAATTTAAAGTACTAAATCACTAACGTAGGTCTATTAAATCAGAACTATGTAAGAGCTCAGCGACAGCTGCTGGAGTCATGATAAAACTATGAGAACAGAACTTGTTCAAGAGGAAGAGACTCTCTGGCCATAAGGCTTAAGCCCTACCTTTCCTCATGGGCTGGAAATATACTTATTTACTTATTCAGTCCTCATACTGTATCATCAAAAATCTACAAGCAGGACAGAAATTCAGTAGGACCCAATTGTTCTTATGCTGTGACTCCTTAACCAGATCAGATAAAGGCTTTGTAGTTGGATTCACACAGCGTGCTAAGCTTGACTATTTGACCTTGGTTAGATTTTGGGTTTTTTGTGGGTAAACATATGGGTGTGTTTATGGGGGGGAGGATGAGGGACATCATATGTATCATGATGTCACTGGGCAAATTATATCACTCATATCTATGATGAGGCTATGACACACACATCATGTAATTGCAGCTTGTACTGGATATCTGTGGCTTTAGGTGAACCCCATCTGCCTGGTTTGGGGTGGCTATTTGTACTGTGCGAATCCAGAAAATGGATTAATTCAATAACCAGGTTGTGTCTAGTATGATTATAGCCACATTGAGACTGTCTGATACCAGTTATCCATTTGTTACATATACACTGTTTTAAAATACTGTTGGGGAACATCTGAATAGTGTAGAGCCTTTGTTGGCATCAAGCTTTTCACTGCATATCAGGGGTCAGGACCTGGACCATTTGGGGAGGAAGTTTTGGGGGCTCGGGGTGGGGGATTTAGTGTTTTCAGCTGCTGCAAGACTCAAGTCACCCGTCTTTCCTCTTCATCCCTCCCCAACTCCATCTTTTTTAAAACAGTGCTGCAAACATTGGTCTGGGTTCCCTTAAGGTGCTTCAGAGATCCCCAGAGGGGTATGTTGGAGGACTGCATGCACTCCTGCAACAAAGCAACTGGCACAGCAGAGGGGACAGAGGAGAGGCGCTGGCACTTCAAGTGACCAGCCGAGATTTGTGTGAAGACCCCCGTCAGATGATAGTATCTGGAAGGAGGAAAGGTTGTCATGGGAACAACCTGGGGGCCCAGGTCACTCTCTTGCAGAAGAGGCCGTGCTGTTTGCAGCTTCGTCGAAAAAGGCTACCGTGCACTTGTGGTTGAGATCGGCCACGAGGGAATAAACAATCTTGTTGCTACCCTGGACTTGTAAACGGAGGGAAAGCAAAGGATCCTTTGGTGTCCTCTCACCTCTGTCCAACTTCCTGACATCTCTTTATTTACCAGCCTTTTCTAATCCAGAGTCCCCCTTCCCGTGCTGTCCCCTAACCATGTGTCCCCAGATAACTGTTTAGTATAAACAAACCATTCTTGCTTTCATGGAGTTACCCCAGCCTTGCTAGTAAATAATTTACAGCCAGAAATAAATAAAATATGTTTCTTCATCTCTCTCTTCTTTAAACTGAGAGGGGGAGGGAGGGAGTGGCCGTGTACAAAAGACCCTCTGAAAGAATGGTCCCTGAGAAGATTGTAAAAGTGCCCCAGATGAAGAAAGGAAGCAAGGGACAATGTAAATAACAGGCCTCCACCCAACCATGCTTGTTTTTCCTTTTCTGAAGAGGAGACACAAAACAAGAGGCTTTGGTGCCATTATATGATCTAAAGGACAAGGCGCCCGTGCACCACTCCCAAGGATGAAGGAACAAGCAGTTAAGAATCCGTGTCTGGAGCTGTTCAAAGGTCTGCCTTCCTACAACATTGCAACAGCTGTCGGTTTACAAGTGGCCAACATAGATGACCACATCCTTGCTCTGGTGTTAATTATCCAAGAATAACAGGAGCCCCCAGTGCTGAACCTGCAAATCATATACCATGACAGAAAGATCCTGAGAATTGTTATTCTGGGAAGATGTGAATAAACTAGGAAATCTTAATCCCCTTAACAGATACATAGTTCCAGGATCTCCTGGTCTTCTTCCACTCTGGTTACCTCTTTTTTCTTCTGGGTCCCCAGAGCTTGCCTTCATATTGTCCCCAGCCCTTAAGGAGAGGGGGGGATTAAATCATCCTCAGTTGCACTGACGCTGAAATATTGTTTTCCCCCTTATTCTGACATTGTCCAAGAATAGCCTCTAAGTTTGCCAAATCTGCAACATTTTGTCCTCATTACCTTGAGAAAGTCATGGGACTGAGAACAGAGGCAATACAGCTGGGAGAGGGTTCAGTAGGGAGCAGCATGTTTCATGCTGGTATAGTTTTCTACTCAAGGATGGGTGGAGAAGACATCAGCTGTGGCCTCTGATTAGCAAGAATTAGTATGAAATCCTTTTCATTCTGATACATTCTGTTATGTACTTCGGTATTGGTAAGAAAATTCATTGTGTTTTTGCCTAAAACCTGGTCCCAGTTTTTATATTATTAACTTATCTGTTAGAATATTTCCTTCTCTACTGACATTTATGAGTAGGTTTTGTTTAATCATGCTTGATTATTTTTATTGGCACAACTTAGCAAGGCCTGAGGTAGGGTTTCAACTGTGGTGACATCAATATGAAAGAATATCTTCCGTGGGAAACCTGGTCAGATATTCTCATTGTTGAGTTGGAGGTCTTAAGGTATTATTTGGAAGATCTGTACTATTACTACTACTGATTGCATGCCTTCCAAAAGATAGCTTCATTTGCTTCTTTTATCTCTTGAAATGTTATAGGCTGATTTAGTAGCTGTCTATGTTCTTCAGAAAATTCTTTAAACTCTGAATCTTCAATGTATGTTTTCATACATTCTCAAAATGATTTTGTCTGACATATTTTATCTTCTTCCATTTCCAGTAAACTTAACTGTTGCTTAACTCTGTTTAATTCTCCCAATACTTGTTTTGAATTTGTTTTGTGATTTTTTTCTAATACTTATATTTTTTCTTCCAATTGTGATTTCCATCTGTTTTTTTTTATTTGCTGCAAACTTTATAAAAATTCCCCTCATATAAGCTTTAATTATCTCCATATGGGAAGGAACAGAAAGAATGTATCCATATCCATTTATGAGTGCTACATATGACATTTCCATGTTCAGCAGTAGTTTGCACCAAACCTGAATTTGCTGGCCGGCTAAAGCATCACAGCCTGCTGTCCTTGCAATCTTCATGAAGACATCTTGGAAATATCTGTCTGTCCACTGACGGAAACAGGATGTTAGCATAGTTAAGTATTGGATCTAATCCAACAGACCTATTCTTATCTTCTTACATAACCTTGTTGTAAGAAATGGGTGCCATTCCACAAACTATAAATTTCATGCCCTGTATGCTTTTTTTTTTTTTAAAAAAAGGTTTGCTAGCCCTTTGTTTGCCTTCCCAAAGCACACCACTAATTCCAGAGGCCTCTTATCTTATTTTTTAGGAATTCCAGTTGCTGTCTCGTCCAATAGCATTGACTGTGAATTAGATCCTACAATACTTGACCTAACATTTCCAAGGTCATCTACTCCATCCTATAACGTTCATCGTGCTTAGCCTGAAACCTGAAGCTTTGGTTTCTAATAGCATTACCAGAAGTCTTGGCTTTGTGCAAGAAAATATAATGGGCCAAGGGATGGCCAATACCATCTGTAGCAAGATACAAAACTGTCCCAAACCCCACAGACGTTGCTTATGGCTGCTCCCACTGCAGTCCACAGAGGTGGGGGCAAGGTGGAGAAAAAAGTGATTTTTTTTTGCCTTGGAACTGTGAACTGAGAGTAGGACCTTATAATTTCATTTATCACTGAATTATTTAGAATGCACGTCCATCAACTCCAGGGGATGCGCAAGACGATCTGTTTTCTCTTTAAAGCAAAACTCTAAATCATCACAAGAGCACAGATAATGAACACAAAACAGCAAACAATTTTAAGGCAAACACGATCAGCAAGATTCATAGGTTTTGATCTTAAATACTTATTTTTAAGTCGTTTCCTGCTCAGCACACTAAGCAAGTGTTCAAGGAACATCCCTGTATATTAAATATACACAACCAATAATTAAAGCTATTCATCAATGAACTCTCTGTCTGCCATGCTGTTTTATCTGGTTCATTTCAGTCTTGCATGGGAAACGTTTCCAATGGAAAGTGTCCCTCTTCCTTTAGAGGCATTGTTAATAAACCACCCACCCCAATTCTGGTCTTCACAGTAGAATCACAGCATACCAGCAGTTTGTATTAGTACAAGTTTCAGTCCTGACAAACATAAACCCTTGTGAAGGTGACTGTGTCCAGACAGCAGTGCTGCTGTGGGCTTGTGGGAAGAAGTAAAGATGTGAAAAGCAATATCGGTGGTACAAAAAGTGAGAAAAATAGTATCAGCCCTTCAAGGTAGACCAGGCTAGGGAACCAAAGTCATGCAGGCCAATCCTACTTTTATGATAAGGTCAAAGTGGCAGAATCTTGCAGGTCTGAATGTGCTTCCCCATCCCTCCCTCTGTCTTCGCAAGAACTAGGGAGGGGCTTGTCTGAGACGCTTTCTTGGGTTACAGCTCTGGCCTGGACTCAGGTTTCTTTTATCTGTCCATTGTCTTTGTTGCGGCTCTTCCTCCTGTTCCTCAAGGCTCTTCCTTCTTTCCATTACAAGTATTTTCCTGATATTTCACTTTAAGAATATTAAGAGGTCTGAATGGAGTGTCAGTTAGGTCTCCTGGTGTCTTTGATTCCTTGGCTGGAGAAGTTTGCTCATGTCTTGATGTGCAGCTGAGAAGAGTGTTGTGAGCTTCCATGGACACAGAACTGGGCTGGGGTTAAAGAGAGGTTGGCTGATATTTTGGTTCAGACCTGGCAGGGTTTAAATCCCATATTGTGCTTTATCTATGTTTGTTCGCCACCCAGAGTTATTGAGTAAGATGGGTGACCATGTAAATTTGCTAAATAAAATAAACTCAACTCTAGGAATGGCCAAAAGGGATGGAAATGGGTTAATTCAGTGGGAATTAACCCACCTTTCTCTTGGTTACTGAATTAACCCATTTTCAGTAAAACCTGACTCGCTGGCTTGTGGCTGCAGAAGGTACCAAGAACAGAAGAAACGCAAGGAAATAAACTAAGGCGAGGATAGTTGCAACAACTATCTAGATCTTTAACTAAGTGGAGCGTGTTGTGTGAAGGCAACTCAAATGCCTTTGCTGCCCTATGCAAACCCCTCTATCCCCTGCTCTGGTTATGACACCCTTACTGAGTTCATGTTTTTCCAAGGGAAGAGGCTTTTTTTGAAAAGAAGGCAACACAGGGCAGTATCTGCAGATGGTTCACCAAGCAGCTTAAAGAGGCCTTCAGGTGTTACATTTATTCTCCCACTTGAAGTTTGGGGAGTGGGGGGTGGCAGAGGGCTGTTCCTTCTGCTGCTGCCCCTCCCTCCCTCCCTCCCAGCTCGACCGCAAGATTTAATATGTGAGCTAAGATCTATTTCATGGCAACATGGGGCTTTGTCTGTAGTTGCATCTGCTCCATTATATTAGGGGAGAGTGAAGTGTTTTGAGACTAATTGCACAGAAAATGGTGATGGGCTCACTCTGTAATTGACTTAATGAAGTTTGTGTGGAACTTCTGGTAATAGGCTCCCTGTTGAGCCCATTGTGGTGGGAAGCCAGCAAGTTAAAGAGGTAACATGGCTAAAAGGGATCCAAGGAGAGGCAATGAAGGAAAAAATGTTGGTGTCGGCAGGATGTGCTTCGAGGACGAGTCTGTGTGGTTTGAGAGCAACGCATGGAAGTGGCTCGTGGTTGTCTTTCTTCGGGAGATTGTGATGACTCCCCAGTCTAGGCTACAGCTGAAGAATCTCCTGATCACCTCCCACCCATGTCCTAGCAAGATCCAACCTTGCTTAACCTTTTGAGATTAACCAAGGTTGGCTAGGTTTATTTGTTTATTTGTTTGATCTATAAACTGCCTCAATCCAAGCAATTCTAATCTAGTCTGATTGATTGATTATGTCTTTCAAGTTGTTGTCAACTTAGCGACCGCATAGATAGTTTCTCCATGACGATCTATCCCTAAACTGGTCCTTCAGCTTTTCCAATGTTTTACCCATTGCTGCGGAACTGAGTCCATCCCCCTTGCTGCTGGTTGTCCTCTTCTTCTCTTCCTTCCACCTTTCCCAGCATCAGAGCCTTCTCCAGAGAGCTGGGTCTTCGCAAAATGTGTCCAAAGTAGGATAATTTGAGCTTGGTCATGTGTGCCTTGAGTGAGAATGCTGGGCTAATTTGTTTCATGATCCACTGGTTTTTTTTTTTTTTTGGCTGTCCACAGTAAATCAAATAAGTAAATAAAAAGTAGAAAACTAAGAAACAAACTAAGTTATATGTAAATCCATGTGTGTGCGTGTGTATGTGTTTGTGTGTATGAATAATAACCTAATTGTTTTGCCTCCTCCTTCAAGGAACAGACTTTTTAAATTTTTATTTAAGAAAAGTTTCCATTTAAATTTCAGATTTGAAGTCAGCTCAAAACCATGGTTTATTCAGGTAACCCAGTTCCCTGTGGGCTTATGTCATACAGAAGTGCAAACAGATCTTATGAACCAGGCTGGTGCAACAGGAGTCCGTTCTGGGTCTGTGCAATTTACACATTTTATAAATATATATGCATTTCTTTAATGTTAAAATGATGCAAGAACAACCAACTCTTTAAGGAATATTGGTCAGCTTTAAGATATTACTTGTCTCTTTTGTGGGAGAGGGAAGACGAATATATTAATGTTGGTTAATAGTTGATGCTATTAACAGGAATATTTTTGAATGTGAAAATAACAGAATAAATAATTTTAATGAAGTTCTGCTAGGGCCTCATGTATGGGACACTTTCAGGTTGACTGAATCATTTTAAAGTTAATGTCAAATAAGAGGGAATTGAAAGCCCTTGAAATATCTACCCAGGAAGAAATTCGGGCTGTTGAACTTGATTAAAAAATAAACAGACAGAGAACTGGTAAAAAAGGGAGGGGTAATAATGTGTATGCCAGAGAGCTTAAAATCAAATTCCCTCCCTTTTATTTTCTTAATAAAAGAAAATGTCCAAAGATATTTGCTACCTAGTCCTGAGACCTGTAGAATGGCAAAATTAAGTTGACTGCAAGCTTTTGATTGATTAACAAGATTTTCCCACCAATTAACTGCCCAGTTGCCCTATAACATGCAGGCACATTATTTTTTTAATGTAAACACTTTTTAAAAAAGCTATGGAGTATAAGGCATTGCCACTGCTGTTTTTGAACCTTGCTCTTTGCAGTGATGAAACCCATCACTTTCTGGGTTATTGCATTAACTGCTTTATCACTGTTATTGTCCATTCTCCTGCAAATCTGTCTGCCTTAATCTCCTGCACATTGGTGGTGCATGGATTGTTTGCAGTTCTACCATCTCCAGCTGCCTGAGAGCTTCCTGATCCCCAACTCCTTCTCTTATTTCCTCTCCTGTTTTGCTTCTCTTTCAGGACTGATGCCAGATTCAACTTCTCTCCCATGAGATATTGGGAGGTTCAAAAGGGTCATACTTTACAAGGCAACTTGTGTTGCACACCGTGGGCTTTCCATTTTACCCAAGCCCCTTAATTTCTCCTGCAAAGCAAATATTGTGTCCATCAATCACTTCACAACTTGACAAGTGAAGCCCAGGCATAGGGAGAGGTTCTCCTTCTTTTAAAGCAGTGTGGAGTTCAGGACTGGAATTGCAGGCAGCCTTCAGAGTAGTGTTTGGCCTCTGGATAGGAGATTGGAGCGAGGATCTGTAATGGGAAGAAGGAATAACCTTGAGGAAGAGCCACCAACAAGATTGCAAAGTTCTGTTACTGTAACCTTATAATAAGGGTAGTATTAGCATCACTGAAGCAATGAGCATGAAACTGAGCAAATGCAGGGAGGCAGTGAAGGACAGGAAGGCCTGGTGCAATATGGTTCATGGGGTCATGAAGAGTCGGACATGACTTAACGACTGAACAACAACATTAGCATGCATGACTTTGGTTTCCTAGTCTGTCTACCTTGAAGGGCTGACATGAATTTTGCAAGTCTCAATGCGCTTCCCCCCTCCCTCCCTTTCTTTTCGTGAGAACTAGGGAGGGTCTTGTCTGAGACACTTACTCAGATTACAGTTCTGCTCTGGATTCAGATTTCTTTTATCTGACCGTTGTCTCGGTTGCAGCTCTTCCTCCTGTCCTCAAGGTTATTCCTTCTTCCATTACAGGAGCTGAGCCATTTAAGCAGGCAGCAGTTTGAAGCAAGTTTGTGAAAGTAGGAAGTAGAGAAAGTAGAGATCATCATCGCCAGGATGGGTGGAAAGAGATGAAAACATTTCTTAAAGACAAAAGCAAGGCTTTGTGAACGTGCTGCGTCGCTAGGATGACTCAACCTAGCCATGAAATGATTAGTTCCATTTCAAAGCTGTTCAGTTTGCCACCCTTTATTTTCCTGTCTCAGAAAACATGATCCGTAGGTGGGTGGGAGGCTGCGTGTGTGTAGATTTTGCACACAGAGAAGTCATCGGTCTGGACTGCTTGCTTATTTATCTGATTGTTGAGAGGGACCTTGAGTGGAAAGCAAATAAAAAAGCAACTCAGGGCCAGGCGGTGGGTGAGTCCTAGGTTTGAAGAAAAGCTGGGTTTGCAGATGGAGCGATGGATCAACTGGGGGTTTACAGGAGCTCCTGAAGTTCCACATTTGTTAAGCATCCCTGGGCTATGGTGAAAAAAAGTTATGTGGAACACGTGTGTGTGTGTGTGTGTGTGTGTGTGTGTGTGTGTGTATCTCAAAAGGCAGAACTCCGATTGCACTGTTGTAGCTCCCAACTTGGCTTTCTTGAGCCTATCCTGTAGACACCCCTGGTGTGAATTGTCTGCTATGGGGTGTGTGTGTGTGTCTGTCTGTCTGTGACTACAGTCCAGCTTCAGGAAGGGGCACTTTTCAAAGCTTCAGTGCAGCTGGAGATCCAGACAAGGAAAGCTGCTTGACTTTGAAGTAGGAAAATAAGCAACTCTTCCATTCGACAAAATCGACTTCTTGGCTGGATTCGTGTCCTGCTCCTTCCTGACCACGTAGCAGCCACCAAAACCGGCTCCACTGAGCAGTAGGCACGTGCTTTGCTCACGAAGCCAGCCAACCAGCCGGCCGATCAGCCAAGCCCTCTTGCAGGATACTCTATTCCATTCATCATCACTCTTGGTTCCCTTCTTCTCCACCCCAGTTCACTGTTTTGTCCTCTCCGGCAAACCTCCTTCATCAAAGCGCGCTGCCTTGCAGTTGCCTCTTTTTAATTTTCCAAAAGGAAATAATACCTTGAACTTCTGCAGACCCGTCATCTTGTTGGGGGGGGGGGGGCAACTGCCACTCTTCTTCATGTCTGGTTCCCACGGGGTGCCTTTGCAAGGAGAGAAAATTTAAAAAGGTGAGGCTGGATTCCCACCTCACTATTCAGGTAGCAGCGGAGGGCTTCGCCGAGCGCCATGCAGCTTATATTTTGTCTTCCCACAAATCTCCAAGCATAAGCCCTGGATTAGTTTTCAACACGAGTGCAACTCAAAACAAACTTTCTTTTTCAAGGCGCTCTTTGCGTCGGGCCCGGTAATGCTTTACATCTTTAGAAACTTGACAGCTCTTGCAGCCGAGGCCCTCAGTGGACATTTCTGATCTCAGCCTGCATCTCTGTTCTGCCTTTTCCAATGTGGACTTAATCTGTCACTGTTTATTAAATAAAACCAGCATGAATAGCAGCCGATCGCCTCTCGGGACGCGCTCCTGTTGCTGGGGCTGGAGGAAGCCTGAATTGGGCCCTCTTGTGCTTCCTGAATTTTCTTCACTCAAGATTTTTAGTCAGGGAGTCCCACAAGGTCAAAAAAGTCAAGATGGCAGCAGTGATGGGGTGAAAAAACTCTGCCAGCTTTTTTTAAAAATGTGCATCACACGTGCCGTAACATTCACTGAATTTTCCCCTCCAAGCCTGGGTGTCTGCGGGTCAAAAAAGTCAATTCAAAGTCTTGCCCCCTTTTCTACATGTATTGCATTTACACGTGTCACCATCTTGACTTTTTTGACCACCCCCTGAGGATACCCCTGCAGCCTTGGAGGAGAAATTCAAGGACGGATTTGCTCTTTCATGCCTCTACCAGCCCCCAAATGAGGCTCTTTCTGATACTCAAGTTTGAATGGCTCAAAACAGGGCAGAATATGAAGGAACTGGCAAATATAGACAACCATACACCCTGTGTGTGTGCATACGTGTATAGTTGTCTATGTTTTCCAATTCCTCGGATGCTCTGCATCATTTCAGATTTCTGTGAAATGTAAATTCACTTTTAAAACATGAGTTGGATTCAGACTACAATGATTGCACTTCAGTGATCAAGTTGTTAGCATAACTAGATTTCTGATTTTACTGCTGCGTATTGCCGAGTAAACGTGCACAGCAACACAGCTTCATTCCAGGCCCAGTGTAATGTGTTTTTCATTACAAGCGGTTTGTTTTGTTTTGCAAACCCTCCAAAATGTGAGATCTTTTGGAATATCCCTGGGAACAGAGTTTTTCATTTTGGCTTCAGTATTGGCACTTCCCGTGATCCGATCAAGAACCGAAACCTAATATGCGGCTTAATTTGAACACGGCCTTTTGCTTTAGAAATACTCTAGATAACACTTATTCATACTCTCCGCCCTGCTAGTCTTGAAATAAGGCCAGAGAAAGAGAGAGAGAGAGAGACAGAGAAGAGCCCTTGCTGAAATGAGCTAAATTTGGAGACCTCAGTCACTCATGTGTTTGCCATAACAAGCAAAACAGAAAACACGTGAGCATTAGCCTTTGACTACATTTGCAAGACCCATCTTGGGGCATTTCTATGAATCTCAAGGGATGCTTTTTTTAAAAAAACAAATGCAGTTGTCTTTGAAACCACGTATGATTGACAGCTATCCCTTTGACTTTCATCCTCTGGCATTTTGCCTCTCTGAGGGTATATCAGACTAAGCCATCCTGTCGTGTGTGAGCATGTCTGTCACTGATGACTTTCTTAGGGTGGCACCGGGGTGAATTAAAACAAAACAAAAGCATAGGAGGAAATAAAATGCATCCAGTGTGTGCGCGTGATGGGTGCACAAACCGTTCCGTTGTGGGGCAAATGCTCAGGGTTACTTTATTTGATCCAGCCACTGAATAAAGCATGATTAACTCTTCAATACATAAACATATATTTAAATAAACATACAAATAAATAAATGTAATGGAGTACATTATCTGGGGTATAGAAATTAATACAGATTGATTGATTGATTGATTGATTGATTGATTGATTGATTGATTGATTGATGGAGTGCTATCGGGTCACTTTCAACTCCAAGTGACTACAGAGGTAGATTTTCTCCATGATGATCTGTCCCTAACCTGTCCTTCAGGTCTTCCAATGGCATATCTTTCGCCACTGTAACTGAGTCCATCCCCCCTGGTGCTGGTCATCCTTTTCTTCTCTTCCTTCCAGATAAATACAGAAGAAAGATTTAAAGGCTCCCGATTCTGTCCCATGACAGTGATAAACCACAAATCTTATAAGAAGCCCCCATTTAAAAAATACGACAATGGTCAACAGTGAAGTGATCTGAAGGGGCGTCAGATGTATTTTCCCACCATCATCTTATAAGGTTTCGGGGGGGCTGGGGAAAAAAGAGTGACGGCAAAAACTGGCAGGGAAGGAGACATTCACGAGTTGGAAAAGGAGGCAAACCGCATGGCTATAAGATCCTATCAGGGTCATATCCAATTGCATACATCTGTAATAGAGGTTTTTTGCCCCCTTCCCATTACAGAATTGCCTTTATCGCAGCTTTTATGGTGTCTTGCTTCCATCGCATTTTCTGCCCCTCGGTCTGCCTTATCTTACTGGAACACAGCCTGGGACAAGAGGGGAATTTTGCTCGACAGCTTCAGAGATGGTTTCTGCTGTTGCAAAAGGTTGCTAGATCAGTGGGCTCTGGGTGGGGGATTTTCTCAGGAGCCCTATATTCCCTTTCTCTCTCTTGCATGTTTTTTCTCCCCCTGACCTGTGTGAAGAAGGGGCACTGTCTCCAGTTCTCTCTTCCCTTTAATTTTTAGGAGGTTAGGAGAGGACGCAGCATCTTTGTTTTCTATAGGATGAGGGGTAGGACCTCTGCTGAATTTTTGAAAGTTATATTGGTGGGACTTGGTTTGGATTCCCAGAATCATCCCACGGCCTGGCCCTTAGATCCCTATAAAGCAGTGTTTCTCAACCTTGGCAACTTGAAGATGTGTGGACTTCAACTCCCAGAATTCCCCAGCCAGCATGGCTGGCTAGGGAATTCTGGGAGTTGAAGTCCACACATCTTCAAGCCGCCAAGGTTGAGAAACACTGTTATAGAGTATGTGCAAACGTTAGGAAATGTTCTCTCCTTCATCCTTCCAAATAGTGCTCCAGTTTGGGTTGGAGACCTAGGCAGGGGTCCAATGAATGCTAAGAGTCCCAGTTGGATGCCCAAATTTAGCCAATGGTCTTCTGAAAGAGTAGCTTCAGTCATTCCCACTAAGACAAAAGATGAGGTTTGGCTTCCTGAAGGCTTCCACCAAGGTCCTCTCCTCATAACCCACCACTGGGTTGAAGGTCTTTTCTGGAGTCAGCAGAAAACCCTTCTGGCTTGAAACAGGCTGTGCCCCGGCGGATCTCTGTCCTGCCTCACTCCTGTTCACCTGCCTGTTTCCTGACTTGCACCAAGGATACACCTAATGTTCTGCTCATCTTGAAGTTGCCTTTGGACAGTGCTGGAATAAAGGGGAAAACCCTTGTTTGTGCCCTTGGTGCTTCAGTCTGTAGGAAAGGGTAGGACTTCCCTCTGTTGCCTAGGCAAAAGATTTGGCGCGCCCTCCGCCAATTCCTCCTCTTCCAGAGCTCCTCGCTGTGTGTCCTCCTGGGAGTTGTCTTCTACCTTTCCTTCTCATCCCTGGCAGGATTGTTTCATTCTTAATCACCACCGTCCTGTGAAACATTGCCCCGTCAACCCCTGGGAGCGGCCATGCTCAGCCGAGCATGAACTGGGGAACCCTCCAGCTGTTCTAAAAGACGCAGGGAGGGGAGACATGTTCCTCTTTGTCTGGGGAAAGAGAGAGAGGAAAAGAAGAGAAAATTAAGGGGGGAGGAGGGAAGAGCTTGTAGGATGGAGGATAACTTCTTTGTTTATTGACAAGCCTGCAGCTGAGGAAGAAAATAAGGGTCAAGTCCACACCCAGGCCTGTGGCCTTGTTAAGCCATCCGGTGTTGTCAATCTTTGTCTGCTTCTGATCTGGTTTCTGCAAGCAGTTTTAGTCTTACAGTTGCATCAAGGCAGTGTGGGATCTGGTTGCATTTGCACGTTGCTCTGAGCTGAGGTTCGTTTGTGTTTTCTTGAACGATCCACCATTTGGCTGAATTTGCACAACACTAAGCTGTAAACCCTGGTTGATTGAACTGCAGTATCTGGGTTTGAACAGCCTGGTACGCCACCAAAAACCAAATCACATTATGGTTTACCACATTGTTTCTCCAACCTTGGCAACTTTAAGACGTGTGGACTTCAACTCCCAGAATTCTGTGTGAAACTGAACTGTGTCCTTGCCCCACAGGGTAAGGCGAGCTGTTGCAAAACTACAGGAAAGGAAGGGGTTGAAATGAAATGGACAGGGCCAAAATCAACAAACAAAAGAGAGGGAAGTATTTGGAAAGACACACGTCATGGTTGTACTCTTCCAAGAGCTGGCAAAGGCTCAATTTTTCAGCCTATGTGGGATTGTCAACCCAGGGTTGCCACAGGCTAATGGGGTCATGGATCATGGCAGACCATATTCTTTGGATGAGAAAGGTCTTGGGTTCAATCTGTTGCATAAACAGGCAGGGCTGGAAAAACCCTTCTCTTGAATCCCAGGAGGTCACTGCTCATTCGGGTTGATAGTACAGAGAGTGTAAGTCAAAAGGCATCTCCTTATATTCCTAAATCACCACCTTCAGCTGAATGATTTAATCCGTTAGACCAGAGCAAAATATTTGTTTCCCTCAACTGTGAGAGTCTTCAAAGCATTTGGGTAGGAATTTTAGACAGATTTTTTTTTCTTCTTTCTCCTGCTCCCTGGCTTTCTTGAACCTTCTCAAGATATCTCACCTTGCACCTGGAAACACCTGTGTGTCACCAAGCACATGCTTTTGCACATGTTTTTGAATCAAGGGGCATTTAGCCTGGGAATGGCATGCCAGAAGTCACACTCCCTCAAAAGGGCAAGTCCAGGACACAAAAATGTGCATTTGGTTCAACCTTTTTCATGTTTTCATCCCTCCCCAATCCATATTGTTTAATCATTCCTGCTGCAGCACAATTTGAGGATGGGTTTTGGAAGGGATCTGAGGCTACATATACATCCTGTGCCATCTTTGCCATTGAATCAAAGCAACGATTATTCCCAATGTCTACAATATAGAAAAACCTTCTCTTTTGCCCAGCACAGTTGAGAACATTTCGCTAAGGCTTTCATCCACCCTCTAGAGTTGGGAGGACACAGACACCGCCCACTTCCCATGAGTTCTCAAACTCTGCAGGCCGTGCCTGCTAAGACTGTCCTGTCCTTCTCCCAGGTCTCAAGTTCTAAAAGGAAACATTCTTCAGAGTCTGCTTCCAGCTCCATCGCCAAAGTGAATTGGCCACCACAGCATGTGGCTGCCAGGCAGTCATGCATTGCCTCCCTCCTCTCAAGCTGGAGGCCAGGCGTCCGGCGCCTTGAACTAAATGGTTGACTAGTCGCCTACTGCACCTTCCCACAGGTGCAAAGTGGCCATGGACATGTGCTTCCTTTGGCACAAGGAGTAGGGAACATCCGGGAGAATGCTGCAACTGGGAGCCCTGTGGTGCCAGTCTCCATAGCAACCAAGGGAATGTGTGACAACATTGCACGGCAACAGAGCACTGCTCCTGACTGGGATATGGCAGTGGTTGATTTCCCGTACTGGAAATCTTAATTTCCTTTGGTCTTCCTAACCATTGTTGATGGGGCCCTTTCTCCTTCTCATCTCCGTCTCCCCCAGCAGACCATATATTCTGTTCTCTAGGCTTCCAGCCATCAAACAGTGCCTTCTGATTCACAAAAGAATGATTGGAAGAGGTGTGCCTTGAACCCTTCCCATGAGTAGACTTTCTTGATAAATGCCTTTTCCAGAAGTAAACTGCAGAAAATACTAAACCATGAACTAAACAGTCACATCTCCGTCTAGAGGGTTTTGTGAGTCCAGCCTGTATTGTTAGTTTATGGTCCTGTGTATCATGCAAATCCAGACAACTGGGTTAGTTGTTTCAGTTAGCCAGAGATCAACATGTGCCCTTGGTATGTCCTCAACAGAGTTGTCTTCTGAGAAAGAATTGGCTCAGCTCCAAATGGTCTATTGGTGAAGAAGTCCTTCAAGGAAACTCTATAAAGGTGTCTCCTGAGAATCTCCTGGATGGACCCTTTGATGTGTGAGAATCTACCAGGTGATTAGAAGGAAGCCTCCTTGAGATGAGTATGTATAAGGATGAGCAAATTAGTTGCTGTAACTGAGCCTTCTGACATTCTGGCCATAACATTCTCCAGGTCAAGGTGGCTCCAATAACGTTTGAGACTGTCAGGTAATTCTTCTTTGCATTCTCGCTTAGTCCCCGCATGAAGGATGCAAACTAAAGCTTGATTTAAAAGTTTTCACAGCCACATCATTTCAAACATGTGCCTTGTTTACCCATGTGAGAGCACCGTGTGGAACTCCTGCAGTTTTTAAAAATACATGTTTGTGATTTCTTTGGCTAACAAAGCCCCTTTTGTTTCCCTTGTGAGTCATCTTGATAAACTGAACGAAGCGAACCAGAGTGTCTCACTGGTGTGAATCTGTTAAGCCAATTAAGCCAATTGGATTTGTCCTTTGCAAATTTCATTTGCAACAAGAAAACTAAACATTTCATTAACAGACTTTCAGTGCACGCTCTCGTTTTAAAATCCTTCTGAATTAGAATAATTTTTATAATGCTTTAATGTGGTATCTGGAGATTTCAGAACAGTTAAATATTTTTTAAGCCTATTAAAAACAAATATCACACTGCTTTGCAAGCTTCCAGTTTCTTTTCCTCTTTCATTTTCTTTATTATCTTTTATTGCCAGAATTAAAAGAATGATCTGGTTCCTGCTGAGCCGTCATGTGGCTTGTTTAGCCTTGGTTCAGCATGTTGTGTGATCAGAGCCAATTGTAGTTTGCAAGCCATGGTTTATGGCATTGCATCTGTATCAACCCAACAAACTGGGTTTAATCTTAGAAGTCATGGTCTATTGAAGCCAAGGGGTAGCTTCTAGGAGAAACTTTTGCCTTGTTGGAGCACTGGAATACATTGAGAAGTCAGTCCAGCAAGGTTTCCCCCACTCCTCAGCTTCATGGCATGGAGGGTGGTTTTGTATCTCCGAGGACCTTCCACCTGATATTATAAAGAATGCCCTTGGAAGTAGACAGGGACCTATTGATGGATTTCCCTCTTCAAGAATGGAGCTCTTACTCCTTTTGTAGGAGATGCAATGGAGCTGGGCGATTTTCCCAAGGGACATTGGATTGCAGCCCAAATGTCTTAAAAACAGTTGATGAAAGGAGATGTTTATTATTGACCTGAACATTACAGACATGGACATTCAGAGTTCTTATATGGAATTTTGCATGACTTTGAGATCTAAATAGATAACTGATTATGGTCTAGCTGGATGCCTTTCAAGGCATTAAGGTAATCCTCAGTCTTCACAGTTGCTTCCCAGTGGCTGATACTAAATAGGGATGTGGTGGACGGGTATGAATCTGTGTATAAGAATGGTGGGATTGCTGCACGTTCTGCAAGTGTATTAAATTATTTTTAAAGGTTCAGTTGTACTACAGAGGGAAGAGGGGATGGCCTTGAAGGACAGAGGGAAGAACTGCTACCGAGGCAATGTTCAGATAAAAGGGCCTTGAGCCTGGGCCAAGAAAGTAACTTGAGAAAACATCTCAGACAAGCCCCTCCCTAGTTCACATGAAGATGGAGGGAGGGAGGGGGCAGCACATTCACACGTGCAAGTTTCTGTTACTATGGCTTTACAGTAAAAGTCCTGACCTACATAGCATTGGTTTCATACTCTAGTTTACCTTATAGGGCTGACATGTTTAAAAAGGAGAAGAGGCTATCACTGGGTATAAGATTACTGCTTACAACTTCTACTGAATGCTGGCTTCAGGCATGAAGTAGGGAAAAGTAGCTAATGTAAAATACATCCATGCATAGTGATAAACGTATGCTGTTTTAAGCAATATTCTAATCAGCGTCAGGCGCTTAAAATAATTAAAAATGCAACCACAGTTCAGGTCTATAGGATTTGCAGTTTTGGAAATGTATGCATTAGTTATATTCAGCATAATCATCCCAAATGATTTTGTCAAGTTGTTATTTAGCCGCTATTGCACTAGAATCATGTATAAGCAAAGACCTCAGAAACACAAAGGATGTATGTTAAAAATGGTTTTCAAGCTTGCAGTCTTTGAGGGTCGAAGGGAGGAATAAAATGCTGAACCTCCCATAGCCATTGGATTATGTGAAAGAGACCAAGTTTACAGGTGATTCAGTACTGCAGAATGAGGGTCTGCGGGGGGGGGGGGGTGTGTGTCAAAAAAGTCAAGGTGGTGCCACAACCAAGCCATTGAAGCCCTGCCCCCCCCCATTTTTATACACATTGTGACATACATAAACATGAAGTGGGTCTTCGATTGCATTGCTACCATCTTGACTTTTTTGACCCCTCTACACACACCCCGGAATAGTCCCCCCCCCCGCCCCAGCTACAATTACAATCCTGGAACTGTGACCTGATCATAAAAATTCACCAGCCCCGAAGAAAAACATGAAGCCCAAACTGTCTAAACATGACATATTTAACCAAGAATCTTCCATGCAATTTCATTTCACTCTCTTGGAAGTATGATTAAAACTGGGTGATGTTGGATTTAAACCAGGAGCACACTTGGAAGGCTACATTGGAAGAAAAAAACTGCTCTCAGCTAGGTGGACTGCAAGCCAATATTCACCACGCTTTGCCTCTGGCAATTTGAATGTAGTCCTACGTAAACCTCCTCTAAAGTAGGCCTGCTTGTAGAGACCTTCTGGAAAAGGCAAATCTTTCATATAACCTGTTTGAGAAGGAGTACATAGAACATGGCTGGAGCATATAGTTTAAGACAGGCGGTGTTTTAAATATTGGGAAGTCTGGATAGAGTCTTCAGGATCTGCACCTTTTAAATACAGGATTTGTTTTATGAGTAAGGATGTGTGTGTGTGTGTGTGTAAAGGTAAATCAGTGTCTCCCTTTTATCTGGGGTTTGGCTGCAACTTGGTTCCAACACATCTTGGGCGTGGGTGTTGATCTTTAAAAGAATCTCTCAGCAGATCAAATCTTAACATGGTTAATATTCAGACGGAGGTCTCTCTGGCAGGCGAGAGCTGCAGGGGTACTGACGGATGGAGGAGAACGTTTTGATCTGGGAGCATTTTATCTCTATCATTTTAACGAAGGATTATGGGAGAGAAAACAAAATGGATGGTTTCTCAATAGGAATGATGATGACGAGCTGTTCGAATGAAATTTTGGGAAGACAACCTGGCGTTACGTGCCCTGATTAAAGCCAGAGGAGAAATGGGAAAAAACAATCAATTCGTTCCTTGCAGCATTAAGAAAAATTAAATTGCTTTGTGCAGATGAAAGGCACCTCTCAGCCTTTTGACGTCTGAGACAAGGAGGCTGAAGGACGGGAAAAAGTGTGGAAGAGAGCAGCCAAAATCACCCTCAGGAGATCAGCTGGGAAGGAAGGCTAAAGACTGGATGCTTGCTGAATTTGGGGAAAGTGATTTGGAAACGGGGGGGGGGGGGGAAGTCATGGTGGATTATAAAATCATAAACACTAGGAAGAGAGAAGTGAGAGAGCAATATTTCTCATTGCATCTTGATCTCAGCTAACTGGGTGATTTCGTTGGGACCTATACAAGGGGTGAACATCTTAACTACCATGTGGACTACAGGATGGTGGCCACTGACTCCAATGGCTTCAAAATGTGGAAGACCTTGAACAACAACAGGAGGATTGGTTGAAGTTAGGAAGCTGGCTAATAGGAAATCATTCTGCCCATCTTTCCCAAGCTGGCTAAATCTGATTGACGGAAGCTTTCCAGGCCCCTGAAAAACAGCTTTTCTGCTCTCTCATCACTTCACGAGGGAAGCCAAAAAATGGCCCTATCTGGAAAATATAATGCAGAATGTAGGTAGGGTTGAGACTGTGTTCCAGCAACCTGCTAAGCCATAAATCATGGTTTCTCAATGCAATGGATGGTAACACTCTAAGCCAAACTAAACAAACCTGTAGTGCAAAGTTTGGATCTGGCCCTACTGCTCCCTTTAAGTCAGTGTTTCTCAACCTTGGCAACTTGAAGACGTGTGGACTTCAGCTCCCAGAATTCCCCAGCCAGCCATGGGTTTAAGTATATGAAGTGATGGCTTTCTGTATGAAGCCTCTTCTAAGGAGAAAGCATTGTTTCTGAGGTGGCATCTAGATTCTGGCTCCATCATCAAGACAAGTCCCCTTAGTTGATATGTTCCTCCCTAATGCTGCTCTACGATTCTTAAGCTCGACGTTGTCCTACAGCATTGCTGGAATAACTCTAACGGCATCTCTAGAATGAAAGACAGAGAGAGAGAAGGGAATCAGCCAAGCTGAGGCCTCAACACTAGAATAGGGTCAACGAGGATAAAGCCAATGAGGGTAATCAATTTACACAAATTGCCCATCAGGAACCAAGCAGGCTGAAAGAGGTTTGAAGGGCCCCGCAACCTCATGCCATCTTCATTTGCATGTTGCCCATGAGAACAGCTCATTACCCCATCACTTCTTACCCATCATAACCTCATGATTGTCGATGTCTGGAATGAGCCCATGTGGGCTCCCCAATGATTAGTGTCGCTGCGTTCTCAAACGGATTGCTGCACAATTATTGTGAGATGACAGTTGTGGGGGGAGGAGGTGATGGTGGCAGTGCGGGTGTACCAATGCAGAGGGTGAAAGAAAGGGAAGATGACCAGCATCAGTTGCTTTGCTCACCCACTTTATGTCTGTTTTGGTTACATATTGCAGTTTTTGCGTGCCTGACGGAGGGACAGAGCGCTGAACTTTCATCTCTTTGGAAAGAAAGCCAAAGTGGGGGAAATAAAGAAAGTATTTGAGCATGCATACTTCTGCGTGTATGCCCAAATGGTTTGGATCCCTTTCTCACGGATGCAAATAGAAGCCCATTGCAGTCCTGCTTAATATTAGACAATGTAATGATTGGTCCTCAGACTTATAAGCATTCAAGAAGCCATCATCTAAACAACCCACCATTGTACCCCCCTCCTCCATAGCTGGGAAAAAGCCCACTCACCACTGCACCAAAACTGTGAGAAAATGATTAGAAGGACCCCAATCCTAATATACAGTTTAGTCCTAAAGGGAAAATAGTTCATTGGCTGGAATTTTTGCAAGCCTCCTATGTTCTTCTTAATAAAACTCGCTAGTGAGGACTCTCTAAAATTCAGGGCAGGCAATCAGGACCTTCCAAGTCGTAGGCCATGAGAGATGAAACGAACTAATTCTGCCTGGTTCAGGCCTTCGCGGTGAGAAAGGGAGCTGTCCAGCAATGCCCGCATTCAGAAGGACTCCTTGCAAGGGAGCTGTCCCAGAGACGGCTTGATTATGAACAGGTCTAGGAAAGCCATTGTGAAGGTGGCTTCTGGACAGCAGAGGAAATTCTAATTATTTACCTGCCTGCCTCGTCCTTCCCAATAAATTAATGGGTTCCTGATCCAGATTGCGTTGATTGTCAGTTTTTTTGTTGCCCAAGTAAGACTCAAGAGGGGAAATCTTTTTCTAGCAAACTGTGATGATGCATTTCCTGGTTTAGATGTCAGTCTGTTAGGTGAACCCAGGCAATTGAGTGAATGCAGAAAAGCAGGGCTCAATTAACAATGACTTAGTGTGTTCGGTGAACACAGCCTGATGGCAAAATGCACCTTCTTAACACAAATATGTAGAGGGGGGAGGGAGGTATGCCTGTAGCTTGGTGTAAAGCACAGAACAGTTTTTCTGCTAAGTGCTTGCCATTTTTTGAATGCGTGCAATGAGAATGATCAATAAGCGCCCAAATTTAATAAGAGAAACTCTGCCCTGGTGGGTAACAAGGCCAGTTTCCATGCCAACCATTGATCATTGCGGACAGCTTGCCACAGAAGCCTCAGGAAAGGGGGTCCTGCCGCAACAAGCAGAGGGAGGCCGCAACTTGCACGTAATCTCTGCAAAAACTGAACGGCAATTCTTTGTGTATTGGAAGTTGCAGCAACATGCATCTCAGACCAAAGAGTCCCCAAGTTTAGATTCACCAGAAAGTCCTTTATATCTGCGAATGTATGTAAAAATAGGCAACTGATGAAGATGTAGTTGCTAATTTTGGAAGACTGTCTGTTGGCTGCAATTCCACCTACGGGAAAAAGAAGCTAGGTTTGCAAAGCGCGCTCTTACACCCTGTTTTAGCTCCAGGTGTTGTACAAATTCAGTCTGTTGGTGGAAAATATGGTTCAAGTGTCATTTGCCATTGATGTGCACAGATAACTGACTAAGCCATGACTTAGAAAGCTATGGATGAGTGTCCTGTGTTGCACACCTGGGGTGCCTATATTTAGGGCAAATGATGACACCTGTGACTTACGCACGTGCGTCAGATGTTGGTGCCCAAATACACAAGGGTGGGATGTGCGCAATGATGACATTGCATATGTGTCATCATTCGGGCATCATTGCAGTTTCCTGCAGGCACCACTGTCTGCACCAGGGCTGGACTACTTGGACCTCAAGGGTTCACGGGATCAGATGCTCCTCCAAGAAAGGAGGAAGAATCCCCCAGAAAACCAACAAAGCAGTGAAGTTATTCTCAACAATATGGATGTTCCTAACCAGGTTCTTGTGACGTTTTTACTCCTGCCTGTTCTTGAACTTGAAAAAGTAGCTGAATCTACCTACCTGTTCATCTATACATGAACAGCCTCCAAATAAAATGGATTCAATCCCTAAATTCTCCCAGATTTAATGAATGGGATTGCACCCAATCTGGGGGGTTCTAGATCTGTTATGACCCCCCTCCCCTGGGATCAGCCTTTCATCCAATTCAAGGTAGTGTTAATAGTGACTGTTGACTCTTCACCGATTCCCTGGATAATTAGATGAAGTTGGCATCTGGATAAAGCTGTGTGAAAGTAAATATTTCTCTGGGAACGATGGCTGTTATAGTATGGTTATGGAAAATGTTAAACGCACACCCTGCATCAAGAGTGGGCAGCTATACTAAATCTAATCAATACATGAATGATGAAACAACTGGCTGCGAGGGCTCCTCCTGGCGTGGCTCAAAACCCACATTTTATTCTGGAGCCCTGGATAATTAATTCCTGCTCGTTCCTAATTCCTTCTGCCTTGTTTTGGGGCAGGCTTGTATCTCTTCTTTCCCATCCCCTTGCTTCTCATCCATCTTCGCAGGTTTGCACCCCGCACCTTGATGCGTCCAGCGGTTCAGTCTCCACATTTTCCTCTTGTGTTTTCCCTCTAACTCTTCCTGGCTTCCAACTGCCACCAGACCTCATCAGGATGGCCAAATGGCCGGGACCGCCCCCCCCCCCCCCATTCCCCTTTCTGTCCAAATGCTTTATTTTTCTCTCGGACCATTATGGCTCTGCTTATAATCCTGCGCCGTAGCTCCTGCGGAGAGTCATCTGGCCGCCCTAAAAATCGTGTGGGCAGCTGGCTAGGAATTATCGGACCAGTTGGGCCGTGATGGGAGACAGCAGTGAGCAATGCAAATTTAAATATATGCAGTTCCTTTGGAAAAGTTGTCACGTGCCTTGCCGGGCTTTGACTCGGCATGTCGTGTTAAAGTCGCTGGCGGCGCTGAGCTGCTTCCAAGGGCCGATTCAGACGTGAGTCAAACTCGGAGGCGAGCCGCCCTCTCGGATGCTTCTGCTGGACGCGGCTGCCAATCCAGGGGAGGGCAGCGGAGAGGCCTGGTGGGCGGGGCTTGAGGAGGGCGGGGCCGGCGCTGGCCGAGAAGGGAGAAGTGCTCGGACGGCCCGTGGGAGGATGGAAGCGGCGCTCGCCCGCCTGGGCAGAAGCGCTGGCGGCGTCTGTACTCCGTTACACTAGATTAAAACGTGTCAGGGAGGGAGGGAAAGGGAAGGAAAGGAAGGACAGAGGGAAAGGGAAGAAGGGAAAAGGGAAGGGGAAGGAAGAACGGACGGACGTTCGTTTGGTGGAGGGAAAAGAGGAAAAAGAAACGGAGGTGGAAGGACCGTAGACTGCGGGCCTTTGGGGTCGAAGAGCCAGTCTCTTCTATCCCCCGCCCCGCTTTCTTCCTCGGGCCCTGCATCTTTGGCTTCCCCCGGACCGCGCAGCAAGCCTCCCGCCAGACGCGAGTCGCTCCCTTGGCCGCCTTGGAACCAGGCAAAAAAGGGTGGGAGAGAACCGCGGGGGCGGATCTGGGGGGGCTCCTCCGGCCTTGCCTCCCCCCTCCTCTGCGGGCCAAGGAGAAAGAAGGGGGCGGCGTGGGGAAGCGCTCCCCGCCCCGCTCCCTCCCCCGGCCGAGCGCCGAGCACAAAAGCCCAGCGGGGTGGGCGGCTGGCCCGGCAGAGGCGCGCCCATTGGCAAGCGGACGGCGGAGGAGCGCTGGCCCGGCGCTCCCAGCGGGGCGCCTTTCGGCACCTCCAGACGCGAGCGGCCGCCTTTGAAACCGCCGCGCCTTTGAGGAAGCGGGGCAGCGGCGGGGGGGGGGGGGGGCGGAGGCGGCAGGGCTTGCGCCCCCTCCCCAGCCAGCGAGGCGTTGTGACGCTCGGAGGGTTTGGGCCGAGCGCCGGAGGGTCAGAAGGCGAGCTCCGACGTCGCCCCAACACGCGTTCCCAAGCGTTCCTGGCGCGCGCCCTCCGGTCCTAGGAGCTTTGCGCATACACATGCGAAGATCGGGTGGGTGCCTTTTGGCGCGGGAGGGGGAGATCAAATGCAATCCACAAAAGGCAGGGCAGGTAGAGACTAGAAGCGGAGCCAGGGGTCCCCTAGTCGAAGGATCGGAGAAAAAAAATCAGTCGAAATGTGTGTGTGGGGGGGATTCAGAGAGGGGGTCTGCCGGGGTCCCCTTGTCCCTCCCCCTTAGATTCCCCTCTGGCTTTCTCTCCCTGCATCGTTTTAAGGGGAGGAGGAAGCAACGTGGGAGAATAGCCGCTCGAGGGGCGGGGGGGGGGGGGCGCCAGTGTTGTCGACCAGCTCTTTGCCTCCCCGCCTGCTCCGAGGCGTTTTCTGTGGAGAAGCAAAGGGCCTTGGAGGGAACGGGCGCAAATCGCAGCAGCTCCAGATCGCACCAAGCTCTGAGACTGCGAGCCATCCGAGTGACACCCCCACTCCAGTCCAGAAGGGACTCCCCCCGGGTGTCCGGGTTTATGTTTCTGAAACCTGTTTTTTAAAGAATTATCTTTTTGGGAAACCCCCCTCCCCAAAATATGTGCTTAAATCTTGTGTCGGTGCAAAGTTCTGATCATTAAAATCTGGTGGGGGTGGGGGAAAAACAGAGAGAGCTCCTCCCCTTCCCATGGATCCAGTGAAAGTGGAATAAAAATAGCTGTCCGTCCGTCTGTCTGTATGTGTGTGTATAAATAACAGCTTGGGATAGCTTCAGCAACAAACAACAGCTGCTGTTATTTTTGCTGTAAGCTTCCAAGCTAATAATAAGAATAATACAGGGTTTAATATTACAGAACGTAACAGTTTCTGCTCCTTTGTTTGGAGCAGATAAAACGCCACCCTTCCTATTACATTTTCATTTGCAGAAGAGTCGGGTGCGTCTCCAGACACCTTTGGGGTTTCCTACCAGAATCCCAAATCTTAAAAGTCCCAGTCTGGGTTGGATGAAGGGGACCCTTTTCATTTCTGGATCCGCTTTTGAGGGAAGGGCCGGGGGTCTTCCCCCTCAGCCCCATGGAGAAGATGGACCCTTTCCCCGTTATGTCTGGGCAGAAGGGAGGAAGGAAAAGAGACCAGAGAGGAGGAAAAACCAGGCCGAACACAGATGAAAAAGAAAGCAAAACGGAGGAGAAGGGGGAAAGAAAAGGGGGGAAATGCAAGGGAGGAAATCAAACGTTGGATAGAATTGGGGAAGGAACAGGAAGAGAAAGAAGGAAAGTGAGCTGGAAGGACGGGAGGAAAGGAAGAAAAAAAAGAACAGGGGAGAAAAGGGAAGGGGAAAGATGATTGGGGTCTGCTCAATCAGGGGAACAGAAAAGGAAAGAAAGGGGGGAGGGCCGCGTCCATTTAAAAAAGAAATCAAGGCCGCGAAAGGGAGCAGACTGACCCAGCAGCGGACGAGAGGAGACCCAGCGCCAATTCCCGTTTCTTCCGGACTAAACGCGGTTTTTGGCTGCTCGGCAAAACTCGGACTTCCGAGCCCGGATTTAGCGGCGCATCCGAGCTCCGAGTCTTTACCCCCGGCTGCGTCGGGGGCGCGCCAAGCAGCGACCGCGCGCGTCCTGAACTCCCCAATAAGTCGAATTCCTCCCTTTTTCGTCCCCTCCAGGCGACTGGCCGGTTGAAGCCTTTCCCAGCCTGGTGCCCCCAGATACTTTAGACTAAAATTCCATGCGGGATGTTGGGGATGATGGGAGCTGTATTCCATACGCGACTGACGATCACCGGGTCGGGGAAACTCTATTAATCTAGCCATCTCCTTCTCACTTTGGGGTGTGTCTGTGTATGTCTGTCAGTCTGTCTCTGCTAAGACCGCCTTGACGACTCCCCGGCAACCTTCAAGTTCCTCATTAAAAAAATAAAAAGAGGACAATCTTGAAACGGCAGCGAGTTAATTCTATTCCGAAGTCCCTCAAAATCAGAATGGGAACTATGCCTTTGCCTCTTCGGATTCGTGGGGTTCAAAACCTCTTTTCCTGGGCCCGGGTCTGTTTAAAACACTTTCCTTTCGCTGCACAAACAAACGGAAGGAACTGAATCTGCTGAAATCGATTCGAATTATGCCTAAGTTTCCCTGTGCGTGTATTATGGAGAAGGAAAAGTTTCAAGAAAAACGCACGTCTCGTTTTCGGCAAGTTCTCTCGCTTAGGAGCACATGAGACCGGCAGGAGCTGAGAGAAGATGGATTCTCTAAGTTCTGGAGAACTTCCGCGTGGCGCCCATTCACGTTGATAACCCATGCTGAATTGGGAGGGGGCGTTGTATGTGCTAAATTATTTTGTAGGGAATTCAGAAAGGCGAGACAGCGAGAGAGAGAGCAAAGCAGGAAGATGGGGGTGGGGGGGGGAGAAGAGGAAGGGGGGTACCTGCCTGCCTTCTCCCCCCTCCCTAGCCCAGCTCTTGGAGACAAGCGAGCTCACGCAGATCGCAGCCGAGTCATCGCGTGTCATGTTTCGGTCGGCCGGAGTTACAACCGCTAATGTACCAGAGGTACAGCAACAACTGTAGAAAGATTTTACACCCACCCACAAAACTCAAGTGTTTTTCCTAAGAGATGGTGAAGGGGGGGGGGGGCTGAGAAGCGGACCTCTGTCTAAACGCTCCCCTCCCCGCCGCCATGCAGCCCCCAACTGGCCTCTGGTTTGATGGACATCTGGAAGTACAGGGCCCGTTCACAAGGCTTTCTGCTTTGACTCACGGATGTGGCTGTTTCATCCACAGTGCATGGGTGTCAACCCCAAACTAGATCCGTTGGGGGAGGGGGTCACCTAAAATGCAGACTTTCTTCTGCTTTTCTGTTAAGCATGCAGAGTTCACACGTGAGGCTGTGCTCCTTCTATAGTGCCAAGTGAAGTTTTGTGTGGGGCTTACTGAATGAACCCTCCCGCCCATGGCTGGTTCACACAACACACGGAGCCAGACACCATAGTTTGCAAACTTCAAGGAGTGGGTACAGGAGAGTCTGGAGGGACCCACCCGGAAGATAGAAGCGACTTGCCTTTATGGGTTACTCTTTCTGACTTTCAAGTCCCCCCCCCTCTGGATTCCTCTCTGTATGGACAATGTTTATGTTTTCATCCAACCTCAGGAAGGCCGCAGCTTCCCCATCTCCTGGTGAAGCCAATATAGTGTAGATCTCATTTTCTATTAAGAATACGTTTCTAGTCCTTGTGGTGGGGAGCAGGACTTTCAGGACTCGGGCAAAAGTCCAGTTCAAAGTGCAGTCACTGGGGGCTTTATTTCGTTTCCTTTTCAACTCCCCAACTTCAAACGGAACGTTTGTTTTCTGAGAACCTGGCAGGGCTGGGCTGAACCGCCTGGTTTCACCGTGCCTGTCCTTGGAGGCGTTCCCACGACAGGCCCCTGAATTAACCCGTTTTCCGGCTCTGCGCAATACAGCGAAGGCTAAACAAACTTAACGGGCCGGGGCTGCACCACGCGACCCCCCCCCCCCCCCCCCCCAGTTAACCCTAATGAAGCTCAGACTGTATTTGCCTGCTCTAGTTAAGCATTTCGTGTGAACGCCAATCTTCCCTCCTCTTTGACTCATCCGACAATTACCCACTTGGGGCACTGAGAATGGCAGTTTTCTGCGTTTTCTTCTTTCCCCTCGTGGCGTTAATCTTGATCTCTTTGGGATCGGGCGGGGTCCTTTTGCAGAAAAGGATCCAGAAAAATTAACCTCGCCTTCCCCAGGTGGGTCGGCCGGGTCTTAGCTCGAATTAAACTGGTCCCGGAAGGGCTCCCCGCCGTGCTTTAAGGATCAGGGTGGGGCAGGGTTTCGCCTCTAGCCCGGCTGCCAGACGCAGGGCTGAACCAAACAGACCCACACAAAGTTACCCAGGAACCCCACACCCGCGTCGCTGGAGCTTAATTCCTACTACAAATGGGCAGGCGTGTCTCGCGTCCACCGCCTGCGTGCGTGTGTGTATGTGTGAGCGCGCGGGTGTTAAAAGGTCAAATCTGAGGGCTTCGGTCCTCTTCCGCCAAAGGTCGCGATCCCGAAAGAGGGTATTTCGATCCTTAACCCCCTTGCCTCGGTTCATTCGCTTCGGCCAGCTTCCGGGAGAATCGCTGGAGCAACGTGGGAAGTGGTCAGCTCGCCCTGGCCCAATTCCAGAATTTGAATCGAGGACGCGGCGTTCCCAAAGCAGATGTTGAACAAAGCCTTCGAGCGTTTCCTTCTCTTGGATCCCCGAAGGAAAAGAAAATGCTTAGGTGGGAGGATCACGAGGCCAACTGGGGTTTGGTTGCATGCGTGAATGTGTTATTTCGTGCCCCTGCTGGGACCCGCCCATAACCCGGAATTCACCCCAGCAGCAAGGCTTTCCCCTGGAGTCGGTTCACACGCTCCCTGGTCTGTCTCCACGGCAAGAAGTCACGTGTATTTTTCAGAGCAACCTCTCAGTATAAATCAGCCCTTCCCATCCTAGATGGACTGGATTAGGTTTCAGGTATGTGAGGCTGATTGTCACTTTACTTCGAGAACTTCATGAATTTAAACCCTATGAAAGTCCAAAAGATTTAGCATGCTGAACCAGCTGTTAACCCTGCCTTGTTGGAATTTCTTTTTTTAAAAAATCTTCAGTATAAACTGTTAGGAGCACTTGGAAGAAAGAAGGGAGGAGGAGGAGAAGGAGAAGGAGAAGAAGAAGGAGAAGGAGAAGGGGTATTGGTCAGAGTCAAGAGAGCTAGAAAGGAATCTCTCCCTGGACTTGGCAATGATGGACTTTGTAGACCAACGCTCTTAACGTGGGGAGAAGTCTGTGGAAGAGAAATACAGGACAGTGTAATAAAAACACAAACCATTGTGACACTGATGACAAAGGATGTCGATATGTGGCTAAGACTGGAGAAAGAGAATTCAAGGCCTCACTTGACCAGAAAACAGTTTTGACCATTTGATGGAATGGAGGAAGATGGTTGAGTTGAGAAATGAGCATTGGTCTATGACTATATGGACTTGGGATATAGGAGGTCAGCACTTTTGGAGAGCATTGAGTTGGAGGAAATATGTATGTATGTATGTATGTATGTATGTATGTATGTATGTAGTTAGTTAGTTAGTTAGTTAGGGTTAGGGTTAGGGTTAGGGTTAGGGTTAGGGCCTGCCTTGGATGTGAGGTAGGTTGAGCTGACCAGTCCAAAGCTTGTTTTGGGGAGCAGAAGCTTATTATCTTTAGACAATTGCTGATACGATTGTGAAGATATTGGATTAGGGAGGCCCTGATCTTCTCCGGGTAACCTAAGGAAGGGTAAGAAGCATAGGGTTTAGGAAGGCAACCGCTTTCACTGACCTGGGGGCCTTCCATGATAATCTGGTCCCACCCTTTTTGAGCAAGCAAAGGATATGACTTAGAAGATAGAGGTAGGCCAGCCAGCATGAAGCCACCAGCTCAGCAATAGATGTTGTCCCATGACTGTTCTTGGACTTTAGCCTTCAATGACTAGAGAGTGCTCTCCAAGCGGAGAGGAGCATCTCAGCTGCTTCCTGACCCTTTGAACCAGAGGCGTCAAGAGGCAAAACTGGGGACATTAAAGCAACTGTTCCTTTCTCTCGCCCACTTAATTTGTGTGCATAACCTGGTTACTGAATTGTCCCACGTTTGCATAATACCTAGAAGCATAAACTCGGCAAAGGTGCTGGATTCTCACACCAGCCAAGTTCCCTGAAACAAATCAAGGCAAGTTATGCATGCTTAATGTCTTGTATGAATGCAGCTGCTAAATCTTCAGCTGACCTGATTAAGTATGTTGCATGAACATACCACACAGGGTTGCTGTGAAGGTGAACTGGAGAGAAAACACGGCAGACAGTTTGTTGAACAAACCACAGCGGATGGAGTTCACACCTTGGCTAAGCCATAGGCCCTGGTTTACAAGCTACACTGGCAGTTTGTGGTGCAACATACTGAACCAAATCACACAAACCACATGCTAGTCCTGTGCCATGTGTGAATCCATGGGGGAGATTCAAGAGAAGTCTTAGAGAAAGGGGGAGATTAAGATGTAATAAAGGCAGTCGCTCTGTCTTGTTATCCTGATTGGTTCAACTTTTCATATTGGTTGGTTTCAATACAACTTTTGCATATCTGAGTGCGGTTTAGATCTAAGAGACAGTAATGCAGGGTGTTTGGGAATGAATTGCATAATAAATTTATTGAGAAGGGAGGGGAATTTCCACATGGGGAGACATTTTGTTTCTCCTGTCCGCTCCTCCCCCAGTGGTATAGGGTTAATTTTGTATGTCTAGAAAGTCAGAATCCAATCTTGGTTTGCAACTGAGCAGAAGTCTATCTGCATGCAAATATCTTTCTGCTGGAGAAGCAACAGAGATGAGATGCAGCTACAGACCAGGCTGGGGGCTTTCTGGTTCCCAATCCCCAGGCACTGAAACTGGTTTGGAAATGTGGAGTGAACTCTGATTTTATGGGATGTTGTCATTTGAGGATGTCATACCTACATGCGCACCCAGAACATCCATCCTGGGTCCCAGCAAAACCACTTCCTTCAATTACTACCAACTGCCCTGTGTGGTGGATACCAAAATGTCTTTCTTCCTTTTTAGATAATAATTGCATTCTTACAGTATTTACAATTATTTATATCACTTGTAAGCTGTTTTAGGAAAAGACTGTTATCCTGGAAGTTGGGATATAAATAATTATAATAGTTAGAAGGCTGATAGCTTGGCTGCAGCTTAGTAGCAGGAAAAGAACTTTGCACCTTGAGCTCCTAAAGGAAATGGTAGGACAGACACGGAATGAGCAAATAAATACATAAACGTTGAATGAAATAAAATGCTTAACCACTGTCTTAATTTGAGCTTCCCTTCCCCATTCAGGATCCAACTCAAATGGGTCTCCCATTTGCGACTGGGCTTCCAGTTTGAGTAATGGGAAATTGGTTGACTTGTATAAACAGTTGGGTAAACGTGTCCTGGAATGGTGATAATGGTAGGAGATGTAGAGAGTTAGAAAGATGCCATGGAGAGCAGGGGCAGGACATGTTTTAAGCCTGGAATGTCCAGATAACATTTGGAAGTGGCTCAGATAGACCCCTCCCTAATTCACTGGAGTATAAGAAGGGGGAGGAGGTCCTGCACAATCAGACATGCAAGATTCTGTTATTATAGCCAATCTCAATAAAAAAAGAGTTTTCGTCTTCCTGTGGACTTGACTTCTTGGCCTGGTCTACCTGGTGGGGCTGGCAGGAGGCAAGAAGCTGGCTTGTCAGATTCCTAGAGCTTCCTTGATCTTCCCCTCTATAGCTGGTTCTTGCAGGTAGCCACACCAGGTGACCTTCTTGGGGCTCTGAAGCTAAGCCGGGTTGGAGAGCGTTAGTCTCTCCCCCACAAGGGAATTCAAGACTGGGGAAGACTGGGAGCTTATATATGGTTGCCAAGGAAAACGCCTTGGCAGTCACCAGGAGTTTGCATCAGCAGCCCCTCCAGGTCCATTCCTAAATTTCAGAGGGCCCCCTTCTCTGAACTGTATTTCATGGGAAGAAACAAGTGAAAAGGAGAAGGCGTTCTCAGTGTTCTCATCTGGAATTTGGGAATTGGGCTACCTGGACAGAAGAAGCCAGCCCAGACAAGTTCCCAGGTGGTCATGTGGCCTCTTTGCCCGCAGTCTTTGAGAGGGAAGAAACCACACATCCAACGGTGTCCTCTTTGTTCTGGAGATTTCCTTTCCACCCCAATCGAGCCATCCTTCCGGTTTCCCTGTGGACGTCCTCCTGTGCCTTTCCTGTTTCCTTCAAGCCACAAGCCAGCAGAATGGTGGGGTGGGATAGCCTCAAAAGCCTTGAACATCTTCCAAGGAACTGCCTTTTCAGGAAAGAGACAGGGAGAGGAAACCTGCCCGTCCAGGCAGAGGCAAAATCTCCCCAAGGTGTCCGTCTGATCCGAAGAGGAAGCCTGGTGACTTAGCCTTAAGCCCCCACATGCCTTTGGAGGGGCTGTTTGCTTCGGTTGCCCCCCAGGGCTCAATCAAGCAGAAAGGGTCAATGCAGTGTGTGTCCCATGCACAAGAGGGAGGACAATGAAGCCACCTTCTGGGTCACAGGTCATTTCGTCCCTGATTAAGATATTGGCCACATCCTTTCCTTTTTTCCTGTTCCATTCAGTCTCCTTCCTCCTCCTCCTCCTCCTCCTCCTCCAACTTAGCATCGGAAGAGAAGAAAGGGGTGTATTCCTTTCTAGCATCTCTACAAAAGGAAATCTTAAACAGGAGTTTTTAAAACTCCTTTTATTTCTCCTCTCCAAGGGGAGGGAGGGAGGGAGGGAGGGAGGGAGGGAGGGAGGAAGGAAGGAAGGAAGGAAGGAAGGAAGGAAGGAAGGAAGGAAGGAAGGAAGGAAGGGCCAATCAGAGGGGGTCAATTTGTTGTACATGGGCAGACAGGAAGCTGCTACATGAAGCGAACCCAGGAAGGGTGAAATGTCATTTAGAAGCAGATGCAGAAAAGGCCATTCCCCAAATTACACCCGCCTTTGACAAGGGAGGCGAGGTGGGGAAAGCCACGTGGAAGTGTGGATCTGGTCACTGTTGGTGAACCACCCTTTGTGGTCAGTGGCTTTGTTTCCCTGTAGGTATGCAAACCTTTGTGCTATCCTTGTGCAGGAAAAGGTATGTGTGTGTGTGGTGGTGGTGGGGGGGAGAGAACAATTTTCAGCACGTGCTTGTGGAATAAGATCATTAGAAATCAGGTGTCCATCTCTCTTTAATTTTAATTATTCAAAAAGTCGTATTTAGGATCAGAGAGTTTCTAAGTCCTCCAAGTGTGAAGGCCTTGGAGTGGCTTATGGGATAGGGACTGGCTATTACAATTTTTTTTAACCTTCAAAGCTGGTTAAAGTATTTTAAAAATCTCACGGTGTATGCGTCTGGAAAGAGATGTGTCATTTTGGTACATTCCCAAACTGGGCAGCTATACAGTGGAGGGCACCTTATTTTCTGGATTTATCTCCTTTTACGTAATTAGTTTTGTCTTGTGTTAAGTTTGGGGGCAAATTTCACAATGATTTAAAAGCTTAATATTGGAAAGATAGAGGCTTCCAGTGTGGCTGTAGCAAAAAGGGCAGATTTTAATCTGCTTTGGTATGTGGGAAAGCTTGCCACAGATTCGGGAAAGAGGGACCCCCCCCCCACATGACCATGAAGGTTCTAGGCTCTAGGTTAGGTCTAGAAATGGTCAGATATTAAACAAACACCTTCCAGGCAGAAGCTCAATTTTTTAGCAGTTCTTGCTCTAAAGGAGACTAATAAATAAATATTCAGCCCTGAAATCTAGGAGAGTATCCATCACCCTAATAAAATAACGCCTAATTGATGAAACATTTAATTACAAAATCTAATCTTTCACAATCCCAGAGGGGAATATTCCAAAGGCGCTCCTTGTGGAAGGCAGGAATGCTTGCAACACCCCCCCCCCCAAACCCGGTTGTAGAGATCACACCCACACCCCCCCACACCACAAATATTTGAGTCAAATTGTGCCCAACTGCCCTTCAGTCCAAAGATAATGGGAAAAAAAAGGTGTGTGGTTTAAAAATATATTTATAACCAAACAGCTGAGACAGTAAGAACAAATAATCGTTAAAAAATCTCAGATGCCTTCTCCAATCACTGGTACATCTGAATGTGCATCTGAAAAATCAGACCGTTGAAGCGGGGTGAGGACTCGGGGGTGGGGGATCTCCCTCCCTCCCTCCCTCCCTCCCACCAGAGGTAGAAAAAGCAGAAAAGCAGAAAATCTTTCCCCAAATCAGCTTGAAATGAGAGTTTCAGTTTGGAGGGAGGGTAATTTTTCTTCCTGACTTCAGAAAGCTCTCCTTCGTTTGCTACATTTGCAAATCATATTTGCATTCATCTCAGGCGATTTATACTCTCCAAGTTTCTTCTTGCCTCTCTTCAAGATCTGGAACCACCTTCTGCCTCTTACATGCCCACGCCAGTGGATAGATGAAGGCCTGCTTCGGGAGTCAAGGTATAGGAACTAAATCTGACAGCGTTCCTGAGATGTATGTTCAGATAATATAGTTGGATTTAACGAATCAGACAAAGCAACGGGACTTTGGAGAAGAACTGTGCCAAAAATCAAGAGTCTGGTCGCCCCTTTTCAAGCTAACACATTTTATCAAAAGGCCTGAGTTTAACGGGGTCTCTAGTTCCTGAAACATTATGCCTTTGAATAACATTTGTTAATCTGAAAAAGTGATACCAGATTCCTTCTGCTTTAAACCAACTAGGTACGTACATGGTGATCCTAGCTGTGACAATCCCTCCACAAATTATAGTGCTAGATCGACAGAGGGGCGTGGGAAATTTGGAGCCCTACTTTGGATCTACATTCGAATCCTGCAGAGGCCTGACTCGCTGCATCCGTTACTTTGGGGCACATGTAAAACGCCCGGGTGGGCATGGGTGAAGAACTGGATGAATTGGGGCAGGATGTGGGGAGAAAGCACAGAGCGGCTTAATTAAGAACGTGTGGTTAGGGTTCCCTCCTCACCGCGCTGGTGATCTTCGTGGGAAAAGGTGATGCCAACCCCATGCACGTGTCCACCTGCTCGGTTTTAAGAGCAGTAAGATTGAGAAGCTGGGTGTTTTTCTACCTTTTCCCCCAAACCGTATTTCGTCCCCCATTGGCACCCCTAAAACCTCAGAGCAGATGAGCCCTGCGGAACTCCATCCCAACACCCATTTTTCATTCGCAGGACACATTTCTTGCAGCTCGCTCGGAGATCGCGCCCCACAGCCCCGTCGCCTTTCGTCTCTGGGTGGAGAAACCGCTTGCTTCGACCTATTCCCACGTTCGCTGCCTTCTCCGTGAACTGTGCGGTCCAAAGCCACGGCTGGCGCCTTGCCTCCCTTCCTCCTGCTTCGTCGGAGTTCAGACTGTTTCCCCGGGCCGGGCCCGCTGAAGTTCAGATGCACACGTGATTCCTTCTGCTGTCCCCGAGCGCTACCAGGAACTCGCCTCGCGCGCTTTGTGGTTTGCATTTAATTACGGCGGAATCTCGTCTCGGTTTGCCACGGGCGGACGCGTAAACCCTTTCCGCCGAAGCTTGTTGACTCTCGTCTTTTGGGCCCGCAAACTGATTAAAACCATGGGACCCATTGGCGGGGGCGCGTGGGTTTACCAGGAAGGCTTTGCTTTCTTTTATGCTTTTAAAAATCATTTCAGTTTTATTTCAGGCCGAGGCCAATCCCTTGCAGACCTCGACGCGAAATTGATCGGGAGGGGCGAGGGTTGGTTTCCAAAGGCAACCTGACCAGAACGGAGAAGGCGTTCGGGGGGATCCATTGGGGATCCGTTTTATTGTATTAACCAAATTCAAGGGAAACGGGAATGAAATAAAGGCACAGGATTGCCACTGGCGTCCGCGTGCAGGCGCGAAGGACTATGGCACCCCCACCCTTTCACTTTCTTTCTCCTCCCAAGCGAAGGCAAATTCTTCACAAATTGACTCTTTTTCGGAGAGAGGCCTTTGAGACCATGGAGAAGCGACGGGCAAGAAATTCGTTCTCTTTCTATCTCCTAAGTGGGGAACAGAAGGGCTGACGGAATTAAATAAGGAAGAGAAAAAGGAAACTGATTTCTACAGGGTATAGTTTGAAGGTGGGCGGGCGGGTGTGGGTCTGCGTGTGCAGCTGACCATTTATACGGTTAGTAAAAAAAATGAAAGTTTTATGATCGATCACAGGCTTTGTATATTTCCCGTCTTCTTCCATACAAAAGAGGACAAGGCCAGAAACTTCCTTGCGCACTTTTTTTTTTTTGAAGTTTGATCTTATTGGATCTTTCTAGAGAGATGTCGGAACGGTTTCATCTCTGGCTGGAAATGCGTGAAATACAGGCTTGCGCTCACAAGCCTTCCTTAGCAGAGGAATAAATGCTGATCAACTAAAGAGCTATCATAAAGTATCTGTATCATAAGTATTCGAATAAAAGTGGAGTACAGTTCAGCTTGGATCCACATTTTTTGCCCCATGGATTTTAAAGTTTCTTTCCTCTCTCTTTGGAGGGCGGATTTCAAGGCGAGTTTTGTGCGTACGTTGTTGTTGTTGTTATCCCAATTCTGTATACAAAAAGCTCGCGGAATAATACAGAGTAAGGAAGTTCTCACCCTCGAAATAAATCACTGGAAATTTAATGAGGTGGGGGAGCAAAAGCGACGGATTCCTTTTAAAATCAACACACAACCTTTTTTTAAAAAAAATCCGTATTTATCTTGACGACTTTTCATAATGTCGAGGTCTTTTGAAAGAGAGAAAGTCGGGCCTACTTATACTATGCCCACCCGCTCACCCTTACATCTGCCTTCTTGGGGTTAGTGATTCCAGTTTCACCCATTCTGGTGTATTTCTCCGGTCGCCTAAACATACGGAGGCTCGGCAGAAGAGATCGGGAGAAACGTATAAAAAAGATTTACAGCTTAATTTATGTTGCTTAATCTACAAGTAGACTTCAATAGGTCAGGTCGGCCTTCTCCGCCCCCTCCTTCTCTCCGCGTCCTAACGAAGCAATAAAATAGCGCCAAGCGGCCGCGATCGGCGGATTCAAGCCGGGGCTCCGTTTTGCCCTCGGCCGCTTTGAAACAATCCAAAGAAAAACCGACCCGCAAAACGTTCCTTCTCTTAGGACAAATGCCTAGTTTTCCAAAACGAAATTCGTCTTCTTAGCATTCCTTTCTCCTCCGCACAACAAAGGAAGGGATCGGTTCTGCCTACGAGGTAAATCCGGATCTCTTCCCACGCGGCTTGGAAACCTCGCTCTTTCTTTGGGTTCAGCAGGGGGGCCTCCCTGATCTGTTTTCACCCCTCCCCATCTAATTTTGGTTATAGACATTAAAAAAAAAAAAGTGCAACCGGGGCTGCCCCCCTTCCCCTTGGACTGCGGGTTTGTCGCCCCCCCCCGCACGCCCCCCCCCCGATTTAGAGAAAAGTCTGCAGAGGAAGGTGGAGAGAGAGACGGGGGGGGGGGGGAGGTTGGAGGTCCCGTTCCCGCGAAAGTTGCTCTGGGGGCTGAAAGTTGCGCGCCGCCGGCGTCTCTGAAGGCGAAGGCCATTGGCGAGCGGTGCGGTGCGTGGGGGTGTCGCAGGCGAGGCCTGGTGCCCCCGCAAAGGTCACCCGCCCCGGCCAGCTCGAAGCGCCCGTCCCAGAAAGATGCCCTAAACCCAGACGCGCTTGATGATCTAATTGAAGACGCCTCTTTCTTGTGCGCGTGTCACCGAGACGGGGCAGAACACGCGCGGGAGGCAATTAATTTTCTGCCGCCCGGCCCCGGAGGACAGGCGCCGAGGGCCAGGTAGGAGGCGGCTCGCGGCGGGGCCGAGCCGGCCTTGACGAGGAGGCCCGGGCCGGAGGGAAGGGGGCAAGTCGGGGCAGGGAAGGGCCGCCCAAGGGAGCGGAGCGCCTTAGCCAGCCCTACCCGTCGCTTCCCAGAGCTTGCGCAGCGCCCGAGAAAGTTCCGCCGAAGCCAGGAGCCCGGGAAGGCCGTGAAAAGCCCCCTCCCCGGCTCGGGCCAAAGGCCACCGGGTGTCCGCGCGTTCTTCCTGATTTGCCAACTGCGTATCCCCCATGCTTTCTCGCGCTCTCGGGGGCGCCCCATCCTCCACCTCTTCGCACGCCATTTTTGATGCCTGGCACTTGGCGAGGCTTCGTCATAAAAACAACGGGACGAACAACGCCCACTCCCCCGCGGTCGCTTCCTCTTTGCCCCGCAGTGTCTGCGCGCGCGCGCGGAAACGTTGTCTGGACACACCAAGGGGCCACAAACCCACAGACTCTCAACGCTACTCTTCTCCCTCTGGGCCCCCCGCCCCCGCCTCCTCGATGGAGCGTCTTTCTCGCTCGCAGGCCAGACAGGAGACGAACGGGCGGGGGGGGGGGAGGCGCAGAAAGGAGTTCGTGGCGGTAAGAAAGTTGGCGAGCAAGTAAAGCTGCAGAGACTGAAAGCGTGTCCGGAAAGGAGCGGACTCACCTTCTTGCGCGGAGGGGGCTGTGAGATTGGGGGTGGGGGCTGTGAAAGGCTGCTACAAAATGGGAGATTAAGGCCTTATTTTTCCCTGTTCTGGTCTCTGGTTTTGGCGTCTCTTCCCCCCCTCTCTTTTTGACCAGTTCCCTAAAATAAAGATGGTGAAATCTCGGGGGGCGGATAAGGGAATGGGGAGGGGACGAGAAGGCCGCTGGCTGCGCTTTACACCAACGCCGTTGGAAGCGCCTTCTTCTGCGCCGGATCAAACGCGCGTTTCCTGCCGAGGAGAGCGGCGAATTTTCGTTGGAGCGTTTTCAAAAGCGGGGGGGGGGGGGGGGGCGGCGGGGGGGGAGGATTCCGTAACTGGGCAGAGCAACCACATTACAATTACTGGCATCTTTCTCTTTCTCCCTCCTTCTCCTCTTTCCCCTCCCCGTTTTTCCTTTCGAGGCTTGGTTCTCCCCTACCCCCCCCCCCCCGTTTTTTTGCCAAGGTTTTCCAGAAGCATCAAGCGCCTGGAAGCCGAGGGAACGGCGGCTGCCGCTGGGCAGCGCCGCGGCCCGACGTGAGAGCGCGGTTGCCAACGAGGATTTTGCTCCGCACCGCGGGGAACCGGAGCGGCTGCTCAGCCAGAAGGCGGGCGGGAAGGGCTTGGCTCTCTCCAGCGGGGAGGTCTCGCTCGGCCCGGGCAAGGGAACCGGTTCCCGAGGCGGTGTTCTCGATCCTCATTCCTCCCCGGCCAGCCCCCAATCAGAGCTTTCTCTCCGGGGCCGAGAAAGGATAAAGAGCAGCCAGATTAATCTCTCCTATGAAACGCCCCCCTTTCTCGAGGGATCTGCGGGTCTCCCCGAGCCCGAACCATTCGCCTCCACGAAACATCTTTCGCTTCGCGGGGCGACGAGGCCAGTCAACGAGCGGGCTTCCTCCTTTGATCCCAAAGAGAAGCCGATCTGCCCAGCCACCCCTTCGGCCCAAAGCGGTTGGGGGGGGAAGGCCACGGGCCGGCGTTTCATACGCGGCCACGCCATCGGTTGGGGGGACGAGGACCATCCCCCCCCCCGGAATCAGCCGCCTCCTTCGGCCCGGAGCCCTTTTCGCCCAGGCGACGTCGGATCGGTTTGTGGACTGCCCTCGGGCGATCCAACCTGGCTGCTCCGAGCAAAAATCAAAGGAAAAGAAGAGGAAAATCAAACAAACGGGAGTGGGAGGGAAAAGGATGATGATGATGATGATGATGACGATGATGATGATGATGATATATCATCATCATCGGAGCGGCCGAATTGGGGTAGCATCCAGGCTAAATGCAAGGGGGTCGCCGGGCTGCAGGAATGGCTCAGTGCCTGCAAAGACCCCCTTTAGGGGCGAAGGGGGAGGATGCGCGAACACCACCCCTCCCCCTCCCCCTCCCCTCCCCTCCCCTCCCCTCCCCTCCGTTGCATCTCCAGTAAACAAAACGCTGCGGGGGGGAGCCCGGCGGGGCCGGCAGCCTTTCACCCTACCTGCGCCCCACGGAACGCGTCCCGTCCAATCACCGCGCGGCCCTTCCAGCGAGCTGCCATTTTCAATGCGAAGAGCTGTCCGTCCGGGGCTCCGGGCCAATGGGCAGCCCGGCTGGAGGGTCAGGTGACAGCTGGCTCGCCGGCTCCCCATTGGCTGGCCCAGACGCAGCCTCCCGGAGCTGGGTCTCCCCGTTCTCCGGCCCCCCCGCCGCCCGCTCTTCGCTCGCTCGGCCCCCTCCCTCGGCTGCTTCCCTCTGGGTTAGCCGGGGAGAAGCGCCCGGCTCCAGCCAGTGCAAGGACGTCGCTCCGCCGAAGCGGAGGGCGCCCTACGGGAAGGCAGGAGCGGGAAGCGGCGGCGGCGGCGGCGGCGGCGGGGATCCCCCTCCTCGGGGGCTGCGCGGCCCCCCCTTTTCTGCTCGCGCGGCCGGGGGCACCGCCGTCCTTGGCCCGCCGGGCCGAGGGGGTGGGGTTTCCCCCTCCCCGGCTCTCTTTTCTTCTTCCCCCGTTTCGGAAAGGTCGGGCGCGCGTGTGAATGTGGCAGTCGCGGAGCCGCCGCGCCAGCCCTCCTGCCTGCCCGGCTATTGTGTGGGGCTGATCTAGAGGCGGCGGGAGGTGGGGGGAGCGGAGGGGAAGGACGCCGAGGGGGGCGGCGGAGGCCCGAGGAGGAGAAGGGGCTCGGAGCGGCCCCGCGTTGCTGGCGGGTCGGGCGAGGCGGAGGGGGGCCCCTCCGGCGTCCAAGGAAGAAGACGCGGGAGAGCAGCGCTGCCGTGGATCGCCGCCGCCGCCGCCGCCGGGTCCTCTCCCTCGCGGCCGTCTGAAGGAGGGCGATGGCCATGCTGCTCGACGGCGGGCCCCAGTTCCCCACCCTGGGGGTCGGGGGCTTCGCGGCCTCTCGCGCCCACCCGCACGACGTGGCCATGGGGCTCAACCACCCCTTCGGCGACTCTTCCTTCAAACTCAGCCCGGCCGCCCACGAGCTGGCCTCGGGCCAGGGATCGGCATTCACGCCGCAAGCGTCGGGCTACGCGCACCACCACCACCACCACCCGCACCATCACCCGCACCACCACCACCACCACCACCCGCCGCCGCCGCCCCCGCACGCCGCCGCCGCCGCCGCCGCCGGCCAGGTGCCTTCGCCGTACGTGGCCGCCTTCAACTCCACGCGGGACTTTCTCTTCCGCAACCGCGGGGGCTGCGCCCTGGCCGAGGCGCCCTCGAGCGGCGCCGGCGGCGGAGGGGCCGGCGGGGCCCCCGGCGGCTCCCCGGCCCAGCACGGCCTCTTCGGCAGCAACCCGCCCGCCGGCCTCCCGGACAGCGCCGGCGGCTACCTGCTTTTCCCCGGCCTGCACGAGCAGAACGCGGGCGGCCTGCCTTCGCCGTCGGGCCCCGTGGAGGGCGGCCAGCTGCACCTGGGCCTGCGCGGAGACCTCTTCGGCCGGCCGGAGCCCTACCGGGGGGTCTCCAGCCCCAGAGCGGACGCTTACGGGGGCGCGCCTCCCTTCCCCAACTACGGCCCCGTGAACGTGAACGTGAACGTGGGGGGCATGAACGTGGCGGCCGCCCACCACCACCACCACCCGCACCCCGGCGCCGGCGCCTTCTTCCGCTACATGCGGCAGCCGGTCAAGCAGGAGCTGGCCTGCAAGTGGCTGGAGGAGCCCTCGCAGCCGCCGGGCCGCGCCAAGAAGAGCTGCGACCGGCAGTTCAGCACCATGCACGAACTGGTCACCCACGTCACGCTGGAGCACGTCGGCGGCCCCGAGCAGAACAACCACGTGTGCTTCTGGGACGAGTGCGCCCGCCAGGGCAAGTCGTTCAAGGCGAAGTACAAGCTGGTCAACCACATCCGGGTCCACACGGGCGAGAAGCCCTTCCCCTGCCCCTTCCCGGGATGCGGGAAGATTTTCGCCCGCTCGGAGAACCTCAAAATCCATAAAAGGACCCACACAGGTAAGCGGGGGGGGGGGGGGGCGCACGCTCCACCCGGCGGCTGCCTCGCGCTCCACCTGCGGAGCCTGGGCGCGCTTGTCTGGGCTCGGTGTTCTTGCAGGCGGCGGCGGCGAACTCCGACCTGCTCCGCGGGCGCTCCGGGGGAACCGGCTGGTCTCGTGTAAACGCAGCTCGGAAAGGGGGCTGTTGGAGGGGCTTAAAAAGAGAAAGACGGAGATGCGGCTGGGGAGGATGCAAGGGGTTTGCGGTGGCGCTGGGGGGTGGCGATCAAAGGATCGGAGGGGGGAGCGGGCGAGGGAAGATGAAATGGGGCCGAAAGAAGCCCAAAGACCGCAGACCAACGACGGGCCGAGTTTGGGGGTGTTTTTACTTCGGGTCAAACGGGGAATCTCTTGTCCCCTTGCATTTCAGTTTGCCGTCGGGGCTGGTCAGTTTCACAGCCTGCTGTAAACTGGCGAAGTCTTGTCAGTTTCCTGAGAGGGCAAAGGAGCGCCCGTCTCGGTTTGGTTTTTTAAAATATGCGTGTAGGTTTTTTTGGGGGGGGGGGCGCTATTTTTGTTTTCTTCCGCTCTCCCGAAATGAGATTTCAGAAGCTTCCTCTTCCCTCTGCCTCCTTAGCTTTCCCTCCTCGTTGCTCGCAGCCCCCCTCCTCCTCCTGGTGGGGGGGGGGTGCTTAATATGAGTCCAAGGGGGAGGGGGGCATTCACTGGAGGCGTGTGGATTGCTTTTTGAAAGAGACTTCGCTTTGCTCAGACATTCTGCTAAGCAAACCATACAGATGCAAATGGAATCTAATTTTCGCTTACTTCCGCTCTCTCTTTTAATGACTTGATTGGCACATCTTCTAATTAAATCAGTGATACTTTTTGCCCCGAGTATTCTTTTTCCTCTCCCCCACCTTTTTTTTTTTTTTTTGGAGAAAGGGTTCAGTTCCTCTAAAAAGAAAAGTAAAAGGCATAGCTAGAGACAGAAGCAGCAAATCACGCTTTTTTCTAGCATTCTGGGGTCCTCCACTTCTTACCAATTGCTTTGGATCACTCCAGAAATAAAGGCTGTTTGCTTCTATTTCCTTTTCTCTTCCATCTGTGTTTCATAAATCACTCCAAAGTCAATTTCTTAATCGTTTCTAAGGGCGGCTGGCTGCATGTGATAAACACACGATTAAAGGCACAATGGCCGTTGTGACTGTCAACAAGCTCAATTTGAGATGTTCCACCCCCTTAAGCCCTTCCTTCCTTCCTTCCTTCCTTCCTTCCTTCCTTCCTTCCTTCCTTCCTTCCTTCCTTCCTCCCTCCCTCCCTCCCTCCCTCCCTCCCTCCCTCCTTCCCTTGTGCAAGCTTGTTCCTGGGAAAGAGCAGAATGGAAAAAATAGAAGCCAAAAATTACTCAGGAATTGAAGTTTTCGCTAGAGAAAAAGGAGAGAAGGGACAAAGTGCGAAAGCCCCATATTTTTTTCTGTCCCCTAAGTTGGCCCACACACCACCAGCCCTCTCTGATCTTTTAAACTTGTATTCCTGTCCATCTGCAGGAGAAAAGCCCTTCAAGTGTGAATTTGAAGGCTGTGATCGGCGTTTTGCGAATAGTAGTGACCGAAAGAAACACATGCACGTACATACTTCTGACAAGCCATACGTCTGCAAAGTTTGTGATAAGTCTTACACCCACCCCAGTTCTTTAAGGAAGCATATGAAGGTAACATTTTGATCTTGAGGGTTAGGGATCCGTGTTTATATAGTGGTATTTCCATGCTCGATTATATAATAAAAAAACCTTGTGGAATCGTAAAGGCTAACACACTTGTTCTTTCAGAAATAAATGTCCCTCTGTGTGCAATTGCACATACACGCATATGCTCTCTTCCTCACTCCTCCTAAAGAGAAATCTATTTATATATGTAAATAGATTATGTAACTATATATATAGTTGTGTGTACATAGTGTACCTATACCAACAACTTATATAAAGAGTACAAAATGGTTAATGTATTTTGATACTGATGTGTGTGTGTATGTGTGTGTCCAGACAGTTGTTTGTGTCGATATATTAAGGTCTTACACATATATGTGCATTTATTTTTTTCTTCGTTTATTATTACCGTTATTTATATAATGCCCCCCCTCCAACGCCAGCACAATTTGGATGTGCGCGCATGTTTATGCTTCCCTGTGTACTTTGGCCTGTAGAATAAGCATTCACCTCAGAGAAAGAGAAATGAAAAGAACTGGGCACACTTTTATCCCATTATTTTATTTTTAAAATAATAGCCATCTCCTTTTTTTGCCTGGCTTGATTCTGGCCAGACAAGGACCAAGACCTTGCTTCTCCAGCAGCTGTTTGCTTGAAGTTCCTCTTTTATTTCTCCCATTGCTAAAGAATATTTCACCCTTGGTGACCGTGCCCTGGGTTCTCCATCCAATCCATAAATAAATGCATAAATAAATAAATAACTCCCACGCCTTCTACGAGAAGACTTTCTCAAGGAACCCAGGAGCAGGGCTTGGTGGTGGAATAAGCTACATTTCCCCCACACTCAGGCACGTATGTAAGCTTCTAAACTATAGATCCCTTTCAAGGTCATTTGCAATATTCTTGAGTATCAGCCGAGGGTAATGCCTTCTAATTGTCCTCCTGCAGACTGTCTGAGTCTGTTCCTCTGCAGGGCAGGTTGAAAACTTTTCCTCCTTGTTTTTGTTCATTCTAGATTTAATTTTGGGCTCAGTTTGGCATCGAGGGCATCTTTTTTTACTTTCTCTTTTTTTTACTTTCAGTTGATCGGGGGTTTGCTTTAGGTTTGCCCCCTCCACACATACACCTCTCTTCAGCCAAGGGGAAGGCAAGTGTGAGTGTTCGAGGCTGCTGTTTTTATGCTCCTTGTCTTTATAATTATGGGTCCTGCTTTCATCCTGTTCGAACCGTCCCCTGCCCAGAGTCATGGACCTGAGATGGCAGCCACATCAATTCAATAAATGAGCTGTCGGGTTCTCCGATGACTGCCTCTGTCTTCTTTTCAGGTCCACGAAACACAGAGCTCAGAATCGTCCCCTGCAGCCAGTTCTGGCTACGAATCCTCCACGCCCCCAGCCCTGACTGCTGCCCCCCCCAAGGACTCCACCAAACCTCCCCCTTCAGCTGTTCAGACGGCCAACCCCAACCCTGGCCTGCCCCCCAACTTCAATGAATGGTATGTCTGAGGAGGAACAGCTCCGCCACGGCCTGGCCTGCCCTCCCGCCAGCCCACCGAACCCACTCTGATTCCCAGTGACATCAAAGGACACCCAGCTCTCTGTCTGGCCTGCCGCTGGATTTCACAGGACAAAAAGTTGCCAAAAGGAAGGAGAAAAGTGGGTGTGTCGGGGAGCAGGCATCCCGTGGCTTGTCGTCCCCCACTCCCAACCACGAGCCAGAGGCTGGACTTAATCATGTCTGCTTTCCTCAGGATAAGCCAGTTCTCTTTCTGCATCGAGCGTTTCTCTCATTATTATTTTTTTCAAATTCTTCTAGTTCGTTCTTGAGCCCCATCCTTTTTTCTTCCTTGCCTTTTGTAACTGACTTCAGTGGATATTTCATCTTTCGCAACCACCCTCCAACATCTCAGCCCATGGGATGTTCAGAAACAAAGCTGATGTTTTCCTTTGGCCTTAGTTGTGATTGTTAATAATAGAAGAAAAAAAAAACTGTTTTAAAACTTGCCAAAGTCCTATGTTTCCTTCCTTCCTTCCTTCCTTCCTTCCTTCCTTCCTTCCTTCCTTCCTTCCTTCCTTCCTTCCTTCCTCCCTCCCTCCCTCCCTCCCTCCCTCCCTCCCTCCCTTCCCTTCATTTCACCCTCTTCTTCCTTCCTTCCTCCCTTCCTCCCTCCCTCCCTCCCTTCCCTTCATTTCACCCTCTTTTTCCTTCCTTCCTTCCTTCCTTCCATCCTTCCTTCCTTCCTTCCTTCCTTCCTTCCTTCCTTCCTTCCTTCCTTCCTTCCTTCCTTCCTTCTCTCTTTCTTACTCCCTTTTCCTTCCTGTTGTGAATGTATTTTCTTCTAAAGGCAGAAATGGGAAGGGGTGTCATTCAGTATATTTTTTATGATGAGAAAGTGCGATATTAATTTCACCCAGCTCCTGGCAGTTTAGTATAAACAGTTGCCTTTTTGTAATACCTCTTTTGTGTGTAAATACATATCCATGATGCCATATTTATCATTTGTAATTTAATTATTGAGACAAGTGCCGGGAACTGAACAATATTTATGAAAAAAAAATCCCATTTAAAAAAAAAAGAAATTTTGTTTTCTAACAAAAAAGAAAAAAAACCTACAGGCGACAATGTACAGCTTTTGGTTATATAACTGCTTTAGCATTAAAAGTTTATTGTTTGGGAAAGAATACAGTAGGCCTGGTTTTTTGTTTGGAGCCCCCCCCCCCCTTCCTTTTGTTTTTTATTGTCTGTCTCGTGTAGGACAACTTCTATCACTGCAGAAACACCTAACAGGCCAAACAACCTATAAGGAGGCAGGGAGCCTAAGGTTTTAAAGAAACCCTTCCATTTTGCTCTGCGTGTCTGATTTTACTCCTCCTCACTTCTAATCGATGGCTTTTATTTGTGTGAAAAGCTGCTGGTGGGCAGGAGGAAGGGTCAGTTCTGCTCTCTGCCTTCCCCTCTTTAGAAGGCACTTCTTTTCTCTCATGCAAAACTCCTGTTTGGTTCCTGGATCCGGCTTGACTACACAATTCCCCTAAAACTCTTGGACACACTAGACGTCGAAAGTGGGGGAGGCTGAGCCCATCTTGACAGACCCGTGAAAAGATCTGAAGGTAAACTTAAAATATTTTTCTGAATGTGAAGGTCTCTCTGTGTATCTCTCTTTCTGTGTAGTACATAAGTGCCCACGCTTCTGCCCTGCCTTAGAAATATCCATTTATCTGCCCTGTCAACCTAAACAAAAAGAATGGTCCCCTCTCTAAGCTTCCTTAATTTTCAGGAGAAGGTATTCTCCAGTAAATCCCTGGCTTGGATGGGTTTTCTAAGCCCTGTGTGCCATCTCTTTTTAACTTTGGTGGAATAAACCTAGATTTTTTTTTCTGGCCTTGTAAACAGTGTAAGTTCTGGGCAGTTACGATGTCCTGGAGAGGACCTTGGCGACGTCCTCTCCGTAGCTGGCACCAAGATGTCCCCGGTGAGTCCGCGGCTGTGTGTAGCCGAGCAGGATAAACTCCAGTTGGTGTCCGTTTTTCCTTAGCTCTTTATTCGTCTTCGGTTGAAATTCTCCTCTGGATTGCCCGTTTCTGCTGAAAGGGGGCTAAGCTGGTCTCTCTGGCTTCTGAGTCGGGAACTGTGATTTCTTCGAAGTCGCGCTGCAAACGGAAAGCTACGAACCCGCAGCGCCCGCGCGAGCTTCCGAGCGACAATTGTCCTCTGGCCGTCTTTCTGAGATGAAGGTTGGTTAGCTGGGGGGCTGGGGCGGGGGCGGCTGGGGAGAAATGGCTAAGGGAGATCTTACGAAGCAACTCAACTCTCTTCCTCCGCCGGCTCCGGCTTTCGCCGATCCTCGGATCTGCTCGGCTGCAGTTGCGAGTCGGCTCCCTTCAGCTCAATGGGGATTACTCCTGAGTAGACACGCAGAGGCCCGCATCGCGCAGTTCCCTCTGCATCCGCGCAAAAAAATAAAAAAAAGTAGGGGGGGTGGGAAATAGCGGCCGCTTCGCGAGTTTTGTAAAACTCACGGCGGGTTCCCCCCCCCCCGCCCCCCCACCCGGTTGAAAGGAAGGGGAAAACGCTCGCTCAGAGAGGAGGCCGAAAAATCTTCCTGTCCCTCTCCTACAAGGGCCTGGATTTCCAGGCATATAAATGCAGGGCTCACCTCGCCCGAAATCTTGCCGCCTTTCTCCGCGAGCCCCGCGGCGGCGACGGAGGTGGCTTTGCAGAGCGCGTGAAAGCAGAAAAGTGCCTTTAAATCCGACGCGAGTCTCTTATCGCTGGGGGAGGAAGAGCTTGACTTGCTCCGAAACTTTTTCAGGAGAATTCAAGGGAAGTGCTTGGTACACTTCGGATTGAGGTACCGGTTTGCAGGAGTCCCAGGTTAGTTTGAATGTTAGTTTGGAAAGTAGGTCCAGGAGGGCGTTGGAGGAAAATGTTGCTGTTGTTATTATGCTAATCTGGCTTATAATTATGGTTGCACATTCAGCCAGATGTTTAGACTGGATTTGGCATTTTTGTCCACCTATCAAGTCCTTCCCAAGGACCTGGGATAGGCAGATGTTGTTGTTTGATGGTGTTAAAGGTATCGGTGCAGGATATAAGTTGTTCCAAGTAAAGCTGCCTTTTGCAATTGACTGGTGGTGGTGATATTATTATTGTTGTTGTTGTTGTTGTTTGGTAGAAGTGTTCTGGAAGGTGAGAAACGCCACCCTGCTTGCTTCTGTTTTGCTCGGAGCAATGGCTGTGTTGCTTGCTGGAGTGAGAGTTTGGGGAGATCAGGCCCCCAGCTCTGGAGAAAATGGCTTTTGTTGTTGTTGGGTTGCGGAAATAAAGCTGGTTTTTCTTCCTTCCTTTTTGGGGAGGGCTCATGCAGACCAGCAAGTTGAACTTGACCCCCAGGGGCAGTCTGTGCCCAGCTTCTGTCTCTTTGAGGTCAAGGGCCTTGCCCATTGCACATGGGGGGGGGGGGGGAGAAATTGAGTTCTGCTTTCTTTCAGTCCCAGATCCACAGCGGAGCACTGGTTTTGTTAGAAGTAGCTGAAAGGTTACAGGGACTGAGCAGGCTATTTTATGTTTGGTGTCATGCTAAACAAGGAAACAAAACCCAAATCTGTGACTTCAGCCAGCTGGTGCCCCATGGGTGTGGCTCCTCTTCACAAGGAGGAGGTTGCTACTCTGTGCCTGCTTAGAAATGAGCTTGACTGGACATGAAAGGAAAGATGAGTGATGATGTCAAGATGAGTGATGATGCCCATTCGAGAGCAAGGCTGGGTTGACTTCACCTTTATGAGGATCTCTCCCAAGGCTGGTTTCCAAATAGGTCTCTTCTTAGAAAACGGGGAGGGGGGGAACCACCTTAGTCTATGCAACACTGTTAAGTTTGTGCAGAGTAGATCTTGAATTGGGTTGTCCCCTCCAGACTCCCCAACTGTATTAGGGCAGAAGCTTTGGCAGACTCTGAAAGTGCTACCAGACGCTTGGTCTGCTTCTTAGAAAACACGTTTACTTGGGAAAAGCAAGTCCAACTAGGCTTTGTTGACTGAAGTAAACTAGGTCCAGATGGAAAAATCCTCAATGCAATTTATTTGCTCCCCCCCCACTTTTTTTTTTTTTTTTAAAGAATGTTCTTGTTGTTATTTTCGTGCATTACTCTGGCCTATCCAAAACAACTTTTGAGGGGAAAACTTGAAGTCATCACCCATATTTTTTTTTAAGAGTTGCCATCTTAGCTGCTCAGGAAGGAACAAGGAAGCTGCCCTTGGAACAAGGAAAATCACAAATGCTTGGCATTTTCCCTATATAAGACTGGCTACAGAATTTTGGTTTGGTAACGACCAACTTTTAATTGAAAACTTGATATGTTTGGACTGTGCTTGAATTTGGTCCCCAACTCAGTCTCTGGAATCAATAATATGTCCACAACATGTTCCTTGGTGCCTGCCAAGCTCCACGTGCTACCTAATATACCTATTTTAGATTTTTTTTAATGTTAAAAACTATGAATGGGAATCTAGCAAGGTACAAAACCAAGTGCCTGTCTCATCTGACAAGGCTTCTGGAATATATATATATATATATATATATATATATATATATATATATATATGGTCCAAGCAACAATGATGACATGCGTGTCATGATGTCACTGTGTCAATGGCACAGATGATGCAATTTACACAATATGCATAGTTTGTATCAGTTGTGCAATTATATCATGGCATGCATGATGTCATTTTCCATCTTTGCCCCCTTGTGGGTGCCCATGCTGGTGGCATTCTTGGAGAATAAGAGGAAGGGGGCTGCCCTGATGCTTTCAGTTATATGGTGTTTTGTGATTGGCTGTGTCTTCTGCAGCTACCATTTTGTGAGAGTGTCTGCAACAGGCTCTTAACAGTCCAGATGTGCAGATTGAGTGGCCCTAAAGGGTGGGAAGGCCTGTTCTAGAGCTAAAACAAGGTTGTGGATTCCTTCTTTCCTGACATTTACAAGCAACATGATTGTTTTAATAGAAAAGGTCAAAGAGAATATTTGCACCAAACGTAATGCATAAATTAGCCAACTTACAGAATTGTACAAAGAATTGTTTTGTTAAGAAGCCATATTTCCATGCTGCTTGTTGTTTAGACTGATTATTCTCAGAAATGAGTTGTATGTAGGTAAGCATATAAGTTTCCCATTAACGCCACTAGGACTTGAACGTGCATCTTTTTGATAGGGTCTTCTATCATGTATAAGAAGCCACTGCTTTGCCATTAATTCATCATCATCACCATCCCTGTTACTGTATGTCCTGTTCTGGACAGTATATTTTAAGTATATGTTCCTAACAGGGTACAATCAAAGTGGGATAAGAATGAACTCTGAAGCTTTTTGAAAGGCAAATCTCTGTTGGAATTAACAGCTATAGCTTACCCTGATGCATATTTGCTCAGGTAAGTAAATGTGCAAAAGATATGGTAGGAGAGCTATGCTAGCCTTCCGTGGCAAAAAGTCAGGAGGACTTTGGTAGCCCCTTTTCCGACTAATACCAAAGGAGTGGCAGCCTTTTTAATGAAGCTTCCGCCTTTGAATAAAATGTGTGAATCAGAAAAGGTGCCTCTAGGCTCTCCTGATTTCGTGCAAAGGACTGTAGCCATCATTTCAGTCGGTGTCAAGCTGCAGGGCCAGTCCCTGAAAAAAAGTTTACTTAATTAGCTTGTGATAGGATAACCATCTGCATTTCTGGGTGGTGGAAAGCAGGAAGGGTTTGTCTTTCTCTCAAACTTCCCATTTCCTCCCTCCCTTCCAGTGATGGACACTGAGAAACAGGTTCTAGAATTTGTCCCTCCTCCCTTGGGTTGAATTGCAAATTGGAAGGCAGAATATGTCCCTGGAAGTCCTCAGGCTGCCCATCTCCAGGTAGTCACCAGGCAGACATGGGGGCAGCTAGCTAATTAACTAACAAAGGCATCATCTGCAGAGCTCAACCAGTTTTGTTCTTCCTTTTTTTGGCTGAGAGAGAGTGGGATCAGCTCAGCTGAGGCTGACAAACCACCAGGCCGGAGTTTACAAGTTGTGCAATGCTAACATGAAATAAGACACAGCGTAGCTTTTGACAATGTGTGAAGCCTTCTTGTGCATCTGATTGCGTGTGGACTTCAATCTGGCTTTTGTGATCCTAGTCTAGCACCCCAATGATTATACCTTACAGCTCAGAAGTAAGTCTTCTTTTTCTTCTTCCTCCTCCTCTTCTTCCTCCCCTTCCCCTTCCCCTTCCCCTTCCCCTCCTCTCTGCCTAATAAACCATACAGAATGTAGTCAGATAATCCAAGTTTGTTTATTATTAGTGAAAAACAAGCTTTTGTTTGATTCCAGAAATGGAAGTAAAGCCTCTGGGATGACATTTATAGGAAGAAAATTCCATCACGAAAACTGGGTGTTACCGAGAAGATGGCCACACTTAGCTGTGATTAAACACAGATCGAGCTTAAGGCAAGGCCAGGTCCTTTGACAGAAGATGCATCTCCAGTAGGCTATTTTAGCCATGTATACTCATGAGGATAAGCTAAATTCCATCACTTTCAAGTGAGTGGATTGAGGCTTTCCTCAATGTTTTCACCCCCAAGTAAAGTAGATTTTTTTTGGTTGTTGTTCTGGCCTCCTTCTCTCATTCTAACCATCTGGACTTTAAATTCCTGGGTCGCCAACTGAGTAGCCGAGAGGGGGGAAAAAAGATTGGCTGGTTTTGCATTTTCACAGCAACACGATGAACAGACATGAGCAGTTCCAGCTATTCACAGCATGGCAAGAAACATTATCCTCTGCTAATCTCTCCCTCAAGTGTCTGTTGAAGGCAATGCTATGGGGTGTGTGTGTGTGACTGGAAATGAGTTGCAGAAATCTGGGAATCTCTTTTCTTGCCCTTTCCAGTCACACTGGTCAGGATGGGTTTGCATCTTATTCTTCTCCAAATCTCTTTCGGGATCCTGTGAAGACAGCTTATTTATAGATAGACCAAGCTGCCTCTTTTCTGCATGCAACAGGAGAGGAGTCTGGCTGGGCCCAAAGAGGAGATTGGCTCCCATTATCCCACCCCCCTTTCCCCCCACTGCAGTTTCAGGCTACTTAAATCACTGATGCTCACCAGCATGGAATCACAGCTGCAGAGCAAAGGATCTCTTCTTGTCTTTAAGTTTCAGCAAAGTTTCAAAGCCACCAAATTGTAGAAGGCATTGTTAAGAAGGTTTCCTGAGGTAGGGAGAGAATGCTAAGGGCTCCGTCCCCTTTCAGACCTGTTTTAAAGGCTCACTGTTTGGTTGTTTTGAGCTGGTCTCTAAGCCGGGATCTGCGCGGAGAGAGGTTGCCAGGTGTTGCAAAATCTCCAGCCAAGGGGCGGGAGGGTTTGGGGGACATCCCATAGTGTGCAGCGCAACCCAAAGGGAATCCTTTCTCCTTGCTTGTGCATGGCCTCCAGAACAGCTGTGTTCGAGCCTCGGTGTGAGCCAGGAGAAAGCAGCAGGAAGCTGGCTGATCAGAGACGCTGTGAGAAGAGGGTTGAGTGAAGTGGGACCTTCTGGATGTGTTTTGCAGAGCCCGAGGCAGGGGGGATGAATTGGACCAGGAATTGAGGTTCAGCTGAGACTCTGAAGCAGACAAAGTAATTCTGGGAAGGACAACAGTTGGCTGGGATATAGGCTCGGGTTAATAAACAGGCACAAGGCCAACTTTCTGTTGGTTTGGTGCTGAATGCCTGAAGCATTTGCAGTAGATGCTTGGCTGGAATGAAGGATGCCCATTTTTCTGGGAGAAGACTCTCTTTCTGCAATCAGGGCATGGGAATGTTGTTCAAGTTAATGCCCAGTGAGGAGTGGGTGAGCTTAGCTTGTTACAAGTTGGATCTATTGAACGGTCTTGGGTTGGACTCAGGCATGTCCACAGGGATGGTTAAAAAGAAAGTCAAGATAGCACCCATGATGGTGTGATTGAGGCATGCTCACACTGTGATGGTCAACATCTTGGCTTTTTTGACCGTAGCCTGCAGTCACCCCTGGCTGGACTTTATTTCAGAAGGCAAGGGGCAGAACGAAATCTCTTCCTTGTTTCTTCCTTGCACTGGCACGGCGGCATTCGTGCATTACGCTAGCCTGGAAGGGCAGGTGGTTAGGCCCCAGAGTGGTTATGCCTGCCCTCCAAAAGATTTAGCTCCCAGAAACTTCCCAACATTCTTACCACACTGTAACTTTTAGGATGACAGGACAGGAAAATAATTAAATATATGGTGAGGAAGTGCACACATTAATTGTGTTTATTTTAATTAAGTGTAAAGGAAATGAAGTAAAATTGAATTCTTCCACGTAACCACTATTTTTTGAAATACAAGTACCTTACCCACCACTCAAAGGCTAAATCTGATCCTCAGCTTGGAGAAAGTTGGGCACCGTGGTACTTAGTTATGGTTTGTTTAACTGTGGTTTATTTAATCATATAATTGTTGATTGGATTCACAGAATAGGCTAAGAGTAAGCAAATTCCACTTCGGCTTTGAATGATGTGTGAATCAGCCAATAATTTTTATTTCGGACTCAACAGAGGCAATGCAACTTTAAAAAAAATTAATCTTGGAATGCCTGTGATGAAGTGTATCTTTCATTTATCTGCTGCTGATGGAGGGAAATTTGTCATCTCTCAACAAAAGGAGAGTGGAGAATCAGTTGCAGAAAGTTGCTAAAGCACTATTTCCTCAGCATAGCAACTTCCAGATGTGTGGGCTTTAAATCCCAGAATTCCACAGCCAGTTTGGCCATTGCTGAGAATTGTTGAAGTCCGCACATCTGGAAGTCGGGAAAAAATGGACTAAGGATATGTGAGAATTATGTTGCAATATATGGAGTTTGGAAAGTCTCTTTTTTGGGTCAAAGTCTCTATTCCATGGCCATCTTGAAGAAGCTTCTGAACGAAATGTTTGGGCTTGCATTCACACAGCATGAACAATGAACCTGTTTTCTGGAGTTGAATGATGCATTGCTCTGTAAACTAACCAAACGTGCTGAGTTTTGGCCACCTGTGTTAACACAGAAAAGCCAAGCTCAACCTTTTGGTATGATGGCATTTGCTAGAGCTTGACTGCTTGAGTATGTTGTATGAGCCGGCCATTGTGTAAAGCCCAGTTTGCTTACCTCATGCCAGCAAGATGCATATTTTATGGAACAGAGTATGCCCTAACTTTTGTGGGATGTGGACAGGGCCATGTGCACATGAGCCTTGTTGGCCCATGGTAGTAAGATATTGTTCAACCATGATATGTTGACTCATTCAAGATCTGCAAACCTAGGTAGCTGGGTTTGCTCAACTTGGTAGGCACAATGGTAGTTGGCTAACTGGTGGTTCAGTGTTTTCTGGGAAGCCAGACTTTGGTAATGGCTCTCCAAGGCTAGAGACAGAGTGCCATTTTGTAGGAAGGAGGCTACTGAATGGAGCAATTCTGTTCTGAGTGGAGATGGGTGGGTTTTCCTTGAGATTCTACCAATCCCACGTATCTCAGGGCTGCAAGGCCTGACCTGGAGAACTCTGGAGAACCACTAGAAGGAACAAAGAAATATAGACAATGTTCTTGGCTGTCCCCCAGTGGCCAGCTGGAGTTTTGTGGCCCAGATCTGGGAACCAGATGTGTCTTTCTTCTGGATCTCTGAGTGGGGACATATGTTTTAAGGTTGTGTGAAATTTCTAATACTGTTCCTTTCCTTCTCTGTTGCCCTCTCCTACCAATATATTGGCGTTCAACTCCTAGAACCCTCATCCAGCAGGACCACTTATGTTTTAGTGATCTGGTTCCTGCAAAATGCTAAGCCATCACTGTGTTTTGTTTGCTTTTGGCTCAGCATGGAATAAACCTTCACTTGTTTTATGGCAGCAAACTGTTTGAAAGTAGGGGTTGATGTTAGTTTACTGATTGTAATTGTGGGTTAGTGTGTGTGAACACAGATTTATGATCTCTGTAGGTTTCCTGGTCTGTTTCGGGAGCTTTTCTGTGCCCTGACCTGGCCCCTAACCAATTCACAGAGGTACAAGATGAAATAAAACTAAAAGAAAAGAAAATAAATGAGGAGTTTGGTCTCCAAACATCATAATTTGGTCTGCAAGCCTGATTTGCTCAGCAAATAGAGTTTAAACACACTGTGGTTTGCTGTAATATGTGAATCCAATGGTTGTGGCTTTTTCACAATCCATGAGTAACAAATCTTGGCTTGATGTGATGGTTAAACTCACCCAGTGTCTTTCACTATTCTAGGTCATATTCTACAGAGCTAACAGAGTTTCTCTGCTAGTGACTCGCATTTGGGTTCTGTCTGCAAGACTACAGTTCCGAATCACACAAATAAATATTTTTATGCATCATTTATAATAGCAGTTTTGATCTTCATGTGTGATTTGGCAGTGTTGACCTAAGTTGATAAATGACAATTGGCTAGAAAATGACATTCCTGCTGTGTTTGGAATCATGGATTTCAATTTTTTTTTTTTTAATAGATTCCAAGATGAGCCACCTACATTTTATACTTGTGGGTGATCACGTTTTGGTAATGGAAATAGCACTTTCAGCTTGGCAGTGATTTGATTCAGGAGTCTTGGGATGGGGGACTGCCATAACACTAAGGGTTCCTGTGGCCTTGAAGTAACTTGAGATACCCTAGGTACCGACTTCAGAGTTAGCTTGGTTTCTTGAGGGTTGATTTTATTGGAATAATGTGAGTTGTGGGTACACTGAGAGATTAAAGAAGCTGCTGGAAAAAAATAAGGGTTGAGACAGGTATGGGATTCTAGCATGATATGGAAGAATCATCTCAGTTCCAAGAATTTGGGGGAAATTACCCAAGGTAATTTTTTTATTGCATTGTTTTCATTTTTTCCTGTGAATTAAGCATAATTTTCTTTCTTGCATGAAGTTATAAGTCTAATGATCATTTTACAGAAGAGCCACGCCCTCAAGTTGAGAAGAGGGTTGATAAATGAATTATTTTCTCTGCATCTTCCTCATTGTTTAAGGCAACAGTGACTCTGGAGTAGATAAACATAGAAAAACAGTTAAGGAGGAATCTTTTGGACTACTTACTTTAATTGCCAATCAGCTCTTGGTGATGATGCATTTTGGTTAAGCTCTGTATCCATATGATTGCACAAAATCTCTACCCCAAGACCTCTGCTTTGTGTGAGTCAAAGTTATATTAACTTTTTTTTTTTAATTTGAATTCTGAGGGCTTTTAAAAAGCGATCTGGTAATTTTTTGTTATTAAACTTGGCTGTTCTTTCCCATTAAAACACACGCACTACACACAAGCTCTGGCATTTGGCTAAACAAATTGCGCTCTACTCAGAGCGAGCAACATAATGAAAAGGCGCCTGAGAAAATACAGCATTTCATAAGCATCATTATTAGAGCTTCCGGATGAGCAAACATGCAATTTTATGAAGAGTGTTATTAATATTTAAACATGCAAAATGAAACTGTCACTAAATGCCTGCTTTTCATTATCTTCCAGTGAACATTTTCATTCCCAGGAATTTAATAGCTATTGGCAGAAGGCAGTTAACTTATTTATTTATTCGTTTTTCTAAACAGAAAGAACGCTGAGAAACGTGAATGGGTTGAAATGTTGAACTTGGTGCCGATAACTTTTCCACTGCCCTGCCTAGTTCAGTAGCCTTCCAGACCATGCTCTGACATGACCGTCAGTCTAAAAGGTGAGCAGAAAAGGAATGGGAGGAACAGGTGTTGATATCTTACAGATGATTCCTGTAAGAATCACTGCACAGCCCAGCAAAATTCAGAGAGGCAGAAGCAGACAAGGAAAAAAATAAGGAAGTTACAAGAAATAAAAGAGCCAAACCAGGCCGGTGTTGGGTTCACTCCTTGCCTTAACTCATGGTCTGTTTGGCCATGTTATATTGAATAAACCACAATTGCCTAGAGTTGCAGCCTCCACTAAGACCTAAATTATATTTTACCAACGATACTTGGGCTTGCTAATCATTCAGACCCCATGGACTTGGCACAGTGTGTAAACACACTCTGCATGCATGTTGGATGGTCATGTGCTAGCCTAGTCTGGATGTCCTGCTGCACAGATTTTGTCTGGGTTGCTTCTCGGGAGTAACAAGGGAGTCAAAGCTGGGACTTGTGGCATTTTCTTCAGGAGCCATTATCCTGAACTGTTCTTGTAGAGCTTTAGGTTTTTGGAGGAGGGGTGCAGCTTGTTCTGTCTTCAGAGTATTGGTGGATGTCAATATCTTGCTCATTATAGCATTTGAAGTACCTTCAGATCTACTCAGTAAAGTGGGTAGTTTGTCATTGCTCTTATCTAGTTTAATAGTACTGTCAAAGGAAGAAGAGAAGGATCTCTCTGAGGTTTCCATGCAAACTCTGGTTCATCTTGGGTCCCTGATACATGGGTCCCTGATACATTAAGTACAAGATCAGCTTGTAATATTAGCCATTCTAATTGTCTCATTGTGGAATTGCCATGTCTTCTCTCATTGACATTCCAGGTCCTCACATTTGATACTTGCCAAGAAGCCCTTCAAACCATTGACCCATATCAAAGGAAAGCTTACTTGATTTGGTAGACATTATCAGGACCTTGGAGAGCTCTTAAAGATGATGTTTTGCATGGTACATGATCAATGTTGAGTTTGAACATTATACATACCTGTGATCCACGTAGTCCTGCTTTACTCTAGTCATCTAATTTTCTAAGTTCATATAACACATTGAACCATCAGCCAAACATATGGGTTGGGCTCATATGTATGTCTAATAGTATGTGGGAAAGACCTTGGGAGACTGGGCGAAGCGATGATGCCAAGGGAACAGTCAGATAAGAGAAAGCATAGCCCGCAGCTGGATAGTGGGTAGGGAAAGAGGCTCAGAAGAGACCCTCCCTAGTTTCTTGGGCTGTAAAAGAAATGGGGGGAGAAATGTACTTTCAGACTTTCAAGATTGATGTTGGCCTTGCAGGGCAAACCAGAAATGAAACATGAGCAGGTGAATTAATTCTACTTTATTGTAAAGCTACATTGACAGAATCTTGCAAGACTAAAAGTACGTTTCTCTCTCCCCCCCCGTATCTCCTTTATCTGACTGTTCTCTTAGCAAAGTCTCTTCGCCCAGTCTCCCAAGGTCATTCCCACATGCCATTACAATATGCAAGGCTAAAATGCCATTGGCTAGTTGTCATTTACTAGCACAGGAATTGAACATAGATTGGTTCACCTAACGTATTTAATCATGGATTGTTTAGTTGGCTAGGTTCATGCTACCTGCTAAAACATAACTTTGGTTTAGAAACTATGATTGGTTGGGCTCACACAATGAGCTTAGCAGCTAAAACCACTAAATGGGACTCCAGCTTATAAGATACTGGGTCCAGCACTGAAAGACCGAGCAGAACTTCCCCATTGGCTTTGTGATTGTTATGATCACAGCGACCATCATGGGAATTGGGACATGGCCTATCCAGACCTTTGCTCCATCTTAGGGAGCCTCTTCTTATGTTCTTACAGTCAAAACAATTTTTCAAAAGGTTTGAAAAGACTTCTCCAATACCAAAGAAGAAAAGACTGGTTGAAAGAGAGCCATAAAATCAGACCTCCCTTTCCTAGAATGACTTGATTCATTGGTGGGATCAAGCACCACAAGAGGTCTGAATGACCCAAAGAAGATGAAACAAAAATAGTGTCTATATCTGGAGAAACTTCTCTCATGACCTGTCTCCTCGGTCGTCATGTGCGTGCCTCATTCTCAGACTCAAAATAATCAGATAACTCAGCAGGAATATGGGCTGGGGAATGCAAAGGGAAGAGAAACCCTATTTGTTCTAAGCCTATCATTTTCTCTCCCAATTTCTCTCCCGCCCCATGCTACCAAGAGGATGAATGCTGGATTAATTTTGTGACTCAAGCTTTGCTTCTTTTTGCAAGATATGTGGTGCCGGGAAGATTTTCTGTCAACCAACGACTATGTAGTGCATTTGTCCCCAAGTTCAAAGCAACGTTACCCCCTCCCAACTCCCCTCTGCTTGCAACGCTTCCTGGCCTTTGACCCCCTTGTTGACTTAGGCTGCTTCCCTTTTGAGGTCAACATCAAAATAGAGATGTGTGTTTCTCAGGGCTGACCATGGCTGTGACTCCAGAGATTTTAAAAGACCGTTTGTCTCCCCATCTGTCAAAGAGTATTTTAAACTCTATTGCACTTCTATTCTTTTGGACAAGTGTGAAAGGGGGGAGGGTTTTTTTTCTTCTTCTGTTTTTCAGGGAATGATTTGATCTTTTTAAAGTGTTTTTGCTCAATTCTCTCCTGTTAAAGAGATCTTGATTGCACCGTGAATAGATCAAACACCCCTGAGATGAGGTTGAAGCTTTAATTTGACAAGATTGGATATTCTTATTTGGGACAAGATGGGGCAATAAAGGAGGTTAGTGCAGTATGGATTTTATTTCATGCTCCCCCTGTGAATCGATCCATGAAATTAAGAATAATGGTGTTATTCATAAATGGAGCTCACCTTGTTACTGGGGGACTGTTTAGGCAGCAAATCTGCATTAAGGAATCAGAATACATTTTCCTTCCCATGTTTGGGGCTTGGTCAAAGCAGCAAGATGCCAAACAAAATCTTTATATTTTTATGTATTATATTTGCATCCCACTTTTCCTTTAAAAGTTTAATACACATTTCCTCCTCTTCCATGTTATTGTCACAAGTAGGAATGACTGAGAAACAGTGGCTGGGCCAAAGTCCATCAGTGAACTTCATTACTGAGTATAGCCTGGATCTTGGATTTTCCCTAGCCTTCTTTCTGCTGCACCAAGATTGTATTTACACAACACACTTCACCGGGCCAAATAAAGTTCTAATGGATGGATGCTTGCGACACACTAGAAGAGCATCTGACTTTTGCAAAACTTTTGGCCAGTTTGGATATGAAACAAACTGGATGAGGTGGGTGGGACCTTATCAGATGTGCAGGTGATGCCAAAGTGGTGACATCCTACAACACATGCACACACACACACAAGGTTTAAAATTATTTCGACTGGTTAGAAAAGTGGGCTAAAAATAATAGAGTGCAATTTAATAGGGACAAAATGCAATAAAACCCAAGGTTTAAGATGGGGACCTTGGTAATAATTGAATCAGATGGCCTTGTTGACCCTTCTGTGAAGTCTGCATACTTTGTAAACAACTTAATATACATTCCTAAGCACAGCCAGCTTAGACAAGACAGAGTGGCACCAATCCCTCACCACTGATATTCCTCAATAACTGTTCTTCCTAATTTCTGCTTTCCAATTATTGTTTTTTTTTAAAAATAAAATCTAGCAGTCAGATCTTTGCAAGCCTGCCGGGATTTTCATCTTGTGTGAAATCTCCTATCTCCTCAGGAATTCCCAACATTTGAGATCTGTAGATACTGAGGGTTAGCCACTTACCAATAGCAAACAAGATTCTCCCAAGTGGTAAGAAATGTTTTAATTTCTGCTGGAATGTATGGCATTCATTAAGTCTCCTTCAAGCTTTGGACAATTCCCCCCTGTTCTACAATGCAGCCCTTTCTGACATACAGACCTAATTATGCAATGCATTCCTGTTGCTAAAGAAATCAAATTTATCTAGAGTACACAATATGGCATAGCAATTTCTTCACTCTTGGATTCCTTATTCACTGAATGCAGGTGCTAGCTGAAGGTTCAATGGGTTTAAGATACAGCCCCAAGGAGGCTGGATTTCCCTCAACTGATGTCAGGGTTATCTGTGGGGGCAGGTAAAAAAAGTCAAGGCAGTGGCTGTGGATGTAAGATTGAAGCCTGCCCCTTTTCATGCATCACCACACACATAAAAAACAGGGCTTTGATCATGTGGTCATGGCTGCCATCTTGATTTTTTTATATCCCTCCTACCATGGACACCTAGTGTCTTTCAGAGGTCTTGGACTGGAGCTCCAGCCAGAAGACTGGCAAGCTTTGGCATTGGAGTCCAACATATTGGAAGTGAAGCTAACTGTACTTTGATGAATAAATCACAACTGACTGCTTTTATTCAATGTGTTATGCTGTGCATCATGGTTTCCAAACCCCAGTGGGTAGGCTTACACTCTTCCCTGAACTATACAATTGTTTGGCTTCCGGCTCATGCTTTGAGCAAACCCAACTTGAGGGTAGGTTGCCCTAGTATGCTAAGCTATAGCTTCTTTAGATATGGTTTACAGAATTGACCAGACTTGGCTGGGTTTGCACAATGTGCCAAGCCAAAACCATGGTTTACAAGCTATCCTAACCCACTTAAGAGAGAAACCATAGCATAAGATGTCAGATGTGGCCAAGAGGAACAGTTTAAACACTGCATCCTGGGAGAGATGGCTTGCAGGAACTCTGTTTCAAAAATGCAAATAGAGATTGTTGGTGCAAGGTGATTGAAGAACTGGTTGTCTTTACATTTGCGCTGAAAGAGATCTTTCCATCTGTTTGTTCCTAGGGCAGATGGGGGATTCAGGTTCTCCAAATTCCCAAGGGAAATATACAATTTATGACCCTTTCTCCCTTCCAGTTATTTGACGATACATCTCCTGCTGTTCAGGAGGAAATGGATGAGAAAGAAGTGTCATTCTTACACATTTGGAACATTAAATTATGGGATAAATTGCACCACACAGATCACTTTAGAGGCAGACCTTTCTTCTGTGGATGCTGAGAGGCTAAATTTCAGGAGGCAAGACAGAGAAATATTTTGCTTTCGATAAGTTTATAAATAATCATCTCTGGACTTGGCATCACAAAGGCTTTTTTGTACCTTTCAGTACATACTCAGATCTTTGCATCTCCACGGAGTGAGTCTTCACTGTGCACCTCCCATTCCCCCCCCCCAAAAAAAAACAGGAGGAAAGAGGGGGGAGGAAGAAATCTTAGCTGTGGACAGTTTTCATCTTTTGCATAAAATCTTGCGCACATACAGCCTGTGTTTTGAAATGCTGTAACTCGAAACACATGGCCGCGCTCCAGTTCTTAAACGATGTCTGCTTGCATATGCTTCTCATTATGACATACATAAAATCGAAGTATAAGGCAGCAGACGTTGGTGATAAAACCAAGTGGCACAGAGATTCAAATTTATTTTTGAAGTCTGTTTTCACTTTCTGGAGTTCTTCAGAGGATTTCTTTTATGGATTGATGTATATTAAACATTATACCGTACTGTTCTGGTGCTTCCATACCACTTAGGTTGACTCAGAACAAAGAAAACCGAGGACAAAATAGACTAAAATTCTAGTTATCGGCAGCAAATGGAACCAAGACATTACCCCAATCTGATGGGAGAAACACCTGTCTAAGGAAGTCAGTTTCTCTCATGCCATGAATGGAGTGTTGGGTCAGGCCTCACCGTGGTTGGCTCGCTGCATTTTGAATAATACAACGAGCAAAAGAGGTCATTGCAGGGTTTGTTGAATCTGCTGCAACTGAGTGGGCTGAGAGATGACACGCTAAACCATAAATCACAGCGACTTGAGTGACTTGCTAAGCTAAAACCAAAGGTTTACTTAAAATAACCTATGGAACCAGGTCTTGAGATTCACTTCTGTTGCATCACTGGATTACAGTTAGGAGCGAAGGAATGTTCTGCGCCGGTCTAGCGGGACATCCCATAATCCTCTCAAGACAGCCTATATGCAAAGCGGTCCTCCATTTAGTCAGGTTGGCTGCAAGTCTGGAGAATACTGCTCAATCTTTGTTCCCTCTCCCCCCCCACCCCGAAATCAGAGGAGAAGCTAATATCCATGACAAAATGTTGATTATTCAACATCTCTTCACAACTTGAAGACCTGGCAAAGGATTGTGATGAAGCAGAATTTTCGGTTCTTGAAGAAATAGGCACACTCACAGACATTTCTTTTATTCTGGCCCAATTGCGTGAAATTGGCACATTATACAGTATTTTCTAGGAATAAACAGTCCTGGGGTAATTTGGAGACATTACACCCATGCTGTCGTGGGTCACAGAGGCAGCAGAACGTTCCAGCATCTTTCAAAAAGCAATTTCTTCCTCTTTTCAATATGGCAATTTACAAACTCAATAGCTGTGTGCCGTACAACCTCATGGAAATAAATCTGCCTCTCCGTGTGTGTGGAAGTTGGCTCTTCCATTCTTGCATGGCATAGTCAACTAGAATTTGAATTCAGGCTGGGAAGAAAGGTCCACATCTTTGGAATAATGTTGCTAAAAAGATAGATCTACAAGTGGAAAAATGTTCAGCTTCCTGTTTTAATCCTGGATCATCTGCCACGTACATTTTCTCTAGGGCATTCAGACATGGTGACGCATGCTGTAAGGATGGGATGCTGGGCATTTTCTTGCACTCCTAAAGTTATTGGGAGTGTTTGTTTTCTCACCACGGTTTGCTGAACTGCCACTAACAATTAGGATAAGCAAAAGTAACTGCAGTGAAAATTGTTGGGTCGGAGCCCACCTCTGCGAAACTCTGCATCTTCGCCGGGTGACCGCCCCACTTTCTGTGTGCAAAATATGTGCACCGCTACGAAGCTACGGTTCTTTCCCAGCAGGAAAACCAAGGAGGGCCTTGTTCTTGTTCTTCTAAAGGATGAAAAGGGCTCTTTAATTAAAGGAATAATCTGAAAGTCATTGTTTATAAACATGTAAACAAGTTGATTGCAGCCATGAGCCTGAATTGGTCTAATAAGCACTTGAGGGTGTGCGAATTAGCCACGGTTCACGGACTGTCCATGAGTTACTAGTAATTTAGAAATAAAGATCGCAAGATGGGAATTTCCTAGGTGGCATTCAGACATGCTAATGGGTGTTGTAAGAGGAGGATGCAAAGCCTTTTTAAGACTCTGAGAGTCATTGGAACCTTCTTTCTGAACCACGATCTTTTTCATGTATCCCACCTCAATGCAAAACCCGAACTGAAAATATGTGGGGAAGCGTGAAAGAATGAAGTAACACCATTAGATTTTTTAACAGATCTGTTTTGCTGCCTTGGACAGGAAAATATGATTTTCTCTGATCATTTCAAATAATTGAGATTACGCTGCAGAAGGGCCCCCATTTGTATCTGAGGTCTGGGGTGAAGCCCATGAAAAAACAGATGGAGCTTCCGGTCACATCCTTGCTCTTCTTGGATGCTTCCGCTGATCAGGTATAACTTCTTCTTAGGGCAGGTCCATTAAAAAAAAGGAAATTAGACTGGGGATGAGCAGACAAGGGCTTTTTGAAAGCTTACTTTGGGTTTCCTTAAAGCTAACATGCTTCTTCGGGGATGGGCTTCAGAATCTGACAATCCAACTCATCTGCTGTTTAAAAGAATTGGCCTGGAAGAGGAATTTTCCATACACACCCCTGATCTGGTGGGAGAGGAAAAGAAATAAAAAGGAGCTGAGGGGAAAATTGGAGGCATGGGAAGATAACTATTGTGGAACTTTTCTGAACACATCAACAAGGCTGTCTTTCTCTTTCTCTCTTGTGTTTTAGTAAAGGTCTTGGGGGAAGACCTGCACTGTTTTAGGAGAAGATGTCTTGGGAAAGCGAGCCATCAGACCTCTGGAAGGTCTGCTACAAAGAGAAAAGCGGGTGGTATATATTTCTAAGGAAACCAATACAAAAAGACAAGGTAAAATTGATTGATTCTGTGCCATCAAGTCATTTGCAACCACACAGATAGATTTACTCCAGGATGATCTGTCCCTCACCTGGTCCTTCAGGTCCCCCAACATGCACCTATCACTTTCCTTCCACCTTTCCCAGCATTTCAGCCTTTTCCAGAGAGCTGAGTCTTTGCATCACGTGTCTGAAGTAGGAGATGGTAAAATTGGACAGGGAGAAATGTTCTGAGTTCAAACCTGGGCTCTTTTGGACAGCATCTCCCTTAGTGTGTTGTGCGCATGTCCTCCCAAAACTGGTTGCTCCTGCCTAGGACTATGACATTGTGCTGAAAGCATTTTTCTCCAGAGAGGACCTGATGCTTCCCTTTTTCTCTTGATATCATCCCTGTTAGACTGCAGTCCATCCAAGGACAATGTGTTTATTTCTTTATGTAAAGGAATGTGTATCCTGCTTTTTCAAAATAAATAAAATAATTCAGAATGTAAAAAAACTGAGTAATCATGCGGATGCATTGATATCGTCTATAAATGATATAAATGGCATTTTTTTTTGTTGCTGAATTGAGGGACTTTGCTGAAGGGGTAAAGTAGCTCATATTATTATTAGATGTTCTTTTCATGCTGTTGTGTACAACTACATGGAATGAAAACCAAAAAGAAATACGCTTTCCTTCTAATGCAGAGCAGTACTTGTCGACAAATGTGGTAATTTCATCCTTCATTTAATATTTTTGAAAGAGGAAAGAAGCCTACTATCACCTGTACACACCTCCTGAGGTTTTGGAAATGTGCAAATATATTTAAATTTAATTGGAGAGCTACATTGGTTACAAGGCAGGCCATTCATCACTGAAAAATGCTTGATTTTTCTCCCTCCCTTTTTAGCTAAGTTGGGCTGCGTGTGGTCAAGGAAAACACGATCTCACAAGTCTCCAGTTGTTATTTTTTTGTATGCAAATGGCCAGCAGAGTATCTGCGGAGAAGGTCTTAGAGCATGGGGTTGCTTCTGGGGGTCTGAGTGATTAATAATGCATTGGGAGTCAAGGTAATATTTCCTGCATCAAAATATGTTTGGGAAAGCGGATCCTTTTTAGCCTCACCGTAAGGCAGGTGAAGTGAAGCAGGTGCCCGCTGTGCAGAGCGAAACCGATTTAATCTCAAGAACGGCACCCATCTTTCCAGGGCACATGAAATCCCATTGAATTCACATCTCTACTTGTTTTCCAAGGTCATTTTGAAGCCTGTTCTGCAGAGAAAGGGAACAGAATAGCTACCGGAGAGCGGTGTCATTTCCAATTTGAAAGTCTTCTGGTCTGGCTGAGCCATGTGGAGTTCCCTGGCATGTCTGGAGTTGGGGACCTGAATGAACCCTTCCATCAGCATTAGCCATGGGGGAGAAAGGGCTGTAGGTCTGTCTGTTGGGGCGGGGGGGTGACGAGCTTTGCAATACACAAGTGTGAAAAGGATGACAGTGTGCCTAAAAGTAGAGATTAAATGGGTGAACTAAGTCGTTGGGGAAAAGCGGGTAGACTAGTTTGGCGAACTCTTTCTTTTGAGATGCAGAGGGATCTTGGCATCTTGGCCTCCAACATGGCAAAAGAGGTAAGTTTCCTTTGAGGTGAACCCAATAGCTCAGGACCCCGTGAACACGTCTTTTTGGGGGCAAGAAAAGACTGGGCAGACTTTTGTCCAGAATGGTATGAGAATTCCTGCCCTGGGCATGGATGGGGTTGGACTAGGAGACCTTCAAAGTCCCTTTCAACCATAGGATTCTAAGAATAGGGAGGTGGTTTGCCATTTTTATTTTTAAAAAGCTTTCAGTCTAGCCTACGGTGCTGGCGTTTCCTAGATATCATCTGCCCACCGGCTAATTAAGTCTGGACCTGTTTAGATTTTCCAAATTGGCCAGATAGACTAAATGAAGTCTCCTGTGAATGGATGATTACATGGAGATGTGTTGGCAATAACTTGGAAGTGCTTTCTTACTTTTATTTTCTGAGATTTTATTTAACTCAAGCCCTATAGCAGTGTTTCCCATAGCTATGGGAATTTCCCATAGCTGGCTGTGGAATTCTGGGAGTTGAAGTCCACACGTCTTCAAGTGGCCAAGGTTGAGAAACACTGCCCTACAGTTTGAAATGTAATGGTTGTTTCCCATCTAAGCACTAAGGAGGCTGGCCGTGCTTGCTTACAAGCCCCTCCAAAAGTCAACCAAGAGCTAACATAGGTTGAGTGCTGCGTTCAGACACCATGTTTACTTCCAAGCGATAAGAAGGGTATTTTTTCTATAATCTACATGGGTCATTCTTGCATCTGGTTCTGGCGTTCTCATCAATGTAGAAAGAATCTGAAAATCCGTGCAGCAATTCTGAGCGAGAAACTCAGGACACGTTCCCGAGGTTGCCGACGGGAAGATGGAGATGAAATGGCTTACCTCTGTGAGCTTTGGACCTTCTTACATAACAAAAAAACCCCATTCTGTTTCTTTTTAGCATTGCAATAATTGGAAAAACTTGCACTTTTACTTTGGAATGTTTATGTTTTGGATAATGTATTTTTTATTTTATTTTGAGCTTGAAAAGAAGAAAGAAGAAAGAACATTTGGCTCAAGGCATCAGTGAACATATTCAAAGTAATCCTACCGAAGCGTGCGTCAGCGTTTGCAAACTCTGAAGTAATGCATACCAGACAGAGCCACAGAGAGTGAGAAAGTTGTAAAGCTGTGTGTGTGTGTGTGTGTGTGTGTGTGTGTACATAAGCAAACATATCATATCAATTTTGCTAAAATTATTATTCCTGTACAAAGTACAAATCTCTCTCTTCTGGGAGAATCCATCTGGAAAACATCTGAAATGATCCTATTGAAATCTGATTTGAAGTACCTCCACCCCCGAAAGAGCGTCTCCATCCGTTCCCTATAGGAAAGCTACAGAGAGATTGCATTAACGACAGTGAACCGTGATTACAAGAGTGCCCGCAGAGAAGGGGTCAAAAAAGTCAAGATGGTTGCCCCAACCATATGATCAAAGCCCCGCCCCTTTTTACACAAAACGGGCAGGGCTTCAATCTTGCGGCTGCGGCCGCCTGGGCTTTGATGTCATGATTGTGGCTACCATTTTGACTTTTTGGATACCCCCTCAGGGCCCCCCTGCATCTTCGCCTTAACCATGGTTTCTTGAGTGGGCCCCCCCGACACATCCTCAGCTGCACAGCCAGGTTTCTAAACAGCAACGATACACAAATAATGGCTTGGCGTGATGTGTGAATCCAATGCTGTGTCTGATGTTTCCAAGCTCTGGGATGGACAAAGCTACGCGCCAGGGCTTTCTTGCACCCGCTGAACTGAATTTTGGGATCCTCTCCAAAGTGAAATCTGTAGCGTGGGATGGCCCTCTCGGTCAGAGAATTTGGGGGAGCGGCCTCAGAACAAGCCATTTGGGTGTGTGGAGGGGGGACAGTTGAAGACGAGGGAACAGGTTGGTGCAGGTTACGTTTTCTTCCTCTTGCAAACTTACACAAGACGATCAGCTCCTGTGGTCTCCGGAGATGGTCTGTCATTTCTGCAGATGTGAATAGCTATCAGTAATGTTAATGGGACTTACATGTGTATCAAGACGAGATCGGGAGTCTCGTGGGGTCCCTTGGGGACCAGATCTAATGTATCAGTGACATGTAATTACTGGGCCAAGAGAAGTGGCACCTGATGTCTCTGTTAAATGCCATTTATTGTCAGTATTGTAGAGAAGATGGCTTTGTCTTCTGTTTTTCAACTTTGTGGCTAATAAAATAGCATCATATAAAACGTGGCTGTGATTCTATGTTTTTTTTTAGCCATGGTTTATGATTTCAGGTATCGTTTAAACTCTGTCAACTGTCATTTACCGATAACTCTGGTTAAGCAAACAATGGTCGATTGTGCTCAGCAATCCCAGATTATTAATTTTTTTCCCTGCATCTCCATTCTTCTCCACCAAGAGTTTGAAAACCCGCTAATCCGATGGCACCAACATCCAGGCTATAGTGAAAACTCCGGAATAAAGCATTTTTTAACATTTTGATAGCCATCCTACTTCCTTTCAGAGGCAGTTTGGGGGGAATTTTGGTGTAGAGCAATATCTAAATAGACTACCTAATCAATAACAGAGTGGAAAAAATTACTTCTTCTACTAGAAAAGTTTAACCTAACAGGAACTCATATTGACCCCTAAATAAATGGGAGTCCCACCAAACCCTCCTCATTTTTTTTTGCCTTGCCCCACTATTTGTTCTTGGGATCAGAATGACAATAAATCCACTTGGCCTTGTGGATCAAGATTTCGGAGCCAAAACAAAAGGAAAGATTAGCAAAAAGGAAGGCTGATCAGGAGGGGAAATAGCTTAGCTGGAAGCTGTGAAGACAAGATGCCGTTTCTAAACAAGAGCGTTTATGGCTCTCCTTTCTTCCCTTTATAAAAGTGTGACTCACTGCCCATTGTTTCAGAGGCCCTTTGAGAAGGTTGGGTAATGCCCTGTCTGGATGCTGCTTGGAGGAGTGGAAATCTAAAAGCATCTAAAAGAATTGGCTATATTTCAGCCAATTCCTTTGGCCCACTCTCATTTATGACTGGATTCCTGCAGAACTCTGTTCAATCTTGGTTTGCTCATTATTTATTTATCATATTTGTATAGCCACCCCATCTTGCAAAAAGGTGACTCTGGGCGGCGGACAACACTCGGGGTTCTCTAAGCTTGGTTGTTTTCTTGCAAATGTTTTGTTACCCGGCTAGGTAACATCTTCAGTGTTGTGAGATTAAGGAGTTAAGGATTGTAACAACCACTTTGTAGGACAGACGGGCAGGAGGCTTACAGAGTTGGCATGAACACCAACTAGCTACTAGCAGTCAGAAGACATGATGAAAACTCCTTAATCTCACAACAGGTGGACAGACTTAACCATGGTTTCAGCTGGGAAACTACCAGGATCTTAGACCAAGCTAAATCCAAAAATGGGAGGGAATTCTTGGAAGCCTGGTATTCAGACACGGCAGCCATCAACAGGCACATAGAGATAAACAACATCTACACATTATTCAAAAGAGACAATAGGAAGGAAAACGAGAAAGACCAGAACATCTCCTCACCAGCAGCAATCATCTCCCAGATAAGCAGAGAATAACACCAAGATTATCTCCAGACATACAGTCAAGCAGTAAACAATACCCTAATGAAGGAACTACCAGAGGGAAAAAATAAAACAAAACTGACCCCCCCCCCTCCACTGGCAGGGCAGGCCACAGGATACAAACAGAGGGCAAACCCCACTCCGTTCCAGCACTGAAGATGTTACCTAGCCGGGTAACGAAACGTTTGCAAGAGAACAGCCAGGCTCAGAGAGCCCCGAGGACTCCACAGTTCAACCCTGAGCTACACATCTTCACTTTTATTGGTACAACATTCATTTAAAAAGAAAACCAACAAATACATATAAAACAGTCACTATTAAAACCCACAAGGCACAAGAAAGAGTGAATGTTAACCACTGTAATGGAGCCATCTTAAAATTTCACTGGTCCCCTGGGACCCCCCAGGTCTCGAGGGACTTCTGGAACAGGGATAGAGCTGATGTTCTTGATGTGGTAGCCATTGATTTAGAAAGCTTCAAAAGGAATCTTCAAAGCTGCAAACTAAGTATGTGTGATTTGTTGGGAAATTCATTACTCAACTGAAGATAACAAGGCAGAAGTTATATCCCAGTTGCAAATGTCTCTTTTTGGGGCAAAATACATGAAAACAGCGGTAAAGATTCTTCTCCTTGGTAAAATTGAGTTGCAGTGCTCAGCATTGCTTCATCACTGAGAAAGACTTTAGTTACACCAACGGAGTTGGCTGGAGTCTTACATACATGCCCTCAGCCCATCTTTAACATTGGCATTCTTTTGCCACAGGAAGAGAGAGAAAATTTGCAACTGAAAAGCCTCTTTGTCCATCTTATGTGTCACACCTCACCTCCAAACAACGGGAATCGAGTCTTAAATCAGTACAATTCAAACTGGTTGCTTTAACATTCAAGATTCATTCATTTTTCAAACAGTTGCCTCAAAGACTGAAGTGTTTTATTCAATTTAAATCATGCTGATTTTTTTTCTTTAGGGGGGATGTGTGTGTATCCATTCATATTCCTTTTATAGTTCATAAGCATGATTCTTTCTGTGGTCTGAATGTTCATGATTTTTGAAGTGCACCCAATTGGCAGAAGCACGTGTAGCTTTCACATGAACCTGAAACAGTGAATTGCACACATAATATTGTCAGGATAAGAAGAGTCACCATTACGGTGTCTACTTGGAAGTGACCTAAAAGAAATGGTTAGAGGGGGGAAAAATCCCTTATTTAAATTAAGGAAGATATATACCTTTCTGCTCATTTTTACAACAAGAAACATACATGACTTTCTCTGGGACTATACAGTGCCTTTTCCCATCCTGGTGTGCTCCAGCCGTGTGGGAGGTGCAGTTCGACATATGTAGAGGGCAGTTTGTAAATCCTAAAAGTATACTATTCACCCAGTGATTGCAATAAATCATGAGCAGCTGGGATCCATCTGGAATTATACAATCCTTTAAGTTCAGCACCCTTTAAAGTTCAGAAAGTATAGCCTCAAAAGGAATTGACCATCGGACATTTCTGGATGGATTAAAATAGGGCTTCCTAGGCATCTGGTTGGAGTTTCATGCTCATCTTCAACTTGGCAATGGCTGTTGGACATCCTACCCCATTCAGCATGCAGGATTCTGGGATGTTTGCTATGACTGAGGGCTACTCCTGGGCTGTTTTTTCCTGAAGACTTCTAAAACATCGTGGTTGATCACAGATGACAATAGTCTGGTTGTCCCTGAGAAACATTCAGCTAGAAGGAGCTTTCACTGGATTCTTTACATTACCTCTAAAAATAGATGGAAAAGAGATTCTTGTTCTTCTATCAAGCTATTCTATCATCCAACAGGTGACTTGAGGACCAGTTGGATCAGAATGGTTGCTCCTGGGTTGCGCTGAACTTTTAGCAACTTCTTTTGGGAGTAAGAACACAGATGGTCTCACCCTGGGAATGTAATAGCCACCAACTTGATTTCAAACATCCTCATTTGTGTGTGAATTTAACTATTTTGGTCTCCAGTTGCAGACAGTGATGGAAGTTGTTTGGAGTTACCGAAGAAATATAATTCAGTTGCCCCTTGCCCTGTTGTGTTAGTGCCACTTCTATTTCTTTCAAGAAGGAACCATTGTCTATTGACCTGTGCCTGATCTGAGATGTTCAAAATGGTATTCTTTTTCCAAAAAAAAAAAAAAAAAAAAGGGAGCTGGGCCAAATTGGCCCAATATAATTGCCAATATTTCACTGTTTATCTCAGATCTGCCATTTTTATTTAAATCAAAGCCACGTGACAGGCTAACAGTTAAAGTGATATCATTCTCACTAAAGGAGATGTTTCATACCCTGATGGATAAAATGTAAAAAAAAAATAGAAAAGAAAAAGAAAACCCCAGATGGGGAGGGGGAATCAAGAGTGAACAGTTTATAGTTTTAATTATAGTCAGCTGTCACTCCAAGTTTCTTTAGCAGCTGTAATTTAAAAGGCCAGAATTACATACTCAAAGTAATTTCCCCTTTCTATCTCCCTTTTTAGTAAAATAGAGATCTCATAAAGAGTAATTTTCTTGTAAGCCATAAAAGGCTCAGAGAAAGAGGAAAAATAAGAGAGGAATCTAGATGAGAGACAGTAAAACCTCTATATTCTTGGGAGGCATTATTTTATGCCTCAGGACATGGTCAAATGGTGTGAAAAGACAATGTGTGAATTCCAAGTTAACTCTATGTCAGTCTCTTTATGCTTAGTTTGAGCTTAATGTGATATTTAGGCTCAATCATCCTAGTGTATAAATCCTGGTTAATTGCTTTTGCCAATTTTAAGGTATCTTATGTCATGTTGATTTTAGGATGCACACTACAGGGTTGCTTTGTGTGTGTGTGTGTTTCATACCTAAAAATGGATATTTTATGTAATAGTGATTGGAAAAATTTGCCAAAAGGTGCAGGTTGCACACACACATCCTCATTTTAATTAGTACGGTCAACTCTGACTCCAGCTGACTGTGGCCCCTTTAACGAATCATGATGAATTAAACCATAGCGTAATAGGTGGATTTAGTCTGTGTCCAGTTTGGTTTGCTTTTATATATGGAAGATGGGTGGGCATCTTGGCCCTTGTTCCAGACATGTGCCTTGAGCTTAAAATTCAGCATTTGAACTGAGTTTGGAAGCCAACTGGAAGAGAATGCAGATGTGTAACCGGTTGGTTACAAGGCTGGATAATTTATTTGGAGCATACGACTCAAAGCAGCTCCTAATTCTAGGGATCTGTACTAGTGAGTGTGTGTGTGTGAGAGAGAGAGAGAGAGAGAGAGAGAATCAATTCACTCAACCCCAACCTTTGGAAACAAAGGGAAGGTCAGGAATTCTATCCTCTCCTTTTGAAATGGGAGCTTGACAATGACAGAGCATGAACTCCTACTGTTCACTTGCTTTTATGGTGTTAATATACTGTCCAGAGAAAGAAAAGAAGCAAGGGATTGCCTTGGATTCCATCCCTGGATTTTGCCTCAGTTCTTGCCAGCCGCTCCCAGCCCTCCTTCCCCCAAAGCTGGTTGCTTTGAAGAAGCATGGGGTATGCAAGAATATCCTTCTGATGCAGCCCTCCCTTCCTCCCTCCCTTCCAAAGAGATGCATTTGTGTAAGATTTATAGGTGATAATTTGCACATGTACAGATTTAGAATGAGTTAGAAATGTAAGATGTTGCCTTCTATTGATCAGGGTTTGGGTCTACTTGCCCCAATGTTCTCAACTCTTGGAACAGCTAAGTTGGACCAGATGGATAATATCAAAGGCTTGATTGTCCCTTCTGATGGCTTTTAATCTTTAAGCCAAATTTGGAGAGGACAACCCATGAACTAGAAGATGCCTTCAACATAAGACCGTCCTCTGCAGAACAGGAGAAGTTTGACTTCCTTCCGACCCCCTCGCCCCCGGGGCAAAATGTCCTTGGGAAGCTCCTCCTAAGTGCATAGGCATGAAGCCATCATTGCCCTAACGTTGTAAGTATAATTTGCAGAATTTGTATGCTGATGCAAAATTGCATCAGGAGGCACCCAACGTCACCCCTCCTGAGGACCTCCATCTCCAAGTATGAGCTATTGGTGGACCCTCCAGGTGTCTATGAGTCCTTATTTTGCAATGTCATGGTAAGTTAAGCTCATTGCAAAAGGGCCCATTTCCCAGAAGGCAGGATTTTGAGTCTGCTAATAGCTCAGGATGAATTTACATATGTTTAGGTTCCCTGAAATGAAACAATCTACATACCCTTAGTTGCAGCGGAGGATGGCTTTATAATTATGATCCTTCTTACCAATTATAGCATCGTTAAGTTTTGTAATGAGATATGTAAAGAAAGACGCTGCAGGAAACCAATGTCACCTTGTTAAAATACGCTGCAAGAAAGGCTGAGCTAATTCCATCTCAGTTCCTCTTTGGCTGGCTGAGAAAAAGGATAGGGCAGGGAAATTCTCAAGTCCCAGCTAAATTTTGCAGGGAGTGAAGGGATATTTCTGTCTCTTTGCTATTTGTTAGTCGATTTCTATTCTGCTTTTCCTCCAAGAGCCCAGATGGATGTAACCCTCCCACCTCCATTCCCCCCCCCCCCCCCGACAACCCTAGGAAGTATTTTGGGCTGAGAAAAATGCCTGAATGATGCCTACCATTTCTCAGGGAGCTTCCATGGCTGGGGGTGGCCTTGAACCTGGCTCTCCCCCTTCCCAGTCCAATGCCAACATGCCTCCTGTGTTGCTCCGATGGATGACTTGAGTTCTAACTTTGTGGCAGAGGAAGGAAAACTTCTCTGTGTTCAATTTTCCACCTCAGACATTATCTGATATACTGTCTCATGTCCCTCCCTTGCCTGTTTCTGCTTCAAGCTTAATAAAATAATACAACTCAGACACACATTTTTTTCTCGCAGTTCTGATCATTTCGGCATCAGGGTCATCAGCGTCCGAAGCAACCCATCAGTTCCAGGGAGGGAGGGAGGGAGGGAGGGAGGGAGGAAGGAAGGAAGGAAGGAAGGAAGGAAGGAAGGAAGGAAGGAAGGAAGGCTGTCTTCCCGCATGTGCTTGGCGTTGCTTGGTGTGTGTTGTGCCCAAACTGTGATGTGTATTTACCTTGTGCTTTTCCATATCCGCAGGTACCTAACAGCCAACAGATCGATGCCTTTCAAATGGCTCACTTGCTTGAATTGGAAGTTGTGACAGCAACAATCTGCCCCCCCCCCCCCAGTGATTTCCCTTGGTATCAGCCCAGCTGACGCGGGAATACATTTTCTTTTTCGTCTTAAGAGAAAATAAATCAATAGGCCCTGCAAGACGATTTGTGTTCGGTTTCGATCTTTTCGTAAACACATTTGCAGGAAGGCAGCGCAGCGGGGAAGAAGGGAAGTGATCTTGCTCTGGGTTAACAAACTCCTCTTATCTGGAAGAATTCAAAATTTGGGTGGGAAGTGTTCCTTGGCTCTGCCTCTAACGTGGCCGGCTTCCTAACCCTTTCCTCCCCAGGCAAGGCGATGGGCAGGCGTCCACCCTCAGCATCCTGTCCCTGCAACCTTCTTCCATAAGGTGCGCTACGGTGGGCATCGTTGATGGGAGACAGCTAGCCCTGTTCCACAGAGGCGATGCATCGTAACTGAAGATCGGAGGAAGGGCAGAAGATTAGGTGAACAAGAAACTGGGTGCATTTTAAAAAGAAGCCCCTCTTGTTTCTGGCCACTGTTCTCTTCTTCCCCCCTCAAAGGTCTCCTTCCTCGTCATCCGCTGATTCAGATTTTAGATTTGTTTTAATCCTGCCTTTATTATTTTTCTAAAGAATTCAAGGTGGTGAACATACCGAATAATCCTTCCTCCTCCTATTTTCCCCACAACAACAACCCTGTGAGGTGGGTTGGGCTGAGAGAGAGGGACTGGCCCAAAGCCACCAGCCGGCTTTCATGCCTAAGGTGGGACTAGAGCTCATGACCTCCTGGTTTCCAGGCCAGCACCTTTGCCACGACACCAACTGGCTCTCTATATTTATACCTTCATTTTTTCCAAAAAGAAACAACCAAGATTATTATGGTTTACCGGTATTTCCACCCATGGATTGTTTCTGTTCCTTTGCACATAAGCCTTTCTTAGGTCTCTCTGAAAAACATGTCGGACATTCATGGCAGTGCTGACATGCCATGTCAAGGAAAAGTAAAAATAAAACCTCTGACGGGTCAAGCTCGGCTCTTGATGACGACTCCATGGATATAGCCATGTTGTTTTCTTGGCAACATATGGAAGGGTTTGCCATGGTTCTGGAAGCTCTTTCAATTTCTTAGGAGCCTGGGGACTTCCTTGTGGTCTCCCATCCAAGAACTCACCAAGCTGGTCCCCGCTTAGTTCTCCACCCCAGATAAAGTTGGTCTTGCAGAGAAAAATGGTGTCCCACTCCTGTAGCTCTGTGTGCGTAGAACGATTCCCAGCTTGGTCAAGTTGTGTCCCAGAAGGTGTGTGTGCGTCAGTGTGATGTTGTGTTTAGACTAGATTAGGAACCAGAGCCTATGTTCAACCTAACCTTGGCCGAGGGGTCAGTTTCATTCTATCTCTACTTCCCAAAGTAATATCAAAAGAACCCCTTGCAATAGTCTAGGTCAGTGTTTCTCAACCTTGGCCACTTGAAGATCTGTGGACTTCAATTCCCAGAATTCCCCAGCCAGCATGGCTGGCTGTGGAATTCTGGGAGTTGAAGTCCACAGATCTTCAAGTGGCCAAGGTTGAGAAACACTGGTCTAGGTTGTCAGGCAAGTGTTGGTGGGCAAAATGATAAAGAATTTGCAGGAGAGTAGGGGTGGATGAGCACAAAAGCTGATCAGTCATTTCCATCCCTTATTGATGATCCCCTGCAAATCTGCCCCCCATCTTTAGACTATTCCCCCAGGATTTTCAGCGGGAATCTGAGTGGGAAACAACCACTCCCCAACCTCTTCAAGAAAACTTGGAGGAACATTGCCAAAAGGGATTTGCGCACGGGAAGTGGGAGCCGGGAGCGGGCTGAGTGTCTTTCCCCCCCAGCTTTGCTCCGAAGTTCCCACCAAGACTTCACATTTTAATTTAATTTATCCAATTTAGGTGCCCCCCCCACTCCAAACAACTCTTCTGCTTTCTATGGATAATCTGATGGCGGGGGCACCAGTTTCTGGCCATTTGGCATGGAAATGGAAAGGTTTGGCAGGGCTCTCAAGAGGTAAACAGCTAGAACCTCTTTCCGCAAATCCACAAGGATGAGGATTCTCAAAGAGAAGCTGTGTGTGTGTGTGTGTGTGTGTGAGAGAGAGAGAGAGAGAGAGAGAGAGAGTTTAAAGGTCAAGTACCCTTGAGGTTTTTATTGTGACAGGCACTTAACCCTTTTCATTCCTTCTTATCGGCTGCCGCTGCCCGACTGCTCATTCAACCAAAATGTTATTTCCTGCCCTGGGATGGGGTGAGTTCAGAAAGGAAGATGGGCATCAAGGAGTGGCAATCAGAGACACGATTTGGACCAAGGCGGGCTCTGATACATGCAATCAAACTGCAACCTAAGAGAGGATTTGTGATTTCTGCAACCCGCCCCCATCCTATTTTTATCCTCTTTCTTCCACGGGGGCAGTTTTGGGTTACCTGCTTCTCTCGGGGTCTCCTCCAACAACAAAGAGCATCTTCCAGAACAGTGTTTTTCAAACTTGGCAACTTTAAGATGTGTGGACTTCAACTCCCAGAATGGGGCTGATGGGAATTGTAGTCAAACACATCTGGAGGGCGCTGAAACAGCAGGAGTCAACGGGGGTCCCTTCGGGAAGTGAGTTTCAAGCAATACGTCTCCTCACGAAAATAAGGCCGTGATGGAGGGTGTGCCAATACGCACGCTGCAAAGATACATTGTTCAAAGGCAATGTTTTTATTCTTGACTACTTTGTATCCTTTTTTCCTCTTTGACGTGGATCGCCCCAAACGTTTTGCATGTCTCTATCTTGATAAAGTTCTTATCCCTGAACTGAAATTGTATATGGATAACAGACCCTTTAAGGCTATTTTTTTGCACTAACAAGAAACCGCACACATTCTTTCTGTCATTCTTTAATAACCTGGAAAATTTGCTGTGCTAATTTGTACTTTAAGAACCCAAGAGCCCTTTGCATTTTTTATCGTGCTCAGACGAGCTGAATGATTTGAGAATGCATTGCTGAAAAAATACGCTGGAATCCCACGGTGGTTGCTTGATCCCTAGGATGGGAATTTCTGCTCCTTTCTGAGTCGGAGGACAACGCGGCAACTGTCACTATTTTTAAAATATTCTGCACCAGCGGATACATCCAGAGCTGACTGGGTTGGGCTTTGTCTCTTCCTCCCCAGTTTGTGACGCTTCATTGTCTGCCCCTTGACACATCAGCTGGGCATCTGAAATAGCAGAGGAACCACAATGGCATTGAAGCTGTGCAGAAGCCTGTCGGTTGGCCCCCGTCAACCTGATCGGTAGGCTGAGCAGAGACAGCTTGCTTGCAAAGGCCAGGAGACTGAGTTAGCCTGACACAAAGGTGGCATGTTACTGAGAAGTAGAGCCAGGAAGAGTTCAGGGGTCCTGGGCGAAGATGGCGAGGTACAGACAGAATAGCTGATGACCTGTATGAAAGGTGCACCATGACGCACACCAGAATTCACAAGAGCAAGGACGTATCACTCCAAATGTCCCAAGAAGTAGATTTTATTCTTGGTTGAGGGAAGGTGGTTTGGGGCCCTTCTTTGTTGGAACAGGAAGGAGTCGTGATGATCTTCCAAGGACGATGACTCCTTCATGTGTGCCAATGAGCTCCTGGCCAGAAATAAAATAAAAAATAAAGTAAAATAAAATAAATTTCTGCAGATTTGTTGGTTGTATATATTCAGGACATGATGAATCAACAAGATCCACCCATGTGGTATGGAAATTTGTACTTCACTTATTTCAAAATGTGACTACTCTTTCTGCTGCCCCAACTTCTACCCTGGCAACCTTCCCCCAAACAGGATTTTTGGACCACCCAATATTAGTTTGTACATGGTGGTGCGAGTTCACAGATTGGGCTGTGGGCTATCAAAGGGTCCAGTGAGCCAACACTGGACTTGCTCTTATCAGCAGCACTCCGAGAGCAAAAATATTTGGGTTAGGCAATCAACAGGGGGTCAGGTGGAAGGGAGACCACCTTTTCTACAGATTGCACAGATAGACCTCTGTGATAAAGTCTAAAAGTGTTCATCCTGAAGTTGTGAAAAGAGATGGTTGGAAATGCTTAGATGCAAATTTAGTCCACTCTATTTCTGTTATCTGCTTAATAGTATGAAATATGTTGTAAAGAAATGCTAATGAAAGTAAAAAATGATCAGCTGCATTGGATACAATCTGAGGGGCATGGCCTATAGACCCCAAAACGGCACCCCCAGTACAGGGGAGGTAAGTATTAATCTCTCCTTGGCTGATAGGAACTCCTGAACGAGGCCATCTTGAAGAATAGTGGGCAGACCCTGTATGAATGTTCCTTCGGATGTCTGGATCCTAAACCATACAAGAAGTCAACATCTAAGCAAGGGTGTGTTCACGCTTGCAGTGATCCAGGTAAAGTTTTATTTTATTTATGTATTTAATCACATTTGTATAGCTGCCCATCTCACATGGTGACTCTCTGGTTAAAAAAAAGACAGGGCTAGTTATCTGATGGAATATTCTCACTGTTCCCCCTTAACAGCATTCATAAATTCTGCAAACAGTACATCTTCCTAACAGGCAAAATGTATTTTACATTTGTTACATGCCAAGCAGAAAGAATGGAGTTTAATTAGGCAGGATGTAAACAGCCTATTCAAAGCCCTTGTTTATCACTTTTGGGGGGGATCTTCTATTTTATATCTTGGAACTCTTTAAGTAACAAGAGAAAGGAAATAAACCCCAAACAGGAGAAAAAGGGAGAAATTCTTGCTGTGCTTCCCACAAAGATGAGGAAGGCAATTACCGACTCCAGGTTCTCAGTATGTCAAAACGGTTTTGGGTTCTCTCTCAGCCTATGTTTTAAAAATATCCTGAAATCAATCCTTTATTATTACATCATCTGTAAAATGCAAACTTCTTGTACTGCTCTTATTGTGAGGATTGGCAACTAGCAACTGGTGTTGGGTCTCTGAGCAACATCGTGAGATTTTCCTTTTTTTTAAAGAGAAATATTTTTATTAGAATTTTAGAATACAATAAAAGTATAAAAAAATTAAAGGAAAAATAATACAAAAGAAGGTAGTAAGAAAAAAGCAAAGGAAGAAAATATAGAATTATGACTTCTGCCCTTCTTTCCATCAAGTAGTTGCCGTCTTATTCTTTCTCCCCCCTCTTTAACTCTTTTTAGTCTCCAAATCCATAAATCATCAATTCAGTCTTTTCTTCTTTCAACAAAACGTCCGTATAAGATTTCCAGCCTTTCGAAAAAAGCCTGTATTGTTTTTTCCTTGACCAAACTGGTCAGATGTGCCATTTCTGCAAGCTCCATCTGTTTTATAATCCAATCTTCTAGGGTTGGCATTGCAAGACTTTCCAAAGCAAAAGAAGAAAAATAGAAAGACCGTGAGCAGAATGAACTCATAAGGGTTAGACTTGACCATAGTGACAGATAGGTGCCTTCCCACACAATATGATTGATCATCAGAATTTGGAGTTGATACTTGCTCTGGTTCTTACCCCAGGGAGGATGTTCCTGGCTACAGCCTCTGAAGTAGCCATTCTGCTTGTTGGCCCGGGAAGGGGTTGAACCCAGGGACAATCTGGGGAATCCCGAAAGGAGGAATCGTTCCTCCGGTTCCTCTGGCTCCAAGCCACGTGTCACCAGATTTTCACACCAACTTTTCCCAGCTGTTTGCAGACAATGGGGGTGAAACAACTTCAATGAAAGAAATCAGCAGAGGAGGGGAACCAAGAGGATGCTATGAAGCCGCTGATGCTTTCAGATGTTTCTCGGCAACAATGAGGACTAGCTGCAGGAGTCTTTTAGCCAAGCAAAACTGCTTTAGAAATTAGGTGCTGCGCTCCAGGGCTGAAGTCAGTTCTTATAGCCCCTGTCCATCAAGGTCTCCTCCTCAGACTAAACCAGAAATTAGAGACCATTTCTTAACGCTTTCTCTTCTACTGGAATGAGCAATCCATCGTTCACTTGTGCGACAATTGTTCAGGGTTGAGTTTTCCCTGCCATAAATCTGCACAGATGGAAGGGCAGATATTTGTCCCACCAAGAAGTCTAAGAGCCAAATCTTTGGAACCCCAAAATGCTGGTGCATCTACTGACGAAAAGACACTTCTCGTGAGAGCGGAGATCTCTTTTCTTTAAATCGGGGGAAAGACTTGGTCTGAAATCTGGATGTTTTCCTGCTCCTTCCAGGCAGAACCGTGTTGCCATTCTCCAAGGAGGACCTCTTCTTTTGAGTCGCCTGGTGCTCACTCTTCTGTGAACCTTTACCTGACCGGTTCTTCCCAGGCGCCTTTCTCGTTCCTCCTCAGTAGCACTGGACTTGGCAGCCCGCCGGTCTTTGGCAGAGAGATGGGCTAGGATGTGGGGCTCAGAATCGAAGGGGAAATCGAAATAAAGAAAAACAAAATACAGTCAACTGGATCTGCCAGCTTGGAGGAGTAAAGCAAACAGGCTGTCAGGCAGGGCCTCTATTCCCTGGGATCCTCTTCCAGCTCTGCCCAAGGTGGTTGGGCTCCTGCAAACAGAATAAATTATGCAAACCAAGCAGGGCTTAACATTGGCATCTTTGGGGCATTTCCTGGGGGGCAATTGGAATTGCAACTTTTTGGAGGGAAATGCAAATGTGCAAAAGAGAGGCAATAGTTTTTTTGGGGGGAGGGGAGCTACTCATGAATTAGGTTTAGAGTTGGAGTCTTAAGGCTGCAAACATTGGGTAGCCCTCACCGGTAGCCCTCAAAGGGTTTCCCAAGGAGGAGCGGAGAGATGATGAAATACATTAGGGGACACGTATCACGTTGACCAGGGTTAATTTTAATTGCATTTGAATATGGCTGAAAGGAAAACCAGTCCTCACTTCACTTCTTAGTCTTGGAAAGTGGTCCTGGGTTCCAAGGCTAAGGGGGAGGTTCAGAAGAGGTGGGGTATGATGCTGTAGAGGAATTGGGAATGACATCATCGAAACAAGCTCAGTTGTATCCACTTTTAGACCCACATGCTTCTTCCAAGTGAAACCCAACAGTAAGTGGCTTCTTGTGTGGAGAAGACACTTAGCAAGATTTTCTATAGATGTGGACATTCTTTTTGCTTGGATCAGTGGACCTAATTTAATCATCCATGGTACTCCAAGCCACAAGGTATAGTGCATTGTTTCCCAACCTTGGCAACTTTAAGCTTTGCTGGCTGGGGAATTCTGGGAGTTGAAGTCCACACAACTTAAAGTTGTCAAGGTTGAGAAACACGGTAGAGAGAATGGCCATGTGTTTGTAAAGCTGTGACCCTCCTATTCAGAAATGATCGTAACCGAGATACAGCGAGAGAGAGGAGAGAAGAGTTTCTGCCCTCTGCATCTGTAGAATTAAGGAAGTTGGACCAAAGGACTTCGCTAGATTTCATTTCATTCCTTGGTGACCCAACCCAGGACGGACCCTTCCATCAATAGTGGTTAAAGCAAACCACAGCTTGGCATGTCCTGCGGTAGACCCAGCCAGTGATTGAAAGGGACTTTAAAAGAAGCACGTGTGCTCCCAGTTATATAACAGCAAAACGCTCCTTCCAAAAACGTGCATCCTTTTCTTTTTTATGCTGGCAGTTGGCGTTCTAAGGAAACTCTTTAGTTATGTTATTTTGGTGCAATTTATTATTTTAAGAGCTGTCTCAATAGAAACACAAGCGGTGGTTTTTGCAAAAGAGCTGGAACAGGAGCTGGAAAGACAAATCTCATCTGTAGCTTCTCTCAAAATCTAAACAGTTTTCTCTGCTCCTGTCTCCTAAAAGATCTCTCCTGCCTTTTCTCTCTCTTCCTGCAACTGATCTACTTAATTCTGAAATAAACTTTCCACTGGAAGAGTGGAACATCCCACTGTTAAAAAAAAAAATACTGCTCAGATCCCTCTTAAGTGGACTGCTGTCAAAACAGTTAGTGTTATTTTTCTATTACCCTTCTATTTGAGAGTAAATAGAGGTTTCATGAATATGTTAACTGCCTGGTAAGTAGGAAAGATAAGGATGATGGCTGTAGATCTTCAGAGAAAGAAAAATAAATTCATTGTTTAACATTTCTGGTATATTACGCATGTGGGAATCACTTTCAAGCCTTAATGAGTTTCTGCCGCTGTAGATAAAGGGGCTAGGATGAATCATTTAATAAAGATTGTGTACAAACACGGAGTGTTCATCTAAGCGCAACAAGATCTACATGTCTTTGTTTTAGAATGACTGTACAAGCTTTGGATGAATACTTATACCCAGGGCAAGAAAGTATTAAGGAAGCGATTTCTGAAGTTTTCTGAAAAATCTCACATGTCCCTCTCTCTTCTCTTTTTCAGTAATTTTGTATATCTTTGCAATCTTTTAGCTGTGCTTTTAAAGGGTGTGTATCTGGAGATTCAGATGGCTAAAGACAAGGCTGTGTTGTAACATTTTTATAATGTCTTTGTAACACCCACCACCTTCAAATAACACTTACGCTCGGTGCTGGACTAGTGCGGGTCCCCAAATTATCTTTAACTATTTCTCCCTCTCTCTTGCTTTCTGTTAAAAAGCAAGCTCTTGTTTGGGGTTGCATCAAAAAATGCATGGTTTACTTTTGGAAATATATATATACACACACACTCCGTGCAAATAGTTTTTGGAAAGTTGTCTGCGTGAAAATGCCATTCCCCCCCCCCCCCCTCGCTTTGAAAAGTTTGAATGCAGCTTTCAACTGCTGGATAATTAAAATGTAAATTTAAATATCTATGCTTAGCTTTTGTGGTGCTCTCTCCCTTCCTCCTTCCCCCCTACTTTTAAGTTAGTTGTCTTTCCAAACATGTGGTCAGCTGTTGTATTCACATATGGTCAAATGATCAAAGTTGGAAGTCTTCTCTAATTGTCCCCTGCTGCTAGTCTTCTCTCTCCCTGATCAAGGCCTCAGCAGGTGATAAGAAAGCTATGAGAATTGCTGGGAAGGAGAAATGAGCTACAGAGAGGCCCGCATCAACCCAATAAAGATTTCCAGTACATCACCCTGACAGTGTATCACCAAAGCAAAAGTCCGCTTTCCGCGTAGCCCTCAGTGCTCTTGGTCCCCTCCTTCCCTCTCCTCCCCCCCAGCCCTCATCAATCTGCATACAGTTTTGAAAGACCCCATGCAAAAAAGCCTTCTCCCAACCCAGCAGCTTCTGGTTTTTGCGAGAAAAGCAACAAGGGCTGGTTTGCATCGCACTCTTGTAGAAGAGAAGGTTGTTTACTTGGGGGACCACCCTACAGTCTCTCTCTCTCTTTCAAGGGGGTGCCACATGTGTGTGGAAACCCTGACAGGTCTTTTCACTTGTGCTTGTCATTGTTTGCCAAGTCAGCCACTTGGCCAGATGGCTTCTTTATTGTCACCCGTATTTACACCTTCCAATTGGATCAGGCCAAGACCAAATGGTGTGAAGTCCTTGAAGACTTAGAGGATTTAGGCAAAGTAAATCCACAACTCCTGAATCTGCTGGGGCTATTCCGCGAGGCCTCGAAAGCATCTTGCTAGATTTATTTACTTACTTATTTATTAAATTTGTGTGCTGCCCACCTCCCCCAACGGGTGACTCCATCGAGAAGTCCTTCAGCCAGTGGAGAGGAGGCCAAACGGGGCTCCAGGTCCACCCTGGCTTTTCTTATTCCTCTTTTCTAGCCTCCAAATTGCTGGCGAGATTTTCCTGCCCGGGAGGAGAAGAAGGAGAGATAGAAGGAGAAGGACTTTGGTGAACATGTTTCTTAGATTGCGCAACAAGCCTTCTCGAACGGGAAACAGACTTTTGGAAAGGTCCTCCATTCCTTGGGCCTGAATAAAAACACCCATTACGTTGAATCCCATCTTGTCGATTCTGCAACAAGTGTTCTTCCCTTGCAAACGTGTGCTCTGTTTTTCTAGCTTCCGCTCAAGGGGCTTGAGAGGTTTGCTTTTCCCAAAAGTCCCTGGATGGTGTTTTTTGAACTGACAGTGCTGGACGGTGTGGGGGGGGAGGAGGAGGGCAGGGGCTTCCAGGGGGATCCAAAAGGTCCAGAGGGCAGCTGCAACTGTGGGGCAGAAGCCCCACCTCTTTTTATGTGAGGGGTGGGGCTTTGATTACAGAACTGCAACCACCATCTTGACTTTTGTGACCCCTCCGGCAGAATCCCCAAGGATTCTGTGGCTTCCTTCTGCTGCTGTTCTTGTTTTCCATTGCTTTTCTTTCTATCCCACGGAAGCACGTGCCCCCCGGTCGGGAAGAGGCTCCGGGATGGGTTCCTGTCTCTCCCTGGGGTTGAATGGAAGTGCGAAAAGCCAGAAAGGTTCCGGACGGGGAGAGAGGCCTGTCCGGTGAGAGGCGGGACATTTGCACGCGCCCTCTGGCCATCTCGTAATACCGCCTAAGAGGACAGTTTCACTGGCATTCTCTTCTTGGCAAAAAGCAAATTCTCTTTGATTAAAATAAATGAGGACTGGTAATAAAAGAATGCAGGAGAGTTTTATCCCACAGCACTAATTACGTTCCTAGGCAGGTTAAACATCCATGCTAATGAGAACTGGAAATCTGACAGCCTCTTTGGGCTCCTCCCTACAGATGCTTTTGGGGGAAGCATATCTTTGTGCTCACGTCTCAGAGCTGCCTTTTCCTCTGGGCTTATGTGCGATTCAGGTATGATCTTGCAATCTATTGACCATTTCTTATTACTGGAAAAAACAGAAATCTGTTTATCTGAGCCTGCCTGCCTGCCTGCCTTCTCTTTCTCTTTCTCCTTCTCCTTCTCCTTCTCCTTCTCCTTCTCCTTCTCCTTCTCCTTCTCCTTCTCCTTCTCCTTCTCCTTCTCCTTCTCCTTCCTTCCCTCCCTCCCTCCCTCCCTCCCTCCCTCCCTCCCTCCTTCCTTCCTTCCTTCCTTCCCTTTATGCCCCACTGTAAATGACCAACTCAGGGCTGACAGGAAGGACCACAATGACTGTTAAAACATCTATGGAAAATAACAACATAAATGACAATACATGGAAAAGGAAATAACCACAACAATTCAATAAATAAAATTGAGAAAATTCTCTCTGGAATAATTTGGTTTCCATTAACTTCCAGTACAGAGGTAGGGAGTCCGATCTGCAATGGAGACCAGCCCAGGAAAGCACACAGACTCTCTTTCTCGCTCTCTCTCTCACAGACACAAATACACACCTATATATCAACATTTCTCTCAGCATGATGTGGGTGCACCATAAAGGATGATTACGCAAACTCTGGCTCTGAGTGAACTAGACCTTTGCCTTAATGAATTTCAAAGCATCGGCTCCTTCTCTAGGTGGATCTCTCTCTCTCTCTCCCATCCCTGCCCCCCACCCCCAACTGCTTTTTCACTTAAAAGGTGCCGAGTGGCCAAATCTTGATCCTTCTTTGCAACCGGTCTTTCCTTGGGAAATAGCCCTTGGCTTGAGACCAGCCGTTTCTACTGAGATAAAGTGACCAAATGCAATCCCTGCTAAAGTAGACCGTGTGCAAAGGGATGGCCCAGAAGCCGCACACCTTCATCATGCCCTGATGAAAAGTGATGGCCTGGGGGTGGTGAATGGTTTGAAGTCTCTGGATCCCAAAGTATTATTTTCAGAAGAGTAAAATGTGCTTCCCTCTAACACTAAAAAGGAAGTTGGGTTATGATAATATAATTCTGGTTACAGTGGAATGCTGTGACTCTCAGAGGCGAAAGATAAAAGGAATAATAGAAAGAGAAGAAAGGGCTAGATTGTTGGAATGGGGTGGAGACATTTTTTTTCTTCCATATTTTCTGTTACTAAACATAATTTTTGCAACAGATACAGCATATGAATGAAGAACAGAATGTTTAAAGCCAACAGGACTGTCATCCATATGACAATCAGTCTGATTTTTGAAGGTCCTAAAGTGGATTTGTTTAAATCTCTAGACCCAAACTTATCTTAAAAATCTTCCTTCCCCCTTCCCATTCCTGCCTTTGATGAACAAGATCAACATATATGAGTGTTCACACACACACACACTTCATGTCAGCTTTAATCCCTTTGGAAGCATAAGGAGATGCCATCAAGGGCTCTATGTTATGACATCAGTTGCCAGGGTTCACTTGCTGCTGAGTTTTCCAGAGGCATTTGGTTGAACATGGTGCAAAGTCCAATGCTGGATTAGAAGACCTTTTGACGTAATCCATCTGGAGAGTTATTAGCTTCATGTCATATCAGCTGTGCCTATCAGAGCTCTACCTGGAGCTGAGGGACTTGGGGGCTGGTTTAGATCTTCACTCAAGTTTGGGTGACCTCTGGGATGTGGATAAGCTTCTTTCTTGGTTCTGGGAGAAGCACACACTTTGAGGACATCTGGTTTGTTGTTTCGCCTTGCCAAAAGCTTTGAGGTTACTTCTGAGATCCACACAATCTGCATTAATATATAATAGTGCACAATGTTCTCATGGATATATACATACTCGTACCATATTAAATAAAACCCAGTGTATCCAGGTTACAGTGAAAGAACAAACTATTGTACCTAACATAACTGCAGTCTTCTATAATTCAAGGGTACAAACTTGAAAAAGGTAGCAACTTTGGACAAGTTGACCATTTGCTAATGGTAGCTTCAGTTTCCTCTATTTCAACCATCCAAATTTTCCCTCCCTGGATAAAAGAAGGCATGTTTTTATTGGGCTGATAAATCACTTCATGCCAAATACTAAGGAATGTTCTGTTTCCTGTTATCTGACTCCATTTCTCTTATCTTGGCCAACTGTCCTTTTTTTTTCCATGGAAAAGGTGGAAGAATCTTTTGGCTAGGGTGGTTGTTGAGGGAGAATCCCATGTGTAGCCTTTCAAATCAGATGGGGGTTCAGTAGGGCAACATTTGCTTGCCTGGATCAAAAGAGGTCTTATAATTGAGTTATGATGGGCATCCCTGAAGGAAGGAGCGTGTTTGGTAGGATCTGCACATTACTTACTTATAACATCTTCTAAATCAACCACCCATTATTGTGCCAAGACAATAATAATGAAGACAGAAATTGGATCACCTCAATAATTTATTTATTAAATAGATTTATAGGGCCACCCATCAACCAGAAAGGACTCTGGGCATTTAACAAGAATAAAAACATAACACAATAATTATTATTAATGAAAAAAAAAAGCAATTGGTGGCTGGCTGGTGCTAGAAGATGTACAAGTCACTAATGAAGATCTTGTTTTGGCCATTAAAAAGCTTGGAAGCTACTAGAGTGGCCTTTGAGTCTTTAATTTCTGGGTTCTAATTTCAATGACACATTAAAGAGTGTGATTGGCCTTTTGATGAGTAGCTGTACTTGGATGAAGCCTACACCTGCTGTACGATAGCTACAGCTTGGACTTGGTCAGAATATGCTACTGATTTGACCCATCCTTCTTCGCATTTTGCAAAGCTCTCTAAAGAGGATTATTCCAGCATGCCTTGAGTCAAACTGATGATTGATGAACCTCTATTGCTTTGTATTATACATGTCGTTTTGATTGCGCATTGTCCCACCATTTCTCTTAGGCTTTCTTGGGTATTTATATTTTGAGTCTCAACCCAGGCAGCTGGTCTTAAAATACTAGAAATATAAATAAAATATACTTTTGAGAATATAAATGGACCAGGATATAGCTGAGGACACCAAGGAGTATTCCCTGATGTTACCATTAAACACACATTTTCTGAATTCAAACAGAATTTCATGTTCCAACACTATACACTCCCAAATTTTTAAAACTCCCCGTGGTGCTTCATTTACACATCAGCCCCCACACACCCAAAGCTGGATTAACCAGGGTCTGAAACTGCTTTTGCCCCTCAATGTCATCTTCATTAGTACTTCTGAGAGTTCAAATTAGGTTTTGAGTTCCTTCATGGGCCTCCATTGGATTTAACTTGATGGGTAGTGAAGTGCCTGAAAACTGTTGTCTGCTGTGCAATGGGGTGAAACAAATTTCTTCAATTTAAAGCAATATTTCTCGAACTTGGACACTTTAAGATGGGTGGACTTCGACTCCCAGAATTCCCCAGCCAAACTGGCTGGGGAATACTGGGAGTCGAAGTCCACCCATCTTAAAGTGGCCAAGTTTGAGAAATACTGATTTAAAGGGTATGGAAGAAAAGGAATGGGAAAGTTAGCACCGCCCTGGAAACGGGACTGATAACTTGCAAGAAGATTTATCTAAATGTATTTTGTATTTTAGTTGTTCAACACGGAGGGAGCTGCCATAGCAACTGCAAGATTCCATATAGTTATGATACTTGGGAGAGAGGCTTTGTTTAATTTTCTTTTAAAAGAAAGAGCACTCGCCCTCTGATTGGAACGGCAATTCCTCCAGCCGCAATGTGCAATTTTCTCTTTAAAACGGCTCTCATTTTAACGGCTTCTTATTTCATGTCAATCTAAGCTCCTGCAAACTGGCTCTGGGAGGCTTTTTCAAAATTTTAATTAGTGTCAGAATAAATATATCAGATGAGATTAGCCTGAAATACAGGGGAAATCTCTACGTCAGCGAAAGTGTGCCTCTGTAAAACTCTGTGCTGCTGGGAAGCTCTCTGAAATGCAGGCCTTTGGTGGAGGGCTAAAATATGGAATAGCTCCTAGAAGCTAGGCTGAAACTTGGAATCATGATGGTAGAGATGGGAAAGGGAAGACCATCTAGCCCAACCCTCATTTGCTCAATGCGGGAACCTTGCAATAAAGGTAGCATCATGGTTGTAGTATCACGGTTGGTGCCTCTTGTCTGGCTACCTCAAAGGGCTGACATGGTGTGATCAAAACTGTGTCCATTTTAATGGCAATGCACGCACAGGCAGAGTTTGATCACAGCCTTGTGGAAGCCATCTTGACATTCCTGGCCGCACACTGCAGACACTCCTGTGGCTTTAAATCCCTCTGTCAGCTTTTCCCATCCCAGGGCCCTCCAGGTGTTGGGCTAGCCTGCATCACTTGGTGAAAGCTGGGCAGAAAAATGGTTGGACAGAGCAACGTATCCAAGGTAAGTTTAGAAACAACCTTTTTTTTGTCCTCTCCCCACTGATGGTAATGCATGGGAGGAATGCTTGCCCTTTTGCACAAACCCACACTGCAGCGAATATTGTTGAGACACTGTTTGATCAGTAAATAGGTTGCTATTTAATTCCCTTTGCACTTCCCTCTGTGTGGCTTTGTTCCATAGTATCAGCTCTTCAAGGCAGACCAGACTAAGAAACCAGTCATGCAGATCAGTACCACATTTATTGTAAAGCTGTAGTAACAGAATCTTCCAAGTGTGAATGTGCTTCCCCCTCCCTTTATCTTCATGTGAACTAGAGAAGGGCTTGTCTGAGACATTTCCTCAAGTTACCTTCTCGGCCTGGGCTCAAGCCCTGCTTATCTGACTGTTGCCTTGGTACTGGCTTTTCCTCCTGTCCTTCAAGGCCATTCCCTATATCCTCTACCCGTTGAATCACTGGCAATGAATGAATGCCGAGAATGGGCTAAAATGCTGCCATCGTTGCAGGAGGAGGAGGATTTGTTCAGAACCCCCACCCCGCCAACTTCAGGAATGGTGTTGCTTCTTCTTAACTTTTGTGTTTCATCCTCTCTGCAAGATGTGTCTGGATTCCAATGGAGCAGGCCAGACAATAAGCTAGAATATGTTGTATCTTCCTTGACTTGCGATCTCTGGATCCAGTGTTTGGTTTCTTCAGCAGAAAATTGTGAGCAGGAGAAGCTCCCTACATTGGCTAGTTGTCCCAATTGGCTAAAGCTTTGGTTTGTTTAAGCATGAGTGACATGGTTTGTGAAATGTTATGCCATAAACCACTGTGTGTAAGCAAAGGTGGGGTTTGCCTATCATACCAAGGCTTCTTTTGCTCAACCCTGCTTAACTGACTGAGCCATAATTAACTCCAGTGTTTAGGAATTAAAAATATGCTAAACCATGAACAAGCCTACTTTTATAAGAAGCTGAAGCAAATTTATGAAACCAATATTAACTCTGTAGACTTTGGAGTAACATACTTAAATGCTCTGTTCTTGTAAACCACTGGAAGGTTGACTTAAGGAAAGTGAAATTAATTTGCCATGATTTGCAAATGAGGTCAATATAGCAATCCCATGTCTAACTTGGAGAATATTTAAGAGTTAGTTGCAAACCCTTTAAGGGTGAAGATGCAGTTCAGGGTTGGAACCCAAAATCACATGGTATGAGCTGGACTTATTCTACTATTCCCACATTTGGGGCTAAAAGCCACACAGGATTGTTCGTCAGATGTTAGACTGATCACTGCTGGTTGAAAACACAGATGTTCTGTTTAACCATATCCTCAACCCTTGGAATCAAGAATTATGGACCTGACTTGCATGTGGACCAACCCACAGAGTTATCCTACAAATGAGAAAGGATAACTTTATCCTTACCTTAACTCAGTAGATGACTGATAGGTGTCCTATGTCAACATCTGAAAGAAAGGTAGAGTTTTGGACCATCTAGTTAACTTCTTTTTTTGTGCAATTCTTTGCTTCTGGTCAAAAATCTCCAGCCCTTTTTCTCCCCATTTTTTCCCTGTATATGCGTGGGTGTATGTTTTGGCAGATTTCCCTGTTCAATTATTTTGTTATTCTGTGTGTATGCGTATTTTTCTATTAATTAAATGGATGCAATGACCAATCGATGCAATGTTAAAGAATATTGTGGTGTGATGTGAACAGTCAGATCATAGTTAATGCAGTCAGCACTGAGTGGAAGCAGCTGGGATTCCTGGAAGAAAGCATTCTTTCCATTCATCCCAAATTGTACAGGATCAACCACAGTATCTGAAGATTGTTGACTAGCTAGGGAGGCAAAATAACTTGGTTGGTCGCTTGTCTTTCAATCCCTCTGTGCCATTGATCAGGATCTGTTGTCCAACTTGGTTCCTACCTTCTGTTTCTTAGAGCCCTTCCACTCTCTCCCACCCTAAAGAAAGGTTTGAAATATCTGCACTGCATGCAGAAGAAACTAATATATATTCAATGCTGTCTGCATCTTTTTCTGCTTGAGGGCAGCATGTCTGAATAATTCTTTTTTGGCGGCTTCTTAAGAATAAGTGCCATCAAAAAAAATGGCGGGGGGTGGAGGGGGAGTTGTTGTGTTCCTCTGCTTTAGGGCGGAAGGTGCTAAGAAATTCTGAGTTTTGCTGGATCAATGGGATTGATGCAGGAAGTCTGGGATATAATAGTTGCCTTATGCTCACAACATTGAAATCAGGCATGTCTTGTGTTTGGATTTTTGGGATAGTGATAGAGTCTTCTCCTTCATTTTCTCATCGTCTTTCACCTGCTTTGACACACACACACACACACACACAAGCCTCTGCACACACACTCCATATAGTGGTAAAGCCGAAGAGCACCCTAGCCTTAAGACTGCAGGCAAGAAGAGAAAGATTTCAAGACAGCTTTCTTACAAAGGAGTCCCCACATGAAAAGGAACATCGTGACTATGAAATATTTAACTCCAGTGTCCCCACTTGTGGGAATGGTGAGAGTCATGAGATGGTTGATAATGTGCCATCAAGTTGGTGTCCCCTCTTAGCAACCACATAGATAGCTTTTCTCCATGATGATCTGGCTTCCACCTGGTCCTTCAGGTCTTCCAATGGTGAGAGACACGAGAAGCAAGGCTTTATTTATTTATTTTGGTTCATCCAATCAAATTTTGTCATATTTTTCTTTTCCCTCCTTCTTCCCTGCCTTGGACCCAGAATGGACTTTAATATTTTTGTAAAGGATTGTGCAGTGGGTGTGCAAACAATGCAGAATACTCATCGCCATACCTTTGAAGTTCTAAATCAAACTAAGGAAAGCTTCCCAGGAACACAGTTCTTGAAAATATTTCTATGTTATGAAGTAGTCTTCCTCCTGAGAACAGAACAGCATCTTCATCCCTAAGAGGTCCCTAAGAACCCTTTCTCCAAGCTTTTAATGGCTGGGAATGAGGTTCTCTTTTGGGACCCTGGGTGTAGTAAGGAGAGGGGGAATATCTCTGTGTGATTTTTAAAAACATGTTTGGTGTAATTTTCTTAACCTCCAGGAATTTTTAGGAGTTGGTGTATAGAAATGTTGTTAATAAGATATTAAGAACTTCCACAGCAATTCTCTTCTAGGTTCACTAGTGTTGGGATAGATGGTGCTCAGCATCATCCATGATTGGAGTAGCCTCTAAGTGCCACAAATAAATAAATCATGCAAAATTAAATATAGTTTCATGGATTACAGGAAAGGTGAAGTCGTATGGGTTCCTCGTGCCAAGTGCTTATTTTTGCAATTACGCCTGCTAGGCAGGGCAGTCCAGAGGGTGTGGTCAAACAGGTGAAGATGGCAGCCACCACCATACAACTGAAGCTGTAAATGCCAGTGCAAGCAATACGCATAAAAAACAGGTGGACCTTTGATGACACCATTATGGATTCCATCTTGACTTTTTTGACCCCACTCTGATGCTGGGTTTTTAGCTGAGCTGAAACCGAGAGAGGAGGAGAAGGAGAGAGAGAGAAAAAAATATGAGAGCATTCAGCAAAGAAAATGAATTGTAAGCTGGAACATGGGGGAGTGACTTCATCTTTGAGTTTTATCCCTCTTGGGAAATGTCCTTCTCCCTTATTCCCATCCTCATCAGCAGGGCCTTATGGAGGGGAAGTTGCCAAAGTCAAGATCACCATTACTTTCTGATCTCTTACACACTGTGTAAGATCTAGGACATCTAGGACTTCCAAGCTGACCTCCTGGGGAAAGGCTCATTTTTATACCTGATGCTCTGGAAAATGTCCTGGATCTCAGCAACCAACTTCTTTTAGAGGATGATTATTCTAAGAAAAATAGGGGGAAGGAGAGCTATGTACCCCACCCTGAATTCTCAAACAAGCAAGGTAGAAAGCAAATAGATCAATTCTGGACACCTTGAACTCCAGTTCCATTTTCTGCACTGTGCCCCATTTGCTTCTCATCTGGGCTGCTTCCTCTCTACCACCCTATTTAAGGGCCAGTCTCAGAACTGGCAATACCATGCTTGCTGATTTGTTGAAAGAAAGAAAGAAAGCTAGAAGAATACCAGTATTAGGATCCCCCTTCTTTGAACTGTAACAAATGCCATTTGCCAATTAAAGGAGGCATCACTGCCATTTACACGCCGTGCTCTTTGGTTACTACTTGATCTCCATGTTTGATGTGGAAGGGTTAAGCCACTGGGCAGCAGAAGGAGTAGGATCCCCGGGTCTCCTTCCGCCATTGTGAGCAGCCCATCAATATTATTGTTACTGTTATTATTGCTATTTTTATTACTCTGGAGGTGTAGGCATGCCTTGTAAGCCCTTCCAAGCTGAAACCCTTTCCGTTGTTTTCTTATGCATGCCCCATGCAGGGAGAACGGCCAATTATCACCTTCCAGGAATCTGTCATGCCCCTGTTAAATTCCCAGTAGTCGGGAAATTCTAAGGCAGTTACTGCTTTTGGATGGAAGCCTTCAGGATGTTAAAAAGCAAGCAAATATAGCTATGTTGGCCCAGGATTTCCAACCTCCCCCAGAACAATCAACCCCTCCAACCTAATTTCTGTTGCTGCATCTGAAAACCCACATCCTTAGCTAAACAGGGCAACCCATTTGAATTAGAAGCCTGATGGTTGGGTCTGAACCACGGTGGTCTCTTTTTAATGATATAGCCCAAGCACTTCCTTTCTAAATAGAGGCTCAATATGTGTTTTAGCCCAGCAGAGTATATTGTACTGGATTTCTTTTACGAGTACATTCCAGGAAGCTAACTCAACCCTTAACGGGGCAATCTGATGCATTTCTGCGCCGGAATTCTCTTTACTGACTTCAGTTAAGCTCACCCCTTGGAAAGGGTGCGAAACGTTGCAGCTTCGGTGGACGAACCGAGCTAGCAAGATTTAGGAACCAGAAGGTTGACATCGGAGAGAAGAACCTCTGAATGGTGGCAAGAGGAGTGAGGGAAGAAGTGAGGACCTCCTTCCCGTTTTATGGCAAGCCTTCCTGCCTTTGTCTGCAAAACCGCTTTTAATATTTGCCCTGTTTGAGTTGTAACTTGACCCAGCCAATATTTAGTCCTCGGAAAGATTTTCATGCCAGGCTACTCGACCCACTTCTTCACTGCCTTGCAGAGGCAAGAAGAAGGGAAAAAAGCCGTCGTGAGGTGATTCAAGCTGAGAACTGACCGGGAGGAAGTTCAACCATTTGGCACCGAGGGTGAGGGAAAAGTCAACACAGAAATACCATTGTTTGCCTCTTCGGGGCTTGCTGAAAATGGAATCACCATCCTTTTCCTGGCCTGTCATGTGGTCTTGGTCAAAAAGACATTAAGTCTGCTGTCGGAGGGCCAAACCGGTACACATATTCCTCATGTCAGAAATTACCCCTGGTGTTGTAAAAGCATTCAAAGCGATCGCTCCTTGAAAACCAATTAAGAGAGGGGTTATGGGAAAATAGAGTTCTTCGTCATGGGGTCCTCTCCTCTTTGACAAGAAAGAAGACGGGGGGCGTTTTTGAATCTCACCATCTGGTTGCAAATGGGATAATACTCAAGGGATAATATGGGACACCAAGATCTGTCTGCTTTATCCAAACTGGGAAGGGCTGGGAAGATACCCTATAGCTTCTTCCCTATATAGCAGTGTTTCTCAATGTTGGCAACTTTAAGATGTGTGGACCTCAACTCCCAGAATTCCCCAGCCAGCATGGCTGGCTGGGGAATTCTGGGAGTTGAGGTCCACACATCTTAAAGTTGCCAACATTGAGAAACACTGCTATATAGGGTAATGATGTTTCAAGATGGCTGTCTTCACCTCTTGAGGTGGAATGGCAATAGGTCTTGGATCAGTTCTTAGGATACAGCTGACAATGTTATGAGTCTCCCCAATTCAATTGGCTTCCTTCAATTCAAGGAGGTCAATAAACTTATTTACAGTGGGTAGAAAGAGCATAGAAGCCCAGGGGACACCCCATACCAATGCTCTGATGCAAGAAGGACCTGTTGTTCACCCAGATGATCAGCTACCACTCGCCCTCCAGCCAGCTGGTCTACCACTCTTGGTGCTTTGGAAGCAGATGCTCCAGGAAGTGGTTTGGGATGGTGATGGTAGATCCCTTGGCTGTTTGTCCTTGCACCCCGTAGTGTCAGCCCAGGTGAGTGAATTGTCCTCTGATTCAAGGAAGACAGGACAGAAGGGAGTGGAGGTACCTAGACCCATTTGAATTGTATCCGTTGCCCAGCATCAGTCAAATTGGATGGGGTAACAGCTGATCTTGAGGGACAGTGTTTCAGAGAGCAGATGTGAACAAGCCCTTTCTAGCATGGCAAAATAAAATAGTGATTGGACCAAAGATTGGACCAAAGATGGAAGCCACTCAATAGGAACCATCTGCAGAAAGTAGAGAAAGACAGAATGTAGCCTGCCTTTTCTTTGAAAGTCAGTTAAGAAGAGGCTGGGTTCTAGTGTTTTAAAGGATTTTTGCACCCTCTTCCCCCCTCCATCCCCTTTTAACAATAACAACAAGCAAAGGAACCCTTTGAAAAATTCCAAGTGCAATTTTGTTGTTATCTTCACATGATCAGCAGCTGCAACAGTTTTGAGCATCAGCATGAAAACCAGATCGGGCTGAAAGGAGCGTGTTAACTAGCAATGCAAACTCCCTCCCGTTGGCTCTCCTCATTTTTTAAAAAGTATTTTCTCAGTATTATTGCATTTTGCCAAAAAGATTTGGAAAGATGAAGCAATGAAAATCTTTGGTGCAGCTGCCTGGAATTAAAGCACAGACGAAACTATTTTGCAAAATCGGGGAGTGCAATAGTTGTCAATTTGAAGCAGGAGGAAATTAACATTTTGTCTCTTTCTTGGAACCTGGAAAGTAAGTAAAAAAAAAAAAGGGAAATGCTTCTAGACATGTACAAAGTGCATTTGTGGAAATAAGCTAGTGGATTTACATCTGTGAACCATACATATCTGTAGCTTAACTATTGATCTTGGCAATTGTAGGTTGTACCTTGAAGGGCAAAGCAGAACGACCTTTTTAAAAACAGCAGAGTTAGAAATTTGAACCCGGGGCTCCTGTTGGCTTCTGAGTCAGGCTCAATTTAATGTGAATTATGATACATGGTGATGTGTCAGGTTTTGAATTCCATCCTGCTGGTGCCCCGGTGCCTTATGCTTGATGTCGAGAAGCAGATCTCCTTAGGGGATCTTTCATGATTGAGAATATATTGGACTTTTTTTTTAAAGCTCAACTAATCAGGAATAGCAATGGCACCCAAAAACCACAGGTTGCCTTAGCAAGAACAAGTTTAAACAATATACAAATGTTAGTAACCCAGTTTGGCTTCAGCTATAAGAATTGCTAACATGCCATTGTCTTCAAAGTAGGGTAAAAAAAATGGGGTCTGCCTGTTTTTTCTGAGTGTCACAAATGGCACAGCCTCAATCCCACCATCATTTCTGCCATCTTGAAGTTTTTGACCATGCCCTGCAGACACCCTTGGATGCTGTTCTACTTACCTGGCAGGAAGGCAACCCTAAATTTAACACAATACTCCCAAAGGACGAGGAGAAAGTAAAACAAATCCTCTGTCTTCGTAACTATGTTCTCATCGGATGTAAGGCCACCTTCCCAGTTAAAAAGTAAATTATTGGGGGGCAGAATTCGGTCTCCCTTTCAGCAGTTTCCTGCCCAGGAAATACAGAAGCACTATTGTGTGAGTCCGCAAATAGCTTTAAACAGTATAAACAAAAGGGGAAAAACAACAACCCCAAAACACCAAACTCCTGAGCCAAATGTGGGGTGTAAATGAAAAGATTAGCCTTGACAACATAAGACTAATTTGGGCCTTTATTTCTTTAATTAAATAAAACAGAAGAAGAAAATAAAATGTTCAAAAAAGAGAGAACAAGAAAGCTAATAAATTCACAGGCATGTGTGCACACACACACAGACAGCCTTCTCAAGCGCTCTCTCCGTAGTTTTACACAACCCTTTCAGTAAAGACCACATTTCATGCAAAAGCTACATCTGTAAGCAACTCCTCCATAAGTTGCACGTAACATCTGTATGCACAAAGATGGAAAGATTTGGCATTGCCCACCACGGAGGAATGGTTGGTGAAGAGGATGGAACTTGCTGAGATGGCTAAATTGACTTCTTTGATCAGAGAAAAGACAATATCTACGTTTATGGTTGACTGGAAACCCCTTATGGACTTTTTGCGTGAGACAGGAAAAAAGGAACTTATGATTTAAGGTCTTGATGATTAGACAGGATAGATTATAGAAAGAAGAAAGTTATGTTGCAACCATAGAGTAAGACAGTGTTGTCCAAACTTGGTCACCTTAAGATGAGTGGACTTCAACTCCCAGAATTCATCTTAAAGTGGCCACGTTTGGACAACACTGCTCTAGAACATTGCCAAATCATGTTTTAATGAAGTGTTACTCATCAAGGTGGCCTCCTTTCTTTGCGCCATCACCCTACACAAAGTGTGTCTTTCTCCTCCAAAAAATTGTTCAGTATAGTCACTGGCACCAAAAAACCCCGCCCTGTTGAAGATCTTTATATGCCACCTGCTTCCAAAATTGCTGAAAATCGATGGGTTAATATTCTGCCATGTCATCAGTGGGGAAGAGGTATAAGCTCTAGTGTAAGCATTTAACTCTCACCTAGTCAAGAAAATCCCTAAATTCCTTTTAGGGAACCTCCTTTCCTTTTCAGCCTCTCCTTACAAATGTTAAGTGAGTCCTTTGGCTACAAAAAGATTGCCCACTCTTGCTTTCTAATAATAGCAAAATTCGGTAGACCTCGTGATGGCATGAGTAGAGTAGACCTCGGTAGACCTCCTGAGTAGATCACGGTAGACCTCATGATTGCATTCTAACTCCAGAATTAAATGGGCATTTCTGAAACTGTCAAAAGGCAGGTTGAAGCAGTGTTGAAAGGACGGATGATTTGATGTGATGCCACAGAGTCTTGCTGTCAAAGAGTATTTCAGGGTCTTTTAAATCCACAGGTAATTTGAATGCTGAATGCCAAGACCAGCTTCTTGTTAAATGATTTGCTAAAGTAAATCATTTTTTGCTTGTCTGTCAGGCAAGGGTAGGGATGGGGTGGGGGCTTAGCTTTATTCAACAGATTTATTTTCATTTGCAGGTTCTTTCCCAAAATAAGAGGCTGGGACTCTTTAGAATATAAAATAGTCCTTTCCAAACCTAAATGATGAGTGGGGATACCTAAAAAACAGCACAGGCTATCCAGTTGGAAGATCTCCCTTACCTCACACCCATCCTAAAAATGGTTAAATGTGATTTGGGAGGAAAAAAAGGAAAGGAAACCCAATTTCCATGCTGACAACATTTCTTTACTAGATGAATAAAGGAAAAAAAAAAAAAAAAAGGATTTCCAGCCAAATCTTTTCGCTTCTTTTGCGTTAACATCTAGATCAGTATTTCTTGACTCTGTATGGAAGGATCATAATTCTCCAAATTCCCAAGACAGCATCTCCATTTCATCTTAATCTATCTCAGTTGTTTCAGTGGGGGGAAGGTAGATATGTGATATAATTCTAGCCTGTAAAAAGGTTAACTGTTTTCTGTACTTGTCTACCCCCGAAGAGTCATAAATTTTGGAACACGAACAGCGTGAGCCTTTTTATTCCTGCTCATTCCAACACACGCTCCTCAAGGCAGACTCTCTTATGAGTGTAACAAGATGGATATTATTTGTAAGATTACCAAGCCTTTTAGAATCAGATACTTGGAGCTGCGAGAGGTTGTCGAGGCCATGTAGTCCAACCCACTGCTCAGTGCAGAAATCCAGTGAAAACATCTCCAAGAAATGGTTGTCCATCTGCTTCTTGAACGCAGCCAGCAAAGGGGAATCCATCACTGTTCTTGGGAATTTGTTCCACTAAGAAGTGCTCTTATCATTATGATGTTTTCCCGAACATATGTCGGGAATCTGCCTGTAACTTCAGACCATACTCTGTGTCCTGCATGGTAGACGTCATGATTGCATTCTAACTCCAGAATGAAAGGCAATGTCATCGACCACAAGCAGATGGGTTATGAATGCCCTCACTCTCACTTTGGGCTTTACAGAAGCAACAATTTAGTCCCTGTTGGATCAAGATGCTAGAGTCGATGGCCTTGGATGTGATCCCACACGACTGCTCTCATGGCTGTAAATCCCAAATAAAATTTCCCCAGGTGCCTAGATATTGACAGGCCAAGTTGCCGGGCATCTCCACAAACCCCTGTTTTTTTCCCCAGGTAATTGTCAGAAGGCTCCTTTTTAAAAAAATAAAATAAAACCGCAACCTCAGCAATTTTAAGGGTTATGAGCAGATGTGTAACTGGCAGGTTTGTAGTTCTTTTGTGACAATCAGAAGCAGCTGATGTGTGTTTTCAGGAATTACTGAATACCTGCCAGAACCGTAACTTCATGCTGCAGACATGCCGGTCTGCCATGGCTTTTGACTCCTCTGAAACCTGAAAAATATGTTGTCTCATGAAAGATGGGGACCTGGGGACAATGAAGTATCACTCAAGGGAGCACATAAGTCATGACATTTCTATCTTATTATCAGGGACTCGTGATTAAAAATATATTGCTGAGTTTGGTAAAAATGGGAAGTGATACCCCAATGTATTAAATAACATTGCTCACCTATTGATTTTCCTAAATTATCATCACATATAAGACATGGCTCAAGAGTTTCATAGTATTTGCATGGGCATTGCAAAATTGGAGCCTGCCAGTTTTCAATGGACAAAATAGAGAATGTAAAGGCTTTTTAAAAGAAATTTGTGCTAAGAAGTTATTGCGCTTGAATGCTTCTGAAAGTTACCTAAGGATGCAAGTACAACCAGGAAGAAGACGATCGGAGTCATGCTTAGAGGTGTCCAAGGAAGGCTCTCTCTTCTTAAGATGACTTACAATATGGAATACCCTGTCCAGGGTTCCCTCTTATGCCACATATGGTCATTAAGCACTCTCAACAGGTTTATTATACCAGGTCATACCATCTTGGACCAACATGAACGTCTCTGGTTGAGACTGGGTCACTGGGATTTCAAACTGAGGGCAGCCTGAGTTTGGATTTTTCACTTTCAGATTTCTTTTTCCTTTAATTTAGGACATTTAAGCTTTCCTTCTCTGCCTCTAGGACAGTCTCCAAGAGATCATCTGAATTTCCCTTCCAAGGGCACAGGCCGTGGCTGTGACCTTGGAGGGAAAGAAACGAGCATCCTGTATCTTCTTATGCTTCCCCGTCAGCCTCTGGACCAAGTTGGTTCCAGCATTTGGAAGTTACCTTGTCAGAAAGCTTCAAAAGGGAGGAGGGTGGCAGATTGACAGGGATGTGATGGGAGAGATTTTTACACACCCAACCCTCACTGTCCTGACCCAAGGGAAAAAGTAAATTGGCTGTTGACATAGTCTACAAGTACCCCTTCCAGTTGTTCATACCAGGGGGGACACTGATGGAGGGTTGGGTTGGGGAGGATAGATCCTGCCTGCTGTCCAACTTCCATTCAGTCCCCTGTCCCCCCATTTCCATTTCCTACATTGGAAATGGAATCCCAAATAGCAGAGTCAACAAGGGATTAGCATAGAGGACCTCTCCTCTGCCAGGGTCCTTCCAAACATGATAGACAACATTTCCTATCATACCCAGCGAGCATTGTGTAGAAGGAGAAAGGAAAAGAAATCCAGAAAGATAAATGTCAACAGAATATCACCCATTCTCTAAGTTATTTGGGAAGGAATCTGAAGGTCACAAATCTCCCAGAACAAATTTGTCCATTCTTCAAAGAAATAGAGCACTTGGGAACAATTTTGCCCAAGAGATGTGGTTGTCAGCCATCATGTGAAGGAGAAAATTGATGTGTTTTGCTCCAGAGATTTTTAAGGTAGAAGGTTCTGATGAACTTCAGGGAGACAGCTTAATAACTGAGGAGTCAATAACATCAAGTGTGAATGTTAAAATCTGAATTGTAGACTATCTGCTCCCTCAAGGACTTTAATAAAAAAAAAAAGAGGAATGCATTGCTTCTCAGATCTGCTGGAGAAAAGATTTAGCTTTGGAAAGGAAATGTAAATTGTAGATCTTCACCCAGCATCTCTTCAAAGTCTGGCATTGTCTTTTGTCTGCTGTCTGCTCTTGAGTGGACTCCAGCCTTCTAACCTATTATTTCCTCAGCTTCTTTATGCAGATATGTTAAATGGACTGGCTGACACACTGGGCAGGAAGTCCCCTATTCAGCTTAATCACCTCTCTGTGTTATACTTAATCCAATATTTCTTAGAAGCTACTTCTCTGGTTTAGCTTGGCCATTTTTTTTAATTGGCAGTTTTATTTTTTTAATTGACAAGGACTTCTTGCTTTGAACATCTGCAGTGAAGACTAGATTCTCTAAAAGATACCAGCTTCTCTCAGGACTAAGCTTTAAGCGTGGTTGTTCCTTGGAAATTTCAACAAAGGGCTGATTTACACATTACACAGTAATACAGATGAAATGGATTTTTCTCCCCATTTCCTAATGGGCACCAGAGGACCCAGAAATGGATCATGTATAAACATCATATAGTGGGTGAGAAAGGGCATGTTTCTTTGGAGAAGCCATAACTTGTTCATGAAAGAACCCAAACTTCCATGAAGAAAACCCAGTTTTGGGCTCTGGCATCTCTAGGCAGCAGTGCTAGGAAAGTCCCCTCTCCATCTTGGGCTGTGGAACGAAGGAATCTGCTTCTACTGGGTTTAACTATGGATCTATTCATAGTCAACATTGACTGAGTAGAGCCCAGAAATTCAGAGGGAATTATTTTCCAGACTTACTTCAAACTGGGGATTGAATTTTGGACCTCCTGAACTCAAAACAAGTATTTATTCCTGAGCAAGTCCCCAGCTGAAAACCAGCTGGCTTACAGACTGCAATTGTCTTGTAGAGAGAGTATGATAATCCATTTGACAGGTTACAGTTCATCATTGGTCTCTATGTTCTGATCATACTGATGTTTCCTCTGAAAAGTCTTCAAAGTCAGACCTAGATATGAGATCAGAAAACTATATAGGTTCTAGGGAGTACAGACCAGAGGTCTGTATGCCAACTTTCTGTCCTCCCAATGACTGCCCTTTTGGAAGTCCATCAGCTGGGAATGAGAGGATTAGCAATTTCCTCCTTATCTTCCTCAGCAAGTGTTGCCTTCTTGGAAATGATATACAATCATCACATTTATCAGCTGTTGGACCTCTACAGATTGTCTAATTCTGCTTTAAACCCATTCAAGGTGACAACCATTATTACATCTTGTGGAAGTGGAATCTACAGTTCCACATCGCTGCAACTGAACCTGGATGCTAGAAGAGCATGGAGTTTCAAAGATCTTAGGCTGAGGCCAATCTGGGATCTTCAAAAGTTGATGTTGGAGCAGATAGCAGGTCAGGAGCAGATAATTGGGGTGTCTCAGCATAAGGCAGCTTTGTACAGCAACAATTCCAGATACCTGCTGTTCTCTGGTTGATCCTATTTGACTTTTATACATCTGGAAGCCTATGTTGGATGTGTAATAAATCAATTATTACATATCACTTAAAACATATAACCAGACGATATAATTTGATTTTCTTTTTTTAAAGTCCCCAAAGTGAAATTACATCTTTGTATTCCTCACTGAAACCCTACACTAGAAAAGTCCAAGATTGGGCTATAAAGTCACAAGAGCTAGAGTAAACCTGGGAAGACAAGTCTTCCATCTGTTCATCAATACTTAAGCCCAACTGGGTGCCATTTTAATGACTCTGAACACACCCTGTTGTTCCTAAGTGCTGGAGAACATATGGTCTCTTTCCCTCTTTCAACTGTGGATTTTCTTGTTTTTGCCAGTTGGTGTCCTGCCTGTAATGTATTTTAATGTATTTCGTGTGTGTGCAAGTTTAACTCAAGATAGTTCTTAGCTGCTAATGGTGGAGGCAAATGTCAAGCATCTTAAAAGGTCTAGATGGCTGAAAAAAAAAATCTCCAAGACCTTTGTACATGCTTTTGTATTTGTTGGGAAATCTCCTTTGCCCTGATTAATAAGGATTCCTTAAGTGAACCTACAACCAAATATAACAAAATATAATTTTGCACAAGATCAATGGATAGTCAGTGGCCAATTCTGCACAATCTTTCAATTTCCTGCCTTCACAGAGGTATTCCAAAGGTTGTGCAGAGTTCAGACACACAGTATGGGTTGTCCAACATGTTCAGCTTTAGCCAAAACCTTTTCAATTAACTGGGTGCATTCCTTGCAGAATTCCAGCCCTCTGAAAGCTTAGATGAATACAGTTTCTGTGATGTTTGACATGCTCATACATGAGTCCTAAATCAGTTGAACATGGTCGCGGCAGGGATCAGGACAGGGCCCCTTTAGGTCTAGCCAAAATATACTGAGTGTGTCTTGGAAAACCCAGACATTCCTTTACAGTTGTGTGTACAAAGAAAGAGAAAGTTGGGAATGGAGGCTCACCTTTGGTGAAGACAACTTGTCCACCATTACTCCACATGAGCTTCTGAGAAGTCCAGAATTTCCCCTTAATCCAATTGGCAGTGAAAGGAAGTGATGGAGCTATCAAGGTTTAGTGGCAGAAAATACAGAAGGCCTGCCCAACAATCCCTGGTAGCTTGAGTGTAAAATAATAAATAATAATAACACTTTGGAGAATTGGTTGCCCATGATGAGAAACTACAGATCTGTAGGTGTGGCTTAACTACAACCCCAGCACCTCCATGGCCAATAGTGAGGAATGCTGAGGTTTATGGTTGAGCACCATCTGAAGGACCACAGGATCCCTCTCTGACACAGAAGTATTAAGCAGGATGGTGTGACTGACAGCATGCAGCTTTTTGCATCGCTACCATGAACCTTTCTGATAACCTCACAGCTAAGAACTCATATTCGGGGGGGAAAAAAAGAGAGAGAGAAAGACGGTGAGAAGTTTCCAACTCTCCCTAACTGAGTATGTCTCTGTGCAAATAAATAACAATTCCTCACAATAGCAAATGAGCATCTAAGGGAAATACCTGGCCTTGAATATTTCTCTGAGACGTGATACTTTTGCATAGCTCTCCAAAACACATTTTGTTCTATCAGCCAGATTCCAGTGAACTCTGAAGTCTTTGAAGACTTATAGAGATCCCAGTTGGCTTTCCAAATGTGAATTATCTGCTTTAAAGAGATGGAGAGGAGGCGAGAAGGAAAGTATAAAAAATATTTATTTAAGTCGCCGCAGTGCAAAGGTTTCTTGTAGACCTTGGCATTATGACCCTTGGGGAGAAAGAGATGTACCTGAAGGGCAATTCCTACTGGGGTTAATTCATGCCAGCCCTGTCCAAATGATGTTCAGTACGATCCAGGTGCTTAGAGGGTGCAGACTGGAAAACATCCAGGTTTGTATGAAACTGAATCCCCCGAACCTTTTCACAGGTTAATGACTGTAGTGAGCTACTGTTTGTACTAACTCTACAGAGTGCAGAAATCTGGATGGCCACAAGGTGGTAGCAGAGGCACCCAGCACTCCAACTCTTCATTGACATCTGGTGGTTGTCCAGATTTTTTGCAGTCCAGATATGGTAGCTCTAATTTTCACATCCTGGGGCATAAAGTTAATTTCTTTTCCTCCTTCCCTCCGTGCTCAACACACACACACACACACACACACACACACACACACACACAAATACACCACAACCAATATGGCTGCAAATCATGGAAAGCATAGATCCAGAAAAATTGCTCCCCCAAATGCTGATTTCAAAGTTCCAGGGCTGGGCTAGGCAAAAGAGTTTCCAAGCAAAATATGTTCTATAGAGACAGTAAATTAGCTGGTATTCTGCCAAGCATTGTTAATTAATTAATTCCAAAACACCCTCCTGTTTCTTCTTCACGAACAACCATCAGAAGTAGTGCACCCTTCATTAAAAAAACAGCAGGAGGGACAAATGTTTAAAACAAGTATGAAAACTCAGTAGAACCTCTTTTAAGAAGTGTTTTTTAAAAAAATAAAAATCTAATAATAACTGTAGAAATTCTACAATACCAGTTCAGGAAGGTATTTCACCGAGGCCAAGGTACTTTACCCAAAGCTTGGATGAAGAGAGATGGCTCCCAAGACCTGCTCCAAGAGGAGAAACTCAAGGATGGCACCGAAAGAACAAGAAATGTTACGGAAGCTTGCAGGTGTAGACGCCCTTTGCACAGCCTCTGTGTCTCATTCATGAACTTTTAGAGGGTGGGAAGCAGTTTCCAGACTGCACCCTTTGCCACTTGGGACTCACTCATGTTTCCCATTTGTTTATTTGTACCCCCCCCCCCCACCCCAAAGATAGGAAGTTGAGGTTATAGTAAGGAAGCCAGGTCTAAGGGTGAAGATGAACAATCTCCAACAGAGCTTAAATGTTGGGAATGATGCTATATCTCAGTGCATAAACTCTCACTGCTGGGGTGAAACATTATAAGCCTCCAGGTAGGTTGCAAGTGATGAATTAGGATGCATCATCATTACAAAGTACTATCACCCTGAGCAATTCCAACAGGACCGGAGTGATGACAAGACGTGCAGTGTGGTTGTGCCTTGATCCTGAAATGGTATTGTGCTCTGCCATCTTGTGGCCAACAGGAGGAAATCAATAGAAAAGTTGTCAAGAGTGTAATCTGTGTTTATGGAGTCAGTCTTGATCTGGGGGGAAAGCAGGCTGTCCTCGGTGGCTTTGGGACAACTTCTGGATTTGCCTCCTTGGAAAGCTGCCTAGGCATAAAGACGGGCCATCCACAGAGCCGTGCCTTCTGCTCCCCACCCCAGGGATTTAATAGTGATGGAAAAAGAGCCTGATGCTGGCTGCTAGAATAGGGGTGGGGCACTCCCCTTCCTCTGGATGTGGCTGAACTACAATTCCCAGGAGCCTCAGCCAGCATGGTTGTACGTTGTCAACTTCTGGCAGTTTGACTCATCCATCCGTGTGCTAGTGAAAGAGAAGAGTCAGCCAGAAGAGTGGCCAGAGGGGCAGCTTGAGATAAAGTCTAGGCCTTGTTTTTTGTGGCTGGTCCTCCAGCACCTTTATTCCACAGAGACCAAGGCACTCGCTTTTTTGATATGTGGGTTTGGGGAATTGCTGGAAGAGGGCAGACCAATTGGGGAGAGGGAGGAAGAGTGAAACAAAGCCATCAGAGTAAGGTTCAAAGTGGAAAAAGAAAGAAACAGCAATGGTAGACAAAAAAATAGAGGTGCATCTACTTTCTCTGAAGTTGGCTTGACTTCCTTCCTTCCTCCCTTCTCCACGTATTGCTGCAGCAATAAAGCTTGTGCTGAATGGGGTGTACTTCTGCATCTTCCTGTTGCTCCCGCTTAGTCTGTTTTGGTTTCTTTTATTTTTTCCTGCTTCTTGTCTCCATGTGTACTTCCAACCAAGGGGCTTTCAGTACTTATTTATTTATTTAATTAATTTATTTGATTTGTCCCCGCCCATCTCCCCTACAACGGGGGACTCTGGGCGGCTTACAACCACTAAAATCACAATACATAATTAAATTGTAAAAGGTTTAAAAGTTATAAAAGTTATAAAAACTAAAAATTTAAAAAAATAAGATAGAGATAAAAAGCTAAAAACTCCAAGAGGCCAATAGGGCCACACCAGGCCGCTAAGGGGCCAGCCAACCCCATTTCTGGTATCCTCCCTCCCCGCCCCAGGCCAGATGGCAGAGCCAGGTCTTCACATCCCTCCGAAAGGCCTGGAGTGAGGGGGCCTGTCTCACCCCCGGGGGCAAGATGTTCCAAAGGGCAGGGGCTACAGCAGAGAAGGCCCGCCTTCTGGACCCCGCTAGTCGGAGTTCTTTTGCCGAGGGGGTCGGGAGCATGCCCTCTCTGTGAGATCGGGTGGGACGGGTTGAAATCGTGGGGGCGAGGCGGTCCTTCAGGTAACCTGGCCCCATGCCATGTAGGGCTTTAAAGGTGATAACCAACACCTTGAATTGGACCCGGAAGCCAACTGGTACCCAATGCAGCTCATGGAGCAAAGGTGTTATATGGGTCCTTCAGGCCCCAAAAATTGCTCGCGCGGCCGCATTCTGGACCAGTTGAAGCTTCCAGATACTCTTCAAGGGTAGCCCCATGTAGAGCGCATTGCAGTAGTCTATCTGGGAGATAACAAGGGCATGAGTGACTGTATGTAGGGCATCCCGATCCAGGAAAGGGTGTAACTGGTGCACAACCTGAAGCTGTGCAAAAGCCCTCCTGGCCACGGCTGCCACCTGCTCTTTGAGCAGGAGCTGTGAGTCTAGGAGGACCCCCAAATTACACACTGGGTCTGTCTGGAGCAGTGCCACCCCATCCAGAACCAACGATGACAACGTCCCGGATACAGAGGAGCCATTAACCCACAGCCACTCCGTCTTGCCAGGGTTCAGCTGAAGCCTGTTGTTCCCTATCCAGACCCTCACAGCCTCCAGGCACCGCGAAAGGGCGGTCACGGCATCACTTACCTCACCAGGGATGGAGATATATAGTTGAGTATCGTCAGCATACTGATGATACCTCATCCCATGATGGCGGATGATCTCGCCCAGCGGTTTCATATAGATGTTGAAAAGGAGCGGAGAGAGAACCGAACCCTGCGGCACCCCACAGAGGAGGGGCCGAGGATGGGACCTCTCGCTCCCTATCACCACCAATTGGGATCGGCCCCGGAGAAAGGAGGTGAACCAGCACAAAACCGTGCCGCCCACCCCCATATCCCTGAGCCGTCGCAATAGGATACCGTGGTCGACGGTATTGAACGCCGCCGAGAGATCAAGGAGAGCAAGGATGGTCGCACTTCCACCATCCCGCTCCCGCCAGAGATCATCCATAAGTGCGACCAATGCCATTTCCGTTCCATAGCCGGGCCTGAAACCTGACTGACAGGGGTCCAGATAATCCATTTCCTCCAGGACCCTTTGGAGCTGCGAAGCCACCACTTTCTCAACCACCTTCCCCAAAAAGGGGAGGTGGGAGACTGGATGAAAGTTGTCCAGTACAGTAGGATCCAGGGAGGGCTTCTTGAGGAGGGGGTGCACCAACGCCTCTTTAAAGGGCGCCGGAAACACTCCCTCCTGCAAGGATGCATTAACCATCACCTGGATCCAACCACACGTCACCTCCCGAGCTGCTTTCACGAGCCAGGAGGGGCATGGGTCCAGATGACAAGTGGTGGCCCTCACAGTCCGGAGGATCCTGTCCACTTCCTCAGGAACCACAGGATCAAACCGTTCCCAGATAACAAGGCAAGAACGATCCCCTGGTATTTCCCCAGACCCTGCACCACGCTCGGAGTCCAACTTGGAATGAATTCGAGCGATTTTATCCTGCAGGTGCTCTGCAAATTCCTCCGTGCGGCCCTGCAAGTGAACCACCAGATCCCCCTTACCGAGGAGGGACCTGGTGATCCCAAACAGGGCCGCCGGGCGGCACTCTGCAGACGCAATAAGGGCGGAGAAGTATTGCCGCTTCGCCGCCCTTATTGCCACAATGTAGGCCTTAATAGCGGCTCTAACACGTGTTCGGTCGGATTCAGTCCGTGTCTTCCTCCAGCGGCGCTTGCGGCGTCTCTTAACCCTCTTCAGCTCCCTCAGCTCCTCCGTAAACCACAGGGAGTGTCGGGGCCGACGTGGCAAGAGAGGCCGCAAAGGCACGATCCTATCCAAGGCCCCGGCCGCCTCTCTATTCCAGGCAGCAGCCAGGGCCTCCACTGGACCGTGCAGCAGGTCCACGGGAATATCCCCCAGCTCCCTCTGAAACCCTGACGGGTCCATCAGGCGCCGGGGGGGAACCAATCGCATGGGTCCAGCCTCCCTGCGGAGGGGGGTGGCATAGGAGAAACTCAGGGTCACCAGGACGTGATCTGACCATGACACCGGGGAAAGCTGTACATCTCCCCTCAGATCACTTTGCCATTGCTCAGACAAGAAAACTAAATCCGGCATGTGGCCACTATCTCGGGTTGGGTCCCGCACAATTTGAGACAGGCCCATGGCTGCCATGATAGCCATGAACTCCCGAGCTGCCTCCGAGGACCGTCCCAGGGATGGCAGGTTGAAGTCCCCCAGAACCATAAGCCTGGGGAACTCCAGTGCCAGCCCCGAGACAGCCTCCAGCAGCTCAGGCAGGGAGGCTGCCACGCAGCAGGGAGGCTGGTACAGTAGCAGCACTCCCAACTGTTCGCGGGCACCCAACCTAAGAAACAGTGTCTCACAGCCAGACACTTGTGGAGCAATGCTCCTGAAGGCCACTAGAGATCTCTTCCTCATGTTGCATCTTTGCAACTCAGTGCAAAAAGGGTAGGGACTGTTTCTTCTCTCCCCATCAGTCCCCCCCCCCCCAACTGCCAGAAGGGGATTGCATTTGAGAATGTAAAAAATGGAAGTATTAATTGCTAGATTTTGCTCGCAAGATCTTTACTCCAATGCCATCATGGTAATAATTTCCAAGCCAGGTGGCCACACGCCACTCTCCAAACCAAAGCAATTAAGAAGTGCGGCAATTTTCTCCGGGAGGTTAGTTATTTTATAGCCAATTATCAGGGTAGCGTCACCCCACTTTGAACTGTGTGTGAAGTAAGGCCAACGTTTGCATCTGGATTTTCAATAGATTCCCTGTAGCTTCAGCCATCAAGCCTATTCATCTCTCTCTCTCCCGGCACGAAAACAGTTATGGCTTCCACCTGTTTCCCGCCATTTAACTCCTTCTTTTGTAAAAGAGTGAAAGATAAACGGGAAGCTTTCTAGGAAGAGGGATTCATGGGCTGAGAACTTCAGCAGGATAAAGTCTTGGAATGAATATATTTTGAATCGGGAGCTCAGACTTGATATAATCCAAGGACATTCCACTGCATTAGGTCCAGAAGCTTGGAGACACACAGAGAGAAACAATGAGAGATAAAGAGTGGAAAACAGAGTTAGGCAACGTTGCATCCCTGGATCTTAATTTGGTTTTAGATTCTTTGGATTAAAAAACAAAACAAAACTTTAAAGCCCGGCATTGTTTGGGCAGACAGCTGGTACTGAAGACAACTGATCTGTACAATACAATTAGCAAGTTGTTGCTCAAACGCTAAGGGTAGTTGAGGTCTGGAAGGCTGATGTTTAGAGCTTGGAATCTTTAGATATGGAAACAGGAAAGGGGAGAAAGAATTAAAATGGAAGAAAGACAGCTGGTGTGATGCTGAGGGGCCCAGCTGAAATACTAGTTGGCTCCATGATTCCATTCCCTCATTTGAGCTCATTTTTGGAAAGGAACATCTCAATTAAAAGCATGTATGCATGTTTCCAATTTCCAAGTGTTCTAAAGGATGTCCAAATCTACTTACCAGGATTACCATGAGATGTGGTGCTGGCTACCAGCTTGGCTGGCTTCAAAAAAAGGGTTGGACCAATTCATGGAAGTCTTGGGGATCAAATGGCAGTGGGATTGCCTCTGAAGACAATCTGCTGGGAGATTAATGGGCTTTGTTATGCAGTGGGAGGGTTGTGAGAACAGACTATTAGACTACATGGGTCAGGGGTCCAATTCAGCAGGGCGCAGCTTATGGTCTTATGTTCTTATTCCTTGGAGGGTTGCAAATAAGAGAGATTAATGCCTACAATCCAATTCTCCCTGTTCATAAAATAATTTTGCCACTCAACACACTTGGCTAGGGTTTGCTGAACCATGGTCCTCTGAATCAACCAATACTGACTGGTTTACAAAACCTGCTAAACTGAGCATTCCTTTATTTGCTTGGGTGCTAGATCATATCCAACCTTTCCTCCCAAAGTAAAAGGTAGTGTATATCATGTTCCATCTTCCTATTTCCCCCCAAAATAATCTCATGAGGTAGGTTGGGCTGAAAGAGAGTGATTGGCTCAAAGACCCCCAGGCAGCTTCATGACTGAAGGTGGACTTGAACCTGAGGTCTTTGGTGGCAGTCCCACACCTTCACCACTCCACTTTTCCAATCCACTAGGGCTGGTTTCCTCTAGCCTGGTGAGCTGCAAACAAGTGTGAAGTCAGTCCACTTCTTGTTAAGCTCACAAAGTACATCTTTCTTCTGCTGCACAGAACAGATGAGCTTGGTGGCACTCCTGTTAATTAAAGTCTACATTTTTTCCTAAAGCCTGGAAAAATGCCCGAATTAACTTGGAACTGGAGTCAGTCATGCTTTATGTATAAATGCATCTGTAAGAAAGCAAGGGTCAGGGAAAGCTGGTCTCTTGCTTTCTTCATTGTGGAAGGAAAGGACATGTGAAGAAATTCACAAGCCCAGTTCCTCCACCCAGTGAAAGTTCTAATGAAGACCTTTGGCACACACCCCTTTCAAAAAATAGAAATCCTTGAAGTGTGCGCCGCACAAAGAAATTCCTCCTGTTAAGATTTGTTGAATGGTGGGCATTTTAAATAGTCAAACCAATTTGGAAAAGGTTTGGGTATTCACTAAGCTCAGAGTTTGTACCTCCCCTTGTGACCTTTTTCTCTTTTGCATTCAGATAAAATGTATTATTCTGTATGATGATTTTTTTAAAGATAGAAATGTAAATGTCACCGATTGAAAAATAGCTGGGCAATAAATTGGTTGCACTAAGTTGATTTCAGGATTAGATGGGATGCTCTTTGCGTTGGGAGTTAACAGGCAATTGGGAGTTTATAGGGGTGGGAGGTGGGGGTAGGAAAGGATAGGTTTTAGGCAAAGGATTTATTTTAGAAGAATGAGACCAAGCACTTAAGGTAGGGGAACTGATATCCATCCAGATAAGACATCTCCAGTTTAATAACGCAGCCTGAGTGGCACAAATTTATGCCCTGTGAAATGTCATAAAATGCTGTCACACACATACCATGAGAACGCCATTATACAAATCACAGGGTATGCTAAGGCTTGGTGTTTGTCTGAAGATCCATTTACCAAGTTCAGCAGGGATATGACAAAGATGGAAAAGTACAGAAAAGAACAACTTGAAAAGGACCACATCTGGAATGGAGAGACATGTCCACACCACACACTCTAACCCAGGCTAAAGATCTAGACTGGTGTTTCTCAACCTTGGCAGCTTGAAGACGTGTGGACTTCAACTCCCAGACTTGGCTCCCCAGCCTGGCTGGGGAAGTCTGGGAGTTGAAGTCCACACGTCTTCAAGCTGCCAAGGTTGAGAAACACCGATCTAGAGATTGCAAAGAAGATGCTGCAAAGAAATTCATCTGAGGGTGGTGATCTGCAATCCCCCAAACAAACAGAATGGAATTTGTGCCTACTTCATCTTTGAGGACATAATGTATGGCTGTGAGAGCTGGACCATAAAGAAGGCTGAACGCCGAAGAATTGATGCCTTTGAACTGTGGTGCTGGAGAAGACTCTTAAGAGTCCCCTGGACTGCTAGGAGGTCAAACCAGTCAATCTTAAAGGAAATCAACCCTGACTGCTCATTGGAAGGATTGATAATGAAGCTCAAGCTCAGATACTTTGGTCACCTAATGCGAAGAGAGGACTCTTTGGAAAAGACCCTGATGCTGGGAAAGATGGAAGGCAAAAGGAGAAGAGGACGGCAGAGGATGAGACGGCTAGATAGCATCACTGAAGCAATGAGCATGAAATTGAGCAAACTCAGGGAGGCAGTGAAAGATAGGAAGGCCTGGCGCAATATGGTTCATGGGGTCACGAAGAGTCGGACACGACTTAACGACTGAACAACAACAACATCTTTGAGGATACTCCCAAGGGTAGGACAGCTGTTTTACAAACCAATCCCAATTCAGAAATTTGGCCTTCCTAATAAGTTGGTTGATGTGCTTGGGTGCTAATAGGCATAAGGGCTTCTCCTTGTCATGGAGAAAAAGGCATCTTACATATCCAGCTAATTTCATTCTTTCCCCCACGTAATATCTTACTACATTTTTAAGTGTGGTACTTCAATGATACATTTTTAAGTGTGGTACTTCAATGATGCAACCCCCTTGCTTTTTCTTGGCATTAGCGATGGTCATGCATATATTCCATGGAAGGGGGTTAAAATCAGGGAGTTTTGCCCTTCATTCTTTCATCGGCAGATAGGTCTGGGTTTCTTTGAGGCCTACTTTATCACAGATGCCCAGGTGTCCCTAAACTCTGGTACCCGTTCAGAACAAACCCTTGCCAAAGCCCTGGATGAGTTTCCAGAAGGACCTGGTCTCTTATCATCAAGGTCTGTGTCCTTGTTCAAGGCTGGAAGAGAGATTTGGGAAGGAGGATCGGTTTCCCAGTCCCCTCTGACAAAATGCCAGGATTGGGGCTACCTCCCCATTGATCAGGCCCTTGTTCTGTAATGGATTAAGGCCTGCCTTGTAATTTTAAGCCTTGCTGAGTGGCCCTCTTGACCAGATCCTCCCAGGCTTGACTTCTGACTGGCAATTCCCTTGAACCTGCATTTACGGTGGAGCACAATGTGCTACTCTGTTAATGAGTGAATGTTTTTAAACACCCACAAATGTTGGCTGCGGAAGTGTGTGCCCAATTCTTCCTTTTCTCTTGTTCTACTCATCCCCCCCCCCCCCCCCGCCTGCCTTACTCCTCGGTGGAAAAACAATTGAGCATTTCCACTTAACATTGGGGATACCATTAAAAGTTATTCTGCAATGAATGTTATATCAAACCCAATTACTCAAGTGTATGGCATCCTTCTCTCTCTCTCTCCCCCCATCCCCTCCCTTCTTTTCATGCTGTGGCATTTCCTTTCCCCTGAAAACACTCCTTCACTCTCTCTAGCAATTAACTGCTTGAACAGTATAATAAGGAAGCAATTAAGAGGTGACAGAGAGAAATTAACACTCCATTTCACATTAAAGGCAAGTGAGTATCCATGCCATTGTGAGTTAAATCTGTCTGTAGTTTTGAACATATTTCCCCCCTTTTGAATCAGAAGCAAACTCCATGGGTGCCCCCCCTTCTTTCTGTCCCCCCCTTTTTCTGTCTAGAAAATTTGAAAATAGATGATAACTAATTGGGTGCTGTCTGCTTAAGTGGGCTGTATTAATTGCAGTTTGCTCTCCTGCGAAGTGTCAGGGAAAACAAAGTCTTTACAATGTGTAAGAAGAACATTGCACCAACCTTGCTTGGAAGTTGCACTTTGTTGCACTGGGGCAAACTGGAAGGATGAAAGCCAGAACTCTGTGGATTTGGGACAGCTGTTGTATAATGGATTACAGCTATCAAAAAACCTGCTTAAGCCTTCGGTGCTGTTATCTTCCGGCACTGCCCACCAAGTCTACAGAGAAGGATTGTTGGCCAATAACAAGGCTTCTGTCAAATGCAATGCCCAGCCACCATGTTGGTAACTGATGCATCATTTGAACAGGCATGCAAAGAGTTGTTGGGAATCTCTCTCTCAGTGCCTCTGCTCTGACCCTTAGTGCTGTTTCTCAGAAGGATTCAGAATGGAGATGTTCCCTGCAGCTTTTCAGTGGTGTTTTAGCAATTTCAGAGTCCCCTGTGAGATCTTCAGGAGCAGTCCTGTTTCCCAGCTCTTAAACCAGAAAAATTCAGCAACTGGATTAATCGTGCTGTGCAAATGCTGCCTGAAACTAACCCAGTGAGCTTCTATGCTAGACCTCAAGGTAGATCAGTTGATACAGAAGAGATGCTTTGAAAGTAGATTTGAAAGTAGACCATTCCAGTTGTAGGCCTAGTGTACACAAACTAGGGGCTGGTTGAGTGAATTAGCCAATGCTAATAATTAAAGCTGCATTAAATATTTCATTCACTTCTGCTTTGGAGACAAAGTAGTGCCTACTTTTTCCACTCCTGTCCATTGTTTTCCCCATATCTGTTCCATCTTCTTCGGTGTCTTTGTTTTTTTTTTTAGAGCTTCTTAAGGTCTGACCTAGCCAATCAGGGATCCTGTAGTGAATAGGACATTATCACAACTGCATTATAGCTGATCAAATTTGGTTCCATAGTGCTGAAAGCTTTTAAGATCATTTTCAGGGTCCGTAAGTGAAAACAACTCCCCAAAGAACGATTCATTTTTTAGGAGCTGTCAGGGAAGTTACTTACATGAGATGACTGAGCTTTCTCCTCTCTTCTGTTTAAACAAATGCCTGGCTACCACTTCAAGAGATAGCTTGGCCGCTTCAAGCCATTGGCAACTTTCATGGAGACAAAAGCTTCTGGGACAGCGCAAGGTGACAATGCTGGATTATTTCTGGAGAATCTCATGGCTTCTAACATTCCTGCTAAAGAGGATCATTGGAACCCTAGACTGAAAGGCTTTCATGAGACTCAGAAAATTAAAATGGTTACTATTACTGGCAAGGGGAGACAGAATCAAAACCTCAAACCCCTTTCTTGCATTAATCAGCGGATTGAATAAGTCTGGGGACTCATTGTCCCAGCATCCCAATTCACCAGACTGGTCCTAAACAATCAACGACAAACATCTACGCAGTCATGCAATGCAAAAGGTCCAGTCTGTATTGTAATTGTTGACAGCTCTGCTTGTTCGCTGATGGGCAATACATCTGATAATAATTTCTGATGTCTCTCCTCGTGGAAGAACAACCTAGCAGCAGAATAAGCCCATGGTAACGACTCTCTTTATTTAAGCACACGGGGAGCTAATGCTGCCGCACCGCACGAATCTGTTTGCACACTCTGGCAGGTGATTCTGGCATCATTTAATACAACCTGACTTAAGGTAGTCTGTTTGTTGTGCGAGGGGGGGAGGGAAACACACCCGCCTTCTGACAAGTGAGTAATTATCTTTGCCAGTTGATAGTGTTTTGTGATTTTCAGGTCAAGATGGAAAACAGGTGCGTTGTATCAGGCTTTCCCTTGTGAAATGGTACCCAGTGGAGAAAGAGCCGTGTCAGCTGCCAACTCCACATGGGGCGGAGAACAAGTCCGCCAGACGAGCAGAATAAATAATTGCCACTCAGAGAGGAAGGAGCTTGGACTCAACCAAATCAGGAGCGAGAAACTAAAGCAATGGGAAAGCTCGAACGGGAGGAGCGAACGAGAGAGGTGAAGCCCCAAAAGAACGCTTAAGAAAAGGAACATGTAAGAAAATAGGCTTACCAGCTGGAACAAAAGAAAGGTTCTCTGCCTTAGCAGATTTTTTAATGATGTGTTATTATAAATGAGCAGATTTCTGGATGAAGAGCTCTGTAGAATAAGAACACTTTCTCACTGTTTGCATCCTTTATAATTTCTGTTTCAAGGCTGCTCCTCTTCCGGCAGTGAGCAACAAGTGATGAAGTTCCCCTCTCTGATTTTATCCTCACCACAGCTCTGTGGGGCAGGTTAGACTAAAAGATAACAACAGGTTGAAAGATAGTCAGTAAACATCACGGCACCCTGGCCTTTCCTAATCCCGCATGCTAATGCAGCCTCCACAGTGGTCTTTTGTGCTGACTTACTACAGGGTGGTTATCTGTTTGTTAGATTTATAGCCTGCCTTTTCTTCAGGAGCTCAAGGTGGCCGTGATGGAGCATCTCATAGGCCCATTGCAAAAGAGAGACCTCAGCCAAGAGAGAGGGGAAGCGTGAGAGAGACTCAGAGTAACTCTGGCTTAATTACGTTGGGTGTAAGTTGAATAATAAAGATCTTTCCAGAAATCTAAGTGGATCTTGTTTCCTGAACTGCCTACCTCACGAGCTTGATGATGGTTCCCCTTTCATTTCATCTTCCCATTTTCCCCCACAACACCCCTTTGAGGTTGTGGGAAGGGAGGGTGACTTGTCTGAAGAGCATCTGAGGCTAAGGGTGGAACTGAACTTGGGTTATTCCTGTATGAGTCCAAATCTTAACCACTACACCACTCTGGTTCTCTCTTACCCTGATGTCGGTTTTTGGAATCTTTCTTATGGCCAGCACAGCTATTTTGGTTTTTTGTTGAAATCAGAATGTTTCCATTTTTTTTCATGTTTTCTAGCAAACAATAATGGGCTAATTTTACTTGAAGATTTATTCGACACTGCAAATCACTTCTCAAGCTATGAAAAAAATAATTTATTATTCCTATATCTCATCAGGTGGCACCATCTAGTCAACATTAGCTGATCGTGAAGAACTTAAAACAGGATTAGATTGGGTTAATACTTAGATGAAAGACGAAAAGGAAATTCCCAGGCTAGCCTTGGAAATTGAAAAAGCACCCTGAAAGAAGATGTATCATATGAATGCAACCTGTATATGTTGACATACATCCAGGACCATGTGAAACCACATGATCAGAGCCAAGATCTCTTTCAGCTCCAAAGAAGACAATCCTTTTTATCCTTGACCCTGAATCACAACCTAAGTCTGACTACCTTCTGTGGGTTCCCATGGACTGGATCAGTCTCTGACAAATGCATTACCTTAGGTGGGTCACTCAGCCGATCATTTTAAGCATATGCCATCCTGCCCAATGCCACCCCACTGGATGATCCTTCAGCAGAGTCTTCTCTTCTTAGTCATGTATCTTCCATGGCTCCATTTGGGCAGGACCACAGGTTCCTTCTGATTCTTTCACTGTATGGCAGGGAGCCATTTCTCACCTTTGGAGTCCCAAAGCAGATTTGATCAAATGGGGCTCAGTCACTTTCCCTCACTTTTAGGTGGGAAGACAGATATAATTCACTTGAGGTGTAGTTTTCCTTTGCCTGGGGATTTCCCAGTGTTTGCACAACTGTGGGCCAAAGAGTAAGACACATGGAGACAGATTAAAACATTATAAGAACAGGACTTTGCCTACCTGGAAAAGCATCACTGCAATGCACCTATGCAACAGATTTGCGGGCAGGCCACCTTCCCCAACCCACTGCTATCCAGATGTGTTGTGAGTTCCAACACACTGCAAGAAACAGTACTTGGTGCAAACTGGTTGCTTCACACACACCTTTCTTTCCAACAGATTCCTAATATGCAATGACCTTTTTCCATTTTAATAAATCTGCTTCATTTTTTGGTGGGGAGGGGTCTTTTGAGAGAGATGGGTGCCCTTTTGTTCTTATTTTTCCATATGCTTGTACTACTCTGAGCTTTGAGTATATTGACAATGCTTTTAGTTCCCCAGTGCTTGCTCTGGCTTCCAGCCTGTTGGCATTCAATCAATTGTTGTTAGAGAGCACAATTTGACAACTGACCTGTTCTATATTTGTTATTTCATTGCCTTTGATAGGCAATATGAAACTGTAATTGATCTCTGACAAGTGACAGCTTAAGGAAGGATTATGTTCCTTGCTGGTCAAAATAAAGGAAAAGAGAGGAGTTGGAAAGTCTTGAGACCATAATACTTGGTACACCTACTTAGAAATCAGGCCCAATGAGTTCATCAGGCTCATTCTCAAAGAAATAGGCACAGAACTGCAACCAACTGTTAATAATCTGGTCAGAATGTGGCCTTTTCCATTTGGTTTGAAATTTCTCATTCTGGGTAACGGAGTGGCCAAATCCAAAATGTTTGCCATGTCATGTATTATTTAAAGGAAATTGGGAAGATCCTCAAAGGGCACCTCTTCAACTATTTTTAAAAGGGTGTTTAAAGGTTGTTTGTATTATTGTTTTGCATGTTGCTTTTAAACTAGGCTTTTAACTTTCTATTTTCAGAGTTTTTTGGTTAGCTGTCCAACACTCCTGCTTGGTGGAAAAGTGGCAACAGCAACAAGAAGAACAACAATGTTAATTAGCCTAGATCCTAAATATTCAGAATTCAGAAGAATCAAATCCAAGCAGAACCATCTGGTAGACTGTCTGATGATGATGATCATAGCAATAATAATAATTAAAAAAACACGAAATATTAGGACTTACAGATTGAAGTTGAACATTTATGGAAAAAGAAATCTGCTGTTATACCAATCGTGATTGGAGCCCTTGGAGCAATACCTAAAGGACTCCCTCAATATTTGGAAATTTTGAATTTATTGGACCTGAACACCTTAATTTCACACAAAAAAAATACCTTGCTTGGAACTGCCTATATTCTCAGACGCTACCTTAATCATTCTTAGGTCCTTGGTTAGGACTTGAATTATTAGGCTTCCACCAGTCTTAGACTGTGAATCTAATTGATTACTACTATTACTACTAATATATAATAATTGGCCCTTTATCCTGATATGGACTCCCATCAGATATAAAGATGTGGCTTCTTCAGATGTAGCAAAAAGGCAACATATTTGGTTACTAGGATCAGAAAACACAAGTTGGTTGGGAATAAAACTGAACCAGCAATTACAGGTTATATGATCTTCCCCATCCTGCTTCCAACAGTGTTTAGTGATTAGCTTTTAATTTCAATAGCTGCTGTTGGCCTCCTCTTCACCCCCACCCTGCCAGCTCCCCAAAAGCCCAGGTATTTTCTGCCCTTACAGTGATTGTCATTTCTGTTCTGCTTGAAAGCTTTCGGTGAATGTTACCATGGCCACGGAAGCCAGAATTGGAAATAAATGAAGAGGAGGGGTATCTAGGAATCGATGTGGTGCCAATGGGGGGCTTGGAGCCAAAAGGTTGCCTGTTACCTTGGCAGATTCCACAATGCTAAATCTGTCCGAATGCAACATTGAAATGCTTTCCAGAACAGAGATGACACCCAAGCTCAGCTGACTATGTCTGCCCTGAGAGCAAAAGGAATGTATTTTGGAAGAAAAAAGAAAAGGATGATTCATAACAATCTTCTCCTAACCCCGTAAGCAGCATCTCCAGGTGCAGAAACAGGGTTGGATGAAATAGATGAAATAAGACAAGGGAATCAGGTCTTCCAAGTCTTGTGGCTTTACGCTTCCCGTTGATTATGCTGGATGTGGCTAATAGATATTGCAGCCAAACTACTGTGCTATCACATGCATCATGATGGCCTTACGTGGACAACCCCCTGTGGCTTGTTTGCACCTGTGCCTTTGAGGGAATGAAGGTGGGGTTCTGTCTGTGCTTGGGAAAAGTCGCTGCAGCCAGGCAGAATCGCTTCTCACCCCATTTCCCTAACTCAAACTTTACTCACAAGCATCCAAGCCGGCGTTCCAGCTGCCGGGGAGAATGGAGCCCCACCCTGCGCTTTCAAGGACCTGCTGACATCCAGAGGCAGCCTCACCCCACCAGGGCCCTTCGCTTAGAAAAGCGAGTGCCAAGACAGAGCGTGGGTGGGGGTGTGGGAGGAAAGGCGATAAGCAAACGGCCTGCAGACGGGGCAGCGGAGGCACGTCTGGAGATTGGTGGCTATTACGAGCAGGCAAGAGGACTACTCAGCCAACTGCCGGGAGCACAAATTGTGGGGAGCAGCATAGCCTGCCTGGAGCTTGGCTTAGGAGCAACAGAAGAGGAACGACCCCATTGAAGCAGCCCCTCATCCCAACTAGGGTAAGAACGTTTGGAAGGAGGCAAAGGTTGCCTGCCACTTTACAGACTTAGAGACTTTTGCTTGAACTAAGCATTAAAGGACTGAGTATTAAAGACGTATTTACGTGGCAACATCACCTTGCAAGTCCTAGAGGGGTGGAGAGCAATAGTCTGTGCTGGGGAAGGTGTGTGCTGCATAAAGCATTGTGTACAGCTTTGCTGTGCTATAATGTGTCCAGTCCTTGGAAAGCAAAGAACCCTCATGGTGTCTGATGCAGCATTTCCTGCTAAGAATACCAGTGCATTTTGGGCAAGGTGCCACCAGGTATAACCAAAGCCCAGCTCTACTCCAATAATGCTCCTGCTATTCTGGGTATGCTAGGAATTCTCTGGACTAGATTGGTGTTGCCCGCACCCCACCACTTAGGAGATACCTGCCATGGACTTACACACTCAGGACCTTTGTAAGACCAACTTTTTTATTTTCTTGGGGGGTGATGGAAAGATCTTCTCTGTTCTTGAGGAGCCCAGCTTTGGAATTTTTGCAATATTCTTGAAAAGTGCAACAGTGACCACTTGTGGCAGGAAATATCCTTGGAGGAGGAGGAGGAGGAGGAGGAGGAGAAGGAGAAGGAGAAGGAGAAGGAGAAGGAGAAGGAGAAGGAGAAGGAGAAGGAGAAGGAGAAGGAGAAGGAGAAGGAGAAGAAACCTTATTCATATGAGGACCTGGTTGGGTTTTATTTTAGTGTGCTGTGTATACCCAGATGTTTGTAGGAGAGGCAAGTGATGTCACATGCATTTACACAATGAATTCAAGATGCAACTGACCCCATTGTGGCTTTTATCAGATGCATCTACCAGCCACTGTAGCTTATCAACCAGACTCCAAAGCTTCGTAAGCAGTGTGAATACAGACTCACTTGGAAACATGAGCAAAGTAATCATGGCTTGTTCATTCAACCAAATATTTGTGTTGGTTTCTGGCAATTCTTTTGCCAGCACACAAGCAAGCCACCAGAAGATAAACCAGACCAGGAGTAAGCCAAGATTCTATGTACAGGAAGTCATAGTTAAAGTAGCTAAAATTTGAAATTGGCAATGAACTGACACATGCAATGTTCTGAGGTAATTAAACCAGACTAGAAAGGTTGAAAGTGGAGTAGGATTGGTCCTGCTTTAATCAACATGCTCCTAATAATGCTTGGTTTGTATCTGTTATGTCCTCCTTTCACATACCCGCATCTCAAACACAGGAAGGGACCTTGACTGGCAATGCATTGTATTGGGCACTGCAAATGTTTCTGTTGAAGGGACACCCAAGTTGGTGTCTGCCCCCATGTAATCAAAGGCCTGCTGCTATTTTATTTTATGTGTAGGGCTTCGTCCTGTGGCCACCATCTAGAGTCCAGTCCATGCTGGCTGGGGAATTCTGGGAGCTGAAATCCACGTGTCTTAAAGTTGCCAAGTTCAAGAAACACTGATCTAGACCTTTTTTGACCTCCCTTGTTGATAGGAATGCGTTGTGAAATCAAAGTTTGTCTTTGATCCTGCTGTGGACCTCTAAAGCAAGGGTTAGAGTCTCCTTTGCACAGGGGATATTTAAAACTGGGTGTAGGGAGGTGAGGAACGCAAAATGGGTGAGTCTGCTGATATTTAGGGATGGGACTGCATTTTGGGGAGACTGCAGGGTGTTTTAGGGCTTACGGGGAAAACTCCCCCCAAAAACAAGAACAAAAACACTTCAATACTGTTGCCAAGAAAACTGCATGAATGCTGCAACTGTATCAATTGATTGATTTAAACAATGTATATGGCCACCAAACTCACAAAATGCAACTAACAACTAACGTAGGATTAAAACAAAAACAAAAACTAAGCAAAACCTGTCAATGAAGTCACCATGCGCTGAACTCAGCTCAACGGTGTCTTCTCTTTTTAGGATCTCTCTGCTTTGGTTCTGGATCCGAGGTCACTCGATGCATCAATGCTTAAGCGCAATTGCTACCCAGCCTAGATGGCTAAATATGCCTTCTCTTACACACTCTGTTCAACAGGACTTCAATATCAAGAGTTTGGTTCTATCCAATATCCAGGGCCTTCACCCAGCTGAATGTCTTGGACTTCTTAGGTATGGTACTAACCCTCTAGCAATCCCTCCTGTAGGAAACTCACCAGGCTCCATCATGAAATGGTCTCTGCCAGTTTGCCAAAAGCTGCGTTAGAAACAGTCTTCTCTTAGGTAATTTTAGCACATGTTCTCCACAGCCTTAGGGGGATGTGGTAGAAGGAGGCTTCTTTTGGACAGCCATGTATATTCTGCGGAAAAACGTAGACTTGTGATTTTGTGCTAGAAAAGAATAAAATTTTAAGGCAAGAAATGGTAAGGTAGATATATAGATGCCCTGACAGCTTATTTGATTTTATTTTGGATGGAAAGAGGAAAAGGACGCTGTGGCTAGGAGCATTAATCATGTTGGCCTGGTTTACTCCATATGGTCAGGCCGTAGACATTGACTTTTAGTCCTGATCTCAAGATGCTTTTTAGGGTCTATTTCAACTCCTATAGTAGGACAGAGTTAACTCTACTAGTTGCTGTTATCTTCTGTTAACTGTTGTGATCTAGGTTAAGGTTAATGGTCTTCATGCTCAGTTGCTCCCTTTTTCTTGAGGAAAACTGAGATATGAATGTACACGCATGCTTTCAAAGGTGGTGACCTCAACTATTTGCCTCTTTTTTTCTGAAAATGTTCACATTTCTGCGCCTTATTTCAGTGTTCAATAGGTGGCAGCATTGACCAATTTTTTAGGCAGAATAGACTTCAGAGCCCAACCCTTACTGCTTGTAATGCTTCTTTCAGAAGACTTCCTAGCTATGCTGGGATTGCAGAGTTGGTGCTCTGATCATGACATGTACTTCACTGGCGATGGAAACAAGAAATAGGTGGGATATTCTGAAGAGAAAGTTCAATTGTCACCTAAAAATTGGGTGGTCTGAAGAAGAACACAAGCAAAGGAGTCACATGTTGGTCCTACCAGCTTGGAGAAAAGCCATGGCAAAAGGGGGTCATAATAGACATGTATAAAGTTGCAAAGTAATTAGGAAGGGAGTCCTGCAGTGAAGCCAACAGGTGGGTGCTTCAGGAAGGCAAGATGAGAGCTCCATAGCTCATACCATACAGAATTGGCTTAGCGTTTTTGTGTCGCTAAGATGGTCGATGGTGGCCATTAACCTAGAAAGGTTTAAGAGGGACTCAGAGGCCATTCATGGACGAGAACATTATCTTGATAGCTATGTTGGAAAAGAGAATAATGGCTTTCATTACCATTCATTGTGGAACATAAGGGTAAGGGGAAATGGCTCTTGGTTGTCCAATGTAGGAATAGGATAGTAATGAGAAGGACACCTTGGTTAGATTCAGCAGGGTCATCCTTATGCCCAGACAGCCCAGCACCCTCTCAGTCATGCCCCAGTTATGGATAGTCAGAACCAATATTCTCCCTCATCCCAGCAAAACTTTGGAAGAATTCTTGGCATAACTGAATGTTTGTGTGCTGGTACAGTTGGTATGTGTGCAACATACTCTACAACTCCACCTGCTGTAAACAAGGGATAAGCACCAGCCCCTGCTCCCCAGCTCCAGTTTAGTCCTTGTAGAATTCAATCTTTCCTTTTGACAGAGACTTCTTGGGAACTCCAAAGCTTGATATCGCTTTGCAAACTTTTAGTTGGCTTAATAAAGAGAGATTACCGTTTTATGTTCCTTTTTCTGATGGACACAAGAACTTACTTTTTGTCCTGGTGAACACAGCTGATTTTTCTTGTCACAAACCCACGTAGGGAGTTAGCCCCAGTACCCACAGTGGGAAGTATTTCTTCATTATCATATGCAGCTTGGCCATGCCACGCTGCCGTGTATACCCACCCACATGGCGTGAATCATTCTGAGCTCAGTCGAGATGATATCTAAGTAAACATTGCACAGGGCTGTTCTCCATGATCCGGACCATTTTTTTCTCTAGTTTTGCAAGACTTACATACCATGTCTTTCCATAGTCAATCTTTCTCCAACCCTAATATTCATTCTTCTTCATTGGATTTACTGAGCTTGGTATTATCCGAGCCGATGCAGTAAAATGTGAAATGGCTTGATGCAAAGCAAAAGAGAATATACACAAATAGGTGTACATGCGTGTTTCTCTTTTTCAAGATTTATCTTGGATCAGGCCTGCCCCAGCTCTTGTATTTATTTTATTTCTGTTTATTACCTGTTCAGGCTTTGCACAGTAAGTGCCTGCAAGGGAATGAAATACAGGTGAGTCTGCTGAATAGGGACTTTTCTAAAAGGAAGCCATCCCTGAGTCATAGGTAAATGTAGTTGGCATATAATGAATGGAAATGAAATATTATGTATCGAGAATATCCATTGCTGCTGATGGATGCCATAAAATTCTTCTGGGCAGTCCAGCCCTATTTTTAAATCTACCATTCATCTGGACAGACATTTGTCTGAGTTTTAATTAAAGTCTTCATCGTTTCACAAGCCTAAAAGAGCTCTGCCCTGTCCACGGAGCAAGGAGATGGTGATCCAGCTAGAATATCTCTCATGATATAGTTATGCAAAAGTATGTTTCCTTTTAATAATGCGGAGCTTAATCTCCAGAAACTGGTGTTTTAGGAAATGACCCCTAATGAAACTAGACAAATTGAATTTAATTATGGCTAAGTGTTCCACTAGTTTAAGTGAATGATAATGTGACAGAGGAAGTCGTGCTGGCTACGTTTAGCTGGATGTGGCCAATTGTATTTGACCCTAACTATATCTTTGGGCCATATATGAGTTCAAAGATATTTGTTCTGTTTGTATGGTGGTGCTTCAGTTAGGGTTGATCTTTTGGCTTTAGTCACTTGTTCTGTGTTATCCTCTCACATTAGATGAAATTCCCCATGTTCAGGATTTAGTTCTCTTCTTTGCATATGATGCATCTTTTCAAGAGCTCTTCCGCCTTCTGCGTATGAGTTTTAGGACATCTCTCAAGACCTTACAGGGTTTTAGAGGGCCATCTTGGAGGTCCACCTGCTGATCTATGGAGATAATAATTTCAGCCTCCCCCCCTCACTTTTTCCTACCTGCAAAACTCAATGGCCACAATGGATGGCTCCCTACCTGTAGAATTCTCCTCCCCTTGGTGTCAACTCAAGAATGGTAATTATAAGCCTTTAAATAGGCCCTAAATTATGATACTCTCCTTGCTAGCTTTCTTGTAGGAGCCATTAGGTTGGTGACCACTAGGGGTATGGAAATGACCCCTGGAAGTGGCTGTTCTTTGTGGCTCTCCAAGATCTCTCCTCCAACTGATGGCCTCCAAGTTCTGTCATCACAGATCTTCAAGTAAGCCCTACATTTTTACCTCCTTACCTTACTCTACACTTGAATTAGAACCCTATTTGAATCAGTGCAGATACCAGCTTACAGGCATCCTTGTGTATACATCCACATGTCTTTCTCTCTCTTTCTCTTTCTCTTTCTCTCCATCTCTGCATCTCTATAGCTACTTGATTTTAACTGTTAACTAATTGCTCTTGAGGGTTTTTTTTTTTTTACTTTGTTTTATGTCACTTTAGGAAGGTTCATTTTCCATCTCAAGAATGCAATTTATACATCTCTCAGTTGTATCCAAGGATCTCAGGAATGGGAGTCATTCTACTTGTCCAGGCTAGTTGCTGGCTTTCTTTAAGAAGAAGAGCTTATTATTATTTTTTTATTGACAGCTATTCTATATTTTCAAATTCTGGCAGTGACAGCATTACCCAGTTCATTGGCAACTGCTAGCTGACCCTTCTTTGTCTCAAGCTGGCACTTGATCAGCTTTATGGAAGGCATTATGTTATGTTCTTATACAGCTTTGAAGTTGATTAACGTGATTAGAATCTTTCCTATTTCTTTTTAGGCCTGAAGAGTCAAGAGCATCCTGGGAGAAAAATAAGCATGCAGCCCTCTTGGCCAAATACCCTGGGAATGTCGATGCTACCTGGACATTGAGAAGCCGAGAAGACCAGTTTCCAAAAAGCTTTTGCTGTCCTTTTGCCCTGTTCCATACCCTGGGGAATTAAAATTGGCCAAAAGTCTTTCTGAGGAAATTGTCTGGGCCTTCATTTTTGCATAAATGGTTTTGTTGCAGAAATGCTCAGTACTGATACGATGAAGAATATTCAAGTTGATTTACAAATATGATCAGAATCTTTCTAAAGATCCATTGGGTTGTTACAACTTTTATTCTTTGACAGGTGTGTTTTTATGATAACAACTTGTGTCTCACCTGAAAGGACCTGGTGATTTGGGGGCAGAAGAACTGGGAATGTTTGATCCATGCGAGACAGGAACACATCTATAAAAGGAATCGGGAGGATCAGAAAAGTTCAGTTGGTGGTCATAGCCGCATGTTCGAAGTCCTGACTCTTTTTTTACATGAGTTGTACATATGATAGATGTAAAAAAGGGCAGGGTTTTGATCACATGGTCACAGCTGCCATTTTGACTTTTTTTGACATCAAAAAAGCTATTTTTTTTGTTCCAGCTGCTTATGCTGGAGAGAAAACTGCTAACTAATGAGTACATACTTTCATATGTGGTGGTAGTGGTCATCATTTAAAAAGTTTTGAAGCATTTTTTCCATGGATGTAGTAGGGCTGTATAAGCCTACTACATTGTCCCACGGTGGGCCAATTTTCAGTATTTACTGACTTGTGTGTAGAACCATCAGATCAAGGGTGTCCACTGGGTGTGGTCAAAATAGTCAATATGGCAGCCTCAATGGTCTGATCAAACCTCTTCCTCCACATAAAAAACTGGTGGAGCTTTAATCACACTATCATGGCCACTATCTTGATCTTTTTGACCACACTCTGTGGATACCCCTGCATCAGATAAAGAGCTACCAACTTTTCTTCTGAATCTTTAACCAAACAGGGGAGGATGCACAGAAATATTAAAGAGTTGTGGGGCTTTTTTTGTTTAATATGGTCTAAGAGTTTGGTCCTATTAAAGGCAAAGCTGAGAATATCCAACCCATTATAATTCCCATTGATCTATGGGACAATTTGTTTGGTAGTCATGAACAAAGGGCATTTGTGGCAATAATCAGTAGTTTATTTAAAATATAGATTAAGTTTGCTATCAATAGCTGTGTTATTTTACAGCAGGGTTCATCAACCTTGGCGACCTGAAGATGTGTGGACTTCAAGAGTTGAAGTCCACACATCTTCAAGTCGCCAAGGTTGAGGAACCCTGTTTTACAGCATTGTTCTCTTTTAGAGCTTGTGAATGTATTTTTTTAAATAAACAATTAAAAATGAAAGAAGAATTGGGAAATGCATAAAATAGTGAAAATAAAGTTCTGTTTCTTTCCCTATCCAAGTTCATGGACTCCCTGAAATCCACAGGACCTCAAGTTAAGAATTCCTGCTCTAGAAGGATAAAGAATTTTGAATGCTATAAATGTAGTAAAACATCTAACTTGATGCCTTCAAGGTGGGTCAGAACTATAGCTCTTAGAATCCCTAATGAGATCTAGAGGAAAACCAATTTTCAGAAAGCTGTGTAGGTACCCATTCTATATCTTGATCATAATCCAGAGAATAGAAACACAGTGCCCCATTGTCTTGAACAAAATCAAGCTCCATAGTTTTTCTAGATCATGGCAGAGTAGGTATGCTTGCTACCCCATCACTGTGGACAATGTGGAATGCATAAACAATTTTAATTTGCTTTGTTTTATTTTCTGGCTTGGAATTTTGCAAGAAGAAATTTATCTGCTTTTATTGTTTTGGCTTGGCTGTATTGACAATTCATGTTTGCTGTTAGAATAAATCCAGGGTGGCATAATCAATTAATTATGTCAGTACCAAAGAGCGAAAAGATCCCAGACATCAAGTAGGCCCTGTTAAGATAGTTCTACTGATAGGGGCATTTTAAGAAGGCCTGAATCACGCTTCCTCTGCTGGAAGCTAAAAATAACCTCAATAAGTTGGAAAGGGCAGTTCAGCTCTGCAAGAACAGCTAACCCTCTGATTAAGCGTTAAGTCCAAGTCTCCATGGATATTAATTGGCTGAAAATAGCCACTACAATAAACAGTTATTAGTACATGGAAAATTAATCTTAAGCCTTAAACTTAAATCCCAAGTTTCTGGTTCCTATCTTCCCCAAAGCCTACAATCTCCAATTCTTTCACCATAGGGATCCCTATAATTTTTTTTCCAACTGTGAAGAGAACGGTCACCCAGGGACATACTCCAGCTTTCCAGTGTGGAGCACCCCAGCATTGGAAGTTGTAGCCAATCAGGGTTTCTCCTGATTTGAAGGAGCTATACATCGGTCAGTTTGCAGCCCCAAAGTCTTCTTTTAATCAAATAGGCAGCTCTTCCAGCCAACTGGGATCCCTGCTTGTGGGTAACTTTGCAGACACCAAGACGCCGTTGAATCAAATCGACAGTTATCTGAGCCAATCACAGTTCCTCCTTATAGATAATTTTGTAGAAAGAAAAGCTGCTTTTAATCAAATAGACAGCCATCCCAGCTGGTCAGGTTCCCTGCCCAGGGTTAATTTTGCCGATACAGAAGGCTCTTAACATTAGCACAAATAGGTAGCGTTTTGTAGTGGGAGGCAGCACTGAAATGAATGAAACACTGGGTAATGTTAAATGCTTTCAAAGCAGCTACATCTCCCTGGTTGACTTCCTCAACCTCTCTCTTGTTTTAAAAACGTTTTTGGGTTCCACATCCCATTTTTTAATCTCAGCTAGGCATGAAAAAAAAAGAAAAAGAAAAAATCCTATTAGTCTGCCCTAGCCATATTAAACCACAACCGTTGCTAATGCTAAGACACTGTGATGATTTTCTTGAAGGCCAGAAGACAGAAGAGGGAGCAGAGAGTATCTCTGGATAAATATTTAATGCCCCCTTATTGATTTGATGTTGCTGTCAAATGTTATCGTAAGCACTCGGAGGCTACCCATAGCTTGGGTAGTTGCTCTGCCAAGCTGTTTCAGCCAGAGATGGTAGGCTGATTTCATAAACACCCTTCTGGGAATCTTCTTTTCAAGTGATAAAACTTTATGGTTGCTGATGGGAGGGGAGCTGATTGCTACAGGCAAGAAGGATTGTTGGTTTTCTTCTCCTCCTCCTCTCTCCTCATCCCCTGAATGAGTTGGCTAAAAATGGCAAGCCCCCGCCCCCACTTTCAATGTAGCAGAGTCAATCAGAACTAGAGTTCTGTATACCGAGGTTCTCTTTGCAGCTTCGGTCCAACTCACTGAAGAGGAAGCAGTGAGATCTTTCTCTTTCCCTTCCTGTCCATGGATTCATTCCTATCCCTGGGTCTGTGACAGAGAGGTGGACTGTTCCTCAACCTTCACGGAGCCAGGAGACCCTGCTCTGCAGCTCTTGGAACCCCCCCATCTTCTCTGTCAACAAGGCATAACCCCACCCTCTCTGCATCACCACCTGGCTGCCTGCAGCCCTTGCTGGCAAGACCACCAGCCTCCAACCCTTGTGTTACAATCTGAAGGTGCTCGAGCTGTGGACAGCTGCCTCATGTCTATGATACACCCTTGAACTACAGGAGATAATCTTTTCAGGAAGTTCCTGGGAGACGAAGGACTAGAAAATATGTTCTGTTTCCAGGAGTCTTCTTCTAGTAACAAGGAGTTCCAGGGTTCAAGATTGTTCTTATGCTTTTTCTTAGCCTTTTGTTTGAAGTTCTAGCTTGCTTCTCAGCTCTGCTTCTCTAAAGATTGCTCCTTTAGACTTGATTCACTCCTTGATTCAGGTTAGGAAATTAAATCGCCCAAGGTTTACTTAAGCTATTTTGGTTCCTGAGGCAGATGTACCTGTCTTTCTTATTCAGATACCTAAGGCAGAAAATGTCTCCAGCATTTTTCCATGGAAGCAAAACATCAGTGATAATACATGAAGCAGCTAACTCTTTGCTCCCTCAGGCAACTGATTTATTCTACCTACTGGAGGGCTGGTCCTTATTCTTCAGAGATAAGAGGTGCAGTTGATTAGGCAATTAAAAACAATGAGAGATAGCACTATCTGATTGATAAACTGGCTTTATTGAGTCAAACTTTTTATGCCAATTAATTGGGCAGCAGATTCTTTAAAAATACTTTTTAAGCATGTATGTATAAGAGCTGCAGAAGACTGCAACGTCTTGAAGGAGAGCATCAATTTCCCTCTCGGGGGAAAGGATGCCTCTTTAGTTACCCCCAAGAGATATTAGATCCTTCCCTCTCTGCTTAAAACAGCAGCTGAGAGGTAGAGCATTCTTTTGATTAATAGCCAAGGCAAATGAAAATGCATTTATTTAATAAGCATCCTGTTGCAATGCAAGCAAAGTGCCCAGAATTTGTCTTTCTATGGCAACAGCCTTGGGTGCAAAGCAGTTTCTGCAAAAGCTAGACCATCTCCAGATGTTCCAGGAATAAATGGGTACATTCATTGTGGCCTTGCAAAAGCTTTATGAATCTCTGTGCAGCACTTTTCTATTATACTAGCACATTAAGCAAACCCTCCTAATTATTATTTCAAAGGGGTTTCAGCTTGGGAGGTCCTAGGAACATCTGGGGACTTCAAAGCGAGGAGGACTTGGGCTGTTGCATCTGGAACACCACAGAGACCACATGCTTTTCCAGGATGGTGATCTTTGACGAGTTCTTCCCCTCAAAATGCTTTAACTCACATGAGTCCATAGTGCACAGGTCCCATTGGCTCACCTGAGGTCAGGCGTAGCTCCTGATATGCCCCCAAGTATTGCTCTTTTGATTATAATTAAGGCTAAGCTAAAAGTCATCCATATAAGTATTTTAAAAGAAATGTAAGGTCCATAGCTGCAAGCTGACTTGTACTGCAGTCTATTCCATCTATACTTTCTGTCTGAAATGTTCAGTCCAGTTCAGTTGCATTTTTCTCCATTCAGTTTTTGTTTACATTGTTTAAAGGTACAAATATGACATATTGTAGTTTGACCCACCATATTTCTCTTTCTCTCTCTCTGTCTCTCGTTTACCCGTGTCTACCCCAAGCTTGGGAAGAAACTGTCTCCCAAATTCATTACAGACCACAATGGCACTAGCTTTTTCCTTTCCCAGCAGGCATTTTTAAATAAAGGAGAAAAAAGTCTTTCCGGAGACTGCACTATTATTCATCAATGCTATTAAATTGCCATCTCACTTCTTCCTCCTCCTATCCAGCCCTTCACTCCTGAAGCTACAAATAGCAAATATATAACATTACTGAGGAAAAGAAGGCTTTAAATCAGACTGCCAGACAAAATCTTTTTGGAAAGTATATTTTTGGTGATTTGCAAAATGAACCAAGCAACGAACCGACCTACCAAAATTCCAACAACAGTATTTTAAAGGGAAAGGCTATTTGGGCAATAAGAAGCTTGGGATATTCTGAGAGCAGTTGGCTTGTTGTGACCCAAAAGAAAAAAATATCTCAAAAAATTGATTTGGATGAGGCTAGTTCTAGTAGCAAGTAGATTTAATTTGTGATAAGCTCACATTTGGGGAATCTGTGTTGAGAACACCTGGAGGAAATTCTCTGAAAAGTTGGGGAGGAATGATGGACAATGATGGACAGGAAACAGACTGGAATTGGTTCAGAGATGGCAGTGAGGATCTTCAGGACAAGGAAAACTGAGACCTGTCAGAGACTGAGGGGGTTATGTTGGCAACCTTGGGGTATTACACAGAGAAAGGCCTTAATCTATTTTCTTTCATTACAGACTGCAGGACATGGAAGAACAGCAAATTATTGGAAGGCACATACTGCCTGAATATTAGGAAAAACATCCAAGAACACTTCTTTACTAGATGTGTTCAAGCAGAGGCTGGACAGCCAATCTATAATTTCTCTTCTCTTCTCTTCTCTTTTCTGAAACCCTCCTTCAAAATAATATGTTTCTCACTGCTGAATTCTTGATTAGCTTCCAGAAACCATTGGGGGCCTGGAGTGAAGTTTGAGAATCCCATTCCCCCACTGTTAGCTTGTTGCAAAACCTTTAAATGAATGGACTTATTTTTCTTTACTTTCTGTTTTTTCCTAGACACCTTTTTACTCTGGAAAGTACTGGCCTTTCTGACTCTTCTCAAAGCCGGGTGAACAGTTTCGCTTTTTCAGCAATTTGTGGCTTGAAGGCCAATATTTACTGTTATCTAGGCAAAAGACCTAGAGTCCCCTGTTTAGCTGAAATTAAGGCCAATACCATCAGTTGTATAAATTAAACATAGTTACATGGTTGAACGGGAAGCAGACCATTTCATAACCTATTTCTTTTTTATATCATCTTAACTCTCCAACCCTGACAAGTTTCTGATTTCCTCTTTGGATTTCACATGGGTTGAGTTCCTTTTCCTTTTGCCACTTTCCAACATTTAACTTCTAAGATTAGAGAATTCCTGTGTTGGAAACTGTTCAGAGGAACCAGAATGGATTTTTCAAATAAATTTCCCCATTCAGAGTTGGAGTTCTTCTATCACAAGATGATGCTTTCCATGCAGCCCTTTCTGTAAACTAGATGATATTAATGGACTTTCTGGTATGTTTTCTGATCACTTACGTTTGTTAAAAGGGCACAACCTTTTCTGGACTTGAACTACACTTGCTCTTTGATGTGGTAAAGACATGCTCCAAAAATAGCAAATAGAATTAGGTGAAACACTGAATTTTATTTCTTTTCTATTTAATTAAAATTCAATTCATATGATTATTCTCCAGTTATTTATTATCATAGAATGTAAGGGGTCTAGTCCAACTCCTGCTCTGTGTAAGAAGTTTTTTCTTCATGCACAAAGGTTACAATTTCATAGTAACCTTTCAACGGTATTTCAATTGTCTACTATTTTGAGGCCTGTATTTTGAACACAGTGGACTTGCTGGAAATAACGCAGGAAACCTTGGTTTAAACCTGGATCTTCAAGTTCCTAGCTCACTGCCTCACATCGCAGTGATGCATACTTTTCAGCAGAAGATGATGACTTAAGTTTTGAAGTCTTTGTGAAATGATTTGATGGTACAGAGGAACCGAATTAGCAAAAGACTGTTGATGGGGCCTCCTTGTTATCACTACCATTATCTTCCCTGTGATACTGAAATCAATATGACTCAAATTTCCTGGCCAAAGAGTGAATATTCATAATCCAGGCAAAGAGCAGGAAATGTTGGGAAAAAACCCAACATGGACATCTTCTTGAATCATTTTGCAGAAGCACAGTCTCTAGGGAAACCAGAAGTAGCCTCATCTCTAATAGCTTTCCTGACTAACCAAGTGTTTGAGTATAATCTTAGTATCATGTGTACCATGAATCTGTGTGGTAGAAAAACTCATCTAACAATAACATCTACCATTTTATTAAAGCTGGCAAGCTATAGTGAATCACTGGTCTCTTGCTGTTAAGAGTGAAAACAGCCAGAGTCTGGTCAACCAAATGCTTATGTAGAATTACAGAGATTGAAGATGTTCATGAATATACATGAAGATGAGCATACATTTGATCATTGACAAAGAATTGTTTTAGAACTGATAAGGAATACGGATGGGGATATGCAGGAATCTGGGCACCCCTGTGTCCAAAAAGAGAACATTTTATAATGCAGGATATTTAGCCTTCCAGAAGTATGAATGCCAGCCAAGCTGATAGTTATTTGAACAGTCTGACCCTGCAACTCATGTTGAGAGCTGTAACCACACCCATTATCAGCATCCTTGAGAATGTTGCAGGTGAAGAAGACATACAATTTATGAATCAAAGGCCATTGGTTGATGGAACAAAGGTAGCAACTCCAGATGGCATGAGGGAGTAGTTGTGGCATGTATACGGGAAAGATAGGTTAGCAATTAATGCTCTTGAGGCTAGACATATTGACTTTTGCATTCAACAGGTAAGCATATGCAGAAATATTCAGGGGCCCTCACGAGCATGTAGGAGATATACAGAACAATAAAAATTCCATATCTGGAATCTGGCTGGCTCCATGTTCAGTTGCTTAATGCTTCTTGATGCTGTATGGAAAGCAAGAGAAATTTTCTATATCTTCACTCAAAGGGCCCTTTGCTTTCCTTATAGTGGCTTTCAGAATGAAAGAATATGATTTAGATGTGTAGAACACAAGGGGTATGTAGCATCAAATGCTAACATTTCTGTTGTTGAAAAGTCAGTGCGATTAAGGGTTTTTATTTTTAATAGAGAAATGTACCCTCATGTGAACTCCCCTCTCCATTCGCAAGAAGAGACACAAGAACTTCTTCCAGTACTTCAGTGAATTTTTTTGTATGGCATTGAATTAATTGGCTCTCAAAAGAGTCAAAAGTTAAACGAGAACTGTTTTGAATCAAAGGATTCTAGCTTTTGTGTAAGGCATCAAATTAATCCTTAATATTTAAAAAAAGGCAGGGGGTGGGTGGGGTGGAAGCAACAGGGAGACCAACAAGTCAAAAGAATGGAGAACCAACCACAGTTTTTTTGTCAGCTCAACAGAGAACATTTCTTGAACATATCTTGAAGACCTTTGGACCTAGAAAGAATCTAACCAGCATGGAGGATACTCATATTAACCCCCCCTCTTGTTATCATCTTCTTTCAAGGAGACAGAAAATGTTGGATAGTACACTCATAATTTCATGCTCAAATGGCACTTTTGCCCCCTCTTCCATCAAACATTGATGCAGACAAATTGTTCTGCTTGGAAATGCATCAAACCCTACTTTCAAAGCTGGATACATCACAGCTGCATCTATACCAGTGCATACTTCTGAGGCTGTCACAGACTCATTAGGTTTTAATGATGTGATGGATGGGGAGACTTCTACCAACAGTTTTTAAGGGCTCTGAATATTTTTTCACTTTTTTTTTTAAACCTTGTAAGCATATTGCATGCTAGTGGTTTGAGACAGCCTCATATGTTCCTAAACATGAAATCTATCTTCCTTTCCTACTAGTCCAATTTGTGAATTGGAGAACCCAGATTTGAAAGGTGCTCTTGCATCGTTTAAGAATTGCTAAGAGTGTTTCAGGACCAAACTTTTCTTGCGCAATGATCCTTACCTGATATTAGTATGTATAAAATGTATGCTCTTTGCAGAAAGAAAGGTAGAAGCAAAAGTCGGTCACCCTGTTTGCTGGCTGAAATAAGGTGTGGGACATATTCTTAGTTGCACCCTTTTATCTCTTACTGCAGGCTTTGGAAAATGTTTGAGATATTGGCTTGTCAACTCTTCCTCACCAACCTTCTGGAGGACCACATTAAGCTACAGTTGAAAGGAGGGCACTGAACTTGGCATTCTTTTATAAGTTCTGAAGGGTAGGAATGATGCCAGGCAACCAACTATTTCTACTTAAAATAGCCTAAAATCCTATGATCAATTTTTGGCATCCAAATAGCAAATGGATGGATTTCAACTCTATGATTTCAGGGTGTGCCTTCCTGGTCTTCTGGGGTGGGGAGCAGTTTAAAGATAGAAACAGTTGGCTTCTCCAAGTCTCTTTGCTTCAATTTCTACCCATAATTAAACAAAAAGATATTGTCCCCTTGAAAATTGTCTCATTTTGCTACTGAATCTTCAGCGGCACAGCCCATAATCTGTTAGTTGGCTATCTCTGTCTGACAGACACTCATCCCTTTCATATTCTCATTCTATCGTTGTTTTTTTCCTCTCTCAGAAGCCTCATTTAGTAAGAAAAGGACAGGTAACTGCTACCAAGGCCATGAGTTGATCTGCTGCAGAGAGATTCTGAAAAAGTAGAGGGCTGCCTGCTGTTAGGCTGGAGGCCACGCCAGGGTCCTGAGTTGCAGGCTGTCCACCTTGCCCTAACTCAACCAAAAGTGGGCAGGATGGGGAATCTGGAGGCTGTGTGCTGAATTCACTGCATCTGAACATCAACATTGCCATTCTGTTTCAAAGGTTCTTATAAGGAGGGAAGGGAAAGAAAGGAGATCGAGACATGCCAATGTACCCTGACTGGCAAAATGGATTGTCTTAATAAAAAAGCAGGAAATGGAGCAGCTGGAAGAATGGATTTTCAGCAGTGGCTCTTGGTGTGAGGTTTGTTATTGAGAACTGTTCCCAAGGAGGTTAGAGAAGCAAAATAAGACAGCTACAGTTTCTGTGGAGGTGATGGTGATGGTGGTACTGCTGGCGATGGGGAGAGAATTAATCCTTTGTGAAATGGATTGGATCTGCAAGTTGAAACAATCTATGGAAAAGTTTATGGCATTTTTATGAGTCTTCAGAGGATATGGTCCCCGTGGGAAGGAAGCTTGGAGTTATGCTGTTGAAAACACAGCTGGCTTCTTAAATGTCACTACTGAGAGCAAGCACAGACAATGCTTTTGTGTTCTGAGCTCCAGGTGATCTTTTACCTGCCTCCTCAGTTCCTCACAGGGGCATCAGCTACCACATTCTTAGAGTTCATCCATGTTTCCCAAGAGGTTGACATCTTCTTGAATGTATATGCCTCAAACACAGTCCTCTGATATATCCTTTCATTTTCTACCCTGCTTTTCTGACCATTCAAAGTGGCTGCAAAATAAAATAGAAATAGTTCAACATGGATGAAACAGCTGGCCTCATGTGCAGGCCAACTAAAAGAAACATAGGGGAAGTGAAGCTTTGAACTTTTTACGGTGGTAATTTTCACCTTTGTCTTTGATAGACCCATTTGTGTAAAGTCTGCAGATGTATGCGTGCTAATGGTATCACATAATTAATAATAGCGTTTAGAGGCAAATTTTATTTTTTAAAGAAAAAAATTGCAACCATGTGTCAGTGTTCCAACTGTATAGCATCCCCTATGAGAAATTCTCACGCTTTTAGAATCCTGGATCCAGCGTCTGCAAAGATGATGTTTTAGAAAATCTGGCTCCAACAATGTATGAATAATGAATGCTTTCAAATGTCAAAAAATACCATTTCTGTATTGAAAAAAGCTTACTTCATTTATGTATTAGATCTGCTTCCTTATTCTCCTCCCACACTCCCTTATTTTTTAAAGAAAAGGTTGAGGAAGAGGAGAGAGAAACTCATAATGTTGATTTTACGCTTGGCTAATGAAAGTGAAATTGGGAGGGATACGCTGGTTTTAATGTTGTTGTGGACAGTAAGTAGGGAGTGATTAATACTTAATCACACTTGTTTCCATTTGTCCTAATTAACCTAAACACCTTCGTCATTTGCTTTTGGCTAGCCTTTCTTCCTGTTGCTTTTTAATGAAAATTTATTGTTTTTGACTCAGAGATGTGTTCTACAGCTGCATGGCTTCGGAAACTCTGGGATTTTCCCCCTCCCTTTCCTCTCTTGCTCAAACCATATGGTTTGGTATCTTTAGGTGCCCATGGTAGCTCACGAGAGAACCACATCCAGTCTCTGTAGTCTCCTAATTCTCATACTACTTGTTCATCTGTTGTCTCCAAGCAACTGGTGAATGGAACAAAGAAAACCACATCTTTTTCCATAAGGAGGTGGTGCTCTGGGGAACAAAAGGAAGTATCAAGTGAATGGATAGTAGCAGCATTGGTGGAGATGGGTTTCAACTGAGGCAGTCCTCCAGAGACTTCTTGCCCAAACATGCCCCACCAAAAGTGAAATTAGTACTGTTCACCCTTCCTTCTCACAACACTGTAGTGGCAAAGGAAATGCAGAATGACTTGAGTCATCTTTTCTACAACTCCTGAAGATAGAAGAGCCTTCTTGAGGGTTGGGATGCACAGTTCTTTATCTAGTCTTGGTTGAAGTGCAGCAGAACAAGCCAGAAGGTCTGTAGTTTGATGTGGACATTTATTGCTGTACACAGGAGACTCCAAGCTCAGTTTCGGACATCTTTGAGCATTGTTGAGAAACCTCTGACCTCAGATCCTGGGAACTGTAAAGAGAGTATGGGGACAGATGAACCAAAGTGTTCTGAATTAGAAGAGGGCAGCATCTGGTGCCCCCACCATTTCCTGGTGGATATTGGCTGGACTTTTGCAATGTTGGACTTTTGCAATTTTACACAGGGCTGCCTTTGAAGACCGCCCAAAATTCAGGCTTGCACAGAAATCTGAAAAAAATTGTTTTAATGAATAACAGAGAGGTGCTACATGGAAGATCTGAAGTTCAGCTTCCAAATCTATTTAGATGTACACAGTCGTATTAGAGATTAACATGACCCTTGTCCTCTTTCATTTATTTATGAATATTCTAGCTGAATTGCAGTAAAAGGTTTTGAGGTAAAGGTGTGTATCCAGGGCCACAGTCACAGTTGCTTTTCTGCCGTGGTCCCCTTCTTACCAACTTATTGAACCTTTGATTTTCTTCCATTGCCTGTGCAACTTGACTTGGCCAAAACTATTGATATTACTGGATGTAAAAGACTGTCTCTTTCCTAGAAGAATACGGGAGCTTTAGCAGTCTGGTTGACACCCTGCGTTGCTGGAAAGGAAAAGAGGCAAGAAACTGAATGCAAGTGTCTATTAACCAGGATAAGCAGATTATTTAGGATGTGTTCAGATGATAAACTCTCATCCCCATATATTGTTAGCACATAATCATATATGCTTCAGTTAAGTGGGAAGTGGCCATCTTAGGCTATCCTGTATAATCTCTGAAATGAACAGAGAAATGAAATTCCTAGAGCAGCTCTATTTTTGCAGGGCCATCCTAATCTTTCCTCTCTGTGTGCTCTGGACAAGCACAAGCTTCTGATCTCTACTCGATGACTTGGTGGACTGGGGAATATTTGCTTAGCCCCAAACAGCTTCTCACCTCTCCTACTGCCCACTGGCTGGGTTCAGCTGTTCACATGATCCACCAACCTCCTACGATTTAGTCAGCTCTATTGTATGATTAGAGAGCCAGTTTGGTGTAGTGGTTAAGGCATCAGGCTAGAAACCATGAGTTCTAGTCCCACCTAGGCACAAAGCCAGCTGGGTGACCTTGGGCCAGTCACATTCTCTCAACCCTAGGAAGGAGGCAATGGCAAACCAGTTCTGAAAAACCTTGCAAGAAAACTGCAGGGACTTGTCCAGGCAGTCTCTGAGAATTGGACATGATTGAATAGATTAAAAAAAAAAAAGTATGGATAGGGCCATGGAAGATTTGGGAAGGGGCTTGGAATGAGTCATTTAATCCCATCTTCAGCTCAAAGCAGAAATGATGCAGCTGGAGTATCTTCAGCAAAGGGGCCCAGTTTCTTCTTAAATCCTTCCAGAAAATAGGAGATCTTTCTGTCCCAAAGCAGTCTGCTCCACTCCAGGCCGTTAGTATTATGCAGAGGCTGATCCTTATATGTAACTGAAATGTGCTTCTCTGCAATTTCTGCCCACTGGTTCTAGCCTTGACCTTGAGAGCAACCAAGAACAAGCTATTTTGCCTTCTGCTTGACAGCCCTTCAGAAAGAAATAAATCACCGAAACTGCAGGCTGATGGCAAAGGAGAGAAAGAGAAAGTTGAAATTCTATCCGCAGCAACGGATTGGATTATCCGGCTGTGATTTAGGGAGGAATTACAGGCAGCTGTGCATATTAAACATCCATCACAATATTTAACTGCAGAAAATCCTGAGTGGTGACAATTTTGCTACAAAAGGAAACTGGATTTTTTTCTCTTTCTCTTTTTGGTTATCATGACTTGTAATACCAGCAGTTTAAAATACTCATCATTGAGTTTGCCTTTTCTAGGGACCTTTTAATGGTAAACAAACGAATTGCACACCCCCATCTGTGTGTGGGAAAAAACCCAAAATACTTCTGGAAAAACAGATTGCATAACTTTCTAGAAGTGTGTGTGTGTGTGTGTGTGTCTGTGTGCAGGATGAAATTGCTCTGAAATCTCTCCCATGTCTGTAGATAGATAGATAGATACACACACACACACACACACACAAACACAAACCATGCTAAAGCTAAAAAATTGTTAACGTAGGTGCTGTCTGATAGGTAAATTAGTTTATCTAAATGAAGATTTATCTATTTATCTAAATAAATAGATAAATCCTCATGTAAGCATCCAGGTTGCACTGTTGCGTTATAATATATTTTGGTAATCTCTTTTTCCTTGGAGGTCTTGAGTAAGCAAAATCCAGGGCAAGTAAAAGGGAGTTTGGTGCTGTGTTAGCATCTCTCTTATCCCTACGAATCAGCTTTTGTCATCTAAGACTTTTCAGATGCTCTGTCCCCAATCCATGAACCTGTTTTTTTCCAAGGAAAGTGCAGGGCCATCCAAAAAACCTTATTATCAGTTCTCCCACATAGGACACAGCCCAGCCACCAACATTTTGCTTCCATCTTCATGGAATCATAGAATATCAGGGTTGGAAGACAGCTTGGAGTTATTCAAGCCAGTTTTCCTGCCCAGTGGAGGAATCTACCCTTATGGTATCTCCCCAGATGGCCGCCCAGCCTTGGTGAAACACCTCCAGCAAAGGTGGTTCATCATCTCCTGAGGCAATATGTTCCATTATGGAACAGCTGGTAGTCTTAGGAAATGTTTGCTGATGTCTAACCAAAATCTAGTTCTTTGTAAGCCAAAGCCATTGTTTCTTATTGTCTTGTGTTCTGGAACAGCTCAGAACAATTCTACACCATCTTCCACAAGAGAGCCCTTCTGATACTTGAAGACAGCTTTCATGTCTCCCCAGAGTCTTCTCTTCTCCAGGCAAAACACCCCCAATACCTCCAGGACTGGCTGTGGTCACCTAGAATTGAGAGGTTCCATGACTTCTCCAGATTCAATCTGTTGATGTTTTCTTTGCTTAGGACCTTACTGGTATTTGACTTCTGGGAGATCAAATAAAACTTGATCTCCCAGTATTTAGCTTCAGATAAAAGCTGTAGGTCTTCTCCTTCACAGTCAATAGTGTGGCAACAGCATTTGTGAAGTGCTGAAGGTTCTGGGTGCTTTCCAAGGACAAAACAACATAGGACATTTTATATTGTATAGTTTAGAGGTTAGTGAAGCATGAGGATAGCCACTTCAGAAAAAGGCACAGCTTGTCTTCAGTCAAGTGTTGTTGATATATATATGTTAGAGCTACCATTGTTAGTTTCTAAAAGTCATGCCAAATAATGATTATCCTAAATTTAGATTCTCAGTGCCCAGGGAGAGGCAATCAGTTTGGACCTTAGCCTTCATATCTGCAGGGGTGAGTTTGAAGACTCTGTTATAGTATGGAAATGCCAAATCTGGTGGTCTTTTCTGTGTCTACATTCAACAAGAAACGAGGCAACCACAGTTACTAACAGAGGCAGGGATACCACATTTATTATTTCCCCTCTGTTTTTATACTTTATTGCATTTTCGTATCTTGTTAGCTGTCAAGAGTCTTGTGATTGTGGAGGCCGAAAAAGCCGATAACTAACTCAATTCATCCTGCCATTGTATTCATATCTGCTTGCCAGTGTGGACATTGCAGCTACAAGTTTAGATCTATATATATAGATCTATATATATAACAAACCATACATGGACAAGACAAGAGAACTTGGAAATGATGGAATGCTACTACAACAGCAGACCTAATGAGAGGGGATATATGAAACGTATGAGGGAACTATGGATAGACAGAAGGCCTACATCCACACTAACTGAGAAACAACTAGTTACCCAGCGCTTCAACATAGTGAAGAGGAAGCTGCTCTCACAACTCGAGATAGACCAACTCCACATTACAACCCGGACTCAAGCAGACCTGGAAGAACAAGCAGATGTGCAGCCAACACCTGAAGCTGGAATGTCACTGCTACCCCTTCCATTACAGAGCACAGCAGCTGATATGAGGCATAAGATCATGGATAAACTAGCTACAGTCAACCTTCAAGTCCAATTACCAAGGCTCAGTGGAGAAGTACCATCAGATAGTATGCTAGAAGATGCCAACAGAGCCCTCCAGACAATCCCTACTACCACCATAACTGAAACCAATGAATTGGTATATGCTACAGCCACTGTAATCCTGGAACTGCTTGGCTACACGATCAAGAAGAACAGCAGTACATACCCACCCTGGAAAATGAGATTGGAGGCTAAGATCAAGGCAACTCGGAGAGAAGTCAGTCAGCTGGTGGAACTACAGAAGCGTGTGGAGATTAAGGATAAGGCTCGGCTACTGAAAAAATACATGGGCCTGACTCCATCTGAAGCCCTAGAGACTGCTAAACAAAGGCTCACAGCACTGGCTACCAGGCTAAGGAGATACACTAGAGAAGCAGAGGCCAAGAAGATAAATGCCCTGTTCTCCAAAGTGTACTCCCAACTGCATCCAAAGTGTACTCCCAACTGCAGTGCAACCACAGAGTAGCAGCTGAGCCACCAGCAGCGGAAACTGAACAGTACTGGAAGAACATATGGGAGAAAGAGAAGACGCATAACACCAGTGCAAAGTGGCTGCAGGACCTGAAAGCAGACCACAGCAATCTCTCAGAACAGGAACCAGTCACCATCACAGTAGCAGACATCCAACAGTGGGTTAAGAACATGAAAAGCTGGACAGCACCTGGCCTGGACATGATCCACACCTACTGGCTAAAGAAACTAACAGCAGTGCATGAACGCCTAGCAGCACAGATGAACCAACTGCTAGCAGCAGGCTCCCACCCAGACTGGCTAACACAAGGAAGGACAGTGCTGATCATGAAAGACCCTCACAAAGGAACAGCACCATCCAACTACTGGCCAATAACCTGCCTCCCCACAACATGGAAAGTTCTATCAGGCATCCTAGCTGCCAAACTACAAGACCATATGGGCCAGTACATGAGCACAGCTCAGAAGGGCATTGGGAACAACACCAGAGGCTCAAAACACCAATTACTCATAGATAGAGCAGTCACCCAAGATTCAAGGTCTAGGCAGACCAATCTGAGCACAGCCTGGATTGACTACAGGAAAGCCTATGACTCAATGCCGCACACATGGATCTGTGAATGCCTGGCGCTATACAAAGTCAACAGGACACTAAGGACCTTCCTCAAGAACTCAATGGGACTGTGGAAGACAACACTGGAAGTGAACTCAGGACAGCTCGCACAAGTGGCCATCAAGTGCGGCATATACCAAGGTGATGCACTGTCCCCACTGCTGTTCTGCATAGGCTTAAACCCCCTCAGCCAGATAATCACAAGGTCTGGATATGGGTACAAGTTCAAGAGTGGAATCACCATCAGCCACCTCCTCTACATGGATGACATCAAGCTGTATGCTAAGAGTGAACGAGACATCGACTCACTGATCCACCTGACACGGATCTACAGTGAGGACATTGGGATGTCATTCGGACTGGAGAAGTGTGGCAGGATGATAGTAAAGAGAGGGAAGGTAGGCTGGTGTGGATCTTCCGGGTTGTGTGGCCGTGGTCTGGAAGTTCTGTTTCCTAACGATTTGCCAGCATCTGTGACCGGCATCTTCAGAGTGCATCTACACAAAAACTCCAACCACCACCCACGTCAGAAAAGAGGCATTATCAAAACCCTCATGGATTGTGCCAATCGGATCTGCGAAACCCAATTCCTAAACTCTGAACTTAACCACCTTAATTGGGTCCTGCAAGCGAATGGCTACTCCAAGAATGAAATAAAAAGAGCCATCAAACCAAGAAAACAACATGCGACTGAAGAAGAAAAACAGCCACCCACCAACAAAGTATTTCTGCCCTACATCAAAGGGGTCACAGACCGCATGGGAAAACTGATGTAAAAACACAATTTCCAAACAATCTTCAGACCCACCAGAAAAATACAACAAGTGCTAAAATCAGCAAAAGACAAAAGGGATCCCCTCACCGCCGCAGGAGTATACCGCACACCATGCAGCTGCGGGCATGTATACACCAGGGCCACAAAACGCAGCATCCATACCGGGATAAAAGAACACGAAAGACACTGCAGACTACAGCAACCAGAAAAATCTGCAGTAGCTGAGCATGCTCTCAGGCACACCAGACACAAAATCCTATTTGAAAACACAGAGATACTGGACAACACCAACAGACACTACACCAGGCTATACAGGGAAGCCATTGAGATTCACAAACATCAGCACAGTTTCAATAAAAAAGAGGAGAGTCTAAATATCAACAAAACCTGGCTACCAATCCTGAGAAATACAGCCTGCAAAAGGTCAACGAACTCAGCTCAACCACCAGGACATGCGAACAACTCACACAATGAACATGCTAATCACCCTCAGCAGCCACTCGTTAACAACTCAATAGAAGAAGGGACCCTGCCTGGCCCACAGGAAGATACACAGATCTTCTGATACCAGGGCAAGCAGCCACTCATTAACCCACTCCCCCCACCCCCCAGCCCCCCCCAATCCCCCCCCTTCAGATCTCTATAAATACCCACAAAAGGGTCACACCATCCTGGGCACAGAGAGAACTGCTCCTGTCTGTGCTCCTGCCCTCTGAAGATGCCGGTCACAGATGCTGGTGAAACGTTAGGAAACAGAACTTCCAGAACACGGCCACACAGCCCGGAAGATCCACATCAGCCTTCGTATGCCGGCCGTGAAAGCCTTCGACAATACAGAGGGAAGGTAGTTAAGACCGATGGAGTGGAATTACCAGTGGGCCACATAGCAGACATAGAGACCAGCTATAAATACCTTGGTGTCCCACAGTCACATGGGAACCATGAGGAAGAGGCAAGGAAGACAGCAACATCCAAGTACCACCAAAGGATAAGACAGGTCCTGAAGAGCCAGCTCAATGGGAAGAACAAGATCCATGCCATCAACATGTATGCCCTGCCAGTCATCAGATACCCTGCCGGTATATTGAGCTGGCCAAAGGAAGACATGGAGGCTGCCGATGTGAAGACCCAGAAGCTCCTCACAATGTATGGAGGTTTCCACCCCAGGTCCAACACCCAGAGACTGTACACCAGGCGCAAAGAGGGCGGGCAGGGCCTGATGAGTGTCAAAGCCACTGTCCTGGACGAAACCCGAAGTATCCAGGAATACATCAGTAAGATGGCACCCAAAGATGAGCTGCTGAGAGAATGCCTCAGGCAGCAGCAGACAAGGCAGGAGGTTCAAGCAGAGGAAGTGCCATGGCAAGACAAGCCCCTGCACGGGATGTACCATCGACAGATAGCTGAGGTGGCTGACATTGGGAAATCCTATCAGTGGCTGGAAAGGGCCGGACTAAAAGACAGCACTGAGGCACTGATCATAGCAGCACAAGAACAGGCACTAAGCACCAGATCCATAGAAGCAGGGGTCTACCACACTAGACAGGACCCAAGGTGCAGACTGTGCAAAGAGGCCTCAGAGACAGTCCAACACATAGTGGCAGGGTGTAAGATGCAGGCAGGAACAGCATACACTGAACGGCACAACCAAGTAGCTGGCATTGTGTACAGGAACATCTGCACAGCGTATGGGCTAGACCCCCCCAAGTCCAGATGGGAGATTCCACAGAAGGTCGTGGAGAACAACAGGGCTAAGATCCTGTGGGACTTCCAGATCCAGACGGACAGGCAGGTACCGGCTAATCAACCAGACATCGTGGTAGTAGACAAAGACCAGAAGACAGCGGTAGTGATAGATGTAGCAGTGCCAAGTGACAGCAACATCAGGAAGAAGGAGCATGAGAAGCTGGAGGAGTACCAGGGCCTGAAGGAGGCAATCGAGAGGATGTGGAAAGTAAAGGCCAAAGTGGTCCCAGTGGTGGTAGGAGCACTCGGGGCTGTGACTCCTAAGCTGGGAGAGTGGCTCAAACAGATCCCAGGAACAACATCCAAGCTCTCTGTCCAGAAGAAGAAGAAGTGCTAGGAACAGCTGAGATACTGCGCAGAACCCTCAAACTCCCAGGCCTCTGGTAGAGGACCCAAGATGGAGGAAGACACATACCACCCATAGGGGTGAGAGGGAATTTATATTTATACACACACACACACACACACACACACACACCTTGAGTTGCAGTCATAAAATTGTATTATTGTTCTGAATGGTTATGTGCCTGGGTGAAAAATCTGTGATATCTCAGAATCTGAGATATGCCACTAGGGTAACAAATAGAGTCCAGCAGAACGTATCTATTTTTTTTAAAATTAAAATCTATAGATGGTTCTATTTTAGCCCATCGAAATGTTTGAAGCAGTTAAAGGACTTCATGATGTCCACATCTACAGAAAATGAGAAGAATGCAAAGGTGAGAGTGAAATAAATAGATGTTTAGAGGATGGTCGATAAGCTAATAGATTTATCCTTGCTGATTTCATTGCTTTAAGCTCATCTGTGTCCAACTCTTGAACAGAATCAGGCTCCTGATTTCATCGGTGGAACAGCAAGTTTAGAAAAATATCAAAGCAATTTCAACCACTCAGCCTTGCAATTGCTAGTGCTGAATGTTGAAACTGCTTCATCACAGTTTTTCTTCTGTGACAGACTCTGGTGTCTTTCGCTTAGAGAAATGTTTTTTTCTGGAAGCTATATTAGTTGAGAATGTTTTGCCAGGTGCAGCAATCAGGTTTCCATCCTGTGCAAGATCTCGATATATTTTTAAGGACAGAAAAGCATATGCACACAAGCGTATGCACACACACACACACACAGACATGCACACAGAGACAGACAGACATTTCCAGAAAGTACAGCTTAAAATCAGAAATTGAATTTAGCAATTCTGGGGAGCTAATGAGGAAGACAGAAAGCTGCTTGCAGGAATATTGTCTCCAAATGTAAGATGATCTCCTTGTGGAAAACATTGTTGGTTTCTACCCTGGATTTTTTTATTATTTTTTTTAAATCAGCATTTCTCTTCAGCAGAGATAGAAGTAGAGGCTTCTAAAAACAGAGGGCAAAGAGCTAACCACAAACCTTTAGACATCATGACATGCTGGGCTACAACAGAACTGCAAAGATTTTTTTCTCCCCCAAGTTGGTAACATAAATGCAACTGGAGAGAAACTAAAGTTTGGTTTGATACCTTAGAAAGGCCGACACACAAAACAAAGATAAATGGCATTTGACATATTCAAAGGTGACCTCCTTCAATCTGTTGAAGTAGATAACCTTTGCTTACGGCATGCAAAACTTGGGTGGGATCAGCTGCCTCCAACTGCAACCCAGGGTTTTCTCCTTGCCTAACTGAATGGGAGCCATGGAGAACTGGGCCCCGCCCTTTCATCAGCAAATCCTCTCCCTAGTTTTCATTTCTTGTTGGGATGCTAAAGCAGCCTGGCACCTAAGCTTATAACATTTATCAGTGCCTGCTCCTATTTTTCTTGTACCCCACAAAAGAAGGAGCATTTCTCCCTTGACAGCTTGCGGGGTTCAAGAAAGGGACTGAATCCTTCCTCCCAACAGCCAGATTGCTCACCTAGGTGGAAATTCTACTCACCTGAAGTGACCAGGTGAATGCAGAAATGCTGTGGGACCTGGAGGGTGTATGAGTCTGCACATACTGTACACGTGGAAGTGCATTTCTTACATACATCTCCATCAACTTTACCCATGCTTTGGGTTTCTTTCTTCAATCGTCTGGTTCATGGCCTTGGAATTTCAGTGAAAGAATCTTCCAATTCATTGGAGCTAATCAACAACTGATGTGTCTTTTTCCCCCTGGAGTCCTCACTGCCATCTGTCTCATCCATATTCATAAATCTGATAGCTTCACACTCTCCAAAATTGAATCGCCTGCTTCTGCAACCTTAGCTAGATACAATATATAGCTTTGTTTGATTTTAACAGGCCACATCAGACACATCACCCACTCTGATTGCACGAGCAACTTTTGATTACGGATAATTCTAATGTTTTGCCTTTTGACAATCTTGCTCATTCTGGAGTGATAATTAAAAAAATGCAGCTTTCTGATGATTGTTTTAGGAAGACATGAGAGGGCAAACTCCAATCAAACTTTTGTACCATTGAAATCCAGAAAAAGTGGTGGCTAATTTAGTCTCCTTAACTCCACTGGATGATAAACATTAATTTATCACAATACACAATGAAAACACCACATATTTTTTGTTAGGGAGAAAACTTTGGGTGTTTTCAATAGGAAAAAAGGTCCCTTTCTACTTTGATTATATAAAAATGTATTGATTATATTTTAATTTTAATTTTTTATAAATTTTTATCCATTATATTAATTTAAAAATGGTTATAAAAATGGTGCCCCAAGTGGCAAAGAATAGAGCATGAGATGAAGGTTTCTTTGCCACAATTTTTGTGATCCCTTTCTCATTTTTTTGAAGTTTTCTTTCCTTTCTACAAAGCTGTGACTATCTGGTTGAATATTTGCTGCCTGGCATGCTACTAAAATGCTTCTGAGCAGTCCCTAAGCAGATGAGGGACCTAGTAAGAATTTCATGACCCTGTTTTTAAGGTACTTTGTAGCACTTGTCTAATAAAATAAAGCAAGTCTACTTTCTCCTTCTAGTCCCTTGCAATGCATTCTCAATGCTTCTTGGGACCAGCTTTGAGATGTCCACTGGGGGCATCAAAATCTGCAAGATGGCAATCATGGGGCCACACCTAATCTGTCTTTCAGATTTTTCCCTGCCCACAGACACCTCTGGACCAATCATCTACCAACCAATGTATTTTCTTCTGTTAGTGGTAGTCACTGGAAAAGGCAGTAGTAGAAATCTGAGGCTTGGTCCCTAGTAGAGTTGGAGAAGTGAAAGCCAGTCTTGATGGGGAAGTTGACTATGTTTTTTCCCAGGCAAGTAAAATACTCCATCTCTGATGTCATAGCCAGTCAGAAAATTACCTGGCCACTGCATCTTCCTTCTTAATGACCTGTGGTTGAATAAGAGGGCACTAACTAGTTTTATGGAGTTATGTCATGAAATAAAAAAGATGCTATGGGGAACTGGAGTTGGGTGGCCAATAAATTTAAACTAGCCAACAAACAAAAGAAGCATTGTGTCTGCTCAGCCCTGTCATCAGAGGGGTCAGTTTGCCACATGATTTAGGGGAGAGAGTGATGCCATACCCAAAATGGGAAATTGTTTCAGTCTTGGTAACCAATATGGGCACCCACTGAGTTGCTGCCAGAGAAGCATCACCCACAACAAAGAGGTTAGTTCATAAATGACTCTCTGACATTGCTGTCACTTTTGCAACTGACCAACATGGGCTTATAGCATTCCCTTCCATACTAGGTGAGGGTTAATGACATGCAAGGATCTCTAGATGCATCTATGTAAATTGTGCTGCAAAGATACACTGCATTTGAGGCTGTCACAGTGGAAAAACCCAGTCCCACAGAACTTACAGGGGGAACTTACCAGGGTCTCCATCTTCTGTAAGAACCTCCCATTCCAGAAACCTTCAGCCTCTCTTGCTTGGCAGAGTTGATTAGAAATGAACAAGATAAAAACATGAGAACGCATTGCACGTTCCCAAACTCTACCGAACCACCATCCTGCTTTATTCCTCTCCCAGAGCAAAGCATGTGGATCACGGGTGATGCGAATGAGACAGCATGAGGCATACAGATGGAGCTGGGAAGAAAAAATTCTCTGCAGGGAGATCTTTATGAGATGTTGCTCCCAGCATAACAATCAGCTTCCCCCCTGCCACACGCTGATCTTTCCCATTCTTTATCACAGCACTGCTGGCAGCCCCTGGTGCCATTGCCATGGCAACAGAATAACTCGCCTGTATCTGAGGAGGTTCCCCTCAACAGGCATCCCAAGGTTTTCCCCAAATGTTTGTAGGGAAGCGGCGTCTCTCTCTGGAATGCCAATGAATGATCCACCATTGGGTCGGTGAGGGGAGGGAATCATTGAGGGAAGAGTGTCAAGGGATGGATGAACATGTATGCATATTTATTTATTTATATTTATATTTATATTTATATTTATATTTATATTTATATTTATATTTATATTTATATTTATATTTATATATATTTATATATATTTATATAAATATATATAATATTTATATATTTATATATAAGAGAGAAAGAGATTTTCAGCTAGGAAGACGGGGGGAACCCCCAGCCTCATGACACACTGCAGAGCTCCTTGCTTGCTTATGCCTGCTGGATCACCCGCCTTGCAAGAAGGTTTAACACCTGCCTAAAGCTCAGGTGAGCGGACACATTTGCTCTCCCCGATTCTTACGTGGATGTGCATGTGATGGGGGAAAGGGTTATTATTTTTAATTGCACCAAAATTGTCACCATTAATACAACTCAGTGGACTAGCGAGGACTCCCCTCAGGGAGAAGCTTGCTCCCGTTGGGCGCACAATGTGCTCTTCACAGCCATAATGTCTCCACCACAGAGAAAGGCAACTATGCCTTTTCTGGTGCAGCTGTTCTAATTATTCCTGAAAGGGAGTTCCCTGATTCTTGTTTTCTTCCTTGCAATCCATTTGCCAGTGGGGGGTGATTGGTGTTTTGCAGTAATGCCAGTAGACTTGATGCTTTGAGGCTGAGAATGTCTTCCTTTGGGGGACCCACCCTTTTCTGTGATTTAGACATCGAGGTGTACAGTACATGAGGGTGGGTGTAAGGAGCTGCCTTATATGGGCTGGCTCTGCCATTAGACAGAATGGAGGAGATGCCTTCTGGTGCAGAGGGTTATGAAAGGAGTACACATGGTCATTGGAATCACACACACACACACACACACAAATCAGCCAGGGAAAGGGGGAAAAAAAATAGGGTGGAATTTTGGCTGCCCCTGGAGTCAAAACAACTCAGCTGGTTGTGGATCCAAACTGTCTTCACTTAGGGAGAGAGTGCAATTAATTCCAGATCAGGCAATGAAATGTTAGCATTGGTTCCATCGCCTGCTCTGATATGTGTGGTTTTCCAGGTTTTTCCTGGTCCCTAATCAGGAAATTGATCTGGGAAGGGTTCATTCAGATATCAAGCAGTGCTTAGACCTGGAATGTTCACTTGTGTCTGACTTTTTCAGACATCCCAGCTCCCCCAGAGCCAAGTCACATGGAAAGGTTTGGGGTATCTGCACAGAACCAAACATGACTTGGTTTCTTATCACAGGAAGACTCACCTCTGAATATGAAAAAAAGCATGTTTGATGCTGATCCTGTGGATGCTCTTCTCTTTGTGCTGAGCAAGCCATGACAGCTTTTTTGCACATGTGCAATCAGTCAATGTATAATAAGGACTGATGCATGTATGCGTGGAGTTAGTCCATCAGAGTTGGGTGTTCTAAAGGACCTCAAGGCATTTCTCCTTTGGAATCTCTTGGGAACATCTGGAATAGACTGCACCTAATTTACACTGTGTCCCAGGAAACCTAACTCATGTTATGATCATCCAGCTTCAGTTTTCGTGGTGAGCTGGGAGAGCAAGTAGAGTCCAATTTATTCGGCAAGTCATGGTGGCCACAGGGTGGCCAACCAAGATACAGCCTAGTGATAGGCAACCTGGAGCCCTCCTGACCTTTAGGACTTCAATGTCCATAGTCTCCTGCCATTGGCCACACTGATTGGAACCCATGGGAGTTGAAATCCCACAGTTCTGGAAGGTCACCATGTTGCCAGTCATGGCCCTAACCTTGAATCAGCAAGGCTACCAAAAAGAACACCTTCAGAACCTTGGATAGATCATTAGAGAGTTATGCCCCTGTTGCTAAAGCATTCTTGGTGATAACTGTTCCCAGCAAGGTTGACTTTACTCCTACCATCTTGGTGGGGAGGTGTGAGGAGCCTTAGAAAGGTAGTCCTTGGCCCTGGGGTGTTCTGTTACATCTACACCCACTCCCACTTGGCTGTTGCCTTCAGAGGGAAGCATCAGATCTTGGATGAGGAAGATGAAGTGCAGATCAGGGGGTAGTTTCTGTAACTAAGTATCTTTGGTTTTCAGGGACTCCTGGGTGGTGAGCATGCTGATATAGCATAGACCAGTGTTTCTTAACCTAAGGTTGAGGAACCTGGCATAGATGATGATGATTTACCTGATGATGATTTATGACAAATTACCATCATGAGTTTGCAGTGATTAGTAGTAGCTCTTTAGGTTTTCCTAGTGGCCTCTGTACCACTCTGCCTGAACATGCCAGCAACTGGACTTGTAATCTTGCACGTACACTCGAAATATTGCTGTACTGCAACCCTTCCCCCTCTATCGAACACACGACTAGTGCTCAGAGTTGAGCACTTGGCATAGATTCCTATCCTTCAGAGCAACTGCTGAGAACTCCCATGTTTGTCCCCTCTTATGGCTGTTTTATGTAGACAACCATGCAGGGAGATGAAACTTTGGTTTAGACTTCATGAATCTAGAGGGCTAGTAATTTTGCTTCTATTCTTTATTCCACTTCTTTCTTAATCATAACTGAAGCCTAATCTGGAAGAGCTGTTTGCTGCCATAATATGAGATTTTGGAAAGCAGGGAAGGACTAGCACAAGCTAACATGGTGTTGCTGTAGAGGCAGAGAAATAAGTGAAAGCCTTTGTTGCTTAGGATACTGGTGGAAAAGCTGTTGAAAATGGAATCGTCCTCTTAATATTGTAAAATGTAAGCTAATGTAAATGTAAGTTTCTTTACTTTGTGCTACCCACCCCAACTTAGATTTTCCTTCTAGTTTATTAGATTAATGAAGTGTAATTCTTTGTTTAAAAAACTGAATTTAAATACTAATACTTAATGATAATGGTTCATATATTGTTTGTCTTAAAAGAAAGCAACTGTTTCTCTCCCTTCTCCTCCCTCCCTTCTGTCTCTTTCTTTCCTTCCTTCCTTCACTCTCCTCCCTCCCTCCCTCCCTTCCTTCCTTCCTCCCCTCTCCTCCCTCCTCTCTCCTCCCTTCCTCCCTCCCGTCTCTTTCCTTCTTTTCTTCCTCCCTTCACTCTCCTCCCTCCCTCCTCTCTCCTTCCTTCCTTCCTTCCTTCCTTCCTTCCTTCCTTCCTTCCTTCCTTCCTTCCTTCCTTCCTTCCTTCCTTCCTTCCATCTTTTTAATAGACTGTATTATAGCCAAATAGTCACAAAGAACTGCTGATAGCAAGTACAAAAAGAGGCATTTCCCATTCTCCCTATCCCTAGAATCAAATAATCCTTCTAAAACAGACCAGTGGCAATTTTCATAACCTTAAAATAAAGATTTTTTTAAAACTAGAAATCATTAATCAGGCTTCATGTATGTTGAGAAAAGCTACACTTCATGTAGACGTATGGACGGGGGCTGGCAAGTGGCAAAAGAGGCATTCTCCTTTTCCTCAAACATGTAGGACGGTCTTTCTCACCCAAAGGAGGCTTATTATGGTTTGTCTGCATATCAACCTAGCCTTGTTTTGCCCTCCCTTGTTGGCAAAGTTAGGCCAACTGAATTGATCAACAGCAATGTGTTGGCAGATTTGTTAAGCAGATGACTGCCTAGGTGACAATTATTTGGCATTTCATTGTGCTGGTATCCAATAGAGCAGTGTTTCTCAATTTTGGCTACTTGAAGATGTCTGGACTTCAACTCCCATAATTCCCCAGCCAGCTTGCTGGCTGGGGAATTCTGGGAGTTGAAGTCCAGACATTTTAAAGTGGCCAAGGTTGAGAAACACTGCAATAGAGAGTCATATGCCTAATACTCGGATAGGATAAGTCATTCTCTTCTTTTCTCCTTTCCATCTGTAGACCTATAAATTGTTGCCCACAAGGGTTTCTGCAGGGTTAATGCCTTAAGTTATTCCCTCTATCATTTGCCATGTGAGGGAAGATAAAAAGCTCAAATTCAATCAACGGGAAACATTCTTCTATCTTAGAAATTCAAACATACATCAAAGTCAGGCAGGATTTGAAAGAACAAGCTCTTCAAAGCCAGGACAATTTGGATTTGCCTATGGTCTTTGCGAAGGATGTGCAAGCAAGCCATGGCTCTCACGTTGGCGGGGAGGGCAGCACCGGCAGAGCTGCAGTCATGTCATAACAACTGCAGGCGGACCAGGAGAAGTGAGCTTTTGTGGGAAGATCCCATGAGATCTGGGAAGGTTTATTTCTTTATTTACTGGTTTGGTAGGCTGTGCATTTTCTTGTAGGGAAATAGTTAAAAGCTGTAATGTATTAGAGTGAATAGCAAGGTGTGTCAGAAGCAAAGATCCTGAATAACGAAGGATATCCGACAGTTAGGATTTTCCTGAAACATCTTGAGGATCCAGGCAGTGTTTGTAACACCGACAAGCTAAGAGAGAGGGAGAGGATATGATAGACTGTTTGGTGGAATGCGTAACATTGTACCTGAAAGAGAACTTTCCAGCTAAACCTGCAAAGGCAAATGGGTTTGCAGTCTCCTGACAGAGGGAATCAGTGCATCAGTCTTTATTCTCTTTCTGGTCCTCTTGCATGCTTAACAACCAACATACCACACCTAGGAGCACGTAGGAGCCATATTTCATAGTCTTGGGTTGGACTATGAGCACTAATCCTATGCCAAAGATCACAACTTGTTTAGCATTTTTCCAGATGTACAATTTCAGCTTCAGAAATTATATTTTCTGGTGTTGATCTAGGTGTATGTGAGGTATGTATAGTAGTTTGAGTTAGAATGCCACTGAATAATCTCCCACTGTGGAAAGGAATTTACAGCTGGCCTTGGGGAACGGAGGAGTGAGCTGTTAAGCAGGGATTGGAGAAGAGATTGCACCACTGTTTTTCAGACTTGGCAACTTTAAGAGGTGTGGACTTCAACTCCCAGAATTCCCCAGCCAGCATGCTTTAAGAGGTGTGGACTTTAATTCCCAGCATGCTGGCTGGGGAATTCTGGGAGTTGAAGTCCACACCTCTTAAAGTTGCCAAGATTATACAATCCAGAGATGGAAGGAAGTGTGAGAAAGAAACTCAAAATAACTCTGCCTTGATTTTATTTAGCATAAGGTGGGGGAGAGAGAAACTTGGACATGCTTTCAAGATTCTGTTAATCCACACTAAAACAAGAACATAGCATTCCTGGAATTCCTGCAGTGTCTGCTTTTTGATCTGGCCTACCTTGAAGGACTGACATCAATCTTGAAAGCCATGGAACATAATTTAAAGCAAGAAAGCAGGGGAAAGAGCTAATATCCATGATAGTGCAAAGACATGGTTGAAAAGGGGCTACTTTTTGACCTAGTCCCAAATACATATATTGTTTGTGCTTAGCCTTAGCTTGATATAACAACACAGCAGCAAAACAGTGGGAAGACAGCATCACCGAGCATGAAATGTGATCAGCTTTGCAGAACATGGGGTTATTTTTTTCCGTTTGACCAAGAGTGGCCAAAATGCAATTTAAAAAATCATTCAGCAAATGCAAAGTTGCTTTCCATCTAATAACAAAGGGAAATGAAACCTCAGTGCTCTTATCTCCACTTTGCTCATGGAAGGAGAGGAAATGAAATCTAACATTTTCACCCAGCTGTATGGCTGCAAGCTTGTAAATAAAAGTCAATAGAAGGTTTCATTTGATGACTGGCTTTGATCCATCAGCCCTAGATTCTGATTTGCTCTTAACACTGGCAAGACTGCTTTCATCTTGTAAAATAGGTGAGGAAGTAAATGACTTTAGCAGATTCCCTGAAATTGGATGGTTCTCATCCATCCCCATCCCACCCCACCCTATTTGGAGACCATGTTTCTTAGGTCAATTGCAGTGTGAATTGGAGCACAGGATGAAAGGAAGGAGGAAAAGGAAAGTCATCTCAATGTATCTGGAATAGAGGTTTAAAATGTTTGATGAGGTTATATATTAAGGTAACTGTCAGAAAATTGGCTAATATTGACACTGTAATCTTTCCCCTATAAATGACAAGGAAATTAAAGGCATCTGGTAATTTTCTGAAAAGGCTCACAGTTGGCTGCGATATTTATTGGACTCAAAATCCTAAGAACAACTGGGAAATGTTAACATTTCCAAGCTTTATATAAAATAATGGTCCTTTGGCTAATTGGGTGCGGAAAAGAAGTCTACATTTCTCCCAATTACTTTTGACTTTCAATAAAACAATCATATCTAGATGGCTGAATCTTTTCCAGGGCTCCAAATTAGTAGATTAATCACTTGAAGCTTAACAAGTGGAGGGCAGGATAAATCAATGAGGGCTACTATTGATCGGTTGACAACTATCATTATTCCCCATAAATCATTGGGGCAGTATCTGTTGCCATTGGGCCATTACAGAGTATTACGTCCAGATAATATTAGGTGGCATGGAATTAGACTCCAGCAGTATTTTTGTTGAATACATTGATAGATTTTTTTACTGGAGATTAGACCTTATTCAGTGATCTCCAGCTTGGATGGACCTTACCCAATGCTTGGCACAGTCTTCTGAAGCTCTATACCAACACTGTGGATAGAGAAATTGGATTTTGTGGAACATCTACAAAGAGAAGGAAAAAAAATCAGTACCAATTCTATAGAGTAGTGATAGCAGTCTATGGGAGAAGTTCTCTCCTGAATCCCAACTTCCCTTGGAGTTCCGTAAAAGCAGGGAAGTCAAGTAGGCTGCAGGTCCTTGGGAAAGAATTTTATCCCCACTCTATATTTTGACATTTAACATTGTGGGGAAAGCTTTCTTTTGGAAAACATGGACAGAACATGGGTCAGTAACTCTTAATCAGTGCATTAATAATGATACTTCAAAGACTTTTAAAAGATTACAAACTGAATATACTTCACCCCATCCAGCAGAATGGCAATATACGCATCTTAAGTATTTACTGTGTACTTGGTTTGGTCTGAATGCCTTAACAGCTGCTGAAACTCTAGGAGCTTTAAATGTATTGGAAATGTAGTGAATTTGTTCCTTACAGTTTGAAAAGGATCTTAATCGAAGAAAAACATTTCCCTAGAGTGTGAAATTTATGTATTTATGAGGAACTTTGGAATACTGTATCTCAACTTTCCAAAAAAGGTGATTAGCGTTCCTGGAAGGATGTGTGCCTACCAGATTCTAAAGGTTGACTTCCAGAAATGTCTTTGAAGGCACTGTTTATTGGCAGAGAGGCAAGATTAGAGAATATGATTCCATATGCTGTAGGCTTAGCTTGCTGTTTAAAAATGGAATTGTAATTATCTCTATGAATATGACACTTTATTTTTATATTGGAGAAAAGTAGAGAAATCCCCGTTGATTATCTTTTTGTGTTTGCTTCTGTTTCCCCCCAACTCCCTCTTTTAGTTTGCGTTATATTAAGCTACCTATATTGTAGATTTTCCTGAATTGTTTGAACGGTATTAACACGCTCTTCAATTGCCACTATTTATATTTTTCTAAAATGGTAATAAAAATTATGTTTCACTTAGAGACACATCATAAATATTAAAAATCCATGCTCCATCTATGAGAATTCCCACCAATATTTTCTTCAACCTTGAGGGGATTTCTAAAGCACTTTCTCTTTCATCCACCTGAATGAGAACCGATCAAGGGTCATCTGGAGGGGACCAAGTTGGGAATAATGACTTGGAACAATGATTACATTCTGGGAAAATATCACTGGAGATACAATTCACTATTTCCTCTGGGAAGGAAGGGACTTTTTTTATTATTATTTTTATGGTGATGGCATTTAGCTTCCTTTCTGATGCGTGCTTTGGTCTGCGTCTGAAACCACAGGCAGATAGCATGGTGAATCCAAATACAGCTATATGCTAATAACATGAAATTAGCAAAGATTCCCTGCTGATGAGAAGGGAGTCTATTTTGAGCAGAATGTGTGGGCAAATCGATTCCAAGGTAGAGATGGAATTTGTCGGGGCAGCTTGAAATATAATTACCATGGAGATAACATTTGTATCTCATTTAAAATTGGCTGGCCACAGACATAACAACGTTCTGATTCTCTTTTTTACTCGTTATTTGTCTATGTGGAGTCCTATAAACTTCATACCATACATGACATTTTATGGTAGTAAACAAAAGTGTCTGCTTTTGGACAGGATTCTTGGATGTTTTAAGGAGTTTGTTGCCACAAGGTATGGTGATTCACTGAGAGGTCTTTCAAAAGGGATTTGCCTTGGCCAATGTCTGCCATTAAGTAGAAGACCCGTGTTCTGTGACCATAAGCCACCAAATGCCAGTTGCTGTCCTCTTTCTGCCAAGACAGGAACTTGCATTCTCAAGACACTGCTGAAGCCCAGGTTTTCCATGAGTATCATTAACTTAAGCTTTTGGCAAACAGCTGGATACAGGAAAGGCTGCACTGGAGCTAGCTTCCAGACAGAAGGATTTGGACTGGCAGCTACAAGACATCTTTCATAAGCCTATTTACAACTAAGGTAACCAGGATCCGAAGCATGATCAATCAAGATATCCCTCATCTCCTAATGTTGTAGGGTCCTCAGGTGAAACAAGTCCTAGCACTGTGTGCTATCTCCTGAGCTTTTACTATTGAGAGCTATAGTAACTAGGGGACTGTCCCACATGGGATAGTAAAGAAAATTGGTGGATTTTGCTAGGAGAGGGAAGGAAATGGTTGAACTGCTTCTTTGAATTTTAACACAAGGCAGTTTGGTGCTTAATAATGCAAATGTTCAGAACTTCCGTAATATAAAAAGAACACTCAGAATATCCTATTATAGGTTCCATAATCTCATTTAAAACCCAATTAAGTCTAGTACAAAGCTACAGTAGGCTTGTCTTGAGATAAAGAGATTGATGTGCCTAACTGTTTCTCCTCCTCCTCCTTCTTCCTTCATTAAAACTGCCTTTTTCGTTAACTTTCCTTTTGGATATTGTCTTTTTTCTCTGAGCTGATGAGCATTTGATGAAAAACATAAAAGTTAATAATAATATATATAGCCTGTCTCCTTTTATTTGAAGCATCATTCAGCAATATTAAAGAGTGGGTGAGTTAGCCCCTTTCAATTCTATCTAATAAGTCTAGGATAACCCTAACCCTATCTTCTATCTATCTATCTATCTATCTATCTATCTATCTATCTATCATCTATCTATCTATCTCCTGCTTCTTTGTCTTTGGATGTTCAAGGTGGCACATAGCATACTTTGGAAAATATGGTTTTCCTTAATTTTATTCCCACAAATACCACCCTGTGGGTTGAGTTCTGCTGAGTGGAGAGACTGTGATTTCAGTGAATTCCATGGATAAGAATGGATTTGAACATAGATCTTCCCAGTCCTGCAAAGCAGAAGTTATGGATTCCAGAAGTCAAATGCCACATGAACGGAGGTGCCTCTGAATGGGCTGCTGCCTCCCCACAACCAAACTGGATCCTATTTACACAGCCTGCTCCTGCTCGTTCTGTCCTTTCTGCCTTCTTGTTCTCATGACTCTCATGAACTAAGTGGCTTGGTGTCTCATACAACGTCAGAATGCGTTTCAAATGGCTTCCCCTCACAACCCCGATTCACTGGGAAAATATGAGGGCATGGAATAACCCTTAAATACAAACCCCTTCAACAACAGCTGGATTTATACCCTTTCACACCTCCTGCAAACAGGCTACAGCTTTACTTCTAAGCCAGACCTTCTCTGCCTTGAAAATGCATCATTATGTGGAACTGTGTTCAGAAAAAGACTGATCTTTCTTGGCAATCTTTATTTTTCAAAGGAAAGACAGATGACATCTACTTAAATGGCTGTTCCACCTGTGCTTTTGATAGACCTAATTAAGGCAAACAATCAATGATAATAATGAATAATCAAAATGACCAAGAAAGTCAACCTAAAATTTCTATCCATTGTACGCCAGTAACATGACCAAAGTTGTTCCCCTTTTATTTTCTACATTTTCTTTGTGTTTGGCTCTCTGAGAATCATCGCTACAAGTTTTTCCTTCTATTTCTCTCTTCTTTCTTCACCTTCTCCCCCTTTTCCTTCTCAAACTTCCGTTTATCTACTTTTTCGGTCCTCGGTAAATGCAGCCATGCTTATTTTTATGGCATTACAAAATATGCGCCAGAGAGAGCCGCTACCCTGTAATTACTGAGACATTTTGAGCTGGGGGAAAAAATTATTTCTTAAAAAGAAAAGCATCTCAAACTTACCCTCCCTATATTATTTCATTGGAGTTGGCCGAGTGAGATCTGAGGTTAGCGATGCTTGAATTCTTCCATATGTTGAAGGAGCCAAATTAAATTGCCAACAACAGAGAAAACCTTTCTAAGCTATGGTGTAAAGCAAGAAGCAAGCTAGTTCCTGTTCCTGGTTCAGAATAAACCAGGAACCAACCAACCCACCAACCCGTTGTTTCTTTTAAATAAAAGTTATAAGCATTGCCCCCTCCCTTTTCCAAACATGATAGACACGCCTCTGTCATCCCCAATAAAAATGGACTGAGAGTGAAAAAGATTGTTTTAATTTTAGAGGGTTGACTTATTTTGATAGTGCGAAGCATATAAATAGTAACAGGCCAAAAAGATTTGATTGCCTGCCGTTCTGATAACCTCTTATAACAGCCCCTAGCAAATCTGGGACCTCAATTGGCCCTTCTTCTCTCTTGTCTCATCTGCACCTTCCAGATAAGAAAAACTGGTGGTATCTTCTCTGTCCTTAGATATACACGCCTATGCAGGCCTTTCTTCCCAGAGGCAGATTTTGTCCAGAAATCAACTATGACAGAAACCAGAACTTTTCTTGCTGGGACTAATGGACAGACAACTAGAAAAGGCTTAGGGAAGATTGTTTTATGCACGAAGATGGAAAGACTGAAATACCCACAATGGAGGAACAGTTGGTGAAGATGACAGAATTTGCATAGATGAAGACCTTGACTTATTGGATTAAGGGAAAGAGAATAACTACGTTTGTTAGTGACTGGAAACCCGTTATGGACTTTTTGCTAAAAATGGGGAAAAAATGAACTGGTGATTTATGGGTTTGGTGATTAGAAAGGGTAGAATATGGAAAGAAGGGAGCCACAATGTAACCTTAGTACTAAGTCTCCCTAGCTGATTTGTGTGTGTGTGTGTGGTTGTGAATGCACTGCTCTCGCACTTCTTTTTAACCACTATTCTATTTATGGGGGTTATGTAGTGTTTTGCCCTGATTTTTTTAAAAGTAGGTATTTGATCTGAAGGTTTGTTATCTTTTCAATTCCTTTTGGGCCCCAGAAATGGGATAAGTAAGTAAAATTAAAATGAATGAGAATGGAGGTGAGGAGAAAGATAGACATTTGATCTTTTAAAAAAATTGCAGTGTCATGATGTACCCATTAAGTGTCTCCTCACATTCTGTTCTCAGATTGAGTTGGAAGAATGTCAATATATTGTAAATGTCAAAGATGGAATGTAATCTGAATGAAGGAGGGTGAGATAAATACAAGCATGCGAACACATGCACCGCAATGACAATATTCAATCATCTTCTGTTAGGGCTGGGAACATCTACATTCCTCAAGAACAACTGACATTCCATCCCTGGTTACTGATTATCCCATGCTAGGGGTTATTACAATAAATTGATTGATTGATTGATTGATTGATTGACTGATTATGTGCCATCAAGTCAGTATCGACTCTTAGCAACTACATAGATAGATTTTCTCCATAATGATCTATTGCTTACCTGGTCTTCCTGAGTCCAGCCACCTTGCTGCTGCTAATCCTCCTCTTCTCTTTCTTTCTATCTGTCCCAGCATTATAGACTTCTCCAGAGAGCTCGGTCTTCACATAATGTGTCCAAAGTAGAACCATTTGAGCCTGGTCATTTGTGCCTCAAGTGAGAACTCTGAGGTGATTTATTTGACGATCTGTTTCGTTTTGTTTTCTTGTCTGCCCTTGGTATTCTCATGAGTCTTCTTGAACACCAGACAATACAATGACCCACGAGTAATCAAATGGCCTGGTTTCCACATCCTACTAAATCATACACTAAACGCAGAAATGTAAACAAGGCATCATTGCCCATGTTCTACAAATTCATGTGCTACATTTTTATCTGGCTTGCTGAAACATACCATGCAAATCTAGCCAAAGTGTACATGAAAGAGGTCTCCATACTTTTGGAGCTGGTGGGTATATTTGGGCTTTTAGAACCTTGTTGTGATCACACTCACAACATGGCTGCCATGGTGGGTAGAGTCAGACTGAGAACACCCCCTTAACAGAAAGGTAACTGGTGAGGTGGCCACCACAGAATCTTTACTACCCCACCTTACCTTTATGTTTTTGTGGTACAGATGGGTATTGTAGAGGAGTTTGGAGAGGACCTTGAAGAAGGAAGACAAGAGCAATTATGTCAACAGCAGAAAGATAGGAGGATGAGAAAGAAACTCAAGATTACCCCACTTTTATTCTCTTGGGTATAAGAGGGAGGGAGAAACTCTGTCAGACTTTTAAGATTTTGTTTTTATACCTTGCAACAATAGAGTTCCGGTAATCTTTGTGGAGTCTGTTTCCTAACTTGGTCCACCTAGAAGGGCTGACAAGTATACTTCGGAAAAAAACTTGAGTTGCAGCCACCCATCATTTTTATATTAAACGTAGAAGCATTCTTGCAAACAAAGATGATGTAAGCTTCCTATTTCATTTCTCTCTCTCTTTTTTTAAATTAAAAGCTCTTTAAAAAGTTAAAAGACTAGTGGGGCATAGAATCTGGCAAGCAGAAAGGGAATTGGCCACAGGCTCCATGTTGAAGATCCTGAGGGATAACATAAGTTGAGGTGGATCAATAGATATCTACTTCACATTCTCCCAAAGGAGTTCCTCTATGGGCCACCTTGCCTCATCTTGTCTGCTTTTTGCACTCTCTGGCACAGTGGTCTCTTCCAACTCTGCTACTTGTTAGTGTTAATTATAAACCTAGCTATGTTGTGTTGTTAACAAACCATAGCAAATTGCAATGCATGAATAAAGCTGCCAGGCAGGCAGGCAGGCAGGCAGGCAGGCAGGCAGGCAGGCAGGCAGATTTTCTTCATACATTCAGAGTCATCTGGACTGTAAACAATTGTTATCATTGCAACTCAGCAAATTTTGCTACCTGTGACATTTGTGAGGTAGGTGAGTGGCTTGGTGAATTATCTACCCAGAAGGTTTCACTGGATTACTCCTAGGACACAATACTCAAGCCTACAAAGTTCACAAGAACCTACAAAAAAGTTTTAAACTCCCTAAATACATGTATTTATTTACAAATATATCATAAGGACCTATTTATGAAAGTGCCTGAGACTTTAATCTAGCCTGGTTCCAGATTCAGTCTCCAGAATCTCTCTCTTTCTCTCTCTTCTGTTTAATAAACATGTCCTTGGAGGTCAGTCAGAGTATATAAGAAATAGACTGGTCTAATGGAAGTTAACTTTCTATGTTGCTATGCAATGTTTAAACACTAAAAGATGTTACTGCACATACAACTAACATCTCGTTCTTGGGAGAAAATGGTGTCAGTTAAAGCAACTATTCCATAAAATGTCTTTGACTCCATCTTAGGAGGTCATGGTTCTTCTCCAGGATAGGATGGATAGGATGAAAGAACAAAGATTTAAGGAAGGTATATTCTGAAGAGATTTCAAATCTTTCTTCCTTTCTTTGTGTTTTCCTTTGCAGTGTTCAGCTGAACATAACTTGGCAGCCAAATACATTGTTGGAACCCTCGAGAGACTCATTAAAAACCTAGATAATTCTACAGTTGAACACGATGACTACTGCTTGGTTGAGTGTGCCAATTTTACAGATGTATGAAGGGTAAATCTGATTAGGATGTAGTGCAACAAAGGACTGCTAAAATGCTCTGAATATGTCTATCTGTTAAATGATATGTCTTGACACATTAATACATTCTACTGCTAAATGTGTTTCAGCCCAACTTTGAATGAAAAAAAGCATATTTCTGCACAGTACAATGGCTGTGGCAGTTATAAATGGATGAAATCCCAAACTAGGATCTAACTTCTAATTACAGTGAATAGTTTTATAGCACTCAATAATTACAAAGCTTTGGGAGAAGAACTGGAAGAAATACATCACAGGTTTATCCCTGAGTTTGCTACTCTTTGCTAGCACTTTCTCTCAAGAATGGAAATGTTAAAAGAGGTTTGGGAGTCTGTGGAACTTCCTTGGATGCTTCCTTGTGTCTCCGTACCTGTAATAATTCATCTCTGCCCTGTTGTGATTTCTGTGCTTTTGTTATCCAACAGGGCTGAAAATTAAACCACCTACATGCAGAGCTGCTACTTTATCTTTGAGCTATAGCCAGTTCCCGAAGGGTTTGAGGAGCAAACTGAGAAAGGATTCTAAAGAGCAGTTGGGAAGGTACTGCCAAATTGAGAGTACTGCAGAGATGAGAAACCTGGGATACTCCCAAGAATATTGGGCTTCTCTTAGCTAACCAACATTGCCTAATGGTCAAGAATGAAGAAGCTGTCATCCAATATCTAGAAGGCTAGAAGTAACCCATTCTTTAGCACTGCCCTTACATATGTTCTTCCATGCTCATGGTGCTTGATTTCTCACTACCCTGCTCTTCATTCACTCTCCTTCTCTTCCTATCCTTCTAAAAAGGATGCTGAAGAAAATGTAAGCTAGATCTGGTTTCCTATATCTTACCATTATTAATGTCATAAACCATAAAAAGCGAGAACTCGAAACTGCACTTCCATCCCCCTGCGGTTCCCTACCCATGGAAACAGTGCCAGAAGACTGCAGACTGTTTCTGTCTCGCTGGCCAGCTACACCCCTACATCTTTCTTTGAATGTCTGATCAAACAGAAAAATATTTAATTGCAACGGAGGGAAAGCAAATGCAATTTTCCCTCCCCTTCCTCCTATTAGAAGCTTCCGATAGCCATCTGCTGCTTCCTCCATCTGCAAGTGGATATATAGTGTTCTAATTGGACATACGCTTTTGACACCTACTAAGAGGTTTCTATAGCCAATTTTAGACTGAGACTTCTTTGGCAGTTTCCCATCCGGGCGTCTTGTGAAGGGTTGAGAGGTGAGGAGAGGGGACAGCTAATGAGGATCCTGTTGGAGCTGAAGAAGGAAAAAAGCAATTATCCCTCAAGTCTATGGGATGCACCTATGGGAAAGAAGGCTTTGGGTATTTCTTTTCCACAAGCGTCTCTTGAAATGCTGGGGAAGGACTCAAACGTTGTTGCCCAGATCCTTGTAAGATGGCTAAGTGTGCTTTTGACTTGTCAGTTGGCAAGAGGTTTTGACTCCCAGCAAAACAAAATCATTCTCCTACCCCCAGATTATACCATTGTCATGAAAAAAAAAACCCTTTGGGAAGGGATTTTGTGTGAAAGGAATGTGAGCACAGTTCAGTGGTGGCCTCAGAAAGTTTTTTAATACTTCCAAGGTATGGCTTTTGGATCAGGTCAGATTCCATCTGTTGGAACCCAGAGTTCTACTACTACTACTACTACTACTACCAGATTGTACCTGTCTGCACAACTTTGATCTAATCAGTTATTTAACTGATCCAGACTGCAGATTTTTGCACTGTACTGAAGCAGAAAAGCCCATAGTTCAAACAAGGAAAATGCATGCTTGCTGTGTTCTGGTAAGTCATCCAGATCTTAGATGTTTTTGTCTTCCTGTTCTTTCTGAAATCAGAGCCCTGAGGTGTTAGCAGGGGAAAGTGAAGACAAAGGCATTTGTGCCTTTTCTGCCTCTCTCACAGCTTTGGGAAAGAAAAAGATTTCTCTAATGGCAAGAATGGGAGTGAAATGATTGATCCATGCCGAACAGTTGGCTCACATCTCCAGGTCATGGAGGACTGTGGCTCAGATCATTATCGTTGCCACGCCTCTTCTCCCCACTTCCCAATGTCACAACATCTGAAGTAAGAAAAATCTGCTTCTAAGTTGGTGGGAGAGTGACAGGGAGTCATTAAATTCCTCTCCACTATAGCTGGAGCTCTCTGACCTTGGGAGGGAAAGGTCCATGAGACCAGGCCCTCAGGAGATCATCATATTGCAACATGGGTGCAACCGGGCACATCGCTCCCCCACTAACTGCATGGCTATGTTCTAGTAATAAGGATGGACAGGATGTTGTGGGATGTACAGATGCAAAAAATGGGGGAGAGAGAATTGCCATTCCCCATGCCTCCAAGTTGTCTGGCTTAGTAGGTGGTCTAGAATTGGGGTGAATACTTCCCTGCCCGCCTGCCTGCCTTACAGCAAAACAGGAAACCAGCTTTTTAATATGGTGTGCTTGGCTGATTCCCTTCATGTAATATTGAAAGGGTGCTCTCAGAGATGCATCAGTGGCTTGGCAAGGGCCCATAATGGATTGCTGAACTCTCGTAAATGTGACAACTTTGCTCCATGATCTGTTATGCAGTGGCTCATTCGCAGACAGCTCAAGTTCACCATTGGACTTGGTTTAATTACCAGATGTGAGCGAAGCCAAAGGCAAAGGCAGGCTGGCATCAGAATGGTTGTGCTAAGCCAATACGTGTTAATTTATCGATCCATTAATTTTAAGTCTGGGAGGGCCATGGGCACAAGTCCCGTTACTTAGGGTGTGTCTGTGTGCATTGTTCGATCTACCTACCTCTCCCCTTTCCTCTCTGCCCAAGACTGGGGTGCAACGTTATGGCTCATGCTTTGCAGGTCCCTTGGAGGGAGGGTTGGGAGAGCTGTGACACTGAGCTTGAAGGCCACCCAGTGCTAAACCAGGAGTCCATTAATTTGCAAGGTTGGGAGGTTTCAAGTTGAAACCTCCAAAGGTATAAAAGTCATTTACATCTTCTCACTGGCGGCGGGCGATCAACTTTTGAGTATGACTTCATTCTTGTCTGTAATAAAGATTCTAATCGAGCCGAATCATGTCTGGAAGACTTCTGCCAAGTCAGGTTGGGCTGTGAAATATCAGGAAATTGGTGATTTACTGCTAAGTCCAGATCAGGGAGCCTGATGCGTGAAGATATAATATTGGCCGGTTGTTTTTCCTTGGAGAATAAAGATTGGGGGATTGTAGAAAGCAAAATGAGGGTCTTAAACTGGCCAAGCTTTAAAGCCTCTGTTTCATCTCCTAGGACCCCTGAAGCCTCCCCGGATGAGGTTCACTATGGGGCTCAGCTCTGCCCATTTGTAGAATACCCCCCGTGACTTGCTGTGCAAAACCTCAAGCTGACAACAGTTGTATACCCCTGCCCAGAAATATCCACAGGATCCAGCTCGGCATCAAAATAATGAAAAGCAACAGTGCCCCACAGGCTCCGCCCCTTGTGTGTGTGTGTCTGATGTCACCATAAAGGGATGGGTCTTGCATCACAATGGTGCAATGCTGCTATTGTCGTTTGAATCCCCCCTTCCCCTTTTCAGGGTCTTTGCCCTTGCCCTAAAATGGAATGGAGATATGGAAAATGGGTGGACCAAGCAAGATACACCATTCACTCAGGTATACTAGATTTTATGTTAATAAAGGATACATTTGTATGTGGAGAAAGGTAGAGAAAATAGGACCAGGGGGTCGCTAAAATAGTTCCAGTTCGGATTGTCCCCATCTCTCCACGCTGCCCAGGAGGAGACAAACAACGCATCAAAATCTGCTTAGTTTGAGGCGTGTAGCATGGCAGGACTACACCATGGCAAATTATTGGTGACAAATTGCAGTCTTATAACACACGAAACCTTTAGAAGGGTGTGTAGGCTACTCAGGTTCTCCTGGGCAGGACTACTTTCTACACTGGGAGCAATTATTCTTTTATTCAATGTGATGAGGTCCTCATTGAATAATTCCATTATTTTCCTTGTTCTATTTCTTTCAACCAGCTATGACTTAGCAGCATTCCCATACATCTTTTATCCAACTGCAGTCTTAAAAGGGGGTTCTGGATGGGCTTGGAAGAGTTAACTTTTGGTTCTTTAAAGGGTTGAGTCTTGTCATGAGTATTTATGGGTTAGATTTCTATCAGAAGCTCAAGATGGTGAACTTAGTGCTCCCTCCTCTCATTTCCCCCCTAAAAACAATCCTGGGAGGTAAGCTGAACAGAGGGGGAATGTCTGGCCCATTGTCACCTAATGAGGTTTAGTGGATGAGGATCTATCAGAATGGAACATACCGTGCACCTTCTCTTAAGCTGCCAAAACAAGGGACAGGACCTAATGAAACATCCGTCATCTCTCTGCTCTGACTGTTTAAGGAAAGGAAGACTGTATATACCCTTTTATAGATTCTATATATTCCTTCCTGCCACGCTGATGAGCACCAGGATCTGGACAGCTCCAAAATCTAACGCACTGTACATCTTCATCTAAAGAGCACGGGTCTGTGAGTTCAATTCCCAGTGCCTGGTTTGAACCCCATGGAAAAACCTGGCTGAGTACATCTGATGAGTCCCAGTATAAGATGAAACAGGTGACATGCTGCCTCCTGGTGGTTACTATCAATGGTTGAGGGTGGGCTTGACCCTGGGTCTCCATGCTCCTAGTCCAACACCTTCCCCACTATACCACATAGGCTCTCCTTGTGGTTGACTGATATTGTGATCCTGTGCTCCAGTAGAAGACACTATGGAAGTGCTTGATTATTCCCTTCAGCAGCAGAGAGTGACTTGCATCTGAAAGTCCACTGGAGACCATCTCTCTCAACCCTTGACTGGTAGCAGGACCTGCAATGCAGCTCATGGTTACAGCATTTCTGAAAGACAGTGTGTCCAAACTCTCAGTGCGCAGCTTGTGTTTTCCAGCTCCATCTTCTGATTGAATTTCAGGGTGATGGAAGAAGAAGGAAGTCTGTTCCCTTTGTCCAGGCATTGTTTTGGAAAAGCAGCTGGGGGCAGGAGAGGGCACGCACATTGCACCAAATCCCCCATCCTTTCCGCCCTACCGGTTGATTTCTGCCACCACCCAGTTTATGCCCAATACATTCTTGTCTGTGTGTTTATGGGTGGGTGGGTGGGTGGGGGAGAGGGAGAGAAAGAGAAAGAGGGGCTGAGAAAGATATGCAAATAATAAATGATCAAATGCAAAGCTGACACCCATCATGCCTAATACAGAAGCTGCAGCAAATATTGATTTCCTCACCCCCCCCGCCCCCGCCCTTGAGCCTTTATCACTTTTATAGAAGGACATTTAATCATGTTGGCAGTCGCATGAAGATCCTGGCAAAACAAATTAGATTCCCCTGCCGCACACGCACGTGCGCGCACGCACACTCACCAGCTCACAGAATGTCAGGAGTGCGTGGGCAGAGGAATGTTGAATTGACATAAGCAGGCTGGTTTGCCTCCTTCCTTTTCCTTCACTTACTTCTTGTTGATCTCCTCTCCATCCTCCTTTCTTCTTTGGGAAAGGCAAGGCGATATTTTCGGAGGGGAAAATCAAGCAAGGTGCATGAAGGGGGTCCCCCCCCCCCGAAAAAAGTATTTCCAACCAGAAATAGCATTCAAAGAAATGTAACTTGAGGTTACTACTCAGAATCTTGGAAGGTGGGGGGGAGGGCATGCAAATTTTGGGATGAGTAACCAAAACAGACAGATATTCTAGAGAAAGTAGAGGTTTCTGTCCCAAGGAAGGTCCTCCTGCCTTCCTAACTGGGGACAGAATGAAGCTCAGCACAAGAATTCTAATCCTTTTCTAGAAAAACACTGCCTGTTTGGCTTGCCCAGGGAATCGATGGAGTGCAATCGCTCAGCCTTTTAGAAAAAACGTGGAAATGCTCTTCTGCATTGGTTTCATTGGGTGCCCCGGCTGGGGGTGAGATCCAGTGAATCGGGGGATCAGATGGTTGAGCAAACATGGATACCCTGGAGAAGGAGCTACCTTTGGGAAAAAGTCTCGGGTCAGTGTGCTATTCAAAATGCTTTCCCCAGGAAAGGTGCAGGTATGAATGTTGTAGGAAATACCTTTTTAAGTTGTAGCATTGGCTGTCATAACCTTTGCCAGCTTGCCTCTGATTCTGCACAACACCCTCTGACTGACCTTGCCTGATCTTGAAAAAAATTTGCAGAATCAGGCCTGGTTGGTACTTGAAAGGAAAGCCCAGAGGAAATCTTAGGACTGTATGCTAACCTAGAAGTAAAAAATAAAAAAATCCCTGAAAAATATAGCAGCAAACCCATTCTGCAGGGCTGCCAAGAAAACTGCTCCACGAGCACATCCATTAAGTCATTAGGAGCTGAGCAAATTTGAAGCCGATGCTACTATTCCACCCCCCCCCCCCCCACAAAGCTACAACTCACAATGACTCTTCCACTAAAATGAACAAACCAATACAATTTAGAAAGTTAACTAAACAACAATCCAAACCTTGGTGGGCCCACCACCTTTTCCTGCTAATGTTCCCCTGAATTCATGTCCTACACTGCTGCCAATTACATTTGCCTAAAAATAAAATCTCAGATTAAATCCAAAACTTTACAGTATATAATTTGCCAGGCTGGTGTGCCGGATCTCTCTTCGGGAATGCCAGATTTAATCCAAGGGCTTGGTACTGCTTATTTAATAGAAAAGTGAACACGTCCCATGGGTTTTGCAGTCCTGGAAGGGCTGAGATTTCTGGTGTCTATTGTAATCTAGACGGCTCTCATACCTAGACAGGAGCATGAGTCAACATGTGTCGTTTGCATGCCTACAAGAGAAATAAGAACTGTTGTTGTCTCTTCTCAATTCTCAAAGGACCAGGACAGGTCACGTTTCCAGTGCAGGAGTTTGCCTTCCGATCATTTAATGCAGTTATTCTGTGTCCTGAACAGAATAGAGAATAGAGGATGATAGAGAACCTTCTTCTATGTAACATCATTTCAGGTACTTGTGGAATGGTATCATGACCCTTTCAACCTTTTCTTCTCAAGGGTACATGGTTCCCTCAATCTCTCTTCATAGGAATTATTTTTCATTCTCCTGATTATCCTCCTTGCCTTCTCTGAAATAGTTCCGAAGCCTGAACTGTGATACTCAGGACTTTCGATGGGGGTTATTCCTATCCATGATTTGGAATATGGACTTCTTTTGATGAAGCCTGTTTTACTAGGACTGCAATTTTCCTGCACAATGATGGAGTTCCTCAGTTTTTTTTTCTCCCACATCTCCTGCTACGTGGGCCATCATAGGGTTAGGATACCACAACCACAGATTTGGAGCACACAACTGAGAAAGGACTCTGTTGATCTGAGAGATGATCTGAAACCATGGCTGGGGTGGGGAAAATTCTTGAAACATACGGAAGTAATGTAGTTCATTCTTCTGCATGGCCTCAGAGAGCTGAAACTTGAATCCTTTGTCTTGCTCCAAAACCTTCACACCTTGAGGTCCTCACCACAGGTAAATGCCTGCCCCACCCCATTCAGCAACAGGGATAAACTTGAGTAAACAAGTTCCTTTGAAGCTTAGGATTGCTATTTTTTAAAAAGCCACCCCACCTTTTCTTTAAAAAAATCTCAGTTCTGGCACTCAAATTAGAGACAACATGAATGATTAGAACATCTGCAGCTGGACTGCCCCTTGTGCGTAGTTTCCCCGTGCATCATATGGACATAATATAGATCAAGAGAAACAATATAAAAAAAAAAATCATTATTTGCTTAGAAAATACCAATTACATGAATAATATCTGACAAACAGCAAAGGGCACTGTTTTTTAGTTTTATTGATTTCATTATGCTAATTGATTTCTTTCTTTCTTTTTAATGCTCCACTTTCTCCTCTCTAGGCTTCTAGAAGAAGGTTGATCCTTCTTTTTCTCCCCGGAAAGTTCCATGGATAAAAAAGCAAGTTGCTTCTGAGGAGGGAGGAAGAAGAGAGAATTATAATTATTCCTTTAAGAATCCAATCTTTTGTCACCTGCTTCAAGAAATTTCCTTTGATAACAAGAGTTTGTATTAGCTCCTCTTGGTTTTTAAAGGCACATTGGTGTAGATTTCTCCTCTCCTTTTCTAAGCAGGCAGCTAAAGCAAGGCGAAGCATATGGGAGGAGAAAGATGCTCAAAAAGATTTCTCTTATTTTAAGCTCACACATCTGTTTCTACGGAAACTGCTTCCCCAGTGCCCTCTCAGCATTAACAGCTCAACTGCCAGGCAAGGCTCAGCATGGATTTCCTCCCTGTGCTGAAAATCAAACTTAATGGACTATTTGCTGGAATATTTTGTTAGAGCAGATGCAGAAAACGATTGCAGTTTCCAAATCTTTTTCTCCCCCTTCTTCTTACCCCTTTCCCAACCTGGTGCACTCCAGCTGGATCAAATGGCAACTCCATGGACAGGCTGTAGTGGGAGATATGGAACAGCCCATCTGAAGGACTCCAGATTGAGGGGAGCTGCTCCAGCCCAATGCTGTGAGAACAACAATCGTCCTAGGTTTGTTTTCATACATTGCAAAAAGCACTGGAAACGTGACCTGTCCTGGTCCTTTGAGAATTGAGAAGAGACAACAACAGTTCTTATCTCTCTTGTAGGCATGCAAACAACACATGTTGACTCATGCTCACTTAACTTTGGTTTATTGCAGCTGTTCTTAACAGTGGTGGAACTGATGGGTATGTTTGAAAGATTGCAAATGTATTATGGGCATTGCTTGCCGGGTGGGTGTGGCCAGTCACACAGCACCCATTTTCCAGGTGGCCGACTGATTAGGCTGCTCTCTGTTCTCCTCTGTGGCCTCCTAGATGGCCGTGATTGAACTTACCTCTCTCTTCATCGTGGAAAGGGCTCACATCTCCAAATGGGTACTGCAGTGCTCAGCCCCTGTTTCGATTGACTAAGAGTGCCAAATGGCATGAAAGCAAGGCGGAGTCAGCACTCTCAAATAGACCCACCATCTGTCTAGCATAAGGCAGTTGCATAAATTCATCATGGACCAGAGGCCCATATTTATGGCTCTTGCTAGCTAAGCAGTGCCCTCCCCCATTTCTTTTGAGTTCAGAGAACCAGGTTGGAGGAGACACAGAACTGTAGCCACTCAGCAGCAAGTAAAGTAGGACTGAGGGCTTCTTCAACCACCAAACTTTCCTATTAAGTTTGTCTTTCTTGCCTCTGTAGCCAGTGCTGATTTAACCCCTCTATAATTATTCTGCATCACCTCTAGTTTGCATTTCTATCTCCCCTTTGTCCATCACCAGTTCCAACTCTTGATCCCCATCACCACCTTCCCAAGACAAGTCGACTGGTCCTGCCTGCTATCAGCCACGTTCCCTTTTCTGCAAGTCAAGAATCGCTGCTTCCAAAAAGTACTGAAGCAACTTTTTTGCCTCATTAGGAAGATCTAAGCCACTGCCACTAACCCATCATCCTAATTAAGCTCCTGGCACTGCCTGAATTAAGAGGGAAGTTTCAAAAAAGTGGAAAATGGAACAAAGTAATTTCAGTAGGCTCTGTCTGCTCCTTAGCCTGTTCCTTCACTTTTCATGTCAATTACACCACTGTATTGTCCTCATTACTGAAGGAACGATTCCTCAAAGCATTTCCATATTCTAACATTGATTTCACTGTATGTTTATAGAATTCATAGTCAAAAGACCAAGCTTGCCTTTTTTTAAAAGAAGTTCTCTGTACCCCTCTATAGCTTTTAACACAACTTCGTAAATAGTCCTGTCAAGCTATTTATTAACACATCAGTGGGATAACAGAAGAAAGTCAGTGAGTTAGCATGATATAGTGGAAGGACTAGGAGTGGGCAGACTCAGGTTCTACTACTCCCAAGGCATGGAAGCAGGATGGGTAACCTTGGGCCAGGGCCTCTCTCTCAACCCTAATCAGTTTTGGGCTTGCAACAAACTGGCTAAAAACCAAGTCCCTCCTCATATGCATGGATAGGTTTTGCTTCAGAAGTAGTTGAGTGCAGTGCAAAGGAAGTGGAGTCTGCAATTCAGAGGGACAAAGAGTAAGAAACACAGCAACAGAAGGAAGCCAGTGACTGAGATTCATTCTTTTGGCATGCTTGCATTGCCCCCAGAGTGGAAACCAACTTGTCCTAACCTTTGTGGACATTAATTTATTTTCATTTGTGGCTTATAATTGAAACAAAAATACAATACATCTTACCAAGGATGAGGAAGACCTCCTGGCTTGTTGCCCAGGTGATTAATGGTTCACAGTCAACTACGACTGATTCTTCTTTTCCAAACCCAGCTTAGGCAACTCATAGCCCATCAGCTATAAATGGCCCCATCGGAAGCCTACCCACCCCCATTTTGCAGCACCTGAATCCTAATTTTAGGCAGGAGACAAAAGGAAGTAAATTTGCTAAGCTTATGGAAAATCTGGAGCAGATGCTTCCCCAAAAAGGGTTGAGAACCCTCTCAATAATTGGCAATTGCCTCTTCTAGGCTTCTCTACAAGGGTCATGCTTCTCAAAGAAGCAGAATGGCACCTAGTTGCCAACTGGGAAGTTCTTGACGTGCAACCGCCGAGGGGTTTGCAGCCTGTATTTTTGATGCTGCTGTTCAACCATGAGGAGCAACTGATGACAGTTGCCGTTCCAGTGCCTGAGCACAATCCTCTCCAATGTGAGAACTGCTTTAATCCGCCCTGGGATTCAGCTGCGTCTCTAAGCAACAGCAAGGGATGGATTTGCCAAGGCTTCGTCTCTCCAACAGTCTCCCCCACATCCGTGGCTCAGTATCCTCAGATGTTGACCGTTAAGATTTCCACTGATAGGTGGTACGTAGAGTCAGCATCTTTCCCACTTTCTTTTTCAACTGTGAGTGTGCCTTCCTTCAGGATTGTTGGAAAGAAAGGTTCCAGCTTCATATGTGTGTGTGTGTGTGTGTGTGTGTGTATATATATATATATATATATATAGAGAGAGAGAGAGAGAGAGAGAGAGAGATGTATCTTTCCATCTCCCACTGTTTGTCCATTGGTGGTGACTTGCAGTGACCCCCCAGTGAGGCCCAAAGTCTCTGTGCATGCTCAGAAACAATGGAAATAGAGTTCTGAAGCTGCCAGGATTTACAGAGAAAAAGAAAAGGAATCATTAGTGTGCAGTGGGATAGATTTTCACCACTCTGTTGTTTTCCATCACAGAGCAAGCTAAATTAGCCCACTTTTTGGTTTTCCATACCCAATGAAGCATAAGTTAAGTAGAGAGAGCAGACTCATCCAGCTTCCTAAACTTAAGAAACCTTAGCTAAGCTTGACACTAACCAAGTTTCGCATCGTGTAGGAATGCAGCTTCTAGCTCTTTCACTGATTGTGGATTTCCCATACCGAGACAAGCAGCCAATTTAAATTAACAACGAAGTGTTGTTAATTTAATAAACCTTATCCTGGTTCAGACCTTCTCATTTGCTCAGAAGAGACAAGCTTCTTCCCTCCCTTCACCAAAACAAAGAAAACTAGAAGTTCACAGTCTGAATTGCCTGTATAAGCTTCACATTTGGACCCAAAAGTACTTGTTGGAATTCTTGTCTTCGTCTTACTACATCGTGCAAATTAGAAGGCTGAAAACATGTTTTTTGAATGCTTGTTTCCAGTCCCGATTTGATTTGATTTGATTTGGGAGGATTCTGATGCTGACCTGCTTAAGTATGGCATGAAGATGAGGCCAGGCTGTGCCTGGAGCAGAGAGTATTTCTGTTATTTGCAGCTGAATTTCATGCCCAGTTGGCATGAGTTTTAGCCAGGCCTAAGGACAGCATGAATCCAAAGTACTCCTATAGCAACACTTTACCTGCTAGGCCTCCCCACTGGGCCATCCAGGTCTTTACTTGTCCTGAATAGGGTGAAAGGAGGGACTTGCCCAAGGTCACCCAGCTGGCTTTCATGCCTAAGTTACTTAATACTGTGCAGCCTTTGGTTTTGGCTGATGTGTTGCATGACTCAGCCATTCAGATTTGATAATGATGGTTAATGCCTTAGCATGATGTGTGAACTTAATCAAGCGTTGTTAATTTAATAAACAAAGGATAAGCAGTCTGGGACTTCATCGTATGTGGTAGATCTCAGATTTTTTTGTTCATCAAACCCAGAAAGGTCATCTCAGGAACTGGCTGGCTGCAGCCTCAGCCGGAAGAGGCTTCTCTATCTGTTTCTTCCAGATCCATGCTAACTAGAAAGGCCAAGATCAGATGCAAAGGTCCTGCCACCTGGCAGGTCTGTTCAGATAAAAATGCACAGCGGTCCTGTACTCCTACCGTGAGAAATAACCTGCTTCTGGTTTGTCAGGGGGCACAAGCAGAAGAAGGAGATGTGAGATGTGAAACCTGGGACTGCTATAGATTTGCTTTATAGCATACAGTTTTCAGCTCTAATTAGGGCTTTTCCAGGATCTGTAATTGACTAGCTTATGAAAGAACCATCTCTTTGAATCTCTGCCTGCCAGCTTCTGAGTTTTAAATAAGAATCTGGATGTAGCCTGGCAAGATCTCTCCAACTTAACTGCCAGTTTATGAATGAATATGACTACTAAGGATTTGAATTACTGTCACATGTCAAGGATTCTACCAGAGTTCTTCTTGAGATGTTCTGGCCTGCTAAACTGCCGATCCGCTCTGCCACCATCAAAATGTGTGCTGCACAGTGAAAATTCCCACTCAGTGCAAACAAGTATTTGGCTTCTTCTGGTGTTTGCTTAAGACCCCTGAGTATTTGCTTTCTTCTGATGGGGCAAAGGTAATGGGAAGAGTTGGTTTGAGCCTGGTGGTATGTAAGTACTGTAATAAATAACAACATGAATAAATTATGTTCTCCTTTGAGTGGAGTTCATCTCCTAGTGACCGCATTCACACATCTATGTAGTTTTCTTGGTCAATATACAGAAGGAGTTTGCCATGATTTTTGGAAAGGGATGTTTTTTTCAACTAGCTATTACATCTTTTTTGTGTTTGTGCCTGTGTAGGGAATCAGCCAAAACTGACTAGGGATAGTTACAGGCAAATAAAGCTTGAATAGAAGCAAGACCTGAATAACTAGGAGATCAACTAATATCAGACCCTCATTCTGGGGCTGAGGGATGAAAAGATCTCCCCTCTAAGAGGTCCTAAGCTTCAAAATATTATCCCCCCCCCCCCCCATCATTTCTTAAAGGAAGTTCTTCATGCTTAGGAGAAGGGATCTCTTAGTTCAACCTTTTCCCAAATCACCTATGGATGGGCTGGACTACAACTCCCAGAATAATGTTAGCATGTTAGGTGGGAATGATGGGCACCCTGGCCTAACACGTCTACATTGGGGAAGGCTGATTGAGGAAACATGATGAATTTAACTGAATATTAGAGGCTGAAAAGGAAAGTGAGTCATCCTTCGCAAAAGATACGCTGGGCTTCTGATGAGATATTGATTGATCTTGACTGGTGCAGGATTTTTGTTTTCCTCCAAAGGCAAGAGAAAAAAGTGATTAATCTTTCTCAATCCCCCCAAAATGTGACTCATGGATTCTGTTTCCAGAAGGCCACATTTTGCCCTCACCAGCAAAAGTTGCAGCTCAGTGGGAGACCAACCCACTCGCATGAAGATGTTCTGGAAGTTGGAGGCCAAGGGTGAGGAAGAACTTGGCTGCTTCTCCATTCTGCATCACTGTCGCTTAATAGCTCTCCAGCCTACCCCTGAATATGGTTTTAATAGTCATGTAAACATCTCCTTGAGCTGATTGAGGGTGGGGAGATGACAGCCAGTTAGGGGATTTGGAATGAAAAATCTTGAGCAGTTTCCTTTTTGGAGCTTTCCCACCTGCCATTCATTCACATCAGAAGAACTGCTTTCTCCCTAAGGACTGCCTTAAACTGAAGGAGCCCATTGCTCCATTTCCCCCAGGGGTATTGACACTGACTGGCAAAGTGGCTGTCCAGGGTTTTGGTGGGAGCTTTTCCAGTTCTACCTGGAGATGCTGAGAATGGAACTTTGGTACACAGATCTCCTGTCCTACAGCTCTTCCATTAACATCTCAAAAGGCCCACGGATTCCTTACATTCAAAGGATCCCTTTTGTAAAAGACCCAAATCACAGTCCACTTGAGAAGGCATGAAACGTTGGGGCTGGAGTTCTGTAACACACAAGGTTATTTTGCATCTCCTGTTCCTCCAGACGAGAGGCTCTGGGTCACGAGCAATTTTGTTGCTATGCTTTGGCAGTGGTTATTCTTTTCTTTTTTAGAACGGACACCTTAATATAAATTAGTTTATTCAGTGCATGGTTGTATACAATAAATAATAAACATCTCTTTTGTACGAAGCGACAGGAAACAGCTCATCCTGGCCCGTGTCTGCTTTGTACATTATCTTTGACAGAGAGCAATGCACAAAATCTTAAACAGGTCATGCAACTTCTGAAGCCAGTATCCAACTTCCTCTCATGCAAGAGATATGATGAACTAAACAGAAACTTAACTTTCTCTCCCTCCCCTGGTTCCATTACTTCTGTTTGCTTTAAAAAACAGAGAAGGAAAGACACAGTTCCAGCCTCTTGCAAGTAGAAAAAAGTATTCGGAAAGGTTCCATGTGGTGACGCTTGCACCTTCTACCCTGTATCAACATCTATGAAATCCCCCAGCCCTTTCCTTCCTTAACAGCTTCTCCTCTCTCAAGGAAAGAACACAACACATTTCCCACCATCTCACTTCCTTCAACTCCAGGGACCTGAACAGGCTGGATTGCATCTCCATTCTGTGTTGATTCTTCCCATGATGTTTATTCACCACCCAAATTTCAGGGAAGTAAAGATGTTTACAAATAATATGTAATGGTTTCCCTTATAAAAACGTAGTTAAGTCACTTTAGTTCCACAGTTTCTGTCTTTAGAAAAAAGAAGGTATGTCAACAGGTTTTGCTTTTGTTTTTAAATATGATACACAAAATGTAATTAAGAGAAGAGTGGAGGGAAGAGGAGGGGGGAAAAAAAGGAAATCTACATTGTGGGAATAACTTGATTCACCCTGTTTTAAAAAAATAATTATTTTCTTCAGACTGGGGATGAACACAACACCTCGGTTCCTACAGACTGGGGTTAGCACAAGGACTTTGAAAGGATGACTACAAATCTATAAAAAACTGTATATATCTCAGTGTGTTAAAATCACAAGAACACTTTTTTGCTGGAGCTTGAGATCCACTGAGATCCAGCTCCAAACCTGATTTATTTATTTATCCTCAAGATTACACTATTATATTAGCATGATTTTGCTTTGCTTGTAAAGACACAGCTCTGAAGACCCCTTCAAGTTAAGAGATCCAAAAAAAAAAAAATGATGCTGTTCCAAATTTAAAGGATATATTTGGATTCGTTTTCCTTACCAAGCCTTATGATATATAGAATGGTAAGCTGAAAAAAAAGCAGAGGGCGTACAGATCTTTTTGTCCCCCTTCCCCCCTCCCCAACAAAGTTATATATAAAACATGAGACATTTAAATTTCCCTCAAAGAACTAAGAAAAAAAAAGTGATCTTTGACTGGATTTCTCTCTCGGTTGGAAAGCAAAAATGTGTTCTTAAATTTTGTGTTTTTTTCACAGAGCATAGGTAAGGGTAAGAAGTAAATGAGAAGGCGAGCGGGATGGATCGCTCCTCTGCAACGTTATGCCACCGCTAAATGTTTGTCTGGCTATGCCGCGAGTTTGCACGAGCGCATTCTACATCATTGGGGATCTTTCCTTTGACACGAATCATTTATTGTTATTTGGGGACATCCAGAAAGTCTAAAGTAGCTGAAAAAAGGCCAAGTGACCTATCCCAGTTTGTTGGCTTGTCAGGAACGGTTGAATGGTAGGTGCAAAAGAAGGGTTCCACAGCAATTCTAGAGGTAAGGTTTCACTGATGCGTCATCTCTCCTCTAGCGTCTCAATCCTGGCTACGTCGATTCATTTTGGCTCATAGATTTCCCACCATTTAATGCTCCAGAGACACTTCTGCTTTTTGTTGGGGTTCCACTGCCAGACCGTGAAAACTCCGTAAGATCGTGGAGGGAGGGTTCTTTGTACATGGCCACTGGTTGGAAGGAGGAGAAAGGAAAATCAGAGAAGAATCAGAGGCAGGTTTCTCCATGAATTCACTTCCAAGAGATTGCTCCCAAACAAAATGGGGCTGAAACCTCAGCTGGCTGGTGATTCAAGTGATCTTGGGTGAGTGGTAGTTTCTCAGCCTAACCTTCCCCAAAGGGTTGGGGCTAGGTTAAAATGGGAGGGGGAAGACTTGGAAACATCACCTTGAGGGCCTTAGGGAGGAAAGAGGGCATGAAAATGTGCCCAGAAAGGTTGCTGCAAAGCAGTTTTGCTAATTAATTAGCCTTCAAGGCGAAGATTACAAAGACGAGTGCAAAATCCAAGCCCACATCAAAATAGGGACTGAAGTCAGGAGCCAGGCTTGTGGTGGGATTTATGTATTTATTTATTTATAACTAACTACCAGGGAAGCTGCAGATATAAGACACAGATGGACAACTTGAAGCAACCGGGCTGCATCCAGACCCCAAACCCACCTCCTCCAACCAGAGTTGCCAAAATTCAGTGGTCTGTTTTCTTGCCATTTTGAGCCACGAAACAGACAAACAACGGAGGGTAAGTTGCAAAGCCAGCTCCTTCCCAAACTTTAGGAAAATGGCAACAATCCTGGTGCCATCTATGTATGCTAGATGCTGCCCCCATTTGGTGCCCTGTCCCCCCCCTCCACATTGCACCCCCCCAGCGAAAGATAAATGGGCCTTAATGCAGCAGAAGACAAATGCCAGCAATGATCAACTAAGCTTCAAAAGCCCCTCTAAGAAATTCTAAAGAAATTCTAAAGCATCCTGAGAACAAAACAGCAGGAGAAAAAAATTCCACATCGTATTCAAAATGGGTGGTCTGCAAGTAGCTGAGGATATCGGAACCGTTTTACCTTTTAGTGGTTTGGGGAGGAAATGCGCAGCAGGTTTGTTTTTCTTAACATGGTTTCCTTTCATGACTTCTCCCTCCTTGTTAAGACCCAGATACCAGCCTCTTCCTGATTGCAGCTGTCTGTAGATCATGGAAGAGTAAGTGACGTAATAATTTTCAAAAACGGATTCTTTGAACTTGCATTCCGGCGTGAAATGTTCCTGCAGGGAAGGGTGGGGGAAGGAAAGGAAAGAAAAGGATCAATATGTGCACAACTTTCCGTCTGCTAATGCAGAAACGATTCAATATTTTGCCAGCGTTAGCCTCTGCCCCTCCCCTGGTCTGCTTTGGCTTCTCCATCATGTAGTTTTGGAGCACATGGGCCATTTCAGCTCAAGGCAATCATAACATCTGAAGTGAAGAAATATTGATCAGAAAGAAAATTTTGTTACTAGACCATGATTGGCAGATCGAGCGAATAGCTGTGCGGAGGTGGGAAAAGGTGTTTAGTAGGAGGGGGAAAAAATCAAAGGAGGGACACTGAGAGTAAATGCTCTTTTACAAGTGACTGATGTTAAAGCCACATTTACCAGCTACCTCATTACACTGCAATTATTTATTTATACCCTTTTATCAGCCGGCTGCAGGCCTGGGTGCTTTTGAAAGCCCATAATGATGACTGGAAGCCAATAGCATATTAATGGTGATTGTTTTACACCATGGGTTTCTAGGAGCCTCCAGGTTCCTGCAAGAAGCATCCTTAACTGGGAATGACTTCCCTAACGTGTTTGGAGGGACCTCCATGGAGAACTTTTCATGAGATAAGTTCTCATGAAGTGACTTTTCAAAGCAAAGGTACTTCAAACTGGGCTTGTCTTTGCAACAGAATTATAGACTTTGAAAGATCTGACAACTCACTACTGGACATCTGTGTATGTCCTAGACTTATCCCTAGGACCCAGTATTACATACATCCCTGGCAGATGTTCTTCTAGAACCTTTACAATGAGGGAGACCACCCTGCTGTACACACTGAGGGGGGAGGCCACTGGTGACTTTCCAGAAGGTTTGAAGCCCAATTTTCACAAGTCCTTGTCTCTGGCCTTAAGAGCATTGGAAGTCCAAAACATTTGTAGGACTTAATCTCTGTCCCAAATTCTGATGAGATCAGAACTGGATGACATTTCTAACATTATCCCATGGAACATAAGGACACACTGTCTTCTCAGAGCCAATCTTGTTGGGTTGTGAAGTGAGATCTGAAAGGAGAACTTACTTGGATTTCAAGGTTAAGAAAGCTCTCCATGGGATCGAGAATTCAGTGTCCTCACCTCAGTTATATGTTGATGGCAGTCATGGTGCTGTCAGAGCAGGACCTGGAATTAGATGCTTCATCGGAGCAAACAAGCAGGTTGGCTTATCTATTTGGAAGCTGGGTTCAGCAGATCTAGACTGCAAAAATCTAGATAATCATGATAGGGCAGCAAAGAGATACAGGACACTCTAATTCTTCGTTGCCATCTTGCGGTCATCCAGATGTTTGCAGTCCAGGTGTGATAGAAATGAGCAACATAATCCATGTTACTCTTCAAAGAGACATCCCCCACAAAGCCAGGGTTTAAAATGACTTCATCACACCACAAGAAAGATGAAGGACTCTAGAACAAGAAATGAGCCTAAAATATGTTTTAGCTGTTAATCACAGTGAGGACCATTGTAGCAAAGAATTGGAGAACTCAGCAGCAATGGCTAAATAAAATCTGGTTGGTTATTACTGTATGAAGATTACCATATTAAATATAGAGTGTAAATGTATTTCGTCAAGGTTTTTCTTCTCTACAATGCCTTGCTTGAAATACGTGGAGTGCTTTAATCTTGCTTGCTCCTGATTTCTTCCTTGCTCTAGCTCTCATGAGTAAATTGATCACTCTCCTAGAATAAGCAACACAGCCTTTTTGGGCACAGCATTATCTTTAGTTTAATTTATATCTTGCCTTTCCCCAGGAGGCCAGGGTGGTGTCCATAATACCACTTTTTCCTCAATTTATTTTCTTCCACCAGCACAAAAACAACCCTACTGTATGTCTCACGGTAGGCTGACCCTAGACCAGTGTTGTCCAAACTTGGCCACTTTAAGATGAGTGGACTTCAACTCCCAGAATTCCCCAGCCAGCCATGCTGGCTGGGGAATTCTGGGAGTTGAAGTCCACTCATCTTAAAGTGGCCAAGTTTGGACAACACTGCCCTAGACATTTTAACTGCCCTCCAAATTACTCCATGAACTTTTGTGATAGAACTGGATGTTGATCTGGGAGTCTCTGATCCTAGTTCATCACTCTAACCTCACTCCACAAATATTTTAGTTTGATGAAGTTTTAGGCCCGTGGAGGGAAAATAATGTTGGCATTACAGGATCAGATTTTGATCAACCAGTAGCTATTGCTTCCAGCAATATATCATTAATGAAGAACGCTGAATAGTCAGATTGCTTGCTTGTGATAGGTATGTGCAACAGTGTGTGGTGGATGTGCATATATTTCAAATGCATTCACCCTGATATTTCTTTAAGGCACAGCATAAAGATGTGATTGTGGTAGTCTTCAAGTTGCAAAAACAACCACAACAAAAAACCACTAGCTGAAGTAAACTGGTGGGAAGGAAATGGAACACTGTGGAGTTCATCATCCAATTAAGAGCAGTAAAAGAGAACCCCGGTGTGTGCAGAGGGTGATTATAGCTTCTGTGCAGTAATTTGCTGTGTTTAGGGACTGCACAACTTGCTCCATTCAGAGATGGATGATCAAATTAGGAGCTGAGCCACACTGCTGTCATCAAGCCAATTCTTCTGAGGGCCCCTTGCAACAATTGCAACCAGAAGAACCCCTTCTGTAGACCTGCATAATTCTGAGTTTCACTGATGTCCAGAGCACAAATGCTTGAATGCAAAACTACCTGAGGATACATACAACCCTGGACTGATCACTTAGGCTGGACTTCCAGAGAAACGTCCTGACCCTATGGGCTACCATCTGGTACAACAGCTTGCCACACTAATGGTGGTTTCTTCTCTGTTGGGGGTCTTCAGTCAGAGACTGGATGGTCATCAATCAGAGGTGTTCTACAGAGACTGGTATTGAGCTGGAAGTTGTCAAGATGACCTCTAAGACTCTTTCAACTCTATGATTTTATGATTTATCACCTCTGGCTTTGAGATGCAATGGCCAGGGAAGTTGTCAGTTTTTTCATCAATGATAAAGAATCCATATGTTCAAAGGGCTTTTGGAGCTGAATCAGATATCAAAGCCCCCCCCCCCCCAGACATTATTGTTTGAGTGGTGTCGGGAAGTCCTCCAAAGCTAAAATAAGCAAGGCTTGCTCCTTTGAAGATACACAACTGCTCACTTCTGAACAGTTGCCAGATTCCAATGTCAAACAGTCAAGCACGATGGGTGGCAAGTCCTTTTTTCTTCTTCTTTAGGGCAGAAGGCAGTATCCCCCACAGAAACTGTAGGATTCTTTTTGGGATATCCACTTTGGCTAGAAGATGAACTTGAATTTTTGTTTCAGCCAGGCAACCTCATCTACTCTCATTTGCTAGAAAGTCATGGCTAACAGAAGGGGTAAAAGGATTGGAGATATATAATGTATCTCTGAGCAGATCTGAGAAAGCAATCTATTTGCTTGGCCACCATGACCCTGTATTAGATGACTGAACTTTTGGAAACCAGCAAGGAGATATTTTGTGTGTGTGTGTGTCTGTGTGTGTGTCTGTGTGCTCCTGTGAGATTGATTCTTAGGCTTACAATTTGGAAATGGATGCAAATATCAACATTTATTCTACAGAAGGGCATCTTTTTTCTTGCTCAGTACACAGAAGGGATGTTTGTAGGAAATCCACTCTCATGGAAAAGACTTCCAACCATCTTGGGGATAACTGGCTCTTTACTTTTTCATCACATATGCAGAGTGGTTGAGTAGCTCCCTGGTCTAAGAGGGCTCAGATGGTAGATATTGGTGGGATGAAGAAGATCTCATGTATTCAAGAGGGCCTTCACTCCTCAGATTGGGTATATTGCAGTCCCTGGGATTTTCCAGTGATATAAATAGAAGCTCAGTCCCTCAGCATCTGTTCTGCATGTAGAAGACATTCAGTATTTATCTTGTATATTTATTGAAAAACAAAGTCAGGGAGCTAGAAAAGCTCTCTGCTGGAGACCCTGGAAAAAGTGAACATAAAACACTTAACTTGTGCTTTTCTTCATAACTGCATGATGGAATTGACACCCCTCCCTGTCGGTTATTTCTCTCATAAATTAAGAAATTCTCAAGTGCTTCAGGCTTGGTTCCTTGCATAAGGTGGAAGTGGTGAGTGAGCATCTCTGAAAAACAATCTGCCCAGCATGACTTTATGAACTTGCAAAAGACCATTGAGTAATCTATCATGGAGCATTGGGGAGACCCAAGTAGCGAAGCTGACGTGCTCCACAGGATCCTAATCACAGTCGGACTTTGAGCGATTGTGCAAAAAGATGGTATATATCCAGCATACTCTGAAAACTGTTGGCCAGAGGGTTCAGTCTGGTGTAAGTTAGAAGATCTGTAGAAGGGGGAATGGTTGGAGAGCTTCAGACACCCTGTTTGAACATCTTCAAGGCAGCAGACGTTGAAATGAAAGCAAATGAAATGGGAGCAACATTGCAAAGAGATGATTAATGGAAGCCGGCTGAAGATTCCCTCTCATCTCCCCTTGCCATCTTGGCAAGATCAGGCAAAAACCAATATTAGGAAAAAATAAAGGTGTCTTCTAGCAAAAAGCCTCCATTGACACCTGTGAAAGAATATTTATTAGAAGAAAGGGAAGAGAGATCAAAGGTAATGGCCTTGATGTGGGATGCCTTTGAAAAATGGGCCAAGAGATAATTAAGTCTTCAAAAGCAGGAAAGTCACTGTGGCTTGCAAATTTGCAAGGGAGACAATCCGAATAAGGGAAGATTTGTTCACCCCCATCCCAGCCTCTGAAAATCTCCTTAAAGATGACTTCAGCAAGTTCATTTCCACTTTTTCAAGAGGAACGTGGTTGCCTTTTCAACTTCTTTTGAAAATGCAACATGGATAGTCGGTTCCATGGTTCATGTGGCTTATTAACCCAGACTCCTAGCCCTTTATTCATCAGAAATCAGACAAGAGGTTTAATTTAAAATGTCACAACATTGACTAATGCTTTGACAGCGCAGTAACAAAGCTGCAAGGTTAACAAGGAATAGGTTAATTTCCTACGGCAACAAAACAACCAAACAATCCATTCACCCCAAACTGATAAATCCTAAATTAAATAAAGTGGAGGTGATCAACTCAAATGAAGAAATGAAATTAACAGCCAAGAAAAATGAACCATATAAGAGACTTGGGCAACACAAACAGGAGATTGAAACTTAAGATGTAACAATATGACTGTAAAATGGAAAAACAACCAATTTAAATAACTGAAAATGAACAATATGAAAACACCATGGTTTAGATGCTCATTTTCCTTCCATTTTTCCTGGCAGTCCCTTATACTCTCAAAAATCTATTTTTGTTGTTGAAAACAAAATCTTTGAATTGAGCTAGACTCTTGGTGGCTTCATCAACACATTAGCAGTATAGAAATGGATTGTCATTCCCTTCTTTCAGAGGTTTTTCAAAATTTTTATTTCCCTGTCTGTCAGCACTGAAATTTCTCTGTAATCTCTCATTCAAGTTCAATTCAATGGTTAAGATCAAGAATTCCTCTTGGAAATGAAAATAGCTAATGATTTGACCATCTTTTCTCTTTAGGATTGTAAACCTTAAGACACCAAAACTACTAATTTAAGGAGAACTTTCTTATTTCGTGGACCATTGCACAGCAATCTATAAGATTCCCAGATTAAAAATTAGGCTTGTCTTTAACTCAGTGACATTTTAATTTCATTGCTCAGTTATATTCCAAACAAATGAACCTTACAGTTGAGGAGCACAGTTGGGATCCAACACAAGGCCTTCAAGGTAAGCAGCCTGAGGAGTATTCGCAGAGTTGGAAATTACAGAAATAGTTGTTAGTTGATTGTGATGGAAAATTGACTGTTTAATATTTTGCAGAAGCACTAGATTATTTAAAGGGGTTCATTCAAAGATTGTCCTCTGCTCTGCCACAAATGGATCATAGATCAATGTCTGGATTCACTTCTCATTATAAGTTTCCTTCACATCTATTACTGTTTTTTGTGATCCTCACAGAGAATGAAGTCTAAATAAAAAGAGGACCTCTTAAAAAGGCTGATTCCAGCATTCCTGGAAAATCTACCTATGGGATTCCATGTATCAGGAACAGGATGCTTGTGATCCTTCAAACACTATCGATTTCCAGCTTGCATCAGCTCTATCCAACATGACTGGCAATAAGGAATGATGAAGCTGCAATCTAACTGCTGGAGGCTTGCATACTGACACTTGAGCCACACATGATAACTTGTTGAGTATGATGTCCCTCTGTAGCCATCACGTCAATGATAGGTACATTGGCTATCAGAACCAACCAAACCACCCTGCAGTTGAGGGCAATGGAACTTTGGCCAAAGTTTCAAGGTTCCTGAAGAGCATGCAGGACCTAAATACCTTCTTCTGCCACCGAAGCCCCTCTGCTGGGGCACCCAATTTTGGGAGGCAAAATGGCCTACATCAGTGTGGCTTTCTGCCCCTTTGAAATGGCAAGCTCGTAGGTGCTGTAGTGTGATCCCTAAAACAGGCATAATGCTTTGTCCAGAATGCAGTGGCCTGGTTCGTGGCTGTCACTCTACCCCACAAGCAAATACACCTGGCGTTTTGGGCCCTGCCCCAGCTTCCTATCAGCTTCAGGACATTTAATCTCCTGGACGTTTGCTCTAAGGCTACGGCTTGGCCTCGAGGTTCTTGCAGCAGTGCCAGCTGGAATCAGCTGCATCTCAGAGAAATTAGAGTTTGGAGGGTTTATGGTGAGGGAGGGGACACCGAACGTTATTTGTTTGTTACTGGCAATGTTTTTAGGTTCTTATAGGTTTGTTTTAGTTCTTACTGTGGATGCTTGATTAAGAATTGCTCTTGTTCTAGGCTTTTGATTGCTGTCAGAACTGAGGGGATGACTGAGTGTAGCAGATCTCAATTTGATTAAAGAAAGGAATAACAGTCTTTAACAAAGGCAGTCTCCTCCACAGCCCAGGGAGGAAGAAAAGGAAATACCCTCCTGGACCTATGATGCAGCCCTGTGTATTTGGGAGTCAGGCAGGAGCATCTGTTCCCAGCCACAATGACATCACAATGACACGAGTGGTGTGACGCAATTGTACAAGTGATACAAATGAGACACTTCCATTAGATGCAAGTGTGACTTTTATGCACGTGTCCTGCCACTCACGTCATTAAGTGCCCACCCCATTTGTATGTTACTATCATCACTGTGCTTTCTATAGACATACAGAGCAAACTGGAAGAACAAGATTTCCTTCCTTCCTTCCTTCCTTCCTTCCTTCCTTCCTTCCTTCCTTCCTTCCTTCCTTCCTTCCTTCCTTCCTTCCTTCCTTCCTCCTCCCTCTTCCTTCTTCCTTCTTCCTTCTCCCTTCCCCTGTTTCCTTCTTTTCCTTCCCCTTCCCCTTCCCTCCCTCCTTCCCTCTGTCTCCTTACAAGCTACTCTCTTTTACTAACTCTGCCCCAATATACAACTGGGATTAAAATCATATGCATCGACTTGAAAACAACAGATACATCATAATCCTATAAAATGGAAGTCGTGACTAAGAACAATCCATTGGCATGAGGGGTTGTCACAATCGTCCAGCCCCCCAGCAACCTGGTGAAATAACTAAGTTTTTACCAGTTTTCTAAAAAATATGAGCATGGACTTTCTTCCCTCTCACCCCATCTCAGCCTCTGTCTGTAAACTCTGTGCCACAATTTCCCTCTGTCTCCTTCTGCCTTAATCACCATCTAACTTCTTTCATCACTGAATTTCTGCAAGCTAAATTATAAGTTTGGTGGATGACGGGTGTTAGGAATGCCACGGGTGCAAAAGCAAAGGAACAACAACAATAATAAATTATAGCTGCCAAGAAAAGGTGGAATTTGTTATTTAAATTGGACTGTGGTGACCAAAGCATCGTTTCAGGCAAACAAGATTAAATGAAGAGGAGACGCAAACATGCCAACCAAAGGAGAAAAGAAGATCAATAGGATGCCATTTGAAAATATGAAAAGATGGGCTTTTTTTCACTTAATTAAGCGAGTCGGCAATATTAAATTAAAGCTTTCTCAAGATGAAAAAGGTGCAGATTCTTTCTCTCTTGCTCTTCCCCCCACCCCCAAGTGCCAAGGTGCAATTATAAAATTACAGTGGTGGATGAACTTTTGTTTTAGATTTTTTTAACCCCTTTATTATTTTTATGAATAACTCAAGGTGGCGAACATACCGAATACTCCTTCCTCCTCCTATTTTCCCCACAACAACAACCCTGTGAGGTAGGTTGGGCTGAGAGAGGTGGACTGGCCCAAGGCCACCCAGCTGGCTTTCATGCCTAAGGTGGGACAAGGACTCACCGTCTCCTGCTTTCTAGCCCGGTGCCTTCACCACTAGACCCAACTGGTTCTTTCTGTTCTTTCAAGTCCTTTCAAGAACTTCTTGTTCCTTCAAGAACTTTCAAGATCTGTTCTCAAGCTACCCCCACTCAAAAAAATCAGCATCGCTAAACAAGTGTCTCTAGTGGTGCTCTATTGATAGGATTCCACCATTGGCAATAGAATCTGGCTGAGTCAGAGCAATGGGCTTTAGATACAAAAGGGCCCAACGTCAAATCCTACGGTCTTCAGAGAGGGCTGTGAAGATCCTGGGGGGAAAAGATGTCCAGTCTTTATAGGCCAGCCTTGCTCAGTGGGGTGCCCTCCAGATGGACCAGATGTGTGTTCCCAGAATTCAACCTATTGGGTGCATGATGAGAAAGGCCTGCCTAACATTAATGGCTGCAGTCCTGCAGGGCTTTCAAGCCAAAGACTTGGGAGCATCTGCAACTGCTGTTTCATTTTTTTTTCTGTTTGAAAGTTTAGGTAAGATTCTAGTTCTCGTGGTTCTCTGGAGAAAGTACTATTTAAAGAAGAATATCGGAAGATGTGTGACAGCTAATCAGGTCTCTGGTCTACTTAAATTTTGGAGTCCACACCGGATCTTGAGACTTCAACAGGCTTTGCCTGGGAGGGTGGGAACAATCTGGGCAAATAAATTGGCCATGATGCTTGGGACTGTGGACTCATGTGCTGTTGCCCTGGACCCCTGACCCCCTTGAATCAATTTATCTTCTGATCCAAGTAGGTTCTCCATTCCTAATGCAAGGAAAGATTCAGTTCATTCAGCCGTATGGGGAAGATTCCCAGCAGGTTATAAGTGAGTTAGTGGGCTGTCCAGATGATTAACTGTTGATGGATGTGCTATTTCAAAGCCATGAACTTAGTACAATGCGTTCCTTTTGTACCCCTCTGTTCACATCCCTTGCCATTCCCTGGAGGATCTTGAGATCTTAATAGAGAACTTCAGTGTCCTGCCCACCTTGCCAATGCCCAATCACACTGGTGAAACTTCAGTGCACAGGAGTTTTCCCCACCAAATCGTTCCAATCTCCCAAGAGCACGTTGGGATAAAGCCTAACACATCTCCCTATAAAATGCCAGCAACAGCAGAAATCTGAGCCTTGCCTAAGAATCTAAACACATTCACAAGATGTCCAGCGTTCATCTGTATGGCAACCCCAAATTCCGGGTGAATGAAAAGCTCAGAGGCAGTTTAGATGCAAGGTTAAATTGAACTTGTGGCAATGGGCTGGCTATGGTTTCGTTGTTGTTCAGAATTCTGCAAATATGCCAGGGGAGACCATGCCCTATTTTTAATCTCGCTCTCTCTTAACACGGTGCTGAATTCTACCTTATTTCATCTGCGTTGTTTTTATCTCGCCGGCTCTGTTTCTAGTTTCCAAACCTCTGTTGGCCCCCCAGAGTTAGGGTTAGGGTTAAGGGTTAGGGTTGGGTGATCCTATAAATGGATGAAAGAAGTAAAAATTTAAAAAATGAAAGCATTCTTCCCCTGCCAATAAACCTTCGGCTTTTCTATCGTCTTCTTGAGGCACTTAGAAATGTCTTTCAAATTTCACTTGCTTGTGTTTTCCAGTGTGCTTGATGATTGGCGGTTTTGTGGGGGGGGGGGATGGTGACAGCTGGTGTGACTGTTTTCTATGACATCTCTTCCCAGTTTTGCTCAGACTTTCCAATCTGAAAAAGGCCCTTGGGAGAAATATAAGTCTGGAAGGCCAGAAGGCTTGCAAACTGCTGGGGAAATGATCCCACTATGAGAAGCTAGGTATTTAGGCACCCTTCTTGGCCACCCTTGCACCCAAATAAAATACAAGGGTGCCACATTCCAGCTGTGAAGCTTCGGCTGAAATGTTCTTCTCCTGAAAAGAAACTGAGAGGGGAGGGGAAATATGCAGGATATTTTGCTTGGAAGTAAAACAAAAAATCCACAAGAGCATTCACATTCTAGAATTAAGTTCTTCTAGTTCAGCATTTCTCAACCTCAGCAACTTTAAGAAGGGTGGGCTTCAACTTCCAGAACTCCCCAGCCAGCAAGGTCCACTCATCTTAAAGTGGCCAAGGTTGAGAACCACTGGATTAGATTGTTCTACCACCTCTTCCTTTGAACTAAGACTTTCTTTGGAGGTATTGGGGGGCTGAAAACTAGTTTTTGCAAAAAGCATTCAAGAGGGACAAAAGGAGAAAAATAATGCTGGCGGGGGAATTCTGGAAGTGGAAGCCCGTGCCTCTTAAAGTTGCTGAGGTTGAGACACACTGCCCTAGTTCTTTCAACTCCCGTTGACTCTGACACATCAGGGGGTTATGGGAATTGGCCAAGAAATCTGGAAAGGGTCCAGTTGGGAAAGGTTGGCCAAAGGCATCTCATTTTAAAAGAGAGGAGGCACCCTGATTTCATCTCTCCCCCTCATCCCCAAAATGCACCTCTTCTAAGGAGGCCCCCTTGCCAAAAAGCTAGGTTGCATTTTGCAGTGATGGAGCAGAGAGGAACAAGACTTGGCTTCTGAGCAGCAATTCATCTCCAATTATCTCTGCTCTTCATCTTCATAAGCCCATCTTCCAAGGCAACTCCCAGCAGCTAATAGAAATAGGGGTGCATCTAGAATTCCAAATTTGGGCTTGTTCTCTCTCACCCGGGAACCTTGGTTTGCCTTTAGACAGGTTCCTTGTTTTGGAGGAACCGTTTCAAAACCAGCAGTCTCGGAGTGACAAGAGAAATGTGTGGATGTGTGATTGATTAATTTGACGCTGTCCTTTGCTTTTCATTTCCTGTTCTGAATGAGTAACAACAACTGCGAGGTGGGAAGGAAAGCATCTTGAAATCCTCCTGACAGAATAATCAGGCAGCAAAAAAGAAAGAGAAGGGGATAATCTATTGGTAGAGCTTCTTTTCTGCAAACACCATGGAAGAAATAATAATAATAATAATAATAATAATAATAATAATAATAATAATAATAATTCAGACAGACAAGCACCTGCCATACAACACCCCAGACTTAACCATTGTTGATAAGAAAGACAAAAATGTTTGGATAGTGGACATTGCAATACCTGGAGACAGCAGAACAGAAGAGAAAGAACTGGAGAAAATCACAAAATAGAAGGACCTACAAATAGAAATAGAACAACCATGGCAAAAAAAAAAAAAAAGCAAAGTTAGTATCAATAGTAATAGGAGCCAAACATCTGGAGAACCACTTGAAGACCATCGGCATTGACAAAATCACCATTGGTCCCTTGCAAAAGGCAGCTTTACTTGGAACAGCTTCCATCCTGTGATGATGCCTTGAACACCATCAAACAACATCTGCCTATCCCAGGTCCTTGGAAAGGACTCGATAGGTGGACAAAAATGCCAAATCCAGTCTGAACATCTGGCTGACTATGCCACCAACCCTAATAATAATTTAGGCTTATATAGCTATCCATCTCGCAAAGCAATTCTAGGTGGTTACCAGAATTAAGTCATCAACATAATAATACTGCAGCAAGATTATGACATGCACAGAAGTAGAAAGGTTCAGCGTTGCCCGCAACGGAGGAACGGTTGGTGCAGATGACGGAATTTGTAGAGATGGCCAGATTGACTCCCTTGATCAGAGAAAGGACAATATCTACATTTACTGCTGACTGGAAGCCGCTTACAGAATTTTTGTGTGAAACGGAAAAAAATGAACTTACGATTTATGGTTTTGATGATTATAAAAAAAACAGATGATAGAAGAAAGAGTTTGTTTTTGTAACCGTAGAGGAAGAGGTAATTCTGCATTTGTACTTATAATTGTTGCAAAGAAAATCAGAAGCTCCTTTCTTCTATTTTTTTCTTTTGGTTTTTTCTTCGTTCTTTTTCTCCTTTTTCTCTTTTTTCACTTTATATTCATTCTTGTTAATTTTTATCTTCTATTTAAAATTTTAATAAAGTTATATAAAAAGACATCAATATAATAGCAAATAACCAAAACAATAAAGCACAAAGAACATAAAACAAGAACACGAAACATGAAATGGCAGCCCAGGGCAAACTTATCAGCAGGACATTAACACATTTCCCAAGCTCACCTAAATTGACACACAAAATTCAGACACTTTTCCATTTAGGCATCTTCTCTCTCCCTTCCTTCCTCCTGCCTCAATTTCTTAGGCATTGGCAGCATTTTACGTTATAAATCAATCTCTATCCAGACCTTGTCACATCACAGGGAGATATTCATTAGTCAATTCCATCAAAGGTTTGCCCAGTTCTGCAAAGCTGTCCGTGCAGATTTTGCAGAAGCTGCATTTCTTCTCCTGCAAAACTTTCATCCCGTGTTTGCATTTTTCATCCTCGGTCCAATCCATTTTCCTCTTCCTCTGATTTCCTCTATGCCTACCTGACATTACACTTGTAAGCCTTGTTATCACCTTTCCAAAACATGGAATTCTGAAATCATTCGGATGGACTTCGGTAGATGAGGCCATTGAAAAGAATCCAAATTTTCCTTCTGCTGTCCTATTAGCTGTAAGCTCCCCCTTCTTGTGGTATTCAATTCTGTAAATTAATTACTGCACTTTCTTTGACTTGTCTATAACAGATGGCAATGCTTGGTTGACCTTGACTTTGATGGGATTTCACCAGGAAACAGCAACTAGGAAGTTAGAAAAAAGTATTCCAAAAAAGGCGGTTGCAAATCTCCACATCACTGCTAAGAAGACTACAGGGTGGCGACCACGAAGTTAGGAATTCAACTTGAGTGGAAGCAGACTTGACTTGTAACCTTCAGCCCATCAGTTGGGCTGGTGAGTCATGGGGTATGAGAGAAGAAAGGAAGAAAAAAACTACTATTTTCTTCACACTAGCTATAATTGTATGCATTTCTCTCCTTCCAAACCTTTTTTTTACTCCTAAACTAAAAAGCAGAACTGGGCAGAATTTGATCTCCTGCATCCTTTTGTTACTTTTGAGGGAAGGGTGTAAAAACAGCAAGTGAGATCTTGCTTCATTTCAGGGTGAGGGAGAATCCTGACAGCATCCAGCTGGGGGAAATGGCATTTCGGAAGAGCCTTCTAACAATTTTCTGTTTGGATGGAAATAAATGGGGAGCAGAGAGGATGGCTGAACTTAGCGCACCTTAAAAGGAAGAGGCAAAAGAACAAGGGAACGAAGCAAATGATCAGCAGATCAGAAGCCATGTTCGTTGCTTGGGATCGGAAGAAATGGCTAAGCAACACAGAGCCAAAAAACAAACAGAGAAACTGTGAGAAGAACAGAGTGGAGGAAGAAGGAAGAAGGAAGAAGAAGAAGGCAGCAATACTTAGAAAGAAAGAACAATATACCGAGCTCTGCAGGAATAAAGATTTAGCAAGGAAGGGAGGATTAAAAAGAAGATGGTTTTGCTTTGCCTTCCAAGGAAATTATGCCAAACCTGGCAGATGCAAAGGGAAGAACAAGAGAGGGTGAATTTCATATATCTTCATATATCCCCAATTCTTTTGCTTTCACAGAAAGTCAGGATTAAAAAAATAAATAAATTCAAAGATGGGTAAATATATTGTAGTCTGAGATTCCCGCCCCTCCACCCCCCAGCCCTGCCTCCACCAAGTCCATTCTCAAAGAAATGTTGTGGTTGTATTTCTAAGCAGAATTAATCCCTCCTTTCCGCCGTGCCATCATAAAATTGGTCAACAGTGAAAATGAACAGAAGTGAAGCTCTCACTTGGGTCACTTGAGGAAGAGAGTTGTATTCTAAAAGCCCTTTTAGCAACTTCTCTTACAGCACAGGAGAGTGGAACCGCAATCTGCAACCAAGTTGCACCGAGCAGCATTTTCTGAAGCCAACCAAGTCACAAAACTCCAGTCTGCTCCCCCTCCATTCCTTTTTGTCTTTCCTTTCCTGCAAGCATTCTGTGTCTACTGAGCCCCTTGTCCCGCTCTGGCGTCTTCTGCTAAACCTTCCACCCTCGGTTCCCCAAGCAGTGGGCTGGTCTTCTGATATTCGCCGAGAAGAACAGAAGCAACTGTGGCATACAAGAGAAGGGGCAGAGGTGCTAATGTGGCAGGCATTGGATGCCTGCAGCTCAGCCCTGGCTTGAGAGAGCTGCTTGCCTGGTGAATTTTAACCCTTTCTGGTGATGCTTGAAAAGGGCTTCTCTGTCGGGGGCTTAGAGGAGGGCCTTGAAGGACAGTGGGAAGATCCATCACCAAGGCAACAATCAGACAAGCGTGGCTTAAGTGCGGGCCAAGAAGCAAAGTTAAGAACACGTCGCAGACAGGACCCTCCCTCTTTTACACCAAGATAAAGTGAGGGGGGAAGCACATTCAGGCTTGCAAGATTCTGTTACTATAGCTTTACAATAAAAGTAGTTTTAGACACATGTGGCATTCGTTTCTTAGTCTGACCTACCCTAGAGGGTCAGCATCCCTTCTTTCTTTTCTCCCCTGGCAGCTCCTTCCCTCACTTCATCCCCTCCAGTTTTGCTTTGTTTTCTCTCCCAGTTGGCCAGTTTTTCTCTGGGAGTTGTAGTATACCCATCCACAGATAACCAAGTGGGGGAAAAGCTCTTCTATCCCCAAATGTGAGTAGAAACGCCACTGATTTTATCCCTTGGCTTTTAAGCTTATTAGTAAAGCTGAAGTAAAGGGCCAGTGGGGAATTTTCAGCTTTGGCAATTACATTACATGTCATGGGTAATTTTTTTTTTAATCGGCTCAAGGGAATGACAGGAAGCACAACAACTCCAGCATTGCCAGTCATCTTGGAACGTCAATGCTGATCGATAGCCGCCGTTGGCACAGGGCAGAGGCCAGCCTCCGACACACGGTCCTCACAGATACACCCACGAGGGCCCAAAGAGTGATTCGAGAAGTCCAGAGACTTCTGCCTTTCCGAGCAGGAGCTGCATTGCTACTCTCTTTTCTCCCGGTGCCAAGAAGCAAAGCTTTTTCGGTGCAAAACGTTCCCCAAGTGTAGAGCCCTTGTACTGTGGATGCTTAACTTATTGTTTTATTGTCTATCTGTAAACTGTTAAGAGGTGCTTAATTGCGATAGGGCATTATCATATATAATATAATATAATATAATATAATATAATATAATATAATATAATATAATATAATATGGTATGGTATGGTATGGACACGACTTAACGACTGAACAACAAATGGTATGGTATGGTATGGTATAGTGTGGTATAGTGTAGTATAGTGCAATATAATATAATATAATATAATATAATATAATATAATATAATATAATATAATATAATATGGTATGGTATGGTATGGTATGGTATGGTATGGTATAGTGTAGTATAGTGCAATATAATATAATATAATATAATATAATATAATATAATATAATATAATATAATATAATATAATATAATATAATATAATAATATATCAGGGAGAAGTTTCTGTTAACGTTTTCTTCCTTCTGGGTCACTTTGTTACAAATCAGATAAGTTTTTTTTTTTAAATGTAGGGGAGCACAGAAAAATCACCCCCCCATGCCCCCCCACCCCCGCCCCCACTAAATCCACGCTGCAGATGTGCTTTAATTGACACTTTGCTACCTCTGTCCACTTCTCATGCCCAGAAAGGGTCTGCAGGGCCCGTGCCCTCCTAATTCCTTTGAAACGGAATTAGCAGCAGCGGGGGCCCTCCCATGGCTGCATCAAAAGCCCCCTTTGGGCTTGCAACGTGCTGAAGAGAGACATTTCTAGGGAAAAAAAAAGTCAGAGACCGAGTTTCTGCCACCCACGCATCGGATCACACGCCGCAGCTTTGTTCAGCCTGTTTGGAGATCAGCAATTCCACGGCCGGCTGTGGGACTGGCACTCACCCTCTGGGCGGAGGCTTCTCGCCCAGCCGGCCTGGGGATTCTGATGCCCTGGAGGCCGGGCGCAAGGCAAGCAAAGCGTTGGAACGGAACAGAACTTCTTCCAATTAGCCATCTCGGCAGGAGAAGACGGCCGTTTCCCTAGGAGTCTCCCACAGCTGGGGCACCCCTGAGATCCTTTATTTATTAAGTTCCTTTTCTGCAAGACAATGACTTACAAGGTTATGGCACAAAAGCAGGCTCAACCCTCCTTGTGGAAGGAGAGCTTCTGCCTGTTCAGGTGGTTGGGCTCAACTCTCCGTTTCCCTTCAGTGCCAGAAGCCTTTGGAAAGGTCACAGGCGAGACACGGAGGCAACAGCACCCTCCCTCGTTGTCTCCAAAATTTGGCGCTCAGAGATAGAGTGCTTCTGCATAGGGAGGCTCCATCAAGTCACTCCTTTGAAGGACTGCCACGCACTCTATCCTGGGCTGCTTTTGAAGAACATCGGAACACCGTAGCAAACATCAGGAGCAGAAACATTTTTCTGACCTTCACTCTGTGGCCCGGACTGTCTGCCCGTTATGTCGGATTCACACATATGCCTAGGCCAATTCAAAGTGCTTGTTTTTACCAATAAAGCTAGTTTGGAGCCGAGTCCTTTGAGAGACCATCTGCTCTCCAATGATCCTGCTTGTTATTTCTTCTGAGGTCCCATTACGAAGAGAGACCAGCTGGATGGGAATGTTTATTTATTTTATTATTTCACCTCATTTCATTTTAATATCTTTATTTATTAGAGCTTAGCCTGCCTTTTGTTCAGGAGCATTTAGGTTGGGCTGAGAAGACAGTGCTTGGCCCAAGGGAACGTCTTTGGCTAAAGACAGGCTCGGTTTCCTCGATGCCAGTCCAAGCTTTTAACTATATGGCGCTGGCTTTCGTGTTTTTCTGTTGTGATTCAACGCTCCCTTCTTCTCCAGAAACTAAAAGATGTCATGAAGAATTCATCCCAGACCTGCCCTATCTTCTTTACAACTCTGCAAGCTAGATTAGGCTGAACAACGGGGAAGAGCCCGTGGCCACCCAGGCAGGGCTGAATGTGGGATGTGAACATGAACACCAACCATTTAACCCAATTTCCTTTCTTAAACAGACTTCGGCGAAACACCTCGCAGGATCAAGAACCTATTTGCTTCAGGATTCAGCCATTCCTTGTTTTTTTCTAGAAGTCGAAGTCGCCCACCAAATTAATTAATGAACTAAATATCTCAAGAAGGCAACCCTTTAAAAATGTTATTTGCCCTTCTTTTTTTAACTTGGGGAAAACACATTTGAAAAAAAACCCAAACCTTTCCTCCGTCATCAAGTAAAGATGACAGAATTTTCTTTATTCGTCATGTACGAGAAGGCATATCCTCATAATCCATGCATCAGAAGTCAAACACCAGACAAAATGTCCTCTGCAATATCAGATCAAAAGCGGACCACAAATCTACTTATTGCTGTCTGGATGGAACATATCACAGCTTTATCAGACGAACCTCTTTATTATCTCATGTACCTTCTTCTGACGACTACAGATGCTTATTTCAGTCATAACTCACAGCCATAAAAAAAGAGGAAATAACATTTCTATCTGTTCATGACATTTCCCTGCTTAGTCGCCTTTAGACTGCCTCAGCTCACCCTAGACGAGCAGGAGAGTCAACCTCATAGCGAGGGACTCAACAGTAATTCTACAGAGCCTTCTGCATTCTCTAGGGAAATATACCTGAATAAACGAAAGGCCGGAAGCATTCCTCTAAGTCTTCCAAAAGAAATAGGGTTTCTGCTCTTTCAGGGTCAATTGCACGGTGGACAATCAAATTGAAAAGATAGAAAGCAGACACTTACCGATGTATACAAGTAACCTTCACTGTTCATGGCTAAGTACAGTTTTGTCTGAACACCTTGGATAGCCACCACTCGCAAACCCACCGGTATGAGGTTAAACAAAGCTAGGAGGAAAAGGAAAACAGAAAGTTAGCCCCTTGGTCTGGTTTGCAGAAACAAAATCAGATTTTCCCATAAATGCCAGCTGGCAAATCTGTAATGCTGGTGTAAGAAAAAAGAAAAAGGATTTTTTTGGGGGTGGGGTGGGAGGGTGCAGAGTTCACATAACCTTTTTAAAAAACTGAACAAACCCAAGCAAATAACCTGATTGGGAATGCAACAAGAATCTTTCTGGATCAAGTTGACTATTTAATAAGTCCTGTATTCCTTGAGTAACTGGCTCCCTCCCAGGATATTTTGGACTACAACTCCCAAAGTCCTCACCCGATGCTCTCAGGAGTCCACAAAGAAGGTTTGTAGCAGATAGTCTTCCATTTGAAGGCATTGCCAGGTCGAAGAGGGTTTCTTTTGTCCCCAACCCCATTTAAAGACTTCACAACTCCATCCACCCCAAGCTATCAGCAGAACAGAGGCTGAAGTTGCCCACCCAATGCCAGCACTTGCACAACAGACTGAGCAAAGAGGGCCATCCTCTTCTCCACTACGTGGAAATACATTCTTTTTCTGTATTGTCGAAGGCTTTCATGGCTGGAATACGATGGCTGGTGTGGGTCTTCCGGGCTGTGTGGCCGTGTTCTGGAGGTTTTGTTTCCTAACGTTTCGCCAGCATCTGTGACTGGCATCTTCAGAGGGCAGGAGCACAGACAGGAGCAGTTCTCTCTGTGCCCAGGATGATGTGACCCTGTTGTGGGTATTTATAGAGATCAGCGAGGGTGCCTGAAGGGGGTGGGGGGGTGGGGGTTGGGGGGGTTGGGTTAATGAGTGGCTGCTTGTTTTGGTGTCAACTTATGTGTGTATCTTCCTGGGGGTTAGGCAGGGTTTTTTCTATTGAGTTGTTAACGAGTGGCTCCTGCCCTCTGAAGATGCTGGTCGCAGATGCTGGCGAAACGTTAGGAAACAAAACTTCCAGAACACGGCCACACAGCCCAGAAGACCCACACCAGCCATTCTTTTTCTCTTTAAATTAATTATCCCAAGTTCAGAGAGTTGCCCCAGAAGGATAGAACAGGGGCAGTGCAATCATTCCCACTTTTGCAACATCAGAAAAGGGAAATCTAAACCAACACAGCAAGGTTCTTTAAGAAATTCAAAGCAGATATTCCACAGTATGTATTCAGAGTGGCCCTTCTGCAAAGAGCCCACGGCCAATTCATTTCCAGGCACGCTGCAGCCCCCCAACAAACCACTCCGTCCTGCAAAATTCCTTGCAACAATGCGAGCATTTCAACAACATTTCACATTCATTCCAGGTTTGTGGAGGTTGTGTTGGCTGCTAAAGCTTATGTAACATCAAGACGTATTATTCAGCAGCTGCCAAAATACATAAGCTGGAATGATGCTGTCGAACTTTCAAGAGAAGCTAGATAAAGATAAATAATTTGCAGGAGAAATTCTTCCAATGTCAAAGCAGAGTAGCTAGAATTAGGTATTGTGGAAGTTGTATTTTATGGTGTACGGCTTCCCATCCATCAGTACGGTCTATGCCTGGGTTGGACAACCTTTGATATAGGAGATAGCAAATTTGCGGTGAGTGGGGACATGCTACAAAGTGGGTTCGGCCACATCAAACTCAAGGACTAAGACTGGATTTTCTGCATTTTCCCCAAGATTTTTGGAGGTATTTTTAATTTTTTGTGTGTGTAGGCTTTTAAAATTGTGTTCAATCCTATTTTAAGACTTAGGCTCCAGTTGCTGCATGTTTCCTGCCTCAAAATGTTAGGAATTATTCCACAAACTTTTGAATGGTTTCTAGATCTACAACAAGAGATGGACAGATGGATTGTAGGCCGATTTGAGGTTCCAAGTTGCCCTTTGACAGCAATAGCTCTTCAACCTTTCAGATGGAGATTTTCCCTCATCCTTCCTACAGAGTTGGGAACTGAAGGTGGGACCTTCAGCATAGAATCAGATGTTCTCTGTCACTGAGTGCTCTGAGAATCCTTAGAGGTAGCAGAGAAGGCATTTACACAAACTCCATACAAATCTGGCTGCTGTTTACTTCTATGGGAACATGCAACACCCAATAGAAGCTGAAGATGTTCTCCTAATCATGGTTGGGGATACAGGCTGACAGGGTAACTTCCTTTGGGCCCTCTCTTTATTCTCCTGTCATATGGACTGGAGAACAGAAGAGACAGAAAACATCTGAAAGATTTTCTGCAGAAGAAATGGCCCTTGTCTCTCTTCTGAATTTTAGAACCTGGGGAGCAGACAATTCTGTTTCAAGAAGTTTATTATGAAGGTGAGAATTATACACTCATCTTCTTGAAACTGTAAATGAGGGTTTGCATTTGAGGGGAAGATTGAAATAGTTTCATAATTTGTGCACCACCACACTCAAGAGGCCATTTCCCCCCAATTCATACACGTCATATTGACTGGAGTGTACTGATGCTTCATTGCACACTGTAACACTGGGGAAGGGGAAGGGAGACAAATGGAACTGAAGATCAAGATTTATGGAAACAAAATGGCCACTAGGATTAATTGCTACCACCACCACCACTTAAGGTGGGAGCATTTAGTTCTCATTATTCTGAAACGACAGTAGCAATATGGCTTTACGCCAGGCAAAACTGGATGGGAAAAGAACCTTTCCTGATCAGACAATAAAAACCCCATCCAAAAGAAATGGATGATGAATTCATTCATATATCCACGGAGATAACATTTGGGCAAGTTTTGCAGAAAACATAAATACCTCTGCCGGTTTATCTAGCGTCTAAGTGTTTCTCTTCTGCAGGTTCAACAGCAAACACAAACATAGCGATTAAGTCAACTGCAAATAACCCTGGCTTCCAAAAAGCTATGCATATGGACTAGCAGTGTGCAAACCAACCAGATAGACTCTTTAATTTCTAACAATATACCCACTATAGGTGGTCTCTTCTTCCTTGGTTCCATCGATGGTTCCATCTGCTTGCAACTGCAAATGATATCCTTGCCGGCTGTAAAGTTTGGTTACAATGCCTTTCAGCTGTGGTTCTGTAAGAAAACAAACAAGCAGAAAAGTTTAGAATTCTGAATGTGATGCTGTATTCGTGTCGGGTTCAAGCAGGCAAAACGGTTTGTCTAGTTTTTCAAGAGGAAAGAGAGAGGATGAGAAACTTTCCTACGATTTGAGATACCGAGGGAGGAAGATTAAATCAGCACCTCGGACAGCAACTGATCCGCAGGGTATGAAGCAATGCGGAAGACATTAAATCCTGAACAACTTGGCCAGAGGATCAAAATTCCAACAACGTGTTACATGGCTGAAGGAGCAAGATTGGATTTCTATTAAGATTAGAAAAGCATCAGCTAGAAGGAAACTTAATTTTTTAATGAGCTGAGATTCATTAAGAGAGGAACAGGGAAACGCTTGCTAAAATGGTTGCTAGATGATTGCATGTGGCGTGTCCGCCTATGAACGTGTGACAGCATAACCAGGTGCTTGTTTGAGGCTTAGAACATTGTATGAATCTAACCATTCTGGTCAATAAACCTTTATTTATGGAGCAGCACAGGCTGTGAACCCAGCCAATTGTGGCCCAAGCAACACAATCTTAAGGCCCACCATGATGTTAGTGTTCTGCATGAATATGACCTCTGAACCTGAAAAAGAGATTAACACATGCCTGAAATCCTACAAAGGTTGATGGTACCAGTCCAAGGTTGGTCATGTCCAAAAACCCGAGGGTAGTGACCTTAAAGAATAAAAAACTTAGGATTGCCCACAAAATGTGATTGTTACTACTGGTCAGGAAACACGCTAATTTTTTTTTTTTCTGGCTGTTGACCACATTCATCCCAGAGTCTCAACATTTGCAGGCAACCTTCCCCAAGCTGGGGACATTTACCCATACTCCAATATTTGACATCCTGCATGGTCCTCCTAACATGGAAACCAATTAATGGCAGCCTTTTGACGCAATCAGCTGCACTTAGCACACTGTAGGTGTTAATCCCGCTGGAACCAAACATCTGAAGTTAAGACAGGGGTCCTCATTGGAACCAAATAGATAGGAATACCCCTAGGATCTTGAAGGACTGAACGTGAACTTAGACCCTCCCTTGTATATAACATCAAAGAAAATCTCCGTCCAGGAAATACCACCAAGATTTGCCTCCTAGTTAGCTTGATATAAGGATCTGTCTTAGATAAAAAATCAGGCCCAGTTTAGCACTAACCAACTCCAGTAAAAAGAAATAGCAGGTTCTATTCTCAAACCACAGACAATAACCTTTTCCATGTCACCTAAGCAAGATCTGAATATACACATCCTGCTGTCCTTAAACAATCCTGCTGTGTTAACAGTAATGCTGCATAGTGACCAAGTGATCCTGTTAATCTGATTTCCACCCCACAATACAACTTAGTTTAGGTGTACATTTAAGGAAGGGAGCAGGGTTAAAACACAAATATCTATAATAGAGTGTGAGTCCCCGGTTACAAGGGGCTTCTGGAAACCATAGGAGACCTCCCCGCCGAGACTCCCAAAAGCTGTTTCACATGAGCAGATAATAAAATACATACCAGGAGTGTAACTATATTTAATCTATTTCATTGTAATCCACTTAAAAAGGCAACTAATCCTGTTCTTCACCTGGGGTCAGGTCCTACCTTTCCAAGCATGGCGGTTCAGTAGGAAAAAGTGGTGTATCCCTTAGTAGGTGGCAAACAGGCTTTTGAAAACACTTGCATTACGTAGCTGTTCTCCTTAGAGGGCTGCTAAGTAGCAGCTCCTGGATGAGCGTTCCCTGGACAGCAAATTTTGTTGCTGCGTAACAATTGAAATAGCCTGTAGTTGCCATCAAATCTGGAACTCACTCTTCTGTGCATCCAGGCTGATGGGGGTCAAGCCTAAAGGAAGCGCACATTTCTGTTTCCTTGTACTGTTTCTCTTTTCAAACCCCTTCCCAAGTCTGTTTATTTTATGTTTAAGCGTCTGTCGACAATGGTTTGGTTGGCAGGCCGCTCATGGACAGGTGAGGTGTGTGTATAAGTCTGTGTATGACTGAATCCAGCACAGGGTTTGGTGGATTTTTGGCAAATCTGGAATTGCAAATCCTTTAATAGGCAAAACAAACCCAAGCCAACATTTCTCAGAAGACATTTCTTTCCTCCCATGGAAATGTCAGAAATGTTTATTTTGGACTGCCCCTTCTTTAGAAAAAGAAGGCTAATTTACAGGTAAATGCTTGCACACACAAACCTGCTCCCCCTGTTTCTCTAGCTTTTATATTTTAATCATGCAGTAGGGTTGGGCAAGGGACAGAAAGGTTTTGCTATTGTTAAAAACACAGAATGGCAAAATCCTGGCTGATCCTCTGCAAAATTCTAGTGATCTCTGGTGAATCACATTATTTCCACCCCAGATATAAAAGCAAGGCTTTTTTTTCTTTTTGTTTTAGAAGCTCCCCCTCCCCTCAAAAGAAATTACTTTGTGAGCAACAGAAGACAGAAGGAGGAGGCTGAGAATCAGAAAGAACACTATATATTTCTTTTGTTTTTATTTTAATCCCACCAACTGAGGGGGTTGAAGTTCCCCAGGTTATACTTGTCTGCTTGTCTTTAAATCCTGCATATTTGAAATGCGATGCAAAATACGGAGCCTTTCATTGGATTCTGAATAGGAAAGAGGGTGAAACTTGTGTAGAGTTGTGGATACAGGACGCTTGTCAATGTTGCTCTAAGTATGACATTTGTGGAAATGGATATATGGAAGTTTAATGCCAGCACCACCATTGACACCCAGTACAAGGCACAATTACATCATCTGTGTTGTGAAATCATCACACAAATGACACAATGAAACATGTGATGTCATTCCCCTCCTGTGAAACGGGGAGGTTAAGGTACCTTTGGGGCTCCTACATGAGATATAACACTAACGCTGACCTCCTGGTTGTTTGTTCCGGGTGTCCTGCACACAAAGGTTCACTGTTCCTGCACATGGGTTCCATGGATCATCTCATCCACTGACTGGACTCATTTCTCACTTGTCTGAGTCTTCTCCAAAGCCCTCAACATGACCAGCTGCCCCCATTTCTTACAATGGCCCCATGACACAAACCAACCATGGGGCTTCCTGTGGCTTCTGCAAGAGATCTCACCAAGGGTGGCACACAGATCTCTTTTAGACATCCTCCATTGGTATGGCTATGGGACTGTCACCTCCTCAGTGCATCCGACGCTGCAACTGTAACTTACAAAGATGCCCCTGCTTGATTTGGGGGAAGGGGCGCCACTGAGAAAGGAAACCCAGGTACGACCTGTGTCCAGTCTTTTGCACTTCCAGACCCAGAGAAGAATGGGAGTAGTCTCATCATCTCCCCAGCCCAGATAAATTGGATGACAGCTCCCATAACCAGCTGAGTGGTCCAGACAAACAAATGGCCCAGCTTTCCTCACAATTTGGGTCACTTTCGGGGGAGAGAAGAAACTGAGACACCAAGTAACTGCCATTCACTGAGTCCAAGAAAAGCCCCATGTAGCCCAGGACGCTGCACCTGAAGGAGAACTCTGCTAAGTCGCCTGTGATTCACACCCTAAAACGCACTGCTTCTGCAACACGCAGGCATCTTGGCTGGCTCCAACCTTCTTCAACCTCTGGCTTCTCCGCCAGAGAGGTCATCTGGAGATGTCCCTGAAGGTTTCCGCCTCCTCTCTTGCTCCTGCAGCTCAGGACGGACCTCATCCTTGCCTCCTTCACCACTGAAAGCAAGAGGTCACCTGGCCGCAGAGCCTTGGACCCGAGGGACCGCTGGCCCAGCGTTCTCCAGCAGCTAGGTTCCTAAGACCCCCGGGGGAGCTGCTTTCCCTCAAGCTACTCTAGCCTTCGACAATACACTACTCTTGTGGCTTTCTTGGCACGACCCCTCACCCCTCACCCCTCCGGCTGAATGCACCTTGTTCAAACGCAGCGAGTGAGCTCAGAGGAACTCGTCCCAGTGCATGGAGACTGCAGCACTTCCCGTGACAGCCACCTTGGCCAAAGCCTGGGGCAAGGGATGGCCCACCGTCCCTGGGTGGCGCCAGCCTCGCCGGCAGCAGGACCGGGGCCGCCTGGCAGCCAGCAGCTCCCCGCCGCCGCCGCCGCCGCCGCCTCTCGCCCCCGGGCTGGGGCGGGCGCAGCCTCACCTGGTTTCCTCCGGCGCCTCTTCTTGGAGCCGAAGAGCTTGACCCGCGAGAAGACGCTGAGCTTCTTCTTGTCGGCGCAGCTGGTCTTGGACTTGCTGGGGCTGTTGACACATTTGCAGGCGTTGGACTTCTCCCGCTCCCTCGCTTGCCTCTTCTGGCGGATCAGGGAGCTGGCGATGGCTGCCGCCATAGCCGCCACCCTGGAGGGTCACTCGGCGGGGCTGCGCGGGCTGCCTGCGGGGGAGGCCCCCAGCATGCTGCTCTCGCCGCCCCTCGGGATCAAGAAGAGGGGGCGGCGGGACGGCGGGCTAGGCCGTCTCCCCGCTCCCGGTGCCCGCCGAGGACGGTGGCGGCGGGCGGGCGGGCGGGCGGGCGCCCTTGGGCGGCGGGCGGCGGGAGGGACGGGTCCCTCTCCCCGAAGGCGGCGCCGCCGCGCCCCGGTCGCTGCGACGCGGGCGCGAAGGAGACGCTCCCACAACTCGCCCCGGCACCGCCAAGTTCCGTTGCCTTCAGCGCCGACGGGGCGGGAAAGCCAACAGGTCCCCGGACGGCTCCGAAGGCGCTCGGGCGCCCTGGCGCAGCATTGGCGCTCCGCGGCGGCGGCGCCTGCCCCGGCTGAGTTCGCGCTGCCTTCTCCCCCTCTCCGTCCGTCCGTCGACGAGCAGGCAACCTGTTAGGACCCCGCGGCCCGGGGAAGGGGGTCCGGGTGGGCTCCGGACGGGCGCCCTTCCGTGCCTCCTCCGGAGAGCGGCCCTCAGGAGGCTCGTCGCACCCCGGCCGCCTGGGTCCTGCTCAGCGGGGCAGCTTCCGCCGCAGCATTTCCCGAGGTCCCCGGACGGAGCGAGGCTTTGGCGTCTTTTGGATGGCGAGCGCGCGCTCTGCACCGGGGGGGGGGGGGGGGGAGGCGGAGGAGGAGGCGGCGCCAGGCGGGCAGGCGGGATTTTCCTTCGGCGGCAGCAGCAGCAGCAGCAGCAGCAACAGCAGGCTCGAGCGACGGAGGCTGCGCTCTCCGCCAGGCGCTGCGCTGCGCTGCGCGGCGCGGCGAGGGGGAGGAGAGGAGAGGAGAGGAGAGGAGGAGGCGACGCGGCACAAGCCCCGGGCGGCTCTGCTCCCTCCCCCCCCCCCCCCGGTATGAATGCAGAAGCTGGGCTCGGTGCGCAGGGGGGAAGAAGGAGGAGGAGGAGGAGGAGGAGATGCTCTCTCCCGGGGAAGCAGAGGCGCGACCAGGAGGCGGAAAAGGGGAGGGGCCCCGAACTGGGGCAAAAGAAGGCAGACTCTCGCAGACCGAGACAGACGCCCACATCAACGTGGCTTGCCTAGGAAGGCTTCGGAAGCTCCAGGGGTGACGAGGTGATCCCTGGGTCGTGAGAAGCCGCAGGCGAACGCGGGTGAGGGAGAGAGAGAATGAGAGAGAGCGAGAGGCGGAACAAGAGCGAGATGAGGAGGAGCGCCTGGCCGCCCCGGTGTGGCTGGAAAAGCCCCGGAGCAGGAGGGGGTCTGGAGAGCTTCTTCCGACCGCGCTGGAAAGAAGGAGAGAAAAACCGCGGAAGAAAAGCGGATGGGAAAGTTGCTGAAACGGCCCTGGGCGCCTGGGCTCGGCCTCCCCAGCCACGCAGCGAGCCGAAAGCAGATCCCCGCCCCGAAGAGAAGGGGGACATCTGCTTTCCCGTGCTGCGATCTTTGAGGAAACCCGATCAGCAAGCCCCTTGGGACCAGAGTCCCACTCCTCCCGTCCTGCTTGGTCCCTGCAAATGTCTTCCTTTCCCCGGCCAAGGAGCATGGGGGCTCATGCTGCCTTTGAAGAGTGTGGCTCCCATCAGCCAAAACCCACAGTCAGCGACAGTGTTTTTGGTGGCCAACAGCAACATTCCCTGTTGGGCTTGCAACCAATCTTCCAAGGTTCCCCAACCGCCAGTGAGTCCTGATCCTCATCGCCATCCACGTTAGGGTATTAACACAGCCATGCGATTATTATGCACACTCTCTCACAAGTGACCCATCCTGGTTTTGGCACATCGCCTCCTGCAGGACCTTGCAGCTGCAAGGGGTGACTGACTACCTCTAGAGGCGAGGGGCATTCAAAGCTGTCCTAGACCAGGGTTTCTCAACTTAGCCACTTTAAGATCTGTGGACTTCAACTCCCAGAATTCCCCAGCCAGCATGGGGGGCCAAGGTTGAGAAACACCATCCTAGACCGTCCTCTGCCAATGTAGAAAACCCACTGCTAGTGCACCAGCGTTAACTGTCCATCCATCTTCTCTTTTCCCTGAGAAGGAAACATTGGTATGAATGAGAGCCCACCTTTTTCTAAGACAGCCTGTTCCACCACCCACTCACTTCTATGATCAGAAAGGTCTTCCTAATGTTTAGCCTACATCACTTGTTTTGTCATGTCATGCCTTCCAAAGCCATGGGGAGTCATACCCAACAATGACAGTCCTACAGTCCAATTGTCTGCTCAAGGCAGGAATCCAAATCACAGCATCTCCAACAGAAGATCGTCCAACATCAGCTCTAATACATCCAGCAAAGGGAGCCCAATTATTTTGGGTCCCGCATTCTGAGATGGTTGAGAAGGAGCTAATACATATGTTGGTTTCTGGGTATGGGTAAATTTCAACCTTAATTCAGCTGGCTGGGCTCACCACAGCAGATGAGAATTCAGCAGCACCCTGATGTAGGACTTGTGCCTCTGCAGATGTCGCCATCTGCCTCCATCTTGCAAGAACACAGTGATGAGGAATGCAACATAAGGTCTACCTCTGCTCTAGAACAACAAAGACTCAGTTTGGGCAGTGGTCTAGACCGTCGATTTGGCTGGCCGGTGAAATGTAAGGAAATCTGCTGTCTAGAACACGGTCACTAAACCCTGAAGCCCAACACTGGCCAACAGATACCAGCCATGAAAGCCCTCACCAAAGACCCAGTTTGCTCTTTTGTCTGACAGCCCTTCACATATTCGAAGATGGCAACCCAACCAGCTATTACTCACTTAGTTAATGCACCTTCCGTCCTTCTGGTTCCTTTCTAAAATAGGTCTATGCTATAAGAGAGGCATGTCCAAAGTCGAACATAACTAGGATTTTTCTTACAATCTGATCATTATGCTAGCTATGCAACCTAAAATCACATTATACTTCCATTTATGCAACCTAGGGTTATGCAACCACACCATTGATTCATCACTATTGGTACATGCATTTAACTTGTGGCCTACAACCCCCTCAGTCTGTTTCACCTGCACTGCTCACTGGATCCACCTCCTTGAGAGTATTTCTCCAACCTCAATGAAGAATAACACCAACAGACAGCAGGAAATGCTTAAATGGCACCCAAAGCTGTCAATTTCATGATGCAATGAAACACCAAACAAAATCTTACCCCTGCTAAGAATTAAGCCTGCAATTATTTTAAGCCAATGGAGGAAGGAATAGAATGCTGTTAAAAAAAAACCTCTTAACAAATTTGCTGAATTCTGGGCCTGGAACTATGGAAAGGAAACCTTCCTGCAGATTTGGAATGGGATAAAAAGCAGGTTGATTCCCATCCAGCATTCTCAAGCTGTGGCCCAGAGGAGACTGTTGGAGAGCAGACATTTCAGAGAGCTTTGAAAGAGAGGTCTTCTGTTCCTCCCCATTCTGTTCTTGTTGGAAAGAGAGAAACAGCATCCAAGTAGGAATGAAGCTGTTCCAAAGCCAGATCTGCCTGCCCAAATAGTGCTTCTTGTTGGAAACTGTTTGGAAAACAAGATTGTCAGTAAGATGGGAAATTTGGTTTGACATCCAGCAGAAACATTCCAGTCTGGGATTTAGGAACATGAAAGTCCCTCTTTCCAGTTGCGCTTCATGACTGGCTAGTTAAGAGTCACGTTCCAGAGTTAAACCATGGTTCAGAAAGAGATGCCTGGGTGTTCACAATGCGCAGAGTCAAGGTTCTATTTTGAAAAGGACTTGCTGAGGCCAACATCTGGGGACCCCTGGTGCAGTGGAACAGATCAGAGTTTCAAGTCAACATCCCGGCTCTCTATCTTTGCTCAGTAAAGAGTTCGTTGTGTTCCCTTGGACAGCCACAAAACAGGCAGTCCCCAGTTTAAGAACGAGTTCCGTTCCCAAGATCTGTCCTTAAGTCGAATTCATATGTAAGCTGGAACAGAATTATTGTATTGTATGATTTAGATCCGTGTCCCTCCTGGTTAGTTAAATCTACCAAGGAGGTGACCTTAGGGTGGGTCCTGGCGATGGTTAATTCATCCTTGCAGGAGGGGGTGTTCCGGAAGCCTTTCAAAGAGGCTTTGGTCCGCCCACTCCTCAAGAAGCCGTCGCTAGACCCCACCTTCTGGACAACTTTTGTCCAGTCTCCCACCTCCCCTTTTTAGGGAAGGTGGTAGAAAAGGTGGTCGCGCGGCAGCTTCAGAGGATCCTGGAGGAAACGGATTATCTGGACCCCTATCAGTCAGGATTCAGGCCCGGTTATGGGACAGAAACAGCATTGGTCGCACTTCTAGATGATCTCTGGTGAGAGCGGGATGGGGGGAGTGCATCCATCCTTGCTCTTCTTGACCTCTCGGCGGTGTTCGATACCATCGACCATGGTATCCTTTTGGGTCGGCTGCGGGAGTTGGGGTTGGGTGGCACAATGTTGTGCTGGTTCAGCTCCTTTCTCCAAGGCCGAACCCAATCGGTGTTGATAGGGAGCGAGAGGTCCAGCCCCCGGCCCCTACTTTGTGGGGCGCCACAGGGGTCAGTGCTTTCACCGCTCCTATTTAATATCTACATGAAACCGCTGGGTGAGATCATCCGGCACCATGGGGTGAGGTATCATCAGTATGCTGATGATACCCAACTATACATCTCCATCCCAGGTGCCCTAAGTGATGCTGTGACTGCCCTCTCGCGGTGCCTGGAGGCTGTGGGGGCCTGGATGGGGGACAACAGGCTTCAGCTGAACCCTGGTAAGACGGAGTGGCTGTGGATACGGGGAGCCTCAAGATCTAGGACCTTGTCATCGTTGGTTCTTGATGGGGTTGCACTACCCCAGACAGACCCGGTGCGTAATCTGGGGGTTCTCCTGGACTCACGACTCCTGCTCGAAGAGCAGGTGGCAGTCGTGGCTAGGAGGGCCTTTGCACGACTCCGTGTGGTGCGCCAGTTACGCCCCTTCCTGGATGAGGGGGACCTCCGCACGGTCACTCATGCCCTGGTCACCTCTGGGTTGGACTACTGTAATGCGCTCTACATGGGGCTACCCTTGAAGAGTATCCGGAAGCTACAGCTGGTGCAGAATGCGGCGGCGCGGACAGTTCTTAATGCCCCTAGGAGGGCACATATAACACCGCTGTTGCGCGAGCTGCATTGGTTACCGGTTTGTTTCCGGGTCCAATTCAAGGTGTTGGTTATTACCTTTAAAGCCCTTTATGGCACAGGACCAGGTTATCTGAGGAACTGCCCTGCCCTGGTCACTTCACCCCGTCCCACTCGGTCCAGCAGAAGGGGCAGGTTGCACATCCCACCAGTCAGGGAATTTTGATTGGTGGGGTCGAGGCAGAGAGCCTTTTCTGCTGTAGCGCCCGCCCTATGGAACATCCTGCCTCCTGAGGTCCGGTGTGCCCCTCCCTCATGGCCTTCAGGAAAGGGATCAAATCCTGGCTCTGCCAGAAGGCCTGGGGGCCGGAGGGGGGCCCGCAGCTGTGGAGATGGCTGGTGGGATGATGGGTTGTCTCCCTCCCCCAGCATCTTACAGGTTTTTTAGGGCCATAAACCAGAGGAGGTTTTTTAGGGTTTTTTAATATGTTTTTAATTATTTATAGTTTTTAGCCATCTCGGTGAGAGCTGTGTTTTTATTGTGAGCTGCCCAGAGTCACCCGTTGGGGGAGATGGGCGGCATACAAGTTGAATAAATAAATAAATAAATAAGTAAGTAAGTAAGTAAGTAAGTAAGTAAGTAGTATTGTGTAACAGACTCAAACCATTGTGTATTTAACTTGATTTTTGCCGCAAGAAGTTCCGTTCTTAACTATGGGTCATCTGTAAACTGGGTGTTCTTAACCTGGGGACTACCTGCATACATATATTTTAGCTTAATCTATTTTGCAAGATCATTGTGAGGCCAAAGTATCAGCTAGTTCTCAAAGCCTGTAGATCAGTGGTTTGCATGGCAGTGTCAGCCCTTCAAGGTAGACCAGACTAGGAAACCAATGCCATGCAGGTCAGTATGACTTTTATTGTAAAGCTGAAGTAACAGAATCTTCTCCCTCCCTCCCTTTATCTTTGTGCAAACTAGGGAGGAGTTTGTCTGAGATGTTTACTCAAGTTACTTTTTTGGTCTGGACTCAGGCCGCTCTTATCTGAACATTGCCTCGGTGGCAGCTCTTCCTCCTGTCCTTCAAGGCCATCCCCTCTGCTCCCTCCCTCACCTTCACTTCAACAAAGGAGTTGAATGTTAAACAAAATGTACCAGGAAACATCTAAATCTGGAGAGGGACATCTGGCTTTAGGAAGACCCTTGAAACATGGTTTTGTTAGCTAGCTTGGGGACCCCATGATCGAGTGGAGCCTGCTAGATGGCTGTATGATGGTTCACGGAATGCACTCGCGGTACGTTTTGCCGCCATTTTGTTTTATTTGTTTTTTTTAATCCAAATTGGTTGGGGTTTTTTTTAGATTTTTTTATCCCAGATTTATTATTTTTATAAATAACTCAAGGCAGTGAGCATAACTAATATTCCTTCCTCCTCCAATTTTCCCACAACAACAACCCTGTGAGGTGAGTTGGGCTGAGAGAGAGAAACTGGCCCGAAGTCACCCAGCCAGCTTTTGTGCCTAAGGTGGGGCTAGAACTCAATGTCTCCTGGTTTCTAGCCTGAAGCCTTCACTACTAGACCCAACTGGCTTTTAATGGTTTTTTTATATACTTCTCATATACTTTTGGTTATTACTCCGTCCACCACCCAGTGTCACTATGTGAGATGGGCAGCTATACAAATGTGATTTAACAAACAAACAAACAAATAAATAAAGCAGGCATATGCTCTGGGCAAGAGCCCATGTTTCAGAAGCCCAAACTACAACTGGTTCGCTTCTTATTAGCAACATCCCCGGCCATCCTTACTACCTGGGTGAGTTGCCACATGTACCAGAATACAGTCCAAATTAGGCCTGGTTTTCCATAGTCCTCCGGGCTCCCATTCTAGACACGGGTGATCTGTTTCATTCCGTTACCACCCTATCCCATCCGATGCCACATGAGCGCCCACAGAAACCTCTCTTTCCTTTTGAACAGCCTCTCTGTCCCTCCCCCCAAAGCCTTCCAAGTTCACTTGGGTGCCACCTTCCTTCTCCTCTCAGGGACTTCAGAAAATACCAAGCTAGGTGGTGGTGTCATGATATTTTTGGCTCATCTCAAAGAGCCAGGCAGACCTGATTAGTAATTGCAGGAGGCGCCACAAGGTAATTCCAAGGATAAACTGGGAAGTTAAAAAAATACTCTCTCAAAAGAACACAGCTGGAAACCACTTCTATTCTGTTGCCCAGAAAACTACACAGCTGGGTCTGTATCTTTTTTGAACTTGACTTGAAGAAGAAGTCAGTGTTTCTCAACCTTGGGAATTTGAAGATGAATGGACTTGAATTCCCAGAATTCCCTAGCCACCATGGGGAATTCTGGGAGCTGAAGTCCACACATCTTCAAGTTCCAAGGTTTGAGAAACACGGATGTAGGCTGTGAATTTCTAGGAAGGTGACTGAATTCTAGGCCATAGTAAAGGTGGTCAGAAAAGTTAGCTGTGAACATAATACAAGCATGCTAGGCTTCTGCTGCAAGTAAGCATTCATCCAGGATATTTTGCATGCTAATGTTGTTTTCTTATTTTTTGGTCTACGACTGCAAATTCTTGAAGAATAAATAAATACACGACAGGGAGAACAAAACATCATTACCCATTGTACAACGTCATACAGGTCGGCCATCCTGCTTTTAGATTACTAGCATTTAACGTTCTCTGTAATGCTAGTTGACTATAACATGCTTGCTTTAATATCAGTCCCAAGGTTGATAAACACTGCTTAAAGTGGAAAGGTCAGGATGCAACCTGGCCCACTGTGTTCACAATACCAACAAGGATTTGCCTTGGTGCAGTGCAAATCCCAAGCTAATTTATTAGACATAAGCTCATGAAGTTAATCTTGAGCAAGTGTTTAGGCCTATCATCCTTTATATACTTGAATGGCAGCCACTCCAGTTGAATTCATGGGGCTCATTTATGTACAGAGATGCCTGGGGTTGTATGACTGCAGCATGTGGGTCCACTGGATGAACTCAAATTCTGTTACTCCTATCCTGGCTGGAGATGATAGAAGTAGGTCTTCAAACATGTCCACTTCAGGGTGGGTGGCACTCTTGCAACCTAGGTTCCTTGACTTTGTTGAATTTAACTCCCCCCCCTCCAAGGTAGGGGTCAAGGTCAGCCAACCTTTCCGGCTCTGTGAAAGCTGTTATTTCTCTCCAAAAAGTGGTGTGGTCAAGGGAACACATGACTCTTTGAGCTGACTTTTCCTATCATGATACCGCTATCCTATAACCCAGAACAAGACACCCCTGGCAGAATTTGGCTCCCAATACCAAGCTTTTTTCCTTTTTCCTATTAAATACTATTTATTTTGTAATGTGCATTACAAAAATATCAGCTGCTTGAGCACCACAGTTGGGCTGCAGCCTTCTGGTTTGATAACAGCTTTCCTTTTTAAATAAAGCACGGGATTTGAACAGGGGGAGGGAGGGAAAAATTGAGAAAATAACTGATTTGTCTGTAAATGTTACAATATTCCACTGGTTGTTCGTGATGACCCAGCATTATTTATTTTTTAAAAAAATATGGAGGGGGGGTTGGTACCCTTTTCATCCTAGGGCGTTGGTTCAGCCTGTAATTTGAGCATTTCACAAAGCCAGGTGGTTGCATTGTTGCAACGTTGCTATGGTTAAACCAGGATATTTGGCCAGGAAACATCGCTGCTACTTTGTATTTAACATTTAACAAAACCGAACAACAATAACAATAAACAAACCATAGTAGGACGTGACATTGTGGCAATGAGCTTTTACATCTAGAATTCTCACAAAAGTTTTCCATTCCAACCAGTCTGGGATCTTTTGGAGTGGGAAGGTGCAAAAGAATTCCAGCCCCAGCAACAGGGTCAGACTGTTGGCTTGAGCTGGCCCTTCCTTCACTTTTTGGAAAGCCTTCATTGCCATGGAAATCTCACAGGTCAGTGTGCAGCAATGTATTAAGGAACACAAGGGGTCTGCATTGTCAAAAACAAGGCACGTCGGTACATTGGGGAACAAATTTGCCATCTCACTAATGTACTCCAGCAGATGCTGGTTGATACTATTGTTGGTCGCATAATCAGTCAGATGTTTACACGGGATTTGGCATTATTATTATTATTATTATTATTATTATTATTATTATTATTATTATTATTGATGGAGCTTCTGGATCAAAATAGAAGGCGTAAAATATACCTTCCACCCAAAGAACTAAACAGACTGAGAGAAACGTCAATCTTGTGCTCTCCTTCCATTTTCAGATGCAACGAAGCCTGCCCAGCTCCTTCCCCTAAGTTTTCCCCTTTCTAAAACCCTTCTGCTCCCCCTTTGTTCCTCCTTACCCGAGTAGGACTTCCGCATCCCCAGCGCCATCCTTTTTCTCAGGAGCCGGTGCTGCCCCTTTCAATTGCAGCCTGCATCTGTGAGCAAGCTCAGAGAAAGTTTAAAGATGGATTGAAAGTATTCTCCAAGGTACCGGCCAGAAACATCTTTGTGGTATACATGGATCATTAATGGACATTAGGAGCAGAAGACCATTACGACTTTCAGCGTGCATTAAAAATGCATGGCTTTGAAAAGTTGTCTTCTGGCAAAGTTGGAGATGTGTTTTCGACGTTGGCTTCCTCTTCTACTTCTGTGCTGCTCCTGCTTTGGCTTCAGTGTGATTTTTTCTTTTGTGCGCAAATGCTGGATTTTATTTGCCCATCTAAGATCACGAGGGAGGGAAATTACCCATCAATGTAACCAGATCCCCTAGAATCTTAGGCTTTTTCTTTTTAATGTTTCCATTTAAAAACAAAGCTAAACAGCCCAAAAAGCCTTTTAGAGGGGAAAAAATATCCAAGCTGGTTTTGTTTAAGCTGAATTATTGATGATCCATGAATGCAGTTGTAAACATTTACAGGAATCATGTTTGCCAAAATCCCTGAGAGAATTGCCACTTCGATGCTTCTTTTTCTGGTCATTGTCACTGATGCATCAGAGACCAGGGCTACAGGACTTCTTGAGGGCCAAACAGCTAACTTGTGTTGGGGACAACACACTTTTGGGATGTATGCCAGGGATGGACACATCAAAAATAGGCAGAAGTAAGGTCACGACATCCTCAGGACCAGGAGAACAACTAAATGTTATTTTCCTCCTGTCTACAAGTCAACCATCCAATCAAGTTAGATTGATGAAAGAGCCTGTAGCGTTGCTCCCCATATATTTAACAAACTTCCTTTCCTGCCACATCAACAATGACAGTTTGGGGGCAAAGTCTGGAGGGCTTCTGGAAGTGACATTTTGGGAGGCATCATGCACCAAGATTTGAGTTCTGCCTTAGATACGATACTGAGATCAAGACTTATGCTGGCCACATTTTGAAATCCTGCATTTGTCAAGGGAAACCTATGTAGCATCAAAGATCATGAATATCACCTTGAATGTCCTAAAACAGAATGAAAGTAAGGTGGCCTTCTGCTTTTCTTTTTGTAAAGTCTTCTTCTCTTCTAAAGACCATTTGTCATTCCCAAACACACATTGGTGCATACGTATAAGCCAGGACTCATTTAATTAAAGTCTGTGCTTTCTATAATGGGGCAAGTCAAGTTGCCATCTGAACTCTTAATCACTGGCTTGGAAGACTTTTTCAGCTAAGATCTGGGGTGTCCATTCTTTTTCCCTTGTTCCTTCACAAGCAGGAAGGAAGAGAGTGAAAAAAGGAAGAGACTGGGCAGTAGGGATCAACAGAGAAGCACCCAGCATCTGCAACAGGAAGAGATGGTAGGAGCAGCAATGTGGTGGAGGTTCCTCACTTGATTTCTCTTCCTTCTTCCTTGCACTACCATGACTGGCCTACCAAGATCTAGACAACCTTTGGATGGCTCTAAAGAGAGGCTACCATTAAGTGGTTGTCTGAGGGTTGTTGTTGTTGTTTTTTAATCAAAAGGGATGTTGCCTTCTAGTGATCATCTGGGTTTTTGCAACCCAGATATGGTGGCTGTACTGCACACAATCAAGCTTGTTAAATGCGTGAGGCAAAAAGGGCACAAGAAGAGGGAGCTCACAGCTCAGCAGAGCCCCCTGTGCCTGAGGGCTCCCAAAAGGCTGCCTCTCTTGCCTTCGCCATATTTACTTCACCTTGTTCTACGTATTTTGAGCTCTGAAAGTGCCTCCCAAACTGGACACAGACGGATGATCCTTGACTGCACATGGGAATATAGGAAACAGATGTATACAAATCAATGTCTACTGTTTGTCCAATTAATTTAGGATGGTGTCATTCAATGGGGCAGAAAGTCTGTTTTTCCTCCATCACCTGCTAGCTGATCCATTTAACTGGAGGTGTCAGGAATGACATTTGAAAACTGCTTGCTGAACAACAATCATATGCAAAGTAGGGACTAACACACACACACACACACACACTTATAACCCACCTTTCTTTTAGAATGAAACTTAAGGTGGGGTAGGAACACCTGCTCTCCAAGCACCAACCAACTTTAGCTTCAGTGCAATGGTCAAATCGTGTACCTACATACCATACCTAGGTTCCTCCATACAATATATTTTCACCCAGGAAATTAAATCTGATCCTTAAGATCTGGAGTTATGAGAGCAGACAATGCCATGGCATCTCCTGCTGACCCCTGGAATCTCTCTCTCCAGAAAAATGTTTTGGTGCTGTGAAAAAGAACAAAACCAGATTCATTCACGAGGCTCCCATTCAACCTGCATGGAAATGAAGAAAAAAAAAAATGATATCCCTCTACAGCATCTTTCTACTCAGGTTGGGACCCTTGAGCACTAAGAATGAGTTAGCCTGTTCTGTTATGTGGTTGTTTTATATTTATGTTTATGCTATGCCTCAGATCGCAGCATCCTTGAGGGTTGCAAAGCCAGCGTGGCTCAGCCATAACCTTCCATGATCCATAACCTTCATCCATAACCATGGGCATTTAGATCCACAATGCTGAGAAACCTCCCAATTATCATTTATTCTCTTCATTTTAATCCCTTACCAGCTAGGGTGGATTGGCACAAAGTCTTGATTCCTGGAAAGGAATGCACTGTAGGCATTTGTGCCACCTGATTGTTTAACTTTTTTTTTTATGGTGCCTTCAAGTCAGTGTTGACTCCTGGAGACTGTCTGGGCAAGTCCCTGCAGTTTTCTTGGCAGGATCTTTGGAAGTGGCTTGCCCTTGCCTCCTCCTTCCTCGGGCTGAGAGAGAGGGACTGGCCCAGGGTCACCCAGCTGGCCTTGTGCTTAAGGCAGGATTAGAACTCATGGTCTCTTGGTTTCTAGCCTGGTGCCTTCACCACTACACCAACCTAGCTCTTGTATGTATATTGAACTCCCTTATTGCACTAATCAAGAACTCTTCTTCTGGTGGAATCTTCTTTGCACCCAAGACAAACAGCGCCTTGCAACCAGAACAAGAACAGAGCCAGTCCTGCCCAAAGCTCGAAAATTCAGAGGTTTCCCGAAAGTGAAGGTGACAATGGCAACTGTGCAAGAAAGCCCCAACTGTGGTTATGTGCATTGCGTGTGCAACACTCATAAAAAATGTGGATCACAGCTCAAGACGGCCTCCTTCTCTGCATAGCAAAGAGGCTGAGAGTTTCCTGAATGTGTAATTTGGGGAGAGGCAAATTCTGGGATGTTTAATGTAATATAGCATAAAGGGTGGGGAAGCTTTTTCCAAAAAAAGAGTGAGGCCAGAGAAAAATAAAATTAAAATTAAAATAAATGTGGCCACACCCCCTTTTTTTCCTTTCTCTCTCTCTCTACCTGTCTCTCTGTCACTCCCTTTTCCTCCACCGTCTCTCTCTTTTTCCTGTGGTTCCAGGTTTGGGCTGGGGAAAAAAAATCAGGCCTACCATGAATTGGCAGCAAAGCATTAGATTCTGCTCAGTTTTTCCTGCCGTCCGACAGTCAGTGGGATTTTTGCAATCCAGATCTGCAGTCTTAGCTCTGCTGTTTCTCTCTTTTCGCGCCATCTCAATGCATTGCTGGCATAATATTAACAGTGATGAAAATAATACGAGTTTGCCTTGTGAAACCAGAAAATGCAGAGTAGGATTTGTGCAGCTGCCATTTAGATTTGCCTCTAACTGATCTTGGCATCTCCTCCCTGCGCCCCACCTCATCACAATGGGAACAGATGCCAGACAAATCAAGTTACAGTTACTTTCTAGTTATAATAGCTAAATGTGATGCCTCCCCCCCCCCCCCCCCCCCCCAAATTTAGCTGCTGGTCCCATTCTGCTCTCTGGTGGTGAATGAAGTGCATGCAATTGATTGCAACTGTGGCTCTCTCTCTTTTTTTTAAATCAAGGCTTCAATAACTGCTCACTTAAGGCTCATTTTGGCAAGAATAATAAACAGGGAAACTTTTAGCATTGGCGGGCATTTAACTCAACCTCCTGGCTAATGCAACAATAAATAGTTTGCTAGAAGCCCATCACCTGTAGCAAAATCATACTTATTATGATTTATCAATGCTTTTTATTTGGGGATCTGAACATACGATCAATGGTTTTTCAATTTTCACTTCGTTTTGGAGGCTTTATTAAATGGCCATTTGCCCATCAACTAAAGATTAGTAAAACAGAAGCTGAATGTTTCTGTAAAATTTGAGGCTCATTATTTTATTTTTTTTCAATATCAGGAATGAATTCTGACTTGATTATACATCATATTTCAGTGGTTGGAAGTATATCAAGTAAGATCAAATAAATAAAAAAGCTGCAGTAAAATTTCACATTAGCATCGTGTTTCCTTGCATTCCTAGGAAACATTCATTCTGACCTGAATGTTTGGGGATTCTGTATTCTGACCAATCTAACTAGATTAATAGTGTTAGATAATTGCTTTTTAAGTTTTGAAGATATGTCCATGTACTGAAAAAAGAGGAAATAAAGACTAATACAAAACCAAATGTTCTTTATGTATTTTCTTTGCTTATTACTTCAATCTATACCCAGCTTTCTACCTGAAGCAGTTAACAATGCCAAACACCACCAAACCACTTTTTCAAAAAGCCAGAAACTGGGGGGAAAAAATCAATGAGGTTCTTTTCTCCTAGCAATAAATTCAGAATCTCATCCTGAGATGCATGGTTGCTAGATGATGGGCAATGTCGTTTGTTTGAATCTGGATTGAAATTTAGCAGCATGAAAGAAATTAGAGAAGTTGACAAAGAAGAGAATCTCTGTCTCTTCAGCTTGTCTTCATTGGTTGGGACCAAATTCTACCCCAGGTGGTGAACCCTTAGCTGAACCAATTAAACAATTCCTTCTCTTTCTACTTTGCCTCTTGAGTTTTACAAGGGACAACTTTCGAGAACAAATTCAATAAAGAGAGAGAGTTTAGCCCCTTAAGGGTCACAACAGTTTCTTTTACAAGTTGATCCTTGAGGGGACAAGGGTCTACTTGCTAGAGAAACTGTGGTGATCCAGATCTACTTCTTGCCCACCTCTGGCTATACTTTCCAAGCTCTGTTATTCTATGACCCTTTGATTGGAGATGCAAAGAAATCCTTTTTATTGGGGACCTTCATTTGCAAAGAATGCACCAACCTCAGAACTTCCGTTCTTTTCTAGATACACCTCATTCTTTCATTCTTAGCTAATGGCTCTAGCTGGGAGCATTTTTCAATCTTTCTAATGCTCTCTGTCCTGGTGGTCCAGATGTTTTCTTCACCATCCATGCTTTGGAGACATCCAGGTTCAACTACTATAATCTCTATGAGAAGGTGCCTTCTTAACCCTTCTTAAGACCAGAATTTTAACTAAGGAAGAGCTTAAAAGCTGAATGAACTGGCAGATAATCTACTCTGATGTGCAGGTTATGGGGACAATTTAGGGTTTCATTTTATAGATTGTGAAAGATTATATTCCTTGTTATCATTTCATTTTCTTTGACCCCATCAAGTGAGGCTTATTTGCATATTGTAAATAGGGACATTCATTGAGTGGGGGTGGTTCAAAAAAGTCATGATGACTGCTGTGAACATGCAATTGAACCCCCACCCTTGTAGGCTCATCCTGTGTGTGACACACATAAAAAAGCAGTGGGGTTGCAACTGTGGGATTGCAACTCCCATCTTGACTTTTTGGATTCCCTAGGTTACAAATGTTAGGTTTCTTTTTATTTTGCAAACCTTATTATGTAGACTTGTCATAATATTTGCATATAATATCAAGGGAAGGTAGAAAGAGTGGATGAAGGAATGTGGAAATGGGTTTGGATGAGAGCATTGCATTCACGTGCCTTAACTATGTTGCAGATCAATAATATGGAACTATCAGGTTGTGAACATCATTTGCTTAAACAAAGACCCCTAAGGGACAAGCAACTATCTAGCCATGAGGATGCAAAGGCTGAGGTTAGTGAAATCCTGCAAATGAGCTCATTTCTAGAGATTTCCAATTTTCTTTGCTTTGGTCAAAGGTTGTGGGAAATGTGTGTCTCTGCGTGCATGTGTTGGCATGCACATAGTTTCCTTTGGAGCTCAGGACAATCACGCAGGTTTTTTTGGCAACAATACAGTGGTGACTTGTCCTCAATCTTCTGCAAATTTTTCATCCTTCTCAGTTTGGGCTAGAGATGCGGTAGTCTCCCCTCCAAATATTATCCAGGTTTGACCTTGCTTAGCTTCCAAGCCCAACATCAGCCGGGTGCTACCAGCTAGCAACTCGTGGCCAGAGAAAGATATTTTTCCTTGAATTGCAGCTTGATACACTGAAATACCACGAGATGGCAGCAGTTCCTAAGAAATCTGAACTTTTCATGGTACTAAAAAGCCTTTTCTATGAATTACATTTCATCTTTTTTTTTGGGGGGGGGGGAGCACTACTATGATATTTTTCTGTCCTGAGAGCTACCTCCTAAAACCAGTGTTTCCTAACCTCACACTTTCCAGATGTGTGGACTACATCTTCCATCATCCCCAGTCACAGGGCTCCTGGACAGAGGGCATTGAATCTATTTCTTAGGCCAGTGTTCTCCAATTTCAACCCAGGATAATCAGTTAGGGCAATGAGATTGTAGTCCAGTTTGTTAGGGAAGGAATACATATGATCTTTTGTGAATTTGCATGGCACTAAAGTACCATTTTTAGTTCAATATGCATTCCTTCACCCTAGCTACACGTACTTATAAATACGCAATGTTTCTATTTTGAAAAAACTATTTAGGTAACTACTTCAGATATACTTTTACAACATGCAGACATTTTGCCTTTATGTCAGGCATGTTCCCAGTTCTCTTGAAGCATCTGCAATTTTGTCACACCTGGTGGCCTTTTCACGGCCATTGGTGTATCTGCTCAGAATCAGGGAACTGTGACCAGGAATTTATCTAGGCTGTTTTCTGGCAAGTGAAGCATTTCACCGTTCACAACGTGAACCCAAGCTGAGATTCTGAGAAACCGCCAATGCATATATGCAAGAAATGGTGGTAAAAATTCTCCTTTCCTATCCTTCTTGAGCCAGATGCTAATTTTAGCAAAAAGGAGCAGATTGTTAATTGTTATTATGCTGAATATGAATGACTCTATTTTAGTTTTGTCAGTAAACTCCTTAGCAGATCAAGCAGAGAAGTGAGTTTACCCACATGTAAGCTTGCAATGCGCAGGGAGCAAAGATTGGGACTTGAACCATACGGTTTGAGAAATGACTTGACCACAGCTCCCTCTATCAAGGGAACGAAGAAAAGAGTTCTGTCTGGAAATAATAGTAATAACAACAACAACAACAACAACAACAACAATAATAATAATACCACCTTTAACACCATCAAACAGCAACATCTGACTATCCCAGGTCCTTGGGAAGGACTCGATAGGTGGATAAAAATGCCAAATTCAGTCTAAACATCTGGCTGACTGTGTGACCAACCATAATAACAATAATAATAATCATCAGCGAATCATCACCAACACAATCATCATCGTCATCAACATCAGCCACCAACAGGTGAAGTAGTTTACTATTTAACTTTTATTTCTCTCCGCAAGATGAAATCACCCACTGTTTTCTAGAAATTAAGCCCTGGGATGCAAATCCAAGCTGAATTGCGATCCTTGGCCTTTTTCAAGTTAGCCCAAGTTACAAGTAAGACTAACTGCTGCTTAGCACCTCTTACCTTCCCTCTCTTTGTGTTTTCCTTATTATTTTTTATTACCTGCCAGGCTCCTGTTTGTGAAATTTTAAAAAGAACCATTTGTTACTGCTGTTTTAACATCTAGAGTCCATGAGGACTGAGGCGGTAGAGGATTTGCGCAAACTGCACAGACGAATAAATCAACATTGCATTTTCTCCAGCTGCTTGTGCATGTGGCCCCCCTCCTCACTGGGCCCCCAAGTGCAAACACTGACATCACCCTTGGAGACCCATTTACTTTAGACAGTGTGCTTTGAATGCGCCTGTGACGGTCCTGCCTTTTATTTAATTCAAGCAACAAGAAACGCAGCTAGGCAATTTTCTTACCCAGGATATTGAATTTAGCAGGCCTTCTGACTAACTACAAGCTGTAACATCAGAATGACAGCAGCCTCATGTCTGATTTCCACCAAACCTTGCTTGTTAATTGCATGCTGGTGCCAGAAGGATCAGACACCCTCTTTTCCCGTGGTTCATGCCCAGGCCAGGAATCCAATAAAACATGCCAGAGGATCAGTGGAGGTCAAAGAAAATATATTTATTCAACCCAAGGTTGCCAAGTAACATTGGGTGGTGGCAACCATGGACTGCTTCTTTGTCTCCCTTCTTGTAGGTGTTGAGTTGAAGGATGTAGCCCATCATTACCCATAGAATGGAATGCATTCGCTTATTACAATAGTTCCCACTCTATCGGCATGAACATCTTCCTGCTGTGCAATCCTTCCTTCCTTTCATAGTTTGTTAAAACAGATGTTTCTTTCTCTATAGTTAACCACAACGTCTATATAAATGGGCATTTTATCTTTCCTATACATAAATCTTCATATACCAGTGTTTCTCAACCTTGGGAACTTGAAGATGCCTGGACTCCAACTCCCAGAATTCAGGGGTTATACAACAATGGTTTCTCCTCCAAAAAGGCCTTGAGGGGCACCCCACCCTGAAAAGACTCTACAAACTCAACCTTGTTAATTTTACAGGCAGTGAAAGTGACAGTGATAAAATGGTGGATATAAAGACGGTCTTCTTAATATATTTCCCTTTTTCCTCTCCTGTCTCAATCTGCTATAAAGCTCTGTATTGGTTCCCAATCAGGGCCAGGCTCCACTACATAATCTTCACCTTGGTGATAGCCTCTTCTGGCTTTTATGTTGTATATTGCGTAACCTTACTTGATCGAATGAATTAGCGATTTTCAATAGGTTTTATATATAGTTTATCTATTCTCTGATTGCAAATACCTGTTTGATATTCTACTATTCCCTTAGAATTGCTTAGTTTGTAATGAAATTTTGCAATTTTACAAAAAAAATGTAATTTTGTAGGTCGTAATTCTTCCATACTCCTTTCATCTGCACTTATTTTTAAGAGGAGAGGATACAGTGGAACTTGTTGCCACCAGATGGCAGATTTTGGCAGGAAACTGAACCAATACATGGAAGATAGGGCTATTAAAGACTACTAATCTTGAGGATTATTGTCTTTCTGAAATGATGGGCAGTATATCTTAAATACCAGCTGCTGGGGGCCATGAATGGAAGAGGACTAATATTCCATATGTTTTTCCATTCCTTTTGCCAGCTTTGCCCAGTCGTTCACCATTTGGGAGCTTCCAACATGGGATGCAAAATGTTGGCCTTTGGCCTGATGCAGCCCCACAGCTCTCCAGATCTTCTTACTAAGTTGAGGATGCAGCCAAATCCTTCAAAATAGCCTGCTCACAGACTGCTGAGAGATGTGAAAAGTATGCTCCTGTTTCTTGGAGGGATAGAGGAATTTTGAGCTGACTTTGGGAAAGGTATGAGAAGGGGATGAAGGGAAGAAGGAAGGAGCAAGCTGTGAAGGTGGGACTTAGAGAAGAGATGACACAGTCCTGAGATGAAAGGAAACATAGGAAAGAAATCAAAATAACCCACCTGGATAAGATGGGTCAGGGAGGGACTTGGATAGGCTGTCAAGATTCTGTTATTTTACCATACTACAATAGAGAGTATTCCTGGAATCCTTGCCATGTTTCTTGAACTGGCCTACCTTGAAGGGCAGACATCAGTCTTGAAAGCCTCTGCAAATTCCTCTCTTTCCCATCTTATACTAGATAAAAATTATACTGAATTTCCTTCTCAGGCTTCCTTCTATCTCTGGATTATGTGATCTCTTCTCCAAGTCCCCCCTTTAATGGCTCCTTCCTTCCTTCCTTCCTTCCTTCTCTCCCCTCCCTCCCTCCCTCCCTCCCTCCCTCCATGCTTCTCTCCTACCTTTCTTGTGGTCAGCTCTAAACGGAAGAAGTTGCTTGCCCTCCTAACCGGCCACTAGTTCTTCACACACACCCCAAAGTCAGTTTTGCATGTCATGTACAGATAATGAGCATACTTCTCCAAGAAAGATGGCTTAGTTTATTTGGAAAGATGGGGATAGAAAGTAATATTCTCCCATCCTGAACAAAACCTAGCCCATCGCAGGTACTGATGAGCTGAAAAACTTCATGGCATACTTTGTCATGAACCCTTTGCTTCTCGACATCCCATCATTCAGAATTAGATTTCACAGGCTCACATATACCCCCAGCCTGCTCTTTCCAGCCCATCTGTCAAGTGTGTTACAGGAGCGTTCTTGACAAGATAGATCAAAGTGACAGGCACAGCTTCTGTCCCCTTTCCAGCACAAGGACAACTCTGCTGCTAAGTGACTGACCACTTTGGAGCTATCAATGGAGAGGAATTTGAGAGAGTGGGCCATGGCCATGAATCTAACCAGGGAATGCTTTTCTTTTAAAAAATCCCACCGTTTCTACAGTAGAAAGAGGAAACCCTGCATAACACGTTGACGTCTCACAAAAGTGAGACTATGCTTGCATTTCACCCCACATTGTTCTGGTGATGGTTCTCCAAAGTTCCAGTGAACAAAAGGATTTCCCATGATCTTCATAATGGGATGCCCTGGGGAATGAACCTGTCATTTTCCAGAATTGTTCAAGGCTCCTAAAGGAGAATTATGACTGCTACTAGAGGATGTAGAAGTGGCTTGATTCAGGTCAGGATTTGGGACTGAATCCAATTCAGATCCCTGGAAGTTTGCTAATGGAAAGCTTTCTCTTCACCATAAATTACTCATAATTCTCTTTCAAGGCCAAGTCTCAGCTTATGCTCCCCTTGGGTTCTCTCTCACATTTCTGTACAAGACAAAGTTCTGTTCTCCACCAAGGTGGAAGATCAAATCTTATGAGAGAGGAAGCAACTTTCTTCTCTCTCAACAACTGAATGAATTTCTTGTCAGATGAACGAACCTTTGTGAGGCTTCTGTTAAGTAGCTGAGGTTGGAGTTGGGTGGGAGGAAGATTTCATTAAAGATTTCATCTACTGGACAACCCCTCTGAAGGACTGTCGACTTTACAGCAACACCCCAACCCCTTCATGCATGGGCGTGCATTGATCCCATTCTTGCTTAATGCACAATGATGTCAAGCTTAATGTGGATATCAAGCTATGTCTGGATTGAGTGTGTTACAAGCTCTTCTTGGAATGACATCAGTGGCTTTACAAAGCAATTCCTCCCTTCTATTCTCCTACTAGATAGATAGATAGACAGACAGACAGACAGACAGACAGACAGACAGACAGATAAATGGAAAATGAAGGAGCATAGGATCACATTGATAAATCCTTGTTTAATGGCTGTCAAACAAAAGGCAAGTTTAGCCTGAGGAACTATCTGTGGCATGTTGAATTAACTGTGACTTCAGAGGAAGATCCAGCACAGATGTGGGGAATGAAACAGCCCATGCTGCATGTTACCTTGGGTGAACATATGCATATCTAACACACCTATCTCACACACCACACAGCATGGCAAAATCCCTAGTGTCTGGTAATGTGTGGTGGTTGAGCAAAGTTGAAAACATGTAGAAAACAATTTCTTGACTTTCTCGCAGCCAACTCCTATTTGCAGAGGCCGCAACAGCTCTTAGGGGCCTTCGGAACATCAGATGGGAGCATTTCATAAATAGATAAACATGGAGAGACTCACATTCTTTGCCACAACACAAAGCAAACTAGTCTTTTTTCTTTTTCTCTAAATGGCTTTCAGATGATGCCCTGAAAAATGTCTGGGGTGGGGAGGAAATCTGATGGGGAGAGCAGTAATGATGGATGAGTTTTCCTAAGAATGAGTGGATGAGCAACCTTACTGCTCTCCCTGTTGTTGGGCTGTGAGGGTTCCATTATTGGGTGAAAAAGCTCAACGTTCTGGCATGAGATGGACAAAAGATTGCAGGTGACAGGTCTTCTCACTGCTGGCCCCACTGGAGGCATGGATGGCCTCAACCTTTGGCAAACAGTGAACATTATTCTCTTCAAACAAACTTCCTGCCCTAAATGGTTGCCTGCTCCATGCCTCATAAGCCTTGAGATACTCCTTGTGAGATTGCAGGTGACAGGTCTTCTCACTGGTGGCCCCACTGGAAGCATGAATGGCCTCAACCTTCGGCAAACAGTGAACATTATTCTCTTCAAACATACTTCCTGCCCTAAGGTGCTTTTAGGCACCGTGTTTATGTGTGGCAACTTTATTTCTTTGGTTTTGTACTATAGCTATGCTGGCTGGGGAATTCTGGGAGTTGAAGTCCACCCATCTTCAAGTTGCCAAGGTTGAGAAACATTGGTCTAGGGAGAAGATACATATAGTTTCACATTTTTGAGAGGTTCAGAAGGCTGAATTTAAAAGCTAGAACGTGTTGCACTTCTGCAGCTGCTTCAGGATAACCTCCTGACAAAGATTAGGCTGGCTCCCTCCCTCCTGGCTGGCTTTTCAGAAAACGTTAAAAACTGAATTATTTGAGGGGCTTTTTCTTAAGCGTATACTGGACACCATCTTGTTTTAGTGTTTTTCTTGCCTTGTGTGTGTGTGTGTGTGTGTGTGTGTGTTGGGGGTTTAATGCTGTTGGTGTGATTGGCCGAGGATGTTTTAATTCTTTTTTCATATAGACTGCAAGCTACCCAGAGTTGTTCTGATTGCAGCACGGTAGAATTTGCTGAATAAATTTGCTGAACAAGGGATCAGCAATGCATATGGCCCAAGATCTGCAGAGTGAAGTTGTGCCGGGTGCCAGATAGATAGAAAAGGGACTGTTAAACCTCATGGCAAAATGGAACCCTATTATTCTCAAGCAGTTGATTTCCCAGTATGATTTCCTGTAAGAGTCGGAAATATCACTCTGGAAACATACAAATTCTTAGTTGGATCCAGCCAAGGCAACGAGATGACCAAAAGCTTAACAACAAACTACAATGTCCTTGCTCTCTACCTGACACAGTTCCTTCCTTCCTCCCCCTCTTTTTAAATAAATATTATTTAGAAAAGGAGATACCTTCTGTTAGAGACATCCTCAGTTTTAGAGAACCCTGGTTTATGTGTCCTGACATGTGGCCAAACAGGCGCTGCTGTTTCTGACATTCCCATTTTCTGCACAGTCATTTAGTCTAGTGTAACAGGCATGGCCAATTTGGAATCTTTTAAAAACCTTTTTTGCAATTTGGATCTTCAAGCCGCAAGATCGACTGATAATCTTGTGACTCCTTAGCAGTCTTGCACTTCCAAGGCAGGAGAAGCAAAGGGTTGTAAGTGTGGGCTGTTCTGCTGTTAAAATTCTCCTATTGAAAGTAAATATAAAATAAGCTTTAAAAAAAAAATGGAAGAGGGAAGGACGTATGTTGAACAAAAGGAACACATCAGGGAAGCCATCTGCGTTAGGTCTCACTGGAATGTTATGGGTGACTCGGCAGTGCTTGGCAGTGCTCGTATTAGCCCTGTAAGGTAGGGCAGAACCATCAAAAGGCAATGAATTTGGGAGCTCTGGAAACAATGAGAGGGTTAATGTGTATATCTGGTGGCCCTTAACTGGAAGCCAATCAAATCAATAGAAGAATAACTCAATGGAGTGATTCTGTTGTTTCCTTCAGTGCTCATGCTCTCTCTCCCTCCCTCCCTCTCTCTCTCCCCATACACATAGAAGGAAGACTGAAGAGTCCATGAGGAAATGGAGTGAGAGAAGAAGGGATAATAAACAGTCAGCTTTCCTTTCCCTTTCCATCTTGGGTCCAAGGGGAATTTTCCTCCCTTGGTTGCCAGTCTTCAAGGTAAGCCAGGTCAAAAATAGGCATGGCAGGGATTCCAAGAAGGCTATTTGATTGTAGCAAGGTAGAATAACAGAATCTTGAAAGCCTGCCCACATTTCTCTCTGTCCCATCTTATACTAAACAAAATCAAGGCAGGTTATCTTGAGTCTCTTTCTCACGCTTCCTTGTTTCTCAGGACCATTAAGTTCCCCCTTAATGGCTTGCTCTTCCCTTCCCTATCCCTAAAGTCATTCCTTTACATCAGAAATAGATGCCTTCCAACTGATATCTAGCTGATAGCCAATGGCAAGTGGTCATATTCCCTTTGCCCCCAACTCTCTTATGCCTGTCATCTTTGGCAAGTTTAAGGAACATGTCCATCCTTTAAACAAGGACTTAGCTAGGCTAGCTTATTGGTGCTACTATTAAGGACAAAATAAGCTGGTCATGGTGAGAGATAAAATCCTGAAATAAGAGGAGCTTTATCCTGAGGCAGCAGGGTTACTCTTACCTTCTTAGAATGGCTTTTTCTAGCTCAACTTTCTATAGCATTTTCTCTAATCACAATCCATGCCTAAGCTGATTATCTCCCATTGGCAGCAAGAACCACTCATCACTTAGCCACAAACTGGGTTCACAAAGTCATCTTGCTCAGAGATCATTGTAGACTGATTCTGATTATTCATGCCACTCTTCATTCCATACCACTTGTAAAACTAAAGTCTGCTTTGCAATACTATAAATCAAACTTGGGCATGTCAAAGGGAGGGAGAGTAATATCTCTACTTAGTTTCTTCTTCTATTCTATGCAGAACACCCTAGTTTACAAATTAGTATCTTGCCTCTCCTCCTCCTCCTTTGTTAGGAGCCTTCACTGAAGTCAACAGAATCTACTGCAAATCTCCCTCCATTAGAGGTTTGAGCAGGAAGTAACTGCAGAGAATCAATTTGTTCAAGAGCAGTTCTCTGAATGTAAACAGAAGATTCACAGTAGATTTCAGTCAGTCTTGTGGGTAATTGTTTTCCCTCTCCAAGTTACAGTAGAATTTGGTTTGAATGTCTCTAGATTTGATTTAAAATTTGCCACAATTGCACCAAGTTGGGGAAAGATGTTCAAAATGTTTTCACTAAGCTGTGGCTGACTATAGTCTGTTAAATAAGCCAGTTAATTCGATCTACATATAAAATTGAGCCATAAATCATTTTACAGTTACATTTTCACTTCTTTCATTTACACCCATCAATGGCAGAAGAATTCCCCAGGGACTGCTCCAAAGACTATTGGGCTGTCCCATTCCTCACCCCCAAATTTGGGCTTTCCCCACTGGCACCTTCCAAGAGTGTTGAACGTCATCCATGGAAAGTCACCATGGAAAGTCATCATTCCTCTTTATCATAAGTTGATCAGATCCCATCTTGAGGACTGCATCCAGTTATGGGCAACACTCCTATTGGGCCTTTATTGGCTGAATAATTCATTTAGGTATCATGAGACTCAGTTTGGGCTTAGAATGTTGAGGCAACCCAACCCCTCTGCTTTGCAAACCATGAGCAATGTTACATGTAGACCTAGCCAAATGTAGTTCAACAAATTGTGACTTTTGTGGGAAGTGTGAATCTGGCCTTTATGTCCTTAACAACATGTCATTTTGTCCTCTCCCTTCTTACATTCCCCATACCTGACTTCTGAACTTTCTTCTTGTTTTAAAGCTTCTCAAGACTAACTCATCTTGAAAGTCTGTGGAGTTCCTAAAGGAATGATGGAAATTGGTGGAGCATAAAAAACTTTAAATTCTGTACAAGGTGATTCAGAGGCCAATTGGTACCCCTGAAACAAAAGGACTTGGAAAGGCATGGAAAAACTGTTGGATTGGAGGCAGAGAATGAAAGATGGAACTCTTGGCATCTAAACAGGAAAGTGCTGGTTCTTATGAGCAATAATGAGCTAAATTTAGAAGTTGCTGGCAGTGCACAAGTCAAGTGCCTTCTGCCTTTTGAAGCCAGAAATGGACTTTCAAGTTCAGTTAAAAACTTGGGAGGTTTAGTTGAACTTCTTTCTACCTATCAACATGGCTCCTTTTTGGAAGGAGTGAAGTTCAGGGACTGGAAATCACACAGCGACCAAGAACTTGTGGGAGGAAAATTAGGAGCAAAAGCTCCCAATTCCCATGCACCTTGGTGGGAAAACAAACTCAACTTAAACCTTACCAGGGGATAGAGGAGGAGGTGGCCAATAGTATTAAAATGGACTTGGGGGCATCTCTGTAACTTTCAGTGTTTGACAATCAGGAATTTAGAAAGTTCTTCCTTCTCCTATGTTTTTTTTGGGCAGGAACTCTTTCTAATCCAGGAGCATGTTAACTGACTTCCCAAGCGTGTGGCCTCAAAATTCTTCCATGCAGCAGCCCACAATGGCTGGGATGAAACATCCCTAAAGTGTAATATGTAACATGACAAAGAGGCCATTTTTAAAGATATGGAGGGGGGGCAGTCATATTAACTGATTTCAATTCATTAAATGAAATGCACATTTTGTTTACTTTTAGGAACACTGCTGAATACCACATGGGGCTCTTGGGCAAGAAAAAGAGGTTGTTCTGGAAGAAGAGAGGTCTATCAAAGGCTACTGGCCAGCCAAATTGGCTTGATCTGATCTATCTGTCCCCAGTGACCAGCTGGAAGCTCATGTAGAGGGCAGGAAGCTCCCAACCATCCTTGAATATTGTCCTCTCCAGAATTATGTTCTGCTTCCAAGCATGAGGGTTCTATTCTTGATCATCAGGGTTCAGACTAAAGACCCAACTCATCTTGCAGCCTATTTCTACACTGGCCAACTGATGTCTTTGGGAAACTGTTAAGGAGAAAAGATTAATTACTCCTTGTGAACTATGCTGCTCCTGAAGCACAGTGTTTTGTCAAACCAACTTGGCTGGCCCGTAGCCATTGATAGACCTCTCTTCTTCCATGGATTAGCCTGATCCTTAGAAAGAAACTGTGCTCTGAGTATTGGTATTTCCTCTCTGTTTCAGAGAAACCTCTCAACATCTTCTAGAACTTATAAAGAAATTACTCCAGAAAAATGGAGCCTTCTGTTAATGCACGAAGAATTGAATTTTGCTGATACAGTGATGGTCAGACTGCCTTGGAAGAGGACCGTGTGATCTAGCATCACCCAAGAACTGAATTGGCCCATCTTGTCCTGTGCTTGTAATTTTAAGCAAGTATCGAAAAGTTGCTTTGCATATTTTGGCACAATCCACAGAGCACATTTATTTTCTGGCACTCCCATGTAGCAAGATGGCATCTCTTGAAAAGAGCAAAACATGAGGCACGCAATCTTGCAAACATCAATTAATTCTCTGTTGAAAAGAAATCCAGCTCTTTGCTGACTGAGGTCCCCTCCTCCTTGACTGTTCTGAGCTAACGCTCATCCCGCACGCACTGCAGATACTAGCCAGCAAAAGGAGTTTGCAGTCATTCTTAAATGCAGTTCTGGGGCAATGCAGCTTTGGCACACCTGATGCTAGACATTGGTACGGCTGGACATCTGTCTGGGTTCTTAGGCTGGCTCGTTCACTACCAACCGGATTGCTAGCAACAAGCCTGTTACTGCAGGATGAGAAAGACTATGTCTGCGCTGCTACCATCTCACAGTAAGCAGCCATAACTCAGTGACCCACTGCTGAGTGATTTCAGTTCCTGGCCTCTTCAGCTAGAGATGGGGAACCTACAGACTGAGCCCCGTTGATCTGCTTTGATCTCAGGAGCCATCATCTTCTAAGTCTTGGGTTCAGGAAGAGTGGCTGTTGTCCATCAGGGAAACCCAGATCAGTTGTAAGATGGAAATATAACGAATGGCTGTGAAATGGTGCATAAATGCATCATGGTGAAACAAACATAAAAGAACGGCTTAAGACAGAACATGTGATTGAAGAAACAAAGCACAACGATTAATTTCCACCTAAGCCACGCCACAGAGGCTCTAGAATGGCATGTAGCCCCCAAAAGGTTTTCGGGTCTAACCCTGGTCCCCTCTAATTTTTTTCCCAATTATAATTTTCAATTTGGCAGAAGGAGGAAAGTATTAAATATGTGGCCATCACCATATCTGTTCTATTTAATTTAATTTAATTTTGATTGGATTGACATCACATTTTTAAAATCCTATTTTTGTCTGGGTGCCATCTATTTAGTGAAGCTGGCCCTGCCTTTTTTTGGTGGGGGGAAGGGGGGTAGTGCAGTGATTGGCATTAACTAGGCACCGGCCCCCAAAAAGATGTGTCACTCTTCAGTGCATTGATAAGTTAGATCAGTGTTTCTCAACCTTGGCAACCTTAAGATGTGTGGACTTCAACGCCCAGAATTCAAGGCTGGCTGGGGAATTCTGGGAGTTGAAGTCCACACATCTTAAGGTTGCCATGGTTGAGAAACACTGGATTGGATTGTTCTACCCCTCTTCCTTTGAGCTAAGTCTTTCTTTGGAGGTGATGGGGGGCTGACAACTAGTTTTTGCAAAAAACATTCAAGAGGGACAAAAGGAGGGGGAAAAATCGCAACTCAATACACCCTTTTTAGCACCTTCAGCTGAGTTCTCTCTGGGCCTGCTGGTAGGCTCATCCTCAGGTTTCACACTGCAAAAGAAATGTGCGCATAGCTCAACTGTCTGTATCGAAGTCTAAGAGAACGAAAACCCCTTTGTCTGAGAGTTGATTGCAGCTGGAAAAGAAAAGGAAGTGAAATGGACAAGAGGACCCCAACAGAAGGATATAAGTAATATACTATTAAAATAGATGATGAGTTAACACACAAAGCATCTGCTTAAGCATTCCTTAAGCAGACCCCCTTGGAAGTAGATTTTCTAAAATGAAGACCGATGTGCAATTCTAAGTAAAAAGAACTGAGATGGATAAAAACAGACCTGCTTTTTAATTGGCCGGATGCCGCAAAAGATTGACGTCAGGACTGGTGTAGAGATTTGCATTACTCTCCTTTCTTCTAATTCTGCCGTTTCTTTCCTTGATGTCTCAATAATGGCTCCTATGTTGGGAAATAGTTTCGGCTGCCTGACATGACAGGAGACAGCTTATGACAAGGAGGGGAACAGGGCACTGTGTTAATAGCTGGTGCCTCCATCTTTCCAATCCAGCAGAAAGCGCTTAGAGAGGTCAACCATAGAGAGAGTACATAGGAGAAAATTGACAGAAAGGAGAGGGTGAAGGAGGAAAAATGGATTTTAGTTAAATGGATTGGAATCAGAGAGTGATCTACTGCTCAATCAGCATCAAGACCCTGGGATGTTGGGACATTTTCCATCTTTTCACTGCCTTCCATGGTTCTGCTGGCTTCCTAATTCTGAATGCTCAAAGTTCAATTCCATGTTGCACTTTTTTTTGTTCTCATACTAAGGAGCACTGTCTGAGCAAGATGTTTCAGCCAACCCTGCCTCCAACATTATCATACCCATCCCATCTGTTCCGGCAGGAGGGGCAAGCTCTGGGTTGCGTCAGCTAAGGAGTGTCGGCTGGTGGGGCTCAGGAGGAACTTCCTCTGTCATGACACCTGCCCTCTGGAATGCCCTCCCTCTGGAGATCCGATTGGCCCCATCCTTGTTGGCCCACTGTACGGCCCTGAAGATGTGGCTCTGTGGTCGAGCCTGGGCCCCCGAGTGGGGAACAGAGCCCACTGTCTGGCTATGTTGAATGTTGGAGGATGGCTTTGTGATCGTTTTTTCCAGCTGCTATGGAAGTTATATTGTTGTATGTTTTTATTGTTTTTAATATTGTAAGCCACCCGGAGTCACTCGTGTGAGATGGGTAGCCATATAAATCCACTAAATAAGTAAATAAATACATAAATACTAGTGAGGCTTTTAATCTGATCTTTGGGACCTTAGCTCAGCGGTAAGACTTGAACATCTGGTTTAATCATCCCCACTTCCAGGGGTCCAGAGAAATAATTTTAGGTTTCAGTTTTCATACTGTTTTGAAAGGGGGGCGATTTTAGCTGCTGATGTGTAACAGATGCCACCCTCTCAAATGATAGTATGTTCCACTTCTGTTGGCTTCAAAAGATACTAAGCCAGCCAGCCTGTGGGTGAATGTTGAATTTTGGCTGTGTTGTTACACTTATTGCTTCTGCAAATGTAATGGGCCATTTGACATTCATGATTTTGTAATTTGCTATTCAGAAATGTCGGTAGTTTTGGAGAAGGATGTTATATATCTTGTTTGTTTATGTAGCTTGTGCCGCGATGCAGTACAGAGGGAGAAATAAGACTGAAAGTAACATCTAGTGAAGCAACGGGACAAAGGAGAGCTCCTAGCAATTCACTGCAAATCAGTCCAAGCTATAAAGGGAGAGAAGCATAAACAACATGGATTTTAGTGCAACCCTCACTAAGCTGGCATCTTCCATACATGTTGGGCTACAATTCCCATCATGTCCAGCAGATATGGGCATGATGGTAGTGGAGAATGATGGGACTTATAATGGTAGTGTGATAGGGATTTGGAGGATCTAAAGTTGAGGAAAGTTGCCATAGTACAATAGCCTGAGAAAGATTTGAGTAGCAACTACATGTGTGAGAAAGTGGGTCAAATAATGGCTGTTCCAGAGTTTGAGGAGACATGTTTTTGAGGTGGAGACAATCTTTCCAGAAAGCTCCAAGGACAGTTCTCTTTTCTGGATTGAGGTAGAAACATTTGAATTTACTAATCAGGAACTCTTAGGAACCTGCATTTTGCTAAGTCTACCATTGGTCTATCCTGCAGATTATTATGTCATTAGATTTCCAAAGTTTTAGTCCAGAGTTTCTCCAGATTAACCTGGAGATGCCTGCTGTGGATTGAATGGTGAGACCTTTGATGTGCAATGCAGATTTTTAAAAAACTCATTAAGCTATGGCCAGTTCAATGGCTGCCATAAATCTGAAGAACTGCAGAATTCCACTGGTGCAGGAGATATTCTGGTCCTTCTTACTGTTGCATCATTTGCCCCGACCCCCACCCCTAAAGATATTCTCTGTAATATGGTGATTGCCTTGATGGTTGCAGAAAGCGTTGAGGGACAGATGAGCCCAATACTTTTCTCCACAATCACATTTCTCAACCACAAAAGACAGGGTTTTGTAGCAGTGTCCTTATCCTAGGTAAGAATGTAGCCTCACGTACAGATTGGCTTTCTGTGAAAAGTAGAAGTGACATGATGAGTAACCACTCAGCATCCTCCTACTTATGGTTGGATGGGAATGATGTTCATCTAAGGACAGCATACTACTTCAATCTCTAGAGTCCATCCCATTTCTTCTGGTCTGTTTTACTTCCATGGGAAGCTGATGTCCCTTCCTTACCAATAATTTCTGGGTCTGCTATGCTCCTCTGCCTTTCTGTATAAAAGGTTAGATGTGTCTCAGGGGAGACTATGTGGAAAAGGAAGGTGGAAGCAGCAGGAGGAGATGATCACCTCAAAAACAAACCAACTTGGGCTTCGTGCCAAACTTGTGATTATAGGACTGCAGCAATCTGAGTGGTGAGTTTTTGTTCCTTCATTTCCTTTTTTCAAACAAGAAACTAGCTAATACATACAAACACACACCACCTCATTAGAGCCTGTCTGCTCTGAACGTACTGATACAAATTACATTTTCAAAACCAGGCTTGGCTTTGCAGTACTTCCTTTTTAGAAAAAAGAACAGAAGCTGACACTTCATATATTTAGGAGAACAAATCATGGTAAGAGGCAGCTCTGGTAGGCCTTTGGCTGTTGCAAGACCAGGCATCTCTGCTTGAGAAGAGTGGTGCATGTCTTCTGTACATTTGCCTCAAGGTAATGTAGAAAAGACAAACCAACGTCTGGGGAATCTATGGTGAAACAGACCATATGGACCTTCCATTTATCTTCCTCTCTGGAGAGTTTATGAGAATGCCAAGGTTGGCCACAACCATGTTAGAAGATGGATGAGTCCAGCAGGACACTCTTTGGGTTTGGAGGCTGCTTCATCCTAGAAAGATCCTGTTCTGCTCCCATAAGCAGATAAATACAGATCATCTCCTTTTGTGAGCTGATCTGGAAGTCTTGGCCAGAAGATGAATATTGATTTTATTTCTTGCTATATTTTAATATAGTCAATATTATCTGGTACCCAACTTCTCCCCACCTACTTTTTCCCATTGGACTTATCCAGGTTCCTGAATGTGCCCACTTCTGGAGTGCTATCCTTGACTCACCATACATGGATCATTTTAGCAAGGGTACAGCTGAAGTCGGGGAGAACAACCCACAAAGAGCATGCGTTGAGGGTAAGGAAGATGACCTTGATGGAGATATGCAAACTCCATTGTCAAGGTGACAAAGGGGAAAACTTTTCTTTTTTTAAGTCTAGAATGTCCAGATAACATTTGGAAATGGCTAAGACAGATGCCTCCCTAATTCATTGGACTATAAGGAGGAAGAGAGAGACCACATTCTGTTAATTCAGCCAGTCTCAGTCAAAGTAGTTTTAGCCTTCCTGTGCTGATTTTATTTCCTGATATATTTTAATATAGTCGGTATTATCTGGTACCCAACTTCTCCCCACTTACTATTTCATAATCTAGTCTAACTAGCGACAGGTTGTGTCTCCTCCAGCAACCCATTTTCTGCCCTCTCACAGCCTGTTCATGTAACAGACAGAATTGTGCTGCCAAAATGACCAGTTGTGAATGTCTTAGGGGCACCATTTTCTTTTCACTTTTTTTCTCCAAAATTAAGTGGAGGGGGGAATGGACGTGGTTGATGCTGGGAAGAACCTAAAATTACATTACTGAAAAGTGGCCATTTTGATGTTGAAAACTGATAGCATACATCTGGGCTGTTTTCAGGTTTTAAGGATGGGTTTGCCTCCCTGAGGTCCTTCTGCTACTTATTCTCACTCTGAAATCCTCCAAAGTCCAAAATGAAAGGGTTAAAAGAAAATGTCACCTTCCTTTTCCAGGGGTGTCATCGTTGTTAGAATCCTGCAACTTTTGGGAAGGCTGGAATGCAGGTTTAAGGCCCCCACCTCTTCAAACATTGCCCTCCCAGGTTAATAAATGGTTCAGGCTCTCCACTGATCAGAGTGGAGTTAATTAAGTCACAACATTGCCCTACATTGAAATGTGTCAGACGGCAATTTCTGCTAGCAAAAGTCTTCTAGATCAAGCCAAACAGATCTCATGGACTCCCAAAAGTGGGAAAAAACACAAGGAAACACACCTCTTTAGAAACCCATACTTTGGAGGAATAAAAGGAGGTGAATATTCATAAATAACATTTTTTTTAGACCAAGCCTACTCTCCCGCCTTACCCTCCCTGCCGGCAATGTATATATTCTCGCAATCAGCACCGCTTGTTTCCACTTCTACAAGGAGGATCGATATTCATTCAACATTTGTGGATTAGGTAACATTATGATTTCTCTTTTCTTGCCTGTGCCCTTTTGTGAATGGAAATACCGATCCTTGCAAGGAGGAAGGGGAGAAAATAGCATTTGTCCTTTATTATTCATTTGTGCATTAGAATGAGGCAGAGTGTCTGGTCGTTGTGATTCTAAAACATTTTCTGGAAGAATAAGTTAATGATGACATATGTCTCTGAAATGGAGCAACAGAGCTGAGATGTTAACAAAATGCTTCGGGGTCCAGTGTGTGTGAGTGTTAGTGTGTGTGTGTGCGTGTGGATAGGCAGAGAGAGAGAGAGAGAGAGGGAGAGAGAGAGAGAGAGAGAGAGAGAGAGAGGGCCCTTCTATTAAGAAGGAAAGCTTGTTAAAATTCAGGAATAGAAACCAAAGGAGACACTTGCATTTGCCCACATCAAGTTCAGTTCAACAAATATCCCAATGTAAAAAAAGAAGCAATGTTCTGTCAAGAGGCTAAACACCACCGGCCTGTTGGTGACATTTCTTTATACATCTGATCCACATGTGGAAGATAGTGAATACACACTGCTCACCATTACAGAAGACTAATTCTACTCTCTCTGCAGATGTGCAAAAATTAGAACATTTGAATACAGCCCAAGTTTATTAAAATCCAGTCAGTGTAGGCCATTTTTCTGTCCTTCTCAGAAATGGTCTAGGAGGTGGACAACTGGTTACCCTTCTGATGTTGCTAGATTCTAGTTTCCAGCATTGTTCGCCCTTGGCCATGTTTGCTGGGGAGTTGGGGTGTAACTGATATAGGGAGGCCTCTTATTAACCAGATGGTCACTAACATACAGATGGACCAGCTTAGTAAGCCACTTTAAGCCTGAAGACTACCAGTTGCCCAACTGACTATCTCCAGTTTCTGCCTATTCCTGCTGAACCGTAACTGAACCCTCCATCTTTCTTTGGTTGGACATATGCAGATGGTGTATGCTTCGCTGATGTTCCTTTACTCTCCTCCATTTATGGGTGGTTCGACTGCACCACTTGGGCAAGTCTATATTAAAATCCTTTTGCTTCCCAGTAAAAGACATTTCTCATCTGTAAGGGCACATTTGCAACACAAACAATCTTGTCTTGTATATCAGGCAGAAAAATCAAATCTAAGAGGACAGCCTTGCTGGACAGAATGTGCATGAAAAAAGAAGCTATTGTCAGAAATTCAGCTCCAACAGACACCCAAATATACGCCTCTGGCTTCAACAAAATCCAATGAAGCAACCCAAGAGACAATTTTAGCAAGTCCCAAATTAACTCCAGCAAAGCACTAAACAGCTGAAACTTCACAAAAATAATATCCAGCCTTTGTAACCACTAATGGGGCTGCAACCTGTAGCAGTGTGAAGTTAGCCTTGGAAGATTTTTTACTTGGCACCAGATGGCCAAGTAACATGGTGGAAATTATGCATTCCAAATGAAAGTTGTACATAAAAGACAGAACAGTTCACAGCTTCAGGAGCTGTTTTGTTCATACCTTAATCACAAGGAGTCAAACTTCAATAAAGTTCCTTTTTTTTACCTGGATATCAGTTGAAAGCATATGTGTAGCTACTATATCCTTGTTCATACCAGTTCCTCTCCTAATGCTGTCAGTCAGCTTTGTGTACTGGGTTCAAAATCCCATCACCCCCAACCAACATGCTGGCTGTGATGATGGGAGTTGTGATTTAACATACCTGGAGACTAAGGCTCAAGCAAAGAAGAAAGTTATTACAGAGGATATTATTGTCATAGTCAACAGAGCAAAGATCTATGCTTTGGGAGAACATTCACATATGTAAGAGCCAAGTAAGAAATATTTGTCCATCTGAAAGTGGCTTGAAACTTTTTACTGCAGTCAGCCATCCAGAAGAATGGACAAATGCCTTCTTCATTCAGATACATCATCATCAGGTCACTGTTCAGATTTCATGGACCTGTTTGGTGATGGATGCTTATATGAGAACTAAATGATGGAAAGAAAGGCCAAAGGCTTGAATACTTTGTGGGATGAACTACAAGGCACAACATCTACTTGTAGTGCCCTTGGTTGGACCCAGACCACGTTAGTTACATTTAAGCATGATCTAACATAGGAATGTAATGACTTAGCATAGATCAAGGCCTGTATGTTTGCTCGGGAAGGAACAGAGATATTGCAACTTTAAGTAGATAGCTTGAATGGATCTGAGTGGTACACTAACCCTAACCCTAACCCAAAGGGAACCACACTTGGTCACACCTTCATCATCAGCCCAAACCATCCAACCCTAAATACTGAATCATCCGAGGAATCCGCTTAGGTAGACCAAGCCCCAAAAGAATTCATTTGCTAAATAACCATATATGGAAGCTGGTGTAAAACGTGCAAAGTCTTACCAGATAGAATTGAGGCAGTAATGGAAAACATATAAGAGAAAACATTATAGAAATACCAAGAATTCAGCTGTCCCCAAACAACAATAAAAAAAAGGAAAGATGGTTTAATCTCATATACCAACCCAACAGGCAAATCAGACCAAGGTTTGCTCTTAACAAGTAATAAACAAGCAAGTCATCAACCATCGAACGATACCTGATATCGTCTTGGGAGAATAAATTAAACCAAGAGGAGAGAGACATTCCAGTTTTGCTCTATGGCATGCAACAGACTTTCCAAAATGCAACTGGGCATGCAGAAAATCGTATCCTGCTTTGCCAAACTACAGCTTGTATAAGCAATTTCGGGGAGGCCAGGGAAAAGCAATGCGCAAAGAAAGCTTTCATGAAGTGGGAAAGGGCCCGAGAGTTCGGTTTCAAGTACAGTGCAATAATTCTCCCCAGCTCAGGGCAACGTTAAAAGAATCGAGATAACTCTGTGGATTGATGAAGGGGTCGGGGCCGGGAAGAAACAGGAAACTCTTTAAGATGCTCTTCTAGAAAAGCAAGCAAATTTTGGCAGCCAGAAGGCAAATAGAATGACATGAATGGATGGGCCTTTTCGAATGGCTTGAAGGGGACAAACAGCTTATTTACAGTTATAAAGTCCCCATTTTTCTGTAATGGGGGCTTACTGCATTTACAGGCTCTATCAAACATTTACAAGCAAGCAAAAAACAAGAGTGGATACAAACTCTAGGCAGCTTCTCACATCCTGTGGCATTAGATGCAGGCCAGAAGTGAACATAAGAGACTCAACAGGCCAGTTATATTCTTTCCAGAAAAAAAGAAAAGAAATGAAAAGAAGAGGGAGAAAGAATCAAAGGAGGAGGAGGAGGAGGAGAAAAATCAACGGGGTAAAAGCAAACAAAGATCTATGGAGCACAAACCTTCGGGTTCTGTATTCTCTTTGAGGTGGACTTGCTTCAGAGGACAACAGAAGATTTCATGGCATTTAGTTCGGAAAGGGGACTGTCTTTTCTTTAGTTCCGTAGATTGCATGGAATCTTGCCGTAACATAATATATTCCTGTCTGCCAGGAGAGGCGTCATCCATAACTGCGGTTACCACATAACAAAATGAACTTAAGTTAGAACGAAAGGGTAAAACAAAGAAAAATCTAGAGAAGAAAATCAAGTCTGTCATGATCAGGGGAGGGTCGTGGGAATGGGGGAGAAGAGGGAAGGTAGAACATTGGCAGAAGGAAAAGAAAAATGCAGTGGATTAACTCTGATTCATAATCAGTAATAATAATCAGTGGATCTGATGAAGGAGCGAGAGGAGAACACAAAGGGCAGAGTCCTTTACTCCTACATACTTACATCAGTCTTACTTGTGGCTTCTGTTTCACCTCACCCGTCGCCATCTGTTTCACTATGTTGGAATATTGGGGTCATATATTTTAAAGCATTATTCTGGGAAATGCTGGCTAAGTGAGAGAGTCACCGAACATACAACTTTTCCTTTGGGGCTCACTTTTGGGAAACAGGCATGCAGATCACAAGGTGCAACAGGAACCATTTTTTAATTATCACGTCCACAGGCTCCTCTATTCAACAAAGTTAAAGATGATCCGATCAATTCCCCCATGTGGCAGGCGTAAGGTTGCTAAGAAGCTACGCTCTTAAGCTTTTTTGCACAAGAAGGGTTCTATTAACTTAGTCATTCCAAAGAGGCTCTGATAACTTAGACTATGGAAACTAAGGTACAACATTGTTTCTTGAATCATTGCTATAGCCGAATTCAGAGGTGTCTGCAGGATGTGGTCCAAAAGTGAAGGTGATGGCCATGATGATGCGATGCATACAAAACACAGGAAGAGTTTCAGTTGCACCACTGTGGCTGCCTTCTTGACTTTTGGACCATATCTGCAGACAACCTTGGTTGGATCCTTTTGTAACATTGTAACAATGCTCAAATACTCAGTTGTGAAGGAGGACGTGTGCCTATCCTTTTGTCATTAACTCATCATTTTAGTTTCACTCCAAACCCTGCATCATTTCGTTTTGCCATGTTAGTTTAGTTCCGAACCGTACAACCTGAGAACATTTACTTGGAAACACCGAGGCTGGGGTATAAATATAACAAAACAAAACAAGGAGATAAACACCTTCATGCTTGCAATCCAAAACTGCACATTGTGGGTCCCTGCGCATATTACCACATGTTCTTCCAAAGCTGTAGTTAGATTTTGCATTCTCTGTGCTGCCCTTCCATTCTGTAATACCAAAATTCTAATCCAACATTTGTTGTGAAAAGACTCACAAAGCTTTTTCTTGGCTAATTCCTTACAAATTAGCAAAACCTAGGAATGAAGGTTAGGGAAGAACCACATTGATTTTTTTTTAAGGGGCGGGAAGCACAGACCAAAAGGAAGTCTTCTTTTTCTTGGCATGATAGAGATAGCTAAGCTCATGAAACCACTTCCAGAACATTTAATGGCAGACCCAAAAGCCTAGCACAATGTTTCTCAACCTTGGTGACTTTAAGATGAGTGGACTTCAACTCCCAGAATTCTGGAAGTTGAAGTCCACTCATCTTAAAGTCACCAAGGTTGAGAAACATTGGCTTAACACATAAATGTAGGACTTTAATTACCACTCCAGTGCAACCATTAGTGTGAAATGTTCAACAACCTTCTATCAAAAGAAGCCATTGTCAGCCACAGAAAAAGTCTTGTCATCTAGGAATAAGCGTTCAAGTGTGCAACCAAACGAGAGGTTGCTAGAAGTATACAGACAGTGAACTTTGGCAGGGAGCTAAAGCTCGAGGCATGTCATTGTCCCATCCCCTTTTTAAAGTGTAACAAATATGAAATGATGGAAAGAGGAAGACCCCTCCCATCATATTAAAACAATATAGGAAGGATCGGAACAGCTCAAGTAAATGAAATGTGGCATAACTGTTTGAAAAACACCAGGGCCTATGTTCAGATCAGCTCACACAGGAGCAAAGATGAGAAGCAGTCTTTGATTTGGCTGGACATATGAGTTATGAAGTCCTGGGAGGTGGATCATAGGTTGTTATATGGAAGGTGCAGAATCTGGAACACCCTGGAGTTGAAACCCACTGCAGCCATTGGCATCACAAATATCTCAAAGCATCAACTGCAACAAATAACTAATTGCAGGAGAGGAAAATGATTACACTTCCCCACTGGTGCAACAAGCTCATGTTGCAGGCCTGTTGCTCATGGTTGTGTATCTCAACAGCTAAAGATAAATGCCTGGGAAAGAAAAATATTGCGGCCTTGCTGGGCTCTAAAATGTCTCCCAGCACTTGGACAGTTGGGTGGTGGGAGAAGTCTGTGTTTTCAGGCATGAACCAATCAAACCCCGTTATGGTCTTAGGCAACGTGGTTGAACTTCCAAGATGCTTCTGGAAATCGCCTACATCCAGTTCGGGTAGAAAGAATGTTTTTTGACCCCTTTTTGCCCATGATGACCCAGAGATCTATCTCATGCCAGTCCAGATTGCCTGCCCACCTGGTTCATCACTGTCTAGGGTTGATGGATTGGCATGACATGCCTACTTAATCATGATGAATTTATTCTTTTTAGTGCCAAATACTACAGTCTCCTGGCAGGTTTCAAGAAGATCTAAAATGTTAATGAAAACCACAGAGATCCCCCCACCCCCCAAAAAACAAAACAATAATGGAAACTGACAATTAAAAGCCTATTACTTACAAAGCCATTTTTAAGGGCTGTTTCAAAAGCCCACAAAGAGATTAGTCCCTTCAAAGCAGAGAGAGCATTCCAGAGAACTGGGGGATGGGTGTGGGGGGAGGGCTGCAGAGAAGGCTTGACCCCCCCCCCCCCCCGTTACCATGAAATGAGACTACAGCAAGGTTGGGCTCTCCCCCCCCCCCCCCGCCCACTTGCTCAGATGATCTGATTGGGAAGGGGGATCACAGAGAAAGAAGCATCCATAACATAGCCTGAATGTAAGGCATAAGGCATGACACCTTCTTCAAGTCAAGGTTACAACCATAGAACACGTCCATGCAGTGTTCTTGGTAATAGTGCTGAAATGGTGGGACACTGCATTCACCACCTTTTGATTGAACCAATCCTATCTGTTGGGTTTGCATGAGGTACTGATCCATAAACAAGCCATAGGAGTTGGACTGGCTCAACGCCCTGGCCTAAAATGTGCTGGGTCCTTCCTCTCATGAGATGCTGGGAATGGAATCCTTTGCGTTCCACCAGGGGTGTCCACAGGATATGATAAAAAAAACTCAAGATGGCAGTAGCAATGGTGTGATGGATGCTCTGCTTCTTCTTCTTCTTTTTCATGTGCCCCACCTGCATTCCATAAAGGTGGTCCACCTCTAAGCTATGTTCCCCAGCTGCTGACTGGTTTGAAATGAGAAGCATTTGAGAAGCATTTGATCCTCGCCTGTCAGGGTGGGATGAGTGTTGGATTTAGAAAGAAGATACAAAAGCAGGAAACTGCATCATAGGGACAAATACAACTGGCAAAGTGTGCATCCTTATTGAAGCTCCAAGTCAACAATTCTAAATGAGTAACTCTGGGTTCAGATTTAGTGCAAGCAGGGATGAAGGGATCCTTGAACTGGCCCCTGATCAATTTCCCTCCATTGCCTTGGATGGAGAAGGTGGCTGTGGATCAATCATAGAGAAGTTTGCAAATTCAGTGTATTTTTTAATCTCCTGGCAGGGCTCCAAAATCTCTCTCCCTTAACTTTGGACAGCCCACATTAGATAATGCTGATCCTACCTGACTCAGGATAAGGCTGAATGTGAGTTTTGGTTGATGTTACATTGCAGTGTAACATAAATATGTCAGAGATTGTCAGCCTTGTGAGACCGTCCAGGCAAGGAGCGCCCCCAGAAGTACTAACTCTACTTTATTGTAAGGTTACATTAACAGAATCTTGCAAGACTGAAACTACATCTCTCCCTCCTCGCCTTTGAAGTCCAAGAAACTAGGGAGAATCCCTTCTGAGTTGCTTGCCATGCCCCCATTCCTCCGTGGGCTCAGCTGCTGCTTATCTGACCGTTGCCTAGTCTGCGGCTCTTCCCCCTGTCTCCCACAGGCCATTACAGAGATTCAGTTTTGGTATTCTGGATGGGTGTCCTAGAAGAAGATACAGACTTCAAAGGGCATGTTCCTGAGCAATCAATAAGGACTCGATAGGTTGGAAACAAAATGCACAGATATCTCCAGGCAGGAGATAAGTTCCAGATACAAAAGGAGATCGAAAATAGAAGCAATGCTACTATCTTTACATGAAAAGGCTTGCCAGTGCAACCGCTTCTGCCTCAGCTCTTCTGCAACTAAATATAATCACTGGCGTTGGCATCACTTTCTCATTTTGTGACAAGATGGTTATTATATTTTGCAGCCAAAGGCATCTGCTTCCTAAACAAAAAGGGGGAAAGATTGTTGCAAAGCTGCTTCTGGGTCTGCACCAAATCTTGGTTGTTATGCGTTTGCCAACAATGGATCTGTGACGCTTTTAACTGCATGAACCTAGTGTGGGGCCAGCTGAAGCTGAATCAGCTTTTCCAGCTGCCCCCCAAATCATCTTCTTTCTTGGCGAAAGGCTTATCTTCTCAAACGATACACGTTAAAGTTGTTATTGCCTCCGAAAGGAGGTTAAGGGAGAAATAGCACAACATTATTAGAAGGAACCATTGGAAAGGGGCTGAAAAGGCCAAGTCAAATGATCCAAAAGGTCTCCAGCCAAGAATGAATTGGGGGCAGTGGGGAGGGAATGGCAGAGGTGTACACTTGTGCCAGGTCTATAGAAGGTGGTAAGCTTAGCTCCTCTCCAAATTTCACTCTTTACCTCTTCAAGAGGGGCAAAGGGGGTCAGCCTTCTTTTGCAGATATATTCTCCAGGGCACAAAAGTAGAATCAAAATCTCCCAGATACTCCTTTCATCTTAGGTTTCTCTCTTATGCAAAACCTGTGTTTTGTCCTGAAGTCGCAAAGCTCCATGGACTTTAGCCTGAGAACAAAATGTCTTCCTAAATTCTCTTTGTGAATCTATAACCTGGTTCTGGCACCAAGGATGAATCACTGAATGCATCAGAAGGGGAGTTCTCCCCTCCCCAATTTTCTTGTGTTCATCTTGGCTCATCTCACGTCAATATCCCTTTGATTGCCAATGCAGACTTGGTGGAACAGAGCATGCCCCCTGCTGTGGAAGAAGCTCATGCTTCTCTAAAGCTTTATAAAAATGGGGGGGGGGGATCAATAATGAAGTCCTCTTCTCCTCTCCCCATTTTAAAATATTTGACCAGAAGAAAGAGATTGTTAAAAAAAGATGTTCCTGTCTTTTCATACATATGAAAGAGTCTTTCTCACACTGCCTATTGGAAAGGAATCTGGCTTCTTGAACACAATGCTCCACGAATACCATTGTTTGGGGTCCTTGGCTCATGCACAAAAGAGTGAAAAAGAAATTAGAAGAGGTAGATTATTTGGGGAATGTGGCTAAGCAATTATTTGGCCACTAAAAAGAACCCAACAGGGAGGTGTGAATGCCACCATCCTCACCCAGAAATTTCTCAGATGCACTGGAATTCATATCTCAGATCCTTTAGGGAGTGGACGGGAAGTGGAACCTTGCCCATCTGGAGAGGGTGTCTGGGGAAGGGCTCAACATTATGTTCTAAAGGCAGCTCTGGCTTCGGGGTGATCGTTCCTGGGAAAGGAACTGCTGACTGATTGCTTGTGTGGGTAGGAGACCATCGGCTTTCCTCTCTTGATTTGGACTGGATTCTGTTTGCAAGCTGGCAAGTGGCACCATATACCCAGCCAAAGGAAGACAAGAGGGAGATGAGTGTATAAGTGAGACTGAGAGGAGACCAGAGGGGGTATGTTCACACATCATGGCAATGCAAGATTGGGGTAGATGGGAACGTTTGGCTTGAGTTCATTGGTTCAGCATGCAAGTTGTTGTTCTCATTATGTCTTCCCGAGACTTCTAAGAGCAAGCCAAATTCTGGGATGCTTTCTGTTTTTGTCATGGGGGGAGGAACTAGCACTTACATTTTGAACTTCAGCAAAACTCAACGTATTTATTTTGCTTTAAAAGACACTCAAATTGTGGAAGGAAGGAAGGAAGGAAGGAAGGAAGGAAGGAAGGAAGGAAGGAAGGAAGGAAGGAAGGAAGGAAGGAAGGAAGGAAGGAAGGAAGGGAGGGACTCATCCCACCTCTATGGTGATGCCAATTTCATCATAAGCTGCTTCCCTTGCAATCCAAAGAGGACACAATAACAGCAAATGCGTCTGCAAGCGGGAAAATTGCTTAGCTCAGTGTAATATATTAACTTGGTCAATGTTGGCTTATGAAACAAACCCTTGTGCAAACCAGATCATACTAGAGCCTTGTTGGCTCTTACTGACAGCATCCCTCTAGATCAGAATCTGGGCTTTTCCTAACATGTGGGTCTGTTTGCATGTTATTTGCTTACAAAAGACCTTCCTCAGATGCCCTCAGCATTTCCTTGCACTGCCCACCATCAGAGACAAGAGACTGGCACACCCAGATGCTTTTTCTCCTTGCTTTCAGGGTTCCTCTGGTGAGGAGCACATGCTTTCTAGCTTAACACGAAGGCCAGAAAAAGGGGAAGGGACATCGATTGGGGCATTTGCTACAGCAGCCTGTTTCTGAGGGGGAATGGTCTACAAACTCTTCAGTTCCGATGTTCTGGCAGTGGTGAAGCTCTTCCAGTCCTTTCCTCATTCCTGCTGCCCTGCTCCAAGGCCCAGTGATGCCCTCGCTTTCTCCTTGGCCTCCATGTTAATTGAATGACTGCTCCCAAGGAGCAAAATGACCCAGCTGGTGTTCAGATCTATTACTTCTTCTCTTTCTAATCCAAGCCTTGCATAACAAAACCACATGGTATTTCTGGAAGCTCCTGTAACCCACTCAAGACATGGAGGTGTCTGATGAAGGGCTATCAGCTTCATGTGCCTATGTATCTTGAGCTTTCAAGCCTAGTGCTAATTCGAGACCAGGACCACGTCCAAAACCCTGGAATGACAGAGGCGGGCCGAAAACGTCACTCTCGCCCATCCTGCATTCAAAAACGAGCTGGGCTGGCAGAGGAAAAGTGTGTTAGGGTTCAGCAATGGAACGGCTCACAAACAGCAGAAGAAAATCTGTCTCCAAATTTGCAGGCTGAGAAATTGGGTGGATCGTTTCTCCAGGGGAAGCTCATGGCCCACACACCCTCCCCCATGGTGAGAGCAGTGGTATTACAGCTGAAAAAGCCCTAGTTTTTTCTCTCTGCTCATTTATAAGAATACCTATTCTAGATCTCTCTCCCTCTGCACAGGTTCCTTCACTCCCCAACTCTCCCAATCTTCAGATGGCCAACGGAAGGGCCTCATCTGATTTCTTTCTTTGGGATTACATAGCGGGAAGCCTGGGTGGATGCAGACTGCCAGAGAGAGGATTAACAACAGGAGTTCACACTCAGCCTTCTTGTTCACCTTGTCCCTCAATTAGTGCAAGAATATCACATCCAGCCAAGGGAGGTTCTCTAAAATCCTCTGTTCTTTTTAAGGGAGGAGTTGGGTTGTGCAGATAGGAGATGACCAAGAGGTCACAGATCCATATGCTGAGCCCAGATTCCTTCAACAGTTGCAGTGCAATCACCTTTGTTTAGTTATTGATGTTACACGTTTCTCTCCCACCACAATCCAAAGACTCTCAGCGGCTTCCGTAGAATATAAAAACCACTTAAAACATCCACGGTACAAACTTCCGTAAAGACAATATAAGCAGCTGTGGCTGAAGAAGAACACAAACAATCAACACCAAAGTTCAGGATGGCACAATAAAATCAGGGGAGCCCTCTCTGAAACATCTCCATCTTTAACAACTTCTGGAACATCAGCAAGGAAGGGGTCAGCCTGGTCCCAATCCAGAGGCTGAAAACAAGCACCTCCTTGTTTCAGCCCCCTGAACCTCCCCCCAAATGCAGGTTCAATAACAGTTTCTCCCTGCTTGATCTAACTGGTCAGACCTACATTGGTTAGAGGACATGTTCCTGCAGGTGGACCACAGAGATCCACTGTAGGGCATACACAGTGTGTCCTGTCTCGTTCTGCCTAATGGTAGGGCTGGCTATACGTGTGCACCGACAGACAAAACCTCAAATAAGACTCAAAGTCCATGTCTTCTTCAAACCTTCACATTTCTCAAGGATAACTCAGAGAAAAATAATGGTTCCTTTCTGATTTTTATCCCCAGAGATGTAGATTCTGGACTTTCCACACCTTCACATGAACGTTGACAACCCATTCATGTGGTCTACAATGGCCAAATAGGTCACAATGATTGTATGCTTTTTTGCTGTGCGCTTGGGGGTGCTTATCCAGATACAAGCAGAACACTATTGTATTTCAGGGGTCTTAAAGGGCTTAGTTAATTGTCTTCCCTGCAAAACGATGATCAGGTATAGAAAAGGGGCTTTTTCACAGGTCAGTCACCAAGGGGGAAACCAACAAACTCTTTTTCTTGGGACAGGGAAAAATGGGTACCACTTAGTGAAGCAGACGGGTTGTATGAAGGGTGCACGCCTTTGTTTTGTGGGTGAGCCCTTCAGCCTTTTCGCATTTAGGGGAAACCTTAAGTATTTAGCAAGCGAAACCCCAAGCTGACGGCTTTACGTGCCTCTCTTCACTGGCCCAGAGAACTTAACCTGTTAGCAAAAAAATGCTCAGTGGACTAGTTTCTCGTTTCTTGCATTTAGGGGGAGATGGGATAGAGATGTAATAGGGAAACTGGAGGTGAAGGCAGGAGCAGTCTGTCACCCTGCTGGAGCTGCAACCCAGTTCTGCAGACGGTTTGGATTTGGCGATCTGCAAGTCGAACTGCAGATCCCCACAGCACGCCGAGCTCGGTGGCTTGAATGCAGAATGCGGCCAAGTGCGGACGCTCTGCTTCCGTTGACATCATGCACCGGTAGCCAGGCAGAGGGAGAATTCTTTTACAAAAACGCCGCCCGCCCTGCCTGTCGGGTTCATAAACTTCGAAACAAAAAACGGAGGAAAAAGTGACTTCTTTTACGCAACAGATGCTGCCTTCCAGTTGCTAGGGGACTTGAAGAAGGCTACTGACATCTGCTCTTCCGCCATTGATAGTAGCAAATTAAGCCTTTCAGAGGAGGGGGAGGAATGTTGTTTGGAGAAGGAAGGCGAGTTGAATTGCTGGTTCAAAAGAAAAGTTGGCGACAGGTTTGTCAGCACGCAGTATAGATAGAATTTAAAATGTCTGGATAATTATGCATTATTGCCTTAGGATAAATCGTTTGCTGCTAGGCTTCGTGGACTGGTATTTGGGCTTATAGGTTAATTATGCCATTAGTGAAATATTGATGTTTAAGACATGAACGAATTGGCCTGATCATTATCTGTTATTTACTTGTGCTTTGTAATATGAATTCCTTTGCAGCTATTTTGGTATCATGATATGGATTTCTCGGGGAAGCTGTTCAAAATGCTTTCGCCCATAACCATGAGGACTAGGAACCTGGGAAGCCTTAGAACGACAGCTGAACCATTTCTGGAACTTTGCATTAGCCACTGAGAACGGCTGGCCTGGCTGTCGTGATAAGTAAATCTCCGGGCTCCTTTTCTAACTGAGTTGAAAGATGTTGTTTCCCTTTCCCACCCTTTCTGCCTCTTTAAACTGGGAACCTAGAGCCAATAGATTGCAGTGCTGGTTTGTTGCTATGACAACCCTCCCAGAAAAAGTGCAATGGTTTTTCACATCCCAGTGACTACCACCCCAATGCCACTGTTTGAAACATCGCAGAAGCATCTGGCCCGGGCGAAGAGGACGTTAGGTACTAATCTGGAACTGGTTCCAGTTTCGCAGGGTCATTGATACCAACCTGGGCACTGGGACCACTTTCCTTTCTGGCAAGGTGGGCTTTGGGGAGGGGTCGGTGGAGTTGCTGAGCTCAGCTGGGATCGAACACAGAGATGCTGGGGGCTGAAACCGAGTCTGTTTCAACAGGATTTTTTTCATCTCAGTAACTGCTATGAGAGAGTTTGCTCCTCTAGCGTGAACATGATGCTTGCAAATATCCGCCCCGTACACCCAAAATATTCACAGTGGCTGCACATTCCCACGGAAGGAACTCTTGATAACAAACCTCTTCCATTTATTCTGGAAGGTTATTGGGAAGGATGCAAAACTTTCCCCCCTCCTTCCTTCTCTCCGAATGTCATGTTTTATCATGACATGTTTGTCATGCTTGTTTTAGAATATCATTCTGCAGGCAGGGTCTCTAAAGTGGTGTTTCTTAAAGTGTGGCCCGAGGACTCCTGGGGGTCTCCCAAGGCCCTCCCAGGGACCCTCAAAATCAAAAAGATTTGCCAGCCTAGCAAATTGTATTCTTGAAAAAGAATACGATACTAAAATTCCATCCAACCATCGTGAGACGCAGCAGTGGGAGCGAATGCATCGATTTTAATTTTTAATACGGTAAATATCGATCAATATAACCCCTGCCAACAAAAGCTTTTTGGGGTCCTCCATCATTTTTTAAAAGGGAGAAGGGGTCCTGGGAGAAAAAAGTTTAAGAAGCACTGCTCTAGAGCCACTGATCTTTGTAAACCAACTGGGGAGACTTTTCCAGCTCACGTGCAGAGCAAAAACATTTGCCATAAACCTGATTGGGTTGTGCTCTGAAGAATGTGCAAAAAGAGGCAGAGGAACTTCCTCTTCCCCTCTCCCAAAAATTGAGGAATTGATGAAGCTTTATGGATCCTCGTGCCTCAATCCTGCTTTGATCCGCAGGTCCCTGACTGGGTGCAACTAACTGCCCAAATACCCTTCATTTCAATCTAAAAAAATTCCTCTCTTTCTTATTGGAAACAGCACTGGGTGAACCTAGTTAGAAATAAAACAGCATCCTTAGAAAACCTAAAAGGAACAGCTCCCTACATTTATTGGATGGTGAGAGGTAAAAAAGCATTCTTAGAAAATCTAAAAAATAATATCTTCCTGCCTTCGTTGAATCATTTTTAAAATTGGGCGTGGGCTCTGATAAACACAGAAAGAAGTCAGAGAAGGCTGTCAGAAAAAAAATCCAGCACGGCAAGGTGAATTTTCTCTCTATATAATCTGTTTCCTTTTAGTAACTCCCTTTTTTCCCCCCTCTTGTCTTCGCTGCTGACATCATAATCTGTTGCCATGGCATTTGGGGAATGATCAGAATAATTTTGCTCAAGAGCATAACCTTTTGGCAAGGTGAACTCCACGAACGAAGTGGGACGGAGGTGAGAAATAGTTGGAAAAGTAGCATCTCCCACCTGCAAGGACCTGTTTGACAGGGAGATGCTTGAGCGATGGTTCCTTGCAACAATTCCTTTGGATGGAAGAGACCAGAGATCAAGGAGCAAAGGTAGACGTTGAGCTGACTGACCACAAATGTATTTTTATCCAGCATCTTTAGAAAAATCCATCCAGGGGAAAAGTCTGTCATTAAAAGTGAGATTTAAAAAAAGAAAGAAGTTTTCCCCCCTTAACTTGATGACTTTCTTCCCCTCTGTCTAAAGGGTCTTTCACTCTCAAGTCGTGGAGACTGATTTGTTTCTAGCTGAAGGTCTCCATTTTACCCAGCTCTCAAGGAAACAGCATGGCCCTGATTCATGGATGAACTGAGCGCCACTAACCTCCCAAAAGTTGACGATCAAGTCGTTTAGGAAGAAACAGAAGGAAGCATGAAACATTGGTGTAGGCTTCCATGGCTGGTATCTGTTGGGCAGGGTTGGGCTTCAGGGCTTAGTGACCATGTTCTAGACCGCAAATTTTCTGATGTTTCACCAGCAACTGGAGCTGGCATCTTCAGCCTGAATCAGAAAATCTGTTGTCTAGGCCCCGGTCACTAAACCCTGAAGCCCAACCCTGCCCCACAGAAGGAAGCATGCCTCATTTCGACAAATGATAAGGGGGAAAATTAAAATTAAAATATAGTCCAGTGATGGCAAACCTATGACACGGGTGTCAAAGGTGACACGCCACAACATTTTGGGTGACACGCCAGTGTTCACCAACACCCGCAACGTAGAGCACCACAAATGATTGGACTGTATTTTTTTTTAAAGAAATGAACATGTAAAGAATTGTTTCTCTTTTGTTTGGGGTGGGGGTGGTGTGGTGACACACCAGCAGAGTCAAGGTAGGCATTTTCTGAAGTTTTGACATGCCAAGCCCAAAAAGTTCACCATCACTGATATAGTCCTTCCTTCCTTGTTTTGTATTATATGTCATACGTTGAACCCTTTCAAAAATAGCATTCTTCCTTCTTTCTCCCCCCTTCCAATCCTTCGCATTTGATTTCTATTCTGCCTTTTTCTCAGAGTGTTCTGCAGCATTTTTAGGTCTTCTCTGGACCTTCTTTTCTTTTCCCCTTCATCACAACTGTGTAAAGTAGGTTAGGCTAAGAAAAATGAATTGGGCTGAGATCATACGAAACTTCCTAAGTGAGAATTTGAATCTTGACTTCTCTGGGTCTCAACCAGCAATACCGCCATGTCATCCCACCAGCTCTGTTAATCGTTAAAATATTATCATAATTTTTGCAGGAATGCAAGACAAGACTATCCCAAGTCATATGGACCGTCGGCAGGGCCAAATTCAAATTAAAAAGAAATGATAAATAGCGTCCGTGTATATGGACTGCGGGGACATCCCTTCATCTCACCTAAATTCTCTTGTCGGTTAACTTCTACCTTTATCCAATTTGCGAAATGACAATCCAGCTCTCCTAATTGAAATCAGTTTGTTAGTTTCTTAAATTTTAAGCAGAAATTCTGATTAATTGTTCATTCTGATTGATGATTTTTATTACACCAGCTGTCTTCAGTGGCCTTGTTAATTATTGAATATCAATTTGATTTTAATAACAGTTTTGAAATGTTGAATTGATATAGGATTACTTTTATATGCAGCACTAATCTAATGTGATACTGAACATTCTTATTCAATTTTATACACCTGATCAATCTCTTCTATTTCTTTTTCTGCTCTTTTCTTCTTTTTCAGTAGCTATTAAAGTTTAAAAAATCTAGAGTAACGGGGGGGAAAAAAGAAATCAATTAGTTTAGCATCACCCTGTTACTAAGACTGGATCTCTCTGGCTTATTCTAGATTCACTAAACCCATTCTCAAATTTCACCTTTTAGATTTCAAAAGCATGTTGCAATTTCAGACGGGGAAAACTCTTGAGTTCTTGGCTTAATATAGAGGATGACAACATGGAGCTCTAGATTCACCAAGAAGGGAGTCTTGTTTTTAGAAAACTAACTGGAAGCCTGCACTCTCTCTTTCCTCCCTCAGAGTTGGGACATTTAATTGAATCCTTAGTTTCTCAAGTCCTCCAATGGACAACAGACTGTAGAATCTATTTTTAGGGTTCAGGTAGCCAGGCTGGTGTTTAATAGACCCATTCAACCATGCCAGGAAGTTTCTATAAATTGCACTGAGAGTGGAAGATGCCAAGAAGACATCAGTCAAGCTTTGTCCTGGATGACAGAAGCGTGGTGAATGGACAACAAAGCCACTAGAGATGAGCCAGGAACCCATGAAAATAAGAGCCGCCCAGAGACACCCTCTGGGGGAGATGGGCGGCATGCACATTTAATAAATAAATAAATAAATAAAAATGAGTGTTGCTACTCATGATTTATTGGGGTATTTTTTTCAGCTCAGGTCCATGACATTCCATATAAGATATAAGCAAGTCATGTGAATCTCCAAGGATGTCGGGGTACAATTTAAATTAGGCCACATCCGACCCAGTTGGAAAACGCAACAGGAAATGATGCAACTGTTATAAACAAGCAAGGAAGAGCTCCTTTCCAGCCCCAATGTAAAAATAATCCCTGCCAGAATGCCCTGGTTAGCTGAGATTAACCCAACCCAAAGACCTCAAAATTAAGAATGGCCTCGTGTCTCTTCCTCTAAGCCCCATAGCTCCAGTAGGTTCAGCGAAGGTATTGACACAGTGTGCATCTGCCATAAAAAAAGGCCAACATAATAAGAAACTACTGAAAAAAGAGATGCCAATAGCATTAATGCCTTCATATAAATAAATGGTGTGACTGCATCTGGAATATTATGTGCAGTTCTGGTCACTGCTCCTCAAAAAGGATATAATGGAATTAGAGAAGGTTTGAAGGAGAGCAACTAAGATGATCCAGGGGCTGGAACACTGGGGGCTTTTTAATCTAGAAAGGAGGTGAATGAGTGGGGACCTGATGGAGGTGTACAAAATTATGCCTGGTGTGGAGAAAGTGGACAAGGAGAAGCTATTTTCCTCTTCCCAAAATACTGCCACCAGACTGAATAAATGCACTGAATCCAGGACGAATCAGAATAGATCGAAGGAAATATTTTTTTTACACAGTGCATCATGAAACTGTGAAATTTGCTACCACAAGATGTGGAGCTGACTACCAGCTTGACTGGTAGATAGAGGGTGGGGCCAATTCAGTGGACGTCCTGGGGATTGATGGCTATTAGCCTTGATATCAGCATGGCTGCCTTTGAAGGCCATCTGCTGGAAGACTAGTGGGCTTCCTTGAGCAGTTGGTTGGCCACTGTGAGAACAGGCTGCTGGACTAGATGGGCCAAGGGTGTGATCGAGCAGGGCACAGCCTAGCTTTGTACTGGCCCTAGGCTCTACTGTGCAGGACTGTCCAATTTAAAGACGCAGGAGTCCCCCCAATCCAAGGAGACAGCTGATATGGGAAAGCTTAGAAGAAGTTGGAGGCCTTCTGCAAACAGCAGATGCAAAGCACACATGTAGGAATCATGTCAGGAGTTTCTGTTTATCCTCCCTGGAGCAAAATGCCAAGAGTCAATCAGGGCTTATGACCTCACCTGCTGTAGAGACAGCGATGTTGGAAAGAGGCTATTTATAGCAAACAAACAAACCAGAACCTCGGCTGGATGTTTGGCCTCAGCAGCAGCAGCAGCAACTAGGTCGGCAAACTAGTGCAGGAGAAATTTCTCCATAGAGTTCTTTAGTAATGGGGATCTTACACACCCTGCCATGGAAACAACCATGGTTTACCATGGTCCTGGAGGCAGCTAGGTAACCCTGGTGGGATTATATTTTTAGCAGGAGCATTTTCGTGCTTGAAGGACAAGTATTCCTAGCATGGTTGCAAAGGCTGAAGCATGCTTTAATGCTTCCCTCCTCGCCCTCATGTATGCGCTGGGAACAACTACAGCCCCCCTCTTCAAAAAAAAAAAAGGATTATGGCTGAATCAGTTAGTTCACTTGAAAAACTGGTGTCCGGGGGATAAATAAGTCTCTTTCTCTGAGTGGAACCTCTCAGATGGGAAAGGGACTTATGTGCTCCAAACCCCATAATCCACAGGTATCAGGGATTGGGAGGCACCAGACTGAGGAAGCTGAAAGCTCTCGTGTCTTCTGATTTATCTGATGCTTGGATTGCAGGGAAAAAAGGAAACCAGCAGCAAAACAATCAAATCTAGTGTTCTGATCCCCGATACTGAAAGGGAAATTAAAAAGAAACTGACCTCCTCAAGAAATGATTGACCCCCAAGACTTGGCCTCTCCCTGGCCCACCTCAGCCTCCTCGTCTCCAGCTTTGTGAGCAAAAGCCAATGAAGTAATGAACTGGCATTGAAACCCTACACCAGTGTTGTCCAAACTTGGCTACTTTAAGATGAGTGGACTTCAACTCCCAGAATTCCCCAGCCAGCATGGCTGGCTGGGGAATTCTGGGAGTTGAAGTCCACTCATCTTAAAGTGGCCAAGTTTGGACAACACTGCCCTACACGGAAGGAAGCTGATCACTCATTCCAGCCCAATTACTGTAATTTCTCAGATGCCTTGGAAGTAGATGGCTCTGTCTGGGGCCGGGGAATGGAAGGGTTCTGCTCTGTTGACTGCTTGTAATCAGCTTGGTTTCTGAGCCTTAAAACATTAGAACAGTGCTTCCATGCGTGCCCGCGTGCTTCCTTAAAAAAGGAGAAAGCCTTGGTTTCTGTAGCATTTTCGAGAAGCTGTTAAGGATGACAGTCATAAAAGTAATTAGGTTCAGAGAGGCCAGCCTGTAAAACATGACTCCAATAAGTAAGTCAGAGAAACTAATCAACCAGGCAGACAGAAAACTATACTTTCCCCCTCCCCGGCTACAACTAAAATATTAGACATTCAGTGATCTGTATGAAAAGAGGCGGACAGAGTGGGTGACTTCAGGGGCAATGCCAGACCATGATTTGACACCCTATTCAAGCTCTGAAGGTCTCTCAGCCTAGGGGTGGCACCAGAACAAGAGGACTCAGGGAAATTCAGGGGGGGTCACTGTGTATTTCTGGACAGACCAAATGTATCGCTCATATAAGATTTTTGAAATAGTAACAATAATATATTTCACGTCAACTTTCAGGAGTTTGGAAGTGTGGAATGCATCAAGGCTACCAGCTGAATCTTCTCAAGGATGATTCAGACAGAAGCGTGCAAGATGCTGGGGGGAAAAAATGAATGAGAGCATCTTTATCTGGCTTATATAGCAGATGGGTTAGTGTGTGTTTAGCAATACTAAGATGTGTGAAAGCTGCCTGTTTAAAAATTATCGCATCTCATTCTGTCTCCCCATGTGGTAGCATCACCCACTTGGAACAGTCGCCTTCAAAGGCAAATGGATTGAATGACTGTAGCGCCGCACAACTCTCTTGTTATCCTCATTATTGATGCATGGACTTCCTCTTCGAAAGCATAGGCAGCCATTGAGTTCCATGTCACCGTGAGGCATTGTCTGAGGCGCAGCTTGGGCATATAATGAACCAGTGTGTGCATTGCACTTTTCCTGGGGGGGGCGGGGAAGTCTCCCTGAAGCATTTCTGGAGAGAGATTCACAGAAAAAGGTTCTCTCTTTCTCACGCTTATCTGAATATGTACTTTTTCACTTCATAAGCTTGGAGAATTTATAAGCTTGGAGAATACCATGGACAGCCAAAAAACCAAGCGATGGGTGATCGAACAAATCAACTCAGAGTTAGTTCTCACTCGAGGCAGAAATGACCAGACTCAAATTATCTTACTTTGGGCACATGATGTGAAGACCCAGTTGCTCTGGAGAAGGCTCTGATGCTGGGAAAGGTGGAAGGAAAGAGAAGAGGAGGACCAGCAGCAAGGGGGAGGGACTCAGTTACGGTGGTTGGGAAACTTGAAAGACCCGATTAGGGACAGATCATCATGGAGAAGATCTATCTGTGCAGTTGCTAAGAGTTGATGGCACATATCCATCCATCCATCCATCCATCCATCCATCCATCCATCCATCCCTTTATAAGCAGACTCATTGGTATTTCTCAGCAGGGCACCCTCCCTGTAGGACATCATCCCCCCAGAGATCAGAATGGCCCTGGCCCTGCTGGCCTTTCACAAGGCCTTGAAAACATGGTTTTGCCAGTGGGTGTGAGGACCCAGAGTGTGGCGAAGCCAGGGCAGTAGCTGCACTGAGTGTTTTGATGAATGGGATTATGGGCTGTGAGTTGTATGCATTTTATGATGGTTTTTATATGCTTTTATGTATATTTTCTTGTTGTAAAATGGTTGTGTGGTTCTTTTTCCTCATTTTTATATTTGATTTAATTGTTTGTAAGGCACCCAGTGTAATGTTTATATACACATACATACACACGATGGGCAGCTGTATAAATTTGAATAATACATAAATAAATTTTTAGGAAACAATGAGGAAGGCTGTAACTAGTTTCTTTCTTTCATATTGACTTGATGCACAAGTTGCATCCAGGGAACATCTAAAGACATTTTAGAGAACTCCAGGAACATCAATTTGTACTTCAGGTAACCAGCCAGAAATGTTGCCAATTGAGTTCTGGGTCCCCCAGGAACAATGTGGGTGAAAGTACCAGCCTTCTTGTTTGACTGAGCCCTTTTCAGTTGATCATCAAAGACCTATCCCTCAAGAAAGTCCGTGAGGAGTCCTTCTGAGGATAAAAGTTGCAGTTCTATACTTCATCCTTTTGACCTGCAGAACTTCAGAAACAGGCAGAGTTTATGTTTTGAGGGGAGGGCAGGATGAGCACTTTGTGCTATTTGCCCACTCCTTCCTCAAATCTGGCAGTAAGAACACAACTGGACACTGAAGCATAAAACTCCTGCCATCTGCAAACCAGACAATGTCTATTAACCAGCTAAATAAATTACAATATCTTGTCTCCCCCTCAGTAATAAAATCAGCTATATGCTTTTTCATGGTCTGGTTTCATCCTGGGAGGGTACAGAGAACTCTTTATGATAAGTCCTGGTGACATTTTGCCTACAGGCTATCTGGCGTCTTCGGGGCATGGCCATTTGATCTGCTAAAGTTCTTCATTTCCTGCTTCTCTTAGGAGAAAATGGGTAGGTATGTTATAGGACATAAAAGACAGAGGTCTATGATAGCAAAAGGGCAGATAAGCATAAATGCTTCTGTTGGGACAAGAAGTTGAAAACAGAGCAGAACTATCAGAAGACTTCTGGTTTTGATTAACTTAGACATGGCCCATAAATACTGAGACTGTCCCTTAAACATTAGTGGAAAAACTCAAACAAAAACAGGATGAAAAAAGAGATCCCAGTCACATCTTTCCCCAAACATAGAACTCCGTTGTCCTTTGAGATTGTGAGCTAGGGAGAAAACATCTCCACCTGAAGCCCAGGAACCATTTCTGAAGTATACAAACATAAAACAGAAGCCATCTGATGCTCAAAAGAAGTGCTTCCCTAGCTTGTTTGCTGAAGCTAATCCTGGCAGCAAACAAGCAAAGAAACAGACAAAGAGTGATGTTATGGGCAGATCATAAATTGCCTTCTATCACGCACCCTGAAAAAAAAAGGAAATTGAAGCGAGGTTAAACAAACAGGACTTTATAAAAAAAAAGTATTGCATTAGTAGTTGGCTCTTTGCATTCGTCCTCCTTCCCCAGCCTTCTTCCATGGAGGACATGATTTCAAACTGCTACCGAACTATCAAGGCAACTTTCTGGAGGTCTGGCCAGGGCGAAAGATAATGCTGGATGAATGGAATCAGCTCTAGCTAAGCCACAAATCACTTTATCCCAAAGCTAAAGGCAGCATTAGAATATATTCAAGTCAGCACCCCTTTCCTGTAGGGCTTCAACTATTTGTCAGCAAATGTAGGTGATCAATATTCCATAAAAGTTAGATTTAAAAGGTCAGGAAAGCAGTCCTGAAAACAAGGGATAAGATTAATGTTGCTGAGATAGGAGGTGAATGACTGAGAACTGGACGATGAATGAATTTTGCTTTGTTTTGTTTGAAAAATCTCTTCTAAATTTGGGGCAGGGTCTTGTTGGGGGGCAAAAGTCTGATTCTGTGAAAAGCCATGGGCTCAAGGCAGCAGAAGCACCTTACAGGGTGATTTTTCCAGTGATTTATTCCCATAATCTTCTGTCTTCATTCATGCAGAGAAGTCTGTTTCTCCGCTCTCAATCTTCAGCTTCACTGTAGACTCCCAGATTTATCAAACTGAGAATTTTGTGGCTCTTTGTTCTCTGCGTCCAACTACCACATTTATCAATGGAACAGTGATCTGTGTACATTCCTATTTTAGTGTTTAATTCAGAAACTCTCCAGATTAATGATCAGAATGCAAGCAAGCAAGAATAAACTCAAGCCCCAGAACTCGAATGTGGATGTGTACACCTTGTTGGATCTTCACGTATAAATGGGAAGAAAAGGATGCCTCAGTACCAGTGACTTGGGGTTAACTGGAGAGGGCATCAATATTTTGTCTGCATTTTGTCTGCAGAAGTAAATAACACCCCCACAAATGTGTGGTTAAGAAATAGAAAGATAATGTATGTAAAATGAGGGAGGTAAGAATCAGATTAGAACCAGTTCAGATTTTCAGTTCTGTTTTGCTCTATGACTGTACCGTAAGTAAACAACCTTTGAAAATTAAAATAATCAGTTTGACTTGAATCCCCAAATACATTCAATTCAGTTCTGCAAATCAGTTCCATTTGTGGGGGAAGGGGGAAAATCCACATTCTCAGAAAACCACAGAACCGTTCAATCAATTTGAAGGCAACTGATATGATCTGAACTAGCAATCTGATTCAGAAAGTTGATCAGATTCAGAGATTTTGTTGAATCACCTTTGAATGGAAACTTTCTTTTAATGCCTTATACCAACTGACCTTTTCCTGGCATAGAATTTCATGCTTTTAGTGCAGAGCACAGCCTGTCCTGTTTACATTGGAGGCGCAAATTCTTTGTTCAGTTCCATTCAATGTTTTCAACACTGTCACTCATAAACACCTCTCTGGCCCTGAGAACTCCAGCAGAACCTTCACCCAACACTTATCTTCTGGTTTTAGCTGCCCCTGCTAGCCATATGATGTAGCCTAAGCCCACTTCAACACAAATCTCTTATCACAGATTTGCTCTCCCCCTGAGAAAGAAAGAAAGAAAGAAAGAAAGAAAGAAAGAAAGAAAGAAAGAAAGAAAGAAAGAAAGAAAGAAAGAAAGAAAGAGGGAGGGAGGGAGGGAGGGAGGGAGGAAAAGGAAAGGAAAGGAAAGGAAAGGAAAGGAAAGGAAAGGAAAGGAAAGGAAAGGAAAGGAAAGGAAAGGAAAGGAAAGGAAAGGAAAGGAAAGGAGGCTAGTTAAAACTTCCTGCCAAATGCAGCATTCAACAACACTACTGAGATGTGGAAATGAAGGTGAAGAAAATTAAAACAACTCAACACTACAGAATTTTGCAATGTACCAATGAAACAAGCAATGACAATGGCTGAATTATGATGCAACCTCATCCAACCTCTGAAAAGACACTAGGTAGTCCTGAGCAAGCCAACAAGAGCAGAGGGATGATACTTTATTAGCATTCCACTCATAGATCAACATGGGAGAGTTACTTCTGCAAGAGAGAGAAAACCAACATTTGGTGTGCATGCATTAAGATATGCTTTGATTCCTAGCTGTGGTTCCCTGGAAGCAGAAGGAGGGTACCTTCCATTGATTACTTGCTAGAGTAGAGTAGAGAGTAAGGAAGAGGACCTTGAGGGAAATAGGCAAGATCCATTACCAAAGTGATGAAGAGGAAAACATACCTTACGTCCAAAACAAGCAGAATATATATGGAAGAGCCTCAGATAGAGACCTCCCTAATTCACATGACTATAGGAAAGGGGAGGAGGTACAGCACAATCAGACTTGCAAGATTACTGTTAGCCCCACAGGTAGACCAGATCATGAAATCAACTCCACAGGAAGGTTAAGACTACTTTGATTGAGATGGGCTATAAGGACGGAGGCGGTGAAGGACAGGAAGGCCTGGCACGATATGGTTCATGGGGTCACGAAGAGTTGGGCACGACTTAATGACTGAACAACAACAACAACAACATAAGGACAAAATTCTGGGAGTTGAAGTCCAGACATCTTCAAGTTGCCAAGGTTGAGAAACACTGACATAAGGGATTAAATTGGTTGACACTGTTGCATCATTGTGAGCTTAGTTTTTTAATGTGTTGCACTATTTGTGAGAGAAAGCTAGATGGTGGTCACCTTAACAACTGGGTGTGGTTGGAAAAAAATGGATGGGCCTGGAGAGGGCCAGAGCAAAAGAAGACAGGTTGCAAATTCATCCATCATAATAAATAAAATGCATGATTAAAAACTAAACAGCTTTTTGCATTGGCCAGTCTGAAACTTTAACCCTTTTTTAAAGATTTGCTTCACTTACAGACAAGGCGAGCATCCAGTAACCAAATAGCAGAGGCTTATTTGTCTCCAGGACTCTCTGTCCAAACAGTGGCCTTTTAATACCCCCCTTCCCTGTCATGGTCAATGGGGAGAGAGAAAGTGCCCTCTTCTCCAGCTTGGGATGAAGATCTTGAAAGCCACCTCCTAGCCCACCTGCAGATGTCTTGGATGGCCGCACCCAGAAGTGGCCAAATTAGCTGAGCATCCTCTTTGCAGACCCACTTAGTATTTGTGGACCTCTGAGGAGCTCTGATTCTTAGTTCTCCACAGGGCCAATTTCTGGATTAATAACTAGCCATTTGCTCAAAACATAAAAAGATGGATTGTATGGTGTTTGGATGCTCCAGCAGAGATCTGGTTTGATTTTTATTTTTGGAAGCCTTCCTGTAGGTTCAGAAGGGGCAGCTGTGGCCTTAAAAGCTATTCTTTCTGCAAGCCTTGTCTCGGGAGACGTTTTATTCAAGAAGGCTGTCTAAAGCCAGTGAAAGAAGATTTCAAGGATTCAAAGAGATTGCAGGGTAAAAGACAGCATAGCATCACAGATGCTCCAAAGGGTTCCTTGTCTTCCTGCTTCTCCAGTCTATGGTATAAATGAACAATTAAAGCTGGTATTTCAAGGGGTGGAGAAGACAGAAAGAGAGAGACAGCATGACAGTCAAATAAAGCGCCCACTGAAGTTGAAAATAGGGTTGGATCATGCATGTGTGTGCACAAATTTTTAAAGCCCTGAGATTATTAATAATTGAGAAAGTCATGCTGAGCATAGACATTTGTAACCATTGCAGTTGCTGGGTTTTAAAAATGAGATGCGCTCAGCATGGAACCAAGTTTGAAGACACGTATTTAAACATTTATTAAAAGGCTTGGGGGGGGGGGGGGAATATGACTGTTTTTTTCCCCTTTCTTTCAATAAATCACATGCTGTAGATCAAAGTCCTAGCAGTTTGTTGACTTAGGATTGTTTAAATGACTTTTTTTGGAAAAAAAGTCAATATGTTTGAAGTGAAGATCAACCTCTTTTCTTCCTGAAAGCTATGCTCCAAGCATTATTTGGGGGTAGAAAGGGAGATGAAAAAAGGCTCCATCTTCAGCTGCTTCCAGAAGGTGATGAAAGTTGGGTGTAACCTAACTTCCAAAGGGAGGTCATTTCAGAGGAAATGAAAGATTTGAAAATGGAGAACCACCAGCTGATTTTCCCAACCAGATCAAATGGGACTGGTTGATTTGGGTTGGCAAATGTGGGCCTGAAGGTACTTGGCGATCAGATTACTCTGTGAATAATAACATTAAAATTAGGTCCCACAGGCCTATCATTTTCTTCTTTGCACATTCAGGGAAAAAAATGTTCTTCATGGAATTTGACACATAAAAGATTAAATTAGGACTTTGCTCTGAATAAAGTGCATTTTGAATAGCACAATGCAGATGGAGGAGGAGGAGGAGGAGGAGGAATGCAGTAAGGAGAAGAAATTAGTGACTTTCTCATTTTTGTTTTGTTCCCTGGCAGAGAGACCTGAGTTAAGGAACAGGACTCTGCTCATTGTAAAGCAGAACAGAAAGTGAATTTGGCTCCCATCAATCTATATAGCAAAGTCCCAAAAGAAAGCGAAAAGGCGGTATTGCAAACATACATTTACCCTAATGAAATATGCAGTGTGTGCTCTGATTTCTACAACAGAAGAAAACAGGGATGCTGGTGTGTCTATAGGAGAAGCAGCATTGGAAGAATTTCTTATCCAAAGTGGTGACCCTTCCAGCATTATTTAAGAGAGGAAAGCACAAACCGAGATGTCAGGGTTATAAGCCTTGGACACGAACTCCAGGACATCCCAAAATTGGTGTCAATTTATCATTTTTAATATGAAGGTAGGATGAAAAATATCAAATATTTTGCAGGACAGAAATAATGCTAACTATGCTTAACTCTAGTTAAAAGGAAATAGAAGGACACTTTGCTCTGGTTTCCTTCAATTGTTTTGGGTGCAACTCCTAGAAAAAAGCTAAACTAAGAAGTTGATTTAAGACATTGGCCAATCCACATAGACATCAATCCACCCAATTCTTTATTTTCCCTCCAAACCATGCTGGTTGAGGAGCAAGCTAACCCATTTTGAAGAAGTCAAGTCCAATCAACTGTGAGTTCAGTTTCTATATGCCTTGAGCAAAATGGGCAAGAAGAGTTAGCCTCTGACCTACATTTGGCTTGCAAAAGCAGAAGAAGTGGATTCTACAGCTCAAGATGGTTCCAGGCAGATTAATTCATTGTGCAGGAAGTTAATGAATTTTGCAAGTCCAATTAGTTTTCCTCTGAATGTCAGGCCTTGGCAGTCACAGGTTTCTGGTGTCCATGGCATTACTGAAGGCATGCATGCACTCTTAGTTTCCATTACAAGATTATGAGATCAATTGCGAATGTCAGGCTGGAATTAAAAACAAAAGAAAAATGGCAAAATTAGGTTGCGAAAACCGGGAGGGCATCTCCAAGATCTCTCCATGAACGAGAGAGACTCACAACCCCTTCTCAGCCTTCACTCTCACGCCCTCCATGTATGCTGGAATACGATCCCACTACTCTCCTTTGCAACAGTCTATAAAGCCAGAGGAATGCTTGGAAGAAATGTCATGCGTGCTTTCCATTTTGCATAAAGACTGGTTCTTTAGAATTCCTCTCTTGGGGACAAAAAGGCTAGTTCACACTGCCAGAATAGAGCGACTGGTTTTATTTCAGCCTCAAATTCAGACAGGAGCTGGTCCACTCAACCACGTGAGTCACCTCATGACCAGTTTTGGAGAACCTAGGAAAAGAATTGGATTCTTTGGTGGGATTTAATACTTGGCAAAGTCCCTGGGAGCCCTAGATGGGAGACAGGAAGCAAATTCTTATGTGATTTACAGCTCAGCTGACTTCAGAGAGGTTTTCGGATGTGCCTGTTAAGACAGGGTTTAAACAAAGAATCTTTAGTGATGCAAATAGAACTGCAGGATTGTGATACCACCCCTTGGCCCATCTATCCTGAAATCTCCAACCTCTGATTTTTTTTTTTAAAGTTGCTAGCAGTTTTGTCTTTCCTTACTTTTCTGCAAAAGCTAGCTCCAGACTCTGGAGTGGGGACCTACACAGATTTAAACATTTTGCCTACCAAGGTAGTTCATATTCCAATCAAGACCCTTATGTTTGTCACTCATTTAGCCAAACTATGATCTCTTGCAACAAAGTAAACTTAATCATGACTAAATGTGAAAAGATTAAGCTGGTTGCATGTTAATATCATGTGGATCATTTTCTTCTTCTTTTCAAAAGCTTTAGTTTATTTTTATCAATAGTATACGTTTTTTCTCTTTTTGATTGTGGCATCATCATTGTGTTGTTTAATTGTCTCTCAAAGTAAGCATTTGGAAAAATAGACATTGCAACATGGGAGAGGGGAAGGAAAAGAGTTAAATTTCTCCTGCTTGGCATGGTAGGATCCCATCTTGATCAAGTCTGGGGTCTTAACTTTGGGGAAAACTTAAGTCACCGCTATTAGCATTTTAAAAATAATACGTATTTGGTTTACTGACACACAGTGCAGACATTAGATGCAGATTTCATGAAGAGCAAACTTGAGTCAAAGTTTTTGTGTTAATTCTGTTAGAAATTCCAGGGCACCAGCACCAGGGAGTTTGAACCTGACAAAGCCAGGACTTTGTACAATAGATCTAACAAACGTCCAGCCATCCAACATCACCCTCTTCTACTTGTAAGAAATGTCTGGTTAGTTCCAGTCCAGGCTCCACCTTGTTCAGCCAACTGAGATTGACACAAGCTGTTAATGGACTCACAAGGTGCGGTTGTGATAAGGCAACATGGGCTTGGAAGGGTTTAGAAAGAGATTACGCAAACTGATGGAAAAAAGACAAGTGGGTTAGAAATAGCTGATTGTCACTTGCTTGGCAAAGGTGACCAGAACGTGTGTGGGTGGTGGGGGCAGTGGGGGTGGTGATCTCTTGCCGTAGTCCCGTGCTTCCAGTGAAGATGGACATCTCTCTGCATGACGCTTTTTGGACGCTTTTTATGGGGTGGAACCATGTACGCATCTCAACCCCAACCGCAAATAACACATAAGAATTTCGAGGCATTTGGACAAGGGTTTCTGCTTTCTGAACAGAGGTTTATATTGCTGGAATCATGTTGTATTTATTGCTTTTCAATTTGGTAAAGCTGCCCGGAGTTGCCTGGAATTGGGGACTGGGGGGAGGAGGCAGGCTATTCAATAAATAAATAAATAAATAAATAAGTACCTGCCAGCTTATTGCATGAACTTCATCTCCCAGAATGCCCCAGCCTGCACGACCGTGGCTGAGAATTCTGGGAGCTTAAGTTCACACAACTGGAGGCTGCCAAGTGAGGGAAGGTCTATGCGAAGTAAAACAAAAGGAGACAGCATTGTGTTAAATGTTTTAAATCACAAGGAATTTCACTTAAAATGGAGAGGTTCGGAAGCAGTGGTGCCCATTGGGGGCGGGGGGCGGGGGTTTCAAAAAAGTAAAGATGGTGGTTGGTGCATCTTCACTTTTTTTTAAAATGTCCCACTTCTCTGTGGACGCCCTTGTATGGAGTATCGACCCTTCACAACCTTTAGATGTTCTAGATTGCTCTAGCGATCAGGAACGGATCTGTCTTTGCAGAATGCCTGCTCAAGGGAGCTACAGCTAATAACAGGCCAGTGTCCCTGCTAAAACTTCATTTCCGATTCCCTTTGGCCCGTGAAGGCCTGATCACAGAAAATCAGCTCACCCTCCCACGTGGCAAAGTTTACTGCAGCCTTCCATCTTCAAATGAATTCCTGAATCATGGAATTCAAAGTGAAAGTGGAAAAAAAAGCAATAGAGCAATAGTTTTAGGTGACTCTACATGACGACGTTGTATCATATGTCGCACAAGCCCTAAGACATTATAAGTGGCCCTGTCTGCACACTGGCACATCATTCAGCAGAGAGGAGTGGCAATGGGACATAAAATAAATCGCAACCAATCCTAGCCCTGATCCACACACACCGGGAATGAAAATAAAACAATGACATTGTTCCCCCTGCCAAGAAAGACCCACGGAACTGCCGAGGTCTTTAGTAGCCAGCGAACACCAAGCCAAGCAACTTCTGCTCCAGGACATGCCAAGACTGACAGCTCAAAAAATCAGCGGTGAAAGCTGTCAAGGCATCAATCAAGTGGCCCTAGGAAATGTCTCAGTAAGCATGGCTTGCATGGTCTCCCTGGGAGAACAAAAATCATCATGGAGTCTAAAGAGACTAACCAGTAGATATTGGATCACAACATACACAGATAACGATCCAGCAATTAAATATTTTGAGCCACTCAATTGAAGACCATTTTAAAAGAGAGTCTCCCTTCCTTCTCATGGCTCATCCTGAAAGCCCTCGCTCTCTCTTCCCCGCTCAGAAGCCATCCATTGTTCAACAAGGCAATTACAAATAGACTCTACATTTTCAAATTATCATTTCTCGGCTATATTTAATCTTATCGCTTGAAGCTGATAGCTTGGACTTGTGTTTTACTATGGCTGTCTCCTGTTACACACAGAAAAAGAGAGCAAGCAAGCACAAGACGCTGATCTCTCATTTATTTATGGTGACTTCCATTTATCTCCAAGCTTGCAGCATATTATGCGCGCTGAATTCAACCAGAAAGGTATCAGATTACAACCAGCAGATCACAGAAGCCAGCCAGCACTTCTGCTGGGAGTGTGAATTATATTCTCCTCTGTTTGGCGTATCAGCCTTTAGAATGACTCACGTGTTGGTGAGCTCCAAGAGACCTCTGTGATTCCAACAAGGTTGTTTTGGCCCCGGAGTCCATTGCAGTCAAAATAGTAATTCAGTGGCACAACTCACTTCCTAACCTATTAAAGCAAATACTTCTTTACACCCAAGATGACCCTGAGTCTGTGTTTCTGTCACCCTCTTCGTTACCAGATGCTTCCTAATTTGAGGAACTTTTTTTATCTGTGCAAAGGAGAAATAAAACCATGTTGAAAAGGAACCTGTTCCAAATCTGGGACAGCATCTAATGTAATTTTGGAAGCTGATATTGGTCATTCTAGTCCTGTATGGAGAGCTCTGATTGGCATTGTTTTTCTAGGAATTTAGGCACTGAGAGTCGCATTTTCCCAGCTTAGCAAACTGAGATCCTTTGACAATAGAGGACCTTTATGTGAGGTGTATTGTCATAACTGAAGTCTTCTCCTTTTGCCTGGAGACGCTGGGGATTGAACCTAACTTTTTCATGAAAAATATGGATGCTACACTGAATTATAGTTCCTATTTTTTTTTTTAGTTTAATATTTAACTGTAGAATCAGTCATGTTCAGAATTCTGCTCTGGTAGGACTTCAGAAGATACCTTTTCCAGCAATTTATGGAGAGCATTTGCATCTGGGACCTTCTGCACGGAAAGTACCACAATTCAGTATAGAACATGCTCTGAGTGCAGAAGGTGCCAAAATTTGATCCTCAGCATCTTCTGACAGGACTGGGAAATCTCTTATTTGAAGTCTGGAGAGTTGATGCTGAATAATGTAGATAGTATGAAGTGAGATGGGCCATGGCATAAAGAAGCTTCTTGCGGACAGAGTTTAAATTGATCATTTCATCAGAACCACGAGGACTCAAATCCTTCTTTGTTTTGGGGGGAAAGGGCCATAGATCAGCTGTAGAATAGCCAGTTTTCTTGCAAAGGTTTGCAGGGTCAGCTCCTGATATCTTCATGAATTGGAAGGATCAATAGTCTGAGAGAATGAAAGCTATGATTGACAAGACTACTGCTGTTCTACATCATAGCCACTACTTGTACGTGTTCCCCCCATGGATGGGATACCTTTTGGTGAGACAAGTTTGTTAAATCTAAGTGACGTGACTTCTGCCCTAGGATTTAAAGTGGAATAGGATGGACTGAATCCACACATCAGCCCACCTCTACTGAAAATATAGATGGTCTTAGAAAGTAGTTGTCCAGAACGCAACTACATAATAGCAAGTTCCCAGCATGGAAAGAACGGTTTCATTTTCCATTTCAGCACAAACTGCCTGATAATGATATTAATTTCTGTGATCTTAGAGGCTTAAGAGAGCAATTACTGTAACACATCCACTTTTTACTGACATAAAGGAATTACAGTTCTTCTGAAGCTGGCCCCAAAGTTCTATCAAAACTGCTCTCCCTGAAAATAGCTGCAAATAGCCCTTTTGCTAAATGAGTGATGGAAACAGCCCTTCCATCTGGACCTGATTCTCAGAAAAGACAAAGTAGAAACATCTCAAGAACCAGAGCTCTGACTCCCAATGTGACGCACTTAAAAAATGGGCAGAGGCTCGCCCGCACCATCGTGGTCACCATCTTGACCTTGCTGACTGTATCCTGTGGACCCTCCTGCCTGAAAACGTAAGAGAGAAATCTCTAGTGAAAGAAATGCCTCTTGAGAAAGGGAGTTACCAGTTACTAACCCTCTTTCTTTCTGCACATGAAATCCAAGGAAATTGCAAGGGAAGAACCATTTTAACATTTGGTTAAGTCAACATTTTGCTGTAGAAAGCTTTTGGAGAGAGCAACGAAGTATTTGGCTGTCGCTCACTAAATATTTCTTTTCTATAGAAAGCATGGACCAAGTCAGACCCTTTGGTCTGATTTTAATACTCTGGATTGCTTCTATAATCATGAATTCTTAAAAAAAAATCTTTAGACTCAACTCTAATTCCCAAGGCCTCCAGTTTCCACATAGAAGACTAATTTAACTACAGTGAAACTCCCAAAATAGAAACATAAATCAACTTCTCTACAGGATCATCCACATCATCCTAGTAAACTAGTTAGCCTCTTGATTTGTATTTGTTTTAATTAGAAAAAATACAAAATGAAGCCTTGATAGACAGCATTTAGAATCAAATTGCCAAGATGCTTTCAAACATGAGTGGGTGAGTCCTGAGTTCTGATTGCATGAGAACTTTAAGATGGGAGACAAGATTTTAGCAACCCATTTCCATTGATTTTAGAGGATATTTTTCATACTTTTAACATTTTGGTTCCTTCTGGACTTCCACTACTTTGTCTCCATCTTTCCTAGAGACATAGAGCAATGGCCATCAGGTTGATGCTGCTAGAGAAGAGGAGCACCAAAGGATGCATTGGGAGGACTATCCTAGGATGGATGTTGGCATTCCCAAGAAACTCACAAAAACAATACCTTCTTTTGATGCCCACATCCTGTATTGCTGGATACTATGCAGCCTCAATAAGAAGCAGTTTCATATACCAGGTGCTTCACTAAAGAAAAATTAGAACTTTGTCCTTGGGAAGATCATCCTGGAGATGATGGGGCAAATTGTTCCTCCCAGGTGGCCTCTGCTGCTTCCTAAATTCAATGGAAATAAAGTTGGGATTGCAGAATGCACCAATTCCATGTAGAAGCTATTTCTATTCTCCCCTCTCCCTTTGATTATCATAACGACAAGCTGCTAGCTTGCTCTTAATAATAACTGTTGGCAGATGCAATTCTATTTTTGTCTAATAATTTTTAACTTTTGTTTTTAAAGGATGGCATTCTCTTTCATATTTGCCAAAAGCTGTTTGATTTCTTTCTCTCCCCACCCCACTCATGCTGAATAAGCTTTTTGATTTCTATCTTCAAAAGCCAGTCAATGTGGGAGGATCTTAACACCCACTGAACCCGAATAATTTACACCCTCACCATCTTGTGCAGCAAGATGGAGAGTAACTTAATCCTGGGGACTCCACTCTACAAGAAACAGAGAATTGGATGAAGCGAAAGGGGGTGGTGAAGGAAAAAAAGACAGAGAAAGGAGTAACAACTCCAACAAAAATAGCTGAACAGCCCATTCCAACAACGGGAATGTGTGTGCTCAGCATGAATGATCGGTGTGAAAATACATGCTGAATTCTTTGATTTATACAGTGTTTGTGCTTGTCATCATAAACAGTGGATATTTTATGGCCCACAAGACACAGGTCTGGGTCCCCAATGACTTCCTACCTAGATAAGACAGGAGAAACAGAAAAAGAACTAAGATTATGGTGGCCACAGTGGAAGCAGGAAGGAAAGACAAAGGAGATGGTGCCAGCAGTGGGACTGAAGATGTTGCTGAAGGAACAATGGCTGTTGCGGAGCAACAGGATGCAGAGAGGTAGCCATAGGGAGGGACTCAAGGACCTGTAGTATTTGGGTCAGGGCCACCACAAACCTGACCATGCCGGTGATTGCTAATTTCAACATTTTCAAAAGTGGGCAAAGAAGTTAGCAACTTTTTTGGTACCCTACCAAAGAATCTTTCCTTCAGTTCCTTCTTCTATTGGGAGATGATGGAAAGCAAGGATTACTTGGAGAACCGGAGAACTGTGCTAGTCTACAATAGCAAAAAGATCAGAAGGAGTCCCTTCCACAGCCTCATCCCAGCTTAAACCCTACATCAGTCTAGCCACTCTATGCATCTGACAATGTGGGCTGCAGCCTTTTTATAACATTTGTTATTTGGAAAAGGAGCTCTCAGAATCCTTCTGGAAGAATGGGAAATCACGTAGCTGGCCTTGCAAAAGCTCTCAGGCGGGTATTCCTCAAATGAAGAAAGAGAAAGAATGTTGTATTAAGGTTAGATATTTGGCATCCGTGGAATATGTCACTCAGAAAAAGAAAAGAAAAGAGAAGAAAAGAAAAGAAAAAATATATAGAATCCCATGTTTTGGGGGTAGCCAAAGCAAGTCACCAAGGGAAAGTGAGCCAATCTGCTGAGAAAAAGGCCAAGGAACAGATAGTTGACATGCGATGAATGCTCACTGTTATGTTCTTTTATTGCACATCTTAATTTCTGTATATAGTATTTCATCCTTTCTGCTTAGAAGGTATAATTTCATATTTTTCAGGGAACCAAGCTGGAAAAAAAATCAATACCTCCATTCCTCTCTTAGGAGCTACATGTCTCTGATAAATAAGCTGGCGAGACATCTGCAGAAGTTTGTACCACATGTCTGCATTTGTTTTCCAGAAGGTGTATTTGTAACAATCTGGTGGTGCAGCTGACACCTGTGTTTTCAGGGTTGGGTGCAGAGTATGGTGATGAAAAGCTCAAGATGGTGGCCACAACAGTGTGATTGAAGTCTCCCCCCCCCCCCCCCCATTTTTGTATGTGTGTTGCAAGTTATTGTTTTGCTTTGGGGCCACCTCCTTTTCTGCAATTCCAATCTCCATTCAACCTTTCTTAGATTTTTCCTGTTTATTTAATGAAGGAGTCTGGACCATTAAGCCCGGGAGAGCAGGCTTGGGAATTCATACTGGAAGGATGCAAGAAACATGAGGGAGGAGCAGAACATTTCCAACCTTCTTCAGAGTTCAGCAAACAGTACTGACAAACTTGCAGATTTTTTCTTTTTACTTGTTAGCGTGAAGACCAGTAATTTGATTTTCAGGAAATGGAACCGAGCAAACCTGCTTATGTGAATCATGCTTTCAACTGGCATATTTTTCTGCAAGGTAGAGGCCCTTAGTCATACTTATGATCTACTTCTCCAAATTTTAATGAGGCCAGTCTCTCTAACTACTTACACACACCAGCTATCCTTTTGTAATTCTCTTATCTTAGCACTTTCTTATCTTCCTGAGCAAGGAATCCTTTAAAAAGTTACCCATGTCTTTAGCATCTTCGTTTAACCTTCCCATAGTTTTTCCAACGCTACAATATCCCTTTTTTGTGACAAGGCCACCCAGAATGATACACTGACTTTCACTATGCTTTAGGTTTGTCCTTTCTGCACAATCTCTCCCACTCATTTATGGAGCATTCCAGTGGCTCAGGCAGTGTGGCCTTCCATCTACCACTTCCTTGTGTTTTTGTAGAGGAGGACAGAGATGGCCTGGAAGAAAATATGTGGCAGCCATTTGTAAAACATGAGCTTAGCCCAGGAAGGCAAGGAAGGGTGAGAAAGAAACTCAAGATCACCCTGCCTTGATTCTCTTTGGTATAAGAAAGAGGGAAGGAGAAACACTGTCAGGCTTTCAATATTCTGTTATTTTAGCTTATATCAATAAAGTAGATTTTTTTGATGGCTGTTTTCTGGCCTACCTCAAAGGGGTAATAGTTTTCCACCTGCTTCTCCCACCCTTTTTCTTTCCACAGAATAAGGCCATTAAGAAGAAGCAGAATGGAATAGCAGGGGAAAATCTTTTGACTGGTGATGCTGGAGTTCTCCATCCGGAAGCACCAAAAACATGTCTATAAGAACATTATTCTTGAGAGTTATGACATCACTGTCTTGGATGAGTGAGGTAAATGAGAACTTTATCTTTTTCGAAGGAGAATCACCTGTTCATTTCTGCCTGGAGTTGTGCAAAATATAGAAGCTTTTCAGTAACAATCAATAATTGGCCTTCTTTCGCCATTATTTCAAATTGTATTTTCACATATTTTAGTCATCTGCTCAATATAAACTTGGAGTTATGCCCAAAGACATTGTCACCCCTCAGGGCTTTCCAAAAATAAAATTAATCATGAAGAAACAGCTCTCTTTTTTTTTTTTAATCCAAAACTAGGGAAAGAGCTAGAAAAATGAATACGAAAAAGATGATAGGCTGACGAAGTGGTCTTTGGTCATAAAACCATTATATGCCACAGAGAAGAGAGACCGCACACCTTTTCTGGAGTTCATGCAGATTTTGAAGGGGCTCAATTGATGAATGAAAGAAGAACTAGCCATCATTTAATACCACCCAGCACTTATTATTAGTTACTGGAAAACAGTCTCAAGGAAATTGAACTCTCCTGTTGAAGTAGTGCCTGTTTCAATTCAAAACACTACTTTTGATTTATGCAATCTTTTATAGCAGTGTTTCGTAACCCTAGCAATGTTAAGTTATGTGGACTTCAAATCCCAGAATTCCCCAGCCAGCTGGCTGGGGAATTCTGGGAGTTGAAGTCCACTCATTTAAAGATGCTGAGGTTGAGACACACTGTTTTATATGATACTTAAAATTGTCATATTGGACTGGATTCTGAAAACATAAAAGCCAGGAGGCAAATTCAGGGGTGTCTCTTTCCATGTCTAGGTGGTAGATGAAGCTGATCTTGACTGGTCACCCCAACCCTAACCCTTGCAGATGCTGCAAAGGTGACATACGTCCCCCAGTCAGGTTTCCCTGCTTGAAAACATTGCTTCCAGCCCCAAAGGAAGGAATGGGAACCAAGCTATCTATTTCATTTTACTTTCAATTTTCAGTTTTTTAGCCCCTGGGATTTCACGGGGCTGCCAAAGGGGTTTTCAGAGGCCAAGGGACGAGTTTGCTGGTCCTTGATGAGAAAGATTGCAGGTTTCTGGTCCTACTTAGGTTAGGAATGGTAAATGTAGCATTTTTTTAATCGTTTAACAATCATGTTTTTAAAGAGCCTACGTTCTTCCCTGTAATTAGGATATTTAAGCCGTGACAAGCTTTGCAGTAGGAAGAAACACTTTCATCTTCAACTCGCAGCCGCAGCACGTCAACCCAAACAGCCAGGCTGAGGCTTTGTGCTAATTACGCCTTTTGTAAGCAGAGCTCAACAAATGAACTTTCTTAACCCCAGCTTGCGGATGCAGGCCCCAGCATTCAATCACCTGGTGGCCTTCCCTCTAGAGTCAGGAGCCAGGGAACAAGGCCTCGCATCCTTTCTGCATCAGTGGCATTGGAAATTGGTAGAGGTTAAGGCACCCTTGAAAGATAACCTCCCCCCCCCCCCCCCCACTGTTTGCTTTGCTCTTAATTAAAACTCTGCATTCAAGTTGAAAGGGCTTAAATCAGTGTTGTCCAGACTTGGCCACTTTAAGATGAGTGGACTTCAATGCTCAGAATTCCCCAGCCAGCATGGCTGGCTGGGGAATTCTGGGCATTGAAGTCCACTCATCTTAAAGTGGCCAAGTTTGGACAACACTGGCTTCAATCATTCACCACTGGTCGGATAGTGTAATGCAGTGTTTCTCAACCTAGGCAACTTTAAGAAATGTGGACTTCAGCGCCCAGAATTCCCCAGCCAGCATGGGTCCACACATCTTAAAGTTGCTAAGGTTGAGAAACACTGGTCTAATGTCATGGCAGGGAGAAGTCAGGTCCATCAGTGGCTGAAATATTCAGAAACTAGATGAAGAACTGCCAATATACCCACCCAGCAGTTTTGGTTTGGCAGTTGACTGTTGTCAATGCTTTAAAATCTTTTTCTCAACTGTTTTCTTATTTCTTTGCCTGAACACCAAGGAGGAGGAGGAAGAGGCACTGTGCCATGTTCAAGACCTCACTGTGAAAAATAAGTTCTCATAGAAGAATCTGCCCTCAGCAAAAGCAGAGAAGGACTCCTGAGAAATACAAATTTCCCTTCCATCCATCCAAAGTAGGTTTCTTCCCTACTTTCTGAGAATCGGGGGTAAATGACGACTATGATATGTTGGAAAAACACAGACTTCAATTGCCTAAGTTTTGCCTGTGCTTTGCTGCAATGCTGCTGCTCCCCACGGAGGATCACCATGAAAATTTGCCAAAAAATATCTGCAGGTTGTCCCCAAACTGCCAACTTCTTGCACTGCTAGCAGTTATAAAAAGAATGGCTGCATGTTAAGTCACTGTTGGTCTAGTCCCTTTAGCCAGAAGATCTCCAGCTTCTCTGTCCAAGATCAGTCTTTCCATGGGGTGGTGCAAATCTTTCAAAAGAGATGTTTTGCAAGGCATGGAAGCTAAGCCAGACAGCGAGGAGCAGTTCATGAAGCAGTGTCAGGAATCTGCAAAATTTGGAGAGAAGTGCCTTGTTCTCCTGAATCTCAGGAAGCATCTCATTTGAAGATTGAACTGCCTTAGATGTCTCATCACCTCCAACGTGATCCTTTCGATTGGTGATGCCAGGGCATGGGCCTAGGAACTTTTGAATGCAAAGCGTGTGCTTTGCCAAGGGGTCGGGCACTGTCCTGACAGCCTAGGATCCATCGTTTCCTTCCATTTATCACAAGGTTATGAGATTATAAGGAAAAGCTGAGCTGGAGAAGTGATCAAATCCTAGCAATTTTCAGTCTTTTGCAAAACAAAAACTGTATCCAAGCCATAAGATAGGCTTAACCCACCTAACCATCGCATCCCTCTCAAACACTCAGAACTTAATCCCTCCCAAACACACTTGCTGAGTGTATGAACAAAGCCCAAGGAAATGTGCAGATGAACACATCAAAATATACAAGATGCCCATTGGTTTTTTCCCCCACTCATCAATTTAACCAGTTCATGCAATTCTAAATTCTCTGGATTTGGAGTTCTTTCCCCACCACAAGAAAATCACTGCTTCTAGCTACAAAAGCTTATATGGCAGGACATGAATGTAGAGAAATAATGATGATAAAGGCTGGGGACAGCAAGATGAATAATGTGCTTCTGAATTGCCAGACTTTTTATGTAAGAACATAATTGTCCCCCTACACGTGTCCACACGTGTACGTACACTCATAAAAGTTATGACTCAGAAATCGGATTAGTATCCCGAACATGACAGCACCAAACACACCTGAAAGGAATAAATGATAGGGCTTTTTAAATCAGCATATTGCTTAAAATCTTTAATTAACTGCAGAATGAAAGATGCCAGCTTCTCAAGCATGCAGGGAAAAGGGCAAAAGTAAGCAGCAAGGGTGACAATCAATCTGGAGCCATGTCATTTTTACATATTTTAAAGAGGCAATTGAACGTGGTTGGCAGACACACTAGTTTGTTCACTTGTTACATTCTGAAGGACGGAAATAGCAGAAATGAAGCAGATGAAGAAGAGAATGGAAATATAAAAAGTGGGGGAGCGGGGGAAATCCCCATATTTGGAAAGTTGAGCCAAGAGCCTGTGTTAGTCCATCAGGAAGAGAAGTTTCTTTTAATCATATCTCGGTATGCGTTTTGCTACAGCAATGGCCTTTTGGAGAATTGGCACTAGATTTCTTTCGCTCAGGCTATTGCTACTTCAAAAGCTGGCTTCAGAAAAGGATTGGCTCAATTCACGGAGGTCGTGGGGATCGGTGGCTAATGGCCATGATGGTGGTGTGATTGCCTCTGAAGGCCGTCTGCTGGGGGACTCGTGGGCTTCCTTGTGCAACTGGTTGGTCACTGTGAGAAGAAACTGCTGGACTAGACTGGCCAGGAGTCCAGTCCACCTGGGCATGGCTTGCATTCTTATGTCCTTCAGGTGTAATAAGATCCTCATTAAGACACCAGGAATGCACTACGCTTCTACTGATTTTTTAGAGAGGAGGTTTTAAGATGTAGGCTGTTCCAGCAACTGCAGTTAAAAAGGATGAATCACAACATGCTACCTCTATGAATATATTGCCAATTAAGAGGGGAAGAAATGCTACAGAATGGTCAGGACTCCCACCAACTTCAAAAGGAATTTCGGATGAACTGAACAGAGGGGGAAGCATCTGTTCTCACGGCTTACGATGCTTAATATTAAAATGCTGACCAAGAGGGCTATTGAGAGGTTAGATTCAAAGACAATTGATAGAATCTCCATCTTTTGGCAAAGAGAGATCCCATAAAGTTGCACAATAATGATGGGTAAAAGATGTTACCCACCCTTGGATCCTGGTTCTAGTCCACAGTTAGCCATGGAAACACACTTGATGACTTTCAGTGGAGACACTCAACTGATTACACGGAGTTGTTGATAAGATAAACGGGGAAATACTAGATCACATATCACCTTGAGCTCCTGAAGGAAAAGCAAGATCTAAATAAATCAAATAAATAAATACATCCAATGAATGCATTAAAAAAAAAAATAGGAGTGAAACTTGAGATACGTCTGATTGAACTCTGAGGGACTTCTGAAGAAACATGCATGCTGAACTCATATAGTTTCACTACAGAGAAACGGGATTATATTATCTTGAAGGTTATTATGCATACAGTTATTTTATACCAAGTTGTTATGTTAATCACAACAATATTAGCTGTGTCACAGTTCTTAGTTTTCTCAACAAGGAAACTGATTTAATGCCATCCGTCTTTTTGGCCAAGCAAATACATCTAAATTCTAGAACATGGCTAGCTGATTGTTTTTCAAACAGCTCTTTGGCACTGACATCCACATTGGTAAAAACCTTTTGAAAGATGACACAGCCCAGCCAAGAAGTGCAATTTCATGGTCAGACGCAACTTTCCTTTGCATCTGGTTGTTTTAGATAAAAATAGAACTGGAATGGGAAACAGATGCAAATGATTTGATTAAAACTCATTTGACAAGGAAATTATTATAAAATCCAGATCTAATGGTTTCTGACTCTCTGTAAATTAAAAAAGATATCAGACTTGGCAAAGTCCATTGCTGCAGATGTTAACGTCTCTCCTGCCCAACCCAACAGTTTTAATCACATATTCTAGGCTTGTCCTTCAATGCTGAAATGTTGAAGACAAATGCTAGAATGATTTACTTAAATCCTCTTTGCAGTCAAATCTGATAAAAGGATTTTCTATATTTAACATCTTTTGAATCAGTAACACCCATTGACATCCCTAGATTTTACCTCTGAATAGACATGTACAAGCTTGCAGGCTTAAAGCCTGGAAGAACTTCACTGCTAGACTCTTAGCATGGATGGGGCAAGGGGCAAGTGACATCATGGGTATAAGGAAGTCATAGAGCCCATGATGCAAATTAGTTTGCATCAGCCTGATAGAAATTATGTGTGTCATCTATGCAGTGACTTCATGAGACACATCCATGTGGATTCTACCGGGCATCTGTGATGTTTATTGCAATGCATTGTTGCAATAAATTCAGCTTCTAGCTTTAATTATGAGCTCCCTGCTTAAAACCTTGTGTTGCCCTCTTCTTAGTGCAAATAATTTTCTCCAAACTATATGTTCAGGGCTGACAAGGAGTTCTGCTGAAAATATATCCATGGTGCTACTTGGCTCTAATGAAGGTCATGGCAGTTGTTGATACCTAATGCATCTCACATCTCACAACTGCACAATGATGGCCAGCCAGGACTGCATCACTTTGGAAGCCAAATATTTTTGTTTGTGTTATGATGAGAGAAGTGGGGCAGGGTGCCCTGTGAAGCAAAGTCAGAAGCGGTGTGGGATTGCGAGTGGAGAACCGTTATCCTGATGAGAGAGCTGAATGGGATTCAAAGGGTGTGAGTTTATTTTTGGAAGGAATAAGACACTGAGGCTCTGACGGGTTCATGACCCAGGTTAGTATTGACAGAGCAGAATGGCTGCAACTATTCACATGAATATAGAAAGTCCGGACTTGTCTTAAGCGTGTCTTCTCCTTGGATTTTCATCTGCTTTAGATGCACAGCATTGCCATTGTGCATGAATTGTGTGATTAACACCCATCCAGTTATTATTCAAGCAAGTGCGCAGGATGCATAACTGTGACCACTGGAGATCACACAGTAGAAAAATCCCTGATTATTGTCTGCACGCCTCGCTTTCTCTTTGTCTTCTGAAACAGAGCAAACTGGAACGGCTTCTGAGAGACAACAGCAAAGAATGCTCTATCCGGATTAAATGTTTTGCCCGTCGTCCTCCCTGGAATCGAAGGGAGCACGTGACCAAGTTTCCTCATCAACATATTCACATAGAATGGCAAGCTGTGGTTTGTTTTCACCATAGCTTTATTCAGGAAGTTGAATCTGGCTGGGATTCACACAACACACAATGACAAACCCAAAGAAGTGGTCTGATGGCTTCACATAATGTGCGAAGCCAGTTTTTGATTTCAGAGGGAACAAGTCTAACGATCTCCATCTAGACCTGTCTATCCCTCTATCTCAGTTGTGCTGAGACTGTGTCCCACAACTATGACTTTAGGAATTGCATCTGGTGGGCACACACTAGGGGAGGCTGTTCTAGATAAAGCTCAATGTTGCCAGCAAATCAGGTTCTCTTCATGGTCTTAGTTGAGAATTATAATAGATAGGACAACCTTCTCAAGCCTGATGCCTTCCAGATGTCTTGGGCTATAATTCCCATCACCCTAAAGTAGGCTTAATGGAGCAATGAGAATTGTAGTCCAGTGCACCAAGATTGGTGGCTTATAAATGGGAAAATTCCTATCTGGGGTAGCCCAAACAAACTGAACAATAAGTGAACCCAATTATGTTCCAGCTCCATCTTTCTGTAGCTCACCCACCCAAGTGATTGCCATAGCCATGGCTCACCCACCAGGGTCTTCCCACATCCAGCAAGACCCTGGGCTTCACTCAGAACAGGATGAGTAACAGGTGGCATTCCAAATATTGCTGAACTAGTCCTGCCCACCCCATTCTTCCCTTGCCCAGAGTCTGGTGGAAACTGAAATCCAGCAAAATCTGGAATCTTGCAGGTTGCCCGGCCCTGGGCTTATACCAACACACGTTGCCCTGCAGGGTGTTGCAGTGATTGCTTTTCTGCACCTATCTTAACCTTGATGCTCACTTTTGGGGCTTCTCAGAGGAAGGCGTTAGAGTGGGCATATCTCTGGAGTGACTAAGCTACTCTAGTGCAACTGCAGGATTCCACATTCAAATGGATCTACTTTTAATGGCCACATACTGCCTAGGGCACAAAGTCAGCTTGGAACTAGGAGCATTAGGCATGGGATTGGCTGTCTGGCATCACACGATCCTTACGATCTTTCCCCATGGGGATATTTTGCCAGTCTGAAGAGATTCCAGATCTCTCTGGCCCTATGACATCAACAGTGTGAGAGAGTTGGGCCGGCTTAGTTCCAGCTCAGCTGTGATATAACGTAAGTTATTGTATTTCCTGTTGGTTTAGAAGCATTGTAACTCTGCAGAATTCCTCCTGGAGGGAACTATTGCCTCATGCTCCCTCTGGGTTCCTAAGCATCAGGTCCTGTAAAGAGCATGGCTGCTTAACAGCTATGCAGCTCCCCCTCAGTAGTGCAGGCTAAATTGACAAGACTCTACCAGCATCCTTTTCTCTTCGGCAAGGGAAAAGATGTAGAACATGCTAGGCTGCTTGTTAATCCCCCTTTGCTTTCTCTTCCTTTTGTGTGGTTTGTGGGTGGAGTAGGGTGGGTGAATGGATTGTTGTTTTGGCAGGACCTGGAACAGCTTGGGGAGACACAATTTCTGCTCCTTGTTCTCCTGATTTCAAGTCATCAGAAGTGACAGCAGCCCAGGTTGCCTTCAGACTGCTTCTGAGGGTTTGGGGGGTGAAAGCAGTGGGGGCATGAAAACACCCTACATCATCAGTTGTCTAACATCATCAGACCCTTAGCAGCAGGAGCCATTCTCACGGGGCATGGGGCACAATTGCACTACACAACTCTGTGCTACTTTGACAAATGTATCAGACAGAGATATTTTTGCTCTGTTGGAATTCTTGACATGCCTCTGTGCCTCCAGAAATTGAGATACCTATTTTTGGCCTCCTTAAAGTACAGCTTTGCCCACCCCCCATCCTCAAAATAGGTCATACAGTACTTCCAGCCATGTTGGAAAACACGCAAAGCAGATACCTTGCACTCATTTTTAAAAGTCAGAATGGGGAGGGGGAGGAATGGTGGGAAGAAGAACTAACAGAAATGGTGACCAGATGGCCTGCCTCCTTTGCAGCCTGTAGCCCCCCCCCCAATAAATTGATAAGATGTACTTATTACTATGCAATGTCAAGTTTGATGCTGAAAGAATACAGCCAAGTTACCAAGATCTTTAAAACATTCCTCTCTTCTGTGGCTACCCCATATTGACCCCAGTTCACTGTTGGATTGCAAGGCAGACACACACACACACACACACACACACACACACACACACACAAGCAAAAACCCACAGCCTGATTCTTTCCTTTTTCAAACAAGGCTGTATAACCGGGTTTTGGAAATGCTGCTTAAGATATCCGAATTGCTGTTGCTCAGCCCAAACACTTTTGCAGGCCTGCGAAGCTGCAGAAGGGTTCTGCTAAAATGTCTTGCAGCTCCTTCAAGGCTTACACTTTTATTATAACAGGAAGTTTTGTGGACTGCAGTCCATTTCATCTGTGCTCAGTTAGAAGTATTTTTAGACCCACGGCCGGGTGGAGGACAGAAACAACTCGGGTTGGAGGGAAATTAAGTGCAAAAGTTACGGATCGTGATAATTACTTTTTAAACAGTGGCAATTCACAATATAGTTGCTGGGTGTGACAAAACCATACGTTGTTGAACTGATTAATACCTGCAATATTGGGGAAAGAAATGTTATCAGGCATAAATTTAATCTGTTGCAATGCAGGTGTCTGGATGATGGTTATCCTTTTTTAAAAATGGCACACAGGGAAGGGGAGGACAAATGTTTTAATATAAGGAGTAAAAGGGAAGGTTCATTATTGTTACTATTTTTCTGTCCATTGTCAGGGCCAAGACCACCTCGCCGGGGGTTTTACTCTTCTCGGAAAAAGTTTGCTCTCTCTGAACACACCAACCTTTCCCCAGAAAAAGGGTTCTTCTGAAACTTCCCTGAGTTTGAAAAAACAACTAACCCTACCCAGGGCATCATGGAAGGCAAGGAACATATTCTAAATTCAGAACATTTTCTAAAATTTAAAAGTGTGCAGCATTTGGTAAATCGTTCAGAAGAGATGACTCCAAGGATATGGGAATAAGAATGAAGCACTGTGTGCAGTTCTTTAAAGCCGCTGCTCCTTCCCCCAGGATTGTATGGAGACTGCAAAGGGCAACCGCAGAATTCTAGGAAAAAGATGCAGCTGCTTTAATGAGTTGCAGGCAGATGCATCCTGCATGCTCTGAAACACCTTTTGGAGTTGAATCAATTCCAGGGCAAAATATCAAAATCAATTGAATTTCCACCATCTAACAAGGGATGACCAATTCACACACCACTGGGACATTCCCAGGTGATGGGAAGAGGAAGGAAAGAAAATCATCTTTTCTAAATGCCACTTCTGAGATCTCTGAGAAGGAGGAAGCCCAAAGCTTTTTCTGTACTGTTTAGAATATTTCATAGTTGTCTTGCCCACCATTCCAGATTCAACATTCTTTCTTCCTTTTTCCTAAATATTGTGGAAATACTGCTGCAAGGGCTGGTCCCAAATTGTTCCCATTTTACAGACATAAAAGAATGAGGATAAGAAATCCATCCAATTCTATACCGATCCATAGATAATTAGTTCTACTGAGTTTGATGGAACCTACCCCAAGTACTTCCAAGCATCTCACCCTATAAGGCTGTTTCTCATGACAAATATTAATCAACCAATAGCTGCTTTTTCCTAGTCTAGAACTTTTTGATTTCAAGATGAAATTCCAGGGGTCTTTGCTCGTAAGTAGCTTTCCCTATCATCACCATCTCTTCACCATCGAAGCTGTCCAAATCAATTTTTCAAATAAAAGAGATTTAGTACAGAAGATCCCTGGGAAATATAATTTCCCAAGATTCCTAGGAAGGTAATTTAATTTAAGAGGCTCCCAGTGGTGAAATTACTGTTACAGCTAAATGAATGCTGTTCAGCATTGCCCTCCAGTAGTGATCATTTTTCCTGGGGTGGGCGAGTTTGTTCTGCCTCTTTGCAGAGAGATGCCTGCAGAAACACCAGTAACATGAGACAGAAGTTGGAGTTTGGCATGGCCATGGACTTGATAAATGAACAAACCTGGACTTGCTAAGAACTGTGGAGTCCTTGGGGTTCTCTGAGCTTGGTTGTTTTCTTGCAAACATTTCTAGCCAGGCGACAAAACGTTTGCAAGAAAGCAACCAAGCTCAGAGAACCCCAAGGACTCCACAGTTCAACCCTGAGCCACAGATATTCTCTTCCGTTGCTAAGAACTGTGTTTAAATCAGCCTATGTAGACTAGCCTGTTTTATGTCAAATCTAAGGAAACATTATCTAGCCCTTATATCAATTGATCACTAACTTTGCGAATAGGCAACGATAGGCAGGAAAGCATTCAAATACTGTGTTTTCCCATGGAAAATCTGTTCACACACTATCAGTGGGTTGATAGTCAAGCCTACTACATATTTCTGGCAGGAGTTTTACTAACTGTGCATGAGTTGGTGCTTTTTAAATATTGCTGTACTAGTTTTTTGTTTTAATCAGATTATTCCTTCTAAGCTTTGTTTCGAAGGGCACAATGAGGGATCCTGGAGGAGGTTCACAGTGGGTTCACATCACCCCAATAAGTGGAGCAAGGATCTCCTCTTTCACTCTTCTGAATTTGAGGTGGTAAGTTTGTTTTTTTAACTTTTAAAACTTCATTCGGCTTCTTTGAGGCGTGCAATAGCCTTCAGCTGTTTCTTCCTAATGGGGGCCAATGGTGCCTCCCAGATTTAGCAGCGCAATTGAAAGTGGGCACCAGGTTTGTGGAATATCATTTGTAGACCCCCATTTTAGGCAAAGGAGAGCAGAGGGACTATCAGGAATCTGTAATTTGTATGTGCATGTTCCCCACCCATTCAGGCTCCAAGGTGTACCCCTAGAATCCCTACAAAAATTGTTGCTGAAACGTTAATGTTAAGGCAACATTCAAGGAAAATTCTGCTGTCAAATAGGAAATAATTACAGCCATTAAATGCTGTGCATTTAATATATTTTTGTTTAGAGCAAATATAGCAGTGGTGGCAACCTCATGTTCATGGTCCCGGTCTCATTTACAGCTTGGAAGGCACCTTTTAGCACATCACTCAAAGGCAAAGTGTGATCTTTGGCCCAAAGAAAGTTGTGCAGTATTGATCTAACGCAGTGTTTCTCAACCTCGGCAACTTGAAGATATGTGGACGTCAACTCCCAGAATTCCCCAGTCAGCCATGCTGGCTGGGGAATTCTGGGAGTTGAAGTCCACACATCTGAAAGTGGCTGAGGTTGAGAAACACTGATCTAAGCAAAAAAATAGCTCTCTAGGTGGAGCAATCCCTAAAATGGGTTACTCTAAGTCTAGAATAAAAACACAACTGGTTGGGATTTGTTAAGGATCTTTATGGGGACCTTCAGGCCAATCTTTTTGCCCACATTCACAGATTTTTTTTTGATATATTTTTATCAAGAGGGTCCAGAAGGTGTCATCACTTTCCACTTGGAATTCTTTTATCTTTTCCATACTTCTGCATTTTCATCTCTGTATTAAACATGTCTTGAGGAAGAAAACCCAAAAGAACTACACATTGTTCAGATGGGTTGGAACCATTCAGGACCTTCTGTCCAGAAGCATGAGGCTTTCTGGAATCAAGTCAAATCTTTATGATGGTCACAGACCAGCATAAGGAGGGTGGGTACAGTCAATTAAAAAACATAGAAGATACATCAGAGTCTAAAAATAAAAATTATGAAAAGCCAGAAGCTATAAAAATATATTAAAAGAGAGAACAGAAATGCTCCCTGGATTTTCCAAAATAAATCATGGCATGCTGTTCCAAAAGTATCAGTTCAGCCCCCCAAAATCAAGTGGGAATGAGGAAAAAAGTGGTTTTACTCTTCTGATGACAACCTACATCCATACCCCAGACAACAAGCCATCAAGTTCCTTAAAAGACCGCCAGCTGTCTGCCCTGTTTTTTTTACATGACATTAACACATGGATTTGTCAACCTCTTATATTACCCAGCATGAAAAATGAGCGGGGTCCAAAAAGATCACAGAACCAGAAAGGCAGAGCTGTTACACGAATACCTCCCTTCATTCGCCTCAAATGAGACAATAACCATCATGGAACTGGCTGGAACAGACCATCACACAGATTCCCAGAGCAACCCCCCCCCTTCCGAAGCACAACGCTTTTAAATGCACATGTCTGTCATGAATGCTTCTCAGGAACAAAAGAAGTTAAAGCACGGATCGGTTAGCCAGGGATGACGTGTGCTGAGGCCGAACCAGTGTCTGCAAATCAAAACTGCCCTGTTGGAACGTAATATTTATTCTAAAAATAAAAAAGGCACATGGGAGAAGGCATCTGAAGGAGCTTCACGCACACATGCAAAGAACTCGTTCAGATGATACGGACATGGGAGGAGGAATAGCCAAGTATTTTAACCATACAGATTTATGCTAAACTCATGCCCTCCCAGTCTATTTGCCTTTGTTTAACAAAAGCAGAAACTTGATCATTAAAAAGATGGCTTCTATGAAGCCCACCTCCACCATAAAAGGACTGAAGCCCATTGTTGTTATTGTTTAGCACAATCAGTGACTGAAGAAGCCGTGCTAGTGTCCTACACACTAGAGACCTCCTGTCATCCTAGTGGAGCTGGGAACGATGAGACTTTTGATCCAACTGCTTGGTGGCCACCAGGTTGCAGAATGGCTAATACAGGGGGAACAAAGCTATTTAACCCTACCCCACCCTTGGTTTTCAACACAATTGTGTTTGTATCACAAAACATCCTTTCTGAGGCCCTGATTTATCTGGAAGTGTGTGTGTGTGGGGGGGCATTCGTTCATCCACCCTGTCCTGTAACTGCCAAGACATTTAGGTTTATGCTCAGTACAGAGTCATCGTAGAACTGATGAGGATTTATGTGGAAGATCAAACATTTAACACAGACTCCTATTACTTTGCAGCATCATAAGAAAGGAGGGAGAAATTCTTGGTGTGTTAAATTCACAGAAGGGGTGACAATAGAAACCTTGCACCAACCTAGCGGAGGTGGGAAGATCATGTGGAAAGCCTCTTTGGCTGCTGTCTGCCCCCCTCCACCTTTGAAAGGGGGAGGGGACCTTCCAGCATCTGGATTTTGCCTGGCCTTTTCCCTTGGACAAATCCAGAGGTAGCCAGACAGAGGCGTGAGAGTCTAGCGCTATGGAGCTGCCACTGGGACCCATCCATTCTACAAGTCTCCCTCCTCTTCCTCCTCCTCCTCCTCCTCCTCCCTCCTTCCGTCTCCATGGCAATTGTTGCCCAGTTTATATATTCAGAAGCAAGTCAGTCCACTGCATGGGAAAATATTTGCTGAGGGGTAGAGAAGTGGGTGAGCAAGAAAGCCGGGGCAAAGCATTGCGTGCCCTCTCCGTATTCAATGGGCATTCTGAATCCTAGGAAGATTTTATGCCCCAGCTTTCTGCAGACGCTGCCGCCGATGCAGTGCCCAGAACCTGAAGCCCACATGTTATCACAACATAGAAAACCAAGTTGCAATCTTGGGGGTGCAGCTTCTGTTCCCCATTGGCACATCACCTCCCTCTCTGCTGCAGCTTGAGCAAAGGAGCCCACCCCATCAGTCTTCAGGCGATCCTAAGATTCTCCTCTATTGTTTCTCCTTGACCAGAGAGCCCATCGACTGGCGGCTGGGATGGTCAATGGGCTTTGAAGCTGTGTATGTAAAGATGCCCTTGCACAAGCTTCAGGGGAAGGTGGGAGGTGAGGTGCCCTGCTTTCTAACCCTATCAGATGTCTTCAGGTGTCTAGCAGGTGGAGGTACGACAGTCAAGAGATGCAGGAACACTTCCAACTTTGGCCAAGGGGTGCAGAATGTTCCCTGCCAAGCCTGGCTCCTTCTACCCAACCCGAAAAAACAGCATTGTCTCTTTTTAAAAAAATAACCATAACTCTCTTGCTTCCCCCCTCCCCATATATGCTACACTCTAAAACCCTCTTGGGTTCCTTGCAAAGGCCCCAAAAACGGGCTTTCGTTTCTGTTCTCACACACCCCTCCTGGTGATGGGGAAGGTCTGAACCCACAGTCGTGCAACGAGACAGCGAGTGGAACACACACCATGCTCGAACACACACAAAAGGGAAGTACTAGGGAAGACACTGCAGTATTATAGGAGGTCTCTCTTTTATGGGGGTGGGGTGGGGGGTAAATAGGTTAGCCTCCCCTCCCCTCTTCTCAGGGCTGGGATGGAGAGGGCAGTGGGGTGGAGGGAAGGAGAAGGTAGAAGGGCTGGCAAACCCCAAACGCCAAAGGTTGAGAAGGGGGTGGAAAGGGGGTGGGTGGGCTGTGGGGCAATACATGCCAGTTCTCCCCATCCATTCTTCCCCTTCTTCCACCCACAAACATCAGCAAGCAAGGGAAAATGTAAAGAGAAGAGGTTTGGGGAAAGCAGAAGGGCCATTTAGACAACGGAGGGTTGTGGGGGTGGACGGGGAAGGGGAAGGGGGAGAAAGAAGGTTGGAAAGAATGTGAGGGAAGGCTCCCCAAAGCTCAGACCCTTACCTTTAGAAGCATCTTTTTCTTCCTTTGGCTTGATCACCTTCCCGCTCATAGATCCCAGTTTGGTTGTAAAAATCCCCCCAGGATCCCGCGTGGCCAAGCTAACCAGATTTCCAAGAAACCAGGGAATAAGAGAGAGGGATGGCCGGTTTTTCCTTTCGTTCTTTAGTCCTCTTTTCTTTGTTGTTGCTCTTTTTCTTCTTTCGTAGATAAGGGGGAGGAGGGTGGAAGAGGAGGGAAATCCTAGAAGGGGGGGAGTGGGGAATAAATCAAGGATCAAAAAGAGACTTGACTGGCTGGCTGGCTCCTTCGGTAGCTGGTGCAGGAGAATGCGCTCAATGCCACTAAAGCTTGTAGGATTTGGGAACTGCTGCTTGTGGGGGGGGGGGGGGCTGGCTGGCTTCTTCCCACCCCCTCCCCTCCTAGGAAGGATGAAGGGGGGCCAAAGAAGGCTTTTTCCTGCACATCTGCAAGATTTGCTCTTCTCTTTCCCCTTTGGCTGGGAGATTTGCAGGAGACGAAAGCTGGATCTTAACCCCTCTCCTCCCCCCCACCCTTTTGCTGGCAGAAATTCTTTCTCCTTCCCACCTTTCCCAGGAACCAGCAAAGAAGGAGTGGGGAACCGCCACTCTTGCAAGTTGAGCTTTGGCCCATGCACCCACCCTCAAATGCTTCTGGTAGGCACGACACACCCCTCTCTTTTGGCCCCACTCCAACAAAAAAGGTTGGATGGTCTGGAAAGACAGTGTGGCAGACAGCCGGCTGGCATTGCCTTGCCAAGTTTGTTCCCCTCCCCTTTTGAAAGACTAAAGAAGTGCCCCAGGAGAAAGGGGGGGGGATTGCACTCCAAGGGAGAAGACTTCCAGGGTTTCCAAATCAGGAATCTCAAGGAAGGACCAGAGGAGAACTTGGGCCCAAGCAGTTCTAGTTCTCCAGGTGAGGCAAGTAGACCTAACTGTTGGGACCCAGAGCAAAGGAGATTCAAAGAAGGAAGGAAATGGTGTGAGAAATCCTTCCTGATGCAATCTGAGGAATGAAGGAAGAGGGACAACGGATCAAAAAAGACCACCAGTGACACCACCATCTAAATAATAAATCAGACGGACAGGTGGGAAGAGGCGAATGAACAATGTGCATTTTTATCCTCCATCCTTCCCTTCATGGGAGTAAAGAAAATGCACAGACACATCCATGTCATTCCCCTGGCAACAATATGCTATCATCTTCCCCCAGGATGTCTTCCAATGTCCTAGTCTAGAGTTGTGAGATGTTCTGGTGGTCTACCATCCAAGTACAACCAACTCAGTTTAATTTTTCCAAATCAGCCAAGGGTAGCCAGGCCTTCACACCCCATGAATATCAACTTGAAAGATTTCCAAGGGTTGTAGGGAAAGAAATTCTGTTTCCCTCTGTCTGCTCTCCAGTAACTTAGTGGGATGAAGAGTTTTATCTTAGTCTTTCCCATTCATCCAATGAGAAAGGGGCAGTTCTGATTCTCCTAAGATCAGGGGATATCCTAAATTATTTTCAAGGGCAGAGGGTGCAAGGCTTTCTGGACTGAGTGGGGTGATGGGCCCTTCAATGATATGCTGGAAGCCACATGCTCAAAAGTGGCAGCTGAGGCCAGGGGGGAAAACAACAACTGATTTCATTTGGCTGGATGCTGAATTAAAATTAAATATAGTTAATATAACTCCTCTTGAGTTGTGTATTTAATAGCTTTTTCTACAATGTGGGAAGATTTTTGGAGGCCTTCAAAGATCACAGCTGAGGCTTTGAGGGCTGCACTACAGCTTTTGATGGTCCACCTCTGTTTCAGGGAAGGTCCCCTTGTCCATCTGGACTTTTGGGAAACCTGATCTGAAGCTGTGGAATCAGCACATGCATGTACCCCCTCCTTCTCTCTTCCTCCAGTTGCAAGCTTGGTTTTGCAGGTAAATATCATATGTCAACATCCATATGTTAGGAATAACCTGACACCCTTCCTAGAGTTTCTTCTAGACTAGGAAAATGAGCCATAAGATTCTGCCTTTCTTCATGCTGACATTTTGAAAATGTGGACTTCGACTTTTTAGCCTTGGGAGCCCAGTTTGGTTCATTAAGCCTGGAGGCACAACTTGAAATTTAGCCAAAACTACAAACTTACAAAACCAATAAAGTGTTTCTTTTCTAGACCTAAAACCTTCCCTAGAAAGGAAGATCGTGAGGTTGTAGAGAAAAGATATTTCCCTCATGTAGAAGAGTGATGGGAAAATGCCTCTTCTAAGATAGCACTTGCTTCTCCATCTGATAACTCTGTTGCATGATCTCCATGCTATCCTGGATTGAGAGTTGGTTGTTTGGAATTGGATATGTTGTGGAAAACATATCCTTTGCCTTCACGTGCAGTGTGAACCAAGACATCACATTCCTTCAAGGATTTGCCAAAAGATGATGGTACAACTTTAACAATGGCTCAAAAAATGGGAGGTGGGGATTTCTCAAAAGGGATAGCAACTCTCCAGAGCAAGTACCTCATCTAAGTAAATCCAACCATCCTTCATGGAAGACTTCACAAGTGTCTTCTAGATGTACAAACTTCAATTCCTAGAATTCCACACTACAGTGAATTCCCATAGTTGAAGTCCATATGTTTGGAGGACTACTGGGAAAGCTGTGCTGAGGCCCACCATGTGCTTATTTATTCACACATTACATTTCCAGAACACCCAACCACCAGAGTCCTCTGGGTGCAAAAAGAGTGCAAGGATACTACAATTACTAGGTAGACTTTTTAGATTCCTTCAAGCTACCAAATACAACATGTAGAAACTCAGGAGAGGGAGTAATCCCAAACTGGATGCAAGTAAATAGAATCTTTCTTTAAGGGTTATTGCTTAAAAGTTTATTGGCTAAAAAGACAGATTTGCACACTTTTAAGTCAAGGAGTACCAGCTCTTTAAGAGTGTCTGATGCTAAAATGACAGGTGCATTCCCAGATGATGTCACTCTTCTACTGCCCAATCAGAGCTAAGGGTTTCTCAGATAGAACTTAATGAGCAGAAAATATTCCCCATCTGAATTGTCAGGCTTGATGGCAGTTAATTCACTTTTCAAAATTCACTGCAGTTGCAGGAAAATACATTGGTAGGGCTAGCACAAGTCTTTTCTCTGAGTTGTGTAACCTTTTGAGGTGTCCCCAAATGTTTCTGTTTTTAGAAAACTGTGTCCCTCTGCTATGGTTGAAGGACTAATTTAGGACATGGTCTGACTCTGGTGAACTCCAGAAGCTGGACTGGATTGTGGTGGAATCCATAATCCCCAGCTAACATAGTAATGCAGCTACTTTGTTGAAACTCATAGGTTTTGCAGGATACCCTGACAAGACTGTTTTAAGATACAACTACGGTGACTATAAAACAGAAACATTTTGAAAAGGTTTACGTAGGGGAATTCTGGTGTGTTTATTCATTGGTTTAATTATTTTAGCTGCTTTTCATAAAATAGCTTAATACTCTGAGTGTATCAGAAGGAAAAAAAAATAGAGATGGAAGAATACAGTGAAATTGATGAAGTGGAAAGGTCTATCTAGATACCAGTTGGCTATGCTGATATATATATTTTTAAAAGTACAGATAATAAGCATTTATAAAAGAAATTAGCATTCCTTGCAGTATAAGTACTCCCGTTCATCTTGTAAATGCCTCCCCCCCAATGGAACAGGAACTAACTATTGGTGCAACTTTGGTTCACTATCAAGATGAAACAGGAACCAACTAATTATCCAGCTTAAACTGGCTGAGAATTCTGAGAGTTACAGTCCAAACTCACTGGAAAGGGGAAAAGGTATCAAATGTAATCTAATATATGGATATCCTTGTGGTGGGGAATCCCTACAGCCCTCCACTATTTGCTTAAGAATAATTGATAAAGACTTTCTTGAGTGAACCAGAGAGAAAGGATGAAGGGTACAGACTTGACTCGATTGCTGTTCCTTTTTAGACTTTCACCGCTGTATATTTTAAGGGTGGTTTTGTATAGTTTTATGACTGGCAGTGACCAATTACATCATCAGTGCAGTTGTTTTGTGATGCATCTTCTGTGTATGTCACTATGAATACTTGGAAGAAAAACAATGCAAAAATAACAACACTAAATTAAATGGCCATTTTATTTTTTATTTGAGTAAATAATGACCTCACTCTTCCCCTTAGAGCCTTTCCTTCCTTCCTTCCTTCCTTCCTTCCTTCCTTCCTTCCTTCCTTCCTTCCTTCCTTCCTTCCTTCCTTCCTTCCTTCCTTCCTTCCTTCCTTCCTTCCTTCCTTCCTTCCTTCCTTCCTTCCTTCTCTCCAAACTTTTCAAAACATCATGTTGAATCTGGCTCCAAGCTGCCTTAACACTGGCTGTAATTCAACTGTCTTGCGATCTAAATAAGCATACTGAGTTTCAAGAAGAGACATTATACCCTGTAAATTATACAGGAATGAAAAGTCAAGAGTTTGTGCCACTCAGCTTGTTATGGCTAAGTATTTCCCTTAATCATTCCATCACTGACATTTCAGTATCTAAATGTGGCTAAGCATGTCTTTGTCCATGAGGACCTGTCGAATCATTTGGCTCCCAGCACAGATACATTGAGAGAAAAGATACCAAACCAAAGAACTGAATTTTCATTTAGCAGTCAGAACCCTTGAATAACCATAAGATGCCTAGGGTAGTTGTGAGGATAGGATTAGTTGGAGGGGATCCTAAACCCTGAGAAGGAGGGGAGTTTAAAAATACAAGAAAACAAGTATGTTGTTATGGTTTGAAGCTTAATTTACTCTTCAAAGGATATAGGACAGCTAAGTTGGGTCTTTCTTGCTTAACTGGCAAGTCCAAATCTCCAGTGCAGGAAGAATGCAAGAAATGTTACTGGAAGGATTTATATTTTCAAGAAGTTGGGCAGAAATTCTCAAAATCTAGGCAAAAGGGTGTCAAGAAACAGGTCTTTGGTCAACTCAACAAACTCTCATCTTCTCATTGCTGGCTATTCTCTAGTTTTGCACAGTTTTCCAATTTGGTCATGTATTATTTTTACTGCTTAAGCGGGGTTATTGTTGACAAACACAGTAGCACTGTGGCTGTTCCCTTGGGAGAATGGAGGAACAAGGAGGTTAAATATTTGTAAGAAAGAACTAAAGAAGATGGGTTGGTACTCCTTCTTTTGAAAAGAAAAGTATTGTTTCTGCATTAAGGGAAAAAGATGAAGGGACCAAGACATTGATGAAAGAGGTTTCATAAAGTCAAGTATGGAGAAAGTAGGCAGGGAGAGAAGATCTTCCTCCCTCAGGGTGCTAAATGTCATGATTGCACAGTGAAAATGCAACTTGAGAGTTCAATTTATGGAGCTGGCTTCCATCAGTTGAAATTACAACCACTGGACCCTTTCACAGAACAAGTGCATGTACAATTCCCCCACCCTCTCAATTATTACAGCCACTTACCTTAATCAGAGAAAGATGCAAGCTGAAAATTTAGAGGCTATTCTTGTGCCCAAAGACCACAGTATTCTTCAGAAAAATCTCAGATGCATCCATCCCGTGCTTCTTTCTCGCCCTCTGTCCATAAATGCAAAAAACGTCAATCCTGGTCCTTAAAAATCTACCCCTCCTGGCTTCACCTTGGGCTTGGGGTGCAGAAAATAATCCAGGGAAACACAGAGTTTTCCAAATCAGTAGGCCACCAAGAAGAGCAATGTGACGGAAGCCTCGTCCTCTTCCCCAACTGGGTGAAGGATTGGGGGCCAATCTGGAGACCTGCTTGGTCCCAGGCAAAGAAGTAGCAAGTCACAGGGTGCCTCCTCTTGCTATTTTTAGTGAAACAGAATTCTCCAGGCTGTTTTGATTCCCAGAGTTGCACCGCCAGAAGGTGCCCGAGAAAGCAGCTGTGACCAGCTCATTTTACAGCTTCAAGGCAACCTCTTCAGGCACTCGGAGTACGCTGGGGAGATACCGACAGGAAAAGAAAGACAAACCCCAGGCATTTTTTTTAGATGCTAGTCACTGGAGTTCTCACTTATAAAATTATTATCCACAGATTTATGCCCTATCTTTCCTCTAGGACAGCATTTCTCAACCTTGGCCACTTGAAGATGGGTGGACTTCAACTCCCAGCTGCAGAAGGGCACCACCTTCTAAATTCAGCCTTCTGAACCTCTAAAAAATGTGAAACTCTACGTAGCTTCTGCCTAGAGCAGTGTTTCTCAACCTTGGCAGCTTGAAGATGGGTGGACTTCAACTCCCAGAATTCCCCAGCCAGCCTTGCTGGCTGGGGAATTCTGGGAGTTGAAGTCCACCCATCTTCAAGCAGGCAAGGTTGAGAAACACTGCTCTAGGAGTTCAAAGGAGTGTCAAGAGCTCTCCAAACTCCAATTTTATCCCACTTTAACCCTAACCCTAACCCTAGTCTCCTACAACCCTTTCGAAATGTTTCACGTGGTTCCCAGTAAAAGGACTTTTCTCTCCTGCAGTTAATAAATTGCTACACGACTACTCCATATGTCTCATTATTATCTCTTTTTCATTACAAGATTCCCTGCTGTTGTTCTAACAAAATATTTAAAAGATTGAGAAAGTACCGGCTGGTGCAGGCAAGGCAGAGCCATTTAAATTCCCTTGAATTTTTTAGGAACTGATAAATCAAGCGAAAATCTGCATACATGATACATAGAAAGAGGGTTCTGTTGTGTTTTTTAAGCAACCCTAATTCTCTGAAAGCTAAGTGTGGGCTGAACATATTTACATTTTTTTCTTTTTATTGTAAGGTTATACATCTTGATGGATTGTATGATTGCAATACTGTAACCTTTGTCAACTATAATGAGAATTTTTTAACATTCTATTTAGAGAGTTTAATGTATTGAAAATAGAAAAAATAAAAAGTTCTATCCGTATTAACTGCAATTTGGGATGGCAACATTACCAGCATACCATTATTTGAGTTTTCATCCAAAGCTGAGTACATTAAAAAAAAGAACCCCTGCGAATTGCATCAAAGTATTAGTTATATGATAACAGTCTCAGTCTTGCACTAATTACTTAACATTAAGATCTCCTGATCTTCACAATATTGTACATAGTCACAACAGGACCCTGTTTAAACACAATGAATTCCCTTTCATTGTACAATATGCATGCATTAATCATGTGCAATTTTTTTTTCCAGGAAGACTGAATGGTGACATATTTGTATTTTTTCCCCCCACTTCCCACTTGGGTGGGACTAATGACCCCCCACTTGGCTTGAAAGGTCTAGTGGTGTTTGAATTGTACAAGAGAGTTAGGCAAAAAATATGGGGAAACTGCCTGTGACGATTGTGTTTCGAAGAGAAGGTTACGTTTGCATGGAAAGACACAGTACCTTAGATTAAGTTTCATTCCTGATAGCAGAAATGCATAGATTTTTCTAGCTTTTAAACTCCAGAAAGAAAGAAAGAAAAAGAAAAGCAAGTAAATGGGAAACTGATAAATAGACTCAATTTCCCACCTGTGGTCTACAAGGGCATTAGAAGGCTTGTACTGAAAATGTAGAGAAGTTTTCCCAATCCAACAACTTCTAGGCGTGTTGCGTAGCAATTCCTTGCTTTCCCCATCCCCAACCCTATTCATTAGGGTCATTCATTGTGTAAACTGCGGATGAATTAAATTGTAGTCCAATCAAACCGGAGGGCTGAAGATTGCAAATGACTCATGTAAGGGAAATTGGAGGGTCTGAACTTTATCACTGACTTAAAACATCTTACCTCCCCCACCCCCCCACATTTTTCCTGCTAGAATCTCAAAAAAGATGTCTCTGGTAGACAAGCTTTTAATTATTTTATTTATTTGTGCGGTTTATCCATCACCGCAATCCTAGCAGCTTCTAGGCAGTTTACAGATTAAAAATAACAATAATAAGTAATACTGAGACATTAAATGATCAAAACTAAGACAAATACACACACACACACCAATGGCTTTGTTAGTCCCTCCCCTTTGGGAGAAGCCAACTTTTTATTAGCCTCCAGATGCTATTTTCTAAGATCTTATTGCACATTAAAAGAAGTTAAGTTCAAGGGAAATAAAATATAGCAAAATTTGTCCAACATTCCTCAGCCAGGCCTTGTCTGCAAACAGGGTTGCTTGAAACCCTCTTCTACCTTCTTGACCTCATGTTGGTCTTGGCCTAAATCAAAATTGGGTCAGGACTGGCTTCTATCCACATGCCCATATGCTGCAGAATCATCTTCCCAGGGAGGTATTGTGGCCAAAAGCTGGCTGCCTAAAGCAACCAAATCACTTTGAAGATACAACCTAATTTTATTTGCTTGCATACAAGCGATAATACAGCATATACCAGACCCCCAGCAAAGCGTTGATACTTTGCTGAGCGGCCGTGAGTGAGAGCAGAACCAGTGCTTATATATACCTTTGGCCCACTACATTGCAAAGGCAGACATGGTGGAAATTGCAGTGTGACGTTGGAATACTTTGGATAAACCCATCTGTGTCACCTTATTATTATTTATCCCTCCCTACGAGGCCATACTATCTTTGAGATATGGTCAGTGAATAGAAATCATGTGCTTGACTGGGTCACAGGTTCCTGACTTGAGTCTTCTTCATGTTGTCACTCAGGGCCACTTAAGTTTGCTGTGAAGGTTTTTCTTACAAGGGCACTTTCAGCATTTCATATGTATTGTGGAGGGGAGGGGGGCATCTCATAGGTACAGCACCACAGAGGAAACTTACAAATTGGAACATGGAAAGCAAACATAGGAATGGAAAAATAAGAAATGGACAGAAGCGAAAATGGATAGGCCTGCAGGAACAAGAGAAACTGAAATCGATAAATTCACCCATCCTTAATCCATGTGGGGAACATGCAGATTAAGGTCTGAAAAGGAAGACCTGGGACATCAATCGGTTAAAAGTTTGGGACTGTTGGAAAGGATGTTGTGTGGACCATGTCTACCTTCGACAAGCCTCCAAAACACAGCTCTGGAAGACTGTTTCCAAAACACTCAATATTAATCTCTTAAGAATGGGAAGAAAATCTTTTTTAAATCCACAGCAGGGAAGTCCAACTTAATCTAGGCTTTACTGACCCATAATTGCTTGAGGTGTGCTAAAGAGGTCCCTGGGGATTCTCAGTTGACAGGAACAGCCATCTTCCTTCACCCCACACAGCTGGCGTTTATTCTTAGCTGTGAAGATTTAGGGAATTTGTATTACGGATTTGCTGCAACACAGTCCCTTGGCTCTTCTTAGCCTCCATGTGCTGAGCCTAAACAACCACAAACACTCTTATTTCTGAGCTAAAGGAACTCCTGCGATTCTGTAAACATTCCCTTTCCTAATCCCCACCCCAGTGGCCTTCTTTATGCATTCAGCTGCTCTGAAAAGGCCCCACGAGTGGGATAAAAGCATTCACTGACATTGGCCATACAAGGGTGTCCTTCGGTTGCCTTGATAGCTTAGTGTGTTTCTCTTGAACATGGAGGTTCTAGGAACTTGGAGGCTCTTGAACACAGGGGATCTCTGGCTATTGCTAGAATGAGCTACTGTGAATCTGTTGGCACTGGTGACAGAGGGGGTAATTTTTCTTGTTTTCTGCTTTCTGCCAAGTCTGAGAAAAGGGGTGGGAGTATGGAGAAGTGATCTTTCTTTTAGGTAAATACAGTGTTTTCCAGGTTTGATTAGAGGTACTGAGTTCATCAACCACCTTTGCACCGTGATTGTCCCAAAGAAATTTCAAATTTCCACAGTGGCGGGTCCAATTCACTGTCTGTAACACTGTTGGCACCTTCCACTTAGCCAACACTTCTAAAAATAGACAAGAGCTGCTTTAAACAAAAAATGATCTATAATCATCATTTGGGGGAGGAGAAACCTTGGGGTATCTTAAGCAAAATTTATTCCTCTTGGGTTGTATAAAAGCCATTTCAGCCCCAGGAATTTCCAAGAAACATCTCTCTGTCCCATAGGCTGGTTTTAATTCCACCTGGGTTGTCAAAGAGGATGGATTGGATGTCATGGAAACCGTGACGAGAAACCTCATTTTTCAGCGGCCGCTGTTGCTGTTATTTATTTAATTTTGATAAGCTATTTAACAACAGACAATGATGCCGGGGTGGAAGTGATGTGTTGGAAAGGTGCCGGTAGCGATGCTATAAATAGCACACTGCTGATATTTAAATCTGTCTATGTATGGTAACATTTACCACCAATATCTACAAACATCATTTTCTTTATGCCTGAGTGATGCGTAAACTCTAGGAAGCTTTCATTTATTGGTTTTTCAATCACCACTGGTGCCCCACTCACCTCCACCCTGCAGTGGGGGAAAGCATTGGGGTGGATTTCAGAGCTGAGCCTGCCCAGCCAAGTTTGTGGCTGATACTCGGCAGGTTTTTTGGGGAAAAAAGGGTTCTTGAAAAAGCATTGTCCAAGGTTGCCAGACCCCTGTTCAGTTAAGGAGGAGAAGACAGAGAGGAGGAGGAGGGGAAGGGGGAAGAGGAGGATGAGGACAGTGGGGGACAAGCAATGGGGCAAGATTAGACTATAGCCAACAGATCCTGCAAAAGTCACACCTGTGAGGATGGTCATAGACCTTGCAGGGCCTTTATCAGAGCCCAACTACTCCTGATGTATACAGTTCTTGATAGCAATATTCCCAAGGGGAGCTGTTTTTCTTGAGTAGCATTTTTACTCCCATGGAGAGTGCCACATATGACCCTTTAGATGGTCATTTCTGCACTGGACAGGTGCCCAGGATTTCATTCTTTTTCCAAAGCACCATCCAGAGTGCCTCCCAGGAGCTCCTCTTCTTTGGAGAAGAAGTTGGTTCTTGATGGGCCTCAAATGGTTGTCCTTCAGGGCCTTCCTGATTTGGTGGATTCATTTCAAGCCTTGGAACTGAGCATTTTCTTCACCTCTTCGTCCTTCTTGTCCCCTTAAAAACTTCCCCCAGAAAACTTCCAGGCTTTGCAGGAACAAGATCCCAAAACAAATCCAGAGCAGTGAATCCAGCATTTCTACTAATTAACTTCTGTATTAATGTTTGCTAATAGAGCTGGGAACTCTTACTCCCACAAATTATTGCAAACCACTAAAGGAAAGGTGTTTCACCAACATAAATCTGGTACCCTTTGGTAAACACACAGCCAAAGAAAGGGAAGGGTAATCCAAATTTTCCATTAATAATATTTCTTGCTTGTTTGGAATATATTTCATAATGCAAAAGTATTGACGGTCAGAGATGACCAATTACAGAGATTACATCCAAAGGCATAACAGGAAGAACAACGGAATTCTGGATGCAAGCCAGTCGGACCTGTCTGGAGATTTGATCGAGCATTTCACAGCAGTCTTACAATGCTGAAACCTTAAAAAACGAGGACGTCAAGCAAATGTCTCTTTCCTGCTTTCCCTTCATTATGCTATGTAGGCTCACAATGCCTGCTCTGTTGTGGCAGAAGGCTGTAGGTTTAGCGCTCAACGTTTCTCCTCTTTCTTCCCAACATCTTCCCCCAGGTATGATGGCTAAGATTTATTGGGGTACAAAGAGGGGAATAAGCATGGCCTTCGCTCTACAGCTGCCCCTGTCCAGTGCTGCTTTCTAGCCCAAGGAAAATGGCGAAGCCAGTGATGTGAAGAATGTGAAACTTTTGCTTCCTTTTCCTAAAGGAGGGAGAGAGCTAAGCACTTTTGAAAAGAGAGAGAAAGGGGGGAAAAAACAACGGAGGTGAATAGTTGAAAGATGGTGTGATGGAACAATGAAGTTATCTAGCCTTCATTGCAGGCAGGAACTGTGAGAAGGGAGGGAAAAGAGATGCCTTTGAATGTACAATGAACCCATTGCAAGAACCTGGTTTGATCAGGTCGCTCTTTTGACTAGATTTGCAGTGTTCCTTCCCTGTGAGTTTTTAATCTGTTCCTGAGCTACAGGTGTAAAAACAGACATTATATAACCTTCTTGCTGAGGCTCTTGAGACTCAAAGAAAACCCTGTTAGATTTTTTTTTCCTGGGGGGGGGGGTGTCTTTAAGCAAGCTACAATCACCCACCTCTCTGCACACTAATCAGAACCAGGCTTCATCTTTATGGGAAAAAGGAAGGTTAACCTTCCTCTTCTAAGGGATGTAAAGAAGTGGCAAGGTATGTGCAAACTGCATTTCCACACCCCAGTGAGAATTTCTCTCCTCCTGTCTTGCTTTTCCTTGTGTTTGTGAAATGCATTCACCTTCTGCGTCTGAGGTGCTTCACTGCTTGGATGTTTTTCATTATTCAAAACAGCCTATGCAACTCATCTGCGATGTAAGAGGAGCTGAAAAGCCAGAAATGTTCCAACTCCCAGCTCATATGCTGTACTGTGTTAGATGGGCTAGGGGCACCCAAATCTGCAAAGCATTTTCAGGATTAAGAGGAAAGAGAGAAGAATTCACCTAGGGAAATGTGTTCCTCTGCCTACGGACCTTAGACTTACCGTTGAACAAATCTATACTTGGAATATTGAATGTATAGATCAGAGCTGGACTGTGGATAACATAGTGATGGATGTCAGAGGAAGAGGTCCGACTTTTGAGGGGTATTGGAGAAGAAAAGCAGATTTTGAAATATTGATCCATAGCAACCGGGGCAGAAGTAGAAGTTTAGGAGGAAATGCTTTCAGACTCCAAACTGCTCCTTCAGCTCTTGACTAGAACAAACTGGTTTCTCTAGCACCACCAATAGAAATGGAGCTTGACCGCCTTTCGGTGAAAAACTGCTCAGAGTTTCTGAACCTGACCCAAAGAGTTTGTGGGATAAAAGGAGAAGAGAATCAAGGGCAGGAACCAGAAGACGCAGTCAAGACAATATTGTTTGGTTATTGGGAGGACGGCGCCATCGCTTGCCCTTCCTTGGAGTTCAGTTTGCACCTCCCTTTTTTATTAGCTGAGGCTGCCTCTATTTTTCACGCTCACCTTGCATCAGTTTTTCATTCCAGCTCCCTTTCACTAGCACCACTATCCTACCTCAAATCTCTTCTGGGCTTGCTCTGTTCTAGCTATCGATTATCGAGAGCTGAAATCAGATTATCCTGAAAGAAACCAGAAACAAATCAACGATATTACTTGCCACCGAGAAGACCTTTAGATATGCTTATATAACTAAAAATGAATCAATGAAGAAACTTATATTTGGTCTTTCAAGAACTTCTAGGGGTATATTATCATTAGCATCATCTATCTATCATGTATCATGTATGTATGTATGTATGTATCTGTCTGTCTGTCTGTCTGTCTGGAATAGAATTATCAAAACAAAGGCATTGATAGAGGAAGCCAATAAAAATTAGTCTCTATTTCCCTGCATTGCAGTCACTTTTCAGGGCAACAGCGACTGCAGCTACTAATCAAAGATCAGGGGATATGTGGAAATAAACATTTCAGCTGCAAAGGCATCGATGCAGGGATAGGCATTATGGGGCAGGGTCCACTTTTGAGACCAACTTGTGGTCCCTCTCCCAAACTGGCTGCCAGAGGGAAGGCTTGCTCGTTGACCACCTGGCAGCCACAATAGGCATGGTAAGGCACAACAGTTTAATAATTTGGATGTTTTACCCACCCAGGTTAGTTGTAGAGTTGGGCAGTCTTATAAATTTATAACTAAATCAATAGATATATAAAAAATAGATTACCAAGAGGAAGATTGCTCAGTCTTGATCATCTCTGTCCTTTTTCAGGGCTTGGTGCTGCCACTTGTCCTTTCGATGAAGCCCAGTGGGGAACAACCTGGCAAGGGCAGAGGCAGAATAATAACAACATCAGATGGAGCAGGGAACTCAACAGGCACCAAGAGGAATGACTGCAGGTCCATCAGTACCTACCAGAACTGCCCTGCTTCCTTGTGATCTATTGCTGATTGCTTTTTGAAAGGCTACTGCCTGGACATATTTCCAACCCAAAACAAGAGTTAGGAAAACGAAATTATCCTGGAGGGAGGTCGAGAAGGAGAAATCACATCTCACAATTTGCTACTTTGCTGTTTGGATCCATCATGTCTCTCTTGACCTTCTGAGCAGGTCATGCTTGAAAAGCCTGCAGAGAAATGTGCTCCAGAACCAGGGGGAGATTTCCTGACACAGTATGTGTTCGGTAGAACAGGATGGAATCAACACTGGAAGAGAATTCCTTAGCCATCTGTCCATCTGTTGATGCGGCAGCAACTGAGAGAAGACATCAGGATGGAACTATCAGATTGGAAACTATCTTTGAAGTTCTCTAGTCTGACTCACTGATCAGTGCAAGAATCCACCAAACCGTCCCTGACAGAAGGCCACCCCTTCCCATTTAGAAACCCTCAGCAAGGGGGAATCCACAACTTTCCTAGGCAGACAATCCCACTGTCTTACTCCTAGGAAAATTCCTCATCCTATTCAGCCAGTCTTGATTTCAGCCTGTTGATCTTTGTCCTGCCCTTGGTTTCAACACAGAACAATCCACTCCCTCTTGCATGTAAAATATGTAGACCACTATCCATAACTCCCTTTCATCTTCTCTTTTATAGACTAAATGTCCCCAGTAATCTTAACTGCTCCTCATAGGCCTTGGTTTCCAGACCTCCTAGTAACTTCTGGCTTTTCTATACTCTTTTTCAAGGACTTGGATCCCAGCCTCCAAATGCATTCCAACCAGCACAGAGTACAATGGAATTACAATCCCTTAGGATCTGAATGCAATGTTTCGGTTAATGCCGCCCAGTTGTAAAATACATTAAAGTGTTTTTTTAACAGGTGCGAACGTTATTAGCACGCCAGCAGGATCTGCCAGCCTGATTAATTACTCATAGTATTTACTCATCTTTCAGCTGTCTTGGTATCATTTAACAAGGGAAAGGACCTCTGAATGGAGACCTTTCAAAGCTGGTTTTGCATTTATTTATTTTTGTTTGGAGAGTGCTAGGCCAAGACTGCTTTAATTGAATTATTGCAAACCACAAGTTGGTAATAAACCAACCAACCAACCAAAATCATACCGAACCAAACCAAATAAAACAAAACATTTTGGAGGTTGTTTTCTGGTCTAGGGGATGGTAAAAACAAGGTCTGGACTGTGAGTTCCTCTATAAATTTAATAAACAGGAAACAGACATCCCTGAATGTGGATGTGTTTTCCAAAGGCTGAACTAAGTGTATACACTTGAGGTTTTGTTTTGCTTAGCACCACCACCTTTAACTGCAAACAAGGACAAGATTCCCCACTTGCCACTTATATAATCTTCTAAAGCCATTCGACCATCATTGTGCTGATAATGTACAGGAGATGACCTTGAAGAAGGTATGTGGCAACTGTTGGGAAAAAAACAAACTTAGCCCAGGAAAACAGGAAGGTGTGAAAAAGAAACTCAAGATTGTCCCACCCTGAATTTCTTTGATATAAGAGGGAAGGAAGGAGAAACAGTCAGGTTTTCAAGATTCTGTTAGTACAGCCTCTATCAGTAAAGTCAAGTCCTAGTATTTTTTCTGGTCTTGGTTTCCTGACCTGGTTTACCTTGAAGGGTTGACATGTATATGAGAGATTGGGGGAAGGTGGGAAAAAGACATGTCAGCCCCACCAGGTAGACCAGACCAGGAACTCCACAGGAAGGTTAAAACTACTGTAGATTGAGATTGGCTATAAAGACAGAATCTTACAAGTCTGATTGTGCTGGACCTTCTCCCCCTTATACTCAGTGAGTTAGGGAGGGGTCTGCCTGAGCCACTTCTGAACATTATCTTATTGCTCTGGACTGAAAGTATGTTTCAGTCCCTTTTGCCTAGCAATGGCTCTTACCTGCTTCCATCAAGGTCGTCTTTCTACAGGAAGAGTGTAGACATGAACAATCAAGAGAGAGAAGGCAAGTCCCTTGGCAGCTGGTCTCATAGATGACAACCCAGTCCAGGTGACCAAAAACTTGGGAAGAAGCATTTCAAATCATTCAGAGGTACTCCATCTGAATAAACACACTGTAAATGAGGATTGGAAATTCCTCTTGCAATTTCCAAGATTCTGTATTTACTCTTGAAAAGCATTCATTCTTGCTCCCTTGGTCTTGGCCAGCTTTGTGGGACTTGAGAATGTAGTAGCAATTTAGGACAGGGTTTCGATTGCAATATATAAGGGAAGCCATTGCCTTTCAGAAGTTTTGGGCTTCAGCTCCCATCATCCTCATACACCATGGTCAACAGCAGAATATACAAGGGATGGGGTCTATCAGCATGCTTATGAAAAGGTGGAGTCATGGACCAGTATATATTCTTCATGGACAGGGCTGGGTAAGTAAAACCTAATCACTTTGACCAACGTGATGCCCCACAGGCACTAATGCACCTTATTCAGGCTGACGTGATGCTTCTGGGAATGGCCACTCAAGGACCTTGAGTGAAAAGATGACCTCTGTGTTAAGCCCAAAACAAATATGTACTTGCACTTTGGAATGAGTGATTCAGAGGTGCCCATTCATGTGACATTAGCAAAGCTGTTCTGAAGCTGGAAGAAAATGGCACACCACTGCTTTGCCCTTGTTCTCGGACTGTTGGGGTGTCTTCTTCTCTCTGAGTGTGCAGGTTGGTTCCGTTTTCAGCTAAGTTTCTTTCAGTTGGAGATGAAAGCCTATATCCGTCACCCATTAAGGAATAATCGTTTACAAGCCACATGAAAGAAGTTTAACTTAAAGCTTCTAAAGATAGCAGAGAAGCTGGCTATACAAACCAACTCTCATTCATCACAACTGCGATCCCATCCATAGTTACTTAGTGGGATTTGCACGTATGTCACAGTGTAAAAATCAGGTCTGCAACCATAAAGCTTTGCTGCCTCTCATTTGATTAATGTGACCTTAGCATCCATCCGTCCCACAGAGTGCAGATTTGAGAAATACAAGTGGAAAAGGAAACAGATTCTTAAAGCACGCTGCTGCACAAATATTAATTTAAAAAATTAGAATAACGTTTATAATAATGGAAGTTAGCCCCAAATGTATATTTCAAATATAACTTGGAACGTTTATAGGGACGTTATGCTAAAAGGCATCCCCAATCCATTGGTATTATATTTGGTGAGAATGTAGTTCAAAAGGGCTAAATTATAACCCTCATAAATTTCTATGAATGTCTTTTGTTCGTTTTAGGGTATGCTAGGTTCAAAAACTATTGCTATTGATAAACATCGCTGAGCCCCTATGGGGATCTCTTCTACTGGAGAGGAGCGGTAAAAATCACTAGTCCAAATTGGAAATTTAATTATTATCTTATTGGGGAAGGTGATGAAAAATTGTAGATCTGCCTTTGATTTCACCAACTGTATTTCATAGTTTGGACTTTTGATATTAACCAGTGAGACCTGCAACAAAATGGTACAGTTTGAAGATCTTCCCTGTCTAGATGAAGGCAGATATGCAGTTTTCGTGTGAATGTTAGAATAAATAAGAATGTTATTTATAATGCTAGTTAATTTTTTTGGAATTCCGTTCTAAGCTAGCATAAGAGTATGTATCGTTTTTTTGGATAAAGGAATATATATAAAAAAATATGACAGTCATGAAGCAAAATTGGAAAACCTAATTTTTGGGGGGGGGGGGGGCAGGGGCAATATTTGCCTGGAGAACATCTGTGTCTATGACCTCTCATTATTTTTCATGCTGAAGTTTTCCTTAATCAGGAAAAGGCAAGTTCTATCTTGCACCGATATAGAAGGTACAATTCTGGACTTTGGGAAGAGGTTCGTCAAGGGAATCTTGAACGAGAGTGCATGGAAGAAACATGCAATTATGAAGAAGCTCGAGAAGTCTTTGAAGACGATGTTCAAACGGTGATTACAGGAATCAGGAGAGCTTACTCTCCGTCCATTAGATGGTCTCCTTTCTTCTTCAAGATTCTTCTGGCAGGAATTGTGGACAGAAGTGAAAGCTGGCTTACCAATAACGGTTGGACAACTAACAAAATGGCTACTAACGAAACAATTTGGTAGTTTTAGATCATGCACTGTTGGCAGATAAAAATAAAAAACTATGGCTGTATTTCAGAAAAAATTGATCATCCCCAAACTGTTTTCATAAAATGTTATGGGAATAGTTTTAAAGCATGCCATTGCTTATTAGTCAAAATCAAAAGTTGATAGGACTGTCCACTGCTAATCTGTTACATACAGATATCCTTGCCTTTTTTTCATAATTCATTCTGGATTATTTTTTACCTGTTTCATTAAAGCCTTTTTTTTTTTGCTAGGCATGGGGAATTGTAAGGAGTGCATGGGACTGTAAAAGTCTTGGAAATGTATTTATATATCCAATTTATGTGCTACTGGATCACAGTCAACTCACAGTGGTGTGCGGCAATATAAAATACAACAAAAACTCTGATAACAAGAGAAATAAAGAGAAAAAATAATATACCGATAGACTAGCTAATCAAATCTGGCATGCTGATGGCATTGGGTCATTCTCCAAAAAGTCCCCTCCATGGTCTTCACAATCTTCCAAAGGCCACCACTGAGAGGCAAGACTATCTTCTACAGGAAGGTTGTTACATAGCCACCATCCTGACTTTTCTGACCCCCACCCTGGACACCTTGGTGGGGGTGCCATAAACAGCTTCTTCCAGTAGCATCTCCTTGGGTTAGTTGATTTGAGTTGGAGTAGATGGGAGCCAAACTATATAGGGCTTTCTAATTCAACACTAGCCCTGTGAATAAATTGCACTGGGAAGTCTACGCAATTCGTCAATGCATAGCTTGCAGAATAGGCACAGTGTGACCTTTGTGACCAGCCCCAATCAATATGCAGAAACCTTATTCAGTATTTCTTGAATGTCTTCAATTTTAGCAGGCATAACTTTATTCTTCCAAATACATATATACAGCAATAAAGTCTAGAAGCTTTATCTATGTTTTAAATCAAAGGAGACACTCTATGAGCAGGAGGACCTTCTCAAAGGAGAGGGTCTGTATATGAGTTGCCTCATTTAGGGACATGATTAGGGCAGGGCGTACCTGACAGAGAATGGGATCATTTCCACAGATAAACTCTGGGTCTGAATTTTAATATAAACCTACTTCTCTTTGAATGCAGTGTTGTAATTGTTGTTGTTTTTTTGCAGGCGGCATTTTGGAAGACGTATTTTGGTAAGAGATCCTTCAAAAAACATCAGCACATATCTAGCATTCTAGGTCTCAATGCATAGAGGACGTTGTCTTCTCCACCCCTGCCCTCATGGAGCACCTTACTTTTTTAGCTGGCCAGTTTGGGGTAGCTTGAAAAGAAGAGACCATTCAGCTGTGCATTACAGACCCACAATGGACCCTCAAAGCCAAAAACTTCGCACCAAAAGAATAGAGTGGGAATGTTCCTTGCAACATTGCTTGACGTGCCTCCTGCCACAACCCACATGGTCTGGGAAGATCAGAACCATGGTCTTCCAAAAAAAAAAAAAGAGTCACCCATGCTAAAGGCCCTCAAAGGCAGATAGGTGGGGAGCTACCTAGTGAGTAACAGAAAGCAAACACTTCTTCCAAGATCTAAAAAACCTGCTTGAAGACATTTATTCTCCCCAGTCCCTTGAGCAATTGGCAGCATCTGACAACAAAAACAGGTGCTTTGGAGCCTCAGCAGTCCAAACCAAGAACTCAGCGTAACTCTTAAAATAAAATATCTAACCAAGGAAGTCAATGGGTGTGGAAGCAGCAGTTTGAGGCTTGTTCTCCTGCTTTTGCACCAACAGTTTTAATAAGTCTTCCAGCTTCAGCTGTGAGCATACTTGAGTAGTCTCTGGTCCCTTCCTTGGCTCCCAGTAAGGCAGTGTTGTCCAAACTTGGCCACTTTAAGATGAGTGGACTTCAACTCCCAGAATTCCCCATGACTGGCTGGGGAATTCTGGGAGTTGAAGTCCACTCATCTTAAAGTGGCCAAGTTTGGACAACACTGCAGTAAGGCTTTCCAATATGAGGGAGTGGCTCTCTTCTCTGCCTGGACAAGAAACTGAGTCCCAGCCAAGCTGCATAGAAGGGTGGAGGAGTTGGTTTATACAGGCCTGAGAAGGACAAGCCAGCAAGCTTCTCTTTGTAGTCCTCTGACATCTGCCCGCAGCCTTCTTCTTCAACCCCTTACACCTCCTTGTTCCTCAGAGCAGCCTTGAAACTTAATGAGCACTGAGTCTGCAGGCACTTATAGTCTGGAGCTGTGGCTTGCTCACAAGGAGGCTGGTGTTTTCCTTTCATCATACCCCCAGTGTGATGGCTCTGAAGGTGGGAATCCTAGATTCGCAGATTCATTCCTGAGATTCACTGCATCATGCACATCCACTAAATAAAACCAGGTAAAATTCCAGGCTGTGTTTATGTCACAGAATTAGGGGATGACATCAGGTGTCTGGACGACTGGTGGCAGGAAGAACTACTAAGCTCTACCATAAAACAGGAGTCAGGAGCAGGGTGCAAAGATTCAGAGGGCTTCTGGGAGCAGAGGTGGGAGACCTCCAGCCTTCCACCTTGTAGGTCTTGTGAGGAAGGTTTTCATTAGGGGGAAAGTCCCTTTGTGAAGCAGATTCAAACCTGATTAGGCAACTTCCTTGTCTCCATATCATCCCAATAAGCTTATTCTTATTTTTTCCCTCTCATCATTAAAGTTACTTGCTCAGTAAGCAATGGAGGTTGCGAACAGCTTTGTAGAAATGACCCATCAAGACGGACAGCTTGTTCCTGCGTTGAGGGATACAAGCTTCTAGAAGACCGGAAGTCCTGTGAATCATCAGGTAAAAGACCCTGGGGCAGTTATTCATCTTCAAATTGAGAATCTCCATTGTTCCTGGTGCGTTGAGGCTGTGGTTCTATGATAACAGATTTGGCAATTACATGTATTGCTAAGATGGTTTGACCCACCAAGCCAGATCCTCTGATTGGACACAGCAGTGACCAAGCATCTGCAAACATTATCCTGCCTGGCCACCACCTAGTCCTCAGAGGAAGGGTGCTGTGTGGCACCATTCCCATAAAAATCAGTTAGGTGGTTGTCAACCCCAACTCTGTTCTAAGCTTGTGTTGGACTTAGATTGTGGCAGGTTAATTGCTTTCTGATGGAAGAGTGGTCCCATCTTCTCCTTCCAGGGCCCTTTTCTTGTGGAAGGATTACATTACCAAACCCCATAACACCCAGACTCAGTCCTTCACAGAACCTGAGCTGCATCAACAGTACCGAAGATCACCAAACAAATATAAACACTGCTCAGATGACCCTTGCAAAACCAATTCCTAATCGAGACTGGCGTCAGTTTAATAGCTGGAAAGGACAGGTTCCATGGCAGGTAAGAAAATTAAATTAGTGGTTCCATCACACGTTCTGCCTTCCTTGAGGCTGTATCCCTTCTTGTGGAGAATCCATTGAAATGATCAGTTGTTTGGGTTGAAATGCCAGTGGTATGTAGGCAAAACTTGGGTCTACCTCTTGTTTTCCTTTAAGAACCCAAGAGAAACATCTTTACTCTTAGACGAGGAACTACAGCAGTGTTTCTCAAACTTGGCAACTTTAAGACAGGTAGACTTCAACTCCCAGAATTCTGGGAGTTGAAGTCCACCTATCTCAAAGTTGCCAAGTTTGAGAAGCACTGAACTAGAAAGTGCTTGGAAGGGATGAGGGTAAACAGGTTGAGATTTAACCTAGGAAAATACAAGTATTAAGGGGAGGGAAATGTTCAGCCATTGGGGCTGTCATACTTTTTCTTAACTTGCCTTTTGGGGATTCTGATTCTATTTACAATTGCTGCAATTTATGATTTGTTTAACAGTAGTATTTCTTGCCCCAAAGTACATTGCCACGGGGGGATTAGACGTCTAAAAATTCTCTCCCCCGGCTTTGTCCATTCCCCACAATCTGGCACAATTTATCTGCTCCCAGGTTTATATGTTCAGCTTTGAGCAGAAAGGATTCTGCGAAGGGGTGCTGATTAGTGATAAATGGGCCATCACAGCAGCACATTGTCTTGAGTATGAACCTCACACCATCGTGGCAGGTAAGCAGACAATCATCTAGAGAGAATTGGAGTTGCTGCCTGAAGCAAAGTGGTAGAGAATATTGGTTCAGTGTGACTCTACCCAAACCCAATGAGGGTTGGAGGAGGTTTATTGTAGCAGAAATAATTAACAACAGCCACGTTGTATAAATTTGAATGAGAGGCTTAATGTAAGATTAATGGCTCTTGGGGCTGCTGATCCAGAGCAGAAGTCCTGGAACAGCACTGCAACATCTGGGCTGCTTTTGGAATGCAATCCTTCTGTTGCTTTTACTTTTCACTCTTGACCCTCCCCCAAAAACAGTGGGGAGAGAAATGGGTGTGGGTGGCAACCCTCTCTCTCCCCCCCCCCCCATCTATGATGGGTTTGATCTGAATGTGATTGGGCCTCCATGAATTTTTAAAACTGAAAGGGAGAACTTCACGTTCTCCTTGGAGGTGATGGGAGGCAATCAAAGATGTCCACTCCCAGTTTGAGCAGATCATCTGTGATTATGTGCTGTTGGAGCACAGGACTAAACCTTTATCCTAGGGTTGCAGCTTAACAGGGTCAACCATGTCATCTGGCCACAGGTCCTGATGCTTTCTCCTTTTCCCTAAAAAAAAAGGTGTTCCAAACCTTGCTCCTTCACTTGCCACTTATTTAGCCCTAGGTTTCTCTTTTGATGTTCAACCACCTCATTGAGTTGTAGACCCCAGCTGTGCATGCAAGAGAAGTCTCCTAGATGTGATGCAGCTCGGCCAGTCTTAAAACACATCTAATGTTTTTTGTTGTTATTCTATTGAATCAGGAGAATACGACACCAACTCTTTTGAACACTCTGAACAGCTCCGACGAATACGGAGGGTGGTCCTGCATCCTAACTACAGCAATACTAGCAAGTATGAAAATGACATTGCTCTTCTGGAGCTAGATACGCCATTGACCCTGAGCAAATACATCACCCCAATTTGCGTCGGGAGCAAGGCACTCACTGAATACCTTCTGGAACACGGAACAAGCAGCGTGAGTGGCTGGTGGAAGCTTGACTATTTACAGAAGACAGCAAATATCCTTCAACAAGCAAACATCCAATATGTTGACCAGGAACAATGTCTGCAGAATACTGAGGACCATCTTTTGCCTAATACGTTCTGTGCAGGCCATCCTATCTTTGTTAAGAGGGTCTATTATGGAAACAGTGGAGCCCCATTTGTCACAGCCGTTAACAACACTTGGTTTCTAACAGGCATTGCCACTTGTGGAGTGCAGTGTACTGGGGACAAGCCATATGATATCTTCACTTCGATAGCAAATAATATTGAGTGGATAAAAAGTGTGATAAGGGAGCAGCATAAGGAAGGTACACAACAACATCTATCAAGTCCCCACTGATCATGTGAGGGAGGAGAGAGCTGTGATTCCTAATTTCTTTCTCACTTTCATCTAATTAAAGTACACACACACATAATTGATTGTGCTTCATTGGGGGGGGGGCAGAGGGGAATCATGGGCACTAAAATAGGACCCAATTTGCACAGCGATGAGCTGGAAGCCTATTAAAAAGTAGAGGTAGCAGAGCCCAGTGGGTATAGTCTTTGGCTTGGAGAACTGAGACCAATTTTTAGTCCCATCACTATGAGTCCATTCAAAACTCACAACAGTATCAGTTTTCTAAGCACTTCTTATTTACCTCACTGGATTACTAGGAAGGTAAAACACAGGATTGAGAAAAGATGGTGGAAAATTAGCATGAGAAACGTGTTGAAATGCAATCGGTACCTGTATTATTATGAAGTATAATGAAAACAAATAAATTGCAACATGAAAAAAAAGTACCAAAGGAAATGTTCTTATCTTATTGTTTTAATAATGTCAAATCATTTTAAAATAAAGATTTCATATATGCTTGCAAGGATGTTGACAGCCTAGATCCTTTTTATTTATTAATTTATTTAGAAAGATGCAGATTGGAGTCACCAATCAACTTCCAGCAGCTTCAGCCAACATGAATCCTGGCAAGGGATGCTGGGAGCTGTAGTCCAAGAACATCTGGAGGGCCACAGGTTCCTTAACTTGACTCTATAGCATTTCACAGCTCTTTAAAGTTGACAACAGGGATGTGAGCAAAGTTCTGAAAACCAAAGGATGGACCTACTGATTTGCAGACTCATAAAGAAAAATCCATCAGATTCTGAACTTGGAGGAATGCAAAAAGGTAACGCTGAAATCTTAGCTGTGTTTTCTAGGAAGAAGCTCATTCAGCAGAGTGAGACTTTCTTCTGAGTAAACACATATAGATTTGCTTAATAAAAGCATCCCAAGTCTAAAAGAGTGTCAAGGGATAATATTAAAACTGCCAATATTAAAACTGCCAAATGTTTCAGGGAGCATCTATCAACTACTATTTTTTTGAAGTTGAGCAACAAGAAAAGCATTAAAAGAAATCTTTACATTAAACAAAAAAGACCCAGCAGTGGAACCGTGAATTAAGTTCAAAACAGAATAATAAATTATTGATCATTTTGATCCTTTAATGATGCCTCAAGGATGCTGCTTAATATTTGATCACAGCCTTCTCCAACCCGGGGTGTGTTTGGGGCCCAATTTCCAGAATTTCCAATGCAGCTGCATTCGCACACCACACTTTGTGTGATTACTGCACTGTTTTCTAGGCTTGGACTCTGAACCATGAATGGCCTGGGTTCACCAAAACATGGCTTGACGGAAAACCTCATCGAGGTTAAAACTAACTAGGGTTAGTGTATTGTGTCAGGATTTTCTCATGGGAAGAAGTGCAGCTCGTTATCTGTACAACACTATTATGGCTACATGGATCATGTAAACAAAACTTGTTATTGTGTGTTGTGCACGTACACTGCTATTTACTGCCACCTATTGGCGTGTGTATGCTAGTTATTCAGTGGGGGGGGGGGGGGGGTACATACCAGCAATATAATGGGAGAACCTTATGCCCAGCCTTGCAGTAGAGTTTTAGCCACCATGTAGGTAGTTTTTATGGGTTATGTAGTTGTAACTAATAACCAAGTAGTGTACCTCTTCTCTGAGAGTTTTTGGCTAGAGACTTTATAGTGGATAAGTCTTGGATGCTAAGTTTATGAGAAGAGGTCTTGTTTTCTATATTTTGTATGTAACTTGTATTTTATGGAGTTTTGCATTTTTATCAATAAAACCAGTTAGTATATATTTTCTGGCTGGATTTCTTTGGAGAACAAAATGTGGACATTGCATTTTGTAAAGCTCTCATGCTGATGTGTATTTTTCCTGAGCACAGTTTTTTGGGAGCATTGCTGCACTCTGCCCAACATATTGAGTGAATGCAGCAGCTAGGTTTTTGAAAGTTTTTCTTTAGGTGATTTTTACGGCCAAGAACCAAAGCTGAAGGATCTGTTTGTGACTGATCGGAGGAAGGATCTTGTGCGGGCACAATCCTGGGACTTCTAGTGTAAGTTTTTGCAGAACCAGGTGGAAATCAGCCGTACATTTCAAAAGGGGGCTGCCATTTCTAGACCTCCTGCAGATGCCCGTCCGGCGACCTTCCATAGAAAGATAACCCCTGAAACCTAAAAAGAGCAAATATGTACTTGCACTTTGGAACTATTGACCCAGAGGCTCCCTATCACTGAGCATCAGCAACATTGTTGTGAAGTTTAAAGAAAATGGCAAACCGCTTCTTCGTCCCTGCCCTCGGTCTGCTGAGCTCTCTCTTCCTTGCCGAATGTGCAGGTCAGTCCATTCTACAGCTAACAAACATCTGGGTTTCTTTTTGGCTTGGGTTAAGAGCAGAAGTTATGATGAGTTCAATAATTCAATAATAACTCAACAATAGTTTGATAATCAATAGTTCAAAGCGAGGTGCCTGTAAGTGGGGGACAGAGAAAGGTGCACTTATTCACCCATAACCCATAATCTCAAGGAAGGAAGGAAGGAAGGAAGGCTCCAGCTTTTGTAGAAGTTATAAAACCAAAATGTGCTATCTGCCAGTTTTGTAAGCAAACCCAAGTTCTGTGTGTGTTTTTTTTAAGTATTTTTAAACCAACAGATAAATACTTTGATCAAAGACTGACATAGTCACTCTCTGGAGAAGCAATTTTGTTTTGTTTTTAATCTTCCCTGATAGAAGAAGTTGCTGCTTCCTAAAAATCAATTTAGAAATCCAGACTTTTGGACGTAGCTCTGATTATGCAACTGTGCTTGTCTTCAAACAACAGCAACAACTCCAGGAAGGTGTAATGTAAAGATAGAGGTATATAGACCTCAGTTTTAATACATCACTTCTTGAGTTCCTAAATGTTTTCAAAAGCTGTCAGGCTGATGCATGTAGATACTGTAGTTCCATTATTATTATCTTCATACAAATAGATGATGTTCAAACAGACTGAGATTTTTGCCAGCCCTCCAAGGTAACTCAAAATTGTTCTGTCCCTTTGCAGAAAAAGGGGGTATCATGTGTGATAATCCTGCAAAGACAATGTTTGTTACCTAGTCTTCTGGAAGGCATGTGTGCTTTAAGCATAATATAATGGGTGGGTGGCTAAAATGGACGTCAAACAATAAAATTAATTCAAGTCTTCTGCTAAATTCAATCCCACCAATAAAAAACCTGGCTCTAGCAAGTCAGGGACAGTATTGCAAACTGGGAAATTCTGACTGGAGGCAAAGCAGGTTTATTTCCTCTCTTCTCCCCCCGCTCCCCATGCTTCTGGGTCAGGTAAAACATATTTTCATGCACCTTCCTCTTCCAGTTTTGTGCATTTTTTTTCCCAACTCATGAGCCTGTATGCCACCCCTTCATCTCCCAGCTCATATTTCTTCATCCCAAACAGGGGAGGAATACTGGAATAACAAGGTATGCTGGTTTGTAGCAGGAGTTGGCTCAGAATTTGTTCATCTAACACACTTCAGGGCTGGCTGATCTGGAAGAAAGACTTTGTAAGTGTTTCTGATTTCCTGTTGGCCATGTTCCCTGCTACGATTGATTTTAGTTCTGAATGTGATGGACTGGGCCTGAACTGGTGTATGACAGCTTTCCAGGTTCCTGTCCTAGGACATGGAATCCTTTTCCTGACCATTCATGTGAAGTTGTCCAATTCTGGCAAAAGGTGGTGTGCCACAAATATATCCAACAGCACATAGAAAGGGAAATAAACAACTCTTACAGCAAAGTTTGCTATGTGCACAAAACACAGAACGGGCTCACCTCCATAGATATCTGCAATTCCAAGCAAGTGATATGATCACTAGCCTCTGTTTTTATAAAATAGAATTTCTAAAGAAAATGTAAGTAGTTGGGCTGGGCTGGGCTGGGCTGGGCCAAACAGGGATAAGCCAGCTTTCTTATATAGAAAAAAAATTTTTTTTCTGAACATCAATGGCTTTTCAATCTATGCTGTAAAAAATGGTTTAGATTAGTTGCTTAAAAGAAGTGCAACACAGAGGAAAACTGTTAGGTCTAAGGATGTCTTTAGAGCTAGCACAGGCCTGTAACCATGAAAAGCAGTACATATCATTATTTCAGTATTGAAGTATGAACTCAAATGGATATTTAACACAGCTGGAAGATCACGTTCCAAATGTTTGCTTCGGCATCAGTGGACCATTTGATTCATCTAATTGATATTTAACATCTACTCTTGGGATGAACTAGACAAAGGAGATAGTAAAGAGGCCTGAATGTTATCCCATTTGGTTTCAGCTATGCTGAATGTACTCTTTTGTTAATTTTAAGATGCTTTTATGACCAGGTAACAAAAAGCCTGACCCAATCAAATGTCAGTGTTTTTCGGGACCACGTTTTTCATTTGGAAAGTTCTGCCTCTGGCTGCTCCGATTGTTGTATCTTATCTGGGGCAAGATCATGCTCATCTTATTGTGGGGAAGGCACACTTAGCTTTCTGCAGAGCAGACAAAGCGCTTCTCATACAAAATGCGGCACCCTTCTAACAAATACAGCAGAAAGAGCTTGCGGATGACGTGCAGTTTTTATTTACTTCCCAGTACTGCAAACTTCTGCAAATACTGTAAGGGCCAATACAAATCCAGAGGAGTTAGCTAGAATCTCTCTTTCTCCATGATGGAGTAGTTGTCTACTCTGGGGGATTTTTATGCAGAGAAATGCTTCAGAAGGCTATAGCCCATCAGCAGTCTGGTTTTATGCAGTTGAGTCTTCACCATCCTTTATTTCAGGTGTAGATGCAGGGTCTGTCGCCCTGAAAAAAGCCTTAAGGTAGGCTAGTATCAAGTCCTTGTAACGTATGTGTAATATATGAGAGCCAGTTTGGTGTCATGGTGAAGGGGCTGGCCTAGAAACCTGGAGATGGTGAGTTCTAGTCCCACCTGAGGCATGAAAGCTGGTTGGGTGACTTTGGGCCATCCTCTCTCTCTCAGCCCAACTCACCTCACAGGGTTGTTGTTGCAGGGGAAATTGGAGGAGGAAGGAGTATTCGGTACATTCGCCGCCTTGAGTTATTTATTAAAAATAAATTAATAAATAAAGGCAGGATAAAGATCTAATAAATACATACAGACATCCGTACATACTGCAGCAAAAATACATAAGTGAGAATTAAGGTTTGCCTGAATTGGTGGGTGAAGTGAGGTTGGAGGAAGACATATGCCTTCATGCTAGGGGTTCAGTGCCAATGGAAGGGCTGAGTCCACAAAAAGTGGCCAGTGGTGTTTTCCAGGCTGGAGGGATGTAAACATGCTTAACAAGGCCGCCAAACAAGTTGCTGATTATCATTTCACTTGGAAATGGGGGAGAAGGAAGCACAGAGCTTAAACTCTGGATCATGAAGGGACGTAAAACTTTGTTCTGCAGCACGGTGAGATTCTGACTGAGCTAAGTTGTGTCTGTAATCTTCTGCCAAGAAAGCCTGTTCCTGAATAGTGGATTAATGGTCTGAAAAGCTGGGGTGTACTGCTCTGGTATGAAACCTGAACAGTTGGAGGTTGGGTTACAGCCCGACCCCGATCTCAGAAGAGCTCAGGGCTTCTGAAAGTAGCTCCAGACAAGGGTCAGACACTTTGGACTGTCCCAATGCCAGTGGATCCAAACAGGTTCCTCTCTCACTCACACTTGCTTTCTTCTTCCTTGGCATCCTGAAGTGTTTATAAATCAGGAAGAAGCAAGTACTGTTCTGCACCGATACAGGAGATTCAACACTGGGAGACTTGAAGAAGTGCTCCAAGGAAGCCTTGAGCGAGAATGCATGGAAGAAGTGTGCAGTTATGAAGAAGCAAGAGAAATATTTGAAAACGATGAGAAAACAGTGAGTCACATGATGGGAAATCTGGAGTTTTGATGAGGGGGGAAGCCTTTCAGGCAGTCTTATTCATGTTTCCTCAGAAGTATCCTGTTAAATCCAAGGGGGTTTGTAATGTTTATTTAGAAGTTAGAATGTGCTCCAAGCTCAAACAAACATCTCAAACAGCCTGGAAAGTTAAGACAATTCTCTGCTAAAGTAGCCCAGATTAGCACTGAGTTTCACAGACTGAGGTCCTTCAAGCAAATACCATTGTCCTTAGATAAGCTGTATTTTTGCTTTAAAAAAAAAAAACTTTATTAAGCTTCTGAATAGGGTGGAAAACATGGGAAATGGCAATTGAATAGGATGCCAAAGTTGTTGGAAATCTTTCTTCAGTAGCGTTTTGGGCTTCTATGTCCCATTAGGTCAGGTCCTGACTTATACAGGGACATCTTTGCATCAAGACAACTTGATTTCTTTTATTTATTTGATTTCTTTCATTTATTGTTTTCTTTAAAGGAAGGGTTTAGTAGGAAAAAGAATGCATTCTTGGAAGTTTTGGGTGAATGCACTGTCCAGTTTTCTATCTCTGACTAGATACGAACCAAGCTCGATTTTAACTTCTTGTGCTCAGGATGAAAGCCCCTCAGGGTCTCTTCTGAATGGACCCTGAGTGTAACTCTTTCTACAAATGCATCATCAATGTATTGATTGATTAATTTGCAATATTGGTACATCACCCCCATCAAAATAACAACTCTGGGTGGTTAAAACAAAGAAAAGGCAACAATAAAATTATGCGCTATCAAAGAATCCTTGTGGAGTACAAAGATAAAAAATATAGTCATCATCATAATCTATGAAAAATAAACTGTTTATATATTTAAAAGCCTTTTTGTCTGAATCCCATGTTACTGGTTTCTTTGCAGATGGCATTTTGGACAATATACCTTGGTAAGTGATCTCTTTTTCCCTCCTCCCACTTTAATGGTGTGATGGAGCTCATTGTTCAAAATACAAATATTTGTGTTAAGGCAGAGTTTACACAGTGGCAAATATTTGGGATCCCCATATTCCTGCAGTTTCTAGTCCAAATATCTCTTCATTCTGACCAGAACTGAGTTTGCAAAATACAAGTGCAGTTAAAATGCTGTCAAGGAAGAGAAGATCCATGATAGGATGTGTCTTGGGTTACATGAGGTACATCCTGTCACATCCCAAGGAACCTTTGGGCATGTGATGGAAGTGGATGATAGGATGACTAGAGAAGAGGATTATGCTTGGTGAGACAGGATTAGAGGAAAAAGAAGAAAACAGAGTAAGAGGGATGAGGGGATTGAAGAGATAATGGAAAGGTCCTTGTAAGCACTATGAATTGTCACCAAAGACAGGTGTAGATGTGATTTGTCTGGAGTTTGAACTTGATTCAGTGCAACCCGTGAGGTGGGTGGCTATATAAATCATAAACAAACAAACTTAAGCAATGGATCCAAAGTTTTTCTTTCAGGGAGATAAGCCCACCTCACCCCTTCCCTTCTATTCCATTCACAAAAGCAGACTGGCTGACGAAACAAGCTTCAACAGTGGGACAGCTTTCTTTCCCACATCTGAAGGGGAATAGGATAGCTCTGGGGGTTAAGGAAGACTGTGGGAGGCCCAGCTTTCTCCCCCACATTATGGTATTACCTTGTAGCATCTACCATCAGAGATTATCATCTCACTTTCACTAATGGTAGGGCTGGAGCTGACCTTTAGGAAGGTCCATGTTGAATTTCAAATGTGAGAATTCTAACAGGAGAGACTGTAGGTCCCGGGGAAGCCCATGACTCTCTCCAGATCCCTCCTGGTCCTTCTTCTTCTCTTACGGACTAAAATACGTGAACCCTGAAAAATGATGAATAAAATAAGAATAAAGCCAGTCAGCCTATGGAGCAACCTGTGTTAATTGTTCATTCTTCTTTCCAAAGATGGAGATCAATGTGAGTCCAACCCTTGTAAGAATGGAGGGCGTTGCAAGGATGACAGAAATGACTACACCTGTTGGTGTCCAGGTGGTTATGAAGGAAAGAACTGTGAATTAGGTACATTAATGGGGAGACATTAATCTTTTCTTTTGTTATGACATAATGGAGTTTTTTCTTTTCAGTTTCAGCAAGGAGCAGCACTAGCTGGGGTCCTAAAATTAGTATCTAGATGGGAGATCACTAGGATATCCCAGGACTGGGAAGTCAGAGAAAGGGGTGGGGGGGGGGAAAACACAGAAGACAAGGATAGGCTACTTCTCTGTTGCTACCAGGAGTTGAACCCAATTTGAAGAAGACTTCACCTTTTGACTTCTGCATATTTTAGGGATACTGAATGTCATTCAGTATGTTTGTGTGTATCTCTATATGTTGCTGAACTACAACTCCCATTATTTCACTACTGGCCATCTTAGAAGTTGTAATTTAGCAACATCTGGAGTGTTGTGTGTCTTTGCTGTATACACACACACTCCACATACATATATCAGGGTTCATACAAACCCTAATATACTCATGTTTGCTCTCTCAGACACCCACTCCCTAGAGTCAGGGGATAAGCATCATTGGGTGCTTTAGATTAAGTCTTTTTCACGGCCTCCATCCTGACCTTTCAAGTTCTTCTGTTCTCAGATTTTAAGTTTTGATTGATTGATCGATCATGTGCCATCAAGTCATTGTCGACTCTTAGATAGATTTTCTCCATGATAATCTGCCCCCAACCTGGTCCTTAAGGTCTCCCAATGATGCCCCCATCGCCACTGTAACTGAGTCCATCCACCTTGCTGGTGGTCGTCCTTTTCTTCTCCTTCCACCTTTCCCAGCATTACAGCCTTCTCTAGAGAGCTGGGTCTTTGCATCATGTGTCCAAAGTCCTTAAGAGGAATATCTGATTTTTTCCCCCCATTCCCTCAATTAGATGCTACCTGCAGTTCAAAGAATGGAGGGTGCAAACAGTTTTGCAAGGATAACGAAGCAGGGAAAGCTGTTTGCTCTTGTGCTGCAGGATACAAGCTGAATGAAGACCTGAAAACCTGTGAGTCAGCAGGTATGGTAAATGTTGGAAAGCAATGCAAAAATTACTCATAAGAATATCATCATGCTGGATCAGGCTAAAGGCCTTTGTAATCCAACATTTTGTTTCTCACCATGGCCAACCAGATATTTCTAGGGTGGTCTAATGCAGTGTTTTTCAACCTCAGCATCTTTAAGATGTGTGGACTTCAACTCATGCTAGCTGGGGAATTATGGGAGTTGAAGTCCACACATCTTAAAGGTGCTGAGGTTGAGAAACACTGGTTGAATGGAAGCATCCAAAGTTCTTGTGGTTCCATCCTCATTAAGTTTTGCAAGTGCATGTTCATGACTGGGGTGCATGACTGGGACTTGATAAGAAAAGCCACCTTGTTTAAAGCATCCTCCTCCCCCCCTCCCCCAGTGCTTACAAAACTCTCTATTTGCACCAGTGTAGTTAAAGATCCAGAGAAGAGAACCAGGGCCATACTCAGTTGGGGGTGGGTGGGAGTAATATAGAACCTCTCTGTTCTGCAGCTCAGACTTTGTGGATGGGGAGATGTTCTTATTTAATCTGACACCCACTACTCTGAGCCAGGAACAAGAATGTCCTTTTAGGATCAGTCAGAGGTGTATTTACATCTGAGTTCCAAACAATCAGGGATCCATGCCTGACACCAATTGCTCTAATACAGGTTGGCTGAGAAACCAACAGTTGATCAAAGGCAACCAACTGACCTTAAACCTAATGTTCAGGGGAGGAGGATGGAAGATAAGCAAGTTGAACTCTTAAGACTCATGATAGAACCCCTTACTAACCTACTGCCAGTCCTCTCAGAATCTAAGGGTAGATCTTGCTCTATCTTTGGTTGACACTAAGATTTTCAAGAATCCAGCTTTCCAGGTGTGTTTTTCCCCCTTCCCCACTTTGGTATCTTCCTTAGTGCCCTTTCCCTGTGGAAAGATCCAAGCTCCAGAAGCCCTGACTAAATACACTCGCTCACATCCATCAAACACATTTGATCATTGGATCATCTCAAATGCAACCACTGATGACTGGGAGGAAGGCTACAACAGCACTCAGATTTCCTTTCGGGCTGGACATCGGACTCGAGTGGTTGGCGGGATGGAAAGCAAGAAAGGAGAGGTTCCATGGCAGGTAGGACATTAGAAGAATATATATGTAGCTCAGGGTTGAACTGTGGAGTCCTTGGGGTTCTCTGTGCTTGGTTGTTTTCTAAACCTCAAGGACTCCACGGGTAGGACTTTGGTCTTGTCCACAATTGCTCCAGGGTTGCCTGCTCTCCATCAGGGAAGTTGCAGAGAATTGATGCTAAACTTTACAGATTGTCCTCACTTAGCGACCACAATTGGGACCAGAAACTCTGTCGTTAAGTGAAGACATCGGTAAGTGAAACCACAACTGGGCTTACAATCCGACTTCAGCTCTCTTTTGCTTTACAGTCCCATGAAGGTTGTAAATGCAAGGATTGGTTGTAAAGTTACTTTTTCATCACCATCGTAACTGTAAACGGGCGAGGCAGTCACTAAACAAGGACTTTTTTTTTGCTGTCTTCGAGTCAGTCTTGACTCCTGGCAACTGCCCGGACTAGTCCCTGCAGTTTTCTTGGCAAGGTTTTCAGAAGTGGTTTACCATTGCCTCCTTCCTAGGGCTGAGACAGAGGGACTGGCCCAAGGTCACCCAGCCAGCTTTGTACCTAAGGCAGGACTAGAACTCATGGCCTCCCAGTTTCTAGCCTAATGCCTTAACCACTATACCAATCTGACTCTCAAACAAAGATGACCTGTAGTGTGATAAAGCCATCTGCTGGGGCCAAGAATTGGACATCAGACTTCACTTGGGGTCTGATCAATGCAAAATAAAATGGCATGCTTTGAGAAATACAGTTTTGCTTAATTAGGGTTCAAAGAAAGATCTGGGAGATCGTAACCACCGCCACCCCGTAAAGTGGCCAAACTTGGCCACTTTAAGATGAGTGGACTTCAACTCCCAGAATTCCCCAGCCAGCCATGGAATTCTGGGAGTTGAAGTCCACTCATCTTAAAGTGGCCAAGTTTGGGCAACACTGCTCTAATCAATAAAGCCAAGAGTGAGGTTTTGGTATAAGCTGATTGAATTCACTGCAGTTGGAAAGAGAGAGCAAAGGATTTGAAGCTTCCGGTCAGCATCTTCCCTCCCTTCTCGATTCTTCCTGGGAATTTTCAACCCTCTGCCCTGAAACTGGCCAGGTTGAACGTTTCAATTACTTTATTTCATCACTCTTCAGCCATCCAGTGGCTTCATTGCTTCTGCTGGGCAAATGCACATCAGGGGCTGGCTTGACCAATGGTGACACAGAGAAATGCTCTGGCAAAGCAGGATCCTAGCATTCTTTAAACCAGTTCACGAATAAGTGGATTAATGCAACTGGGTCATTTTTCTCACTATAACACAATTCAAGATGCGGCAGAAAAATTGAATTAAAGCATGTTCTGTCTTTATAACCCCAAAGTCCAATGGAAATTCTATCAGGACCTTGCTGAGAGTTAATGACAAAAATTATTCTTTGCCCAGTTAACTTCACTCTGGTGCCATCTAGAGGCAACTGGTTTCATTACTAGTTTAAAGGAACTGAGACTGGTTTCCAAGAATATTACCCATAGTAATATAATACAGCATATTCTGATGGATTGGGAATTGGTTATGTTATTTTTGCTCTTTCTGCAACAGATTAATCTGTTCATCTGAGCTATTTTATTGTATTTTACAAGTCCCCCCAGATTGTGATGTTGTAATAACATTGCCTTGACTTTCATATTAACCTGATAAGGTCTATCCAAAATCTGGTTACTGTTGGCAACACTGAAATGCTGATAAACCCAGGATATTCTGTGAATGGCCAGAAACAGAGCTATTTATCTACAAGGCTACAGAACAGTTTGGAGGCCCTCAAAGAATACTCAACAGTCAACATTTATTTGTAGTAAAGCCAGCTTCAAACTCAACTCCTTCAAATTCAACTTCAAAGCCAACTTCTGATGACTTCATGGACACATCCATGTCACTGCAACAACATGGAAGTGGTTTGCCACTGCCTTCTTCTGAGACACTTCTTCAACTTCCCAGGTCTAGCCTACAGCCCCTGGACTTTCCAGTGGCCTTTCATCCAAGGAACCAGGCCTGACCCTGCTTAGCTTCCAAACCCAGACAAGGGTGGTCAGGTGCTGTCACCTGCTAAGATATTCACTTGTGCTGGCCAAAATTCCAGATCACTAAGGGATCAGGCTATCAGCAAGTACAGTTCTGGCTCTTGTTTGTCACCCATCATGTTCCACCAGAAGCTTTCGGGAAGCCCATGTGCTAGAGAAGCATGAGGTCACATGCATTTCATCACCAAGATTTTGGCTTTCCCTGTCAAAATGGGACTTATCATTGAGTTCCTCTGTTCTTTGAGTCCTTGGTTTGCTATGTTTACTTTCTGTTCCCAGGTTTATTTGCTCAACTCAGAAGGCAGAGGATTCTGTGGAGGCACGATCATCAATGAAAAGTGGATCGTCACGGCAGCTCATTGCCTTGAATTTCAGCCACGAAGAATTGTAGCGGGTAAGCAGTTAACTACTCCTCTGTTGGAAGTACCCTTTTCCTGGCTATATTTTTACTTAGTGCTGCAGTGATTTTGTTTATCACAAAATCCAAAAGGCAGTGGGGGAGGAAGAAACGGGCAGAAGTGGCCGACATAACTGAGCATCAACGAACAAGAGAAAGAACTCTCTTTCAAGAATTTTGGTATCTTGCAAGGTTGGGGTGAAAATACAGAGTCCTCCTAACTCCCTGGTCAGTAGTAGTAGTAGTAGTAATTCTTCTTCTTCTCCTTCTCCTCTTCCTCTCCAGGTGAACACAATGTGAATGTTGAGGACAATACTGAACAATATCGCAATGTGGTTAGGGCAATCCCTCACCCCACATACAATGTAACTAACAAGTACCACAATGACATCGCCCTCCTTGAGTTGGACACGCCTTTGGAGTTCAACCATTATGTCATCCCAATTTGCATGGGAGACAAAGAGTTCACCAACAGCCTCCTTAAGTATGGATTGGGCACTGTGAGTGGATGGGGGAGACTGGCTTACCAAGGCAGGCAGGCGAGCATCCTACAGGTGCTGCAAATCCGGTTTATTGACCGACCAACCTGTCTGAAGAGCAGCAGTTATCCCATCTTGGCGAATATGTTCTGCGCAGGTTATTCTGACGAAGCCAAGGATACTTGCCAAGGTGACAGTGGTGGCCCATATACCACGGACATTGAGCACACATGGTTTCTGACCGGGATCACCAGTTGGGGAGAAGATTGTGCTAAGAAGGATAAATACGGAATCTACACCAGAGTTTCCAGGTACATTAAGTGGATAAGGGAGACCACAAGACCTAAATAAATTAATCCCAAGTCCAAACAGAATTCTGCTTCCTTTCTTAAGAATCATACAGTTGTGGAACAGGGGATCCACATGCAACTGTAACTACTTCACACAAATACTTTTAGAGAATTAAAATCATCGAACGAGTGTATATAGGAAAGGACTTTGAAGATCAATTCGTCCAGCCCCTTGCTCAGTGCTAGAATCCTGACTATCACATTTTTTTAAAAAAAGAGGAAAACAATGATCAGGGAAATGCGATTTGTATGAGCAAAGGAAATTAAAGGCATAACAGCACAGTGGGTAAAATATTTAGTTTGGATCACTAAGTTTGAAACTCATGAACCAAGGGCGGGTGGTTTTCCATAAGTTCCCTACCATTTATTATTAGATGTGTGTTTCACAAAGTTGCTAACAGAGCTAAACACAGTATTGAAAAGCGCATGGGGAAATAACAGGCAGATGCATTACAATGTCAAATTAACTCTCGGTGCAATTATTATGCTTTGCGATAAGGCATAATAAAACCAGAAATGAACTGCAACATGAGAAAAGGATGCCCCTTTCTTCTGAATGCAAACAGCACAAAACTCTCTGCACAAAATGAAAAGTCTTCAGATATATTTATTTAACAACGCTCATAATTCTTTTTAAATATAGATTTAGCTCATTCTTACAACGGCATTTACAGAATACTTCAAAGAATTGGACAGGGACGAGATCTCCCACTGCCAAGACATCTTAGGATAACATCTACGTTTTACATCAGCCCATTTTGAGAGGCTGTCAACAGTTTGTGCAAAGTTTTCAAAGTTTAGAAGTGCAATCCTATACGCATCTACTGAGAAGTAAATCCTACGGAGGTGTCGGACTGCAGCCTAAAACTTTAGATTCGGACTTGCTGTGTAGGTAAATTGAAGCACGTACAATTGAGAACCAGGTAGACAAAAGTTAAAAAGATTGGACTGTGCTGTACACATGAGGATGAAAACTTTTAAAAATAACCTCCCTTCAGGTAAGCAGGCCTTCCCACTGTAATGAACTCATCCTCATTTTACACTTGTAGTACAGTGATTTCAATGGTATTCCATATACAAGCGAAAGGATGTGAAAATGGCCTGTTTAGGAATTCTCTCAAGGAATTCCAGAAGCAGCGTGACCTTCAGCAAACTGGGAAGGTGTGTACACATGGAGATTGCAAGAAGCACAGAAAAAAAAACACATTTTCAGAGGACCATGTGGAATCTGGGGTTCAGGAACAAAATTAGAACCCTTCCCTCCCCAGACCTAATGTGACACGTAGAGGAACACAGATCAATGGCAACTTGTACTGAGAGAGATCCTTTTGCATTTATGCACCCCATTCACTGCCCTGAGCTGTTGTGAGTAGCCTGGTCACAATAATTACCCTGTGTTTAGGAATGTGTTGGGAAATTAAATTTGTAACCGTTATCTGTAGACACCAAATTACCTGAGTCTACAAAGAAAAATAAAAAAAATAATGACACACCAGAAAATAAATTATAGAAACTCATTTAAAAAGCAGAGGACATTCTATCCTTGCTCAGATACAAATTCATTCTTAAATAAAGGGCCGTGAAGCATATAGTCTCACTACTAACAAGGACAACCTTAACACATTTAGTGCAAATGGATGTGGAACTCAGTTATGGCACATATGTTCCCCCCATCCCCCTAAAAAGTACCGTGCAAACTTTGCTAGACCCTTGGCCAATATAGAGGAATCCATAATGAAATGCCTACAAACTCGAGCTGCAATTGACGAAGTCCTGAGACACAGCCCATGTATGTCAGAGTCTTTCTTAGACTCTTTACAGCAAAAAGAAAATGACATTTCACTGATCTCAAGGTTCCTGCAAAACCTACTGAAGTTGGCTTATTAGGGCAACTGTTTAGTTGAGACCCAGCTGACTCTAACCAAGACCAGCCAATCCTAACAAAGGGTGGTTGGAAAAGCAGAAAGCACACCCTTCAACTCTCCCCAAAGCCATGGAAATAATCAAATGCCTTCTCAAAGGAGATGCCATGGAGAGGAAGATGAGGTTGCATCCTTAGGTCAAAACAAAATGGTGGTTTTCCACAGGTGGGAGGAAAGGAAAATGAAGAAGAAGAGGAAAGAATGGCTCCCAATGATGGTCACAATGAAAGCTGGTGAGGGTGTGGTGTTTCGATGATGAAAAGATAGTTTCCTTCGAGTCAAGGTCAATTCCTGATGACTACAGGGATACGTCCATAGAGTTTCCTCAACAATAGCACATAAGATATTTGCCATTGTCGTCTTCTGGAAAGTTTTCCAACTTCCCATCTAGCCTAAAGCCCTGATGTTCTCCCATCCAAGTACTAACCAGGCCTGATCCTGCTTAGCTGCTGAGACCAGACCAGCCAAGTGCTGTCACCTGCTTAGGACGATGGAGGACAGAGTAAGTCTAATTGCCCTCTCTGTCCCTTGTTACCATTTCAGGCCTCCACTGGAGTATTCCCAAAGGGCTTGGCCTTAATTCGTTAAATTCAGGGGGAGCTTAATTTCCTCATCCTATCCTGGGCAGCGTCTAAAAAGCAATGGAGAGCAGCATTAAATGTCAGAAGGCACAGATCCCAAGAGCGCATGGCTCCTTGGTGCTAGGTCGTCCTCTTCCCCCCCAGATCCCTAGCTAAGGGAACAAATCATAAACACAAGTATCACTTTGCAGTTGTCAAAAGCCACTAAAAGGAAATCTTTACCTGCTTCTTTAGCAGACGGCAGGCAGGACCTAAATTAAGGCTATTTGCACATGAACTTGCAACTGAAAATCTTTAAAGTGCATAGAAAGTGCAACTGAGTGCTTTGCAAAGCTACCGATCAATTTTTCGGGCCACAGTGTCCCTCCCTCCCAGCACCTGCAACATTTTATCAAGCAAGCCTGCAAAAAGTTGACGCTCAGATCCTCCTCTCTTCAACCCAAATGTACATGAGAAAGCTTGCTTGATTTATATTGATGCAGGCTTTCATGGCCAGTGTGAATCCAATGGTGATTAGCTTCAGGGCTAATAGGCCATGGTCTAATTATGTGGTATCCTGACATTTTGCCAGCCACCGTGGCTGGCATTTTCAGAGGCGAAGTGATGTGCTCTGCAGCACCCTTCTTGGCAGCTCACCAAGCACGAACTGACTGAGCTGTAACTGAGTTAATCTCTAATTGGACCATGTCAGTTCTGAAAAGCCAGTTTCTGGCTGTTTCTTCGTCCTGGTGAATTTATAATTGGCCTGATTTGAAGACATTTCAAAGGAGCTAATTTTTGATTGGTCTGTCTTTGAAAGATACCAGATATGTATCAGGAGACCAGATAATTAGACCGTGGCCTATTAGCTTGGATCTTCACAACCACCGGACTTCCTTGGTTTGTTTAGCATCTGCTTGGAAAAGGCACACAAACCCATTAATTATTCTCAAAGAAAGTTTTCTCCCACTGAAGTAAGACTTCCCTAGATCACCTCAGTCTGGGGTGCTCCTTCCCACATTTGACAACGTGGCCCCCAAGCATAGCATGATATAGTCCCATCAATGATCTGATAAAACATTTGAGGTGGGGAAACAGAAGATGGTACGCAAGATTTGGCAAATTCAGATTTTTTTTTAGGACAGTGTTTCTCAACCTTGGCCACTTTAAGATGTGTGGACTTCAACTCCCAGAATTCCCCAGCTATTCATTGCTTGAATACTATTTTCAGTCAAATCTCAGTATCAATGAAGAAGAGAAAATAGGAACATGAAAATCCTATGGTAGCTAACATGGAGCACAAACTGAAGCAAACGGAAATTTTTTGTACACCATCAAGAGTTGTAAGCGATTGCAACACTGTGAAAAATCGAATAATTCAAATAAATCCTCTTAAAGATATAGAAACGGCTTAAAATATTTAGAGCAAGTAATCATGAATGTCACATAAGCATTCCCATAGAATGGGAGAGCCGGTCTCTTTCCATAACATCCAAGGCTTGGTTTCTATCACCCGCTATTCTGAGAATCGCATTTATTTCTGCTCGTGAAAAACTGACACCCCCTTTAGGAATGTCTATGGCCATGACAGCAACGCAGGTGATAAAATGCAACCTTTTTTTAAAAAAAAAATGCAGACTTGGGTTCTCTGCACAGAATCTTAGCAAACCATCTTCATTTTCAGTCTGAACAAGCAAGCATGCTTCTGTTCCTCATCACTTACAGACCAAACACATAACCCATGCATTCACAACTGGCAGAAGGGAACGATTCTCATAGGCACATCTGTTACCCAATGGCAAGTCGCAGATATGGCTTGCCTGGACCGGACGTTACGTCCTCTCATTCAAGTAGGTTTTGTTTTTTTCAAGTCATGGTCAGTTCATTTGTTGTCCTCCAAATAAACCCATGAGAGAAGGAGGAGGACAAGGAAGAAAGAGGAGGAGGGAGGAAGAGTGGAGAGTATATTAGAGAGGAGGAGGAGGAGGAGGGTTTAATACTATTGCTAAGTGCTAATTTCCTGGAGCATCTTAGGAAGAAGGAGGAGAAGGAGAAGGAGGAGAGGAGCAAAGAGGAGAAGAAAAAGGAAGAAGGCGTGCCTAATACTATTGCTAAATACTAACTTCCTGGAACATATTAGATTATTGATCTCTCTCCACCCTCTGCTTTATCTTAGCCAAAGTCAGGATTATCCTAAGCAAGCAAGCAAAGCAGTGCCCCGCCTCCACACTCCTGCGCATGCCAATGCTGAAGCCGTTCAGATGAGTGAGTCACTTGTCATCACAGGAATACCTGTGACTCTGGTGCTCCGAAACCTACAGTCCCCGAGGATTATCTGCAGACTGTTGGCGGGCACCCAGCCTTCTTTACTTCGGTTGAGGTTTTTGACCAACCTTTCGGATAAAGAAAGGACGGGGGTGGTGAGGATGAAACAAGCAAGAGAAAACTCTTTGTAAAGCTGTAGAGCGTTCTTTCAACAACTATTACTTGCTTCCACCACTCACTCTCTTTTGTAGACAAGAAGAAGGGTGTCTGGAGCACCTACCACTGTCCCTCTCCATCTTCGTGTAAGAGCTGAATGACATCCCCGTTCTTCACAAGAAGTTCATCTGAATCCCTCTTCTTGCAATCTGCTAAGGCTTTGTATTTTCCTGGAGACTAAAACATGAACAATATATAGATGATTCACATCAGAGGTATAATGCTCCACCTTAAAATGTACTGTTCTGATTTCAAAATGGGCTCTTCTGAGTGATCCAGAAGCAGTCCAACCATGGTACAGAACACCTGGCACCACTGCAACACTCAGAACAATGCTTTCCCCAGTTGGGTCATTCCATGGTAGACCGTTTTGCATAGCTCTGATTTAGGACAGCCTCCCCCCAGCCTGTTGTTGTGAAGCTGGGTTGGCCTGCAGTTCCCAGTATCCCACCCAAAGTCTCCACTAACCAGCTGGTTGCCATCTTCTTCTTCAGTGTCCGAGCAGGTTGAGAAATAATGGTGGCTAGCCCACTCTTCAAGCCCTTCACAGATCTCTAATGAATGGGATGTCCCTGACCAAGCTGCATGAGAAGGGAAGAAATAATCCTCTTGTTTTAAGATGCCAAGCTACTGAAGACATCACCTCCTTCCATGACCTTGTTCATAGCACTAGCTTTAGGATCACCAGTTTTAGATTTTACCAGCCCAAAGAAACCTGGTTGGAGCAGGGCCTTTTTGTGGTGGCACCTCAGTTTTAGAATTCCTTCCCACAAAAGGGAAACAAAGTCCACCTCTGCAGCCTTTACAGGTGGCCCACTTCTTCCTTCCATTGGGTTTGCAACATCCATGGTTTACCCTTCTCCAGCTTTTTGCATTGTTTCGGTTCAGCCTCTAAACATGCTAAAAGGGTTGGGAAAACACGGGTTTGAATTTGGATCCAGGTGAAGACAGAAAGGTAATCTGGAAAGGTTCTTATATGTTTGTTAAATTGAGCTTGCTGAGCAATGCTCTTGCCACCCCATACTACCAGACACTCCATCACCCTTCTTTTGCCCTTTGCAGTCTTTGCCACCAGAAGCCACAGCAGATACCTCGTGGCTGAACACAGTTCCCTAGAGGAATAGCTCCCATTTCTCCCCGAGCTACACAAGCCCAAAAATGCCCCCCAAAGCCCCCAAATTTGCATTGCACCTCCTGTTGTAGACTACCCCCTCAGACCAAAGTACCATTCCCAAGCCCCCAAAGGTGGTCTGTGGGTGACACAGTCAACAAACAGAAGGAGAAAGAGAAGAATCCAGAGGGATACATACATCTTGGTTTGTCCTGAGCAGAGGAAGCTAAGCTCTCTACAGCTATGGGGCTGGTATGTTCAGAGTCATTCTCCTCTGAGCTTACAGAAGCTCTTGGCTGTTTCCTGAAAGCACACAAAGTCCATTCAGAAGATCAGAAGGAATGAGACCGAGGCTGAAGCATCTGCTTTGCATCTTTTACAGATCTGACTTAATTCATGTTTCCAGGGTCAACGGGAACGCAACACAGTTAACCTTTGGATTGTATGCTTTTCCAGATTTGTGATCCAGGACTCAACTTGAAAATGGAATGAGTCAGGAAAAGTTATGTGGCAAAACATGCCGATTCTGAAGTTTTCCATGCAAAAATGCATATATATTGAAATCTCTTTTTAACTGGGGGTGGGGGTTGGGGGAGCATCTCTTATCCACAAATGTTCACTGAACGGGAGAGCATTTCATTCAGAGCAGTTTGTGGCATTTGCATAAGGACATCATTATGCAAATAGCACAGATGATGTCATTTGCAACATTTATGCAAGGATGTCACCCTGCAAGCATGTCATTTGGGTAATCATGTCCTTAGGCCAGTGACAGTAATCCGCATGGAATATTGGTTTTGTTCCACGCAGTGTCCATTAAACTGAAGTCTGGTGAAAGTTTCACTGCACTGGAGAAGATGGCATATGAAAATAATGATCTTGCAGGTTGGGAATTTTTTTTAAAAAACTCAGAACAATATGGAAATTGGACAGGGTGGATTTATGAATAAGACAGATGAGTTATCCAAAGCTTGCTTTTTTTCCCCCCTTCACTTACCCATCACTCAACGGAGGAGAAAGCTGAATTGTATCAGTACACAAAGGTGATACTTGCTTCTCAACTGTGAACACGATACAACATTGTATTAGTTCCGTATATTTTGTTTACCAAACGTTCACACAACTAGAAATGGGGAAATTGTCAATATCCAAGTCTGGGAAAATAACCCTGGACTCGATCTTTTGGTCAGATCCAGGAAATAAATTGGATCAAAAGCTTCATAAAGCTCCCACTAATATTGACATTGGTTAATGGGTATGGATTTAATTTTTAGCTTTCTAAAAATGGACATCCATCTCCAGTTCAGAGTCTGGAGTAAAAATCACCCATGTTTTGTATATTTCATGAATAGTTTCTAAACTAGGATATACCTTACCTTTGATAAGCTGTTGCTGCTTGAACAAAATCTTTCGTATTTCGTTTAGCCAGGCCATCTTCAGATCAACTGTTTGAGCCTAACAGAAGATGGTATTATTGAAAATCAAAATGCCTCTTTGGAATCTGGTACCAACCATTCAAAGAACCTCAATTCATCTGTCAAGAGGGGCATTTGCATGTATAGATCAGCATATGCCCCCCAAATCAACTCACACCAAGGAAATGGTCATGATCTTGCCAACTGCGATGAAAATTGAAATGACCTTATGGAACTTATTTGGCAAAGTTTGATATCATGCCAACTTTATTTGGGGCCTATTAATCCTATGGAGGGCCAAGATCTTGCTGGTTTGCCTCCCACAGGCAAACATTTTGTTTCGGTTTCAGAAATTCCAGATGTTTGTCCCTCGGTTTCAAAGTTATGGCAATATGGGAGGAAGACTACCTGCACGACGTAGACTTCCTCCCGGCCGCTGTACCAGATCTCAAACTTGCGAGGATCTCCTTTCACGTTTTCCGTGATTCCGACAGCATTCATCTAAAAGAAGAAAAAGAGAGGAATCCATGTGCAGAACTTGAAGGGACCATCCTGCTGTGACCTTTCTTCCACACTCTAGCTTTTATTGTTTTTTTTATTCAAAAGATGTATTGTTTAGAGGCTTCAGTTTCCATTTTGGTGTGTTTCCAGCCTCAAAATCGCAGCCTTTGGGGACTGCCAATTTTTTTTTTAAAAAAATGGAACTTGTGGGCTAAAAAAAAATGCCCATCTCTGGTTTAGCAAGGATGATCTAGTCCTCTTCACATGATGTGTTTAACTAGGTTTGTATGTTGTGTCCACACTATCCTAGTTGGGGATAACCCCAGGGTGGGGTTAGATTGAGCCCTAAGCAGCTAAACGAGTCTGTTTGGGGATAAACTAACTTCTCTCAGCTAACCAGGTTGGGCGAACAACTGGGAGGTTTAAACCCCACCCACTTCCCAAGTTTGAGGCAGGGGTGGTCTCCTGGGGCAGCTCTACAAAAGCAGTGGGATTTCTGTCCTTTTCCTCCTTCTGTTTTGATCCCTCAGTGGCCCCAGAGATCCAAAGCATTGGAAGGGATCTTAAAGGTCACCTAGTGCAACCCCCTGCTGGGTGCAAGATCCACTACAGCATCTCAGATAGATGACCAGCCAACCTGTGTTTTAAGCCCTGCAGTGAAGGAGAAGTCACCCCTTTATGTGGCAGCCTGTTCTGCTGGTTGACAGTCAGGAAGTTCTTCTTCACCTCCAGACTGAACCTCCTTCACTGCAGCATTAACAGGGTCGTGTTACGGGTCCCCCCTATTAAGGAGGTTCATCTAGTGGGACTGAGAAGAAGGGCCTTCTCCATGGTGGCTCCCTCCCTGTGGAACATCATCCCCGTGGGGATAAGACCGGCCCCCACCTCGATGCTCTTCCACAAGGCCCTGAAGACTTGGTTTTGCCAGTGGGCCTGGGGATCCCAGGTCAACCCGGAGCCCATCAAATGGCTAGTGTAAAGGTATTGTTGTCACCGGGGTGGGGGTGGAGTGGTTTTGCATTTGGGATTTGTATTCCTGTAAGCCACCCGGAGTCACCGTGAGTGAGTTGGGCGGCCATATAAATATAAATAAAAAATTACCCCCCCAGCCCTGTCCTGTCCTCGTGAAGAATTAGTCCACTCTCTCTTCTACTGATCCCTTCCCTTCAAATATATCTGAAGTTAGGTGGGGTGGGATGGAAGAAGAGTAGAACGAGAACATCCACCCCCCCCAACTCGAGTGATGCTGACCCTCGTGGTATCCCCACCACGTTTTCCTTCTATTTCTTTTTTTTTTTTTTAAAGCCAGGAAAAGTTAGGCAGATTGAAAACTTGGCTGACTTGCCTAGTTATTCCAGCCTGCAGGCTGCCCACGCACCAGGCTGAGTCATTGGCCAGGGCAATGGACGGCACGATGAGTCATGCCATGCAAGACTGGCCCCGAAGCTGCCTTTTCAGAGCTCCTCCGTTGCGTCTGAACCCTTGAATGTCCCTTTCGAGCCGGATAAACAAGGCTCCCTATAAATATGAATGGCTATGTTCAGTTCAGAGCTCCTATCGCGCTTGTGAATGAACATCCTGTACTATCTGTACGCACAAAACAATTCGGGCAGGAGGACTGAGGCTTTAAACAAATGGGACCATCTGGGGAACCTTCTGTTCCCTCTTTTTCCTCCACTTTGGACATGGCTTTCAGCCGCTGTGATGGATGGCTCGGGGAACGACTGGCCAATCAGGAGCTAGTTTCTGCAAATAAGGCTTCCAGGCACGGCCGGGCAGACAAACGGGCCCATCAGCTGGAGGCTGCTGAAGGAGCTGGCTGACATCACCAGATGCCGAGAACAGCAAGGCAGAAAACCGCAGATCCTTTTTCCTGTCCTCTTTCCAAGAAGGGACTTCCAGGTTTTAGTGGACAGATAAACCAGGAAAAAAGAACGCATTTGCGAGCAAAGCCAGAGGGAGGGAGGGGAAGGAGGATGAAAAGAGGGGGAAGGTCTGATGGGGAGCACAGCTGCTCCATGCCTTTGCCTCCCACCATGGAAAGGGGGAAGCTGTGCAGTCTTTCCGCAAAGAGGACTGCACTTTCAATGGTGCTAAAAGCCTGGCCAAAGGCAACAGGATGCACGTTTAGCACGCCAGCGTTGAGAAAAGTGGGCAAGATTCTAGTCCTCATGAATGGAGAGAAAGGTTAGCAGCAGGTGGAGAGCATCTGCCAGGGAGGAGCGCAGGAAGCACTTTTGTCCAGTTTGCGCAGTTCCCCCAAGAGACATCTTTCGGGTCCCCCTTGCTGCAGAGCAGAGTTCCATGCTGGTATCAAGCAGAGCATGCTGTACATATTTTTTGATCTATATCTCTTCCAAGGCCTGCTCTGTGGCTGATGCTCTCCACCCCTCCGCTGAAAATGAAATTGCGACGTAGGAAGCTGCAGCTTTCTGAGCGCTAAGCATGTCCTTACTTTCAAAAAGTGCTTAAAGCTGTAGGACAACCGCTTGTCAAAGCCATCGCAGTGGTCCTCCCTTTTCTTGCAGAAGACGAGGGCTTTCTCGTAGAGGAAAAGGTGCCTTTGCATCGGCTTGAACCGGGCCAGATCCTTCATCTTTGTAGGGCCTTTCCGGTGCCCCACCCACACGCTGAAGGACCCCTGCATCAACACTTTGCCAAGCTCACTGAGGTCACCCTGGAAAGAGAAGAGATTTGTGCCAGACCCTCTCTTTCCAATGCTGGAATTTCCTCCAGAACAAAAATCCTGGTTTGCAGAAAACAAACCCTGAAAACAATGCAATAAGGAGGTACAGGTAGTTCTCATTTAATGGTGGTTTGTTAAGCAACCATCAAAGTTACAACGGCGCTGAAAAAGTAACTTACGACTGGTCCTCGCACTTATGACTCTCACAGTGCCCCTGCGGTCATGGGATTGCAATCTGGGCACTTGGCAACCTGCTCACACTTACGATGGTTGCAGGGTCCCGGGGTCACGTGATTGCCATTTGCGACCTTCCCAGCCAGCTTCTGGCAAGCAATAGAGGCAAGTGTGGCCTCTACTGGCCTCTTGGATTTTTAAAATCTTTTTTCTATCTCTGTAAGTGCAGTTCTCTTTATGATTTTAATTTGATGTAAACCGCCCAGAGTCCCCCATTGTGGGGAGATGGGCGGGGACAAGTTCACTAAATAAAATAAATAAATAAATAAAATAATCAATGGGGAACTGCATGAATCGCTTAACAACCATGTGATTTGTTTAACGACCACCACAAAAAATGTTGTAAAATCAGATGTGGTCATATGATGTCTCACTTAATGGCCACCCCACTTAACAATGAATTTTACAGTCCTTATTGTGGTCGTTAAGCGAGGACTACCTGTAAAGAAAAAGTAACGGACGACACAATGCATTGCCATTCTTTTTGCATCACAAGTTTACTGAACGTGCAATGTCTGCATTTCCCTTCCCACTTCTTTTTCTTTTGTGCTGCATCCCCTTCAATTTACTGATATGGAAGTTTGGAAATAGCTGGAGGTCCCTATCTTTGACCCATTCCTACCCTTGCAAAGGAAGATTTCACTTTCCTACCCTGATCCTACGGAATGGCATTAGCAAGCCCTCTTCTCTGAGACAAGCTTACATCGTAGCCAGTGATGGAAATCTCATGCATGGAGTCATTGACCGACTTGACCAAATCCAGCATGGCAACTAAGGCCTCTTGCAATTCCTGCACCCCATCGCAGCTCGTGCTGTACTTCAACAGTTCCTGCAAATAAATATATATATGTATAGAGAGAGAGTTGGTTAATTCTTTTCCCAAGGGCCATAATCCTGAAAAAATTCCCACTAGCTATTTCTCAAGGGAATTCCCTGCAGATTCAGAAAACAGCTTTTGGAAAACAAGAGAGTCCATCTGGGCTGTGCTATTGTATTTATTGCACTGAAGAGGTATTTATCTCACGTGCATACAACTCCAAGCGGTGTACCGGATTAAAACATCTCATGCGTGCTTTGAAAAGAAAATCAGGCTCTAGAATAACAGCAAAAAATTAGAAATGATGAGCCAGGAGCCAAAAGCAGGTAAAAGCAGCCCTATTGTAAGATGCCAAAGTGAATAAACATGTTTTCAACACGCACTGAATTTGACATAATATGGGCTCCAGTTCCTAAACAGGATGAGATGGTGGATGGTGGACTTCTTCCTCTTTCTAATACTTTGAGAGATTGCCTTGCCCATCCACCTGGAACTGCTACTCAAAGGAGCAAAACGAACACATGAATCTACATTGCGAATTTATCCCAAACACAGTAGGTGGCTCTTCTCAGCTAGGAAGACCAATAAAGAATGCACAAGGATCAAGTGGAAATTTCACTTGGGTCTTCCTTTGTTTTCTGAGATGTCTTCTAACCATTCTGGTTTTTCCTCCTTGAAAGTACATCAGTTCCACCTTGCCACTTATGGGACAGTTTTTGTGTAAGGTGTTATTTGCTACGAGCCCTCTTTCTCAGCAACATTCTCCAGGAGGGCAGAAGATTCAACATGGATCCAGAGCCCCTTTTACAGATCTCAGCCAACAGTCCCCCTACCTTGAGAAGCAGCTGGTACTTGGTTAACCTCTGCACTGGTTTGAGCAAGTAGGAATCCAGACTGAGCTTGTGTTCTAGCTTTTTCTGGCACTCCTGCAGAAGAAAGAGAACTCCTTTTCCATTCAGAACACAGGCACCCATCTTCCTTAACCTGGATGTCCACCAAATGGGTGGACTGCAGATCCCAGAACTCCTCAATCAGGAAGGCCCCTGTTGACAATTCTGGGACTTAAATTTCACCCACAGCCAGGTTTGGAATCTGAAGTCTACAATTCTTGAGAAGACCATATTAATACAAAAACTGAGGATGCAGGCCTGTTCTCTAAACTCAGGATTAAATAAGACTGGGTTCCAAATAAACGTTTACCAGCTCCAGTGCTTCGCCTTCAGTGAGTCCCACCTTAAATCCTTGGCAGCTCCTCCACTTATTCAATTGATATGGCTGCCCATCTTAAACAAGTGACTCTGGGTAGCTCACAACAATTGATTGAATGATTGATTATGTGCCATCAAATTGGTGTTGACTCTTAGACACCACATAGATGTTCTCCATGATGATCTGTCCCTAACAACAGTTAACATTGACAACTACAAACACCCAGACATATACAAACCAAATAAAATAAATAAACAATTAGCTGTTGAGATAAACACATCAATCACCATCAATAAAACTATCTCAATGTACCCATTTCACAGGCTCCACCCAATGCTCTGACCCCACACCCAGGAACATAGCCACGTCCTCAGGGCCTTGCGAACCCTAACCCTAACCCTAATGACTGCAAACTCTTTTCAGCTTAATGCCTGTCCATCTCACGGGGTGGCCGAGGCGTTCCTCATTTGAAATCACCTGAAATCTTGAGCAATGTGAGCCAGCTTCCCCCCAAGACCTTTCAGGAGAATGCTGAAACCTTGTACAATCTCACACAAATTTTTGGCATTCTTACACGCAGGTGAGCATACTGGTTCCATGCAAGAACAGCCAACTCTCACAAAATGTCAAGGTCTCATGAGACCTGAATCATTTTTAATTAAAACAAACGATCATCATTTTCATTTCATTTCATTTCATTTCATTTCATTTCAGGAGCTGCTGGCCTTATTTAGCATGTCCACAAAACCCTGGAGGATGTGGGCATTTGTTGGTCAATGCCTTCAGCAAACAACAACATAAGTCAGGGTCCCCCCCCCCCCCCAAATATATCTGAAACATTCAACTTCTAAATCCACAGATCAGGGTTTTCTACTCATCTCTCTCTCTCTCGCTTATACAAAAGGAAATGCCTTGCAACTAAGTGGTCAAAATGCCCATGCCAAATTTTGGAGAGTTTGCTTTTCATTTCTCAAAATATCTCAGGGGAGCACTAAAATAGAAGCCACGCCTCTCAAAACTTAATTATAACTATACCCACATTCCCGGCTTGTTCAAACATGGAAACTTATAAGCGTAAAAATATATTCCGCTTCTTGAACCCATTCTAGAAAGGGAAAATACCTGGAAGAAGAGACTCTCGGCATACTGCCTCCAGAGAGATTCTGACCGTGGTTTATTCTGACAGTACTTCTCATACATCTGAAAATCTTCCCGCTGCAGAAGGGACAAAAAATAAAAACAAAAATCTGTATCTAAATTCAAAGACTGCAAGAGAGCTTCCAGAGTTAGATGAGAGCAGAAAGGACAGTGGTGTCCCTGGGCCCTTCCCGGATCTACGGGATTTCCATCCCTGGTGTAAGGGGACCCACAATCTGTTTGAAAAAGGTGTTTACAAACCCTTTCCAAGAAACAGTATCCAACTCTCTCTGGTGCTTCAAGGCAACTCTCCAGATGGTGGAGGAAGATACTGCACAACCAGGAGAAGAAGAGAAGAAGCATAGATAAATATGCGTTCCCTGGATTTATTTTGAAGGCAAAGGAAAATGGAAGAATGCGGCTTTCGGGGCCAGCTTACTTGTTGTGGAAGTCGTAAATCTCAGGCATGTTTCCAAAGAGAACGTCTTTGCAGCTTCTCAAAAGGGGCGGTAAGAGAAAAGCCATTGTGGGGTTATCCATCTCAGCTCGGTACCCCTGCCAACAGCATCACCCAATTTAGCATTCGGCATCCTTAACATTGAGTATCGTGAGCCAAAATGCAGCCTTAGGCACACAGCCTTGTTCAGTGCTGGGATATCAGGTTTAGTAGCATTTTAACATTTCTTTTTTTAATGCAAAAGTACTTTTCTAGGGTCCTGTGAACAATTCCAAGAGATCCAATTTCCCTTGGCTGGAAAAGTGGACATTGATAGCTGGCTTCTTCAGAAACTGACACATAATTCAGACTGTTTCACTCCCTGAGCAAATATCTGAACTGGCTCTCTTTTGATATGCAGCAAAGTCTTAACTCAGTTTAGCAGGATCATCTCTCTAAAATTCCTTTTCTCCTGCTTGACAGTTTCCAATATTTGGCAATCAAAATCACCTTGACTCTGGTAACGCAAAGTCAAGTCATCTTTGGAAAAGGACATTAAATCCAAGGAGAATGTAACTCTTCAGCTGCCCAGAGAAATGCTATCTTGAGAATTTCTTTGGTTTGCCAAGAGACAAAGCCATGCTAGCTAGAATGTGGGGCCATGCTAGCTGGCTTAATCTTCAGCCATCACATTCCGTGAAAGCCCAACCTTCTCAAATCCATATATTGAACTAGAACAGTGTTTCTCAACATTGGCAGTTTGAAGATGTATGGACTTCAACTCACAGAATTCCCCAGCCAGCATGCTGGCTGGGGAATTCTGGGAACTGAAGTCCATACATCTTCAAACTGCCAATGTTGAGAAATACTGAACTAGAAGTTCTGGAGCAGGGAATCTGCTCTACCAACCTTGACTTCCTAACATCAACTGTATGCTAAATGTTTGCCCACTTCCAACATTCCCTTTCAACCTATGGATGAAGATGGGGAAGCCCTTCAAATCTGACACTGCTTTAAATCTGTTTCCAAGGTGATTTCAAAAAAAGGAAAAAGAAATTCGATGGTGGCCAAGTCCCATTAACTTTTAGTTTATCTGAGAATATGGGAAAAGAAGTGGAGGATGGGCACAGAATTTGAAGAGGAACACTAGATATATTTAACGGAGCAGTTAAGGGTAGGAAGTTGTCACAGAGTTGGGCGACCTTATACATGTAATAAAATAAACCAATAAATAAATACTCACCATCAAAATGGTGAAAAGCTCCTCGACATACACTCGTTCTGTTTGTATCAGTTCGTGTATGACACGGCTAGAATGAAACCAAATCAAAGAAAACCTACAAGACTCTACAAGAATTCCACAAACCAACAGCAAAACAAGACGAGCAGCTGAACCCAGCTTTTGCTAAAAGCCAGGAAAGATTTTAGCCTTCAGGCTTAAAATCCTACAGGTGGGTTTTTTCATGGATCAAGAATTTTTAACCATCTTAACTAACAGGACCAAAGGCACTTGTTCAAGGTTTGCTTGGTTGCAGTAACCGGAACTAGCCTTTCTTTTCGGATTAAGCAAACGTGACGGAAAGGAGATACAGGGAAAAGCAGACACACCTTTTCAATACATCTAAGCTGTCTTCACTTTCAGTAATGTAGTACTGCAAGGAATTTCGTTTCTCTTGATAATTGTGCATTACTTCAATCTGGGGAGAAGAGACAGAAATAAACTGAGCGACGGCTATCGAAATTAAAATGAATGAATGAATGAATGAATGAATGAATGAATGAATGACTCGTTTTTAAGATTGTCTTTGCATTACGCAGAATCCTGTCCCTAAGGGCTTGCAACCAACAGTGCATGTGGGAGAGAAAGCAGGAAAAGGAAAGAGAAACTGAGAGAGGTGAACCAGGAACCAACTATTGTGGAACCTGCCCCAGTCCTAAACATGTTTATTTCCTTTCTGTAGAAGGAGAACAGAAGCTTCCTGGTTTAAATTCACTACCATCTCATCCAGGCAAAAATCACAACTGGTTTAAATTACAATCCGTTGAAATGAGATTAAATGGTGATTTCCAGTTCTGACTCTTGGTATAAATCACAGCTTAGCCTAACAGCAGTTCCCAGTTCAGACATAATAACAAAATCCGATCACTTTAAAGCAGGAATTCTCCCCAGCTCTACTTTGTCTGCGAGAAAGGAGATGCAAGAGTAGTGCTGAGACTGTGTCTTATCTTGGTTTATCTGTTTGTGGTTAAATTATACGTTATCCCTCAACCCACGTTAAGGATGGATTTATGGGAAATGCTACGAATGAGAATGCTTGCCAAGTCATTCTCTCAGCGCTGAGAAGTGAGGCCATACCCAAATAAGACAGCAATATTAGTAAGCTTGTGGAACTTCAAAACTGGGGAAAATGCAATGAAACTTTGTTGGAGAAAGGTAGAAGAAGAACACAAACCAAGATGAAACAGATTGAGGCTTAGTGGCAGTGGAAGAGGAGGGAGACTACAGCGGGACGTGCTAGTTAGCCGCTCAAAATCATCAGCCGACACCACAAAATGTTGTGGCAGCTTCCCAGGGCATTTTGTGGGTTTTTAAATGTGCTTCCTACCTTGCGGGAGTTCGGAGACTTCCTTGACGTTTTCTTGCCAGGCAGCGAGATATCAAAGGAAAATTTCAAACTGGAATTGAAATCCACACCTTGGACATAAAAATATGGATCATTCCTCATTCAACGACTCTCTTTTGGTAAAGTGGGGTATATTCGACCACTGCAGGAGGGCAGGGCAACCCCTCCCCTTCCCAAGGGAACATTTAAAGAAGGGAGGAAAGTCACCCAGAAGGGGGGTGAATTAGTTGAAGGTTCAAATAAAAAGACCAGAAAAAAGCAAACTATTTGAAATGAATGAATGAATGAATGAATGACTATACGTATGTGTGTGTGTGTCCGTCCGTCCATCCATCCATCCATCCATCCATCCATCCATTTCCCCTTGGGAGAAATTATGTGGTTGCTACGAGTCAACACTGACATGATGTCTATCTATCTGTCTGTCTGTCTGTCCGTCCATCCATTTTTCCAACCAATCTAATGTCTTTTCTGCAGTGGTAAGTGCAATAGAGGCTAGCAGTGATTGATTGATTGATTGATTGATTAAACAAACTTAGATAGCTGCCCATCTACCAAAAGGAACTCTGAAGATTTGAGAATTCTACATAGACAATATTGAAGATCTCGCAGGAGAGCTACCAACCAAAATAAACAATTCAGAACATGCACCCAGTGAACAGGAATAAATTCAATCTTTACAAAGGGGACTCTAAAGCTGACACTAAGGGACATCAGGGTAACATGGATGAGATGTACCACGGAGAAGAGACGCACTCTGTTCATCCACTTCCTAGTCTCATAAGCCAAGAAATTTCCAGAGTGGGAGGTCTCTTCATTAACAAGCACAAGAATATTTACAGCCATCCGAAAAAAACAACAGCAAGTACGTAGGGATAATGTAAAAGAAGGCATGCAAAATGTAGAGGATATGAATATAAACAGTGGAAGTACATCTATTAAAAAGCAACAGACTCCACTTAACATCAAACAGCTATTGGAACAACGGGGTGGTTGCCTCCCTGTTAGGGGGGTGGGAAAAAAAATACACTTTGGAAATCTGGAGCCATCAGTCCCTTGCAGATGATCAGGAAGAGAATGGAGGACTTGTATCTGAGTCTGGTGCCTTAACCACTGGGCTACAGCAATTTGCTTTCCCAAAGGAAGGTGTGAGAAGATATAGTCTGGAGCAGGGCTTTGTTCACAGAACCTTTGGGTGGGATTCAAAGCTTGCAGAGGAGAAATGGAACAGCATTGGTCTCCTTGGGATCAAGTTGGTTTTTGAGGACTTGGGACTTCATATACAGGCCCATGTGGTTTTCTTGGCAACCAGACAAAAGTAATTTGCCACTGCCTATGTCTAGGAAGTTTGGGGGTCTTCTGGTGGTCTTCCATGCAAGTACAAACGAAGTCTGTCACTTCTGAGATCAACTAAGATGCTAACCATCTAGTTGGGCAACAGAAGCATCATTGGGAGGGCTGCTGTGGAAAGCAGCATTTTTCAGACTGGTGGTTTTCAGACGTGGGACTACAATGCCCACTATCATCACCAAGCATGGTCCTCCAACGTGGCTGGAGGTGGCTCATTTAGGACAGGGTTGTTTTTAAAAGGACAGAAGCAGAGCCTAACATGAAATTATCCACCAGGGTAGCCCACCTTGGCAACGAAATATTGAAGCCAATTTTATATAATGGACTCAATGCCAGAACAGAGGCAGGAGGGCATGCCATGGCAGATCTCACCACTCCACCCTACTGCCTTTCCTAGATCTAATATCTATGAAATTAAAAAACAAAATGAAACAGAACCTTTGGTGGAACAAAAGGAACAGTATCCAAATGGGACTGGTATCTATTTTGCTGTTATTTAAAGGTTGAAATATCAGGAATATAGAAGAAGCACCTTGGATGTAGCAATGGGCAAAGGATGTAGGGAGAAAAACAGATGCAGAGGAGTGTAAACAGATATGAAGAGAAGGTGTCTCATCTTCAAACTGTGCTGTTGCAAAAAATAAAAAAAAAGTTACAAATTAGGTCAGGGTTAGGAGAGAGATGGGGTGTGGGGAGAGGGGAGGAAAAGCTGATTGGTGGAGATATTGCAGAAGACACAGAATTCAAGAACGGGACTGATGGGTCTCTAGGTTCCTCATCATTTTCACTTCACTTCCGTGTAGTGTGAAGGAGGCACTAGAGAACTTGCTTCAGAAGAACTTCCAAGGTACTTTTTTTTAATGAATTGCAAAAACAGCTTGGGGAATGGAGGAGCAAAGATGGGTGAATGATGTCACTTGCTTAACACTTGCTGATACAGGCCCACCACTCTGGATGGATTCCCCTCTTTCTCCCACATGCAACCTCCAATCCCAGCTCCCCAAGGCTCACTCATGAATATTTCTGGATGATGTAATTCAAATGCATGTTACCATGTTTGGGGGAAAACAGTGGAGATTTAGACCGTGGGGGTGGGCATTCTGGCCGTGGGGCTACAAGCTGCACCGGGCGCACTTGCTTGTCTGCAAGCTTTCTGAAGCAAGCCTGTCGGTTCTCAAACATGCTGCGCACATTCTCCAGCTTGATCTGGACCATCTGTATCCGGGCCTGTGGATCCCCCAAAATAAGAATCTTATAAGCAACAATCAAAACTGTTTTTTACATTTCATCAGGCCCAGTTCCTGGGTGGTTGAAGGCAGATTCCAAGCAAGGCAACTGATCTGTCTTTCCAGACCACAGCAGGTGTTGACATCCAGGCGTTGATCAACAGGTGCTTCCCACCATTAGCTTTTCTCTGGTTCAAAGTAGCTATCCTGAACATTTGGGAAATGAGTTTCTCCTACTTCACCAATGGATAGCAGAAGAGCTAGGTGAGCTAGGTAAAGCAAAACTGGGCAACATCTGAGTGGTTGGGGGCTTCCTCAATTTCTGGAAGGTCACCAAGAACCACCTGGGGATGCTGGGACAGGAGCACGTTGAAGGCTTTTGAGCCCATTTGGGTTCATTTGAGGGTTAAAGAGTTGGAATAGGAGTTGGACAGCTCAGAGTGGCAAGGGGATACCCTTAGCCCCCTCCCAAACTCAAAATGCTATTTGAAATGGCTGAACCTGGCCATTTTGCCCCCCAACTTCATTGGCACAGTATTAGGGGGTTGGGGAGCCAGGAGGCCCAGACTGCCGGAGAAAGCAGGGGGTTTAAAACGAGCCCTCAAAATGTTACACTTGTTTTCTGCTTTTTGAGTTGTTTCAAACCCTGCTTCAGTTCTGGGGAGGGGCTGTCTTCCTCCATTCTAATCACCAGGATGCAACTGAGATTTGTCTGGAATGGACCTGAGATACAAAAATGTTGAAGTTGCCCCATGTAGGGGCTACCATGACCTCCTATTGAGGCAAGCAAGTTTAACATCCCTGGAATCTTCAACTGGTTGGGTCTTTTGCCATGAGCTGGGTGCCTTCAATCTAACTGGGGGATGCCAGTTCCTCCAGAGAAGGCAGCCAGTTTCCTTTACATAACAGTCACTGACCATGCTACCAGTGTGAGAATCCTCTCTTAACACATACCTTGAGCTCCGGTGTTAGGATGAGATGAAAGTTAGAGGATAGGGCTTGGGGATCTATGTTTAAATGCAGCGAAGAGCTCTCAAGAAACTTCTCTATGTCTTGGAGAGCTTTCTGGGCCCCTTCCCGGGACTGGCATTTATCCAGTGGCTGGTTGGCTAGAAGATACACACCTTCATCACAGCATTCCATGGCCTGACAGAGAGGCAAGATGGATTAACAAGGTCCATGAGTAGAACCAGGAAGCCCCAAACCATTATCACTTCTCCATCTGCAACTCCACCATCTCCTACTGATGAAGACAAGGATGGTCGAAGCAATGTCTTCATGAATCTACTTTTTTGGATTACCTGCTGCAGAGAGGTGAGGAGGTCCAATGTTTGCTGGAGCCTGTTGCGTTTCCTTTTGACTTCCTCCAGCAAGATGTCGGAATGGTGACGCAGTTCGTTGCACTGCTGGCAAATCAAGTTGAGGGCATAATGATGGTTGGCAGCCATTTGGTGTCCATGAAGAATCACCACTTGAGCCTTTCCTGTTAAATCCTTTTAAAGTCAGAGAAGGGAAAATGGGATGGAGTTATGTCAAAATCATGAGGTGGTGTTACCTCCCATAACTTTCAACTCTTTCTTTCCCGATTCCATTTCTGACGCTTCTCATACCATAAAACTTCGCAACCTTCATTCTCTCCATCTGAACATAGATTGCTTTAATCTTTGGATTGCTTTTGCCTGAAGATTGTAATGTGGTCTCCAAACTGCTTTACTGAGACAGTTGGACCTTCCCAGGATTGTGCTGTCAAATTCCCTGGAGTCAAATTCAACTCCTAGACCTGCAGTTTCTTGGTCACAAGGCCAAAGTGGTTTGTCACTATCTTCCCCGGGACATTTTTTCAACTTCCCAGGGAAGCCAACAGCTCTGAGATTCTCCAGTGGTCTCCAATTCAAGTACCAACCAGGCTGGACTCTGCAGAGCTTCCGAGATCAGCCAGGACTGCCTAAATGTGCTTCCAGTCAAATAATCCAAAACGAATGGATCATTTTTCCCCCAGAAGAAAGCTAAATAAGATCTATAAGATTAGCTTCACCCCTGAAAATAGGAATCCCACCAAGTTCATGAAAATCCGCCTCCCACAGGTCCTCTCCACTTGCATTCCATAATACCCCTCTCCTGTCTTTTGGGGGATCTCTCCCTGTCCCAGATAATACTAAGCTAAGAGCATCCTTCGTCAACCCCAAGGAGAAGCTGGTCCAAATTCAGAGGTCTGTTTTCCACGGCAACGGGATTCACCTGTGCTGTTTTGTCCAAGTTATCCAGCTCTGAGAGCCTTTGCTTCACTTCAGAGAGATTTTCTCCAGTGTCCGACAATTCCCGTTGCTGGGCCAGTAAGAATTCCAGGGCTTTACTGAGCTGAAAAGAAAGAATCTTTTCTTTCAAAGGAAAACAAAACAAAAGCAGAGGGTGGCATAATTTATTTAGAACAGGCGCGAGCAGCTTGTGGTTCTCATGCTGCTTGAAAACCCAGATCCTCCTCCCCGTTTTTGTTTGGGTGAGATCTAGTGCCTCCCACCCAGAATGCACTGCTGAAAATGGGATATACTAAAAACCACCATCAAAAATACTTGGTTTAAGTACTGGTGACTGCTTTTTGGTGAAGTTTTTCTTTAAATATATCTCTTTTAATCATCATCATCTAAAAAAAAAAGAAGGAAACAGGGAGGGAGGGGGGAAAGGCAAAAACTTTGGATCCATCCCACTAGTTATACTGGGTTATCACTGGGCCCCTGGCAACCCTCCGATGCCAAAATAATTCATTTTTAAAATATACCTCCCCTGATAGGAAAACTATCTAGAAAGCTAATTTCTCTCTTTCTCTTTGAGAAATCATTAGAAACTATCCCACGGAACTTCTTAGAAAGACCAAAGCTGCTTCTCTTTCTTCTCACCTCTTGGAAATGTTGCTCAAATTTCCATAGCTGCAAATACTGCTCCATCTTCAGCTGATGTTTCTCCCAGAATCCGTCAAAAGCGGTTTCCATCTCGTGCAGTTGGGTGAGTAAACTTTCCTCACAGGAGCAAACAAAGTCAGTCACTTGGCAGATCTGTGCATGTTCCTCAGTGTCTTCTGTCCTAGATCTATCCAGAGGACTCAAAGGGATTTACCCACAGCTACATCTAGTATGGGACCGATCCAGAGAGTCCAGCTGGGCCTTGATATCAACCAGCTTTGAGACTACATAGCCTTGAGATTTATGCCCCCTTAAGTGAAAATGGCTTGACAGTTTTTCTAAAGTTTTACAAGACTCTGGGAAGAGCTGATGATTCATCAAAAACTGCTAAAATAACAGCCAGAAAGTGACATAGAAACACAGCACACCCCCTTATATAAAAAAGAAGCAAAGAACTGGTGTTTTCCATTCTTTCTGGCCCATCTCTTTCCAGGATCTCCAGCAAAGACTGCCTACCTACCCCTCTCCAATTAACCTACTACTCTGGATCCTTTTCCTTGGTGTTTGAAGGAGCTGAACTGGATCTGCATGGCTGTGTTCGACTCCTCTAGCCTTAACTTAACAAACACAAACTGGAGAGAGGCCAGAAGGAATGGCGAGAACAAGAACAAATCTTTTGTCAGCAGAGATGGGCCATGAAATCTTTACTCTTGGCAATTTACAGGGACCTATGAATTCAAGAGAGTTTAAACCTCTTTTAGCCACATGCTTGCCTTAGTCTTCTGTGGCAGATTATATCTCCTAAGATTACTTCTCTGGATCAGCCAATGTTCACCTGACACTTTCCTTCACATTGGGAGGCTCCGCCTTAATTTCTAGTTACCCGGCCTAAAACGGAGCTTCAGGTTCATGACACCCACCGATGAACAGTCTCCCAGTCACCCGATCTCTCTTGTGGCTGCTCTTCTCCCAGATCTTCCATGTCTGGATCTTCTAAACTACACAACAACATCTTCCCCTCTTTGGTTACTGTGGTGATGTCTTCCTGAAAAAGATAGCAAAGCTCTTCTGATCCAGATCCACCATGAAGTTTGTTCTAAGAGGGATAGCTAGGCCACTTCCAACAGATTTTATGTCAAAACAAACCCCTCAAACATCACCTCTTCCTGTGGGAACACAATCTAAGCAGATCCAACTTCTTTGGATTCATCACCACCTCACATTTCCTCTCCTTTGCTCTATTCTCCTACCCTTGATGTGTAGCTTGTAAGCTTCTCGCAAGCAGGGGCCTCCTAATCTTCGCCAATTCTGCAAAGTGTCATTTATCTTGAGGATGCCAAGAAAATAAATAGATCATTTAAGGAAGCTCACATCCAATTCAAGGCATCTTAAAAAGCACAGGCTTCATTGTTTAGATCAATCAGAATAGTACTAAAACAACAGGGTGGTGTCTAGAAGACGCTGGTAAAGATACTGAAGGATTTAGAGGTGAAGATCCTGTGAAGGTTGGACTTGGGTATATGCCTGAAAGGATAACCTGTTCTCTGTTGCCAAAGATCCATACTGATCCAGTTTATCAAGAATTGCATTTTTGATTAAATACTAGTAATTAAATTAAGTAAATATTACTTAAAGTAAATATTTACTTTAAATTGTGGAGCAGATTTCCTTGAAGATGGCAGGTGCCCTCTCAGCTCACAGGTTCTAGGAATTGCTCTGGAGAATTATTGCAAGAGGCCCGCCAGATATTTTTCCCCTTGTCTTCTTCTGAACACCCAACTTGGTGGCTTTTAGCTAGTAAACAATGGTTTTGCTTTAGCAGGAAGTGGAAACCCTGCCATTACAGTCGGTAAACCATGCTTCATGGGTCAGTGTGTTCTGCAAGCCCAACTTCCCCAGCCTTACTCAACAAACTAGGGTTCAGCAAGCCAGGGTTTACCATGGCTGATGAACTGAACCCATGGCTGAGAGTGGTAAACTTAATGCAGCAACACAAGGGAAGCAAGAAAATGGGTACAGTTTCTTTCAACTTGCCTTTAGCTGATAGTATTTCTCTGTCCGCAGGGCCAGGATGTGCTCAATGGAATACGTTTCGTCCGGGAGTTGTGTTTCGGCCAACTCCATGCCGAAAGACTGCAGCATCTGAGCGGTTTCCTTCACTGTGAGTGCAAAGCTTTCTATAGCCTAGCAAACAGATATTTTTGGTTTAGGCATTTATTCAGTACAATGGTATGAGGTTCCCCCTGAGATCCTGATGGACCCCACCCTACTGGTGTTTCGAAGGGGCTCCAAGACCTAGCCCTTCTCCCCTTGGAGTGAAGCCCCCTTAGATTGTGTGGGTCTGGTTCTTTTTTTAATTCTTGTCTGGTTCCTGGCATCTTTGCTATCTTTTATTCTTTGCTTTTGTTTCTTAATTGGGTTTTTTAAAAACCATTTTACTTGTGAGATGCCCAGAGTCAATGGGAGTCAGGCGGCATAGACACTTAATAAATAAATACAGCTCCCTGGGATAGATTTATAATGGGACTCCCTCTTCCCCGAAAGCTTCTTGGGGTGCAGCTAAGTGGAAGAACATCTGCTTTGCTTCTGCAAAATCGCAAGTTCAAATCCTGGCGTCTCCCTCCAGCCCCAAAGGATTTTGGTTTCCAGACCATGAGGAACATGTCTTATTTGATAAGCAGGCAGGGCTACACAGATAAATACCCACCCCCCAGTTAGATTTTAGGAAATATTAAAAATGAACTGTTCAAGAAGGCTTTGGACATCTGAATGCAATCTCCTAAATTGTTTTTTTTCCCCCTTGGTGTTTTTCTTGGTTTTTGTTTGAACCTACATTTTTGAGGTTCTTTTGGACCACTTGCTTTGATTATATCATGGATATTTCATTATAAATTACTGATTATAACCTGCCATTGCTAGACTGACCAGAGCAGATTAAAATCAAATGAAAGAAAAAAGAAAAAAGTCCAGAGAGATTTGTATCAGGCTCATTTAATTCAATTTATATTATGCCTTCCTACCCAAGATAGCACACTGAATACCCCATCTTCAGTGTTAATCCCGCCCTGTTGAGCTTCCAAGCTTGACCTGAACCCAGGTTTCACTTGATCCTAGTCCATCATGAAATCACTAGCAATAATGGAAGGAAGAAACTCAGATTTAAAAGGCTAACAAATGAAATCAGCATGAATTTCTAAAGCATCTATCTATCTATCTATCTATCTATCTATCTATCTATCTATCTATCTATCAAAAAACATCATCTAAAATACTTTAAGAATAGAGGCATATTTTTATATAAGCAGAGTTTGGCCACATCTTTCAATTCTACCCAGATTAGACAAGACTGTCCCAGAGGGTAACCTCATAAACCCAGGATGTTGGTATAAAATTATGAATGTTTTAGACTAAAAGGGGATTATGTACCGTCCTGAAGATGACCCATTCGCTATGGCAGTACTCCAAAGTGCCTCCGAATTCAGGTGTCAACTGCTTTTCATCGATGTATGTCAATAACTCACTGACAGAGCTCAGCATTACAACCTGGGGGTGGGGGGAGAAAAGGCAATCACTGTTGAGTGTCCTAATGAAGTCCATTTTGCACAGGACTAGAAACTTGATTTGACAGAACACTGCAGGTATTTCATGAATTAATTGGATTCAGCCTGAGGAGGAAGAGAGGGAGACAATTTGGGACACCAAGATCAGGATCGTGCAAGCCATGTTATTCCCTATGATATTCTAAGGAAGCGAAAGTTGGACTTTGAAGAGGCAGGATAGGAAGAGTATTGACTTTTTTGAACTTTGGTGCTGGAGAAGACTCCTGAGAAGACCATAGACAGCCAAGAAGAGAAACCAACGGATCATTGAACAAATCAACCCAGAATTCTCACTCAAGGCACCAATGACCAGGTTCAAATTGTCCTACTTTGGACACATTATGGGAAGACCCAGCTCTCTGGAGAAGGCTCTGATGCTGGGAATGGTGGAAGGAAGAGAAGAAGAGGACGACCAGCAGCAAAGGGGATGAACTCAGTTAGAGCAGCACTGAGTGCATCGTTGGAAGATCTGAAAGTTGGGAACAGATCATCAACCACAAGAGTCAACACTGACTTGATGGTACATAATCATCAATCAGAAAATTCAGAAGAAATCACTGAGCTGGAAAAATCTGAGCTATAAGCTCACATATTACAACTCAGTCTCCAATTCTCTCTCTGCCCTGAGCTGTGGCAGACCCAGCCAAGAGAAGGGATCATAACTCAATTCTGCTTCTGTTTCCTTCTTCCTTCTCTTGTGTAAGGGAAGATGTCTTTGGCCAAGGATGTCTCAAGCTTCATACAATTCATGCTGATCACGCCGAATGAAGGGCAAAGGGAGCACCGTCTGCCCTTGAAGATATTACACCCAGCACATCTATTATAATTTAAAACGGCGTGATGAGAAAAAGCCCAAAGGCCCCCCACCTTGCACAGGTTAAAGTCACCGAATTCCAAAGCTGCAGAATTAATGCAATGTAACGCCACGGAGGTCTTACCGGCAGCTTGAGAAGAAAATCCTGCTGGCTAAAACGGAAGCCAATGTCGGTAAAAGTGCGCTGAAAAAAACCGGTGGGGCGCAGGACCATCACGAGGTGGAGATTGCCAGGAAAAGAAGTCTGGAATTAGAAAGACAGACAAACAAATGTCATTCTGCCCCATAATAGCCAAATCCCAAATCCATCACAGGGAGAATTTTCTATGGTTGGAAGAAAAGTTTTAGCAAATTAGCAGCACATCCTGTCCTTTCACTCTTAGCCCCAAATGAACTCTTCTGCGGGATCCAGAGAAAGGCATAGACAAAAAAAATGTCTTAAGAAAACATTTTTGTTTTCAGCAAGGTTTTAATGTTGGCTCCGTCCCTCCCGTGAACACTTTCGCAAAGTGATGCTAATGATCACGGATTAAAGTTTTGCATCATTTGCAATTGATACTGTACCCCAGTGTGGGATCCCACACCTGAAATCCAGACAGAAACACACATTATCCTTTCACCTGCTGTGCCTAAATATTTCAGCCCTTCTGTAATGAAGCAAAACACCGTTTGACTCATCTGCTGTTTGAATTCTGCTTTTAACAAAGTTTTACTTCCATATCGTTTGTAGAACGGCGCTTTGATCCCACAGGCTGCCTCGAACAGAAAAGGCAAAGTAAGATTGAACTAAGTCCCCTATTTTTCCCAGGACGCAAGAAATCTACTTCTGGGTTAGTGGAACATGCAAACGCAGTCCTGCCTGTGACTGTGTGGAACCAACCGCCCTCCAGATGTGGCCAAACCACAACCCCCAACAGCCCCAGCCAGCACATTCAGTGATAGCAGACGTTGGGAGCTGCAGTTCAGCAACATCTGGAGGACCATCTTCTCACTCCAAAGTGGATCAGCAGAACCCTACTGGAGAAGAAAATTTTTAAAAGACATGGACCATCTTATTGAATTGCATCTAGAAATTGACAGGCAGTAGAGAGAGAATGATTTGGAATCCAGGACAATTTTTCCTGCCCCAACTCTGCTTCTTGGGTCCTCCCTTGTTGGAATCAGCAGTGATGGTCTGCTGCATGCTCTCGGGGTCTACCAAATGCTCCTGGAGGACGGGACCCATTTGCTGCAACCCATCTGCCATTTTTCCAGCCTTAATCAGACTACAATAATCAACTGGATCTTGATACGCTGTTTTTTTTAACAACTGATCCCTGCAATACTGAAGATGCCCTTTATCCACTGTTGACTGGTCTCTTCCAAAGACATAAGTGCAACTTGAAATCCAGTCCTGACCAGGAGTAGGAGAGCTATGCCCTTGGTGCTCCTTTGCAGTACAAAATGCTAAAGATTCAGTGCTACATTCAGAATACCTACTGCATGCCCATCCTTGACTTTTCTCCAAAGAGGGATTATGCTGTTCGATCTTCACAATAACTCTATGAGGACAGCTAGACTGACAACTCAATTGATTTGGTACTACAGATGAGTGTGCGGGGTTTTAAAACCCTCATCTGCTGAGTCCAATCTCTCATTCTGTCATACCTGGTGCCTTCCAGATTATGTGGGTCAGCAACTCCCATCCTCCCCAACCATACTGATCAAGATTCAGGAGACCATTTCAGCCAGCTGCAAGGTTCTCAAGACTGAGACTCATCTTCTCGATCAATCACAGCGAGGCTTTTCGAACAAAAATGAAAACGTGTCCAAGCTAATGAAGAAGGCTACTACGTTGGTTCGCGATGAGAAAGGATTCAGTTGCTGGAATACTTGTCCCTTTCTTCTCAAGAAGCCTTGCTCATGAGAATGTAGACTCGGTTTTAGGCTGCCAGAGTTATGCACCGGCTATGGGGAGTCGTGGCTGTGCAGGCTGAGGATGATGGGAGTTAGGAAGATGCCCATTGCACAGTTCTAGATCACCCAGGTTCATCAGCACACCACGCCTGGACCACGCAGCTATTTGGTACCTGTAACCTCTTATGCGATGCAACGGGTTATCCGTGGTACCAACACCAAAAAGAGCTCTACAGCACTCCTTGTGATGGTCTGAAAGTGATCTACAAACTTTTAAAACAAAGCCATAAATAACTAAATACCTTCAGAGAAATTCAGTTAAACATGCTGTGGGTAAATCACAACACTACAAAGTCACCCGTGAATTATCAATCCGTAATTCGTTAACAGTACAGCCCTGCATAATATTAGAATGTATTGTCCCGATTGTGTGAAGAAAGGGAGTTTGGCAGGTAGGTGTAACAGCAGTGCATGATCTCGCTCGCTCGCTAGCTGCTTCCCCACGAGCTCCGTCCTCACCACCCAAATGCACCACACTCCCAAGAGCTATTTTTAAGCAGGCCTAAAACAATGAGCAAATGCAAATGAATGGCCAATGTGTCCAATTTAAGCCAGTGGGAATTCTGCCAGGTGGCTCTTTCAATCACTTGCAGCATGGGAGAAAACAGGTAAATTAAGCCAGCTGCCTTCATCAGTAATTATTCTCTCTCCCCCTTCCTTCTTTCCTCTTCTCTCCCCCTCTCTTCCTTCCTTCCCCTTCCCTCCTCCCTCCCTCCCTCCTTCCTTCCTTCTCTCACTCTCTCTCTCCTTCCTTCCCTTCCCTTCCCTTCCCCTTCGCAAGAAGATGGGACTGAAACCCAAAGAGAATACAGTGCTGGGATTTCGCTCTCAATTGCTTGCACATCTGCTAAAGTTGCCCAATTCCACTTCTACAGGAGCACGCTCAGTGCAGGCTAAACAAAGTTTTCAAAACCAGCCTCCAAAATCATTTTCTTTCTTTCTTTTTTTAAGAGAAAGCAATTTCTTCAAGCATAGGGGGAACCGCCCCCCCCCAAAATTAGGCTTATTCCTAGCAAATAATAAGGCCAATTGGAACGTATTCCTATTTTAGCAGCTTAAAAAGCCTGGCCTGTTTTTTTAAGGACTCTTCCCCCCCCCCCCCCCCCCCCCGGAAGGCCTTGAAAAGGAGGAAGCATTTCTGAGCCATTTATCTCCTTCATTCAAGGACTGAGGGACAGACAGACAGACAGACAGAGACACGCAGTCAAAAGATTCCAAATGCATCCATGTTTTGCAGGAGATCAAGTGTAAAAGGGGGAACAAAGAGAGAGGGAGGGAGAGGGAGAGGAATATTTCCAACATGCCATGTTCCAACTTGGACGCCAGCCTCACTATATCCACACTGACAAGCACTTTGGATAATTAGGAGGGGAAAAAAGGCCGGCTCCAGGGAGCCTTCCCTGTCTGTCCCTTCCTGTCTCCTTCCTAAGCAGCACGTTCAGCCTTTTGTCCTAGAAGATGCACAGCCGGGATTCCTGCAGCTGCATCAAGGCAGCCCTTGGGCTTCAAATCTGCTTTGCGATAAAGAAATACAGAAATAAAGAAATAAAGAAAGCCCGCAGGGTCTTACCGCATCTCTTCGGCACCACATCCTGCCTCTTGGGGGACCTGCCTCGGCCATCTCCCCCGCAGCCCACGCCCGGCAGGTGGACCTATCTTGCCCGAGGGCCAATGCGGCACTGCTGAACGGGGAGCCTGGGCATTTCAGAGTTCCCAGGGAACAAGACAGCTGTTTCCCTTGGCTTCTGCACCAGCGGCACAGGGCCACAGCTGGGTTTCACCCAGGGAGACCTATTCCCCTAATCTGCTGCTCTTCCATCAAAACTGTCCAGCAGATAATCTGATCCCTTAGGCTGGCTAAAGCAGACCCAGCAAATGTGCCAAAAAAAGAGGAATGGCTGTTGGCGGAGCTACCGGTAAAAGAGAGGGCAGAAGGGGGGGGCAGAGAGGGAGAGGAAGAGAGACACTTGGTGGCCAAGCACCGCTGTGCATTTTAAGGTGGAATGCAGAAGTTCCAAGGTACCTCTCCTCTTTGGACATGTCTTTGCTCAAAGAAGCAACCGTGTTTGGAGCATTATTATAGCTCTGGAAGCCTCCTTTCCAGAATGGGAAAAATATCCCTTTCTTAATGTTTTCTTAGACCAGAAAGCTTGGTAAAAAGCACACACCACTGATGGCTGGTGGCTACTAGGCACGGCATTCTTTTTTGAGGACAGAACCGCATGAGAGATCATTTGGCAACTTCAAATATAGCCAAAGGGGGGGGGGAGGAGGAGGAGGAGGAGGAGGAGGAAGCTTCTCCTTCTCCTCCTTGATTGAAAGAATCTGGAGTAAAGAGCTGGAGACAGGGAAAAAAGAATCTCTAGGAAAGAAGACTTTTGCCAGCCACAGCAATCCTCTTGAATTAAATCCAGAAGCAAACTGGCATCTATCTTGAACTGGGTTTGACAGTTTGTGGTGCCTTGTCCATCGTGAAGGAGGTGCCCGATCTTTAGGGCAGCCAACTTTTCAACCTATCTAGATTCCTGTGCCTTCGAGAGTCTCTGATCTGCAATTCTTATTAACAGGCTCTAGAATGTGTCTCCATGCCCTTGAAAAAGTTCACTTTTGCTACCTTTGGGAGATCAAGGCACTAATAAAAAAGCACAAGAATATGGTGATGTTGCCCTTGTTTTCCACCCACCACACGGCACCCTTCCTTGCTCCGCTACCGCTGCACCCTCGGAGACTCACCAGAGGTCTATCCACGTGTTGCATCAAACTTCTGATGGTAAGTAGGCAGTTCTAACATGGCTCAACCCATTTAGGAATCATTTGAGAGATGCGAACCGAGTCGGTGTGCCCATTTTATTTTATTGGCCCTGATCCAAAAATCTCAGCCACTTTCTCCTTTGCTTTGGGGCAGTAACCCTGCAGTAGAGTTAAGCTTTTGGACTAGACTTTTTTTTAAAAAAAATATTGATGAGTTACTCTACTTCAGTGTTGTCCAAACTTGGCCACTTTAAGATGAGTGGACGTCAACTCCCAGAATTCCCCAGCCAGCATGCTGGCTGGGGAATTCTGGGAGTTGACGTCCACTCATCTTAAAGTGGCCAAGTTTGGACAACACTGCTCTACTTGATTTTGGTCCAGAAGGCCTTTCTAACTCAACCTGAGAGTAAGAACTACAGAAGCCAGATTCAGTCTGTAGTTTTCCAGTTTCACAAGTGACAATATGAAGTGGTAGGAGACCTCTTTCATCCGAACCTTGGAAAGCAGCAGCTGGTTGGAACCGATGGACAATATTAGCCTCAAGTGAACTGCTACACAACAGCTTGACTCTGTTCCCTGCAGCTCTGGAAAACCCCACAAGGACTCACTGCGATTCTTTGGAGAGCCATCTTGACTGACATCCATGTATCTAGCCTTCGGTCCAGAATGATGATAAATTTGCTGTCAGGGCTGCGTTGGCTAGAATGCAAGGGGAAAAAGTTGATAGCACAGAAGCAACGCTGCAGGGATCAAATCCACCCTGAAATGCAAAACCAGCATTTCATACTTTTTTGTCATTTTTTTTTAAACTGCTTTCAGGGGGCAAACAGCATTTTCATTGCAATGGCATTCTCAAGCAGTGATTCCCAACCTTGGCAACTTCCAGGAGTGTGAACTTCAACTCCCAGAATTCTCATCCATGGCCATGCTGGCTGGGGAATTCTGGGACTTGAAGCCCATGCATCTCAAAGTTGCTGAGGTTGAGAAACACTGCTCTGCGGTAAGATTTGTACCTTGGGATCCATGTGAGGTAGGTTAAAACTTTGGTTACAACCTCCTCAGGCACTTGGCTGAAGCTGGGATTTTCAGGAAACGTGATAATCCACTCCTTTTCTTTTCCTCTCCCACCTAGGCAGAAAAAAGCAAATCAGAGCCACGCATAAAACCACATTCTATAGTTTTTCCTCTTTTGTGGGGGCTTCTCACACTTCCCTTCCAGACCAAGAGGAGACCTCAGCAGAGAGCGTATGCCTTTCAGGAGCTTTCCCAGATGCGGGCAGCCTACAATGGAGGATGGAAAGCTGGCCTCCCCGGCTGACGCATCTCCTGCCACCTCCTGCAACCCAGTCCGCTCAAAATCACCCCCCCCCCCATCTATGTACATGAAATCTCAAGCATCTGGAAGACAAGGCAGAAAAAGAGATGCTTTTTTTTTTGTCCAGGGCCAGGAGGAAACTTCTAAGAAATGGAAGGCAGTTTTGGACACAGGATGATTGAGGACCATAAGAAGGGAGGCCGCAGAGGGCTTGAAGCTTCAACCTTCTGCCCCTGGAGAACAACCTAAGATAGGGTCATCTGCTTGAACTTCTTCTCATGATCAGAAGCACATTCTTCTACTTCTGAACTGCCTTGATTCTTGTAGGAGAGTCTACACCGGTCTTATGGCCAGCCCACCCCTCCCCAAAGAGACTTTATAAAGGGGAACAAGAAAAAGCTGATCCCACTCACCAGAAAGAAACGCAATTCCTTTTATCAGGTCCTCTGCAAGCTCCCTGGCCCGCGATGGGAAAGCGGATTCTAGGATGCAAAGGGTGGGAATGAACTGGCTGTGCAACTCCCCGTCATGGCGCCAGCATCCTGGGTTTTCCCTTCCGGCCATTCTGGGATCTCATCCCTCGTGCTTGTCGCAAAGCAACAGCTTGCCCCTGATTTCTTAATCTGCTGAGTGCAGTTTAGCCCCTCATCCTCTCTCCTTAAGCACAATGGAGCATCTTCCAAGCCTCTCCTAATGATCATCTTGGCTTCTTTAGTGCAGGGTGGTGAGTCGGGGTGGGGGGTTAATAGGGTTCATGAGGTCTTTTTGGCTGCCCTTGAGACCTTCCTGCCATTTGGGGGTGGGGGATAGGCAAAAATATGGAATTTAAGGCCTGAAGTCCCACACCACATTTAAGAAAACAGCCACTCTTGCCCACTTCTGAGATGGCCTTCAGCCCCACCAAAACATACGAGCTTCCTAGAGATTGTCCCCCTCCACTCTTATTTCTTCCAACCTCCTTCTTCCCATTCTTTCCTTCCATCCTTAACCTTTTTCCTTTATTTTACTGCATTCCTACTTTACCACATTCCTATTTCATCTGATGTTTTACATTCTTTTACTGTATTTTATTCAAGTCTCCCCTTCCTCTAGTTCTTAAGTTTTCACTTATTCACTCGCTCTTACTCACATACACTTACACACACATGTTTTATATGTTGTCTGCTTTGTATCTGGCCATCAGTTCTGAGCTCTTCATTTATTTTGCTGGTTGTTCACCATAATTAAATAAATCTGAACTTGAATTTGAATTCAGTCCCTTGTCTGCTCAGCCCCCTACCTTCAATCTCCTTGTCTCTGGGTTTCTTTAGCCTTCCTGCGCCCCCCCCAAAATTTCTCCATTCACCCCAGTTTCCTCTCCCCCCCCCAAATATTCCCAAGGAAGCTGAACATTCCATGACATCACATCAATTCAGCCAATCAGCACCAGAACCTGGTGATTGCCAGCACAATCCCATGTAAGAGTCTTCATTCCACATCTGTGACCTTATAACTTGCAGGGACTTGCATGGGGAAATCAACATTTGTACACGGACCCATGTAATTTCTCAATTAAAATTGCCATGAGCTGCCATTACCTAGTGAGGTCAAGCAATAACCATAATATTGGGCAAAAATGATTTCCAGGGCCACCATGTCCAAATACAAAACCTCTTTTTACAGATGCTTGGAACAGTCCATGATCTTCAGCCTAGCTGGAAAACATCTCAAAAAGCAGCCTTTTCCCTGCAGGGCTGATAGAAGACAATACAGCTTTAAATATTGCACACAAAAGCAAGATTATGATCTTTACAAAACCCTGGAAAACAGTGAACAAGTGTGGTCTGTACATCAAGAGCCTATCCAAGTCAAGATTCCATTCTAGAGTTGAATGACCCTTCTGTTTTGATGAACTCCATCCCCAAAGGCAGGTTGAATCACTGCAGTTTTTGAATGATCGTCTGGAATTTCTCTCCACAGAGCTGCTTGTAGACGTGGCTGGGGCATTTGCAAGAACGTCCATGGTGCACCTATGCATTGGTCATGGTGAGTCTCCCAGGTTTCAGAATGTCTACCTTTAAAATCGGTGAGCCGCTGACCTCCCCTCCAGAAAAGGGGCCGATGTCAATGGACGTCATTGCACGTTCCAGTCCAAGCCTTACACGTCAGCAGTGCAAGCCAACAACGGACCGTGACTATTCTTGGAGAAACCCAAAAGCAAGTCTTGTGGTCCTCCAGATATTGCAGAACTAGGACTCCCAGCATCCCTCTCCCTTAGCCAAGCTGCTTGGGGCTGTTGGGATTTGTAGTTTAGCAACACTACACTGAAACACAACAGGGTCCGTGACTGCAATTTGTCTCCTCTTCCAGACCATCAATGCATTAACACATGATCTAAGATAGGTGATCTAATACATTTTTAAGGCAGTTTTCTTAAAGCGGTCTGAGAATCCCTACGGGGTCCCCCAGACCTTCTCAGGGGTCAGTAAAATCAAAAAATTATTTGCCAGAAATTGCAAAAATTTAAAACAATGTCACTCTTCTCATTATTATTTTTTATCTGTTAAAAAAATAGGTTCTTTTCAGGAAAACTATTTTACTTATGTTACTATCTAATGGGGGTTAACCTTATTATGACATGATTCAATAAATAAATGTTCTACGAATCTGTCCATTTTAATTTGTAATATGGTCAATATTGATAAGTATAACCCAGTGTTGTCCAAACTTGGCCACTTTAAGATGAGTGGACTTCAACTCCCAGAATTCATGCTGGCTTGGGAATTCTGGGAGTTGAAGTCCACTCATCTTAAAGTGGCCAAGTTTGGACAACACTGGTATAACCCTACAAACAAAAGCTCTCTGGGGGTCCTCTGTAACTGTTAAAAGTGGGAAGGGGCCCTGAGAGCAAAAAAGGTTTGAGAAGCACTGCTTCAAGGGACAGAAACGTGAGTCTGGTTTGTCGTCTGCCAGCTAGGATAAGAACAAGTTTGCAAGCGACCGCAGGGTCCGATGCAACCTCGAGTCAGAGATGCAGAGTGAAATGTAATTTATTTTCCTTTAACAAGGCAGGGCAGGGCAAGGCAGGGCAGGTGATATGACCTTTTCCCTGTTCTCCGAACAACCCACCATCTGTAAACAGGAGGCTTACAATCTGTTTAGCTGACTGTACAGTTCATCACCCTTCCTGATATCAATCAATTGCTCTTTGTTGAGTACAGATTTCTAAAACAAACAGAGGACAACCCTGAGCAATGCCAAGATGCTATCTTGGAAACTGGGGGGGAAAAGAACCTTAAGGAGATTGGTGTTGCACACACGGCTTGTGTGCGCAGGTCAAGGATGTGCTGAGCAAAAGAGGTTTCTGCAAATCATCGAGATGGACCGCTAGGCTTTCTTTCCATGTAGCATCTGTGACCACCTGGACAGTAATCGTGGATGAAAAAGAAGCCAGATGTCCAGGCCAGTTTGCACAGTGATGTTCCTTGGAGTCTGAGAAATGAGCATGGCTCATGACACATTTCTATGTTCTCACGGTATCTATGCTAGGGTCCATTTCATGAACCCCGCAACAGCCACCTACAGAATACACCTCCTGGACAGAGGATGGGCAAATGTGCATTCGCAGATCCAATCCAAGGTTGCAGGTAGGAATATTTCAGGCCTTCTTACAAACCCTGGGGATTTCTGGGTTCTACCAGGAGAAACAGCTCTTGCCTAAGCTAACAGAGGGGTGACCAGTCTTCTTATATTCCAACACTTCTGATTCCAGCATAAAATGAGCGCAACTTCAAATCTGTTTGTTGGCAGGTCTATTTCCTGTTTTCCCTTCCTTGGAAGAGTAACCAAACTGAAGTGAGGAGGTGCAAAACTGATCCGAGTTCATTAGCAATAAACCATCTTGTAAATTCCCTCCACTCGCGGCTTGTCGGTTTGCCAAGAAAGCAAGCACCACAAACAGAAAAGACGCAGAAGGATACCTAGAGTCATCCGGGCAGCAGCCAAATTGAAGGAATGACTCAATACATTTTTTAAAAGGGTCTTTTTGAGACTCCCAGTGCTACTTGCTCACTTTTATCCACCAGCTCGGAACACATGGACTAGAAATGCCAATTCACACATTTTACTGTGCATTTTCTGAGCGCAAAGCTCCACTCGTTGCAATATGCACACGACCCAACACAAAGCCTAGTTCACACTGGGCATAAGCTGAAACCTTGTACCCCTTCCCACACACGCGTGGGACAAGATCTAGAAACCCAACAGCTACCAACCGATATAAATGAAACCTACATCATCACACTGGTAACCATATGGCAACACAAATGCCTTGAAACAGGAGTTCCCTAGGAAGCTTGGAGATGTTGCGCAATTGCAAACTTTTGATCATGACATTGTTTCTTTGTTAGCGGGCTCAACTCTCTTTAAAACCAGGAATAGACCATTATCCAGTAAGCCCCAAGTGGGTTTACTGGATGCTACTATGTAAGTGAAGCCAACATATGTATCCCCATTAAGCTTGCAGTCCTAAAGACACTTTGCCCAGAAAATTCCACAGAACTGCACGGTCAATCATTAATCTTCAGGGTTCTCCTCTTAAAACAGCAACCGATCTTAAGGAAAATCCATCACTGGAATTCTTAAATCAGCAGCTTTGGGCTGCCAAATAGGATTTGTAATTAAATCCCCCCCCTTCTCCCCGTTTCTCTAATCCTCTAATGGGTTTTCAAATTAAGGAGGAAGAGTTTTAATTACATCGAGTCAAACTGGATTTTCATCAGTTGCAAAGATGAGCTCTTCTTTTGGGTGAAAAGAGGAACCCTGAACCTCCGTGAGGTTGAAGGAGAAATTGCTGCAAGATCGCCACATTGATGGGAAAATGCTGTGGGTTCAGTTCTGTTTTTTGGGCATTTGAAACCGAGAACTCAAATACAACAAAATATCTGGACCTAAGTCTCTTAGCTTCTGCAGCATGACCCGCCACTGTTCCAACTAGGGCCTGTTCTAATTTGAATTTTCTGCCCCTCCATTACCTGCCAAAAAGTAAACCTCCATTCTGTGTCAACAAAACAACAAAATCTCTATTCTGTCCTCATTTTGGATTCTTCCCTTATATTTGTACACCTAAATATTTGTTTGCACTTCTGCTGTTCTTGGGGCTCCCCTCGAAACTGTGGATTCCCCCTCTAATGTTCAGAGGGTGCATCTTTGGTTCCTTTTAGAGAATGACTCTAAGGTTCCTAAAAATCCTGATCCAGTGGATCGCACACACCATTTAGCCTAGAGGACCAAACAAGGCCACCCTTTTATCACGCCCTTGTGGGTTAAAGGCTAAAACACACTTGAAGAATAAATAATCTGCACTAAGTCATCTCTGCTATCAACCTTCTCGAAGTGTTTCCTCCTTCATGGGAGGACAGATTTTCCATATTGTCAGGCCAAGAGGGAGCAAATCCAAAGCAGAATATTCATTGGAGAACACCGATGCCATGAGGGGGAAAAAATGAGGTGTGAAAGATGGCAGGAAAGGCTGCTCGCAAAAGGAAGATAAAATAAGAACTTCGCTGAGGGTTGAAAATCTAGGCCAGCTACAAATCCTCCAGGATGTGCAACTTCTTTTAGGCTGTGTCGGGCTTTCGAGTGTGCCAAAGACTCAAACGGCCAAACGATCTGCGTTTAAATTAAACATTCCCTAAATTAAATGCCGCTGTGATGATCCTTCTTGGCACAGAATTGTGAATTAAAGACTAAAACGCACTTTCCTTTTTACCACTTCAAATACTGATGTTCTGGGTCTGGAATTGCACCCAGCACTTTTGGGGGCATAGATACCCTTGCATCTTTCACACCCTTATTCCAGCGGAAGGAGAAAGGTGGGCATGCTGCAATTTTGGGGAAAACACCCATTTCATTTGGAAATTGGGCACGACTGTAGGATATTGCTGGGGTTCCTGGAATCGTTTGCTCTAAAGTGAATGTTTTCCACAGACCAAATGTCTGAAAATCCAGTTCCTATTCTGAGATACCTAATCCTATGGAAGAAATGTGGGATGGGGGATGAAGACCTTTGAGCCCTTCACTGCTTGTATAGACAGCCCCTATACATGGAGGTTCTATCGCGTTTGGTTTTTCTCCTGGCCAAACCAGGCGGCGACAGACAGCAGATCCAGAAACAGTTCAGAGAAGGAAAGCCCCAGAATTCAGAAAGTGCTTGAAAAAGACAAAGGGAGGAAACAAGGACATCAGATTTAACCACTGCAAAAACTTTTATGAAGTATTTCGAAGCACGCAGAATACTTCGTGGGAACAAAAGCAAGGATTCTGACACAGTATTCCTTATGCACTGTTCATTTGTCTCTCTGGGTAACGCAGGACTTAACTCTCTTTAGCACTGAATCTTATGCACTATTGCTAGAGGAAACTTGTACACTCAGCTCCCCGCAGGAAGAAAACTAGAAAGTCAAGGAGAATTGTTTTGACCCAGGCATGCTTTTTTTTTTTTTGCATGCATGCATGCATGGAGAAGTGCGTTTTGCAACCCATAACACCCATTGAGTACCACAAATTTCACTAGTTCCCTGTTCTGCATGTCTTTCCGTGCAAGCCTGCTTAGCAAGGTCGGCCAGTGCAGACAAAGCTCAACCCACCTTCTTAGCCCAGAATGCTGCCTTTGATTAATTAACTTTAGGAAACTGAGAGGAATATTTTGTTTATTCCCCAGTCTAGGATCAACCAGGTTCTTTCATTGCAAATCTAACCAGATGGAGAACACTGTAGATGCAGAGATGAATTATAGCAAAAATGTGGAGAAAAAAGAAAAGAAGCAAAAAAAGGAGGGGGAACATTTCCCCATCAGGATGCTGAAAGAAAGGGAAGGGAAGGGACCCCCCCCCCCCAGTCCATAACTAGGGCAAAGGGAGTTCCTGATGTTAAGAGAAGAGCTGGAATTTGATCAGAGGGTTAGCAGCTAGCCCCCTGTGGGCCAAAGCTGGCTGTTTGGCGACATCCCTGTGGGGAAGGCTCAGCCCAGTGCTCTCAGTCCTACTTCCCACCAGAGCTGCCGATCGGGCCCTGATTCAAATCCAATTTCAAAAGCGCCCAAGGCACAAAAGTTCGTAGTTTACTTGTAGGAAAAGTCCGTTGGCTCTCTTCAGGGCAGCCTTTTTCAGCCCAACCCTGACCCATCCTATGCGCAAACTGACCTGCATTCCCATGAAGAGCATCAGCCCAGGGCCCCCATCTGCTTGCTCCTTCACCAGACACCCATTGCCCTATGACGGCTGCTGCCAACTTCTTTGCTAGCCCGGTCCTCCCTGCTCCTCTGCCTTCCCTAGCTGGGGAACCTTCTGCAGCCTCTCAAGGGAACACGAGGGGAGGGAGGGGAGGCACCCCTTGGACCCCCTGCTGATCCCCGAGCGGGCATCTTCTCCGCTCAGTGGGCAACCCGGCGTTCCTCCGCTCTCCCTCTCCCTTCCCGACCCCAGAGGCCGCGCGGACGGCGCCAGCGCCCCCAACCCTCTTTGGACAGGCGCTGCCGGGGCAGGGGAAATGAGTGGGGGGGGGAGAGCCTGGACCCCCAGCACGCGCCCCCCTCCCCTCACCCTCCCGCGCTCCTTCCAGCGCCCGCGTCTCCCGCCGCCCGAGCCCGCCGCGCGGCGATGCCGCCGCGGCCGGAGCGCACGAGAGCCGGGCGGGGATGCGGTTCTCCCGGCGGCTTACCGGCGGCGGCCGAAGCCTCGGCGCGGGCGGCGCTGCGCAGCAGCTGGTAGTAAAGGGCCATCTCCGCCTCCGAGATCCGGCTGGGCGGCAGGCCGGCCAGAGCCATGCCCAGTGGCGGCGCGCCTCGGTCGGCTCGGCTCGGCTCCGCTCCGCTCGGCTCCTCCGCCTCCGCCGGGTCCCGCCCCGCTCGCCCTTGGGCGGCTCGCGGGGCAGGCAGTCCGGCCCGGCCCGGCCCGGGCTGGGCGGAGCGGAGCGCCCGCGCACAGCTAGCTGGCGGGCGGGCGGCGCGGTTCAGCGGGGATGCTGGAGCCGCTGGGCTCGTGCCGTCGCCCGCGCTGCCCGCGGGGGAGCCAGAGGCGCCGGGCAGCCCCCGCGGGGGCTCGGAAGGCGTCTCTCCCCGACCTCCGCAGCGGCGCCCCGCGTCCCGCGCATCACGTCTGAACCGGCCCCTCTTCCTTCGCGGGTCGGGGCTGGGAAAGAGGCCGATGGGGGGGGGGGCGTCCTCCCCTGCGGGAGCCCCGTCTCCCCCTCGCCAAGGAGGGAGTCGCGGGCAGGGATTTCCGAACAGGGAACGCAGGAAGTTGCCTTACAAGGAGCCGGACGGGTTGGGCCGGGTGCTTCGTCCTTCCCCACCCCGGCGCCCTCCAGAGACGTCCGACACGCGGCTCTCGCCGTTGGGGATTCTGGGAGCTGGAGTCCCAGTACACCTGGAAGCTGCGCCTATCTCGTTTGCAAATCCACACATTTAGTAGGTTACTTAAAAACAGCCGTTTTGGTCATCGCTGCAACGGGGACAAGTCCAGGTCTCTAAATAGCGTTTCTCCACCTCGGCGCCTTTAAGGTGTGTGGACTTCAACTCCCAGAATTCCCTATCCAGCCTGCTGGCTAGGGAATTCTGGGAGTTGAAGTCCACACATCTTGCCGTCACTGAAATTGAGAAACACTGCTCGAAATGATGCAAATGATAAATCAAGAGAAAGTTGCTTTCGTTGCAATCTAGGCCAATAGGTTACTCTGGATATATATTTATTTCCTCATGTGATCGTATGGAACGTGAACAACATTGAAATGATTGCTTTGTAGTGTTGAAGAAAGGTTTTGCTGCAGAATGATCCCCGGCATTTCCCAAAACTCCTGCGTTGTTCGGAAGCCTTGAAACCTTTCTACGTTTAAATCTTGCATGATCATGTCTTACTCCTTTCCTTGATCACCAAATTCGGAATATAAGTGCCCTCTAAATCAGCGTTTTTCAATCTCAGCAACTTTAAGACTTGTGGACTTCAACTCCCAGAATGCCTCAGCCAGCCTGCTGGCTGGGGAATTCTGGGAGTTGAAGTCCACAGGTCTTAAAAATCACTGAAATTGAGAGACACTGCTTGAAATGATGCAAATGATAAACCGAGAGAAAGTTGCTTTTATTGCAATCTAGGCTAACAGATTACTCTGGATATATATATATAGATATAGAAATATAATGATAATATATAATATATATAAATAATGAAGTTGCCTTTTATATATATTATATAGAGTTTACTGGCTTTAGAGAGACATAATGAAGTTGCCAAATAAATAAATAAATAAATAAATAAGCAAGCAAGCAAGCAAGCAAGCAAGCAAGCAACTTCATTATGTCTCTCTAAAGCCAGTAAACTCTAAAAGAAATTTGCTAACTTGCTTGCTTGCTCCATTAAAAGCTTTTTTTTTTTTTTAATGTATCCTTAATTTGAAGTGATGTTTATGGGCAAGTAGATGTTTCCATGTCTGGATAAGTTTGTTAACTTACATCTGACTTCACACTGACTGTAAACAGGACCACAGTGGCTTGTGTACAAGAATATTACCTCCCCTTCCTCCCCCCAAAATCCAGTACTACTACTTCTCTGTGCTACAAAGATCAAGGTCATCTTGGGTGACAGATGAAGTTAAACTCATCATCAGAACATACCAAAGTTTATTGATTATTTCAAAACATAACTCAAAAAAATTGTAATGAAAAAAGGGCAGATTGCATTCATAAAATTCAACATTCCACTATTATTGTATAAAGCAACATGAATATATAAAATTGCAGTTGAAGTGATTAACGCGGTCCCTTTTTTTTTTGCAAGCTGAAAAATGCACCTTGAAATCTGTATAGAATGTTTACACCCCAGCTCTGACTGTTCCCCATATTTACACACACTCTCATATATGTATATACATATATATATGTATACTTATATATTTCTTCTTCCCACTTTTTAGTTTCCAAAGATCCACTACTGGTTTTGTCGGCTGAGTACTCTCATCATTCTGACACTAGTCTCTTGAGCCTAGTGTAGCACTGATACGTGAATACATGCTTTGTTGCTCTGCTCATGCAAATAGACCCCCCCTTTTTTTTAGGTGTGCCAAAAGATTTTACAGGACACCTTCAGAAGATGTGTGGATCGGCCGTTAGATGGGGCATGCTTTGGAGAGAAAGTTGACCCAGTGGTCTTGTTGAAACAACCCAAATTGGGTTGTAGGGAGTGGGTGAACACTCTAATCCAATGTTGCTCAACCTTGGCCACTTGAAGATGGGTGGACTTCAACTCCCAGAATTCTCCAGCCAGCCATGCTGGCTGGGGAATTCTGGGAGTTGAAGTCCACCCATCTTCAAGTGGCCAAGGTTGAGAAACATTGCTCTAACCCAAGCAACTAATTCAAGAAGGACCACACAAAACCAGGGCTGTTTGGGTCTAAAGTAACTCCCCTGATCACCCATATTGTCTCAAGAGGGACAAGTGGGTGACCAGACAGTTACCGGTTCCTTTCCTTCTTCTGAGAAAGTCTTAGAAAAGTGGGGCTCCTCTAGGAACTTGATCTCTGTTGCCATTTTAGTTTTCCTACTAAATGGTGACTAAAGGGTTGGGGGCCAACAAGTCCCTTCTCAAATTAGTCCACCAGAAGTGAGAACCCCAGATCTTTTCCAACAGCACTGTGCTAACACATCCAGAGTGTATTGCTTAAGTATTGCTTCTTCCTTCTGTATGCAAGACAAAAACATTAGGGTTGGTGGTACTCAACCAGTACAGCCCAATGGGGACGTCTACCTCATCTCCTCCCAGACCGTCACAATTTTTAGAAAGGAACACAATTTGCATGGCAAAATGATCACAAGTCCAATCCATCGGCCAGGTCTTGGACTCATCCTGTTCTCCATCCATGTGGCACAGTTCTTCCAATGTCGAAGCAGCCCAGGATACTCCAGTAACAAAAGAAGTGTTGAAACCCAGGCACTTTGGCCAGGATGCTTTTCTAAAAGTAAATGGACTGTGGTTCAGATCGTGTGAAAGCCTCAGGCCATGAGGGGAGAAAAGGGCTGCATTTAAAAAGGTGAACTTTCGGTGCAACTCATCAGCCTTCTGAGTTTTCCCATTGTGTTTCAAAAGAAGTGCCTTCTCTACGTCCCCGTTGGTGCTTGCCGGAAGTGAACGATCAGAGAACACGTCCATCCATCTTTCCTAAATAAAACCGCTGAGTTTGATTAGGAAGAAGAGGTAAAAAAAAGATCTCTTTCATGACCCACTCTTTTGGTAGAGGAACGGAAACACAGTGGGTGCAAGGAAGCAGGCCAGATGACGCCAAGAGACATCGTTCAAATGTATGCTTGGGGAGTGAGAATTGAAATCTGCGCTCTTTCACAGGCTGAGAGGGGAAAGCCAATAGCCAGAAATCTGTCGATTTTTTCCTCGCCCAACCCACCGTTGCAAAAGAGAAGCCGTGCCTTTCATTTCAAAGGTCCAAACATCCCTCTCGATTTTCACGATCAAAATTGCCAGTTGGTGCCCTCAGGGCTTGCATTAAGATTGGAGGGGTGGGGGGAATCAACGACAAGTCTTCCAGATTTTACACCCATTTTTAAAAAAGGCAAAACCAACCAATATCCTCTTTTTAAAAATGGCACCTTCCTTTTGAGCAGGGCGGATGACTCCTTCCATCACAGTCAGCAGAGTCATAATCATTGCATTTGAAGGATCCTGAGATGACGTTCTGCCAAATGAGTGAGGGTCTCCCTGGATTTCGCTTCTGCAGGATGGCTGTTCTCTAGCTGTTTGTAGGAAACCAGCATCGGCAACTCCGAAGGGTCTGGCTGTTTAAAACACACACGCACACACACAGACACACACACACCCAAGGGAGAGAGGACAAGAGAGCCATTTAGCCAGGCTGCAGCTGTCACCACAGGTTGCAAAGAGGCACAAAACGAACAGGTATTTGGGTTGCATGCCAACAAATATTAGATTTCTAATACTTCAGGAAGAAAAGAACATTGCAATTGCCAGAGCAGGGGGAAAAGAATGCCAAAAACGTATTTTCCATGAAAGAAATGTGCAATAATGTTTGGGTTGTTACAAATGCTGAAAGAGTGCTCAATTATGCTGGAGATTTTTAAGTTCAGGGTAAGGCACTTCAGACATATGATGGAGTAACCAGCCGTGAACTTTACAAAGCTATGCTATAAAAATACAAGTATACCTTTATCTACCAGTAGAGAGTAAAATTTTGCAAAAATCATGGCAGGTTCTATCATACAGGAAGTCAGAGAACAACTAGGCCTGTTATAAAAACATTTCTACTTCTCGAGGTAACAGAATTGGATTACTGAAGTGTGTTAAAAGGTGGGTGAGTTAGTGAAATACTCAACCTAGTTTGCCGGAAAATAGGCACGAATCCAGTAAAACGCGGACAGAAGAATTTTTAGGATGCGTTCAAGGACACCTTTCTCCTCCCCCAAATCTAACTATATTTTCTGTACCCAATCCTGCAGTATGACAAGCAATAACATACTGGATTTGAAGCTGTCAATTCAACTGCATGCGAACTGTCGACTGAAATATAATCTTCCAAGATTCAAGCGTATGTCATGTTGGAAAAACGTACAGAAAAATCTGAACACAGGGAGAAGAAAAGATTCAAGCTATTCTTTACCCATTGGATTTCTTTTTACAGGCCAGCATAGCATCTCTCCCCGGTATATTATGGGGACTAGTATCTACAACTATTCTGTTCGTAATTCATAACGCTGTTTTGCCATTTGAGTTGCTTTCCATGCTATGGTGGTAAATGATGGGCGATCTAACCATTCGTAGAATCATAGAGCCAGAATGGACCTTGGTGGTCTTCTGGTCCAACCTCATCCCATTCTGGCCCAATGGGTGTCCAGTCTTTTCTTGAAATCCTCCAGTGATGGAGCACCCACAGCTTCAGGAGGCAGGTTGTTCCACTGCTGAAGAGCTGTGACAGTCAGCAAACTCCTCCTTAGTTCAAGTCCTCTCTCATTGCAAAGCTTCCACCCCTTGGTTCTTGTCTTCCATTGTTCAAATGAATCTATTCCCAAACAGCAGTGAGATGCAGGACTCTAGGAGAGTGAAAAACCCTTTCCGACAAAATTAAGAGCGATTGGTTCTGAGGTGGAAACCGGCCACAGGAATCGTTCAGAACGGCTATCGTTCTGCTGGTAGGTTTCATAGCTCATCAGGTCGTATTATAAGCACGAATCCTAAAATGATACAACATCCTCTCTTTGGTTCCAGGAAGGATTCAAGGAATGACAAGGTGACGAAGGAGGAAGACCCCCCCCCCCCAAAAGGCTGTCATTCTAAAGGATGACAAATGGATGAGCTGGAAGCAGGGACTGGAAAAACAGAGCAAAGCCTTAGAACTTTTTTACCTAGCTAATTCCAAGAACTACAACAGTTTTAAACAGAAGCTGCTAAAGTCACCTGCAGGAAAAAGAAAGGAAGGAAAGAAGGAAGGAAGGGGAGAGAGAGAGAGCGAGCGAGCGAGAGAGATCTCTTAGATGCAGAGGGCTGTGATCCAGAGATCCCGGAATAAGGGTTTCTCATAAGCATAGTTGTTCTGAAGAACCAAACCTCTTCTGTATTATTAAATTCAATGCATACAATGAAATAAGGAAGTTGGGCAACATGTTTCACGCCACCCTGAACAGGAAGCAATGTCATAATTTCACCATTCTTCCTATACTTTCCTTCCATCTGCCAACATTTTATTTATTTAACCTTAAAAGGGGAAACAGGAGGTGCACAATTTATAAATTATTCATTTATTCTTTCTCCCTTTGGACAGATGATGTGTCCCCAATGCATAACATGGAAATTTTTCATATTTTGTTCATATTTACTGGGAAACATTTTCAGTTGAGTTGTAATGATATTGCTTTGGCATTCTTTTCTCTTAATTACACGAGGGTAATTAATTCAGAACAAAATCTAGATGAAGGTGATGCATGTGAAATGAAAAATGGATATAGGCATTTTTCATTTCATTTCTGTATGACAAGCTACTAGCAGGTGATCAAACCAGCTTAGATCCAGGTCTTTAATTTAGACAGGTAAGTGTATCGCAAGAGGATTCAGACAGTAAAGTTAATCATGTCCTACTAAAGCAATGCTAGAATCAATTAATGGCAGCCACTACTGAAATGTTCACTTCTAGGTTGACTGACTTGTTGACATGGGTCCATTAACACCTTAAATTGGACACAAATCGAATCACATTGTTTCATTAAAATGAATGGGTATCTCTGACTTCTGGAGGGTTGATTCCATTGAGAATTCATTCTTCCTCCCTCCCTCCAAGTTACAACTTCTCTGTGAATTTTTTTGGGGAATGTATCAGACGGCCCTACCTTCTTCTGGGAAGGGTGGAGAGAGAAACGGGTTCTGGAATTTAGCTCCAACACACCCAACAGCACTGCAGGTGCCAAAACTCCAATGGTTATTATTTATTTCCGCCCTGCAATATATTTTACACCAGTTGGTTCAAAGATTCCCTGCTGCCCTAATTCCTAATGGAGCCCGATTGTTCTCTTTCAGTCTCGAACATCTATCCTCAAGACCACAGACGTCTAGCACAAGATTATCATCATTTTGCAGAAAGCAGCTTCAGGCGTGGTAGTACAAAGAAAGCAAAAATGTATTTCCAAACACAAGATTGCCCCCAATGAACGTAGTTTGTGCCCCTTCCTTCACATTGATTTATTTTGATTCGAGATTGCAAAACACTGGAAATACCGTGTCAGCAAGGAAAACTGGCATCTACAAGTCTAGAGGAGAGAGAGGGTTGAGGAATTTGTGGCGAAGGTAAAAATTAAAAAAAGGGGGGGGGACCCCACAGCACAAAGTGGAAAACCAAGCCCCTTGAAGTTCTGAGCCTTTAGCAGAAAACATCCATCCTTTCTAAACAAATAAACCCCTTTCTGTGCAACCAGGGGGTTGAGAAACTTAATACAAGTTTTGATGCTCTCAAATGTGCCATACAAATGTGTACGAAAGAGAGCCCTTCCAATTTTTAATTTTTATTATAAAATCATGGCAGGCGATGTACTTGTGTTCTGCTTGGCTAAGATAGTATCACAACAGCTGAGATTAAAGAATTATATATATAATTATATATATATGAATGATTCCAGGAATCGCTTGGTTATTCCCGTGCCTTTCAAGGCCGCGTTTTGGGAGAAGGGGAATACCTGTTACAATACATTTGATGTGTCTGAGAACGTTCTTAAAAGGAGAGGCCTGACCGAGGGTCTGGCTGGTGCTGAATCACTTGCAATTTTTCTGCGGGGTCTTTTCTGCAAACAGTGAGGCAAAAATAAAATGAAGGACATAAGCATGCGTCTGTTTTATGTGGTGAGGTTGAGCATTGAAAAACAAATCAGGTTCCTCAATATGAAACTAAAAGGAAGTAAAAATGCACGTTAAGGAAAAAAGAAACCCACAATGATTTCCGTGAGAGAGAGACCTTTTGTTGAGAACTGGAGACATCTTTGCAGATCCCCGCCCACCATGGGTAGCCACTCTGCATTCTGTTTTGCATCACAAATGGACGGGAAGAACTTCCTGCTTTGAGAAGGGCCAGGGAATTAAGAGTTGAGATATCCTGGGGTTCTATCACCGCAGAAATCATGAACTTGCCCCAATGAATCATCTCCCTTTTCTTCTGGAGCCTAACAATTGCCTAGCAAGTTCATGGGGACGGACCAGTTCAGGTCATCGCAAGGTGTGACAATGACCACTGGGTTTGGCCAGATTATGAAGGACCTGGATTGGTTAGAGCTTGGCATAAAGAGGGGATTGCCCATACTCAGTCAACAGAAGAGAATCTTCTCCACCATGGACTTTGTTCTCTTGCAGAACATCTCCACCTCTATGATTGATTCCTAACCTCCATCTGAAGCAAAGTCTGCATATCACCAGTAGCTTAGTCTTAATTTTCTGTTGTTCTGCAAATTATTACTTAGGGTTATATTAGTCACCTTTTCATTAATGCTTTTAAGCATTTCCCTGATTTGTACAGACTTGTCATTTAGGGGTGGGGACCGTTTGATGGCGCATTTCTACCGAAGAGAACATACAACTGGTACATGTTAACTCAAGAAGTTTGTACTGGAGCTTGCAGGCTTCCAGCTTTATCATGCCAAAAGCCTGTAACCCATCTCTACTAACACCTTCCATCAACAGCTTTGTGACGATACCTCTGGGGTCCCGCAAACCTACCTTTGCATTTCAGGCTGCTGGACTACGTAACACATCATTGCATTCAAATGGTGCTCAGCAACACATCATACAGGAATGCACACCCTCACTTTGCTTATTGGAAGGACTCCTGATGTAATTTCTCACAATTTCACACAGTAGGAAGGTAAGGAAGATGTCTTCAGATGCTGTAGGAGAAGGGGCTATAGCACACCGAATCCAGCAAACTACCCCATCCAGGTGGAAATCTGCTGTCCATGCCCTGCTGTGCTACCTTTCTACTAGCAATGCCCCCCTCCCCATTTTTTTGTTAATGTTTCAAGAATGCTGCAATGGTGGTAATTTCAACCTGGAGTGGTCCCATCACTTCAGGACACTGTCTCTGCTTCTTATTGCAAAGGCAATCTTGGTGGCCTGTATGAACTGCCCCCAGGAGGGATTAGGGAGAGAAACCATCTGGAACATCTATCTTTGGCAGGTAACGTGCAGATCGCTACTTCCTCCACATGCTGGAATTGCAATTTCAGAATTTTCAACCACCCTCCAGAACAGCAGCAGGACAAATGGTGACATGTCCAGGGAAGGAGAGATGGCTGATGTGAAAAAGGAATGGCAATTAAGCAGGGTTTTGAAACTGCAGTGAATAGATGAGGTGTTCCCTTTTTTCTTTCTTTTTTTTTTTTAAAAAAAAGCAAAATACAAGGGAGACAGATAAGCACATTATCAAAAGGTTAGACGCACGGAAAGAAAGCACAGGAGCTAAGCAGCGAATGGCAGCTTATTAAAAAGAAGAAAATCACCTTATTCATTCAGAGAAACTGTGATTACTGGAGGTTTGAGAGAGGACGAAGATAGTAGATATTCCCGAGGAAGGAAGACGCCGGGTTACCTGGTTCGCAATAACACAAAAGAAGAGTGGGAAATTGGAGACTCAGAGAGAGAATCAGGCATGTAGAGAAAGCAGGACAGGGGGAAAAAAAATTACAAATTAGTTTTCTAATCCGGCATATTTTCATGCAGGAAAAGTACTGATAATAAAAGTTGAGAACAGGGGGGCATGTTAGAAAGAAGCCGTGAGGTTACAAACGGGAGCTAGGTAGTTTCGATAGGAAGGCTGTCCGTAACTATTGAATCACAATGGTGATTCTTCAAAAGGAGAAATAATAAGTACTTTTATTTCTGCACCGTGTTCAATCTCTTGCCGTATTCAAACTCAAGAATCTACTCTGGGCAAAATTTGAGTTTTGTAGTGTCTGTCAATGGGGAGCCAGACATTGGAGGGAGCTTCTTCAGGGGCACCTCATGACTGTGAAAGGGTGCTCCTGCCCAGGAAGGCTCTACTTAAATCTCAGGAGACCTGTCCTCCTGCAATGTGTCGAAGACTCTCTCATGGGCACCCAAGAGGGGGGTCATCATCACGTTCAGGCTGAAGCAGGTCCACGAAGGAAGGGTCAGGCAAGGACGCCTCCCTTTCTCCTTCACCAGAACGTCTTCCCAGCCCAACCTAGGATGGTTCTTTGAGGAGTGGGAAACTTCTCTCGTTGTCCTAGTTGCAATTTTAGAACATGCTGTTTCAGTCCCCCCCACCCTCCTTTGGCCTTTTTTCAGACTGAAAATTTGAGGAAATGAGCATTGCCTCCAGGAAGAGGAGAGAGAACCGTATCATAAACGTTCCTTCCAGAACCTTAATCTTGTTTTTTTTAAAGCAAAGAATTGCTTGTGTTTTTACCTTGCCCCCCGTTCCCTGTTTTTTGATTTTTACTACTTTTGTCTGTCTGTCTGTCTATACATACAGGTAGTCCCTGGATTAAGAACGCCCAGTTTACAGATGACCCATAGTTATGAACGGAGCCTCTTGTAGCAAAATTCGAGTTAAGTACACAATTCAAGTTAAATACACAATGGTAAGAGTTCATTACACAATACTTATACCAGTATTTCTCAACCTTGGCCACTTGAAGATGTGTGGACTTCAACTCCCAGAATTCCCCAGCCAGCCATGCTGGCTGGGGAATTCTGGGAGTTGAAGTCCACACATCTTCAAGTGGCCAAGGTTGAGAAACACTGACTTATACAGTATTATACAATAATACTGTTCTGGCTTACATACAAGTTCGACTTAAGGACAGATCTTGGGAACGGAACTCGTTCTTAAACTGGGGACTTCCTGTATCTCCATCCATCCACCCATCCTTGCATTCTGAGCTGCCCAGAGTTTGGTTTAAGATGGGCGGCCATATAAAGGTTTTAAATAAATGAAATAAATCAACCTGTACCCTTCCCACGTTTTGTCTCATTTGGCATATTTACAGGACCCTCTTTCGAGATAGGATCTCGAGAACTGCTCTCTTGACCTGCCTCGTACGTTCTGCTATACTGTGGCTTGCTTAACAAATCATCACTGGTGTGGTTCATGCAAAATATGGAGCCCGCTCCAAACAAACTATGTTCTGGTTGACCACCCAACGGGAAGCCAGCACAGGCTTCAGAACTGCATCTTTCTGAATGCATCTCATCTTCTGGGCCGATTTCAAATGAACTTTTTCAAGGCAAGGCGGATCAGGTGGTGAGACAGGAGACGCTGCCTTTTCCAAATCCGAGGGTCGCAACAACACGCTTGGTTCTAAACTGCTGTTGTGTATTCAAGGCGTGACACAGCTCAGCAATTCTCCCAAGAACCCTGTGAGGTGGGCTGATTATGTTCCTGCTCAGAAGCTGGGAAGAGTGTGCCATGCTTAATACCGCCTGCATAGGGAAATCTGGATCGATTTCTCATCGATCAGACAGTGCACAAAAGCTTCTTAGTGCCTCATTAAAATCTCTCAAGAGTCCAAATTCTCTGTAATGCGGGGATTTTATACTCTAGCAAAAACTACTCTTCCAAGATATTCTTTGTGTAAAGTTTACTGGGAAACTACATTACAAAGTTCAAGCCAACACAACGTGCAGATCTCCATTTTTTACAACTCCCTGTAATAAACCGATCCCCTCCCCAACAAGATCCCCTTAACACTTTAAACCCCTGTTTACACCCCCAACTGCAATACCTTAAAAGACAAAAAAAAGAAAAAAAAGACTTGCATTCACACTACGGCGTCGACTAAAACCTCTGTGCCAGTCCAAAAACCAGCATCGTATGGAGGGCTGATACAAAAATTCTGATCTTACCCCAGTTAAGATTTCAGCCTCCAGCCTTCACATTCTTCCCTCTCCTCAACCAATCACACCAGAATGTCCTCCTGTTCTCCCTTCTCAGGTATGACCATAGTTGGCCATCATGCCTACGCTGGCTCAGACCAAGGTCAGTGGTAACCAGGCTTCCTTCTTTCCCAACTGTTTCCAAAACAAACTCCAGATGGGGCTGGAGAAGGAAACAAATGAACTCACTGGCCACAACTGCACTCCTAAGTTTCAGAATGGATGCTTTCAGCAACCATTCTTGCTGGCTCCTGGTTTTCAGGACCCAAAATCTGGGGGAAAAAATGGCTTGAAAGGACAGATTGATCAGCAGCCTGCACCACTGGAGGAGGACTGCGAAGGACTAGCTGAATCAAAGGTACGGACAGCCAATTGTTGCCACACACGTGCGCACAAACGCCGCACGCCCTGCTCAGTCACATCACAGAGTGGGAAGCCAGCCTGGCGGAGGTCTTTTCATTTAGATTCAAGTTTCAAAGCACATTGCAAAGCATCGGCTGGCAAGAAGGAGAAAGATCAACTTGGCTTCCTAACGATACCACCTTTAAAAGTTGAACCCGCGTCTTTTCTGGATCTGCTCTCCCGCGCAGAAAAGAGGAAAAGGGGGGCATTCAGACTTAACTGGACTCTGGAGGCCATCTGGTTGATGGCCTTCTAGACTGAACTTTTTTTTTTTCAAATGACACAACGGAGAAACGTCTATCCTGAACTTGATTTCCAGCTGAATTCCCTAGGAGGCAGAGTCTGAACGGGAGGTCTGGCAGAACCTTGTTGTGGAAAAACCCTTTTTGGGCTCCGTCTTAACTCAGTCCAGTCCTGACCTAGATGGATTCTGCCATTACTTGCCTGGCCCAGTCGATGGCTAATCTACGTTCAGACAGAAAGGCGGGGAGGTAGTTTTTTCTGATGGGGTCCTCTGCTGACCATTAAACAGTAGCTACCCGGCGTTGCTTGCCAGCTGTCGCTGAGATGAACCAGACGGGAGTTATTCGAACGTTCAGGAGGGAGCAAAAAAAGAAAACAAGAAAAAAAGAAAAGAAAACCACAAGAACTGTGGGGACACCTGTCCGTTGTTTCACTTCAAGCACGGTTTAGAAAAGCGGTATCCATTCTTCAATTTCAGAGTCTTTCTCTTTGACTCTTACCTCGTGAGTTTTCCCTTTCATGTGTCTAAAGACGAGGGCAATGACCTCGGGGAGGAGAGAGATGAAGATCAGGCAGAAGATCGCCAACCAGGCGGAGGCAAAGGACAGCAGCTGGGCAAAAACGTGGTGCATTCTTTGATGCTTTAAGAAAGGCCTGGGAGGGGCAAGGCCAAAGTGGGGGGGGGGGGTAAGAAACAAAAACAGAGACACGTGCATCAGTTCCGCACTTGCACCAAACAGGTTTGCATCAACTTCTGTTGTCCCGACAGTTACGAGTCCATCATGCGAGGAAGGTGGAAATGGAGCCTTAGTTCAAGATTTCAGGCCCTTCTGCTCTTTCCTGGGTTAACTCATCCCATTCTGTAATGGTATGTGGGAAAGACCTTGGGAGACCGGGCCAAGAGACGCTGCCAAGGGAACAGTCAGATAAGAGACAGCATAGCCCTCAGCTGCATAGTGGGTGGGGCAAGAGGCTAAGAAGGGACCCTCCCTAGTTTCTTGGGCTGTAAAGGAGACCGGGGGACAACTGTGTTTTCAGACTTGCAAGATTCTGTTAATGTAACTTTGCAATAAAGTAGAATTAGCTCATCTGGTCGAGTTTCCTGTATGGTGGGCCCCTCAAGGCTAACACATTCCTCCATCCCGCCCACTAAGACAGTCATATCTGAAGCTGTTCTAACTTGGAGGGTGTTTTTGAGAGAGGAAAGAACCACCTCCACCTCTGGCCTTTTCTCTTAAGAACCAAAGGTAGCTTATGCTCATTAAAATAGGGGCACTCATCTGTTTCCAACTGACTTTGGCTTAAAGGTTAGGACTCTGCAGAGGAGTTTGAGGAAGGGCGCACCTTGGGCTGATTAATTCTTAGCATGCTTACCAAATGATGCCGCCCCAGAAGAATGAGAAAAACACATAGAAAATTAAGGATCCCCAGATGACGAAGTGGTTCATCCACGTCCAGAACCGAGTGTCTAACGCCAACTATTAAAACAAAAATCAAGATCAACATTCCAACATTGTCTTCACATTGCACTTATTTTTATTTCTTCTAGCCACCGCCACCTTCAAGATGGAGGGCTGCCTTGTCGTCTTGTTGACCTTGAGGACTTGCATCACAAATGACATGGCAAGAATTTGACCTTGCCAAGATCTGGAACACTCGACCCAGATCGAGCCCCAGCCTGTAAAATGCAACGGATTAAATTAAAAAAAAAAAGAAGAAGAGGAGTTCTAACCTTTAGTGTGACTGTGAAGACCAAGACAGTATAAATCATGGTTCCAAAACTCCAGTTTCCTGCCATCTGAAAAACAGACTCTTGTTCAGACATTTGTCTGGCCAAAGTTTTGGAAAAAAGATGGAGCGCAATCAGGAACTACCTTTATTTTATAGGAGCAAAAGAGGACAACAACACTTATTCTTTCCCCAAGATCAATACACCTTCTATAGAAGCAGCCTTGGATTCATCAGTACGCAAAATAAGCAGCTTTTTAGGGCACTGAGAGGTGGGGCCCCACAGAGTTCTTCCCCCTAGCTATCATGCCCTTCTTTTGCCTTATCATCTTTGGGAGGGTGATTAAAAATAGTTTTCAATAAACGTTTATATTTGCACTTTCCCTCTTATAACAGTTTAATTAAAAATGCGTCAAAAAGCGTTGAAAATTGGCATTTTGTTCCTACTGCCCTAGTTATAAGCAAATGGTCTGCTTAGGTTGCTTCCTGCTATTTAGGGTTAGATAAATACCATTTTTTAAAAGTTTATTTTCGATATAGTTGTGGGGTCTGGCCTGGAAGAAAACAGATTTTTTAAATCTCTTCTTTCACCTTCAGCACGTATTGAGTCTTAATGTCTTCTCAGTTAAGCAACGGAAGGGAAGAGGCGTCATTGTTGCGCTGTGTTTGGGGCATCCGTTGGCCTTAATCCAGGCCTGTGCAGCCGAGCGACAAAACTTGCCATTAAGAAATATTGCCAGCTGCTATAGTGTAGACAACAGTACTCTTCAAAGTAAGATGCAGCCACAAGGATCACCTGCTAAGAAACCTGGATGGAAGAAAGTACGCTGACCCTTCCTTTACAGGAGCATCAAAGCCACAGAGGTAATATTCTGGCCTGCGCGTCAATGAGACCGACATAAAAGAAGATCTGCACTGGTCAGTTTCACAATGGTGACCAGCTCGCTTTGCTGAACTGCAGCATTCATCAAAGCAGAATTTGCACTACATGCTTGCCGTAAAACAAGCCAACTATGTTATGGCTTGGTCTGTGTCACTTCCCGATAATGGGCAAATTCTCCAAGCATCTGCTTTAGTCCTAAACAAGCCCAGATGAAGAAGCATTTACATGGGGATTGCTCTGCTCCCTTTACTCTTTTGCTCTCTTTTCTTTCAACTCGTGCCAAAGGGAAAAGGTTCTTGTGCATTACAAGAAGGAAGGAAGGCTACTTATTGCATACAAGACAGAAAACGGCATAAAAATCTTTTTTTTAAAACTGTGCATTGTAAAAAATATGTCAAGCCAGCCTAAAACCCACATGGGATCAAGGAAGAGAGTGGTATAGTGATTAACACTCATGTAACCACGTTGCAGAGTGGATCTCTTTTTTGGAACAGCCCCAATTTCTCACTTGGAAAATCAGGAGTGCAGAAAGTTCACAAAAAGGGTGGTAGGTGCCGAAGAAGCTTTCACCCCTAAGCAGGAAGAATCATCTTAAGAAATAAAATTCTGTAGCAAGGAAGCAGCACGGTCGTGAGCATCTTAACACGAAAAAATGGATCTGACGGTGGAAATTGCCACCACGCACACACACAAAATTGCTGTTGCAAAGAATTAGGTCTTTCAGGAGCTGTTCTCCTCACCTTTCCGTTGTCCTCTATAGAGGCAGAGTGGAAAAGGTAGTAGGCACCGAAAAAAAAGACGCAGCCATCAAAAAGGCCCAGGAAGGTCCAGTAGATGAAAGGCTTCAACTGGAGCATAGCGTTGTCAGAAACATTCCTATCAAGAAGAACAAAAATGTGTAACCTTGGACCCAGCACATCATAAATGCAAGCCACTCCCTGACCTGGTTTGCACAGGGAGCTAAGCCAGGGATGATCGCTCAGAGGGCCGGATGCAGCCCCAAACACCCTCAGATTGTAAGGGGGAAATCTAGCAGCAAATGGCTGAGTATCAACAGCATGATTTCAGACTGTTTTGGGGATGGGAGGGAGATTAAAGGGCAGGGAAGAGATCATTTGATTTTCAGAGACCTCCTTCTCCTTCCCAAAGCAAGCAACAAAGGTTGATAAATTCAGTGTCATCTCTTTTGGGGAAACCAGAGTAATACAGGGGTATCCTATGACCTCTGGAAATTGGGGGGGGGGGCGGCTTGTGGTCCTGACCCCTTCAAACACTGCACCCTATGCTAAGCCATGTTCTGCTTTGATTTAGCTAGAAATTGCCTGGGTTCCCAGGGCATGCTATGAAATAAACCATGGTTTCCAATTCAATGGTTAGACTCACGCCCTAAGCTAATGCTACACGAAGTATGGGGTAGCTCAGCCTTGTTGGTAAGTGACCTGCCTCTGTCAGATCGTGGTGTTGACTGGACATCATACCTTCCCAAAAGGGTATGTGTGGGTGTAAAAGCAAAAATGACTGTCAGCCTTCCCAGGTAGACCAGAGAGGAAACATGAACAGATGAGGTAATTCTACTTTATTGTAAGGCTACATTAATGGAATCTTGCAAGTCTGAAAGCACAATTCTCCCCCCACATCTCCTATACAGCCCAAGAAACTAGGGAGGGTCCCTTCTGAGCCTCTTGCCTCACCCACACTGCAGCTGCGGGCTGAGCTGTCTCTTATCTGACCGTTCAGCATCTCTTCCCCCTGTCTCCCAAGGTCTTTCCAGATACCATTACAACGATAGACTTCATTTGCCCTACTGCACTGGGACTGGGGGAGAAAAAGCTAAGATATTATCATAATTGCATTTTAACTACAGTGCCCTTCAGTAAGAACTAGAGGGTGCAACAGACTGGGTCACTTTTCAATATAAGCACAATTTGGGGATATTCTAAAAGACTTCCTGCCCATTCCAAAGCAAGCTGGGTTTGAATACTCTTCCTGCCTGCAACACTGGTTTGCACCCAAAGAGACAAAGCTGCTTTATTTGAGGCTGGGGCCTGGGTTTAGGACTTACGCTGTTTAATACACACCCCAGCAGGGCTTAAAACCTAGATTGGCGCGTGAAGGGCAAAAGGAAGAAGCATGTTGTACTCACATATACAACTTGGGGAAAGTCATCAAGATATCAATAGGGACGTGCTGTTCCAGGAGACTGTAGGCCATGATCGGCAGAGAGGTGAAGCAGATGTTGAACATCGTTAGGTAAGCTGCATCGTAGAGGGGCTGGAGCGAAAAAGAGAAGGAACAGAGCAAATGGAGGGAGAAGAGACCATCATTTCCTCCCGTTCTGACATTTTCTGTGATTTAAGGTTTCGCTCTCACCCGGTTCCCAGATTGTCAAATAATTATATTCCAACAGACGTGGGGGATACCCAAAAGGAAGAGCTCTTTCATGCAGCTGAGATGATGCTTGCTAAGCGTTGGGTTCTTTCCCTAGCAAACAGTCTTCACACATGCACAAACTTACTTGTTGGGATTTTCTTGCCCAACACATCTACTCGTGGTTAAATTAACCAGGGCTGGCCCAATGAAGCTGATTTTCGGAGTCACGCAACGCTTTGAACCATAAACAAAGCCCCACCAGCTGAGTTCACAGCACAAATGCAAAAGACCAAATTTTGGGTCCCACAGACTTACGGGGAGGTAGTTTAGGCCGGTATTTCTGAACCCTTAATGCTAATTGTAAGGTGGGTTTGTCTGTTTCTGCTTTAGCTCGATGGATAAACCCAGTTCCTATAATGGGATTACCATAAACCATGTTTTACGGCTTAGGACTGTATCTGGTTTACTCAGCAGAGTATGATTAGCACAATTCATGTTTCCTGGGATGTGTGGCCATGTCCAGAGTGAGGTGTGAGAAAGCTATAGAGTTGTATCTGACCCATAAACTCTTTTTGTATCACCCACATGCAATGATGAATCAACCCAGTAATCAGCAAGGCAACATCCTGGCGCGAGACCCCACTCCAGTTGGCGCATATGTGATTTTTCGCACATCTTTAACCTTTTTGCTGAACAAGCAAGAAGAAAGCCAAGGAGAGCAGGTCTGCGCTTTCCTGCTCCGCTTGCAACATCCCGAGACCACTGAAAGAAAACCCAGTTCCTTCTCCTTCCAAAGCAGAAAAGTCTGGCTCATTAGTGCAGCTGGGCAAAACACACTGAACAAGCGGAAGAGGATCCGGTAGAAACAGTGCATATGTCTGCTCATTATTTCCCTCCAAATGGGATTTTCTGGAACAATGGTTCATTTGCAAGCCGCCGCTAATGAATCGGCTCCAAGGAGGGCAATCAGGCGGGCCGAGGGAGCCGGAGCGGCTCTTTGCTTCGAGCTGCAGCTCTGGGTGAAAAAGGCAGGAGAGCCGAAGCCTTTGAGGACGGCTGCAGACCACTTCCTCCGACGGAGACAGCTGCTAAACAGCCGCTCCTCTCATTCAGGGAACAATCACTCAGACCTGCCGTCGCTCGGGCTTCCCCGCACAACAGGCTCCCCCATTCACACCTGCCCTTTGCAAGAGAGTCGGTTAGAAACAGGAGTGGTTGAGGCCGGACGCTGGTGCTTTGTGACTCTTGTTCCAAAGAATCGCGTTTCCCCGAAGGGAGGAAGGGCAGGGAGGGAGGGAGTTCAAGGCAGCTGCATTTTGCTCTTGGGGAAAGAACAAAGAGGAAGGCTGAAGGGGGAGCGTCTCTGGGATTGGTAAGAGGAGAGGAACCATTAAAAAAGAGGGGGGAAAATCAAAGTCAAAGGTATTATTTATACAACGCGAGAGAACTTCTTCTCCCGGTCACCACAATGGGGAAGAGAGGCAGACGGGCAAAAAATGGACAAGGAAACAATCAAGAGTTTTGTTGCCCTAAATTACCTATATATTGGCGTCTTGTTTGCAAGTAGAGCACTTGCTGAAATTCTTGTGCTGCAGCCTTAGCCTTCTTTCTAATAAATACTCTTCATCATCATCACCATCACCATCACCATCATCATTGCCTATTCAATTTGCACGCCACCTGATTCTCGACGGCTCCGGGTGGCTCACGACAATCCAAGAAATTACAATAAAATCCATCGAAGATGGCCAGCGCAATGAAGCGAGGGGTCTCGCTGTCCCTCACCAAAGGCCTGGGTGAAGAGCCAGGTCTTCATGGCTCTTCTGAATGAAAGCAGAATGGGGGGGCATCCAGATCTCGGGTGGAACCTCAATATAATAACACTAACAGAGCTCTTGGTCTCATCTGTTGGATTGTTTCCAAACTAAAAGTCCTGTTCAGAAGGAGTGGATGAAAGTGGAAGAGGTGTCGACACAGCCCAAGGCAGCCCATTTGACCACTGGGCGGGGGACAACAAGAGGAGAAAGACCTCTGACAACAAGAGAAAGAAAGGCATGCTGACTTCTAGCAAAAGGAAGTTGAGAAGGAAGACATCCGCAAATATGAAAGGAGACTAGAGGCATTCTGAGAACCGTGGAACCGAAGACGTCAAAATGAATATCAATCCTGACCATCAAGAGGTTGCTTCTGAGCAAACGTCAAGGATAAGAACTGATGACTTGTTGCTGGTCATTGACAGAATAAATATTACACAAAAGAACGCATGACCTTGTAGGGTTGGGAACTCCCAAAGGGCTCGGCCAGCACCCCTCACAGAAAGCCAAGCACCCCAATTCTGAAACTGCAACATGAAATTGCTCCCAGGCCTGGAAATGTCTGCCTGAAGCTCTGCTGGGGGGGGTGTGTTAAAGGGTTAAAGCCCCTTTCAAACACGTCAGTAATGACACCCACCCACCTACCCCATGGCAACGTACCTGCTGTGAAAAGCCGCAGAAAAACTGATATAAAAACTGTGGGAAGATGAAGCAAAGGTTCTAAAAGAAATATGGGGGAGGGAGAGAGAGAAAAAAAGCATATTAATAAGAAAACCAGGTGACTGAAATGTTGTTTCTGCATTTTGGAACTGAGAGTCAGAAGCTACTCCGTTTAAATATTCTGTCCCAGCCTGAATTCCCCTCCATGGGATCTTTTCTTACCCCCACAGGGCTGTGTTTTCTCCAAGAAAGCGCAGCGGGGAAAATACGTGTTTGTTGGAGAAGACGTTACTTTACCCTTGAGAAAATAAACCACCTCAACCCAAGACGAAGAATAGGTTGCGAAGGGGCAAATGGTCCAGAATCACCCAGCAAGTTCATTTGTTCATATGACAATTTATACCCCACTTTATACCCCACTTCCGCCGTTGGGTTCATTGGTGCAAAACGCCCAACAAACAAAGCTTTGTACACCCTTTTCCAGAGAGAGGGGTGTACAAAATGGAAAGGCTCAAAATTGGCTCAACGTCGTTTGTTCGCACCTTTCCATTTTGTACACCCCTCTCTCTGGAAAAGGAGGCCTTCTACATCACAATAAAAACACAACCATCAGCAAGAGTAGTGCCGAAATCTTGTCGTTTGGCCTCCTCTTAGGGGGAAGCCTTTGGCTTCTGCAACCAGGTGCCCTCCAGGTGCTCGGGCAGAATTCCCAGCTAAAGTTGTTACGGAACAAGGATATTTAAATTTGTATTTTTGTATTACTACAATACCGTTCTTCTTCCTAAACTGGGAGTACCTACGCTGGCTGGGCATTACAGAACTTGGTAGTCCCCAACATATCCCCAGGGTGCAAAACTGCAGAGGGCAACTTTAAGAGAGTGACAGAAAGGCACAGCTTTGTCCTAGCAAGAGTAACACCCCTCGTCAGAGATGCTAGGAAGTTCAATCAAGGCCCTCCTGTGTGCAAAGCCATCGTTCCACCTTTATGCTAGGGACGTGGCCAAGCGGAAAGTGGCAAGGGGTTAAGGATCCAGGAAGAACAAAAGAACTCCTATGCCAGGGGGAGCCCTGTGGGCAGCAGCGTCCACGGGTACATGGGGGTGTGTGTCAAAATTGGCAAGACGGTGGATGGTCCTTAGATTGTTTCCCATTTTTAAATTCTCCCCTTTGTTTGTTATCATTTATTGGTAGGTTATTGTTTGCATTTTGCTTTTCTTTCTTGTATCTCCATGTACTTTTTAAGCTTGGAATGGAATGGAGGGGAGGGGAACATCAATGCAATGTACAAAAGGGGCGGGGCCTGCAGTGCAATGTTCCACCCACCAACTTTCCCATTCGGACCCCTTCCCCAAGGACGCTGCTGGCCGTGTCCCCCCCCCCGGGAGCTTTTTTGCTTTCCCGCTGACCTTCTGCCGAGCATCACCCAAGGCCTGGAAGCGGAGTAGCCTCCCCTGCCCACCTTCCCCCGGCACCGGAGACCGCTTAGCCAATTTCTTTACCTTATAGAAGAAATACTGTACAAGATGGGATATTCTGACATAATACAAATGCCCGTGCGCCAAGAGCAATCTTCTCAAGTGTTTAAACTTGGGGATGGCGTAATCGCTGTTCCGAGCGGCTTGGCGACCCTCTTTTCCCTTGATACCTGGCAGAGAGGGGCAACGGAGCAGGTTGACAGTGCACCTCGCACGCCTCAACATCCCAATCAGCAAGAAGTCTGCGTTAGCGCTTTCTGCCTGGCCCCTGCGCACTCCGGAGCTCACATCCACTGTCCCTTATTCTCCTCTGACCCACACATGCCCAAAGGCAGAGGACCCCAGTGTGGGTCAAAACATCCCTTACCAATGCCCACATGAGCTTCCAAAATCATGCTGACGTCATTGGCCCCGTCTCCGACAGCCAGCGTGATGGGACTGCCCTTGGAATTCTTAACCATGCGGACAATCTAAAGAGGCAAGAAGGACCGAGTGGTGGGTCACGACCGGCAGGTGGGGAATATTCCTTTCCCAATTTCAAGCCCACTTCCCCAGGACCACGCTGCCCTGAAAAATGAACTCGGGAGCAAACCGATCGTTCGGAGCCGCCTGCTTCCCAAAAGAGGCGACGCGCAGCATTCACCTTGGATAAAGGGGGTGTCAGGCACCTTTCTGCTAGCGCAGGAGGTGGCTCTGCTCCCTCAGGAAGGCGGTTGACGCACCTGAGCCTTCTGCAATGGGGCCATTCGGCAGCACAAGACTGCGGTGCAGTTCAGGCAGATCTGAAGGAAGATGTTCTTGTAATGGGTGAAGAGCGAATCTTGGGAAGGGTTCAGGATCAGAGAAAGGGTGGCCCCGTCAATGACCAACCCATATTCATAGCTTGATACCAAGCTCCTGAAACAGAGAAAGGTGACCTGTGGGTCAGAGTCCTGGACGTGACTCCTGCCGTAGGAGGAAGATCGGAAAAAGTCAGGGTAAGTGAAACTCGAGGTGTCGCAGACGTTCTGTTCTCCTGGGTATTTTAATCCCTGTAACAATTAACACGTGTAGGAAAATGCACCTGATGCTGCTGCTTGGAGGGGTTGCCCTTCTTTAGCTGAGAAGGAAGGAGATGGAAAAACAGCATTTCTTTGGGTTCCACCTGTTAAGACTCTTTGGGTTTATATACAAACACACACACTGTGAGAGTCAGGACAAGAGGGGTTAAGAATTTACTCTCATCACCAGAGCAATGAGGAACAGATAAGAGGATGAGACTGAACCCTCCCTAAAGAATGCAAGGGAGGTTGGGAGGGTGACCCTGGAATTTGCTCTCACTCTGAGAAGATTTCTGTAATGGGAGTAAGGCCATTAAACTTTGCTGGATTGAATCTGTACTGTCTCCTGGAGTTTCCTGGGCTAATCCTGACATCAATCTTCTCAGAGTGAGAGCAAATTCCAGGGTCACCCTCCCAACCTCCCTTGCATTCTTTAGGGAGGGTTCAGTCTCATCCTCTTATCTGTTCCTCGTTGCTCTGGTGATGAGAGTAAATTCTTAACCCCTCTCGTCCTGACTCTCACACACACAGTTTTACACAACACGTTCAAGGAAGGGTGGCCATCTTCTATTGTAATCACCCCTACAAAATTTACACCAGAAAGCAACTTGTTGATAAGTTGCAAGTAAGCATGCATACGTATCTATATGTATTTGTATGTGTGCATGTATGTGTGTGTGTGTACATACACGCAGGCACACACATTATCATTGCTGGATTTTTTTTCTTTTTCTCTTGCTATTGTTTTGTTTTTTTCCTTTGTTCACTTTTGAAAATCAAACAGGCCTTTCAGATTTTGAAAAACACGTCATCTTAGAAAGGCATTGACTTACTATGGCCCCCATTCCTGAAATTCTTTCCCAGCTTCATGGTCTAACCATGTTCTCCACCTTAGCTTAGTAAATATTCCAGGTTTTAGATGGACCCAAATTCAGCGGAAGAAATCATGGACGTTTGTATTAAGCAACTGCATGACTTAGGTTGCAAAGCGAACCGGTTGGGGGTGATGTCATGGAGGAATGCCCAAGTAGAATTATATTTAATATGTGAAATGAATAGAAACAATTAAATATAGGAATGGGGGTGGATTAACTGCATCCAGCTTTCTTGGCAATCCTCCTTCCCACCCCACCCAACATCCCCCACTATTTCCTTATCTGCAGATCCCTCCAAACACATTTCTTGGATTCTCAGCAAGGGAGACATCAAGGCAGAGAAACAAGAAGAACTCAAGGTATCCAGCAATGTGGTTTACTGGGGCCAAGGTAGGTCAAACTGAGATCATCTTCTTAAGTATAACCACTCTGCAACTTCTACTTTCAGCGGACTTGACTGCGGATCAGCTCTTATAATTAAGACTGGATGCGCTAGCACAGATTTCACTTCCAAATACGCCAGGCCAAAAAAGTCCATCCTCACAGATGTCTCCTCCCTCTGTCCCCCTAGATCAGTGTTTCTCAACCTTGGCCACTTTAAGATGTGTGGACTGGCTGGGCAATTCTGGGAGTTGAAGTTCACACATCTTAAAGTGGCCAAGGTTGAGAAACACTGCCCTAGATTATTGTAAGGTGCTACAGTGGCAACTGACCCACACCCAACCCTTCAGATACCGCTTAGGGTCCCACTCACTTCTTCCCTGGGGGTGCGTCGATCACCAACTTTTTGTGGTAGTCCATCAGCAGCTCATGCAGCTGGTCCATCTTCCTCTCCCCATCCTCCACGGTTTTTATTGTCAGCAGCAGCAGCTCCGTGTTGCTTTGGAAGAGGCGGCAAGCATAGCACGTGGCCTGGGCTGTCTCCAGTTTGTCTCCCGTCAGCACCCAGATCTTCATGCCTGCCCCGTGGAGGGCCTCAATGGTTTCCGCCGCAAATTCCTGGAGTCTGCAGGAGAACCGGTGGAGATGACTCAACAAACCGGTGGGTCTTCCTCAAAGCTTCCTCTTTTGCCTTTTTTAAAAAGACAAATCACTGGATTTCTTTTTAGAAAAGAAGTCCTTCCAAACATGTAGCAAGGAAGCAGTTGAGTTACGTACACCAACACTCACACACTGAGGGGAGCAAAGGCAAGAAGAATATACAGAAGAATTCTGATCTGGACAAATGCAAGATTTAAAAGTGGGTCTTCTCTGTCCACTTCTCCAGTTCATGACTCAGAAGGCTTGTTTCCAATTCTTGAGGCTTATTTGCCAAGTCAGTCTTCTCTAACCTGATGTTCTGGACTACAATTCCCATCCTTTGTAGCTAGCATAGGTACAAAACCTATTAGAGATTTCTATCAGAGCACCCTTGACTGGTATGACCAGTTGTTATTACAGCATGAGGTACGTTAAATCATTCAAGTGGCAAACAAACCCTTAATTCTGGATTACATTTTTGGGTACCAAATTTAGTTTAAAAAGCTAAAAAAACACATCAATTCGATTTTGCCCTCCCCCCCAAAACCCTCTGCTCCTCTTAAAAGGGAAAAAAGGTGGGAAGGAGTGTTTAATTGGGTGGTCCCCACATTTTCTGAATGCAGAAAGTTTGGGAAACAGTGGTCTGCAAAGCATGCCCTTACCCATTGGGCTAAAACTGTAAGTTAAATGTTTCCCACTTGGGTGGAGGAATTTGAGCCGTCTGATTAGTTGCTGATTAAAATGTGTTGGGACTTCAACTGCCTTTGAAGGCAGGATGGGTTATCTCAACTAGCCAGTGGCTTACTTGTCTTCCACGGCGGTGGAACCAATCAGATGCATGTCCTTCTCAATCTCATCAAAGACCTTGGCCATCCTGGCTTCTCGGTTCTGTAGAGCCATGGTGGCTTCCTTAATCTGGACCTCCAGCGTCCTGTAGACTGCAGGAGATACTTCTTTGTAGGCAACGCAAAGAGTCCGATACCCGTCCTGAGAGACAACAAGCAGACAGATGTGGTCCCTAAAGCCAGGCCTTCATGACTAAGTCGTTCCAGAAGAAGAGGCAACCTGAACCATTCTGAAATATAATCCATCATCTCTCTAAAATGGGCCAGGCTGGGTGGGGTGGATGACAAATGCAGCAATGACATTGCACTATGGATGACTTCTTGAGAACATCATCCATGTTCTGTAAAACTGCCTCCTGCACAGGACAGGGATCCTTCAGCAAACTCTTCATTCCAGTATGGGCATCTCTGTGTAATTTTCTCAGAAGTGATTTCCCACTGGCTTCTGGGATTCCCCCCCCCCCCATGTTTTAAAAACTGCCTAGTCTAGTCCATAGGCGTGGGGTTCTCTCTTGGTTTCCCATCCACGTATTAGCTAGTTCCAATCCCATTTCCCATAAATCCTTGTGGATAAGCCCATCCACAGATAAGCAGACCCTCGAATTTTTAACCAAAATACCACGAAAAATGCACCACCTGCAGACGAACTGACCTGCTTCTTCATGGTGTTTTGGTTAAAAATTCGAGGGTCTGCTTATCCACGGATGGGCTTATCCACGAGCATAAAGGGAAATGCAAGTACTTTTAAAAAGTATTACCGTATATACTTGCGGATAAGCCCATTCATGGATAAGTTGAACCCGATTTTTGGGGTGCGTTTTGGCACCTAAAATTTTCAGCTTATCCCTGAGTAGCTTTTCGAATCAGCCAAAGCTGGTTGGGGGTTGCCACTTGCTATGATAACATGATGATGCAGGGAACGCCCCGTATTGACCTTGCCCCAGGGGCAAAGCTAATTTCGGTAGACCTTTGCTTTCCTCAATTCTAAAATACATCCACCTGAAGAGGGAGGGAGGGAGGGAGGGAGGGAGGGAGGGAGGGGAAGAAAGCCACCAATCTCTTTCCCTGTGGTTAAAGTGTAGGATGATGGAACCTTGAACATCTGCAGCCCCAGTTGGCCTGAAAGACTTACCACTGCATTCTGTTCCACGTGGACCCTGGTCTTCTGTGCTTCAGCTTCAGAGACCCTTGGGAAAATCGAAGAATCTGCTCCTTTGCAAAACAGGTATATTCTTCCTAAAAGATGGGGAAACAGAACATTTCGATGTTAGTTAACGTGCAGGGGATAGGTCCACACCAGTGTGCGCCTTTGGGATAGCAGGTCTGAGGAGCGAAGCTTCCAAGAAGATACGCAGGGTAGAAGCCAACTGCAGTTATCTAAGCAATGAGGGCATTGGGCATTAATGCGCGCTTGTCAGGGCTGGGGATGTTCCATGTGGCTTAGTGTGGAACACACTGAGAAAGCAAATTGTGTTCCTTCGCTGTGGCTCACAGGGCCATCAAAAAGGCCTCCTATGCACCCTTGCTCACACACTTCTGAACATTTCTCCTGGGGATATTATATTGCTAGTTCACGCCCTTCTTCCCATCAGTGAAGCGTCTCAGAGGTATCAGCTTACCATCTGGCATCTTCACGAAAACGCTCATCCGGCGGCGGACGCAGTCAAAATCAAGGACGTTCAGCAGCTCGTACCTTTTTTTTTCCCAAGCAGGAAGGGAGAGAAAGCGTGTTTAGTGATGGGGGAAACTGGCAGGAATTTTAGCCCCACTGGGCTCAAGCAAGGAAAGCGCTAATAACAACGGCCCGTGGTCGCTCTGCAGTGAGATGGGCAGTGACAACTTTGAAATATAAACCAATAAAATGAGTGGGGATCTGGAGGAAAACCTCCACGGGCTCCTGACCGTCGAACCGATGAAAATATTCACATCCTAAGAATTTTGGGAGCTGCCGACCAATTTAGCAAGTATAAGTTGTAAATATAAAATATAAATGCAAGCATAAATATTTAAAATAAAATCAATGTAAGGAATAATTTAAAATGTAAATTAAAAAACATAAACACAGTAATTTAAAATATAACTGATAAATATAAAAGCTAAATATCATTAGAATAATTTAAGATATAAATATAAAGGCACATGCAGATACAAGCATAAATAGGGCATGACCATATTCTGTAAGACTATTTGCAGAATATAATTGCAGGAACATCTCCATTTCAGAGAAACTGTATTAAAAAGCTATGATAAACGTCTTGGGCATTTTTCTTTTCCAGACACTGACTACTCTGGCTTTTTAAAAAAAATTAAGTGTCCCAAATATCACAAGATTGCTAACTCCTGTGGGATTCCATGGATCTCACCTCTAAGATATGATGCCATTGTGAGTGAAAAGATGAAAATTTTGCCTAAAATCTTGAAGACATTGATGCCTTGATGACGGTCATCATCATCATGATCGTCATCACCAATTTTTATTTACTGAACTGGGGGCCTATTTCAGAGCTGTGTGACGGACCATTCTGTTGCCAAATCTTGCCTAAAATAGACTGTTCAGTTCTCCGTCATGGAAACCCAGGTGGGCCTCGCAGGTCCACAGTTCAACACATCCCTCTCGCTCCTCAGAAGCAGAAATGAAAATGCGCTGAGAAGACTGGCACCAGGCTCAGAAAATGCTGCCAGATAAAATGGGGTGAGGAGAAAAATAAAAATAAACCAGCCAGTTCATTTCTGGATCCTTTTCAGAAACACTGCCTTGTAGTCATGCTTCTGGGAACAGGATCGGGAAGCCCCCGAGGCTAAGCCGCAAACACACCTACCTTTCAATTTGCTGTTTTGGGTTCTGTACCTTCATGAAGTTATTTTCTTGTCCTAGAAAAGTGAAACCATACCTGTCAATGAACAAAAAGGACAGAATGGCGTTGAAAAAAAAAAAATCCAGCGCACGCACCAGGCACACCCTTTAGATTAAAAAAAAGACAGACTCAATAAAACAAAGTAAAATAAAGGTTACACAAGAGGAAGGTGGACTGAGGATGTGATTTAGGCAGGATCGTTAAGGGGCTAAAGTGCATTGACAGGCACCGAGTCCAGGGTGCTTGCAAAACTTTCAGTCTTTTTCCTTGCGCTGGATCGGTTCAAGTTCTTATGCCCAAAAGTGCATCTGCGCTATCATATTCGGAAGCCAGAAGAGGAGACTTCCGCTTCTCCCTGCCCATGCCCAGGAGGAACAGATTCAAAGGGATGCACCATTTTAACCTTTCGCGCTGAAAGCTTGGTCAGATCCTTTGGAGTGCCAGACTAGAGTTACGCTTTTCTTCCGGGCCGTGGGGTACAGAAACCACCCTGCCAGGTGTTAGTGGGGGTTCAGAATTCATCTGAATGAGTTTCCTATCAATATTGAGGTTTACAGATAACGTACTTGAATCAAACCAAACCAACCTTTATTGCAGTCGCAGATCACCATTTATAAAGTACTGAATAACTCTTGTTTGGAGGATCAGGTCAAGCTATTAGAAACCTCAGTTACTGAGCCCCAGGATAGCAGGTCCTGATTCTTTGCAAATGTTCTCTCTGCTCTTTAACCAGTTTGGAAATGCTGGTTTATTGCCGAGTTAGCTGGGCCTTTTCCAGCGCTTAATAATCCGAGATGGCTTCCGCGTTGGAAGGACCAAAAAAAAAAAAAAAAAAATGGAAGTATTTCAAAACCTCACTAATGAAGAGCAGATGGTTGTTTTGGTCTTAGGTTTATTCAGGAAACAGGCAGCTAGTCCTTCCATTTTGCCTTCTAGGAAAAAGAAGGTCAAAACTCAGAGACCCTGCCTTAAGGAATCCACTCGTTTCTAAGACTCTGCATCCTAATTCCTTATTTCTTGACATTAAATCTGATCAATGAAGCTCTTGGGTGAATTCTCCTTCCCTGACCATGTTCTGCTGATAGGGACTTGGCATGTTGGCACCAAGAAGTGACTGGTGAGGTTCTTTCCACCCTGATCCCTAATCCGGTCCAAGTCAAAATGCTTGAAATCAGCAGTACTGTCATAGCCCAAAGCAGCTTCTGGCCCTAGGAGGGTTTCAAGCATGAGATGAGGACACTGACCACCTCAGATTTAAACAACAAGCTCCTTTTGACATGCGACATCCCAAAATGCTTGCACTGCCTCCCTACATTTACTCCTACACAGTTCTGCTCAGGTGATCCTCCTTCCTGGAACACCTTTATCCTGTGTTTTTTGCAGCACCCAGGATGGCTTAGGTAAATGAAAGCAAAAACACACACTGAACTCAGTTAACAGCAAATATTTAAATGGGGGCTACACGTCAAGTAAAATCAATCTAGAAACAAGAATGCTAGCTATGAAAGCATCATTAGCCTGGCAGCTTAAACATCTACAAGGGGAATAAAAGCCAACTACTCATTCTGATCCAGGCTGGCATTACCCAGTCGAGGCAAACTTGGTTCCTTGCAAAATAAAGAGATTTGGGAGTAGGCTGGGGACACGGGAGCAGAAGTCCTGATGAGTCTGTCATGCAATATACATATAGAAGGCAGCAGAACTTCCAGGATTTAAATGCACGAAGGCTACAGCGGGAGCAACTTTGGGAATCTGTAGCAGAGTGTGCGCCAAAAGTCTTAGACAAACTCCACCTCCATATTCTGGAGAGTGTTGGCCAGGAACTTCCTTTTGCTTGCACGTTCGAATGCAAACTCAACCCCCAATGTTCCATCCAGATCTAAGGGCAAACTGGAAGACTGGGGGAAAAAAAAAAAATTCTAGAAGTCTGCAACTTAAAAAAAAAGCAGACTGAATGAAATCAACACCACGCTACCTCTTAAAGGAAAGTGCAAATGGAAAAGCACTGAATTAAAGGAATTGCACGTGAAGAAAATGAATGCGTGCTTCTATTTGGGAAAAAAATGCACGTAATGTAAAGTACCCATTTTCGTGCCAGCTTTTGGAAAAGAACGTTCACAAATGGGTGCTGAAAGGAGCTGGGGAAGAACTGGGTGCTGGGAAAAAGCAGAAATGGAGCAAAATGAAAACAGGAAAATTTTCCCTCTTGTGATGTTTGGTGCTGTCCTCTCTGGTGCAATGTTTCAATCATGAAGGCCTTCTACAGAAGCCCAACAATTTTTATTTCTTTGGTAGCGATCTTCACCACTGGGACTCTGAATCTTTGTCCCTCCTTTGGACACCTTTAGGGTCTCTGGATTATTACTATTTTTCTCCCTGTTTTCATCATCTAAGCCAGTGTTTCTCAACCTTGGCCACTTTAAGATGTGTGGACTTCAGCTCCCAGAATTCCCCAGCCAGCTGGGGAATTCTGGGAGTTGAAGTCCACACATCTTAAAGTGGCCAAGGTTGAGAAACACTGATCTTAAACTGATGCTCTGGGGGAAAACAAAATGTTCATGAAACCTCAGGACCAACATAGAATGACCCAGGATGTATTTCAGACAAAGTTGGGCAAGGCCAAGGTGAATTCCCATTGCTTGTTACTTCACCGGTGTCATGTTTCTATATGTTTCTATAGCGTTGGCCAGATTTTCCTTCTTATTCTTTATTTTTAACTTCTTCATTTAACTTGTTTTTTTTTAATTCAGATTGTGTTTTACTTTATCTGTTGTACTTTGAACCCTCCAGAGTTTTTCTGGAGTTGGGCAGTGTCCAGATCGAATAAAATTATGATGATGGTTGGTGTCACAGTCAGCCAGATGTTTAGACTGGATTTGGCATTTTGATCCACCTATGAGTCCTTCCCAAGGACCTGGGGTAGGCAGATGTCGTTGTTTATTATTGTTTATCATTTATTTATTAATTATTAATTATTTCTTATTATTCAACAAGTAAGATGGCGCTACTCGGTCTTGTGGATGGTAGCAAGTGCTCAGCTATGCCAACTTTTTCCACCAGCCACTCATAAAGAGAGCTGGTACGGGTCAATCAATAACTCTCAATATCATCTATGGTTAGATTCTATGGGGTAGCTTTCTCATATTCTCTCCAAAATCCTCAGCATCCAAAGAGGGAATTGTCCATTTGGGCATGAGAACTTCATCAGCCATGTGCACGACCCTGAGTGCAACTGGGGGAGGGAAAAAAACAATACAGTGGGTAACAGGATAAATGTGCTTACCTCTGAGCACCCTTTAGCAATGCCTCTTCATCCGGGGAAGCTGCAGCATAGCTGCACGGGCCTCCTGGTTTCCCTGCATCGGTTTCATCTTTTGGCTGGACCTGAACGGTGTGGCAGAGACACAAAGCACGGAGGAAAAGTTCTTCTTGTCTCTGTGGGGGGGGGGGGGGGGGAGGAGATGACAAAGAGAAGCAACTACATTAAACAGGGAGACATTCAGTTCTGAGTTCAAGCAGAAAATGAATGGTTCTGAGTGGCGGTGGTGCTCCAACTGTGCGGCCATCCCATTTTTCCTCCTCAAGTCAAAACTGGGGAGGTGGGACTCGATGCTCATACTCTCTACCTTTGATCTACTGAGCTGGACAGTGTGAAAACAGCATTCCTAGGGTTGCAACGTTCTGTAAAGATTAAACCAATTCAACTTAAAATTAACGAAACAGAATGTCCCTTCTCCTCACCACGGTTAACTGTTAATGCAAGCAGTTATGAATCCAAGAATGTGAGGACCTATCTTACAAGGAGTATTGACCTCCTACCCTCAGAAGAGATATTCTGCTTCCTTACTCACTAGAGGGTCTCCTGAACAAACGTCTGAATCATCTTTGGAGATCTACTGGATTTGACTACCTGACTTAGCATCCCTCCACTACGTGTCTGGGGTTGCCAAGCAGATGAAGCTACGAGTCCCACAAAAAGGCATCTAAACATCAAAAGAAGCACCAACGAGTCTTCTTTTCCCCAACCTCCTACACTGGTGAGGCGGCTGGGTGCGTTTTACCTTGCTTGCTTTTCTTGTAGGCTTTTTCCCATCGACTTCAGAAAAGTCACAGTATCGGTAGCCATCAATGCTGCATTCAATGAATTCCATTGTGTTTTCTGTTAAAGTCCCTGTTTTATCAGAGAAAACATACTCAACCTAGAAGGAAAGGAAGACCATTTCTCTGATTAGATAGGCAGAGTTTTCTGCCAGAGCATCTGTGGTTTTTTTCCCCCCCCCTCCATAGTGACATTTAAAATAAAACAAAATCAGCAGTAATGCTTGTGCATGGAAAGGAAGCAATTGAGAGACCGCAGGAATGCCAACTTCTGTCCCCTTCCTGTCTTCCCTTCCTGCAGTTGGGGCTTCCTGGGCTGGAGATACACATTCAACTTCAATTTCCATTGCCAAAAGGACCGTACAAGACTTCTAACCAGGAAATGAGTGGCTTATGTTTCTTCTGACTCAGCATCTTCAGAAGACAACAGAGGACTCATCAACCACCAGGACCATCTTGGAGAATGGAGCCAAGGATGGAGAATGACGACACTAATGGTGATTGGCTGAAGTAACCCAAGTGACCAGTTCTATTCCTGCAGATTTCATTCCTTCCATCTCTACGTTGGTAGAAGAGGGCCAGGAAATCTCTCTGAGGTTGGAAAGAGTGAGAATTTATCCCCTGATTCGCCTGTGGTTCTGCAATAATTTAATAATAATTGATCCTCAATTTAATTTCTGCTGTACCTATTTTATACAACAGCATTCTTATGTTCTTGGTTAGCTTGAGGCTTTTAATGCATTTTAGACTCATAATCAAAATGATCCTTTCCCCAATCTCCATCTTTCAGTAATTATTAGAAATAGTATGCTTGTCCACATGTTAGAGAGTAGATATAGCTATCAAGCTTTTCACTCTGCTGTAATGTATTTGCCTACGAGCATGTGTATTTAAAATAAAGTATGATTTTTTTTTAAAGGAAAGAGTGAGAATTTATGATAACAGATAGTCTTACATGGATTAGAGTAATGAAATCAACAGTATAAGGTATAGAAGGAAAAACAAATATCCAGCGTAGTTCACATTTGTCAAAGAAATAACTATTTCTGTGGAGTGGTCCTTGGCTTGTTCAACCCCCCCCATTATACCTTCTCTCTCTCTCTCTCTCTCTCTCTCTATATATATATATATATACATACACACACACACACACACACACATATAGAGTGTGTATGTGTGAATGCATGCATGCTTGTATACAGTAAACAATGAACGGAACACAACTGGCCAGGTTGACTGTGCATGGATGTGTACACAGCTTGGCTTCTAAGTCTGACATTTCTCTACACTAGAACAAGCGTGGAAATCTTGCTTAATGAAGAATTAATAAGCAGTATCAACCATGCAAAAGTCCAAAGGAAGAATCTTAGCACATATTTAAAGACTTTTTAAAGGACAAAAAATCCTGTGTCAAAAGAAACATGAGACACTGCAATTCTCAGCTTTTACTCCAGACAGATGCTAACAGCTCCTGTGTCAACAATAAGCAAAATTTGCTTGTGGGAGGGAGGGAAGGAGGGAAGGAAGCAAGGAAGGAAGCAAGGAATCCCATTTCAACAACTGACACAAGATGGAATTTACTTATTTTGTCATTTGCTATTTAGCATACATAAACAATAAAATCAAATACAGGACTTCTTTTGTAGAGCTTCCTTGCTGAGTCGCCCATGGGAGATTTTTCACTTCCCAGAGAGGACCCAGCTAAGAGGCTTCTCAAGGATCTGAGACGCAGGGACTCTGTCCTTTGGAATGGTGCCAGCTACTCCTTTAGACATTTAGGATACAAGTACTGGGCAAACATCTTGGAACCCTTGACATTCAAAGGGTTTGGGATGCAGAATTGCAGTCTTAGCATGATTCAGATGCAAATTAAGATGTGCTTTACTTTTTTTTTTGTACATATTGTGTTTTGAGACATTACAAATCCTAGAGAGGGGCGATTGTTTTTAAACTGGAACTGAAGCCAGAGACTAAACCAAAGAGCTTCAACTCACAAGCAACCCTATTAAGCTCCAAAGACAGCTTCTTTGGAGAAGAAGCTATGGTAGAAGACTTCAACCAGATGGGACATATACCATCTACAAGAGTAGCATTCACCCTTCTCAGATTTAAGACCCATGATTAGTTTCAGCTGGTAACAGGAAAACTTCCATTATTTTTTGGTAATTACAGATATCTTCTTCTGTCTCTTTTTCTGGAGAGGACAGATGCAAGGGGAGTAGAAGACAACCCAACATTTATCTGTTGGGTAGTGGAAGGCATGAGGAGACATTACTGACCTGCCCAAGTTCTTCATTGAGGTCAGAGGTGTTTACCAATGCCCCTTCTTGGAGATCTTCATCATACATCTCTCTGTCCCATGAAATGAAGAAGGAGCCTAGAAATTTCTGCATCTCGACAGTCACATACATGGAGACTGGGATAATGAAGTTGAACAGGACCATGAAGGACAGGAAATCGGTGAACATTTTTAGCAGCTGAAAAGAACACACACACACAGAGAAAGATACACCAAGTCACCCATACATGGAATAAATCTGATTGCATACAACCATCAACCAATGAAAGCCAACCAATCTACCTTGAACGTTTCTCTGTCCTTTTGGGTTTTGGTGTTGTACCAGGGTTCATCATTATATGGGACATTCTGCCAGAGGTATTTCAAAGTAGTGCACACTATAGCCTTGCTCAAGAGAATGCATAAGTAGACAATCAGGAACATATTGATTGACCTGGAAAGTCACAAGATCCAAGAGTTAGGGCTATACTTTGGGTTTCACAAAGAACACACACAAATGAATGAGAGAACCTGCTCTTGTGATGTTAAAACACTGGCTTAACAGATGTTAAAACACTGGCTTAACAGACCTAAACCAACACCTTGCTAAAATCCAGGCCAATATGTCTATCGTATTATCTCAGAGTGCAAAGAGGGGGAGGCTGAATCCCAAAATGTGGTGCATTAACTAATCCCACACATGACCTCATTAATCAGCTGGTTATCTGAAAAGGGTTTCCAGCTCAGAACTTTGACCGTTAAGCTGAACCAGTTTGTTTCTGTAGACCAAGCATGGGGAATCTATGACTCTCCATGGGCTGAAGGATCCATCAGCCCCAGCAGGCATAACCAAACTTCAGGAATTATGGGACATGTCGTCTGAGCCTCTTTCCCATCGGCAAATATTAATCCCTCCAGAAGGTGTTGGAAGGGCGTAGAAGAGGCCAAAACATTCTGTACACAAGTCAGAATCAAAGAAACATCTCTTTTTTGCTTTGTTTTAAATGAATATTTATAAAAACAAAGAGAAGACAGATGGCCCTCCTGCTTACTTCTCAACGGCAGAGCGTTTCTGAGACTTCCCTTGGTAGTTCAAAGCCATTTTGGTTTCCATTCCTGTATATACAGCAACTCCTTCAAAATATAAACACAGTTGCAAGAGAGAAACCCCAGAGCCTTAAAAATTAAAGAGGCAGAAACAAAGAAGAGTCCACAATTGTGGTTGGGCACCGTCCCTGTCTTCTGTATGCCTACTCCAAAGTAAATCCTATGCGTGCCCAGGACTGCAACTTTCAAGAAAATCAAGGGATGGGAAACAGAAGCAGCAAAGCACTTGCTCACCATAGATCTTTGAGGTATTTTTCAATTTCGCTCCTTTCAGCAAGAGGTTCTCAGGACCCAGCGGCCTAAAATGAAGAGCATTCATAAGAAGAGAAGCAATTGGAAAACGCCAACGGCTGACCATCGGTCAAAGAAACAGACTATTTAGAACAAGGCAAAGTTATGGAGGCGGTTATGACAAGCCAGTGTATAGGGGACATGTAAAATTAATAGGGGGGGGAGAGAAAGAGAAGTCAAGGTCAGGAATTACTGGGCTACCATCCCTGGACTTCAAAAATGTGGATGACCACTAAGATGGTGGCAAAAGGTTATATTTTCTGTATCTCACAGCTGCCATCTAAAGCCCATCTGGATTTTTCCAGCCTACATGTGGTAGCCCTTGATGTTAAAAAGAAGTAAGCTATGTCAGCCTTTTGCGGCAGGCCAGATCAGGACACAGACCTCACCAGAAATACTAGGATGTTATGGATATAGGCTAAAATAACAACACCCTGAAAGCCTGACAGGGCTGTGCTTACCCCAAAGAGAGTCAAGGCGAGGCACTCTTGAGTTTCTTCCTCACCCTCCTGTTTTCCCGGACCAAGTTCATGTTTTCCTAACCCTGCCCTGTACCTGCTTCAAGGCCACCTCCATACTCCTCTACAGCAAATGAGCTCCGAGATGTTAAATCCCAACCAATCAAGCGAAGCAACTCACCTGGCTAGAGGCTCTGGCTCATCAGTGTAGATAGTGATTCTGCCCACAAACCTGTTGGGAGAGACGTACCGAAGGGTGTTGATGTTCTGTATGTGGCTCATGGTCGTACGGGAGTCGCAGCAATTTAAAGGAAGGAGGTGGGGTGGCGGGAAGCGGGCATGCTAAAGAAAGGGACTGCCCAGCTGTTGTGTTCTCAGAGAGAAGGCGTCTAACAAGGCCAATGGGGGTGATCCTAGAGCAGTGATGGCGAACCTACGACATGCGTGTCAAAGGTGACGCACCACAATGTTTTGGGTGACATGCCAGAGTTCACCAACAACGGTTCTCCCTGTTTTGAGTTACCGAAGAAACTGAGTTTTACTCGTATTTCATTTTTGTAATTATTTGATTTTTTTTTATATAACACATAGCACCGCACATAATTGGACTGTATATTTTTTTAATAAAGGCATATGTAAAGAATCGTTTCTCTTTCGTTGTGGGGGGTGACATGCCGGCAGAGTCAAGTTAGGCATTTTCTGAATTTTTGATACGCCAAGCCCAAAAGGTTTGCCATTGCTGGCCTAGAGGTTATTTACCAATCAATAATTTTTCATTTAAAAATAGTTATCATCCCAGGAAAGCGACAGGGGAAAAGAAGTGCCTAAGGTGGAATCTGTGGCAACTGTATTCAATGACAGCATTTATTTCACACTTATTGGCCAACTTCCAGGCCTTTGCCCTTTCCTGGGCTTATGAGATACACACATCTGCGAAGTGATGACAGCTGTTGGGCAACAGAGAGTAAACAGGGAAGAAAGAATGAATGGCAGGCCAAGAGGAAGGAAAGGGCTGAGCTGGGACCAGCATGCAACAGAGGCCATTAGAAAAAAGTGACATCACTTGTGTAATGATGTCACTGTGCGTATGAGACATTGCTTGCTCCAACCCAGTGTTTCTCAACCTTGGCCACTTGAAGATGGGTGGACTTTAACTCCCAGGATTCCCCAGCCAGCCTGTGGCTCAAAATGAGCCACTGAGTAACTGAACTCGGAATTGGGTTCAGAAGATATCCAAGTATGGTTGATGCTCTGGTTGAAGGCCAATAATGCTTGATTCTGAAATATCCAGTATCAGTGACTGAGAGAGAGAGAGAAAGAAAATCTCCCTGGTTGTTCCAGGATGTGACTCTCCAATTTAGCATAGGGTGAAGCAGAGAATTCTGCTTATTTTATTTTTCTTTAATTTATTTATTTAAATAGATAAGCCGCCCAACTCCAATGGATTGCAATTCCTATAATCCCAGTCGTGTTGGCTGGCACAGATGACGGCTGTTGTCCAGTTCGACAACCTCCTGGGCTATAAGGGATACTGACCAAGCTTCCTCTGTTCCTAATTGTGGACAGAAGAAATTTCAGAAACACCTCTTTTTCAAGCTGAACCTGCAGCTGGTTCTTCCGGGGCCCAGGCTAAGTAAAGGATCTCAAGTTGCTCCTTACAAACCACAAAAGAATCTTCTACCCCCTCAGCTCTAATTCAGACATAAAAGGGTTGCCAACATCGGGAAATGCAGAAGGTAGGGCAGGAAGTTGACCACACAACATGAAAAGATTTCCACGTCAAAGCTTACCTGTACAAATCTGGTTGAGGCTGTTCACATTCTACTGTGGCGACGAGACGATTCATGCCTTCAACTGTGTTCAGCTTGGCTGTATCTTGCACAGCATAATGAGTCTAGGAAAGAACAGGCACGCAAAACTTAAGGCCACCAGCAGCCGAATGCTGCCAATTTTAAATCTGTAATTTGAACCACAGTTTGATGGGATTCACTGATATCTTGTCACCTCGTCAGCTACTTCAAGGGCTCTTTAGATGACAATGGGAGACTATTTTTAATGATCTACCCGAGAAATGTGGGCGTTAATTCTACGCAGCAATGAGTGAAGGAACTTTATAGATGGGAGGCAAACAGCTGCATGATGAACATCAAACTTCTTGGCTGTCTATTAGACGCTCTGTTCCACTCTGATTTTTAGGCATTTGCGAGAACATAACAACTACAAGAATGACAATGATGATAATGCAAAGCTAGCCCCAACTTCTAGTATCACTTTTATTTCCAAGAACGTCTCTGAGCCCGACCTGTCTCCTAAGTATCCTTGGTGGGCAGCTGTAGAACTCATTGCTCTGCTTGGAAGGGTGCACAGAAGGGAAGACCAAGGTCATCCAGGGGGATTTGAGGGTGTGATGGTATGTGGGAATGACCTTGGGAGACGGGGAAGAGCCACAGACTAGGCAATGGTCAGATAAGCGACAGCTGAACCCGCAAAAGGAATGGGGGCATGGCAAATGTCTCAGAAGGGACCCTCCCTAGTTTCTTGGGCTGTAAAGGGGATGAGGGAAGAGATGTACTTTCAGACTTGCAAGATTCTGTTAATGTAACCTTACAGTAAAGACGGAGTTAGTTCATCTGGGCATGCTTCCTGTCTGACTACCTCACAAGGCTGATATCAGGTATATCAGGGGCAATCTCCCCCTTTATCTTCTAGGACATGACTATTTGGCAACCGACTCCATCCGTACCATAACAGCCATTTTATGACAAAACAAGCCTTTCTGTGGCAACCATTTTGCAAAACTCTCCCTATTGATAAAATGCTAAATGTGTCCACCATCCCCACCGAAAGCTTGCCTCAACCTTTTAGGGAGAGCTCTCTAAGCTAAACCAGATGCTTGTACAATCCTTCATTCTGACCCTGCATCTGAGGGTCCAACTAAATTCAGGGAAGGGTTTCAAGTCAACATAACAGAACTGCTTCGCTAAGGGATTACGAGAGGCATCTCAGATTTTTAAAAGTGCTCAGTAACCTTAAGCTGAGATGGTTGGGATTGTCAAGACTGAGATGTCAGAGTAATGTTGGAAAAGAATAATGTTTCACACGCCGCAGATATCAGGAAACTTCATTAAGAAGCTAACAAAGAATTTAAAAGTTACTCGTGTGTGCGTGTGTGTATGAATGAAGCAGCTTCTATTTCCAGAAACTGCTTAGAAGTTATAAATCACTTCTGTCAGCAAGATCCATGACAGTAATCCATCTTCATAAACAAAACTCTCTGCAAGGTTTCCCAAGCCCATTATTTTGAAATTTTCCTCCTTTCCGGTTGAATGCGACACATTTCTCTTGCACGAACAGTGGGAAATGATGAACAGCATTTTGAGAAAAGAAACATCTTTTGAAACCTAGGGTTGAGTTCAAAGGTCCTACCTAGCTAAAATTACACTCATGCTGGAAAGACCTAATTTTTTAAAAAAAGCTCTTTTAGCATTTTATACACCATCCTCCCAAACTACACATTCTGATATATTTCATTTTCTAAGACACCACAGGAAGCGGTTTCATTGGAAATCAGCATAAGAGAAGCTTGCTCAGGCGTTCACTCTGGACAGAATATTTAATTGTACGTGAAAAGGGTGGGAGACCAGTTTGGTGTAGTGGTGAAGACACCAAGATAGAAACCAGGAGACGGTAAATTCTGGTCCTGCTTTAGGCACGAAGCCAGCTGGGTGACCTTGAGCCAGTCCCTCCCTCTCAACCCTAGGAAGGAGGTGGCCAGGGCCAACCACTTTTGAAAATCTTGCCAAGAAAACTGCAGAAAACTTGTCCTCTTACCTTGAAATTTGACTCTCCATCTAGACTGGCAGTAGTGACATAACAGGAGCCTTCTTTGCTACTTGAGGCCAGTAAAACTAGATCACAAGGAAAGGTTTCATCTGCTGACACTTCTACTATGTCACCAACCTCAAAATCAAAACAGGGAGTTGTAATTTTTGCAAAAACATGCAGAGATGTGCACACACTCTATATCTATCGCCCAACAGTGTTACACACCCTTGATAATGACCACATTGCCTTGTTCCAAGTCCCAGAGGTTAGAGCAGAGTTGCAAAACGTGAAGCCCTTTGTCCTAGCAGAAGTGGCCATCCAACTAACATTTTTGGTGTGACGGAAAGGAGAAAGGATTAAGCAGATGTTGAAGAATCTCATCAACTGCATTTACATTATTTTAAGTGTATTTACAGCTATTTTATACATGAGGAAACATCAAATTTCATGTTTGTGTTCTGCTGATTTGGGAGAGGATACCTACTCAAAGGCCCAGTGGGACCCTCAGCCCAGGAAAAGTTGCAGGACTCTGAAAGTGAGTCCTGAGGGGTCCTTATTCCATGGGATTGAAATCCCCAACATTAGGAAGGTCTACCTTGAAACATCTAGATTAATTCGGCTGATGGGCAGAGAACTGACATCCAAAAGTCTTCCCTGCCTTCTGAGGGGCGATTTTCTTTTAATTCACTTCACACCATGACCAAAATAATTCCTCCTTCACCCCCACCCCTCAGGCTCTAACCTTCTTGCTCATTCTGTATTTGGAGAGACTATGACATAGACTACAGCATCAAAATCAAACAGGTGTTTGCTCCCTTTTCAAGCCCAGAGAACTCATGTCCAACCACAGCTTGCCTGATTTCGATATAAACAAGAAGAGCAGAAAGTAAAAATCAAAATTAGGCTGCCCTTTTAATAAGCCCACCACAATTCCTAGCTTGCTTAAAATGGCTGGTAGCCTCTCCTCCAGAACTAGCCCTGGAAGGCTGAGGAGTAAACTGAATGCAAGAGGGGAAAATGTTTCCTACAAAACGTCCAGTCCAAGGCATGTCAAAGAGATTCTTCCTTGCAACCCAGCCTCTGGGTTGGTATGCAGGTTACATCCTGGGCTTATCAACGCTTCCTATTATTCTTCAGAACAGAGGAGGAACTTCTCCTGTTACCTTGATCTTTTCACACTCCTTCTTCACACTTGCTGCATTTTCAATCACAAAGTATATGCTTTTGTTGACTTCCTTGTCTGCTCTGTGCCGCAGCCAATCCTCATATCCCTGAAGAAACAAGGGAAGGAATGAAAGAAACCAGAAAACTGGAAAAACTCAATCAAAGAATGGAAGGGACGGGAGAAACAGACTCCAGTAGGAGGCCTTCCAGATGCAGCCCCATTCTCCCTAGCTACAAGAGCCCACAGCTGTAATGGGACAAGCCTAGAACATCTGGGAAGGTGGATAGAAACAATCCTCTTCTTTTGTTCACTGGGATAAAAAGCACGACATACCTGTTTAACAGCTGTAATAGTAATCACAAAGAAGAGAGGAAGTCCGCTTGTCACTGGGCTGGTTGGTGTGTCTACGATCACCTAAACAGAGATGTGGAAAAGCTACATGATTTACAATTTTAAAGGATGTGGCTATTCCTCGATTAGATCTTGGGCGCCAATTTACAGAATCATTTCTCAAACTAGGGAAGAGGTGCTCAAAAGTCAAAAGATCTTTCCCAAGCATCTTAGTGTATTCTCATTTCTTTGATAAAGACCATCAAGAATTTGTCATGGTCTTCTGCAGTAATTTTGCTGAAGAATCAGCTACTTGAAGGCATCTTTGGAAGCATCTATTCCAGAACAACTGGAGTAAAAATATCCTTTCTGGCCCCAAACTTTGTCTTTGTAACACCCCCATTTCCTAATGATTTGCTCTAAGAAGCTGGTCAGTCCCAAAACAATTTCTCCAGAGGATCCAAGTCAAATCATTTAGATTTCCAAACATGGCAACACATCTCTCCTGACATGGTTTTCTGCAACCCATTAATTAATTCTATGCTAATCACCTATAATTAAGAGCATGAAAAATCCACACCCGTCACCGGGGGAAATTTTGATTTACCTCAAATTACACAAAGGTTCCTTTCACCCAGTTCCACTTTCAAAGCCTTCAGGCATGGAGGAGATGTCAGTTGACACCACGGCAAACCAGAACACAACATATTAAGACATAGCTGCACTCTATTCCTTTGGGGTGCAGTAAGGCAACCTTTCATTTTCAGAATCTGTACCCAGAACAAATCATCTGAACGGAAACAGAATAATTCTGACATCATCAATTTCATTAACAGGAGTTATTTTCCAGGAAGACTTAATGTTCCACCTCTCAGGAAAGAACGTGTTCAGTCCCCACAGTGTACTGTGTATCTCCTCACTCTGCTTAGGAAAAATGAGAGATCTCCAAACTTAGGTAGAAAGGACCGACTGATGGACAAACAGTTGGAAAAAAGTCATGGAACTTTGTTTTCGTAGATGATAACTGTAGCGAGATTATTGTACGCACAAAGATGGAAAGATTTGGCGCTACCCACTATGGAGGAATAGTTGGTGAAGATGATGGAACTTGCAGAGATGGCTAAATTGACCTCTTTGATCAGAGAAAAGACAATATCTACGTTTATGGTTGACTGGAAATCCCTTATGGATTTTTTGTGTAAGAAAAAAAGAACTTACGATTTATGATTTTGATGATTAGATTATAGAAAGAACAGAGTTATGTTGTAACCATAGGGTAAGAGGTAAGTTTATAATTGTACTTATAACTGCTGTAAAGAAGACTGGAAGCTATTTCTTTGTATCTTTTTTCTTTTTCTATTTTTCTTTTGCTTTTTCTCCCCTTTCTTGCACTTTCAGCTTTCGCTTTGATTTCTTTCTCTTTCTCTTTCTCTTTCTCTTTTCTTTTTCTTATTTTATATAGGTTTGCATTCGTTTTTATCTTCCTTTTTAAAAATCTTTTAATAAGATTATATACATAAGAAAACAAACTTGGGTAGAAAGGACAAAGTCATGCTGATTCATCTTTAGTAATGAACTAAAATGTCAGATATAAACTGGATTGCAGATACAGTGCAAAATTAGCTGCAATACAACCGATAGGCTGGAGGTCCTTTTTAAGGAGCTGAAAACTCACTGCTCCGGCAATGGGCAGGAACGGGAAGATGAGAAGACGCAGCTCTTTGGTTCAGTTACTGAGGAGAGCTGAGCAAAGAATTTCTGCAAAAAGAAGAAACGAAAAACCCAAAGCCCTGGAGAATGAATTAGGAGTGGAAGCAAACACACAAGTGTGTGGTTGGGTGAGCCATTTCTCAACCAGCACATATGGGACCATTCTTCTGCTTTAACCTAGGCACATCTGGATGGTGAAAGAACATTTTAAGTCAAAAGAGAGCTTTTAGTAGGGTGAACAATTGCAACAGCTCCTGTTTTGAAAAAGACCTATTTATAACTACCAATGTCTATTCATTCCCTGTGCAGTTTTTTTTTTAAAGCCACAGATTTTTTGTTTTTGGTTTTTAATAAGCAACCCAAACCACATCACATCTCTTGATGCTCCCTCCTTTAAAGTGGTCTTACCTGGACAAGGAAGATGATAAGGAAGTAGAAATTGGCAATTCTTCGGAATTGCTCAAAGAGGTTCTTGGGAAGAAAATTCCAGACTGTATACTGCAAGACAGAAACAAGGTGGGGTACATTTAATACTCCCAAAGGGAAGATTGCACAGAGCTTTTCCTGACTTCCTGCTCTCCAGATCTGTGGGCCACATTCAGATGGGAATGATAGAGACTGCAATCCCCAAACATCTGGTGGGAAACAGCTTAGGGAATACTGCTCTTTGGGAGTTATCAACTCTAAGAATCCTTCATAATTAGTTCACTATCAGCAAGCTATTTTAGTCAGCAGTAAAAATTACAAAAGATTCAGGCAGGAGAGTCTGTACCCCCTTGGTGCTCTCCATATAGGTTCAGACTCAGATTCTCACTCCTGTTTGGGGAATTCTGGGAGTTGTAGTCTCAATACCTCTGGAGGGCACCAGGTTGGGCAAAGCTACCATCCACAGTTACTTGCCCTCATGGAAGTTAGTTTAATAGCAAAAATATACAAAGTGATGTTTTGGTGCATGCCTCACTTCCACCTGAATTGGAAGTTCCATCTCTTAGCTGGGAGAAAGGTGAAGACAGACAACTATTAACGGTCTGAATGACTGTACAGGTTAGGGATGGATCACCATGGAGAAAATCTATCTAAGGCAGTGTTGTCCAAACTTGGCCACTTTAAGATGAGTGGCTGGCTGGGGAATTCTGGGAGTTGAGGTCCACTCATCTTAAAGTGGCCAAGTTTGGACAACACTGATCTAAGGGGTCGCTAGGAGTCGAAAATGACTTGATGGCACATAGTCAATCAAAGATCAATCAACTGTGTAGCCAATAGCCCGTCCTGGTTCGCTTTGATATAATGCAGATTTCTGAAATAAAATATCTTTGCGTCCAACGCATTAGCGCGTGGGGGGGAGCGAGATTTAAACTGAGTCAGAAAAAACCCACCAAGGAAGAACACATACAGACATCCTGCTGAACAGAGTAAACAGTTTCACTGGCCACCGAAAGCTGCACATTGATTGCTGTCTTAAAAAACAGACACGCAGCAGAGAATTCAGCTTGGTTTTATCCGGGAATGATCCGTGCAGTCAGTCAGAACACCAAACAAATGGGATTTCATGCTGCAAAGTTTTATTCAAGGTCCCCCATGCAGATGGAAATATATACGTTGTCACTGAAAGAAGGAAATGATGGAAACCGAGATCTTGTACAACACCATGCCAGAAGGAAGTCATGAAGCGTGATGGCTGGAGTGCTTGACTTATTTAGAGCCTTTTATCCTTAGCTTGCTAAAAGAACCAATTCTAAAGAAGTACAAGATTAAAACTGAAAAGTAACTAAATAAAGTACTTCATGGTGTAAAGCTTGAAGAAAATGAACCAACCTGATGCTTATTAAAACACATAGACACGCACACAAACACACAGTTAGACATTTAAAGTGTCCTGACATTAAATCAAAAGTCAGCAGAGTTATACTGAAAAATAGGTTGCCAAAGGCAGACTTCTGTTAACTATAGAAGACAAGATTGTCCTAGCTGGTCCCCTTCCCGATTAGAAAACCTTGCAGGCTTTTGGGAAGTTTAGATACAGTCTGAGTTCTACAGTTGGGTTCAGCCAAAATGTGATCTGGCTGTTTAGGGGCCAACATATTGTCTGAATGCAGCTGGCTTGGTTTTAACCATTCAAATGAGTAGAAAAGGGGAGATATCCATTATTCAAATGAGTTATTCTTTAGGTTGTCTTTAAGCAAACCATAGTTTAGCATATTATGGGAATATAGCTTTTTTTATGGACTGAGGTTCCAATCAGAAAATGACAGGACCAAGTACACTGCTCAAGTTTGAGACTCTAAACTCTTAGATCCTGGAACTGTAAAAGCAACAAGCAGAAGATCTCAGGTCAGTTCCCATATCTTAGGTTAAGTCAGACTACAGTTGCCATCATTCCCAACCAGCATGGATTATATACCCAGAAGCCTCTGGAGGGCAACAGGTTGGGGAAAGACCTCCTAATCCTGATATAAGGAGGCACTGTGTGGATCACCCTGGAGCTGGCCATGGTGCAGAGGGATCAAACCAATTAAAACATAGTTCCATCAACCCATACCTTGGAGGAGACAATCTGATTGGAACAAAATTTTTGGGGCACATGAGCCTCAATGTTAGAAACCAAGTGGTGGCCAACCAATACAGTCCGAGTCCCAACTCGCTTTTCTTCCCCAGCAAACTGCAAAACAAGAAGAGAAAAACAATGAAGTTGTCAATGGTGCAGTGCGTGCTGATCCTCTTGGAAACTGGTCTTCCACAAATGCAGATTTAAGCATAAAGGTTCCTTGCAAATGGCTAAAAGCAGCTTTTTCCAACTGGTGCTGTCCTATTGTGTTGAGATTACTAATTCCAGATTTCACAACTGGGATGGAGGCTGAGAATGGACAACCATCTCAACCCACTGGCAGGAGACCATGTTGAGTCATCTGGTTTAACCAGCAGCTGTGCACTCCATTCACACTGGTTTCTGGGATAAGGTCCAACCATTATTATAGATGAGGAAAGGCAGACTCTCCAATCTTGAGATATCCCACAGAAGCCCCTCAGACAGTGCAATTCTGAATTATTATTTTTTAAAACTAGCATCTAGAATTTCCAGGCATTGGGTGATTACAGTCTATCTTGGAAATTATGCAGTTTGCCCATTACAGCATTTGGGCGACAGGTAGCAATTACAGTTTTCCTGAAGAGCAGAAAACCTTGTGCCAAGAGTTGGCGGCATTTCTCTCCTGTTTTGAATTCTAACTGAGCAATCCCACTCATTTGTCTTTAAAAGAAATGTGTATCCTGCCTTTCCATCCAACGGGAATCCACAGGGCAGCAAAGAACAACATCAAGCAAAGAATTAGCATCGTAGATGTTTTGAAAATACAAAAACATTCCCACAGAGCTTCCAAACAGTAGAGCTAACAAAATGAAAGAGGTAACAAAATTAAAGATTTCCCCAGTGCTTATATGTTGCATTATGCATCCCACTGATTTGGAGAACGTTAGATGGCAAAAGATGGCTCTGTGGGATGTTGTGGTTTAGTTGCTGTCCACCCTGTTTCGATGCTAGATGGAAAGTAAAAAGAACAATCTAGAAGAACACAATGACCACCCACAACCATATCACTGTCAAGGAAGCAACATAAATGTGGTGACCAAGAGTCACGCTCAACCAGATGGCATAATTGGTTTAGTTACGACTCCCAGAATGAACAGGAATGCCAGCCAGGAGTGAGAGGGCAATAATTTATTGTATATACCACCCATTTCTGAAGGAGTCAGGTTCAACAGATCTGGAGAACATCAAACTGGGGGAACTTGAGGTACCACAATAGTAGACACGAAGGAGGAAATGTACAATTCAGGACTTTTCTAGATCAAATGGAAATCAACACTGAAGCCTGCTGTATCCCAAGAAGAAGGATGCCAAGAAAACCCAACTCTAATACCAACACAGAAAAGAGTCCAGACCCATGACAATATCTGCTGTATATCAGAAGCATCTTGACCAAGCAAGCCAACTGGTGGCATATGCAAGAGCCTTCTCCAACAGAAGGTTTTCTACCATTCTGGAGAAACTCTTTGGAGTTCTGCAGATGTTCCTCAGTGAAAAATCAATTTTAAACCCAAGAGGTTCCCCTAAAGAAAGCCAATTTTCTTCTGCAACACGGCATACCATGTAAACATCAGGCACGTTCTAGAGAATGTACGTGGATTGGAAGGAACATCACCCTATGCAGCTCAAAATCCCCCAGAACCAAGTTTGATTTCAGAGATTCAAACTTTCCTGGGTGCAGAAAAGTTTCCACATGGCAGATTTTTGTTTTAAAAAGTGCCAGCAAAGGCGGCGAGAGAGAGAGAGAGAGAGAGAGAGAGAGAGAGAAAGATGAACGTACTGTTGCCGATTCACAGTCCATCTTATCGAGCCCAGCTTTCCCATAATGTAAAATGAAAGAGGATTCAGATAAATAGGCAACTTTTCAGCGTCTTTTTTTTCCCTATGACCTACATAGTGCTGCTGGTTTCAGATTGGCTAAAACTCCAGAATATTTTTACAACTTAAGTACACACCCTCAGACGCTTCTCCAGCATGGAAAAAGCTGCTCGTAACCAAGAAATTAGAATACGTCCTTCCTTTTCTTGCTTGGATGGGGGAAGGAGTCACAGTAGTGAATTATAGCCATGATGCCGGGAAGGTGGGAGGAAACTCATCATGCCAGAAACTCTCAAGGGCATCCTGGACTGGAAGATGTATTTCAACGCAAAACCCTTGACATTTTGTGTGATGTGGGGCCAAAGACTTTTCTTGAGTTTGTGCCAGTTGACATTCTTGCTCATTCCACCCCTAACTGCATGAAGATTAAAATAAAAATAGGAGGAGCACCCTTCCAAGATCTCTCCATGTGGGACGGACACACACACACACAATTTCTAGACTTCCAGCTGGTCCATTTTTGTCTCAGTAGAACGAAAAGTGTATTTTAGTTTACTCATCTAACCTTTTTTGGCAGGATGCTCTATGCACAAACACAACAGAAGCGAGGGCTGCAATCTGCTTTAACACAAAACTTGTAGACTCACACACTCTGCTCTACATGGCTTGCTTTAAGCATGGTGTGTAGAATGCTAAGCCTCAAGCCATGGGTTGCAAATGACACTGGTTGGATTTGCACAACTTACTAAGCCAAAATGTAGTCTGCTTTGTTTCAGTGTAGCTTGTTGAATGTATCTAGCACAATTTAACCCATGACTTAAGGCTTAGTGTGGTGTGTGAATCCAGCCAATTACAAGATAGTGAATGAACCAAAAGCAGCAAATACTGGTTTAGTAAGATGTTTAAGCTCCATCGCTGACTTATATTCCAGAGTCTTTATCAGAATTAGAGTCAAATTATGGAGGTGAACGCTGACTAATATGACACAAATATAAAACCAAGTCAGATACTTTTCTTCCCCATCTCACAGCGAGAAGGAGCGCAAACATTTTGGACCCCAGTTCCCATAAGCCATAGGAGCATGACCAGGGGATACAAAACTGCAGTCTGAATTCAACACTGTAGGGCACTAAGCAGCCCATCCTTGTGTCCCAATCCATAAGCCACTTAATTCAACTTTTTTTTTTTTTGGCCAAATGTTGTAGTCCGCCTTTGAGATCCAAATGTTCGCAGGGCGGCTTACAACACACAGCAAAAGCAAGGCTTGTGAAAGGTGCTGCTGTGCTCTCGGATCTCAGTGCCCACCAAGTCTGGAGGTTTGGGGTCCATGCGGTGGTTCTAGAATGGTGACACTCTGGGACAGGCGACACTCAAAGCCCGCGGGGCTGGTCCAGCAGGAGCCAAAAAGTGGAGATGCTGTTCCTCGGGAGGAGTTCCCATGGCAACAGCCCAGCCCGGGACTGGCAGTTGGCTCTGGAATTCCAGCATCCAGATAGAGAAAAAAATTCCAGAAATGGCCATGGGAAATTGTATCTCTATTTTTTTTTCCAAGAAAGCTCCAGAGATACCTCTGTGTTGAGTTCAATTCGAAGGGGACTTCGCCTTTCAATGTATTACACCCATGATGCTTTTAACTGCATCCTTCACAGAGGGCTATTGCTGATGAGCAGGTCCAAAGCACATTAAGTCAAAGAAATAATTTCCACCCCAGATGGCTATTTTAAAGACCAGGAAACCTTCAGAATTCAGTTTGTCCTTTTCTTTCTCTTGGGTGCCGTGTTTTTTTAAACCAGGACCAGGTGGCCCTTCAGTTCTGATTACTCTGCAAAGCCTACAGAGCGTTTTCAGGCTAAAAGGATTTGAATACATGATTTGAACTTACAGAAACAAGTTACAGGAACACACTTCATAGGAACAGTTATTGGCTTTTATAGGAGTTTAGTCATCCTGATCATTTGGAATAAAAGAGAGGAATATATATCAAATAATTAACGCAGCCCAACCTCATAAAAGAAAGATGAATTTTCAAAGTGCTTCTGCATTTCACTATCTACGATTGAAAACAAAAATCCAAATTTAAAAGAAGGCAATCTGAACTAGTTGAGGATCACTCCAACAGATATACAACTAAACTACTTGGGGGTGGGGAGGGAATAAATAGGCTATGATTTGGCAAGAAAGGACATTTTTGCCTGAAAAACATCCCTTTAAAGACTCTGAATCAGAAACTTCTTCCAATTAAAAGTAGACAATCAGGTGGACACATGACTTTCTCCTATCCATTTTGCATGTGCTTAGAGGCACAGCATACTTATTTCAACGCTTTAAAATATTAGCCAAAGCTAAACCTCCATGTTTTTGCATTCAATAATTCTTAAAAATAAAATTGGGGGGGAACCCAAAAATGTATTTTTCATGCTAAGAGAAAAGCAGTATGCTTTCCCCTTAAGGGAAGGATCTGATCTACAGACATTGGCGCAAAATATTAGGGACCTAAATTATTGATCGAGCTCAGTAGCCTGTTTCACAGTACAAATTAGTGTTTCTCAACCTTGGCCACTTGAAGATGGGTGGACTCCAACTCCCAGAATTCCCCATTCCCAGTTGGAGTCCACCTATCTTAAAGTGGCCAAGGTTGAGGAACACTAGTATAGACATTCTAACAATCACAATAAAGTCCAAGCAGTTTATTCCAAATTAATTATTAAACGCATTGCACATAGTGAAAAGGAAATCAGTTAAACAGAATTTAACAGAAAGAAGAGGAAATCAAATTTAACAGATTGCTGAACTAACGCCAGTGTATCAATTAGTGCCTCATGAAAAGAAGCACACATTGTTTAAAAGCAGTAACCCATTTGCAATCCTTTTAAAAAGCCCCCTTTCTGCCCCAGCAAGATAAAGAAAGACATAATTCTTTAAAGCAGGCATTCTAGTTTAACTACTTCGCACATTTGCTGGCCTGGAAACTTCCTTTGGGTGTCAACAAGTGATGGGTCTCGCCTCTAACCCAGAGTGAACCCAAATCCCGTGGGAGGCCAAAGAAAGTCGCCCCAGACAGACTTACCAACTTGGGCCACGCTTTCAGTACCACTTCTGGGGTTAAAGAGAATTCCATTTCTTGCAAAACGGCCAAATACTTTTCATAGGGGAAGAGGCTCTTCAGGCAAAGAGGTCCCTTAGACCAAATGTAATGATCTAAAATGGATTTCTGGAAGCCACAGAGAGCAAAAGACTGCAAACAGGCTTTCCCAAAGAAGACGAACAAAGATCAGATTACTTTGGGCTGGAAGGCATTCAATTTAAACAAACCCGTTCCAAAAGGAGGAGCTCTGAGTTAGACAATTGTAGAGTAAACCAGGTTGTGCTTTAAAGCTACAATCCCATTTTTGCCAGTAAGTAAACCCAACACAGCAGCACAGGCAGGCTTCCTAGTAAATATGCATGAGTAAGATTGCACTACCCTAAAACCTACAGTAAAAACATCCTTAAAGGCACCTATGGGGGGGGGGGGTATTTCTCACCAAGAGGCCACATTTCAACCATCAGCTGTGTGCAAGATGTTAAGCCTGCAGGCATGTTATTTAAAATATATCCAGGTTGCCATTAGCCACATTAAATGTAAGCCACATTAAAAGAACATGTTAGAAACAAATCATTGTAAAAATGGCTAATTTAATCTATCTGTTTTGGTTATGTAGAACGGCAGATAGATGAAGACACATTTTTGAAATATTCACACGGCTGCTAGGATTTGGGGACTCTTGGTCCCCCTTTGAAAGAACAAGTACTGAAAACTTCAGAAGGTTCGATAGATTATTCCCAAACACTATAATTTAGGGATGAAATATTTTCTAACATCCAGGGCCTTTTCATTGATTTTATGAGGACCTGCTGAAAAATTATCTAATAGATCTTGGGCAGATTTTGCATTTCCTATAGTTTTCTTTCTTTTTTTTCATCTTCTGTATTGAGTCATCTGTTATAATTATACAATGCCGTTCTCCATTTCAAATTATAGTATTAACTGTAAATCTATTTATCATGGGCCAATAACTAAGCACAGCACAGATGTGGAATAAAAACATCAATCAGTGCCATAAAATGCTACCATCAACTGTAAAAATCTCAATATAAGGAGCTCCTAGACCAGTGTCTCTCAACCTGGACAGCTTTAAGATGAAGTCTTCAAGTCTTCTTAAATTGAAGTCCACACACCTTCAAGTTGCCCAGGCTGAGAAACACTGTCCTAGTCTAAGAGGCATGTAACATATATTATATCACTGAGGACATCCCCAGGGTGCAATCAAAATTTTTTTAAAAAATCACAATCACACCAGTGACTGTGAGATTAAGACTTCACTTTTTTTAACACATGTAGCATGTACGATGCATACAAAAAGAACTGAACCCTTCAATCCTGTGGCTGCAGTCACAATCTTGATTTTTTTAATCTCCCCCTTGCCCAGTATTAGTATTAATAGCACTATGGAAGTTGTTTTATTGAAATGAAACTAGGTAGACAAAGGCTTCTATTTGCAGTATCTATTCCGTAATCTTAAAAAGTTCCAAAGTAAAGACTAACTCCAACAACTATACAGACAGGGTCCTAGGAACATTTGGACTTTATCGAGTGAAACCGTTCAAGCAACCTATTTAAACTAAGCCCTACGTTAGTCACGCCAATGATCGTGCAGGAATAAATCTTAAAGCTTGGTGTGATTCAAAGCACTTTGGGGGTGTATCAGTCCTTGCGGATCATGCATGTCTCTGCATGCGTCTCTCCTATCTTAAAACCCTGATTCTATGAAAGGAGTCACCACAAGTCCACCTTCTTTGGGCAACACTTTGCACGTCCAAACAATTCTCTCTGGGCCTTGAAGTCCATGCCCTTGGCAAGCCTCTCTAGAAGAACCTTGGGAGCAGGGTTGCCTTGACCATGCCATAAAAGGGCATAAATATTCCAGTGTTGAGACAGATGGACAAACAAAGATCTCTATGTCCAGTAGCAGTGACCAAACCTGTCCTGGTTTTGAAGCTAAGCATGGTCAGACCTGATTAGTACTTGATGAGAGACAGCTATGGGATACCAGGGGTGTGGGCGAGAGGGAAAACTCAGAAAAATCATCTCGGAAGGCAATAGGACACCACTCTGTGTGGTTGCTAAGAATACTGCATGGATCAGTCTCCAGAAGCTAAGCTCAATTCAAAAGTGACTTTACCTTTAAAAGGTTTTTTTTAAAGCTTCTCCCTCTAATATTGATTAACAGCTGCATTTTATTTGGCAACCATCCTGACCTATGTCCCACCTGTATCTGCAGCCTGGAATCTGGTTAACTTCAGCAAACTATGATGTGAAACCACTACAGGCTCAAAGAAGGTTGAAGCTCTTGATTTTTTGCCTCCTTCTCAGGAAATCAAGAGTTTCAACCTTCTTTACAAGAAGGTTTTCTTTTCTCTACAATTATGAAGATTTCTTTCTTAGGAGGGAAACAAAAGGAACTCCAGAAACTTGATGGAGGGGACACTTTGCATGGTCAGGTAATTCTAAATCCAACATCAAGGTTGGATCCCCCCCCAAAATGGATTCATTTGCTTCACACCCAGTAAAACAAATGTTTCCCAAGAACTAGAAAGAAAGATAAGAAAACAATTCAAAGATAAGACACACCACATGTTCCAAGAGTTTCAGTTCTCAGAACTGGGCTTTTAATACAGGAAGAAGAAAAATTTTGGCCAAACCATTTCCTTCTTTTAGTTTCACTGCAAGGCTTAGAAAGCATAAAAGTCAGACTCCCCCCCGCAAAGCTGCATAGCCCAAGTTTGTCAGCGTAGAAAACAGAACCACCACATCTTCTGGAAGATAGTATGATTGTCAAGAGACTATCCCCTTTTGAAGCAACTGTCCCCTGCTTAATCATTTATGCTGTTGGGAAAAATCTCAGTTCTGAAGGTCTGCATGTTTGGGTGGACCACCTGAACCCTATGATTCTCCTACCTACTGGAGCAACAGAGATTACCTTCACCATCCAACGTAGATGGTGTTATTTTGGGTTCAGGCCTACCTAGTGGCCCTTCTCTGGGCACCACCATTTTGTCTACACCTTTTCTTAAACGGTGAGATCTGCTTTGAAAAGATACCAACAATCAGGAAATTATCTGAGGGATAAAAAGTTGATGGCTTTGTGTTTGGTAAATGGTGGCTTGAGAGCTATCATCAGCTGGATCTACACACCACACTAAGCCAAAACCAAACCAAGAGTATCACAGCTTTCCACAATATGTGAAAATGTGAGGTGGTTTAGACTTAATCCTAACTGCTTAAACCTGGGACTAAGCCACAGGTGGATCCAAAAGGGCTTATTTCTGACCAGAACAACCGGGGTTGCAATCATGATGGTGCAAGGGGAAAATCAATGACAGGGACTAATTGGACAAATGATTAGAATTTATTAGGGAACTGAAAAGCAGGAAGTTAGCCACTTCAGATGCTTCAGTTTTTCATAGCAACCAAAGTTGAAGTAGCTAAACAGAATAATGCAAGAATAGAAGGCAGGAAATGATATGACAAGAATTGCTGCTGTTCCTGAGCCAAAATAGCTTTTTCCTGCACTATTTTTTTTCAATTTCGTTTTCACTCATCCCTTCTCTATTCTTGCAGTTCCAACAGTACTTGCTTGTTGTGGACATAAAATACAGCAGGGCTTCATACACACTCTGCACTAATTATAACACGTGTTGAGTTTTGACTTGTGTGAATTCAGTCACTATGTTTACAAGTGAGGAGTTACCGCTTCACCCAACCAACTGCAGTTCATTCCATGAATCAACCATGGCTTAGATGATCCCAGATTTGCAACTTGACTACACCCTACATTAACCAGACCCAAGGAAGGGGTTGTTTGGTGTGCAAACTCAGCCAAATGAGGGTTTATGGCTTAGTATAATGTGTGGCTTATCAACAGCCTATATTAACCTGCTAAACTGTTTCTGGAAAGGTCTTAGTGAAGAATCTGGGAATTTCTCATTGTGATGTTAAGTAGTCTCTTGTCTAGGCAGTCTGGTTAGAACAAGAAATGGTGTCAAGAATGATGGATTTCAAGAAACAGCCTATGATAGTCCATAAGGGGCTGAAGAATCTTGATTTGTTAAGGATGGAAGTTATTGATCATTCTGGGAAGTGCCACAATGGTGGGAAGGTGAACCAACCATCCAGTGCCCAACAACTGTAGGAGGAGATCTTAAAGTCCTTGTGAAGGAACTGGCTGAGAACAGACATAAAAGGGAGGCAGATTTGCTGACAGTACCAAAAAGGGTCACTCCTTTGAGAAAGATCTTTTGCATTTGCCTGTGGGAGATGATCTTATGCCATCTGTCTGCACTGATACACTACCTCTCTTTGCACAAGCAAATCAGAAGTTGCAGAAATCTCTGAATTATCCAATGTTCTGTCCTCCAACCAAATCCTATCTAGTTGCACCTCTGTGACTTTTCACAATCTGAATATTTAAGCAAGGAAGGCCAGAACTGTGTTTTCCAGATTAAATTCCCAGCCGCAGGAGGCATACTTCGGCGAGACCCTGGAGAACAGCTATTGCGCAAGACCCTTCCTTAGCTCAAACATTCACAGGAATAGGAACTGTAGCCATGACATTCAGAGACATCTGCTTCTTGGGAGAAAGAATGTGGCAGATCTACGTAAAATATCTAAAGTCCAAAGACAGCTTACAGAAAACATACTTGTAGTACTGACTGGATTAGGTTCGGCTTGATCGCCAGATGAAAGTTATCCAAGTCCATTAGAACTAGGAACTTGAAGGTGATAAATAAGAGAGTCCACCAGAGCAGTCACATACATTTCCTCTCAGAGTGTGAAACCAAGGTGAGAATATGCAGAAATGTATATCTTTTTAGTTGATAAAGGAAGGAAAGGAGTAGAAAGGTAATTCTAACATTTGAGTGCAGATGTAAAGAGAGAGAAGATATTCCAATAGCCACATTTGGAGAAAAACATTTCAATCCCTTTCCAAAAGTAGTCAAGGAAGGTTGAGATGTGAAAATGATCTTCAGGGTTGATGAAGGCTATTCTCAGAGTTTTGGAAGTTTGCTTCCTCTGTTTTTTTTTCTTTTTCTTTTAATCAGCAGAGCCCTCACCTAATGGAACCAAGGAGCATTTTACTCATAGGGTTGGGAAAATGAGAATTTCCTTTGAGGCCCCCAAAGGCTCTTTAGTACTTACCACTAAAGTTGGTACATAAATACGCTGATTAAAGGACACCAAGGTCAGGGCTTTGCAAAGGATGTGAAGATTAAATTGGCATTCTTTCATTTTCCTTGTTTATTCATTTTCATTGTATTTATATGCGGGAACCCAAAGAGCTTTCCCCTATCCATTTTTTCCCATGACCACCCTTTGAGGTAGACCGGGATGAACGATCCTTCCTAGCCCCAAGTCACCTGCCGTGACGGACACCAGATTCAAACCTGATCCAACCCCTAAGCCGCTACCCCATGCTGGCTCGACTCACTTTTCTCTTTCAATGGGCTGGTTTGACTGCTACATTGGGGGTTCATAGCAGGGCGTGGATGTCGAAGGCTCCAAGTGAAGAGTTTTACCCAGTGCAATTGTCCTCCGTGCTAAAAACCCTGCTAAGCACCAGTTAATTCCAGTTAAATATAGTATGAAAGTTTTGCTCTTTATTGGGGTATCTTTCCAGAGCAGCATCTCTCCACCCTGGTCACTACCCTTTGCCACCCAGGGGCTGTCAAACTGGATGACAGCTCTCGTCTGTCCCAGCCAACGTGACTGGGATTATAGGAATTGTAGTCCATTGAGGTGGGTGGCTAATCTATCTAAAGAAAGAAAGGAAGAAAAATAAAATAAGCAGGATTCTCTGTTTCACCCTATGCTAAATGGGAGAGGCACATCCTGGGACAACCAGGGAGACTTTCTCTCTCTCTCTGGGTACTGATACCAGATATTTTGGAATCCAGCATTATTGGCCTTCAACCAGAGCACCAGCAATACTTGGATATCTTCTGAACCCAATTCCAAGACCAATTACTCATTTTGAGCATGGGTTGGAGCAGTGTGTCTCAACCTTGGCCAGTTGAAGATGGGTGGGTGGACTTCAATTCCCGGAATTCCCCAGCTAGCCAGGCTGGCTGGGGAATTCTGGGAATTGAAGTCCACCCATCTTCAAGTGGCCAAGTTGAGAAACACTCTTCCAGAGAAATGATGAATATCACTCTTCGACATTCACCGATCAGGTGCACTCGCCAACCTGCATTCCACGCACGCAAATTTTTTGCACGCTTCGCTTTATGCAGCCTCCTTGCATTATCAGCAAGCTGCGTTGATCAAGATCTGGGCTTAGCTTTCTGAACACCCATGTTTTATTAGCAGCAAAAAAGAACAGGAAGTAAATGTCACCGAATTCCAGCCAAATTCAGTTCCTGGTATATTCAGGATTAAGCCAGATGCTACACTGAGTTCAACCCCATCAGAAGCCCCAGCTGGCCAAGGGGAGCCCCCCCACCTACCCCAATCATTGGCTAACTGCAGAGTAATGAGTAAAAGAGTAGTAGCATTAATCGTAAGGGCAAAGTTACTCTCTTACTGGTGGGAAGCTGTTCTTAGCACGCCACCCGAGGGAACTAATGTTTTATTTCTTCATTTTCATTCCTCTCTCTCTTTTATTCACTGCCGAAATGCAAAACTCCTCCTGATTTACTGCCATATAAAAAAAAAAAACCTTAACACCGTGCAAATAAAAGCATAATAAAAATCAGATTCTAAGTTGCCCTGAGCACCTTCCTGAAAGGCAGGCATGACTCAAATCGGCAGGGGTGTCTGCAGGGTGCAGTCAAAAAAGTCAAGATGGGGGCCACAATGATGTAACTGAAGCTCCACTTTTTTATGTGCATCGTGATATCATTTTTTCCCCCAAAGGTATCAGCCTCTGCTTTAGTGTTCCACACATAAAAGCCAACTTTTCAACAAATGCCTCACTTTGTACAAGGCTGTGCATGAAGGAGCAGATGAAATGCCAGTTAAATATAGTTTGGAAGTAATTGTTGGGTCTCTTCGAGATGATTATGCCTCAAAAAAAAAAATTTTTTTTTATGCCAAACTGTTTCTTAAGTACCCCAAAGAACATAACTTCCAAATCAAGCTCTGGATCTGAATATATAAACGTCAAATATTTCAACATCAGACATCTTGGCTCTGAGAAATTGACACAGTACTTTTTTCATTGCCATTCCTATCATAGTTATAAAACTCCAGCCAAGAAAAGAATCAGTTCTGGGTGATTTAGGGCAAGAGGAAAAACAGTCCCAATCCAACTTCCCAGAAAAACAGAAGAATAAACTTCACACTTTCGGGAAATGATTTTAGACCATTTTCATTACCGAAAAGTCCCTAAAATCTGGGACTTGTTGCTTAGGAGGAAAAGATTCCTGCACTGATTTCCCTCAGAAAAAAAATTAGGTCCAGCCCCAGGAACAATGTTAAAGGAAGCGGGATTGATCTTTGGGTTTGCGAGAGCCTAGGACAGACCCCAAAACCATTATCTTGCAAACAGCGAAGGTACTAGATGTTGTTCCATGGCGTTGCAGCATTATAAAAGCCTCAGGACGCAACAGGTGTCTGAGAAACATTTTCTTTCGGCAAACCTATTTCTGCTTCTGTCAAATTTTAGAAACTGGGAAGAGGACAGATTATACCGTGTGCCTAACATACGTATATGTCTCCCCCCAACCCGCCGCGCCCTGGCCCAGGTTTGGCTGTCCCTGGGTCTTGTGAACTTCCTTGTAAGCTGGTCAATAAGTAAGAGCACTGCAGAATCAGTGGCCTAACAAAGCAAAAAATGGGACACCTTATTACCCCCCCTTCCTATTCACTTACACTTCTGAGCAAGTATTTTTTTAATGGAACAGGCTGTAAAGACAACAGTGTGATCAGAAAGGAAACTGGATGAATGGAACTTGGGTTGTACAACTTCAGAATAATTGAATGTTGGGGGGGAGAATAAAAAACTTCAATGACCATCTTAATGTGTTTGACCTCCCCCCACCCCCCCGTGATGCCCCTGCATGTTCCCCAAATGAAATGGTTTTTAAAATATTGTCCGTAGGGTATCTTTCCAGTAACGCCAGGAGAAAAAAGACTAGGGCAAAGGTATCCTTGATAAAAGTCTATAAACAAAGTGGTTGCAAGAAGTCACCCCATAAATACTTGATGACCTGGAGATTACAATAGAATAATAGAAACAGCCAGCCTGAAGCTTGAGGACCTAAGTATATTGTAGTCTCCTGCAACAGAGAATTTTAACCTGCCACAGATGGAAGGTAGAAGTTGGTTGCGTTTCAAAACAATTTTCGAGGCAGCTCAAGACTTATCGGTCAGTTCCAGATGTAGACACAGATCTGACCAATTCGTAGCTTTCGAGTAGGATTCAGGCCCCTCTGCAATTTTACCACGCAAGGTGCTAGTCCTTATGGCTCCCAAAAGTATGGGCTAATCTCCAAAGCCAGCTCTGCTTGGCTTCTAGGACAACCCAACTACACAAACACGTGACTTGAGGAACGTGCAAAGTCCTTCATAGATGTACACCTTACAACAGCCCCATGAGGCAGGCCAAGATCATTATGCACGATCTCCCGACAGGAGTTGAGCCCAACTGCAGGGGATCTGCCCATTTTAGTGAATTTATGATGTGTTACTTTGAATTTCCTTTGTGCAAGTGAAACTCTGAAGACATCAGATTGGATTGTCTCATTTTCAGGTTTGACTCTTGTTTTATCTAACTTCTTTTCCCCTTGAGGACTATTTTTTTGCTGCTTTTCTACACTGCACTCCTCTGGGAGGAAGCATGATATAAAAATCAAACCAAACACTGACTCTGTTTCTCCCGCTCACGAAAGGGTGTGGTGTCCAAGGCAATGGAACTCCCACGTGCGTAACCCCGGCTGCCTAGAGGGAATGATAAAATCCTAGGACAACTGGACTTACAGGAGGGGGAAACGGTTGTACTTTTTTCTACCCAGGCCTATCTCTACTTCTCCAATCTCCTGTTGTTGCAAAGCAGCCTTTCTCAAGTTCTGCAGGTTTCTTGTTATCTTCCCAGGGTTAACAGGACCTGGAAGCCAGCGAAGCCAGACAGGGCTGTGCAAGATACGGTTGCAGGAAACGTCCATCTGTTGCCTCCTAACGCAGCCGAAGGGCCTCTGTTGGACTTGGCAACTGGGAATGGAAAAGGCCCAGAAAACTAACAAGGGGGAGGCGGGTAGGAAGTGTTTCATCTGGGAATTGCTGCTTTCAAAATATGGTTTGGTTTGCTTTGGAACAGCAGCCAAAGTTGGAACCCGCTCATCGGCGGGCCAAGGGCAGAGCGTCTTGGGGAGAGTTTTGCAACATCCCAGTTTTGCTCCTGGTGCCCAGGAAAAGCTTTTCATTGGGTAGAAAGTTGTCTACAAGGAGAACTTGGAAGCAAAACCTTCTCGCCCAAACTGGGTGAGAGAAGAGGCCGAGAAGCAGAAAGCTCTGGAAGCCCATGGAAGAAAGCAGCATGGAATTGGGGGTGGGGTGGGGGTTGTAGATACAGAGGAGGTGAAAGATGAACCTAATTTGGTAGGGGAAGGCTAGATCCCAGAAATGCGAAAGATGCCAGAAGGAAAAAGCAGGAGCCGCCCAGCACATGTGCTGTAAACATCTCCTGGCTAGGTAAGAAATTAATCAAATCAGTCTTTATTGTGGGCATTAGCTAGCCCAAAGCAAACAGAACAGTAGGCCTAATGATGAAACTGAAAGTGACAGAAGGTAAGTATGCCATCATACTTTGGAAATGCAAACTTGTAAATGCATACTTTGTAAAACTGGGCAGCTTCGCTCAACAGCCTAAGGGTAAGACTGAAAGGACTGAAAAACACCACAGGAGGTAGATATCAAACAGAAATGTTGGCTGAAAGAAAATTTAAAGGTGAAAAAAAATCACTTAAAAGGTCAGTGGTTCAGGAAACCAACAAAAAAAATAAGTCCGTGACATACTTAGGGCTAGTTTAGAAATTAAACTAGCTTTTAACCTCAGACTTCGAGGGAACTACCCGATTCTTAGGCGAGAGCTTAACTGAGTGAATGCACACATTACTTTTTCTGTTGCCTACGCTGGGGAAAGCAAGGAGGGTCTGGCCTTCTATGGGCCATCTGTAATAATGAAAAGGTAGAGTCTGCCAGCACCTGGAGGATCGCAGCTTTCCTGCCAACGGAAATGCCATTCTCTGGGGAAATTAAACGGGAAGCGGTTCACAATTCTTGCTCCCCAAACCTTGCCTTATCTCAGGAGCAGCTGAATTTGGGAAGCGACACTGGACATGTCATGCTCTGAACGTGACGGGATGGTCCCTGCCCCATCTAAGCAAGGGGCGCTGATGGGAGGCAAGGAAGACCAAGTGGCACTTATGTCTCAACAGACTTTGGATATTCCCAGAAACTTTCTGGAGCCAACAACTGGGATGAAGTTAGACCACATCCCTTCTCATCCTTAAAAACGGTTTTCAGGTTTAATTTAAGAAAGACTGGAAGCCATTTATTGATTTTCTGTATGAAATAGAACAGAACAGAAAGGTTATAAAGGAATGAATGTAATATTATTATGTGATCTGCCTTTTAGTGTAGCATTTTATCAATGTTTTACTCTGTCATTGTTCACTTAAATTTGGTCGTTGACCAAATAAAGACATTTTCTGTTCTTTCCTTCTTTCTGTATGAAATTGAACATAATCAAGTAGTGACATGTGAGTTCGATGATTCATTACAATAATAAACTATTGGGAAAAGTAGAAGTTATACTACACAGTTAAACAAGGTTGTAAGAAAAGTTTTTTGTATAGATCCTTTGCAAAGGAAGTCAGAAGTCACTTCGTTAAATGTTTATATAAGTGTGTATTTTTTTTTGTTTTTCTTTTCTTCTATTTTCTGATCTACATTTCTACTATTTTTCTCCTTTGGTCATTCTTCTATTTCTCATACTTTCACTGTAATTTTTTCTCTCTCGTTTTTTTATTTGCATATTATGAAAAGCAAAAATAATTGGAACTAAAAAACAACAACACAGTTTTCGAGTTATCAGAAGCAGCTAAGGGATCTTCTGAAACCCTGAAAAGCCCTAGATGGCCTCCAATTCTTACATTATACTTTGCCCCAGCTCACTGTATCCTGATTTGCTTGAAGAAACCAGATGTGCAACACACTGACCCAGAACACAATGTTACTGCTCAACCCGATGTGCGTGTGAACTAAAGCCACAAGGAGGCTTCATATTACTTTGAAATTAAAAAGTTCTTCTTGTTATTCCTGCCTTCCATTAAGGCTGTCTTTTAGCTCTGGCAGCTGAGTATCGCTGCTGGTTGAAATCCAGCTGTTTTATAACTTTTTGGAAGTTTGTTTACAGGCCCTGAGAGTCCCAGCCAGAACACACACTTTTAAATCGAGGAAGTGGGTTAGAATATACAGTGGTGATCCGGCTTCTTGTCAGCCAATTAATTAATTCCCCAGAGATGTGGCAGAATTGACTGCTGTTGTGTGTAGGGAGAAATTAGGACAAATCAGGACGTGCCATTAAATACGCCAATATTTATCTTGGTTTTGTACATATGTGTTGGAAATGGGTCCCTCCATCAGCAGAGGTACTACCTCAAGAGTGCAAAAGTCAGTTATGACTACAATATTACAATATATATGGATTAAGTATCGAAAGTTGCAACACTAGCCACACAGACAAAAAGTTCAGCTAAGAAGCAAATCTTTTTCCAGCCTTAGAAATAAACTCCATTTATATATATCTATATCTATATCTATATATATCCATACTGGCAGCACTTACAGAATATCTGGCACTGCTATAAAGGCTTACCGTTTTTCAGTAATGCATGCCATGACCGAATCATTAAATCACATATAATTATATCATATATAATTTCTGTATTCTATAATTTTGCAATGGTCTTCCTGCCCTGAAGACATCTGGCTGTCATCTGTTTTAACATTAAACCTTAACTTAAATCAATACCACTGATTCAAATAAAAAAATAAAAGAAACAGCCATTTTTTTTGGAAATCAAGATGGGTGTGTGTGTATATCTATTTAAAGGGTGACATAAATTTATACAGGCCGATCAAAAAGAACAGGTAACAGGCTACATCCGTGGAACCTCCATAGCTGGAGGCCTTCAAATAATGAAATACGAAGGACTATCGCTACTCTGCAGGCATTATTTTTTCCTCTTTCCAGCAGCAATTAATTAAGGGAGCAAATGAAATCAAGAAATCCAAAATTCTCTGCATTGCCTAATGTGCCTCACAGCAACTTATTCAGCATCAGGAGGCTGGAAAAAGGAGAGTTTTGAGTTGTGCATGACAAAAGTAGCGGGTCTGCCCTAAACAAACACAAATTGCAACAGAGTAAAAGTAGAAAGTTTGACAACAGTTACAAATGTCGAGTCCTTTTCCTGCATTAAGTCAGGGTGGCATTCAGCAGTCCAGGCTATTTTTTTCTGCTTACCAAAAAAAATAAAATAAAAATGCTGCAAATTGAACCCAGGGCTTTTGGCCCACCAAACCAGTCTTAGGACAAGGGATCTCCATCCTGTTTTTTTTTCTCGCATGACACCCCCTTCAGGAACGGACGCTACATGGACAGCAATGCAGCACGGCTAATAAAACTGCCCCAAGGATGGTCTCTGGGAAACCACGCTGGAATTAAAAGAAGGAATTCTGATCTCGGGAACAACTGAATATCATCTGGGCTGTCCTGCCCTCCCCGTGGACGGGGTGTCTGATGCCAGAAGCACACCCCGCAAGCAGACATTTGCAAACAGATTGCTAGAAGCTTCACCCACCCACCCACCCCCCTGATATAGGTGTGTGCCTTTCTTAGGTGGTTCTCCAGCATGAAAGTTTTTGGGTTTTTTAAGGCAACAGCCCCGCTGGGCCAGCTTCAGGATAGGGGAGACCAAAAAAAACAAAAAAAACCAAAATGCAGGTTTTTGCATTTCAGCCGGAGAGGAGAAAAGGAACAGGGAGAAGACTACTGTTGTATCCTTCCTAATTCTAGGCAGCCTGGTGGAGAGAGCAAGCTCATCTCCCTGCAAACAAAGAACTAGCCCATCAGGTTTTCATGAAGACCTTGGCCTGCTCCTGAGGGACTAGCTCTCTGTTTGCAGGGAGGTGGACGATGAGGCTGCTGTTCCTCTAGGAAGGGAGAACACCGCACCTTCTGCCCTGTCCCTTTTCTGTTCCTCCCCCTGCAAACATCCCCAGGCCCCCCAAATCTGTCACCAATTCACACCGCTGGGGAACCCCCAGGTCTGGTTGTGGGGGGGGGGAGGAATCTCCCTATTTGCCCTTCCCCAGCCCGGGCCCTCCTCTCAACCCCTCTGCCCCATGGCACGGGGGGGCCTCTCTGGAAAAGCAGGGGGGCCCAGAAGGGGCGGGGGAGGCCCAGCTTCTCCCCGTCTGCTCCCTTGGAGCCAGGAAGAACAAAAGGACCGGCGGCGGCGGCGGCGGCGCCGGGGGGGGGCGCGGGCGAAGGGGCCAATCCCCGCCTCGGCGCCGCCACCCTCGCGCTGCGACCGCGACGCCGGCACGGGGCTGCCCCCCGCCGGGCGCGCCAACCCGGGAGAAGCAGAGCCCAGCCCAGCCCCGCGAGCGACCGGGCAGCCCGGCCGGGGCGGCGGGCACCGAGCAGGAGCGCGCGGAGCCGCCGCGCGGAGGGGCCGCAGGCAGGGAGACGACCCCCGGAGAGAACCGCCCCCCCGCCCCGGCGGAACTTACGAAGCGCTGGAGCTGCCGGCGCAGCATGGTGGAGGTGCCGCAGCGCCCGGGGGAGCGAAGCGGGGCGGCGCGCAGGGGCGGCGCGGCGGGCCTGGCGGGCGGCGCGCGCCCAGCCTCGGCGAGGTCGGGGCGGCGGGAGCCCCGCTGCGGCGGGCGGCCGGGCGCCCTGCCTCCGCTCGGGCCGGGCCGGGTTCACCGGCGGCGCGGCGGCGCGCTGCCTCCTTTCCGCATCGCGCCGCCGCGGCCGCCTCTTCCCGCCAGCCGCGGCCCCGAGCGGGCTCCCTCGCGGCGGCAGCAGCAGCGGGCCGGGCCGGGCCGGGCCGAGCCGGGCCGAGCCGAGCCGAGCCGAGCCCCAGCTGCGCCCCTGCGCCGCCCGCTCAGCCTGGCCGGAGGCGACTGGTGGGCGGCATTGCTGGAGCGGCGGCGGGGGCGCCCGGTGGCCGCCGAGAGGGGCGGGCTGCCTGGCCCGGCGGCGGCGGCGGCGGCAGCGGCAGCGGCAGCGGCAGCGGCAGCGGCGTTGTTTCGGGAGGCCGGAACGCCGCCCTGCGGGCTGGCCGAGGCGCAGGCGGACCCGGCCGGCGGAGGCGCGGCTCCCCGCCCCCTCCCGCCCCGCACGGCGCCGCCTCCTCGCCGAGCGCACGTGGCGCGCCGCTCGCCGCCCGCCGCTGCCTCGGGCGGCCCCGCGCCTTCCGCTCGCCCGTGCCAAGGGTAGCGTGGCAGCGGGCGCGGCTCCCCCGGGGCCGCCGCGAGCCGGCCCGGGCGAAGCGCTCGCGGACCCGCCCGCGGCTCCCCCCGGTCGGCCCGGCGCGCCAGCCCGCGCGGAGGAGGCCGTTTCGCCCGCGGCCGGCCCTTGCCCAGCGCGGCTCCTGCCCCCGCCCGGCGGCGGCCTCTCCCCGCAAGCGGCTCTTTCGCGGCTTCTGCGCGCGGGGAGGAAGAGCGGAAAACTCCCGGGAAAGGCTTTATTCTCCTGGCGGTTCGGCGTTGGGGAGGGCGGGGGGAGCCCTCGCAAAGGCGATCCGCAGCGGAGGGAACAGCCGTCTCCACGGAGGGGCTGTTTTCAGTTCGGGTCTCTTTCCCGTGAACTCTTCCAGGGGCGCAGGCACTCGCTGGAGTAGGCTGCCTACCTCGCAGGGCTGTTGTGGGAAGACGAGGCCGAGGGGGTGTTATGAACAGAGCCTGGAGCATCCGGGAAGGGAGGGGGGTAGGAATCTCGCAAGGAAATAAAACTCATCCAATTGGGCCGGGGGTGTTTTGCACGCTGGGTGAGAGGAGCCGCAATAAACACAACTTGCATGCCTCTGCCTCTTTTACACACATCAGCAGATTTTCCAGCTGATAGGGAACTGCGATAACCCCACACCTGTTCACCTGCTCCGCCCAACTGCACAAACAAACACTTGTGAATCTCATATCTACCCTGTCTTACCTGACCCAGACTTTAACTGCTTGCCTCCTGAACAGGTTCCTAAAGGTTTCTGGACCTGAGCTGAAACCAAAATGCTGCAAAGTTGGATCTTTCCCGAAAGGGAGACCACTCTGCGTGGAACCACTCACCAAATGCCCAGGTGTGGGAAGGCAAATGACGCTCTGCCCGCCATCTGGGAGGCTCAACTTCCATTCCCCTTAAGCTTTCTCTGGGCAGCGGGACCCACTTCCAAAGCCTTCGGCTGCAGGAACTTCGTTTCATTTCTTAAATTACATTTTGTATTCCCCATTTTAATTGCGTGTACCACCTTAGCTGGGTAAACTCAAGTCTCTTTTGAGTTGAATTCAGGGCCTAATAAATTCATAGCCAGCTCCACATTGTTTTCTCAGCAACAGAAGGGAAGTGGTTTGCTATGGCTTTCCATATTCCAAGTCTAGCCTTTCGTCCTTGGATTTCCTTGTGGTCTCCCATCCAATTACTAATCAGCCCTGAGCCTGCTTAAGTTCCAAGCTCAGACAACAACAGCCAAGAGCTGTTACCTGCTGGAACCTTCAGTTGGCTAGAAATATGGACCGTGTGTGAAATAGCTTTTTAATTAACTAAAAGAAAATGGCAGAAACGGGGGTGATGGGGGGAGAAAAGGGTGAGTGGCAAATGATCCGACTTTTAAGCTTGCACTAAGTCTGGGGCCAGGATTCCACAGCTCGAGAGATTGTTCCAGAAAGGAAAATTGCCTTTCCAACTGGGGGTGTAGATTCTACACCGAGGACCCAAAGGATTAAAAGGCCTTCATTTTTTGTCGTAAACACAAGCTGATCAGGAGGTTGGCCTAAGTGGAAGAGAGAAAGTGGTAGGAATCTTTCTCATTATCTGAGATGTAGAGGGAAACGCTCTTTGGAAAATTCACAGGTGCAAACAAAAGACTCCCCCCCCCTTTTTTTTTCTTAAACACAACCCACCATTAAAACAGGGTCTGGAATGCGACAAGGGTCAAAAGTTTAATTGGGATTTAAACAGGAGTACACAAAATAATCTTGTCTTTTTGGAAGAAAGGTGTTAAAATGCTGATCTCTGTGTGAATTGCAGAATGTAGCTTCCTCGACTTTTGCAAAGGAAGATTGGCTTTCGCCGAGTGCAAAAAATGGATGGCCGGGATGAAAACCTTTCCCAAGGGACTTCTTCAGCCAGGGAGGCTGATGAGCAACGAACCCCGAAATACAGGCATTGCCCCTCCAGCAATAAACTCAGCTCAACCCCCCAGCCCCCAGGAGGTTCCAGAAAAAAAATTCTCCAACAGCCTGAGAAGTAGAGAAGTGAAAGCATCTTTTGCAGGGGAAGAGGAAGCCCTCTGGAAATTTGCACGGTAGATTTCAGCACATCCTTATCGGGACCAGATGGGCTGGACTCTTCTTCTGACCCCTGGCCCATCCCAGTGGCGCTCTTGTTTTGCTCAGAGGGACCTTGGCCCTTGTAGTCATTCGACCTGCATTGTAGGGTTGTAGCTCCAGAAGGCCATAGGCTGGGGGAGAGAAACACCGTCAAAGGCTGAGGAGTGCCTAGGAGGAACGGTAGAGTGAGGAAGCAGGGATAGGAGCCAGATCAAGAAGGACAACCTGCTAGAAGAGAGTTCCTCAACCGTGGCAACTTTAAGACGGGTGGAGTTCAACTCCCATGCTGGCTGGGGAATTCTGGGAGTTGAAGTCCACCTGTCTTAGCCAAGGTTGAGGAACCCTGTGCTAGAAGATGTCCTGCTTGGGACCTTCTCAGCCCTCATCATGTCCTGGTTTCCCTTCTCCTCCACTGGGCAGAGATTATGCTGTCAGAATGTTGTTGAGAATGCTGGGCGTGTCATGGATTTCCACGGCAAAGTTGCTATGAAGTCAGCATGGGGAGAAGCAAAGGCTAAGGGAACCATGACCGGCTTTCCCAAAACTTTCCTACTTTTCTCCATCTTTTTAAGGCCACACTTATGTCAAGGTAAGGGACCTTGAAAGGGGAAGGCAGGCAGTGAGACTGATCTGCTTGGCAACCACAAAATGAACTCCTAGACCACTTCAGGTCTTCAGATGTTCTAGGTTTCAGCTTCCAGGAGGCATCCATCTTCTCTGGAGACAGGGGTGTCCACAGGATATGGTCAAAAAAGTCAACATGGGGCCCACAATGCCGCAGTTGAAGCTTCACCTGTTTTTTATGGGTGTTGCACATATTCCCTGCAGATACCCTTGTACTGAATGAGGAAAATGGAGTTAGGATGTACGTAGCCTGCACATCTCTTTTGACCAGATGTGAGATGAAGTGTCATGGCTTCCTTCCCCCAAAGGTTCTTGGGAACTGGGTCTTCATTAAGGATGTGGGAGTCCTCACTATTGGAGCTCTGCTAACACTAAGAAGGGAGCTGCAATCAGAAATCTTGGTGGGAGACCATCAGAAGCCCCCTGTAAAGCCCATGTAATTTTTTTATAAATTCAGACAGCTTTAACAAACTGGCTGAATAAATGCTTTGCAATCCGAAGATTCAATTCCCAACATCTCCTTGTTGACATTCCTGGGGTGGATGGGGTATCATCACTCAGAAGGATACAGCTTCCTATGGTTCCCAAAAAGAAATGCATCATGGTAAGACTTAGCAGATAGCAACATTAGCTGGGCTCGGAAGCTAAGTAGGCTAGGACTAGGTTAGTTCTTGGATGGGAGACCATGAGGACATTCAAGGCTATGGCTACTGTAGGAAGTCAGGAAGAAACCACTTCCATATTGTGGCCAAGAAAATTGCACGCATGTGCCATGATGTGTCCTCCATGAGGTCAACAGAAATTGAGCTCCATTGGAGGGCATCTTCATTCCTATGGCCAAATCAGAATGGTCCACTGGAAGAGCACAATGCCCAGAACCCCCCTGATGTTCATCTCTGGAATGGGTCATTTGGTGGATACCTTGGGGTAAGTGTAGAAGAGAGTCCCATATCTCAACACACTCCTCAGACATTCAGATCTGCAGGAACAGCCCTCTTAAAGATGTCCCTGCATTCAGAACTCAGGAAGAAGTCGTCTTCTTCACTGCTTCCAGCCAGTAGACTTGGTTCCCATCTTCTCCTTCAGCCAGGTCTTTGGAAGTGCCTGAAGAATTATTGTATCCATTCCTATGTTTAGCTGTTTGTCATGGTTTGTATTGGGTTTTCAGCTGTTGGCCAGCTAGAGTCTGATGGATAGAAAAGTTCATCTAATGGATTAACTAACTAAATAGCACTTCTGCTTCCAACCAATTGTCTCTTGCTAGACGACTCCATGGAGAAGCAGAGACTCAAGCAAGACCTCCTCATAGGCCTGATGTGTTTGTTCATGATCCTCTTGATCTTTCTGATCGTTGGATGCATCTTCCTCCACTTCAGACTGATCAGTAAAGACATGTGAGTATGAACCCACCCCAACAGCTGTCTGGAGAAAGGGTGGGAACCCAGCTGCTGTGGCTTATGGAATAAGCCATGATTTAAATCATGGCTCAGCTGCCGTTGGATAGCGTTCATAGCACTGAGGAGATGAGCCAGAGGTCTGATTCAGTATGAAGAAACTTCTTGGGTCCCTTCATTCTGAACCACAAGGACTGGAAGCTTACTTGACATAGCTTTAGCAACAGAACATCTGCTTTTCCTAAAACATTCCCAGATTCAGTCTCTGGTCAGGGGGGAAAAAGATCTGTGCTCTGAGTCAAAATTCTCCAAATGTGTTGGGACATACTTCTGACTTGTTCATCTAGATCAGTGTTGTCCAAACTTGGCCACTTTAAGATGAGTGGACTTCAACTCCCAGAATTCCCCAGCATGGCTGGCTGGGGAATTCTGGGAGTTGAAGTCCACTCATCTTAAAGTGGCCACGTTTGAACAACACTGATCTAGGGTGATCCAAGTCCCATCTCAACCTCATTGGAGGAGATTAAGTTGGAGAAGGCTGCTGATTGGCTGGCTGGAATGGGATGGATGCATTAGTTCATCTGTGAGCACAGAGTTGCATATCTACCTGCAAACAGCTGGGTTTGCCCATCTCCACAACCAAGCTAGAAAGCAGTCTGGTTTTGCCTTTGCGTATGCCATGAGTTGGGCTATTGTGGTCTGCAAAGCATGTCTGATGTTGAACACATCCAGAGAGTGATGGTTTATTTAATAAACCATAGTGAAGCGAACCTTGGCTTAGCATAATAGATTACCTTGTCTAACGGGATGGAGGCGGCTTTGATTCTGCCTACTTTGGGGCCACTGATGGGAATGTAGCAGGGGAGGCTGTCCATGTGAGGGCCCTCTGGATGAAGACATCCTCCCCCCTACTATGCTTGCAGTTCTGCAGAAAATGGTATCTTATTGAGATGTTCTTCCTCCTCTTGTCTGCCTGAAGGCCCCTGAAGGAGGAGCTGAAATCTTATGCCATCCAAACCCACTGTGTGGAGACCAGAATCGTCCTCTCTCCTTCTCAGACCAACCAGTTGACTTCTTCTGAATGGATGGCAGCCCAACCACCATCCCAGGAACCAACAGCTGTGGAGTCCAAAGTCCAGAGCCCCACATCACCAAAGCCGAAACCCCAACGCAAAAGATCCATCAGCCACATTTATCAGAGCAATTCCTCCGAAAGCATCCATTTGGATGAAACGGGAAGCGTCTACTCACTGGAGCATTTCCAGTGTTTGTATAGCTCCTCCTGGAGTGATTCGAAGGAGTCTCTCATGGACTGGAGCTCCCAGGATGAAGAAGGTGGGGGAAGTAATGAATCGGGGAGCGTGGTGCTCTGTGCCATCCACCAGATGTGATGAACCAGAGCGGCCACTCCTGGGAGGCTGGCGGGTTGGCTTTGCTTCCATGGCTGCTGTGAAAGCCACGGATTGGACTGGGGGGGGATCAGCACCTGCCGTACGTCGAGCCCAAACAGCCCTGAATCTATGGCTGACCCCACCCCTGCTAATGCTTTGGAGGAGTGTATTGGAAGCCAAACTTCGTGACATTTTTTTCTCCTTTCGGAAAAAGGAACACAGTCATAGGAAGACTCTGAGATGCTCCTCAAAGAACGGAAGAAGGACGGGTCACTGTGAGTAGAAATCTGGGATTAATTTCTAATGGGGCAAGGAGGTGACTTATTTGAGGAACCAAAACGAAGAAACAAAAGACTGAGGAAGGGAGGGGAACCCTGATTAATTACATGGAAACTAATGATGGCAAGCAAAGTTTTTTTTTAACCAAAATCCAAATGGACTTAACAGCTACACCCTTAATGAACAATTAATGGTAACCAAGGAAGGGGAGGCTGATGGTTAACAAACAAACCAAGAAGGAACAAAAGTGTCAGCAAACAGCCTTATCAAAGGTTACCGTAATTGCCGTTTCGGACGCACCATCCTGTCTGAAGAGCCTGCAGTTAAAAATATACATGAACTATCCTCCATGTTCCTCTTTGCAAACAGTAAAAACCTATATTCACTTCTTGCTTGGACAGATGTCTTGTTTCGGAAGCTACAATGGGAAAAGGAACGATGCCTGAAGAAATCAGATTTTTGGTTCAGACGTTCCTTTTCCTGTTCTGTCAGTGCTTCAGTAACATTTTGGCCTATTTTAGAGTTTCGGAGGCACGCCGGGTGGATAACCGCATGCCTTATGCTCCTTTGCATACATTTAAAACCCCACAGCCCTTCTCCAAAGGCTGCACAGCTGAGTCACATCGGGGAATGAGGATCAACCATGGCTAAGGGCTTTGACAACAGTCTCTTCCATTACATTTTCTTTTCCTAACTGAAACTGCCAAGTATCTTATTGGCACAATTTGCTTCACACAACGAAACCTTGAAGCCGCAGTGGGATTTCCTGTCCTAGCATAGATATTGATTTATGGGTCGCTTGATCCTACCCCTGGAGCACCAAAATCTATGTGGACGCTGGTGGTTTGCATCCCTAAAAACTCCAAACACATTCAAACTCACAGGAAATCCTACAGCCGTGGCGGACGCCACAGACACACGTCTTTGGACTTTCCTACGTTTTGGCAGGTTTTGACTGTTAGTGCCGGAGGCGTGCTTTTTGGGAAAAGGGTTGAAAGAAAATGGGAAAATAAAATGGAATGCAATTTTAAGGCAGAAGGTGGACACTAGAGGGTGCTGTTTTCTCAGCCTGACTAAAACTGGCCGGGATTGGAAGCTGGGCTGAAATAAATCAGAACTTTGCCGGGATGAAGCAAAAGGTAAGGGAAATTCTCCAGAGATGACAGGCTTCTCAACAGACATCTCCAAGACGGCACTCCCTCTCTTAGCCAGACAGGAGTCGTATAGGCCAGCTGCATTCACTCTGCCTGCCTGCCTACCTTACGAGGTTGTTAGTAAGGCGCAGCACCAGGAAGGAAACGTGTACTGCAAATCTAATGCATGCATTTGGTCTTGCAAGTGGTAACTTAATCGTGTCTTAATGCACTCTGGTAGACTTTAGTGTGGGATGGAGTTGCATTCATGATGAAGCTTCTGTTCTAAAGACTGTTCTTTCTCTTAATTTACATTATATCAAGAGCAATGATGACGATAGGCTTGGAGAGACAACAGTCAGAAAAGCAAGCTCTCTCTCTGTCTCTAAATTTCTGAAAAATCACCCAACAACCATTGACATTTTCTAGGAGAGTGCAATGTCCTGAATGCATGTGTGTTTGCAAAGAGAAGCAGCAACTTTTATCTACAGAATTGTTACTTGCTTCTTCCTCCAAAGAGGAGATTTCTAAAACACCTAGTTTCAATTAAAGCACCATAGAAATATTTGACAGTGGAGAAATAATAGCTTCACCCAACAGCTCCCTTCCACTTCTGACCAATTTTATACGTGAAACACGTTCCTCCAGAATGTCCTTCCTCGGCCAGTTTGGGGTAGGGGAGATGGCTGCCAATTAGATTGATCAGCTTTCATCAGATTAATCACCAAACTTCTGTGAACGATCCACTTTAATCTGATGAAGTATCGAGGTTTCTGGGGAGAAGGTCCTGGTGGGGACATTGTGGAAGATTAAAATGGCTACTTATGGATCGCAGAAGATGGGAGGCCTACCTGGTGTACTCACCAAGGCGCGAATCATCCTTTGTGGCTTCATGGATCATTCAAAATTTAAATGGATCGCAACAGAGGAAATTATCTGAACCAGTAAGCCAGATAGGATGGCATTGCTGCAAAGTTCAAATAACTTGTTGCAGCGCCTAGGCAGACACACACGTACACACACACACACACACACACACACAGGTCCTCTCCAAATATCAGTCTTGTGAAACCTGAAACGCACTGTTTTGACTAGCAAAACGGAACTCACTAAGTCCCCCGGAGAAAGAGAGACCGCCCTTGGACAGATGTTATCACCATCCCGCGGATGCACCAGTAAGCATCTTCTAGCTCAGCATTTCATGCTTCCTGACTGGTGGGCTGTGACTCAGATCAGTTTTTCTGGCTTGTTTAGTAAGGATGAGAAGATAGGCCATGGACAACGCCTACCCCAATGTCCACCCATCAATCTGATGTAAATCTGTTCCCTTTGATTTTGAGTAGATCTCCAGCCACAGGCTTGGATCTCCCAACCAAGCAGGCTGAACTTCTGGGCGTTCCTAAACTCATGGAATTGCAAACACTAAATGCAACACTAGCCTTGCTGTGCTCCAGATATGGTGTTACTGGCCCTTAATCATGTATCCATGAGGAGTAGAAACTGAACATTTGTTTCTTTATCCAAAAGGGAGGTGAACTTATGCAAAAGGGGTTCTTGCATGAAAATGCTTGATGTCCTGCTTTTAGGTTTTAATCATGGAGATCACATCATCGCTTGTAAAAAGCTAGATGAGAAATTAACTAGGGGTTTGACACCCCCCCCCCCCCAGGGGTTGCTTCCTTTCCTTTCCTGCTGTTGGGCATCTCCACAATCATGGAAAGGAATGGGTATTTCAGACACATGTAGTGGTGGAGACATCAGGACCCAGAACCCAGTTTTATATTTGCTGAAGAGCAATGTCGGGATACAAATTGGAATAACAGCAGCAATGAATCGGTGACCCCAGTCCGGGAGGAGATGCGGAGAAGGACGGGTGGGAAAACTTCAGAGCTAGTGCAGGAGAAGCAAGTAGAAGGAAACTTGAGGCTGCTTACTTACGGGATTTAAATCTGAAAGAGGACTCTGCTTCTGATATACCTGCCTGGCACAACATGCCACCCCGATCTGGGAAGAAGAAAAGGAACACACCGATACATATGCAGATTGCATCTTTGTCATCTTTGAAAGAGGATGCCTTTGTCCTTCCTCAAAAAGAACCTTCCTCATTTTTAAAGCATCCTCAGGAGCAGCAATAAGGCAACAGGTGCATTTTGAGCAGTCCCAGGGCCCTGGTCCTTGAAACTACAGACAATAAAACCCGGAGCGAGTCCAGTCTTAAACCCCGCAAGAATCGCAGCAATGGGGAAATGACAACCACTCCCCCTTTTTAAGCCACAAATGAAAAACATTTTTGTTGGGTGGATTTGTTTCTTCTACCCTCGGCCTCCGTGTGTTATTTTTTTCTTCTGTTTTGCACTTGCATCAAAGCAGCAACGTTATTTTAGCAATAGCCAGTTCCTTCTTGATGCCTTTCAACAACAGGCAAAACAGTTACATCAGTTTGTAACTGGTCAAACTGATTTTTTGGGGGGGGGGGAGGACATAACCTCTTTATCCTACTTGCCTCAGAACTGAACTCAGAGTGCATCCAACTGAACTCAGCCCATTTCCAACCCCTTGGAATTTCCTCAGCTTTCCATCCCACTGTGCCCCCTACCCAGATGAATTTTAGCTTGTAGATTCTCCAAGGATCTTTTCTCCCTGTTGGTCAAGGCTGGATAGCCTGACAATTTGCACAAAGAGAGAAACGCTTTGGCTAGGAGTTTCCCATCAATGAGATGTTTCCAGCTCCCTGTAGTTTGTCCTCCATTTGGACAATGTGGACATTCCAAGCCAGAATTCTTCTTTCCCTTTGAAATAAAGCCGTTGGGATTTTGCAGGGGGTCAGCCCAAAAAGAAGATACACCCTGGAACCTTCCTCTGAGGCTGCTGACTCTGGGGACTGTCAGGTTGGGCCATCCGTTGCCCCAAAGCACCATCTCTGCAGAGGAAAAAAATGTGCAAATGTCAGACGCACTCTTGGCCTTCAAATAGATCCAGTTTTTCCCTATGGGGGACATATGCACCTTTCTTTAAAAGTTCTTTGGGGATATTCTTTTGGGGAGACAGTGAAGTTGCAGTACTACTAAGGTTCCTCCCCAGCCCCAAGAGGACCTAGGCTGAGATGCTGCCCGGGGAGGGGGGGGGACTGCTTAAATTTGGGCTCATGGGGAGAAAGTTAAAAATAGAAGGCAATTGTTGGGGAATGACTTTACATCCAGAACCCTCTACCATCTGTCTGCTCTTCTTCCCCCCCCAGCTCCGCCCCCTCTTCCCACAGGGCCACATTGTCCCACGTTTCTGCATCTTAGAGGAGAAGATGCACGGAGGCAGCTCTGTGCGCAGTCATAAACACCTGCAGTCCCACACAATGGACTGAGGGTGCATATGGGGGGGGGGGGGGAAGGAGAGAGAGAAAAGATTGATGCCTTGCAAGGGGGGCTGGGGGGGAGGCAGTAGGGGTAAGGAGGGGGCTGTCACCGGAGTCCCTGTGAACTCCCGTTTGGAAGGCCAACCCATGATTGACAGTTTTTGTGGACAGGTTCTCTTTTCAAAAGGTCTGCTTTAACAGACAGTAAGTTGGGGAGGTTAGAGGGGGACCAGAAGGGGAGGGGGTCTCTCTCTCTCTCTCTCTCCCCCCCATAACTTCAACAGGGCAATCACAAACATTGAGAATTTCTCTCTCTCTGTCTCTCTCCTGCTTGGCCTCCTAGACCGCCTCTCTCCCACTTGTTATGCGCTAAGCATTTGCGGCAAAGGACAGCCCAGAATTAATTAGCAGAAAGGGGAGGGAAAAAAAAAAATTCTTCGAGTTGTCCCATAGGAAGAAATGTTGGTGGTTTGGAGTCGCTTCGGTACAAGACAGTGGTCTTTTTCATTGAAATTCGGGGGCGGGGGGGGGGGAAGTGAGAAAATCTTTTATCCTCTTTCTCGTCTACTTCCAGCAAAGGATGGGCTGGAAGCCTTAACTTCCAGCTCCTTCCCTTGGTGGGGACGTGTGCGTGTGCAGGAGGCTTAATGTGTTTTGGGGATTTTAGCCTCCCAGCAAAGCTGGAGGAAATTTGTTATTCAAGTTTGGCCTTGCACAGCTAGGGAAGGTGGGAGGAATCCAGGAGCAGTTCTGCTAAGTAGGCGTATACTCTGTCTGGGTGTGTGTATGTGTAAGTGTGCGTATATGCATTAATTCAGACATACCCACCAAATATATCCAAATAATTGGGAACTCCTCTTGAATCAATGGCATCTCTTCAACATCATTTCATCTCGCCAGGGATGCGATTGCATAAATCAGTGCGAAAAAAAAAGGAACGATCATTTGCCCTTTTTTCAGAACTGAGAGCAACAACTTGTTTGCGGCCAAGATTTCCTAGCATCAGGGCTGCGAACATCTGCAACAGGGTGTTGTGTGTGTGTGGAGGGGGGGGGAATGGGAATGTCTGCTGTTAACAGCAGTGACAAAGTGGTAAGTTTTGGAAAACTGTTGCCAGACGTAAGAAGCAAAACCCAGCGATGAAGCGGGTGTGTACGTAGGGGTGCATGGGGGGGGGGGGGCTGTTGAAGAACAGAAGAGAGGAAAATTCTCCCCCTCCCGTGGCCTCCTTCAGCAGGGTCTCACCCCCTCCAGCGCCAGCCCCCTCCCCTCCAGATTGCATAACAGAGCCAGTTTGCATCGAAGCCTAATTAACTAATTAATCAGGTACTGAGACCGAGTGAATGGAAGTTTTGAGACAGGCCACACCCTTCTCCTGGGCAGAGCGGCTTCTCTGCTGGGGGGGCTCAGCCCCATCAGGGTTTTTTTTTTTTTTGATGGTGGTGGTGGAGATGTCCCGCTGTCAGCTGAGCTGGTGTAAAAGAGATGGGAATAATAGCAATTTTTAAAAAGCCAAGGGTGGACGGGGACGTGATTGTACACGTAGCTCAGCCATGGCTGTGAGCAAGGCAAGGAGAGCAAGTTAGGAGACCAGGTATGGGCATCTCTAAAAGGAAGTCCTAAAGATTTTGCAATCTCATTCCACAGCAATCAATATTTTGAATATTGACTACTGCAAGCCGCCCCGTTCAACTTTCTCTCACATTATTCTGATGATGACCGAGTTGGATTACAAATGTCTTTTGCATTTCAATTATGGTTGACTTGTAGTCTGGTCCTCTTTTGGGTGGCCCAGAGGGGCAAAAAAGATTTAAGAACACGAGGAGTGTTTTTCCAGCACTTTTCACTTTTTCATTATTCTTTTCGGCAGCTGGAGGCCAGGGTCTGTTCCGATCTCATCAGAAGAATTGGGCTTTCCTTCTCTCCCCCTTCTAAAAATTTGGGGAGGAGTTTTAAGGATGCATTGGGGATGCAACAGTAGGAGCACCCATATGAAGGCTTAACGCATCTTATTTTGCGTGTTTGTTTCCTGCGGGAAATCAGCCCAGGCTTGGGCTGCCAACCTTGGGGAAGATCCTGCCAGATTCCAGCCAAGCAATCCAATGAGCTTGGGGGCTGCAGGAGAGGGTTTCAAAGGCCAACGTGGTACATGAACTGACTATCCAGGTTTATACTGCTTTGCACTCTTTATTAGCTGTGGTAGGTGTTGAATGGCAGGCACTGGACCTAAGACATTCTACATACAAACAGATGTGTCCCACTGAGCTATGGAAAACGTAAGAACCTTCCTTGCTGTGCAATAGATCGTTGGCCTCTAGCTCCCTTGACATTCATTGGTTTTCCAGAATTCAAACCATCTTGATTGACTAGGGACTCAAAGACAGGAATGATGTCAGCCCTTCAAGGTAGGCCAGGCCAAGAAACAGACTCCATAAGGATTACTGGAACTTTGTTGTTGCAGGGTATAACAAGGGGATCTTCAAATCCTGATAGAGTTTCTTTCTCTCCCCTCTTATACCCAAGAGAATCAAGTTGGGGTAATCTTGAGTTTCTTCCCCATCCCGTCCTCTCTGTTGGGGCTACGCAGGTGTTGACATAATTGTGCATTCCTTCTTCAAGATGTATTTATTATTTATTTTATTGATTTATCTTCCAAATTTAGTCACCACCCATCTCACTCAAGAGCGACTCTGAGCGGTTTACAGTAAAACAAGAATAAATATGAATTAAAATACAATAAAACATCGTGTTCATACATAAATAATGTCTTCCAAGATACTGATGGCAAATAAAGGTTATTAAGCTTCGGGAGCATCTTCAAGGTTATCTGCAAACTCTTCTACAGCAAGATCTTTGGCCTTATTTTTTTATCTCAGGCATTTCTCTTCTAAGGCCTTCAATCCATCCATCCTTAGATGTGCTCATCGTGAATTTGGCACCATAATGTTTCTACGTAGAGGAAAGGGGAAGGATTGCCATCTCCATCCTTGCTTGTAAGCTTCTGCAGATACTTGTAGGATGGTGCTGGATGGGTTGGAGGTAGACAAGAGAGCTCCAGGAAATGTCAGAGCTGTAGGTTAGACATCCTTGAGAATACAATGCTAAATGACTTCTGCGTTGCTGCCAAGAACACCACAGGGCTGCCCATAAAGTCACCAAGAAATTAGTTTTAATAGTGGTATTACCCAATTTCGAAGGCTTTTTTTTTTTTTCCTGAATGACCAATACATCTAAGTTTGGGTTTAACAAGTCATGACTTAGATTTCCCCCAAAAATGGAAAAGCGAATATCAACTCAAATGTTCCCCAATCAGATTTGATCTGTGGTACTTGTGAAATTTCCCAGAAGCACAAAATGTGCGTCTTCAGGTGTTAGCCGTTCCTGCAGAAAAACTAAAGGGATTCAGGAGCATATTTATGAGGATGGGCCCTTATCAAAGGCACCAGATCGATCGCTCTCCAACTGCTCTGCTACAATGGTGTCACTCTGGGGAAGAATGGGATCCATTGTCAGGAAAAAGTTCCCAGTTTTGTGTGTGTGTGTATCTTGTTTTTTTAGAAAAAGTGGGTGTCTTTAGAGCCAGATTTGGCAGTAATTGCTAGTTCATCTGCCAATTAACTAGGCTAACAAGTAGCAAAAAAAAGGGAAATGTAAGAAAATGAATTCAGGTATGGTTAAGGATAATTCTTTTGGATTTAACGTTAGGAATCCCTTCAAAGGGATTAGGTTGTACCTTGACCAATTTTCTTTCTTTTCTTTTCCTCCCTTTTTTTTTTTTTTTTTTTTTGAGGGGTGGGTGGGTGGGTCTGTCCTTTCTGCCTGCTTTTCAATTTGTAATTGTCTGTTCCCCCTAATTGGCTGATTAACCAGTTATTACATGCAAACCTGGGGGTATGAAAGTTCCTTTTCACCACGAGACTTTTCCTTTCCTTCCAAATTGAAATAATCTGGAAAACAGCAGAGGACATTTTGTACAGCTCGTTAACTTTTCTGCCGGGGATCGCCTTTGACGAGATGGATCCACACCGCATTTGCATGTTTAACCGCTGAATTTTAATACCGCTGTAGTTTCCATTATGTTGGCAAGCGACCCATAGAGATAGACACTGATACCATTGCGATGTAGAGCTTCAGAAATAAGAGGTGTTGGCCAACTAATTGCAAAAGAAAAGGTAAAGGATCCATGAACTCCAAGAAATCATAATATCTTGACAGGTGCTGATTTTTGGAAAGTGCTTCAGAAGGCCACCCTGAATGCTGTTACCTCTACAGAAGAGCCCCTGAACCTACTGGGGCTTCATTTCAAGTAAATGCATACAACAGGATTGCAGGGTAAAAAAAAAAAAAGGCTGATTAATGCTAGGAAATGAGAAAATCATGAGAAATGCATTGTTTAAATTACAAGAAAAGACATCAGGGAGGGGAGAGAAGGAAGGCAGTGGAAGTTGGCAGCAATAACCATTTAGAGAGGCCAGTCACAATTAAAATCACATTAAGAACCTACATTTTCATCATCCATTAATGAATGATTTTGAACCTATTAACGGATTACTGCTCAAAGCCTATGTGACGCATGAGTGTTTGAGGGGAAGAGTTTTCTTTTCTATGGACTTGAATGTCATAACTCTTTGTTCAAGTCTACAGAAGATGCCCAGAGTCGTACTTGTGGGATGGGTGGCCAATACAAATCAAATCAAATCAAAAACAGCCCACGTGGTGTCGTGCTGACGTTTTGGACAGGGACAGCCATGGAAGCTAGGGATGACTTGGGGCCAACTGCTCTCTCTCTCAGTCCAACCCATCTCACTGGGTTATAGTCATGGGGGAAAATGGAAGTGGGTTTGAGGTCCTGGAGCAAAGGGGAGATAAAAGTCTAGCAAACATCTGGAAAAGACCTCAGCCTGCTTTTCCTGGAGAGCTTTCTTTGGAAGAATGATAAGCAAGTAAAAGCATCAGGCCCCACCTTGCTGACTCTACCTGACTGGTTTGGTCATCTTAAGAGGGCTTGCTGAAAGCTCTTCCTCCTGGTGAGGTTCATGGGACTTGCATGAGGCAACAAGCCTTCATTGTGGTGGCCCCCAACTATGGAACATGCTTCTCCCAGGGGCTCAAACACAGTTCTCCTTTCTGATACTCCCTAAGATCATTAAACTTTTTGTATTTCATCAGGGATTTAGCTTCATTCAATTGGTTGCCCATCTGTATATTTATTTATATAATTTGTGTTAAGTTGTACTGGTTTTCTTTGACATTGTGTTCCTCTTGTAATTTTTCTTTGTTGTACATCATCCAGTGCTGTTTAGCAGGTCCAGAAGGCATTTAGCAAATAGAATGAAATAAATGACATAGAATTAAAAAGATAAGGATAAGCAAGATTTAATGGTAGCCTAAAAATGGCCTTACTTTTTGGGTCAGAATAAGTGTAATTTCTAAAGATTTCTTCAAACCTCAGAAGATTTCAAGGAATTCACAGGATTGTGGCTGGGCTGAGGCCGAAAGGCACGCTAAATAAAATAAATTTGCCCATGAAAGGATGAAGGCTATTATTTATGTCACTGGTCTGTCACATCAAATTGAGGGAAAGAAAGAAGAGAAGGAGAAGGAGAAGGAGAAGGAGAAGGAGAAGGAGAAGGAGGAGTGGCCTGTTAAAATCTGCAACAGGTTTAACTTGGTTTGCAACTTTATACTGAATAGAAAGCTAAACTGAAAGTTTAGCAGGAGAACTGTCCTAACCAAGTTGGAACAGAAGATATGAGAGTAAACTTCTGCAACTGATCTTCCTTCCTTCCTTCCTTCCTTCCTTCCTTCCTTCCTTCCTTCCTTCCTTCCTTCCTTCCTTCCTTCCTTCCTTCCTTCCTCCTGTCAATGTAGGTTTACAATAAAGTAGAATTAGCTAACCTGGTCATGTTTCCTGTCTGGTCTACCTGGTAAGGCTGACCCCAGGGGAAGAAGGAGATAGGAAGTTTTCACCAATAGCTGAAGAGGCAGAGTGCAAAACAGAGTGTGTGAGTGTACCAGGAAGAAAGGCAGGCTATCAATGTAACCACTAACAAGCTCAAGAAAAACTAGGATCCAGCCAAGAGTGGGATAAATAGAATCCTTAACCATCAGAGGACTTGCACTGATTCCAGCGAGAGCCGTGCTTTATACACCTGGCCTCTTCTGATAGGGACCATTGGACAGGAGCGAAAGGAAAATGGGCGAGTGATAGCTGGGCTAGAAAGCTGGATAGAGATTTTTCTTTGCCTGGAATGTGAGAAAGAACTTCAAGGGTTGCTTTTCAGCTACTCGGCTTATTATTTATTTATTTTTCAAAACAAAACCTAGTGCCCGTGGTGGCTTTGCCATCTGAATTTCTTCTATTCAACGTCCAACAGGCATTCTTGCCAAATGCACACTCCTTCAAGGCTGAATAGCATTCAGCAGCAGGTTTTAAAAGGAGGGACCTCTGCTTTAAAAGAAGCGACTGTGCTGTGCAAATGGCCTAGACCAGTGTTGTCCAAGCTTGGCCACTTTAAGATGAGTGGACTTCAACTCCCAGAATTCTGGGAGTTGAAGTCCACTCTTCTTAAAGTGGCCAAGTTTGGACAACACTGGCCTAGACCAAGATCTGTCTTCTTCAATGAAGTCTTTCCGATGGTGCTCTGTAAAATCATCCCTGCAAGACTTCTCCTGGGCAGCCTGTTGTCTCTCCCTGCTTTCCAGATCATGCCACCTGGTGTTCCCAAGTCACATTAAGGTGAAGAAGTCTGAATCTAGCTCAGAGGATCTGCTTTTCCCAAATCTAAACTTTCTGGAGGATGGGATGGCTGCAACCTGTTGATTCTATAAAATTGGGGGGGGGGGAGGGTTCATGGAAAAAGGAGGAATGATGGGGCGGTGGGAGAACATCGGGATTCTGTTGGGTGGTATGGTCATCTGAATGTTGGGTTCTTATTGAATGGATTTTGAAAAATGTAGTCCGCATCCGTTGGCGTTTAGCGCACTTTCCCACAAACACATTTAACTCTTGAAGTGACTATAGGATGTCCATAGGGAGAGTCAAAAAGTCAAGATGGTGGTTATGATTGCATGACTCACATAAAAGGGAGGAACTTTGATGGTGCAGTCATGGCCACCTCCATTACGTCCTTGGACCACCACTAGGGATGCTCCAGAGTGGCTATCCTTTAGTAAAGATGCCCAAAGAGCAAAGGTGGGTGGCTGAAAACCCCCAAAGAAACGAAACAAAAAGGAAAGTAATGAACAATCAGGTATTGCTTCTCTGGAAGTAAAAAATGGCGCATTTCCCAAACAATTGAGCAAACAATGTGCTGGCGGCTTGGGGCAAGGAGGTCAGAAAGTTTAAAGCCCCCAACCGGTTCTGCTCTTGTTTATTTCTTTATTTTTTTGAAAAGGCAGGAAATCAGCTTGCTATCTCATGCCACCTTCGATGCCCAATGAATTCTCATTATGCTTCATGCAGCTGGAAAGTTTGCACAGATCAGTAACTCCAAAGTCCCAGACGCAGCGCATTTGCAATAGTCATCTGTTATTATTATTTATTTATTTATTTTCCCCTTCTCTCTCTCTCTCTCTCTCTCTCATGGAGAGAGTTGGGCTGTTCTTCCGCATGGTGGCTAAAATGAATCAGGAATGTGGGGTTCATCCATCAGATTTGAAAATGATCTTTTAATTGATGCGCGTGTGTAGCAGTTCATTGAGCAGGGCCATTGTGCTGGCTGAAAGGATGCAGGCAGGCAAAGATGAAGAAATGACGGGGCGAAGAAGGAGACCATCTTTTACCCCAGCCCAGCTCAGAAGGATCAGAACTGGCTTAGGCAATCAGAAAATCAGGCTAGGTGGTATGAAGTTTAGCCACTTAAACTACAGGCTAAAAGAATATTCCAATGCTCCCTTGGGAAAACGGCTTACTGAAATCTAGCATGTCCCCAAAACCCCTGGAATGTTATGTGAGAAATTCACTTCCTAACATTCAGAGCAGCTTCCCCCATCAAAGACAACAATTCCACATGTATGAACAGGTGTGTATTTGAGAATTGGTGGCATACAAATAAAATAAGCCACCCCACGTTAAGATGGACAACTCCTGAGGTCCTCTTACCTTCTTCCCACTCTGTCCTTCAGTCCTGGGATCCCCTAGAAATCTCCCATCCAAATACCAGGCAAGTCTAACCCCGCTTAGCTTCCCACATGATTCCTGCGGTCTAAAAATCATTTATTTTGGCCTCTCTGCCCTCCCACTTGTACCACCTCGTTTTGTCTTGTGAAGATGAGGGCGTAACAAGTTGGTGGTGGTTGATTGGATGGTTTTAACTTGTACAGCACTGTGTACAGCAGGGTTCCTCAACCTTGGCAACTTTAAGGCAGGTGGACTTCAACTCCCAGAATTCCCCAGCCAGCCTTGAATTCTGGGAGTTGAAGTCCACCCATCTTAAAGTTGCCAAGGTTGAGGAACCCTGGTGTACAGGATGACTTACTTTAATAACAGTCTAACCATGACTTGCCTTTCACTCTTACAGAAGATGCCCTTTACCCTGCAAATAAAATATCCAGGTAGGGCAGAGATGTGCAATTAGAGTTGAGGACTGCATACAGCCCCTGCCTCCCTGCAAAGTAATCTTGTATAAAATTCAAATTGCAAACATTTCAGGAGTGAGTCCCATCTCTATGGAGTGATGGAGATTGTGCAACTGGAGTTTGTCCACTGCTTCTTGCACCTCCACAAATCCATCCCTATTTATTTCCCCAATCTTCTCCTTCTCCTTCTTATTTTTAAGGAGCAATCAGCTTATGGCCTAGTATATTTTCAACATACAGTACACAGTGTCCCGAGCTATAAACATGTATTTTTCCTCCTTTTTGGTGCTCACATGGTGGTAGGCTGATTTCCATAGAGGAGGTCCTGGAATGTGTGATGGGACAATACGCCAGGCCAGCAAATTATGGGGGGCAACCAAGTTTGATAACTGCCTTAAAGCACTCCCAACATCTGTTCAGCCAGGGAAAACCCCATCGCCGAGAATTACCCTTCGGATCCACTTAATCATTAACCGTGGCCTGGAGAAAGTTAAAGGACAACAGCCCGTTTGTTAGCCGCAAGCCCTCGAGAGACACAGCAGGCCATATTTTATGTGGAACAGCGTGAGAAGAAGCTGGCCAGCTTTAGACGGTCTAAATGTGGAATAGATTTCGGTGGGAAACTGGAAGACAATGCGAGCGGACTAACAGCTGATCGGACCCATCTGATGGTTTGCACTGATGCATTTCGGACCAAGATGAGCATCCCAAACTCCTGGAAGACCGAACAGTGACATCCTGGTTTGATGTCTTTGGAAATGAACGTTCGCTTTTTGGGGCTTTCCCAAAACAGCCAACAGACCACCTTAATAATCGGATTTATTTTGGAAGAAAATACATCCAGCAAATTAGACCAATGCAGACCAGGCTGCTGAAGTAAACCAATAATCAGGAATTAGATTTGGCTGCAGAGCGGAGTGGGTATCAATTGAAAACAGCCTGGGGAGACCCTTCAGGTTGGCTTAGTATTTAAGCTGCACGTTGATTGCTGAATCTTATATGTTTCTACTGCACATTTTCAATGTGTCAGGTATACACTTTTAGCCTTTTTTTTTTGTACAACAGTTTTATAAAGGACAGCATCATTGTCCTTTTATTAAAGGTGGAACAGTGGGGTTTGGCTTAAGGTCTCCAGGTGACTTGTGAGATCTGAACGTGTTAATTTTCTAGCTGAGAGCTCATATTTTCAACCTCCAGTTTCCAGCCACTCTTTAAACCATAAAGATGCAATTCCACCCCACGTCGACAGCCGTGTAGGATGTAACTGATCCCCCCCCAGCCAGAATTAGAGTGTTGCTAGCAGTTCATTGATCACTCTACCCATCTCTACTTCAACCTATTGCTTTGAATCTGATCCAGGGACACCTGAAATATAATCTGAGATTTATGATTTGGCTTCTGGGTGGTTTTTAGTAAGTTTCCAAGGATTTCAGGTTTCGGCAAGAACAAAGGGAAAGGGGAGAATCCTATTTTGATTAGTTTCGTGTTAATGGTAGCCTTCTCAGCTTCAGGGTTCCTCCTCTGTAAAATGGGACTATTAACTAGTTGCTTTTGAAGGATTTTGCTTAATCGGTTTGCCAGTTCATAGGGAAGTGTAAGAATTCTTGGTCAAGGATAACTTATGGTCAGTCTATGTACCTCCCAGCATATGTTTCAGATAATCTACTCTGGGCCTGTATTCACAGATTACTCTAAACCAGAATGTGACTTGCTTTGGGCTTTGCAGATGGAGGCAATGGTGGTTTGTGTAATGAATCAGGAGTTACAGACAGTTTAGCACAGTGAATTTTACAACTGCAGACAGTTTAGTGGGGTGAGGATTGTGAAATCCTCAACATAATTTGGTGCTTTGCCCCAGTTAGGATAACAAAACGTATCACTTAAAACTACCCACTGTTGATTTAAGAAGACACACTTTTATAATAAGATCAAAAAACAGCCCTCTTTTCTCCTAGCTTTGCATTTGTTTTTAATCACTTCTTGAAATGTAGCTATATTGTTCCCAGACAGGGAACTCTTAAGTGGGACGAAATTTGAAAATAGTTTAATTGGAGCCTTAGAAGTTTTCTTCTGTAAGCTGACATGGAAAATGGTGAAGGCCGTAATGAACAATTTCTCCCTCCCTCACCTGAAGTACCCAAGCAGGACACCTGCTGATTATAATTAAAATCAACCCCCCTCCCCAATTTCTTTGCTTGTCTTCTTTTCTATCATCCAGGGAAATGAGTTCTTTTTGAAAATGACAACCTAATCGGCTGCTTGGACAGCTGTTGTCCTGCCAAAAATTCTTCTCCAAGGTTCTCCACTGAAGAGATTCTATTTTGCTTTGTCAATGTACATTTTGACTGAAGTGCAACCCAACACACACATTCACACACTTCTCCTTTGCTTCTGCAGGAAATAATAGTCCTTTCATTGGATCACAAGTGTCCAACAGATTGGAAGTTTCTCTCTATTTCATTAACTCGGTCAGATCTCCCAGACTTCGTTTACTTGAGAGTTGTCCAAAAAATAAAAAATAGGGATAGCTGGAAATGAATCCTTTGTTTTTTGTTGAAATGGTAAACTCGCTCTTAAATTAGCAATTGGTAACCAGAAACAATCAAATCTATGTTCCAGTAGATATTGCAGACTGAAAGCAAAAGATCTACGCAAAGGATCAAGAACTTTTAGGGGACATGTCATTCATTTTCCCCACCCTTCAAGCTTTTCTCCAGGGAAACCAGTTGATGGCCATAGAGAGGCATAAATGTCATTAACAGGATCAGAGATAGATTTTGCAGGTCCATTATATTACAGGCAGAGAAAGTTTTAGAGGCCTGGTGACCAACATCCATCACGAGGGCAAATTGATGAAGCAATAGGGTTAAGACCTCAGCATCCAAGCTGGCAGGAATGAGATTTCCCATTTTCCATGGGGTGGGCAGGAAGGTATAGGGGAATTCTTTGTCTTTTCAAAAAAATGCATGCTACTTTAGGATTTACAAGTCAATTTTACCAGAAGTCCACTCACGTATTACTAATGCAAATGCTCCTGGCTGGTCAGAATGTGTGTGTGGTGTCTCTACAGATACACACACACACGCACTTCTGGAAGGCCATCAATTCCTATTTGCTGATACCCATCAAGTTAGTTTATTTTTCTTGGGTCTCTCGAAATCTGTAGCCCATTCATCATGTTCAGCATGAGAGAAGGAGAGGGGATCTTGAAATACCTGGGAAGCAATGGTCTGAACTTTCAAACATTTCATCTAAGTTACACTGAAATGGAAATTTAATCACATAACTTAGCTGCTGGTCTGGCCAGAGGTCATATTGTTTTTTGGAGCATTGCCCCTGGCACAGAACTCAAAGGTGTGGTCTTTCCCTCATGAAAGGTTCTGCATCTCTGTTGAGGTGGAGTCTCAGGTGCTGGTTGTGTTGTCCCAATAATGGAGCTCAGTGTATCTTGATTCAGCAGATTTGCTAAGTATGTATCTGTGTGTGTGTGTGTGTGCAAACACACACACCCTGCTGTGGCTGGGTCTCTCATCCCCATCTTCCCTTACTGCTTTCCCTCCCTCCTTTCTTCCTTTAATAAAGTCTTCTATACAAGGCTTGGTTTGTCTTATACCTCACACCAGGTAGACACAACATGATGGCAGAAGTCAGAGCTTCTCCTCGTCTTTTTGATTGATTGATTCTCCTCATCTTTTTGATTGATTGATTGATTGATTGATTGTGCCATCAAGTCATTTTCAACTCATAGCAACCACATAGCTAGATTTTCTCCATGACAATCTATCCCTAACCTGGTTTGCTCATCTACTGGAACTTTAATATTAGATTAAATATTAAATGTTCTTAGCCCCCGCTGTCCCACTGATGTCACTAAAGACTTTGTCTCAGAACTGGAAATGTTGGAAACCCTTGTCCGTGGCGGCAGCAAGGGCAGGAGAGTCTTTTAATAAACACCTTGCTATTCTGCCTCATGGTGTTGAGAAGGGAGTCTGCTGTTTATTGTTCTTTGGGGGTCTTACACGATGCAGGCCCAGAAAATATGGAAGAAATGTTGTTGATGTTTAGGACATATCGGACTCCCTTCAGAAGGCTGTGTTTGAACGTTCTTGGAATTATTCCTGGACGTATGGAGATGCTACTGAGAAGTTTGCTACACAACTTAAACTAGGCACGAAAGCCGGCTGGGTGACTTTGGGCCAGTCCCTCTCTCTCAGCCCAACCCACCTCACAAGGTTGCCGTTGTGGGGAAAACGGAAGGAGGGAGGAGTACGAAGTTTGTCTGCTGCCTTGACTTATTTATGAAAAATAATAAAGGCGGGATTAAAAAAATCGAAAAAAAATCTAAATCCAACTGGCTATGAGTTTGGTTACTGATGACCCTGGCTATGCTACGAGGCTGCAGGATGAAAAAAAAGAAGTCTGAGAATATTATTTATTTATTTGTTTGTTTGTTTGTTTATTTATTAAATTTGTATGCCGCCCATTTCCCCCAGAGGGGGACTCTGAGTGGCTCACAGTTAGAGTAAAGCCCAAAAACAATTAAAAAAATAAATACGTACATTAATTAGTTAAAAAGTTGGACTATCTAAAAATGAACCTATACATAATACCTACAAAGCTCTCCTGACATTGCACATTGGACCTTGCTCTTAGGGAGGCATCTGGCCTTGCATCTCCGGCCCTCTCACTATCCATGGTTACCACTCGTGATGGCCACCTTGAACTCCAAGACTGGAGGCTCTAAATCAGTGTTGTCCAAACTTGGCCACTTTAAGATGAGTGGACTTCAACTCCCAGAATTCCCCAGCCAGCCTTGAATTTGATTTGAAAAATGCTGTGTTATCCTCCTTCAGTCTTTTCTCCATCCAGACTAAATATGCTAGGTCTTAGATCACACATTGCATCAAGGCATAATGTGGTTTGCTTGTGGCTTAGAGCTACATGTGAATGAAACAAATCATGGCTTATTCAGAGGTTCAGCAAACCATGGCTTGGTGTGAAATGCAAATCCAGATTCAGTGTTACTTCCAAGATGTCCTTGTTGAACTAGTTCTCCATCAACTATCCCTGTGCTGACCTCTAAATCTATTGCAGGGTAGATACACCTCTAAATGTGGTCATGAGTCAGTATGGATTCACACATGACTCCCATCACTTAATAGGCCAATGTTTCTTCTCATTAAGAAAGCCTAGACTTAAAGGATAATTGAACTCATTCATACTTGCAAGGCTTGAGTGGGGAACATGTAAGAATGTTTAGGTCTGGACTAATTGCATCTCAAGATTAAACATATTGTAGTTTACACACAAGGAAATCCCACTGATTTCTGCTGATATAAGCCCACATATAAATTAAAGCAATAATCTACAAGGAGAAGCCATGAACTTGAGATAGGTGGCCATATAAATTGAATCAATCAATCAATCAATCAATCAATCAATCAAATAAATAAATAAATAATCCATGACACATCCCAATTGCATTAGGAATTAATACATCAATCCTAGGTGGATTTTCTGGGAGATGGACTTTACAATATATCTTGAAAAAGTCAAACATGGAGAAAAACTATCACAACGAAACAGTTGAGATTGGAAGGACTGGCAAGGCAGGTTAATATTCTCTGGGCTTATTTTAAAGTTAGTGTGCTAGGTAAGGATTGCAGATTTAATCACAATCACATCAGTGCCTCTCCTTATCTACAGAATCATTAGATCAACGATGAAAGGTGAGCTTAGACCAGTGTTGTCCAAACTTGGTCACTTTAAGATGAGTAGACTGGCTGGGGAATTCTGGGAGTTGAAGTCCACTCATCTTAAAGTGGTCAAGTTTGGACAACACTGCTCTAAATCCTCTGAAATCTCTTGCTTTAGAACATGAGCAGGAAGGCACCAGTTTGTTCCCGTGCTTTATTCAAGACAATTCGGTGTCCACTGAGTGCTGAATCTACAAGTTTTTGCTTCGGTACTTAATTCTAGTAATGCACCCCCAAAAAGCTTCTGCAGGATCGGGGGGGGGGGGGGAGATATACAGAATGGTGAAGATATAGCATGTTTAAATATCAACCAGCCTATGAAAATCCCATTTCCTCTTGTAGCAAATATTAATCCAAAAAGAAAGTGCTTTCCCCCCTATTTCCTGGGCTGTGATTTTTCTCTGTTTCTTCCTCCTCCCCATTTCCCCCTTCTTTTTTGGGGTTAACATATTTCTTGAGACTTTGGAGGTAATTTGGTATTCATCTTTTACAGACAAAGGGATTCGGCAAGCGATGCACCTTTTAGTAGTATTCATCACAGATTTCTGTCCTTTTTTTATTATTATTAACAAAAGCTGGCTGGAAATTCTAGTTAGATCTTCCCTCGCCGCACTGTAATAATTGTACTTTATCAAAGTAATGCTGGTATTTTATCCATTGAGGTAACACGTTTTCTCATTAGCTATTATTATAGCGAATAATAGCTACCTACTTTTGTGGTATATCGTGATCAAGGTTGTGAGTCATTTTGTTTATCAAACGGTCCTTACTTTTAGCGTTTCAACGAATAACCCTTGCCATGGTTCTCATAGACATGGTTGGGTCCATACGCTCAATTCAAGGGAGATGAGAGAAAAACAGGTCCCATTATTCAAAGAGAGAAGCTTTTGGAAAACCTGGACCTGGATACTTTTTTTCCCCTTTAAATAATTAAGGTGCATTCAGGAAATTACGATTCTCTGTGAAATATTCTTTATCTGTATTTATGATGGAGACATGTTGTTTAGGAATCTTTCTTCATCCGAGACTTTTTGAGAAGTTTGTTTTTATGGCTTGTTTTCTTGTCATTGGAGAAGAGTTGGAGGTCTCTAGAAGACATCTGGATGGCGGCATTAGTGGCAAGGAGGACGCTGGAACAGGATCTTCTGTCTGATTCTTCCATTTTATTACTTTCTTTGTAAAGCATTGTTTATTTGTTTCTTCAGTTTATGTGCCACTCCAATGGACAGGACTCTGAGCGGTGTGCAATAAACCATAACAGAGTAAATTAGAAAAATTAAAAATCTTCCCATTCTGATGTACCATACCTTTGAGGTTCAGTAGTAAGATCTTCATTCCTCTTCAAAAGTCCTCTTGAAGAGCCATCTTTTTACAACTTTTCGAAAACATAATGAAGAGTTCTTGTTCCATTGGAATTCATCTTAAAATAGGTCTCGATAATAGATATGGCAGGTTGGGAATGAATTCTTCATTTTATAGGGACCCTCACTCCCTATAAAATGTTTTTATGGAATCCCAGGATGAAGAAATGTAATAAAAGTGTCCATAGTGGAAGACTCTTCTAGATTTTTTTTTTTTTAAAGGGTGGGTTAATTTGCTTACTTCACAGTGTGTCTGCGTATATCTTCCAGTCACAGTTATCCCCAAATCTTTCTCTTCTGCTAATTCGACGTATAGGCAACTTCGATTTATATAGTCCTGTAAGGGGAAGATTGTCATCTTGTTAAGAGGGGAAAAAAGGAAAAGAAATGGGTGGCCCTGAATAACTTGGCCAAGTTGCCCTCTTCGCATAACGTACGCAGGTGGCAGAGAATCACTTTTCTTGGCCTGGGATGTGAAGGACTCCATGGCAGCTTTGTAATAATTTTACCATGGTGCAAATTCAGTGCTGGGACTTTCTGAACCTTCTGATGAAATGCTAATCCTATCCTTGAACTTTAGGTGGGGATTATGGATGTGTTATGCACTGAAACTGAGCCTAAGGCTCTTGAGGTTGAAGATTTCTTGTGCTTTTACATCTATCTCAATCTTCTCCCCCCCCGCCCCCATCAATCTGTATCATCTATACTTCTACCTATACCTATAGCTACCTATTGCTTTTAAAACTCCTTCCAGCTCCAAGCTTAGTTGTGATGAGACCAAATCTGAAAAGTCAGGGCTGGCTTCTACAAGGCAACCCCTGGGGCCTTGAATGTAAGTGCCGGATGAATTCCCACCTGGACCAAACATTCTTATCTTCTTCCTGTTCCTTAGACAGGTCTTGCACTCACCTGGAACTGAAGGCTTCCTCTGGGCTTTATCTTATCTAGGAAGCAAGGAAATGCCATAAGGTGGATGTCAATATGACCTCTGCGAACTGGGAGTGGGGTTGGGGGGGAGAGAGGGAAGCTGTTAAATGCAATGCTGGCTAGTTCCATTAAGTTAATTAAAGATGGGTTGGAGTTTGACAGCCGCAGAAGGAAATAAGTTTTTTTGATTTGGTTTGGGTCTCCTAACCCTTCCAAACAAAGTAAACAAGCATGCTGCACAGAAACTTTGCCACTTGGAAGACGGTGTGATTGACGGTTGGACAAGAGTCTATTGTTTTGATGTATTTGTACCTATAGTCTATCTATGTCTATAATATAGGTGTAAATACATCTAAAGGATCAAGCCAAGCGTTATTCTTATGCCCTGGAATCATGCATATCAAATTTTGCCACCTTAACCTAGCATGTCGGATTACACTCTGCATAGTTATATTTTTCATAGGTTAAAAATGGGGTCTGTCCAAGTGGCTAATAGGTGAACTTGCATCCATTGAATGAAAAGCTAAACTTCAGTAAGAAGTCAGTGAAAATCAAGTTGCATTTTTTTCCCCATCTAAGTACCACAGACCTCAAGTTAAGACTGTAGATTATGAAGTATGTATGGCAGCAAAAAGGGTATTGGGGCAGTTTTGTGAACTCTCCCAACCCACTTACAGAAGATAGATTCAACCTGAAGGTATTGATATCCCAGATAATTGGGGATTGAAAAAAAGTCAGTAGACTCAAGGGCAACAATTTAGTGTATTTCCTTGTTTGGTCTTTAATCAGCCATATTTATCAACAGTTTTAGGGGACCAGGAAAAAAACAGATATTTTACTGCACTGCTGAACATGCCTTTGAAAGCAGTATTTATGCCAAATTATAGCACAGGTATTATGGCCATTTCCTACAAGCAACCAGGCACAAAAGTACATAGGTGTTACATTATTTCTGCAGCAACATTAAGAGAGATTGCTGATCTGTTTGGTAAACAGGAATAATGGGATGGAGAACTGAAACCCAAGGGACCACCATTACCAAATTTGAAGTGTGGCAAGCTTTTTTCCAAAAGGAGCTTCCACAGGGAATGCTTTTGTATTAAGGTTAAAATTTCTGGGGGAGTATCATAGTTTGGTAGTGAAGTATCTGGAAAAAGTGACAAGTTGAATCTCAGGCACTCCTTGTCTGAGAATCTGGAGGCCACTCAGTCATTGTAGATGGTGGCCCTCCAGATGTTGTGAGTCTCCACCTTCCATCAGTCTCAGGTGAGATGTCCAACGTGCAGAAATGTTACAAAGACCAAGCTACAAAGACCAAGGGTGTGGGCTTTATCAGGTGTGTTAGAAAGACTGTAACTGACCATACAGACTGATCAGCTGGACGATGGGAAGACTGTTTGAGTCAGAGGCAGGGAATGAATGAACTTTGTGAAGCTCTTTGTCAGTGTTAAAAGTCCTCTTAAGGAAAGAAGATGTGAAGTTCATGTAAAATCAGAAAGTTATTTTCCAGCTGATGTCATAACAAATCCTTGCTTAGTCACTTTTTTGTTTCAATCCAGTTTCCTTTCACATTTCCCCAGTGCATGTCATCTGTCCAGGAAATCCTTAGTGACTACCCAACTTAAATCTAGTTCCAGAAATGATTAAAGCAGTTGGCTTCTTTCAAAACTCGGCTGAGTTCTTCTGTGGGAAAGCTTCATTGACAGCCAGGTGTCAGCAGAATTGTGTGCTGACCTTGAAATCTTTGGTGGGGCATAAACACATTCTCCAAGCTCTTCTCCGAATGACAAAAAAGTGACCTGACAACAGACATGGAACCTTGTTGCAATATAGCTGTGCTTTTGTTTTATAAAGTTTTACTTGAATGTTCTAATTTTTTTTCTTAAGCCCATAACATTTCAAGGAATACCATGTGGAAAACTCTTTGGGGCAAACCTTATTTTGGATTGAAGATGGGGAAAACCAGGATAAATGAACCGTCCTTCCTGCCAATTTTTGAACTGCAAAGATAATAGGGTTCTAGAGTGGAGAAGGGGACATTATGGTGATTGAGTTTAATCCTGCGTTCCATGCAGAATCCTGCTGGCTGACTTCAAATAAGTATGCATCTGTATACACAGAGTACAATAAGTCCACTGGGGTTGGGCAGCCAATAAGTTTAGATGATGATGACGATGATGATGGACCATTCTAAGTCTGCACATTGAAAACTCTACAACACCTTTCAGCTCAGACTATGGAAACCTTTTTTCAGATCTTTATGTAGCAAAGATCTAAATTATAGTCAGATGTTCAGCAATGTCAGATGATGCTGGAGAAATAGGGGAGTCATGCCATTTCCTGCTTATGCTGTGTCGTGTGCAGGTAGAGATCTGCCTAGAACCACATGGATGGGTAGAAGTGTGTGCAGGTGCAACATAGTGAAGAAAAATAGAGGTTTATATAGCATGATACCCACTTGATCAGGTTTAGTTGGCAGTCAGAATTCCAATAACAGTCACTCCCAATCAAGAATAATGATTTTGCATCTCCCATCAGCGAACGTAAGAAAATCAGAGACTGAGTTTGCACCACGCCCTAAGTCGTGATTTGATTAACCAGGATTTACGGAATAAGTCACCATTTTCTGGGCTCTCACAACACGTGAACAAACATGTCAAGCCACAAGCAAATGAACCCCACAACAATTTTGAGGGATGCAAATGCAGACCCTCTCTGGCTCAAGTCTACCTTGCGAGGTGATTGTGAAGATAAAATGGAAGAACTCAGGAGGTGCATGCATGATTCCACATGTATTCCCTGGAGCTTAGAGCAGGAGTAACAGAGGAGTAAAAGGGTCAGGAGCACAAAGGAGTTTTATGGAATCTGATCAACCACCTCTCATCTGCACACAAAGCCTACTAGAAAATAACTGGACCACATTTGTTACAAACCTTTAATGTATATAGCAAACACATTACTCTAGGGCAGTGTTTCTCAACCTTGGGCACTTGGAGATGGGTGGACTTCAAGCATGGCTGACTGGGGAATTCTGGGAGTTGAAGTCCACCCATCTTCAAGTGCCCAAGGTTGAGAAACACTGCTCTAGGGAATGATGTCATCATTCCAGCTCTCAGAAATACAGGGAGAGTCCCCCATGTGGGGTGGGGTGGGGGGGAAGAGGGAGAGAGAAAATGGAATGGAAATGAAACATGGGGCTTGGAAAGGAAATCCAAGTTGCAGGTGATACAAATATCCATGGAAGGTGGTTAAAAAAAAGACTAATAACTTAATAAATTGCTTTAAAACTTAAAAAAAAAGATGATTCACTTCCTTTAAAAAAAAAACTAAGTTCAAAATGTTACAAAAAATCAGGGAGGAAGAGGAAGAGGAACAAGAAGATGAGAGAAGCATGGGAAGAGAAGGCTACTATTCCTTTTCTTTTCTTTTTTCCTGTGGAGGCTGAACAGAATAAGCATCTCCCAAAATTTTCTTCTCTAATCCTGGCTATCCTGGGCAGAGCTTGTGGGCACCATACTGAAGCTGTCACTGCAAAGCGCCTTGAGGACAATTCAAAGGGAAAAGTGGTGTGCACACATTAATACATAAATAACTGGGGGAATGTCCTACTGCCCTCTTGAAGTAATTAGAATCAGGGCACTTCACTCCTAGTTAGGTATTTTCCCTTCCCAAAAAGATTAAGAAAGTAAACTGCCCCACCTCCCCTTTTAGCATCTCTATGTGTGCAGAACTGCATGTTTAAACAGATCGGCTGTTTTTGGATGGTTGATGTGCTGTGACTTTCTTTCTTTCTTTCTTTCTTTCTTTCTTTCTTTCTTTCTTTCTTTCTTTCTTTCTTTCTTTCTTTCTTTCTTTCTTTCTTCTTTCTTCTTTCTTCTTTCTTCTTTCTTCCCATGGTATATTCTGCCTTTGCAGGAAAATCAATATCTTGTTTTCAGATGCGTAAAGGTGTCCATCTCTCCAGAATGCCCCGGTCAGTTTTATGGTGCATTCGGCAGCTGTTTCCTTCCATGATTCCCAGGCTACTGGGACTGACAGGATGGGGTAAACTGATGCGCCCCCTTAGCTCTGTGAGCTGTCCATTGTTCCCACAGCTGAGCTCTGGGCTCATGTTTGCCTTCTCTCACATGCATTATTCAACACCCCAGGAAAGGCCAAGAACCTCTTTCATTCAGGAATTTTGTATTAAAATAATCAATTTCAAACTGAAACTGGGGCAGAGCAGGTTGGCTTCTGGTGGAGTATTTTAATAAGACATCAGCCTTTGCTATTTGTGTGGGAATTGTGGGATCAAGCAGCACGCTTGGACAATTTCTGGTTTTTCCCAGAATCACAGCAAAGTTTCCTTCCTTCCTTCCTTCCTTCCTTCCTTCCTTCCTTCCTTCCTTCCTTCCTTCCTTCCTTCCTTCCTTCCTTCCTTCCTTCCTTCCTTCCTTTTCCCTCCCACCCTCCCTCCCCTCCCCTCCTCCTCCTCTGTCCTTCCGTCCTCTCTCTTTCTCTCTCTCTTTCTCTCTCTCTTTCTCTCCAAATTCTGCAGTGAAAACACAACATGCAACCAAGGATTTTTCTACAGCAAAGAAAACACCCCCTGCACTCAAGAAGCACATCAAATTAGCAAGGATGCAGCTGTGGGGGAGCAGGCAGGACAATGGGGATTTGTAGAGGGCATTACAACAGTTGAAGTGTTTTCTTCTACATCAGCTTAGCAGGTTTTATAACAGCGCTGCAAGATGGGGCAAAAATATACAACCCCACCATGCAGGTGGAGAAGGGAAGTTGAGATAGTATGGTTTGTCCAAACTTTCCAGCAAACTGATATTAAATATGAAGGGTTTTTTCCCTTTTAAACGATAGTCTATATTTTCATAGGAGGTGAACTGTGTTCGCCTGTGGTGCCCCCTCTCAAAAAAGCAAAGCGAAACAAAACGTAAAATAAAATAAAATAAAATAAAACAAAACAGAAGGAGTCTGGGAGCATCTTTTCTCCTAACAAATTTTAATTAAAAGTTAGGAGGTTTTGTGATCTGCTGCTCTGAAGAAGCCAGTGGCCACTCCCGAAAGTTTCTGCCTTTGGGTAAAATTTGTGAGTCAGAAAAGGCGCTCCCAGACTCTTTCTGATGCTATCTCTATTTTCTGCTATGATTTAAAAAGAAAAAGAGAGAGACAAAGAAAGGGCCTTACGTGTCCGTTCAGGGCTTCTTTGCCCACTCTTGTCTAGCTCCGGCAAGAGTACGTCTTCTCGTGGTCAGTTATTTTCCTTCACCCTCATCCACTTGCCCTCTGGGCAGACGGGCCTGGCCTCTAATGCCAAGCAAAACATTTTATGAAGGCAGCCAGAGAAAATTCCCCGTGCGGTCACTGACTCTAAATGCTGGGGAAGCCCAGCTCTAACCCCGACAATGCACCGGCCTATGTTAAGAAATTTGCTCTGCCTATTCTCCTCTTTCTAGGTTCACAATAACCCAGCCAGGGTTTCCATCAGCATTCTGGAATGCTGAAGGATATTAAGAGAGCAACTCAGCTCTCTCCAGAGTGACGCCGCAGCTCTTTCTCTTACATTTTTGGGATGGTTTCCTCTTCTCATGGACCAACGGGTTCATCAAAGGCTCATTTTTTTGCCCCTGGAATGCATTGTGTCTGGCTCCCCCTGCAAAAATGCACATTTCAAATCTCCCTTGACAGGAAAAGCTTTTGCCCAAAGACGCGATTTTCCCAGAGATGCTATTTTGCCATGTTCAGGAACTCCCCGTGCCTCGTGAAAGGATGAAGACACACAGAGTCCTGAATGGGAAGTGGAAGGCAAATGGGAAGTGCAATGAGTCAGAATGGAAGAGGAAAGAGAGGGAAATATCCATGTTTCTATGTGTGTTTGTTGCTAATCTAAGAACTGGATCGATTCCCAGTTGCTGATCTATTGGTCTACACAAAGTTCCCATTGTGAAACCGAAGCTAAGATGGCAGAACTTTTAGAGTTGCCTTTTTGAGACAGAGAGAGAGAGAGGGAGAGGGAGAGAGAGAGAACCATGTGTATGCATAAGCTTCTTATTTAATGAATGATTCCCTTTGTATTTACATGTTCCATGTTGCATGGAACAAACAGGGCTTAGACACCAGAGACAGAAAACTTGGATTTTTCTAGAGAGACAGCCAAAATTGGGGGGGGGGGGAGGGGGAGAGAGGGGTGCTGCCTCGTGTGTGTGTGTGTGTGTGTGTCCATCTGTCTGTCTGTCTCTGTGTGTAGAAGGGTAATAGAGAAAGTCAAAAACAAGAGAGGGCCTTTTCTAAAGGAGTTGAAAGCTAGTGGCTGCCAAGTGTTGTCTTACTCAATCTCAGCCGTGACTGTGGGGTTTGACTCACTTTCCAGGTCTTTGTGAAGTTGAGGAGGCTACAAATATGACACGCAGGTCTGTCGGAAACCCAGCCCGCTCAGTTGGAGTGGGAAAAGGGAAATGAACTTCAGATGTTTCAGTGGTCTCATAAAACGTTTCATCTGCATTTATTCTATCATTTCTCATTTGTTCTTTCATGAACCGATGAAAGCTCATTTTCTTTCTAACGCCTTTCAAAGGAGAGGAAGATTTCCATGAATCCTGGCCTTCTTGCTTTCCTTTGGTGTCAGGAGGTGTGCAAACGCCCTGGCATTTCTTGCACAATTCTCTCCCCACGTTCTGCAGCCTCCCTGGTCTCCCAAGCTTTCATTCAACCTCCGAGGAGGATCTCAGGCGGGAACGGCTCCCTCCCAGGGACTTCTTCAGAACTGGGAGGTTGAGCAGGCAGGGAGGCTGTGGGCAGATGGAAAGAGGCTGTGTTAAGCTATTAACAGTCACTCCCAGTCAAGAAAGCTAGATCCTTAGAATCTCATTAGTCAGATGTATGGAAAAGAGGAATCTTAGCCCCCCCATTTATCAGTAAGTATATTATGGTAAAGCTTTTTTGAGCCCTCTTACGCACCTTTTAATTGTCTCTTGGCATGTTGCTCTCCAGTTCCTTAATAAGGAAGAATTTAGAGACGTACTTATCCTACGTTATTTTGGGCAAACCACCATTTTCATTCCCAGGCTTGCAGGGTTCCATCACTGGTGGAACAGGGAATCATCTCCAGCTTCCTTAGAGTGAGACCAGAACAGAGAAGCCTTCTTCATAGGAGAATTCTGAGAAATTGCACGACAGATTTCAGGACTGTGTCTTCATGATCATAGTTAAGACATGTTGTATGGTGACTCCTGGTGACTTAGAACATGTCCCTAACACCATGAAATTAAAGTAGATTAAATTAAAACCATACCATAACATTAAATATTCATACAAACAGCAATTCATCATGGCAGCCAAAACCCATCATGTTATATAGGATGACTGAGCTTCTCCACCATCCAGACCTCCACCACCAGAAGAGCACCATCCAGATCTCTAGGTGGACAGCCATTCCCCAGAGATAGCCCACAGATATAGAACCTGTCTCCTGCTGCCTTCCACTGAATCTCAGACACGGCACCCCTCAACATCCTACTTCACAACGTGCAGATGGGCAGATCAGTTCTGCTTGATGCAGGCGGTCCAGCAGAGACCTACTGCAGATCACTAGCCATGCAGATCAGCTTCCCACATCTCCCCAGCCAGAGCACAATATAGGCACTAACAGTTGCCCTGCACTGCTTCTCACTAAGTGGCCGGGTGGAAGAGACATTGGCCATTGTCCAGCTTTCACCCTCTGCCCCAACAACAAACGCATGTATCAGAGGTTCCCGGACTGATAGTTTTCGTAGTAATCATATTGAGTTGTCATAAATTCCAAACCAAGGTTGCTCTAAATGAATTCTCAGCTTCCCAAACTGTTTGATGAAGGCCCCCAAGGGGACCCTCCCAGATTAATTAGCAGCTGGTACTTTTTTTTTTTTTTTTATGGGAGGGAAATTATGAGACCACCCTTCTCTTTGGAACCTGAAAGCCCAAAGTTATCATTTTCTTTTAATCCTCCATCTAGACGTGTGAATTATTTTTGTATTTCCATATTTCTCAAGTAGCACTTAATTTAATCTCAGGCCCATTTCCTTCAATAAACCATTGTTGCTTCTTTTAAAAAGCTGAGCTGCTCCCTCCTTCTGACTCATACATCCATGAAATTGGTTTAATGAAGCATAAAAGTATGAAGTATTAACAACAGTGGAATTCGCGTGGTCGCTCTCCATTTGTTGGTGGGGGGGGGGCTGCTCTCTCATTTCTTGCCTAATTTATAAAATCAGCGCTCAGATGATTTTTATCAGAGCCAGAACATCAGTAAAAAGGGCTGCTTTATCCTAGACGAGGCAGTTTGTCAAACATTTGAAATGATATCTATTAGTCCAGAGAGATGTGGGGGGAGCGTGAGGTGCACAAAGGGGCCACTCAAAAGAGTCTAGTCTGCTAAGAGCTGAGAGCTCAACTCTTAATTTTTGGTTTTAATTTTATTAGTTTAGTAGGTTGATACTGGTCACCCACCTAACTTTGAAAATGAAAGAATGAGATAATTCAAGGAAGCGTTGCCTTCCCGAGGACAATTCATTAAATTCATCAGATGGTTTAATGAAGGGGTGTGTGTGCGTGTGTTCTACGTATCTGAGCCTGCAACTCCTTTATATCTCCCAGCCAGCTTTGTTGAACCATAGTTTGCTGAATAAGCCACAATGGGCTGTCTTTGTGCAAAACATGGAACCTCAAGCTGGCCAACTGCGTTAGAGAATCTAGTCTCTACGTTCCTGGCAACATGTGGTGCGTTCAGCCAATATGTGATTTAAACCTAGCACCGAATCCAAACAGTATGGTTAGTAAACTGTCTTTTACAGCTGAGCACCCTAAAAGGACCCTAGCCAACTGTGGCTTGTTCAGAAAATCATGATTAAACAAACTATGCCTTAATGTGTTGTGTGACCCCCCCCCCCCCTTCATTAATTTGTCTTGGGCATAAGTAAATTTGCCTACAGATTATCATCAGAACAGAAGTATTACTAAAACTGTTCCCGGTACTTAGATTGGGTGGAATTTAAATGCCAATTGTTGGCATCTGGTGGCTGAATAGAGAAACGCATAGCAATACAAACTAATGAAGCAGAGAATTAGTTTACAAATCACTGAAGCAAGCTGTGGGTGGGGGAGCACTTCGGTTGGCTTTTCTCGAAGGGAAGAGCTAACAAATGAAAAATCGAAGCTTTCAATTGTCAATTAAGTCTGAGTTTCAGATGAGGTTGATCCTGCCCTGGCTTTTTAAGACTGTTTGGCAAGAAAGAGAGAGCAATGATCAGAGGGAAGACCCAGCACTGTGAGAAGATGCCTGAATCAATTAATCGAAGCAAACAATATCTTTGGTGATGGGTTCCAACAGTGCAGAAGCGGAGACGTATTTTGGAATCACTCTCTTGTCCAAATTGCAGCACAGGAGATATCATCTGGAAAGGGGGGCTTCCCTTCAGGGGAATGCTTCTTCCAAAGCAGCACCTCCATCATCCACAAAACAAACAGGCCATGTTCTGATTTTCTACAGAACATTTGCATATATATGTATGTTCAGTTCAATCAGTTCATCTAGTGATGTTGCAAGTCCATGTAGAGTTATTCCGAAGTAGTGTTAAATAAATGTGATAGATGATCACCTAAAATTCCAGAAAGTATTTAAGAAGCAGTTGCTATCTTGGTAGTTCCTACTCAAAGTAAGTTCTGTAGAGTTCAGCAGGACCTCCTGTCAGATAAATGGTTTACGGAGTTGCCAGGTATGGCATGGCATTGATGAAACCCCTCAGTGGCCATGTTAGAGTGTCAGCTCCTTTAAACACAGTGAAAGTACCCATGCCTAGGACTGAACTGTAAGTTGTACATTTGGTGAGGGCTATCCATTACCTTCTGCATCAGGGAACAAGCAAACTTTGTTTTGTACATGGGCCAGGCCAACCCCTAAGTTATTGACAGATTAAGTGGTTTCAGATGGAATCAAGTAACCCACCACATGCCAAGCAAACCACCAGGCGTGTGGCTTCTCCTACAAACATCGCAGAAGAGAAACTTGGCCAACGTATTGGTAGACGAGGTGTTGAGTGAGGTGTGCAACGTATCAATGAACAAAGCGACTGAAGTCCGTGAAGTCTGGCTGGGCCGATATTGTAAATTAATACGTTATAAGCAAAGAGGTGCACTTCTTGTAAAGCAGAATTCTTTCTGTGGTTTTTTGACATTCTGGGGCTGTCATCAAAGTGGGGTGGTTTGCAAGATGGGAGCTCTGGCCAAATGTTGGGGACGTTTTGGGGCCAATGGGAAGAGAGGTGGTGTTTATTTAAGGGGGTGGCTTCTACATTTCTCAGAGAGCCAATAGGCACATTTAAAATAAGTATTGCTGCCTGCCACCCAGAATGGTTGGACAGTGACAACAGGGGCCTGCTCTGATGAGTGGACTGAAATTTCCAAAGCTTAAAAAAAAATTACAAGTAGTCATTTCAAGAGCTGTCCGATTAAATTTGCCCCAGGGAAGTCAGGTGGGGGTGACTTCAGAGTACTCAAAAACTGTCCACAGAAAAGATATTTGAAATGATCAGAAAGAGAAGGTCATAAATCCAGCCCATGAATACCAGCAAATCAATAACCTGAATGATTAAGCCTGCCCTCCCCAATGGGACTTGATCCAACCTTACAGTCTAGATCTCTCTGAGCTGACTCAGAAAGTCTGATGTTAAGGTTTCTTCATCGCCTGAGCTAGACTCATTTCTGTCCCCTCGGGAAATCCTCAAGTGGAAATAACTTGAAAAAGCTGTGGATTGTTGGTGTGAAGTCCATTGCTTTTTAAAGTGTCTTTAATTTGGCTCTCATTTATCATGCTAAGAAATGCTTCTTCCGTTGGAAAATTAACAGTTATGGGATTCCCTCCCCCCCAAAAAAGTATTTTTCAAACCCATAAACCCACCTATGTGGAAAATAGTCTTCTCTTCCAAATTAACCTAGCTGTTTCTGTAACACATTCAGTGGGTGACTTTGCTGGCCAGGGTGGAGAGTGCCGGGGAAAGCTTACCTGGCAGATTTTTTTCTGGGAGAAATTAAAAAAAAATAAAATGGAAAAGCAGGAACTTCGGTTTCTTTTTGCCATCTCTTTTACCCTGGTATGAAAGCCATTCAGTGTGTTTCCTGATTGCTCCTCCAGCCTATAAGCAAATTGTCCCCCAGGGAGTGGGAGTAAATCAGTTATGATCTTTTGTCTCTTGGAGGGAGATTAGAGAAGTCCCACTGTGGAGAAGCAGCAGTTGGTTCCCTTAGCCTTGTGCGACTGATTTCACCTTTAATCCGACAGTTGATTGAATATTGCTAAGCAGAGGGAGATGCTTTGGAAGGCTGGAGCTGAGAAAGGATGTGCCACGGAGGAATAAGTTATTTGCACATGCAGAGGAAGGAAGGAAGGAAGGAAGGAAGGAAGGAAGGAAGGAAGGAAGGAAGGAAGGAAGGAAGGAAGGAGGGAGGGAGGGAGGGAGGGAGGGAGGGAGGGAGGGAGGGAAGGAAGGAAGGAAGGAAGGAGAGATAAGAGAGAAAGAAGGAGGAAAAGAAAGAAAGAAAGAAGAGAGAGAGAGAAGGAAGAAAAGAGAGGGAAGGAAGGAGGAAGAGGAAGAGATAAAAGAGAAGGAAGGAAGGACAGAAAGAAAGAAGAGAGAGAAAGAAAGAAAGAAGGAAGAGAGAGAAAGAAGGAAGAGAGGGAGAAGGAAGGAAGGAGGAAGAAGAAGAGGAAGAGATAAAAAAGAAGGAAGGAAGGAAGGAAGGAAGGAAGGAAGGAAGGAAGGAAGGAAGGAAGGAAGGAGAGATAAAAGAGAAGGAAGGAAGGACAGAAAGAAAGAAAGAAGAGATAGAAAGAAAGAAAAAGAAAGAAAGAGAAGAGATAAAAGAGAAGGCAGGCAGGCAGGAAATTTCCTACACCTTGTGGTAGTGTGTGTCATAAGCAAACTGCACTGTGGGAAGAAATGCTCTCTTTTTCTGCCCCGAACTGAGGACTAATCAGACATGTAATTCCACCTCTTACCCAGTTTATGTGAAGCACCAACAACAGGAACAAGGATGAAAAGCAGCTGTTGCAGCTCTGGAATATTCTTGTGGTTGTACTTAATATGAATGTAGGAAAAATGAGCCCTTAATTAGCTTGCTCTCTTTAGTATAAACTGGTAATTGCTGGTGTCTGTATGAGTTATCTGATAATTCTCCAGTAATGGTAGAACTTTAGTCAATGGGGTTTACACATTCTCTCAGCCAACTCTGTCCTAGTAGGTAAATTCAGGCCATTTTCTATCTGCTTTCCCCTTTCTTTTCTAAAAAAAAGCCACCATCCAATTTTCAAAGAGATACGTCTTATTTTTCTCCCACATAAGGATCCAGAAGTTGGTCAGCTGAAATGTTCCTCTCCAGTTTCAGAAATCAATAGAGGCTGCGTCCCTTTGTACAACTGCAGAAAGAAGATCACAATTAAATGGCCCAGCCAGGATGCTTATGAGCTATCAGAAGGAACTAACTTCCAAGACATCTATCATTTACAGATGCCTACTGGAGGTGCATGAGCGGGAATGGGATTCAGGAGAGAGGAATTAGACCATGAGAAAGATTGATATATAAAACAGCTGGCAGTAAATCCAGCCACTCTATAATGCTTCAGATTGAGAGTGAGAACTTCAAGCAAAGTTCAGAAATCACCAAACTTCAAAACCCTTGGACTGGAGTACGTCTGAAAGGCTGTACATTTTGACAGAGAGTAGAAATGATGAAAGATCTAAGGAACCATCGTCTTAGCGCTCGATACTGAAACTGAACTGACATTGCATTATTTTTCTCTTTTTTTCTTTCCCATAGGACAGTTCTGAAATGACATTCAAAAGCCGAGGGTGGCCTTAATCCCCCCCCCACAAAAGTCAGGTACCCCTGGTTTTAGCAGGGGTGTTGGTCTTCATGTGCTGAAAACAGATTTTATCAAGCAGTTGTTTTTTGTCTGTGGTGGAATTGGACTGTTCTGTAAAAGAGCAGGAGGGCAAAACTCAGCTCCTTGACCAGCTAAACATTGCAGGAGGACAGCTGGGTTAGGATATAGTAGTAAAAAAATCAGAAAGGCGACTGATGGAACCTTTTCTGACTAAGGCATTTTATTCAGAGGCAGAAGCTCCCTTAATCAGATGCAGCAGAAAACTTCTGCCTTTGAATCAAATGTATTAGAAAAGACGCTGCCTGACTCCTGATTTTTTGACGAGCTAAACTTTCCTTTAAAAAAATGTTTCTGACCCTAACAACTGTGATGCTGAGTTTGCAGACCGTACTGAAATTTTAACTTTGAGACAGAGAAGAATCTGAAATGAATTATTTGTGTTCCATCCTGGAAGCAGAAAACAGTAAGTGGATTTGTTCTTGACCTCCTTCGCTGTACAGTTGTCAAACCAGGATTGGAGAATTAGATTGTAGGAGCTATCCTGCCCTACCTTCACTTACAGAGAGGAAGCCACGATTTGTGGATCACCCCAGCCACTTTAAACTCTGACCCCACCCATTCATTATCCAGGCCCATCCAATTTGGTCACCCCAACAGATGACCTTTGTGGGATGCTAGAATTAAAATGGAACCAAACACAGAACTTGGTCCTGGTGGAGAAGACTGTAAACAAATGTCCTACTTGCATGTCTGTTAGTTTCCTGTGGCTTGTTTCTGGATTTACTTTTACATTTACTGAATTTACTGTACTTCTAGTCCGTGCAAAACCTCATCTTTTCCCTTTGTTTATCTCTAAAGCAGATCAGAACAGCCTTTCAGATTGGGAACTGTCTACTGACAGCCCTATGAATCAATACCGCTTTCAAGGTGGAATGTAGAAATTTCTGTTCCTGCTGTTTCAGAGCATGGACTGACTGTTTAAGCATGGTAAAAATGGCAGTGACCTAAAGCAGCTTTGACAAATCTTCAAGCAATTTTTCCAGCTGGAGACCCCAGGAACTGAACCAGGAGCCTTCTGCTAGCAAAGTAGAAGCTCTAGTCCAAACAGAAGACTGTCCTCTACTAAGGCTAAGGCCTTCCACTCATAATCACAACTTTGGAGCAGTGTTGTAACTTGGTTGACAGTAGACGGTTGGGTGTAGCTGTGAAAGCTTTCGGGGGGGGGGGAGGGGAGGGAAGCAAAGTGGGAAAACATATTCATGCTGGAATAGATGTCTGCAGGCTGAAGGCTTCTAAGTGGCTTCATCACGATGGGATGCTGGTGAAAATTCTAGGAATGAGATACCAGAATGGATGGGTTGAAGTTCTGGACTGGTTTTGACCCTGAAGGGATGGGCAGGTCCTCTGGGCCTCACTAGTGCTTTATGTGAAGTTTTGCAGAAAGCCCCAGCAACAAAACAGAGTGCGTTTTGTGTTTGCTAAACAAAGCATGAAAGAAGAGTGACAAAAGGAGGAGGAGCAGAGATGGTGGGGCACAAAAGCTAGGGGAGGAGCCCTCCCCCCATGGAAATGCAGTTCAGTGGTCCTGAATTGATATGCTCATTCTTTAAACTCTTCCCCCTCCCCGGGTTGAGAGATCACAGGGGCTGAAAGTCCATCAAAGACCGCTACTCTGCATTGATCCAGTCCAGAGCAGAAGGTTGGCAGGGGTCTGCTTGGCCCAGATGAAGCTACCACCTCCTAAAGCTAAGAGGATTTGCTTTTTTGGAAATTGGGGAGGGGGAGCCCCCGCCCCCATGCTCTCCCAAACTTCATCAGTGTGCAGTCACCAATGAATTGCACCAACTTAAATCATGGGAACCTACAAAGAGCATATTTATTTTAAAGAGCAGTGGGGGAGAAAAGAACCCAGGTAGAAATGAACAATAGTGATCAAACATGATCCAGGCAAACTCTTTCTTATTCCATGTACTTCCAAAATGCAATGTAATTTTTTTTGAGCATGTCAGGAGTGTCAAATGGGAAAATCATGCCAACTTTTCCTTTGATGCAAAGGATTTGTCCGGTCTGATTTATTTATTTGTTTATGTTAACTAGTTAGTTATTTAGAAAATAATTGCTAGCTACGTTCACACAACACACTGAAGTGGGTTACTGAATTAATCCATAATAATGCAATACTTTGGAGCTGACCCAACCAAAGCTGATTTAGATACCTTGGACTGCGTGGGAAATGCTGAAGCTGTAGATGATTGCATTTGGATAAATTATACTTTGCTTGCATTCTTTCATGCACTAATTGGCCAGATGGGGGAGGGTGATAATTTACTTACCACAGCCATATAATCAAGGGCAATATTTGCCTTGATTCAGCTTTCTGCAGTGTCACCATCTTTTCATGCAATTAAAGCCCCTTAAAGGAGGAAGATGTGTCCCGCAATCCTAATGAATCTTCTGCACCACTTGAGCCAGGCACTAACCCAGTGCCTGGTCCACAATCAGTCTTCACGGTCCAAAACTCCGTCCAGCATCCATTTCTAGAACAAACCAACCACATGAATGGTACCACCAGTGGGTTGAGTATCAGAAGTTGGAGCAATGCAAAGTATTAGCTCACGAGAAAGAGTCCCTTGGGAATAAAGGTCTACTTGAGAGTAGTTCAGCATGCTTGAATGACCTTGGCACTAGATGTAGAAACACCAGCGGATGTCAGGTCAGAGAGCTGCAGCTTCCGGTAAAAAAATCCCTCTGCTCTTGGGAGTAGTTTGCTGTTTTTGAGCTTGTGTGATGTGCCAACTCTGGACATCTTGTACCCTGAATTTTGTTCCCTTGTCTTTAGCCTTGACTAGGATTGGAGTTGTTTGGTTTTTAACTTCTGGACTGACTTATCCCTTACTCTACTGTGTCCTTCTCTGGCCATGCTTTTTTTTTTTTTTTGGAACTTGACTTTGGACCATATTGTTATGTTTTTGCCACTCCAAATCCTTAACCTGGATCCAGGACTGAACAGAGGAGAATATGGAAGCACCATGATTCATTGAGGTGGGCCTGAATAAGGGTTATTGTGTCCCCTGGGATTTGTATGCAAACAATCTGGGGATCTCAATTTTGTAGGTCCTTCATTTTTACAAATGCATTACAGCAACTCCTCCTGGTCTCAGCTGTGCCAGCGGTGAGCGATCCCTGGCTTTCTCTCCCTGGCTTTCTTTCTCTCACTTTCTGATCCTTTGATTCATTAGGAGTTTCTTACAAAAGGAAAAAGGGTGGGTGGGAAATCGGGCTCATCAGATCTGCCAGTTTTTATGGCATCTGATTAGGCCCCTATTTTCCCAGCTGGCTCTTTTACTTTAAACTGTTGACTATGGATGAATGGGGGTGAACTTTGGACTGGTAAATTGGAGCATTATGGCTATTTAGTATAATTTACAGGGGTTGGGGGAGGGAAAAAAAAACCCTAGGGGACTCATGATCACCTACTCTGCAGTGCTAATGATATCCCTATTTATCGGAACAGGTGGGAGTTCGGCACATTATTCTTTTTCGCCTAGAAATGCAGAACACAGGCCAATTAGATTCCGCAGGAGAGTAATGTTTACTCACAGGCAGTAATGAGTTCGGAGTTAAGATTTAATAGCCTTTACATAAGCATTTATTACCACTGACCACTGGCGCTCGCCTTGCATTAAAACTTCCTATCGTTTCCTGTCTTGCTCCCTCCCAGGGGACTTTTTTCCTCTGTATGTTTCTACCTTCTCCTTCCCTGGTGCAACTGAATCAAACGGTAAATCATAGATCTTCACCCGGGTGTTCCTTGTGAAGCATCAGATGGCCATGGGCATCTGATCACAGGCCGCGATGGGGCGGCTTTCTCCCCAACGACCTTTGAGGATGCAGCGTGATACATTATGGTGGGGTAGAGGACAATGGATGAAAAGGGGTCAGAAGATAAAGGGTGTCAAACTCCATGTTCTTGTCAAACTCTGGTGACTTAGAATTGTCGTGCACCTTCTTTGGAGCGCTTCCTTTGGAAGTGAGAAGTTGAAATATTGGGAGCAACGTTCCACCAGGGTAGGTGAGGTGGTCACCTTTGAAGCGTCACGCTTGGTTCAGCAGCAGATTCCAGAAAGGAAGGCTAGTAATCTCTCGTGGAAGTGGGCGATCTCCAGCCCTCTGGCAAAGATTGGTTCAGATCTCCGTGGAGAGCTATTTCTTCTTTTCCTCTAGTTTTAAAGACAGAGAACTGGGGGCCAGGGGGTCAGGAAGAGACCACATGGATGCTCCACCCACTGTAGGTTTTGGCCATGCCCCCTCGTTGCTTCGGTCTCACAGTGCGGTCCCCAACAGATTATGCCTGATGAGAATGTGGCTGTCAATGGGGAAAAGAGAAGATGTCTACTATAAGTCAGTGTTTCTCAGTGCTGGCAATTGAAGTCCGCACAAATTTTAATCTCTGATAATTTATTTGGATTACAGGGCATCAGGGCAATGTGAAGCTGCATTCCCAGTTTATGGAACTCATTGGGTGCTGTGTATTGATTAGTTACTATTGCTCGTTTATCACTGTTTTTTTCCCCACAAATTTTGCCTACAGCATCACCCACAGCCATAGTATGGCCCCTGTGTCCTGTCCCAGGTTATGCCATCATGCCATATGTGGAAACTCAGATTTGATGCATGGGAGAGAGATGGTGACTTCATTTCCCCAGAGGGAAAATTTCAGGCAATCTCCCCCTACGGTCTAATCCCAATACCGATGACCAGAACTGGGAAAACAAGTGCAAAACCGCCTTCAGCCATGAAACCTCCTTGAGTGCCACTGGGCCAGCCCTCCTCCAAAGAATGGTGTAGTTAGGTCCCACTAACACCACTCACTAGAAATAATCAGATAATAGTACAATTTTTCCTGGGGATGGGACGATTGAAGACACCCCTTACTCTCTCTCAGCCCAACCTACTTTACTGCATTATTGTTGTGGGGAAAAATGGGAGGGGACAATGCTCTATATGCCACCTGGAAGTCTTGAAGGCCAGGTGGGAAGCATATTTAATCCATCAGCCGATCAATCACACTAACTCAAATGTTTGGGCAAAACCCATCATTCATGCAAGACCAATGCAGAAAGTAAGGAAGCTATCTTAAATGACAGATTTGGTGCAGTCAATGGCCATGAAGGAGGGGTCCAGTACAAGCCATGAAGGTGTGAATTATGTAATAGGTGTGAGGATGTGAGATCACCTGCCCCCTTGTCGTCATCCTTTTGAAGACACTCATTGTCACTGACCTACTTTCAGGATTGCTATGCTCAGCAATTTATCATGGGCTTGTTGCTTTCTATTCCCTTCCATCAATGGAAAGGTTGTTTGGCTCAGAAAAGAGGGATCCATTCATGTATCATGCTAAGCCAAGGCTTATTTAAACATGGAGGGTTGAATAAACCATGGTCAGCCACCTTCACACATTGTGACTACACTGCCTAAGTTCAAACAGTGAACTAAGTGTAAGACAAGCAAACTATGTTTTGGTTTAGGGAGTTGAATGAACCCAGTCAAACATTCTCCATTTGCCACAGTTTCTCGACTGATAGAGGGCAGAATGACAGATGCCCGCTTTGTTCTTCTCTCATTTTTTCCCCTTCGTTTTACAGATCTAATTGTGCCCATATTCACTTACTCCCCAGTTCTGCTGTAGTGGCTCTCCCTAAAGCGGTGTTTCTCAACTTTGGCAACTTTAAGCTAGGTGGACTTCATCTGCCAGAATTCCGCATACTGGCTGGAGAATTCTGGGAGCTGAAGTCCACCTATCTTAAAGTCGCCAAAGTTGAGAAACACCGCCCTAGAGATTCACTGAGGCAGAAGAAAGTGTTGAACCGAGACAGGGTTGACCCAGGATCTGATTCTCCCACTCAGTCATGGAGATCCCTGGGCAGTTCTAAGCCAGTCATGATCTCGGAGTCAAGCTGATCTCAACAGGTGGTTTTAAGCCTACCTGACAAGTTTGTTGTAAGGGGGAAAGAAGTCTTTCCTAGCCAAAAGGCATAGAAGTAAAGGAATAACTATAAAACATCTCAGTAATTTTGCCAAGGCCTTTTCCAGGGTGGGGCAAGAATCTGCCCTCTCTGGATAGCCTGCAGCTTTTCTCAGATGCTGTTCTCCTCTTCCCATGTCTCGAATGCAGGTGCTGGAGGAGAAACCACCTTGTTTTCCATATGGAAATGCTTCTGTATACAGAGAAGACGGATAACTCGTACGTTCCCAGATCATCACAAAAGCTACGTTCTCTTCCGGCACCAGCTGAAACGCAGAAATCCCTGCAATCAACTCCATTGAATTTCATTACTTGGGCATTGTCCCGTCCTACAGGGTAGAATACGTAATATGTGGGGAAAAGTTTCAAACCTCTTCAATCCCCTTTTCGGTGCAGCTGCCTGAGAAAAGCAATCAATTTGCCAGCACTGAGTAGGTTTGCAAGAAATAATCCTTGATCCTGCTGCTCATTAGGAGCATGACACAGTGTTGATACTTGTTGGCTGATTGTTTTGTGGAAGGAAAAGAAATGGACCCACTTTTCAGTTGAGCAGAAACAAATCCTTCAGGGTAAAGGGGCTGGCAAGATGTCCAAATAAAATCATCAGCAAAGGAGGAAAGCAGATTTATTAAAAAAGAAGAAGAAGAAGAAGAAAAAAATCAAGCTGACATTGTGACTTAGCTAATGACAGGGCTCGCATATGACTCTCAACCTTGGCTTGTTTATCATGGCTTGCTCACCACTTCATCTCATCTCGGTCTTCTTCAAACCCTTTGACATTTATGAAAGGTCAACTGAAGCTGGCTTCTCTTGGGATAAAAATCCAAAGTTTAACCCTGATGGGTGAATCAATCCCAATGGCCACTCCATGTATCATGCTTATCAAGACCAAACCCAGTAAGGGATGGGGCGGGGGAGGGCTTAGCCTTTTAGAAGAACCAGGCCAAAGTAGAGTTACCCCCTCCCTTCTTATATGATTCTTAAATTTCAATAGAAAGAACGCAGGGTGCAGACCTATGGATTGTGCTTGAACTATAATTCACGTAATCCTCAAATGGCATGACCCCAGGTGTGCCACTCCTTTGCAACTGTGCAACTTTGCACAGTTGCAAAGGAGCAACTCAACATCTCTGGAGTTGCTCCTTTCCTTCCAGCAGAGCAAGAGATGATCTTAACCCTTAGTACTTAATTCAAAGCCCCTAATCTAGTATCCTATTTTCAACAGCAAGACCTAACTAGAAACTAGACTTCTCTGCAGTTGTCTTTCCAAGGTAGATTGCCCCTAGACACAGAAGCTTCACTTGGCCCCCAGGAGGCACTGAAGTCAGAAATCTGCTTTGCTCTTATCACTGGGAGTGGCCTGAAATGCAATTTTTCTTAGAGGGACATTCACCCATTCAGTTGCAGATCACCTTAGATCATGCCTTAAGGAAGTATTAGCACTTGGCCCTTAATGCTAAAATTTGATCCTGGAAGAAATTCCTCATGTGCCCAGAACCAGCCCCTGAAGTCAATATAAGCCTGATTGATTGCTTTTCCATGGGGTTAATTCTTGGAGAATACACTCCAGCTAGAGTTTGAGGTTCCATGCATTGGTCTAACCAAACAGTCTCCAGACTTGGAACTCCAGAGATGTTGAGTTACAACATCTGGGGACAGGCCATCTGATGATTGTGGGAATTATAGTACAGTACATTACCAGGTTGGGAAAGACCCAAATCTGTACTTCTCCAGGTGGTAAATTCCATAGGTCTGCACCCTACATTTTTTCTACTGAAATGTAAGAATCACTTAACTTGAATTAAAAAACATCAGACAGCTGTATAGACAGAAGAGAACAAATGGCTTCACATGCTTCCAGTTGTTTTATTGCATTAAAGGATTATAAAAGGGTGTGTGTGTGTATGTAAGTGCAAGAAGATCCATTTAGTTCTTCAGGAGAGCAATGACTCCAACAGGTGACAGATCAAAAACTGTAGTGAAAATGTACCAAAGAACTTTCACAAGGACAAGCCATCACCTCTCTATCTGCTATCTTAAACTACCAGAACAGAAACCCACAATTATTTTCACTGGCTGTACACCATGCTTTGCGTTGTCCGCGTTTGTTTAGAATGCTCCTTCCAATAAAAGACTCAGATGATACCTGTCCATTGGACTTGTAAGTACATTTTGCACATAAATAGAGTTGTTAAGGAAAACTCCCCACTCCAAGACTGCAGAGCTAATACCGGGTTGAAAAAAAAAGGGTTGTCTGCAACTTTGGAGAGTTTTTGCCAATCCGATGGTGACAGAAGTGGAAGCACCGAGGCTGCTTTCAATGGTCTCAGTCCAGATATCATTTATGTCAAACGAGTCACAAGTGAGTGTTCATTGCTCCAACACGACCACCTCCATATGAGTTAGACTGTACATTTGCTCATCCCTTGCTGGAGACCTTGGGAGTTGTGCTCTCACATCAGGTACCCCAAATGGCAGCGCATTTCTTGCTCCATTAAAAAAAAAAGGTGGGGGGAGGTTGCAAAGACGGGGATGAATCTGGAAAAGCTATTGGAGGTTCTGTTCCTGCTGCAGAAATCCACAGATGGGGAAGTGAACCGCCACAACTGGATGGAAATTCTTCCTTCCAGCAGAAAGAAAGGGTTGAGTGAACCACAGGACCAATTACATGGTCATTGAATGGTGAAAAGGCCAGCCCAGAGGAATTTTGCAGGCCTCCGCTGATTCAACAAATACAACACAGCAGTGGCAAAGCCTGTGACAGCTCTCCCAGCTCTATAATCACAGTTACAGAGGCAGAAATGCTGGAAGTTGAACAAACAAATCCAAGCTGTTGAATCCGTTGGCCTGGGCAGAACGTCCTTCCCTCTCCTACAGAAATACTGTGTTTTATTCCAAGATGGATTTGGGACCCTGAATTTGCAAAGCAGTCTTCTGTGCCTCCTCCTAGATATCGTATGAGAGAGTCCTGTTCTTCTATGGTAATCCAGAAAATCAGGAGGAGTCTGGTAGCCCCTTCTCAGATGAACACATTTTATTAAAAGGCATACGCTTTTGATTTTTGCCTGCTTCAACCCTTTCCTCTCTGAGGTTTCCAATATTTGGGAACCTCAGTATGTTTCTGACATTTCTTCTACTTCTCCTGAGGGCGAGGAAGTCATCTTTGAGGGTTTTGGGGTAATGGTGGTAGAATACACATCGTCAATCTTTGGCAGCCTCTGGAAAAGTTTGAATATTTATAATTTATTAGGGGAATGCTGCTCGAGTCTTTCTATTTCATCCTGCAAAAATTAGAAATGCATTGAAAGGGAAAACAGTGAAGCTGAAACTGCAAGGAAGAAATAAACAATAGTTTGGTGGGCCTGCTCTTATTTTGGGGTAATACATAATCCTTTTGTGCTACTGCTGTTTGGAGAGAAAGGGAGTTATCTTCAAATACATTTTGAAGACACCAAGTTGGCGAACTCTGAATAATCCAGCTGGGCTTTACTAATATTAATGATAGGAGATCACCAAGGGTTTAGGAAAAGGTTTCTCCAGGGAAAATGAAGGAATGAAGCTGCAACAAAAATGTTGTTCTCACCACTGAGCTGGGTCTTCTAAGTTCAGGTGGTTCGAAGGCCCCCAAAGGGCATCCTTTATGTACAATAATATTATCAGCAAAAAAAGATGGAACTCCTTGGGTTGCAGCCATAGAAGATTGGTTATTTGATTGCTGCAAAACAAGCGTCTTGACATCAAAGCCAGAATGCTGCAGCAGAAATCTGTGCCCAAAGTTATGCTTAGCAAACGCAGAAGGGGTGACATCTCCATTTTGAAGGGCTGAGCTGGGGAAGAGAGGGCTACTAAATGTATTTATTTATTTTATTTATATATTGATTTGTATTGCACCTCACCAATATGACTTTGGGCAGCTAACAGGAATTAAAATACAATATAAATAAATTAAAACAAAAACAAAAACATTGTTCCCAGCTTCCAAACATACCATTCACCAATAGCATAGACCTGATGACTTTTCTGGCCCCCATGCCTCTGAAGACAGCCAAGTCTTCAGGGTTCTTTGAATGCTGATCAGAATCCTAAATCTTGAGGAGAGCCATAATATTGGCAGATCATAGAAGAAATGCAAACATACCCACCACGGAGGAACGGTTGGTGAAACTGACAGAACTTGCTAAGATGGACAAACTGACTTTTTTGATTAGAGAAAGGACACTATTTACATTTATTGGTGACTGGAAACCCCTCATGGACTTTTTGCATAAAAATGAGAAAAAGATGAACTTGTGATTTATGGTTTTGATGGTTAGACGGGATAGTTTATAGAAAGAAGGGAGTCATGATGTAAGTTTAGAGAGAGAGGTTAAAATATAATTATACTTATAACTGCTGTGAAGAATATCAGAAGCTACCTTTATATCTTTCTTTATATCTGTCTCTTTTTTTTCCTTTCTTCTACTTTCTTCTTATTGCGCTTCTAGTTTTTTCTGTTATTTCTCTTTTTTGTTTTCTCTGTTCTATTTTAGTTTGTATTAGTTCTTATTATTGCTGCTAAAACTTTCAATAAAAATTATATATATATATATAAATAAAATGAATTGTAAACTGTTGGCAGGGAGTGGGGACAGATAGTGTAAGATGGTACTCAACAGAGACATTCTATAAGTTCATTCCAACCAGTTCTCATCCATACTGAGGAAATAAAATGCAATTTTGACATTCTTTTCAGGAAAAGATAACTTTGATGAAGTTTTGTTGAGTGGAGTGCAATGTTTAGTTACCCAGAGACCAAGGGGATTGTGGGAACATCCTGTCCTTGTTTGCTCCGGCAATGAGTTCACTTTCATTTAAATCCCCAAGGAAGATAACTGGAAGGATTTCCCCCCCACTAGTAATGCTACAACCACAAATATCCATTTCATCTCCTCCTGGAAAAAATTCAGAGAAATCCCCAAACCAATTTCTTGTTTATAAATCCAGCAAAGAATTTCCAAAGGACACTTTGCACCTAGCTCCACTAGCAGAATAATCTATTGTTGTACATCTCCCTGGCATGAAAAACTAGAGTCCGACTCACCTGAGGTGGTAGGGAAATCTCATAAAGGAATGAATCCTGGGTGGACGAATGCTACATATTGACACCTGTCCAGCAACTTGGTTAATGGACAGGCTGCAGAAAACAGCTGGCCATCTCTATCCTGAAATGGGCCAGTTACATTCCCAAACCATGTCCTTCCTGCTGAATGGAGAAAAGAATGCACAGCTGGAGACCCCAGACTGTGAACAGTAATTTCTGAAAGGGATGGTCCCATACTGGTATAAATGGGAACATCCAGGTGGTTCCACGCAATCATCAGAAAGAGACTATTCAGCTTCCCCCAGGGCTTTGAAAGAGCATATGCTAAGCAGCTCAGGAAACAAAGGAAGATGCTCAGTGCCTTAGAGAAGCCTCCAGCGACATGGCACTCAGACTCTTCCAGCAGCACAATTTATTCTCACCTTGAAGAACATCAGGAATAATGTAGTGGATCACGCACTAAACTTGCCTGCTTCTAGACTGGCACCTACAGTATATAACTAAAGAGGAGGTTGAACCACAAAATAACTGGCCGCATTTTAGTCCAGCCTATGATGGGAATCCAGTGAGGACTGTCAATTTATGGTTCAGGGTGTTGTGTGAACCCAGGTAAAAGGACACATTGAGAAACCCATTGTTCAGTTAAGCCATAGCTAACTTTATCAAGCCAATACAGTACAGTACAGTACAGTAGCCATTCTGTTCAAAGCAGGAAACTGAGAGAAAATGGTTGCCCATGCTCTGTTGAAAGAGGGGATTCACCATCTCTTTAAGCAAAGAACCAACCTTATTCTTGTTGCAATGACATTTTTCTACTCTTTTATATTGATAGTCCATCTATTCTAATCTTGCCACTGGGGAAACACAGAATGACTTGGTGCAAACAATCCATCTTCTGGCTCTCTGAATGTTGGGTGGATCCAACCAATGATGATTTATTCAAGGATTCGTAAACAAACCATGGCTTAGAATAATGAGTGAACCCAGTCATTAACCTCTCAAGGATTTGAAAAATGCTGTGTTATCCTCCTACAGTCTTTTCTCCATCCAGACTAAATATGCTAGGCCTTAGATCACACATTGCATCAAGGCATAATGTGGTTTGCTTGTGGCTTAGAGCTACATGTGAACAAAACAAATCATGGCTTATTCAGAGGTTCAGCAAACCATGGCTTGGTGTGAAATGCAAATCCAGATTCAGTGTTACTTCCAAGATGTCCTTGTTGAACTAGTTCTCCATCAACTATCCCTGTGCTGACCTCTAAATCTATTGCAGGGTAGATACACCTCTAAATGTGGTCATGAGTCAGTATGGATTCACACATGACTCCCATCACTTAATAGGCCAATGTTTCTTCTCATTAAGAAAGCCTAGACTTGAAGGATAATTGAACTCATTCATACTTGCAAGGCTTGAGTGGGGAACATGTAAGAATGTTTAGGTCTGGACTAATTGCATCTCAAGATTAAACATATTGTAGTTTACACACAAGGAAATCCCACTGATTTCTGCTGATATAAGCCCACATATAAATTAAAGCAATAATCTACAAGGAGAAGCCATGAACTTGAGATTGTTGTTCAGTCGTTAAGTCGTGTCCGACTCTTCGTGACCCCATGAACCATATTGCGCCAGGCCTTCCTGTCCTTCACTGCCTCCCTGAGTTTGCTCAATTTCATGCTCATTGCTTCAGTGATGCTATCTAACCATCTCATCCTCTGCCGTCCTCTTCTCCTTTTGCCTTCAATCTTTCCCAGCATCAGAGTCTTTTCCAAAGAGTCCTCTCTTCGCATTAGGTGACCAAAGTATCTGAGCTTGAGCTTCATTATCAATCCTTCCAATGAGCAATCAGGGTTGATTTCCTTTAAGATTGACTGGTTTGACCTCCTAGCAGTCCAGGGGACTCTTAAGAGTCTTCTCCAGCACCACAGTTCAAAGGCATCAATTCTTCGGCGCTCAGCCTTCTTTATGGTCCAGCTCTCACAGCCATACATTACTACTGGAAAAACCATAGCTTTGACTATGCGGATCTTTGTCGGCAAGGTGACATCTCTGCTTTTTAATATGCTATCTAGGTTTGCCATAGCTTTCCTCCCAAGGAGCAAGCGTCTCTTAATTTCATGGCTGCAGTCTCCATCTGCGGTGATCTTCGAGCCCAAATAAATGAAGTCTGTTACTGCTCCCATTTCTACCCCTTCTATTTGCCAGGAATTGATGGGCCCAGATGCCATGATCTTAGTTTTTTTAATGTTGAGTTTCAAGCCAGCTTTTGCACTCTCCTCTTTCACCCTCATCAAGAGGCTCTTTAGTTCTTCTTCACTTTCTGCCATTAGGGTGGTATCATCTGCATATCTGAGGTTGTTGATATTTCTCCCTGCAATCTTTATTCCAGCTTTTGATTCTTCCAGCCTGGCATTTCTCATGACGTACTCTGCATATAGGTTAAATAAGCAGGGTGACAGTATACAGCCTTGTCGTACTCCTTTCCCTATTTTGAACCAATCGGTTGTTCCATGACCGGTTCTAACTGTTGCTTCTTGGCCCGCGTACAGATTTCTCAGGAGACAGGTAAGGTGGTCTGGTACCCCCATCTCTTTAAGAATTTGCCACAGTTTGTTGTGATCCACACAATCAAAGGCTTTTGCATAGTCAATGAAGCAGAAGTAGATGTTTTTCTGGAACTCTCGTGCTTTCTCCATGATCCAGCGAATGTTGGCAATTTGATCTCTAGTTCCTCTGCCTCTTCGAAACCCAGCTTGTACATCCGGTAGTTCTTGGTTCACGTACTGCTGAAGCCTAGCTTGTAGGATTTTGAGCATAACCTTGCTAGCATGTGAAATGAGTGCAATTGTGCGATAGTTTGAGCATTCTTTGGCATTGCCCTTCTTTGGAATTGGAACATAAACTGACCTTTTCCAATCCTGTGGCCACTGTTGCGTTTTCCAAACTTGCTGGCATATTGAGTGCAGCACTTTAACAGCATCGTCTTTTAGTATTTTAAATAACTCAGCTGGAATACTGTCATCTCCACTAGCTTTGTTGTTAGCAATGCTTCCTAAGGCCCACTTGACTTCACTCTCTAGGATGTCCGGCTCAAGGTCAGTGACCACACCAGTATGGACATCAGGGACATTAAGATCTTTCTTGTATAGTTCTTCTGTGTATTCTTGCCACCTCTTTTTAATCTCTTCTGCTTCTGTTAGGTCCCTGCCTTTTTTGTCCTTTATCATGCCCATCTTTGCACTAAACGTTCCTTTGATATCTCCAATTTTCTTGAAGAGATCTCTAGTCTTTCCCATTCTATTGTTTTCCTCGATTTCTTTGCATTGTTCATTTAAGAAGGCCTTTTTATCTCTTCTTGCTGTTCTCTGGAAATCTGCATTCAGTTGCTTATATCTTTCCCTTTCACCCTTGCTTTTCGCATTCCTTCTTTCCACAGCTATTTGTAAAGCCTCATCAGATAGCCATTTTGCTTTCTTGCATTTCTTTTTCTTTGGGATGGTTTTAGTTGCTGCCTCCTGTACAATGTTACGGACCTCCGTCCATAGTTCTTCAGGCACTCTGTCTACCAAATCTAATCCTCTAAATCTATTCATCACCTTCACTGTATACTCATAAGGAACATGATCTAAGTCATACCTGAGTGGTCTAGTGGTTTTCCCTACGTTCTTCAATTTAAGCCTAAATTTTGCAGTAAGAAGCTCATGATCTGAGCCACAGTCAGCTCCTGGTCTTGTTTTTGCTGTCTGTATAGAGCTTCTCCATCTTTGACTGCAAAGTATATAATCAATCTGGTTTCGGTATTGACCGTCTGGTGATGTCCATGTGTAGAGTCGTCTCTTGTGTTGTTGGAAAAGAGTGTTTGCTATGACTAGTTTGTTCTCTTGACAGAACTCTATTAGCCTTTGCCCTGCTTCATTTTGTACTCCAAGGCCAAACTTGCCTGTTATTCCGATTACTCCTTGACTTCCTACTTTAGCATTCCAATCCCCTATGATGAAAAGGACATCTTTTTTTGGTGCTAGTTCTAGAAGGTGTTGTAGGTCTTCATAGAACTGGTCAACTTCAGCTTCTTTGGCATCAGTGGTTGGGGCATAGACTTGGATTACTGTGATGTTGAATGGTTTGCCCTGGATACGCACTGAGATCATTCTGTCGTTTTTGAGGTTGTAACCCATTACTGCCTTTCCCACTCTCTTATTGACTATGAGTGCAACTCCATTTCTTCTAAGGGTTTCTTGCCCACAGTAGTAGATATAATGGTCACCTGAATTAAATTCACCCATTCCTGTCCATTTCAATTCGCTGATTCCCAAGATGTCGATGTTTAATCTTGTCATCTCATGTTTGACCACATCCAGCTTGCCTTGGTTCATAGATCTTACATTCCATGTACCTATACAATATTGTTCTTTACAGCATCGGACCTTCTTTTCGCTTCCAGATACATCCACAGCTGAACGTCCTTTCGGCTTTGGCCCAGCCGCTTCACTCTTTCTGGAGCTACTTGGAATTGCCCTCCGCTCTTCCCCAGTAGCATATTGGACACCTTCCGACCTGAGGGGCTCATCTTCCGGCGTCATATCTTTTAGCCTTTTAACATTGTCCATGGGGTTTTCTTGGCAAGAATACTGGAGTGGGTTGCCATTTCCTTCTCCAGTGGACCACATTTTGTCAGAACTCTCTGTCATGACCTGTCCGTCTTGGGTGGCCCTGCACGGTATAGCTCATGGCTTCACTGAGTTACGCAAGCCCCTTCGCCACGACAAGGCAGTGATCCATGAAGGGGGAACTTGAGATAGGTGGCCATATAAATTGAACCAATCAATCAATCAATCAAATAAATAAATAATCCATGACACATCCCAATTGCATTAGGAATTAATACATCAATCCTAGGTGGATTTTCTGGGAGATGGACTTTACAATATATCTTGAAAAAGTCAAACATGGAGAAAAACTATCACAACGAAACAGTTGAGATTGGAAGGACTGGCAAGGCAGGTTAATATTCTCTGGGCTTATTTTAAAGTTAGTGTGCTAGGTAAGGATTGCAGATTTAATCACAATCACATCAGTGCCTCTCCTTATCTACAGAATCATTAGATCAACGATGAAAGGTGAGCTCAGACAGTACTTTCTGCCCTCAGCAGTTTCTTGCTGTTGTTATAATTGTTTGATGTTTTTTTCTCACATATACATCCTTCAGTGTTTATCTATGTTCTACTAATGCCTGTTTTAAACTAATCAAGGTGTCCCATTTTATCTTGATTCAGATAAGTAATGGGTGGAAATTCTCTTGTATTTAAGTCTGGGGAAGGTAGAGAAAGGTTAATGACAGACAACCAACATACTGATCTCACCAAAATATTCCAAGAACCATTTTTGATACTGTGAGCCCCATGGCATGTACATTAATTAAATCAGTGATTAACCCTCCCTATATTATATTAGTACTTCTTAAAAATGACATCCTATCTAAACATGTAACTCTTTCGTTAAAAGGCTAATCTGTATTCATTTTTTAGCAAGCAATCCAATTTTTGCTTTGTTAAGTTTTTCTCTTTAACTCAGTATAAAAGTCCAGCTTTGTTAATTATAAGGATTGCAGATCTGATCTCCGTTCAGTTTCCACCTAGAAAAGATTTATGTTATGCATTTCAAAAAGGACAGAAACAAGCTGGATTTCTGGACAGGTAGATTTTTATTTCCTAAAAACAGGGATGAGCAATTTCCACAATCACTTCCTTTCCAGTAAACTTTGGGCAAATCAAACCATCTTATTGCCCAAAGATCTAATTTGTAGGTCTGGAGACTGATCTTCATGCATGTGTGGAACCCACAAGAAATGTGATTCAAAGATCTGTAAAACCCCCTCCCCCTTCAGTTTCTAATTTGGCAGAGGGAACTCAAAACTTTACAACTATTTTGTAAACCTTTCAATTGGCCTAATAAAGACACGATCTTTCCCCCTCCATATAGTTATCACAGCTACTCCTGAATTGTTATCAATCATTATATTACTAATGATTTTAGCAGCATTTACCCTTATGTTGATCTGATACAGTGGTAAAAGCATACAGTTAAGTTCATGAGGATATTTCCTTGCCCCGTTAGGAACACACACATTCATTGATTATACGGTGATTACTATTGTTATGATTGAAAAGTACAGATGCCAAACTTAGTTCAGAAGAAGCTAATCTAGGACTACAACTATCTTCTTCCCAGAAGCCAAAAGAGCTTAAGAGAATCTTCCCCAGCTTTCTAAATGTGTTGGATCAAGACCTAAAGGTAAAACAACTTCCTCCCCACCAATAAAATGATTTGTGTTGGGAGTCTGTTGTTTATGTATCATGATTTATGGCCAAGCATGCCATATTTATTCATCCAATTGTAGTTTATTCCGAAGAAGAAGAAGAAGAAGAAGAAGAAGAAGAAGAAGAAGAAGAAGAAGAAGAAGAAGAAGAAGAAGAAGAAGAAGAAGAAGAAGAAGAAGAAGAAGAAGAAGGAGGAGGAGGAGGAGGAGGAGGAGGAGGAGGAGGAGGAGAAAAAGGGGGGAGGAGGAGGAGGGCAATGGCTCTAGGTGGGGCAGAGGTCTCTCCAGCTTATGTCAGTAAGATTATATTAAACTTAGATGATTACAGGATGGAAGTGATTCTGAATAAGTTTTGAGGAGTCTGAAGTATTTCCTTCCATAGCAGAGAATTCAGTTGCCTCTCTGTGGATCCATTGAATTTCCTTCCACACGCACAATTAATTATTCCATCCTGACAAAATTTCAGCCACTAAAAAACTTTAAAACTGAGTCTGAAAACCTGTGAGCTGAGCTGGAATAGTTCCCTGTTTTTTCTTTTGGTTAAAATGAGAATATCCACACTGTCCCTTGGAGCAAAGAGGGTGAGGGTGTCAAAACCCCCATTTGCTTTTCAGTAGCTCCAGAGACTCCTTTCTCTCTCCCCTGAAGCTGATGAAATAAAGCTTCAATCCCAAATTTTAATAGGGATGAGAAAAACAAAACTGGGCCAGGGAATATCCCTGAAACCATCATTCCTCTTGGGCTAAAAGGAAAGATAACAGTGCCTGCCCCCCATCTTGATTATGTTTCCAACCATATGCTAATCCATGCTTTGCTCTACCCATGTTTATTCAATAAACTATAATTGGCAGGGTACGTTACATGCTGTAACCCATGATTTACAACCTACGGAGTTCACACAACACTTTGGTTTTGAGGGTTTCCCTGGTTCTCTGGCCAAATAAGGTTTAGGAAAAATTGTAGATGGACCGCCAAAAGCAATAAGAAAGACCCTCTCCCATTATTCTAGTCATTCCCCAAGCCTTCCGGATCCCTTGGACTAGCACTCCCATCCTCCCCAGACAGCACATTCTATACTGGCTGGACTGGATGGGAGACGTAGTCCAGCAGATGTAGTCCATCTTTAAAACCCTCTGTGTAGAGACGGCTTAGGTGGAGGAAAAACCCTGAATTCCACCCTCTCCTCTAAGATGAGGCACAATCCCCCCCCAATTTGATTTAAAGCTAGGTAGAGGATGATGGGGGCTGTAATCCAACAGATGTTGAGGAAGGCTGAGTAGTAACAAAGTTCTGGGTCTGTTTTTTTTTTTTTAATTTGGAGGGGTTAGTCTTCAATCTGGCCAACTCTGAGTTACTCAAGAGTAAATCCCGATCCAAAAGTATAGAGATCAGGGCAAAAGTTCAGGTGGGTCTTCTGGTTGTGATCCTATGACGGGCTTAGCCACAATGAACTAGGTTTCCTCAAGTAACCTAACATTCTAGGTACACACAAAACATCAGATGGGGCACTGGCCCCAGAGGAGGGCCAAGCCTTACACAATAACCCACAGTGTGGCTGGCTTACTTGGGATTCAGGGTGCTGTCTGTTCACAGCAGCTGAGGTTCACCGATCTTTAGAGAGGATGAAAGGCGCATTTAACAGCCAGAGATTGGTACTGGGCTGGGCAGGAAAATGAAGGGCAATTGGGAAGGGCCTTGAAATAATATCCAGAAACATTTTCCCCCCTCAGTCTGAAATGTGGAATAATCTTCTTCAAGGTGAGATGGACTCCTGGAGGTTTCACAGGCACCTCCATGTGGTTTTCTTAGCAACAATACAGATTTGGTTTTCCTCTGTTTTCCCCAAGATGTTTTTTCCAAGTTCCCAGTCTAGCCTGTCACATTCAGATCTCTTGGTGGTCTCCCCTCCAAGCACTAAGCAGACCTGACCCTGCTTAGCTCTTGGGGACCAGCCAAGGTCAGCTAGATATACTCCCCTAGTTGGATGACACAGACTCTGACTATCCTTTACACAGATCCATTGCTTGCCTAACTGCAGTTTGTTGGATAAACCACCACCGGCTAAATTTGCATGAGCCCCTGAGTTATCAACTGAGATTTTATGAATCCGAATAATTGGGCTTACCGAGCACACTAGACGTCCCAAGGGAGCACCTTCAGGCCTTGCACTGGGGCACATAGGAACCAATTGACAAACTGTCCTGACCTGCAGCCACGCTGGGTAAGAGGATAGTCGATAACATTCAGAAATCTGGGTTGGAAAAAGCTGGTTGCTGTGATCGTGTCTTATGGAGAAGCCTGCATGAACTCAGTCCAACATACTTCTGTAGGCAAGCTTACATTTTCCGTACCCCAGCCCTGGGACCTCTCTTCTCTAGTTTTCTTTTAAGAGAAAAAAACACCAGAAGCAGGAACAAGAATAAACAGAGAAGATGTCTCAGCCCAGGTATGAACTCTTTTAAAGACGTCAGTGAAAAGTTTGAGGAAGTTAAACATATAACGGACTTTCTCTCTGGCCACAAAGAGCAGAAAGAATTGGAAAGCGAATAAAACTGTCTTGCAATGCAGAGTTAGGGGCTTCCCTTCCCCCCACCACCCAAAAAGAGGGGGGGCTTATTTTGATCACAATTTTCACTCTTTCTCCATCTACTTTTCTGCGGAAAACACTGTGGAAATACAGGCCGCGAAGGGAAGAGATTTCAGCTCCAAGCGCGTAAGAATATAAAAAGAAAGCCCTCATTTTAAAAGGGCTTTCATTTTTAAAGGAGAGCCGAGAACAACTTTCTATATGTTTTACAAAAGCGAACCAGAAAAACGAAAAGGAAAAAAGACGTGGCTTTGAGCCCTAGTGAATCGGCTGAATGATATTGCGTTCTTTCCACTGTCTCACTCTGTTTGAAATAGACAATTAAGGGTTCTGCAGCCAGATTCAAACAGGGGTGAATTATTTCAGAACCGAATTCAGTTTTTCCACCTGTGGAACCAGCTTTCCTTTCAAGTCGTGCCTGGAGTGGAGAACAGGATTTTGGAAGACAAACGGAATAAATAAAATAAAATAAATAAAATAAAATAAAATAAAATAAAATAAAATAAAATAAAATAAAATAAATCCTGTAGGCACTGTTTTTGGAAAAGGCATCAGCCACTTCAAAAGCAACAAGTGTGTGTGTTGAGGGCGGTGAAACACAACGAATGGTGTCAAAATCTAGTGTTTCCTGCCCGGAAAACCCCCTTTTAAGCTATGAGGTGAAATCCTCTTCCCACAGGGGAAGTCGAGGAAATCTGGAGGGGGTGGGGGGGCTATGGAACTTGATCCAAATCGAGACAAATCCTCCAGAGAATTACTTCCAAAGTAGAGAACCTCACCTCCAGCTTTTAAGAAGCAGAGGCTGTAAGCAAAAGCAAGAGAGGCTCTCCCCAACTTTCCTTAGAAATTACTCCCGAGTAAACATAAGCAAGGATCGCTCTGTCATCCCCCCCCCCCCACACCGCCTTCTACCCCCAGGCACATCCTGGAGTGATTTTTGCATTCAGCCTCGCCCAGAATCCTAAAGAGTTTTGTGGCTCAGTGCTTTTAAGAAAGAAAGGGGGGGGGGGGGGGAGATTGATTTATTCCGAAATTGACTTAATTAGTTTCCAAAAGAACAGTTTTGGGCAGGCAACAAGAGTAATGGGTATAGACGGTTAAGTAAAATGGTTTTAGAAACACGGTGAGACTGCTGGGGGTTTCATTCAAGTAGGGGAAATAAAAACTAGACTTCAAAACGCTCTGCTCCCTAGCTCTCATCTGATACCAGAATTCTCCGAGGTACCCAGAAAATCGGTTGCTGCAGAATCTCAGCGCATCACTGGGGGGAGAACGGGAAAAAAAGGTGATGTTGGAGCGATGAAAAAGTCAGAATTACTCGGGATAGGGAAAATACATAGATGAATCCTAATTCCCGACAATAAGGGGTCAACCCGGCCGGGCACCAGGCCTTCTGGATCGCGCCTACCCGAACGGGGGTCTTTTGGGCTTCGCGCGCTCTCCAGCGCTCCCAGCCGGGTCCGCCAATGCCAAGCCGATCCTGGATTTCGCGCACAGCTGAGGCGTCTCGCCCTCTCTGCCCCTGCTTACCTGGAACGCCGGCGAATTGATTTCCAAACCTGCTGGGCATTTATCAAGTTGAAGGGGCATGCCGACCAAGCGATCCATCAGCCCGTTAGAGCCAAGAGGCAAACCTTCAAAGACGAATCTCGGTTTAGAGCGCGAAACTTGGCACCTTGGAGGCGGAATTCCATAAGGTTTATTCCCAATTAGGGGAGGGGGGCACGTGGCAGTCTTCGCCTCGGTGGGCTCCGGGGTGCGAGGGAGCAGGGATCCTCAAGCCGATTCAGCCGAAGCCGCCCCCTACTCAAGCCATTTGTGGCGACGAAGCCCCTCCAGGAAGTTCGCCCAACGCGGGCCAGGGGTTTTCTTGGCTACAAGCTTCGGTAAGCTTTCTCGCAGGTCAGTCTTGTTCGAGAGTAAACAGGGACGGATCGAGCCAAGGTTACAGCAGGACCCCAATCCCACCCCTCCAGAGCAGAAGAGCTGAACGGGAGTGAACCCCACCAGGTTTCTTTTGCAGTGGAACCATTTGGTCTGGACAGACTACCTTTCCCACGCCATCCGCAAACCACTTACTCCAGAGCTGGACCAAGCGCGCCGAGGCAGCCTTCCCACCGATTTGGATTTCTAAACCGAGGCAGAGCGGTCAGATAAAGGCCACCCACCCACTCGCCTCTGCAGCGCCCGTTGTAAAATTTATTGGTCTCTTTTCAAGTTCCCTCTCGGAGGGGAAGAAGGGGAAAAGCGAGGGGGTCTCTTCAAAGCTCTCCGAGCTTACAACGGCAGAACCGAAATAAAAGAACCGGCGATTTCGCTCGCCCACCAAACGAAGCGAGGGAGGGGGGGGGGGGGGAAACGAAAAAGAAAAATGACAGAAATGGCAAGCGTTAGCCGGTAAGTCGGAACGCTGCCTCGTCTTTTCGGGAAAATATTTTCTTCTTGCTGGGAAAATAAAATCTCTCTCCGCCCCTCCCCCCGCCGCAATGGCTATGCGTATTATGTATCTGAAATACACCGATTTTCTCCAAACTCTTGCAAATTCGGATTCGCACTCCCGGCTCCAATGATCGCGCCACCCAGAGGCGGCCGTCCGATCTCCCAACCTTCCTCCGGCTCGCGTTTACTCACAAGTAAGCCAGAAGGACAAAGGCCCTGCCCTCGAGCCGCGGAGAGCCCCCCACAGACCCCTCGCCGGGAACAGCGTGCCTTCCGCGTTGGGCCCCGCCATTGCTTCCGAGTTCAGCCGAAGCCCCTGCTTGGCCCGGGGATCACCACGGTTATTAAAACGAGAGAAGCCGTACAGATTATTTTTTTTATTATAGATGTTTTTTTAAAAAAATTAAGAATCCAGACGGGATTATTTGGGGAGGGAGGGAGAGACGGGGAGGGAACGGACGACTCCACCCAATAAAATAAAAACATGTAAACATTTCACGAGGAAGGTTAACCGACCTCCCCTCTTTAGAAATCTCGCTTTTTTCCTTTTTCTTCACAGGGATCTGGAAACAACCAAAAAAACAAAAAAAAGCCCCATAAACGAGAAAGAATGCTGGACAATCTCGCTCCCCTCCAAATAATCCTTCCCCCCCGCCCGCCCCCCAAGAAAACCTCCTGTGGAGTCCTGGAAAAGAAGGGAACAGGGGTGAAGGGAGGGGGACGAGAAATTTCACAGCGCCTTTTGTAAAAAGTTTAACAGTAAATTGTGCTCTAGCAGACAAGTAATTCACTTTTACGCATTCGTTAAAAACGACGGAGAAGGAAAAGTTCCTTCGCGCAAGGTCGCTCTCCGCAGACATTAAGAAGCAACGGCTGGATCGCCCGGGAAGGCGGCGGCGGCGGCGGCGGCGCCTTCCAGCGCAGGCGGGAAGCCGGACCGCGCGGCGACGCGGCCGGAGCCTCGACGGGGCGCCCGCGGGCGGGCGGGGCGCACTTTCCGGGGCAGGGCTCCTGGGCTAGATATGAGTCAGTGGGACGGTGCCGTTCACGGCCGCCCCGGCGGCGCTCTGGTAGTGCTGGTGGACGCCGTGCAGGCGGCCGCCCTGCAGGTTCGACGGGTCGGCCGCGTCCCCGCCGGGCGGCAGGTACATGCTGATCATGTCGCGCAGGTCTCCCAGGCAGGCCCGCTGCGAGTGCGAGGCGATGGCCGGCGGCGGCGAGCTGGGCTCGGCCTTGACCACCGAGCTCATAGTCCCCAGGCTCATGCCGTGGCTCGACGGCTGCTGGCCGTAGGCGGCGGCGGCGGCGGCCATGCTGTAGGTGGAGGCAGCGGCGCTCATGTAGGGCTGCGCCCCCGACATGATGGGGCTGTACTGGAGGCCGCTCACGTCGTAGCGGTGCAGGGACTGCAGCTGAGCGTTGCCCATGGCCGGGTGCTGCCCGTAGCCCAGCTGCTCGGGCATCAGCGAGGCGGCCGCGTAGGCGCCGTTGGGCCAGCCGTTCACGTGCGCGTACGAGTCCAGGCGCTGCCCGACGCCCACCGGGCTGCTCACCCCGCCGCCGCCGCCGCCGCCCGCCCCGCCGCCGCCCCCGGGGCCGCCCCCGGGGGCCAGCAGGTTGCCCGGCAGCGCGTACTTGTCCTTCTTGAGCAGCGTCTTGGTCTTGCGACGGGGCCGGTACTTGTAATCCGGGTATTCCTTCATGTGAACGGCGCGCAGCCGCTTGGCCTCGTCGATGAAGGGGCGCTTCTCGGCGTCGCTGAGCAGCTTCCAGTCGGCGCCCAGCCGCTTCGAGATCTCCGAGTTGTGCATCTTGGGGTTCTCCTGGGCCATCTTGCGCCGCTGGCCCCGCGACCAGACCATGAAGGCGTTCATGGGCCGCTTGACCCGGTCCTGGTCGGGGCCGGCCGCGCTGCCCCCGCCGCCGCCGCCGCCGCCGCCGCCGCTTCCTCCCCCGCCTCCTGCTCCTCCTCCGCCTCCTCCTTTGCCGGCGCTGCCGGGACCCCCGTTCCCAGAGGCGCCTCCGCCGGGGTTCGCCTGGGGCGGCTTGAGCTCGTTCTCCAGCAGGCTGTACATCGCCGGGGCAGGCAGGAGATGCGCCAGCGTGGCGGCCGGGGGGAAGGCGAGCCGACGAGAAAAGCCCCGAGGAAAAGCTGGCGGCGCCCCGCTCCCGGCTCTATTCCCGGCGGCGAAGGAAGGAAGGAAGGAAGGAAGGAGGGAAAGAAGGAAGGAAGGAAGGCCGGCCGCGGCGGCGGCGGCGCTCGCTGGCTCTTCCGACGGTGCTCAAACTCCGGCCGGCCAGCCAGCCGCCCCCTCCCCCACAGCCCAGCAACGGCCTTCTCGCCGTGCCGTTTGATTGACGGCCTATAAATGAGGAGGTGGCGACCAATCAAAGCGCAGGCCCCCCCTGACGCAGGAGGAGGCTCCCCCCACCCCAGGCCAAACCTGCAACTTTCAGGAAAGCCGCCTTCTGCCCTCCGACGGCCCCCCAAAAGCAAGCAGAGGGGCAGCAGAGGGCCCCGGGTGGGGTGGGGTGGGGTGGGGGCGCTGCTCCTCTGCCCACAGTTTGCAGGGGGAGTCCTGCGTGCCCGTGGACTGACGCGTACGTTATGTCCATGGGCGTATTTATACCAGTCTCCTCGAGCGTTCGGGTGTACCGAAAGGCGGCCTAGAGCTCGAAGAAAGAATGGAAAATAATACTCATTTGTGAGAATGGATTTTTTTGGCAGGGTGGGGGGAGTGACCCTCCTACTACCTACAAACATTTTCCCAGCCTGATTGGCTCATTTTTCGCTTGCAAAACAATTTCCCTTCGGACACTTCTTTGGGAACCAGATGGGGGGGGGGGGGGGAATAAAAAGTTTTAAACGGCGCACACCAAATATTCTCGGGGAGGGAAAGGAGCTTCTCTCCCACCTACCCCAGTTTAAAAAGTGACACGAACTTTCTTCCTGCTCAATCCCCAAACTAGAATCGGGAAGCCAAACGCGCTCACTTTTCCAACTTCCAGGCTTTTTTGAGAAGGGATTGGGGGGGCGGGGGGAGAAAGAAAGAAAAGGACCCTTTATTCCAAACAAGAACCACAACCAGGGTCCTACAATTTTCGCAGCTGCGGAAGAGCCCTTCCAGAACAGAGGAGTCGGCAAACTCCGTTCAAGTCCCGGGATGCAACTTTTGGCGGTGGGGGGAGCGCTCCGGAAAGTGTGTGTGTGTGTGTACACGTAACGCAAGAGAAGAAAGCGCTCGCGTTCTCCTTTCCCAGCACAGCAAAGAGTTAAGGAGGATTTTTGGGGGTGGGGGGCGGTGGGGGGCAGAGTTACGTGTGTAAGGGAGTTCTGGAAGCGCGGGGAAGAGCTTTGCGTGTGTAAGGAAGGGGACAGAACAGCGACCCAAGGCTCGGCCTGGCTTTCCAACCTCCTTAAAAAAAATCCCCGATCTGCCAGGTTGTCCAAAAGCGCGTGGGAAAAAGGCCGCTCGCGGCCCCCCCGCCCCCCGGAATAAGCAAGCATCAATGAAGCCAAGGGCCGCTTTCTCTCAAAATTCTGGAAGGCAACAGAGGGACTGGGGGGGGGGGGGGGGGGTTCAGCGAAGCACGCCAGAGTTCATTGCTCCCCCACGTCGCCCTCACGCTGTCTTCCTTCTGAATGTCCCTGCTTCCATTTCCCCCCCAGTTTGGCTGCCTGCGGATGAAAATGGGGAAGGGGAGGGGAGGAGGCGTTGATGGGTTTTTTTTTAAGGGGGGAAATCCGTTTGCATGGCAACCACCCAGCGGTTCTCAGCGAAAGAGAAAGGAAACTTTTGTGGGGGATGTCAATCAAAGGGGCCTCCCCACTTCTTCTCCATCTCCCCCCCACACCTGCGAAGCTCGCTGAATTTCGGGCGGAGCGCACAAGCCTTAAAGACGCAGGGTCTCCTCCCGGGCCCTCCGGGGGAGCGTATGGTGCAAAGCTTTTCAATTGTGCCCCTTCCAAACAGCCTTCAGCCTCTCCGGGGGCGACTGGAGTCCGGTCGGAATTAAGTTCCTTTTACTTCAGAGGAACTCTGCTCAGCATTTCGGGAGGGCTGGAGCCCCGCATCTTGGGGTCGAATTCACACATCATTTCCCGGTTCGCGCTTTAGTGTATCTTGTGAACCTTGCCAGCATGATTTATCTAACAAGCCAAGATTAAACTAAGCGTCTTGAGTGAATGTTATCATGATCTCCTCCACCTCATAACCTGGGGGGAGGGAAAATATTGAAAGTGGGGCAGGGGGGGGGAATATTTGGGGCTAGCAAAACAGGACATATAAATGATTCATTCCTTCACAGTTATGGCCATTTTTATAACTTCACCTAAAAATTAATTTACAGAATCGTAGCTGCAGATTTCCCCTCGTGGTTTACTCGGGACAGCCGTGGAAGGGGGCAGGGAGAAGGGTTATCTGGGGGAGGAACGGGGAGCGGAAAGGAGCAGAGAGACTCCTGTGAGCGCACTGGCTGGCGGCGGCCAAGAAGCATGTGGGAATGTGGCAAAGGGACGCGTGTCACTACTTTCCAGTGGGGACACTTACTGGCCTCCAGGCGGGATCAACAGATTAAATGCCAAAGTAGTGCCCGTCGCCCTCCTTCCCACCTGGGGGTTGGAGTCTGGGAGCTTTGCAGGGGAAAGATCCAGAACACTTAAAATTGCTACGCCAGCCTCACCCTTGTCTTCTTCCCCATGGACTCTTTTACTACAGAGTAAACCCTTGTGGACGCAAGGGTGGCTACTTCTGAGTAACCTTGCAAAAGGTTCCATAGAGAAACTTTGGATGCTGCTGGAACGGTGTGCATGTGTGTGTGTGTGCAATGCAAAGTCTGTCTACTCCAGTGTAAGACTGATTCCCAAGGATGTGGGTCAAGGCGCAAACCAGCCCATCTCCCTGCCAATAAAAATCCTTTTGATCCACTTCCTAGAGGATTGTATCAAGGGGGGGGAGGGGCTATTCTAGGCACACTTACTTCCGAGTAAGCTCCCTTAGACTCCCTGAGATTCTTGGCACCACCTTTGAAAGGAGAAAGTTCTGGTGAATTGATTAAGGTGGACGGAACTCTGTTGTCATCAATTAATAAGTGTCTAGCTATGTTATAATAAGAAATAGTGATCTAAGACAGATAATAAAAATATAAAACAGCTGGACAGATCATCTAATGTAAGATGGATGAGGGCAATGCCTGAACCTAAATCCACCTAACCCAACTCCCACTCCTGGCACAGAATTAGGAAGTCTGACCGGTTGGATTTTGGTCTGGCAGACAGCTCATAATGCACAGGGCTGGGGGAGGAGAAAAGGGCTGACAGTTTTGCTATAAAAAGTGTGAAGTTATATTGGTTTGTTTGTTTTATTCAATTTGTATAGACTCTGTTTTAACTGACACAGTTTAAAAGAACCCCCCAACTTATACTTAAAATATTATTGAAAGCAGATCTGGTGGTAACCGTTTCCTTACAAGATACTTATCATTCACAAAAAAATGGACCTTCTCCTAAAGTCTAGAAGACACAGGTAGAATAGGGCCCTGATTCTCCGTTCCTGGGAAAAAGGAAACAATTTCTGAGCATTTCAAATTCTCTGCCCTGTTTCTTACTCAGTCTCTCTGTTCCTGTTGGCTAAAACAATAATTGTACAGAACCAGGTGCTTAATATGTTTCCATAAATAAAATTGACTATTGGTTTACATCTCAGTTGCTGGAAAGTTGACAACAGACCATCATTGGAGGTTACCTGCCTGACACCTTCCTGGAGGCAAGGTTTACTTTAAAATAAACAAGAGGTACATATTTAACTTACTTAAGAGGATCGGGGTTTAATAAGACTAATATCAGATGGAGGTTTATTACTCACGTGCAGAGTGCATTTCAGCATTTTGGCCATCAGTGTAAAAATAGGCTTCTAAATACATTTTTTCTGTCTATCTAACTTCAGGCTCAGCATTTCAAATCAGTCTGAAACAGGCTTAGAACATTTGCTTTGCTTTCTGATTCCATGAAACCTTTTGCTTTTGAATTTTTTCTGCAACTGTCTTTTTTCTGTTTTAAACTGAATTGCAAGAAATAAAGCTGGGTTTTTTTTTTTTTTAGATGAGAGGAATGCTACAATACTTCCTCCACCTCCAATATATATTAATGCTTTTATGGCTGCAGAGAGACGAGTGTGTGTGAAGTGGGGAGTGGGCCAAATGTTAACTAAAAGAATCCAGCTTTCTGCTTGGTTGTTTGGAAGGTCCCTCAAATGCCCTGGAACATACACACATTCACTCCAGCATAAGTGCCCATTTAATCCGACTCTGTGCCTTGGTGCAACCTACCCAGGTTAACTCCAACTTCAGTCACAATCTGCTCGGCGGGCTCCCAGGTTCCTATCTGCCAGTTGCACCCACGGCTGTAAGAGCATAACCCCTCTTACTCTGAAGTCAGCCTCCCAGAATACAGCAGCCTTTTCTTCGAAGTGGCATGTGCCGAGGGCTCTCAGGAGAAGGAGAATCTAGACTTTCTTTGGTGGGGAGGATGCTCAGAAAACCAAACCCGGAGCACAACGCGAGTTGCTAATTTCACGCCACCAGGGACTGGTTTCTCCTTTTAGCCCAAGCTGCATTTTAAGGCAGAGATTCCTTCGCTGAGCCAAACTAGTTGGTAAGGGCTCCCACCCCCCACCCCCCTGCAAAAATTGGCTCTTCCAAAGAAAAGGACTGCTAAAATAAGGTGAAAGTGGGAACTTCAAAAGACAGCATTCCTAAGACACCTCTTTTCAATGGGGATACACTCCGTGCAATCTTAAACAAGTTTGACAAAGGAGCATTTGGCAGGGTGTCTAGGGAGACTCAGGGCTGAGAGTGATGAATGCTCAGCTAGGAGCAAAATACCTGCAGCTAGAAAGATAGCAATGTAGGGATTGTCCTGGCTGAGAACTAGTCCCCTGATGTGCAAGTTGACCGAAAGTAGATAATGCGCTATGGGAGGTTTTTTTACCTGGGAATAACATTAACAATGTATTCTCAAAAGTTCTGCCTGGGCGTTGCTCAGCCCTGTTCTTCAATGTCCCAAAGATATGAAAATATGCTATTATTTACCAGCGAAGAGTCCTCCACTCCAGAAAACAGGGGACACCATCAAATCACTCTCCGTTCACAACTTTTTGTCCTTGGACAACATTATATATAGGCCATCGACCTCCAAAGGGACCATAATATAGATTCTGTAATGACAGACGAGCAGGGAATCTTCCATGATTTCGTCACTCAGAAGATGCCGAGAAACTTAATGACTGTTTCTTTTCAACAAATGACAACCCCCCCCCCATTTATTTATTTATTTGAACCATTTATATAACTCACAAATCTCCTGGCCCAAAAACCTGGGGGAAGAACCAGGTCTTTTGTGCCTTGTGAAAGGCCAACACGGTCAGAGCCATGTGGGTCTCTGGGCGGGATGCTCCAGGTGCTGCAATAGAGAAGACACGTGATATAATTTATTTGTGGCTTAGCCTATTGGGTGAAACTTAAGTTTCTAAATCATGGCTTGTAGTTCAGTGTGTTGAGTCAACCCAGTCAATCATGGTTAGCAAACCATGAAAAGCAAAGCTAAGAAAGCTTGCCTTGTTATTCTGACAGATCCATTCTTGTGTCCTGAGAGCAGTTTGGTGTACAGAAATCAAATTTATGTATTTATTGAGGAGGCATTGTCCCGGAGAATGAACAATTTGTCAATGAAACCCCATTCCATCAAAAGAGAAGGAAATTACCTTCCCATTTCAGGGGGAGAGCTCCAAGGCCACCCTAGTGATGGAGATTCAATTCTAGGCAAGCACATGGCTTTACGTGCTCTAGAATGTATTTATCATCTGGAGGAAATGCAATCTAGCTACTTGCTGTGGGTCTACAAGTGGAACCAGTGTGTCTTTCTAAGCTGCCAATTTTTGCTTTGGCAAATGTTACACCCACACACATTCTGCATTGTCTCTCCTGAGATCAGTTGACTTACTTTTGATTGTTAAAAGCAGCCTGATACACTGAGTGCTTACTTTCCTGTCTCCATGAAACAAACCTGACTTTCACTCTTTCTTGACACATGCAACATTCACACATTCAAAAGGCAGTCTTTGCAGGAACGGCCTCCTCCCCTTTCTTTTCTCTGGGTTGTGTCTTTGCTGAGCCACGCACCTTCTTTTCCTGCAACCAAAGACCTCTTGCTTCTGTATAAATGGTTATATTATGATTATCGATGTTATTGCTATTGACATCAGACTCTTAATTGTACAAATCTAACACTGAAAGCAAATTCCCCATTAGTGAAAATGTAACTCCCATATATGTAAGCCCACATGCTGGGAAGGGCCCATATTGTTTTGAAATGCTCCCTCCCCCTTGACTATAACGTAGGCAATTGAGATTTCTGAAAAGGGACGGTAAGGGATAAATAATTAAATATAGTCTACTTTAATTGACATTAAAGAGGCCATAAATGAGCTCGCTCTTTCTTTCTTTCTTTCTTTCTTTCTTTCTTTCTTTCTTTCTTTCTTTCTTTCTTTCTTTCTTTCTTTCTTTTTCTTTCTTCTCTCTCTCTCCAGAGAGAAAGAGAAGAGGCAGATATAATAATTTTGTAAATAGAAGAAAAGCTACAGAATGGAAGGTCCACGGGAATGAATTAGTTATTACTACCTTTTCAGAGAAGGGCGGGGGGCATTTTTGATCAGGGAAGAAATTAGCTCGCAAGGACACACAATAGAAGCTTAGCCTGTAAGGGAAGTGAGAATGAGGGGGCCGTGGTTCTTGACAACACCTCTTTCTGTAAACTGAGGGGGAGCGCCTTGCTTTTTCAATTACGGCCATTCATTTCACAGAAGGCTGGCGTGATGGGGAAACACGAGCTTTCTCTCACTTGCGCACACCAGCCAATATTAACTGTTGCATCATTAAAAGAATATCCAGGATCTTAGCAATTCTGACTCAGCCATTCTGTTAGCTCTTTTTCTTCCTTCCCTGATTATTAATTAATCACACGGAGAGGAGAGGGTGGTTGAGGGAATGAAGGATGCATCCTGGCTTCCCTACCGCAAAGGAACCCATAACAAACAAGCTGGGTTCACACATTGCCCAAAGCCAGGGTTTGTTTTAACTGGGCTTTTTAAAGACCAGGTTTAGGAACCATCGCTGGCTTCACATATCGTGTGGCTTCGTGTTCTGTATAACAGGCATTTGCTGAATAGGCCATAGTCAGATAATCACATGATGACATGGGGGAAAACTCACCCGATTGTTCCTCGCTCATCTAGCCCACCTTTTCGCCAAGACGGCTTCCTCCGTGATCCACCTCCTGTTTTGTCTGACTCACAGCACCTTGGAAAGCAGCAGGGGACTCCAAGCCACCCTGTGACATTTTTACAGTGGAGCGATTGGGTTGGGTAGAGGCTCAAGCAGCCAGCCAAGATGTACATACTAAGGGTCTTGAGAATAGGAGTCCCAGGCACCGTAGAGAAAAGAAAGGTGGAAATAGTTCTAGAGTAATCCAGTGAACTAACCTTGCCTTGAAACCCAGGTAACGTGACCCTTTTCATTTATTCGTTGGCGCATTTAATTTCCTGCCCTGTATCTTTTATGGTGGATCATCCAAATAAATAAAAACACATTGCAAGAAATCCATAAACCAACAGAACCAATCAATCCATGCACCCCAATACAGTCACACTTCAACCCTAGAATCTGAACTCGTGAAGACAGGTGTCCATGGACCAGATGATGTCAAGCTACATTTCCTCCTTAGGTTTGAAGCAAACATAGGCAAGATGCCGTCAAGGGCTGGAGGATGGCTTTCTTATCCTGCCCCAATTTTTATCTGGATGGAAAACCGGAAAACTCCATCTCTTTCTCCCCACTATCATGGGGTGTGGGTGTCGGGGGAGGGGGCTGAATTTAAGTCCTATGCCCTATAATCCGGATCTAATACCATTTGTTTCCTTATGTAAATCGGTGCTTTCTCTCAGGCCCTCTAGGCAAATGAATCTCCATATTCTGTCATTCCTTATCTCAAAAGCTGAAATCACCATAACGGGCAGCTTCCTTGCTTTTTAGTGCTTACTTACACTGAACTTTATATAAAACAATCTCTTAATGTACAGAGGATTTTCCTCGCATTTCCTCAGTCTGAAGCCTTCTGCAAAATATTGAACTCGGAAGCCATTGGAGTTGGGTGGATTGAATTGAACTGACCGACGCAAATAAATAAATAAATAAAGTAATAATAATAAAATAAACTTGAGCTGTGATAAACCTCAGCCATCAGCAGCTATTCTTGTTCAGGGGAATGGAAGCTGTTTAGTCCCTGGGTGCGTGTGTGTGCGTGTGTGTGTGTACAATAGACAGTCCTACCTATTTTAAATTTTAAAATATTTTTTGCAAGGGAAACCAATCTGCTACAAGGCAAGTGATAAAGACTGACTTTGTGCAGCATGCCAAACCACAGTTAAGCATTCGATGTACTGGGTTTGGCTAGGGTCATGCCATACCTTAAGCCAGAAATACTGGTTTGCAAACCACGCCTGGTTACATAAAATGCTAAACTAAACACAGACGAACTCCATTGTGACGTAACATGTTGTGTGGAGTAGATGAAAGCAATATTAAATAATATTCAATGTATGATTTAATTATAATAATGTTAAATAATATTTAATTATAATTGTGATGTATAATAGCAGAAAACTCCTTAGGAAAAAATGGGTTGGCAGGTGTGAATATGGATGAATATGAAAGGAGCAAAGATATACATTAAATAACAAGGGAATACAAGGTGTCTATTGGTGGCCATCCATTAAAAAATAAGTGTGCAGAATGAATGGGTTGAAGAACTTTAACCAGGTGGTGACCAAAAATCAGGAGTCTGGAGCACCTTTTCTGACTTAACAACTTTTATTAAAAGACACAAGCATCTGAGGAAGTGGGCTGCAACTCACAAAACCTTCTGCCTTTCAGTAAAACTGTTAGTCAGAAAAGGTGCTATCAGATTCCTCCTGACTGGGGCTACCATAGCTTAACATGGCTCTCCTCCTACGGTAACCAGGTGGTGAAATTTCAGCTAGGTTAAGGAGGGACGTGCCAGAAGAGAGCATGGTGACAATATGGATGCAAAACCAGAAAGTACCAGCAAGAAGGTACCACTTCTGAAAAAGGCTGCCCAGAAAGCTTCTTAGACTCATGCTTGTAGTTGCCATGAGTCAGGACACTCGAAGGACCACAACCTCCACCACAAAGTTGAGTAGAGTTGTCCCCAGGGAAGCACAACCAGCAATGGCAATAAAGTCATGCAAACCCCTAAAAGAAGGTTTATTTACAGTTTACAGCCCCAAATGAGCACATTTTAGGAAATAGTTGATCTTAATCAGTGGGAGTAACGCTCCCCCCAAATGATTCAAGAGCTCCAGTGGTAACTGTACCCTGTAATGTACTGATTTGATTTTAACTATATTTACAGTCCAAAGTGTTCTGGGGTCAGATGGCTGTCCACTTACCTCTAAATGCTTAATCTTGCATAAAACATGCTAATGCTAATGGCACACACCATTTGCATGGTGAATTACTATCCTGATGGGTGCACGCATACAAAGTTTTAACAGGTGTGAATTTAAATGAGCCATTAGTCTTTTGTTTATGGGTGCACAGCTTTTTTTATTTGCATTCACCCTTTAAAACAACTAGGAGACTTCCAACTTTTCCCCTCTTCTTTCTCTAATTGATTAATTGATCAGTCCAGCCGTTGTTTTAAATGAACTGGCTTGAAGCTGGGATTCCTAAAAGTTAGGAATTCAGGTACGGATATCCTTTGATTGTGCATTTGCATTCCGTATAAAACGCTAGGAAACTTTAAAAAATATATAGCGGCTTCAGTTGAAAAACATTTTAGAAATAATGCATGGCTGAGAAATGGATTGCTATCGATGATGCTGCGGGAAGTGTAATCACGGGGCCATCCATTCTTGAGAAATTAAGACGCGCATGAGGACGCATAAGTAAGTCTTTGCTCCTAAGTAGCAAATTGCTACAGTTTTTGTAGTTGTACAGATTTGTTTAAAAAAGAAAGCAAACCAGCGCTAAGTTTAGTTTACAACCCTGTCCCCTCCCTCCAGAGAACGCAGGTGAGCAGATATGTGCTGTGCAGTTTGACCTAGATAATTAGTGAAAGTGGCACATGATGTTGTTTCTGGAAAGGGAGGTGATAAATTGGAAGACAACAGCAAAAAGGCATATTAGGCAAAGGAAGGAAATAAGGAGGTGCCTTAGTTTCAACGAAAGGCCAGTGAGCTGCATTTGGAAAAGAACAGGATGCCAAGGGATTGCCTCTCCCATCATCCCCAGCTGGAGGCCATAGGAACTGCAGTCCACCCCACCTGCAAAGTGCTTCCTTCAAACTGCTCTGTTGGAAGGACCCCAATGACTTTTTACGTTTTGATACTGCTCTGTTGTGGTTCCATTAATATATTTTGGGAGCTGGTTGGGGAGGCGTATGAAGGCATCACCCCAATGATGCTATTGTGCCTTACTCAGGCAATCAGGATTACCATGAACAATGGCTTAGTATCTTGTGGGAACTCTGAACCCAGCACATTGCTTAGGACATAAACATGTGTTTGCTTCTTCCTTTCAACACTGAAAACAAGCTTGCTTGGCCAGAGTCAGATCCTTGATTTTGAGCTCCTCATTGGAATAATGGTGGGAAAGAATTAAATCTTCCTAGAAACCCTGTTCAGATCTGCCTCCTTATTCTCTGTCTCTTTGCTGGTCACATGCATTCAGCCACTCATAAGTTGACACAGTGACATGTCTTGACAAGACAGCTTGTTTGCTTTTATTGTCCACCAACCAAGCTGCTCTCTGTCTCTGTTGCTCCTTGTCTTTAATGTTTGATTAAGCACTGTGAGAATTGTCACTCTTGATAAACTTCTTGCCAATAGTTAAGCTCTTTCATCCCCTTCATTCTCTCTGTATCTTCTTCCTCCCCAATTCTATGGCTTCTCTTAACATTCTACTTTTATTATCAATATCAACATGTTTAATAAAGAAAAGCTCTGTCTGTCTGTCTGTCTGTCTGTCTGTCTGTCTATCTATCTATCTATCTATCTATCTATCTACCTACCTACCTACCTATCTATCTCTATCTCATCACTGTCTTTCTCAAAGTCCTGGTTTTATTAACATACAGGATACAACTTAGTGCTCCTACCAATTCTCCACCTTGGCAAATGTGTGGGACTTACAACCCTCATAATCTCCCATCAGACCTGCAAGGCCACAATGAGCCTTGTGGTTCAACACCTTCAGTGAGTGCATGTTCTTTCCACTGAGTTTGTCCCTTGATTAAAGAAATCTTCATTCATTTTTTGGACAAGATTCAGTTGATGATGGCTGTGAGGCTGAACCCTTTTCTTTGAGTGTAAATTTCCTTTGGTGTAAATGTAAAAATGTAGAAGGTTGAACCATATGATTGGCTTGGAAGGGCATGTACAATCCATTTTCCATAGCATTGTCCTCTGAGTGAAGACCCCTTTTATTCAAAAGGGGGTCCAGTCCAAGACCAACTTAAAGGACCCCCTTATAATACTCAGAAAGGCCTGGGGAGGCCAAATGGTCATTGAAGCCCCCCCCCCCCCCCATTTCTTCTTACTGCATCATATATCACTTTTTCCTCCATCTTTACTTTGCCCATGAAAGTCAATGGCCCTGTTAACTGGAGGCATTGTGGAGAAATCCAAAGTGAGGGTTTGGATTTATCTTATCACAGTTTAACATCTTTATCTATGGGGAAGTAATTGTCCCCTTGAGGTTTCCTGCAATGGCCCTACTTAAGGTCAAATCTGAGCTTGAAAGGTTGACCACTCAATCTTCCCATTAGGCCATATGCATGCATGGCTATCACATGCCCACACATGAGACTCAGTGCCTCCTACTCAGTGCAAAGACAGTGCACAAATAATTGTGTTTTAGCAAGGGGATGAGCAAAAGCGGGGAGGGGAAGAGAGAGAGAGAAGGAGAGGAGAGGGTCCTTGCTAGGCCAAGGTCTGCAGATCTTCCACCAGGCTGCAGGCCAGTGGAGGACTGAAGCAGTGCGAAAGAAAAGGGAAATGGAAAAGTGAAAAAGAGAGGTTATGGGGCTAGGGTGAAGCCAGTAGCCCAGTAGTTTGTGATTTTTAAAAGTTTTAAGTTTTACCCCACCAAGATGTCAAAGCATGAAATACAAAGATCAGCGCAAGACAATCATGATGATGTTGCAAAACATAAAGCTGGAGAAGGTTGGTTTACAAACCAACCCTTAGACCAGGGTTATGGTCTAAGATGGGCAGCTTTTTATATGAAAAAAAGGGAGGGAGGGAAGAAGGAAGGAAGGAAGGAAGGAAGGAAGGAAGGAAGGAAGGAAGGAAGGAAGGAAGGAAGGAAGGAAGGAAGGAAGGGAGGAAGGGAGGAGGGAAGGAAGGAAGAGACTTCGGAAACCTAAGGCATATACAGCTAAGTAAACTTTTTTTTTTTACGCTGAGGACACAGATGCAGTATGCCTGTCATGTATAGCTTTGGGAGGTTAAAAAGATAAAGTTGGTTAGGCAATTTTTTGGAAAGTCACTGCCCCCTGGCCCAGGGTGCCTAGGCCCTACCCCTGTTCTGTAGACATCATGATTTGTGTGTCTGCTTTCCTGGCTTTGGGAGAATATTCTCACCTGTGAGCGTCAACTTTCGTATGTCTTAGCCAGTAGAGTCCCTGGCAAGAGACTGTGGGAGCTGAAGCCTAAAACCTCTGGAAAGAACTGGGTTGAAGCAGAGCTGCTGTATCTGTGTTGGAGGGAAGGGAGGAATTCATACACAGTACAGACTTCATACCAAGTCTGTCATGTGGCCTTCCATCAGCTTCAATTAATAGCTTCTCAAGCACCTGCCAAAAACAAGCAGTGGGTTCCCCCAAGATGGACAGTGACAACCTCCTCATTAAGCGGGAATTTAACAGGCTAACTAGCAGATCCATCAACAGGGACTTCTTTGTAATCTCTTTAATCTTGTCCAATGGACATCAGGGGAAGAAGCGTGGTCGCTGGGAAGACGGGTGGGCGTCACTCTGCCTTGATGCCTCGAATTGCAGCTTCAAAACTGTCTGAGTCCACTTGTTGGGCTGCTCCATTCTGGGGGAAAGGGGCTTCTGGGCATGTGTGGAAGCCCCGTTTGGTATCTGTAAGGGGGTGGTGTGGCTTTGGTTGGACACTTCTCTTCAAAGGGGCACTTTAACTGAAGCTTTGTTGAATCAAAGCGATTCTCTGAAGCTTGTTTTGGAAAGCAGGTCTCCCATTTTCCAGAACCATGGTTGGAATGGGCAAACATGGATTCACCTATGACTAGAGACCTCAGGTTGTCCACCCTTCAGGTACAGAAGAAGATAGCATACATGTTCTATAATGACGTGGTTCATGGGAATATGCACTTTGGCCTCTGGTTTAAGAAGTAATTAATTCATTTAGGGAAGAAACAAAAGCCCCCCCTTACGATCCAAATGATCACTGGATATGATGAATAGGATGGCTGACTTCTTCCCTCCCCATTCTTAAAGACTAAATCCCTTGCCATGATTAATAAAAGATTGCTAGCAATCCCCCTTTGTCACCCTTCTGCACGCACGCGCAAACCTCTGATTCTGCAGGATACTCTTTTTTATTGATAATTAGAAGCATAGTATATTACAGTTGTACTACCATTGCTAATTAAAAGGCTTGACTTATTAGACTTTGAGAAAGATGGGGGGAGGGAGAAACAAACATTTGCAGATTAAATTTATAGCTCTATTGAGCTCAAACTGCACCTTTTAGCAAAAATGACAAATCTGGATTGTCAACGTGGGCTCGATAAGGAAGATAAAGGTCATACGTCTTAATGTCACAGAAGGTCTTATTAAAGGAACCTTAATTGCGTGAGGTGTCTCTGAAAACATTAATTAAATACTGTCGAGGATAATTAAGTCCAGTTACTGATGGTTTAATTAAAGTTGGTTTCCTGTTTTTAAAAGGGAAAAACCTAGAAAGTCCAGTATCTTTCTCCAGGCAGAAGGACTGATAATCCGTTGTCAGGGAGGGTTGAACTCACAAATGGTAACCTTGAATGGTTGTAGAAGAAAGACAAATTAGCTGTAGGGAAATCTCATGGTGTCTGCCTTGCCTTCAGGGGAAAATATTTATGTTTTTTTTTACACGGTCAGATTAAAAAATTGAAGCAATTGTAGCTCATGCTGAAGTATCTGAGATGTCTTTGAGGGCCTGTTACAAAAGAGTACTGTGGAATCTTGGAAGGGGTACTCTTGGTGTTCTCCATCCCATAGTGAGCAACCACATTCTTCCAGGAAGCTGAAAGGCAACAACATTTCTCTGCCCTCCAACCAGGGCAATGTTTATACTCTGACACAGCAAGTTATTCTGCTCTATGAGTTGGTCTCATCTACCCTTCCTGAGATGGGTGTTCTTTAGATGTCTCAACACGTCAGCTCCCATAATTAGCCAATGCCAATGGAAGACAGTTTGGAGACCATCAGTTCTAGTCCTGCCTTAGGCACAAAGCCAGATAGGTGACCTTGGGCCAGTCACTCTCTCTCAGCCCCAGGGAGAAGACAATGGCAAACCACTTCTGAAAAACTTTGCCAAGAAAACTGCAGGGACTGGTTCAGGCGGTTGCCAGAAGTCAATACGGCATAATAATAATGATAATAACAACAACAATAACAAAAACAGGCTGTCATCTTTCCAGCTTAACCACTGTGCTACCTTGATTTCACAAATCTGAGGAATTAAAAAAAAAACATGGGTTTTCTATACACCTTTGACAGAATTTCACTCATCCTTCTTCCGAGAATGCATGTGTATGCTCCCCAGAGCACAGAAATGTAATAAATAAAATTGTGATTGATTTGTTGTTATATCTCATTTTCTTTCTTTTATCCAATTTTTAGATCCAACTTCCTACCCTGTTATACCTAAGATTGCATGTCTCTGCACACCTTTTTTTGAACATGTAAGCTTTCTTGATCCCCCAGTGGAATTTATATATGAATAAACTTGGATAGATCTGCAGAGTAAATTTCTTCAGGAATCATCACTAAAAGACTGTAGAGCTATATTTGTTTTGGGAATTGAACGGTCTCTTTAATGGAGTTCCCCTTTCTCTATGCCCATAATGTATCTCATTCAAAATATGTACAGTGGACAGGGAATCAACTTCTCAAAGAAACCTCGCTAATTCTTTATCTTTTTATATAGTTCATCTCCTTTAATTCTTTCAAACCAGACTAGGAAACTGAGCATTCATAGAAGCTGAACTCCAAATGCATTTGCTACAATAGTATGATGTATCTGTGTGGTTGGGTTTTTGTGGGGAGGGCTAATATATATTTCAAACAACTCAAGTTTTATGCTCTGAGAACAGGACTTCATAATCTGAAATGGAAGAACAGGATGAAAATCAGTACTTTTTCAAATCAGATCCAAGTTGACAGAAAGGTAGCCAGCTTTCCAGATTACACAGAGATATGTAAACCTCTTTCCCCCAAACGTTTTTTTACCAGAACAGAAAACAGAACTGGGGTGATAAAAAAAGGATACACTATAATAATATGATCACTGTTCTATTGCTGAAACTCCTATGAGAAGCAAATTAGGTTTCACTGTAAGTGATACGCTAGCATCTCTGTTCAAAATGTATTTCTTTGTCCTAGAGGCATTTTTCAATTGCTGAGTGAAATTTACACTCAGATAAGTCTCCATGCAAGTTCTATAGACTCCCACACTAGCCATCATCTTAAAATGGTTCTACAGTTCTTGCATGATCTCCTAAAACATCACGAGGCTTGGAATGACAAACGTAGCTGCAGAATTATATTGACACGGATGCTGCAAGATAAACATGTCATTACTTACTTGGTGAGGTTGTGCGGTCTGTTCCAACAATGTCCCCCCTCCCTAAGAGATCTGAGGAACAATGAATCCTGCAGCTGAAAAGCAACAATGAACAGTTGAAACTTGTCCTGTTATTATTTTGTGACATTCAGACAGGAATCCAGTCTGGGCACAAAGGGAGGAAGAAAGGAAAGATGAGGCACTCCAGGATCATGGCATTCAGGGAGATTGCTTCATACAAAAGTTGACAATATGCTTGTGAACTCTATTGTTGATATTCAGCGTATTATAAATATCTGATCAGGACCGACAATGAGGCAGAAAAGAAAACTGGGTGAAGAGGAGGATCTGAACTCTCAGGTCAAATGGTAAAACACTGTTAAAAAATGGCCCAACTCCAAGAAAAAAAATCAAACACACAGACAAACCAACCCTTGTTTGCATGTTGCTGTTTTCCAAGCAAAAGTCACGGGACACATAGTATTCCTCCTGGTGAAAAGAGGACATACAATGCAACCTCTGATTGAGTCCTTAGATCCACCAATAATTCTTCACTCAGATGAGAGGCGGTTGGTTCCAAAGACCAAGTGGGAGATCTTCACAGCTTTGTTCACAAAATATATCTAAGATATGGAAGAATTTCTTTGCCTGCATTTTTCAAGCAAATGGGAGGAGAAGCAATAATCTGTGAATGAACCATAATATGACTTTGCCATATTATGTGGTCTTCTAACAAGCAATTCTGAAGTAGAGAATGCTAGATGTCCTCTGGTGGATTGGATGACAAGCTCCATCATATCCAACCAGGATTGTTTATAAGAGTTAAGCATACCCCCCATCCCCCATCTATTAAGTCTGTCTCTGCCCAAGTGGTCATTATGGTTCTCATTTCCATTTTAGCTTTGGAGCAACCTTGTGAAATAGGTTGGAGGACTGTGAATGGAACAAGATCAGTCATAGCTGAGGAAGGATTGAACAGCTGGTCTCAGCTTGACACTTCTGTCCCTCTGAATATATTGCTCAGGGTCTCACTTGTTTAAAAATGTATTCCTTTTGGGTGAGACAAAGATAAATAAGTTAGGCAGTGCTAAGTGGTCCTCTAAAAATTGCCAAGTGACAGTTGGTGAACCTGCACTCTTGGACAGGTCTAAAACTCATTGGCAATTGTGCATTGCAGAGAAAGAATGGCTAAGCTATACATTATGGAAATCCTCTTCCATTATTGATCCCAGCACAGAGAACTGTGACTTTCAAAGAACCCCAGATATGAAACTTGCTTTAGTGTCCAGGGTAGATTTTTGCATCATCTGAAATGTAAGGTTTCTCAGTGAAGGACCACAAATTCACAGGATAATACTTAAAAACCAAGTGCCACTTTTAGCCCAAAAAAGGTTGCACACTTAGATCTCATCAATATACTAAAGCTTCAGCTCAGAATCTTTCCAAACTCTGGGGGAGAAAATTTCTCCAACTTGGGGGGAGAAAAACCCCTGGTATATAAGAATTGGGACAGCTTCTTTGTTATAAAATGTTTGAATCTCAAAGGTATTTGGAATCTCTGAATCTGTAATTTATCAGGCAAATAGATTAACTAAAGCTACTAGATTGGGAACAATTTTGCTACTGAAGAGACAGAAATTAGAGTCTTATTCAATCTTTAAATTTCCTTCCTTGCTCAGATTCAAGACTTAGCACAGAAGATACTTGATTGTATATTTGGGCTTCAGAATGTGAGGCTGACATTTCTCTTTTAGGTTATTTTACAGCTGATCAACATACTGTATTGTTCTTTTTGTACTCAGCTCCAACATTTTTTTAAATGAAAGAAATATATATTTTTTCAGACTTATTCAAGATTTACAAAATTATGTATAGGCTCTTGAGCTTCCTACAACCCTTCCACAGTCAAGAGAAAGAATCAGAAAGAAGGGATATGAGTAACTGGAGAATGGGAGGGTTGGTTCACTTTATTATTTTTTTCTCCAGGGCATCTTGGAAAAGTGCTTGGGGCAACTTAATACCTTCTCTGTGCTTGATAGCCTCCAGGGTGCATATCTGCAAGCCATTTCCAATCTTCATTGAAGACTTCAATCTGTGTAGATGTGGAGCAAACATGAGACAGAGTTAAGACAGTCCTCTTGTCTTTGGAAGGCAAAAACAAATATAGAGCCTCAAGTTTTTATCCAATGGGACTCTCCAGTTGCTTGCTATCATTTAGCCAATTAAGCCTAAAATCTTCTGGAAGGGTAGGAAACATGTTAGTGTTTTGCAGAACCAATGGTTACCCCTTTGGCTTTGTGAAAGATGCTTCTTGGCAGATGCACAAACCTGAATTTGCCAAAAGAGGGTTGTGAATGGTGAATGCAAGCACAATTGACTGGTAACGCTACACCATTTCTCTCTCTTCACTCGGAACCTATGAATTTGTGGGAAAGAGATATTCAATACTGCAGCATTTGTGAATAATGACCAAAAATTGACAGATCTCTGCTCTACAGATATAACACACATCTTGTCCATATTCCCCTCATATTCCTTTAAAAGGCTGCCAGTCCCACATGCCAGATAACTATGGGACATTACATGATTTCAATGGCTGTTTAAGTTATTTTAAAGTTTTAAGTTACAGCCTTAATTGCAGAGCCCTAATTGCCTACTCTTTGTAAAGCCATGATATGAATCCCATTCCCGTTGTTAAAATATCCTGATAGAACCTGGTTACAATTTAGCACTCAACTGAATTCCATTATCAAAAATTCACTTTCTATCACCCAGAATATGGTGCAGGGAAAAGTCTGCCTACCTCGCACTTACTATCCCAAATTGTTCAACTGACACACACACACACACACACAAGCACATGTATGCCAATGCTGTGTAATGGTGAAAGTCCTGGACTAGGAGCAGGGAGACCCCGGTTCTAGTCCTCCCTTAGGCACAGAAGCCCCCTGAGTGACTTTAGGCTAGTCACTGTTTCTCTCCCGTAGACTGAACGGTTGAAAAACATCTATGTATTAACCCATGTTGGACCAACATGTTAGATTATGGTCCATGGCCTTCAGCCTGCAGTGGATTGATTTGGGCTGATAATTTTTATATCTATCTCTATCTCTATCTCTGTCTCTATCTCTATCTCTATCTCTATCTCTATCAAGTAATGGCAAGAGAAAAGTTTTTCTCCATGAAGGTAAAGAAAAAGACTATTTTCTGAATGAATGACACCCTAGATAGATCAGAGATCAAAAAACATATGACCTTCACAAACGTTAATTAAAGTTAGAAGAGAGACAGGGAGAAAGAGAGGGCGGGAAGGAGGAAAAAGAAAAGACAAACCAATTATTTTCAAGAAGCTGATATTACTGATAGTTCTTTCCTGAACAAAAAACAGGAATAAAACTTCATTTATTTTTCAAGGTTCCTTTGAACATCTCCACCCTTGAAAATCACATTGTTATTCTTCTCTAGAATAATATAGTTTTGTCGACTGTAGCTTGGATCCAAGCAGAGTGGAACCTGTTTTTTTTATGGGTTTATGTATGAAACAAACCATCCTGTCTTCATTTATTTTTGAAATTTGGGGTGAGATATAACTGTAATTATTGGAACTTCCCACCTCTCCAGTTTCTTGCAGCTGAGATTTAAGGTTTCTTACACCCATAGAATGCAATGATGTACAGAAATAAAGCTGGGATTGAAACTAGAAATACAGTAAATCACGGGAATAGACTTGAATTCCAAATTTCAGGTTTATTGCATGGGACTTAATTCTGAGAGAAAGAGCTTTGCTTGAACTCTAAAGTCCTTTCCCTCGAGGCTTTTAAGTCATAATCTCAGACAAAGAACATTACAGAAGGTCCATTTGACATCATCTCCAGGTTTATCTCTCCCAGGTTCCATCCTTCTCCACCTTTGTTTTTCTCCCCCACCCCCCAAAACGAGACAAGACAGAATAATTTTTCTTCTTTCCTCTGATCAGTTTTCACATTCAACCTGACAAAAGAACATTTACTTTTAAAATACTTTTGGTGGACAGGAGAACTTCTTTGCAATTCTCTTGGGTCTCCTAACACTTTTATGAGGAAGTAAGGGGCTGAGGGCCATGTTGGCCAAGGTCTTCTCATTTATTGTGTGTTTCTCTTTCCAGTATTTATTTATGTATTAATCCAATTTATATTTGCCGCCCATCTCACTGGATAAGTGAGACAGTGCAAGTCTCCCTGGCTTCTCACTCTTCCACTCCATCCCAAGAGAAGTTCTCAAGAAGTAACATCTGCACTCCTTTTTAAAACCTTTTGTTAAAAAAAATAAATAAGAAAGCAGAGAATGGCTCCCGAGGAACACAATCTGGTGCAATGCCATTGGGGAGGAATGGCTGGAAACGGGAGCGTTCCTTTCTTTTTTCTGAGGTTGGCAAGTTAACAAAAATAATGTATTAAGCTTATCAGAAGATTAGCATTTTACTTGGCGTTTTGCCCCTTCCCCCAAATGTAAAAAAAATCAGCTTGCACCACTGATATTTGAGAGTTTGCTGACAGTTAGGCTGGGGAGAAAGAGTAGCCAGACCATGAGCTATATGGTGCTCAGGTCTTTGGAGGAAGATTGGGCTTCTGAATAAAGTGATTGGCCTTCGCATCAGTGTCAATCAAATTTTGCAAGGTGTTGGAGAATGACAGCTCATTGTTGTAAGGGAGGTAGCATAGTAGAGGAGCAAAATAACATGCAATGCAACCTTGCATACTTGGACTCAAAATACACTCATCCATACAGGGATAAATACATAATTCAATTACTGGCTGGTCCTTAATGTCTTCTGCAATAGAGGGGAGGATGAAGGAGACCTTCCTTCCTGGGGATTGTAAGGAAAAAAGAAACAAATTAATGCTACTGGGAAAGAGAAGAAGAGGATAACCAGCAACAAGGTGGATGGACTCAGAATGGTGATGAGGCACCATTGGAAGACCTGAAAGACCAGGTTGGGGACAGATAGCCATGTGTGGTGGTTAAGAATTGGCACTGATTTGATGGCACATAATCAATCAATCAATTAATCAATCCACCTGCTATCTTTAATTCTGAAAATTGTCATCCCACCTGACATGCCTAGAAGGCATCTAGTTAGAAAAAGATGGTATATTCAGAGGGCTTTTAATTCACTGTATAAATCAAACTTTTCTTACAGGGTTGTTATGAAGCTGACCAGATGAAGGAGGCAAAATGATTTGAATGCACTTTCTCAAAGGTTAATTTATAATTTTGCACAACATTTAGCTTTCCTTGCCTCAGAACTAGAGCTGTCCAGTTTAGAAACCCAATATATACACCGACTTTTTCATGAACAGGAGCAATGCAGAAGAGCTGTGGTTCTTGTACTTCTACATACCTAACACAAAATAACAGGAGTGGGGGAATCTTCTAAACAAATATTTATGAAGGATGAAATATGGGGATTTAGGCCCAGGTATTCTGCAAATGCAAACACATTTTGAAAGCCCGATTCATCTGAAGATAAAGATTGCTTTTTCAAAACGACCACAAATGGTGGTGTGAAAGAGCTCACAGAGACAACAGCCTTAACCTAGACAGTTAAATATTGCTGAATCTCCAAGTAGAAATTTCTGTCCCCCCAGTAAAAGAAGGGGGGGAGGAGAAAATGAGGAAAAACTCATGTAAGAAGGTTGAAGATATGTGCGTGTGTTTTAACATATTTTTGCCGCAAATGAAGTTGGATATCTATAAAGTTACCAGTGTGGCTTATTACAATGCATTTGATTATTATTTTTTTAATGCCCGAGAGAGAGAGAGAGAAAGTACATACAGATAATCTTGTCCTATAAAAATACTGCATTTTCAAATTCTTCTGAGAGCAGACAAGCACCCCAGATTTCTCGGAAGCCACAGAGCTACTACGGTGCTTGTCCTCCTTGTCAAAATCTAATGAGTGGGCCAGTTCTAAAATAATTGAATTTTCATATCAGAGCGAACCAGGATTATTCAGACAATAAAAATGCTGAGTCCTTCACTGTTACTGGCAAATACCTTTTGCTTTGCTCATGAAATCAGTATGTAAATGTTCGGGGCCCGTATTTAAGGCATCTTACGCAATTTAGAGTTGTAGTAACAGCAATAATTTCAAATGTTACCCCCGATAAGTAAGAACGTGTTCTTTTTCTGCTTCTGCTTCCCCTGTGCGCTCTCTCTCTCTCTCTCTCTCTCTTTATATAATGTGCCAGTTGTAATTTGTTTGGCATTTCAGGATAAGCAACAGGGTTTATATTTTATATAAATGTTAATGCCCTTGCAAGTTTAATTATGTTTCTCAACTTTTAACATTTCAAAAGGAGTAAAGCATTTGAAGCTGGCTGCTTCGGGATCATCTGGTTTGTGAGAAGTACTTCAGCCTGAAGTCTTCTCTTTCCTTTGTGTGTGTGTGTGTGTGTGTGTGTGTCTTTTAAAAGAAGAGCGCTGAGATTATCTTTTAAGGAGGAATCTGAAGGTCATCCAATCAATCCCTTCATTTAAGGCTAATTCTCTCTTTCTCTCTCTTGATAAGTGTGAGGTCTATTTCGGATGCTATAGTCTTGTCTTCCTTTAAGGGCAATGTTGTTGTTCATGTTGTTTTTCTTAGCATTTATCCTGCACGGTTGCAGGATCTGTCTGTTTTTGCACGGTGTTCAGATAGTTCTTCCAACAAAGCTATCAATGCACACTTTTCTTTTTTTGTTTATAAGCCGGCTTGAAACAAACCCAGATGCCGATGTCTTGATGTCTTCTTGTAATAAGCATCCAGCAGCACGTTCTTTCTCTGTGTGATGCTCTCCAGAGCAACTCCCATCATCCCTGGCTTGAGCTATGTTGGTTGAGGATCATGGAAGTGGTACTCAAACCTTGAGGAGAAGCAACTGTAGGAGGAGAGCCATATGAAGCTCCAGGAGTCAAAAATCAGAAAGCGTCTGGTAGCGGATTTTATTATAAGGCATACATTTTCATGAGAAAGACTAGCAAGAATGGGAAATGCTGGTCTGTAGCAATGACAGTCCCCTAACAATATTATTATAATTATTATCAAGAGAAGACAAGAGTCTTTATTGTGCTGATTGACCAGTCCATAAAACAGATTGCATATATGTAGTTAATATTGATTAGCCAATTAGGTAAACATCATCATCATCATTTGTTGCCAGTGAGTGCCAACTCTTGGTGACCAAGCCAAATTTCTCCAGGATGATCTGTCTCCATTGGGCCTCCACTGGGTTTTCAATGGTACATTCAACCATTTCTATAAATCTATTTCTTTTGATCTTGAATGGTTTGGACAGTTTTGGAAAATCCTGCCACCGAAGCCAAGGCAAAGACAGGCTCTTCTAGAAAAAGGTTTAGGCAATGGGTCCACACAACTGCCTCTCCCCCCTCAATGCCTCATATTCACTTTTCTTCAAGGTGGCTGATTTCAGTGGCGTTTTCCAGTAAACTGGACACCCAACCTGCTGTAGAAAGAACACTCAACTGTATAATAGACCTTATAGAGTGTGCTTTGCTGCTTCTCCCCTTCCTGTGATTTTTAAGGATCTGGAAAAGATGCAGACATGCGCCCCTGGGCTGGAGAAATCTCGCACTGGGAAAATCCAGAACTATTTCTCTTTAGGGGTAAAGAAGTGAAATGGCTACAGAGGTCTGTTTTACAGCTTTCTGTAATTATGCGTAGGATGATAAAGGAAGAAACTAGGAAGGTGTTTTCCTAAGGCTAGCATCAGCCTATGGAATGGGCTGAGATGAGATTGAGGAGGGTCAAACAGAGGAGGGTCAAACAGAGGTATCGGTAGACAGAATGTGGGCTTAACTTGTGGAACTGACTGCCACAGGAAGGTCTAATGGATGTCCATTGGTTTGGAGGACCTTCAAAGGGGATCCAACACAGGCATGTCCAATTTGGAGGCCTAAATTAAGCATTCATGCTTGGAGGCAGCACACTAGGGCATACAGTATTTGTTGCTGTTACTGACAGGCACAGGGAGAAAAACAATTCCAACCCTTTCCAATGCCCCCACTTCCTGTTCCCACCCCATGCTGGGAGATTTATTGCCCTAAATCCCATCATGCTGAGCCCTGCAGAACCCTTCCAGGCTTAACTTCCAAGAAGCACCCTTTCTTTCCCAACCTGCAGACATCAGTGGCTGCCTCAACTCCCCCCCCCCCCCCCCTTTTTAGGAAGATTTGGAGGGCAATTAAGAGAAGGAAAGGCTCTACTCTTGTGGCTCCAATATCCTTCTTCATTCATCTTCAGAAGATACTTTAAGGCTAGCTTATTTAAAGCAAAGCTTGAGTGGGATGTGACCATGAAATTACTGCTTTTGGGGCAGGTCCACATGCTCAAGGATGATCAGTGGTTGATTTGTGCATCTGAAGGAGCCAGGAGACTCACAGATTGAGAGCATAACAGCTCAATGTTGTTTGATTTCAGCAGCAATATTTCACATTTCCCTCTGCAAAGGCTTGAATGACTGCCATGCATGTGTGAAGTTGCACAAAATATTTTGTTGTCACACGGAGTTCAGTGAAAGTTTGATGTCATTTTATAGCCATTTTGGTTTGGAGAAGGTTTCTGTGAAATGAAGATGGGGTGAGCCTCACGAAATTACAAATGCTAAATCTTTAAACCCAATGAAACTTCTCTTTGTTTTGATTTTAGGTGAATTCTGCTTATTTTTAAACCCCAGAAATGTTCATGATTTCCTAAACCTATTGCTTGTTTTTGCTTTGCTTTTATGTTTTAGTTGGTAGGACTTGTAATGCAAGCAAATTCAGTCTGTATTTGAGTCTTCTTCCTCTCATTTTTGCAGCCAATCCTAGTTTTAATGTGTCTTTTAAGTATAGCTGCCTTTTGTTTAATTTTAATAGTTAATATTAAAACGATTTGCATTTGGGGGAATAGGTTTTCCTGCAAACTGCTTTGAACAATGTCTGAAAAAGTGGTTATAAACTAAATAAATGTCAGTATGAAATAAAAGTAATGGTTAACAGTGACCATATTTCTTTTCCAACTGAGGAGTGCTAGAAGGATATTTAGGTGACATCTAACACTTCATTAGCCCTTCCGTTTTTTGCAGAGTTGCTTATGCCTGTTCTGGGGAACTCAGAAACCCATTGTTGGTAATTAGGTGTTATTGGATGGGCCAATGTGCAAGTGTTTTGTGTAGATGTGTGTGTGAAACTCCAATTGGCCCATTAACAGGTGCTTTGCAGGTATACTAGAAGTAAGTATGCCTTCAAGTCAATTAGCTACTACTTGATTTGTTGATCAGCACCAGCTTTGGTTAACAAATCTCAGCAATTGTTTCCAAGTTGGGTGTGTGTGTCCTTGGGGGTGTGTACGTGGGGGCGTGTGTTTATGACCAACTGACTCATTTCCAAAGGGCATAAGGTTTTCTGAGCTTACTACCTGGGCCCTTCATTTTTGAACACCCCAACTCAGAAATGCAGCATATGTGATGTGACTGCTGTCTCTGGATGGACATGATTGATGGTCAGGTCCTTTCTAGCATGCCAACTCTATGCTTCTGTCTGTTCTACAAACCCTCAGTAATATGGAACTTTGTTCTGGAAGGTAAAGAGAGCTGCAGTCACTTCGAATTTGTATCGTCCACCCAAGGGAACCAAAACAACTCCCCCCCAACCTCCCAGGGAAGGATTGTGTAATTCTTGGCACCTTACCCCACTGCATTATTTTTCATAGCAAGCTTGCAACTGCTTCTAAGAACTTCTTAAAGTCTTATCTTAGCGTGTGCAGCTCCTCATTAATATTCCGTACATATGGAAGAATTTCCTATATCATTGTCCATTAACACGGCGGATAATCACTCATTCAGTTATCAGTCCGTCAGCCCTGGCCTCTCCTTCAGCCTCTTGGTGCAAGGGATGCTGGGAGATCAAAGAAGGTTAAATGTGTCTAACATTGTGATTCCTACATTTTTATATAATTAGACGTCTATAATAAAGTTGATCAAAGATAAGGAAATGGTATTAAAGCTGTTTAGACCTAAAAAACCATATTAGCCGGTCTTTATAACTGTTTTTCTTCTAGTAATAGGACTCAGGAAGAGGAAATATATTTACCATAATATATGTATATGCATCAAGAATGAACATTTGTGTGTGTGTGTGTGTGTGTAAAATATTTTTTTTACAGCAAATAAGAAAAGGTCAGAAGTTTACATGTAAGCCATGTGTTTTTTTTGCAGGCCCCTTGAATAGTATAAATCACACTGAGTGCCACAACTTGGGTTGGAAGTACATGCAATTATCCAGAGAGGTGGCTCTGGATAACTCAGAAGGAGCTACCACTGGGTTTTGAAGATCCAAGGGCTTAAAAAACGAGAGAGGAAGATTAATTAAAAGAACTAGTTACAATCAAGAAATGATTTGCTTTGCAGGTAGAAAGTCCTGGATCAGGGTCTCCAGGGGCAGGCAGTATTAACAATGACCTTTGCAGAGTAACTTTGGAGAAAAAGGAGGGGTCCCCCAAATATACTCAAGATTGCAGTATTGAGTCAACAGAGAGATTAGATGAACTGATGGTAATGCTTTGATTAAGTCAAAAGATGCCCTGGATTGGAGTCATTTGTCTGTATGTGGGAGTGCAAGAGCTGTTACTGGGGGTAATGACATTGTGTGCGTGTCACTCCTTGGCTAGCACTTTTCCTGACCAACACATTTTATTAAAAGTCTCTCCTCCTCCATTTGGCACCCACAGAATTAGCAATTCTTCTTTGGGGATTTTCCCTCCCAATGTCCCAGTTTAGGCTACAACTCTGGGATTGCCTAGAGTCTCTCAACCAATTGCTAATGCAACCTGACCCTGAATAACTTTTTCAAGGTCATCAGATTATGTCTTGCCACCTTCTAATATGATCAGCAGCTAGAGAGGGAGAATTTAACACTCTCCTTTCCTGCTGTGATAGAGCAAAAGGAAAGAAAACCCCCATTCCAATAAAACAGATACTTATTATCTGGAGAAAAATCCATCTCTGATGCATCAGGATACTGATTTTATCATGCAGATTTTTTTTTCTTCTTGTTCTATGGTGATACACAAATAAATGAAAAAATACATACATTTCTTCCTTTATGGGTAGATTATACAGAGACTCTCCATACACCTTCATGATTCAGCAGACATCACCCCTAAGTGTATTTCATTATTAAATATAATTCATATCCCACCTTTCTCTTAAGTATTTAACAGATGCAAACGAGAAATAAAAACAAACTATTGCACACAACAAAATTTTACAAGGCAAGGGGGGGGGGGGGAACCACCAGTCCAAAATAAATACAGCAGAGAAACATTTGAGCATCTCCTCTGTACCCCCAACCACACAACACAAATTGAAAGACTGTCTTAACCTCTTAAAAATCTTCTCCCTCTTGATTGGAAGTTGTATGAAGCTATCATAGTGTCCTGTTGGCACAGCATGCTGAGAATTGTAAACCATGGACTGTCTTCTGTTATTGGGAGAAGCCAAACAATGATGGTTTATTCAATAAACTCTGGTTAAAAAGCATGGCTTAGTGCAATGTGTGATCCTAGCCTCCTCTCCACATTATGGAGTATGGAAGCTACCTGTTCTACTGCAAATCTTCTGTCTGCTAATATTTGTTGGAGAGACAAATCTTTCTGGCATGATTTTCCATTTGCTTCCTAGTTATTAAACATCCTCCTCCCTTTGCTATATGTGGTTGGCTCCCTTCATCCCTTTTACTGTGCTTTTATTTGTTAGATGATTTTCCATAGTTATTACATTGTTAATTTTAACTTTGGTTTGGTTTCAAATGTTGTTAGCCACATTCAGTGCTCACTCTTGTTGAGAGGGAGGGAATGAATGCATGAATGCATGAATGCATGAATGAATGAAATGAAGTAACATTTAAGCTGAATTAGAGTTATCCTTACACCAAGGTAACATCAAGAGGAGGGGGAGGAGAGGAGCAAATATCAGAGGGAGAATCCTGCACTTTGCTGCACAACCACACATTCAGTTCCAGCTAGTCAATTAAATCAAATACATTAATTAATCAATTCAAAAACTTCTAAATGCATGCTTATTTTCTATAAAAGCTGGAACAGCTTCCTATCTATGTATCCCAGAGAGTTTTTGTTTTTGTTCTGTTTTAAATCTCTTCAAGGTGCAATGATCAATGAGTTATGGTTCTTGACATCCTCAGAAGAGCCAAGAAGGGAAGGAAGGAAGGAAGGAAGGAAGGAAGGAAGGAAGGAAGGAAGGAAGGAAGGAAGGAAGGAAGGAAGGAAGGAAGGAAGGGATCTTCCTTAATAGTTGAACAGTTTTTGCTTTTGATGATAAAGGTTTGGGTGAAATGATGAAGTGAGAGGAATGGGAATTATAGACGTCTCAAGGAAAACATTCATTTTCTATAGCTGGTTTCTTCTTTTCTAACCCCTTCAATTTTTTAAAAAGCCCTTTTGCTGTATTTGTTTTGAATACCCATTTGATGGTTTAATGGGTCTCACTTGCTGAATGGAACAGTCTCTGTAGTAAGAACTTTGGGAGGACTTCATTTCGGAAACAATGCAAAAAGGTTTTGTGGGTCATGCATTAGCCCATTAATGTCTCACTCAGGAATAATGGGCAGAGTGGCAGCGGGTGATAGAGACTAGATAACACATGTCTGCTTCAATATAATGGAGTGCGGAAATCCAAATACCACTTCATTTACACAATAACTGTTTTTCTTGATTAGGTTTCTGCAACCTTCTGCCCTTTGAATGGGTTGGACTTCAACTCATCTACTTCCTTCCTAGATGCAGTCAAATATCTAGATGGAAATCTTTCACCATCCTCTTTGCTCCTTGTGTCAAGTGGTGTCTGTTGTGTTGAAAATCGTAGGACCAACTTCATGATCAGCCGATCCAGTGGATTCACATCTCGGGGCATCTGCAGGAAGGATTGGAAAGATCAAGAAGGTAGTCATGACCACTGATCACGGCTGCCACATGACATTTCTCATCTCCCTGTTCAGATCCTTCCATCCAGTGACAACACGCAATGCTGGAGTCACAAACAAGCCTTGAGCACCTGAATGTGGAAAGGATGCTGAATGCTTATCTGGGTTGGCTTTCTTTTCAGCAAGGCCAAGACAGTGCATTTTTTTCCACCAATCCCGGTGGAATAAGAAGCATCCATGAAAGACAAAGCGGAGGCAAGATTACTTGGCAAGTGTCCTAAGGCAGGTGTCTTGTTTTCAAGTTCTTCTAAGACTGATGGCTGTGTGATACACGTGGGCCTTGAATCTAGTCTCATTTTCAGAGGACGTCGTCTTCCTTCTCGTCTCTCCTGCAGCCCACTGACAAATTACACTACACTTTATGGAAATGTAACATTTTCTATCAATGGCTTGCCGCCGCCGCCATGCATGCTAATCGGGGAGACAAAGTAACTCGCATCGTCTCTGCAACCGGCTCAGCCTTTTCCATTCGCAAATTAAAATCCGTTCAAATTTATTGACTAATATATTAGGAGGAAACGCTAGGCTGACCTGCCAACCTGTATTGTGGAGGGAACAACAACAGTTGCAAGCCTAAAATAAAAATTCCGAAAGAATAACCAGTTCTGTGTGGTCCCTTGGATTGCTATGCCGGTCGTATCTTAGGGTCATCTGCATGGCAATGTCACCATCTGCCTTTTCTCAAAGTCCACACACACTTGAAAATCATCAGCTGCATCTTCTGATCACTTCTTCTGCCAATTGGACTGAGAAAGCTAGGTTGCGTGGGAACTCTTCCCACCATGTGGAATCACTGAAGCACCCTCCCCATTTTAAGCCTCCATTGACCCATTGGCCATTCTGGTGGCTTCCATCTGGACCTTTTTGACCATACCCTGTGGACATCCCTGGGCGAATCCATTCCAAAGGGTGTAGAGCCAACCCAATGGACTATCAACGCCAAACTCACTCCATTATGGCTCAGGATGCTGTTTGAATTGAGTCATTAAAGTGAAGGCAGGCTCCATTCACTCCCTTTTTAGCGGATTCTTAAAAATAATATAATAAAATAAAGGATGGACGAACACTTTGCTACGTGGGCATAAAGAGCTGTGCTATTGTGGCCTGTGATGCTTTGGATCCTATTTGAAATGGTTTGCGTAGGGCTACAAAAGTCTTGGCTGCATGATGAGAAAAGGAGATTTGGAACTTGGCTTCCGGATCAAGTGGAATCAGTTAGCCATGATTCAACTAGCAATGGCTTAGTGATCTGTGGGAATGCAGATCCTGCTGGGGCTTGGGTGGAAGGTGCTGAAAACTCCATAGAGGCTTTCCTCATTTGTGTAGCTTAATGGCAGCTCAGATGATATTTGATACAGCCCTAAGCAGATTATTCATCTGTTAACATATTTTCAGTCATGGTAAAGTCAGATGTTTTCAGGGATGTCAGCGGGAGGTGGGTGGGTTGAGAACTGTTTCAAAAAAGTTAAGAGGGCAGAGCAACTCTGTGACTGAAGCCCTGCATGCATTGAAGTTGCCATCTTGACTTTTTTCTTATCCTCCCCCTTCCAATGCCCCTGGGTGCTTTCGTCCTTGCAGATGGAAGGATGAAAGAAAGAAGACCCCAAATGAAATAAATACTACTTTTTAATCTGATCACCTTTTCCCTTTCTTCAGATATTGGCGTGACCAGGCTCAAGCTATCTTACTTGGGACCCATGGTGCAAAGACGCAGTTCTCTGGAGAAGGCTCTAATGATGGGAAAGGTGGAAGGAAAGAGAAGAGGAGGATGACCAGGAGCAAGGGGGATGGACTCAGTTATGGTGGTGATGGATGTGCTGTTGGAAGACCTGAAGGACCAGGTTAGGGACCGATCATCATGTGGAGACCTTGGAGTTCTCTGAGCTTGGCTCTTTTCTTGCAAACTTTTCGTTACCTGGCTAGGTAACATCTTCAGTGCTAGAATGGGATGGGGTTTGCTCTCTGTTTATATACAGTGGTTGTATATATAACTCCAAGGACTCCACAGTTCAACCCTGAGATACACATATTCTCTTCTATTGGTACAGGTCATCATGGAGAAAATCTGTCTATGTGACGGCTGAGAGTCGGCACTGACTTGATGGCAGATAATCCATCAATGAATCAAGAAAAATATTTTTAAAGTCTATTATAGATTACATGGAAGTACTGTGGTTCCCAGTATGGTTCCTCAGAAGCTTTTGGGGAGTTCCTTAAGCAACATCCTTCTTATGGCCAGAGAACATCTAACGAAGAATACAGACATTTTAAAAATTCGGGGCTAGCTGAGGCTAGGAACCCATTTGGCTCGGGAATGAAAAATCTGAATGCCCCGTAGCCACGGTGTCTAAAGCAAACCACAACAATGTCAAAATGATGTCCTTCTTTCTTACTTATTTTACAATTATTGTGCTGTATTTTTATTCTGTTTGATTTTATTGTACGCTACCCAGGGTTACTCCAGAGTCAAGCAGTGGCTACTTTAAATTAAATTACACAAATGCCATCATTATGTACTTTCATTCTGACCTTGGGTGCCAAATATTGAAGTCATGTCAGTTGTGTGATGGTGTCACCCATATTTCATAATTTGCTTGCCTTCCCCCTTCTGTGGACACCCATGACTTGTCACTTTTTAGACATTGCCGGCCACCAGTTTCCACTAATGGCCAAGGATAATGGGAATGGTGATGAACAACCTTTAGAAGATTTCAGGTTCCCAATCCAAACCAGAATCCTATTTTCATTTGCTCCTATTCTGTATTGCAAAAATAGCATTTTATCGAAACCTTTCTAAATCTGGAGGCCTTCCTGCTACGTCAATACAAGGTTCTGTTCGATTTTATTTTGGAAGAACCTCTGGAATATTTGGACAGCAGCTAACCTTTGTTTTGTAAAATGTGGAAACGAGGCTTTTCAGAAAGCGATCACAGAAGCAATAAAAGTGGGTGCTTTAAATCAAAAGTAAGACAAAGAACTTGAAAGGGTTGATGCAAAGTTTGGATGTGTTGCTAGCGCCCCTTCGTGGCACAGTCTTGACATGATCAAAATCAATGTTGATATAAAAAGTATTACAATATTCCCCTCCAGTCAAGCTTAACTCCTAAACACAGCATAGAGAGCTCTCTCTCAGAAGTGGATGGGATGAACATTCTGCTAAAAAGAGAAGGACTAGGCCCCCATTTCCTAAACCCCAACTAGATGTTTCCAGGAACCTATCAATGGAGTCCACCTAATAAGCGACAGCTCCTGATGTCCCCGGAAAGAAACTTTGTAGTGACTTCACTCACCAAATTTGTAAGTTTTGGAAGCGAGAGCTGTTTTGGTGAGTCTTGAAAATCATCTTTTAAAACCTTGGGTAAATGTTTGACTACCAAATATGCCAGTTGCAATGATGGCTCCTGAAATGTGACCATCTTCACTGCTTGTTGGATGGATGTTATGATATTTTACTGATTCTGTTCTTCATCCTTAACTTCAGATAATTCTTTTATTAGATTTTTTTTTTAAAAAAATACTGAAATATAAAAATAGATTGAAGGGGTGTCAAGAAAGGTCTATGCCCTACTCAAGAACAGAGGCATACCACATATTTTGGGAAGAACTTTCCTGTCCTCCTTCCCTCCCCCGTCCCCAATACATCAGCAAACAAACCATGGTTGGAAGCCTGGGTTAGACCTGAAATTCAGACATACGTGTCATATCGAGCCTCACCACCAGGAAGCAGCGCAGTGTTCTCTATCAGAGAAAGAAAAGGAAATCCCTTTTTTAAAAATCCATTTTCTTGAGATCTTAAAACTGCCATTCTGAAAAACGTCTTGCCTTTGAGGAAGGATGTGGTCTTTTGGTTGTTCTCCTTTCTGCACCTGACTGCTCACGACGACTCATCGGTGTCCTCTGACTCGTCTGACTCCGACTCCTGTTGGCGTGTCTTACGTTTTGCTTTTTTGGGTGAGCTTTCTTTGGCTCTGCTAACTTTTCTTTTTCTAGAGACGTCTTTTATCTTCTCCTGTTGCTTCTTCTTCTTCTCCTCATGGGCCTTCTTCACCTGGATCAGCTTTATTTTGTTGTCCTTTGCTACTTTTTTCATCTTTTCATCAGTCCTGCCCTTGGCTCTTTTTGTCATTTTTCTAACTTCTCCAGACTTTGATTTTGCTGCCCTTTCCTTTTTACTAGCATGTTTTTTCATCTCTACTTTTGCCACCTTCTTTATCTTTCCAGCATGTTTTTTCATGACTTCTGGTTTCACAGCCTTCTTAATTTTACCCACATGCTTTTTCACAGCCTTGGACTTTGCAACTTTCTTCATCTTATGGACATGTTTCTTGGCCTGTGATTTTGCCATCTTCTTCACTTTGCCAACATGCTTTTTAATGACTTTTGGTTTTACAGCTTTCTTAATTTTACCAACGTGTTTCTTCACAGCCTTGGACTTTGCAACTTTCTTCATCTTATGGACATGTTTCTTGGCTTGTGATTTCGTCATCTTCTTCATTTTGCCAACATGCTTTTTAATGACTTTTGGTTTTGCAGCCTTCTTAATCTTATTAACATGCTTCTGGACAGCCTTGGATTTTGCAACTTTCTTAATCTTACTCAGTCCCTTCTTTACTACATGTTTTTTTCTCCTTTTCCCTCTTTTCGTTCTTTCTTCTTCTTCTTCTTCTTCATCATCATCATCTTCAACTTCTTCCTCAACTTTTTGCTTTTTTCTTTTCAATTTATTCTTTCTCTTCCATTCTTTCTCCTCAACTATAACAGGACAAGGATATTTTGGAAAAATAAAGTCAGATTCATTCTTACTTTTACACTTGAGTGCAATCATGGAAACATGGATGTCTTGCAGCAAGGTATTTCTTTTCCATCTAAAACAAAAGCTAATGTTCCTACTATTAGCTGAACCCAAATTACCCAATCCCATTTTGACCTGTGGGAACCCAGCCTACAAGGATTTTACTACACCCAAAAGTACCAATAGCAGCTTCAGGAAAGAAGTGTGAACCTCTTCTCCATTGCCCAGACCTTTTGACCCAATCCAGATAGCAGTCTTCTCCTGACCTCCTCTGAGGTCTGATTTCAAATAATTCAAGCAAATGCAGTCATCTATGCAAAGGATCTGCCTAAGATTACTCCTTAACTATATAGTTACTACACTTTTGATCTAGTGCAATAAACGTGAATGACAAACACATACAATATGTATTCTTGAACAGTGAATACAGCAGCCTAATCATGGCAACCTCTTGACTCATCATAGTTTAATCTCTTCTGTAAATTAGGAATAAGAATAATTCTGTTTAGCAGGCTATCACACTCTTTATCAGCTCTGATGCCTCACAGCTATGTAAAATAGTATCAGTCTTCCTAAGGGAGATACACTGGGGTGTTGGGTTTTCCCCCCTAGCTGTCTCATCTAAAGTGGGTGCCAAAAGCTGAATAAACAGCCAACGTAGGGTTTTTCTATATTTATACAAGAGAATCTGGGGAATAAATGATATTGTGACTTTGTTTTCACCAACTTAGGACAGTTAAACAACCACCCCAGATATGTCAATGCTTTGCCTGCTTGTGGATAGGACACGTTACCTTCAATGTGATCTTTCTTATGTTCTTGCTTTAGCTTCTTTCTAGCTGCTTCTTTTTCTTTCTGGATTTGCCTCAAAAAGTAATTTTTTTTGGCATATTGCTTGATGATAGGGCCTACTTTCCTCAGTTTATCTTGGTGGCAACTGAAAGAGGAAGCAGTTTTGTTGAAGGGAGAAACCCATTCTAACCCTTGTCTTGGAGAAGAAGAGTGAGCTTCTGGTGGAGTTGCTTTTGCCCTTTGAGCAGGACAGCACAACTTTTTCTGGGCCAAGGACCACACTGACCCTCTGACTGAGTTTCTAGGTGTCACAGTCCACAAAAATACTGAGTGGGGCCAGGTGAAAGTCTTTGTTGGATTTAATTTCATTTCCATTCAGACTCAATTAAAACTAAGCATGGTTAATAGGATTTCTTTCAAGCCATCACTTTATGTTTCTGTCACATTGCAAATTACAGGTTTCGGAGGTCAACTGAAGCTACAGTTTTTGTCCTGAGGCTGTGCTTTAGACCACTGGACTTGTTGAAGCAGCAATAGCTAACCCAATTACTATTACTGCTAATCCACACTGATTCAGCATCAGTACCTTAAGGTTTATATAACAGGACATCTCGCTCTCTGGCTCTATTGTCTGACTCGACTGATTGCAGCTATCCAAAGTTCTGGAGATGTTTGCCATTGAACCTGGAACTTTGTGCAGGTAAAGTAGGTGCTTTATCTTTGAGTTACTTACCTAAGGAAACAGCATGCGACAATTCCAATGAGGAGAGCGAAAGAGAAAGCTATGCTTCCTTCAACAACAATTTTTGCCAAGGCGGGCCGATTTGGGATCACTGTATGGAATATATATAGGAAACAGTCTGAACCATGTATGCAATAACTTATGAATAATTAACATTAGTCCATAAGAAGATCTATGGAAATGAGTCCTGTTTGTTCGCACATCCACATCCTCACCTATTCCAACAATCCCTCTTGCTTGTTGTTAGGATCTCATAATGGGAGGCTTAAGACCCCTTGGCAATTAGCCAGTTGGAACACCAGTGGGACTTACTACTCCAGAACAGATAAAGTGAACGGGCGATTGAATGTTGCGGAAATGGGTCATGTAAGGCAGAAAACTTCCACTGCATTCTTTCTGGCTGATAGCGATTGTATATTTGTGTGTATGTGTATAAAAAACAACACACGAAACTCATCCACATAATTCTCAGGAATGTGCAAAGTGGGGGAATCTGGCAACTGGACATTCTGTTTTTCTCCAAGAATATTCGGTGTATTCCTTTGTTCTGAATTCCATAGTTCTAGAAGTGCAGTGGACAGAGCAGGAAGTAGCACGTTTGTCCACATCCTGTTCTGGCCAAACTAATTGGAACTTCTGAGGCAATATATGAGATATTCTGGGAAAAACGTTCGGTTGCCCAACGTCCTGAGCTTGCTAATTGCTGGTGCTTCCCCTGTATATTTTAATCGACTCTCTACTCTTTCTATTCAATTGATATTGTGACTTTATAATATTTGGCTACATAATATTGGATCTCAGCACTGACATATATTTAATAGGAATCAATAAACATTCTCTTTTTAACACCAAAAAACAACAACAATCTTTCAGTGACCTAGAGCCATGCTTGGTGATTTTTCACAGCCAAGGCCATTTTAGATCCCATGCTGCAGAAATGCGGGGAGGAGACGAGGGTTATATATTTTGAATATAACAGAACAAAACAATTTTACTCTAATAAAAGTATAGAAGCTGCTGGGAAAGGTGGCAGGAAAGAGAAGAAGAAGACCAGTAGCAAGATTGCAGCAGCAATGACCTGAAAGGTCAGGTTAGAGACAGATCATCCTGCAGAAGGTCTATGTGGCTGTTAAAAGCTAACCGGAACTTGATGGCGCATAATTAATCATCAATCAAGTACAAATGTACAAACAGTACAGTGGCTACTGATGCTCAGTGGAAAATCAGGGCATTCAATGTCAGAAATGGCCCTAAAATGAGGATCTGGAGCATATGAAATTTACGGATTACCCATTTCTGTTTTAAAATCAACTTCTGCTGTTATGACCCTTCCTATACTTGGTGATACTCCAGGAAAGTTACCCAAGAAGAGAAAGCTTGTCGCTCCACCTCTTTTCCCACCCTTAAATGCCAGCAATAAATGCTCACCTTTGTTCCAATTGATGCATCTTTTGACGAGAGCATGGGAAGGGCTGACTCCATTCTTCTGAGGGCTGCTTCTGACTTCCACAAACAAGAAAACATTAAAATGGCTCAGGAAAATTCAAGAGGGTTGGAGTCTATGGCAAAGAACCCAGTCTTACTTGGAGTCCATTAATGTGAACATACATGCAATCAGTACTTGCCTGTCACTTTAAGAGGCAGTTGACTAAAGATATAGTAATATTTTCCTTTTTTTTTTTTAATACTTGGGCTGGGGGTGGTTAACAGTATACTGTTGGGCTTCAGTTTTTCTACTTCAATCTCAGAGTGCTTTAGAATTTCTTTAAAAGTCTTTTTGGGGGTGCGGTGGGCTTAATTTTTATGGTGAGGCGGCTAATGGTTCTGGTTTGTCTCTGTGTTATTTATTCTTACATTATGCAACCTCCTCGATGGCCCTCATTTGGAAAAAGGCTCAGTGGAAATATTACTATCTGTTGTGTGGGAAGTCTGGTAAGTTGCATAGCCCTTGAGAGACAAGTATATCATGAAAAATAGGACGCTAGGCATATCCCTTGGCTACCTTGCATGTAAAGGAAGTTTTGAAGTCCTGCCTTCAGTCCCTGAGAGTTCTACAAAATTTCAAATGGATTTCTTACCTGCCCCCCACCCCTTGGAAAAAGAATAATAACAAAAAAAAACATAAAATAGAGAAAGACATTTCAGCCCAGCCCTAGTATTAACATCGATTCAGGATTGGAACATGGGGAAATTCAGCCTGCCCACCAAAGACTACAAGTCATCTCACCTGTACATTCCACAAGAGATCCAGAATCTTCCTGTTTTGTGGTAGGATTGTCTTCTGGATTTGGAAGACTTGACTCAGCCTTCTCCAGCTTTTCATAGATTTGGATTGGAGCTAAAGTAGGTGGGAGGGGAAAGGGCTGGAAGTCAAATGGCAAAATGGGGAGCATAATACATTAAGGACAAAGCTAAGGTAGAACTCCACATTTCTGACCACGTGCTTTCTTAATAGCAATACTGATGTTAGGTAGGAAGGATTAGCAGTGAAGAAGGAGGTATGGTTCTCCTTCCCAATCGAACCATTCTTCCTTGAAAATATCCACCCTTAAGCAGAGATTCCTAGCTGGGTTCCAAACTCATGGTAAGGCTTGTTGCTTTTCTACCTTATTCTTGGGGTGCTTGGGACTTTCTTTTCAATTCTTCCTTGTGGAGTTTTGAAACTTGCTTTTCTTTGAGGTATCTTTCCATCAACCTGAAGCGTCTGTCAGCCCACACTTCCTAGACTGAAAGCTTCCAAATTCTCCTTTACAGATCAAAACATTCTCCTTCCTTTCTTCTCCTCTGGCATTCTTTTTTATATATACCATCTCTGCCAATGGATTCATGTTATTCCAGAATGCATCCCTTTGGGTATTTCAACAGAGCAAGCAGGCCTGTCTTAAATGTATCTATTTCTCTGTTTACTTATTTTACAAAATATATAAACTGCCCCAATCTCAACCAACTTTGGGCAAGATGCACCAACAAGCCAATGACAGAACATCTCACAATTAACAACAATAATCAGTTTAAATCCATAATAATAAATAAATGCCCTTTGCGTGTCTAGGGTACAAAGGCCCATTGGAATAAAATTGTTTTAAGAGCATTTCTAAATTAAAGGAGAGTAGGGGCTGTTCACACCCTTGGAAGCAGTGTGGTGGCTACTATGAGAAGGCCAGCTTCCATATATAAGCACCTTCATCTCTGATGGATGCAGAATCCTTAGTAGGCCCTCCCTTGATGACAGCATTAGATGGTAAAACCATGCTTATATATATGTGATTTGGCCTTGTCTCAAACTTTTTATTCTATCTTGCTTCTCTTTCCAAAGATGGCCCAACAAAAATATGAATTAAATAAAAGCAAATTTTAATTCCATTGTCATCGTTCTGGTTTTGAGGAGCAAGTGGGTTCTGGCAGACTGGTATTTTTTTTTTCAAACTTATTTTCTTATACTCAAGCACATGGCAACTGCAGAAGATAGCTACACAATCCCAGGAAAGACATGGCTGCTTTAAAGAGTTGCAAATGGGTGCTACATTAGTTTGTGTTCATGGTTCAGAGTACTTTTTCTGAACTATTTCCAAAACACTTCAGCCCTATACTCCAGTCACATCTGGTTGTCCAAAATGGGACTTTGGACAACCAGATGTCCAAGATGGCCATCATACTGGTTGTCCAATATATCCAATATTAGGCTTGGGGATTTTATGTTTGCTTTGTAAGTTATCTGCTACAAAGTTGCTATCTCTGTTCTTCTGTGTTTCCCTCTTCAAAGTATAGGACTCCCAGCATTTAAAGCAAAAGATCAAGGTGGAACTCATTGCCATGTGTATGGCATGGACCACCAATTTCTACTTACCTGAAAGTGTAGGTTGAAGATAGCATAGTAATTCCATGGAAACAATTATAACAAGTAAAGATATGATCTGGTCCATAGTTAAAGCTGCTCCGGTACTTTATGGCCTGACAATAGAGGCACGAGACCAGGAAATGTGAGGGAAACTGACCAAGTTCCTAATTGTGAAGCTATTTTCATCTTCTTGTTGAGTCTGTGCCACTCACAACTACAAGCTGGGCTTGCCATTTTGATTCCACAAAGAATCCTCCAGCTGCATCATAATGAACTGAATCCCAGAATTCCAGAATGCTAGAAATGAAGGCTTGAGAAGAACAACCAAGTAAGTAAATGCCTAAATGGGAAAATGTTCATGACCAGTTCATGCACACTGATGTTCAAACCAACCTTCCTTCCTTCCTTCCTTCCTTCCTTCCTTCCTTCCTTCCTTCCTTCCTTCCATCCATCCATCCATCCATCCATCCATCCCAAACTCATTTGCTCTTTTGCACAGCTAAATTAGAGAAGACAGGTACGGTGTACCCTTTTAGATTTTGCAAGTTCAAGAAAAGTGGCCCATTGCTGGGGGAAAATCAGAAAATGGAGTTTCTGCATTTTTGTTCCCATCCTATAATTTGTGTTATCTCACAGAAGCAAAGGAACAGTCCTCAAATATAAAAGCCTGCAGTCCCAGAATCCAGCCTAGGATACAGTTTCTGCAGTCAAGGTCTTTTCTCTGTACAGAATTCCAGCTGTGTCCTGGAACTGCTTGATTAGGTCCATCTAAGAAATGTTGTTCAAACTGTGATGCAAAGGACCCATGTTTGGTGTTGCATAGAGATGTATAGTTTGTGTACTTATTAGCCTTGATTAATTATTATTTAATTAATAATTATTAAATTTGTATGCCGCCCATCTCCCCCCAGTGGGTGACTCTGGGTGGCTCACAATTAAAATCAGAAACCCCATCAACAATTAATAATCCCCCCCATAGGTAGTTAAATAAATAATCCATTAAAAATCAAATCTAAACAACAAACCCTGTACATAAATACTAAAAACATTAATTAATAAGCCAGATATAGCTTTATTTAGGTAAGTGGCAGTACCAGGCTAATCCTGACTGATCTCAGAAACCTAAGCAGGATCAGAGCTGGTTAGTGCTTGGATGGGAAAGTCAAACCAAATAGGCAGAAGAAAATCATGGCAAAGACTTCCATTTTGCTGTCAAGAAAATACAGGGATGTCTATGTAAAGTTACTAGGAGGCAAATTCCACTTGAAAGAATATGCCTTTTATAACTTTATCTCAAACCACTGGTAGTCCTCACTTAACAACCATTTGTTTAACGATGGTTCAAAGTTATGACGGCCTTGGAAAAAGTGCTTTACAACCTGTACTCACACTTACGACCATTGCAAACCATCGCACCCCCCCTACAGTCACGTGATCATGATTTGTGACATTTTAAACAACAGCTGTTAAGCGAATCACCATGGTTGTTAAGTGAATCACATGGTTGTTAAGCGAATTCTGGCAAAAAAGTCTATTGGGGAAGCTGGATTCACTTAATAACCATGTGATTTGCTTAACAACCATTGTAAAAGTGGTTGTAAAATTGGGTCCAGTCACATGGTGACTCACTTAATGATTGCCCCACTTAACAACCAATTTTCCGGTCCCTATTGTGGTCATTAAGCAAGGACTACCTGTATAACTTTCTTTAAAATTGGCCATGCTGTGCTTTAATTTCTCAGCCTGGCCACTAGATGTCAGGGAAAAGCTTTTTAAAAATTGTAAGCCATCAACCCATGTCTACTGACTTATAATATATTAGGAAAAATTAACATTTCCCTAACTGTGGGGCATAACTTAAGAAGTGATCCAAAGCATTCCAAATTGCAAGGATATTTTTAGGTACCTCTGAGGTCTGGCCTCCTAATTCTGTGCTGCAATGAGCTGGACTCAAAATTTGCCTCTGTTAAAACTGGTGTGAAATTCATAGCATTCAGTTATTTAGGTCAGGCCTAGAATCTTCAGAATTGTGGAATTGCAGAGCAATAGTTCCCAGCATCCTTTTCCAGGGTCCATGCTCCCTGAGGCTGCTGGGAGTTGTAGTTAAACATCTAGGGGGGTCCCCACTTCTGGTATAGATCACGTGGTGGAACCCAGGAGGGAGATTCAACTCTTTCCCTTGCAAATGGAACTAACTGGAGGAGGGGGAACCAGTTCACACATTGCGTGGAGCCAAATGTGTCTTGCTAGTTTGTGGCACAGTGAGTCCTGTGACCCCAGCCAGTTGTGTGTGCGTGTGTGTGTGTGTGTATGTTCCAATAAACCATAGTAAAACAAACCAGATCTTTGCATGGTGTCAATCCAGGCTATACTCGCATTATTTCTTGCCTGAATGTTGGGTTGTTTTATGGCACCCTCCGATCCACCCAACCCAGAAGGCCAGAAAAGGGGCATATAGTTCATAGTCCGTGTCTCATTCTATTCCCTGCACCCTTGCGGCTGTGCAGTAGTCCAGTTTTGTGGCCTCCTTGTTTTGCAGAGGTGACTTTGTCGGTACTTTGGGAGGAAACCAAAACCGAAACTGCTTTGGGTCCTCCTAAGGTTGCCCTTCCCATGCTGCAAAGCTGTGGTGCTGGACTAGATGCTGGGAGACTCCGGTTGTAACCCACCTCAATCACAGAAGCTCCTGCATTAATTTGGGCCAGACCCTCTTTCTCGGCCCAGCCTACATCACTAGGCGGTTCTTATGGGGCCAAAAGGAAGAGGCATCACTGCCTTGAGCTCCTGAACCACCACCAAAATCAATATATTAACTGCAGACTCACAATTAACCTCATTTTGTGATCAGCTTTCACACAGAAGATGTTGGAAGGAAAATGCTGAGTTTTAAGAAACACCCCCTTCTCCATTTTCAAAGCAGGGAGATGAGTTGGTCCCCTTTTATGTCAACATAAAAATGTAAAAAAAAAAAGAGAGAGAGAGAGAGAGAGAGAGAGAGAGAGAGGTTTTGAAAAGGGCCCTCCAGAACAGCTTAAGTTTCCTGCGCCTGCATTTAGAGTTGGATAAAGTTTCTAGCAGCAGCTACAAGGAGTATTTGGAGGCCAAAGGAAACCCAACAGCAAAATTGTTACCCTCTCAGGATTGCGTTTGACCTTTTATGGAATATGAATGATTGAAATGCATTTTTCTAATGTTGTTGGCAATTTATACACTTTAGTGGTCTGATTTTTATTTATTTATCCAATTTATAGGGCTACCCATTTCAGCAAGTGACTCTGGGTGGCAGTGTAAACCAACCGGTCAGAAAGACAAGCCCTGTCAGCTTTATTGGACTTGATTCTGATCTTTCTCCTTTCCCAGTTATTCAAAACGATCATTTTCTTAGAACAAAGGAAACTGCTATAGGTAGTCCTTGACTTACAACCACAACTGGACTGGAACTTCTGTTGCTAAGTGATGTGGTCATTAAGTGAGTTGTGCCTGATTTTATGACCTTTTTTGCTGCAGTCATTAAGTGAATCTGACTTCCCCCATTGACTTTGCTTGTTGGAAGCCCCCTGGGAAGGTCACAAATGGTAATCATGTGACCCAAGATGCTGCAACCATTGTAAACACATGCTGGTTGCCAAGTGCCCGAATTTTGATCATGTGACCGTGGAGACACTGTGATGGTTGTAAGTGTGAGGACCAGTTGTAAGTCACTTTTTTCAGCTCTGTCATAACTTCAAATGGTCATTAAACGAGTCGTAAGTTGAGGACTACTGTATTTATGTAAATGTTAATTAAGTTCTTGAAGCTTTGTAACTCTAGCTGCTTAATCCCCAGTACTATGGCCAGAACTCCATTAAAATACTTTCATTTTTTTTAAATGTGTTTACAATTGTTATCAGAATTTAAAAGAGTCTAATTGCGCACTTCTGAGCCATCACCTCACGCTTTATTTAAATGAAATTCTCATGGCTTTAAAATCCAATTTAAATATTCATGATGAGCATGCTTCTGATTTAGGGAGAAATGCATACATTAAACTACAAGCTGATTAAATTCATTGCTGCTTTAATGAAAAACAGGTAAACACTTGACTAGCGGCCAACACAAATCTGTTTCAATTTACATGAAAAATCACCTCTCCTTTTTGAACTCTCACTTCCTTTTTAGTTTACCGATACTTTAAAAAAAAAAGTTCTGCATTTTGCACCGGTACTGACAACCTGTGGGATCTTATCACATATTTCTACTCACTGTTTCAAATGTTAGTTTAAGGGGCTTTTGTTGTTCTTAAAAAAATAGAAGAAATGTAAAAATGTCCTCTGAACCTGGTCTTCCCTTTCTGGAAAAAGTCAATTTTGGGCTATGATTTATTAGACATTAGACACTACTTCCTGGAAGCAATTCATCTTGGAAGGTAAACATGTAGATGTTGGTAAAGCATTCTAAGGCAAAATAGAGCGTGATGCTAATTTTGAGAATGCAGTTTACGCACATGTTTCTTTTTTCTATTGACATGGTAATAATCCTGGCATTTGGGCTAGGACTGGATGTTAGAAGGTACTTAACTCTGTGTCTCTAACATGCCTTGTTTGACTATCCTTTACTGGGCAAACTAAGTGACTGGATTTGCACACAACACACTAAATCATTAACCATGCTTGGTAGCTGGGTTCAAGTAACCTTCTAAGCTAAGACAAAGCAATGGGCAGAGGGAACTGTGTGAAGCAGACTTGTGTCTTCTTCTGCGTCCCGTACTAGGATGCTACTGATTGAAACCCCTTTTATGCATTGTAGCTTGGGAGTTTCAATACATGCTTGCTGCAAATGTGGGGTTCTTGGACTAAGTTCTCTTGAAAGTCAGTAGTTTTGAGTAGACCAAGGGGTTTACTTCAAGGTCAGCTTGCAGCATCCATGCATGAAAAGAAGGCCCCTGAGAAGCAGAGCAACAGATCTCTCCTTTTTTTGTTCCTCCAGGCTAAAAATAGACTCTGAACTAATGATATGCTTCTGTACATGGAGGCTCGGCTGAACTCTCTGACTACCATTGGGAGAAGTTTGTCAAGTCTCCCTTTAAAATGATCCTCTCTAAATGATCCTCTGCCTAAAGAATAATGTCTCCGGAGCTTCTTATTCCTTGCTGATCATTTTCATGGCAGGACTGCAGGTTCTAGCATTGCAAGAGACGGGGTGGCATTCCTCTTTGCCGTTCCAGGAGAGAGGAAGGACAGCATGCTCTGTAATTGCCTGTGCAATTGCTTTGCCAGATGTGAAAGAAAACAGTCAGGGAGCTGCTTTCTCTATCACCTGTTTTCATGCTCCTGCCTTTGGCTAATCTTTTGAAAAGAGACATGACACTTTTGAATGTCCAAGTCAGCCTGAATTAGTTTTATCGTTCATAAAACAGAATGAGAGATTGAATTGGAGCTTCAATCCAACATCTGTGGGCCTTTCATAAACTAATTTTGCCATTGGGTAGTTCTGGGTGTCTCCAACTCCAGATGCAAGTGTGAAAGGTTTCCTGACTACCTCACCAGATCCAGCAGGAACAATCTGTAGCAACAAAGAACACATGAAAAGCGGAATGCGCTGGGATGTTCACAACCTCTTCCAGTTTTGATCACTTTTCTGTTCCTCCATCTCTTGAGTCTGCTCAATCAAAAGAGGAGAACTGCTTCTGTGAATAAATGGAAAGAACACAAATCACCTCCGCAGCAGAGAATTTCAACTTTCCGGTAAACTCTGCCAAAAGGGAACCCTGCAGATATTATAGAATTCCTTTCTTCTTCCTTGCATCCCACACAGATGCAAGATGTATCTGCTTTTCAAATTCTGACATTGCTTTCCTAATTTTCTTCTCTTAATCATTGCTATTATTATTATTATTATTATTATTATTATTATTTGGGATGTGGCCAATAATGACTATTAATCAATTACTGATGGCATTGGGGTTAAGAACTCTACTTGGTGTTCATGTGTAGAAAATAAGACAGTAAGATTGCCGTGAGGCTCAGTTTGGAAATCAGAATTGAATACATTTGGAGATCTCAATCAAACCGGTGATTCAGGCTGGATCATTTTGATGCTTTGAATCCAGTCTGGCTCTTTCTGTATGCACCATTGTAAGTGTGTGTGTGTGTGTGTGTGTGTGTGTGTGTATCTTTCTATCCTTCTATCCAGCTTCACCAATGTTTCTCAACCTTGACAACATGAAGATGTATGGACTTCAACTCCCAGAATTGCCCAGCCAGCATGGCTAGCTGGGGAATTCTGGGAGTTGAACTGCACACATCTTCAAGTTGCCAAGGTTGAGAAACACTGATTTTCACTAAACAAGGTGGATTTCTGGCCAGCTGGGGTTTTCAAGAGGAGTTCTTCAGACTAATGCTATCTTTCTATGCGTAACTGTGATGAATGGAATGAGAGGGGTCAAGGGCAGAAGCATCTCCTCAGCCCCCAGCGTGAGCATGGGAAAGCGAAGAAGATGAGACTGGCACTACCCTAAGGAATTCGTAGCATTTAGTGGCTGGCTTGGGGAGTTTAGAGTTAGTCTGACGAGACTGATGTCAGGTTAAGCCCAAGAAACTCCACGAGGCAGTTCTGGAACAGCTCTGGAACTTTATTAGCTTGTACCTGCTAGACAGAATCTCACCAGACTAACTCTAACTCCCAAAGTCTGCAACTAAACGCTATGAATTCCTTAGGATGGTGCCAGTCTCATCTTCGCTTTCCCATCTCACGCTGGGGGCTGAGGAGATGCCTCTGCCCTTGACCCCTCTCATTCCATTCCATCATGGTAACCTCTGTTTCCTCATTCTTCTATATCAAATGCATCCCAGAGTGGGGGAAAAAAAGGCTTTCTAGAACTTGTTTACTTGTTTAAGAACTTTTGCATTATTGAAGAGCATCAGATGGAGCTGCTTACCGAAACACCCTCTGCTGCTTGGAAAACATGAGGCTATTGCTACACCACATAAACAACAATAGCTTCTATTTCCAAGCAGTCCCACTAAGAAAACTAGGCTGGGTTATTTATTTTTGATTTTGTAAACCTTTCCCAATTGACAAGAGTGCACAGAGGCCTAAAAAAGGTCTTTGTGTAACTATTAAGTTGTTTTCCTATATTAGGCAAAGGATGATTTGCCTAATTAAAAAAGTAAGGATAGCAACAAGAAAGAGTAAGACCCCAGAATGAAAATATTAATCTGAAAGTATTTTAAACCTGATTTATAGCAACTTAGTGCTGCAATTACAGTCAATTTTAAACCAACAGCTTTGTTGGGTATCCACGTAAATATTGGTAGATAGACCAATGTAATGGAAGAATCTAAGGCCTTCCACTTTTAAGGGTGAGCAAATGAGCGATGGAGGTCCTATTTTCTTGTTCCCTTCAGCTGAAGATATTCTACATTCAAGAGTGGAAATCTAACTCCAGAATCAGGTGGGCCTTCTCTGCATCTACCACATAAAACCTCATGGCTGATTAACATTGTCCTTAATTGCCAAGATCCTCTTTGTAACATTTGCTCACAAATTAGCTCTATTCAGACCACATTCCTGACCACATCAGAGGTTATTGCTTACAAGTTCAGCTTGTTTTATTGCTTCATGTTGCTTCTGGCTGGGGAAACCAATGATAAATTTCTTCTTATTTGTCCCTGGAGTTGCTCCTTGGAATTACTGCATGTCAATTTCTGATCCTAAAGAGCAACGTTCACGTCTCATTTCTTTTTCTTTTCTCCAATTTCCTGTTTTGAAAGAGCAAAACAACTGTTAAAATAGCTCCAGAGACTGATCCAAAAGCAGTTGCAGGCCAATTTGCCCTGACTCTTCCAGCCTAGATCAACAGGAAATAATGAAATGGACTAAGTCTATAAAAGGGGTCATGTTTAATTTAAAGGTATAGGACTCTGAAAAGTTGTAATGGCAATTTACTCTGGATGGGTTGATCCTGCATTTTTAGCACCTTAAATCTGGCCTCAGATAACACAGGAAGATAACTTAAAAAAACAGAACAGAACACCAAACCCTCTAGATAATAATGTGATTATGTTATTTGAATACTTGCTTTAGAATAGCAAGAAAGGGTTGCATTTCCTTGTTGGGTCTATTTGATGCATGCAATCTTTTGCAGAAAGAGAATTCAGGTCTCAAATATCTGTAGATCACGTTCTACATCACAAGGACTGAATTTTAAATTATAGGAGAGAAAGAGTAGGATGAAAATGGTTCTTATTTTTATTCCATTTTAACATTTATTTTTGTGTTGCATTTTTATTGAAGTCTTTGAAGAAACTGTATAAACCAGTACAAGAGAGAAAAGGAAAGGAGAATGAGGGACTAAAATACAGATAAATTAAAGCAGGGATTTATAAATGTCACAGAGGTTATAGGTTTCTAATAAATCAGAAAATAGTTACGAATGATTGGACATATTTTCTATACTATATCACATTAAGGGACTAAGAATCACTATTTAATTTAAACTGAGAATGAGGAGGAAAAACTGCGGTCAACACAATATAAATTTATGAATTGTTTCATTCTAGGCATTTGAGATAAGAGGCCACACGGTGCTCATGTTAAAAGCCTGAACTACCTGGTGGCAGCAAAAAACTCGTACATTTTATATTTTGTAATCAAACAAGGTTAATTACTTAGGCCTCCAACATTTGTTTTGTAATTTATTTGGACTTCATGGCACTGTGAACATCTGGCTTAAGACTCTCTTTTAGGATCAAAAGCTGAAATTTACGGTTTTATCTAGCAGGAAGATGAGGGAGCTGCCCAAGCTGTTTCAAAAGTGATTTTTGGTTAATAAATTAACAAGAGGCAAGAGAATCAGTTGGATCAGGATTCCCCAGTTGAGATGTTAAAAGCAGAAGGCTGATACCTTGCTGAACAGAGTTGCTATGAAAGGAATAGAAGCATTTTGCACATTTCCATGTTGATTTTGAGAAAGGAGAATTTATTTACAAGGCAATCCCAATGCTTCATCAAACAGCCAGTTCCTTTCAAATTTTAACTAATTATACTTAAGCTCTCTCACTCCCAAAAGCCACGAAAGAGCCCCTATCTTGGAGTGTCATTGCAGATCACAGATGTTTGGCTGGACCCTAACCTTAGCAACCTTAAGCTGTGTGGAACTCCCAGAATTCCCCAGCCAGAAAACTGACTCTGGACAGTGTGCAATAAAACCAACAGAATAGAAAATGCAACATATTAATTATATTACAAAAAAAAGAACAAGAAAGGAATAAACAACAAGAACCAATGGTGAGTCCAGCTAACATCCTTCAAGGACATGGTGGAGGCAGGACTACCAGTTCTGGTCTACAGTTACAGGATTGGGATTACTGCAGCCCACATAAGGTAACCCTGGTGGAATGTCCACTGCAGGATGGACACGTTGTCATTGTCATCTTCCTCCTGGAGGTACACTCCTGAAGCACCTTGTTGCTATCCCTCCATTCTTTTGGAGTGATCAGAAAGATAGGTGAGCTTCTGCTTTGGACAACACCAAATTATTTCTTTATTTAAGAAACTTACATTGCTGCCCAACTTAAACAACTGTGATTCTGGATGACATAACAAGCAACAAGCAACAGAGAAACAATACAGTTAAAAATAATAACAATTAATAGGCAGAACCCATATTTAAATTACAACCCTCCAGGTGGGAACTCCAGTCAACTTAACCCAAGAACCAAGTTTTTAGAGCTTTTCTAAAGGTCAGCAGGGCCTGCGCCAACCGTGTACCAGGGAGGGAGGAGATTCTTTCAGAAGATAGTAGAAAAGACATGCTTCTTGGGTTCCAACAGATGACAGTGCTTCAAGGAAGGGACCTCAAGTGTGCCCATCCTCCCAGAGCCTGTGGGGCAGGCAGATACTACTGAGGACAGGAGTCCTGAAAATTTCCTCTCTTTCTGAAAGTGAATGTAATATGGAAACCATATGTCAGCAGGAAGGTTTGTATGATAAAGCTTGTTAGGAATGATGGGAAACATTGGATATTCTTAACCAGCAGAAGAGAAGATTGTGGGGAGACATGCTAGCTGTCCTCAAGTATCTGAAAGCTCATGAAACAGCAGCAGCAAAGCATCTAGGTCTGCAACATTGCTAAACACGTGAAAGCCTATCAACAATTCTCCCACAAATGATGGACATGTCTATAATTCCAGGGAAGTCTATGTTCAAGGAAAGGATCGAGCTGGAGAGTCAAGTCTTCAACATAAGCGAGACTTTCAGGAATATTTGAGCTGTCCACAAACGCTCAGTGCTGAAACCATGTGATGGCATACAGCTTGGATGAGATTGCTATTACTACTAATTCATTGTCTTAAAGTGATGGACATAAGTTAAAAGAAGACAGATTGCAGCTGCATTTTAAGGGGAACCCCCCCCCCCCATCCTAACGGTAAGAACTGTTAGACAGTGGAATGAGTGGCTATGTCATCTATCTTCCAGTGTCAGGACTCCACCCTTTTACCTGGAGGTTCTTCAAGGAAGATAATGGATTCCTCTTCACTGAATGTGTTCAAACAGAGGATGGGCAGCCCACAAAGGAGGGCTAGAATAGTGTCCCTTTTCTCATACGTTGAAGAAGGAAAACCTACCATTTAACTTTGTACTTTCCTGTGTCCCCCAGGAAAATCTTGAGTTCCTGTTTGTTAGGTGACTTCAAACAGAGACTGAGTGGTCAGGATGCTTTAATTTGGGGATGACAATGAATAGCATGTTTCTATGAGTGTATGATTCCAACATTCTGCTAGATAGATTAACATATTTATGATCTGTCTTTGTATTTTGAAAACAGAAGAACACACAGCTTCTGGCCTCTTATATTTAACATCCCTGAACTGGCTACATCCTTTCGAATGGAAACTCATTCCATCAGAAGACGAGCTGGCCAAGAATCTCTTAATTGTTCACGATAAACATAATCCCTATTATTAACTATTTACAAAGCACCCTTTTCATATTGTCCAATGTAATTGTGGACCGCATCCATTGATATTACATATTAGAGGCCAGCAGAGGTCACAATTGTTCTGTAATATACAAGGAAATTTCCTTCCTGGAAGGAAAGAAATGATAGAAATTAAGGTTCCAGAAGGAGGCTAAGACTGGGTCCATTTTCATGTTTTCAGGAAGGGAATCCTGGTGGGATATGTAAAGAATTCCCTAGGAAGGTGCTGAGTTTTTCTTTTCAAGCAGACCTTTTTTAGAGATGCTTTGTTCTGGAGTCCCATCTAAGCAAGAGGTTGGATTCCAAGGTCTACATCGCTCCTTCCAACTCTACCATTCTTTGTTTCTAAGTCTTTCCTTCTGGTTGGTCGGAATTTTCCACGACTCAAGTTCATTGGATGATCCTTGGTTTTGGCTAATGCTGGGAAGAGAAATTCCTCTGCATTTTTCCTACTGATTTAATGAAAGAGAATTTTCTTTAGGAATTGTTTCACAGCAGTGTACAGATTGGGTGAAATTCTCATGGGTGGCTTGGGGTAGCCCTGCGTTTATGGAGCAGTAAGGTAGCTAATCAGTCTGTGTGTGCAAATGCCTTATCTTTCCTTGCACAATTCTCTCTCCGGTGGTCTGCAGTCTCTCTGATTTCTCACCCTTCCATTCAATCCCAAAGGAAAACTCCAGGAAAGGACAATTCCAGGAGGGATGTCACTGTCAGTTTTCTAATTTCTCCTTCTCCTGAGGAAATCTGAGAGATCACTCTTCCATTTTCTCAGCCCACAAATTGGACGGAGGATTTTGAAAAGGCCCTTTCTGCTTATGTCTAATAACATAATTAGTATACCCATCTGCTATGTCTCTCTTTAATTGCCTTTCCTTTACCCCTACATAAAATCCCTCCCATTTCCTCAAGAGTGACCTAGCCACTGCAATGCTTCATTGCCCTTTTATATTTTCTTGCACGAAGCTAACCTGAGCATCTCCCTTTCAGCTACTCCAAACAAGACCCAGATTCTTATTCTCCTCCTCTTCTCATGACAGGACCCATCTCCTGGGCTTTGAATGCTGTGATTTGAGAATGGCAGGCAGGTTGGTCCCATCTCCTCCTAGACTGCAGATAGCTACTCCACCTGTAGGAAATTTATGGGAACAAGCTCGCTGTTAATTGTGACCATAGCATCAGTGATTAATTACCATAGGGGAACCATGATGACATTAATGATGTCTGGATCCTAACAGCTGCCTGGCAGTCCTCCCTCAGATGTTTATGGATATCTTATCTCTGAGCAATATGGCCAGGTTCTAATTACTCAAAATCCACGCCAGTGCTTTTCCTCCCCTCCTGCTTGGGCTGGATGGAAAAATCGGAATTTCCTTTCTCCCTGTTTTTGTTCCAATCAGGGCACGTTTTTTCTATTTGCCTTTGCATTTCTGCCCCCTCTGCTGTATCATGACATTCTAATCAGAAACAGCTCATGGGTGCCAGCATCCCCCCCCCCCCCCATGTACATATCCTCATTTATTTACTAATGAAGCCTTCCAATTCTAACCAAGAACTCAGATGACCACATCTGTGTGGATGCTAGGAGAAATGCAGTGTATGGGAGTCAAAGACCCCTTCAACCTCCTTTTCTTAGCTGAACCTAAGAATGAATAAAAATACCACAAACTCCAGAGTGGGACAGTAGAAACTCCTGTCAGCAGACTGGTCTGACTCCACCTCCTTCAATGGACCACACTAATGGGGAGAAGCTTTGTTACAACATGGCCAATTTGCTGAAGGGCATAAAAACATGTGTCTTGTTTGTTTTCATATCAGACGTTAGGTTTGTTTCCAGGGTTTTGCCAAAGGTATCATGGAATTACAGTATTTTATACTTGTTTTAGTCTGGTTGTGTTGCTGATATTTGGAGACAAAATGGCTGACTATAGTGTCTCATTGTTTTGGTCTTTGTTTTCTCCAAAATATGAGTCTAGAAGGCCTCTGGATATTAGCCCCTTCCTTTACACCCCTAGCAACTTCCCCATATGGCCTGGCATTGGACTCTTTTGCTGCTGAATTTGGGTAAATATAATTATAGGCTATTTTTGTGGACCAGGGACGTTTTTATAAGGAGAGGCTTCAGGTCCTGTTCCACCCTTATTTCCTCTTGAGAAATTTCAACATGGGAGATAAAAATTGGATCTGCCCCTTTTCGTGACATCTCTGTTCTTCTAATACAGTCAAACGTGTCCTTTATGGAGTGATCTGTGACTTCCAGGCTTAAGAAAGTTGCCTGTTCTACAGTAGTTTTATACTAATGGCTATCCCTGGCTATGTGGCTCATGTAGGTGTTGGGGAATGTGAGTAAAAGACCCAGTCACAGCTGAATATTGCCAGTGGTCTTCCCAGAAGCATCCAAAGAAGAGAATGCTAAATTGGTGGGCTTTTAGTCTGAAGCAATAGCAAATCCCTTTCTTTGAGTCAAATTTGATGATGGACTAAGAGAGGAAAGGGCATGAGGGAATGAGAACATGTCTTGACATTGCTTGATGTACCCACATTGCAAGCATGACTATGAAGCTTTCAGTATTGTCAAATGTGATTCTGGGTCTCGTTCATTGGAGCAAAAGGCCATTGACATACAGTCCCTAAAAACAATCTGTTCTTCCCATCTCACTGTTTTTGCTTAGGTTTTGTAGTTATTCTCTTTGCCTCCTTCTTGCTCCAACTGAAATTTCACAGTTACATTATCCAGATCATAGTTCATAAGGTCGTAATTTGCACAAGAACAATGACATTATCTTGCAAAGGAATAATAGTAAAACTAATGATGATGATGATGATGATGATGATGATGATGATGATGATGATGATAATAATAATAACAACAACTGCCTTTTGCAAAAAAGAGAAGTCGTCTCTACAAGCATAACTATTAGCTGAACAAATTCCCAAATATTTGTTGATCCCAAATTAGAATCCATTGCTATGACAACCTCTTTCTGAGGACCACCGTTCCTGTGCATCCAATGAGAAACAAGCAATCTGTTCAATTTGGTATTTAAAGTATATCCATTTCTTTCAAATCTGAGGTACAAGAAGTCATAAAACAAGAGAGATCGTATTGTTTAGATGCAAACTGAAACCAGACGGAACCACAACCTACACGGCAGCGGTTGTACGTAATGGTGGCCAGCAACTTATTTAGAGGATGGGAAAGCACAGCCCAAAATGTGGCTGCTTAGAAAATCAGCTGCAAATCTGTTACATGATAGATGGACAGTGACCCTTAGCTCGTCATCGGCTAACGTTTCCTTTTGACTGTTTTTTTTTTTAAATCCTTATTCAGCTAGGTGGAAAAGACTCACTTTGTGATTGAGGTGGCCTACAAGTTGACAAACTTAAATAAATAAATAAATAAACGTTCTCCCCTCCCCCCCCCCAAAAGAAAGAGTGGCATTTTTATCAGGAGGGCGTGATGCTCTTGCACTTAAATACGCGTAGCCATGATTAATTCAAGCAGGGTTTCCTTGATAAATCCAAATTTCAGCATTCCTGTAATATGCTGAATTATAACACTAACCATGCAGGCTGGGTTCATACAGCATACGAAGCTGAAATGGAGTTCTGGGGCTTGGGCTGTAGTGTATGGTCAGAACCTAGTCATTTCATTATGAGATGGCTGAAAGGAACAGGGGGGTGTCCTGTCTTTTATTATAACATCTTCCCTTCTGCAGCCCCCATGGATGTCAATACTTCCATTCCAGCCCAAGGGAGGATGTTGGGAAAGAACAACATCTTTTGTTCTTCTTTACAGACTCATCATTTTGCCCTCTCCAAAAATATTCATTGTGACCTTCCAGGTCCTAAAATATTGCCTGATGCCCTACTTGGCCACTTTAAGATGAGTGGACTTGGTGGCTGGGGAATTCTGGGAGTTGAAGTCCACTCATCTTAAAGTGGCCAAGTTTGGACAACACTGCCCTATGGAATATGGAAAGGACGAGTCGTGAGAAGGAAGGTCAAGCTTGTTGTCCTGAGATGGGTCATCTCAAATGGATTTTGATGGCTTCATTCCAGAGTAGAGTTTCCACAAATGATAGCCCTGAATCAGTGCACCTACAAAAGGAGAATCTGTGAACATCTCTCAGATAAAGTGTGCCCCCTCAAAATAGAAGTGCCATACATTATTAGTTTGACTACAGTTCGTAGCTTTTGCTTCTGCTTGACATATATTGCTTTCCCGTTCTTCTCTCCAATGTGCTCTGCACACCATTGATGTCAGATGTGAAATGACTAATTGTTTTGTTATGCAAGTGCTTGGTATAGTTAAGCTGTTCCTTCAGTTGTAACCTGTATGTATTTATTGCGACTGTAATTATTTTTGTTGGAAGCTTGCTTATAATTATACTAGTACTCGGTGGTCCACTGTTGAAGGGGCGTGATGCAGAGACCAACCATGTTGCATGATATTCACAATAATTATATTCAGGGTCTTCTTCCAACCAACGGGAACCAATGTTTCATCTGTAAGCCCCCTGATTGCAGCTCAACAATGCTTATGTTTTCATTCTGAGGGATACGTATTTCCTTTTCTGGGGTTTTTATTGCTGATTTCTCTTCTTTCCTTTTCTTTTTTAGGAGAGACTGAAAACAGAGCAAACATTAATGTGTTTGTCTCACCAGGTCCTTCAGTTGCCTCGACAATAAAACAACTTCAGGCCATAACAGCAGAATAACTTAGTTATGGTTATTTTGAGACTGGCCAAGTGAAAGCTGCCTAGGATTAAGTCAATCTTGGTTTTTTTGCAGGGGGTGGGGGAGTATCTCTTGCAGCATCATTTTATGCAAATATTATCTCTATCCCTGTCCTGTTTGCTTCCTGGGGCAAAATATTCACTTATCGTCCTTGCTCTTTGCTCACCAGCTGCCCATCTGGCCTTCATCTCTGTTTGGTGGATTTCATTAATCATCTCTGGATACTTAGCTTGAGCATGAACTAGGCTAAGCCCTTGGCTGTCCCAGCTGTCTTTATTATAATTGTTATTCTTTTTTTTTTAAGAATAAAGAGTTTTCTGGCACCTTAAAGACTCTCCCACTTCAGTTTTCATGAATCACAGCCTCCTTCCTCTGATGTACCGATAGAGCACATTTATGGAGACCTCTACAAGGCAGCCAAACCTACATGAGCTTGCCTAGATAAACTTACCTTTTATACAGTCAGGACCATCTTTCTACAGCTGAATGTGACTGCTTTGGTGTCACAGATGGTGCTGAGAGGATTCTCCCATTACTTGTTTACTAGTTACTTATTTCTGAGCATAGAGAACTATCAGCCAGTCAGTGCTTGCTTGCTGGCTAATAATGAGAAGTTTATCTGGCACTATCAGATTCATGTCTAAACACATATCCAAGAAGGAGAAGGAGAAGGAGAAGAAGAAGATGACAGAGGAGGAGGGGAGGAGGGGGAGGGGGAGGGGGAGGAAAGAGAAAGAAAGAAAGAAAGAAAGAAAGAAAGAAAGAAAGAAAGAAAGAAAGAAAGAAAGAAAGAAAGAAAGAAAGGTAGGTTACATTGCTAATATTTGCCATGACCGCCCTCTCGCGGTGCCTGGAGGCTGTGAGGGTCTGGATGGGGAACAACGGGCTCTGGCTGAACCCTGGCAAGACGGATTGACTGTGGGTTAATGGCTCCTCTGTATCCGGGACGTTGTTGTCATTGGTTCTGGATGGGGTAGCACTGCCCCAGACAGACCCACTGCGTAATTTGGGGGTCCTCCTGGACTCACAGCTCCTGCTCGAAGAGCAGGTGGCAGCCGTGGCCAGAAGGGCTTTTGCACAGCTTCAGGTTGTGCACCAGTTACGCCCTTTCCTGGATCAGGATGCCCTGCGAACAGTCACTCATGTCCTTGTTATCTCCCAGATAGACTACTGCAATGCGCTGTACGTGGGGCTACCCTTGAAGAGTATCCGGAAGCTTCAGCTGGTCCAGAATGCGGCTGCGCGAGCAATTTTTGGGGCCCGAAGAAGGACCCATATAACACCTTTGCTCCGTGAGCTGCATTGGGTGCCGGTTTGCTTCCGGGTCCAATTAAAGGTGTTGGTTATCACCTTTAAAGCCCTACATGGCATGGGGCCAGGTTACCTGAAGGACTACCTCATCCCCACGATTTCAACCCGCCCCACCCAATCTCACAGAGACGGCATGCTCTGGATCCCCGCGGTAAAAGAACTTTGACTAGCAGGGTCCAGAAGGTGGGCCTTCTCTGCTGTAGCCCCTGCCCTTTGGAACATCTTGCCCCCGGGGGTGAGACAGGCCCCCTCACTCCAGGCCTTTCAGAGGGATTTGAAGACCTGGCTCTGCCATCTGGCCTGGGGCGGGGAGGGAGGATACCAGAAATGGGGTTGGCTGGCCCCTTAGCGGCCTGGTGTGGCCTCTATTGGACTCTTGGATCTTTTAGCCTCTTTATTTTTATCCTTATTTCTGTAAATATAATTTTTACAACTTTTAAACTTTTTATAATTTTAATTATGTATTGATTTTAGTTGTTGTAAGCCACCCAGAGTCCCCCGTTGTGGGGAGATGGGCGAGGACAAGTTAAATAAAAAAATAAAAAAATATTTCTGTGCATACTTGTCTGTCAGATTTCTCTCCCAGCTATGAAAGTCTCTCAGAGATCTGATTAGTAATATTTAGTACAAGGGAAGTTAACATGAGGTTACAACACAAGAATTCCAGCAAGTACCTTACCTTCAAATAGGAAACCTGCACATAGGCAATCTAAGGGGCCAACCATCTGCTACATTTTCTCATGCTCCTTTGGTGCACAGAAAGAGGAGGGTTGCCTCTTTGCTTGCTTGCTGCTGTTAGATGTCTTATACATGTGAGAAATTACTCTCACATTGCCACAGCAGCATATTCCCATTGTTTTCCAGGTTTCAGTTGGCATGATGGCTATTCTGCCTTACAAGCTCTTTGTGCAGCCTGCTACGATTCTGCTGTGTCAGGATCCCCAGAGATGGGAGGCAAGATGAGACAAGCTATTTCCTCCAATGGGAGAACAGATTGCTTCTTGGAATGCCAGGCGTAGCTGTGACTTAAAGAGGAGATACCAGTCTAGGAAAAAAGTTAGTTCTGGCTATTTTGCAACATAATTTCTGTGATTCCAAAGGGCTTACATATTCCAGCTCAGAGACTAAACCAGGTATTGTGAAATGGAATAATTTGACATTATTGATTTGTGCTCACTATGTTTTTGTATGTATGTGTGTGTGTGTGTTTTGAAACAGGAAAGGAAAGGAAAATAATAAGTGAAAAAAGTACAAAGAAAAAGAGAGAAGAGAAAGAAAAGAAAGGAAAGGAAAAGAGAAAAGAAAAGAAAAAATGATAAAGAAGGAGCTTCTGGTCTTCTCAACAGCAGTTATAAGTACATTTATATTTTACCCTCTCTCTCTAGTTACATCGTGGCTCCCTTCTTTCCATAGTCTACCCTTTCTAATCATCAAACCCATAAATCACCAGTTCATTTTTTTTTCTTTTTTCATCAAGAAGTCCATAAGAGGTTTCCAGTCACTGATAAATGTAGTTATTGTCCTTTCTCTAATCCAACAAGTCAATTTCTCCATCTCTGCTCATTCTATCATCTTCACCATCCATTCCTCCTTTGTGGGTATTTCAGAGTCTTTCCTCTTCAGGACATATAATAATCTCGCAGCAGCAATCATATATAAAAACAGTCTTCCAGAACTCCTTGCTCTGTCTTTGTCATGCTATCACTTCTGCAGCCCCCACACCCAGCTCAGTCACAATTGTAGGCCTTGAATCCCAGTTGGGAGATGAAATCCCTTTTCTGTCTCACATTTCCTCTGACCTCCTGACTTCGCTTTCGAGTGGCGTAGTTAGCTGGAAAGCAAAACCAAGCAGGTTATCCTTTAGCTATATTCTGGGGTACCCATAATGTGAAGAAGAAAAATAATATTTAACCAGTGATGACTGTTATGGCTTTTTGGGTTCGTTCTTTCTTTCTTTCTTTCTTTCTTTCTTTCTTTCTTTCTTTCTTTCTTCCTTCCTTCCTTCCTTCCTTCCTTCCTTCCTTCCTTCCTTCCTTCCTTCCTTCCTTTCTTTCTTTCTTTCTTTCTTTCTTGTTTGGAATCTGCAGGAGTCCTGAGGGTCATCAGCTCAGTGACTGATCATGGTGGAGAGAAGAAGAAACAGGCCATTTATAATGCAATAAGCCCTGATGTGCATCTCAGTCATTTTTCTAAAGCATCCACCATTATATAGTCATTTGAAGTATATGATGGAATCCTGACTGGGGTTCTTTCATTGACAAGGGGCTGATTCATCTTGCAGAGGAATCATTTCAGACCTCCAAGTCATCTTTTGGATCTCCTCAGCTGCTCTTTTTCTTAGAGACCTCCTGATGGTTCAGTAAAAACGGTCTTTGTTCGGACTGTAAACATTTCACTGTTTGTTCAGATGCAGACAGCATTATGAACTGCAATGTCCTTTGTCATGGCAAAGACTTCTCTTATCTGCCTTAAAGCTCAGTTTTTGAAAGCTTAGGGAAAGCTGTCAATCACCTCTCCTCCTTTCTTGAGATATTCCGTGAAGAAACCAGCAATCTTTCCATATAATGGGAAGCCATTCTACTGCACTAAAATGCCAGCTACCAAATGAATCGTTTCATTTTCCCCCCACCCCAGAACTTCTCTAACATTGGGGCATTCTTAAAAAATAAAATGGCAGCCACTGTGGTGGAATGGGGCAAATCCACCATCTTGTTGCTGCTGGCGAGAACCAGTAACAAAAGTTCCTAATAATATATATTTTTTCCTCCTTATTCCTACCAAATGGATGATCAGGTCTTTCACAGGTGGAAGTTTTAAGAGCATGGTTATATTTAAAATGAATGAAGAACGTGAACATAAGCAATCATTTGGGCAAAGTATAGGAAATTTGGGCCTGCACGGTGCTGAGCAGGGGATCATTTGGGTGGGAATAAGCATATCTTTATATAATTTTGGAAGCAAAGTACCACCACAACCAATTGTTTTGTGTGAAAACCTAGCATACCTATTACAAAGAATAGGAGTCTTAACATTCACAACATGAAGCCATGATTTTGCAATTCAATCTTTTCTCCTTCTCCTAAAGAGTTATATACCTCCCTCAATATGTTCAAGCAGGTAACAGAAAAACAAAGGATCAGAGGGGTAAAGAGTGACATTACTTTACTGTTTCCATTCAGCTTTCTCCTTTCAGTGGTTAGGTTTCTGTGACCTTGGAAGCTTTTCTTCTGATGCTTGGGAGGAAAAAAAACAAAACAAGGAAAGCAAAACGGAGAATAATCCAGTTAGGCCTGCAGTTGAATTGCAAGCTCAACTTTATTGAACTTGACTAGATTCATTGAGTTTTGCTCTTTCCTAAGCATATAGAAACTTTCAGGGTCAGACAGAACTCTTATTGTTTGGTCCTAAAGGTTTTTAAAAATGATCATCAAACCCTTTTTAAAAGAAAGACCCAATTATCATACCATGCTCACTGGCATCTCTTTGGAGGAAGCCTCCATCCTGTTTTGAGAAGGATGCCTTTTTGGGTGTATGTTCAAATTTGGAGCCTTTATCTGGAGAAGAACTCTGCAGAAATCTGCAAGCTGCCCTGCGAAAGTTAGCTGTTCTTGGTAAAAATGCCTTATATACTAACTCTGAGTTTCACACTTCCGGCCACCCGGTTTCCCAAGGAGGATTATATAAAATGTATGGATAATTAGTCAAAAGGTGTCATTGTGGGTTATTAATGGCCGAAACAGTGCCCCCATTTATTTTTAATGGATTACGTCGAACAGTTTCTGGAGGCGACAGATCCTTTTTTTCACTTGCTTTCAAAGGTTTCATTTCCAGAGGATCCTACCCCAGAAAGACAATTGCTGGCCAGTAGCAAGGTTACGTAGAATCCCATACTACATGGCCCTGTCTTCCTTACTATTAAATCCTTGCTGAAATATATTGTCAGTGGCTGAGATTAATGTCTCTGTTCCTTCTACTTCTTACTGCGACTGACTCAAGAAGCTGCTGTAGCTCAAACAATTTTGTGAAGAACTTCTTATTTTCAAGGTCAGGTGGTGTCTTCACCTTCTTACAGATTGATGCTTGAATTCTTTGGCTAGTATCTTTCTTGCATTTGTCAGGAGGTCATGGAGCTCAAGCTTAGAAACCATAGATTCTGGTTTATTTGGGTTTTTGTTTTGCTGGATGCACGTGAGGCCACAGAGCAATCTATTTGGTGTTCTCTAGACATGACAAAATCGAGAGAGATTCAACTGCCCCTCCTGCCCAATAAATAATTGAAGGCGGGTGCCTGCTCTTCAGCCAGAGGGTCCTAGGCTGAGTCAAGAGAAAGAGCTTCAGGCCCACAGAAAGGACTGAAAATTTTTCAAGAGGGATAAGATTGTCAATATGTGGGTGGCTGGATGAATGAATAGACGTTCCACGAAGCCACACTTAGGATCCTGTAAGTGTACCTAAATCCATGATTCACATGGCATTTTTTTCCACTCAGTCCTAAATTGGTCTACCTTGACCAAGATTATTGTTAGTGATGATTTTATAGCTTTCAGGATTGTACTTCTTTGCATGACATGGTAGTGTGTGTATAAAGAACTTGCTCCGTGTTGTTGGAGGGCTCAGGGGTAGAACGCTTGCTCTGTGTGAAGAAGGTCCCAAATGGAATTTCAATCAGGAAAAGATTCTTATTAACAATTCTGGGCAAGGTGGACCACATTTCTGACTTGGCATGAGGTTGTTTCTTTCATGGCTGCTGAATAAATGTTGATTAGCAGGAGTAATAAAAGGGGTCTTTCTACATATCAGTCTAAAGAGTGAGGATAATTAATGTACAGGAAGTCTAACCCGTAAGTGTCTTGTCTGATTTAGTATATAACAGCTTCTTATGTTCCTACGGCCATTCCTTCTGCTGAAAATGTAGAGGATTAGTTTCAAAGTCCGTAGGTACAATTTGCACAGTGTCAATTCATGTTCATCTCATGTGATTATCAACATCAAAATGCTCCGAAACTCTGTTCGAAATGGAAGTTAGAGCAGAAAATGCTGGATCCAAAAAGAGACAGCTTATCCAGGCTTCCATCTCTGCCTCATACTCAGGTTCTTGGGTTTAATTTTTATTTAAGCTTTTCTTTGCCTTCTAGGAAATAGCCATTTCGGGGGTGATCTTCCTTACCTTGGCCATCATTTTGTGAAAGTACATTTCAAAACTCAAAATAAGCTGTGATTCATAGACCTGTGCTCTACAATTATGGGAGAGGTTGGCAAATTAACATAATTGAGTTTCTCTACAAAAGGCAGGATATAAATCTAATAAATAAATTGAATGTATTTATTTTGCTTTCACATTGGGTTATTGCTTATTCCTGGCAACCTTCCATTCTGCTTCAAGAAACAGATCGCAGGGATATAGAAAGCTACTAAATCACACCAGGTCAGTAGGTCAGCTCTGTAGCATCGGTTGGCATGCAAAGGAATCCAACTTCAATACCTGCCAGCTCTGTAGGAATCACTGCCAATCACTGGAGACCACACTGAACTGCATAGAATAATGTTCTAATTTGGTACCAAATGTTTCCAACATCTGTTTAACTATTTGACTCCAGCACCTTAACCACTTAGCGGGAGCTCCAGTTCTGTCCTTGTTCCTTGCTTTCCCTTTCGGTGAAACTTGGTTGAAATAATATATTCCTAATGGGAGTTGCTAGAGCTCTCCTGATTCTCTCATTATTTGGGATTAAACTGCCATCTCAAGAAACAGACAGGAGGTTGGTTGGTTGGTTTTTTGCAGTAGGAAGGAAACGACTTGTCCACATACTCTCAGGCACCGTATTTCCAATCTTGCAGTTTTTATGTTCACTCCCCCCCCCCCCGCCCCAAAGGACACACTAAATGAATTGGTGCAGTAGAAAACCTTTAGAGATTCTTTAGAGAGTTTCTGGGGGACTGTACACCACTCCAGGGAACCCATTGTTTGCTTTTGTCTGCTCCAGGGCAATGTATGCAGCTGTAACAAGGTCATTTTGTAAGATCCTGTAATACTGATTCCTGGCTTAGACTTTTCAAAATGGAGCAATTTCCTCTTGCAAATAAGAATGAGCATTGACCAGGAATGCATCTTGAAAAGGTTACCCACTGATAATGGCAAGATTCTAGGGCAGTGACAAGGAAGCATCGTGGTGCTGCATTTCCAGGGCTTGCAAAAGAAATGAAAATGCAGATAGGAGCCAGTCACAGGGTTCCAGGTATGAAAGAGGTTTGCTCTGGGACTTCTCAGATTAATAGGTAGCCTATCAAGCTAATGGGGTGCTTTCATCAAGATGACAGCTACTCAATTGCCCGCTCCCCCCTGGTAATGCAACGATTATTAATTAATCAGTAAGAATCCTGGGAATTTCCACAACTGGTTGCAGTCTAGCATGACCCTGTCCAGGACCTAACCTGCCAGGCAATTTAACTCTCTTCTCCCCTGGCTCAATTGGTTACACATCACAGCTACGTAATGTCTTTTGGGATACTTTCCTCCAGGAGATGGGTTTACTTCCCCCAGTTATATTTTAATATTCCTGCAAACTTTGGCATTCCCCAAGTTTGCCAATGCAGCCCCCTCCCCCCCCCCCCCAAATGCTGGATTTGCATGGTTAAACCACACACTGTATTCTAAGTCAAACTATGGATCATGACCCCCTCATTTGGATGACTCCTTATTTGGAGAGGAGGAGAAGCTTGCTGAACTTGACCCCAGGGAGCCAAGGTCCACAGAAGAATTCACTGACAGCTCTGAAGTGGATGACGACCTAGAAGAAATGAGACCCCTTCCAAGGCCAGGTTAAGAGTCAATGGGCAGAGAAGTGGAGGAATACCAATCTTCAGAGAAAGGTACCATGGGAGTAATGGTCTCCTTGGAAGTCAGGAACTCCTCCTGAGTAGCTATGCATGATTTAGGATAATTAGGGTCAGCTGGACTTAAGTAGAGCCTAAGACGTCTTCTGCTTAAAAGTATCAGCCAACCAGCTGTTAGACAGGACAGTAGCAATGTTGCTTGGTGTTGTTTTAGGTTGTAAATATGAACTCTGACTTCTTCTTCTCAGCAGCTGACTTTTGTTACTGTTTAGACTAGTGTCTCCCAACCAGGGCGACTTGCTGACCCAGAAATCCCCAGCCAAAATGGCCATTGCAGAGAATTCTTGAAGTCCATACATTTGGAAGTTGCCAAGGTTGGGAAATACTGGTCTGGACTATGCCTTTCTATCCAGTTCTTGGAGCTTGCTGTTGCCAGTATCTCTAGAACTCTGTACTCTTGTTTGACTATGTTTTTTTTGCTGGTTGGGTTCACATGTCCCATTTAGACACAAACAAGGAGAATGCATTAGGGCATCAAAACAGATATGCTAAAAGATTCTACCTGCTTCAAAGGATGCTCTTAGGGATCTTTGAAGGATTGCATTAGTATTCTGTTTTGGTAGCTGAGGGTGATGAAAGCAGAAACATACAAGGTTGGCTTAAGACAACCTCACACATTCATGATTTAAGAGAAATGTTTCCTGTCCTATAGCTATTGCTCCCCTTTACTCTGTTTGACAAAAGCTGGTCTTAGCGGAGAAAACTATTTTTTTATGTTAGCCATTTATAGGAACCCACGGTCCTGCTTTCAAAACTCTGTTAGGTTTTTCCATTTGGAGATGTCAGGTGAACAATTGAGGAAATGTCAATTGCTCAGATTTTGTCACATTTTGAGTTCCTTCCCTCTCCCAGGAATCTTTAGGAGCAATGTAGCAGTGTGTGTGGGAAGAAAGTGTCGCATATCAGCTCCTAGTGCACTTAGACACTTATATGCAACCTGTTATTTCTCATGCTGTGCATTTGATGGGTCTGATTTGATCCACAAATGTACATTGTCAGACAGTTCCCTTCTCTCTTATCCAATGCAACTTTAACCCAAAGTCCAAATAAATGTTTGGTTTTCAAATCAACAGAGAACTAGCAGAACTTTCAGGAACACATAATGGACATCAAGTTCCCATGTGAACTTTGGCAAAGCAATAGGGGTGTCACAAACCACTTGCTCTCCTCATCTGGGCAAAGGGACATGATCCATTAGAAGAAGATTCTCCTTTTCTATGAAGTATTTTGGGCTATGGCTGTTAGAGGAAACCTCGGTGCACTTCCCTGTCCAAGATAAATTGTTTCAGGGACTATTGCTACAGAATCACCAACCAAATGCTTTCATTACATTTGGTAATGGCCAGAACAGGTACAAAGCTTTTCCCCCCCCAGACAGAAAGCTGCGTTTTGGTGAGTTACTAACATTTGCACTCAGAAAGTAGGTGGGGCAAAAGTTTAACTGGATTCCCTTGGATTGTGCATGTTGGAAACAGACAAGCCCAGAGCAGTGGTAACTATGTTGCCAGAGAGAGAAAGAGCACATACAGTGATGCGATGAGAGCATTGCATTCTTTGAGGGCCTTCTGAGATAGCTGAACTATAACTGCCTGAGTTGCCCCTTAATGACCCTGCTGACCAGGGATGATAGGAGTTGTAGTTGAGCAACATTCCTAGCAGTGTCATCTTGGGAGTTTTAAGGGCTACAGTTGCCCCATTGTATTCTCTGTGTGAGAAATTCTGCATTAGCTCCATTCATTATGTCTCCTTCTTCTCCTTCTTCTTGTTATTCTTCCTGTTCTCCTCCTCCTCCTCCTCCTCCTCCTCCTCCTTCTCCATGAAATACAGATCCTGGGGAGAAATTTGCTTTTTCGTTTGCTTGTCTGAAAGAAGATGTAGGACAGAGGGACAGAGGGTTGCTTTATCCTCTCTTTATGTCAAAAAGAAGGAACAAACTAAACATTTTCGTAGACTGGACGGCTTCTTTGTATGGAATTTTCTTTTCAAAGGCATTTTATGCACACTTTCCTCAAATATGCGTGGCATTTCAATTGATCTCCCAGCTAAATGCTGTGCAGTTTACAATATAAGAATTAACAGAGAAACAGTTGGTGAAACAAAAAGGAAAAGAAGAAGACTGAATCAACCACACATTTTGTACTTAATGTTATAGAATTGCTTTGCAGAGAGAATACTACTGCAAAATGGGGGGACATGTGGGGCTTGAAGGACAATCATCTTTGGAGCTTTATACTTGTTCAAGAGTGCCAAGTTAAGCATGCTTTGGGAACTGATATCTCTGGGAAAGGAAAGCTGGAGATTTTAAAGAAAGAAGCAGCCACAAGGGGGTACTAATGCTATTTGCTTGCTGGTTTACCCATGGCTTAATCTCTGACATTGTTCCTTAGGAATTGGATTGGAAGTCAAGATGTTTAATGATAAATGGTTCTTTCATCTTGGTAGAAATTTGCTTCAATCTTCCATCGGTGGAAGGAGGGACTAAGCTTCAGAGATGTTACCTACACTTCTACTTCTCTGTTCTGGCTTTATATGACTAGGGTCCAGGCAGATCAAGCCCCAAGATGTGTGTGTGGAAACAATCTCATCCTCCCTGCACAGCCCTTTCTGTACTGAATCCCTCTCACAAGCATTCTCAGTTGGATCTAATAAAAGATCTTCCAGCTTTCTTCTGCACCAAATGATTAATCCTGGTCCAAAATATTGGGGTGTCTAGAATCCACATGATGCTCCTCTTCATGGGCATCACCCTTTTGCAAGTCAGGAGTGGCCTTGGAAAGCTCAGCAGTAGAAAGTGATGGCTTTTGATCAAGAAAAGACCTACATCTTTATAGGGCAGAAGGTGATGCTTTGGCTGAGGCCCCCTGGACTGGATAGAGGAGACATAAAAGCCGGAGGACCTCAGTCTGTACCTATATAATCAGACAGCTCCTGAAGCCCATGTGATGTCAGGGGCAATACTTCAAATTGCATCCATAAACAGATTCACACCAAGCACACTTCAATCGCTGGTGATTTTGATTGATTATGTGTCATTAAGTTGGTGTCAATTCTTAGTGATCACACAAGTAGATTTTCTTCATGATGATCTGCCCCTAATCTGGTCTTTCAGGTGTTCCTATGGTGCACCCATCACCACTGTAACTAAGTCTCTCCCTCCTTGCTGCTGGTCATCCCCTTCTTCTCTTCCTTCCACCTTTCCCAGCATAAGGGTCTTCTCTAGAGAGTTACACCTTTGTATAATGTGTTCAAAGTAGGATCATTTGAGCCTGGCCATTTGTGCCTCTAGTGAGAATTCTGGGTTCGTTTTTTCAACAATCCATTTGTGTGTTTTCTTGGTATTCTCAGGAGTCTTCTCCAACACCAAAGTTCAAAAGCATAAATACTCTTCTTATCCTGCTTCTTCAAAGTCCAAATCACTGGTGGTATTTATTCCCTATTCCAAATACAATAATGGTCCAACAGATGAACCACATATGTATTATTCAAGGAGAGGAAATAGAGCACCAGAACAGAAGTCAAAAGAAAAACCAGGTCTGCAGATAATGTGCACATATCTCATTGTCCATACAGATCCAGAATTAGAGATTTAGAGGAGAAGACTGTGAATAGGAAACATGAATATGTGCTTGCTCAGTTTGCTACCCAGATGTTAATTGTCAACAGATGTCTTTAAGGTCTTCTGCTGTTCTAGAAGTTCTTAATCTTTAAATCCTTTGAGAAAGAAAGGGTTCATTCAGCCTTCAAATATCTGAAGAGCTGTTGCACAGAAGAAGCCCAAACATGTTTGCTATTATCCCAGGATGCAGGACACTGGATAATAAGCTTATAGCATAGAAAGATTCTCAGAAAGATTCTCATAAGAAGACTTCCTAATGGTAAAAGTGGTTTCATGGGGGAAGCAATTTCTCAGGAAAGTTAGATGGGTCTAAGGAGAGGTGAGGAAGTCCCTGTCAGATGCTTTAAACTGTATCGCAGCATTAAAAAGGACTGGGCAGCTCTTCAAACAATGGACATCTTGAAATGGAAAACTGCTGTAAAAAAAAAAAAAAGGACAAACACTCACCTAAACGGATGTGACATTGTATTCTCTGTGGTTTGTGAGATTTAGCACCACAAATCAGGGGAAAACTGGAAGCTAGATATTGCTGAGTTGCACCTTTTAGTTGCTCCAGTTGGCTTTGCTAATGGTGAAGGATGCTGACTTCGTACCTGTTGACATCTGGGGATGTCAGTTCCTCTTTGTAGCCATAATTCTTCTGGTTGTTCCCGCTACATTTTCCTTCTTTCCTTCCTTCCTTCCTTCCTTCCTTCCTTCCTTCCTTCCTTCCTTCCTTCCTTCCTTCCTTCCTTCCTTCCTTCCTTCCTTCCTTCCTCCCTCCCTCCCTCCCTCCCTCCCTCCCTCCCTCCCTCCCTTCCTTCCTCAGAAAGGATGTAACTTTTCCATCATTTCTAGATAACAGGATAAGCACTTGCATTTAAAATATTGAAATTGGCTTTCTACACGGCATCCATTAGGAATTTTAAAAATGTACACTTTACTAATGCAGTTCAGCTTAAAGTGCTTCTCCCAGTTGTGGTGGAGAAAGTTAATGCTGAGGAGGTTTTGGAGAGCCAGATGTTCCACTGAAGTCACAAAGCCACTGAATCAGGGGAACAAAAGCGAGTCCAGATTTTGCAAAGAAAACTTTAAGTGCATTATCTTTATTTATTTATTTGCATTCATTTAAAGCATTTATCTAACTGAAAACCATCCATTGAAACAAAAACGAAACAGCAATCCAAACCACAATTATAGTTAAAAGCAATATCTGAGAACCGTTTTGGGCAGATGTTACAATCCATAGGGTTGAGATGAGAAAGATTGTTGTTGTTTTCAATGTAAAGCTCTGGGGAATATATATATATATCTAAAAAAAAAATTCCCTCTCACCCCTATGGGTGGTCTGTGTCTTCCTCAATCTCGGGTCCTCTACCAGAGGCCTGGGAGTTGGAGGGTTCTGCGCAGGATCTGAGCTGTTCCTAGCCCTGCACTCTTCTGCACAGAGAGCTCGGATGTTCTTCCTGGGATCTGTTGGAGCCCCTCTCCCAGCTTAGGAGTCACGGCCCCAAGTGCTCCTGCCACCACTGGGACCACTTTGGCCTTGACTTTCCACATCCTCTCGATTTCCTCCTTCAGGCCCTGGTACTCCTCCAGCTTCTCATGCTCCTTCTTCCTGATGTTGCTGTCACTTGGCACTGCTACATCTATCACTACCGCTGTCTTCTGGTCTTTGTCTACTACCACGATGTCTGGTTGATTAGCCGGTACCTGCCTGTCCGTCTGGATCTGGAAGTCCCACAGGATCTTAGCCCTGTTGTTCTCCACGACCTTCTGTGGAATCTCCCATCTGGACTTGGGGGGGTCTAGCCCATACGCTGTGCAGATGTTCCTGTACACAATGCCAGCTACTTGGTTGTGCCGTTCAGTGTATGCTGTTCCTGCCTGCATCTTACACCCTGCCACTATGTGTTGGACTGTCTCTGAGGCCTCTTTGCACAATCTGCACCTTGGTCCTGTCTAGTGTGGTAGACCCCTGCTTCTATGGATCTGGTGCTTAGTGCCTGTTCTTGTGCTGCTATGATCAGTGCCTCAGTGCTGTCTTTTAGTCCGGCCCTTTCCAGCCACTGATAGGATTTCCCAATGTCAGCCACCTCAGCTATCTGTCGATGGTACATCCCGTGCAGGGGCTTGTCTTGCCATGGCACTTCCTCTGCTTGAACCTCCTGCCTTGTCTGCTGCTGCCTGAGGCATTCTCTCAGCAGCTCATCTTTGGGTGCCATCTTACTGATGTACTCCTGGATACTCCAGGTTTCGTCCAGGACAGTGGCTTTGACACTCATCAGACCCTGCCCGCCCTCTTTGCGGCTGGTGTACAGTCTCCGGGTGTTGGACTTGGGGTGGAAACCTCCGTACATTGTGAGGAGCTTCTGGGTCTTCACATCGGCAGCCTCCATGTCTTCCTTTGGCCAGCTCACTATACCGGCAGGGTATCTGATGACTGGTAGGGCATACATGTTGATGGCATGGATCTTGTTCTTCCCATTGAGCTGGCTCTTCAGGACCTGTCTTATCCTTTGGTGGTACTTGGATGTTGCTGTCTTCCTTGCCTCCTCCTCATGGTTCCCGTGTGACTGTGGGACACCAAGGTATTTATAGCTGGTCTCTATGTCTGCTATGTGGCCCACTGGTAATTCCACTCCATCGGTCTTAACTACCTTCCCTCTCTTTACTATCATCCTGCCACACTTCTCCAGTCCGAATGACATCCCAATGTCCTCGCTGTAGATCCGTGTCAGGTGGATCAGTGAGTCGATGTCTCGTTCACTCTTAGCATACAGCTTGATGTCATCCATGTAGAGGAGGTGGCTGATGATGATTCCACTCTTGAACTTGTACCCATATCCAGACCTTGTGATTATCTGGCTGAGGGGGTTTAAGCCTATGCAGAACAGCAGTGGGGACAGTGCATCACCTTGGTATATGCCGCACTTGATGGCCACTTGTGCGAGCTGTCTTGAGTTCACTTCCAGTGTTGTCTTCCACAGTCCCATTGAGTTCTTGAGGAAGGTCCTTAGTGTCCTGTTGACTTTGTATAGTGCCAGGCATTCACAGATCCATGTGTGCAGCATTGAATCATAGGCTTTCCTGTAGTCAATCCAGGCTGTGCTCAGATTGGTCTGCCTAGACCTTGAATCTCGGGTGACTGCTCTATCTATGAGTAACTGGTGTTTTGAGCCTCTGGTGTTGTTCCCAATGCCCTTCTGAGCTGTGCTCATGTACTGGCCCATATGGTCTTTATTTTATATATATATAAAATAAAAGTCTTCTTGAAGAGAGGAAGAGAGTTCCATAATTGAGACATCACATTCAGAAAGCGTTTTTCACTCATTGCTACCTTCTTATATGTTTATTTATTTATTTGGACTTTTATGGCAGTTCAATCTGAGTGGCTTACATTCCCCTCTATAGCAAGAAGGTTTAAAAACAAACAATAATCCACAGAACAGCAGAACAATTACCAGCTCCTGCATCTGAGAAATGATCAGACATCACACAAAAGAAAAGAAATAACGGGAAGAATCACCATTCATAACACTTGGGTTCTCCAAGGCTCTCTGGATTCATCACATTTTGATGGTTTTCCAGAAAACCAACAGGATGGGTGGCCAATCTAATATCGTGGGGAATACAGTTTCAAAAAAGAGGGGCTACATATTAAATAGAATGTGAAGGGGGTGAACTGAAGAAAGTCAGAATATGGGCAGAGGGATGGAAGAGAAGGCTTTTTTTAAAGGTTTTTTTTTTTTATCCTGCCTTTATTATTTTTATAAATAACTCAAGGCAGCGAATGTACCAAATACTCCTTCCTCCTCCTATTTTCCCTGCAACAACAACCCTGTGAGGTGAGGTGGGCTGAGAGAGAGGGACTGGCCCAAAGCCACCAGCCGGCTTTTGTGCCTAAGGTGGGGCTAGAACTCAATCTCTCCTAGTTTCTAGCCTGGGGCCTTCACCACCAGGCCAAACTCGCTCTCTATTCAAATATCATAGGACCTAAAGCATTCATTAATTTTGTCAGATTCAACATCTGCTCATTACTCTTTCTGAAATACCTGAAATCTGAGAACTGGCACCAGATTTCCTTCCTTGCCTCATTCCTTCCAATATTAAGCCTTTCCCCACTTCACCCAACCCCAGCAGAAACAAGCCTAGCCACCTCTTTTTTCTCCTCTAAGGATAACATCCTAACTCCACCACAAGCAGAGTATTTTTCAGGCCACAAATTAACTGATCATGTGTATCTTATCTGCAACATACAATCATACCACCAAGAAATAATTAAAGGGAGGCTGGACTAATTCAAGTGTAAAGCTATAAATGGTTATTAATGACAATGGCTGTGTGTCTCAGGGGCATGGATCTTTTTAGGACCAGCTGCTGACTTGCACGGATGAGGAGGTGCTATTACATTCAAGGAATAGCTCTATCCATAACCTGTTTACATTCCTCTACTAAAGTGAAGAACTAGAATCTGGGAGTCCTCCTTGATCTTCGGTCATTACTGGATGAAAAGGAGGTGGTTGTGGTGAGGAATATATTTGCACATTTAAGGAGAGTGCATCAGATGCAATGCTCTTAAGTTGGTTGAATCTGACAACCTCTATCTGGCTACATCTCATCTTGATTCCTGCAAAGACCATCTTGGGAGAGAGAAAGTTGGATTTGATAGCCTCACAATGGGAAACTTGTGTGTCTCCAGATGTTATGAACTATTGGTAACCCAGATCATTGGTCAGGGTGGCTGGGACTGCTGAAAATGGCAGTTCCTCACCCTGAGATAGACTTCTGGTCATATCCAGTGAGGTTCTCCTTATATTGTTACTAAGGCCCATGAGGTTCTTATGTTTAGCCATTCAGTGCTACAAGGATACAGCAATGTGCAGAACAAAATAGTTTCTAAAGCCCGTTTGCTTTTGAAATCTGATTTTGCTTTATGCCCTTTCTCTCTGAAGCTGCATCTCTGAGATGGAAAATAAAAGGGCTGAAATGATAGCGTTTATTCTGAAAATGCCTACTGATGAAGCTAACCCCAAATCCTAGACAAGATTCTTACAAAATGCCCCTTTGCTAATATACAGGAAAAGTAAGCTTGTGGGAAGATCTTTAGGCAATGTTCTCTAAACTCAGAAAGTTGTCCTCTCTTCTTTTAAAGAAGTGCCTTCAGAGGAGAAAAAACTAGCACAGTTGCACATTTCAGGCTGTAATAACAGAGCAAAATTGCTTTGTTTTACTCTTCTTTTCAGGACTCGAGTGAACTGCAAACAGGAGCAGACATCACACTGAGCATCTGGAAGCCTTTGCAGGGAAAAAAAAAATCCCATAGATAACTTAGCTCTTTTTTTTAAGGAGAAAAACCCCCTACTCCTGCCTTCCACTTACAAATGTTCTCTAATTTCTGCTGAATTAATGCCATTATTTAGGCTTATATTTGCATTTTTATTTGAGTGCTCAGAATACATAAAAGAGAATACGGATCTTCAAGTTACAAAACAAGCAACTCATCATTTTGAAAATTCTTTTCAGTAGGAAATAGTTTCATTAAAAAAAAATCAAGCCATCTTATCATCATGAATTCTTAAAAAAAAAAAAAGAAAAAAACCCCAAAGAAATAGAGCCCCTAAAAGAGGGAAGGATATTTATTTATTTTGTGGTCAATTAAAAATGCTGTTAAACCATTATTTGCGACTCCCTAAACTCCTCTATGCTGGCTATAATAATTTACGTTATTACTCCTTTCAGGAGAATAATCCACCTCACAAAACTTATTTTGCTGGAAATAAATTCATTTGAAACTCTGTTAAGCATCTCCTAAATTTCTCAAGCCAGAAGCCACATATTAATTAAAGACTGCTTTTGCTGGGGCTAATTCCCTGATGTTATAAACCTAGCTTTTGATAAAAAGGTAAATGAAGCTTTCTTAGAAACCTGAGCATGATTGCTCTTAGTGACAGGAAACTCTCCAACATACTTGCAATGTACCCTGTTTAGACACCAAGTTGGCCTCCCATTGAGGTACAAAGCAGAGAATGGTATCTTGGACGTTGTGAAAACATAGGAGGATATGAGAGGTACCAGCTCTGTGACATCCTTCAGCCTATTTCTCATTGTAGACTTTGTAGGAGGAGAGCCATGTTTGACTATAACTAACAGCTCCCCAAAATGTATGGCTTTTAATAAAATGTGTTGGTCAGAAAAGGTGTTACCACACTCTTTCTGCCCTTCAGCCTGCATGAATGAGAATAAAAGAAGATGAGAAAAATATTACAAGCGCCCCATTTTCCCCTCCTTGCACCTTTACACATTAAACACCAAGATCTGGAAGCAATGTCCATCCATATTCACTTTAGCATGAATAGAACTGACTGGGGAATTTGTAACTCACTTTATTTCATCCATCCATCCATTCCAGAAACTGACCAGCACAAAGTAACATTAACAGCTACAAAATTTTACAAGCCTCCCCTATAAAAGAAATGATTCCTACAGACTATAAAAAAGGAATATTGTTGTAAGACTAAGCTCTACAAAGAGTTACAAGTTGAATCATAATTAATATTAAAGCTGAATCTATATAATGTTAACACTGAGATATGAAACAGTAACTATTTATTATAGTAAAGGGAATAAAATTATTGAAGTATTACCCTATTTGGTCTAAAACAGAAATGAAAATGAAATAAAAAGACCTTTGAACCAACTGGTTCTTTTGTTTCAAAATGGCTTCCCCTAAAGATTATTTTGATATCTCTCCAGTTTAGTAAGTTGTTCATATAGTATTTTTTAGATACAATATTAACTGTGACAGGGCCAAAGAAACAGGAAATTAGAAATCCTTAAATATGGGGAAAAGCTTGTTTTATACCTGGCAGGGCTGAGTGAAAATGTTGTGCTTGGGGCCCTGTATTTAAGCCATTCCTGCCTGCATCACTGATGCCTGTCCCACCTGTAGGGCCTCTGCTCCCATCACTGACGATTTCTTGACTTCTTTTGGAAGCAACCAGTGATGAAGTTTAGTAGGTTCTGCACACCTTGAGTCTATCCCTGGATGGTGTTGAAAAAAGAGAGAAAATGCAACTTTGCTGGTTTGACCAGGAAGGATGTCAACCTGTTCCCAGCTTGGCAAAGTCAACATTATGAGGCTCTAGCAGAAAACAGATGTTACCATGGCATGTTTGCACCATGATTAAGTGCAAGTGGGCCTTAGACTATTCTCTAAAGGAATTCAGTGGTTCTGGATTAATAGCAAGAGTACTGCCACTGGGGGGACTTGTAATGAAATGTTGCTGTGCAGAATGTTGTTTTCTAACCATTCCACCTCCAATTCTTTCCATAAAACCACCGAGTCCCTTTTAAATTAAATTGCAAAACAAAAACAGAAGGAAACCACTACAGAAGCAATTTGTTCATGCATCTCTTCTCTTGGGAGAAAAAATGGAGTGGTTTGATCCTTAGCATGCACGTGCTAAGGCACATGTATGCTTGAGACAAAATGTTTCCATTCCCCAGTGACAGACTGAACGCTAAAGACCTTGAGGAGGAGTTAAACTAGAAAGCAGGGCAACAGTACACATCTTTGAATAAGGATTTTTCCAAGAGCAAAAGGAAAGAGACTGAGGACATGTGACCAATTCCTTGGACAACAGGAACAGTTGGAGCACTGGGGCTTACGAGCATTAAATTATTTTTTATTTTATTTCATTAACCACATTTATACGCCACCCATCTCACTGTATAAGTGACTCAAGGCAGCTTTCAAGTAAAAAATGTTAAAAAAACGACAAAAATCTTTCCAAAATTATGCCTGATTCCCATTTCAGTTCCAGCATCTTGGAAAGAAAATAGAAATAATTCAGTTCCCACTAAAGCTAAGAGGAATTTGGGCACAGCCAGCAAGGAGGGGGAAAAAGGACTGATGTGATTCAGCGGCAAATAATGCTGACATTTGTGAAGTGCAAAATCCTGTCAAATTTGCAAGGCACTCAATTTATGGCCCTGCCTTAAAGGGGGTATTACTTAGGCTTTATTGTGTTTTAAGGTACTTGATATAATTCAAGGGAAGGAAGGCTTAATATAGTCATGATTTTATATCAGCCTGTATCTATATTAGTTAGCGGAACTGCAAATCCACTTTAAGTCCCCAATAAATATGCCAAGATATTTGAACAACCTGCTGCTTTCAGCCCCCACCTCCCACCCCCAGGTTAAACTTGATAAGTAAGAACAAAATCTTCACTATTATGTATCATATGCACCTTTTCCAGCACAAGACAAACATCCCTTTGACTTTGTTAATGGGTTTGGGCCTTACATTGTGTTAAATACATACCACCAGGATGTCTACAAAGCTGTATTTATGAAAAATCATGTTCAACTCTTCTCCCAGATGGTACCTTTGAGATGTATTAGAACTACAACTCCCAGAATTCTTAGCCAGGTTTTTGTTCAGATGCTCAGCTGCTTTGGATTCTTCATGACTTGATGGACAGGATTGGTCTCAGTAACTGCCTTGTGGAATTCTGGTAAGCTTCTGCTTTGGTGATCAATGGTGGTATCAAGTTACCAGGTACCTCTTTTCTCCTTGCCTTCCATTTTTCTAAGCATCAGGGTTATCTCCAATGACTCTTGCTTTTGGTTTAGGTCTCCAAAATATCTCAACCTTAGCTTCATGATTATTGCTTCCCACAGTCTGGTTTTACTTCATCCAGTACTAAGGGATTTGTTCTTCTTGTGATCCAAGGTATTCTCAACAATTTTCTCCACCACCACAGTTCACTGAAACTATACCAGCAACTATACCATTTGACTAAATCAATGCAGCTGGTAAATAAGTCCACCAAAAGTATGAGCCGGTAGTGCAAATGGTAGAGAAGGCATGGACCAACTCCCTGCATTTTCTGGATGTCATGGAGGAAGGGGAAACTCTCTGTAGAGAGCATGGAGTCAAATAGGCTGGCAAGGGTACCATTCATTTCTGCCCACCTAAATGCTGATTTGCATGGATTTCAGTGTACTCAGCTTCACTGAATTGCTTGGTTGCTGGACAGGTAGTTAAAGATGAGGTTTTTCTGAAAAGTTTCCTATGAAACAAAGCTGCTCAGTCTCTCCTGGGTCCTACCCTCCATCTGTGGTCAGCTAATGTTGAAGTCTTTCTTCGGGCTTCCTTTTTTCACCAGTCCACTTTTAACAGAGATAAATCTGGCTTCCAACCTGGCAGGTAATTGCTGAATTTTCTATATTCTGCTCTCCAAAAAATGCAAGTAATCCATTTTCTGGACATCTGTGCTATCTTGTGCACAATCTGCTTTTCCAGAGCACTTTGTTACTCCAAATTTCATATAATTCACTAATTCTGCCTCTCCTTCAATGAGTTCCACATTTTATCTTTTTTGCTTTCCTCCACTGGGCACAAAGGCACATTTATATATTCTCTTTTTTAAAGGAGAACCAGAACTTTTCCTTCCAGTGTTACCTCCAGTTAAACTATTCTATGACTCACCACAGCTGTCTCTGTTTAGTGTAACCCTGCCCAAGATCTGTATATCTTGCTCCCCTTCCAACTTTTTTCCCAAGTGTTGCAGCTTATCATAGAGCATAGATTTTGTTTGAAAGGTTTTGTATGAGTTGGCCTTAAACATTTCGACTGATGGTTAAGAAAATTTTTCTAGCAGTATGACCATATTGTGCTTTTATCATTCTGTGACATGTGAAAGAGTACGCATCTGACATTTTTGTATTATGACCTTCCCTTCCCTTCCCTTCCCTTCCCTTCCCTTCCCTTCCCTTCCCTTCCCTTCCCTTCCCTTCCCTTCCCTTCCCGAATGGGTAATAGTAGCCCTCTGGTTGCTCTGAACTCCCAATCTCATAAAAGCTAGCCGTCATGACCAACAGTGAGAGATGCCTCCTAACAGCAGCTGGAGAACTGCTTCTTGATGTAGCTGTTGTATGGTCCCATAGCTACCTTCTGCAGAAGGTAATTGCAGAGGTCGATACCCTATCTTGGCATATGGGGTGGTAGATGGGAGCTCACAAAACATCTTACAGCCAGACCCCCAAGCTTTGAACCTCAGAGCTGAAAGCCTCCTGCATCCAAAGCCATGTCTTCTATAGACATCTCTTCTCTATCTTCTGTATGGGTCTTTAGAATGTACCTGCAGGCAGTCACTGGAAAGTGCAGTGGTAGAACAATGAAAGGCTGATCCTTCTCCCAAGCAACCTAAATGAGTGTAGGAAAGTGAGAAAAATAAACAAAAGGGACAGGGAGGAGAAGGAGGAGGTTAGGGTTTTTCTAGCAGTATGAACAGTTCAAGCTCTTATTTAGAAAGGCAGTGGGTTCCTTTACAGGGATGAGTTGAAGCAGAAGCTGCTTAACCAATTGTCAGAGATGTTTGTACAGTGGTACCTCGGTTCACGAACGCTTCTGTTCATGAACAATTCGGTTCACGAACAGCTCCGGTCCCAAATTTTGCCTCCGTTCGCGAACTCCGCATCGGGTTACGAACAGGATCCGCGGCCATTTTCCCTCCCATGACACGTGGTCGCAGCTTCCTGTAGGGAGGGGGACTCTCCCTCCAAGCAGTAACCGCCTCCCCACCCGCCTTCCTGTCCTCCACTCCAGAAGTCGCGTCGAGCAAGGTTAGCTTTCTCTCTCTTCGTACTGTACTTTGTGTCATATTTTTGTGGTTTAAAAAAAAACAAACATATGGTTCAGAACGGATTAACCATAATTACATTGAACCTTATAGGGAAATTTGATTCGGGACGCAATCAAAAATCGGTTGGCGACCAAATTCGTAGGGGTCAGAACGGATTAACCGTATTTACATTGAACCTTATGGGAAAATTTGATTCGGTTCACGACCAATTCGGTTCGTGACCAGAATCATGGAACGAATTAAGTTCGTGAACCGAGGTACCACTGTATATGTATTCTAACTTGCATAGCACTCAAAAGTGAACCAACAATGGGCTCTGTGAATATTTGAGTTAATACAGCAGAGCAGTATAAAATTAGAAGCCAGTTTTTATCCAGATTGAAATATGGAGGCAAGAATGAAGCTTTGTCTAATGAAAGGTGGTTGTGAGAAAAATCTTGTTCATTCCTACACATCTGTCTGCTCAAGTTGTGATAAATACTGTTGAAATTCTACTTATTAGGAAGGTGAAGATGCAGCTCCTCTTCTGTCCATCGGTGAGTTCTAGGTTGGTTTATAGATCTCTTTGGGGAAGGTGGAATGCTGATTACATTGGGAGGGCACCCAGTTGGAGAAAACGTGTTGACATCAGAGGAAGACTAAGGAGCCCTGGCGCTAGCCAGAACTGTCAATCTGGAGGGCCAACTTGTAAAAAATCCAGAGTCAGAGCAACTCCAGCCTTTGTTGTAAATGTTCAGTCCCTTAAACCTTATCTTCTAGTCTAACTTAATCTCACCATCTTGTACAGTAATTGCAATGTGCTCTGTTTTCCATTCATTATGCCAGGAATTTGGATTGCAAAATAAAACCTCCATGTCCCAGAGCACTAGAGTGCTGGGAAATGTCACATCAATTCATTACTGTTGAGTCCTTGGTGTTGTCTTGGTTGTTCGCTTGCAGATGTTTCATTACCCAGCTAGGTGGCAATTTCATTTCTTTGACTCAGACCTTCTCTCTCTCTCTCCATGTACGTACGTACAGGTGAAACTCGAAAAATTAGAATATCGTGCAAATGTTCATTTATGTCAGTATGGCAACTCAAAAGGTGAACCAATATATGAGATAGACGCATTACATGCAAAGCGAGATATGTCAAGCCTTACTTTGGTATAATTGTGATGATTATGGCGTACAGCTTATGAAAACCCCAAATTCACAATCTCAGAAAATTAGAATATTACATGACATCAATAACACAAGGATTGGAAATAGAACAATATCGGACCTCTGCATAGTATAAGCATGCATATGTACTCAGTACTTGGTTTGGGCCCCTTTTGCAGCAATGACTGCCGCAATGCGGCGTGGCATGGATGCTATCAGCCTGTGGCACTGCTGAGGTGTTATGGAAGACCGGGATGCTTCAATAGCGGCCTTCAGCTCCGCTGCATTGTTCGGTCTCATGTCCCTCATCTTCCTCTTGGCAATGCCCCATAGATTCTCTATGGGGTTCAGGTCAGGCGAGTTTGCTGGCCAATCAAGCACAGTAATCCCATGGTCATTGAACCAGGTTTTGGTACTTTTGGCAGTGTGGGCAGGTGCCAAGTCCTGCTGGAAAATGAAGTCAGCATCCCCATAAAGCTCATCTGCGGAAGCACTTTGAAGTGCTCCAAAATCTCCTGGTAGATGGCTGCATTGACCCTGGACTTAATGAAGCACAGTGGACCAACCCCAGCAGATGACATGGCTCCCCAAATCAACACAGACTGTGGAAACTTCACACTGGACTTCAAGCATCGTGCATTGTGTGCCTCTCCATTCTTCCTCCAGACTCTGGGTCCTTGGTTCCCAAATGAGATGCAAAAGTTGCTCTCATCAGAAAAGAGGATTTTGGACCACTGGGCAACAGACCAGTTCTTTTTTTCTGTAGCCCAGGTAAGACGCTTCTGACCTTGTTTGTTGTTCAGGAGCGGCTTGACAAGAGGAATACAACATTTGAAGCCCATGTCCAGGATCCGTCTGTGTGTGGTGGCTCTTGATGCACTAACTCTCCTCTCCAGGCTGCGGTCATCCCTGCTGCTTGTGCACCTTTTTCTACCACACTTTTCCCTTGCACATAACCTTCTATTGATGTGCTTTGATACAGCACTTTGGGAACATCCAACTTCTTTTGCAATTACCTTTTGGGGCTTTCCCTCCTTATGGAGGGTGTCAGTGATGGTTTTCTGCACAACTGTCAGGTCAGCAGTCTTTCCCATGCTTGTGATTCCTACTGAACCAGCCTGAGAGACCATTGAAAGGCTCAGGAACCCTTTGCAGGTGTTATGGATTCATTAGCTGATTAGAGTGGGACACTTTGAGCCTAGAATATTGAACCTTTTCACACTATTCTAATTTTCTGAGATTGTGAATTTGGGGTTTTCATAAGCTGTACGCCATAATCATCACAATTATACCAAAGTAAGGCTTGACATATCTCGCTTTGCATGTAATGCGTCTATCTCATATATTGGTTTCACCTTTTGAGTTGCCATACTGACATAAATGGACATTTGCACGATATTCTAATTTTTCGAGTTTCACCTGTGTGTGTGTGCAAGTTTTTGTGTGAATTAATTATTACAATCTCCAAAAGTGAATGGAGAGAATCTCATTAGAAACTCAACTGGCTGTGCCAGAAACAGAGTGAGAAATGGGGAGCTCTAAACATTTCTTTCAAAACCAAGGGGGACAAGGCCTCTCAGCAAATGTTGCATCTGGGTGACTCAAAGGCAGTTAGGCAAACAGATCAAAGTTGATGATGCTGAGTCTGGAGAAAGAACGTTCTTACCGATGCAACAATTTTTGGATGAACCCAAAATTCATCTTTGCGTACAGACAGGAAAAGCAACATCCAGAAGAATTGGCAGTTAAGTTACATCCATAGTTCAAAGACAGGTGTTTTATATTCAGGTCTGTTTTTTCTGAAACACCAGATAATTGAGAGATATGCAGGAAGTCACCATTTTCACTGCTATTCTTGAAAGGGGCCCATATTTAAATGAACATGGAAGCTATGCATAAAGGCTCCCAATTTAGTCACTGTACAGAAAGAAAAATGAACTGACCTATTTTGATTCTTTGAGGAAAAGAGAGGAAAAACGCTCAAGATAATTGTTTCACCCATGGCGGAGCTGATATGTAAAATTATTTGGATTAAATGCAATCATTACAAAGTCTACTATGAATGCAGGGGAAAAAAATCAAGCAAGTAATGGAATGGAAAAAAAATAAAAAAAGCTCAGAAAGTTTTTGTTAGCAGCTAGGAGCACATCTTGGAATCAAAGGAGCCCCAGAATTGCAAAAATCTGGACAATTGAATACTATGTTTGTAAAGCCTGCAGGAAATATATAGGATTGGAGATAATCCTACTGGGTGGTTGTATTCTGATGGCTCTGATATTTTCATTTTCCTGCAATTCTTTATATGTGTAATTCTCCTGGTCTCCTGAAAGCCATGAAGATTCAAATATATGTAAGAAGAATTAAGTCTGAATATTCAGAATATTCAGATGTGAGATGTCTGTTGTTTTTCTACATCATATTTTCGAACTCCACATCTGTTTTCTTCAATTTGGCTCTTGTGTGATTTGAAGCAACCTGCCTTTTTTCAGTTTACTGATCAAGTAAATCTCTATTTGGAAATTTCTCCAAGTGTCCTTTAGGGTTGTTGTCAATGGCATTTTGCCCCAAATGTGTGTCTGCCTCACAATAGGACCACCAAATTTAGCATGATTTTGGCAGAGCCCATTGTGTGTTGTTAGCAACTGTGGTTTCTAAGCTGTGCCTTATATGATGTGTACATATTAGAAGAATGGATCTTTATACAAAAGATATGAATGCCACCATTGTGGTTAAAACAATACAGGATTTTGAACTGTGCCAATATTCATTTTGGAAAAGGAAAGGTTTGCAGGTCGGCTTTAGCTGGACTGCTTCTGCCTCTCTGGAGAAGGAGCTGGTGTAAGATGCTTTGCTGTCTGAGCAGAATTGTCCCATCTCCCTGAATCTTGCTTCAGTCTTGTGAAGAATCAAGGCACCTCCCACAGCAACTGTCCTAATGCAGTTGCCCCACTCTTCCCAATGATAGGTTGGTGGGGTTTCCATCTGACCTGCAACCCTCTCCCCCTTTAACCTCTCCCCCATGAATGGGCCCAATGGACCTCAATCCTTTCTCAGATCTGCAGTGGGGTTGAGGGGGCTGTGTTTGTTTTCCATTACAGTGGGATCAATGCTGTTCTGCCATATGAGACCTTCCCTGGCTTTTGGGTAGGAGTGGTACCATCAGAAGGCAGAAATTGGGAACCTTTGGGGGGGGGGGGTGAGGACTGCAACTTCATCTCCTGATCTTTTGGAGGGTCCACAGTAAGGCATGTAGCAATCTTGTGATGTCACTATTGCAGCCACATTTTAACTCTTTGGAACTGGGGGGTGTTAAAGGGCAGAGGAAACCACACCCATTTCTAGTCTCAAAACCTCCCCCAGCCCCCCCCCCATCCCCAAAATGGACAGAGGAGGGAGGAGCAGAAGTTGCCTCACTAAAATTTGGCTGTTTTGTGGTCCACTCTCAGCTACATGATCTTGGGTTGTTGGGAGCTTCAAATGGGGTGCCATGCAGATCTCTCTGTGTGTGTGTGTGTGTGTGTGTGTGCATATGCTAGGAAATGAAGAGGTGGAGAATTCTGACACTTCCAGACTATGTGTGTTTAAGGCCCTGGTTCAAAGTTCCACCCCAGAAAAAAAGATGTTCCTGAAAGTATTTGAGAGGAACTTTTTAAGGAACCTTTCCCCTCCCCTTGCTAAAATAATTGCTCCCCTGGAGAAGATTCTTGCTGCTTACTGATATTTCCCAGTGCTCAGTATGTGCCCTGTTGGGTCTTCCTGTGCTGAATTCCAGCAGGCTTGTAGCATAATTGGCAGAGGAGATCAAGCAGGCTTCCAACATCCTTGCTTTTGTAAAAGAAGCCCTTAAAACAAAACCAAGCATCTTTTCCACTTGAAAAGTAGAGGAGAAGAAGAAAAAAGACAGCTTTCAAAGGTGAGATTTGGCCTGAGATATACATCTCTGGGAGCAGGTGTGGGTTCCAACTGATCTTCCCTTCTTAATAAACTCAGTTTCCATGTATTACTTCTCCAAAGCAACTTAAAATCTGTTAGGAGTTGCGTGAGCCATCCTTGAGCCCCCCAGGTAAGATTTGTAGAATCAGAACATCTATGACAGGCTACAGCAGCAGATCCGCAGATTTTGATTTTAAACTGCATTTTCCACTAAGGAGTTCACAACCTGCTTCTCTCCAAAAACTGCATGGGCTGAAATGAATCTTAATTCCTAACAGGACAGAAGGAAAGGAGATGCTTTGCGCATGGCAAAAACCATAAATTCAGACTTTTGCTAGAGGAGACATGAATGGTGGTTATACATTTTTTTTTTTACCAAAAAGTTACCATGATTTCCAGGCCTAGGAAAAAATAGGAACATGGATCCCTGAGGAATCAGCCCCTATCTTTTTCTCGTTTACTAGTGCAACTCATACAAACTTCTAAACTTAGACAGCAACATCTGATCAAGCCACAAGAACCCAGTAGTTATTTTTCAGGGAAAATAACTTCTTTTCTTTTGGAAAAATCCCATGTGTCCTACCAATGAAGAAAGAGAGAAAAGGACAATGCACACAGATAACAGCTGTGCTTTCTTTCTAATTTGTCTCCTGCCAAAGGCAGATTTACCACCTATTCCTTCCATCTGGCAGCATGTTAATCTCAATATGAGTTTATCTATTCAGAAATAGCTTCTGAATTTTGAGACATTCATAACTCATCAATAGAGTCCCCCACCTTTCTTCATTCAGCCATGCAGCTCCATGTTTCTCTTGTGCCGAGTGGCGTTATCTCAAAAAGAAAATCAACAGTAACTTTTTAATGGAATGTTGAACCCATATTTCCAGTTGTTGGCTGCTCCCAAAAACTCTGTTTATCCCTCTTCTATCCTTTGTTATATATCAGCTTGATGGAAAACAGATTAATCTCATGCTTTTACTTCTCTGCTAGATTGAGACAGACAAATTATTCTTTACTTTCTTTTTACAACAATTCTATTATTTAATAGCTAATCAAGCTGGATCAGTTTTCGGAGAAGGCTTTCAGAATTCTTAAGGACTGATAAAGTGTCTTAATGAGATTGAATAGGATTCTCTCAAACTGAGCAGAGAGAAGGGGGAGGACTCAGCAAAAGTGATGAAAGCAAAATCTGATGCAAATTTATTTGGGAGTAAGTGGAATGAGATAAACTTAATAAGAACAAGGATATCAATGTGGGTATTAAGCATAAACACTAAATTGAATTTCCAGAACCAGAAATAATATGCCAGGGTGTCATAACAGGGATACACAAGCTGTAACCAAAGGCAATAAAATGGTGGGGGATACACAAAACTAAATCCAATGAGAAAAGCATCAAGGCACAAAATATGCTTAGGCTGAAAAAGAGGCAGAAGTAACACCACTTTTCAAAAGCTTAAAGTGCTCTCAGACGGAAGGAAACAACAAAGCAACTTTGGGGGTGAAGGAATCTCTTGGACAGTGGCACAGGAGCATCCTTGAGGAGAGACGGGTGAAGGCACCAGGCCAGAAACCAGGAGATGGTGAGTTCTAGTCCCACCTGGGGCATGAAAGCTGGTTGGGTGACTTTGGGCAGGTCCCTCTCTCTCAACCCCACTCACCTCACAGGGTTGTTGCTGTGGGGAGAATAGGAGGAAAAAGGAGTATTCTGTATGTTCACTGCCTTGAGTGACTTATAAAAATAATAAAGGTGGGATAAAAAAATCTAAAAAAACCCACGCACAGCTGCCCAATCACAGCCCATCCCTTTCTTATGAACATAAATTCAATTTAGCATTTATGGTTAATACCCACTTTTTGACTCTCTCTGTGGGGTGGAAATAAGGGTGAACTTCCCTGCCAGGTTCCTAGTTCAGAATGCTGCCTGTCTTCAGATTTTTCTCCTTCCTTCCTTCCTTCCTTCCTTCCTTCCTTCCTTCCTTCCTTCCTTCCTTCCTTCCTTCCTTCCTTCCTTCCTTCCTTCCTTTCTTACGGAATCTGGGTGCAGGAGGTCCATAACATCTAGTTAGAGCCTGAAAGGATGACGAGAACCCTTTCCCCTTGAAGATGAAGAGGAAGACTCCATATCCCAGTTTAAATAGTTTTGCTTCTTGCGCAACCAAATAACAGCTACTGTTTCTCCTGCAGCTGTAGTCTAAACATGCCAGGGACCAACATGCATTTGGTACATCACAGTGCTTTAAATAGGACCATTCCAGAATGGTAGTTTTAAAATAAATAAAATAAAGATGGTGTTGATCATACCATTTATGAGGAAACCCTCTGCCCAGCACTGAATTGGAGGTCTGAACGCAACTGTTTCTCAGTCCAAAAACAGACAAGAATGGAATTTCAGACAAAACTCAGATCAGATGCTCCTGGGGGCATAGAAAGCAAGCTAATGTACATGAGTCTTGTTCACCCAAGGGAAAAGTTCTTCAACAACTCATTGGCCTGCTTTGCACATCCCATCACACCATGCTATAATTTGTTGAAACATAGTTTACTGAATCAATCACAATGGGATGCATTTGTATAAGACACTATTGCCATAAATCATTGCTTGCAAAGAACAATAACTGTATTCACACAACACATTAACCCAAAACCAAACTAATCACATTGTGGAAAAACATATTGTGTGAATTCAATCAGTAACCAAACTATATATTTATCATCCTAAGACATGTGAAAGAGTACAAATCTGACATTTCTGTATTATGACCTTCCCTTCCCTTCCCTTCCCTTCCCTTCCCTTCCCTTCCCTTCCCTTCCCTTCCCTTCCCTTCCCTTCCCTTCCCTTCCCTTCCCAAATGGGTAATAGTAGCCCTCTGGTTGCTCTGAACTCCCAATCTCATAAAAGCCAGCCATCATGACCAACAGTGAGAGATGCCTCCTAACAGCAGCTGGAGAACTGCTTCTTGATGTAGCTGTTGTATGGCCCCATAGCTACCTTCTGCAGAAGTGTAATTGCAGAGGTCAATACCCTATCTCGGCATACAGGGTGGTAGATGGGAGCTCACAAAACATCTTACAGCCAGACCCCTAAACTTTGAACCTCAGAGCTGAAAGCCTCCTGCATCCAAAGCCATGTCTTCTATAAACATCTCTTCTCTATCTTCTGTATGGGTCTTTAGAATGTACCTGCAGGCAGTCACTGGAAAGTGCAGTGGTAGAACAATGAAAGGCTGATCCTTCTCCCAAGCAACCTAAATGAGTGTAGGAAAGTGAAAACAATAGACAAAAGGGACAGGGAGGAGGAGGTGGTGGTGGTGGAAAAACTTTGGAGATTTGGAGATTGGACCAAGAATAGCAAGTCACTCAAATAATATCTTCCATTAATTTTTCTTTGTCCACCATTTTTTCTTTTAGTATCTGGTTTAATCAAGGGAATCACATTAACAAATACGATTTGCATAAGAGGTGCAGTATTTTGTGCACACGTGTGTACTTCTCACAGCTGCCAAATGCAGTGCATCTTACCACATGCTGGGAAGCCAGCAACCCCAGCTGTGCTAAATGAAGCAGAAGCTTTACAACCTGAGTAGCCCTTTTCTTTTTATGTCTCTGTGGATTGTTAGTCAAAGATAATTTTCGATGTACACTTAGGCTCCCCCCTTCTTATTCCTCCTCCTCCTCCCCCAGCACTGTTGTCACAGCAATCTCAGTGAACGAGCTTTATATTCATGAGTGAGCGCTCAAACGGTGTGTAGGAAAGGTTCATTCCATTTGGTCATTGCTCAGCAATGGACTTTCTGAGTAGCCCCAGGCAAGTCATTAGCTTTTGACCTCAGCTCTCATCTCTAAAATGGGAGAGTGCTATGGAAAAGCTACTTAAGGATGAGTGATATGTGAATGGTGAAGCTCAGCCATGTTACTTGAAGCAGCAAATGCTAAAAACAGAAGATGCTGGAAAGATCTGAATTGTCATGTTCTCATTGTTGGCTTCTTGAAGACCTCTGAAGGGCAACAAAATACAGCTTTGCTGTAGGGATTGCAATGGACCAACTTTCTGATACTGCTAAACTCTTGAGTGCCATCAGACCTACTTGGCATGGCCAGGGATTAGGAATCATTGGAGCTGCAGTCCATGGCAGGGTCCCACCGTGCCATCTCTTGATCTCAGGACAAAGGAGAAAGAAAGGACTGGGTTTCTGGTTCATGCCACTGGCACATGTTTTTACTTCTTAATATTTCCTGATTGATTAACCCGAGGGACGAAACCCCAGAGGTTGACAATGCAAGCTGCAAGTAGTCCTAACTCATTTCTGTGCCTCTCTTCCTGCTCATTCAAAAGTTAGGCTGCTGAAATTGGTAGCATGCGGTTGAAAGACATTAACTGATTTTCAGCATTTTTTCAAAGAAATAAGAGGCAAAGTTGGTGGGTTATACTTTCAACAGCCTAACAGACAAATCCTACTTTTGAAAAGATTCCAAGGGTGTCATGCCTTCTAGCATTACAGAAGGATTGCTATGTTCTTAGAGACCCCCCATGAATACCCCAATGGAAAAAAAAGTTCTTCCCCACTGCAAAGTTGCTCACAAAATGATAAACCAAGAATCTTCTTACCATGCATCTAGATTTCCGATATGCATGCAAGGATGGCATTCGGAAATCTAATTTTAACTGAAAATGTAGGTCATGAATTAGCATATCAGGTAATCAGTAAAGGCAACAGGCTTTCCGTCAATAGCTGATCTCAAAAAATCCAATGACCTTGAACACGTAAAACCTAATTGGATTATAGGAAGAATAGATCATAACTAAAAAATAAAGGGCACAAGAGTTGCGTTATTACCTTCCAATTCGTTAAACAAAGAGAGAGTAGAGTGACATCAAAACAGAAAAAACTTGTCCTGGGAACAAAATGAATTTGCAAATTAGGATTCTGCAGAAGCCATGGTGGAATTTCATCAACCTCCCTCCCTCTTCCCCCAACTCTATTCACATAATTTATTCCTCCAGAAAACCTCGTAGCCTCAGGCTGTGAAAATGAGGACTAAAGACCAATCTACATATTCATAGAAATCCAATAGAAGGTACCATGGGTAATAGCTAAAAGGGAGAAGTTAATACAGGTAGTCTTCGACTTACGACCATTCATTTAGTGACTGTTCGAAGTTATGGCAATGCTGAAAAGAGTGACTTATGACTGGTCCTCATACTTATGACTGTTGCAGATCCCCATGGTCACATGACTGTGATTCAGGAGCTTGGCAACCAGCATGTATTTATGATGGTTGCAGTATTCTGGGGTCACATGATCGCTATTGGTGACCCTCCCAGCCGGCTTCCGACAAGCAAAGTCGATGGGGAAGCCAGATTTGCTTAATGACTGTGTGATTCATGGCAAAAATGGTTGTCATATTGGGTGCGGTCATGTGATGCCTCACTTAACAACTGTACCACTAAATGATAAATTATGATAAAGAAAGCATCTACATACTATTCAAAAGAGATAAAAGACCAGAAGATCACCTCACCAGCAATCATCACCCAGATAAGCAAAGGTTACCACCAGGCGCACAATCAAATAGTAAATTTATGCTAATCAAGGAACCACCAGAGGAGCAAAACAAAACCCCCACCCCTACCAGCACTGGCAAAGCATGCCAGAGTATATAAATAGAGAGCAAACCCCATCCCATTTTAGCACTGAAGGTGTTACCTAGCCGGGTAATGAAACATTTGCAAGAAAAGAACCAAGCTCAGGGAACCCCAAGGACTCCACATAATGATAAATTTTCTGGTCCCTATTGTGGTCATAAGTCGAGGACTACCCGTATGGGCCATGTTCTGTCATATGAATCTGTCGACTCTGGGAAGAAACAGAAATGCTGGAGGCCGGGTTCACATGACATTCTAAAATTCATAACCAGAGTAACAGAATTCAATTTCTGTCTGTTTATCAGGTTATATTCAGACAAAGAAATCATGAAATGCGAGATTGGTGTTGTGTTCAGAGATGAGAGATTTTTTTCTCCTCACCTAGGAGAATATTGAATTCCAGTTTTGCTAGACTACAATCCCTTCTCCGTCATCCCTCGACCATCATAAGCATGTTTCATTTGACCCTGATTTAAGCACCATTTTTTAATTTGAAAAAACCAGCAAACTACAATAGCTCTAAAAATGGTAGGAAAGAGGATAAACCCTCACGGACATCTCTGGCTCAACGTTTTTCATCCTGCATCAGTTTTAATTTACAGTATCTTATCTTCATCTTATCTTACAGTATAGGCCTTGAGCTGAACTCCCAGAACTCGTTAGAAAGTTGTGACTCAGCTGCAATTTTTAATGTTCAGAAGAATAAAATGATTAAGTATGCCCAAAGTAATCACATTAAATATAGTTCATTAATTTACTTATGAGTCATCAAATCAGTTATGTCAGTTTTTTTAAACTAGGTGGATCATCATAACAAAAACAAACGCCGCCACCCCGAAAGAAGAATGTCATTTCACCCAAATCCCACTCAAGTTTGATTATTGTGGCAATAGACGTTCACTGATTTTGATTTCATTTGAGGTATATTCTGCTGTTATTTTTGACAGCCTTAAGTCACTGCGCTGAAAGAAAAATAAACAGAACTTGAATTTTCATTTGATTTTGTTGCCCTGCCCATTTTTTAAATTCTGGCCTCACCCATTTTCTGAAGGTCAGTCTCTGGTACATTCCTCAGCGTCAAAGTTTTCCCCAATCTTCCCCAAGACTGAGCTTTTTCACGGAGGAATCAGCAAGCTGTCTTTCAAAGTCACTGATTTTTCTCATTGCCCAATAAATTTCACAGGAATGTCAGCATACACGACTGGTTTTCAAAACGTAAAATATCAGGTTCCTTTTCCAGGGGAAATAACCTAGAATGGGATTGTCATTACCCTTATCCCAATGAATGGCAGTTTGGAAGAAGTGTCACTAATTAAAATGCAGGCTCCAGCTTCCATTACTTTAAAAACCTCTCTTGCTAATTTACGGAGTTGTTCACACAAATCTACCTTATGCATAATTGCTTTTAAGTCAATAGCAAACAGAAAGGATGACCAATACGGGCCAAGTCCTGTGTACAGATGAGCCAGCTGGCAACTACATTTTTTTTCTCAAAAGACCTGCTTATCCATGAAGTTTTAAGGAACAGATTGAGTAGAATGTCATTGCTAGAATTAGAAAGCTTTTTCAGCCTGCCAGATATTTCAAGTGAATGCACTGAGTGCCTGGCTACATTTTCCACTAGATGTTTATCATACATGAACATGAACATCAGATTTTTTAAACATTTCATCTGGTTATTCGGCTGTTTGAACATTTGGAATCAGAATAACTAAGTATCCATGAGGTGGGGGTTATTCGAAACCGCATGAAGATCTGGGAACTTGCATTACACGTATCATTTTCCCTCCATTGTTTTTATTGAACAACGATCAACAAACAATATCAGATAACTACGTTAACATAAATCCAAGACGCATATAAAAGAAAAAAAATATAGAAAATACACAAAAGAACTACTACGATGTAATTAAAAAGACGCTGCCCGTGAACAAATTTACCATATATATAAAGTGTTACCTTATTATAGTCTATTACAATTGAGGTAAATCATGAAATCTATCCAATTTGATAAAATTGTGGTTCCTGCCTCTGATGTCTCATTGTTTTAACTTTATCTGTGATTTTTTTTTCTCACGTGGCAATTGAAGAGACCTTGTTCAGCCACATCTCAAATGTTACATTATCTAGAGTTTTCCAATGTTGCACAATTATTATTTTGGCTGCTAAAATTAAATAGATAATAAGTTCCTTATTTTTAAAATTGAGGTTTTAAGTAAATATATGCAAATAAATATTTGCATATATTTATTTAATAAACATATGCAAATAAATATTTGCATATATTTATTTAATAAATATAAATGCAGTAAGCATAACTCTGGGGAGCATTCAATTCTTTGTTTAGTGACGTTACTTATCCCTCCAAAAATTTTAGACCCAAAGGGTATAGCTTTATTACATGACTACCACAAATGAAAAAATGACCCCCCCCTTTTTTTGGACAACTTCTCCATATCATGACTGGATTGTTAAATGCCCCCTTCATTCAAAGCCTGTGATGCACGTGATTATTTTCTGGGGGAAACTCAAGAGTTGAGCCAAGGTCAGGACTGAACAGTGGGCAACGGTCCAAGATGAGTCAAGACATTAAATTAGGAAGATACAAAACTGAGATAAACTGGACCCGAATTAACAAACAGTGCGATTTGGGAGAAAGAACTTCATAAAATACATCCAGCCAAATTTGCAATGCAAACTGAGACATGGAAGTCACAGCCTTGTAAAAGATATATTTCAGAGGAGATCTGGTAGCTAATTGATCTCATAATTTGTAAAGGGAGATTTTGGAGTGCAAATAATTGGTGCGAGTCCCTTGGTGTTTAAATGGATTATGCCTCCAGCCGTATCTGTTTTTCAACTTTCTTTTCAGCTCGGAATACTAGCCAACAGCCGTAGATCTGAACCTGCTAAATAGACAAGACATCCATGTTATCACTGAGTTATCCATAACTGCTACTCCTGCTTTCTCAGTGTTAACAAAGTACTGTAAACAATTTTTTTTTTTTTTTTGAGTGAGATACCTCATTTGGTGAAGATGCTAATGGGTAGTTCAAATATTTATGACTGAAAAATCGATGTTTCCATTTGTTTCTGCTTCATCCATTAGCTTTTGTATATCAACTCCATCTTTCTTTCTCTTTTCTTTTCTTTTTTTTTTTAAAGAAGGCTAAAAAAAGATGGTTAAACTTTCTGCTGTTGACATTTCTGCTTAATGCCACAAACTCCATTAGAAGTGAGACACTTTCTTGTGGTGATTGATGACTGAGATGAGCCAATTAAAGCAGATATTGATAGTTTTTCAGCATTAGGGTATGAAGAGTATTATATTTTTGTGACCGATTACTTAGAGTTCTCTGCTTAATGTGATGCTCTTAAATATTATGTTACATCACAGCAGAAGCTCCATTAAGCTCCCGTGATAACAACAACTGCTGTGATAAGCAATTGCTGAGTTTTCAAACTATTTATTCTATTAAATCCAGTTACTATGCCAGAGTGCTGCATTATAAGAATAACATGACTGACATACTGGCATTTTGGATTTTCCATATTTTCCTTTATTCCTTTCAAGGTTAAACAGTTGGCTACCATTTTTTTTTAATAGCCAAAGAGAAGGGAAATGTTTGTATTATATGAAAGGAAAATCAGAACAAATAAGAAATCAAAAGGTATAATGGGATGTCTGTATGTGTGCAAAATGTGTTTTGCTCCATTGTCAAGGGCTGCCCCCTTGAAAGAGATCAGGGGAAGATTAAAAAAAAAAAAAAAAGGAAGGTGCCAAAACAGAAATCAATGTTGTTTTAATTGAATTTGAATTTAAGTTTCAGGAAAGCAGATCCCAGGTGAATGTTAGTAAACATTTTCAAATGGTAAGAGCTGTTCACTGATCAGAATTGGTGGAAAGACTCTTATTCTGGATGTGTTCAAAACATAAGCTGGACAGCCATCTGTTGGGCTGGTTTAATCTGAATTGTGCGTTGCGTGCCAGGTGTGTATCTTGAACTCCCTTCTTTCAAGCCCTTCCAACACTATGATTTTATATCTTTATAATAGGATGATTCCATGGATTTCACTTTCAATTAAGGTAAATTGAACAAAATACAGTGATGGTCATTCGTTCGCATATGTTTAATTGTGTCATATTTGAAAGGGGCACAAGATCCAAAGATGGAACTGTAACTGTACACCTCTGAGTTAAGCAGTATGATATATATATATATATATATATATATATATATATATATATATATATACACACACACACACACATACACACACATATATACACATATATACACACACATACATACTGTATATATATCGTGAGAGAGAGAGAGAGAGAGAGAGAGAACCACCTCTATAGGATTGTGTTCTAATCTAGATTGAAACAAAATTAAAATCTGCAAGAGAAGGCTAAACGTTAGCTGAAATAAATAATTATTAAGGCGTGCATCAAAAAAAGAGCAGCCGAGTTAAAAAAAAAAGAAAAGAAAGAAACAGTTCCAAAGTAATGTTGTTACTGGCTTCTGCATTTGCTAGTTGGATAGCAAAAAAAGGTGAACACCAAGAAAGACACCAGGATGCTTACAATTAATCAAGATTTATTAACAAAGTCCTGGTACTTACAGTGCTGGAGAAGTCCATCTCCAGGCAACTGTGGTGAGCCCAAGCAGCAGTGACGGTCTTCCATGGAAGTGACTCACAAAGAGGTTGCTTTCACTGAGCAAGTTTTATAGCCCTCCAACCTCTCTTTCCTCCTCCACTCCCAGAGTTGCTTAGTTTAGGCATTAGCAAGGGAAGCTTACATATTAATGAGGATTAAGTGTGTAGTAGGTATTTGGCACCTGCTAAGACCAAAGAGGGAAATAATTATCTGATTGGAGTTAGAGCACTGAAATCTTTTTCCACTGAAATCTTCAGGCCGTATCCAATTATTTAGAGCTTTCTGAACCTGCAGCCATCTCTATTTGAACTGGCTGGGCTTTAGTTGAATCTTAAGCCTCTGTCCGTGGTCCTGAAGTGTTAAGGATGATCTCCTAGACTGATGGATTTCAGGAGGCCAGGGTCTGTTCAGGAGCCGGTAATGATTTTAGTCTTGCTGGTAGCCATGCCTGAAAATCTATATTTAACCCTCATAATGTGGATAAAGAGCTGTGAGGCAAGCACCTTATCACACCCTTCAGTTCAAAACGGGCTTGGTTTATTGAAAACTAGAAAAGGCACAGCTTACATTAAAAAAAAAATAGGAATAAGCATTTTTTTTGAAAAGCAGATCCATTTCATTTGAATAATTGAGGCAATATATTTCCTTAACGCTCTCTGTATTTATCCAACTCGATTTGTCAGGATGAAACAAATGGCCGTTGTGAATAGGAGCAATATAGCTATGAACTATTACTACAGCAAAAGACAATATTCATTCACAACTACATTCCTATTTCTGGTAGGCTCTTGGAAGAAGAAAATTATTGTAAATCTTTTCTTTAATGTAATCTCTGAATCTAGGCCCGCTTTAACATCAGGTTGAATAGCAAGGCTCCTATTTACTCTAGAACCTGTTTCTCCTAACCTGCACCTGGCAGCCTCCAATTGGCTTGGGATAATAATCCCCAAGATTCCCATTCAGTCTGACAAGGGGACTTTGGGGTATGGAGTCTGGAGTCTCAATGCATATGGGAGCACAAGTTAAGGAAAGTTTACATGGGTGGCCCCAACCATTTTTTATGTGGCTCCCAGATCTCCATTAGACTATTACTACTGAAAATGGACAGCTGTTTTGAGATAGGAAAAATCTTTACCTTTATAGATAAAGCCCTAAAGTACATTTAATTTAGTTTTAATTTTTTAAAAAAAGTTTTAAAGTACTCTGAAAAGTGAAGCCTTTCTCCAATGTATTTTTTAAAACTATTTGTACTAACCAAAGTATAAAAAACAGGTTGTATCCATTTACAACGGTCTGAACCAATACTTCTGAGAACCCCATAAGTGGGCCTTATGATGCATAACCCATTCTTCATATTTACCCTCAGCTTCCTCTCAGCAGCTGTCTTTCTGTGATGTGCAGTTCCAAATAGCCATCACATTTTATAGCTAATTATATATGTGATACCCTCTATTAATTTGTGTTATGCCCTTTGGAATAGCAAACACTAGCAATTGATTTCATGTCATAAGATGAAGGATTTCCTGAACTTCCATATGGACTTGGAGAAGGAGGAGGAGGACAGTAAGGTGGTGGTGAAGGGTCTCCATGTTCTATGTAATGGCTGTGTTTATCCATCCAGGTCAGTTGCAGCTGACTGATACTTTCTACTCATAACAACTCTGAGAGGTAGGCTAAGTTGGAGGAGAATGCCTAAGATCCTTTTCTTCATTGATGCTACAACACTTCCCCCAACAACCCAGAATAAATGAAATAGGTTTTATGTGTTTGAACAAAATGTAGTGAGAAATCAATGAAAATTTAAAAAGAAAGGAAAGACCTCAAAAATTCTCCCAAGAATCCTGAAAGACCTGGCATTCTATTGTTGCCCATTTCCCTCATCAACAAGCTCACTTTGACTCCCAAGCTCCTCCCATGTATTAACTGTGGTCCTTGCCCACCAAAATGAGCCATTTCGCTTACTATAAAGAAACCTATTATTTTAGCCTTCTAAGATGGTGTTTCCCCAAGATAGAACTACTGGAATTCCTAGCCCTTCTAGGAACTGGAATCATTCCAGCATGACTGGAAGACTCTATTAGCCCACCCAAACTCCTACTTCATCTCCATTATCTTTGAAGATGCTTCAGTGATCTTCCATATCAGCTGGAGCTATTCTGGGAAACTCTTCATTCTAAGAAGACGTTCATAATTCATTCCCCGCAGACAACAGGATGGGTTATCTTAACACAGAAAGAGAATCAGACAGGTGAGCTGATGGAGAAAATGGGCTATTACTGCAATTCAGTGTTGCATTTGACAAAATGGACCTTCCAGGGCAGAAATAGGTTTCTCTTTCTTTAGCAGCACCTGGCTGATTCCACTGCTGGCAAATGCCTTACCCATCATGCACCTGCCAAATAATTTCAGGCACTTTTACTTCCATTTATCTGGTTTCAGATTTGCTTGAACTATTATAGAGCTGTAAATAAAATGTTATCTTTCCCATTCTTCCAAATGTTCTGCTTTTTTATTTTCTATTTTTTCATAACAAACATGTCTCCTTGGGCACTTCTCTCTTATCAAGAATTCTTCACAAATGTATTGCTCTCTTCTGGGTCAAAAACACTTACTTTGAAAACAAACTGCAGTGTATCTGTTGACAATACACTCTTTCTCTATATCTTTGTGCTTTAAATTACAGATCTATTGGCAGCTTCCAATTCATCTCTGTGGTTCTGAATATTTCTGTTTGGCTCTGCCTTTGATTAATCCTCTTCTCCTTCAAAATCATTTTTGAAAGAGTCGACAGAAACAGAAGTCGACTCCCTCCTCATATGTTGGTGGGCATATGATAAGTGGCATTTAAGAGAGTTTGATGAATAGATCTAGGCATGCTACGAGTCCAAAAATCTGTTGTGTAATTCACACAGCTTTTTTTTCAGTTGCCTTTTATTACTGCAAAGATGCTGGGTCCTAAGCACATTTTTTTAACCTGTTCATCCGTGTATGTTTTTGCTAATTATCTGTGGCACACAATAGCTGTTCAAAGAAACCAAAATCAACTCACTTTTGTTGTTGAATTGAATTCTGAATCACAACTGGTGCATAAGCTGGTCTGGACTCAATATGTGGTGAGAGACAAACACTGTTAGTTCATATCATTACTTTGAATTCCTGAAGAATGGAATACTTGTCATGAGTTTTCTCCGCTCACTGCTCGTTCAGCTTCTACAGAGGCTAAGGAATGAAACTTCATCCTACCGTTTTCTCCTCCTATGCAGAGCAGATACAGGTATCTGTTCTTAACTGCAGTGATGCCAAAATGATGAAAGTGAAAGACACAAGCTCCGCCCTTCCACACTTTTATTCCTCGCAAGTATGTGAGGAGTGGAATTTGCCTACGACATGGTGAGACGCACTTCATCACTTGCCTCCTCCTACACAGCCCTCTGAGAACACTGCAGGTAGACAGAAGGAAAAGCAGGACAAGTAATTAAGAGGATGGAGGGAAGTCATGCAGCATCTTCAGCCTCAGGTTCATATGCTGTCAACACTCAACAGCGCATTGTTCTGAAATTCACAGCCGCTGTATTCAACTGAGTGCTTTTAGCCTGGTTTCTGAATCAACCCATTTTGGGGGTTTGCATGACAGCCAGTATTTTTTTTCTCCAAGAAGTTGCTTCTTTGGGACAACTGTAAAATGCATACAAGATATGTTTCTGGTAGAATGGGGAGCGTGCACAGTTGCACATGTTCCCTGCTTCCCCAAGTTTAGAGAACTGGTGAGCCAGTAAGGGTTCACAGGGAGGCCGGGTCGAAGGAGATTCTGCTGTCTTAGCCTCTGACACCGCTGATGATTCAGTCCTTGCAACTGAGCAAATAGACGTCTTTTGAAAATTGCATTTTATGTGCTTTGCTTATCCAAACACCGAGTCCCTAAGTGGTTTGTTTTGAAGTGGAAACTTCTGCATGCTTTTTAGTTTTAGGTCTGCCCTGGTGTAATTGCTTTTGAGAAGCTAACAGCACATGTAATGCTACATAATTAAAACCAAGGTAGTATCTTTTAAAAATTAATCTAAAATAATTTCTCCTGATTATGATACACTGATTAAACACAATACAAATCTCATTTAAACTGCCTTTTATTCGGTAACAATGCCAGGCTGTAATTGACTTGTGTTTGATCTGCGCTCTGTGGAAATTAAAAAGAACAAAGAGTATCAGATAAAAAGTAAATAGCACAAAGAAATATATATTTCTGCTATCTACTTTGAAATGCAAATGCATGCCAAAACATTGCTTAATATCCTTGAGCTGCATTTTGATATTTTGGGCTGATTGACTGTCTTTGTCTTATGTGGAAAGTGAATTCATTGGGGATAACGTTAGTGTTGTGTTATATTAGTAGGATGTTGAACAAAAATGATATTCTCAATGTGTTATAAGGAGATTAGTCCCACGGAGAAGTAATTGTGTGTGTTTAAGTTACATAGACAATGGGACTGGGAAGTTCCAGTTCCCCTGCCTATGCAAACTATTTTTTCAAAGATGAGAAAAATGTTCAGCCAGGTTTTTATAGGAATTGATGAAGTTTTTTCACTGGAATCAACACAATTGCATTTGGGCTTGTCTTTCTTCTGCCTCATCTTAGGGTGCTATATCAGGACCACCATTCTGTGAAGTTTGTCAAGCTGGGGAGGGATGGTGGCAAAAGATTCTTGTTCAAGCACTCACATACAGCCCTCCAAAGTGCTCCTGAATAATCGCTTGTCTACGTGCTCTAATTAAGTTAACCAACCCTGCCTTAATCCAAAGGTGGATAATCTTCACTTTTTATGGGTGGAGTCTTCACTCTTTGGTTCACATCAATTTTTGGCCATCGAGGAGATTCAGAAGGTCTGGGTATGATCAAAAGACCCAAACGTTCAACTTTTTAAAAAGTTCGAGGTTGAGATGGAAGGATGAGTAAAATGGATATGCTAAGCCTAGCATAGACTTGACTTCCTTGTTGTGCTGATTTTTTTTTCTTAAAAAGAACAATGAATTACAATATTGAAATTATGTGGTTTTTCTGCTAGATTTCAGCAGCATAACTGCAAAGCAAGATTGAGGGTGAGGGATCATGCAGTCCCTGGATATTTAACCCTGAGTTTTAATTAACTAGAACTCATTTGAGATATCTTAAGCTTTAAGAGATTGATACTGGGTCCCGATACATATTTACACATTTATCACCTCTTTCTTAAGCTATTCTCAGAGCTCACTTTAGCGCTATTACTTTCTTTTTCTGTTTTGTGGACTTCATATCTTTCCAATGTGACTTTGCCCTCTGTCTTCCAAGAATTTCTTCTGATCTGGTTCTCCAACGTTCAACTGGAACAGTCACCTTTTAACTGTGGACCAGAGGCCTTTAAGGCCAGGAAACTTCCCTATGGACATTAAAGGTTTAGGTGGTAAGCCGTGAATGCCATTTCCATGTAAAATGGGGAGCTGAAATACAGATACAGCATCAATATCCTCAGCAATTTGATTTACTGCTACTTGCAGGAAGACTTCATTTCTGCACGCAGGGTGGACTTCTACCTCCTTCCTCTTTCTAAAACTTTAATCCAAATGAGTTATTCAAATGTATGCTTTTCCCTTCTTTGATAATCCCAGGTTTGATGTTTCCTCCCTGGTCACTAGATTTTTGGATCTTGCCATTCCCTCTGGATTCAGAGCTGGAAGATGCAGTAGTCGGAGAAGAAGAAGAAGAAAACATTTATCCCTGATAGTTCTCTTTAATCAATGGGATATGTATAAAAGCATTAGAAGGAACGGGCATTGCTCTGGGTCTTGGTTGTTCTGCATTTTTGCAACAGGGAGGAACAAAAGATCAGGGTGGTCCTCAGTGGCCAAAACCTCTATAACTGAATGATTTTTGGGTTTCCTGGGAAACAGTGGAATTATGAACCATGCTGTAGCTGAAAATAGGATTTTGACAAAATATTCAGCTGCAGAAATGGATATACCCTTGATGAGTTTCCAAGGAAGCATAATTATTCATTTTCTATTTTTCTTGCTATTTGAAATATATTTCCTAAAATGGGCATAAGCAACTTTTCCTCATCCCCACTCTAAAGTATAGAAATGAAACTATTGAAATGATTTAATGTGCAGTCTTTTCCTTTACCCTCAAGTTATTGAGTAATCAGGGTTGCTGTGAAAGCACACTTATTGCTATTTATTTTGATTTTAAGACTTAGGTTATCGTTGCATATTTTAATGGAGGCAAATTTCCAAAGTTATCAAGAAAGGGGGGGTGGACCGCTTAAGAGCTTGATTGCTTTGTGCAGCCTCCCCAAAATGTTTCCTCTTGCACGTTCACTGGGTTATTTACGGAAGACAAATAACCATGCTTGCTTGAATTTTGTAGGTCCATTAAGCCAGGGTTAGTGTGAAGCCCTTGCTTCTGGAATGGTGTTGCATGGTAAAGAGCCAGTGTGATGTAGTGCTTAAGGCATTGGACTGATCCTGGGAAGATCCAGGTTCAGCCCCACCTGGATCAAGCTCTGTGGGTGACCTTGGATCGGGGAGTCTTTCTCAGTTAGTTTGCTCTGGGGGGAAATGGGAGGAGGGACCACCATATATGCCACTTTGAGTTCCTGAACAATAACCAGGAGATGATAGACAGACAGACAGATAGACATTCTATTATTCAATAAATAGAATAAGTCATGGCAGGCTGATGAAATGGTGGAATTTGCTACCATAAGAAATGAAGCTCAATTGCACGACATGAATCTTCACTCACTACAGAAAATGGATGATCAGGGTTTTCCCCAGTGCTACGCATAGATTCAAAGCATGGAAAATGGGTCTTCTTTTGCATGCAAAACATGATTTATTCCAAGCAAATTTTCACTTTCCCGATGATGCTGCTGTCCTGCCATTAGGTCTTCCCATTTTACAGAGGTGGAATTAAAGCTGAGAACAAATTTACACCTAGAATATTCCTTTGTCAATATCCTTATTGAAATGTAGCTCCCCCGTGGTATTGCTAGGCATGTCTTGCTTAACGCAGATAGCGTCATACTAAAGAGGGACAATCTTTGAGCTCTCTGTGGGTAAATTCCCCAGCTTTTTGTATGTCTCTGCAAAATCCCCCAAGATTTGCAACCTCCTGTAGGCTTAATCCATTTCTTTGATTCACTCTGCTCCCATTCTCAAAACCAGTACAAAATCTAAATGGAGGGGTCTGAAAATCCCTGTCCCCTTTACTGACGTCATTTCATGCGGACATCAGAAGTAAAATAAAAAAAAAATCTTGCCCCACTTCCAACCTCTGAATCTTGGTTCAACTCTGTGGGTGGGTGAAGGGGGAAAGGACATGAACAGCACCCCTCTATGGAATGTGGAGTGGATGGTTATAAACGTTACAGGAAGGAAAGCATGACTCCACTTGAAAACCTGTTGTGGAAATGGATTTCTCCTTTTACTTTCAGCTGATAAAATGAGAATCTCAGTAGCACTGAAAGGGATGCTTGTGGCCCTCGCGGGTGCAAACTCAGCCTTTGGTTCTCTGGGTCAAGAGGCTGGATCTTTCAAAGCTGCTTTGCACATCCTTCGTCTTCAGCCTTTGGCATCTGTGAGCAGCGGGCATTGCTCAATGTTCTCTCCCACCCCCCACCCTCATTCCTAATGATGGGGCCCTACTTGTCACTCTCCACTTGCAATTTAGGAGGATATTGAAATCCCATTCTGAAACATATAATTTTCAGTAAGAGACAGAGATTCGTGTTCAGTTGAGCAAAATGGGCACTAACATGATTATTGCTCTAAAGTAGCTGAGTTCCTATGGAGCTTGAAAATCTCTCTCTCTACCTCTGCTGAATTTATCTCTGCTCTATCTATATCTGAAATGGCTCAGGACCCCAATGTTAATGGACATTTAGATCTGCAGGGGGTGCTTTCCAGCACCCCACTTCTGGGAGAAATTCTGTTTCCGAGTGATATCAGCGGCCTGGCGTGGTGAACAGCAGCACAGCAGATGGCAGAGGGACAAAAGGAATAATAATCTTTTCCTTCCTTCCTCTCTCATTTAACATGGTCTGATATTAAATCCATCGAGGAGGGCAGCTATTGCCAACATTACCAAATGAATAGATTGCGGAGAAGAGTTGATAGAATGGGAGCTCGAGAACTGTCCCACCAGACTCTAAATGGTTTGCATTATAACGGCTGTAATGTCTAGTTGGCTTGGAATGATAGAAGTTGCAAAGCCAACAAGCCTGGATAAAAACACGAGATTGAGGAAATTTGATCTTGTTTTATAGAAAAGACCGGGTGAACTGTGCTTTCTTTTACTCCCCCCCCCCTTCTTTCACTTTTAGTTCTCTCTTTAGTTTCTTTCTTTTTCTTTTTCTTATTTTATATTAATTTATATTAGTTTTTAACTTTGTTTTAAAAAATCTTTAATAAAAATCAGATAGATAGATGATAGATATATAGGAGAGAGAGAGAGAGAGAGAGAAAGTTTTGGGTGTTGCTGGAAAAGACACGTAGGCATGAAATAGGCAAGAATGTATGTCTGAGTGGGATTTTTCTTTCAGACACCAGACTTGGTCTGCTTATTATTGGGACATCTGTTAACACCCCCTATTTTACACTCACAGTTTTGCTGACATTTCATTGAAGCGGCAGCCAAATTTTGGTATTTTTAGTGGCAGCTCTCTCTCTCTTTCAGCCTCTTGTTCTTTTTTTTCCCCCTTTGGACCCAGGCTTAACGATATTTTTGGATGGAGTGCCTGATGGATTACTGAAAAGCAACCGCACTCATTAGATTTCTAGTCTGCCCCTTTGACATTCTGTATATATCTTCTGGAAAAGGGAGTAACTTTTCTACTTGTCGGCTCCTTGCCAAACTGACTCCGGCTGTTGAGTTGAAGATACTCAACATAGCAACTACAGTTTTATCCATCTTTCTCTGCAAGGCTTGATGCAGCAGACAGAAACAGAATTACAGTCCAAACAATTCTGTTTTTCACAGGCGTCATGGGACTGAAGGACAGGGAGAGGACCATCAAGCTTCTCTACATAACCAGAGATCTGCTATTCTGAGTTTGCATTGTGCAGGTCTGCTTTTTGATATTTTCCCATCCACTTTGGTTATTTACTTCAAAGCTGGCCAAAGGATGAACACTCCAAGAGGTCACTTGGAGTTAATACAGGAATGCCCAATGCTGGGGTGGCCTGAGGCTACATTTAGCTTTGGGGAGAGGTGGGTCAAAGGCTATGTGATTGGGACCAGGGTTTCCTTCTCCTTGTGGGAGGCTGACATTTCCTACTCAAAGACTATTTGGAAAAAAGGCACAAACCCCCCCAATGAATTAACCTGGGGGAGGAATATCACAGATATTAGTATTCATTAGTATTAGCAATAGATGCACAAAAAAGTTCACATGAGGGGAAGCAACACAACACAACACAACACACACCCACACACACATGCATATACATCAGTGAAAATTTGCTAGATGAACACAGATTAGTTTTGTGAGATTTTGCTTACATCTAAAGCAAGATGTCAAGTTTTGAGTGAGGACTACTTTGCTGTACCCTTCTTTGAACATACTGGTCATATTTGAAATCAAAATATGAGCTGGTGTTAAATCTATATGTCCGGTCCCTGTTGTTTACTGGTACAACATTGCTGTGAGATGATGCCTTCACTTCAGGTGATCAAGATTCAAGAACATCTGTTCTTCTCTCTCTCAGTTTGGTTAAAAATATTCAGTGTTCTGTGAAAACCCAATTAAAACTAGCCAGGATTCCCACATCAGCTTGCCCATCCAATTCTTATTACTCCTGCAACCGAAATGACAATTCTAACCACTGATTCACACTGCAAGGTGCTGTTTTGTGTTGGAGATAATCTTTCCTTTGCAATGGCTAGTGGAAGAGCAACTAGCATCTGAAGGAGAAGTTACTGGATTCACTTTTCTGAGCAGTCTCTGTTTCCCCTCTCACCGTCTTCCTGACAACAATGACAAAATAGTTCCACCTATTCTTTTTTTGGTTAGCTTGTTTTCACTCTCAGCTCTCACTCTCAAATTTGAATGATCTCCTCTGGTAGTACACGGTTGCAATATTTGCCCATCTCTGCTGCTGGAGTCTCTCATTTTATAATGGATTTGCAACAAACAGATGTTGTGTGTCAGCCTGGGCAGTGAGTGTCTTAAATTGGTTTATCTGTGGAAGGCTGCGGTCATGATTAGAGGTGAAAACTTGCAAAGGTACCTGTTTCTCCTCCTGCTTTATGGTCTTTGCTCAGGATATTTACAATGGCTACATTATGTGAATAGGTGGCAAGATGACTCATTCTGTGGTTGCCTGCAAGGAGATTTTGTCTGAATGATAACACTGAAACAAATGGGAGTCGTCTAATTGGAGTATCTCCATATTCTCTAGGGCTATCAGGAGAAGAGGACCCTAGGACAAATCATGGTTAAAAGCCATATGTGTGACATTTAAATGGTACTGTCTTACATTTTGGGCTCTATAAAGCATGAAATGCTTGCCATCAAAAAATGTTCACCAAGTTTCTGATTTAATAAGACATTACAAGATGCACACCTCTGCCTCTGCTTCAAAAATAACAATAAAAGCATCATGCAATTTGTTGTGATTGAAGACTAGAGAGTATATCTACATCCACAAGAAGCAATGCACGACCAATAATACTATAAGCGAAAACCAAATCTGTCCCATGATGACTAAAGATATGTTATACATCCGTTGTTTTACCAGCATAACTTTGTTTTTTTTGCAAAGTAGAGTCACTTGTTTGATAATTAAGGGATGTTAGTTGGATAATAAATAGTTTCTTTGGCCTACACAGCAACTTTGCTAATATAAATGTTGAATACTTGGAGTGAATATCTGCGTACGTTCCAACAGTGCAAACACTCCTGTTCCATATGGACATGTGTATTCTGTGATAATTAGATCATTGACCTTTCTCTCCATTAATCTAGAAAGCAGGGTGGGAAACTGGGCCAGTATAAATAGTCCTTTCAGGGTTTATACATAATATTATGCAGGTGCCATGTTTCTTGTATTTTTTTACTTCGGATGTTCGTAACTGAAGATTTTAGGCATGGTGTCCTGGAACCCATTACATCAAACTGTAATGTTCGATGTGCCAGAAAGAAGAAAGTTTGGAGTTTATGGGCCATAATCACACCAACAATATTCTAATAGCGCACTCAAATTTGAGCTATATTTAAGTTGAAAGTCACTTTAAGTCAAATTTAGCTTTTGTCTTGGCCCCTCTGATTATTTGAAATGCTTCCCCATCGCAAACAAGTGGCCTGTGTTCTGGAAAAAACCAGATAAACTCATTGCCTGGTGCTCTTCTTATTGACACAAAGCCCCCACCCACTTTCTGTGGGAAGTGTTTGATATCCCATGAGCCTTTGTGCCAAAGGCTGAAAAGGCATCATTACAGCATCAGCAAGCCTAGGAACAATAGACATGGCTTGGGAGTACGGCCAACTGATTTTGGGGAGATGTGTTCTGGGCCGTAAGACCTTGGCATCCAGTTTGCTACAAGTCTTTCTTTGGAAGAATAATAGGCAACAGGTCTGTTCACAGGGGGCTGTTGTTTTCTCAGCTTCACTGGCTGGGTGGAATTAATTCAACTCAGTGGCAGATGGGCTCAGTTTGGAGCTGTTTCTAACTCCTGTAAATCAAGTCCTTTTTGACATTCCTAAGATACAGTAACTCCTCCCCTCCATGGACCAGTTAAGTGTGTTTTAGGATGAGGTCCCTGATGAGAACGTGTTATGGGTCCCATCTGCTAAGGAGTACCATCCGATGGGACCCAGGAGAAGTGCCTTTTCTGCCATGGCACTTGCCCCCAAGGTGAAATTAGCCCCAACCCTATTGGCCTTCCAGAAATCTCTCAAAACATGTTTTTTTTTCAACAAGCCTGGGGATCCCTTAGTAACAGGGAGCCTGCGAGTTGATTAGACTATGTGTAAGATTCTGAGCATTCTCCTGCAATCTTGTTTATATTTATGTTTTAATCGTTTAATGCTAAGATTTTTTTTAACGGTTGGTTTTATTGTACGCCACCCAGAGTCACATTTGTGAGATGGGTGGCTCTATAAAATTGATAAATAAATAAATAAATAGATAAATAAATGAAGTGGTACTGTCAAACTTTGCCTTCCTTTATTTCTGTTGGTTGGCGGGGAGGCATCTGCTCAGTGCACAGTATCACATCTGGTACTGGGTTGAAATGACCATCATGTAGAAGAAAAATGGAGACAACTGGATCGTTGCTTAGTTTTCCCATTTCTACTTCTCTTTACCTTTCTTATGCTAGTTGTGATGTCTGGTTTGTGACTTAAGATAGCAACCCTTGGCTATCCTTTCCTGCATATTTTATTCATGAAATGGTATGCTATCTGATACAATTTCACAGAACCAGCTGCTCCCGCTATCATTAAACTTCATCAAACTTATTAGTGGAGTAGTAAAAGTGAACAAGTATTCAATTAGCAGCGGAACGTCTACCTTTCCTAAGACAAGTGAACCACCGTTAGGATGAGCTGGAGGAATAAACACAACTTTATGGCAACACCCACAAACACATTCACTTGTAAGCACAGAAGGAAAACCAAGGTTGAATATGGGCTGATTGTACGACATTTGAAGAATAATTCATGCAAATGGAAGTCATTTCATTGAGAAATTGGTCGGCTAATTTTGCCGCAACTCATCGTCCCCTGTAGTGGTTGGTTTATCTGAAACATTTTATTGTTTGAACCAAAGTTGGTTCCTGAACAGTATACTGAATTAAAAATCACAGCAATTTTAAAAAATGCAGCCTAATAAAATAATTGGCAGATGATAATGAGCCATTGATAGGATTTTAAAATGCTCCAGACCTAAAATGCTTGAAATAATAAGGAAAGCTTTGCTCCCTGGTGCAATAAAACAAAGAATCATTCTAGATCTCTTATTCCAAAACTGGGAAAAGCTCATTTCTGGTTAATACTCAAGCAAGGAGGGAGCAGAGAAAGGGTCTGAGCCAATGGTGGAAGAATGCAAAATGGATACTGGGGAAAAAAAAAGTTTCTTCAGCTAAATGGCCATTGTCTCAAACCATTCTAAGTTCGAGAGTTATCAGAGAGAAATGATATTGACACATCATGCCAAGACCTAATTTCTTTTGCTTGTTCTGGGGCTTAGCATAATGTGTGAATCTGGCCATTATGGATCATTCAATAAATCCACTGCTCGGTTTTGTGAATATTCTTTGCTCTCCATCTTGGTCAAGGTGGCCCTCTCATGCTCTTTATGAGGTTGGTGTTTTCCGATATCCTTCTCCAAAAAGCAAACAAACATACACCGACAGATAAGGACCACTAAAACAATGACAGGTAAAATCTAAATCAGGCCAAAACAGCAAACAAACAGACCTCACAATGGACACCTTTTCAGTGACTAATTTGATATCGTGCCTAAACAGAGGTTTGGGGGCCATGCACCTTTTGAAGACAGACACTTGTGAACTAACCACAGGAATGCATTATCTTTAACTATGGTTTGTATGTGTTGTAAGGGCTTTTGTGAGAAATAGAACACTGGCCTAGACAGATGGGGTTTTCTCCATATGAACTTTGGGGAATTTGGGGTACCTTTACTTGCCTACCTGAAAATGAGATGTTTGAATGTAGCAAACGGTTTGCTTTTTGAGTCTAGTAAGATCAGCAGAGGATCTGGAATTAGGGAGGTCACACTTAACGATACATTCTGTTAGATGTTTGGATTTTCATGGTTTTGATCCTGGCTAAAACTTGAGAAGATGAAATGCTCCGATGAGGCCAACTGCACTGTCCTTGCCTTGTGTAATTGCAAGGACAGTTAATTTTCCGTTACTAATTGGACTATGTCCAGCATGCTAATAATGTGAAAAATGAAAGTACCATCTTTGGGGCTAATGAGAAGGAACTACGATTCAGGGAAATTTTGCTGGAATTACAAAATGTGCTTTGGTTCATTTGTACCTTTGGGATATGGGGCATTAGGTGGGCTACTTTTGACCTCCAACAAAGTGTGTGGAGGCTCTACAGAAAGAGCTAGGCATTTCTGTTGCCTATATTTTTCCTTTGTCTGTTTCAAAGTTTTGAAAAGGCTAGCAGGTGCCAGTAAAAATTAGATCCTACAGAGCATGTCCTTCGATGCAAAAAGAAAAAATATCTAACAAAATCCTATGCATATAAATAAATCCACTGAATTCAGCTTGCTTCCTCCCAGTAAGCGTGCATAAGGCCACAGTTCTAATTCTCTGAGTCTTCACTGCTAATAGAAGCTATCTTGAATGCTTTCCATTCTGCATGTCAAAACATTGGAAAATGTACACTTCCAATTCTGCATCAAGAAAAGCTGGATTATGCAGTCGGCAAACAGGCAAGCTCCTTGAAATTAATTTCTCAATTTTGCCACAACTGCAGCGTTTATAGTTGTAGTGTAGATGTTGCATCAGAAAGATCTAGAGGACACCAATACTCCGGCCTGTCCTTTTGCAAACATGCTTTATTGTCAACAGTTACTCAAAACTTTTCTGTTGCAATAACAACAACAATAGCAACAATCCCTATTGCTTAGAGATTTGGACAGTGAAAATTCTGTATCTAATACCTTTCATATTTCCTGGTATCTTCATGGCTCATATGCAGTCTTGTGGTTCTCTACAGCCTGCAGAACATAATCCCATATTCTTTCCAAGTGGTTTTCGAGCATACTTTTCTGCCCAGGCTTTGACACTGGATATTCAAAATGCCTGCATCACATGTTCGGTCCCCCCCTCCTTTGCTCAGCAGATGGTGGTTTGTTTAATAGATGCAGGTTATGCTACTCAGCAAGACATTTGCAGCAGGGGACTTGCTCCTGACAAATGATATCATTCACTCCAGCGCCATCCCCACATGCTTATATGTGCAAGCCTGCTCCTCCTGCCTGTCCCCTGCGCCACTTGTGCTTTGTGGCGGCATCTGCTTTCTCAGCCACAGATGTTCCTTTCATTCAGTTGTCAGCTAATAGCAGAAGAGATGCACCGAGCAGATGTTTCCCCTCCTCCCAATAGGTTGCTATTTCCTTTCCCCTCCTGACACCCCAGTGGATACCATTCAGATCCAAAGCACAACTGGGGGAGGCTGCTTTGAATGGTGATTTGTCATATTTAGGCGGGACTCTCTCTAGACAACAAGCCCATGAATGAATAAAAGTTAGGGAAGAGGCACATAGTTTAGTCCCCAAGGGAATGAAACAGCTAGGGTGTGACTGCCCCTTCCACACCACTCAGCTGATGCTTCACACCACTTTATGGTAGGGCTGGCTTTGGACCAGTAGCTACAGCTACCAATTATTTCTAGGCTGCTGGTCCTTTCATTGCTCAGTCCAACTGTTGAGTATGTTCTCCAGGAAGGGATGGCCCATGGAGTGCTCAAAAGAAGTTTGCCAAGGATGTTCTCAAATTGTTCTTCTCTTCCTTTTGGCCTTCAGTATCAAGCTCGTTGTGTTTCCTGAGGCCACCTGGCCACTTTTTATAAGATCTACGTCAGTCCATCATGCCAATAATGGGTAGCCACTAGGTTCTTCAGTGCCCATCTTATTTCCCTGTCAGTAGTTGAAGCCTCATTCAGACTGCAGCCTCGCCCACCAGAGTGATACAGAAAAAACCTGGGAAAGAAAATGAAGCAGGGTAGATGAGATACTGTCTGACCAGCAGTTCAGAGATAGGACCCACATTTTTCCTACTTCACATAAATATCCTGCAAACAAGTCTGTTATGATTAGTGAAAGAACATATGCTGGAAGTAATACAACCATCTGATTTGCCATTCACGCACAAAAGCATACACAAGAGCCATCACTCCATGAATAAGGTTCCTTATTCCAGGTCAGGCTAGCTTAAAATATAACAGTACAGTACACAATAGCTAAGATCTTTTTAACTGAAAACAGCAGGATCTGAATTTGGATTTTTTGCATGCAAAGCTGGTCTTCCACCAGAAAAGTACAGCTCTTCTCCCTTCGACTGTGGAAAATGTGGGACTCCCCCTGTGGTTGTTTTGCCGTTTTACATTTGGTGTTATGTATTCTCTGTGTATTGTTATATGGGTTTCTTTGTTTCTTCTTTTTCTTCTTGATCAGTTGTGTGTTTATGCTGTACATGGCCCAGAGTTACACTGCTTGAGTTGGGCGGCCATATAAATCTTAAAACCAGCAACAAGGTGGGTCAGACATGTGAACAGCGTGGTCAGCCTCAGAATTTCTGAAGACATCAGGGAAGTGTGGCCTCCGCTTTAGCCAATGATGGAAACTCAGTAATCCTGCAAGATATATTAGAAGATAATTCTACCTAATCTGAAAGGACTGTACACTGTCGTTATAACCAGGTGGCTCAGTCTTACATGCAAAATAGAAGACCTGTAATTAATGGTCAACAGCTACTAGTTAACTTGAATGAGAAATGGAAAGCTTTTCTCTCTGAAAATCAAATATAATCCTCCGCCCCATATTTTGTCTGTCAGCAGTTTGGGAATCCACAAAAGCTTTCTCAGTATGGGATTTCTTCCTCTGTATTCTTCTCTTAACTCTACTAGAAATGTGCAAAGCCCACCAGCTGTTCCTTGGCTGTATCTAGAAATGTCCCGATTCTGTTCTAAAGCATGGTGAGAAACAAGCTCATTTCTCAAGTCCCTCTTTCCTCCATGCCTCCCTGTTTATTCACTGTTGCCATCAGCATGCTGATGATGGAAAAGCAATAAAGTATATTATGGAATGTATTATTCATCCAGGCATATATCTCTGTCCAAAGATGCCGCCATAACTGCACTCTCTTTTCTTTATGAGCTCTGAGTGCCGGGTCCATAGCTGATCTTGGATATTCAGAGCTGAGATGCAGTTTATGTTACTGTTTTGGTTTGTGTCAGAAACTAGGCAACTGAGGGAACCATACCAAACTGGAGCCTTTAGACGGAGAAATTCGTGGATGCTTAGATGAGGAATGATCATCCTTCCGAGGAGGCGTCTTTCTTTTCAAAAAAGCCGGCTCCCTCTTCTCAAACCTGTAAAATGCTTGCAATTTAGAAGAATTGGATTTGTTTTCAGAGGCACCGTTTGACTCTCAAGAAATTCATTTAGGGCATGACCCAGGCAAACTAGAGTGCTTTTAAAAAGCCTATTGGTTTCTGTGTGAGGGTGGAGGAAGCTCAGCACAGACCTGGATCCTTTTTTGGATGGAAGAAAGGAGGCAAAACCTGTTGGTTGGCTTATGTCCCAATAGGTCCCTTTTTTCATCCATTGATTGTATTTTTATCCCATATTTTACTTGCATTGCATTTATTGCGTTTGTCTGCTTTTTCATCCATTTGTTGTATTTTTATCTTGTTTGTATTTTATTTGCATTTATCAAAAGATCCGTTGAAGAGCTTGCAATAGAATTATGTTGCTGAAATATGCTTTACTGGGGAAGGGGTGGGGTGGCTGGAAGAATGCAATTGATTTGAGATGTTGACTTGTTTAGCAGAGGATTCATGAAATGCCAGTTACAACATATATCCTCTCTTTGCTGGTTATGCATTTCTGTCTTGTGAGGTCAGTTAGGTCAACTACTAAAGCCCTTAACAGCTAGCCTCCCACATTTTACGAATTAATTCTATCCTTAAATTAGACAACAAAGCTAGCTATTAAACTGGGTCTGACTTACTTTTAACATTGACAATCCACAGAGATGACGACAACAACTACTAGAATGCTGCTGAATCCTTACAGACTCATAGTGGCTTCCAACAAAAGAACAAATAATAATACAGCCATGGTAAATATCCTACCCTCCATCTGACAATTACAAATTGCTGTTGATAACAACACTCCGTGAATAAATAGTAATTACAGTTACATAGTAAATCATCATCATCATAATTGAAGACAAATAATCATTGCCCAAGGGCTGTCGTGAAAAGTTCAGTTTTCATCAACTTCCAGAAGACCATAATTGAGGGGGTCAGTTTAGCTTTGAGGGGCTGTTTCCAGGAACTGCTGCCATGAATGAAAACCATTCTTTCTGGCCTCTGAAATTAGAGTACCACCACTAGCTTCTCCCAGGAGGATCTCCTCAGACAGGATGACTCAGGACGGAGCAGAAGGACCTGCAGATACCTCAGTGGGAAGCCATATAGAGCTTCAGAAGTTAAAACTAGCGCTTTGAGTTGCACCTGGCAAAGCAGGTGTAATAGGATCATAGTTATTCATGCCAGCCAACAAACAGGCTGCTGCTTTTTGGACTAGTTATAATTTCTGGGTGGTTGTTGAGTTTTGTATGGGCAGTGAAGATGTAAGAGCAAGATGGTAGCCAACATATGGGTGCAAAGGAGATGCTCATTCCAGACCATGGCTGATGCTCAGAGACCAAAAAATCAAGACAATCTATTTTCTTTAGGCTCCATAGTGAAAATCTTCACATGCTTTTTTTTCTCTTTCGTTGACTCTTGGCACATGAAGCTGGGCGAAGCACAAATTGCCCACCCCTGGTTTAGACAATGCCGAAACAATATACGCAAAACTCTGTGGATTAATAGAACCAGATTTTCCATTCGAGGTGTAGCGTGATCCCTATATATGTGTTGTCATCCTTGAATGCTTCAGAGGTGCCAAGTATCTGTAGGCTGTTAAAGCTGATCTTCACTATCACCAGCAGGATATTATAGTAGCCCACCGCACTATGTAAAGTTCAAATATTTGGGGAAGCTTTTGAAAAGGAATGCATGGGTGAATCACAGAGGCAGCCAATCTATACTACAAAGGTGCATGAAACAGACTTAGATGATTAAGACGCTGGGGCCACAGAGTTACATAGAATTCATTGTGGATGTGGGTGTGAAAAGGGCCAGAACATGGTCACAAAGTCTAAATCAGGATGGGCACCCACAACCCCAATCCAGAAGTGGCTCCTACCCCACCCCAAAACTTTTACCTTCTCCACTATCCCAAGATTGCACCATCATACTTGAGGCAGCAAATTGTCAATTTTCAGGGGTACATTGGGAGAGCGGGGGTGGGGGTATTTTGCCCCCAAAGAAACTTGCACTCACCCAGACTTCTGAAATACAGGGACAAAAATGGGGCCCCCAATATTTTCTTCCTGTAGCATTTGGGACCTGAAAAAAGAAAAAAGAAAAAAGACAACTGTCTTGTCATCTCTGATGTAAATGAATCTAAATTTTATGAAAATTCATACCAGATTATCAGAATTTCTTATTTTTCAGAGGTTATGGCTCAACCTTTGGGATAGAAAATTCTTCTGGGTTTCAGTGGGACTTCTTAAATTGACATAATACTTCTGCAGCAAGCAGAGCTGTTAGATCTAGATGGCCCAGATCAGAGGTGCTCACAGTGTCTGTGGGGTCAAGAAAATCAAGATGGTGGTCATGACCACGTGAAACCCTGCCCCTTTTTTATACAGGTCACACTGTGGAATTGAAAGAAATGGAAATGCCCATTTTCAGAAAATCCCTACCATATTTTAGTACCTTCTGGCTTTTTCTTCTGAGTTTTATTGGAATATTCTGGGTTTTAACTGCAGCTATATTTGATTTCAGCAACATCTGTGCAGAACATTTTAACTGATGTTTTATGGGTTTTATTAATGCTTGCTGTTTTATTGCTGCATGTTTTTAATAGTAATTGTATCAGGGCTTCTCAACGAACTGGATTTTATTCTCATAAACTGCTCGGGGAACTCTTCTACAGGTGGCCTACAAAGAATTTTGGGGTCCTGGGGCAGTGATCACAATGTCAGAAGGATAACAGGGGTGATGAAGGGGAGGGATAAGGTTCAGCCAAGAACACTGGAGAAGAATCAAAACAAAATATGAAGGGATTGGCAACTGCAAGGAGGCAAACAAGAGAAATCCTGCAGATTGCTGCAAGGAAGACCCCTTGGGATTGCAGGCAACCACATCATTTCCTGAAATTCCCTGAAGATCCTTCTGTGGTATTCAGCTCAGGCCATCTATTGTTCTTTTTCAAATGCTTACAGGAATAGAATCTTCCCCTAAGGAGAGTTGCGGAACAAAAGCTGAAGTGTATAGAAAATCTCACTTGGCAAAGCAGAGAAGAAATGGGCTGCTTTTGAGGAAGCTCTACAGCCAGGGGATGCTGACTTCCAAGAGGGAAGAGCTTGGCTCAGGAAGCACCCTTGTTTCCTTGCTGCTGAATTCTCGCAGGGTATCCTCTCAGTCTTCTCAGGGTAACTGAGCAGAAGTAACTGCCACAGAAACCTCAGATTCCTTCCCTCCCTCCCTCCCTCCCTCCCTCCCTCATCTCTCTTACCATCGATCCTTCCTTCCTAGGAGTTTATCTATTTGCCAGTCTGTATTTTCTATTCTAACCTTCTAGGTACATTTGAGCTTTGCAAGAAAAGTGGTGACAATCCTCTATGTACTTACTTTGGAGTACGTTTCATTGGAAAGCAATAAAGTGACTTGGTAAACATGCAGTGCAAGGGGTTCTGCTGGTAAACATGGATGCTAAGCCATCTTCCTTGTGACTATATTATGTATTTCCTCATTAAAGAATATTGTGAATTTTCAATTTTTAAAGCATGCTTTACATGCTTTTCTCCAGGTCAGTTATAATCATTAGATCATACACATCATGAAAAGATGACAATAAATCCAGTTCTTCCTCTCCTCCTCCTCAACTCCAGAGGAATATACTGATATATCTATGTGCTTTTCCTGATGGCTCTTGCCTTCTATCTTCCGTGACTGACCAGAGAGTCCAATCCATTCTACAGAGGATCAGAACAAACAAACAAAAATAGAGAGAGCTGGAAAGAGAGATTTGGCTGGAGAAAGGAGACCTTTAAGCAGAGAAATCTGTCTCTCATTTTCCATATCCTTCTCAATATTCTCTGTTGGTCAGTCACTTTCTGGTTTCTTCTACTATCTACAAATTGCGAACACTCATCACTAATTGCAGTACAAATCCAAATAGGCTCCTTCATTGTTGAACATTTAAATCTGCAAACTTTTCCTCAATCTTGCCTTTACATTCCAACGGGAATAGGGATATGTTATAATCAGCTACCTCTAGGTAGAACGGATTCTTAACCATTCTAAATAATCCTGTGTGTCGAATTGCTTTGCAATGCATGCTCACGGAATGAGAAGTATATAAATCTAAACCATCTGGTGCAATGAACATTTATTTATGTATTAAACATTTTATATATAATTGGTTTTCTTTAATGCTTAGAAATTATAATAGACACAAGGTTTATGTGGGCAATGGTGATTTAATATTCTGTGCTCATATCAGCTGTAAAAAAAATGGGGGAGAGTTTCAAGAGATATATAAACATATTTGCCAAAGTGAAATTTTTATGTCTTCTTGCTCTCTCTTCTTTGGCAGGTACTTTTGAAATAATTGAACGTATGCCCAACTGTAAACAAGATGGACAACATTCAGGCAACAATGAAGTGGGAACCACTTAGTTAATAAAAGTTGGGTTCTCTAAAAGCTCTATAACTAGCAGGAAAGTATTATGATTATCAATCATTTTTACAAAACTCTGGTTTTGCAAAGATCTCCAGAACTTTTAAGATTTCTGTTTCTTGTAAGGACTGATGAACTGATTCATAAAACAACAGTTTTGAAGAAAGTGCCTGTATTTAGTTTTATGCTGCGTATGGTCTTCAGATTGTAAGACAGTGTGCCTTCAAAACCGGTGCCCCATCCCTAACCTTAGGAGTCATGAATCTCAGCTGCAGAGCAATAGTTGGTCTTGAATTACAGATTTTTGACATTTGTAACCTGATCACCATTTTAAGCCCCCACACTTCCCCAAATATACTGGCAAAAGTCAAGGAAAAAAAGAGAACCTTTTTTTTGATGAGTGGGAGTTCAACAAAAGGTGTTGAAGTTTTTCTTTCTTCTGTTTCCTGTCCCTCCTCCCTGAAAAAGAGCTTCTGAGAACTATAGGCCCTGTTCCAATTGAAATAAATATATTTCAAAGCCTCTTGTCATGTTCTTGGATCTAATAGTGGCTTACCTACCTTACAGGATGTTGTGGCCAAAAGGGTTAAGATGGCTAGGATATTTTGGTTTGCTTTTCTCAGATACATGTTGTCAAATAAGAGAATGACATTGAATAAATCATGGAATTATTAATTCAAAGGAGTTGTGGCACATATTCTAGCCCATTCGACATCACGAAAGAAAGGAAATGTGAGAACTGAGATCTGATTTGAGGTGATGGGAACTTAAGTTGAAGACTCTCTTCAACTATTCAACTGATGGTAGGGATGAGTATGTTGGAGCAATAGTTGGGAGAGTCTTAAAACTGTAGAGTTGGAAGAGGACATCTAATGCAATTTCCTGCTCAGTGCAAGTTCCGTTACAGCATCTTTGACAGATGACCATCCCACCTCTGTCTGAAAAACTCCAGAGAAAGAGAACTCACCACTTCAAATGGCAGCCTGTTCCATTGGCTGACACCATCAGAAAGTTCCTCCTAATGTCCAACCTGAACTTTCTTCCTCGTAATTTTAACCTACAGGTTTTGGTCCTGCCCTCTGGACTAGAGAATAAACATAAAATAAATATATAGTTTTTTTTTCTGTAGGCTAACTCACTTGTTATAATTTATCTTAATGATAAACTCTATAAATAAATTATAAGCAAACATACTCAGATCTTTTAACCTTTCCTCCTGGGGCTTGGTTTCCAGACCCATCACCATCTAGGTAGACGTGTGGCTAATGCTGATGAAGTTTTGTGACTGCCACAACTTCATGAAGTGATGAAAACAGACTCAGCATCTTAAGTGAAGAACCCACAGCTGAATCAGAACGGATGGATGAAATTGGCAATGACCAGGCACTGGATAATTTGTAGGGAGAGGAAGAGGTGGAGTATCCTTGTCAGTAGATAAAAGTTAAGAAGATCTCAGGTAGACAGAATAGCATAGAACAGATACTTTCCTGAATTTGAGGAGAACTGTTGCTACTCAGAGTAAACAATACTGGCCCTTTGAAACCATGACACTAACAACAATGAGAACGCATTATTACGGCCCATAGCATTATGCAGGAGATCATGAATACCATCTCTAAAACGATCCTGCTGTAGAAACATAAGCCATTGGCTGAGGAAAACTGCAATGTTCTTGTTGATCGAAGTTAAACAAACTTAGATTGATTTGCTTGGCGCCTATTCAAGCAAACAGATTGATTTCAAGAGTAGCCTCTCCTGGCAACTACCTCTTAAAAAAAATATACCCGTCAAAAATAATTCCACAGCATTCATCCACAGAAGCTTTAGAAACTATCTCTCAAAGTCAAAGGTTTATGCATTAGAAGTTTACCACGGGTTGTGCTCTTGTCTCTGTTTTGGTATTTGGATAACATGCCAAAGAAGCTTCTTACTGGTGTAAAGAGAAAAGAATTGAGTCCTCTGTATTACCAAGTTAATAAATCTCCACTTAGAATTCATGGTTTTGGGAAATAAAAAAAAAACGTTCTTTTTTTTTTTCATCAGTACTCAACGGATTATGCTTTAATGAGAGAGGGTTTGCAGTTAATTTCTTTTGCGTTCAGGAGTCTTGAAATCTTAAAAGAAAGTGTGTGTATATTAGAAATATAACAACTAAAGCACTGTGACTCTAAGGCTTGGTGAAAGCATTTCAAATCCTCCTTCTTGTAAACAAACACATATAAAGGAAAGGAGACATAATTATCTGAAAGCTTTACATGGATAAAAATTACCTGATGCTGGTTTATTTTGGATCAACATTCCCAGTATTTCCAACCCAAGCCAACTGGCAAGATCTTCCTAAATCCTGCCTGCATTGGACCTTTAAATAGGAAGGTTCAAACCTTTTCCTCCCGTGCTGTCTGCACAGGCTTCAGATCTGTAGAAATATCGTAACCCTCCAAACTCCATTTCTAGATCCAACAGCTTACCTCAAATAGAAGAGCTTTGCAGTTCTCCCAAATCAGAGATGGAAAACGTGTGACCTTCTAGATTTTGCTGGACTACGACCCCCAGCAGCTGTAGCCCATAAGGCCAATGGTGAAGGATGCTGGAAATTGTATGGTGAATGGCTCCATTTAGGAATCTTTGAAGATAAACTATCAACCCTATGGGCACAGATCAGATGGAAGGTAATGTTTCACTTGGGTGGCATACGTGTGAGTGAAACTGGATTCAGGCTATATCAAACTTTGTTAATTAATTGCAACTGAAATAATTACAACCAGTCTGGAAACAGGTTGCTAGGTAGTGGCACTTGTGTTATATGTTTGGGGGAGATGGGCAGTATACAAATTAAATAAATAAACAAACAAACAAACAAACAAACAAACAAATAAACAAACCGTAACCCAACTGGAGTCTCATGTCTCTGTTCAGATGAACATTCATGCCTGGGATGATCCCAGAGAATAATTTGAAAGTATATATTGCAGCACCTGAATAGGTGACTACCTTGGACTTCAGTAGGTGGTACCCTTTTCATAAACAAAATCTACATTCAGCCCTGGGTGTAGGCAGATGGAACTGAGAAAGGTCTGCTTTAAAGACCTTGGAGAACCACTGTATGGAAGGCTGAGCTCGGTTGGAAAAGAACTGGGGTGGTGTATGGCAGATCCCTATCTTCCAACAATATTAATATTCGAATGGGAGACAGCTCGTCAGTTTTTGTTACCTGAACTCTATTGTGGAAGAAAGTGAGATCCTAATGTTGTCAAAAACAAAAGCAAAAACAGAAGCTGTATCAAACCTACAATCGCAGTGCCAGAGAAGATGAACCTTTAATACTGGTGGAATATTGATGATGGAAATAATGCTTGAGGTATGAAACTGAATGACCAGTTTCACCTTCATCTGAAAGATGGAAGAGCTTAGAAAGAAAGGCGGGACTCTGCCATCTTGATCATTGGAATTTCTACTGAAATAGTTGGGTTTGGTGCATTGATGAATGACTAATTGATAGGAGCCTAGCATCCAAAGGATCATTCTCATCCAGGTGTTAATGCATCTGGGTATATAGACACCCAGGTACATATATAAAATTCTCCACCTCCTCTTGCACAGATTTTCTTCAAAGCTTCTCTGGGATTTTGTTGTGTAGCAAGGGATAAAAGTTGACAAATATATGCAGAGAAAAAGGACAGCTGGCCAATAATTTTCTTTTCTGCTTGTAAAGAGAGGGGAGAAATTTATATAGGCATGGCCCCTGGGAAACCTGATTGAGTAGGCCAGACTGAAAGAACAGCAATCAAACAATGATTGGTTGGAAGTTCTTTGGGTTTAGCTCTTGACCAGAAAGAGCAAGCACAGATTGACTGACAGTTCTTGGGAGCTGTAGACTAACAAACGTATAAGCCAGGGCTGAATTGGTGTCCAAATAGATCCAGTCAGGACCACCATCAGCTGCATTTAAGATAGATTGGGAAGGGCTGAGTGACCTAAGGACAGATCAGCTGGAAGAACGTGCAGTCTTAATGATGCTGCAGAAAGCTATGTCAGGTACAAGTTTTGAGATTGAGACTAGATCTTGTGTATGTGCCTTCTTGGTCATCTGTACACAGCTTCTTCTGCAAGTCGGTCTCTATGCTTTCAGGATACCAGTTATAGGCTAGAGCAGTGTTTCTCAACCTTGGCAACTTTCAGATGTGTGGACTTCAACTCCCAGCATTCCCCAGCCTGGCTGGGGAATGCTCGGAGTTGAAGTCCACACATCTGAAAGTTGCCAAGGTTGAGAAACACTGGGTTAGAGAATCACTGATGTGATTGCTCCATCCGTTGGCTTTCAAGCCCAATTGCTATCCACAAGGCCTTATAAAAAACTCCTTTCTGAGAACTGGTGACTCACTCTGAGCAATTCACGAGCAGGTGAGAAAGTGCTGGAGATATAAAGAACCGAGCTGGACTCTTTCATAGGCAAAACAGATGCTGTGTTAGTGAGAATTCTGGTTCTCATGTCTCTGAACAAAAGAACTGATTAGAGCAGGAAGCAGGAATGAGCCTCATCCTGGTTAAAAATTCTGGATCATCTAACTCAGATCACCTAGAACATTGCCCAGAGTTTCAGACAGCAGTGCTCCTCAGTGCTATCTAGAGTTGCCAGATATCATTCTAACAATAAAAGCCCCATTTGGAAGCCTTCTATAACTACCTATAACAATAAGGAAGCAGGTTGGATTCAGAATGCCCTTTTAATTTTTTTGTAGTGTCAACCCATTTTCCATACTTGTTTTCCCAAAATAGAATGAGAAACCAGCAGAAAGAAAAATCAGTCAAGAAGAGATCAGATTATATATTTGCAAAAATCTTGGTCTCTCTGGTGCTGAAATGGGAGTATTTCTCTTACTAATATGCATACCACACCCCCAAGGCTTCAGGACAAGTTGACTGTTCTCCCTGCAATTTATTTTCAGAGTCAAGAATTTATAATAATTCCTCTTGGGGAGGGCTGGAATAAATATAGACTCATTTTCTTACCTGCGAACACTTCTGAGGAGGATGTAATTAGCTTGCCCAAAATAGAAACATTCTCATTTTTAAGAACTTCATTTGGAGCAGATATTTAATTAAAGGGAATTTCAAAGTCAAGATGCCAAAAGGTGAAGAAAAGTAGGCTTGCACTTCTGCCAAGCAGAGAACACTAGCGTCTTGCATGCTCAACAGATACATCTGATCTTTAAAAAGTTGGTTGCCTAGTTCGAGGATTCCCCAAAGCTATTTTTTCCTGCTGGATAAAAACACACACAGATGCAGGAATTGGGCATATGGAGAAAGGCATAAGAATCTGAAGACCACAATGACCCATTTTTTTTTTTAGGTTGTTCTCTGTGGAAGAAGTTTCAGATATTCTGTCTCTTTTTCAGGGAGCTTAGAACCTCTTGGACAAGTGACATGATGGGGAAGGGCACTGGTGCAAACTGCTTTGTTCAACAGAGGTGATGGAAAAGGCAACACCTCTTTAGAATTGAATTCAATTTCTGGGGACCTGGTAGAGATGCCTATACAGTGTTCTTAGCAGCAATATGGAAGTGTTCCACCATCAACTTTCTTCTGGGAATTGTTTTCCTCCCAGTCTAGCCTACATCCCTGGACATTCCTGATGATGTCCCAGGCAAGCACTAACCGCCTCCGACTCTGCTTAGCTTTTTTGAAATAAATCAAACAGAACTAGGTGTTACCTACTAGGTAGGAATGCTGATGGGAAGGTTATCCTCCTAACTTTTTGCAAGCCCACCGTTGTCTTTTGTGGCTCCTTCTGACCTTTGGAAGCATTTATGAGCGTGAATATGTTGGATGACATGACCTGCAAGTGCAATTCATTTTTATTTATTTAATTTTTTTGTCATTTGGTTTCCAACCTTTTGGAACCTGGCATTGCAGAAAAAGCAGTGTGAAAGCCATATTCAAGTTCAGTTGCGCAATGGGGCATTGTGGAGAGACAAGAACCGTGGGGTAAAACCACAATTGCTCCTAGTGTGAACGGCATCACTCCTAAAAAAAAAAATGAAATGAAGTGCTTTGATTGATTGATTGATTGATTGATTACCCCACGGGCCTTCTGCTGTAGATATTTTTACCCCAAAGATTATCCCCGTTCACATAAAGTGAAGTAAAACATGATCCATTGACTCTTAAAAGCATCATCTAGATCAGGGTTTCTCAACCTTGGCAACTATAAGATGTGTGGACTTCAACTCCCAGAATTCCCAGCCAGCATATGGAGTTGAAGTCCACACCTCTTAAAGTTGCCAAGGCTGAGAACCCCTGATCTAGAGGCTCTCTAAATCTGCAACTGTTCATTGTCTTCACTGCATATTAGAAGTTTAATCTGGACATAGTTTTCTTCACCGTGCAGCTCTTGCTGCTGGATCTGAAAAGGTACCAGGGAGGAATCTCTCACGTGTCCCGGCATTTCCTTCTCGCAAAAATCAAGCTTTCCTGGTTAAAAGAGAATCCATGGGGAATTCATCTACACCTCTGGAATGCTGCCTGCCTAAATTTCAGTCCTGATCCTGCAATGAGGTTTATAGTCCTCTTGATGAAGTGAGCTGCTGTCTTCCTTGGAAGAAAGAGTGGGTGAGACTTAGCCCCACAGGAAGCTGCACTGACCCAGCTGAATGATACAAAAGCAGACTGTTTCACAAGGCAGCATGCGAGCAGTTGCTGTGGCTCTGAATGTACACTTTTTAGCATGGCCAGTGTCAAATGGCAGGAAAGAAAGAAAAGAAGGGAAAAAAAGTAATGGCTGGGGAAAGAAAGCATTAAAATTCAATAGCCTACCTCTGTAACTGGAATGTTAAAATCCACTTGAAGCGGGATAAATGGATGTACACATTTTCAGTCACTTCTGCCTTAGCATGTTATTTAAAGCTAATTGCATTTCAATTTAATGGAAGACAGTTTCATTTCCATTCAATTAGCGTGGCTGTTCTCCTAATATTTTGCTACCCTCCTTTTCGAGAATGCACAGCCAAAACAGTAGGAACAGCAATTCCCCCCCTCCACCCATGCCAAGAGTGGATTCCTAGAAATTACTTTAAAAAAATTACTCTGAAGTAACTCTGCTTAATTTAGTTGTTTGGCAGTCCTTTCATTTTCTTCTCACAGCGGCTTCATCTCGCCTTGCAATGGGCAAAGAAAAATGAAACAAAATGATAGAAAGCAGAAGCCAAAATGACAAGATGAGGTACAAGCCATGATGATGTCACCTATATCATGACTTCATTGTGAAAATGATGTAATCTGAGCAAATTGCATAATTGTCTCCCTCCCCCCTACCCCCACACACTCCCCTCCAAGTATTAGCCAAGCCAATCTTGCTTAGTTTTTGAGATCAGCCAAGGTTAGTTTAGGTCTGGAGAGCTTCATAAGGTGCTTCAGTTTTGGAGATGTGGATCTATCTGTCCGTCCCTCTCATCTTATTGATCATCACCCAATCGTGCTTCCACCCATATTGGTAGAGGGAATCATCAGTTCTCCCTCCTCTGTTCTAATGTAATATAAAGCAACATGGCTCAATTGGACTTGGTGAGACATCATCTTCACTGGCCCTCAGACCATTTATCAATCCAATTCAAGGAGTTCATTTTGACCTTAAAGCCTTTCCATGGTTTGGAAAGCCGTGACTTTGAGATCTTCGAAGGGGGCTGGCCATGTGCCCCCGGTTTGGTAGGGGGTTCTAAGTGGCAAGGCCTTTCCGTGGTGATATCTCAGCTACAGCATGCCCTCTGGAGAAGTTTTCCCAACACTCACTTCGCTATCATTTCCTTTTGAAGACCTTTCAGTTTTCCCAGGTTTGTCTTAACCTACCTCCATCTTAACTCCAAGTTCTGTTTCTAGATCACAACTTTCATCCTCTTATTATTTTAAAATTCTGGACTTGTCTCTTGATGGGAGCCATCCTGAGAACTTTGTTGTTGGATGGCCCATGAATATTATTAATAATGAAAGGAGTCAAGGGGTAATGAAGGGCTGAATCTTGCAGCTGTCATGTGCACAACATCCACATTCTCTGCAACACAGCTTGAAGTCACTTGTTTCAACAGATGAAGAATTTGGGAGTCTAACTGCCTGGTGCTTAATTTCTTTTTTTTTAAAAAAACAACCAAACAAAATTGTACAATACAGTGCAGTGAGATAAATGCCAAGCACACCCCAAGTTTATTTGTATAAATCCCCTTAAATGAAAGCAGAGGAAATAAGGTGCAATCAAAGCATGGGGTGGTGTTTGGTTATTTCATTGCATTATCATCTTGCATCTGAGTTGAATTATAGTTATTTTAAAGTCACGTTGCTGTCACATTACAACAGCATGGCACAACCCATATGCCACGGGAGTGTTTATTTTCTGAGTCTCTTTTTGAAGGTGCTGGCAATGCAATGTTTGGCCTTTATCAACGTATCTACCAAGTAGGAAAACAAAGTTGAGTATATTCTTGATCACACCAGGGGAAATATTATTCCCACACCTATCAGATATCAGGTAATAAGTGGTGAACTTTGCAAAATTGCTTTACTTCACGAATGAAGAAGACAAAAACAAAGGAGGGAAGGGGGAAATAATAAAAATGAGGTGACAGTTTGCTGAAAATTGGACTTGCGTTACGTGCTGACACTTCTGCTTCTTCATTGTACTGCACCTATGAAGAATGTTGTTGATTGGAGCAATCCTTTTGGGAGAGCAACATATAGGAGATGAAAGCAATTGGCATTGTCCTTACCCCAAAGAAGCAAAAGAGATGTGTGGTGAGAATAACCTCCTTCTGCAGTCTCTGTCCTTTCCTCTCTTTGGCTCTGAAGGGCAATAAAGAGAGTGAAACTCAGATGAACCCTCCCAGTTGCTCCCAGATGTTATGAGGAGCCAAAGTTAAGCTAAATAAAACTTTTGCATTCTTGCTCGCAATTGTGTGTAGGCTGCTCAATTAAGTTATTGTTAGAATGGTTTTATGGCATCATTATAGTTAAGGTAAGGTTGCATCCAGCATGTGCTATGATTAGAGCAAAATGTTGGCCAATCCACAACGGCTAAATTTATCACATTTTATGAATACGTTTCGGGAAAAGAGAGAGGAAGAGACTCTTTTCAAAAAGTGCTCCCTCAAAATATTCACCTTTTCAAATTAATTCTCAACAGTCTATGGCTTAGAGGCACATGACCCTTCATACAATAGACCAAATAAATCCTTATTCATTCAGAACAGTAATGTCTAGCTTTCTTTCCCCCAAGGCTGGCTGGGGAAATCTGGGAGTTGAAGTCCATACCTCTTAAAGTTGCCAAGGTTGAAAAACACTGCTCTAGTACTACTTACCAGCTTTATTGAAATATGGGGGAGAATGGGGACAGCACTTTACTAAGGACAAAGGACCAGAAAAGTAAGTGCTATATTTGTTAAATAGCATTTGAGCCAAACAAGAATCATGCTGTGCTTGGTTTCCTGTGCATGATGCTATGGTGTGGAATAAATGGCCTGCTCTAATTCCCTTATAAGCCCAAGGTTCATTGCTAATCTTGACCTCTCTGCAGGGTTGGTTCTAAGTTCTACCTGGCGTGGTGATCAATACCTTGGGAGTGTCAAAAGGATGAGTTTTACCAAACCAGCATCTTCTGATCATTGCTGACAGAAAGTGTCTGGTTGGATTCTTAGCCATAGATACTGCTTCATCAAACTGAAGGCTGGGCTGAAAGATGCTTGATGTAGCAGAAGGTTCATTCTCACTCTGTTGGGTTGATCTAGCCAGGAGATTCCACTGACATTTGGATGGGCTTTGGATAGATGGGTTATCAGTTCAGCTGTTGAAGCCCCACGGAAGACTCCTGAATCATGGAAACACTGGAAACAGTGTGTCCATGTGTGGAAAAGTTTTTAGTGCCTCAGCAAGCTTGGTGCAACTTTCCTCTTGAGAATCCATGAAGAAATATCCGGATTATGAAAGGTTGTTGGGTTAAGGTTAAGGAGGCCCTAAGGAGACAAGAATGTTAGCTTTGGTATATTGAAGGCTCTTTTTATGAAAGGGGGGCTGTGGTTGTTGCTATTATTGTTATGGCAGATTCTGAAACCTTCTCCTACCAAAAAGTCTCTCTAGCATTCTGGATGGCCTGGATCCCAGCCCTTCCCAAGAGTTCCTGAACACCGGAAAAGAACCATAAAAGATGAAATCTTCTACTTGGGTCTTTTCTGAAATATTGTAAAGCTTTGCAATCCCAAATGTGGAATTTCTTTTTGACAGAAAGCCATGGCCCCATAAAAGTAGCATATAATGGTAGAATGTTTGTTACCTTTCACTATCACAAACTGAATTTTGTGGGCACCAATTCTTAATTGACATTTTGTAATAATTGCTAACATTGTAAGCTAAAGGAGCAATTATCTGAAATGTCAGGTCCTCCCCTGCTTTCTCTCTACCTCATGAGCCACAAAGAGAAGGTAAAATGTCAGCCCTCTGTAAAGCTCCTACAGATATAGTGATTATGTTCATTTGCCAGAGTTTGTAATATCTTTATTATAATTACATTCACTAAGACATGGGATTAAAAAGTTCTCTCCCCATTGAAAACAAATCAGAGTACATAGCTGCACAGAATGTCATTGCCAAACAAAGTACAGCAAATGGGTGTTCTCTGTGTTTCAGAAAACCAACAAGGAGAATGGACTGAAACGTGGTTTCTCCAGAGAACCCGCCCATAGCATTGTAGAACAGAGGGAAAAAACAGCAAACCATTATTATAACTGAATACTTATAACTTATAACAGGAAAGAATAACATGGAACGTTGAAAATCCAGCGAGGTTATATACTGTCAGCAGATATTCACAATAGAAAAATATAATCCAATTCAAGTAGGAATGGCTCCCTTATATACATTACATAACAGGACAAGGCAAATTTAGACCTCTGGTATATGATTTTTAGGACTTAAACAGAAGCTAACAACAGTGACTAATGTTTAATGCAAAGTTAAGGTATGTATAGCTTAATGAAAAGAAGACTGAGGGGAGGCACGATTGCCGTCTTTCAATGCTTGAAGGGTTGCCAGAGGGAAGAGGGCATCGATTTATTCTCCACAGCACCTGAAGGTAGGACAAGAAGCAATGGGTGGAAGCTCATCAGAGGGAGATCCAACCTGGAAATAAGGAGGAATTTCCTGACAGTGAGAATGATTACGCAGTCGAACAGCTTGCCTTCCGGAGTTATGGGTGCTCCATCGCTGAAGGTTTTCAAGAAAAGATTGGACAACCATTTGTCCGAGATGGTACGAGGACTCCTGCCTTGGGCAGAGGGTCGGACTAGAAGACCTCCAAGGTCCCTTCCAACCCTACGGTTCTATGATTCTATGAAAGTTTAAATGTTTAAAGTTGGAGATACAAATGGAAGGGAGGTAAGAAAGTCATTCATCTTGTCCTTTTTATTACTTTTTAAAAACCTAAATGGAGTAATCTTTTTGTTTCTTTGTTTTATCTGTCCTCCCCCCCCCCCACTTTCTTTATATTTCAATATTTTAACACACACGAGACATTTTAACACACACATACAAAATATTTATTTATATATATATATATATATATATATATATATATATATATATATATATATATGCCTTCAAGTCAGCACTGAATCCTGGTGACTGCCTGGACACGTCCCTGCAAATCTTGGCAGCATTTTTCAGAAGGGGTTTGACTTTGCCTCCTTTCAGGGGCTGAGACATAGTGACTGGCCCAAGGTCACCCAGCTGGACACACAGTATACATAAATCCAGTAAGGAATAAGGAAGACAAAACTGCATTTGAGAGATTTGAGAGATGAGACCTAAGATGAGGGAATGGAAATCTGAGGTTATCGTGAGAATGTGGAAACTGCTTCACAGCAAGCTGGTCCAACCCATCTCAGTTTAGCAGTGCTAAAGAGTTCATGTACCATGGATAAAAAGGTGGAAGACCCTGGGAAACTAGGTTAAAGAGAGATGGTCTTGAAGAACTGGAGATTCAGGAGACAGGAACCCCACATAGAAACAAAGATCAGGAAGTTTTGCATACTTTTTGGTATGAAGGATATGATGAATGAATTCAACTGCATTTGCAGTACGCTGTGAAATCATGGGGGGGGGGGGGGGAGGGCAAACCTTTAGTTTTTTAAAATTAGTTGTCCAGTCACAAAGTTTTCCTGGAACTTTAGCCCTGAATGTGAGCTGCTGAAATGAAAAGAGGAGGAAAAAATGAGCGTGATATTCCAATGTTCATTTTTGGAAGGACCTTGGTGGTTTTCATGACAGCTTGGATCTCCTTGTTTAATCTGCAAAGTCGCCAACGTTGTTTTGTTTAACACCCAGCATGCGTGATATCGGCCATTTATACCGCATCATGTCTTGTTGCGATTCATTGTCTGGGAAATAAATTGTAAAGCAAATGTTCAAGCCCTCTCAATTTAGCTGTCAAAAGGATTTCCGAAACTGCCAACGTCATCCGTATAAATACAAACAAATGAAATTTATAAGCCTATAACTTCTCAAATGCTGGATTATTGCGTGCTATTTAGCATCCGCTCAGACAGTCGGGTAATTAGTTCACTGCGGAGATCGGGTAAAATAATTTTCTGTCCATTTCCAAACTGTTATCCGAATGATAAATCTTTTGCCATAAATCCAGATGGCTCCAAACCAAACCTCCCCCTTGACATTCCCTCCTCTATTAATGAGAACAAATTTCTTTCCTATGACCTCAAGCTGGTAGCTCAAACCGAGTTGGGGGACTGAGAAAAAGGACAATGTTTGCAGTGGTTTTGACTGTGGAATCTTAGCTCAGTAATTGTATCCAGATAACTCGAACAGATGAGCAACTTAAAAGCTGAAGGAAGGGTTTGGAAATCACCACCTTACGTAGCTTAGACATATAATTTAGAAGTGGGCAACTTTTTCTGGCTATGGGCTACATCTTATTTTTAATGGGAGGTTCTGAAAACTGGTCTCACTCCCAAAGACAATATCTACATTTATCGGTGACTGGAACTCCCTTATGGACTTTTTGCGTAAAACAGAAAAAAATGAACTTACGATTTAGGGTTCTGATGATTAGACAGGATAGATTATAGAAAGAAGAGAGACGTGATGTAACTTTAGATACAGAGGTAAATTTATCATTGTACTTATAGCTGCGGTAAAGAAGTTCGAAAGCCACTTCTTGGTATCTTTTTTTCTTTCTTATCTATTTTTCTTCCTCATTCTGTATTCATTAGATTTTACCTTTGTTTTTAAAACTTTGAATAAAATTATCTATATTAAAAAGGACCTATTCCCAGTGACACAGTGATGTTTGTAGAGGTAGGATGATCAAGGCTCACTGCTTTTTAGTGGTGATAGTTTGGGGAGTGGTATAAAGGAACACAATAGGTATAATATCTTTCATGGAAGGACCAAGTTTCAGCCTGAGGGGACAATATACTGTGCTGCCCAAAATTAGCAATTTTTTTTTTGGCTACAGAAAATTGATGGCACAGCACAATGGTGAAGCAGGTCATGTAGGTCAGAAGTTGGCATCATCTTCCCCTGATTTAAGGAAAGATCTGAATGAGTTCAAAGTTTGACCTACTAAGATCGCATCTATCTGAAAGCCGTCAATCACAATTGGCATAATTTTTAAAAAACACGATTTTGTCACGTATCGGCTGCAGACCAGATTTACACTGAACTGGATATTTAGACTTTTTTTCCTGATCTGAGTTGAAATCACTTTGATTGTTGCTTGGATCTGATTCAATACTGAATCAATATTTGATCTGAGTTTGGAACTGATTTGAAAAAGAAATTTGGAGGGCATTGCATAGCTGGAAACCTATGCAGGCTGTAGGTAAGCCAGAATGTGTTTCCTTCAGAGTATATTTGCCTAAAATTGAGCTTTAAATCTGCCAGTCTTTAAGGTGCCACAGATGGACATGGTTACCCTTCTGGAATGAATATCCCATAGAAGATCAAACTGTGTATGAGCTGAACAAGTGAGTAATAATAAGTTCTGGAAAGCCAAACTTTCTGCAAATTAGATTGACATTTTAACCGTATATAGGATTTATCATGAGTCAAGAAATAACAAAATAATCTCAAAGAACAAATAGAGCAGTTCTAAATATGTCTCATTGCTGTGGCTTCTTCCATCGCCTGCAGCAGTAAATATATTCAGCCGTACATTTTGAGCAAGAGATGGAGAAATGAAAGACATTTCCATAGCAAAGTAATTGTGTCAAATAGGACCCTAAACTCTGCACTTAAATGTCAGCCTTACCTCAATTCCCACTGAATAGAATCAACCCCTCAGAAATCATTTCTTGTGAGAGGGAGGAGGAGAAATTAACATTTTCTGAACCGCTACCAAACCCTGGCATCATCTCCAAAAACCTACCTGCTGTCTTGGAGTTGGAAGGGTTGTGTTAATTAAGAAATATAACCTTGCTGAGATTAGTGGAATGGGTTGTAGGTTCCAACTCCTTTCTCTAATTCATATCATTTACCAACCAGGGCACAACTTGTATATGTCTTTGCTTTGTTTTGGGTTTTTTTCAATATGTTGGGCCTGGACTCCTGTTCTCCCGTCAGCAGAACATTGGGGTATTACACTGTCTGCAGATAATCACTTTCCATATAGGAACTTGACAAGGTGAATGAAAAAAAATTCCAGGTCCTCCATTCCAGCTCTTTAGAATCTTTTCTATCCAAGTCCACTTTGGCTGCGCATCATGGTGCCCTCGGACTTTTATTTTTGTTGTTTGTGAAGATATAGCCTCCCTTGCCCACCTCACTGCATCCTGCCAGAAGGTGTCTTAAGTTTCCTTACCGATTTGCTAAGCATAATTAGTCAGGAACATTAGGGTAAATGCGATGCTATATGGTATCCAATACTCTGTCAGGGATTCATTGGTGTTTTGTAACTGTAAAGCAATGTCAGTTGGGATTCTTTTTCACAGCTTCAGTAATTTTTACTCAAGGTACATTAAGCATATAATTAACTGCGATTAAATGATAATTGCAATCTCCTTTCTTTCCTTCTCTTTCTCTCTCCTTGTGCAAAACTGTTGTTTGTGTGTTTGCAGTGTGCACGCCGTATTTGTATTGTACATTCCATGGAGGGGGGAGGGAGTTGGGAGGGGAAAAAAAGTTCCAAAGAAATAATTGCCCTGCGTTTACCAAGTAATTACTGAGCCTAATGTATGCCCTGGTTGAAGGAAGGTGCTATATGAATTATAATGAGAGGCCATTTTGCTCTGAAATACTTAAAAAAATAGAGACCCAGAATAGGGAGAAGGGAGTGGGGAAAATAATAGAAAGTCCTCCCCAACTTGTTCCTCTTATTCATTAAATCTTTTTCCTTCTTTTTCTCCTTCCTTCCTTCCTTCCTTCCTTCCTTCCTTCCTTCCTTCCTTCCTTCCTTCCTTCCTTCCTTCCTTCCTTCCTTCCTTCCTCTCTCTCTCTCTTTCTTTCTCTTTCTCTTTCTTTCTCTTTCTCTTTCTCTTTCTCTTCCTTCCCTCCTCCTCCTCCTCCTCCTTCTCCTCCTCCCCCTCCCTCTCCCCCTCCTCTTCCTTCCTTCCTTCCTTCCTTCCTTCCTTCCTTCCTTCCTTCCTTCCTTCCTTCCTTCCTTCCTTCCTCTCTCTCTCTCTCTCTCTTTCTCTCTCTCTCTCTCTCTCTCTCCCTTCCTTCCTTCCTTCCTTCCCTCCCTCCCTCCCTCCCTCCCTCCCTCCCTTCTTGTTCTTCTTGTTCTTGTTCTTGTTCTTCTTCTTCTTCTTCTTCTTCTTCTTCTTCTTCTTCTTCTTCTTCTTCTTCTTCTTCTTCTTCTTCTTCTTCTTCTTCTTCTTCTCCTCCTCCTCCTCCCTCCCTCCCTCCCTCCCTCCCTTGCGATGCCTATGAAAGCCCATTGTTTGCATGTAATTTTTGAAGAATCAACAAATTGCTACAAAGCAGCTGTGTGTGTGTGTGTTAAAAAAGCTACTTCCAAAGATGAAAAAATAGAGATTAACAAAGGAAGCAAACTTACCCTAGTTGAAATCTTTGGTTCATCTGACTTAGTTTCAACTAGCTAGGATTTCAGATGGGAGACTTCTACAGCTTTATTCGGAAATAACAGGGATTGAACCTGACATTGCATCTTGCTGATTCAGTAGTTTCAAACTAGGGAGGCTGCATTTTGACCACATAACTCTGTTTCTACCTTAGTCTGATAGGAAACATCACTGCCAGTTTTCAGAAATGTTTCCATGAAAATTTGGAATTTCCAAAAAGGAATTCAAAAGCCCTTAGATCACCATCTGCTCAGCATCTGCCCATAACCTGCCATAGTTGTAGGCCATGAATCTCTCAGCCTGATACAACATAGTGAAAATAAAATTGGATGGACACAACTCTAAGCACTCCTCTGAATAAACCAGAGGAAGAGCAGGACTATCAAACAGCTAAATAAAATAAACTTGGACATATTACACAATGACCTAGTTCTCTCTGCTGTAGGGAAAGGTGGAAGGAAAGAAGAGAAGAGGATGACCAGCAGCAAGGTGGATAGATTCAATCAGAGCAGTGATGTATCCACTTTTGGAAGACCTAAAGGGACAGATATTCTGAAGAAGGCCTATCAACATGGTTGCTAGGAGTTAATGATGGCACATCATCAATCAAATAAAATTGAAGGGGAATGGGAAGCCCTCCAGTTTTTTAAAATGAGAGTTTTTCCAGATGCTCTAGATAGACCGGAGAGCAAATGTGGCCTGCTGAGGCTTCTTGTTGCTCCTGCCACAGTTTGCAAAGGCAGGTGGGAATCGGCATCTTTAGCCACAGGGCAAAGGACAAAAGACAGCCAAGACATGGGCTTCTGATGGAAAGATGACCAGGAGGAAAAGTATCACATTTCTGTGTTTTGCACAGCAGCCCAATGGGTCATCATCAATCATCAATCATCATCATCATCTTATCTTGGGAAATCTAGCCTGGAGGCTTTCAAGTAGTTCCAGGAATATGAAGTTTCTGTTTCTGGACACTAATACTTATAACCAAGAATTCGTATCTCCTTTTCTATTTTGTGTAAAATGCTCAGTTCTTTTACTTTCCATTTTATCTCTTTTCTCCACTTTTGATCTTATGAACTTTGCCTTACTCCTTCTCTCTTGCTGGGCATCTCTATATTTCAGAAACATTTATTTATGGTGGCATTTGCTTATTGCCTAATGTAATGGCCTGAAGGGCTGAGTAGATTGTGTTTATGTTGAGTGGCTGTGTAGCATTGGATGTCAAGTAGATTTACTTGGATCCCTCCACATGGTCTAGCTTGTTGTCATGCTTCTGTCAGTTCTCATAAATGAAATAAAGAAAGCACAGATTTCCTCTTGGGTTGAGAACTGATTTCAGCTGAACATGAGCTGCAAACTCTCCTTGCACTTTGAGGCTAGATTGTGGAGCTGTTCCAAGTTCTAGGATCTCAGAAATTCTTCAAATTACATTGCCCATTTCCCATGACTTAACCTGTGGCCAGTCCTGCCGTCTCTTTGTTCTGAGAGAACATTTGTTAACACTGATTAAGCACCTCAAGTCCTAGCTCCGGAGAGTTACAATGTCTGAGTTCCTGAGGCACAGATGCAGAAAACAAAATATGCTAGCATTTTATGAGCCATTATTTCAGGTCCTGCTTGTGAGGAAGTCAATAGAATGGCAGCTGGCCTTCCAACAGATGGCTGATGAAATTGCTAATATTCAAAGAGCTGCTTGGAGAAGTCTTGTTTGCTTTTCTGCCACTTTGCAGATGCTCCATGAACATCTCTATTTATTTATTCACCTATTTAGTTAACTAGCTGGTTAGTTATTGTACTATGAAGGAAGTTGGGACAAAAAAGGGGAGCTGAATGGCTTGTGGTTCCAGATTATACCACAAGCTGAAAAATTCTCCAACACTAGACTAGGTACTGATTTCTTTCTTTGTTACTTCTAGCCAGATCTTTCCATTAATTTGCCCTCCTACCCCAACTTAACTTTGTAAAGTAGGAAAGCTTGGAAAACTTTGCTAGAGGTAGGAAGGACACCAAAATACTCATCCTTGATTTACCTGAATGCTCACTGACATGCCCTAAGAAGTAATTTTTCTGACAGGATGTATGAAAGCTATAATCTTTCATGAGCCTGTTTGGTTGGTAGAAGACATCTTCAAACACCTCTCTCTTTTTTCAGGCATGTTTATAGTTTTGCATTTGCAGGTTGGATTTGAAGTCCCCACTCTACTTTGGAATAGTGGGATCCCTCTTTTTAACTGTTCGTCTGTGCTTTTTATCCATGGCATTTAATTGCTCTAATCCTTTCATTAATTTTCTTTTTCTAAAAGTGTTTCTTAGGCTCTCCCTCCCCTGGTTTATTAAACATGCTGAAGCCTGAGGTCTGCTAAGCAGTATGTAGAAACTTGTGAATTTTCTATTCTGTTGCATTAACAAATACTGATAACTAGTCCCTACCGTCTGCCCACTTTTACTTAAAAGGGAATCATGTTTGCACTACTGTTCTTTGAAGCTAATGTGTATTGTACATGACACAGATGCTTTCTTGTTTTGGACATGCCATTGGCCCTCACTGAAATTCAGTAGTGTAATCAACAGCACTAGTGTACAGGAACAATGTCCTGGGGGCTCAATTAATCTGTGAAAAAGGGGATATATTTTTCCTGTCTACCTTTTTTAATATGGATTTTGGATTTCATGCAATCTGCACATCTTATGCCTGTTGTGAACAAGAATCGGTGATATTTCTGAGCATCCTTTTAAATATATATATATAAAAGAGAGAGAGAGAGAGACCGAGAGGGACTTGGGGGGGTCCCATTCCTGCAGATGATTCTCTTCTTGCTGATTTTACACTTGAATCTTTGTCAAATGCTTGTCCTGGGAATATTGGCTAAATCAGCATTTCTCAACATTGGCAGCTTGAAGATGTGTGGACTTCAACTCCCAGAATTCCCCAAGTCCACACATGCTGGCTGGGGAATTCTGGGAACTGAAGTCTACACATGCTACATAGGGAAGTTATGCAGATCACCACCCTCAGATGAATTTCTTTGCAGCATCTTCTTTGCAATCTCTAGATCAGTGTTTCTCAACCATGGCAACTTGATGATGTGTGGACTTCAACTCCCAGAATTCCCCAGCCAGCATGGCTGGTTGGGGAAGTCTGGGAGTTGAAGTCCACACATCTTCAGGCCACCACAGCTGAAAAACGCTGGGCTAAATATTTCAAAGCTTGCATATGTAAATGTCATCATCATCACCATCATCAGAGCAATAATGCTTATTAATATTTAAAAGATTACATAAATCCTTTCAACTATCTCTGTAGCCAGTGTATTAGGTCATGGAATAAAATTTCATAGATAAAGCTGACAGCAGTGCTTCAGAGTATATCTTCACATTGCCTTAGTGCCAGTGGTTGGAAACAGATATGATTGATTTGCTCAAGACGCCATTTTTAAGATGTCCTCCCACCCCCACCCCCTTCCCAGCTGCATTGTGCAGTTTATTGATTTTGGAGGAAAGGTGATTCAAGGAGAAGGATATAGGAACAACTGCATGTTCTCTGAGTTGCTATCAAGTGTTGTTGAAGGCTACTTTCTATCCAATATACTTTTCGTCTCTCCTAAGAATAACTCAGGTCTCTTACTGAAGGACCTTCCTATCCATGGAGGTTAGGGAAACTGGGGGTGGGGTGGAAATTGTTTGGATATTCTGAAATTTAAGCAGAAACTTCTGCAGCTGTGTTTAGGACACAATGGGCAGCTCATATTTTGCACATGCTCTAAAACCTTGTTCGATCCTGTCCCCTGTGTTTTCTGACCTAGCATGTTGTAATTCCTATCAGGGTTAATGGATTCAGCAGATCACTTTAAAGCAAATCATAGCTCCTTGGAATGTGTGGACTCTCCTTTTCTGAAGGAACATCTCCCTGCTTATGAATTATTTATTTATTTAAGCGTGCCTTCGAGTCAGCCTTGACTCTAGGCAATTGCCTGGACAAGTCCCTGAGGCAAGATTTTTGGAAGTGGTTTGCTCTTATCTTCTTCTTAGGGCCCCTAGATCTTCTAAGTTGGGGGAAAAGGTGGGAAAATGAAACAAAAGAATTAACAGGCTGGCTTGAATCCTTGTAAGCTTAAAAGCATTTGGGAGGTGAGAATTCCTCTTTTTTATATGGATAAATATAGAGATATCCATGAATGAGATTAAAAATCTCTTAGTTCCTCTGCCTTCACTAACTACAGAGCAATAACACCCTAGTTCTAAGCTGGTTGACCACCTTATTTCTAAACCCTAAGTGCCATATAATAACAGCATCTCAGAGGAAAATTAGAATCTGAGAATGCTCTGAGTTTCTTCCCCAGGTCTTCCTTGGCTCCCACAAAATCCCGGTTCATCAGGTTTTCCTTCCCTCCCAATAATCCTATTTACCTCTGGCATTGTTTTATGTAGTAGTTCTTCCCTAACCATTTCTCAGCTAAGCACTTATTTGCAAATAATAATATGACTTTATCAGGATCAGGAGAGAAACCAGAGCATAAAACATGCCATTTTAGCATTTTGATTAGAGTTCAAGCATTTGGCAGACATTAGCACAGGACTGGAATGGAATGATGAGGTTAAAATCAGACTGAGCAATTTAATTTACTCCTTTGGCAAAGTGTGCTTCTGTGACCCACTGGTCATATTAAAATAAAAGGCATTTACCTGCAATCATTTCAACTGCTTTTGATTTGTAAGACTGGTGGTGAGTCCAAAGTGTCATTTAAATTCTGCATTTAAAAAGTGGAAGATTGGTTGCCAGGGAAACCACCAGCTTAGAAAAGTGGGCGAAGAGTATAATCCTACAGTTTGAGTCTGATTATTAGACATTATTAGATAATATGAGTCTGCAGATTAGTAAATAAAAGCACATTGATTAGGTGCCGGTCTTCAGGGAAGTTCTCCCCTTTGGTTTAAAATCAGAGGACAGATTCTGAAATTCAAAATGTTGATATTTATTATGATCCCTCTTCTCTTCTCTTCTCTTCTCTTCTCTTCTCTTCTCTTCTCTTCTCTTCTCTTCTCTTCTCTTCTCTTCTCTTCTCTTCTCTTCTCCTCTCCTCTCCTCTCCTCTCCTCTCCTCTCCTCTCCTCTCCTCTCCTCTCCTCTCCTTCCCTTCCCTTCCCTTCCCTTCCCTTCCCTTCCCTTCCCTTCCCTTCCCTTCCCTTCCCTTCCCTTCCCTTCCCTTCCCTTCCCTTCCCTTCCCTTCCCTTCCCTTCTTTCTTTTCATTTTGTTCTGGTTTGGAAAGCCACATCATGCAGAAACGGCCGAACCATTTTAAGGAGTCAAGAATACATGATTATCTTCACAAATGCTACTTCCATGGTGATCCACAGCTGCATTCAGGTAATCATCCAAACCAACCTGGGTGATTTGATGGAGTTCTTTTCTTTTTACCTGCCCTTCCTCACCCCTCTGTTACAATTTAATCCTCCTGCTGGAGAACTAATGGCAACCCCCTTTCTCTGTTGTTTATTTGCTTATTATTTGTCTTCTACATTTCCCCCTCCTCCTCCACATGAGATAGATTGGGCTTACAGAGAGTGTCTGGCCCAAAGTCATCAATCACCTCTTGCCTGAAGATGAACTTGAACCTGTGTCTCCCCAGTCCAAGTCCAACAGCTTAAGGATTACACTTCAGCAGCTCTATTTCTAAACACTAATTTTGACGCCCTCCACTTCCAAAGAATCATATTCGGTTAAGAAGGATCTCTGTTAAGGCAATTACTAGGAATTTTACTCTTTTGTTGAAAGGTAGTGCAGAGTTCTCAGGATTTTAAAGAAACTCAGAAAACAAACACAGAAGGGGTAAAAAAAATCCAAAAGACTACTTTGATTTGAAAGAGAATCTTAGGGGGAAACTGGCAAAGTTCCCAGAACATTTCACTATCCTACACAAAGCAAGGCTCTTTTGATTAAGCACTTCATCTGTTTGGTGGCTGCTTTAATTCTTTGTGCGTAGCTAAGTGCTGGACAGGTGGCTAAGTGACTTCATAGTTACTTACAAAACCCAGCAATTAGCAAGTCCTGAAACAAAGTGGCAGGAGTTGTTGCTCAAGATGGACTAAGGTATGAGATGGGTGGCTATACTGATTGTCCTCTAGCCTGCCCTTTACCTTTCTGTAGCTGACCTTCCAAATTGATGTCTTTTAATGTTCAAGAGGACTCCATGGAAACATGGATTACTGAGCTGGTATCTTTATTAGATGGAAATATAAGACAACCTTGATGGTTCACAGTTTGTACGATGCCATGGGGCTCTTCTTCAGTAGATAGATTTCTATATCACCTTTCCTCCAGGAGCACAAAGAGATGTACACTGAATTTTCTCCTTTAGTATCTCCCACACAATGACAATCCTGGGAAGCTGTTTGGGCTAAGCAGTTGTCCCATCCCATTGCTTGGAAGTGAGTTTCTCTTCATTATTCTAGTGTCCTGATGTGGCAGTTCTCCTCCTCCCCCAGTCTGCCATTCTCCAACAGTCTGAGCAGCTGGGGGAGGTATTTTTCCCTGACAGTCACCTGCCATTTCCTATTGCTTGCCAATCCTTACTTTTAAGAACCTGACATGATAGACTTTGAAGAGGGTAAGAATCAGATCTACTGGTGTGTGAATATATGTGTGAATAATGCATGGATTTGGATTATTTAGAAAAAAAAAATCTCCAGAAAAAATAATAGCTTTCTAAGATGTGGATAAGATGGAAATTTTCATCTGCCTGCCTCTTATTTGGATCACCACTTCCAGGTGGCAAGCTATTTTAAATCAAGGGGATGCAACAATTGAAAACTCTCTTTCTTTTTCTCATACTTTGAAAATGCGGGTTCCTTTTCTTCTGTTTCTTCTTTCTCCTGTTGCAAGACTCAGTTTTGTCCTGCTGAGTTGAGATTATCCATTGAGATTCAGTTTTTGCTATACATAAATGCCAACCAATACTTTTAAACGGTACTCAGAATCCTGATGGAACTAAATGTGATAAGTCTTCAAAGTATAACAGGTCTATCATTTTTTTCCTTTTGCAGTAGACTAGCATGACAATTATAGTATCTGTAATTGGAGGCTGGCAATAACTCCTATTTAAGGGACGCGGTGGCTATTTGGCTATAAGGGTTGCTGCGATCATTATGTTCTAAAGACATATAAGAATCTCTCTCATCAAGATGACAGGTCAGTGCCAGGCACATACCGAGCATTCAGAAAGCATTTCATGCTCCATCCCTTCTTTTTAAAGAAATGTCTCTTCTGGAAAGCTTTATGGACCAGGTGCAAGATGCTACAGTGGGAAGAAGAAGCATTTATGCCATGAACTTAAATTAAGTTCCTTCAGTTCCTTTAGGATACAAAATGATGATGCTATTTAGAATCAAATCATGCTTTATGTCATTGGGGGAAGCCATGTCGCCATGGAAGATTTTTTTAAAAGATGCTCGCTCTGTTTATTTCAGAGCACATTGTTCAGTTGTAGATACTAATCTGAGCTCCAAACTGAGTAATTTGGAACAGATTGTCGTTATCCAAAGGAAAGTAGGTGGTTCTAACCCCACAACTCTGTTCCAAATCAAAAACGTATGCGAAGCTCTAATTCCAATCTATTGCTCCAGATGTGCAGAAGTCCATTTCTACTACCAGAATGAAGAGGCAGGCTGAATCAAGTTGTCCTACTTAGATGCCTCATGCTGGATTCAGTCTAGATTGAAACCCAAGCAAGAACAGAATGCCTTTCTACAGGTCTAATAAATAGGCAACATGAAACATGGAGGAGAGTTAGTCATCTGAGAGTTAGCCAGCTGCATGAACATCCTTTAGGGGGAGAGGACCAAGGAAAGCCAATGATTCAATGTGTGTCATAATGGAAATCATAAATACAGTGGTACCTCGGTTCACGAACGCTTCTGTTCACGAACAATTCGGTTCACGAACAGCTCCGGTCGCAAAATTTTGCCTCCGTTCGCGAACTCTGCATCAGGTTACGAACAGGATCCGTGGCCATTTTCCCTCCCGTGACACGTGGTCGCGGCTTCCTGTAGGGAGGGGGACTCTCCCTCCAAGCAGTAACCGCCTCCCCACCCACCTTCCTGTCCTCCACACCAGAAGTCGCGTCGAGCAAGGTTAGCTTTCTCTCTCTTCGTACTGTACTTTGTGTCATATTTTTGCGGTTTTAAAAAAAAACAACATATGGTTCAGAACGGATGAACCGTAATTACATTGAACCTTATGGGGAAATTTGATTCGGTTCACGACCAATTCGGTTCACAACCAGAGTCGCGGAACGAATTAAGTTCGTGAACCGAGGTACCACTGTACCATGATTTACATACGTTTGAAAGATGTCAGGACACAACTATGGAAGGGCAACTTTCAAATCATGATGTGGTCATCTGTATGCACATATGACCACATCATGATTTGAAAGTTGCCTTTACATCATGTTTTGGTCATTGAGGTTTGCTGCAGATGGCATTAACCATTTGTTAAACCAGTTGACATGACCAAAGGCTATTTACAGGCAGAATTATCTGATGGCTAAAATTACTCATAACAGGTTCCTGGCATAGGCAGGGCTGAGCTAGCTGAATTTTTATCTTCCCTGTTCTTTCCTACCATATATTTCAAAGTGAGATTCAGATTCAGGGGAAATGATTGTTTCCTGCAATGGGTTTGTGGTTTTGTTGGGGGTGGGGAAGCAAAACCAGAACATGGGAGACATATAAATGAAGTCAGACAACATATCTGAGCAGAAGGCCGAATGAACTCAGTGTTGGGAGATGAGAGAAACAGAGAGAGAAATCTGTCCTTGTTCAGCACTTAGAGGTCAGGTTGATAATGATAGAACATTTAAAGAAATCTGGGTTTCTTTTGAAGTGTGACTCCATTTTTGTTTTGATTTGCTTTGTTTCTCTGTAACAGGCCAGGCCAGGAGCTGTTACAAAAGGAGAAACTGAGTTAGCAAACAAAAGTGCTCTTCCCAGGTGCAACCATGCTTTTTCTAAAAGCAAGATAAAGGATATATTTATCCATCTATCTTTTGTTATGTAGGTTCAGCAGGGCCTGGGAGACCACAACAATCAGGCTGATGTGTGGTGTTTCAACCTTCTTAATTAGAAACTTGAAGGTTACAAGCAGCATTTAGTAGGAGTGTGCTGTACTGAGTAAAGATCTTGTTCACCTTTATTCACAGGTGAAGGGAAACGTAAGAAGCTTTCAGTGGATGCTTCTCAGCAAATTAACTTTCTGCTGGAGGGTCTACCATTGTTGACTCCTTCAGCGCTGCAAGTTCCACATTACCTAATAATTAGAGGACATCAGCCAATAGAACAGGCCATCAGAGGAAATTGTGAGTTCTTGTTCACTGAAAGTCTTGCAACGGAGGCTGGATGGTCATCAGTTGGAGATGCTCTGGTCCATCCTGCATTAAGCAGCAGGTTGGAATGAAAGGTTGTAAAAGAATCAGCGTATATTTTTGGCTTTGGTTTGGCACAAGGAGTGAACCCAACCATTGTGATTTGTAAATAATCATTTAGTTAGCAAGATGTACAAGGGTGCAATGGCTTGTTCAACAAACTATGGTCAGTCTCTTTCTTAAGTCACTGGAACATATGCCTGACAGCACAAAGTTCTATTTAATCTAAGTCAACATGGATCATTTCCCATTGTGGAAGGCTTTGACCTGCTGCACTTCAGGTAACAAAAAAGTTTTTGGGACCATAGACAGTTGACAAAACAGTGTGAACGTGCAACTAATTAATATATCCTCCCCTTCTCCAACTCAGGATCACCACCAATTGAAAACTAAGATACCCTTCCCCCATCAATATCCAGAAGAAGTCAAATCAGCAAATAGGTTTTAGGCAGTCTCCCATCTAGACATTGACCAGTTCCAAAAAGGTCATGATGGCAGCCACCACCTTGTGATTGAAGGCCCAACCCCACACATGTGTAAAAAAAAAACAAAAGTGGGGCTTTGGTCATATGATCAAAGTTGTCATCTTGACTTTTTTTGACACCTGCTGTCTTCCTGGACTTCCTGATTCACTCCTAAATTTGGACAGGTCAGAATATTTCTGCAAACTGATCATTTGTTGCCAGAATAGCCTCTTCCCCACCAGTAACCAAATTACTTGTGTGTGTGTGTGTGTGTGTGTGTGTGTTTTCCTTCTGCTTCAAGCTCCAACAGAGTCTCTGGCATAATCCACCATCCTTTTCTATTCAGTTGGAACCAATTTGCATGCTACTGCTTCACCTTTACTCCATCTGTGCCTGAAATCTGGTGCCAATATGCAGCTCCATGTTTCTGTCCCTCTGTCTAATATTTAACCAGCAGGTCACATGAAGAGTTCTTGGAAACTCACAAGTCTTTTTTGTTTTATAAATCTTCCATTGGCATAATCATTTTTCTCATGGTCACAGTGCAGTTTTTGCATTTTAAATTTTCTCTTCTTTGATAGTTATCTGATATGCATTTTATTTTATTTATTTTATAGGTTGTCCTTGTTCAGTGACCACAATTGGGTCTGGCAACTTGGCCATTAAGCAAAGTGGTCACTAAGTAAAACCATGACTGTGCTTACGATCTTCCTTCAGCTTTCCTTTGTTTTTCAGACCTGTGAAGGTCATAAATGCGAGGACTGACTGTAAAGTTACCTGTTCATCACCATCGTAACTGTGAATCAATGAAGGAATAAATAAATAAGTGAATATACCATTGCACTGTGATAAAAGCAATTGGAGTTCCACAGGAACCTTCCATATTTCCAAACAGTCTGGAAACACCACACAGCAAATATAGAACAGACATTTTTTTTAAAATCAGAAAGGGAAAAAATGGATTCTCTTCAATATAATTAAACTGAAATGAAAACACCCTGCTTTACCTGTAAAATAAAAGTTGATTTTTAGGTGGACGGATTACCTTTCAAGCAGAAGATTTGGTTCAACTTGCTTGATTTTTTTATTTTAAATTCATCATGTAGATTTCTCAGCCAGCTTGAATAACCTACTTACATGCATTGCTAAATGCTTATCATAATTATGGACTTCTCCAACTCAGTGTTTTCTTGCCTGTGCCTGCAAAAGGAGGAAACGTCTGGGGGACAAAGAGAGAATGTCTGACCTGCTCATTGTCATGACTATATTTTTGTTCCATTCTCTTGGGTCACTAGATTCATTTAAAGCATTGCAAGTTGCCAGCTGTAACATAATTACTAGTTATGAGTTACCCACCAGTTACCCACCTGAGAGACAAAAGAGAATCAGTTAACAGATGGGTAGTCATTTCTGTAATTACGGCCTTATTTAGGTAGCAATACCAAATCTCATTTGAACCCACTTGGTCCCATTTGTGACTGCTGTTATTGGATTTAAGCCTTGCCATCCAAATAATAATAATAATAATAATAATAATAATAATAATAATCAGACAAAGTAATAGAAAATGAAGACACTAAAGTGCTCTGGGACTTTAGAATTCAAACAGACAAACACCCACCACACAACACCCCAGACTTAACCGTTGTTGATAAGAAAGACAAAAATGTTTGGATAGTGGACATTGCAATACCTGGAGACAGCAGAATAGAAGAGAAAGAACTGGAGGAAATCGCAAAATACAAAGACCTGCAAATAGAAGTAGAACGACTGTGGCAAAAGAAAGCAAAGATAGTACCAGTAGTAATAGGCACCTTGGATGCAATCCCAAAGCATCTGGAACACCACTTGAAGACCATCAGCATGGACAAAATCAGTCCATTGCAAAAGGTGGCTTTACTTGGAACAGTTTCGATCCTGCGACCATACCTTTAACACCGTCAGACAACATCTGTCCATCCCAGGTCCTTGGGAAAGACTCAATAGGTGGATCAACATGCCAAATCCAGTCTAAACACCTGGCTGACTGTGCAACCAACCATCCTAATAATAGGAACCTTCTCCTTCAGCGAAGCTAGTTTGTGAGTCTGCTCTGCTTGCTGAGGAAACCTGATCAGCCTCTGACCCTTAGGGAACCCGAAAACATTCTTTGAGAACATCTAATCTGACTAAGCAGCAAGCCGAGTTTGGCTGGAGGCTCTTTTTCATCTAACAGGTTCTGGTTTTAAGGTATGTTTTTCTTAATCCTGTAGACAAGTAAGGCACATCTCTAAGTTACACGCACTGCCTTTCTGAGTGCTGGTGAGCATTTGCTGAGCTACGGATGAGCATGTCAGAAATTGTGCCAATGTTTCAGTCTGTCAAGCAGAGAGTCCTCCAGATAGTGATGCTTATTTAATCTCTAGCTGGGGAACAGAAAGCCTTTTTTGGGGGGGGGGAGGGGTAGAGCTGTAAAGAATGCATTATCAGTGTCTTGCCTTTTATTTATTATTTATGTATTTGCAGAATGAGCTAGAGATCTCTAACTCAATCCAGCTTCCTGCCCAGGTGCGTACGTAGACCCACACCCCAAGGCGTGGAAGCTTTGAGTCCTGTTGGGAGGGTGAAAAGAAGATTTTCTGGCAAGGGGAGGTTATTAAAAGCTATTGGAGAGGAGCAAATTATGAGCAAGTCAAATGTGGGCACTTAAAAAAAAAAAAAGGAGTCAGATGTTTTTTCGAGCTGCATAGTGTTTCTTGCAACTGTTATACAGTATGCTTTTAATCTTGGTTTTGAAATTAAGCTGTTCGCTGCACTGAACACTCAAAGGAGAACAATGCTTACTCATTTCATAACAGGCAGGGAGAGAAGGCATGGCAATTATTTATGGAGAGAAGAAGTCATTTTATTAGGAATTAGAGCAGTGTTTCTCAATCTTGGCAACTTTAAGATGAGTGGACTTCAACTCCCAGAATTCCCCAGCCAGCCAATTCCCCCTGGCTGGGGAATTCTGGGAGTTGAAGTCCACTCATCTTAAAGTTGCTAAGGTTGAGAAACACTGAATTAGACGGTGAATTCCCACCTCCCCTTTGAATGGCCACTAGATGGGATGCAATAGTAAAACCAGAGACCAGGAGGCAAGGAAGAAGGGAGGGAGGGAGGTCTCCATCTCTTGTAGGACATCAAGAAAGTCACAATGGCAGTCCTACCCCTGCAATGAAAACTTCTCTCTCTCTCTCTCTCTTTTTTTTTACATATATTGCACATTCACATAAAGAGGGAAAAATGGTCTGCAATTTTGTCCGATGCTGTGAAACTCATTTTATTTTCATTTTCCTTCCTTCCTTCCTTCCTTCCTTCCTTCCTTCCTTCCTTCCTTCCTTCCTTCCTTCCTTCCTTCCTTCCTTCCTTCCTTCCTCATCTTTCTCTCTTTCTACAGTCCCATCCCTGTGACCGAGCCTCTTGACCCGTGTGTTACAGCAAGAAGGAACCTTGGAACTTTCATATATATCCAAGGAGAAAGGTCTTTTGATATGCTTTAGGGATTCTGGTAAATCATCAACTGAAGTGGGATGTTAAGATAGATATAGCATCATCTAGAGAGAGCCTGCAGGAATGCAATACCTGAAGCTGTTATTAAGATATTAAATATCCTGTTCCTGAAATAGTGAAAAACGAAAGGAGAGAAAAAAAGAGTGAACAATAAACAACTTACAGAAGGCAGTGATATACATCTTCACTGTGTATTTAGCTGCTAAGAATATGAAACACTATCAAGGGAAACAGCACAACTTAAATTCAAGAGCAGCAGAGGAAAAATAAATACATTAAAATGGTTAACTACAAAGCAGAATAAGAACCAAGCCATATAAAAGCCTTCAGAAATGGCCCTGAAGATTGTATAATTGAATATAGAATGCTGCTGTAGAGTAGTTCCCAACAGTTTGGGAACAAATCTAGTGGAAAAATGATTGTTTCAATAAATACCTACTATCCAGAACCATTTCAAAATTATTCTCTATTTTTCACAAGCTCAGTGATCCCCAGACTGACGAACAGAACGAATAGGAAAGGGTGTCCAAAAGCTTCATTTCCCCCACTAAAAGTTGTTTCAAAAGTTGTGTTTTGTTGTTATATTTCCTCCTCCTCCTCCTCCTCCTCCTCCTCCTCCTCCTCCTCCTCCTCCTCCTCCAGTAACAGGTTGTACCTAAAATGCATCTCCACATTTCAAAAAACCTTCTCACACATCATCATAAGTACACAACTGAACATGAGAGGAACACTTGAGTGAGCAATCTTTTTAGCATTCTGCTTCTGATCAGATGGAGTAGAATATTTGGATACTGGCGAGCTAAAAGAAGAAAAGGATATAATTTTCAGGGGGGTTTTCAGCAGGGATTGGCATACTCTGTGGCTGTTAAGTGGCTCTTAGGTAGATTAAGTTCATAATCCTTTTCTCCAAAACACACATATGCACACACTGAGCACCATGATCTGGCTCTGCTACTACCCACAAAAGTATCCATAATTTGATTATATAATTTGAAGGGTAGACTTCCCCACCTTTACAAATTGGAAGCTTTTTGGAAACACAATCATGGCATTCTTCTCTAGCATTCTATAAAAATCATTACAAGATAACCTGCATGTTGCTTAGCTTTATGAAGACTGGCAAAGGTTAGCTAGATGCTACCACCTGGGTGGATAAGTAAGGTCTATTCACAGTCAAATCTCACTGAATGCAGTAATGCTTAACTTTAGACAAGCACATATGGGCAATCTGTGGTCTGCAAAGACCTTCTCTGATACTCTGTTTGTAAGTGTGTCTTGTTTTGATAATTGGGTTTCTAGTAGCCTACCTCATGGTTGTTTAGCAGCCTGCTGAGAACACCATTTAAATGGAGAACACAGCAACCTTCTCCGTTAAAGATCTATGCAGACCTAGGGGGGCTTATCTTCTGCTGATCTCTCTGTGTGGGGATGCAATCTATTTCCCCACAAGACTAAAGAGAATTGGACTACAATCTTGTAAAGCAAAGCATCCCAATCTTTGTTTAAACCCAGTTCATAAATGAATACATGGGATCTTCTTCCCCATCTGCAAACACGGCCCAGGTGATATGCCATCTTTGATTCTGGACAGGGTGGCACTCCCCTGGACTGAGCTGGTGCACAATTTGGGGGTCCTCCTAGACTCACGGATCCTGCTGGAGGAGCAGGTGGCGGCTGTGACTAGGGAGGCCTTTGCACAGGTTCGTCTTGTGGACCAATTGTGTCCTTTCCTGGACTGGGAGGTCTTGCTCATGGCCACTCATGCCTTGGTCATTTTCTGTTTGGATTACTGCAATGTGCTGTACATGGGGCGGCCCTTGAAGACCATCCAGAAGTTACAACTGGTCCAGAATGCAGTGACACATGCAGTGATGAGTGCCCCTAAGTTCACCCACATTATATTCCTTTTGCATCAGCTGCACTGGTTTCCACTTTCCTTCCAGGTGCAATTCAAGGTGTTGGTTATTACCTTTAAAGCCCTAAATGGCACTGGGATAGGGTGAGCTAAGTTAATTACGGTGCCAGTTTTTTTGGGTTTTAATATTTTTCGTTTTAATACCTTTATTGTACATCAACGTGGTTTTATCTTTTGGTTGTGAGCCAACCAGAGTTTGGTGCAAGATGGGCGGCTGCATTCGTGTTCTGAATAAGTTTAAATAAATAAAACAGACTCCCAACCTGCTTCTTCTCCCAGCGACTTCTGCTTTATTTCTCTTTGATGTTTAACATTAAAAAAAAACCCCAGCAACAAAGGGCTGGAGACAGGCAGATTGCAAGATTCAGGCAGAGAGAGGAAAGGGAAAGTGACAGTCTGGTGGTACACTGTGATCTGAGCAAATGCATAGATGAAAATGTGCTCTGACCTTTTGCAGCTAATAAAATAATAAACAAAAGAATGGGATACATGCCCAATTAACCAGAGTCAATTTGTGCCAGTTTGTTTTTTCTTCCAAAAGTCCTCCATGAATTGCTTTATTTTTTCCTTCCAAATCTCTTTCTCTCTGCCACCATCCCCACACCCCAGGCCTGCTCACTCCAACATCCTCTTTTCATTTCAGCAAATGTCGTCACTGGTGAGTCAAGGCGTAAGAAGTGGCGTAGGGAAAACCAAGTGCCCACGACATTTGATTTTTGTCACTCAGTTCAGCAACCCCTTTCCATGATCAGCAGAAAAGCAAGAAAGAAAACAGCTACAGCCACCACATAAAATAAAATAAAATAAAATAAAATAAAATAAAATAGTGCAAGGGGTCCATCAGGAAGCGTTTCAAACTGTGTTTTTAACGCTCCCTTTCTTTTAACCATACCTGACGAATCATTACTCTTGTATCGCCTGTTTTTGCCTTGTTAAAAAGGTTACTACGACTTGCAAGCCCTGAATTTTATTAGAGGCTCAGTGGCATCCTTAAGGGTTCTGGGATATAAATCTGTAAAGGAGGGATGGGTGAAAGTTACATGTTTGCAAGAAAAAGGCGTAAACAGTAAAGCTCTATCAAAGAATAGCCTGCTTGTTCACACACTGTAATAATGCAACATCACTGCTCTGTGAGCTGCATTGGCTGCCAGTGTGCTTCCAGGTGCAATTCAAGGTGCTGGTGGTCATCTTTAAAGCCCTTTGTGGCTTGGGACTGGGTTACTTGAGGGACCATCTTCTACTCATCCAATTCAGTCAGACAGGTTGGGCACTTTATGGGCTGGGCCAGCCAAGGAATGTCAGCTGGTGGGGTCTAGGAGATGTGCCTTCTCCACCGTAGCACCTGCTCTCTGGAGCATTTTTCCTTCAGAGATTAGGCTGATCTGACCCTGTTGGCCTTCCGTAAGGCCTTGAAGACTTGGCTATGTGCCCAGGCCTGGGGCCCCAAGTGTGTAAAGGGCCCCGTTTCTTGGCTATATTAACAACTATGGCAATAGTTTTACTCGGTGACCATATATATTTATCTGTACTGTTTTAACTGTTTTACGTTTTTATGATTGTACCCTGCCCAGAGTCACTTGTTGAGATGGGTGGCTATAGAAGTTAAATAAATAAAATTAAATAAATAAATAAATTAGTAGGGATGTGTGAATTAGTAAAAATCTGGCCCACTTTCCTGCCCATAATAGTGAAGTTAAGATAGTAGTTGACATGGATTGCTTAAAGACTTTCTTTGAATTAATAATTATCATTCTTCATCATTGTTTTTAACTATACATTTCCCTGATGGAAGCTCCTTGTTTTTAAAAATGTAACCACCATTATTTTTATGAAATTTTCTGTACGGTCCCTTTTTTCAGGCATGTATTCAGATGCATTTCTGATTGGGAAAAACGATCATTAGCCAGACTCTGTTTGATGCTGATGTTCAGGCCACTGTATAATCTGGTGCGAATGGAATGCCCAAATTTGTTTTGGATGGAATATATGGAGGAATTCTTTGGCACCTTGTCTTAATCCTTATTTTGGAATCTGGGCTGATAAAAGCAGATATCTATTCCCCCCCCCCCCCCCCCCGTGAAACACTGGAAAATTTCCTTCAGTCTCTGCCATGTATATATGGTCAAGTGGGTACTTCAATTCAACAGTGCCAAGGATCAAGTGCATTGCTGGCATAGCGGTTTCTTTTCCCTTCTGTTACATTGGAAAATGGAGCTGGGTATAGTATATGCATGTCTGGGGTGTGTTTAAAAAAAGCAAAAACAAATAGCACAGAGCTGTTACACTTTTTTTTCCCTTAACATTGACACTGACTATGCTGGCTTGAAGAATGCTTAAGAACCTATTGAGTTAGTTAAGCAGGACGTAAGAGCTTTATGGTGGATTTATAATGCTCATTCTAGATGAGATTTCTTGACCACTTTATTTGTTTCCATAAAGTTCCCACAACATCGTTTTATCGACTGAATAATGGTTTCTATTTTATTTTTAAGATGGCAATGAAGTTTATTAACTCCTTGCCCCCGGCTCCCCTTGAATCTAAGCCTCTCTAAAGAACAGGACAGGAGTTTCAATGCCAAAGCAGCTGTAAATGGATGAATGGACAAATGGAAGATGAAGTCACTTCAGGAAGAAGAAGAAAAAAAAGACTTAGGTTGCAATCTCATACATACTTATATTGGAATTAGGACTCCTATTCAGCTCAAGATGACTTCTGAATCTATATAAACAGAGTAGTGTAAGGAAACCAAAGGGATTTTTTTTTTTCAAACTTGAATAATAGCATCCATTTGGAGTCCTCTTCTTCACAGTGCATTGAACTTCATTTTCAAAACGTCAGGAAAGAGTATCCTTCAAGTGTTCCTGCTAGAAGAGGAACTGTGATTGTGTAACATTGCTTTATTTGTGGCTAGATTTCTCTGCTTTCTTTCATCTCTGCCTTCTTCTCACAAGAATGAGGAAAGGAAAGAAAGGATGGCTGGAAAACAGGTAGCAATGGGAGATGGTAGGATCTGATACCTTTTGAACCTTTGTCTAACAAAGGGGGGCTCTTCCTCTTCAGATGTTTAACTCCCTTTTTATTAATCTATTCCCAGAGAAATCCACTCATTCATTCTGTTCCACGGTGCCTCATATTCCAAAGCTTCTCATGTGAAATGCATTACCATCGTCCAAAAAGCACAACAGCCCTCTCAGATAAAATCAAAAGTCCATCAGCTCATACCTTCTTCTTACAGAATAGTTTCTCCTCCTCACCCCCCATTATACCCAACACAGCTACCTTTGACTTATTTTAATGAAATGGGTTTGGTTGAGAAAGGATGACTGGCCTAAAAAAGACAAAGGGGTTTTATTGGGCAAATCTGGATTGGGAACTGGGCCAACCTGGTCCTAATCCGATAACCCAATACTGAGAGTCAATGTGGGTAATGACAATATATGTCCCTTCTTTCTTCCACTCATTTTCTATGCCGTGTCTGAAATTCCCCAGATATCTTAGGGCAGTGTTGTCCAAACTTGGCCACTTTAAGATGAGTGGACTTCAACTTCCAGAATTCCCCAGCCAGCGATGCTGGCTGGGGAATTCTGGGAGTTGAAGTCCACTCATCTTAAAGTGGCCAAGTTTGGACAACAGTGTCTTAGGGGGAACAGAGTCACCCAAACCCAACTTCATTGTTTTCTCTTAGGAGCAGAAAAAGGCACCTCTGGCTGAGAGATATTTATCAATACTGAGTATATATTCTGGTGGAGAAGAGAACCACCTGGAGTAGTTGCTTGAGGAGATAATTATATTCATTCATTTCTGTTGTCTTAATTCAGCTAGAAGCACAAAAACAACTAGAAATGCTTGGCCTTGACAAATGCCCAGAGCAATTTATCAAAAAGGTTATTGCTGGCTGCAGAGAAACATTGTTTAAAAATGAGATCAGTCCTAGATTCCTTACCTCTGATAATAAGAGCAAAACCACCAGGCTGTGAAAATAGCATTAGTGGTTTTGTCTTCTAGCGTGGCAAGCAACACCAAATATTTTGTTGCACCTCTCTATTGGGTAAAGCAGGAAAGAGATTCATTGGCAGTGGTGAAGTCTCTGTCAGTGATTGGTTTGATGACCTGAAGAAGAGGTAGAAAGAGACCGAGCTTCTATTGGCACAGTTTTTGAGCATATGATGGGTATTTGGCTAATCTTTGGTTTCAGAGGAAGAAGTCTGTAAATGGTTGGTGGGAGTAATAGGAACAAGCAAGGGAAATTATGTGAGGGTAGCAAAGATGCTTAGAACATCAAGATTTTTGCATTGGTGAAGGAATAGTCCAGAGGGTTCCTATTGAACACCACTAAAGAGAGAAGGAAGCAAGGAGAGAAAACGAATCTACAGTAGCATCATTGCATTCTTTCCCTGCAGTTCTCAACAAAGAAGGAAGAGATGGTAGCTTCTAGCAGCTTCTTACCTCCCCATGATCTTGTTCTCATCTCCAGTTAGCCGGATATTAGCACCACTAGGGTGTGTGGAATTATACTCATTAGCACCGAACGAAACCCCATTTCTGAAAGTTTCCTGTTGGTTTCCAATTGGGAAGTGAACTGAAGAGCTAAAACAGAACAGTCAGATCAAATTGCTCTGAATATAGCTTTTGTTCACTACCCATATGAAGCTGCTCACTCTGGCAAGGATGAAGGCGTATGTGTGTATGTCGGACAGGTATGGATAGCCTTGGTGAATGTTCCATGCCATTTGTCACACCTAATGAGTCTTGCATCCCTTGGCGACATCACTGAGGTTGCAACGGTCAGAGAGATCCCAAAAGCAGAGACAGAGAAGGAAGAATATAGCTTGGACTGGATTGGAAAACCCACCAGTTGTTGATACATCTTATATCTTCCCTGTTACACTTCTCTGACGTACAGGGCAAAGCATCATTTTCATTATGGATAGACAGAATGGGTAGCGTGGAAGGGAATATTGCCATTCGGAGAAAATGTTCAAAGCAGAGATCCTTGTAGTTCCTTGGAAACATGGATAACAGTGTCATGAAAGAACTATCCTGCAGAATAAATTAGCCACTCAGTGGTGTTGCTATTATAATGCTGTAATCTCACGTAACCTGTAAACAGCCTGTATCTTCTGCTGGTTGAACTGCTTTAAAAAAAATATAGTCATACTACCAAACAAGCACTTTCTCAAAATGTACTATAACATTAATGTTGCTGATAAACCAAATTCTGAGTTAAAAATGTATAATTTATAAAGCACATGCTTATTAATGGGCTAATAAGTAGTTGGAATAAATTTGATCTTGGCATCCATCAGATCTCCCCCCCTCCCTCAGAACATAACTGTGTGGTTCAGTCAACATTCTCCAGAGCCCCACCAGAAATTAGATATACAGTGATGCTAGTTATTAAGAAATCATTCAAATTTAATGAATGTGACTCAAAAGCTGGCTTTAATTAACTGTTATATATTGTGCAGTGCACTGCTTCATCAATAAATCATTGCACATTCATAATTGTAAAGGAACATTTCTGAAATATGTATTTAGGTAATTAACAATTGCAGCACCACTCCCCCCATCCCGTTTTGCTTGTTGCCCCAACTCCAGCCAACAAAGGCTCCAGGAAAATTGGTTCTCTTCAAGTTACCAGCATTGCAAATGATCCATTTCTCCATTTAGCAGGATCAGCATCATCACTAAAGAGAGAAAGCCAGGAGAACATTGAAACTTCGTTGGAAGATCTATTGTCATTTTCCATGACTGTTGAAGTAGGCCTGTTCCAAATCACGTTACCTTTAACCTTCATATTAATATGCTGTGCAGACAAAGATTTTATATAAAGTGCCAGAGTGGGCTTATGTTAAAGATGCAACTCTTCACCATCTGGTACAGCAACTTTTTTCAAGGTCTTCCAGCGAAGATGGGCTTGATTTATTTAAGGGCGAGTTCAAGAAGTAACAGTGAGAGCTTCTTCCTGTTTAGCTTGGCCCCATGTTTAGCTTAATTTTAGGCAGCTTTCCATTGTGGTCCACACCTAAGATAGTGCCAGATAAACATCAAAGTAACAATTGGGTTTATTCATCACTTTCAGCCATGGTTTATTTAACTTTGGCTGTTGCTTATACCTCAGTTGGCTGGATTCATCAAATTAGCCAAGCTGAATAGCCAATGACTGGATTCAGAGTTCCTTATGTCAAAGTCAAACCAACTGTGTAACAGCTTAATGCAACATGTGAGCCCAGCGTATTACAGCACAACACAATATTATTTTTGAGAAAACCAGCTTTAAGGAAAACAAGTCCCTTCTCTCTACCATGTAGAAGTTTATCTTCTAGAGATTACTTTACTGCTCTCTCAGGAGATGCAGCAACCTGATTTAAATATGCTTCAGAGATCTTCAAAGACGGCGTCTTCACCATCCAAGAACATAGTCCGGTCTCTTTTGCCGAGTGCAGAGATACCATTACAAATACATCGACTGGGAAAAGAAATGCCAGGGACTTGGAGGAAGAGAACAGTAATACATCCAAGTGCATTTCTTTGCCACACCTAAGCATAATTTGGGCAGAACTAATGTGAGGAAATTGGAAGCTCCACTGTCTTTTAACCAGATTAGAGGAGAACGGAGAATCAGATTGTGCATTCTGTTCCAGTGATTTGCTGTTATTAAGTCTAATTTATTACACCCTGAATGTGGCTGGAACCTACTGCTTGGTAACAAAACCAAATACACCTTGAGGAGCAACTTTCCAAGCCTGGAAGAACGGAGGCAGCAATTTCAGAAGCGTATGCTATGTTTAAGTAATAGAGCATGTGAATTTAATCGAAAATAATAAGGAAATTCAATTACCGAAAATGGAAGGTTGGAACCTGTCATTGCTTGAAGGAGTAGGAGCCAATAATTAGAGCAACCTTCTCTTCTGCTCAGATGTTTGGTCTTTGATCCCTCAGGAATTTGCATTCTTTGGCAGTTCTAAATAACTTTGGGTGAAATCGGAATTTAAGTTCTCAGAACAAGACTGATGTGAGGAATATGCAGAGCAGACACTTTCATTCCCAGTGCGAATCAGAGTTTTGCAAAAGCATATGCATTGCCTGGGATATTCAAATATTAGTTGCATTCTGTACAATGGGGGAAGGCACATCCCTGATACCTTGTGACTGTCAGTTCAGGATTACAAGCAGCTTCTGAGTGAAAAATGATCGAAAACCATCGATGGCTTAAAACGAGGGGCTTAATCGGTGACATTCACAGCAACAAGAAATATATCTGTGCTTCACTTTGAGGGGCTGATCCCCAAGGTTTGACTCAGAGCAATGCTCCAGGTTTTTCTGACCGGTTCTTATTAATTGAATGAAAAGGAATGTGTTTTAGAAAATTATTTGGTATAATTCTCGTGGGGGAGGGAAGCATTCTTGCATTCAGCTAAGGAGAAGTGATCTCCTTGGTTCCCCATGCTTCAATCAAATCCCAAGGAATTTTCCCTAGGGAACTTCCCCCTGCCCCACTTGATCATCATCATCATCATCATCATCATCATCATCATCATCATCTTTTCCCTATGCAACCTGCTCCATCCTATCTTTATGTCCCCCCCCCCCCCCTTATTGGCCAATTAGTCAGGCTGAAGAGCTCTGGTATATTGCTAGCAGAGGAATCCCGCTTCTAGTATCAAGGAGTTGGGCATGTGAATTATTTAATAGTGTGCAAGTTGTTTACTTTGCCAGTGTGATTTGTGAGAATGTTTCCCTTCCCAATGATCTAGCATTTGCTGTTTGTATGTTGGCTTTTCGGTGTCCTAATCAATGCAAATGGGATCATAAAAGCAGCCCATAATGTGAAAGTAAGGAACGTTGTTTCAATAGATGTGCTGAATGCAGAACTTGTAAGTATTCTAGTACAGGCATGAAGAAAAGAAACTGTAAAGTCTTGCAAAATTATTAAGGTACCCTCTTCTTCCTCTCCTCTCTTCCCTATTGACTTAGGGTTGTTTTTTTTTTAATGAAAATTTTGGAAGATGTAGAAGTCAGGAATATGCACTTTGGAGCAAACTGCATTGTCAGGTTCATGACACACTCATGGCAAATATTTTTTGCTTCCCATTTTCTTTATATCTTTCAAATGTCCAGGTGGAAATGTTTCTTGAACATTATTATGGCATTCTATCATATAATGCCACAGCATATTAGGCCATACGCCCTATAAAGCCTTAGGCTTGGCACTGCTTTCTCCATCTGGAATCAACCCATCCATTTGTTTGTCACAGGAGAAAATGCTGGTGGTCCCCCATTTCTGCAAAGCCCTCAGAATTATTTCTCTGTGGCAGCACCTATACTTTAGAGTAGTCTGTTGCTTTAAGTAAGATTGATATGTTTTGGCTTTCTAGAAATTATTGAAAACAAACTGTTCTGGAGGGCCTGCAGTGATGCTTTGACAGCTAGGTTGGATGAGTGTAGAATCAGCTGTGGGTTTGATACAATTATGTAGTTTCATTCCCCCCCCCCCCAAAGTTCAATTTTTTTTATGGTGCATTACTGGAAACTACCAAATAGCAGCAGATTATTGAATGAATGAATGAATGAATGAATGAATGAATGAATGAATAAATAAATGTTCCGCCACGTCCAGATTTCTTCTAATTCCAAATAATGATGATCGTGATGGTGGTAAAGATGGATTTTTTTTTTTTTTAAAAAGCATCTTTTCTGCAGGTATAAGGCAAACAAAAACCTACTTTTTTTGGTTTTACAGGATGCAGAACGTTATCTCTCAGTGAGTAGCATATGGCGTTTGGGCCCCAATACAATGAATAAATAGAAGACAGGCTTTTTTCAAATGCTCACCAAGAAAGTTTGTATATGCCAGCCTGCTGGAGAGAATGTTCCTGTCTTCATTTTCATTGATAATATAGTCCCTCATTGGAATGACAGAAATATCCTGTTTGTATCATTTATTTTCCAAAGGAAATGCACTGTAATCAATATTCTGGATGCTGCAAAAGTGAATGATCTATGAATCTTGTTTAGCAAGCATGAGCTAGTATTGAAAAAATTAAATGAAATTGCTTGGCTATTTCATTTCCTTCTAATAGCATCTGAACAATCTAAGCTCTTTTGAGAGAGAGAGAGAGAGAGAGAGAGAGAGAGAGAGAGAGAGAGAGAGAGAGAGAGAGTCTATTCATTCCCCCCCCCCCCCCAAATACACTTATAATTAGAGCTAAGGGATGGCTAGAAAATCAAGAAATAGTGATTTTATTTCATATTTTCTCAGAGAACATTCCATCATTGGTGGATAGTAAACTACCCAATGACACTGACATTTTTTAAAAAAGAATGATTGCATACAAACTATATTAATCTTGCAAGTATAGGATCTAGGTGATAACATCTTGCCAGTTTTGGCTGATCTTAGTACTTGGATGTAAGACCTCCTTAGAAATTCACTGTTAAGGAAGCTAGATAAAAAAAAAAAACTATTCTAGAAAAAGCCAATGAAAGCACTCTACATCATGTCAAAACTCTATCATCTATCTATCTATCTATCTATCTATCTATCTATCTATCTATCTATCCATCCATCCATCCATCCATCCATCTATCTATCTATCTATCTATCTATCTATCTATCTATCTATCTATCATCTATCATCTTCTCTTTCTATTTCTCCAAACAGTTAATCTGCACATATTTTTGTCATATTTATTTTTCTGTATCAATTGAAACATCTACACGCCACCTTTTAGAGCATATACAGGAAGCCCCAAAGGCAGCTGACTATGATTAAACACTGAAGCTACCTCAACCTTCTGTTTTCTTAGGGAATTTTTGGACATGTGTTTTTTTTATCTGTATCAGCTTCCAAAGTGAATGATCTGCTATGTGGGGTAGGTGTGTTTGCTGAAACCAAGGGTTCAGTTGGCTTTACAGCATCTCTCAAGAAGCTTACTTGGTGAGACCTACAAGAGGAAGTTTCCAAGGTTTTGGAAGAAGTTCCAGCTGAGAGTGTAACTGGAAGGAATATGGCATGTTAAGGCTTCATTGGATAAAGTGTATGGGCAATGTATGGATGCGTGGACAATGGGCTGAGGACTAACCTAGATTATTTTTTTTCTATCCTGCAGCATACTGGCTGGTATTGCAGAGGGTAGCAGTTCTAACCCTCAGAGACAATATCTGACTGGGGATGGAAGTCCTATGAATTGGACAAAGAAGAACTGCACTGTGATGGACTCTCCCTTCTTGGCATGGGTTAGAGAAAGAGATAAGGTTCATGAGAAACTGTCAATCTGCAGAGACAAAAAGGAAATATCAAATGAGATCTTGCTCGTCAAGTCTGTCTGAACTTTGGAGGAGCCTATGGTACATACACAAGAAGGTTGAAATTCAAGAGTTTTTCCTACTCACAAAGAAATAGAAAAGTCAAAATTCCAACAAGCAAAAAGAAATAGAGATTATCTAGAGAAGGTCTACACTAATTCTCGATCATCGCAGATGACCCCAACCAGGGCTAGTGAGCAGGATACTGTTTGTTAAATACAGACTGTTTTTTTCCCCTTCTTTCCTTTTACTGTTCTGCATGGAGATATGTCAGTGACACAAAATGAATCATTTTATTATATTTGCTTTATCTCACCGAGGTTGGAATTGACTCAGCGGAAATAAAAGATTTCCCCCAGTTGAATGGCAGAGAGCTTTCCCTCAACTGATTAGATTAGCATTCTGCACAAGGTTTAGCAATTGTTAGGAGGCAGAAGCAATAAATCAATTGAGGTGTGTATTGGAGATCTTTTAGTGGAATTAACCTGCCTGCAATTCATCATTCACAAGTTCCTTGTGTGCTGATGTTTCAAGACAAATTCTTGTCAGTCCCTGCTTTGACCAATAATAATTTCAGCATTTGGCAGTTGAGAAGGTTCTTACCAATATTTTATAGAGCTCCAACAGACTCACCACAGATCTCTGGTGGGTTATAAAGAGCCAACTTGCATAACCTGAAACAGTCCCCCCAACTCTGGGGCCACAATAAATAGTCAAGATTATCCAGGGTGCTCACCACTGAGTGAGCGCCTGATGAAAGAATGGAGTCATACTGGCTAATCAAGCCTTGGACTACACTCCCAACATATGTGCGCACGGTTGAACTACCCTTTCTTATGTCAGTTGCATTCATTTACATCCCAGGAATTTGAAGATGCCCAAATTGCACCCCACCTGGCACCCCAAATGCTTTCCTGATTATTGCATTCTGGAGACAATCAATGTGGGGGGAACTGGAGACTAGAACTAACAGTTTCATTCCCGTTTCACATATTCAGCAAATGCAGGTGAGTTTAATGGGAGAAGGCTTCTCATTTACCAGCCAAATGCTGGATCACGCTTACTGCCTGTTTCCTGATCACGTGGGCATTAAGATGATGGATTTACATGGGTGATTCTCCTATCACCATCCCAGCTGCCATCTTGTCTACCGATAGAAACGGCTGTGCTTTAGGACAAACCACTTGCATAAATGGTGCTATGGAACACTGTTTATTTAATTATTTATTGGTTTGCCTGCTTATGTGCTGATTTCTAGGTCATTGCCCAAGCTCCAGGGATGCCTCAGTGAAAAGAATAAAATAATGCAATAATGAATAAGAAAATGCATAATTTGAAACCAGCCAATCACAAAACACAGGAGCAGTATCTTCTATCCAATAAACCTGGCCAGGGCACAATAGGCTAGTTAAGGTCAGATGTCTGACATAGTGAAATGGCAATAATAACAAATGACAACAGCAACAGGAGGTTATCTAGCATGAAAGGATGACTGAATGGTGGGTTTCTTTGGGGAAAGCATCCCAAATACAGAAGTTCTGGTGTCTAGCCATGACCATCTAACATCAGAGAACCATGAAATTTGGAGATGGACCTTTGTTTAATATCCAAAGTTTCAAGCAGTCATACGTGGTTGAAGATTATCTTTAAGGGATACTAGTCCCAAGGTGTTGTGCAGTGAACGGCACCATCTTGCCCTAAGAAATAAAGTAGCAATCAATGAATGAATAATGTTGGAATGTCTTTATTTCAATCCCTGTAGCACTATCAACTGGAGAAGTCTCTTAGAAGTAGCTGCCCTACAGCTATTATCATCCATCCTCATTATCTTGCTGGGGATGCCGGCTTTTCAGCAACATCTGGAAACTACAGGTTCCCTTCTCCTGACTGATAGCAAAGTACTTGTTCTCCTAATGTGTGCAATTCCTTGTAACCTTCTTGCAATGTTGAACAGATTGTGAAACTTTCAGGAACCCTAGATACTCCTGGAGACATTTCCATGGAACTCTTGAATTGTGTGTCCTGGCTACACAACTTGCAAGTCTGCCACTCCTTTGGACAACTGACTCATTCCTTGCATTGGCAGCCCGTGACTAGTGCTAACTCAGTCACGTGGGGGGACATTTTGTTGTTCTCCCAGCCATCACAAAGGACATGATATATTAATACCCGTGGTCACTAAAATATAATGTGCAAACAGAGGCATCTCTTCCAGTTCCCCTTTGCTAAATCTACCTTCTTCTGCCATTCACAAGTAAAGTAGGCATAACAGAACCATGTTTCTTGTCCTGCCTGACCTGATATCTGTTATATTAAGAACTAATCACAATTTCTTATTATTGCTGATGAAAGTCTTCGCCCATTATTGTAATTGCTGCTTATAAATGTCTGTTAATCACAAGCCTCTTGGCTTGCTCTTCTTTTCATTGGTCCTGTGAAACGTGGTGTCCTACTGTTCCAGGACCATAAATGAGGTGTTTTACATGCATAGGAAGAGTCCCACCACCTGCCTGACAGTTCCTGAAAAATCAGCCCAAACTGCAGGTGAGCATCTGATTAATTCAATAGCAGGTGGATTTTGATTACAAAATGAATGCAGGAAGGGGAAGAAGTTATAAAAAAATGAGATAAAAATCATATATCCATTGCTGGATCAGGAAGAAGGACGATAGTGTCTATATGTAGGGAGATATTTTTTCTCCTTATTGTTCTGTGTGAATGTTCAAACAGTAAGTTTGAGAAGGTGGACATTCTGGATCCCTTTAAAAAAAATAAGGTCCAGCTCACTGTTTTTGCAAAACATTCAGATTATTATGATTAGGAATGGGAAAATCAGCTCTCCAGATGTAGCTAAATTATTCTTCCCAGCATTCCTCCCCTTTAGCCATATTGGTTGGAACTGCTGGGATCTGCAGTTAGCCACATCTGGAAATTCCTCCACTTTTTTTCATTTTCTTGTCATATTTGTATTGAAAAATGTTGCATTGCATGGCTGGACTTTAGGTTAGTTGCGTGATATGTTGTTATACTCAAGGGCGCCCAGAGTCATTCTGCAAGTTAACCCCAGCCTATATTTTATCATGTAACTGACAAACACATGGTATGATCTAATAATAACTGGACTAAATAAGTGGAATCCGATGAATAGCCCTATCTCTTTTTGGGTATTTCAGCTCCTAGCAATCCCCTCCCAAATTGTGCATTTCCATCTTAGCTTAAAGATGAAGGAGAAACATCCCATAAGGAGAAACATCCCAAGTGTTACTCCATGATCAAGGAAGGACTGAAAGGACCTCTTGAATCAGCTGGTCCTTTTGAACCCAGATTCTTAATTGATCTTCTGTGAAAGGAGTACAGGAGAAACAGAAGACTCATGACACAGAACAGGAAGAACATCTCCTTTCTTAAGGAGGATAACCATCTTCATGCTTGGTGAAAGCAACACATGTTCTTGTGATGCCTGGGTGACTTCTGCCTAGCAACCTATACTTGAACCAGTTAATTGGGCACCCCAAAATTGAGGAACTTCTGATAGTTGTTTTATAACAGAAAAGCAGTACTTGAAAGCGTAACCAGGGGGAGGCACTTGGAAGACAGTTTGCTTGAAGATATAAGGTGCCCATTCCATCACCCAGGCTTTAAGATGGTAAAAAGGGGTTTTAAACCCACCTCTGCTGATAAATTTCGGCCAAGGTTGCCCTGTCCTTCAGGGTCTAGATGGGCATCATGTTTGCATCTTAGGGAAGTCAGGACAATGTGAAATCCACCCTTTCAAAACCTGGTTCCCTTTGGGCTGGGCCTTGCTTATTCAGCAGGCAACAAAGTCAATTTTGGGCTTCCTGCTGTGGGAAGCTAATGCCGTTAAGTCATGTTGTATTTCTTTCCTCATTCCTTGATTGATCACTTTAATGTTTTATTGTGATTGTTTGCTTTTAATATGGTTATGCAATTTGAGGATTTATCTGAATCTACAAGGAGATTAAGAGCTCTTGCTGTACTAGAATAATTCTCACGATAATATTACTAGAAAACTCACAAGCTCAGCATTGCATCACATCTGTTGAAACAACTTTCCTTAACCTCACATAATGTGGTGTGTGCTGCGTTTATGACCCAATTTGCATTGATTAGGACACAGAAAAGCCAACATAGGCAGGAGTGACTGAAAAATCCTATACCAAATGCATCCACCTCATCCGTTTTAAAAAGCTTTATGGGTAGATAACTATCTCTTCCTCTTAAAGTAATGGACTCTGTGGTCCATTAAACTTACAATAATACAATCCATGGGATAGCATTACTATGGGGATAGTTGTGGTGAATTCATTCATCATCCTTCAAGAAGACTGAAATAACGTTAACAAATGGTTAACTTATCATGATATACTGGAATTGTTTCAAGGAGACTGCAAAATAAAATCCAGAGAAGATCTGATAGCAGAGGGATATACTTGTCAATGGTTTTCTTACATACAACTATCAGTAAGGTTTAAAGTAGATAAAATAATGTATGCTTTTGAACACTGTAAGACCGAGTTTGAAACAGAATGGTGTACCAATGATGAACCTGTTATTGCTAAAATGTATGAACTTCTACTGAAATTTGAAACAGAAGAAGAACAAGTGAAAGAATGTATGATAAAATGGACTAAAAACTTTGGTTACAATATACAAATGGAACAATGGGAAAATATGTGGTTGAAAGGATTGAAATTTACATTATGTCATAATCTTAAAGAGAATTTTTCTAGGCTGACGTATCTTTGGTATATGTCACCAGAGACATTGTCTAGAATGTATAAAAGTACTTCAAATGTATGTTAGAAATGTTTGGTGGACCTGCAAAAAAGCCAGAAAATTTTAGATACAAATACATAGACTAATTCAGAAGATCTTAAGGGCTAATAGACAACTGAAACCAGAGGCTTTTCTTTTGAGATTGGACAGGCAGTTGAAAAAGTCATGGAACTTTGTTTTTATATATGACAGCTGCAGTGAGATTATTATATGCACAAAAGTGGTCATCACTCAAATGGATTCAAATCAGTGGTACCATCGTGATCAAAACCTTTTTATTTGCACATTTGAGATATTTTAGGGTAAAAGGAGAGGGGGAAATAACAAGGAGGAACGAAAAGTTGCTACACTAACTACACTTTTCAGCATATTCTGTGCTTTCTAGTAAACTAGAAAATAACTAGATCATTTACTAGTTACTGGTTACTAGATCATACCTTCTAGTTATGGTATGAGGTTTACAATTTTACAACACGGATTTGGCAAAGGATGTCTAACTTTCAAGCTCTATTTTAAGACTTCATTAATATACTTTAAAATAGTTAATGAAACAGAACTGAATGTTGCCTTGGAGCTATTGAACTGTTGTTACAGTGGTGTTCCTGGTTAAGCAGATGGCTCTACTATTCCTTCAAATATATGGAGGAAAAACATAAATGTGTGCCCTTGACCAATAATAACAATAATAATAGTAATAATAAAAAAATAAAAAAGGTTTCTGTTATAGATTGTGGAATGCTTGAACTGAAAAATCAGATTCCTTTGTGGATTGTCATTGATATTAATAATCATTACACAAGTATTAATGATGGTGATATCTGCCCTTTGCATGGCCTTGCTTCTCAGCTTACAATAAACATGGCACAGAATGCAAACATGCAAAGTAGCATCCAATTATATAATTTGGCTAGCAATATTGTGACTGAAAGACTTATAGGAATACCAACAATAGTTAATGTTCATGGAAGGCTATGAAAGAGAAAGCCAAAAGTTCTAGGTAAAAGGAATTCCACAGACATAGCATCATTAATGAAAGATCTTCTCCAAGGCTGGTTCACCTCAATGGTGAGCCAGAATACAGGTTAATTCAAAGCCTAATCAGGTTAAAATTAAACAGATTGTTCTTCAGATAAGCTGGTTCCAAACTACTCTGAGTTTAAATTATATTCATAAGCATCTACAGAAGGGCAAAGAGGGCAACATACATCTTGGCATCATCATGGTTAGGAAAAGATCTCTTGCTGTTTGCTTGATTCTAGCTTGGCATGTTGAATAAATGACTTGTGATACTTGGTTTACATTTTGTAATGTATTCTGTGAACCCAACCAATTGTGATTTACTCCATAAACATGGATGAACAAATCATAGCTTAGCATAATTAAGAATCCAGTTCATAAGTTGCTAATTGAGCCTGGAAACACAAAGTAATATTGGAAGAAGACAATACAGCCTGTTGAAGTTTCTTGTACTGTAACTCAGGCTGGCTCCTCACAGTTACAGTTAAAAGTTTGGAAAGTGGTTAAAAACAAGCTGGAAATATTTAAATATTGATCGTAACTAAAATCAGTGCTAAACGAACATCAGCTGGAATACAGGGGAAGCATATGGCCACCAACTAAAAACAGAGCAGATTGGGAAAATAAAGTTATTTATAATATGAGAAGAAAAAACTGAGAGTAGAAGAGACTGTGGTGTAGGAAAATGTATATCTTCTCAAAAGTGGTTCTGATTATTTGATGCTTTTGCTAAAGAGCTGCATGGTCCCCTTGTTCCCATAGATCGGAATGCAGCTTTGTTCTAAACAGGACTCCAACATATGCATGATCTTTCTGAAGCTACAAGTTAGTCTTCCTAATTCTGTATTAATGTAGATTAAACACCAGAGGAGACCATTAAATTCTACAAAGCAAAGCATTAAGCACTACAACTGTAAACTGTACAAAGAGGAACATTAAACTGCCTTGTCCGTCTAAGATAAATATTAGGATTAACTCACTGAAGAGGGCAGCTGAATTTTGATCAGAGCTTTGCAAGAGACAAAAATGAACTACTTCCTGCCTTGTTTATTGGTCCACCTCTTGCAAGCAATAGGAATTCATGCCAACACTAGATCAGAGCTTTGGCCAAACAGCACAAAAGAAGCCAGCGTAAAATTGTTAGCACTCACTCAAATCTTAGGATGAGCTTTTGTTCTGAAATGAGGTGTACCAGAGGTTAATAAATTCCTGAACATATGCATGAGAATAAAAGCAAGGGAGTGGCAAATTGTACTGGAGACCTATAGCGTCAAAAGAAGGTAGTTAGACATGTATGAATTGTAATACTACTAAATCTGAAGGATTATGTCAGAAAATGGATGTGTCTATATTCTTTTCTTGGCAACTGCTGGAAGCAATCTGCCACTCCTTCCAGGAAGAAGGAGGAGGAGGAGGAGGAGAAGGAGGAAGAAAGCTACAGCTCTGGAGTTTCTTGGCAGTCTTTCATCCCAGTGATAACCAGAACCAATCCTTCTTAGCTTTCAAGATCACTCAGAGTTTACTAGCTATCCCACCTGGCTGGACAATGTATGATGAATCATGTATTTGAGATGAGTGGCCATATAAATCTAATAAATAAGTAAATAAATGACAGCTTGGTTTAATGACACTTGATTTACAATGAATTGAAACCTACCGGCCAGAAAAATGAAAAAGTAAACAGATTCATTTTCAGAATCAGGATCAGCCTGGGTCAAAATTCACATCAGCACTTTGAATATGCCCAGGGTTTCTATAGGTTCCATAGACAAAAGAGACACGACCAGGAAACTTGTAAAGGGCATCTAAGAACGTCACTAAACCAGCTTTCCTCTGTATTATTAAGAATCTTTCTTTTTTCTTTATTCTGAAATAAATAAATCGAACCTTTCTAGTCTCAAATCAAACCAAACCATCCCAAAAGTTCACACCATCATCATATAATATGAACGCTATCCTCCTCTAAGAGGTAATAATTTTTGTGGATGGGTTGCAAATATTCGAAATGATCTAGTGTGTAACGGAGGCGGCTACTTTAACACAAGGGACTGTGGAGATTCAGTGAGCAATGAAATACAAAGCACTTTCCTTCTTAAGCTTTAAGGTTTGTGGGGTATGGTGAAGAATGCTCAATGGACTTTGGCAATTGTGATGGCTGATGAAATGAATAATACTCATCTAAGCCTTTTTCTCTGGGTCTTGATCTTAGAAATTCAGGAAAAAAGCAGGAACAAAGAATAGAGCCTACTTCCTTTTTGACGTAAGCTTCTCTGATTTCTCCACTGCAGCTGAAAGGGAACTTTACAGGGAGGACAGACAATTCAGTGTGGAACATCTCCCATTTTGTTGCTCAGTTTTGGCCTTAAAATCTGAGACAAAAATTTCCGCGCTGTATTTTGACATCAGGATATCACTTAAACAACAACAAAAACAACAGCAACAACCACAGCCCTTTGGTCAATGAGCAAATCACTTCCACCCATTTAAATTTCCTAAATCAGGTTGGACAACCTGCAACCTTTTTCTGTTTTCATGTGGCCCTTGTAATTCAAATATTGGGAGATAGCAATATTTTTCTCTCTTCATGGCAGAGTTCTGTACTGGTCCTCTTCTCAGAAATATTGACTATTGTGAAAGATGTCTATTACTGTTTAGAAGAGGTAAGGTGATGCTGAAGTCACCTACACATTCCGCACCCCAACCCCACGCGCCTCCATGGGCAAGGTCAAAACAGTCAAGATGGTAGGCATCAAAAGAAAAGCAAGACCTTCTTAATGGTGCAGTTGCAACTGCCATCTTGACTTTTTTGACTCCTTGCCTCTGCTCCACCACCCTCCCAAATTACCAAACAACGAGAGTTCATGATTCATTAGCATTATTATCACGGCACGCCAATCAGGAAGACAATTTCATCGCAGTTTCTGCTTTAGGTAAATATTTGTTTCTCTCTTCTTCCCTTCCCCTCCATCACAAAGAGCCAATATTGGGGACATGCAAAGCTGAGCTTTACGGTTGGCGATGCTGTATATTTTTTGTCATTGGCCAAAGAAATTAAAATGAAGGTATGTGTGTTCATAAAACTAATAATGAACCCCAGGGATAAAAGTATTTACAGTGAGTTCAAGCGATAGAAGAGGGTCTGCCCATTTCCAGGCTAATAAAGAAGATGCAATTAGATTAGAACATTTCAAAGGGAGGCCATGAATATATGGACTCTGCTCTGCTCTGAGCCAAAATGAGCTGTACGGTATACAGTTAATTGAGCAAGAAGGAGAAAACTCATAAGTAAACCAGATAAGGGTCTTGGGAGAGATATAATTTGCTGATCATTGGCTTCTCATCTTCCTCTTCTTATCCAGAGGGGGCCAGAATTTCCTGTAAAGCAAAGCAGCGGATAAAAAGCCAGACTGAAGATTATTTTATTAATTCAAAAATTAAAATGTATTAAACGTTATCTGCCTCTAAATTGAATGAATCAAACTGCAGTGCATTAAACATTTTTCAGTTAAACTTTCCTGGGTTGTTCTGCCTCACTGATCCTTTTCATGAGCAACTGGAAAAAAACAAAGCACCACCACAACAATAACCAACAGAGACCTTTTTGCACCACTGCTGAAAAATCTTCAGTCCCATCTGGCATGTTTGAATGACAGGAGAATTAAATGCTCCCCCCCCCCTTTTTTTCCCTAGTGCAATATCCATAATTACACATTTCCATGTGGATTCTATAATTCCTACTCTGGTAATGTAAATTTAAGATCTCCTTGTTAGTTCTGGGCAAGTAGCTAGACCAGAGGCTTCACATTTCTTATGCTGTTTCATAGCATCCTTTGTCTCCTTCTTGATTATATTATGTAATAAGAAGTGTCAGAATGAGCTCACCAATTGAGGCTTCATTTGCATAATGAGCTAACTTGAATCTTCTAAGACTGAAAACAAGCACCACAGGACCTTTTTTTTTTTTAAGCAGCCAGTATTATCAACAACAAGGACAAATGCAGCTGTATGGGTAAGGAGAAGATCATAAAGAAGAGCCTGAAGGATGAGATCAAAGCTCTTCTAGGTCACCATTCTGGTGGATCAAAGACCAACTCAAGGTCAATGGGGAATGAACAGTACAATTTGGGCACAATGCACCTTCCCCCGGGAACTGCTATTATAATTATCTTAATTTCCTGCGTTGTTATTCTGAGCCTCAGAATAGATAGCTAAGCACATGTAGGATATTGCTAGATGATATAGTTTTTGTGGTTGCCCCTAGTGTCAACTTTGGGATCTGGTTTGGGCTGTTGTCTACTACAGAATCCTCTTCTGAAGATGAAATCTGTTCTGATTGGAGCAATGAGCAAAAAATGTCTGGTCCTGGATGAAATACAGCAAGGTGAATAAGGTGGAAATACTCAAGAACATTCTTACATGAAAACTTGGTGCTTCCTATGGGTGTTCCAGAGGCTGTTAAGGAATAAAGAGGATGCTTTTATCCTACTGGACTGTTTGTCAAAGGAGAGCAAAACGGCTGCATGGATGTCCATCTTTTGGTGTCAGAATAAGTCTCGGAAGTTCCTCCTGCTCCTTTCTAATTCTCAGCAGGGTGGTCCACGTTCTTCAACGTAACAAGTTCTTTCAGCAAGCCAACAGCCTGGGACAAGGTCACATCCAACAGCGAGAAAGAGGTGCATTTGCTGGAGCTGGAGTTATTGTGACACTGTGCCGTTGATCATCTTCTCTTATTGTATGTGATTGATGTTGGGCAGCTCTTCAGCCCTGAAAGTTTTCTAGGCCTGCTCCAAAAGGAAGCACCCAGGGGAAGAGGGCTTATCCTAGCTTCAGTCCTGCTGCTTTCTTCCCCATTCCAATAAATAAGACAGAATTGGTTGCATCTCATCAATGCTGTGAATTCTGGGACTGGAATGACTCCCGAGAGCTGGAACAGCACCCCCAGCTCTGATGCTTCTTCCTGGTCTGCTCTAAGAGCATGTTTGGGGCCTTAGGACAAGAAAAGTAGAGTGGCCCTCATGCAGTTCCTAAGCCATTTGTGAGAACTGAAATCAAGGGCTTGTCACAAGTGTGAGCACTTGCAAACATGAGGCTGCAATGCTCCCTTTATCCTTTCCAGAGATAGAAGAAGAATGCTTGTACAGCTTCCAGAGGTTATTCTGTTTTTTTTATCTCCCTCCTCCAAAGATTTGCAAAATGCATTTATTTCTGGTAGAAAACTGCAGGTGATGAATAGATTACAAAATAATGCTGAGACAGAGTTACACATGCACTGAAGTCTACTGAGAGGGATTCCTTCACCAGGTGGCTTCATAGCCCCAGCAACTTACTTAACATTGTTTTATCTTCTCTAAACATGGCATATGGTCTCCAGTGATCTGTTGGATGCTTTATATTCTAGCTGCTTCATTGACTTTTGCGAGTGTAATTTGATGTCCTTGGTACTTGGGGATTAGAAGAGAATCTAAGACCTTTGATATTTCAAAGGCAGGATAGGTATCATGGGGAATTAAGTGGAAATTACCATTGTCTAATGAATACTCCACCGATTTGGTAAAGTAATTATACCCTGTAATTAAATTATTTGAAATTCAGTTTTTAACTTTGTATCTTGAATAGGCATAATTTGTTCCTTTTTGGGATTGGGGAATGACTGTCTTTCAGCAGAAGCCTCCATAGGCAAGGGGAGAAAAAATGTCATTTGAAGATCAGTAGCAAGGGAGCTAATGAGTCACAGAGCATTTTGATCTCTTTCGTCTTCTTCATCATCTTTTTTCCCCCCTCTGAATGCTCTGAGCATAGGGAAGGCTTATAACCTCTGTGCAACGGTACCCTGAATTATCCTATTTAAAATTATGCAGAATGTGATACAGTTATTGACAAAAAAAAAAAAAAAAAGAAAGAAAGAAAGAAAGAAAAAGAAAAAAAAAGAACATGAATGGCATTCACCTTCAATTCTGCCCAACAATGGAAAGAATGGAAGGATAAAATCATTTCCAAAAGCACAGGAGTGGACAGCAGCTACAGTGCCACAACAAAGAGTAGTGATGTAGCAATGTACAAGTGGCTAGGCTACCTGCAGTGCAGATATAATAATAGTAAGAGTAATTTATTAAACTTGCACGCCACCCAACTCTCAATGACTCTAGGCTCCTCAAAACAATCCAACAAAGAAATTACAATGAAATCAATAAGGCATAAAAAAAATGAAGATAAAAGATGGCCAGCACAATGAAGCAAGAGCTCTCACTCTCTTGGCCAAAGGCCTGGGGGAAGAGCCAGGTCTTCACAGCTTTTTTAGACAACAGCAGAATTGGGGCCATCCAGATCTTGGGGAAACCTCATACCAGAGGGCAGAGGCTGCTGCAGAGAAGGCCCACTTCTGGGGTCCTGATAGATGGCCTTCTGTAATCAAAGGAACTGGATTGCACCAAACCTGCAGGATTGAATTAGCTGGGCAGATGCCATGAGAGATAGGCTGTCCCTCAGTTAACCAGGCCCTAGGCCAAGTAGGGCTTTGTAGGTAACAACCAGCACCTTGAATTGCACCTGGAAGCAAACTGGCAACCAGGTTTTTTTTTCCTTCCTAGAGATTTTCTCACTTTTTTCAGATCAGCTGAATGTTGATCCATTGGTTGCGACAGGAACTGACTGACCAGCTTGTCGCCTGAGCCTGATGTTGGGGGCTGAGAGAGAGGGACTGGCCCAAAGTCACCCAGCCAGCCTCCATGCCTAAGGTGGGACTAGAACTCACCATCTCCTGGTTTCTAGCTTTAATCTTAGCCTTAGTCAAACTGGCAACCAGTGTAGCTTGCAAATACACACACACACACACACACACACACCACACATGCATACACAGCTATGGTGATGCTACAATGCAGATTGGCTGCAGGAGTGTCCACTGGACAGGGTCAAAAAAGTAAAGATGGGGCTTCATAAAAAAGGAGCAGAATTTTGATTACATGGTCGTAGCTGATGGTCCTGAATAGTTGTTTGCTCTTTCACTAAATGCATAGAAAAACCCAATGGCAAAAGGAAGTCTTTGTTCTATGTTCCCTTAAACTGAACCCACTAGCTTGGACCACAATCTGATATGGCTTTAGTAGGCACCTTCCATGGTCCACCTTCTGAGAATCTTATTTCCCATTTTTTGCTGCCCATTCAGATGCTCCCAAATACCAATCACAGACCTGGAAGACATTTGATGGTGGATGAAACAGTCAGTAATCAGGTGTTGGGGGCCTTTTGAAAGCTTCATCTCTATTTCTGTAGAATCCAAAAGGTCTTGGTGACTATATTAGTTTCTTGGCAATGATACAGGAAAGGTTTGTCATCTCCTTCCTTTCTTGGTGGTCTCCAAGGAGCAACTATTAAGCAGACCTATTAAGTTTTTCAAGATCAGCTAAGGGCTACCGCTCGCTGTGAAACAGAATGTCATGACTCTTTACAAAATGTCCTGAGTACTAAAGTGCTTATTAGCCATTCCAATTCCAAAAAGGAGGAACTGCAAAAACTTCCTGCTTCATCCTGGAATCGTAATCTATGATAGTGTTGTGCATCATCCTGGGGTTCTGCCTCCCAACTCTCACTCACTGACTGCTGAGTGTTGGCAATTTCCTACCGATTGAATCTTGAGACACGTCCTAGTGGAAAATGCTGGTTCGGTTACACCTCTTGCTGTGATTATTAATAAATGAAACATCCTTGAGAACTGATTAGAGAAGCAAGGAGAGCTGAGACACTAGGGAGTCTGCAGTGCTGTTGACTAGATATATTCCTGGGAAAAGGAAAAGAAAGAAGAAAAAATAGATCAAGATGAAAGGGATATTTCTGCAGAGGCTTGGAAGAACATAGCAGCTATTCACAGGTCATGTTCTCATCACTGATTTGGCCAACAGGTAGGGTTTTTTTCCAAATATATTAGAGGAAAAAAAAGAAAACAACCCTTTTTGTTATTTGATATGGTGTTAGGCTTTCCAGTCCTATTCCAATGATTTTTCTATTTCTTTTCCCCAAAAGATTCTGTAGCAAAATCAGGGTTTGGGAAGAGATCTCATTATTCCATGCTATAAGTGACTGGGGTTATACTAGTGGGATCTAGATTGTGATCAGAGTCCTTTTATACAAAGTTCCAGGCAGCAAGAGATAAACATCTTTTTAGGCATTTTGCTGGGAAGGATTTCCAAAGGAATAAAGGGCAAAACTGTTCTCCCTCCTCTTTCTTTTTTAAGAGAATTCAAATCACCCAAATTGTTTCCCGCTCAGTATCTGACCATAGCAAAATAGGCTTAGTTTCCTATAGTAAGTTCCTGAAGACATTATTATATCACATTGGTCCACAGTCCAGAAATGTCCCAGGATGGTTTCCTATCTGGCCTACAGCTTCTCCTCCTAAATCCCTTCTCCTCTTCAGCACCACTGTCTCCAACCAGCATAGCTTTATTACATTTCTCTCTCTCTATAATTATCAGTATATACTCTCTTCAGCACAAATACATACATAATCATATCTGGCTCCCCTAGCTTATTAGATAAAATGTTTTATATAATTTTTCTCCATCTCATGGGATTTGTTTTCCACCCACCTAACAGTTCAAACTGATCCTTTTTTTTTTTTTTTGTGAGTTGGGAGAACAGAGCAGAAAAAGAGAAGCAGATAAAGTGCCAGGAGCAATCAGATCCAGGAGTCCACCAAGTATCTAGATAAGTGGTCCAAAACCAGGAGGAACAGCACAGAAGGAGCTAGTGTCTCCAGATTCTGCCGATGGGCTTCTGAAAAATATGTGGAGGACTAGAGTGGGAAGACCATTGGGAGACCTGAAAGCAGAAGTTAGGGATAGATCATCATGGAGAAAATTTATTTATGTGGTCACTAGGAATTGAAAACAAGTTGATGGCACATAATCAATCAGTTGTGAGGAATAGGATGCTACATTACATGAATCTTGAACCTGATCCAATGGGCGGGATGATCTTTTTGCATTTTCATTTCAGCTATACTCAGCGGTGAATATCGGTATACAGTTTCCAGCTGGAATTGGGACTGACTTTGACCTTCATGGCTAAATTTTGGATGGTCTTACTTCCCGTCTATCCCCATCATGTGATGAGCCCAACTTTCATTACTTTCTTTTGCAGGCTTATAGATGGGGCAGCGTAAATCGAGCTGGTAAGGAATGACAACATCTCTACATATCAGCAGATCAGTTTAGATAAAACTGTAAAAACAAGGAATTCTTCTGGGACCAGCTCACTGGATTCAGATGAGAGGCACGATGCCAGGCATATATTTGCCCTATCCAGCCTGTCTTTCTCAAGCAGACGGTGATTTCCTGATGAAGCTAATTCAGTAGATATTCACAAGGTTTAGCCAAAGAGGAAGACAGCTGCTGTCCAGAGAGGATAAGGATCATGAGTGATGTGCAGGAAAGCTAATCTATAGGACTTCAAGCAAGCTTACACTAAACAGTTTGGACAGCTCTCTGAAAGATTGGAAAGGAGCAGAAATACTGAGGTCTACAGAGATAGACTGTACATTCAATAGACTGTGTTAAAAACCAGGGTTAGTTTTTTTTTTTAAGGTTTTCTTTCAAAAACTCAACAACCATCGAAATACCCTTCCTCAATCATTATACACAGATTTTTGTTTAGGTTTGAGCTGAACCACACAATCTTGTGATGTTTTCCAATGACATCAAGAGGACAATGTTCAGATCGAAGGAGGATACAATCATTCTGCAGTTTAACCAAGGGGAAAGAGAAATAGAACTATTTCATGGGTGTACGTATGTGATATTCACTCCAGGCAATGGCCCAAGGAAAACCACTACAGCAGACTTCACCAGCCATCTCTATAAGTTGTCATATAATCATAAAGTTGGAAAGATCCATCTACACTTTTATCCATTATTCCATGTTCTGCACCCTGCAATACTAGACAACACGCCTTTGCTTTCTATGTGTTCTTTTCAGGCCCTTGAGACTTATAACTTAGTCCCTGCAGTGTTTTCTTCTCAAGGTGGAACATGTCCAGTTTCCTCAGTTTCTCCTGGAGATTTAGTGGCCAGATCTTTGGTCACCTTCACTGCCTTTCTGCAATGTGTGCCAGTTTCTGACTCCTTAAAATATGATGTCTAGAACTGAATGTAGTATTTGATGTGGGATCTACCCAATGTAGATTCTGCCCCTTTCTTCAACAATTGTAGAGGAGATCTTGAACACGCCTATTAACCCTTTATCTGACAAATGGCTTTTAAACTTAATCCTATTCCAAGTTTCCTTCTCCATCTTTTGCCCAGGGTCCCACACTTTAGTTCTCTTCCTGGCATGAGTATCATTTAAACCAGTTACTTTTGTTCTGTTTCTGAAGGTGGGGAGAGGGGTGTCATAACACCATTTCAGTCCCACCTGGATGAAGCATCCGATTAGTCAATTTAATATTGCAATTGGGTGAAGAAATGAAGGATCTCCCGTTTGAATTCGAACTGGTTTCTTTTGGGGAAGTTAATTTGCTTACTTAGAATGGATTATGTTTATATCTGGTGAGATTAAAATTCAGAAGAAAAGAGATACTCATGAGTAGAGACCTGGGAGTGTGAAATAATTCTGTGTTTCTTCTCTCCCCTACCCCACAGGAGTTTTGGTTAAAATAAACATCTTTTTGAAATAACAGCCAAAATACAAAATAGGAGAAAAAAATGTCTGATAGACTGTTTATCTGGAAACTTTTGATTCTAGTTTTATGAAACTTTAAAGGGTTCTTGATATTTTCTTTCTTTCTTGTAACAACAAGATGTGTCTTGAGCATTGCCATTATGGATGGTAAGTGCCTGTAGGAGAAAAGAAAGAGAAAACTCTTGTAAGTACCCAAAGCTATTACAGGTGACAATATGGGAGCATAGGCAAGGTCTTCCTTCAACATTCAGATCTGGCATTTGTAGATATAAAATTATCCTCTTAAAAATAACACATAGTCTCCTGTTAAAGAATCATGGAATTTTCACACTGAAGGTGGATGAAAAGAGAACAAAAGAGCAAAACCACTTTTTACTCTCAAGATTATGAACTCACACATACTGAAGACCCTAACTATCTGACAGTTCATCAAACCAAGAAGATATTCCTTTCACATCCCATCTACCATTCCTTCGCTTTAATAGCACAAGAGCTTGAAGTGAAGGCACTCCATAAATTGAATTGTTATCTTGAGATTAATATAGTTCTTTCCCCTCTATTCTTGTCATTTGAATTCTTTTGCATAGCCACAAAACTTTGCTCTCACCACTGGGGCGAGGGGCCTATTATTACAAGTGTATAATTTGCTTTTCAGACAAAAAAAAGAAAAGTCTTTCAGAAATAAATAACTAGATACTTTCAGCAGTCAGAGTTGCAGTGTAAAAGACATGAACCCCAAAGAAAGGACTGAGGAAAGAATGGGAAAGGAAAATAACCTTCCAAAATAGGTGTAGTTGGGTTCAACTGCCCAGATCTATCATCTGTCTGTCTGTCTGTCTGTCTATCATCTATATCAATCGATCAATTGATCAATCTATTAATTATCTCTATCTCTATCTCCATCTCTATCATCTATCTATTATCTATCATCTATCTGTCTATCATCTATTTTCTCTGCCTTTTCTTCTTCTGATTCCACTCTTCAACGTGTTTCTTTTCTCTTTTTGTTCCTATTCCTACAAATAAGGTTCATCTGCTTCTGCTCCTTTGATCTCAGAGCAAGAGGATTCCTCAACAGCCCTCCTCTTTTCATTCATGGAAGTACCATACATTTAGGGGATGACTAAAGGGAATATTCAGAAGCCCTAACAGAAACAACAAGGGCAGGAGAATAAAGGAGAAAGGAGACAGTTTTAGGGGAATACTCAGTCTGGTTTCTCCTATATGAGGGAGGGAAGGTAAAACACAAACAGGCTTGCAAGATTCTGTTACTAGAGCCTATCACAAAAAAATGGAGTTCTAGTTTTCTTGTGCAGTTGGTTTCCTGATCTGGTCTACCTCATAGGGCTAAAAGGAAGCTGGGAGGAAATGCTCTTAATTTGTAAGGACCATCTCACGCATAAACCGCAGGTGTCTCTCAGCAAAGGGATCCTGTGCATGCTCCCTTGATCTGAACAATCATCCCAAGGAATGCTCCGACTGAAAGCTTGGCTAATGCCTGCTTTATTGCTCAGTTGCTCAGGAAGTAATTAGACGTATACCTACACCACACCAAGCCCCTTTTTTAAATAAATGAAGGTCTTGCAAACTCTCAGACTCAGTCATGGCCATTCTGCTAAGGACTATATCCTTGTTTCGAGCAAATGTCCTGGCAGGTGTTCCCTCTCGGCCTACCTATCTTCCTAGACCTGAGACATGAACACAGTATATTTTTTTGACCGCTTGAATTAGGATGACTGTTTGCTATTGCAACCTGCTGCGAGATGCAGTGACAGCTCGGAAAGGGGATCAAGTAAAACTGTCTCCTTTGGTGCTGAAGCTTGTTCTGTCCCTTGGACAGTTGGGTGTGTTGTCTTACAATATTATATTGGAATTCTTTCTGCTCAGAAATATGGTTGAAGATCGACGGACAGGATTTACAAGGATTTAATTCAAAGAGAATTGGGTTGAATCTCCAAACTGAAAAGTATCTGACATTGGGAGATCTAATGGTAGGACTTTCAGTAACCTCTGGTGATCCTATCCCTTCTCTAGCAGCACATATCCAGAAGTAAGTCTTGCTATGTTCAATAGGGATTACTAATAAGCATTTGCATGTTCGGTTGCAGCTTCTGTCTCTCTGTGGGCAACCTCCAGGTCTTACCCTTATTTGGGATCTCTCCACAGATCAGTTCAGACCGCTGAATAAACTAGACACTTTCCTGCATTTTGGAATAGTCCTATTCCTATTTTGGAATAGGAGTGGTGGGGTTCCAGAACATACAGTCAATAATGGAGTGTCAGAGTGAGAATGGCTGCCCTTTTGGGGTTGGTATGGACCTCACAGAGGATTCAGTCTCAGAAAATGCGGAGGAGCCAGGGAAGTCTTGGTGATGATGGAGACTATGATCCAACAGTGCAATCAGGGAAGAACTGCCCCCTGACTACAGGGATACCTTCAGCCCCAGATTCTGATCATAATTTGTCCAAGTACTCTTCAAGTTTGTGAGAGATCAGTACAGCAAGCGAAGAGAGGCCGAAGCAGAGGACTACAGGGAGAGGCTTCTTGGAGCCATGGTTATGCTAGAGTTGCTGTTGCTCTCAAGTAGACTAGCATCCTGAATAGGACAAATGCAATTCATTGGGGTTAAAGAGGACACTTTTAAATCTAAGACGCTGCTTGGCATTGAGCAATAAGCCAGTGCTGGGAATGATGTTTTCTTGTGTGATCCTGTGACTGGCTGCTCGACTCCTTGTCTTGCAACCTCTATTGACTACTTCAATCTCTGCTAGCTTGGCTAATTCCTGGACTGACAATTGCTCCAAAATGCAGCAGTGGAGGCATTCCATGATATGGTCCTACAGCCTCACTGCTCCATGATCTGCAGTGGCTTTCAGTGAGCTTCTGGGTACAATTCAAGGGGCTGGTTATCACCTAAAGTTCTACATGCCAAAGGCCAGGTAATCTGCAGGATCACCTGCCTCTGATTTTTTTTCTTTTTGCTTGCTCCACCACAATCAACTGGATGGGCATAGTCTGGGTTTCTTTCATTAAGTAATGTCGTCTCGCAGGACCCAGGAGCCATATCTTCTCTGACACCATGCCTGCCCTGTGGAACAGCATTCCCTTGGAGATCCAGGCAGCTCCTACCTTCTTGGCCTTTCAACAGGCTTTAAAAGCCTGGATGTTCCTTCAACCGTTTGGGCCAAGATGTTAGATAAGCCATGTTTGTTTGTTCGTAAAGGATGATCTTTTTGGACCTCTGGCCCATGACATATTGATTGATTGTGGTTGTAATTTCTTTTTAATTAATTGAGTTGCTCTGCTGCTTTCTGGTTTTGATTTTTGTTCACCACCCAGAAGTGGGAGGAGCAGCCATATAAGTTGTTTCAATGATAAACAAACAAACAACAAATAAAGTAAGAGAAAGCCCCACATTTACACAACACCTGAGGTTTGTGAAACCCTAGTTTAAGAACATTCCGAAAACTTGTTTATTTACCTTAACACTTAGGTAAAGTGTTTTTAGGTAAACGGATCTCTCATTGTGTTCAAGGTCTTGGTTGGAACTTGAGTTGATTTTAATATTTTGGAAGGGACACTCTTAGTGTTTGGAATGTATGGGATTTAATGATATCAGTGATTCATCATCAAAGCTATTCCTGTCCCCACACAAATAATGTATTCATTCCTAGTAGTTCCATATTGATAACATACACAACTGGAAAATTTGCCCTGGCTAATTCTGGTGTTACAATTGTCACAGAGCTTGTAATGTTGATTGATTTCAAAGCTTCCCATGAGAGAGGTTGGAATGTCACTTTCAGCTCCAGGGATGCAGTGAGCTGAAGAAATGCATCCAGGGCCATCTGAATACAAAGGACCTCATTTGAAGTGGGAATGAAGACAATACAGAACGAATCGCCTTCCTTTGATCTGAGCTGGTGGCATCAGGCAGAAGTTCTGCTAGACCTGTGGAATACGGTGTTCTGCTAGACCTGTGGAATTTCAGGAGCCATTTACAAACAGCTTCTGATTTTGATCAGACTGCAGTACAACATTCTTAATCAGGTCAATTAAAGGTAGAGTGGACACATTCTCATGGGATGCTAAACTGGGGTACTTTCACCCTTGGTTAGCTTTTGTGTGTGAGAGTGCGGCTTTGTGAACTACCCCCCATTTGCTGGTTTATAGTTCAGTGCCTTGTGAACCCAGAAAATAGCTTAATTCACTCTCCAAGGCAAGCACTGTGGGCAAATACTGTCAGAATGTCAGCAGAACAATATCAAAAGTTTCTTCGGGGTGTTTTTCCCTGGACCAATCCTGTTCAGCTTGCTTGAAGTTGGGATTCTAAAGGAGGAGGAGGAGGAGGAAGGAGAAGAAGAGGAGGAGGAAAGAGTCACAGGTTGTTTGTGGTGTACTGTACTTCCTTTAGTGACAAACTGGCCAGAAGGTCTGTCTAAATGGCCTGTCCCACCCTCTCTCTACTTGTCTGCTGTTTTCCTGCCTTCCCACCCTTGTTAAATCCCAACAGATGACATCAGTAGGCGTGTTCCCCATTATGCTTTTTTCCCCCATCACAAAAACATGAAGGCCATGAGGTTGCAGAAGGGCAACAGGACATAATCTGCCTTCATCCTGCTTACATCGATAAAACAAGCTCACATTCAAGAGAATTCCTGAACTACTTCAAGGAGAGTGAGGCCAAATATACAATAAGTAGACATCCTACAGTTTGTTTGACTTTCCCATTTTGCAGTCAGTGTGTTTTTCCTTGGCAATAGCAGCTGCTGGGAATAGTTGTCAGCCAGAAGAGAAACAGCACAGGTCACAGATTAACCTGCTGTAACAAACAAGCCAGATTCTGAGTGACGTGACTCAGCCCAATTCCCCACAGAATGGTTGCTCACATTTGTTTTTCAAGTTAAGGTCCTTGTGCTTTGTGATGGCTAAAATTTATAGTTGAGATAATGCACCCAGTAGTTCGAAGATAAAGAATCTTACTTCCATCCCACAAAGATTGTTTTGGGTTAAAAATCAAGATTCTTTTAATTGGATTTAAAAAAAAAATGGGGGGAAGAACGTGTGAGATAATCGTATTGCAAACTGCGACTAAGAAATCAAGTTTGATGAACTAACATGAAGAATATCACTATCATTGCAAGTTTATATGAATGGGGATGCAATTTTGGGTAGAGAACGATATTTAAAGGCTGGAAAAAAACAGCTAAACTTAAGAGAAGAAGCCGTGTTTAATTTAGGAGACCAATTTCATTCCTTCTTTTCATGTTATACTTAGCAAAGATGAGGAATGTAGAAAGGTAAGATAACAGATAAGGTGCAGGGACATGATGAAAAAAGATTACTGGAATGTCCTTAGAAGAACTACAAATTGTTATCAAGCGTAAGTCAAGATGTCCTCAGCCCATGCAGAGTTGAATGGAAAATGCACAGGTGGGGGGTTTCCTCCCTTCCCTTGAAATAAACAAAATGCAGAAAGATTCAGGGCTGATAAAAGGAAGCCCTTATTTACATGATGCAAAACAGAAAGCACAACTGTGGAATTGGCTGCCATCAGAGATGGAGATGTCCAGCAACGTGGATGGCTTCAGAATGGACTTGGACTGGAGAACTGGACTATCAGTGGCTATTGGTCTTAATGGGAACGAGAGTATGTACTCATGGGAATATTTACTTATTTCTGAATCCAACGAAGCATATCTGAAACATCTGGAGGATAACAATGCAAGAACATTTTTACTCCCCTGGTCCATATTCATGAGCATGTGGTTGGCTCCTATCTCACACACAGAAAGCTGGATGGGGTAGACTTTTGGACCGCTCCTAAAGAGAAGAAAATCTCCTAAGAAGATCCCTTTCTTCTTTGGGAATGGGGAGTTCCAATCCACCTTGCCACCACGTCCATGGAATGACTCCCCACCCACCACTCAGAACAGTTCATTTCTCTGTGTCTGGAGGAACCTGTGTGTTGTTGGTTTGCTGTTGTGTGTTTCATGCACCTACAAGGAGTAAGCTTGCCTGAGTGGCAAGGTTGGAGAAGGGTTTCTTTCCTCATCTCTGATGCAGCAGCAGCGATCTGTCCAGAGAACTCTCTTCCCGAACAAGCATGAGATGGAACCCTAACAGAAAAGGAAGCTGAGCCAAGGAGAAAAGGAAGGGTGGTCTTTTAGACCACTTGCCATACTGCTTAAGCCAGTGTTTTTCAAACTTGGCAACTTGAAGATGTGTGGACTTCAACTCCCAGGATTCCGGCTGGGGAATCCTGGGAGTTGAAGTCCACACATCTTCAAGTTGCCAAGTTTGAAAAACACTGGCTTAAGCAAGCAGAAACGGGAGTGAACAGTGCAAGAGGAAATGCTATGGAGGTTGGGTAGTGATCTGTCCTAGCCACTGTGCTCTCCTTGCCAACTTCAGTGTATCATCCTTTAATAACTCTCACAGAGGAGGTTCTGCATTTGGCCTAACCTAGACACTAATATTGTATCTTTTTCTGTTAATAACTTTCTCTGCTGACAGTAGACTTAGGCAATAAAGATGAACTCCATGGACAACTTTCATATATAGACCCAGATAAATGTTTGGCATGACAAATAGCTTACAGTATTTCATGGCATCTGAAGGAGGTTTTCTCTTCCTCATCTGGACTCTCATAATCAGCATGGTTTTGCCTAAGTTGACTTTGTTGGATGTCCATTCAGGAATCCATTAGATCATCCAAAAGGCATCTCTGGGAAGCCCCATAGTGACAGATTTTGTTGGAGTAATGTATCAGGGATGCATGGATGAGCTGAGGGACCACAGTGTTGGAGCTAGGACTAAAGTGGGTTGAATGAAAGCCAATTTGGCAAAACTAACAAAGTGGCATCAAACTTTTTAAAAGCTTGTATTCGTTTAAAAAAAAATGATATCACCCCCAAATTACTTTTTTTGTCCAGAAATCACAACCTAGTGACTTACAAGATACATCTAAGTAACATGGGAAGCCATAATATGACTAGTTAAAATATGGTCAAAAGTGAGGTGAAGACATCTCATGAGAGGTAATAAACTGCAGAAACACTGCTCCCACCATGGGTTCAGCAGATTGAAGGAACCAAATGGTATTTTTACATACTGGATAAACTTGAGCATGGGAAACATCTGTGGATGATGTGAGACAGTTGGAAATATATGCACAAAGCATAGGCTTTGTGCCAGAAGAATGCAAATTTTTTCCATTTTGATTATACTTTCCCCTGGGACCAGTTTTAAAAGGAAAGAAGAAAGAAGGAAGAAGGAAGAAGGAAGAAGGAAGAAGGAAGAAGGAAAGAAAGGAAGGAAGGAAGGAAGGAAGGAAGGAAGGAAGGAAGGAAGGAAGGAAGGAAGGAAGGAAGAAGGAAAGAAAGAGAAAGAAAGAAAGAAAGAAAGAAAGAAAGAAAGAAAGAAAGAAAGAAAGAAAGAAAGAAAGAAAGAAAGAAAGAAAGAAAGAAAGAAAGAAGAGGACATTTCAGGCTTTCCCCATATCCCATCTGATGGCATTGATTCAGATCAGGCCACCATCAAGTAGCAATTAACTGAAACACACGTTTATGCAGAAGATGGAATTGGTCTCATGTTGCCTTCCCTGCTCTTCCAGCTGCTGCAAAAGCAACTGAGATATCTGCTCTGAGAAAGCAAGACATATCACTGCTGGGAGCTGGAAGGATTATCTGTGGGGCATTCCATCGGCCTGCATTCCACAGCTAAAGTCAACATCCTGTTTAAATAGTGTCATCGTGTTATAATCTGCAGCAAAATTAGCAGGAAGAAAATAAAACTAAATGCACAGGGCAGCTTTCAGCGTGAGCATCCACACGCACGCACACATACATAGTGGAGAATAATTGACGGTGTTGTGTTATCACTCTTAATTCTAAATGAAACCACTGAGAACTCTTGAAGTGGCAAAGAATTCCTTGAAGCCTACACCATCCCTATTTGGAGGCGCAGAGAGATAAATAAATCCCAGTTTTAGAATCATTCAAAAAGAATGAATGCACCAAATTCTTGAAAAGCACAAGACATTGAATCATGGACTATTCAAATGCACTCAGTTCACACACACATGCACACACATGCACACACACACACAAACACACAAACACACACACAGACCAATTCTTTAAACAACCTTAGTTCTGGGGATGAAGTCATTAGATGTGGAATGGATCTTTTTAAGTGTGCTGGGCAACCTCTGGCATTTTGTCAGATGGACGCTGTGGAAGCCTTGTGCCTGCATGTTGTTGCTTAACTGGTAGCAGTGACTCTCTTCAACACTCCCTATGCAGCGTCCACATTTGCCAAGTGGTCATGGCGTCATGCTCCTTTCTTTCACTCTGTTGTAGAGGAAAGTGGGCATTAGAGAATAGCTATGGCACCATCTTACACTTTTCTATCCGTGTTCAACAGTTGTTGGATTTTGCATGAGAACATAAGCACTCTTGGTTTCTTTGACATCTTCAGTTTTATCCCCAGCAACTGGTGCGCACCTCCTGCCAGTAAATAACCAGGAGAACAAGACAGAGGACACACCTGAGCATATGCCTAATATCTGTTTTCCTTTGCTTAGCAAGAACTATGCATGCTTTCCATCACATGCTCCAGATTAGGGATAGCAACATGATGCTAACTAGGCGGAGAACATTTTTCCCTTTTTCCCCTACTATAGCCAAATTTTGTGTTTCCCATTATTCTTCATACCTGATGCCAGGATACTGGCCATTTGCAAGCTGGAGTCAATGGGTTAATGATTCACAGGGCTTCTGTTTCTAGATTTGCTTAATTTAATGTAAACACAGCTGATATACTTGACACTGTGTATGACAAAAATTGCTTTGAAGAACTGCATGCAAAAACAAGGGTTTTTCGGTTAGGGTTAGGGTATCTCCTATTCCAGATAGATAAACTCAGAAATGATCAGGTACTTAGGTCATGCATGGAGAACAGATGCCCTGCATCCTGTTTCAACACTGGTGGCCAACCAGATGCTTCCGAGACACCTCTGAGTAGGACATAAAGACAAAATAGCCTTCCTCCACTGCTTTCCATAGCCAGAGGTAAAAATGGAACAGGAGCAGTGATCTGCTGGGGACAATGACCAAAAAGGAGAGGACTTCCTCTGCTGAGCAGGGATAACTGGAAACACGTTTCCAGGCTTATTAATCATGTTCTCCTCCTAATGTAATGGGAGCTTCATGGGGCTCATCAGCTCCTGCAGATCTGTGGGTTAATGGCTAATGTTTCCTTGGCTGGATTCCTGCTGTTGACAAAGTTTCACACCGTCTGCCTCCTCATCATCTAAGAAAAAACTCTTCTAGATTCTACTGCTCTTCATATATCACTGTCTTGCAATAGTGCCCTAGGGAGTAGACTGTAGGATAATCACACTCCAAAAAGACTCAGGAAGGAAATATCCCAAATAGCCTTCAGAGCTGACTTATTTAAATGCAAGTCAGACCAAGAGCTACAGAACAGGTATCTAAGCCTCGGTATAAGCAAGTTTCCCTATTCCATCTCCCCACAAGTATTTAATAATTAGCGTTAGCTCAGTATCTTCTAGAAAGCTAACAACCTCCCCCACTGGGTGGGTTTATTCTGAAGGAAAGAAAGGGCACTTTGGCTGTCATGTAAATTGGTGTTGTTCTCAGCAGGAGAAGTCAGACGCACCAGGTAATCTTTCCTTGAACACAGAACTAGTCAATTAGTTCTTTTTATGCTGGTTCCTAACTTGTTTCTTTTTCCAGCAAGAGAGAGAAATAGATCAGGGAGTTGCTAACAAAAGCTGGAAAGGGAAAGTGTCCTCTTAGAACAGGGTCGTGTTCTTTGGCTAATAATAGGAGATGCCCAGGACTGGAGATTTTGATTGAAGATGTGGATTTAATCTTTCCTCCAGATGTTCCAGCTTTGCTCAGAATCAGCCTGGTGTTACTGCTGTTAGCAATGAGAGGGAAAATAGCCAGTTTCTGTGGGGTGTAAATCACTGTGCCAGGGCCTGCAACTTGCGGTTTTAATAGTAACTGAGAAGATGAATAAATGAGTTACAGAAATGCTTCAGGTATGCAAAATGGCTGTTATTGTGCACCTCCTTTCATATATTTTGCCTTGAGGATCCATACCTTTCATTTCCTAATCTAATGCCTGAGGAAAACAGTGCTCGTTAAACACCTCCCTGGTACTTATCTCTGCCCATCTCATCTCATCTCATCTCATCTTATCTCACCTCATCTCATTTCTTTTCTTTTAACTGTTCACATATTATATCAGTATTAAGACCGGGCAGGGCTTGAAAGGCAGAAGGTGAATCAGCCCGGGGATGATCTTCATTTGAAGTCTGAAGGGAGAATCCTATCTGGCTACCAGCTTTGGGGATCTGAATGTCTAGTAGAACCAATACAGGCGGCAATTTAAATCTAAATAAATAAATACATGTTTTAAAGACCCAATTGTGGGGCTGCAGGAGTTGAACAGAATCAGATTCCCAACTCCCATGGGAATCCCCAGGGAGGGTACAGAGGACAATGCATACGCAAGGACATAATTGCCCAAAAGTTGCGACTGGCGTCCGATGTTGGCATGCAACGACCTAAGGTTGGCATTTGTGTGATGATGCCAGCCTGTGCAGATTATTATTTTGCCATAATTGCAATTTGCTGTAGAACCCGCTGCCAAGTCTGGTGGGAGGAAGAAGATGATGCCTGAGCTGTGGGTTCTCATTTCAAAACTGACCTTTGAGAAAAGAAGTTTGAAAGTACTGACATCTACAGTATAAGGACAAATGTTATTAATATTATAAGAAGGAAGGAAAGAAGGAAGGAAGGAAGGAAGGAAGGAAGGAAGGAAGGAAGGAAGGAAGGAAGGAAGGAAGGAAGGCAGGCAGGCAGGCAGGCAGGCAGGCAGGCAGGCAGGCAGGCAGGCTGTGAGTCTGAAAGATATTTAGTTTTTTTCTATTGCCAAGGATCTCTTAAATCTATAGTATGTAGAAGATTGGAATGGCAATCAAAAGAGAACAAAAGAATTTGTCAACTAGTATCAGTGCTCATTGTTATTCATATTTACTTGTTCTCATGATGGACCCAATCCAAAACTCTTTATTAGTCTCCTTTCTTGCCAAAGAGAGGTTTTACAGTTGAAATCCCATTACAGTGAGCAGTGTCAATTACATTTTATTTTAATTTCTGAAAGGGAAAATCAGAGCTGCAAGGGGACTAGATAAACCAAGCTGTCCTTCTCAAGATTGCCTATCAGCCTGACCAATTGACACCGATCATGGAACTGTCTCAAAATGAGGACCTTCTAGGTTGTTTTGTGATCTCTGGAAAGCTACTGAGTCACCAATGAGATTTTTTTTTTTTTTTTTGAGGGATAGCATGAAGTATAAATTAACATACCACCCTTCTGTTAAAGATCTTAGGAAGTAATTGCTTGGGTGTTGAAGCTACTGAAGAACAGGAAACAATCTCAAGCAACACATTTTACAACATTTATCCATTCAATGCATGGAGAGATATATTGCTTCCTGTTGTACGTGTTGGAGCAATTATATAAGATTATTCTTATTCTTATTCTTCTGTCCCTATCTCTATCTCTACCTCCATCTCTATCATCTGTATTTATCCATGAATATGTCTCCTGTGAACGCCGAAGAATTGATGCCTTTGAACTGTGGTGCTGGAGAAGACTCTTAAGAGTCCCCTGGACTGCTAGGAGGTCAAACCAGTCAATCTTAAAGGAAATCAACCCTGATTGCTCATTGGAAGGGTTGATAATGAAGCTCAAGCTCAGAAGCTTCGCATTGGTCACCTAATGCGAAGAGAGGACACTTTGGAGAAGACCCTGATGCTGGGAAAGATGGAAGGCAAAAGGAGAAGAGGATGGCAGAGGATGAGATGGTTAGATAGCATCACCGAAGCAATAAGCATGAAACTGAGCAAACTCAGGGAGGCAGTGAAGGACAGGAAGGCCTGGCACAATATGGTTCATGGGGTCATGAAGAGTCGGACATGACTTAATGACTGAACAACAAAAATGTCTCCTGTACTGTAGTAGGTGGTAGTACCTAGCCCACCTTGGCTGATCTTGAAAAACCCAAGCAGAAGTGGACCTGGATGATAATTGGACAGGAGATTGCTGGGAAGACCCAGAGTTATAGGTTAGACTAGGAAGTGGAAAGAAATCCAGAAAAAGATAATGGCAAACCATGTATTGTTGCCAAGAAAACGACATAAGCATTTACAAGTGTGGAAATCAAAGTCAGCTATCTGCATTCTATATTTCCTGTATCCATACATGCATCCCCATTAGATTTCAGCCATCCAGGTGGATTGGTAAATATGCTGCTGGATTGGATTACTTAATTTTGCAAGAATAACATACAGGTAGTCCTCAGTTAACGACTACTTGCTCAGCAACCATTTGAAGTTACGACAGTGCTGAATGAGGGGTACTTATGACTGGTCCTCTTAGTTATAGCCATCCTAGCATCCCCACAGTGACATGATTGTGATCTGGGTGCTTGGAACCAGTGCACAATTATGGCATCGCAACATCCTGTGGTCATGTGATCTCAATTTGCAACCTTCCCTGCTGACTTCCTATAAGCAAAGTCAATGGGGAAACCAGCAGGAGGTCACAAACTGATCATATGAGGTCCTCACTTAATGACCTGTGCTGATTTACTTAACAACAGCAACTGGGACTGCTAGGAATGCTGTCACTAAGTGATGCGATCATGTGACATTGTGCTTTATGGCCACATTGCTTAGCGACAGAGTTTCTGGTCCCAATTACCGTCGTTAACCAAGGACTACTTGTAATGTAATGGGCTGTGAGAATGACCTTGGGAGACAGGAGGAAGACCGCAGCCTAGACAACCATAATGCAAAAGGTATCTCAGCCCACAGAAGGAAAGTGGACATGGGAAGCATCTCAGACGGGACCCTCCTCAATTTTCTGGAAAGTAAAAGTAAAGGAGAGAAGAGGCGCTTTCAGACTTGCAAGATTCTGTCACTGTAACCTTACAACAAAGGTAGTGTTAATACTCATGGTTTGCACTTCTTGTCTGGACTACCTGAAAGGACTGACACTTAAGCGCCACCTGGAGTTGTTAGGAGGACATAGAGAAAAGTTCTAAGTTCAATTTCTCCAAGATGTCCAGGTTTGCTATTGATGATCTCCTCCCCTCCCTGGTTGTGTTTATTACTACTGAAAAGAATGCGATCAATTCTTCAGTCCAGGAGCAGGTCTACCACTTGGCAAATTGGTCTCAAGTCTCATAAGCCAGCTGAATGGTTTACTATCTATAGGTAGTAGGAACGGGAAAGGTCATATGTATGCTGAGATAGGGCAAATCACTCCGGTTTATTGAAAAATGCTCATCTGGCAGTTGAAGTGCTCTTATTTCATAAAAGTAGTACGTAAAGCCATTTATGCTTTGCTGCAGTAAATTACATGCCTCCAGTAAATGCTGATATCAGATTGTAAAGATGCCAAATGCATTTCTAAAACAAACAGTTCTGAACTTTCCTGAGAGGTCAAAAAGATGCTTTAAGCAGAAGAATGCAGCAAAGGAGGGAAGGTCAGTGGGTTACTGGAAACATGTCTACCCTAGCCTATTAAACAGAGCATTGGTTCAGATGCATGGATTATAGCCAAGCCTTTGAGCCCAGCTCAGAAGGAATACAGCGTGTTTACATTACCAAAATAACCGTCGTGTCATTAGCAGCATCGAAACGCAATGAAATTAAATCCACCCACCAACACTTTCTAATTACAAGGTGTGCGTGCGTTCTTCAACAGATGTTACTCAAAGTATGCCTACTCCTTTACTCTTAGGCATAAAGGCATATTGTCAGCTTATAATCATTGCCCCGGAAAACTTGTATGTATCTCAAGCTTGCAGTAATCAAACAATTACTTTGAAGTGCGATCCCTTCTGCATGGAATCCTTGAGAGCGATTCAAACTGGGCTCAGCTTTTTCTCCCACCAGACCGAAGGCTTGTGGGCTGCTCTGTTCTCCATCTTGCACGCCTGGGTCACTCCAGAAAGATGAGAAGGTCTGACAATGTCACATCTTGCCGGTTTATATTTTTAAAGCAGAATGAATATTCTTAATCACATGGTGCAGCATCTCTCAGCATTCCTTCGTTTCTGGAGGACTATTATTAATAACTCAACAGAGGAACTCTTCTGGTATTTGGGGAAAAGTTTCTTTTAGGGTTTGGTTGTTTATTTTTGCTAGGAGCTCATCTGCTGAAAATACTTTACAATATCATATTAAGAACAAAAGCAGAGTTTTGTAAGGGAGATTTATCAGAGCTCGGGAAAATGATTCATCCAAGCAGGCAGATGGGGACCAAAGTGTGTGTCAGTGTGCGTCAGGAACTGGCTGGGCTCACATTTTTGCTAAGCATTTTTTTTAAACTCTGGTACTGAACAAGCCATGGTGAACTTGAACAACTAAGTCACCAACCATGGTTTACATACCACGATGCTTGGGTTCACAGTCCATGCTAACTTTCAACAAAGCAAAGTTCACCATTTTATGCACAGAGCTGAAGTATAATTATTTGGAAAAGGCAGGAGTTGACAAAGCGCTGAAAATACCCTGAAATAAACACCATCTTCATTTGCATGATGCATTTAACCCTTGATAAATTGGATCAGGCTTTCTTGAGTTAACTCAATTTTCTGGGTCTGAACAACACAAGGATTCATAACGTAGCCACATAGCTAGGTTTATCCAAGGTGGTAGTTAAAATGTAGCTGACTTGTTTATGGTTCAAGGCTGTCCAGTGCCTTCCTCTGAAAATTTGACGCCAAGCACTGAATTGACTACCTTGTCAGAGGGTGGGGTTTTTTTGGTCTCAATTCATGCTATGCTACATATTGATAATCAAGGAAGATGAGAGAGAGAAAGGAAGACCTTGGGTCAAATGCCATCTTGTCAAATGAAAACCAGATAAATGCAGTCCTGCTTATGGTATTGCTCTGTACTTGGAAAAAAAAATGAACTGACAACAGAAATATACATACCTGAGAAATGCACACATATAAGCACAGATTGCAATGCAGATCAGAAAAATCATGTGGCACTTTCACTTCAGGGAAGAGGAGGGTTTTCCCCCTCCCCGCACTCAGTGACAGAGTTTCTGCCACTCCCTCTGTGAACGAGAGCTGTTGCCATGCACATGATATTCAAAGCATTTGCATCTTTCATCTCGGGGTAGGTGGTGAGCACTTTTGAAGGCAAGGGAGCTACTGTCTCTTCTCAGGTTGGACCACCTTCACCAGAGCAAATATCCCATGCTAAGGTATGACCTGGCAGAGAAAAGCTCCTGCATTTTGCTTCAGGCAGGTGTCCTACAATGTGATGAAAGAGAATTGGCTTTTGAAATTCCTTTCAAAGGAGCAGAGAATTACAGAGAAGTTCTCAGAAGTGGAGTGGGCCACCATCACCCTTCCACAGCTCCAAGAGGGCTAAAAGTGAGAAGCTGAGGAAAAATTCCTCCTTCCCTTAGATACATTTGGTGAAATGCTCATAATTCTGTTATATTTTATTATTGTATTTATAGCTGTAGGGATGCCTTATTGTATCCTACTATATACTTTGCTATTTGTTGGCCACTGATGGAAATAAGAAAAATTCTTATTGGACCACCTGTTTTTTCCACCCACCAATTTGGTGAAAATTTTGAAAAAGTTCTTTATTTCAGACTTTCTTCTCTTTTCTCTTTTCTCTTTTCTCTTTTCTCTTTTCTCTTTTCTCTTTTCTCTTTTCTCTTTTCTCTTTTCTCTTCCCTCCCTCCCTCCCTCCCTCCCTCCTTCTTTTCATTTACACTCCTGGAAATTTGGAGAGATCTGGAAGGATGGGGCAGATATCTTCAGAGGATTGAATTTTTATCAGCCAGAAATAAACCACTTTGTCAGCTCATCAAAGAGCTTGTTAGCAGTTGGGGTGAAAAGGTTGCAGTGCTTAGCAAACCCCATGTGTGTAGTTGCTCCCATTCATCCCATTGGCAGCAGCCTGGAAACAGTTATGAGAGAAGGTTATTTGAAGGAGGAAAAAGAAAGAAAGAAAAGTGAAAGTCATAGTAAAGAACATTATATAGATGGTGATGGAAGTTTGGATAACAAGGTGGAAGAAAAGTATTGCTATTTTTTCAGATCTGCCTCTATGTTTATGATTTTGAGTAGAACTAGTCAGAAACTGCCTTTAGAAACTCGCTCTGAAATTTGTGGAAGAACTGCATGGACAAGTTCTTCAAAGGTCTCTCATGGAAGGAAAATTTATCCAACAATTTCTCAAGGGCAGACTCTGCTTGGTGGAGACATTAGCACCAGTACTGAAATGGTTTCCTTTTATGGTCCTCCCTTGGGACTACATACACGCAAGGGAAGTCCACTGGAGTGATCCATCATACCGTGGAAAGCAGGACATATGCACCTTTCCTCAGAGATGTCTGTTGAATCCAGAACAATGTCCGAACAATGAAATGTGCACTGTGATACATACATGAAGAGTCTTCTGGAATGGGTGGCCATAATACATTTAATAAAATAACAATAAAGGTAATAAGTAATAATACAAGCTCCTTCCCTTATGAACAGGCATGTGATGTAGCAATGCCCCTACAAAATGGGTGAAGCTTGCATTGGGACGTTGTGACACAACATTTTTTTCATTTGCCTCCTTCCCCCTCCTGTTGACCCCCGTGGAATCCTTCAAACACAAATCAGTTTAAGAGCACCCCGTGTCACCAATGAGAATTTACCTGGAAATGGACTTTGAAACTTTTATTTCACCAGATTGAAAGGGACCTAATAAGACAACAATGCAGGAGGGTTTCTCTGTCTAGCACTTGCTTTGAAGATTTAAACGGTTTTTAAAAATGTGTTCTGCATGCATCTCATCCAGGAAACAATTGCCTTTCAACCAAAGATATTCAAAGCCACCTTTGTTAAGAACATAAACAATAGTCTATTTCTTTTTTTCTTATTATATGTATATATTGCCAGCTCAGAGGGACTGATAGAAGTTCACAAGCAGAGAAAATCAAAATATAATAAAATTACAAAGATAAATTAATCCAATAACATAGTAACCCAGCATCAGTATTTACAGACCGAGCTGATTCTTTCACGTGGCCCAACTTTATGAACAGTGACAAGTTTCATCTATTACACTAATTCATTTAACCCTGGTTTGTTGGCCAGAATCACATGTGATAAGCCACAATAAACCATGGTTGTCACACCACATTGATTGGGTTCACACAACCTAGAAACCTGGAGTCAAACATTATGGCTTAGCCCAATACATGAACTGAGTAGCAGCAGGAATTCCAATCTTCCTTGGGCAAGACCGAGAACTGAACCAGGGACATTTTAACCACTTCTTTACTCTGTAAGAGCATTTCTACCACTGAGCTATGACCATTTCATTGACTTAGCACTCAGCTGATCCCAGAAATTCCTCCCTTGTGAGTTATGTGGTGCTTAACCATCCTGATTATTCCTCCTGCCAAGGAGAATTCAGGGAATTCACTCATTTCTTTAGAGACTCGTTCAACAGCAGTTGGCTAATTTAACAAACCTTTGGCAAGATTCACTTTGGAGAATTAGCCATTCTCTCTCAGGCAGCAGTTAGAGTACACATTATTTATATCCTTGGAAAAGTTTAAATGCTTGGGAAGGCCTGGGTAATGCTGACAGCCCTGCTGTTGCTATAGAAACCTGAGTTGCCCTCCCTACTGCAGTGGGACGCTGTTTCCAGGTATGGTCTTGCTCCCGAACCACATAACCTTTCTCAGGGGCTGAATCTCATGGGTTGATACAGGGAGCAGGCATGCCAGTTGCAGGTGTTCAACATTTCCTCTGAGATGAAGAAGAAAGAATAGCTCTCTTAAGTGATTCACGATTCACACTCAACTTTGAGGAGCACAACACTTGTAACATTTGTAGGGATAGATAATAGCCCATCATCTGGGACCACCCAGAGATAAAGCTTTTGTTCCCTTCAGACTTTTCAGTAGAAGGAGTTCAAAGACCCCACTCACATCCAGTCAAGGATATATAATCTAATTCTGTACAGATAGGAGTGAATGAGCTCTGCATCCATATGTTCATACAGGAAGAAGAAGAAGAAGAAGAAGAAGAAGAAGAAGAAGAAGAAGAAGAAGAAGAAGAAGAAGAAGAAGAAGAAGAAGAAGAAGAAGAAGAAGAAGAAGAAGAGGAGGAGGAGGAGGAGGAGGAGGAGGAGGAGGAGGAGGAGGAGGAGGAGGAGGAGGAGGAGGAGGAGGAGGAGGAGGGGGAGAGGGAGCTGTTTTTGGACCGCCCCCCCCACTTCCCAAGCCGTTCCTCCACTCCTACTTGTAGCTTTCTGAATTATAATAGTTTTTCATTAAGAAACAAAAAAAGTCTATTATGTGAACTGAGGTGTGACTCCTTGTCCTATGTTGCCTGCTCTAACCAGCACTGCTTCCCAGCCCTTTTTATTGACAATGCCATGGATTGACACTCTTTTCCAAGAAAGCACATGCCCTATGGCTGAGTTATGCTTAAGCTCTCCCTGATTTGGCCTTTCTTCTTTAGAAGAACTCTTCATCCCAAAAGATAGAGTTTAGCTTTGAAAGGATTAGAATCTTGCAGGTCACCTCTGGAATAGCTTATGCTGCCCAGTTGGCAGCAACGTTCACAAGATCCCACTGAAGAAGAAAGGTAATATAGAGTTTGGAACAGATGCCCTTAAATGACTTAATAATCATTCAAAGAAGCTGAGTTGGATGTTTTATTTGCACAAAGAGTTCTAGCACGTGCTGTGTATTTCAAGTGCATTACATGTAAAGTAGTTTTCACAGATGGAAAGGGATGGGAAGGTTACAATTGAAAAAGCAGTGCCAGGTGAATGAGCGAACGAGCCTGTGCTGGCACACTGCTCCCACACTTGTCATTCTTCCTCTCACTTGCAGTTTAGGAACAAACCACAATTTATCCTGATCACTTGGGGGAAATCAAATGGCCATCACAAGAATTGGATTTTTCGTAATTATATAAGGTTCATTTTCTGAGAATGTGAGCATCGAAGTCAGTGGATTTCTCAAGTACATAGATTGTGGGTATTGTGCCTCTTATAAATTCAGCAAACATGGGGGGAGTTGTGTAAATGTCTCTCTGGAGGAAGCAGGGTTCTGCAAACTATAGTATGCTGGCAAAACCATAAAAGCAAACTATGGCTTAATTCTGAACTTAGAGGGGAAAAGAGAACACAAGAGCAAAAAATACTTCTTTGAGTTCCCATCCATGGATTGGCGTTCTTTTAGATTTGATCCATTGGTCTGGTTCATTCATTGTACTAACCCGGCATTGGTTAGATTAGTTTTAGTTACTGCGTTACATGAATCCAGCTTATGTACTTCATAAATCTTAGATTATGGCTCATGATGTTATACACCTCCAGGCAATTTTGGTTTCCTCCATAAACCATAGTTAAACAAACAATGGCTTTGTGCTGTGAAATCAGCTTCCCTTGGTAATTGGCTCGTCTTAAAAATTCTCATTGTATCAGGTACAGAGATATGGGAGGGGTAGAACAAGGAGAGGCAGGAAAATATCTGTACAAATTATGCACTTAGGCTGGCAACTTATTTTAGGCAGTTAATTATCCATATATATCAAGCAGAATTATTGTGTTAAATCCAAAAGAAAAAACAATTCAATTAAAAAGGTAAATTATCAGTTTAATCATAGTGTTCATTGGCAAGAGAAGCCTCTGATTTGCATAGATCCAGGTTGAGAAATTCTGTGCACAAGATGAACACGACAGGGTTTTTTTCTGGGCAGCCCTGGAGGTCTACATTGTTTCAGCTGCATAAATGGATTCTGGTACTTTATCAAAGGCATTATACGTTTCCCTCCTGAGACTGCAGTTTCTCAACATCTCCCCTCCTCCCTGTCTCCATCTTCAGGCCCCACATCAGGAAATCCCTCAATTTAGGGAAAAAAGATGCAGTCACATTAGCTGGGCAAATTGGAAAACTAACAGCTTGCACAAAGGTGACTGTTCTTTTCCCCTTGTTTACTCTCTAAGGAACCACCAAGTGTCTACCGTGCACAAAACAGATGCATGCAACCCAAGTTTTTTCTTCCTTGGCCTTCATCCTCTTTTTGTGGCCCTTGTTTTAACACTAAGGAGATCAATGGGCACCCCACAGAGGCTGCGTCACGAAGTGATAGTTTGCATAGGCAAATACACTGTTCAAGGGTAGAACTGCAGGTGAGATGCGCTTGGGAGTTCAGCTGCAAGTCAAACCTGCAGGATTCAAGCAGCAGTCCTATCAGAATGCTCTTCCACTTTACAGTAACTAAGAACAGGAATATTAATTGGGGTGCAATAAGGGTGAACCACCAAGGAAACAAACAACCAAGCAAAAAATCCAAAGCCTGTGCAATAGCATGATTGGGGCATTCAGAGTTGCCCTCCCTTCCCTTCCCTTCCCTTCCCTTCCCTTCCCTTCCCTTCCCTTCCCTTCCCTTCCCTTCCCTTCCCTTCCCTTCCCTAGCATCAATTCATGCTCTTCTTACAAGTGAATTTAGATGTATTCTTATTCATATTATTTCCCCTTATCAAAACATTTGCTAATCTCTTTAGGATGTTGTTGCCTTGCTCCCCTACCTCTTGGTGATTCTACATGCAAAGGATGATGTCACAAACACTTAATTGTTAAGGTGGAAATCAATACACATTTTCTGCAAGAAATCAACCATGCTTGCAATCTTTAAGTCTCTTAACTCTTTAAGCATCAGGCCAGACAGCTCAACATGAACCAGTTACTTAAATGACCTGCTTTTGCTGTGAAAGACCATATAAGGGGGGAGGGGTCTGCATAACTTTCATCTGGAGCAGAACAATTATAGGCCCTGGGCTCACTCCAAGGGAGGGGGGGAAAACCCTCCCTGCCACTTAAAGTTAATGAATTAAACCTTTCATAAATCCTGCTATTATTTCACTTGCAAATCACCTAACATTTAATTGTTGTAAACTGTCTGGAGTGTTAATAGAAAGAGAAATAGAGAGTATATAGGCAATATACATAAGGATGTTTGCCTTGGTGATCTGCACCTTTAAATCAAAGATATACAGGTAGATGTTCTTGGGGATTGCTGTATCTTATGCCTTTGAATAAACTTCAAAATAGTATTTGACCAGTGATGGTCATACTTCAAAAGCAAGGAAAGTGTCACTTTTAGGGTGCCAGTCTTGCTTAGTGTACCAGCTTAGTATACCAGACTGAGATGGCTCCCTCTCTGAAATTCCATTTGGAACGTGGCATTGATGCCCAGGGGACTAGAGATTCTTGGGTGAACTAGGTGATGGAATATGTTGCATATTTCAATAAGAGACCAAACCTCTCTTTTTTTTCCTTTTGGATCAACATCCTTCCTGTTCTTCAATGCTTTATATTATTAAAAAGACAAATTTTGGAACAACAGTGGTTCTTTGCATATGGCAGCCAATTTTCAAGGTTAACGATCTCATCTGCCTGATATATTTATTACCTTGTAGAGAACAAAACTGAGAGGAACACAATGAAACAAATGGCTCTCCAAATGTCATCTAAAATTGGGATCCTCTGATGAACACGCACCTAGCTAAAAGCTTAAGACCTCTCTTTATTGCCTTCCAAGCAAATAATTTTGCATTCTATCCCCCCAAAATTTTGAAGGGCTTCCCAGTCCCTGCCATATATGGTCTTTGCCTTAAGTACTTATTTATTTTCAAACAGTGTCATGCTACACTGATGACATAGTGCATGTAATGTGCATTGCAAAATAGAAGCACCTTTAAACATTCTAAAACATTCACTTCTAAAGTTTCCAGCTTATTTAGAACTCCCCCCATGCATAAATGGTTAGGGTCCAACCTCCAGGAAGGAAGGAAGGAAGGAAGGAAGGAAGGAAGGAAGGAAGGAAGGAAGGAAGGAAGGAAGGAAGGAAGGGAGGGAGGGAGGAAGGAAGGAAGGAAGGAAGGAAGGAAGGAAGGAAAACTTAGATAATATAGGTGCTTCAAATGATGATGATGAATATTTCAGGGAATTGATATCTAAATTTAAGCTTAGTGTGACATGAAATTAGGGATGTTGAAGAATCCCATGTCCATATGAGATTGTCTGTTAAATTATCATAAAGACTTTCCATCAATTTTCTCAGCAACAATGTCCAAATGTGCATTTTCTTTCCCTTGTGTTCAGTCTTGTGCCGAAATATCCTCCTTCACTGATATTTTCTTGCTAATAGTTTTTGTCCTGCTCTCTCTTGTGGGAGGGAGATGTGTCAGTGGATGCTACTGAAGGTAGCGAAGAAGGTAGTGAGAATCACAGAGAGTCTCATAAGATGCATTGGTTTGTGTGTGATTAATCTGCTCATTGTTTACAATCATATCCTTTGCAAATGTTTTCAGTGACCCCGTTTTCATGCTATCTGAGTCAAGAAATGCCATTCTGGGGACTAAAGATCATGCCTGGCTTCAAACCTATACCATGAGGATGCTGGGAAGTTACATCACTGGTGGCTTCCTCATTAGGTAGGCAAGCACCAGATAGGCACTGTTTATGCACTGAAGCCAATCAGGGTTTAGGAGGTGTGTTCTTGGTTGCTAGACCTTGCCAGAGAGTTTGGCAATGGAGAAGCTTGGTTTGTTAGCCACTTTTTCTTTCCAATTAGTTTATTTGGAGGTCTAAATAAGGAAAACAGGTCAATGGAGAAAGCTTTGGGGTTTCTACAACATTGCCGACTGGATGGAGTTCCAGTAGTTATTCCTATACAAGATTGTGCCTATTTCAATGCTATATTTGGGTTAATTAAGTGAGTCAGTTGAGCTCTTTCTGGTATTCCCACAATACACCAACCATTGACCCAGATAAGATATTATGAGAAGAGGTCCAAACTGTGATGGAACTGTTAACATATTGTATTTTGGATTATCTAATCCTATGTTAGCGAAATGTATTAGGGACTGGTATCTAGTCCTTCAAATACATTTCGCTAGCATAGGAAACAAATGAATAAGTGTCTAGATACATGGACAAACAGTCTGTGTTCAGTCATTCTGTCACCTGACATACAAAGTGGTTTTCAGCAGACGTTCTAGGATAAAGAGGATAAGAATGGTGGAAAATACTGCTTTGCATAAGAAAGGTGACATGACCGTTTTCTGCGCAGCAGCAATGTCTGCAGCCAGAACAGGAAGACTTATGTTACTGCTAGGGAAGGAAAAGAAATTGCAGTGGTGAATTTTATAGCTGGAGTAAATTCAGAAACGGTGAAAAAGGCGGTAGACTGTGCTGTTTCAAAGCTAATGAAACGTTTGATGAGCTGTAATGAAAAGGAGACCGAGTGGTACATCTACCTTCTATGACAGCCAGCTTGCAAATATTTAACAGGGGTTAAATGAGGAGTTAATCCTCCTTGTTTGGTGAAACTCTGTTTCATAGGAGCGGTATAAAAATATAGGTTTATACTGGTGGTCAGATGGTATTGACATCAATATGAAATCTGAGAACAGCTCTTGAGGACTGAAGAGGATGGTGTGATCAGAGGGTCATCATGTCAAAGCATAGGAATGTCCCCATTCGATCTCTTTTCCCTCCAGAAGGGCCATGACAAGCTTTCCATAGTGAATCTCCAGCAAGAGAAGCAACATTTCCTGATCCTAATTGGAAGTTGCATGTGTTGATAGCCCCAGTCTCCCTTTGATAGCTTCATTTCCTTGAGAACCTCTGCATGGGAAACTGATCCATCAGATTTGTCTGCCTAGGAACCTGCTTCATATTGAATTAGATATTTGATTCTTCTAGTCCAGCCAATTTTCAAAACTGACTAGTAGTAGAATTCCAAGATTTCAGCCTGGAAATGTTGGGACTGGATCTTGGACCTTCTGCATAGAAGGCATAGGTGCTACAGAGTAAGTTTGTTGCTAGCAACTAGGAATAGGAGAATGTCATTTTCATTTTTGCTGGATTTACTGACTGCAAGTTTCATCTGCTTTCAATTCCCAATCTGTTTATCTGTACTGCTGCAAGGGGACTTCAGGAACATCCATATGTATGTTCTCTGGACGAACTGGTTTCATATGCAATTTTCCTAGTGTGTATACTTTTTCCAAAACATTATTAAAGTAAAATGCAGTTTCGTACATATGATTCTCTAATCTATGGCCTTTTCTTTGAAATATTTTACCTTAGTGTACATATTTCAGTACCTTTTTAAAAGCTGTAGATCATGTCTCAAAGTTCTTAAACTTGGGAAATTTCCTAAAGTTTATTCATATAAAAATTAATTTATCCTGAGTAAAGAGATCAAGCTGGCAGAAGATCAGATGGGTGTGATTTAAGGTACACATATATTGCATCTTCCCTCTCAAAACTGACCTATCTCCAGCCAGCTGTGGGTTAACAATGTATTTCTTATTTTAATTTGCAGGAAAGTTTACCATGTGAATGATTGATTGCAATCAGATTCAGGCATGCAGATTTCTCATTTTATAGGCGATGGATAAATCATGCCTCCAAATTGTTCACTGAAGTCATGAAACAAGTTATAAATCCAATAAAAATAAAGTATTGAAAACCTGAACTCATGGAGGGAAGATATTGCAAATGTTTCTTGATGATCAAGTTCAATTTGGAGAAGGAACAAAATACTATGAGATCAAGTTGACACACTACAATCCTTACTTTCAATTGCTTCATTAAAATGAGGGTTTGCTCCTGTGGATTGATGCGGTGACTCCGTTGACACATTTGGCTAAGCCATCATGTGATTTTGAAAGTAGCATGTCATGTGAATCCAATCACTGCAGTACATAAACCCTGGTTTATGGCTAACGTTCTGTGTGAATTGTCATCTCTAGAATAAATCATAGTTAAGTAATTCATGTCTGAGTTATGAATCCAGTTACCTTGCTTAGGAGATGTCTGGGACAGAAATGGCTGAATCTCAAACTACGTTCTTCTTCTCTGCTGTGGGTTAGGATCTTTTCTGTTAACCTCTGTAGCATATGATCGTGCAGCTTCTGCAGCATCATTTATAAAAGTCAAGAACATCACTCAGAAGAATATTGTAAGGTTGGAGACATTTGGGCAAGAGAGGTTTAAAGACAGCTCGGAACTTCTTTAATGGTCAGGAACAATACGTGTCAAATACATCTTCCAGGTAAATGGACCCAGGTGATTAAAACCTGTTGGAGATCCACCATGAGGATCTCTTTTCATGAGATGTGGGTCAGATTTTGCCAGCTCAAAGCAGGGAATAAGCCCTAAATTAGGCCTAACGTATTTTTAACCCCACTCCCCAATTCCATTTTCCCCATATAAGGAAAATGCAAATGTGTTGGATACAAATATATATGACGATGCAGAGAATTTTAAAGCTTAATTTTCAGTTGAAACTACAGGCTTTTTTAAACTAGGACTTAGGGACAGCCAACTAGAAAAGATCCATGGACAATTGGCTTTATATATGGTGACAGCAGCGAAGTTACTATATGCACAAAGATAGAAAAATACAGAAATACCCACAATGGAGGAGTGGACTGTGAAGGTGGTATAACTTGCTGAAATGGCTAACGTGATTTGTCTGATTAGGGAAAGAACAATAACTACTTTTATAAAAGACTGGAAACCCTTTATGGATTTTTTTGTTGGAAATGGACAAAAATGAAGTGGGGAATTTGGGGATTTACTAATTAAAAAGTGTTGTTTATGGGAAGAAGGGAACCATGTTATGTAATTTGGGAGGGCGGAAATGGTAATAATCATGTTTGTAACTGCTGCAAAGATTAGAAGTTGCTTCTTTAGATATTTTTCTTTTTCCTTCTCTTTTCTCTCCCTCTCTTTGACTTTTACTGTTTTCTACTTTTTCTTTTATCCACATCTTTTTCTTTTTTTAATTTTCTCTTTACGTTTCTGTAGCTTTTAGTCCTGTACAAAATTCTTTCATGTATATATATAGGTGTATAGGAAAATGTGTGATATGTCCCTGCCCGCTTGGCTTCCTATCTTCAACCACTGTGTCCCTTGCTCCTCAAAAATAAACAAACTACAACTAAATGGTGACCAGGGCCTCAGAGTATGACAATTGCTGATCTCTTGCTGAAGCCATCTGCTTGGGCTTACATCCTTACCACATAGAGTTGTAGACCTGAAGTATTAAGTCTTCGTGCATCCTTTCTTCCAACAGGAAACCCAAACCATAAAAGCATGATGCTTCTGCAACTTTCAGCCCACTGGGAAAGTGAAGTACATGAAGCTCAATTATCTAGGGACAATGCTGTATTGATCAGTGACTCAAGTAGCAATTTAAAAAGGTTCCTCAGACTGCAATGAAACGACTGCAGAGCAACCCCCGATTGTACATTTCAGCTCCTGTTGTCTGCAAATTGATGTACAACTCTGGACTAAATTAGCTGTCCCTCTCACATATACACATATATTCTCACACAGAAAGGTTTGCTGAAGCTAACCCAGGTTGACTCTGCCCATTTGCAAGGTTCAAGTGGTGTGATGAAAAGAGCGACAGTGTAACGCAGAGAGACAATGCTCATAATTCACACTTAATTTTCACCTAAGTTGCAATTATGCCAAGGCACAAGATTGTCTTCAACTTCATTTTAAGATGTCACCACATTAAATGAGATAACCAAAGTTTCATATTGTCACTGCTGCAGCAGCTCATTTGAAGCGCAAGATGTCCATGGATGCTAAAATAAACTCATTTTTTGACCCCTGGCCAACTACTTCAAGATTGTTTGTCATGAGAAGTGGCACAGAAATACTTTCTACTAAACAAACAAACAAATGAATAATGCCAGTCTAAGAACATCGTGATATAGCCAACATAGTAGGCTATACTATGTTGTACACCCTCTCTTGTACAAATAGCAGCTGTGAGGGAAATTGAGAAGCCATGGGGCAAAGCGGTTGGGTGTGTGCATGTGGGAGAGACCAATCATGGCAGACTAGTCCAGTTTAGGTATTTGTCTTAGTCCATTTTAAAGATAAAGCACCATATGAGAGGAGAGAGGCATTCACACAGATACATTGGCTGAACTCTCCTGCTGTAGGGGCAAAGTTATCATACTTTCAGTATAATACATTTCCATTATTTGAGAGCCAGTTTGGTGTAGCAGTTAAGGCACCAGGCTAGAAACCAGGAGTGTGAGGAACCAGGAATGTGAGTTCTAGTCCTGCCTTAGGGAAAAAGCCAGCTGGGTGACCGTGGGCCAGTCCTGCTCTCTCAGCCCCAGGAAGCAGGCCATGGCAAACCACTTCTGAAATCTTGCCAAGAAAACTGCAGAGACTTGTCCAGGCAGTTGCCAGGAGTCAACACTGACTTGAAGACATATGCACAAGCACATACACACTTATGCATTTGCATCTATACAGTCATCTGGGTATGCATCTACATACATTCTGGAGGTTAGCAACCAGTAAAGTTGCTATGAGTTCAATCTGTGCCCCATCCACAATTTCTGGGTCCCCTGGATTGATGCTTTGCCCAAAGAAACCCCCCAAATGACTTGCTTTTGTTACCAGTTTTGGATTGGCTTGGGTTGTGGGAAGCAGTGGCAAACATTCACATACACATCCCAGAGTCTGCCCTCCCAGGCAGCTGAATATCGATGAAGCCACTTCGTTTTGAAAGCTCCCTATTAATGACTGTGAACGCTTTGTTAAAATACACCAACTATCACTCCTCATTATCTGAAGCTAGAACTCCAGTGCATGATAATACCTCAAGAATAATGAATGAGCTTTAACTTTATTTACTCCCTGCTTCAGACTGAGGTTCTGTTGACATTCTGTGGCAGCTCTGAAAGTTTTGGATTAAAATTCAGCTCCAACATAGGCTATTCACCAGGTCAATAAGTTTGTCTTACTTTGAAAGAGGACTTAACAAGCTTCAGTTTTCCCTTGGATCAATGCTCCTGTAGAAGTATTGTATTATCATCAGCCTCTGCCAGAGGCTTAAAACATTCTGGGCTGTGGGTAGGTATGGAGACTCATGGGTCCAGATCAGAAATTCCTGCAGAGCTAGGCTAAATGCATATATTATGCAAACTCTTGGTATGTGTATTTATTTATTGTTGTCATTTTGTCTTTTTCATTGATTTTAACTGTTTGGCAAACCGCCCAGAGTCATTCAGTGAGATGGGTGGTGACAAATTTGATAAAGAAATAAAGAATTATGTGTTATCTTTATGTGTGTCTGTCATTCCATCCATCCATCCATCCATCCATCATCTATCTATCTATCTATCTATCTATCTATCTATCTATCTATCTATCTGCCAGTCATCCATCCATCCATCCATCTATCTATCTGCCAGTCATCTATTATCTATCTATATCTATCTATCTATCTGCCAGTCATCCATCCATCCATCATCTATCTATCTATCTATCTATCTATCTATCTATCTATCTATCTATCTATCTATCATCTTCTAACATCATTATGTCTGTCTGTCTGTCTGTCTGTCTCTCTCCATAAGCCATGCACCAACTTTTACAGTCACAATGGCTGGGTTTACACAATATGCTAAATCAAAGCCAGCATGCTAAGCCAAAACTCAGAATGTTCTAAGCCAACGCTATTTAATAACAGTGCAATATCTGTAGTCAGCAACTCTGTAATTTTAAGAATTCTGTCTATCTGCCTTTTATTGTAATTCAGTGATGACAAGCCAGGAGTTTTGTTTCGTTCTCCATTGTGGGGACTGTTGGGCTGTTATAAAGAGACTATTCAGCTAGAGTTGAGGTGCACTGTAAGAACCGCGGCACTCAGTTCCCAACAAAAGCAACTCCCTTTGGAACCCATGTAGGGTCAAAGAAAAGTTCATTTATTGGAAAGTAGTGTACAGCTCTAAAGCATAGCTGGAACTGAGTTCTTCACGTGCCGAAACCTAATTTTATTTCACTCCCATTTCCCCCTTCTCTCTCTGTCTTTGAATCTCTTCTGCGCATGGCAGCAAAGTCCTCCACTTCCCAGGCTGGTACGGCCTTGGAAGTCCTGGGGCCCAGATAACAGTCCATCTGTGCTTAATGGTTCACATTCCCCCCTGCTTCTTCTGTGATGGCAGAATCGAGCGAGCAAACTAGCAGTGAACTAGCGGGGCTGGATTGCGAGGTTCTGACACGCACAGCTTATTTCCAGACAGGGTCACCTCTGGCCCTTGAGTCGGCTGCCAGAAGCAGAATCAGGCCAAAGAAGGTGGTATGGCAGGAATAAAAGCCCTAACCCTTATTTAACGTAATATTTAAATGTAATGACAACCAAATAGAACTAACTAAAGACATTTGACATGGCAGCTCCTCATTGGTATAATAAATCTCTCCCACCCACCCAACTTTAAAGCCTGGAGGAAGTTTTTAGAGGGGCTGCAGGCTTTGCAAAAGAGCCATGTGGATGTAAATTATCCTAGATCAGTGTTTCTCAACCTCAGCAACTTTAAGATGGGTGGACTTCACCTCCCAGAATTCCCCAGCCAGCCATGCTGGCTGGGGAATTCTGGGAGGTGAAGTCCACCCATCTTAAAGTTGCTGAGGTTGAGAAACACTGCCTTAGATGCTAAGGTCACTCATCCTTCCCCTCCCACCATCCAACAAAATAAGTTATCTAGACTTGTCTCCTGCGACGTGGGTTGGATAGCATGGCCGGGCACTGCCCTGCAATTGTGTCTGTGACTCCTAGTGCTTCCAACAGGATGTTTGATAATGCTCCAAAGAAAAATGTTATCCAGGAACAGCTACAGTGAAATAATAATAATAATAAAAAAGGGTAAGAATATTGAGAAATGTATTTTTCCAACTCCCATGTTTTCCCCAGCTTTCCTCCGATCACAAGGAACGGGTTTGCTCTTATTGGAAATAAAATTGATGTCATCTTAGAGCTGGGGAGCCAACAATCACTAGCCTTCTCCTGTTTCTGCAGCGCGCTTTTGCAGAACAAATGTTAACTGCGTGGAAATGCAGTATTTGGGCTGGAAGCTGGGGGCTGGATTGGAAGCCAGCAGAAAGCAAGCGTCTGCATAGAGAATGTAGATGAGGGAAGGAAAAGTCCAGCTGAATCAAGCCAAAAGTCTATCTAACCAAGCAAAGAGACATCTCTGGAAGCCCATATGCCCAACTTAGAGGCAACAGATTTCCCCCCAGGCTGTAGCTATAGAAGAATGAGCTTTGAACTAAGAATAAGTACATGATTTAGTAGACTCCTGTTTGATTCCCTGTGAAGGAATCAAGGAAAAAAGATATAAAGTCAAGATCTGGTACCAATAAAGCACAAATAAGCTTTGGTCAGGCTATACCTCAATGAGTCTAGTTCTTGGCCACATGCTTAAAAAAGATTCAAAGTGGAACTTCATTGTCGTTGTGGCAGGGTGACATGCCCAGCTGGAAGGAAATGGCTTGGTCCATGCCAAGGTCATAGATTTTTTTAGGGAAAGCAGAGTATGTGGGCAGAAAACAGGAAAATGCTGGAATGTGCCTGAATGTGGCATGTATATGCCTTAGATCAGTGTTTCTCATCCTTGGCAACTTGAAGATGAGTGGACTTCAACTCCCAGAATTCCCCAGCCAGCCAGGCTGGCTGGGGAATTCTGGGAGTTGAAGTCCACTCATCTTCAAGTTGCCAAGGATGAGAAACTGTGGTTTTGTAAATAATATTTTCACTTGTATTATTATTAGATCATACTACTTCATTAGTATAGGTATCATAGTCTCCAGAATAAATCCCCTCATTTGTTTAATTACTGGCTCTGTGTGTCTGTCTGGATCAGCTCCTACTCCAACCCACCCTCCAACTTTCATCTTTTGCTGTTTTTTCCATTTTGTTGTTTTGAATCCTCTTCGTAAGACGCCCAGGGTTGCTGGATGAGTGGGCGGCTTTAGAAATCAAACAAATATATCAATAAAACAGAGCAAAATCCCCCTCCCCTGAGCAAATTTACACTATAAAGTGCATTGCTCACAAGAAGAGCTCATCTTATTGTACTGAATTGCGCTAATAGTTCACAAAGATGAAAAAGAAAAAAAGAAACACCAGTTCGAAGCTCCCTCCAAATCAAGCATAACCCAGAACCTGTTAAGGATCTATCTATTTAACAGAACACTAGAAAACCAACAAATTCTCTGAGAAATTTATTGCTCATGAATTTTGAGTATGTTATACCTTTTCATCAGAGGCTGTGGTCATTTATTTTATGCTCCGAGTATGAGATGTTTCATCCTTGAGAAAATGCTCCAAGCATGAGATGTTTTTCTCCTTGAGAAAAAGTGATACTAGACCAGGATCTAATACTCAGCATAATAAATCCTTTGCTTTAATAAATAGGCTGTGAGACACTTTTGAGAGTTACCTCATCATGATTGACTCTTACGAGTGAAACGAATGCCTTTGGTTTCATCCACTGACAACCAGGATTTCTCTGAAAGGAGATTAACTAGGGATCTTCACCTTTCAGCTTCTGAAGGATGCCTTATGAAATAAGGGGCTCATTCATCTAGTAATTTAAAATCCATATGAGAAACTCTGCTGGATAGGACCAAGCTTCCATCGAGCCCTTTATCGGTGATCTCATTTATCTGTTTCATTTCTATCTCTCCATTCTCCCAAGAAGTTTAAGGCAGTGTACTAAGTCTTTCTTCCCAATTCTTTCATGAAATTTCAGCAAGGAACGTTTAGCTAGAGATTGATGACTATCCCAAGGTCATCCAGTAAGATTTGTGGATCAGAGGTCCAACATTTTAGAGGTCCACTACTGAGGTTTTTTGGTTTTTTTTCATCTTTTCCAAACTTTTAAACATGTCTTTTGGACATCAAAATGTCCCCCATCTACGGGGTCAATGAAAAACTGGTTAACTTCTTGGAACTGTTTTTCTTCTTGTTTTAAGAGAAAACTTAATGTCAAAGTATATACACAGACTGAGTTTACACAATGCACTAGACTGAGCTAAAATGCCATTGGGGAGTTTGTGATTTCTTGTGTTTTGGGAGCCCAGCCTTGGTCTTCACATCTTCTCTGGCTACTGTGTTAAGTCTTAATAAGTATCACTTGGAGGAAAATAATACCTTATGTGATTACAGCTATTATGTTTTGTTAGCTGGGATTTCACATTTACTGAATGAACAAAGGAAATAGCACTCAATATTTCATAGCACTGCACAGATCAGATGATCTGTCTTCCTTTCTTCTGTAATGTGGATCTAGCCATTATCCCCCACCATGTTGGTGAAGGAACCTAAAAGTATTCTTGTCAGTTTAGAACTTTGATCTGAGCAAGCTTTTTCACCCTGGGAGACCATCCATCCTTGTCCATTCCCTTAAAGCAATACTCCTTCATTCAAGAATCAATATCTTCTACTTGAGATGCAAAGGTTCATTATGGACTTTCTGCCAAAATGAGCTGCGAGGCTTGCAAATGTCTGCCATGTGCCAGATTCTGTTGGGCTGCTGGAAAGGGACTTGTTCCATCCTTGCCAACTCTCCTCAGATCCTGGTCAAATTTATGATTACTTTCAATCCCTTCTGAGTATATTTGGCACTCCTGACCTGTGCATCTTGAGGGGGCTTGAACAAAATGTGACTCCAAGGATCTGGGATCAATAAAGACATTGGCAGAGCAGAGTGAGAGCCATTGCAGATTATAGGCAACTGGGTAGTAATTGTATCAATTGCCTGCCCCATTGGATCGCTTCCTACAAGCTTCCTTATTAAAAGCAGCAACAGCAGCAACAACACTGTATTAATGCAGTCTCCATTCCATTATTTCTGAATTCCAGTTTATTATTTCTTAGATTTCTAGCCTACCTCTGGTACAGGACCTCAAGATACTGTTCACAGTGCTCCCCTCTCTTACTTTACTTGCACAATATAACAGCCCTTTGGTGTTACAAAATATATTGAATCTTACCTGCAGAATCAGAACATAGATTGTGGAAATCCAGCCAAGCATGCCAGGAACATGAGTGATCTTTATACTGAAAGCGGTGAGTGGATGAGAACATGGATCTCTCCAGCAGGAGTCCAACGCCTTAACCATTATACCACAGTGGTCTTCAACTGAGGGAATAGAACATTGGTAATCTTAAAATGAAGGCATGCCCAGTTTTTAGCTCCTTCCATATGTTTCCTTTTTTCACCCTCTTGCTACTGTAATACAGTGGATGTGCACTGGTAAAACACTGCAACAAAGCAATCATTAGGGGTTAGTAGAGATAAAAGAATCCTCTTTGCGAATGTTCTACTAATGTTCAGGAGTGCATGTATCTAGCGGTTCAATACTACAGATACACAAGACCTGATTGTATCCTATTGCATGGATTGTGTCCTACAGAGTGTACAGAATCCATTGTACTATTTAAATCATATTACTTTGATGCTGCTTCATTTCTACCAGCTTTTTTTTTCTGTTTGAAGGTTCAGTTGAAGGCATTGGCTATGGTTTCTGAAGTTCTAAAAGATAGGGATATTTGAAGGTCCAATGTTATAATCACTCCTGGTCCATTATCATGGGAGACTTCATTGCTAGAGAAGAAATCTTGTTTGACTCCTACTGGTCCTCTTCCCAACATCTTAACATGTCCACCATTAATGAGAACATAAAGCTATATATTTTCTCCTCTAATCTTTTGTTTTGCTTTGAATTCTTCTCTGCAAAAGATGCCAAAGGCTTACAGTTGTTTCCAAGGGTTGTCAGATTGGGTGTTTTTCCTGGATAGCAGAGTGTCTAGGTCAGCCAAGAGATATCTGCCATTTATCATGTTGTTTCTTATGAGTTCTAAAAACAACAAGAGTTCATCCTCAGACTTTCAACTATTCAGTAAAACCATCTGCCTTAACCTTGAGGAGCAAAAGAGAGAAAGAGATGGAAGAAAGAGTTGATAACAATGGGCTTGGACTTGAAAAATAATCTAGATGCATTTGCCTTGTATTCCATGGCTACAAGCCCAAGAAGGACAATAGACCATGAGCAGGTCGGAAGACGTTGGCGAAACTCTTCAAAGATACTTCCAGGTGTTTCAGATAGCAAAGATCAAAGCTATTCAGTCAGTTTGTATTAACTATACAATTGTTGCCTTCCATAGAGATAGAGTTCTTTGGAATTTAGACCAATTTAGTTTTTTACTTAGATGGCATGGTAGATCAATCCAACAAATTTAAATCAAAGTTGGGGGGGAAGGATCTACGTTGCTATGGAAACAGTTACTCAGCCAACCTTAACTGCCTTTTTGATTGGCTAAAATGTCATCAGGAGAATTGGGATAATAGACATAAGAAAGACCACAAAAAAGGAAAGACAAATAAAATGGATGTTACAGTTTGGTTCAGTGGAAGCTTTTTTCATTTTTGAGCACATCTTTAACTCCAGTTTAGTCTGGTGAAGCAACTTTCTTCCCAATCCATTTCCTGTACAAGTTCTGAATTCAAATTCAAATTCAAATTCACATTCTGCTTCAGGTTTACCTCAGGGTTTCCAGTCTGAAATGGTTTGTTTCAATCATTATGGAAGGGTTTTGAGCTTGAAGTGAACTTGTTTTCAAGTTCAGAACACTGCAAATCCAAAACGTAGCTCTTTTGAGCTTGGAACATCCCCAAATGGTCAGAACAACCTGCTTTAAAACAGAATATTCTGAGTCTGCAACTTCAGATTTGAAATGTTTCCCACACCTACTTTTCTGCTTTTCATATATGCTGATAGATGTTCTTAATATCTTTAATAATATCCTAATTTCATTTACATCTGTTTTTGGGGTGTGCATACACAATTCTCTTCCCTTTTCAAAGGAAGACTTCTTGTGAGGAACGGTCTTCTTGACTGCTTGTTAATCATACTAGCTACCACTTGGAGTTAGGGTTATCTTCCAGATCTTTATTATACATTGTAGCTGAGTTTTTATTACTGAGGGTTTGGTTAATCCCTAGGTGTTGCAGAGAGACAAATTCTATTGCCTCGTACCCGGTGAAAGGGTTGGCGCCCTGCTATTCTCTACACAACCATATGCTCATGGAAATTATTTAAAATCCATTTTCAAAAGGGGGAAAAACACGTTTACCATCTCCTGTGTTTTTTTTTTTTCATTGCACAGAATACCAGGTGGTCTAAATGAAGGGAGGGGGGGAGAAACTCTTGTGACAATAATTTGCATTCATGCGGGCATAAATTAACAGTGATTCACTTATAAAACGGCAACGGAAACAGGGCTGTGCTCATTGTAGGACTTTATGGCTCCCTCTCAATTTTATTTGTAAGGTGTAATTGTTTGTAAACTTATTATAATTGCTTGTGAGGTTATCAGCCGACTGAAATGGCAGTTTTATTAGAAGCAATCTGCTAGTAAAATCATTCCTGCTGTTATTGTGGAAAGGTAACAGAATTTCCCCTTCTTCCCCTTTTGTTCCTTGATCCTTCCCTGTTCGCTGTTATGAATGGTGCATCATTTCTAGATAACACCCATAATTGTCATTATTATCCAGAATGGTTCTTCATAACTACACTCAATGAATGGGAAACTAATCTTCATAATGTGGTTTATTTATCGTCGGTGCTTCCTCCACTGGTTCTCCTGAACTTTAAAACCAATCAAAGCTGGAGGCTGTGTAAACAAAACAATCCTCAATGCTTGGTTGATGTTGTCGGTGCCGATACACTAACACAGAGGGAATGGAGATTTTGCTGTTATCCTTGGAAGTATTGTTCACAAGGGGACTCTAGCCTGAAATCTGCAGTTGTTCTGGGACCATCACTTCTAGAATTTCCATCCAGCATGGTCCATAGCAGTAATGCTTTTCTCATGGGTCCATTCTATCTACTCAGTGCTTCATTTTCTTACATGCTCAAGGTGTTTTCTACATTGTAAATAGCAAATTAGGTTTTCAGGATCCTGGCTCTGGTCTCCTGATGATTCTATAGTAACACTGGTCAGGAGGGCAAAGAATTGTCCTCACCAAGTATTGACTTTTATTGTGAAGGGTTGCAGAACTCTAAAAAGGTTTCCTACCTGATTAGTATAAACGGAATACAACTTGACTTTTTCCTTTTATTCCTTCAATCAATATATACTATCTCAGATGGCTTGACTTTGCTGCTGGTAATGCTTGCTGTAAAGTGTAGAATCATTTTCTGTGCTTTGCATTATGCCCAAAAGGAACAGCATGTTGAATATCTACGAATGTATGGAAACATTTGCCATGTGTCACCACAATTTTCCATTGGAGTCCCATCTTGGACTCTCAGGGGTTGGGTATCTGCCATAAGTTTCAGACTAAATACCCAGAGTCACCTGTGTGTTGGTCTATGCCCGTAATAAAGATTTGATTTGATAGTCACCTGCCACTAGCCATGCTTGAAGGAGCTGTTGAAAACTGATGTCCAAACTTTCTTCAGGACATGAAATTACCTACTGTAGAGTGGGGATGAGACAATGCATCATCCTTCGCATGTCTGGATTTACTCACATAAAGCAGGAAGGAAGTTTGGAGGATCATGTCCATACTTGTTCACTTGTACCGTCCATGGCTGAACAGGCAAGTGGTGGAGAAAACAGCCTGAAGGATGTGTGGAGAAGAGGTAGTTGAGCAACTCCTTCCCCCACCTACATAAGGAACTTTTGGAACAGAGCTCATGGGCTTTGTAAGATTGATTACACAAAACCCCAGGTGTCAATCAAGTGCTTCATTGCAAACCTTCCCTGGTGTTGAGAGAATTTTTTTACAGGAGAATAGAATTTGACATTTTAATAAAGAGGAAGGTGGAGATTAAGCTGTCATCAGCACTCTGCATGAGTAGAAGCTGGCAGTGCAAAAGAAGATGATGAGACTTGGAGCTTTTAAGGTGGAAATCTGAATCAGCCACTGAATTAACGGAGTCCTCAGTTTTAATTGGGACACTTAATTTAAAAAAAAAATGCTTTTGATATTATTAAGCATCTCATTTGCACGGGCGGGGGCTAATCTCTGGGATTAGTCCAGCTCTGTGACTGATTAGCTTTCACTGCTTGAATATTCTAGAGCTCTGGTGACTGACGAGATGTTTAATAATATTGGATTGGAGTCTGTTACCTTGCAGCAAACATTATTAAGGTTCTATACACAAGGGGAGAATGCTTGGTAGAAAATGGCAGCCAACCCCCCATCCAGAATATTAATGGGCAAAGCATTAAGCCACCCAGAACTAGGTAATCTAGGATTTTCCATTTAATATGTCAATCAGAGGTGGAGCATGACAAACATAGAGAAGGAGGCCTTTCTCAAGGATAGTGCATTGGTTTTCAATGCAGGAAACCCCGTGCTTTTCCTTGATCATCTCTTTTCATAAAGTTTTTAAGTAATTGCATTGGCTGCAGCCCAGAACTTTACTTGAAAGTATGCAATAAAGATGGGCCGAGGCATGCCTATGGACATCAATGATAGGTGTTCACAAGGAAGGAAGAAAGGAAAGAAGGACATGTATTTAATGACATCCACCCACAAATGTTGGGACTTTCTTACTGGTGTCAGACACCATGACATCATTGCTAGCATATGATGACATCATTTTGACATCATCATGGTTTGTTATGGACAACTATGCCAGCGAAATGGGCTGTGAGAATAACCTTGAGGCAACTTTCTACCCTCATCACAATTTCATAGTCTCTTTACCTCCTCTTAATTAATAAATATGAAACTCTTCATCCCATAACCCATCTCTTAACAATAGGCAAATCAAATAAGTAGCATCTTCCCCTTATCCAATTATCAGCAAAAAGAACGGAACTCTAAAATATTAACATTAGTTAACGTATATTAAACCCCTTCAAATAAACATTCCATATCTCAACTCTAAACTATAAACAAATCCACTTTTTGCAAATATAAAGTAATCCCATTGACATAAACAAAAGACTAGAATTTAACATAACAAAGTGAGATATTTCCTCCTTTAAAAAGACAAATCCACCAAACTTCCTTACTTTAAGTAAAAAGACAGTTAGATACAGAGCTAATTTAACTACTATAACTACTAATTTAACTACTATAAAATTATAATACATGAAGTAACTATCGGGGAAAAGGTGAAATACCATATATTTTTTTTTTTTTATCTGCTTAACAGTCATTACTGACCCTGCAGTGACCGCCCCCTAGCGGTTTGCAAGGCAATTGCATCTTTCTAGTTTCGGAATTAGACTTTGCCAGAGCCTAATTCCTAGAGCGTCAGCCCAGCTGGCAGCACAGGAGGCGGGATTTCCGTTGCTTCGCGCCCCTTTTTCGGGCGAGCGTGGTTTCGCGCTTTTGACCGGCAACTTGTCCCGTCTCTCTGTGGAGCCGCTGCCAGCATTTTCCTCCCACCGGGGTGAGAGTCCTCATTTATCTACTCACGTACGTTTTCGATCTGCTGAGTTGGCAGAAGCTGCGGGTATAGAAACAAGAGCTCACCTTGTTAACGCGAGGCTGGACTCGAACCGCTGAAGCTTTCCAGTATATGCATTTTTCCAAATGAGATGTCAGTAAATCCAAAAAGAACCACCCAAAATAACAACATATCCCATTTTAACCCTGGTCAAATAACCCGACTTTGAATTCCTTTTTTTTTTTTGAACAATCTTTCTCTGTAATCCATTCAGATGGTTGTGAATCCTTATTACAAATTTCTTCAATACTTTGAGCAGTCTCTTTTGCGAGTCTAGCAAAAATAAATTATTCCATTTGTTCTCTGGGATTATGATTCTTAATGGGGGGGGGCTTCTTACTTTTTACTTTTTTTTCTTTTTTAGTTTGTATTACCTTTTATTGTTGTTTCTAAAACTTTTAATAAAATTATTATAAAAAAAGAGAATAACCTTGAGGAATGGGAAGAAGAGCTGAAACCAAGACTATGGCCAGAGAAAAGAAATCTGAGTCCAAAGCAGGAACTTGGGTAGAGAAAGCATCTTAGTCTTGACCCTCCCTAGTTCTCTTGAACGGAAAGGTAGGGAGAGGAGAGGCACATTCAGACAAGAGTCTGTTACTGTGACCTTATAATAAAAGCAGTATGAGCATTAACAGAGTTGGTCTCCTGGTTCAGATGACCTCAAAGGGCTGACATTCCCTTGGCGCCTGCCAGGGCCCTTGAACTGACTTGCTTTTGAAGTTGCAGCTCTGCTGACTCCAAAAGGTTATATATTCTTATTCTATAATAGAAGACCTTGAGTGTGATTACCCTCCATCTACTGGACTGTTTTCAAGTCCTTTTGGCGCTAGGATTTGTGGCACTGAATTCTGCAGACAAATTAGGGCAATGAATTAAATGCATCTGATGCACAGCCTTGGTTCTGCAAAGAGGGTTAGAAATTTTCTTGCTTAATTTGTAATCAAATGGACCAAGTCCATACAGGAGAGAAAGCCATGCTACAGTGAAAAAATAGAGTAAGGAATTGGCCTCCCTCCCTCCCTCCCTCCCTCCCTCCTTCCTTCCTTCCTTCCTTTACTCCTCCCTCCTTCCTTCCTTCCTTCCTTCCTTCCTTCCTTCCTTCCTTCCTTCCTTCCTTCCTTCCTTCCTTCCCTCCTCCCTCCCTCCTCCCTCCCTCCGCCCCTCCTCCCTCCCTCCGCCCCTCCATCCTTCCTCCCTCCCTTCCTTCCTTCCTTCCTTCCTTCCTTCCTTCCTTCCTTCCCTCCTCCCTCCCTCCCTCCCTCCCTCCTCCCTCCCTCCCTTCCTTCCTTCCTTCCCTCCCTCCTCCCTCCCTCCCTTCCTTCCCTCCTCCCTCCCTCCCTTCCTTCCTTCCTTCCTTCCTTCCTTCCTTCCTTCCTTCCCTCCTCCCTCCCTCCTCCCTCCCTCCGCCCCTCCTCCCTCCCTCCGCCCCTCCATCCTTCCATCCTTCCTTCCTTCCTTCCTTCCTTCCTTCCTTCCTTCCTTCCTTCCTTCCTTCCTTCCTTCCTTCCTTCCTTCCCTCCTCCTCCCTCCCTCCCTCCCTCCCTCCCTCCCTCCCTCCCTCCCTCCCTTCCTTCCTTCCTTCCTTCCTTCCTTCCTTCCTTCCTTCCTTCCTTCCTTCCTTCCCACCTGCTTGCAAATGACTGGCAGTTTTGAAACATGTTACTATTCCTTCTCCATCCTTCAATGCTCTCTGTGCACCCATACATGTAACTAAAGCAACTGTATTAAACTTTTTAATGCCTTTGAAATGCCTTTATTAAACTAGCCTCCCCATACTTCAACTTAAGCAGATCAGCTGAAGGCCTAAGGCCTGCATTTGCACAAAATGTTAAGCTTGGTGAGTTTCAATCCTTGTTAGTTGCTTGGTGGTTTGGTGTGCTCTATGGACCTGGCCTATTTGATTAGTTTATAGTTCAAAGTTCTGTGCAGAACCAGAAAAATAGGTCAATTCAATAGCTTGGTTCAGTATTTTATGTAAACCCAGCTGAATGCAATATAATATTGTGACATCCTGTATCTGCTTTATTTCCTTCTTACAATATGAAAGCTCTCTGGAGCAACACCATATGTCACCTCCTTCCTTTTACTTTTACCAAAAAGTTTGCTCTGACAGTTGGGAATCTTCATCCATATTGCAATTCTAGATGGATGATGCTCATAAAAATGCCTAGTTTGGGTGTAAGTGCGCTCATTTTTTAATTCTGCAGTGCTGTGTTGCTTCTCCAAAGTATCATCTAAGATAAAAGGCATAATAAATAATATTTGCAAAACATGTTAAATGGAGCTTTGCACTAAGAGATGGGAAGGTGTTGAGAAACTCCACAGAATCCTGGCGCATTACCAACCATGCTCCATCACAATGTTTAATTTTACTATAAAACATTCTGCTGAAAATTCAGGAAATTGCAGCCATTCTATTGAAAAGACAGTCCTCTTGTCGTCTTTTGGTCCCCCCAGAGACCATAACCTTGAGAAGCCTACGGGAACAAACATCACCAGAAATTTTAGCCCTAGATCCATCCTCCAAGCTTAAAGACCTCTGGATTGGTGGACACTGTAACTATTGCTGGCTGAGAATTCTGGGAGCTGTAGTTCCCCACACATCTGGAGAACATGAAGTCAAGGAAAGTTGCTAGAATGTCATGGACACCATGCTTCAGGAGGGGAGCATTACCCATGATCTTGAATTGAATGAGATTCTTGCCACCTTACTTTGGTGCAATGTGTCTCAGGTTCCTTCTCTTCAGAGTATTGCTTTTGGCTGCGTCTGAAAAGAAATTTATTGCTGTCTTTAAGTAAAGTCTGTTAATGGGCTGTCTTGCTGCAGTGAAGAAGACATAAGTGAAGGGTTGCATTTAAGATGTACATTTCTAACTGCAAAAGGCCACTGCATCACTTAGTTACTTGAAAGAACCTCTTTCGTTCATTGGTTGCTTTAAAGCCTAAACGATAAACATGGGGAGAGATGCAAGAGTCAGCAAGAATGCCCAACGCAACGCAAAGGATGCCCAGCCGAGCCAAACTTAATGAGTTATCAGTCGCAAACTGTGCTTCCACACTGGCTTACCAAATGGAAAGTGAAATAACATTCTAATAATTGGTGAGGTTCACTCCTTGACATTTCCCATTGCTTGTCTCTTTTCCTTTTACCTCATCTTGAAGTTGAAATCACATAGAGAAATGCCATGAGCTCCAGCCAGTTTTTGCACATATATATCAGCACGCTGCCAGAAAAAGGGGGAAGGAGCATCTTCCCATATGTTCAGAAACTTCTGCATTGCCAGGGCTACCAAGGAAGCAGGCAGGTGGAGAATCAGCGAATGGCACAGATGAGTTTAACTTGCAGTGATCTGCCTGCCTGTTTTGCAGAGAGAACATCTGACTCATGCCCTAAGGAATGACGACACCAAAGGATGTTCCTGGGCCTTCTTTGGGAATTTTGCAAGTAGGTAAACTCAACCCATGAAGAGAAGAAATAGGGACCACTTCACTGGCTTCTTCTCCCTTGCTGTCTATGGGTGGTTGGTAACTGGCAGTTGAAAGGGATATTTTTTCTGTAGAATAAGGGTGGTTAAGACCCAGTTCTCTGGAAAAGGCTCTAATGCTGGAAAGGGTGAAAGGAAAGATGAGAAGAGGATGACCAGCAGCAAGGGGGAGGAACTCATTTAGAGTGGCAATGAATGCACCATTGGGAGACTTGAAAGAACAAGTTAGGGATTGATTGTCATGGAGAAAACCTATCTAGGTGGTCACTAGGAGTCGAAAACAACTTGATGGCTCAGAATCTGTCAATCAATCAAGGGTGGTTAGCCTGTGGGTCAGGTTGCACATCAGTTACTGGAGAACCACAGGAAAAGAGACCTTCTAACCTCAAATACAGTTGCTGTATCTGGACTGCAGAAGCCCAGACAGCCAGTAGAAGCTACACCACCATACGGCTTTAACTGCTCTGTATTTCCTGTCCTTTGGAACTAACACCACAAGCCAACTTCTGTTAAACTTTCACATGCTCTATGTAGGACTTCCTGACTGGTTGGAAAGGGATAGATCTCACTGTTTCCATCTGCAACCCAGATATAGTAGCCCCACCGTCTCTACTCCTGCTTGTAGGCATTCCAAAAGCGTCTAAGGGGCCTCTAATAGCAAGAAGTTGGTCCGAAGTCTAGAATCAAACGCTAGCAAATGCAGCCCTCTTATTTTACCAAATCCCTGCTCCAACGTTTTCGGCTACTCCGTATAAAACAACTCTTTATTTTGAGCAAGCAAGGTCATTTCCCCATTCCCACTGAGATTAAACTGATTGAGAGTTTATTCTGAAGGCAACATGAGGGGTCATATTTGTACTAGTTTTGAGTGGGGGTGCACAGGGCTGATGGTGTGCACTTTCTCATTTTTGAATTCTGCTGTCTGTCAGATTTGCCAGCTGGTAAGCTTGACAGTGGTGGTTTCATAGATTTTTATTACGCGGTAGGTAGCCCTAATTTTATCTGAGCGAAATGGATTTTTAGAGATTTAATCCTTCCCACCCCCTTTGGAGCTGTCAAGAGAGTTCCTGCTTCTTGAAAAAAGTGGAGTAGAGAGAACTCTAATTTTCACAAGAAGGAGATTATATATAAGAAGTGGGAATTGTGAGAATGATGGGGCTGTGTATACACACATGTGTATCATGCACACCTATGAACACCCGTGATGGGTCTTAGACCTTATTTCAATTTTCTCCCATTTTAAAAACATTGTTTTAATCACCTGAAGAATAATCCATGGCATGTAATTATTCTGAGCTGTCTTTTCTGCTCATCGATTATTTCATTTCTTCAGGGAATCTTAAACAAGACTCCCCTAGTCCTACTACTTAAAATCTCTTTAAATTGATATAATAGGGTAGGTATGGAGAATCTTTTGTGGCTGGGAGTTCCTGATTATGGGGTCAGTGGGAAACAAGTTCACACTGGGCATAGGGTATGTCCAAATCATTTATGTGGGTGGGACTAAGACTTTCCATCTTTCCCTCTCCTTTTGGGGCAGGAATTGGAGTTTTTAATTTTTAAAAAAGGTGTTACTTCCATTTTAAGTCTCCACAATGATTTTCGGTGATCCTTGCCTCAAAAGACTAGGGAAGTGAAATTCAGAAGGGCAGTCATGAAGAGGTACAAAGTAATCAATTCTGGAATATCATGAATTTGGGGGTGGGGGGCAAAAGAGTTATATTTCTGTAATATTGCTTTAATTGGATAACAATTTTCCTCCCCCAGATTGGCAAATCTTTGTCGAAAAACTTAAGGGGAAAAGAGAATCAAATATGAGAGCGAGGAGATACAGCCCATGGTGTCCTTAATCAACAGGAAGTTTTGAACATTAAGGTCTTCAAAATATGGCTTTGCATCTCATGTTCTTTGCCTTTAACAAAAATTGTATCAGCAAGGGACAAGCTGATCTCATCTGGGCCCAACAGCTAAAGATAGTTGGGACCAGTCAGTAGTTTTGTAGGAAATCAGTTCCATAACCTTACCAAGAGGACTTCATGCTTGTATCAATGCAGTTTTTGGGATGTGAGCTTTACTTTTCTATGTGCAACACAGTTTTCTTCATGCTGGAGGCAGCTGTGTTTGTAATCAGTTGAATTTGTAATAAGAATTTACCTACGTGGGCACATTTCATCATAAGGGTCTGGGTTCATCCACCCATAGGAGTCATTGAAAGCAAAAGAATTTTCTCTCCCCAATTTAATTTAACTTCAAGTCCTGCCAAAAGACATTGAAACCACTGGAACATTATAAGGGGGAAACATCTTAATCGTTCTGTGGCTTTGTAATAATCTCATAATGCGATTACCTTTTCCATCTCTTCTCTCCTTTGCTTGGGAGCTGGTTCAATCTCTGTAAAGATGGGAAACCGAGACAAATGGATGACTTTTCTTTCTGCCTCTCTGTCGTTTTACTGACGTTTTCCAGCAGGGAGCAGAGTGGATTTAAAACAATAATTCCAGCCTTCAGAAATATTAACCAGATTTCTATAGCTAAAGTTTTGATGTGAATTACTCATTCAGAGTCAGCCATATTGCTGGCTTCTCTGAAACTACTGTTTTAGATTGAATTGGGCACCAAAAAAAGAGCGACAATTTGAACGGCACATTTTCAAGCTGCTTTTAAAGGGTGGGGAGGGGAGAATTTGTATCCCAGAAAATTTTCATCCATGTTCCCCTTTAAAAGAAATCACAAAAGGGAGAAAAATAGATACTATTCCAACCTGGAACATCTCTACTGTTCCTCTGATATCACCTGTGGCCCTTTGTTGGACCCGGGGGGCGGGGGGGATTGATTCCCTATGCTAGGAAAGTTGCTAACTTTTGGGTTCTGAATGCAAGGAACAGGAAAGACTCCCATTGATGGAAAATGTTCCATCAAGTCGATATTGACTTGTAGAGACCACATAGATCGATTTTCTCCGTGATGATCTGTCCACATTCTGGTCCTTCAGGTCTTCCAACAGTGTACCTATTGCCACTGTAACTGAGTCCATCCACCTTGCTGTTGGTCATCCTGTTCTTCTCTTTCCTTCCACCATTCCCAAAATTAGAGCCTTCTCCAGAGAGCTGGATCTTCACATAATGTGTCTGAAGTAGGATCATTTGAGCCTGGTCAGTGAGAACTCTGGATTGATTTGTTCAATGATCCATTTGTTTGTTTTCTTGGCTGTCCATGGTATTCTCAGGAGTCTTCTCCGAAGGAAAAACAAAAGGAAATAAAGAAAGGCTCTATTAGCACAATTTTCAACAAAACATTTCATTCAAAGGCATAAGCTTTCATGAGCTGTAGCCCATTTCATCGGATGCTTAGAGTGGCTGGACTGATGTAGGATTTGAATTGGGGTGAGGGGAGGGGAGGGGAAGGAAGGGGAAGACAAGGTGGTAATGCAGGTGCAGGTTACACGAGAGACACATTACAAGTACCTTCTCAATTAACAGTTGTATGTGCTCATGACTAGACATGGAATGAAGACAAAATGCTACATAGCATAGACTGAAAATGTGCTGGTGGTATTGAGGTCAGATGAAGTCCATTCAGAGTGAGGCCAATATTTTCAGAAAAAGACAAGGCATGGTGATTTGAAGCCAGCGCTCACAAGAAGGAAGGAAGGAGGGAGGGAGGGCTAATCAGAGCTGAAGAGCTTTGAAACAGCTTCTGATCAACCTCATAGAATTGCTTCTCCTCTTTTTCCCTGTTCTTCATGCTGATTTATAAATAAGCAGATATTTGATGAGCATCTGGGATACCTTCCTCATAAGAAGCCTGGCCCTTTAAAATATTTTTATGAACTTGAAGCCATTCAGGGAACTGGAAAGAACAGAACAGTATCTTGCAAATTTAGAGCTCCTTATTCAAGACCACTTCGTCTTGAAAAGAGACTCATCATTGTGAATCAAACTTCTTTCAAAAAAAAAAAAATAATAATAATAATAAAAAACGAACAGAAGATAAAATACAGGGCCAAAGAACCTCATATTTTTTTGCTGTCACTATTTTGTGTCCATGTCTTGTTCTAATATTACACTGGGCATTTATAAATAATGTTAGACTACATTTTATCAAAGAATAAAGCATTACTGTTCTTTTTTTAACTAGTTAGCAGTAATCTGTTTCTACACAGGAAGAAGGGAGTATCCCTCACACAGTAAAATCTGTTTATTATACAATAAAGGCCACGGGATAATAGAATGGCTAGGATTAAGAGTTATTTCAAAGGTGAGAGAATTATGGCAAAAAATGGACTTAGGAGAGCCTCCTAAATCTGCAATGACCCGTCTTATAAATATATTATTTTTATGATTTCCCATCTGTCATCTCATGAAGATTTGTGACAGCCTTTGCTCAGATGGCTTGTCCTTGAAATACAGTTAGCATTTGTGGAATGAAAAACCCAATATTATGCAATGACAATAAAACCAGGAGCTGAGAAACCTGCAAATGCTTTGTGAAGGTTTCATTTGAAAGGTTGGGAGAGAAGGAACCCTCCAGGGACTGCAACCAGCAATAATGGCTACCAAATTAAGAATGTCAAGGTGTTGGTTATCACCTTTAAAGCCCTACATGGATGGGACCGGGTTACCTGAGGGACTGTCTCATTCCCATTACTTCGACCCATCCCACCTGGTCAGGCAGAGAAGGTATGTTATGGACCCCATTAATGAAATAATGTCAGCTGGTGGGGCCGAGGAGGAGAGTCTTCTCTGCCATTGCCCCTGCCCTATGGAATACCCTCGCCCCAGAGGTGAGGCAGGCCCCCACTCCTCCAGCCTTCAGGAAAGGGGTGAAAACCTGGCTCTGCCAACTTCTGTGGGGCGAGAAGAGAGGCAACCAACTCCCATGGCCTTTATTTACCATCAGTATCTTGGAAGCTATTATTTATGTATGAACATGGCTTTTTATTGTATTTTTATGGTATATTAATTAATATTTATTCTTGTGTCACTGTAAACCACCCAGAGTTGCTCTTGAGTAAGATGGGCGGTGACTAAATTTGAAATATAAGTAAAATAAAAATAAATACTCTTCCATCATTTGAACTACGATTTCTTTATTTATTGCAGTCATTTGCAAACTGCCCCAATTGCAAGGCTCTGGGCAGATTTACAGGCATACTAGCAAACATGATATAAAACATATGGACCTGACTATTCTTTTTAAGTCTACCTCAATAAAATGGTTTTGGTGGCCTTGCAGAAGGCCAGCAATGAGGGGGACCAAGGGTATCTCTGTCTAAGCTTTCTTCTTTGGTATAATCTTTTCTTCCTCCAGTTTTCATTCTAGTGCTTTCTCCATTTTTGTACCAGGGCTGATAGTCAAGGAAGAAGAAGAAATAGGGGGAAGAAATTACCAGTAGCTACAGGCAATCATTCTTTCCTGTAATGGTAACCTTCTCATGGCATATCCTTGTCACCCAGTAGCAAAACTTTGCCACAGAATACGTGATTTTAGGATTTATGTCAGCTATAAAATAGCTCATATAAAATTCCTCAGTGCAACCAAGGGAATTATTTAACAATGGCTTAAGTAGCCATCATCTCAAGTCAGAATAAAAGGCACAACCTATAAAACTAAAAAAAAAAAAAAGAAAAAAAAAAGAAAAAAGAGAAAACACGCTCCGTAGGTTCAATCACACCAGATCCATGTAGGCCTCATGTCTGTGATTCTGGAAGTTTTTAGAATATGGCGGATGGAAGAGTGGTAAAGCAAGTCCAGGTAACAGGCAATCTAGATTATCTGTAATAAGTGAGAAAATATGGATATCTGTACCGACCAATCATTGTGGTTGAAGCCAAGTCAGATGTGAGCCAAACAGTCAAAACCTGTCTCCCTCTTTGTGTCTGTGTGCAGGTGTATGCATGCGTGTGAAAACTTGCGCATTCTCCATCTCTGGACTTGGCTTCACTTTCTTCATAGAACATGTTAGTGTGGAGTATTAATCCATGTCTCTACAGAGCAGAAGGTTTTTTTTTTTCCTTTTGAGTGGCCAAAGGCATTTTTAATCTACAGGGTTATACGGGTGGCCATAGACCCTGAATGAACTAATGAATCAATCAATGCTGTCTGGGACTGAAACTTGAATGTAACTCCCTCCTGCCATCTTTCTTAGTTGATGGTTCAATCAGCCAATGTCCACGCTTGGAGAAATGTTTCTTAGGATAAGGTTGGAGCCAAACTCTAGCAATTCGAATGCTTTGTCCCTTTACCAGCAAATCAAGTGAGGATGGTGTTTCTCTTTGCTTGTGTCTCCATCAAGCCAATTGCTCAAGGTCTTTTCAGCTGAGATCAAGTTCGGTCTGCTCCCTGCAGTCCCTTGATCCACACTTGTGACGCTTTGTTCATTTTGCCGGGGGAAATAGGGGGGCAAACAAGATGAGACTGCTTTTTTTAAAAAACTGGCAAATAAGACACTCTTCAAGAGTTACAAAACTGAGAGATGCCCTCTCTGTTGTGTGAAGGCCATGCAGCAGTTTTGTTTTTCTTCCTGTCTTTCTTCAGCCGAATTGCCTCTAAAACATCTATTCTGAAAAAGCGATTGTTATTCTCTTCCTTTCATTCTTGCTGGGGTACTTTCTCTAGAGGTCCAAGTGTTGATCCTTTTTGTGAAACTCCTTGGAGGTGCAGGCCAGATAAACAGTGTTCTATTTCTTTTGCTCTCTCAGAATGTGTTTTAAGTGTATAGATTTATTTTTTTCCCCCACATGAGCAGCAGTTAGAATTCAGACTTCACACTGGATGTGTGTTGTCTTGCTTCAATCATGGGGGTTGGGGAGTAGCGAAAAGATGTGAGTATGCCAGGGAAAGGGTAGAGAGGAAGGAAATGGAAAGAAAAGGAGAGAGAGAGGAAGAGAAAGAGAATGAAAGAAAAAGAATGAAAAAAAGAGAAGGAGAAGGAGAAAGAGAATGAAAGAAAGAGAAAAAGAGAAAGAAAAAGTTTCCAGACAGCAAATGTGAGAAAAAAATCAAAGTGCAAATTGCAAATTTGGGAGATTTTCTCTTTATAATATATTTTGCTTCCCCCTCCAGTCCAAGCATCAGCTCCCATTTGTAAAGACATTCCCTGTTCAGTTGCTTGGAATCAATAAGATACGAAAGGGAAAAGAAATGAGGATGGAAGAGGAATATGAGCAAAGTCAAGACCCTATCTAATGCAATCCCATTGCACAGCTCAGACAACAGATCCTTTTCTGTCACTTGCTGCTTGGCGTCACTTGATGGGCAATACTAAGTCTGACCTTTCTCTGAACAAAACAGCTGTGCTGGTACTCAGCTCTCATTCATCCCCTGTTCTATCAGCTTTCCCCCCATTTATATTCATCATTTTCATTTCACCTTCATATGCTCTTGATGATCTCAATCAAAAGAATTTTAGCTCAAAAGAAGAGGCTGTTTTCAAAAGTTCTTCTCTGGAATGACCCCTCCCATGTCTGTGCTCCAAAGGCTTAGATTATGGGCAATGTAGACTATGGCTCTCTATGGCTGGGAGAGCTTCAAGATCACAGGCCGGGTTTCAGGGTCACAGCCCTGAATTTTAATCCTAGATGCTGAGGACAATTTAGGAGGAAGAGGTGGAGAAAAGAAAAGATAAATCCAGGAGGTAGTTCTCTTATCATCAAGTGTGCAGTCATTTTCATAAAAGAGGCATGGATGCTAGATCCCAAGCGCCAGCTAGAGAGAACTAATTTCATTTCAACCTAGGGCATCCATTAGATTTAGACCAATGTGACTTTGGTAAGTAAACAGATGGGTCCAGAGACTATCCCAACTTTTGAGGTAACAGATCACACCTTAGGATCTACTGTGATTTATAGCTTTAATCCATTTTTGTAATTGGGAAGGCAATAGAGTAAATTTCTTTCGTAGACAGCTTGTAACAATTATTTAGTAGCCCAAACACCCATCTTAATGAAACATGGATGGAAAGAGGAGAAATTTTATAGCACAAGGGCTCTTAAAAGTAGACTGTTTTGCATTTTGGGCCACTCTTAATTTCTCCATCCTTGTCACCAGGCTTTTATTTATTTATTTGTTTGTTTGTTTGTTTGTTTGTTTGATTTGTCCTTGCCCATCTCCCTTACAACGGGGGACTCTGGGCGGCTTACAACCACTAAAATCACAATACATAATTAAATTATAAAAGGTTTAAAAATTATAAAAGTTATAAAAACTAGAAATTTACAAAAAAGGATAGAGAAAAAAACCTAAAAACTCCAAGAGGCCAATAGGTAGACATAGGTAGCTTTTAGGTAGACATATCACCAACTGCTTATTCCCTAGATAAAAAATAAAGAGAGTGATGGTGGGTTATAGTCTGAATCTAGAAAGCTCCACTTAAACTGATGATTACATGTTGCTCTTCCATTGCAAATGCCAATGCTCAACACCACCATTATTTTTAATATTATTGGCTGCTTATTCATGCACAGAAGCTGATCTTATGCAGTTTGGAGACCAAAACATCTGAGTGCCCACTGTTATGTTTCTTCAATCATCTGTTTTTTTTCTATGTCTCTCCTGCATGGTGGGGCCTGAAGGCAATCTACAGTGACATCAAGGTCACCACAAAGACCTCAAATATCACTACCAAATTACTAATTTAGGGGCCCCAGCCAATTTCAAGTGAGACATGAAACGTACACATTTTTAATATTCCTTGAATGCTTTATTCTATATTTTGTATACCACTTTGAAAATTGAAGTGATGAAAGGCAATTTCTAGCACCTTTTTTTCTTGAGCTGCCTGGGTTCAGTGCCTCCTGAAAACTGGTCTCTGGCATGTGACATATTTTCTTCTGGGTTAAGATGGGTGGGGTTCTGCTGGAACATGGCTCCAGGCAGATGTGTTTGAAATTAATTGGGCACTTCTTCTTAATCAGTGAGCCATGCGAATTGCAATATTAATTCCAGTAAGTTGTGCAAATGAATTAATACTACTTGACCTTTCTCTAATATCCCAGAAAGATTTATGGTTTTTCATTTGTTAAACACTGATCACAAAATGCTGTTAGAATCAATCTCAGCATGTATTTGCCTAAAATTCTATCTTTAAAAGTTGATGTATTATATATTTGTTTAACTCTTTTTGGGAGGGTGCCTGTGTATGAATTGTGGCCCTGGCTGTGACATATGGAGACTTTCATCGTAGTCATAATGCTCCCTCCCATTGTGGCCTGAATTGGATGGGAGATCTTCAGCTTTCATCCATAGGTCTGATTTACAGTGGATTGTGTTAAATCTGAAATATAAGTCATGTGTGAATTTACTTGTAATTTCATATACCATATATTGATTGACACATTAGATAATAATCTGGGATTTATTGTCTATTTATGCCCTAGAAATATTGATGTGCCATTCAACCGCACAGTTTTCTAAGAGGCTTATTAGAACAGATAGAAATCTCAACAATAAAATGTAACTTGGAGATACTTTAAGCTGATTTTAGATTTTAAAATGTACTGGTAGATCCCAGATATAATCATACCTGGAGAAATTCCACTAATTAGACTCTGATCAAAGTATTTTAAGGCTTTTATATCTTGAAGTCCCCTGTGCTTCTGACTTGACACAGGCATCTGGAAAAAGACCCTTGAACAGCATCTTAGGGTTTTGGGTAGAAATATAGACAAACTCTTAGGCCTTTTTTAATTTAGTCACAAATTCTGTTCTTCCCATGGTAAAAAATAAGAGATGTATAAGGTCTCACATCACACTGGCTTTGGAAGATGAAAGCTATAGGTTTATAATGTCAATGTTTCAATGGATTCCTCAAAATACCCCTACAAGGACAGTTTTGCCCTTGTTGTATGAAGGAGTCTGCTGACTGAATATTTAGCCATTTGCCAGAGACAACCTTGAAAACTGAACTACATTTGTGCAGGCATAAGCTATTAGAAATACAGGTCAGGCAGCACCAAGGTTGAGAAGTGAGAATCAGGGATGTTTAGTTTGATAGTACTTTAAACGTTCTAGCTTTAATTTATGTTATAATAAATATATTGTTGTTCCTTGTAAGATGAAGTTAGCCTAGTAATGAAACAGCTGCAGGAAAACAACCAAGAAGCCAACAGCAAGATCCATATATTCTCTACTATTGGTTTGGTCACTCTCTCACTCTCAACTGTGTTCAGTTGTATTTTTGTGTTCATCTTTTAAAAAGTCCACCGAAAGGGTACAATTTTGTGTTTACTTCTCATGATATACAAATCTAATGAAGGGGGGCAGCTAACCAGCCTTTGGAAATGCTAGATAGGACCTGGTTAGTACTTGGATGGGAGACAACCTGAAAATCTGGGGGATGTAGGTTAGATTGGGAAGATTAGAAAAAAAACAGGAGGAGGAGGAAGAAGAGGAGGAGGAGGAGACAGCAATGGCGAACCAATTCCTTACTGTTGCCCAGAAAATGACTCAGATGTGTCCAGGAATCAAATCTGACTTTTAGGATTCTATATTTTCTCTAATCTCTATTTTTTTTAAACTTTTTTTTTTATTTTACATTTAGGAATTGTACTACAAAGCTTTGCCCCAACAGCTGACCTCTCTCTGTCTCTGAGTCTATCTCTGCCCCCCTCTCTCTATCACCATTTAAAAAAACATTCTAAGAAGGCCCCTGCAGCGTGTGAAGTGCACAGAATTATTCTTGGGAATAAAAGTGATGTTTTAGACTACTTATACAGAAATTGAGATGATGAAGTAAGGAGCAAGGGAAGCTGGGAAATGGCTAGGGAGGTGTCTACATGCACAGCTGTATCAATAACCATCATTTCACTGGTTTAAATAAACATATACAATCAACGTCTATATATCCTAAACTCTAGATTCTATGGGCCTAATCCTGCAAAGAGCCTTGAATTCTGCATCTCCTTGTCCAGTGCAAATTGAGGGCCATCTTCAGACTGTTTCTGTGTACATGTGCAAAACAGTAGTCTAGTTTTACTTTGCATCTTCATCCCTTCCAGATTAGCCCACAAAGTATTTGGGTGCACCATCATTCTGCATCTTATAAAATCACTGTAGAAGATAGTAAATTAATTAGCAGTGCTGGTGAAATCATGGGGAGAAGCAGTCATTAAAAATCTTATTGGAGACCAGAGGTGGGGACTATATCACCTGCCTTATTTGTGGTGAGAATAATTGAAGCACTTTGTTAATTACTAGTTAATGGTGTCACCTTGGATTAGAAGATGTGAAATGCTGTTGAAGTGTTAAGTGCACATAGTCGTTGAATTATGCTCTTCGCTCACATAGCTGTACTGCTAAATGCTTAATTGCTAGAAGGTGTAGCATCGCTACAGTTGGCTTTTGAGCACAGATGGACAACTCAGGAGATCTTTAGGCCCACCCAGTGTCACCTTCCAATTCCCACATTACAGATTGCTACAGGTGGCCTTTGATTTGAGAAGCTACCACGAAGACAGAGTTTACAACACTGATGAAATAAACCTATGCTTATTTTAGCAGTGTCTTTAAAATAATGGAAAAGAGTTCCTGAGTGAAGAGGGACCTGAACTCTTTTGAAGACTGCATTAGTGAGCTTCTTCTATAATGACTCATAAATGGTTTTCTATTCCTAATCTAAATCTAAATTTATATCTACAGTATGCATATTCTCCAACACATCTATGCCAATTCCAGTTATATATGCCCCCATAAGAAGAGGTCTAGGATATGCCCATGATTGACTTTTGATCACTGAGTTGATGTTTCTCCTTTCATCAACAGGAAACATTTACAGATGTGTCAAGAGGCTGTTTTGAGAACAGTGCTCCAATAAAATGAATGCAGAAATATCCCTTGTTGAATTTTTGAAGTCAAGACAGGAAGTTAGAACTATACCTAATGTGTGCAGGGTTTGTAGTAATAAACCTGTATGCAACACACAAAATCCAATTTGAATAGTTAATTCAGTTCTGAAAATTAATCCTTCCAATTGGATTCAAGAATTTAACCAGTTAAGACTTTGAAAAGGCCATTTTTGCACACGCAGAAGTATCCAAAATCATCAAAACTGATTTGGAAGCATTCTATTCAATCTGATTATTCAAATCAATTATCTAATTCAATTCAGTGGGTCAATCTGATGCAAAGATTTGATCCGATTGTCTTCAGAACAAATCTCCACATTCAGTATTCACAAAGCTCAATGCAACCGCATTGGGTTGAAGATCCAGGGATTGACGATTCATGAATACCTTAGATGGGATTCCTCTAGCAGCTCCAGAAGGGCACAAGTGGTGGTTTTTAATATAACCAAAAAGAAAAATTATTGAATACATATCGGAGTAATCATATTGGTTGTATCTTATTTAAAACAAATATAATTAAGTTACTTTCAAGACTTTTTCTCCCCCAAAGTGGCCTGTCATTGGCCCCCAAAGTCTATCAGTCTGAAAATACATCACAGAAAGTGTCATTTCTACACTTTTAGCCCCTTTTTCCATGTCTTGGGCAGCCACAAGGGAGAGGGATCCATCAATATAGCAGTCACAACTACTCAATCAAAGCCCCACCCTCGTTTTACTTTTGTTGTGCCTGTGACACATTTAATAATGGAACGGGGCTTCAATTGTGTAGTTGTGGTTGCCATCTTGACATTTTGCCCCTACAAAGCCCTCTCTGCACTAGGATGGGAAGAATGTTGACCTATCATAAAAGTCTGTGTTTTGCAAAGACTACTGATATTATTGCTTGACAAAGAATTGTGGGAAGCAGGAACTTCTGAACGAACTTTGTGACATCTCTTTCAATCTGGCAGGCATGTTACAGGCTTTAACATTTTTTTTTTATCATCCCTGGCTGGTTGTCAATTATTTTAGTTCTTTTATTGTTAGCCCCATGGTATTCTTCCTTGGGTCACTCGATGATTAGGCAGCCTTAGAAATCTGATAAATAAATAAAAAATAAAATCAATAAAAACGTGTTCTTTCCATTTAGTCTGCTGGGCAGTTTCTATGTTTCCGCAAAGATTTACAGAGCACTCAGTCGTGCTTTTATACTGACCTCTTATTTAATTACATGTTATTTAATGTTTTGTGATGGCTGGGGCCCAGAATCAATAAAGTTACAACTTGCTATTAAAAAAAAGAAAGAAAAAATCAGTACAATTCGTCAAGCAAGCAATAGGTATTTCCAGGATTTCTAAGCAATTCTGAAAGCCCAATCAAACTCAGTCTTTTTAAAATGACTACCTGCGTGGATCTATCTATTTAGTCACAAAATGGATTTTCTTCACAACATTTGCAAGTTGGATACTCGCATGAAGCAGCCTGGGAAAATTATTTAAAATTACTAAGGAAATTACTTCTAACAGAAGAGAGCTAGAAGACCCCACGACATATTACTGAGTGAATTCTAATTTAGACCAGGAAGCACACCTTCAGACTTTATATCATCAGACACACACATCCATTTCTCTTTAAGTAGAACAGTTTTTTCAGATTTCAAGGTTACCTAATGATAAAATGAAAGGTGGGGGATGTCAGTGCAAAGCAGAAAGCGTTGTCAGGAGCTTACTGAACTTTGGCATTTCTTTTATAAAATGAGGAGAAATTAATTTCTTTTATACCTCCAAGGCAATATTGTCTGTTTTAGTATTCACGGGCCTATGTAGATGAGCTTCATGATTTTCAAGGAAATGTGCCAGTTAATTTTTCTCCCCACGTTGCTTCAGCCGATCTCCTGCTGTTCCAGAAAGTGAGCAGCTCAAAATGATGTAAGATGACTCCAAGGCAAGAGTGAGCTTGCTGACTCTTGATAAATGACAATGAGGTACCCGCACTGCAACATGGTAGGGGAATTCCCGTATTCCCTGTCCCTTTCCATGCCTTTTATGTTCTAATGCAGAGTTCATAGCTAAGGCTGTATGTGCCTTTTTATATGCTACTGGTGGAGTTTTTAACCTTTGCAGAGAGATCCACATCTTCAGGTGAGCATGTAGAGGTTGGGATGGCAAGTCCAAAGCTGACTTCCAGCTTCTAGATAGTTAGCGATCACCTGAAAGGAATGGAAGAAGGAAGTCATGGTGCCAACTGGGTTCTAAGAAGATTCCTTACTCTCTTTGTTGATATCCTAGTTAGCATCCAAGCTACTTATTTCTTGAAGTTTCCTAGATTTCATATTTACAGGAAATGTGTAGAACTTGGAACAAAGGACCACAAAGAGGCTGGCTTCCTCGGTTTATCTGCACATTCCACATCTGCAAAAAATTATATGCACAAGCAAAATGTTAAAGCTTTCCCCTTTGCAAACACCCCACTGGGGGTCCATCACAGGAGTTTTTTTGAGGAATAATTAGCTTCTGGACAGTTTCTCATTTTGAGAATCAACATCATTTGGTAATATCCATTCTCGCACTAGCTTTCATCAGTATTTAGTGTGGTATCTGTGAACAAATGGCTGTACATTGTGTTTGGAAATTCCCTGGTGCCACAAAAGCAGTTCATGGGAAAGGCTAGAGGTATTCTTTATCATACCCACATATATACGTATACATACATGGACATGCATACATACAGGTTAGCATGAACTGCTTAATTATCTAATTAACCAACGATTTGACTAAAAAGCTCAAAAAAAGTATTTGCATTGCAATCTCTTGGGATAAAACATGAGCAATTTGTCTGTTTATAGCTATTCAACAAAACGACAATAACTTGTAGCAAAATTCTGCTTCAGATTTCTCAAGGCTGATGATGAACTGGACAATTAAATTTATTGTCCATGTCAGAAGACATAATGTGAGTGCATCAGAAACAATTGCTCCAAAGGATATTGTAAGCTATTCATATAGAACTGTCATTTACCCAGTTAGAGGAGATGGTACACAGATGCAGACAGCCGTGCCACATAAGTGATCAGCAAGTCCCTCTTATAGATTTTTTTTTTTTAAAGAAATGGGCAATATGCAGATGGATAATTTTGTTGCAAGTATAACTCAGAGTCTTGAAACATTTTAAGGGTAGGATACGTTGTGAAACTTTGATTCAAAGATGTTCCAATCAAACCACTGTTTGCATACACAACTTCAAATGAAATTGTTAAATCCATTTCATGTGTCAGATCAAGGGCCTTCAACCAGTCACTTGAGTCATTGTTCTTTTACACAGGTGCACAGACACATTTTCCCCTTCCTTCCATTTCACATATGTCCCCACTCTCAAAGCACATATTTAAATGCATATTTCTGTGCATTTTGCCTGCTGAGAATTACACCATGCTATTCAAGGCACAGCTCAATTTAAGCTGACACATCAGTTCAGGAGGTACAAGTTCAGTTATTTGGCAGAGGAGTTTTTAATAAATTCCTCAAGCATAAAAAAAAAAAAAAAATTCCCACTCAGCTAAAAGTCAGAGGTTGACCTTGGGTCAGTCAACATTGTTTTGGTTTAACCAATTCCATAGGATTGAGTAAAGTCTCAGAAGAAGGGCATTTATAGTGGCCTGTGGTTATGTGCAAACACTGATAATGTGTAGAACTTTATGTATTTGTTCTGCATTTCCTCTCCTCTCTTTAAACTTCCTGCATGGTCCCACTTTAGTTGGATTAATTGACACTGTTCTCCAAGATTTAATAGAATGTTTGGCCTTTGAAAATACTTGAACCCCTACCCAAGAGACCACAGTTGCCCTGTACCTCTGAAGTTTATTTAAAAAAAAAAACTAAAAAAAGGAAGAATGAGCCCCAAGAACTGGTTCTTGCACATTAGCCCACCAGGCCATTAAATCTGAGATATCTTTCAAAAAGTGAGGAAGATATTAATGATTCTGATTCACATGATGAATTAGGTGTGAATGAGGAGATACAGTCCCACCTTGTTGCAGGAAATAGAACAAAGAGAGACAGAAGCATTAAAGTGAAATTAATAGCATCCATTTGATGAGGTCAGTGAAATATATAAACCTCCGTGAAGCTCTGGCTTCCGCGTGGAATGACATATTATTCAAGAGACTATGATTTCCACCTTGACTAATTTCTGTGATGGTGACCTGCCCCCTGGCTGACAATTTTTGACATCCCAGGGTGTCTTCTTGAGAACAAAGAGAAGCAGAATGACTGAGGACAGCCTCCTTAATGGCCATCTTGGGGTTAGTCCTTTATGACTAAAACTATAAATACCCTTCTTGAATTTTTGTATAGGTCCAGTGAGAAATACAACTAGTAATTAGGCCTTACCAAGTCTCAGAAGCAACCGAGTTTTGTGACCCTCCTGATAATCCTTTTTACTGTTATTATTACTAGCTGTAGGGGTGGGCATTGAAGTAATATTCCCGAGAAGGAGGAATTTCAAGGAGGCACTGTGGATTCCAGAGCTGCACTTAAATTGCTGGTAAGGTTAATTATTTCTTCCTGCATGATGCCTTTTCTAGAAAAGAGGAAGATGCTTGCTATTGTCCTCTTGCAAGTTGCATTTAATTCCTCCGAAGATTCCAGACTCGTACGTGGAGAGACGGTGAACATCCCATTATTGTTCCTTCTACATCATATTTTCTTGCAGCAGTTTGCATGACCACTTTATCTCCCAGGGCGTTTCAGCAAGATCTTTCATCAGACAGATGAAATCAGCAAGGGGTCTTTATGAGGCTCCCACACTCACACGAGATTTCGGGATCCTCATCTGGAAGTTCACAGCAGAGTACATGTCACGTGTGTATATGTGTGGGCAAGACAGCTTCGTCAACTCACAGGCATTAGGAGGCGTTCACTTGTCTTCATTTCCCATGAACAAAAGCAAAAGTCACTAGGAGGGAAGATGCCTTCTCTTCAGACTCAGGCACACCCTCCATTTTGACTCATTGCAAATGTTTAAATCAGAAGGAAGGTCCTTGGCCAAACCTTGTGCAGGTGGACACAGAGCCCTTCATGGACTCTCATGATCTGATGGCAGAGATTCACCTCTCCTTTATTAAGTTATTAATTTGATGCACCTGGATCAAAAGAGCGATAGGACCACATAGAGATCACATAAGGAATGGAAAATGAATATAAACACAGAAAAAAACGAACCTACAATTCATGCTTTTGGTGATTAGACAAAAAAGAGATTATAGAAAAAAAGAGAGGTTTTTTTCCCCCCCGGTAGCCATATAGTAAGAGGTAATTTTGTATTGGTACTTAATTGCTGTACAGAAAATCGGAAGCTATTTCTTTCTATTTCTTTTCATTCTTTCTTTTTGCACTTTGGGGTTTTCTTTGGTTTCTTTTCTCCTTTCTTCCTTTTCTTTTCTTGACTTTATATTCGTTCTTGTTTTTAAATTTCCGAATAAAAATTATATGAAAAGAAAGAGAAAATGAATATAAAAAGAAAAGAGGGAGGGGGGACACAGAAAGGAAAGACTCCGTTAGGCTTTGTAAGCCAGTGAAGGATCTGCCATTCAGAGGAGTCTGGTCTGGCATCTTCTGACTGTGACTGCAAGGCAGAAGATTTTGTAACATTCATGGAAAGTTCACTGGATTGATCTCTGAATCCTAAAAGCAAAACTTCTGACCAACTCTTGCATCTCCAGATAATGGGGAGATTAGCTCTAAGGGTGGTCCAAGCCTTAGTTTTGGTTTTTCAACGTTTTACATTCCATTGGAAAACACAATATCCTTTTATGATCATATTTCTTTTTCCAGTGAATTACAACTTACACAAAATAACAGATAAGGGATCCAGACTGGTTTCACGATTTGCATTTAAAAAGAATGTCTAAATGTTTAAGAAGGCTAAATATTCCAGTTCTGTCTATATAAAGCTCATGCGGTAATTCAGAATATAAAATGTCCCTGTTTCAAATGCATTTTTAAAATGTCTGTAGGACTTCCATGGAGGATGGAATAACTGCTGTTATTTTATTCTGAAACCAGATTTGGCTGAGATAAATGACCATCTTGTTCACATACTCTTGTTTCAGGACGTTATCTTCCACTTGAAATGTGCTCAGATTTTCTGTTTGGGATTAATCGGCTGACCATCTGCCCTTCCCTATCCCAAGAATTGAAGAAACTTTACTTCCACTGAACAGCTTATTCAGAAATGCCTACTGTTCAGATGTACTGTGCCTAGTAAAATGTACAGTACATAAAAAGTCATCTGCTATCCTCCAGAACTACACAAAGATGATTTGATCCAGCAAAGGAAAACTGCTTATTAAAATGGATTTGTAGTTATATTCTTAATGTAGGGTTAGGAATCATGGGTACATATCTGAGAGAAGATATGCCTGGATGGATCTGTTGCCTTCATCCAGGCTCATCTTTGGCAATCCCATTTTCTCTGCAAAGTAGATAGAATCAATTCACAGAATGGAAGAGTGGTCAAGAACCACAAGGTGATCTAATTTAATCCTCTGCAACATATAGGAAAACTAATTAAACCAACCAGCTTCTGCTTGGAAGCCTCAGAGATGGAGAACCCACAACTTCAACAGCCAGACTGTTCTATTGTTCTACGGATCTTAACCGTTTCCTTGTATTTTAAATGAAATTAAGGTAGCTGAATCCTATACCCAATGTTTGGTCCTAGTTTTTGTGGCTACAAAAAGAGTTTATGACCATCTTTCCTGTTGTTTTCCTTTATGTGCCTATCATATCTCCCCTAAGTCCTCTTTTCTTCATACTAAACATCCCAGGGTTGTTGGCAACCGACTGTGGGTATTCAAGGATGTCTGTATTCCTTCCTCTCTATTAGGGCTGCCATTACCCTTATTCAGCCCCCATTAAAAACGAAATTCACTTTCCAAACATGGAATCATTTAGGAAGACCACTCTAAATAATACCCAAGAAGGTTTAGTGACCAAAGACAAGTTCAATATAGACAAGTGTTAGCTTCCAGGAGAGAAACAAGGGTCTAAATATAACTGGGGAGGGCAGTACAAACATGAATCATAGTGTTCTTTGTAAATGGCGTGCCACAAACCCATCTCATTCATACACACACAAAAACACAAACACACAAACATAATTGGGTCTACTTCCAGCAATGCGTCCTATTATATTGGGATGATTGTCCCTAATTTTTAGAGTCCTTTGTCCCTCCTGCCAGCTGTCCCTCCTTTCATCCTCCTTTTACACAGTGAATCTTAGCCTTGGTAGTTCTTGAAAGAGCATGTTATGCACAGGAAAAATCAGAGTGCTCTTTCTCCCTTGCTCTCCCTCCACCCCGTATTTTAACTGCCCAAGGACATTCTCTCTGCTCTAGAAAAAAGGTCTTGAAATAACTGATTCATTTATTCATTCATTTAATTCATTTTAACTTTCATCCCTTCATTCCTCCCAGGAGGTCAAGAGCACTCATTCCTTTATTTTCCCCCCTAAACAAAATCCTCTAAGTACATTTGGCTCAGAGCTATTGCCTGACCCACAGTCATCCATAGAGCTTCTGTGGCTATGACTGGATTTAAATCTGGATCTCCTTGGTCCTAGTCGAATCCTGGCTTTTGCTCTGTTCTCAGCCCACACTCTGTTCTTGATGAGATCCATACAAATCTCATAATACCTGGGCAATAGATGCACATGGATATTTTCAGAAATATCTTCTGAATACGAAAACAAGCTAAGTTAATTTTGTATTACTCTCTGGAGGGTAATGAAAATTGATTCAACAAAGGCAGTAGATCTTCAGTCGCCAATCAAATATTCTCACAACCCCTTCCACTTCCCCATGTTTGGATCTTGGCAAAGTAAACACATTTGATGATTTTGTTTTTGTTTTTCCTCCAAAAAGCAAGAATTTGCATTAAAAAGGTACAAACCCCACCGAGCCTCTTGAAGTATCTGCCTGCATTTCAGGAGGCTGCTCTGTTGATGAGGGACATGGCAGCCAGCCATTTTCTGAGAATGTGACATGCCTGCTGAGAAGGAAGGGAATCCACCCAGCAAAACAATCGAGAAAGTCTGGACAACAGCAAATAACTGCTGCAGAGCCTCTGCAATGGGCGAACCTCACCTTTGCTGAAAATTAATGTCAGAAACTGCTGACTCAAGCCATAATAGAGATTGGGAGGGAAGATAGGGTACCAGCTGGCTTCTCCTGGCATCGCTAAGCATGGGAGCTACATAAATTAATTAGAAAACGGGGAGGGATGCTTATATGGGATAAAGTGAGTTCTCCAGTAAAATATTGGAGTGGGAAAACCCAGCTTGGAGGGGGAAAATGAGTTAAGCGAAGGAACGACATTTGAAGCTTTGCAAAGGAAGTCTGTAGTGCCCCCTTCCTTGGAGCTCATTCACTCAGGCGCTGGTCCAGCTTAGAACCATGGACCTAAGGAGAGCAGGACAAGATTGATTCCTGATCATGGGTGATCTCTGAGTGCAGTTCTTGGAGAGGAGATACAGATCTTAGCAGCTGGTCATGCTTGTCTCTTATTCAAGTCAAATGTTATGGTTCAGAGTGGGGGATGCAGCTGAGATTTTTGCCCATGTGCAAAGAGTTATTTTCAACTTGCTTACCTCCCACCCCCATCCCCAAGAGGACCATGGTGTTCCCAGAAATGCTTGTGGTGTTCTGGATGGCATGGAAACTGCATGTGTTCAAGGACTACTTTTCCCTAGTAAGAGAGATCTGCCTTTTCCCCTCTTCCAATTATGTTAATTTAGGCTGAATTGTTTTAAGCTGGGTATTATAAGGGGTGATTTTAAATGTTTGGTTTTGAAGATGGATTTCTTGTGTATTGCCCAAAGTTGATATCATTGGGCAATATGGAAACAAATAAACAGACGACTGTTAGGCCAGGCCTTTGATGGGCTGCTTTCTAGCCCATTATCCATCAGTCAAGTAGAACTTAAATCCAGTTTGGCTTATAATATCTCCCTCCATCTTAATCTTAAAATACTTTCTAACCTAAAATAAAGAATTAGTTGATGGTTCACATTTGTGTGAAACCTGATCCATCCTTCCTTCCTTCCTTCCTTCCTTCCTTCCTTCCTTCCTTCCTTCCTTCCTTCCTTCCTTCCTTCCTTCCTTCCTTCCTTCCTTCCTTCCTTCCTTCCTTCCTTCTCACTTTATACTAAGGCTATTTTACTATGGAATGCATTTTCTCATGTTTCTACCTGTTCAATGTGGGAACAGGTTTGTCAAGACTTTCTTAAAGATTCTCCATCGTATCTGTAAAACAATCACATCAGAGAGTGAAGACGTGAAGCCTGAAAAAATACACACATTGCGCTTATTCTACTGAAACAGAAAAAGCAAATCATACCTTTGTATAAATCATCTCTTTGCTCCTCCGTCTTCAGTTATTAGCTGGCACTGGCAATCTCGAAGAAAGAAACAAAAATGATCACAAAATTTATATTGACCTTGAGATGGTTCACCAAGTTAGATGAAACAAGAAATCATCATTAATGAAGCTCAGCACATCTGGTCATCCTGTGAAGGGAGGAAGGAGAATGGAGGAACTGTTATTTTCTACTACCTTGACAACAGTCCGGTGAGTGTCACAGGACTTCCAAAAGAAATGCTAAGGAAATTCTAAAGCACTCCAAGAAATGGTTTGGAAACCAGAAGCTTTCATTCTTAGGCAAAGAAAACTTTGTGAAGTGAGAGGACAGCTCTCAGCATATTGCGATTAAATATTCATGTCTTGATTCTCTTCCTTTTCCACCTTTAGCATGGGTGCCCCAGAATGATTAGAAAGCTTCTTACCATAAGCCTTTGGTAGGTTCTGGCTTCACATATCACTAATTCCTGAAAAATGTAGAGAGGTTTGCCATTGAGTGGTATCTGAAATTATAACTCTTATTTTTCTCGGTAAAATTCATACCTACAAGGGAGCAACATCCCACTGCCCATAGCACTGTAAATTTGTTAGAATTGTCATTTTTAACAGCATGATAAAGTTGATTTTATTACATTTTTTTAAAAAAATTGTTTTTTAAATTGAAAGCCATTAAAGAACAGTTCTAAATGCTCGAGTGAACCCATGCTCTAATTAATGTCTATGGGTTTGTGGGTGTAATTTTAGCAGCCAAGAGTTTTGCTCCTTATCTTCACTCTCCAATCGGAGCATTGCTGTTACAGGTATCCTTCGAACAAGCATGCTCTTCAGCCTGATTGAACTTGCATTGGATGAGGGTGAGCACTACTATGGCAATTCATCTTCGCTCATTCTTCAATTTATCAAAACTCAGAGGAGGAACAGCCGCTGATACGTTTCAGTGTCACATTCCATAGCAGCAGAATTATGCATGGAAAACATGAGCTTTGAGGCTCAAGGTTAGATTCAATTGGTTTTCTATTTATTTCTATTTATTTATTTATGTACATCCACCATCATTCTTCTTCTTTTAATTACAAGCTTTCTCTATCCTCCCACTGCTCACGTCAGTGAATTTGGTAAAATAATTAAAAAGTGCTTTGACGATCACATCCCACCACCTGAAGATTTGACCTCATGTTGTCTTCTTTCCATATTATTTTATCATTATTTTATAATTATAATTAATGTATAGGCCCCCAATTCCCAAATAACTGAGAGACTTACAGCTAAGAATAATATATACCAATATAATAAGTAATAATATAATATAATAAATATAATAATAATATAATATAACATAAACATACTTATAAAACATACAACTGTCCAGAAGAGCAACATGTTCAAAATAAGATCTTAACTGCCAGCCTTGCAAGGTAGTCCAGACAAGACGCACACCTAGAAGTACTAGCCCTAACTTTATTGTAAGGTTACATTAACAGAATCTTGAAAGTCTGAAAGGACATCTCTACCCCACTTGCCTATACAGTCCCAGAAACTAGGGAGGGTCCCTTCCAAGATGTTTTCCACATCTCCATTCCTTTCGTGGGCTCAGCTGCCTTTTATCTGACTATTGCTTAGTCTGCGGCTCTTCCTCCTGTCCCCCAAGGTCATTCCCACATATCATTACACAAACAAATCAAAACAAAACAGGCAAAAGAGGGAGTCCATAATCACTCTGTCCCAAGGTCTGGGAGGATAACCAGGTCTTCAATAGTTTCCTGAATGATGCGAGGGTTGGAGCCTTATGAATCTCTAGAGGGAGATAATTCTTGGCAGAAATTTGCTGTTTCAAATTCTAATACATTATCCATTTGAAAACCATTATGGAAGGCTGACACATTGGGACCATAATCTACAAGCATCCACTTTGTCAGGCTTCTTTTTCTTAAAACAACAACGGCCTTGCTTTCTCTTCCATATCAAGTAGCTGGAGTTACTCCTACAGATGTTGTCAGTCCCCAGTGATTCAGAGTTCTTGATAATAACATGTTTTCCACTGTCACCTTTGGAAGGTCTCTCTTCCAGGATGTCAACTTTTGACGCACCTTGTCACAGTACTCAGAGATGGTTCTCAAAGAAGAGGATAGTGCTGCTGTTTAAAATTTAATATGGGAGGTGAGGCTATAATTTCTCCTTAAATTAGGCAGGATATATATTCCTTGTCATGCTTCCATCAAATATAATGAAAATGCAATGTAATAGTTGAGCAGAAATTGCTTACATTATGGCATCTGGAAATCAAACCCAGCGCAGGGCCAGGTGTGAGCGTTCTTACATAGTCAGGAAAAAACAACGTGGTAGCAAACTTGACAGATGCAAAACAAAGGGTGGACTAGATTACTCCAAGGAAGGGTCCAAAGTCCATTAAGTGGGGTGGGAAGAAAAACTAAATGCAAGACGATTGTGTGTGTGTGTTCCTGAACCATGTGTAGGATGGTTCTCTGATTTCTTTTGAACTTGTCTACATGGTTCATTGTTACCTATGGGTTGAAGCCTGACACTAGGTTATGTAGAACTTGCTACCTACTAGTTTACATGAGCTAGTAAAACATAGACTTTCAAAACCTCTTCAAGTTTGGTGTGGGAAAAAAAATAGGGCATTGTCTTTCATTCCTCTTAGAATTAGAGGCCCCATTCCCAAAATACAATACCCCAGCCAGCAGCATTGGTGGGGTGTGTGTATGTGTCAAAATTTGCGAGATGGCAGGTGTGGCATTGTGATGCAAGGCCTGCACCTTTTCTGCATGCCTTAAGGCTTAAACTGTCCTTTGAGAGGTTAGATGATAAAATAGATTACCCTTATTTAAGCTCCCAAAGTATATTCAGTATCTGCTGATCCAGTTAAACATATAGTAGAGAGGGGGATATACTTTTGGAAGGGCTCAGTGCAGGAGACCAAATAAAGCATCTTTGAGTAATGTCTATCTATCCTCTGCTGAAACATTCAGTGAAAGTTCCTCTATCACCTCCACAGAATCACAGCCGTGGAAGGGAGGTCAAGACTAACCTTCTAGAATTGGTGAGAAAGCTTACAGTGACACTGCCATCTTTAAATTGGGTTACATTGCTTTGTATGATCTGGAGCAGAGGGTTGTTTTCAGCTACACGGTAAGGGGACGGAACTGAGGAGCATTTCCATCTTCCTTCTCTATATCCTTTTTCCTAAGTGAGGACACCTAAGAATACATTTGAAAACTAAGAAAATCAGTACTTTTCCTACTCTTGGACCATACAGAGAACTTCCGTTTCTGACTTGGCATCCATATATCTGAGACTCAGGGCTCTCCCATTTCATTTCAGTGAAATTTAAAGACAAAGGAGAATATGTTGCCTTTCCACACAGACATCATCTCTCAGTGTTTCGGCAAACAGTATGGATGTACATGAAGGAAATAACCTGGTAATTGGCCTTGGTTATGTGACTCCTCTATTAACGTATCATTAGATCCCAAGTTGGATGACGTTTCTGAAGGTTCTAATCCTCATTCTGAATTCTGAGTAGAGGAATTTTGAGGGTGGGAGGGAATGCCTCAAAACCCAAATGTCCTACAGTGCTTTTGCAGAAAAGCAATCATGCAGGAGGAGTGAAAAATCACATGATCCTTAAGCATCTTCGCTGATCAGCTGATTTTCACGTGTCATCTTTAGAAAGTCATCATTGTCACTTTAATGGGTCTCCTTTCCCTAAACCCCAGTGGCCAGATGGCAATGTGATGCTTTCGCCTTTGGAATGGGATCCCTGATTGATGAGGGAGGAATGGATCAAAGGGAAACTTGTAAAGAAAACAGGAAAGGAAGAGAATGGGGGCTGTGATCATCATCTTCCCTCTAATGGGTTTCCTTCTCCCTGGTTCTAATTGTCTATACAGCATTGTGATATCATCTCCTCTGGAATGTGATCCCTGACTGGTCATGAGAGGAATGAAACAAAGAAAGTATATTTGCAGGGGCAACAGCGAAGGAGACTGAGACTGAGAATAGCTGAAATTGCTCACCAAGTAAAGCAGGATTAAGTTGCTCCCCCCAATAAAGCAAAAATCAATTGTTTCAAGGCAAAAATCAATACCAGAAACCATTCAGTTCACTGCTAGCATCAATATATAAGACGTATATAGAGTACAGTTGAGAACTATATAGGAATTGGGTACTTTATTAGGCTTTGCTTTCTAGAGAAGGTGTATTTGGAAAAGACGTGAAAGCTCCTTAAAAAAATCGATAAGGGCATCCGGAAAATTGCTTCTTGGAGGAGCAGGTCAAAAAGGTGATCAAGAACATCTCCGACAAATAGAGATAAATGGCGTGGCCATGCTCCATTTCTCCAAGTATTCCTGATCTCAAACTCCTTTTGGAGCTCAAGTGCTGCGTTGTTTTTCTTCCCACCATATCAGTTCGATGCGAAACAAAGCAGCATTATCCCCATACAACTGATGGCTATCTCATTAGCACTTTTGACATTCCAGTCCCATGCTGCTATGGGGGAGAAGCACTAAGGACCAACTCAATGAAATTCTGCTTCAATTTGCATAGAAATCGCATCCAAGTATCCCTGCTGGCTTTGCATACCATCCCCTTTAAAGCAAATTTGTTGGGGTGGTTCACAGGCTCACCCAACAGGTCATCCTTTCTTGGGCCTGAAAAATGGGTCTCGGCCCCTTCACGAATGCCACAGGTTTTGGAGGAGAGCGGGAAATGAAATTTGTGCAAGGGTTCCTTCTCAAAACAGAAATATTCCCTCTGTTTGAGCTGCAAAGGGAGTGGGATGAAGACATTACCCTGACTGTCTTGCAAGCCTTATTCAAAAATATGCAACGGTTTGTCACAACAAAATAGGTTTTAAATACTAAATCAAAGGAGGAAATATGAAAATGTTATAAATGTGATGCATCACACTTCAAAAACTGAAAAAAAGAAAACTACAACAACAAAGAATTTATCTAATTAAAGGTGTTGGCAATACACAGAAGCACAAATTATAAATATCTAATAATTTCTGGGACATTTTCTCATAATATTTTAGAGTATAATTTTTCCAGTTATGTTGTTTGGGTTATTTGGACTATTATAAAACAATGTTTACTTAGTAAAGTAAAAGTTATTATAATATAAAAGCCTAGGAAGAATCCATACTTACTGAGCAGAGTACCTTTGGAGATATTAAAAAAGACTCAGCACAAAATGCTGGTAATAATTTGGGCTGATTTTAGAAACCTACCTATGTTCTTTTGGATAAGAGAACACTGCAATAGCCCAGGCTGTAAGCTAGACTGGAGAACTAGGGGGGACAAAACATGATGTAAGAAGGCAATGGGAAATCATCTCTCTATTTCTGCTAAGGCACCAGTCTCTTAGTCACCCTAGGTGTATGCTGGCCACTCTAATGTGTGACAAAATATCTTCTTCAGTAATGAAACCAAGAAACATTAGCATCTGTCAGTCAATAGTTTAGCCCACTCTAAGCAGGACATGAACATTGAAAGGCAAAATATAATTTGCTTCTAATGAAGATCCTGGAACACATTTTTATTTATACTGTAGAATGCACCAAACATTGCTTGAGATTGAGGGAATTGAACCAAATCAATTCTGCATGCCTCTGCTGCAAGCTGTTTTTCAACACACCCATGGTAGAAAGACAGACAGTGGGCATTCCTTTGCTTAAAAAAAAAAGTCGATTTTAACATATATGAATTGATATTAGGGATTGATGGCTTTAGGTGATTTAATGAGTTGTGCAATGCTCAGTTCTGACTTTGAAGAGGAGAAATTAATGCTAAGAACAGTTGGGGAGAGATTAATTTACTGATATATTGATTAGACACAAGAAGACACACGCTAAGTAGTTTTGCAGATAGAGTAACTCTTTCTGATGCGATCTCAAAGATAGAGCCCAGTTAATTAATAGAAGATGTTTAAGAAAAATCTATTGGATAACATTTCAGGCATCCTTCTTTCATCACTTCATCAATAATGAGAGATGCTTTGGGATAGTGGCTAAAGTATCAGTTGCTTTACAAAATTCTCCACCCAGTTTGGAGGAAGAGAAAAGAACTTGGGTGGACAATTTCTTCAAAGGTTCTCATGGACAAATGCTCTTCCCTAAGGTTGATAGTAGCCTGAACTCTAACCTTGCTTACAAGTGACTGTGGACACTTGGTTTAATGCCAAGGAGATAAATTCTCCTGCACTGTGTTTCTATCATTCAATCCGATGAAAGAAAATTTGCTTTGGAAAGTTTAATTCATAGGAGAAAACAGTTTTGGAGAAATCCCATAAGTGGTAGGTAGTATGAATGCTCTTATTTCATTCATTGGTTGATCGATTATGTGCCATCAAGTCAGTGTTGATTCTTAGTGACAACATAGATTTTCTCCATGACGATCCATCCCTAACCTGGTCTGAATAGTTTGACATGCAGGAATCGACCAGTATTCCTACACAGTCATGTGGGAGATGATTACCAATTAAGAAAATGTTTGATTATAGTTATTGTATCCACAGACAGGTTGAAAAAGTCAAAATAGCAGCCAGAACCATGCAGCCAATGCCCTGCCCCTTTTTAACCTGTGAGGATACCCCTGTATTGACTTAAAATGTTGCAATCAGCTACTAAATATAAGTAAGCAGCTTCATTTTCATACTGGTATGCTGAAGTTGGAATGAAATAAATTTAACAAGGACCAAATTTGGGGGTTATTTTTTATTGTAGACTCCAGTAAGACTTCCACAAAGCTCTGATAATACGCAGTGACCAAAATATGCAAAATATACTTATTTCTGCAAAGGCAAATACTTTTTTTTAAAGAACTGTCACTATTGGCAGGCTTCAGACTTTGGGAAGAAGGTTGGCTGGAGGTAGAATATCCTTTTCAACATGCTTCATTTTCCACAACTCACTGTGTTATCATATTTTGGTTGGTGCTTCCCCCCCCCCGCCCCTTCTCTGTGTGTATGTATATTCACTTCTTTTTATTCATTCTCATTTCTGTAATGACAGTGATGTTGGATGAGAAGGGTAAGGGAAGTTTGGCAATGTGTCAAGAGCAATCAAGCATGCCAACAAGAAAGCAAAATATTCTTTTGTGCCTACTGTGAAAGGGCGGGAGGTAAAACAAGATGCAGTGTCAACCACTACAAGGCTTTACAAGGTTCTCATCTGCTACAAATCGCTCAAGATGGCCAGTTTAGGAATTCATGAGTTAAACAGTGGCTTTCTGAAACTGGGATCCCTTTGATCATGGGTCAAAACTCTAATCTTTTATTAGCCTCACTATGGAGGTGTGGTTCCTCTGCTCAGCTTTATTTTCATGTTTATCTTTTCATCGGACACACGGTTAATTCTCACAATGACACTTGTACCATGACCTCTGTTTCTTCTTTAGTATTATAATTCTTCCAAGAATGTCCAACCAGGTCTGGAGGGTGGGAAAAGGGACCAAGGAGATGTTTCAAGACAGCACTGTCAATATGGAATTAATCTTTGATGGTAGAAGGTAGCTTCTAAGCTACCTGCCTGCATCAAAATTCTTTGGAGCTCTTTCGAGAAATTCTCTATCTAAAGGGAAGGTGGGGGGGAAGATAACAAATAAATACAAAATGTAAGACACTGTGGGGCCTGAATGTTTCATTCTGGAGGTGAATTTTCTTTCTGCCTTTATTCACCTCCCCTTAACCCTACCAACCCTTTCCCCATACTTGAATAACAAGATTTCCCAAAGCAGTCCATTATAGAATTCAATTTTTCTTGGAGCTGTCACACTGTTCATTTCTAATCACACGAGTGGTTCAAATTACAGGCTTACCTCGTTTCTCTTATGCAATGGAAAAGTTGTTTATCAAAATCCATCAGAGTCTATCACGGGCAATGAAAGACAGGGAAAATGAGTAGCAGAGGGAAGGGTTTGAGAGGCAGATTGGAAAGAAAGGAAGAAATGCAGCATTCGGGGAGATCTCATCAAGTTGCCCATGTTAGAATCCTGAAGTTTGCAGGGGAGGCCAAAAAAGTTGGCCGAGGAATCAGCGTATTCACAAAATATCCTGAATTGTGCAAAAATAGCAGGAGGAAACCTGAGCAAGAATACATGCCCCCCCCCCACATCCTTATTTCAGCATGTGAGTAGCAAATTTACCAGGAATCACATGCAAAGTGTGAGACCATTCTCACACTCAGTATGCTTTGCACATTTCTGTCAATAAACCAGTCCAGAAAACTTGAGCATAAGGCATCAAACAAGCAAAACAAAGAATGTCCAACACCCGTATTTTTCACAACCTATGTTTAAACACAAGTATCTTGACATCTCAAAAATTCTGCTAATCTTGACTTATCTCCCACTCAGTCGTGGCAAGAGAATTTCCAAAAAGTAAAATTCATAAAATCCAATGAACTTGCCTGGCATATTCATTACAAAGGACATAATTAAATAAAGATATCTTCGTGTTCAACTCAGCTGGTGGTGACTTCATGGAGGTAAAGTGGTTTAGCAACAACACAGAAGTGATTTTCTATTTCTGATCTAGTTTGGAGTTTTGAGTTTTCCTGGTGATTCTCATTCAAGGACTGACCAGGTAGAATCACGCGCACCTTTCTGAGATCAGCCAGTACATCACTTACTGATGCCATGTAAGAATGGAACAAATATGGGATGCGGTTGAGGTGAAAAGTTCCCTTTGCTCAGCTTGGATTCAGCCCCTATATCTCATCTCATCTCATCTCATCTCATCTCATCTCATCTCATCTCATCTCATCTCATCTCATCTCATCTCATCTCATCTCATCTCCTCCCCTCCCCTCCCCTCCCCTCCCCTCCCCTCCCCTCCCCTCCCCTCCCCACTTCACTTCACTTCACTTCACTTCACTTCACTTCTCTCCTATTCCTTTGGTTGCACGAGACAGACAAGATGTGATGTGCATTGCATTTGCTGGAAAACAACTTCTGGAGAAAAACAGTTAAAATGCCAGAGGTGTGATGAAATACAGTATGTAGCAACTATCAAGAGAGGATTTATAACCTTACATCAACCATGACATTGGAAAATGGTAATAGCCTGTTGCATGAACAAAACTCACCCTTCACTTCCATTAACATTATAGTATAACACAGTGGACATTCCTTTAAATCCTTTCCTTTTTAAATTCACAGTTAATTTATAGATGCAGGTTAAAATTTAGAGTGAGCAAGGAGTAGGCAGGGAAATCCCCTCCCCAAAAGCTGCCACTCATAAAGTTGTATTTGTGAAGTACAAGTAGCAGAGTATAATTTCCAGTATAATAGAAATACAAAGTCTCGTATGCATCCTATGTGAACAGCAAAAACAACACCGATGGTGATGGTTTCTACAGGGAGTATCCACGTGAACCCCTTGCAGTAAAAACAGGTTTTATAGCAACTTAGTTTGCTAAAGGCTAACAGATTGATTAATGTATAAATCAGCCTTCCTGGATCTTTTCAAATGCAGGAAATAATCATTTGTATTAAAATCATTTGCTCTTCATGGCTTCTTCAGAAAAAGGGGTGGTGGGGGTCAGATTCTTTCTGGGATTTTAACAATTTTGGGGGAGAAAGGATGGGATACTTTTTCATTTGTTTTAATGATCACTGATTTATTACACTTTGAAAATGACTGTTTGGTTAGGCTGGTTGTGGGCAAACTCTTAAAAATCAGGATATTGTAGATAAGAGTCTCCCAACCTTGTTAGCCACTCCCCTCCCCACACTGAGGACGTTGTGGGATCTGAGCCATAACCTAGCAATGGAGCTTCAGGAATTATGGACTGAGACACCAGCAGAGAAGAAGGGGGGGGGGGGGGAATCTAAGGCTCTCTTCACTGAAGTATTTAACAGATATTAAAGTCTTTTTCTCCTCAAGGATATTAAGTCAAGAAAAAAGTAACCCAGCTCTCTTTCTCCTCTAAGAAACCATAAACGTTGTTTTTTATATTCTACCTGCCATTGGCAAAGGCAATGAAATAAAACCCTGCTCCTTTGGGACTTTGCAGGTCTACATTACAAGGACTTCCCTGTTGACGGTTGCAAATGGTACAGATGTGCCGAGGTGCTGAAATTAAAGCAAGCTTTGGAAAGTCTATGATCCATCTGGAATAAAAATGTGCTGAGTTGTAGGAACCCCAAGATTCTAAACTTGGGTTATTGATTATGCCACTAGCTGAGAGCCAGCAAAGCCTCGTTTTGTCTTGAATGCCTGAACTTTGTTCCTGTGGAACCCGATAGGAAGTTTTTCTGTTATCAAGAACATTTTGGAATATCTCTGCAAAGATACACAGATGCATCACTCGAATTCCAGGACAGCTGCTGAGCCAATGCAATCATTGAAGACCAGCAGCCAAATTGTCTTAAAGAGGATTTGAAACATTTTTTTTTTTCTCTCTCGGGATACAGATTCTTGTAGGCAGTGTCTTTGAGACAGTAAAGGAAGACAGTTTGGGCAAGACTGGGATCATTTTATTTTGCTACTCCTCCTCCTGGATTTTAGTGGGGACATTTTTCTTTTCTGTCAAACAATCAAGAGGTGGCTTCCGTTCTGTTACTTGATTGCTCACACATCAGAGCATCGATAATTTTTGAATTATTACAATGTGGGGTATTCTCTTTTGCTGTAAGCTGCTTATAGTCACATGACCGAAGCGCTTGAGAAACGTTAGCTAATATGACTTGTGGCTTATGAATGAGTGCCTTACAGATGTTGATTGCATATGGACAATTGCCATGAAACACAGTCATCCTTTATTGAAACCGTTGTGTAAATACATATGTATTTACACAACAGCTGGGTGAGAAGACATGTATGCAGTGCTTTGTTTCTCTTTTTTGTCTCGTGGGGTTTTTGTTTGTCTTATGAAATAAGTGCAATACATTAAAAAACATTAAATACATTTGCAATCTGTAAGTAAATAAATAAATGTTATGCCACTTTTGGATGTGTCCAGTGCAGCAGTAGGTGTCCAGTATGAAGTCTTGCATTTGGAAGGCCAGCCAGATGTGAGCACAAGAGAGCACACTCAGCTCTAGAATATTCCTTTTGGTGACTAAGTGGAAGAAGGTCTTTGATCAACCCTCTGACTGGACTGAACTAGGCCTGTGGAGTCCTTGCGCTCTCTAATCTTGGTTGTTTGCTTGCAGACGTTTCATTACCCAGCATTGGTAATTGACCCAGCCCAATATCAGCTCTGCCAGACCTTGATGGAACTTTTCAACAGGCCTACTTCAATAGAAGAGAATTTCTGTAGCTCAGGGTTGAACTGTAGAGTCCTTGTTGCTCTCTGATCTTGGCTGTTTGCTTGCAGACATTTCATTACCCGACTAGGTAACATCATCAGTGCTAGTGAGTGTGGGGTTTGCTCCCCATTTATATGCAATAGCTTGCCCTGCCAGTGTGGTGGGGGTGTGGTTTTCTTCTTGGCAGCTCCTTGATTAGGGCATTGTTTTCTGCTTGATTGTTTGTCTGGTGTTAATCCCTGCTTATCTGGGTGTTGGCTGCTGGAGAGGATGTGTTCTGGTCTTAAACGGGAGCAAACCCCACACTCACTAGCACTGATGATGTTACCTAGTCAGGTAATGAAATGTCTGCAAGCAAACAGCCAAGATCAGAGAGCAACAAGGACTCTACAGTTCATCCCTGAGCTACAGAGATTCTCTTCTATTGAAGTGGGCCTGTTGAAAAGTTCCGTCAAGGTCTGGCAGAGCTGATATTGGGCTGGGTCAATGCATGAACTCAACCTTCCCCCCACCAGCCCTTAACAGTATTGCTTTTTTTTTTTAGAATAATCATCATCCTGGCCCAACTTGGTGCCTGCCTTCTCTTGTTTCCAAAGCAAAGAGAAACAACATCACAAATCAATTCCAGGTATTATCCGTTCCACAGATGTAAGTACATTATTTGACAACCATCCTCCCTTTGAGTGAAGTTATTTCCAAGCTGCCATTAATATTCTCCTCTAAATGTAATTTTATATTGCTGAATTTCAGTTGGCTGGAAACTTAAAAGCAAAGGCGAAATAAGAATCCACCTCAAAGAACAATTTTCCGCAATCGCTGTAACTTATTTATGACTGCGTATAAGTCTCCAGAAAGGAAAGAAAATCCTTTATAAGCCGTGATGGAATGAATTGATAACTTGTTAATGCCTCTTCCATGCTGTTTACTTTTCACATGTGGACAAAATGACAACAAAGAGAAACACCTAAGGAGTACAAAACTCATTTTGCGTCTACCTAGCTGAACTTCGGAGCAAAACTGACCAAGTCTTCTTCAAGGTTTTCCTTCCAGAATTAATTCATTGCACTATATTCAAATAAGGCAATATTTTTTGCTCTGGAAAAGCCTCATGGGTGGAGCTGTCTCTCTCCACCTCCCCCCTACCATCCATGCTGGAATGACTGCGAGGCATGGTCAACAAAGTCAAGATGGCACAATGGTGCCATGAAAGCTCCACCTGCTTTTTTTGTGTGTTGCACGCAAATCTGTAAAATGCTCACACATGTGGATGTTCCTCTGTCCCTCCTTCCTCTAAAACACTTTCCAATTCAATGTATCTGTCTGAAGCTGCCCACCATTCTGATTCTTTGATAACTTGCATTGACATCTTGGGTGTCCACTGAAAAATAACCTGCATAGAACCTTAGGGAATTAGATTTGTTTTGGTTTGTTTCTCAAAGCTAGCCATGCTAGACAGAAGAAAGAAAGAAAGAAAGAAAGAAAGAAAGAAAGAAAGAAAGAAAGAAAGAAAGAAAGAAAGAAAGAAAGAAAGGAGGGAGGGAGGGAGGGAGGGAGGGAGGGAGGGAGGGAGGGAGGGAGGGAGGAATTGTACCTGTCATATCTGACAAGAGCTAAAGACGTAGGTGATCATTCTAGCACCTCTCAACAACTCTGTTGATCACTCAGCCACTGTCTCACTGGGTTGTCAAGGAAAGTGGTGGACACGTTGTTTTTCAGAACAACCTAAGAAAAGAAGAAGTAAGGGGGATTTTGTTGTGATTTCCCTCTTCCTTCCAATATATTTCTTCAATTTCAAATTATTCAATGTTGCAGATGAATTCAATCACTCTTTTGAATTCTAATGCAATGAGCACAGAAGAATGGGGAAATGGGAGGAGATATTTGTCCAAAAGCTGCTGTTCCCACTCATCTATATGGATTGATTGATTATCTGCCCTCAAGTCAGTGTTGCCTCTTTCTGACCAAATAGATGGACATTTTCCAGGATGATCTGGCTCTAACCTGACTCTTCATGTCTTCCCATACTGCTATAATCAAGTCCATCCATCTTGCTGCTGGTCATCTTCTTCTCTTTCTCCCCAACTCAAGTATATTGAGATTTTATTACATATTTAAATATACATCTAAATATATGGAAATGCCTATAAAATATAATGATTTCCATCTTTCAGTTTTTTTCCTGATTTAACTTAATCTGGTGAGGAAAGTGAGACACGCTTGCCTCTCAGTTGACACTAATATTTTTATTATTATTATTATTATTATTATTATTATTGCTCCCTGATGGATTTACTTTTAGAATTGCAACCCTGCAGGGACTTAAGCACTGGATCTGGGCTGACCAGTCTATGTCCTCTGCCCCTTTAAGGGTCGCAAACAACTGCCGTCAAAGAAATTCAATTTTTTCAAGAGATGAAAACGAGGTTCATGCCATATGTGCTTTTGCTGGCCATGTGAAGGACACCCTAGGTTCCTCCCGAAGAGGAGACATAATCCAACAGGTGTTTAAACTTTGATTTGACACAGAGAAAACATTTTTTTTCTTTTAAAGACAAAACTTGACTAGCATCAGAATGGCCCGTGGTAGCTTGAAGAGAAGACAATGGATGTGTGTGTATGTACATCTGTGTGGGTGTGGGTGTCCGTGTGACTGTTTTATAAGATAGAAGTAGCTGAGAGCAAAATTACTGTTTGGCAAGGCACCTTCAGCACTCTGGAGAGAGAGAGAGAGAGAGAGAGAGAGAGAGATTTCAAATTCTGCTGGTAGACTTAACAGAGCATGGCACCAATGTAGCAACTGCGTGAGAGAAACAGAGGTGGAAGATCCTCTTTTTAAAAAGTGTATTTCCTAAAAGCGAGCGTCTCTATCTTTCTGAGGTTCCTCTGGTGTAATCGTGGGATGGTTCACTGTCTTTGGAACCCATGGCTAGGGATGAGGGTCACTGAGGGGTGACCTTTTATTTTATGTATTAATTGTGTTTGCTTGCTTCCCACGGTTCATATTCTGCTCACCTGAAGGAAAATCACGACAGCTCACATAAGCAAGCAAACCGAAGACAGCACAATGAAGGAAACCTACAGTCATAAATACAATCCCACTGCTAAAACATACGAGTGAAACGATGATCCTGCACTGCAACTTTTTGTTTGTGGTGCTATTTAAAGTTATCAACTGTATTTACACTCCCACAGCAAGATGCTTTCCCTACAGCAGCGATATGGCTCTTGGGTAGAACCATCTCAGTTGAATCCAGATGGATGAGAATTTGATTTGCTCCATTGTTGTTTGAACAGGAATTTACAAAATTCATGAACAAGACAGAAAGAACTTATCTTCTAAACAACAAAGGATCAAATGAAAAGAAAAACAAAATTGACACTGGTGTCCATCCCTAACCACAGATAGGGAAGATTGTAGTATTTTTTACTGACGTCTCGCTACATCAATTTTATTTCTTGATATCATTTTCTAGATGAAACTTCTCCGTTCATTTTTTCCTTGCAGGAAAAAATGCTGCTCTTGTCATGGTGTTTGTGTTCTGGTTTCCGTTTTCACATTAAAACACACAAACACACACACACACATTTTGACAGTATAATATTATCATATGCATTTAACAGGGAATAAGCCACAGCAGGGCCCACATCTGCATAAATATGCCCAGGAAACTTTTAAAAAATGGAAAGAGTCATGGGAGGGCTATACCATATAATCCAATGGCCGTGCCAGCTGTGGACAATGGGAAACGTTGTTCAGCATCTGGATGGGGTTGATACTGGGGGGATTACTTCAAAACATGTTTTTAATGTCATGAATATGTAAATATCTATTCTATGCTGTTCCCTTGAGTTTCCTTCAAGAAGGTCATTGCAGCTTCTGTTGCTCTCTGAGAAATGACAATTAATAATGTATAATCCTCCAAAAACAGAATATTACTCCTTCCTTCTTTTGTGTTCATGGAAGGAGCTTCCTGCGGCTTTAATAAACTAATTTAGATAATTAGTGTGGTAATTTTCTCTAGTGTTTGAATTTTTAATATGTTTCTGGTTTTGTACCTTCAGATCAACATGTTATAATGCAGATTGAAGGAATAAGGCTAAAAATCGCTGACAGGTCTTCAGTGACTGATGTTCAGTATACCAAGGACTTGAGGAGTTAGAAGTGAATATGTGAGAGATGGGGGCTTACAAATCAATGAACCACTGATCCCAATAGTACATTTTGCTTATATCAGAAAACTCCTGCTGGGTCAGATCCTCTGGGTATGACAACTGTTACCCAAATGCTTCATAGCCCAAAAGAATGTCTCTCCATCACTCAACGGTTGCTTACAGGTATTCTGCACCAGAACAAGGACATGTCCAAAATCACATCCACTAGCTATTGGCAAACTCATGGCCTAGGACTGTATCTCAAGCTTTTCCAGAGCTTTCTAAGATAGTGTCCCTCACACATCTTATGATCAGCCAATTCCATATATGAATTATAGGTTGTGCAAATTTCATTATTTCGTTTGCCCCAATTGTTTGGACAACCCATTTCATGAGGTGAACCCAAATTCCAGGACTGGGAAGAAGGAAAAAAATGAAAACAACTTTATTTCAAATCAGGCTTACTCTATATTTTATATAAAAGCACAAGAGCCCTGAGGGATCCAACCAGTGGGCTTAGTCTAGAGTTGTGTGGCCAACCAGATATGATCAGGAAGCTCATAAGCATAGGCAGGGGGCAATAATCATTTCCCATTGTTGCTTCTTACCAGAACACAGTGAACAGCCCTCAAGTCTATTAGTTCTTGCACAGTGCTATAAATATTTTGGCATGCTCCCCTCCCCTTAACCCAGCTTTTTAATACTTATTAACTAAAACCCAATTTTGTTCAAAGAACCCCTGAATTGGAGTGAGGATCTTGAGATGTTATTAGAGATTACAGTTGTCACTCTTGTTCATTGCCCTGCTAGCTTGTTGATGAAAGATGTTGAGTCTGACATTTCCTAAATAGTTTCCCCAGCCTTTGCTTTAACAATTTTTTTTTTGGGGGGGGTGGTCAGGAAAATGTCGCTGCAACCTTTTAGTACCCCTTTTGATACCATTTGCACCTTTGTGATACTTATTTCTTTTTTTTTTTTAGTGTTATGCAGTTTTCTGAAAACAGCTACATCCGGTATTGGTTTATGAAAATAAAGTATTATAACATTGGGATGATTTATTCCAGGACTCTAGAAAATCTGAGCAAAAGTCACATGCAGGTGAATGAGAGGGTGGGAGGTGAGAATGGATATAAATGGCAAGCCACAGTTCAGAGATGATGAGTCTGTTCGGCTTTTGGAGCCGCATAATACAAACCTGGTTTAAAATAAAGAGCAAGAATCACAGTGAAAAATACTCGGAAGTCTGAGAATTGATTTTGTGTCCCTGTGACTTTCTTGCAGGAGATTGCATGCTACAAAGTGGCTTTAGGAGCTGAGAAACCAAACTGTGGTGCTTGTCTACAGAAGCAGTTGCTATTTTTAGCAGGCTTGGAGATATTTTCACAGCTTAAGCCACCTAAGCAACTTCCTTGGGGATACATTCTTAGCCTAAACAGTTATTGCTCATCAGTCTCTCACCTGTTAGGACTCCTAACTAGCCAGTAAGGTATTTTGTTGGTCTGCCCAGGAAAGCCTTGTTCAATCCACTAACCACCATTGATCTCCAGAAGACAAGGAAATGGCAGATTCCAACAAATATTGGCCAGGGACTGTTCAGTTCTGTTCACTTCTAGCCATAACTGGCCAACTGTCCATGGTGCTGACCATCTGAAACACTCATCTGGAGTGTTGTCAACCTTTTATAAGAATAAAGTGATGGGTTTCAGTCTGGAACAAATTACACAAGCTCAATTTCCTGCCTGTCAAGTTTTTACCTGGTTCTAGCTGTACTCATTTAAATTCAAAAACCTAGATTAAAAAAAAAAGATGGTGATCTAATTAAATCAGTTCAGTTGGAAGGGGGATAAGGACTGAATAGGAAGGGCAAACAAGCAATACGGCTTTTGCGTTCATGCATTTAGAATGCTTAATTGTTTTTTTTAATCCAGCCAGATGTAGACTTGAAGACAGGCGAATGATTTCTGATCACGATCCTGCTCTCCAATCACACATTAAGTGAATGCACAGAGGTTTCAATCTTAAATTTTGGTTTATTAGTCTTCAATTAGTCCATTAATCACTCATAGAATTTATTCAGTTATGGGAAGACGTGTAAGCATCTAGTCAACACATCTGTAATTTCTTTCCTTGGGCCAATAGTACCTCTGAATGAAATATCACACTTGTAAACATTGCCAACTATAATTTCATAATAGTTTTGGGATTTGGGAGTTAGTACCATAATTAATGTTCAACTTTGGGAAAATTTGTTGAATGCCTTAATATAGAAATGTGCAGAAGTTTCAGACAGAAATATTTCTGGAGTCCGTATAATAACAGCAAACTACTTCAGTATTTTCCCTTAAAATGCTCTATCTCTTATCCTCCCTCTCTCTTTTTCTCAGAAAAGTTTCAACTGCTCTTCTTGTAAAGGCAAAGTTGCCTTCAAACTAAGCTCAGATCCTACTGATTTTATGAATGCATCCATCCACGTGTTTTCTTGGACACAATATGGAAGTGGAATGTGATTGCCTTCTACCAGAATATTTTGCAACTTCTCAGTCAAGATTACAGGCATGGGATTGCCTGCTAATCTCCCATCCAAATGCTGACTAGGTCAACCCTGCTTAGCTTCTTGCTTGGGATTCTGTTAGGTCCCAGATTGATTGCCTTTCACCAACAGGTTAAGCCATTGTAGGAGGATGTTTGTGGTTGGAGTGATGCTTGTGTTGTTGTTATTAGTTACTGGTATTGCTTTATTCTATTTTTATTAAAATAATATACTCTAGATGCTTTAGTTTATGGATGCTTTCGTTTAGGCTGATATCTACTGATTGTTTTGAGATGCAAACCTCCACAGGGTCCGTTAAGAATCCAGCAGGATACCAATATGGCAAACATACAAAGAAATGTTCACCCAGATGCTTCCATCACCTGTTGTAGGTGGTGTTGTCCCCATGGCATCAGTTACTGAAATGTGTGCATTCATACAAGTGGATATCACATTTACCAGATGTTCTCCACAAAGTAAGATATAAACTTCTGTCTGTAAATCACAGGGATAACAAACAGCCATCCACTTATATATGACTATTCTTGGTAGCTGAATCTTCTGTGTGCTGTTAAACCAATACCCAGCTGAACCTGGAAATAACAAGAAATGGACTGAATGCTTGAGTAGCACATCTTGGTCCAACTTGACTTTGTACTGATGTTCAGGGTATTACTTCAGAGTATTACTGTTTCTCCCTTTGATATCACAGTGAAGCTCTATTCTGCATAAAGAGTATTTTCAATAGGGCTGTTTGTGCTGCTATTGAGAATTGTTCATAGTCAAAGCCTTTTTGATACCTCTGTGGGTCAAGCCATAGAGAGAGGTTCCACAAAGCAAGTAAAACCTTATATAGCTGAATAGGAATGATAGTTCTTGGAAGTATCACAGCAACTGAAAACACTTTCTCCTGCCTCCTTTAAGTACCTTGTTGTTACTGTGTTTTATTTTATCTGCATGGCCTGGAACCCTTCAGAATGAAGAACTGGTCTTCAGGTAGATCTGGGCACCAAGGGGCTTTCAAAATTCTTCAACAATTTCTGGGCAGAAAAATTAGGTGAAAATTAGCTTCTCCAGTGAGAGGAGAAATTCTCCAACCATTTCTCAAAAGTAAGGTTCTCCAAGAATGTTCAGCTTTCTAATTTTTCCAATCTTGATGGAGGAGCCAACAAACAAGGAGATACCCTCACAGTATTCCTTTGGATTTTATGATCGCAGATAATTCATTGTGTAGGATACAGATCTAGTAGGCAATGTGAGTTCCTGAAAATTCTTTGGCTTTATGGTAAGGTATAGAGAGAATTGTTGCATTTTCTCCCCCTTTGACAAGTGCACTGAACTGAATATGGAAAAGACACAGATTCAAATTGGGAAAATAAGAATGGCATGACACAGCCAATGAGGAAGCAAATACTTTGAACTTGGAAGCAACTACATGGCCTGTGGGTGAACATTGAAAGGAAAAGTAGGCATTCATCAGCAAAATTGAAATCTAGCAGCTTCAAAGCCTCTGAATTAAAAGTTAATGAAAAAAGATATTGTTTGGGTTCTAACCCATTGCTTTCTCACAATAGCCTTTTGGCAAAAAAATATCAAGGAGGTTTTCATGTAACCCACTGGCAGATCTAAGCACAGAATGAGGTGCAAAAGGGGATGGAGAAATTCTGGAGCTCCATAGGCTGCTAAGCCACAGGACACAGCCTTTCCCGTCAGCATGGCTAATAGTGAATGTTGCTGGGTCCCCATCCAGATATCCTGAATCCAAACTCATTCAGAACTATGAAATCCCATTGTGAAAGGTGGTGCTTTGTATCTTTGGTATGCAGTTGTTCAGGTGGCTAACTTCTTGCACCCATGGGACAACCATAACTGGAAAACAGGGAAAAGGACTGTTGAAGTTGGAATGATGATGGTGATGGTTTGCAAAAGAACAGTAAAAAATCTTAAACAAAACTACGATGATCAAACCAACAATCCATAAAATAAATACATACCATTTTTTTTTAAAGAAGAAAAGTAGTATTATGGACAAACTAAAAAATAGTCTACTTCTGGAAGGTGTTCTCTCTCTCTCTTTCTCTCTCTCTCTCTCTCTCTCTCTCTCCCCCTCCCTCCCTCCCTCCCTCTCCAAATGTCTGGATGAACAGACAGATCTTAAGTTATTGCCTAAAAGAAAACAATATTAACTTCATTGGATATTTCAGTCAACAAGCTAGAAGCCTGAGGAATACACTGTTTCTAGGCAGAAGTCAATGAAATAATTGATCTAATGAGGTTCCATTTTGCCTACTTCTCCCAAGTTCCACTGCCTCTATGTATTTCTTATTTTATCCAAGGAAACAGAGAAATCTTGTCACCTCAAATTCTATTCTTTAATTACATTCTGAAGCTTTATAAATGACTTAGCAAGACATTTGGACTTTCCATCATGATCTCTGCCAGGCTAGCTTGAACAGATCTCTTCGTCTGTTAAAGCCTCCAGTAAGAACTCGTATGTAGCTTCCAAATATTTACAGACACTTGGACATGGTGGTAAAATAATAACCTCCCCATACTCCGAAATTTATATACTTCCTTTCCTTTTATATATTTCCATTATCCCTTCTGTGGGATAATGTATCTCATCAACCAATAATGTAAACTTGTTTCTACACTGTATACTCCCAAATGATAATCCCATGATCATACATATCTCTAGATCATTGTGCTCCTCAAATCCTGCCAATGTAGTTTTGTGTCCTATTATATATTTTGGTTGAAAGAAAGGAGATATCATAATGACTGATTTAGCTCAACACGCTATGCCATTGCTTGGGTTAAATAAGAATCAAAGATGAACACTTGGGGAGTAAGTATGTATGAATGCATCCCATGTAAAATCAGGAGCTTCGTGGAGTCTAGCTTTCAGTTTTAATATAAACCTGTAAGGATCACATTGTCTACTCCAACTTTTCCAGAACTTGGTGTCACTAGATGTGAGCTGAGAGTTGTAATTCAGTACAACGTATATGAAGGGCACCAGTTTGTGGATGGCGAATCTATATGACTAACAACAGATTTCCTTCTTTCTCTCATTTTTCATGCCAGTAATTGTCCTCTTTTATGGAATGTGTTTAGTTTTCTGGCATACAGCCAGGACACTGTTTAGCTCAGGAAGCTGATGTGAGAGAAATATCATTAGATTTCCTCTTGGTCAAAGTTTTGATCTGCTAATTTGTATGCTACACATTAGGCTATGTAGTTATAAAACCATTATCTTTCTGCATAATCCCTTCAATCATCAGCCTATATCAAATGAAAAATTGAGAGTGTGATTTTTAAGGATAGACTGGAACTTCTCTCCTTTGGATTTGGGGATCCAGAAGTGAAGGTCTGATGAAACAGCTCTTGAAATTCACATTGTGTAGATATTCACTGCTTCTGTTCTATTGTATTTTTTTTCAACTGGATCTTCTTCACTTCTTCATTTCTTCATTAGTTTTTATTTCTCCCTTTCTTGTGTATTAATCACCAATACACAGTCAGGGAACATGGACCAAACCACAAGCCTACATAGACACTGTGATTCATCTAGGTGATGACATCAAAAAAACAAATGGTATTATTTGACAGAAATAAGATCATGTTATGTATATTTATGTTATGTCTTCACTCACATAGTGGGTTGAACTACTAACGGATCATCATCATCATCATCATCATCATCATCATCATCATCATCATCATCATCAAACTCTTCTATTTTTCTCTTATTTCTTTTAATTGACTTGCAGGATGACTTAACAATCTCTCCTGTGACTCCGTTTTTCTTCTCTACATTCAGTTCCTTAAATAGAAAGTCTTTGCCAGAGTGATGCTATTAAGTCTAAAGAATAACACTTTTAGTAGGAGAAAGGCAATCCCCAAGGCTGAAATGGGAAGGAAAAAAAAAATGATTTTGTTGGTACACTCCAGATGACAATCAACTACTTGGCTAGAGACCAGTAAGCAATAAATATGGCTAGTCTTATTCAAATCAGTAGGTGAAAGTAGCTTTTTTAGAACTTGTTGCCTCTGTGTTCCCTTCTCTTCTTTCCTGTCCCGCTAAGGCTCAGTCAATTAAAATATATGACACAAATAGTAACATAATAAAAGCAGCAGCATGAAAGTAACCACCTCCTTCTCCTTCTCTTAACATATGTCTAATCATAACTTATTAACTGATAGAAAGGTCCAGGAGAATAAACATTTCTTTGCTGGATACTTCAAGACATTATTGTTGATATCAGGAGTACCCCTGAAAAGGCCTTTGCCCAATCTGAGAAGACCACCCAAAAGACCTACTCTGAAATTTCTTGCCATTCCTCAGCATGGGAGAGTACAGTAAGAACATGTGAGAAGAGATGCTCCTTCAGTTATGGTTGGTCCCAAGGTTTTATAATCTGCCCAAAATATATTTCTTTAATCAATGCATTATTAAAAAAAAGAAACCTGGATAATGTCCAGCCCTGCTGCTCTTAACAGCTACTTTCATTTTTAAAGATTTGAGCAGGACATATAATGGTGAAATGGCCTTTTGGGGGTTAACTTAGTGCTTCTCTTCTTCAAGAGCTTCATGAAAGACCTCATGAATGTACATTTCATAGGTATGGTTTGAAGTGGATGCATGGAGATTAAGGGAAGGAAGGGGGTGACGTCCTATTCTTCTACCTCTAATTATCCATGACTTATGCATTCTGAACATGTGCCAAAAAATGAATCCCATTTGATGTGTGCATGTGTGTGGGGGGGAGAGCATTCTTCAGTGACATACATTGAATGCATCACCAAAAATGGTATATTTAACAAATAGTAGCCAGCGGCAAAAGTTAATGTTCAAGTTAAATAGCTGAAGGAAAGAAGAAAAAGTATCAAAGCTTAATGGATTGGAAAATAGCTAAAGAGGAACAGAGAATAATCATACCAAGGACCTTTACCACTGGCCTGCTGTTCGTACTGTTGCTTGGGCACAAACAGCTTACTTGGTGAAGGTATTTTGCAAGTGAATAAGCACACTTGGTGAAGTTGTTAGCACAAAAAATGACTGCAGCTGAGGTCCATAGAAAGCCAATGTGAACAAGCCCGCACAAAAGAGCTGCATAGACAATTGGGTGCTGCCTGTTTGTTTGTCCTCTGCCAAGACCTCCTTGTGCAAAACATTTTAATTTCTCCTAGAATGAGCTTTGAAAAGAGGCAGAAGAAAAAACGCAAGTCTCAGATCACTGATGGCCTGGTCAAGGTCAAAATATGTTCACTTTGTTGAGCTTGCTGTGAACCCATCTGAACCCTTCGGTTCTGGGGAATCAGGATAGTTGGACGCTGTTGTCAGGGAACTTGATCAGGATTCTGTTGTGTTATTCCCTGAATCATATGATTTTAAGCTGAGGATGTATGCTTATTTTACCTCAGCAGGTGGAAACACCTTTTCTGGGCTTGTAAGCTAAGTGGCATTGGCCCTGACTGGTACTTGGACAAGAGATTCCAGAGAATCCCAGGGCTACAGGCTAGAGTGAGAAGCTAAAAAAAAATGCAGAAGACAAAGGCAAACTACTTCATAGGACTGCCAAGAAATTGCATGGATGTGTCCATATAGGTACCAGCAGTCATGTTTGTCATGGTCTGTGGGAAAGACCTGAGCTTCTTGTCCCATCTACTGTCCAGCTGCAGGCTAAGCTGTCTCTTCTCTGACCATTCCCTTGGCAGCATCTCTTGGCCCAGTCTCTCAAGGTTTTTCCCGCATACCATTGCATGTTCAAGTCAACAGTATTTTTATTTTTTATCTACTTTTTCTACCAAGTCACTAAGTGTCCACAGGGGACAGCAAGAGCAGACAAGAGGAGATCAGGCCAACCAAAGCAGCATCACAGTGTCATGACGCTAAGCCCCATCTCTTTTCTACGTGATGATGTTGCAACCCCCTCCCAAGGAGCAGAGCTTAAGGTGCAATGCCACCATGCTGTGGACTCTGTTGCCAAATACTTTAGAACAATAAAACTTTGGCACTCGGTAAGTTCAGAGGTAAAATGTGAATCAAGTTCCCAAATTTTACCCATCTAACTACTGCAACGTCTTGCGGAGGGGGCTCATGTTCAGAGATACCACCAAGATTTCCCTGTGGAATAACGTGGACCAAAGAACATTCCACTTAACCTCACATAGTCTAACCCTGAGTTTGATAAGGAATAACACGCTGTTAGAGTTTATATAATCCTATAAATTCCCATAGCCACTACAGTAATTCTACTAATCACATATCCTCCTGGGAGATTCCAACTTCAACACTAAATTATATATATATATTTTTTCAAAAGGATGCACTTATCTTCATAGTTGAGCAACTGTGGAGAGCATCTGAGATGACCCCACTTACGTTTACTTCTGTCTGTTCCAGAATCCTTGGCACTTCTGTTCTTGACATCCTGGTCAACTCTTGATCCATCACTGTACTTGGCAATTGTAACAATTATTTCATTTTCACTTTGGATATTTTTTGACTGTTCAATAATTAATGCAAAATAGCTGCTCAAAAATAATTTGATTCAAAGTATCTTCCAGACTGAATTCAAAATGTTTCCAGCACTTCTACATAATTGTTTCAACAGATGTTCAAGTCATTTGTATATGTTTTTTTATATATAATGGATATTTTACCTTAGTCATTGCCTAACAGATAACAAAGACAATATTACTCAAACATACTTCTTTGTAAATAAATAAAAAAGTAGCATGTCTGAGACCAAGTTAAACTAGAATCCTGGTGTTTTTGGGAAAGATATTAGTAGCACTAATATTAGTATAAAGTAGAAGTACATTCTGTTGTTTGATGCCTTTGAACTGTGGTGCTGGAGAAGACTCTTAAGAGTCCCCTGGACTGCTAGGAGGTCAAACCAGTCAGTCTTAAAGGAAATCAACTCTGATTGCTCATTGGAAGGATTGATAATGAAGCTCAAGCTCAGATACTTTGGTCACCTAATGCGAAGAGAGGACTCTTTGGAAAAGACCCTGATGCTGGGAAAGATGGAAGGCCAAAGGAGAAGAGGACAGCAGAGGATGAGATGGCTAGATAGCATCACTGAAGCAATGAGCATGAAATTGAGCAAACTCAGGGAGGCAGTGAAAGATAGGAAGGCCTGGCGCAATATGGTTCATGGGGTCACGAAGAGTCGGACACGACTTAACGACTGAACAACAACAACATTCTGTTGTATATCCTCTACTTGCAGAATTAAATGACTGAGATTTATTTTGCCAGCTGAGTGAAGATTTGGTGTAGAATTCTGCAAATTCTTCTCCCATTTGGCAGCATTCCAAATCAAATCTTTATTACCATCATTGACCAGCATATTTTTCAGCAGTGCTAAGTTTCTCCACCTTTTATTTTTCCTGCTCCATTTTCATTTTTTCTTTTACAGTATTTCTCTGCCCAAGGCATTCCTGCATTGATTTTCTTCCTTTAATTTCTTTAAACAAACAACTAGAGCCACAGTGAGGTTCCTTCTGCATTTTCTCTTGCCGGTTCACTTTCCTGAGAAATTATTTGCTTTTTAAAATTATTTCAAAACATGACTTCAGCAAAATTTCAGCGGCGGTATTCTTGCTTTTATTTAGTGAAGGGATAGTCAAGGGTTGTACATCTTTGTGTGTGTGTGTGTGTGTGTGACAGAGAGAGAGAGAGAGAGAGAGACAGAGAGAAAGGGAGAATGTTATATTTATTTTTTATTGGTTTTTAATTAATAACAAGAAAAAGAGCAAAACACCGTGATCATAATGAGGCAGATACGTACATTGTCAAAGAGGAAAAAAATCAAAAGTGCTTTACAAAAAAGTGAAGGAAGTACAACAAAGGGAAAAAAACAGTACAATATGTCATTCTAACAGTAAGCAATTACAATTCTATATATACTTATCTAATGCAAATATTATTCAAGGATATATACATTTTCTAATACATTTAGTATATGACTGTCATGTTTTTTTTCCCCCACCTATTTTGTATAAATGAGTCCCATACTTGATTATTCTTGTCCGTACAAAGTCTACGTCTCTAGGCAATCCGCTCGTAAGTGGCAAGTGCAATCAGGTCTTCAATCCATTGAGTAAATGGGGTCATACATTTATATTTCCAATGCTGCAATATCGGTCTTTTAGCCATAGTAAGGGCACGGAGAATCCATTTATGTGCGAGAGAGTTATGTACAATTCACCTCTAGTGAACTGTAGGTTCCCAGCTTCCATTATATCAGGGTCAGAGGCATTTTCAGTATCCAATGCTTTCGTCAAAACAATAAACGCCACATCACACCATTACACCAGACGTTCTCCTCACAGGTACATGCATGTGACATCATGATGCATGCACAAAAGAGTGGGTGCTTGGGCGCAACCACACAATGCTAGTTTTATCATGCAACTCTCTTTGTCCCTCAACCCCTTTGCAGGTCCCTCTGATCTGAGTCACTTGTATAGTGAGATGGGCAGTGTATATACATGGAAGGAAGGAAGGAAGGAAGGAAGGAAGGAAGGAAGGAAGGGAGGGAGGGAGGGAGGGAGGAAGGGAGGAAGGAAGGGAGAGAGGGAGGGAGGAAGGGAGGAAGGGAGGAAGGGAGGAAGGGAGGAAGGGAAGGAGGAAGGGAAGGAGGAAGGGAAGGAGGAAGGGAGGGAGGGAGGGAGGGAGGGAGGAAGGGAGGAAGGGAGGGAGGAAGGAAGGAAGGAAGGAAGGAAGGAAGGAAGGAAGGAAGGAAGGAAGGAAGGAAGGAGAAAGGGAGAGAGGGAGGAAGGATGGAAGGATGGAAGGATGGAAGGATGGAAGGAAGGAAGGAAGGAAGGAAGGAAGGAAGGAAGGAAGGAAGGAAGGAAGGAAGGAAGGAAGGTCCTCCATTCCCCCACCTTCATATTGAGAAGGGTGGCTTCAGAATAGTAGAAAAATGTGCTATAGAAGCAATGGCTTTCTAGTTTACTGGATGTCCAATAAGATGGCTATTTTCTGACTTAGCCTCTGCTAGTATCATTTGGGTTGCTTTTGAGAGGAAAGCAACCTCTTCCGATTGGGCCTTAAAATGTAATGTCTTTCCCCCTCTCATTTTACAAGTGAAGCTAAGCAGATGCTTGCATTAACGTTTAATTGAATTTATAGCCCTCCACCACATGTTAACCATACATTAATGATAAGCACTAACCAGAGCAACAACAACAAAGAAGAAATCATATCTCATGCCCTAGAGAGATAAAGAGGGAGAAATATATATATTTCTCAAGATTTAGTATTCCCCCTCCCCTCTTTTCACATATATCTTCCTTCAGGACTTGAGAACACTGCTATAAAATGTTACTTTCTGCTTATCCCTGGCTGGTAATTTGTGCACTTGCAGAACCTGGTGGGTTCCCCATAAAGAGACAGAGATCTGCACAAATTGATAAAATGATTGAATGAATTGGTGGAGAATGAAAGATGTAGAATTAGAACAGAGCTGACCCTAACATTAAGCAAGGGGAGGAGTCTACTTCTGTTAGCAGTTGATGGTAGATTTCTCATGGCAGCACAATGTTGGAAACTCTGTATTTCACACAGCCTGCCTTGCATCACCTAACCGGGTCTGTGGCCATGTTTGAGATGTTTATTCATTACCAGGGTCCAATTAAATACTAGTCCAATCTTTCTGGGCATGGAATGGAACATCTTTCTCTTGCTTTGAGGCCAGTCCTAATCAGAAGCTCCTTTCCAGATTCTCTTTTTCAGTTTAAGATTCTCAAAGAAAACCATTCAGCTGATAAATGCATTGTCAACCTGTCAACTTCCCTGTCAACTTTTGCCACTCGGAGGCAATTCAGGTGTTCCCTCTCGCTGCCTTATTCCATCTCCAGATCTCCTGAGGCCACCAGATGTCCTCCTCTGTCACTTTCACCTCTGTCTGATCTCTGCGATCTCACAAAGGTGATTGTGGAAGCTCAATGTGCTTTCAGGAACTGCTCTGAAGGGTCAAGTCCACCTATAAACAGCATGAAAGGATCTGTATTTACCTATTTTTCATTAATGGATGAAGGTAAGGGGAAATTCATATTGCACTTATTCCAGCCTCCCCCCCCCCCCCATCCTCCTCTCCCTCCCCCTCCCATGTGTCAACTGTTTTTATTATTTGGAATTTGGGCTATATTCAGAATTAGACTCTTTTAAAAAGAAAATAAAAAAGGTATGATTGAATTCAGATAGATTTTGATGTCAGCCCATGAAGTATGATTATAAAGAAGAGAAATGGCAGCTATCAACTTTGGAAGAACTTGATATTCTGGGATGGAAAGACTGCAGTCAATTTTGCTTTCAATTAAAATTTCGGTGCATAATGTGCATTGCACTTTACAAAATGAGTTCATCACAGAATACAGCATTCTCTATTTTTGACTTGGAAACAGCCTCCCCATTGAGGTGTGATGGTGCTTAACACCGCAGTGTCTTTACTGGCAGACCCAGGCTGCTCACACATTTTAATTCATTTACACCATCTTCTTTTTTATTGTATGGCTGCTACTTTCTGTTTGTGGGTGGGGGGGGGGTGTATCGTGGCCATGTTGCTTTATTCTTTTATTACATATGGTATGACCATTTTGATCACAGCCTCGCACATTGCTCCAGGATCACTAAGGATAAAGTATGTTGAGCAAACACTTTACCCTTACCTGGGGATGCTTAGGGGAACAGCAGCCCCGCTTTTAAGATGTGTAAATAAGTAAATAATGATTGTACAAATGCAAATGAATGAATGCAGGTTCCCTTCAGGGGTGAGCAAAACCACAGGTCTAATCAAGCAAGTATTCTCCAATCCAGCTCCCCCTAAATCACTAGTGATTTAGATCTTTAGGATCTAAAGATAAGTGGTAAATGGAGAGGCTCTGGCTTGAAATCCTGAAGTAGACATGCTTTCAGTGCTCTGCCTGGGAGAATTAAATTGGGAGATGAGACCCACTATCAGTTCCTCTGCATACTGTCTTTCTCCCATTCACTGATTGCTTCTGGACCTGGCCATCCTCATGATGTCATCTAATTTTGAAGTCTGAATCACCCCTTTTTCCTGACTCTGTGCCAATTTTTCTAAACCTGGAGCAAAGCTGGTGGGTTTTTGTTGCTGCTGCTGCAAATACTAATTCTGTGAGGAGCACAGGTAGCAAGGATTCTTCAGTAGAAGCAGTAGGAATGGCACCTTCAGTGTAGGTTGCTACTTAATAACTTGCCCTCCCTCTGCCAAGAGCACACAACATATTGTATACTGAGAATATGTTTATTTCTTTCTAATTTTGTTTAGAGTTGGGGAGAAGGGATTTTATTATCCATAGGCTGAGATAATTCAAGCAGGAGGGATCCTGTTTGTATTCCATGTCTCTGAGCTCTTTGGTTATCTCTATCATCTTTCTTTCTTTCTTTCTTTCTTTCTTTCTTTCTTTCTTTCTTTCTTTCTTTCTTTCTTTCTTTCTTTCTTTCTTTCTTCTTCTTCTTCTTCACCATCATCATCATCACCATCATCATCATCATAATCATCATCTCTATCCATCTCTGTCTCTCTCTCTCTCTCTCATCGTATTTCCATGAAGAAACCAACTTTTATAACTACGTTATAGATAATATGTCTCCTTTTTGCCAAGTCATATTTATTTTGCATATAAAAATTACAAATAATACCCCAAACTCTGCAGACATATGAAGACTTGTGAGACTTAATCTTGTTCTCAAAGTCAAAGCATGATTACACAGTCATATTTCTATGGAATTCCCACAGTTTGAGTTTTGACTCGCAGCTTGAGATATTGGGGATCATGTGTTTTCCAAGTGATTTTCTTGTATCTTCCCCATACAAGACTAAGTCTTGATGTGTGTGTGTTTGTGTGGGGGATTGGTTTCAAGACTCCCCTATATGTCAGGGTAAACTTTGACAACTCTCAATGTCAGGACTGTGTTCAAAGATGTTATATCAAAGAGGAGAAGGAAGAGTCTGGTTGGTTGCAACATCCCCCTTTGTGGAAGGAGACAAAAAGCACAGCTGGAGGTGATGTGTAAGACTTGAGATACTGTTATTTGGTTTTGCTGAGCTTCTCTTCAGGGTTATTTCAAGCTAGTTTGATCCAGTTGATAGCATTGTATGGCTTTTGTTTTGATGCATTAAATGTTGTACTTTGGTTCTACACACTTCAATATCCTGGTCTCTCAGAATTAAGTAGGATTACAATCCAAAAATTTAAATAAAAAATTCAACTACCTACTATGGTATCATAACCCAACAAAGGGATTGTTTTCAGTCCAAATCCCTAATGTCAAGTTTACCACCTAGCAGTCATGGATTTAAGCAAGCAAGGATGGCTACTCCATTTTCTGGAGTCAAAATTTCCTGGTTTTTTGGACATTTTCCCTTCCTCTAAAGAAATAAAGTTCTTTAGAGGACACCACAGAAATCTTGGACTGTACTTTAGTTCTCACTTGGAAACAGTGTATTTTTGTCCACTGTCCAAATTTTCCAGAAAGTGGAAGCAAGAACAGAAATGCATGCTCTACTTTTACATTTGATGGCTGAGACTTCTATGACTTGATGACGCCAGGTTCATAGAGAGAAAATGAAGGGCTGATTAATGCTGCAGAGAGAAGGTGGAATTACAATTTCTGGCCAGAAGAGATCAGGTGACAAAGCAGCCAATAGATAACTATTTGGCCCTATGGTGCAACTTTTTTTGGCTAAAGGTTCCTCTTGATCTCTAAATGCCAAGCTGGAATTTGGAAAGCGATTTCGTTCCCCCAGTAGTTGTGATTAAGAGATAGACAGGACCAGGACAATGGCTGCACTTAATGAAATTAAATGTGAATGAAAATAATTCAATATGTTTTCTTTCTCTTTTTAATACCCCCCCCCCCCCTTTTAGGGTAATTTATTACAGAACCAAACAGCAAGTTTTGGAAGGGCTTCAGAAGAAGACCCATTCAAAGATTTTGTGAAACATTTCCAGCCATAGAGGAAAGAGGGAATGGCCTTGAGGGATGGGAGGAAGAGCGGCTACCAAGGCAATGGTTAGATAAGAGGGGGCTGAGCCCAAGCCAAGAAAGTAACATAAGTAAACATCTCAGAGGAGCCCCTCCCTAGTTTACATGAAGATAAAGGGAGGGAGGGGGAAGCCCATTCAGACTTGCAAGATTCTGTAACTATAGCTTTACAATAAAGTAGTATTGACATTGGCTTCCTAGATGACCCCAGCCCTGAATTCATGCTTTGCTGTGATCCTCCGCTGCAGGTCCTTGCCTCATCTTCTGCTACCCTCAAGGATCATTAGCTTAATTCGATCTACGGAAGGAGAAAAGGGGCCATATTTTCTTCCCCCAAGCACTCCCATTACTTCTACAGAGATGCTGATGCTCCTCTCCTTACAAACTGACTTGTTTTAGCTTAGATTCAGTTCCTCCCAGTTTATAGAAAAATTTAATTTGTTTAGCATTTATCTATGATATGCTTATGATTTATATTGTTTATGTACATACTCCTTTTCAATATGCTTATTCGCTTTATGATGCTGATTTATGACAGTAATAAACTTTAATTAACTAACACTACCAAGGAATCAGAGTGTCTATTTTAGGAAGTCCTGTAGATCATGTCCTGTGTTGCGCTTTGAACTACATTCTGCTGTGTTCCCAGTCTGTTTCCATTCCATTCCAGTTAAGTTACCTTTGCGACCCATTGTAGACACTGCAAATAAGCTGTTCACTAGTTACAGCAACATGAAGTTGGTAATTTTCCTTAAAAGCTAAAAATCTGCCCATGAGTTTTGCAGAGGGGATGACCAGCATATAATCATAAGCAATCTATTCCCCACAAAATGTGTGTGCTTAAAACCGAATTAAACACAACAGGGTTCATTAAAGCCCTGGGGTTTCCATAAAGTGAGGGGGGAGGGAAATCTATCTGAAATGATATGATTTAACTTTACTAGGTCATATTGTATTTTTTCACACATGGAAATAATAAAGGTGTGTGTGTGAAAATACGCTGGGCTAGTTAAAGCTTTAAAATGCTTAGTGCAACATCTTATGACATCACCCATTTAGAATAATGTGGATGTGTAATTTCTGGTCTGTAGGCCATTTAGAGTGCCATCAGGATGGGAAAGGAGGTTGCAGTGGAAATCAGTTATTGCTAAGCTGGGAAACAGAACAAGTTATTGAATGTCCAAGAGCTGATCTGTAGAACTAGTGCAGATAGACTATGGCCTAAGTTAAAAACAAGATTTCTCAGGATTTTTTTTTTTTTAATTCTACCTAATCAGAGATAACCTATGAGCTCTTGGTCCAATGGATTCTCTGTAGAAGCAGGAAGAATTTTGTAATAGGAATGTGCAAATCAGCCCCCACTGATTCAAATCATCCATTCAGTTTGGTCATTCAAGCTGGTTTGATTCAGCCCATTGATTCTGTCTGGAACGTTGATTTGTTTCAGAAGAAAATCTATTTGACTCTGGAAAAAAAAACTGCACCTTTCTGAATCATCAAATTGATTTGGAAGCACCTATGTGATGACTCAGTCCCAACTGTCAGCCAGTCACTCAGAGAGTCCATTCAGTTTGGAGGTTTGATCAAATCACCTTTACATTGTACTTCAGGAGGGAAGCTGCCATCTCCTGTTGATGTCATGTTGAGATGCCATGTGGCATTTCAAAGAATTTGTTTATTTATTTATTTATTATATTTATATAGCTGCCCGTCTCACAAAATGTGGCTCTGGGCAGCAGACAATTTTTAAAAAACCATAAAATTAACAATGTTAAAAAAAATACAATTAAAAACATCATCATCATCATCATCATCATCATCATTAAAAGTCTTGGAGAGAGCATTCAGTGTTAAGAGCAATGTAGCCACTCCATTAATTCACCATTATCTTGAGACACAGCCAAGTTTTGAGGGACTTCCGGAAAGATGTCAAGGATGGGGTCAGTCTCTGTAGGTACCTCTAGTATCTTCACACTTTGAATAAAATCAGTGTCTCCCTTTTAACTATCTTGTATCATTACTACCTATAAAGCCATTTTTTTCCTGTATTTAGGCACTCCTGCTAGTGTTTTCACCTTCTCAAAATATCTTCGATCAACATTATGGGTACGTTTTGTGTAACCTTGAGGCTTTTCTTCATCTGGGTGCAAGAGACTAGTGACCAACTGTAACTGCTTGTTCCAAAAAAGACAAACAATAATTAGATCTTCTTTGGTTGTGTTTATTTGGGTGAGTTTTCTACTGCTGTTCTCCCAGAAATGGGAGTAGGAGGTTAGGTGAGCCTGTGAGATGCTGTTAATTATTGTTGTGGGTTATCCTCAGCTACCAGGTTTTCATTTTATTTTTGTTGTCTATTTTTTTTTTTTATTTTGTGTTCTTATACGGGTGGCTTTTTTAAACTGTGTTCACCACCCAGACTTGGTTATGGAGAAGGGTGGCCATATACATAGGAAAAAATGGAAATAAATAAATACATACATACATACATACATACATAAATACCTTTCACATCTGGATCAGGAGCAAGAAGGTGCCATCTCTGATACATTACTTTAAGGTTGGATCCTCAACCCAGTTTTGAGTTCTGTGAGTATTTTTGGAATCTTGTCCCAAAATGGTTACTATGATGGGTATAGCAAGTAGTAAACCACCTACTTCCCAGTTACCCAATATTCCTCCCGTTATTAACCCAAATCCTGTTCCTCTTTTTCCTCCTCCTCCTCCTCCTCTTCTAGTTCATAATCTAAGCTGTCTCTTTCTGGATAGAGGGCCATACTTTTAAACAAACTATTTCCACCAATGTTTTTATTTTCCAAGATTTTCTGTGAGGCCCAAGGTTACATTTTTATAAATATATTTTCTTAAATTGTTCTCTGAGCACGGGCTTTGTAGCATGCCTGCTTCCCTTTTTAAAACAATTAAGAGTGGGGCAGATATGTTTCCATGTTGGTGTACATGCTGGGGCTACAGCCCTTAAACCCATATAGATCCAGCTGTGGAGCTTGATCGTAGAAACTGATCAATGCTAGTAGTTTCACTTTGGATTCCAGAGATGCCTAAATATGTATCTTTGTTGTGTCTTAGAATGAAAATTACTTTTAAGTTTCAAAAGAATATCTAAGATCATAAGAAGAGCTCTACTGGGTCAAACCAAGCCCCAATCAGATGCCTTTAGGATGGCTGCAAGCAGAAGATGGAGATACAGCCCTCTCTCAAAATGTCACCCTGAAACTAATATTTGGAAGCATAGTGCCCTCAGTGTAAAAGTAAGTGTTCTCCATGAATTTATCCAATCCCCTTAAAAACAAGCAAGCCATCACCGCCATGCCCTGTGAGACTCCAATCTACAGGTGAATGAGGTACTGTTTGAAAAGATGCTTCCACTCTCTATTCTGAAAACAATTCCAATCAGCTGGCGATTAATTTTTCTGCTTTCCTCTGGATTCCAGTGAGTAGATGAAGGGGAAAAAACCCCACACCGCTCTGCTAAGTGTGTCACCAAAACCAGGCATGCACTATATTTGGAAATTGGCTTGTGGGTGGAAGATGCATGCACATTGCTGTAGACCCCAGCTGTGAATGAAATCAGTTTCAGCCCAGGCTCTGAAGACAGCCAGACCTCACCTCACCATAGATTAGATCATGTCCATCTGCTACCTTGGAGCCAGAAATTGAAAGCTGAATTAAATAATCAGTGTGTCTGGGTCTCCATTCCCCATCTCCAAATTTGATTTTTCAGTGCAACCAAGAGTAGCACATGGAGCTCTAGAATGGGGCAGGTGGTGATTTTTCTGGTTTAGAAATATCTTTTGGGCTAGACTCCTACCCCCCCCCCCAAATAAAAATAAAAGAGAAACAGAAGAAAGTGAACAATACAACTGGCTAGACCTATTCTCTTTTCTATGTCCAATTGCTGATGCTAAGTAAGGTTAATTAGGGATAGTAACCAAGAAAATTGGGGTGGAAAAAAAAAAAGAACCTTCAAGTGCTTTGAGTAATCAATACTCAGCACAAGCCAGAACTAGACCAGTCACTTTCATGAGGGCTGGGGGGCTCATCTACTCATTTGTGGAACATGGCTTAAAATATAGGCTAATCCTACCTCATGTTCAGGGGGTTTTAATAGTTCTTTGGGTTTTGTTTTTGAGCTAACTTCATTGTTGTGTGTTGGGGTTGGTCTAACCAATATATATCTTCTCTCCTTCAGCTCCATTAGATGAAATATAACCATCTCCTGAAACCTCACTTCTTGAATGGATTAATATCCCACTCGTGCCAAAAGACTTTATAAATTTGGCATACTCTCTGAGATAATCCTGAATCTTGTTCAATGGGGACAAGATGATAACACTCTGCTTTCTTGCACTTCTTTGCTGCTTCTTTGGAAGAAGAGACAGGATCCTGGACTGATGGTCGTTCCCTGCATTCCAAGATAACCATTTAGAGAAGATGTTCTGGTCCTGGACTAAAGGTTTACTGTCTTAATGAGCTGGCCCAATCCAAGTCACAAAGAACTGTCTTTCATAAGCCATGCTTCACCATCTGTCTTCCTCACTCAATAATCTGCATTTGGGAAAACTGATGCAGAGAAGGAATAGATCATTACTAAAGCATAACCACTGAAGGAAGACTTAACAGGTTTCAGAGTTATCTGGTTGTCAAGGCTGGTTGGAGGCACATAGATTGTATGATCTGATCTTTATTATCTGGAACACACCATCACCTGGTCTGTTTTCTTTTTTCCCTGGCTGAACATCTCTTTTACTGGGTAGGTGAGTAAGCTTATTGTTTAAACCTTTCTATAATAGGTTGGGGGTGGAATGAGCTATGAATATCAAAAATACAATCTTGGTGATGGTATTTCCTCAATCTGAACACAACAGGAAACAATGGCTTATTGTTCCAGAAAGTCTTGGCTCTTGGAGTGAGGGTGGGACATATGGACACCAGAGGAAGAATATCTCAGCATCGTCAGCCATGGAGTACAGATTGGAGAAAACAGAAACATTTTTATGAATTTCAGCCAAGGAAAATGCAAGGTGAATTTAGAGGAATTTTAGAGGTGGGGCAGGCAGTGGGAGAATGAATAATTTCAAGAGAAGTTTAATTGCACATAATGATAGAAGATGAAACACAGGGGAAGGGTGGGTGAAATTATCAAGAAGGATATGCGTGCTCAGGAAAAAAAAGAAAGATGATGCTAGAAATAAAATTGGGCACTTAAAAATATGTGATTATTAGTGCTGAAAAACAAGAGAGTAGGCCCAGAAGTTACCCAAGTGAACTTGCCAAGCCTAAAAATGCCCGAGAGGCAAAATTCCAGGACATTTGCCATGTTCCTATTCCATCTGAGTTCCTAGTCCAAAATCATCAACACTTCTTCCCCAAGGGACCCTTCTTGTGTGAGCTATGAAGGCTTGCTTATGGAAATTGCAGTATGAAAATAAGTAGCACACTTTAGTACCATTTTGATCATATGAGAATATGTCCTTCCATCTGTTTTCCACATCTCACATTTTATATTATGGGATGGGAGAAACCAAAGCTTAATAAATGTCCAATTCAGGGCATGCATTGGAGAAGAAGGTGATGAGGACTGAAAGCTTTCATAAATTGCTTTGATCCATAAATGGATTCAAGAGCAGCATATCTGTTTAATCTATGTAGTGAACCAATGTTTCCTTATTTTTGGAGACTTCATTCACAATTGTTCTTGGAAAACTACATTTCAGGTCCTTTTGTACAAGAGATGGTAGAAGGGGGAAGATTTATTTTCTCTCTCAAGCTTCCTGTCCCCACCATAGCAGCAGCTAGAAAAGTGGGTAAGAGGAGAGAAAAAGATTTCTTAAAGGAATATTGGTATCTGGATTGCAACTCAAAATGTAAGTTACAGAGAACTTTGGTGCTGCAAAAGGAGAGAAGATACAGTGTGGTATGGTGTAGAAGAATTCTCAGGGTACATTTGACCTGGAGAATGAGACACAATTACGTTGAAGCACAAACTGGTTTATTGACAGATTTGGTACCAGAAGCAAGTGGAGTTGCAAACCCTCCTTATAGATGTATGCAAATTATCATTTATTTGATAGGTAACAATAAAAATTAAAGATAGTTATTTGTCATGCAATAGGACATAGCTGTCATTGTGACTGATAAGGCTATACTTAATTATTGGGTTAATTCGTATGTGTATTAGAATGTGTAATAAGGGGTGGAGGGGATGAGTTAATACATTCCCCATACAATGAATCCTTCAGATAAAACAAAGGGGTCTAAGATTTGGTGTCTAAAGTTGTTATTTTAGCATAGCTGCTGTCTAAAAACCTTGAGTTGTGGAGTCCTTGGGGTTCTCTGAGCTTGGTTGTTTCTCTGAGCTTGGAAACAACCAAGCTTAGAGAACCCCAAGGACTCCACAGTTCAACTCTGAGCTACATATATTCTCTTCTATTGAAATCTTGAGTTCTCAGCACTAATTATTAATTCTTTGCAGCTAGTTTGGCAGTTCTGTGAACTTTCACTTACCTTGTTAGTGTCTGTTATATTCTGCATGCCTGAGAATTCTTAGCAACTGATTGCTTTTAGCTGAACTACTGATATTCTGTTGTGTAAAGAAATATATAGGTTAGGATCTTTTTCTGGACTCTATCGGTTTTTTTTTTCCTACAGGACAGGGATATGAGTAGAAACAAACACAACATCTCCTATCAAATAAAGTGTATTAAGTACATCAAGTGTAATGTGTATGTATTACTCTGATGGTCTGGGAAATGAAAAGGCTGTTCTACTGGGGAGGATGATGGTGAAAGTATGGAGCAATTGCCAGGCAGGTCTGTGGTTCTTCTCTGCTCATGGAGTTTGGGAGAAAAGCAGATAACAAGCTTTTTTCAGAGGTAGAACTGTTCTCACCTGAAAGGAAAGCTGATGTGTTGGCAGAAAAGGAGGCAGTTGAGAGAAAGGGCTTTGGGTAAGAAGAAGACTCCTGAAGGGTTTCTGGGTGGGGTCCAGTGAAGATCACCAAAGAAGAAAAAATCCTGGCCAGGGACATGTCTTCTCAGTGCAGATGGTCTTGGGAGAGGCTGAAGAAGGAAGATCAGATCCAGCCAGCCTGAAAGAGAATGCCAGTCATTGTAATTAGCACCTCTGCTTATTTCTAAGTGGAGCCAGGGAAGGACGGAAATGTAGGAAAATATATACCTATAAGTTTAACTCCAAAGAGAAATTGTTAGCTTAGATATATCTGCACAAGTAGCAAAAAATCACTGCCATGTTCTACTCCTTTACAGCTGATACAGAGAAGGGAGGAGGGCATGGGGAGAAGAAGAAAAAACCTTGTTTAATGGAATACTGCATAAATTGCTTTTAATGGAACCAAGAAACTTGCCTGTCTCTCTTAATAAAAAGGAAAACAAACATTCACATGGAGGGCTTGTGTACTGTGTGTTGGACGATTTCTCATGAACTCTAAACCCTCATGACAGAGATGTGTTTTGATTCAGTGGGAATGCTTAGATATTTTGAAACAGAAAGCTATGAGTCCAGTAGGCCTCTGGTCATCTAAGTGTAACTAAACTATTTCAGGGTGGAAACTTTTATAGTCCTTTGATGGAAGATTATTAAGGAATCTCAGGTCTGTCCTGGGAAGTCCAAAAAACATCCAAGATTACTGCCTGCATGTGTCCAGGAAGATACATGGGGTCACTGGAGAATAACTTTATTTTAAGGTATTTCTTTTAATTTACACAAGAAAATTTGGAGGCAAAATAATTCGGAGGCAAAATGTCCTTGCCTGTGATACACCTAAAATGTGAAGAGGCCAAATTCTGCTGTAACCGGATGTTGAAGAAATTCACAGGGATTTTTGCTGAAGGACTACAACATGGAAACCGTTTAACTATGTGATGATGGCTATATCTGCCATTGTGTTTGGGAAAAGGAGGAAAAGCCATCATTGAAACTGTAATTGGACCATCTATTATAAGCAGTTGCTTTAATTTGTACAGCTGTTGAGAACTACTGTGTTCCAAGAAGATTTCAAGATGGTAACCCATTCCATCTGTTTCATTGAGAGCTCACTGAAACTTGACTATATAACTTCAGAAATCTGAGAGCAAGGAAGACAAAGGGTTTGTTTTCCTTCTTTCATTAAACTCCACCAGATGGTCTATCCTGAAAAAGTCTCTTGAGCAACAGTTCTGCTTCCACACCCCCATCCCAGTAGGCCAATTAAGCTATCAATATATTTTATCTGTCATTAAAATTGAATAGTTATAGGTTTAGAATTTTCTGGGCACAGTCAGTTGGGAGAAAGCTATAACTATTTGGATAGTATACTGCAAGTCTAAAATGTATGTATAGTGGCGAGGAGGAGAGATAAAAGCCTAATTTTAATTCTAAATTAAATGTGTCTGTTCTGTAGCTTGATAATTATTAACTTCTGTTCAAGTCTACAGATGGCCTGGAAAAAAAGAAATAAGTGTGTTACTTTTGATATGCTGTATTCCGTTTGTTCACAGTTTTTTTTTAAGATAGAAACGTACAAAAATAACCAAAGATAAGGCATTACTAAGGCAATGGGCCTCATATGTCCTTTTTAGTGGCACTCACACTTCTGTGGAGCATAGGGCACCATAAAGATAGTGATGATCTGCTCAGGATCAGCAAAGTTGCTGGATGGCCACCACTCAGGGATGTTATAATGACTAATCTTCTGCACCTTCAATATATTGGATTAGACGTTCTGCGTGAAATGAACACAGATCCCCATAAGTATCCCATCATATATGGGAAGGCCTGAGGACACCAACTAATATATGAAATTCATCTCACTGCATGAGGTACAGCAACTTTGCTGATCATTTCATTCCTTTTCTTTCTCTCTAAAAAAACATTTACCATCCCATGGATCACGGTCACCTTTTTTCTTTTCTCCCTGACTTCTAAATTGTTTGATGAAGACGTGCAAGCAAAGAGCACATTGTGAACAGGCTTAGAAACAAGAATGTGTCAATGCCATCTTTTCTTGCATTTAGGAAAAGGAGAATTGTACATCCAGGGTTGAAGCAAACACGAAGGCCTTGCTAAGTAACTAGGAGTGGGCAGGAAGCTGCTACCAAGGAACTGGACATCTGGTAGCACTTTTTAAAAAGGATTAGTACATGCCTTGGATGTGCCATCGTGCTTTGGAAGTGAAAATCAAGTGCTGAAAAGAGAAAGAATACCCTGAGAAGAGCATTGCCTCTAGTGATTTATTGCTAATTCAAATAATAAAGTTATTCAGGTGCTAATGAGAGCCATAGGAAGCGTCTATGCAGATTACAGAAGATGATAATTTAGGCAAGTGGCCTGAAATATTTAGAAGCTATTATTCCAGGCTTTTAAAACAAAGCATGAATCAAGGGATGATGACCTGTGAGTATGATGATAAATTAGTGGACAATTTGTTTAATTAAGGATGGACCAATCATGATTGCTATCAGCAGCACTCAGTTGGTTGCCGAAATTATCTGAGTCATTCTATCTTTCTGGGCTTTGGTGGATTTCTCACTTGCCAGCCTCTAGAATGACACAAACTGAATTGGAGAATGAACTTACGTGTTCAGAACAGAAGAAGTGGAAGAGAGAAATGTTATCAACATGAACACTAATGTATCTTTGGGAAGCTCCTGGATTCACCCTACTGGATCACCAACCACCTCTTGGCATTTGTCCCACTGACATGATCTTTTTACTAAAAAAAATCCAACAAGAAAGTTAAAGCTGGCATAATACAAAGGGAAGAACCAATTAATGTATTAGAAAATAACGACGGTAGATATCTGCGGCCAAACTCTCTGTCTGAAAGCCAATTCTCCTGAGGTTAGGGCAAAGCAAAAATGAAATGAATTTCCTTTTTATGCCCTCCCCTTTTAAACGTACTTTAAAATGTCAAAATGATTTGACTTATTGTAGGTTAAGAATAAACATCATTAAATGACATTTGAGACGAAGGTCTTTCAGGTGCCTTGTCTCACTTTCATATTTGATTGAAATACTAAAGCATCTTTTTGTATATACACTTAGATTTTGCAAGTTATACTCTGATTAACATAATCCCATTGAACCTTTAAGTGAATGAGTTGTATAATGTGAATTATACTGAATTAAAGGCCACAATCTTCATGACAACGGAAGGTGGCCCACTGTTCATTTTTGTGCACACTTTCCTGAAATGGACACATTTTTCTATAGGTGTCTTTCAGTTTCAAGTTGCCTCGCAGAACTTGGGCATCGAACTGCATTGTCATTTTCATACAGGTTTGGGATGAAAGAATTGGACAGGTTTTCACTGAAATGTAAATTGAGTTGTCTTTTTCTTTATCTTAGGTCTTAAGGATGATGCATACGTGTACTCCACTGGCTGTAAATTAAAAAAGCCCTAACAATTAAATGGCACTTTTTTATGATTATGTGACAGCTTTCATATCAATAAATGGAAGAATAAATGTACTGTTTAATAGCGTCATGCTTGGTACAATAATTAGGTTTTTTTTCCACTTGGGTTATTATGAAAGTTAACAATATTTCATACCCTTTCTGTGTTCCAGTTGCTTGAGAGATAGAATTATGGAGCCCATTTTGACACTGCAGAAGTCACTTTGTTTCACTTCCTTATATCAGCAGTAATTTCCTTTTGCAGGCTGTAATAAAAAAAAGGATACCCCAATCTCAAATATATGCTGCTTGGCTACAAAATAGCACTCATCTATAGCAAGAATTTATAGTCATATTGACATAAATAGATATATGTTAACCAGTTCTGGATCCTCGGGAATTGGGGACCTGATACGTAGACAGTTATAACATCTTCAGCGGACACCATTCTCGCTAGAAATGAAGAATAGGATAGCTCTAGACTTTATTTTGGCAGAAGTAATTGCTACCATCTTCCAACCCTCCAGAGAAATTGACTGTCTCTCCTTGCTCTGCAACTGAATGTGATTATAAGGTTTTGAGGTTTTGTGACAGGTGAAGCAAGAAGTTTGGGTACACTTTTTGGGGCCTCAGAGACTGCAGCAATGGCTGGGTTGAGGATGAACTGGTCCATGTATTCATTCCTAGTTGTATGCACTCCTGAAAAGACATGTCCCATGTATGCAGTCTTCCAACCATTTGGTGTAGAAACCTAGCTTCCCATTGCTCTTAGAATGGGGAAACAACTTGCTCATCAAGTGATCAACTGTTTGAGGAAGGATCCAGATAGGTCAGCTTTTCACCATTACTGGTTCCAAGAAATTGTCCACTTATCAGTTGATGATCTGTAGCTTCCTCCTTTGTAGGATCTGAATTCAAGGCAACATCTTGGCTATCACCCAGGGGAATTGTGCAGGAAGAATAGAATGGAATTGCACAGTCCCTAACTGAGCAAGTGGCTTCCTTCTTTCTGGACATTTTGACCTTCTTTCCAAGTTTCCAGAGCAGTTCTTGGAATATAATGAAAGCTAACTGATTTCCTATCCACTATTTAAAAATGGTTGACTCGTGGTTAGATCCATCATGTAAGACGTAAATCAATCTTTGCATATCTTGCCCAGAATTATGACCATCTGGTTCCTTTGGAATCCAGTACTAGAATTCATCTATCAATTGCAGCTCTTTGAAACTTGCCTATGTGAAAGGCTGTCCATATACAGTGTGTGTGTGTGTGTGTGTGTGTGTGTGTGAAATATTCTACCTTCTGTTAGAATTCACCCCTCCCCCTCTGCTGGAGATAATTCAGAACAGCAGAGTGCAATTTAATTTCTATTGCCTCCCTATGAAAGCCTTAATACATTTGCTCTCCTCCAAATTATATTTTAACTCAGACCAACTTCTGAGCAGTGTGTAATAAAGAGATTGCCTTTCCCCATTTTCAAGCACCTCCAAGTGACTTACACTGGCAATATAACAGACCTCCTTTTCCTGGCATTATAATTAGCAACCTGCACATCTTAATGTCATCTCTAGGTCATTCTGCCCACTATAGAAGACCATGATGACAACCTAACACACTAGAAGACAATGAATTCCTAATGTCCCTTGGAACCAGTTGCTTTCACATCTATGTTCTACCGTATAGCCAGTTCTCCTGATAGGGTCTCTTCCTCTGAGCATTGGACTTGGTGCATAGTCTGAGATCAAAGGAAATTCTGCAGATCACTGGTGTACCTACCACTGGTGCACCTACCATTCAACCTTCAAAAAAAATGAAATGAAAAATGAAAATGCGTTATACAGCTTTTATTCATTTTGATAATCCTTAATAATTAAAAAAAACTCATCAAGCATTTGACAGCCTCTATTTTTGTTGATGGCATTTGTTATTATTAATTATTCTTGGCTACAGCTCCATCTGTCTTTGGAATTCTTTTTTGTAAATAGCTGGGCTCTTTATTGATTTTCATGCTAGTTGATGTTTCATTTTCATGCAGTTGAGTTGCCTTCAAAGCCTTAATCCTTATGAACTGTTTCCCAGGACCTCATCTGACTGCTTATAGCATCATTGACACAACATACAGTAAGCAGCGATCAGGATTTTTCATGCGTGGTTCCCCATCCTTGGAACATCTCTTTAGTTGGAAACCTTTATTACTGTTTTTCAAGCACCCACTAAGACTGTTCTATTATCCATTGCTTTTAACTATATTTCATCTCTATTGATTTGTTTATTTTACCAAAAGCTGTCTTATTGATTTAGTGACATCTGCTCATGTTATTTTACTACTTTGTTGTAGACAGAAATTAGCTAGCTAGATCTTTTTAATCTTGTTTTAGCTCAGAAAGTATTTTCCAAACAGCTGTAGAAACTGGACTTTATCAGAAAACAGCAGTGTATCAACATTTGCCTAATGGAGAGCAACAGTTGTGATGAAAGAACAGCAGGTCATCCTGTAAAAAAAGATTGGTGGGGTTAGGTATATTTAACCTTAAAAACATTAAAACAAATAGCTGTTTTCCAAATATACTGTATGAAGAGCTATAACACAGATGATACAGTTCAATCAGCTCTTTGTTATCTCTAGGAAGTGGGATATGAACTATCAAGTTCAATTAAAAGGAAAGGGAGGCCAACTAACAAGGGGAAGATCTTCTAATTGTTCAATTCCTGGCTAATTGATTTCAGAAGGCAGTGATCTCCTCTATGAGGAGAAATCTTTTAGGTGAAGCTGAGCATCTATTTATTGGTGTACCAGCAGAATTCGTCCTTAGGCAGGAAGGTGGGCTAGATGTCCCTTAGGTCCCTTCTTCAGCTCTGTGAAATGTATAAACAAAGAAAGGGGTGCAAATGTTTGAGATAAATGACTTTCATTATTGCCTTAATTATCCAATATTTTTAAAAGAAATATTTGAGACGAGAGAAGAATTCAAGGATATGACCCCAGGATTTTCTGTTGAACCCAACTGAGTATCCATCTCATAAGTATTTTAACCACTTGGGATTTCTCGGGGGATATCATGAGTTAAAGTAACGTTCTGTTACTTACTAAATTGTTACTTACTAAATTCTGTAAGCCTTTATCTGCATGATTTTGGCATGACTGACCTATGTTTCACCTTTGCACAATAGTTATAACCACCCAGAGTCATTTCAGGGAGATGGGCAGTGACAAATTTGATATATAAATAAATAAAAATAAATCTACAATAATACAACTTCTATCAGAAAATGAGGAGGAAACCCATAGTTGCTGCCTTAGACCTTTCTTCTGCCATTTCTAAATAAAATACACATAATTTCTCTGTTATTATAAATCATAAATCTGCTTACTTCCTCATTGCAGATTGCTTTTCTTGGCATTTTGTTACAGTCTTTTGAATTTCGGAACTTCTTGCAAAACTTTATTTCCCCACGTTTTAATCCCTTGGTTGCAGACAAATTGCAGGAAAAGAATATGCTGGAAAACTAGGGGAATTGGTTGATTAGAGCAAAGTTTCTCAACCTTGACTACTTTAAGCTGATGTCAGGTTTAGCCCAGGAAACTCCAGGAGATAATACAGATTCAGTCCAGCAAGGTTTATTTGGCTTCACCTCATTTACAGAAACTTCTCAGACTGAGAGCAGTTCCCAGGGTCAAACTACAAACATCACTAGCATTCCTCAGAGAGGGGCCAGTCTCATCCTCTTATCTCTTCTTCGCTCATCTGGGGATGAGAGTCCGTGTTTCACACTCCCGCTCCACACTCCCACATCTGTGTTGGCTTCAACTCCCAGAATTCCCCACCCAGCAAGCTGGGTGGGGAATTCTGGGAGTTGAAGTCCACACAGCTTAAAGTTGCCAAGGTTGAGAAACACTGGATTAGAGATCGGAGGTTTGCAAAACTGGAGCTATTCTAATGAGATCTCCTCCTGTTAAGTGTTCCACTACACTTCGATCCAGTAGTTACTGGCATCTATTGATTCTTTGTATATCTCCAGGTGGATTTAGTCTCAGTGGTGAAGTTGAGCAAATAGAGACTCTAGTCATTTGGTTTCCTTCATAAGCTGATAATGTCTGTCTAGACAAGAAGGAAAGGAATAATTCAAAGAAGGTCAGGAATGGGGCATGGGGATTCTGCTGTGAAGACCACATCTTGCAATATTAATTCCCATATATTACCATCAGTGTCCTCCGTTGCAAAGCACTGGGGAAGCTGGTTGTTCAAATGAATAGATAATAATGCATTCCCTTTGCTGTCAGACATGGGGTAAAATGACAGCTTTAATTCCTTTGTTTCAGCTTTGCTTGCAATCAAACAGCTGACATTCACTGCGTTCTTATTACCCTGGTCCTGTTATTAAAATATCCCCCCTTGAGGATTCTGACTGTACTTGTTTATTTAGAAATGAGAATGAAAGAGTCTCTCTCTTCCTCTCTTCCTCTCTCTCCTTTTTCTTTTTCTCTTCCAGAGATGTCCTTTAGATGTCCTTTGTTGCCGTCTAAACTTATCATGCTGAGTGGAAGAATAGAAAAGATAATCTTCAGATAGTTCCATCTCAGAACATCTTTACAAAAAGAAAAGAAAAGAAAAGTCAGCTTTGGGATAGCAATATTTGTTTTCAAGATTCCCAACTGCTAAGCAATGCATTTGTGATATGACAAGGTGAATACTTCAAGTTAGGTCCTACCTTGCTACCGCTCATATTTTGACAGCACAGCACAAAAGGTATAGTTCACACCTGCATATACGTGACTCAATTTGGGGTCATGAAATGGAAAATGTGTCTAGGTGAGTAGTTCCAGCTTTATCCACAACTACACAGGGAAGGCAATTCATGTCAAGGTTCACAGCAATCATCTCAGTGGTTGGAGATACCACAATCTTGCATAAAATCTTGTGAGAGCTCAGTGATTTCCACTTCCCATCTGAGATCATGGTATCTCAAACAAGGACACTGAATTCTTGGGAGATTTAACAACCTCAAGCGATTTGGAGCAGTTTATATTTAAAAGAAGGTTCCATATGCAGCGTTTAGGAAACATTACTTCTTCTTTGACAGCACCTGCATCTGTTTCTTTGATGGCTTCTCCCCACCATCACCCCACAACACTTATAAATGGATAGGAGAGTTGAATGAAAAGTAATGCCTCAACCTCCATAACTTTAGCTGAAATAGGTGAGGAATTTCTTCACGGCTTTGTGGCAACTGATGAAACATGGGCTTATCATTATGGACCAGCAATGAACCATCAATCCATGATATATCATCACAAAGCTTCATTTGGAGGGGAATCAAAATCCAAGCTTCAGCAGAAAAACTGAAGTTCCAAAGTTTATTTTCAAAATAGTTTTGGGGGGATCCAGATGGTGTTATTCGCATGGATTTCCTTGAACCTGGCATTGACCAGAGCACTACATTGCAACACTCAAAATTTTGAAATGAAGAATAACAGACTTCGGAAGCACAAGAAGGAAATCTTGTGGTCACCTTACTAGGCCTCACACCTCATGAGCCACCCAAGATGCAATCACAAGGTTGGGTCTCTTTGTCTTACACCATCTGCCATACAATCCAGACTTGGCACCATACAACTTCCATTTTTTGCCAAAATTGAAGGAATATTTTGGTGGGAATCTGTTTGACTCAAATGAAAAGGTGGAAAGGATTGCCAGAACTTGGTTGAAGAGAAAAAGTTGGAGTTCTTTCATGAGGGCTTTATGTCCACCCTTGACAAAACTGTGAAGTGATTGGTGGTGATTATGTGAAGAAGTAAATATAGGTAACAAAAGAGCTCATTTCAAAGATGATTTTCCTGCTTCATTTATTAAAACACTTAAAGCAATCTTATGGAGGAGGAGGAGAAGACATTAATTTTCACTCAACCCTTGTATAAATATTAATCTATATATCAGAGAAGTTCTCAAATTCTGGGGGCAAACGAGTTAGCAAAACCCCAAACAAATATTGACAGGACTTCCACACATCCTGTGTAAGACTAGTCAAGGTTTTTTTTTTTTAGGAAATAATTGTGACAAGATATGCTTGTGATCCCCTCAAGGGTTCTAACTCACAAGTTGAGAAGCCTTGCCCTAAATTCTAAGTTACGAGGATTGGCTTTCAAAGGTGTCCACAGGGGTGATGTCAACACCTCCATGATGGCAGGTGACCTGCTATGATCAAAACCCCATCCTTTTGGACACATGGGTCAGAGTTTGGATTGTAATGCCGCACCTACCATATTGTAAATATGGACCCTCCCTCCAGGCCTCTGCAGAAACAATGGCTTACTTGATCCCATAATCACTCCAGGAAGTGCTTCATCTTGGAAAAGAGAATGGTTCTCTCGGGAGTGCCAGGGTGTTTTAAATGTTGAACAAAAAATATTGAAGATGCTTTTCACTCCCAGTCATCCAGATCATGGAATAAATTCTTCTAAATCCATAGCGGTCAGCAAATGTAAAATGGAAGGGGAGAATCAAAGGCCTATTTGGTTCAAGTCATGGAGGCCAGTTGGCGCGAGAATGAGATAATCAAACATATCATTGCTTGGAATGTGTGTATTGTTCTGCGGGGCTGTGCTATGTGTGTTCTCAAATAAATCACTTTTCCAGAGGAAAAACGCTTGCCGGTTTTTGCTTGCATAAACTTACAGATTGGTCCCTTTCAAAAATACCACCAGCCTGCTCAGAGGCGCCCATGTCGTTGGTGAGCCGAGCTTGCTGACTCTAACGGGCACCTTAATTGTTACTAACCTGATTGGTATGAAGAATTAACGTCTGCAGAGTTGTTTCATTATGTTTAAGCTTCCATTGTGTAATTGAATTAAAAGATGTTGCATCAAAATAACGTGCAAATATGCTGCTCTGAGCAAATCTGACTTGACAGCTGATGAAATAAGTGGCAGACTTGTATAAAATAAAGTGGTTATGGGTATTGGCATTTGGCAGTAATTTGCAAGTGTTGTGCATATTTTATCCTTCCAGATTTATTGCAGAGATGGAGGTGAATAATGACAAGGCTGACAAAGCAGGTGAATGAGATGATCCCAGTTCTGAAATGTGAGTCCTAGAAGATCCCAACTTTCTTTAAACAATGAATGTCCCTATTCTAGACTTTCCCCATAAACATATGTCCACGGTCAGGCTTTGGACATGCTAATGTGAGTGTAAGTGTCCCGGTGGAGAGTTAAAACTCCATTTCTTTGCTGTGAGTTCATAATTAATGGCAATTGCTTATGGATATGAATATTTGGACTGTTCCTCATTAGGTGGATATCAATAGTGGCTTCTTAGTTTCCAGCATGAATCACATGGAGTCTTTAGCTCTTTCCTCAAGGGATAAACAAGCATAAATTGTGTTTAATAGCTTGATATTTTTCAACTGTAAGAGAGTTCTTGTGTGGCTTACACACATTGGACCAAGATGATAGCAATAAGAAATCATATAAATCCCAACTTCTGCACATCCTTTGGTCTCCTGTTTGAGCCTGCAACAATTAAGAGGTGCTGATCTTGACCAGCATATTTCTGGGTTTGCACTCAAGATTTTTAAAAAGAGGCATTTGCCAAATGCCATTAGGGGTGTGACATGGGGAATGTGTTACTGGGATGCAAAATTAGACAATCCATTTCTGAAGAAAGTAGAGAATTAGTCAAAATCTTGAAAGAGAAGCAGGCATAAACGGGTGTACTATCATGATGACTAAAGTGACCCTAATTTACTTGGGCAACCATCATAACCATTTTATTGTTTTACAGGAAGGAAACCATGTTATTCCTTTGCAGGAAGATCAGAACAAGAGAAATCATAGGCTCTAATTCAATTATTTTTTGTGGATTTTTTTTCCAGTTCTACTTTTGGTGGTTTAATTTATGTTTGTATTATTTTATAATCCCTTTTCTTGTTATAACTGAGGGATAGACTATGCTGTGTAATAAGTAAATGAGCATACACCATTTACCTTTCCAATATTCCTTTTCCCTCCCCCAGTTTACTATTTAGATAATCTATGATTCCTCACTGTTTGTAAATACCTTATAAAGGGAGAAAATAAACGTTGAAAAGATTTATACGTTTTTTTTCTCCCCCCTCCCTCCCATGGATAAATCTAAGTTAAAAGTAAAAATGAATTTCCCAAATAAAAGCATATAACTGTTTAATGATTGCTGACTTGTTTTGCAATTATAACACAGTAATCGCTCAACTAACCAAATGTTAATCTTTTGTCAAGTTTCTTCCTATAGAAGTTTGTTCCTTAGAATTCAGTCTCAAGATATATAATCTTGAGATTATATAATATATATATATATATATATATATATATATATATATATATATAAAACATAATATATAATCATCATTATAAAGTTTTATACAACACACAAACATACATACATACATACATACATATATATATATATATATATATATATATCTCCTGCACAGCAGGCTTAGTTGCTAACTTTACCAAAAAGCTTAGAACTGTCTTCCTAACCAGTCAGTTGGATTCATCTGGTTTATATCACATTCTAAGAAAATTAATCTAGAAAGCTATTTGTCCAAAAAATTACTTTGGTTTGATGATTTAATAAAACAGCATTATTAAATGGGGTCTTATCTCATAAAACCAAATGCTTCCCTGTGTCCTACAATTCAGGTAACCATGTACAACTATTTTCTTATCATGCTATTGTGCATGAAACAATATTTGTACATTTGAGCATTGTCTAATGCGTGGTATGAGGAGTCTTCTGTTTGCACGTGTCAAACATTTGTGACAAAAAAAAAACAAAGAAAGAAAACTGAAGTGGGAACTTCAATTCAGTTGTAGGTTCAAGGAGAACACGCAGCTGCTATTTCTAGTGCTGTTATAAAATGTTATCATGATGATGAAGATGATGATGAAGATGACGATGATGGTGATCTTTCAGAATGGTGAAGAAGAATTTCTGAAAAAAGCTTTCCTTGCTGTGGCATTCTTGCACCGATGAAGTGGCTAATTGGGGTTTGAGAGGACCTTATTTTTCCTGGTACCATCTTTTCCCACTAGCTGCAGCTTCCTTGTCTTTGGACTTGGACCTACATGGAGACATCAGGAATATCTTTCATACAAGGTTGTTGTTTTTGTTCTCAATCAGAAAATCTGGACTGCCAAAGAAGACCATTGTGTAAACATAAAGCAAGGGCCAAACCATTACCCAAAGTAATTCTAAAGCATACTGAAAGTATCTTAGAAAAATGTAATCTTTTTTTCCAAGGGACGGAAAACTTCTGACAGACTGATTGAAGTCCAGTAGTTTATAGAAGACTTTTTTTAAAAAAAATGGGTATAAATATAGCTGATCTGATCAGAATTCAACTGTCCTTTGAAATGTATTTATTAATTAAATTTATGTAGCCACCCAATTTCTGTAATGCCGGAATGACGTCAGTAAGAGGAATCAATACAACCTTAAAAAAAGAAAGTTATGAATTTTTTAAAATATGGTAGCATGGTTCAGTTCTACAGAAGACCTAATGTTGCCTAAAGCAAAAGTTCAATAACTGGATTTTTTATTTAGATACTCTTGGAAGTAGAAGCAATGGTAGCTGAAATGATGCTTTAAAGGTTTTATATTCTAATGTTCTTCTGATATGTAATATATGCTTCTGCAGGGGGGTTTGGGTGGGGGGAATCCCAAGATACACCTGTGGTTTGGGTTTTTTTTTTCTCCTTTTAGTTTTTAGAGGAAGGTTTTAGCTGTGTCTGAGTGATTGGTCTAAAAAAAAAAAAAGATGATCAGATAGCACTTGCTTTAAATGCATAATTGAACCAGAAGTCTGATCACAGGGACATTAATAGCTCTCTCCTAACACAAAGCGAGAAAATTATACCTATGCAGCTAGTGTTCAAAGTGAGAGTGTCTTCTTCTAGAGTTGTAAAAAGATAGGATTTTAAAAAGTGTCGGCTAGCAATTTATGGTTCAGAAAATTAAAAAACAACACAAACCTGCTTTTTATGGAACTCTTTATCTACTTAATCTCCATTGGTTTTTAAAAGTTGACTTTGAAGATTGGGAACATTTTGTCTCTTCCCTTTGTATCATTATCTGCTGTTTTCCAGTTGAGTGCTTTGTGGGCATGCGGTTCAGAAAACTATTAAGAATCATCAACAGGTAGCTCTTTGAATGGGTCAAGACAGGTGGTCATTCAGACAAAGTTTGGCCCCAAAAGACGATGGGAATTAGATCCTAGGAAAAAGGGAAACAGATTTCTTTCCATATTAGATCATAAATTTGCTACACAGACATCACCGTTATCTACCTCATCTTGGACCTGATGCTTAAGCATTAAGGCAGCCATTTATGGTAGCAGATGGCCTTTTATTTATGGGAATGCCAACATTTCAAGTGCCCTTCCCAGGCAAGTTCTCTTCCTTTCCTCTTTCAGATGGTGTGACGTTTCTTTTCCTCACACACATTTAAAATCATTTATTTTGCTCATTACAGGAAGCTCATAGCAACGGTGTCAGGAGAAACACACTGTTCAACATAGTTTTAATGACACAATGGGCTCAGGATCAGAACCGGGTCTTCGGAGTCCTGAATGCAGCCCCTCCAAACATTTACTTATCTATGACATCAAATCAAATCAAACTTCATTACATCTGAAGACCAGCACAGAACCATACAATACAAACCATAAAGAAACGATATGATGAGGAAAAGCAAACCTACAAAACATTGTAATATAATCAGCATTACTACAAGGTAATACTACAGTTTCTCTTCCAGTCCTATTTATTACATTGATAGCTAACCTTTCTTCCAAGGCATTCTTCCAAATGTGAGATACATATTTTAGGATGATTATTGATTTGGAGATTAAGGGTAAGGATTTAAGTTCCCCAGGAGAACACCCTGAAATGGGCTGAAAAAAATTAGACACAGATCTTCCAGCAAAAGCAACACATCGTTAGCTTTCTGTGGCCCTACAGAAGGTTAGAAGGCTGAGTTGCAGCCTCTGGCTACTTAGACATTACTCACCCTTGAGTTATAGTCACTTAGTAAAACCATTACCTAGATGTTAATATTTAATTTTCAGTTTCAGCTTCATATTTATTTCAGCCATTGACGGGCACAATGCATAAGTATCATAAAATATTATAAAACATTAGAACCAACATAGGGAGTATATAACATGTAGCCGAAAGTTAGTCGAAAAATCTATAATAGCTAGAGCTAATCTAAAAGAGTTAAGAGAGTTAAGCTACTCCACTTAAGAATAGTAAATGCACAAACATTTTAGCTATCCAGACCTACTGTTTTCTATTGTCTATCAAGTTCTTTTGCTTCTGGGTAGCCTCTTTTCAGTGAACTCAAGGAAATAGAATGGAGCGATCTACAAATGTTGTAAAAATGATAAATAAATGAGATATGCTAAACATGTGCCTAAATTTAGCCTTGTTATGGGAGATGTGAAATCTCATGTGAACGTGCAAGATTTAAGCAATTGCAGAAGGCAACTGTAATGGCAAAAAGCAAAGCTTTGCTGCTGTTCATGAGATCTGTTAAAAACTGCAGATAGATTGCATGGTGTTTAATGATTACATATTATGAGTCATCTCGTTGCATAAATGGAAATTCAGTCCAGCTGCAAAGCATTTGATTGTGTATTCGGGTTAGTGGTCTAAAGCAGAAGAAAACAAATATTGGTGTGTAGGGTTAGTAGGTGGAAAAAAACCCAAATGTTTGCAATAAATAAATCCAGGAATTTAATTCTGCCAGCTAATTAGGGAGAAAAACACATCCCTTACCAACAAGGAAGCTAGAAAGGAGACTGATCATTTCAATTTCCAACACTGCACATCAGCACCCAAATTAAGTAATAAAGGGGTTCAAAGGATTCATTTAAGTTATTTTGATCCAGGGAAACTAAGTACATAATTGTAACTGACCATCATTTAACCCATCTGCAATTCATTCTTGAATGCAAACATGAGAAGAAAGCACAAAAGAGAAGCTTAATTATTGCAGAGCAAAATGAATTAAATATGTTTGTTGTCTCCTACAGGAAGACTTGAACCTGGGATGAACGTTCTCCCCCGTAATCTTTTGGAAACAAAGTCCTTGCACTTCAAACAATGCCATAGTTGCCCTCTGAAAGAATGACATTAATTGAGGTTGATGCGTATGGCGATATTCTAATGAGATAGATATCAGGCGCCATATGCATTCACTGTACGTTCATTGTCTATTTGAATTAGTAGACGTTACGCCTGAGTTTTCTAGTCAGGCTCTGTTAAATGTTCATCTTGCAAGCTCAGACAACTGATCACTCTGGACCATCAGTCTGGAACAATTTTGCCTTTTCTATACGTTAGGGACAGAGTGTTAAATTTGCATGTCAACTACTGAATGTCCAGCATTTCCAAAAAAAGCTGGAAGAACCCTTTTTTAAAATCCTGGGTGTATGCTTTCCTTTAGTATAAAGAGAACTGAGCTTGGTCAGTGTTTCTCATGCTCAGCAACTCTAAGTTGTGTGGACTTCAACTTCCAGAATTCCCCACCCTGTCACTAGTATAATAGAAATTAATATTTCTTGGGAAAACAGCACCTTATATTTGTGATTACCATGAACACAAAGCTTTGTTCAGTGCTTCTCAAGGACATTTCCTGACAGGGAAGTTTTTTAAAAATGAAAGAGAAATCCAGGTAAATATATTGGGACACCATCTGTGTGTGAGACAGAGAGACACCTGGAAATCTTGTTCCTGAGCATTTATTAGCATGCTGTCACCCAACAGAAACAGTTACACAGTTGAAATTTGTTTATTATATACAGGACAATATTTTTTCTCATTGCACAATTAACGTGTTCCACAATGTACAGTTTGGTACATCAACAGAAATGAATCATTGGGTAGATTCAGTCTTTGAATCTTGGAGGAAACTAAACATGGGATTTTCCTTGTGCAGGTGTGTCTGTGGCAGAAGAAGAGCAAGACTTTTTTTCCCCCCCAGCAACAAAATATACTGATTACTTTCATACTTGTGCTGTTAAAAAAAAAAAAAACTGAGTTTCTCAAACTCTGGGTAGAAGGCTATTAGCTGAAATAGTTAATTCATGTTCAGAGGTAATGGGCCATTAAATATAGTTGCTGGAGAACAAGAATGAAGAGGATCATCGTATTTAAGTCTATTGATGTCCATTGTGGAGGGAAATTTATTTATTTATTTATTTATTTATTTATTTAGTGGATTTCTTCCGCTGCCCATCTCCCCCACAATAGGGGACTCTGGGCGACTTACAAAAAACATTAAAACTATAAATATATGTAAAACACAAAAAACATCCAAAATTTAAACAATACTAAAAAAAAAAAATGATAAGAAATGGTCATAGAAATCAGAACATGGAATAAGATAGGTCTTTGGTGGGATATAAATTTCAAAACAGCTCAAGTGACTTCAAATTCACTTGAAGAGAGAGAGAGAGAGATTTTAAACAGATGAAGGTATCCTAATTAACTCCCAAATTCAAAGATAGTTCAATCAAGTTCAAATAAATGTGAACTGAACTTTCCATGGATTATCCTACCTATGAACTTACATTTCTGGCATGAGAAAGTTGGATGATGAAAGATCAGCGCTGTAACTAGATCTCTATAAATCTGACTTATTCTTTTTGGGGAAAATGTTCCATCCTATAGTTAAAATGGATCTATTATTAATGTTGCATGGAATATTTATAGATCCATCTGAAGCTGTTTATAGCAAGAAGGCAGATGAGAAAATCGACATCAGATTTGTCAACCACATAAAAGTGCTTTGACTTTTAAGGACACACTTGATTTATGCCAAGGAAACCTCTGTCCTTCTTTGACTTGGCTAGCCTGTATACAGATGGTTATTCAAACATCCATGATGGAAACACTGCATGAACATTTGTGAACACATGAGAGTCTTTGAAGCACATCATGAAAAGAAATGAAATGATTCTAATGGTTTACATGTGGCCAGTCCTGGACTAACAGGTGTTTGAAGGCATAATTGATTTAATGTTTATGAGGTAGCAGGACATTTGCTAAGTGTTGGGGGAAAGAATAGAAAGGATGTTCATAAGAAAGAAAGAAAGAAAAAAACAAATTTGGCGACCCTTGAAACAATATAGGGACTACAGCAAGGATTTCCCATTGGCTTTAACTTGCCAGAAGTTTTGAGCACTGAAATATTTTCTGAACATTTAACAAACCTTGTTTGACTTTAGCTGTTTTAAGACCCACATTTAAGTTTTAAGACACTATAGAGCTAGTTTCCAAGAAGATTTCTACCAGATGGTTCTAAACAGATGAGTGTGTATGTATGTATATTTTTCTTTGACGTGACTGTGGAAGCATTTTTTATAGCATGATGACCAAGCCACGCTTTGTCAAAAATTCTGCATTGTAGCAATTCACCATTTTTGACAAATATGACAAACAAACATTGCAGGAATGTCAGGAGTACTTACAATCATTCTGTCAGTTATGCTGTTATGACTATTTGAAGGGAGTAAAGCTAAGTTTTAGATCAGCTTACTTCTAGATGACTTGCAAACTTCATGAAGGGGATCTTCTGGTCTCCTGAAGAGACAGGCAGGAATTCTACCTTTTGGCTTCATTAAAAAAATGCAAGTTTCTTATTCTAGTGAAAATATTGAATTCTGTCAGCCCTTTGAGGTTGTCCAGATCAGGAAACAGACTTTACAAAAAGACTAGAACTAAGTTTATTGAGATCGGCTCTAGAAACAGAATCTTGCAAGTCTGGTTGTGTTTTTCTTCCCTTCCCTCTTACACCCCAGTGAGTCAGAAAAGGACCATCTTGAGACTCTTCCTGATAAATTCCAAGAAGGCAATTAAACTGTATGTCTGTATTCTGTCTCAAAAGTCTTTCTGGCTTGTTTGATAGTGGAATACTGGACCTCAATATTTCTATTGTACAGAATCAGGGGTGTCTGCAGGGAGGGGTCCAAAAGGTTCAACCATGTGATTGAAGCCCTGGCCTTTTTTTTTTTGGTTTGTATTGTTATATGTCACTTGATACTTTTGACCCCCTTGTGGACAAATGGAGGGAGAACTTTAAAACATGATTGAGCCTGAACATCCTCCGCCCAAAAGCAACACTGAACAGTACATCTTGCCCTACTTAGCATTATTCTCATAAAAACAAGCTTATTTGCTCATAGCGATTTCAGAACTTAATAAAGTAAAATTAGCTATGTCATATTATAACATAATCCTATTCATTACAGGATTCCCAATTGTCTCGGATTGTCCGGATGGCTTAAACATCGGTTCACTCCCTGCTAGTTTAACTTAATCTCTGTGATGTCATCACATAATGCAACCTAGTGAGCTATGTTGTGTTCTGATGTTATCTTCTTTCATATGCAAACCCTGCTTCTTCTTGTGATCCAGTAAAGAAGGCTCTGATGCATCAAGAAGGGCAGATGGGACTTCAAAATGCCAATCATAAAATGGGGGGAGAATCAATGGTAGCAACTAAGTTAAATAAAAAATTAAAGTTTTCACAGTCTAAAAGTTTAGTTATTTGACCTGTAGTACCACTGATTACTGCTCTAATTTGTATTCCAGAAATACCGTGTGACATGTGTATAATACTTGATCCAAAAATATAAGCAAAAGAGCATTGGACATACGATCTCTGCCTAATATTCTTCCAAATGAATCCACTTTTTAGTACACTATGAAACTCCCAATGGCCTCTTCACTTGTTTTTCTTACCATCCAGCCACAGAATGAACTCAGAACGCATTTTGATTCTTCCTGGAGTGTTCCAAGGTTTCTACCCACCATTGTTTTTCTGACTATAAATGAAAGGGGTTCAGTTTTCAAAGCCAAAAATCCAGCTACATCACTAAGTACCCCTCACTCTGTAGCCCTTATTCTGTGCAAAGGATGCATATCAACAGGATTTTATCACAGTACAGAGTCACTTTGTGATACTGGCTGGCTACCAGTCACTAATTATTAAGAAGCAGAATGACAAGGCTGGTTATCATAAGAAGCGTGTCCAGAAAGCAATGCCAAGTGGCATTTGTGCTGCTAATTAACTCATTTCATGGCTTTGGGGATCAATCCATCATTTCCAATTCTCTGGATATTCAAGTTCATCTCTGATTTTAAGTGAACATGACTTGAAGTACCATTGGTACCCGTCCCAATTAGGAAAGGAAATAAATATATCTGAAAAATCATTAACATAACTCTGCATGCCACATTTCATGCTGAAATACAGTGGTGGTGAGCCAAATGGTTTTGCCAGTGAAAGTAAAGATTCGGTTACTATTTTTTTCCTAGCAGTTGTCCATGAATTCCAACCAGTTCCAACTACTCCTTCCCAACCTAATCATTTTCCTTTAAATGAGAAAGGGGAAGGAGATATGATTGAGATACCTAAAGTCATAGACGGCATGGAGAAAGTGAACAGGGAGGTGTGAAAACATCAGCAGTACTGTGTCATCCAATGAAACTAGCAGAAAGGAAATTTAGAACAGAGCAAGTTGAAAGTACTCCTTCTCACTACTCATAATTAACTTATGGAATTTGTGACTACAAGACCTAGCGATGGCCACTAACTTAGATGACTTCAAAAGGCAATAAATTTGTGGAGGCCAGGGCTGTCAAGAGCTATCAGTCTTGAAGTCTCACTGTTCCTTCCAGATCGAGAGCGAAGTGTTTCCAACAACCGTAAGACAGAAGCCTATTTCCATCTTCTGAGCTTCCCAAAGGCATCTGGTTGTCGGCTGCTGTGGGTAGCAAAATACTGGACTACAAAGGGCCTTGACCTGATCCAGTGGGGCTATTCTTCTTTATTCTTTTATTTCTCCATCACAGTCCTTTTTATCCCTCAAATTTCAAATCCGTTTTAGTCTGAGCTGACAGGTTCCCAGGTGCTGTGTTCTTGTTTTCAGTTTTCAGTGGGCTGTAATTGCTATGTGCTCATGTCATTAATTTGTTGTCTGATGCTTTAAAGTTATGCTTAATGGATTGCCTTTTGTTCTTTTGTATGCCTGAAGGTGAGAAGTATAAGGTGTGTGTGTGTGTGTGTGAATATCCTGTCCTTCGTTGCAAATCATGTCTCCAGCAGCCTGCAGCTTCTCTGGCTTTCCAACCCCAACAGAAGTCCTCAAAAGGTGTCTGTGGATAAAAACCCAACAGCAATTGTTAGTAAACTAAAGCTGATCTCATGGAAGATACGTCCTTCCCCTTTCCGCCATATCTTATCTAGCATTGTTCACATCTCCAACCATATGATATTTTTGGTCGGATGACCAGTTTATAGGATGCTCCCCGATCCAAAGTCATGGATCACTGACAGAAGCTTGCTTTGCATGTAGAAAATCCCTTTTTGAATTCTGAGAGTACCATGTTAAAAAAATTGGGTGGTTGGTGAGACCTTGTTACAAGATGGACAGCTGCTTTCAATTTCTATTATATTGTCTTATGAACACCACAGTGCAATTCAGAGAACAAAATTGCTGGAGTAGATCCCCTTTGCCCTCACATCCATTATGAGGAAGCTGACCAGGTGGATGGATCCAGGACTTATTGAGAGTTGCACATTTTGGGTTACAAAGCAAGAAAAAAGATCGGCGACCTTACATTTCTCAATTCATTTCTGTACTTGCGCGTAGAAAAGCACCTTGGGAGTGCTTATGCAATGCAACTCCTCTCTACAATTGCCAAGATACTTAGACACACACACTTATCATGCAAGGCAGCAGAAAAGGGGCAGGTAAGGGCTCAAATCCCTATAATGACATTCTACTTCTTCCCATAGCAACTTTTCATGTTTCATCTATCATTTGTTTCTGCTCTGGATGTTCAGCAAAGAATGTCAATGTCTTACAAAGAGATTTTTAAAAGGAGCATTTTTTTCAGACAATATTTCAAAGGTATTCCATGGCCCAGAGAAACTGGAAACCTGTTCTCCCTCCCTCCCTCCCTCCCTCCCTCCCTCCCTCCCTCCCTCCCTCTCTCTCTCTCATGTGCCCAGTATATGCTGGGCTCAGTTGGGAGAAACAGCCTTTCTATTATAGGTTACCAGAACCGTTAGTCGATTCTGTAGCAGATGTGACCAAAGTGTTAAATCAGATCCAGCTGTTTTGGAGAAGCTTTGCAGCTCTCCAAGATGAAGCAGATGTTCTCCTGAAGCAAAAATGAAAAAGTAAAATAAAATAAAGTAAAATAAAAATTGGACTTCCCAAAAATGTGACCACTGTTTCATGGTTTTAGGAGTTAGACAGCTGAGGTTGTGTTCAACATCACACTAAGCCATAATGCAATTTGCTTCCCTTGTCTTCCTATACTGGGTGAACTTATGTAGCACAATTTGTTTCATATATGCCATTCCAGTCTACAAGGACTCTGTTTGGGGCTTAGTCTGAGGAATGAAGCAAACCACTGTGGCAACAGATCACGGCTAAAACAAAATATGGTTTATCGTGATGCATCTGGAAAAAGTCACCCCACTAGGATGTTCTCTTTATTTCTATATGGAAGATGTTAGGAGGGTAACAGAAGAGGCAACCACGCCTGCAGATTTTGTTCAAATGTGTCAGAATGAAACGAAACACAAGCTATACAGGGTTTTTCATGTTTAAATGGCACCGGCATCAAAATAGATTTACTTCCTCCCCTGTGCCATGTAACATATGGGATACTCATGTCAAGGCAATGCCTCATTCTATCGTACTTCAAACATTTTCCTTTGCAGTCAATCTTACAAAGCAAACATTAATTCTTGGAGCTTCACTGTCTCCTCCAAGGGAGGCTTCAGCTCTGGGAAAGGATTGGGGGATAAAAGCTAATTCCTGATATGTTTTGTGTTGGCAAGAGGGTCCCCCCCCCCCCCCCCCGTAGAAGCAATATCTGGGACCAGAGGGAAACGAACAAAATAAAATATATATAAATAATCATGCTCTTCTTAGATGGCCATCACGCTGGCACAAATCTTACCTATACTGTGTTGACTTGATCGCTGAAGTTTCTTGGAAAAATATTTCAAAAGCTGACACACAGTGACAACAGATGGAAATATACTGCTTTATTAGTGGCAGGCAATTCTCACTGGGGACTTCTGCTTTCCTAGCTTCTCCTCAGACTGACAATGCTGGAATTTTGGCTGACAGTGGTCACAAATAGGTGTCTAAAGCTTCTTATATTGAAAAATGCTTCTTGTCACTGTGGCTTAAACAGATAAACAGTTTCAGATGAGATTAACTCTTAACTTAGGAGGAACATGGCATAGCTTCGTCATGCAAAATGCCAATATGATTTCCTAAGCAGCTCGCAAAGCTCTGGTTGATAAGAAGCTGAGCCTTCTTCTAGCATCTTCATTATTTTTATAGTGGGCAATTTGAGGTCTTTGACCCTTTTAAACTGCAGCCTCTGATGATATTATTTTCTCAACGGGGACGACTCACCCTTGTGATAGGTTCAAATTTCAGGTTTTGGATTCATCTCGTGCTCTGAACTGGTCTTGTAGAAAACAACTTCAGGTAAAGCGTATATGTATATTCTCCAAAGTAGGCATTCTTTATCAATATTTGGACATCAGCAGTGTTTTACATATAAAAAAGGCTAATATTCTTTCTGAATTTGGCCTGTACCACTTTTAAATTAAGAAAAGGGGATCACATAAACATATGTTCTTCTATAGGAGAAAACCCTGCCACATATAAAACAGAAAGTCAAAGAGAAGATTCAAATTTTGTCCTATATGACTAGGTTAAGGTTTCATATGCAAAAAATATTGCTGAATTTGCAGGACACAGTTATGTATGCTTAACTATAGATGACTCAGTTAATCCAGTTTTCCAAACTTAAACTACATGTTGAACTGTACATGTTGAACCTTTCTAGACTTGTACTATATAACAGACTGGGATCAACTTGGCAGCTAATTTCTAGGGCAGTATGTCATGTAAACCCAGCCTTTGAAGGAACTCCTGGGTATAGGATAGTTCCAAAATATGGGCTTTGCAGGACTAGAATAGCATCAAATGTTTGCATATAACAAAAGAAAAGAAGAGTACATTGATTTGTTTCTCTCTCTCTTTTCTCTCTATCCTTTTGGTGTGTATGTGTGCCTGCTCTAACTATGTGTGTAGCTTAATCATCTTGATCTAGTCTTTCATTATAAAATAACATTGACCAACAGAGCTTGCCAAGAAGTTCTGTGGTCCCTCCTTTCCATCCAACAGAAAATTAGTCGTTGGTTGTCTGCCCTCTCTTGAAGTTAGCTATGACCTAAGCTGTCTGAACACCCTTAATATCATTTCTAGGCTTGGATTTTTGAGAACAGATCTTGGACACTCTCACTAAATGGATACCATGGAGCTTTGGCCACTCACAAAATACAAATCCAGTTGGATGAAGCTGATCCCCAACAAGCCTGATTACTCTCCATTGCCTTGCATTTTCTTTGAGTTCTTCACAAGAGAGGTGGGCATATGTCCTCATAAAGCCCCACAGTGCACCCACCTGTCAATTTTATTTATTATATGGGGCCCAGAGACATACTTGGAGATAATCATGATGCCAGAAGGGTGTGCTTTGCTTTGTAGCTGCTTCGCTTCCCACTTAAGGACCTGTTGTTGGACTCATTGTAGACCCAAGATCTAGGCAAGGATCCAGGAGGAAACAATGGCCTTCCTTGGAATTATTTTCAGGCCATCCAAAACATCACTGCTATTCCACCTGGCCTTGTAAAACCTCTCCCTGTAAAATCCTGAAATGTCAGCCTGAGTATATCCCCCCCCCCCCACACACACACTTTTTGATTCATGAGTGAAACCTAGCCTGCTATTGAATTGCCTTTGCCTGCTTTTCTGCTGACTTGCCTGAAGCCCAGAGGACATGCTATAAATTTAGTTTGCATTGTTTGAGGCTGGTGCAAATGCAGAAGCTGATTTAAATCAGCCCATGCCAAAATTAATGGCGTTCCCACCCCACCCTCCTGTCCAGGAGTTTGCTGCATCTGCTTATAAATGTGTTGATGATTCGGTAAGTGCAACTTAAGTTATTTGGTAGGAGAGTAATTTCTCAAGAGGGTGATTCTTTTTCCCTTATACCGGTATGAAATAATGAAGCCTAGCGTATATGTGCACCAGCTACAAACAAGAAAAGAGAAAAAGGAAAGGCGAAAAGGCAATGTAAGTGACCCCTCTCACTGTGCTATCTCTGTGCGTGTGTACACCTCTGGTAAACACTGCACGTGGCATGGCACATGACGAAGAACAGCACTGCTGGGGAAATCCAGTACATTATTGATGACAAGCCTCCAATATGTTTTTGTTTCCTCTGTCAACAGAGAGACAAATTACCTCTGATTTCATAGAAGGTGGCCTGTTGAAGAAAGAGAAATGGCACTTCATTTTTAACTTATTTATTGTATGAGACCTACTGGCAGCTGAAGAAAAAGAAAAGGACTGTATTCAGAAAGGAAAAAAAAAACAAGCAGGGCTTATTTACAAGGAAGACGACCATGTAATTGCTGCAAACCAGTAAGGGGGAGCGATTGAAAATCTCCTGGGCAGACCTCGTCTTTCAAAGAATCCCCACGATGAATCTGAACTCTCTGACCCCCCCCCCCCCCCAGTCTGTATCCCCAAAGGCTGGGTTTCACTTATGTACCTCCTACTCTTTCTGAGCAGATCTTTGGGGGAAGCTGGCCGTTCTGGGTCACCTGCAAGGGAGGCTAAAAATGTCATCCACAGCAATGTCATCAAAGTGACACTCCTTTTTTACGTGGGACAAATGAGCAACACACATAAAAAGGGTGCAGAGTTTGACCATGAGGTCATGGCGACCATCTTGACTTTTTTTTTATTCCCTCCCCCCGCTCCCCCCCCATGGATGCCCTAAATCCATCCCAATACTGCATCTCTGATGCCCAAGATCTACCCAAACGATCTCAGGGTGGGATTATGGAGGCACCAGTTTCTCTAGCTATTCCTTTATATAAATGAGATTGCATAAGAAAGGCTTTGTGGGGAAGCCAGAGCATGGGATGCATTTATCAGTTGTTTTAGGGGGCACTCTTGATCCCACTCCACAACTAGGATCTTTGTCATAGAAGATGAAAGAACCTGTGCCTCTTCCATGCATACACACGATCACACATGGCTTTTCCAACTGAACCTGAGGAACTTTGATAGATACATGAAGTATCCTTTGATAGACTAGTCTGGATTGGTCTAATCCCCTACCACTGCTGTTTCAGTAAGGCTTATTATCTATCAGCGACTCCCTGGATTATGTTCTTTTTTAAAAAGAAAAGAAAAATATCACAAGAGATTCATGGAAGATAGATCTTGCTTTGACAGCTAACTGCTGGATTTAGAGGCTGACTGATATCAGTTTCTGATGGGAAGGAACAGATGTGTAAGCACTATCGTCTTCATTCCACAGCTGGTCATTGTTGAAAGGAGAAGGTTGGGCTACTTATATCTTTGCTCTGATAAATGGTAGCCTGCATATGGGAACACATGGTCTTGGGAAATTCTCCACCTAACTGGAGTTCAGATGGATGGAAGCATTCTCCAAATTTCTAAAGGGGTGGGAGAAATTCTCCCACAATTTATCAAAGACAGGATTTCCCCTTAGTAGTGGCAGGAATATCATTGCTGAAAAAAGCTCTGTGAAAAGAATTCCTTCTTGAAGTCTTCTCTTGCGACTGGAGAGGCAATTTGCAATGCAAGACAAGACATTCACACCCACCCGATTACCACTTCACCACTAAATAAAGGCAAGAACATCATCTCCCACCTGTACCTTTCAAAAGCAAACTTTCTTTTTTGATTGAGAAAATTGATGGAGAAATGGATCAAGAGTTGTCCAATTGATGGAGAAATTGTCAAAAGAAAAGCCAGAAGCCTTCGCTATCCAGAACAATAGGCAATTGTTTATGAAAATGCAGTAGAATGGGTTCTGGTGCTTCTGGGTTAGATTTTAATTCTAATCCATGTTTGCTGTTCCCTTTCTGTGCAATAAGGATGGAAGCAAATAAATAAATATTCCATGAAATATATTTTCAAAGAAGCAAACATTATGTCTTGTTAAATTATTTCTTGCGGAGATGCTCTGCCTCAAAAATTGGCACAAAGTCAGTCCGCTCTTTCATTCTCTCTCCTGACATCTTTGCCTTAATCATGCTAGGTAGGTCATTGTCAAACACCAGATCCCAAAGTGGAGGGTTGCACAGCCAGGAGCTTGTTCTCGCCCGCACTGCCCGCCACATTCTGGCATAAAGCCCAGAAGGAGCTTAAGGCAAATTTCTCTCTTTTTCCACGGAGGCCTAATAAGTGTGAGAACTCTACTGAGCTTGTGCAAAAGTAATTTCCCTATCAGCTGTAATCGGTCTTCGGTTCACTTATTACTGAAGTCTTAACCAAGTCTGGATTATAAAATTAATCTTATGGATCTTAAGTCTGGGCTTTGGCGAGTTTTCGTTGTTCCTTCTTCTTCAAGATCTTTGGCTATTGTTGTTGGATAGTTTACTTAGTTATGTGGTTAACATTTGCTATGTATTTGAAATATGGTCTTCAGGGCTACTTGCTCTGTTTTTAATTTTATTTCTTGGAAGATAGGTCTCTTTGTGGTCCCTCCAAGGGCGACAGGTGAGGCTCAAGGTTTATATATGCACATACATCACTTGACTTCTTTACAGTCAGCCAAATGACCATTCAGGCTCAAACTAGTGACTGGATTAACCCATTTTCTGGGTTCACACACTACGTGGACCCATAAAGCAAGCAAGATGGGCTGGATTTGCTGAACGGGCTAAGCCACAAGGAAAAATAAACCCACCCAAGGTTAAAACTAACCAGTCTTAGCATGTTGTGAGAATGTAGGTGCTAAATCTTTATCTAACTATATAACATCTGTTACGAGGATCCATCAGTGTGGTTGGCAGTTTCGTGAGATCGTGTCTATGATGATAGAGCTGTGTACGTTGTCAAAAGTCTTGGCAGGCAGTTTCTTTCTAACAACATATATTTTTTTGAGCACTTTCCCTTAAAATCCATATTTTGGGGTTGCAAATCATGTTGCAGCATCCTGAAAAGTGTGGATTTTTTGTATGTGTGTTTGCATTAGGTAAGTTGTTGCAAAAAGATGGATTGCACAGAGTTCTTCACCTCATCTGATGATAAATCCGCTGATTATTTTTAAACTTGCTTCCCTCTATGGGTCTGCTGAACATCTGCTTTCTTTAACACGCGAAAAAGACCAACTTCAAGGGGTAAACATTAGAGGAGCATTTCTCTCCCGATTTCTTGTCCACCAAAAAGAGAAAAGGAAGGAGTGTGGAAGGAGAAAGAAACTAGTGACACCTGTAATTTGGTTTGGGCATCCAACCTTCACATCTGGGAAGCACATATTTCACACCTAGCTAGGTAGAGTGGGAGGATCAGACAATTCACCAAGCCAAACTTATTGTTTTGGCTTCTGCTAAATCCAGTTATTTGGTTATCGAAAACAGTTCTTCAGTTTTTGCTGTGGGATGATATGGCTGAATAATTCTTGTAAATGATCTTGAGTTCCATTTTATTACAAACTATTTGCATGTAAAATGCAATTGTTCCTTTTAAAGCTAAGTTAATGTTAATCTCTTCCTTATGTTTCAGAAATGATGTCTGGAGTCACGGCCTTACCTTTCAAGTTTCCGCTCCGTGAATAAAACCATAGGAGCAAAGGCTGACTGACACTCCATCTTGATGCTAAGTTCTGTACAACAAATAAATCTCCCAAACCTTCCACAGACCAAGCTACTTCATTAAGGGTTAGGGTGATGGGAATGAAAGAAAATCAATTCAAAACTTTGACATTGTACGTTTTACATTGACAAGGAGGACCATATAAGTTGTCTTCCATTCACTGAATCTCTAGGTTTCCTGATCATACAAAGAACTAAAGTTTCAAAATGGAAAAAAAATGTCTTTGAAACCAGGGATAAGAGAGCACATATATATGATCAGATGCTACTCCCTAGCATTTCAGAAACTAGAAAGGAAAAAGATTCTCATTTAATCTTCTGGTTGTCAACGTACAGGGAATACTTAGGTGGGGAAACATTTGTCTCTGTGATGTCCTATATGCATTTTAAAATAGAGAAATCTTAGTAAGATATTTATATTTTTCAAGTAGAGCTGTGTTAAGCTTAAAAAAATTATGTGCTGTACTAGACAAGCCGTGTGAAAAAAATGTAGACTGGGCAATGTAAATCATTGGACGTGTAGTTTCTCTTCATACTTACAGAAGAGAAGCTGAGTGAAGTTTGGGCCAGTAAAAGTCATCTAGTAAAGCTGTACAAAGCTACAACAGTTCCAAAAACCAATTTGCTATGTCAAAGGACTTTTGCACATACAGAGGCACACTTTTAACCACTTGGACTCAATGAGTTGAAGCAAATGGATTCAGTTCAACAGTTGGACTTGATTTGTTGAATTGAACCAACCAACTACTCAAACTGGATCTTGAGTAATTCCCACAAGCTGATTATCTAGAAGGTCATGGCATGTTGAAATCCAAACTGATTAACTATAGCATGACCTTGATTGTGGCATGATCTTCGGCAAACTGAAGATCACTTTGTCACTTGGGGAAGTGTGATGTGTTTGAAACAGAGGTTCTGTGGGCTCTAGAAGTCATTAGGCCCTCATTGTTCTCCAGAATTACCAGCTACTACTAACTGCTGAGTTGTGGAAAGCAGTTGGTGTCAAGTCCTCCCCGTCTGACTCCCAATTCCGAAGTATTCTCATGCAACCAGGCTTGGTTCAGAAAAATGCTCTTTATTGAGTGGTACAGGTAGCTTGTAAACAGAACATTGCTAAAACTAAAGCCTTGGTTAAACTTCCCTCTATTTATCCCCCTCCCTTGATTGCCTGGCGTCTTGAGTCTTCTCCACTGGGTGGTGACCTTTTTCCTTCCTCCCCCCTCCTCCCCGAGCCTCTTCCTGGCTCTTTGGGCCCCAGCTGCCTTGCCAGCAATCAAGCCAGGCGAAAATGCCCATATATGGTTAAGCTGCTTCCCAGCTCCCATTACAACCATTAACAGAACCCCCCCCCCCTTTAGTTACTAGTGGCAGAACCAATTCACTCTAACTCCCAGCGACTGCAATACAATGGCAAACAACAACAGATGGGTGATGCAGGTTCTGACAGTTGGTTTCTTTCTATTGATCCTTGCCAGTATCCTTCAGACTAGCACACAAGATACAAAGGCGATTAGTAAAAATGTAAAAGAAATCTACTGTGGATAACTGTTAGACCCAATAGTGATAATGGACATAGCTGTATGAACTACACAAAACGCTGGTTACAGTTAAAAATATCTTCAGAGTTCCTTCCCCCGTAATACTTATGAAAGAAAAATAATACATTCAGAAAATGGATGTTAAAATCAGCATTCATTGAAGATATTTATATTAAAAAATATGCATTTGAGAATGGCATATTAATAAATATGCATGTTAAGGGAGGTTACATAGAAGAGCTATGGCTATTAAAGAAATTAAAGAAGAGCAGACTTGTTCTGATTATCTCTTTAAATAAATCTGTAACAATAAATGGTGGACTAGAATAATGCTTCATTAACCCAGACAGATACAGAATGGATTTATACTAAGTCCCCAAAACTTTGGTTCCTAGCTCTCAGGAATTTGGGCCAGAGTCTGTAAGTTGCACAGTAGTCTTCTGGAATTTGAAAAAAAGAAGTCTCTTTTGCCCAACGCATCTAGCATGTTTTGATTTGCAAATAATCAAAATCAAAGTTTTTAAAAAATCCAAAATGAGGTGATTTCTTGAGAAGGCAGAAGGGAGGTGATTTCTGTAATTAAAGTTTATGGCTGTGCAAAACTTTGCTTGGTTGAAATTTCATGCAAGTCACCCTTGTAAAGTAGCTCCATGAAAGAACATGGCCACCTCACTTCTAAAGGTGAAGCATTGCCTTGCTTTGAGGCCTCCTCAGACAAGTCCCATCACCCGAAAAAGTCTTCTGCGCATGGCAGATGAGGTTTTGAGGGGAGAAGAAGAACCTTATTGTTGTCTCATCACCTAAATAAGGAAATTCATGTTGCCTCTAGAGTACTCATCATCTCATCGAGATGATTCCAAGTTGCCTTGTACAGGCCTATTAATTTTGCTGACATTTTCCAGCATCTTAGAGCAGTGATCATGCACCCACTACCATAGCAACCTTTTTTTTCCTTAGCTGAAATAATCAGCACAAATGGTGAAGAAACAGCCTTAATGCCAAATATATTGCGCAGTTTCAACAGTTGCACAATGGTATTTAACTGCTAGTTTCCCTGAATGTTGCGGTTTAGACTCTGAGAAAGCGACAGAGCAACTTGGTCCGTGAAAGGAAATAAATTGATTGGGATTAAGCAGACAAGTAGTAATAGCAGGGATAAATGAAAAGCAAAGATGATTTAGTCTTTGTCTACGCCCTATGCAGAACTGAAAGCCAAGCACATAGCTGATTTCCTTTTATTTCAGCCTGAAAGGTCTGTCAAGAATCTGTACAGAGACAAGGAGAGAAAGTCCATGCCTCGATTTCTTGTGTGCATGTGTGTACACGCATGTACAATCCCATAAATCCTATTTTTTTAAAGCAAGCGAGAAATCAGGAGGGATAAACACGGCCAAGGATCTTTGGGAAGACTGCCAAACATCACCCCCAGATAAGGTGTTGTGCTGATTTAAGAACGTCCAATGTGAACACGTTAGTATGGTTCCATCATTTAAAAAACCATCAATTTATTTATTTATTTAGTTATTTAGTTATCATCTTTTTATAGCCTCCCATCTCACATAAAGTGACTTCGATTTATTTATTTATTTATTTATTTACTTATTTATCATCTTTATATAGCCTCCCATCTCACATAAAGTGACTCTGGGTGGCATGCAACAATCAAAAAGAACAAATACCAATTGCAAGTAAAAAAAACTATCAAAGCACCCAAAACAGGAGGGGATATTCTATATCTTCTACTGTAGGGTTTGGTTTGGTTTCACATCTTTGAGCCTGTCTTGACTCCTGGCAACTGCCTGGACAAGTCCCTGCGGTTTTCTTGGCATGATTTCAGAAGTGGTTTGCCATGGCCTCCTTCCTAGGGCTGAGAGGGTATGAATGGTCCAAGCTCACCCAGCTGGCTTCGTGCCTAAGGTGGGACTAGAACCCACATCTCCCACTTTCTAATCTGATGCCTTCACCACCACACCAAACTGCCTCTCTTACTGTATGGTTCCAGCTATTGATTCATCCCGTAGCCATCTGAGATCAGTCCATGTTTTCCTATGCAGTAATTCTGAACCAGTCTCTGAATTTTGCAAAATGCATTCCCTATTTTCAAGTCTCCTCTTTCTACTGCTTTTTCAACATGGTACTTTTTAGCAATTCTCCTTACTACTATTTCTCTTCTTTCTTTTCATCAACTTGGAAGAAAAAGTGGTCATCCACTGGGATTTTCTAACTATCCCTTTCCTAAACTCCCACTTTTCCTGTATTTAGTAGGAATCACCACTCTAGATAGCTATGCATATTCAGTTTAGCTTTTTAAATTTTAAAACGGCACTTAATTTCTTGCCATGAATGTGATTAATGGTAAATTATTAGCTCGGTTGAATTAATAGTTTAAATGCTTAAGATATTTTCAGTAATTCGGATATAAGAACTAGAGCAAGCTGTAGCTGTCTGAAACGTGCATGGCTTAACTTGAAACCAAGCAATCCAAATAGATAACTTCTTTTCCTTAAGGAGGAAATCATTATTGGTGGACCACAGCTAGCACAAAATCCACATTAGCTTTAACACAAGGAGCCTTATGGGGCATTTGGTGGCCCAAGTATATGTCTTTAAAGATGTCTTTTGGATAAAGGCAGGCGGGGGGCACATTCAGAATTGCAAGATTGATGTGAGACCTACAGGGTAGACCAGACTTGAACGCCAAAGTCATGAATACTAAAACTACTTTTATTATAGGGTTACAGTAACAGAATCTTGCAACTCTGAATGTGCCTCCCTGCCCCCTCTCCCCCTCAGAAATAATCCTTCCAGGTGCTTTTTCAAATGGGGAAATGGAGGCAGCCAGTGATTTTTCAGAGGTGGAACATCTCCTGATGGTCCATAGCCTCCTTGATTTCCCACACTTTCATTCAACACCAAGGGAAGATTTCAGGAAAGAACTTTCCTGGAGATCTTTCAGAGATTAGAATCCAGAAACAGCTCAGGGAGCTCCAGATGGATTAATTAAATAATTAATTTGATCTTGGCACATCAGACTCCTGAATGACTCTGGACTGAGTGAGTGGTTCAACATCAGGCTCTAAATCAGTGTTTTTCAAACCAGGCAACCTCTCAGAGTTGAGGTCCACACATCTTAAATTTGCCAAGTTTGAAAAACACTGCCCTAAATGAAGAAACATCAGGAACAATCCATTTTAATTGGATTAAAAAAAAATCATTAGAGTGGAATTTTATTTAAAAGGCATTCAGAAGAAGCCAGCCGGGCACCCTCCACCCCTTGCCAAATATGAGTAGATTAGAAAGATGGATTCGAGGTCAGTTTCATTTATGATTTCCCTCATTCCAGAGAGAGGGACATTCCTTTCTATAAACCCAACGTGCAGTCATAAAATTGGCTTCTGACTGCATTTTCTGTTTGGGAGAAACTTGCACTTGATTTGCATCTCAGGTCAGGCTGGGAAATGCTTCTTTGCCTTGCTATCACTGTTCCATGCTACACTATTCAATCTTTTGTTTATCGACCCACTCAGCATTCCTTAAGAGCTGGACAATTCTGCAAACAATCAAGAGTTTTCTCATTAATTCCACTCACCTCTCTCTTCTGAATTCCTCCTCAGGTTTGAAGACCCTGCAATGTAGTCCATGGTTTTCCCTCCCCCTCCCCCTTCCACCTCATTGCTATTCTTTAGCGATCAGTGAGATTAGATATTTATATTTTGTCCCAAACATTTCGAAAGCTATTTATCTTGTAAAAATGGGACTCTGGCAGGGAGGTTGTTTTTAAAAAAGAAAGAAAGAAAGAAAGAAAGAAAAATTTGCTTCTGAAGCAGTTTTTCAAACTTCTGAAAATGAGAAAAAGTTATCTGGGATCCTTTTCAATTTTTGAGGTTTTAGGGGGAGAGGATCAGGGTTAGCTGCTAAATCTATGCTGATAAACCTCTATCATTTTTAATCCTGTGCATTCTGGACCTATCACTCTGTGTCCTATATTACAGAGGAGAGTTCTCTATCTGTTTTCTAGATGCAGGTGCCCTCAAAGCATCTTAGAATTGTAATTGATGAGTATGACTCAACAAGACAACGTGGCTGCCAACAGGGAAAATGAATTTTCAGGTGACATCATTAGAGATATAGTTTCCAAATCACAGGAAGGAATAGTTTCATGATGTTCTGAAATGGACACACTTCCCACCACCCTACCGCTTTGGGCTCTGTGTTTAATTCCAGGCACCAAACTTCAAGAAGGATTCAGAGGAATTGGAATAGGTGCAGAGAGGGGTAATGAGGATGGTCAAGAAATTGGCAACTAACCTGTATGAACATCATTGAGGGCACTGGGAAAACTGGAGAATAATTTTGTTCTCATGTGCATATTTGGACCCATCAAATCAGTTGGCATTGGAATTTGCAAAGCTTGAATTCCTAAGGCATAGCTAGTTGGGTTAATGCTTCTTTTTTTTTTAAAAAAAAATCCCCATTTATTTGTTCATGTGTTTGTTCCATTTCTTTTCCATACTAGGGACCGGCCCTTTCACAAACTCAAATCATAATCATAATCATAATTCAAAGTGCAGATTGTGTACTGAAGTAGAAGAAACGGTAGATCATATAGTCAGCTTGTGCAAGAAGATCGCACATGCTGATTATAAACAACGACATAACACAGTCGCCAAAATGATTTACTGGAACATCTGTAAAAATGATCAGGTGCCACAAATGACAAATGGGTGGGAACATAGAATTGAAAAAGTCATCAAAAATGAGCAGGTTAAAATATTGTGGGATTTCCCAATAATCCACAATATTAAGACTGATAAACTGTTGGTGCATAACACCCCAAATTTAACTGTAGTTGAAAAGAAGGAGGTGTGGATAATTGATGTGGCCATACCGAGGGACAGTAGAATAGAAGACAAAGAATTGGAGAAGATCACAAAGTATCAAAATCTGAAGATTGAAGTTGAAAGATTATGGCATAAACTGGTGGTGGTGGTCTCAGTTGTTATCAGCACACTGGGTGCTATACCAAAAAACCTTGGACGGCACTTACAAAATCTGCGCATTGACAAAATTTCCATCTTTCAATTACAAAAGGCAGCCCTGCTTGGATCCACACATATACTGTGATGATACATGACAACATCTGAGGTTCTTGGGAAGAACTCAATGTGAATGAATGCCAACACCAGCTAAAGAACTGGCAGCTGTGACTTCACATTGTTGTGTATATTATAATCATCATCATCATTGTCATCATCAATTCCAAAAGGCAGCTTTACTTGGAACGGCTTATATACTGTGACAATACTTTTAATGCCATCAAACAGCAACATCTGTCCATCCCAGGTCCTTGGGAAAGACTCGATAGGGGGATAAAAATGCCAAATCCAGTCTAAACATCTGGCTGACTGTGCGATCAACCATGATAATAATAATAATTTTTCCAATCTTTAGAGACAAATGTTAAACTATACAACTTGCATTCAGGACAAACAAGGCAGAAATTCTGCATGAAAGAATCTTGTTATTTGATTATCTGGTTATAGAAATATCTTCTAGGTTACCAGACCAAACCAGACCAGAAGAGAAGAGATTATTTTAGCAGTGCACACTTGGGGATCTGTTGCATAGATATAGCACGGTTCAGAGTGCCCTCCAGTTGATTCTCATCCTGCTGGACATTAATTGCTATGATAGTAGGAAAAGGCCTGGCTCAATTTCTCTTTTCTCACAAGCTTCCCAGCTGGATTGAAAATGGAATAACTTTAGCAGCATCAGACATCAAATACAGAACAATGTGGCCTCTTCAGTGCTTAGAAGGAATGACAGATAATTATTAAAGTTTTATCATTTGGTTTCACTCACAGCTGAATTTCAATAGGCAGTCCAAGGATAGGTGGAGCATTCAAGGAGATCAAGCAACCCTCATCATAATTAAAGCCAAAAAGCATGAAATAAACCAACCAACTGAAAAGATCTCGACCCATCGTCTCTCTTCTTTTGAGGACTGCCAAACTGGATTTTGACAACACCTGATCCATATGCAGGTCTCAAAGTTAAGTAATTGGGAAGGCCAGTTAAGTTCTAATTGAGAAATTAGAACCGAAGCTGGTATGAATGTTTCATAGATAAGGGGAATGGATGCACAAAACAGAGTCAAGTATGTGCTTACAATCAGAAGCAACCTTTCCTTTCAGATATCAGCCCCATACCTACAGAACCATAATCAGGATGGGGGCATACCTAACCTTAGGAGGCAAGCTGTTCTAGAGAAAGTTAATCTCCAGGTTTCAACTCTGATGTTTTTTGGGGGGTGGGTGGGAATCTAGAGGATCTTCTTTCTGTTTTATGGTGAAGGATGTGCAAATTCTACTTGAAGAAGACTCTCCAGAAGGTCTTTTAGACTTCAGATCATGTCAGATCATTATAAGGAGGGCACGTTTACATGGAGGGAATGACCAGCAGATCCACACTTCCTTTTGTCTGGGGACAAAAGTCAAGCCCTGTGAATGCCAGTCAATCTGTACTCCATTGCTGGGCAGAAATACGTTGTTTTGTTGCACTGAAAAATGAAATCTGTGTAAAAAACAAATGTAACAGGGCATTTTTCTACTATTTCAGGACTCCCTAGGGTAGCATGGGGATAGACCATGCTACTTTTGCTCTTTCATGTAGGGAACTCAAAGCAATATCCTCCACCAGGGATTTCCAGAGAGCCTATTGCTTCCCAAACAATGAAAGAATTCTAGGATGGAAAGAAACTCAGCCACATTTCTAAGAAACCATGGCAAAAATGCTATCCTGGGAATACCTCCATCCTTTAGGGGGCTGGGAGTGAGAACACATATCTGACATTTCATGTCTTGTGATTCTGGTTTGTCTTGGGGGCAATGAAATACTTACCCAGTTTTACAGCGATCAAACATTAAGATGAATACAAACCTCCTACTGTGTTTTCAGCTCACTGAGTCTGCAGCTTTTCTAATGGGCTCGGTTATTTTGCCGCCATACGACTGCATTTTCTTCATTCTGCTAATTCATTTTTCCCCTCCAAACACAAACACAGAGTGGCGGTTCCCTTGATATTGACGATTCCATCTCTATTGGAGTGCTTCTGTCGCCTTTCTTCTTCAGGACCCACTTTTTCCCCAGCCTACTTTGCTATCTAACGAATGTTAGATGCAGCCTGACTCATTTTCAGTTCAGGCTTTCTCTTCTGCTTCCTGGTCAAGGTGCTTTCAATCTGGAGGGAATTGCCTTCTTTGAGCACAGTGAACATTTCAGTGCAACTCTCAAAAGTCTGCTAGTACTTAAACAAAATGAATTTTGGAAGGGAGGGAGGGAGGGAGGAAACAACTGATTATATGTATGGATTCATGCTTCATCAAAGGGTCTTAGATTATTTGTTTTCATCTGAAATAAATGTAAGCCTTTAGACCAATGCAGCAGAAGGTCATGAACACCCACACGTTTGATCCTACTTATGGTCCATGACACAAAACCTAAATTTCTTTTGGATGACGCTGAAAGTTGCCGGCCAGAAATGGCTGACGCTTCGGCAGTTTGAGTCCAGCCTTCGCGTTAACAGGGTGAGCTCCTGTTTTCTCCCCAGCTCCTGTCAACCCAACAGGTCGAAAACTCACGTGAGTAGATAAATGGGTACTCTCACTCCGGTGGGAGGAAAAATGCTGGCAGCACCTTGCACAGAGAGACGGGACCAGTTGCCGGTAAGCGCGAAACCGCGCTCGCCCGAAAAGGGCGCAAAGCAACGGAAACCCGCCTCCTGCGCTCGCCAGCTGGGCTCTGCTCTAGGAAGGAGGCTCTGGCAAACCACTTCCGAAAAACAATTGCCTTGAAAACTGCAAGGACTTGTCCAGGCAGTCACTGCAGGGTCAGTAATGACTGAGCGCAGACAAAAAAAAAAAAAAAAGTTCTCTTTATAACCCAAGAGTTTTTATTACCCCAACTTTGTCACTGGGGACCCAAATAAACCCTCAGAAGTTGTAGCTCAGTCCATCAGGTAATGCTGCATCGAAACTAACTTTGAACCAAGGACAAAAGAGGGAGGGAATAAGAGGATTAGAAATGAGTTTTAAAAAATAGGGACCATCCCAAATATATCTAGATTATCGAAGCATAACACAACTGCAATTAAAGCAGGATAATTTGTGGGGTCCTCAGCCTAATTTCATGGGGCACATATCCTACTTTTGGAAAACCTCTTCACAAAAGATACCCATTCATCCTTTGCAGTTTGATGCTTGAGGAGCAGAGAAGAAAGGGAGAACGGGCACTCCACCAACGCATCAGACTATCCTTCTTCCTTGTTTTGGCCTTGAGCCTATTGTCCTTGAGGGAATGTGGCCCTTGGCAGGATGAATACATAATAAAAGGGCTGCTCATTCCTGAACTAAAATCTCAGTTTGCAGAGCTATTGTTTCCTAGGCGCAACTTTGTGGAAGGAAGGAGAGTGATCTTTCACTGCACACAGAGCTGCTACCCAAAGAAAACAGACAGTGCGTGCCATGTTTGCACAAAGCAATTCCATGAATATTTCTCTGAAGGATAATAAACTAGATGAATTTCTACCACACTCCTCATTCCAGCAGACTGTGGGAGCCTGGAGTTGGACCTCAGCTGGAGATGGAGGTATCTGTGGAACCTTCTTTGAAATAAAATGAAATCCTGCCCTATTTAGCTGGCCTCTTTTATTTCACATGCCAGTTTGAAGCTCCAGGTACAGGCTTCTTTCCATAGCACTCAATCTAAATCTTTCTCACAGAGGCTTCTTTTCTATGTAAATATGGCCGGCAATAGTTCTTAAGGCAATCAAGTTAAGTTTAGCTTCCTTTCTACTTGCAGATAATGAAGTCCAGTCCTGTGCTGACACATTGCCATTTTCCTGCAAGTCCCTGAGCCAGCAAAGCTTTTAATTTCAAGAGAACTGTCTGTGACATTTCTTCATCATCTTTGTCATAACTAGGCTTTAATTTAAAATGCCCGAGAACTTAGTTGATTTCCATTTAATTGACAAGGAGACAGAGAAATCCATTTCTCTGCCCTCTTCTGCTCATTTGTATTGAAATGTATGAAAGTTAAACTTTTTTTTTTTTAAGAAAAGGGAAGGGGTGGCTTGCGGTGAAATACAGAACTGAATGAATCGAGCTAAATTTTAAATTAATTTAATAGTAACAGATAAATCCAAATGAAAATGAGATATTGGACTCAAGAGGTGGCTTCAACATATACATTTTTATAGAAAAAGAAAGCAAAGGACAGACAAGGAAAAAAATCTGCTAAATTCTTTTCTCATTGACATCTGTGGAACACCACTGAATTCTTTATCTAAATTATTCACCCAATACTTTTATACAGCATACTGCTACTTTCATGATATGCTAATTCGTCAGAATAGATTTAGAGGGATCTCAAAAAGTAATTTAGTCTAAAGATAAGGAGACTTCAGGTTTGCTGGTTCTACTTTTCCTTTTTTTCAAAAAAAAAACAAAAAAAACAAGAACACTAAAGTGAATAATCAGGAGCAAATGGAAAAAATGGGGTGCAGAGAGCATCAATTAAATCTTTTTAACCAGAACCTCAGTGTCAAATCATCAAAGTAAAGTACTAAATGTGCAGAAGTACATTTACTCAAGTACTAAATGGGTTGTGTAGAAAGCAATAGAATCAATTTTCAACTGCATCCTAACTGGCTTTTATTAAGACCTTAAGGTCAACTAATCAAAATAATGGAAGGTGGAGAACATCAAGAAGGATTACGGATGGTATCAAAAATCTACATCTAAATTAACTTCTGAATCAAATGGGTTCGAACACTGAACGTTCAAGGTGGGTTAGCCCAACATATTGGATGGCATCCAGTTAGGGAATCATTTGTATAGGGTGTCATGCACTGGCATTGTTTTTTCCCTTTGTTGGGATCTGATCACAAAATGTTGACATGGTTTCAATGTCCAGATGTTGTTGTTGTTGTTGTTTTAAAAAGACAGTGGTTGCCTTTACTGCTGAATTAGAAAGTATCTTTCAACTGATGTGTGTATATATGTATATAGCCACTCCAGATGTGTCAGCTGCATTCTAGAGGAAGTGAACGGAGAGTGATGAGTGAGATTTGAAATTAGTGATTCAGTATTTGCTGATAATTGGAGTTAATTAGGAAAAGCAGGTGCTTAGAGGTTTGGCAAATTTGAAAGGATGAGAACCTTTAGGTTAAAAATGGCGTGGTGGAATGTACCAAGCATCTGAGAACACATTGGAGTAATTTCTTGCCTTTGCTTTTTTAAATATAGGCTTAGTCAGAGCTAGTAAAATAAGCAAACGAAAGAAATAACAATGCCTTCTGGGTTTCTTTTTAATTTAATTTTATTCCTTTTTATCTCATTCTTTCATCAAGGAACTCAGGGTATGTACATGACGTTAGAGAAGCAGAAGGAAGCTGTTACGTATTTCTTTCCCCAAAATATCCTGACCTACCCAAGTAGGCTTGATTATGGAGCATCCATGGAAAATGACTGCTGCTACCCGTCATTCTTGGCTAGCAAAGTTCATAAAAATCAGAGTCTCTTTGGGGAAACAGTGTCTATTTTTTCCAATATATATACAATTTAAATCTATCAGAAACATAAGGTTCTGATAGATTTAAATAATACATGCATTGGAAAGTTATGCAGAAAAACAGATATAAGGGGAACTTGCCAGGTAGAAAGGTATCTATTTAAGGAGTCCCAAACTATAGAATGTATATGTATATTTATTTTATATGCATTTATTAGATTGATAACCCGCATTTTTTCCCAAGAACTCATGCCCTTCCTTCCCCCATTATTTTCCCCACAAAAGTGCTGTGCAGACCATTGGGCTGAGAGACAGTGTTTGTCACGGTCTCACAAACACAGCTCTGATTTGTGTTAAGTTGATAGTAAATCTGTCGGATTCGTTCTGAAGTCATAAATCCAGTCCACATTTCATATATACACAAGCAGACCCACTAGGAGGGCAGCATCAAAAGGCGCTGACATGAGGAGACATCAGAAACAAGATCAGTCAATCAACAACCCTATTGCAAGTAGGATTTCTATGAATGGGAAGGCACAAAGGCCTACAGACTGGCCTTGTTCCAATTACTTGACCAAGCCCAAGTTGCTGTCTACGTATCAGCTACTTTGATTCCACTCAAGCACAGATAGCTCTTCTCAGAGCCGACTTCCTTCACTGGAAGGTGCTGTACACTGGATAAATGCTGTCTGCCCCACAGAGTCACTTTTATGTAAGATGGGCAGCTATATAAATAAGATGATGGATGGATAGATAGATAGATAGATAGATAGATAGATAGATAGATAGATAGATAGAATTGGGTTATTCCTGAGCAGTCCTGCCAAGTCCAGCTGTCTTCATTACACTTATTGTAATGGTATGTGGGAATGACCTTGGGAGACAGCCCAGAGACACTGCCTAAGGAATAGTCAGATAAGAGGCAGCATAGCCCACATTATCCTTAATTTCTCAGGGGATAAAGGAGACATGTGATGGAATGGACTTATGAAGGCCAGGCTCAGGGAGATAAGCATGTTCTTAGCCCCCAGCAGGAGCATGGGAAGTTCAAGAAGATGAGGCTGGCACCTCCCTAAGGAATTCACGGTGTTGTGGCTAGCTGGCTTGGGAACCAGGGTTCAGACTGGTGAGATTTCTGTCTTGAGGTTGGAGCTAATAAACACAACAGAACTGTATTTGCATTGTCTCTTGGAGTTCTTTGGGCTGAACCTGACAAACAGGAGGACACCTGTACTTTCAAACATGCAAGATTCGGTTAATGTAACCTTACAATAAAGTAGAATTAGCTAACCTGGTTGTGTTTCCTGTCTGGTCTACTGGTATGGCTGACACCTATGCCTGTGCCTTTTGATATTCTATCTTCAGATGTGATGTTCTCCAAAGCAGGGTGGAGGAGACACCTGGTTCCCTCAGGTCTGGTGAAGCCAGCTGCTGGCTTGACATCAAATTGAGACCTTGTCAGAGGCAATTCTCCTCCATCTCCTTCTCGTCAAGTCTTGATAGTGACCAGCATTTTTCTATGCCAGCATGGCTGGCTGCTAACAGGCTATGAATCTGCCATAGCCAGAGATTAGTACATAAAGGCTGTTTCATAGTTAGCAGAAAGCTTTTGAAAAAGTCCTTTTGCAGGATGTTGAGACCACACTGTGCTTGAGGGGTAACAGGTCAGGTACAGATTGAGGCTGGTAAACCAACAATCAAACAACAAATCTGGAGGAGAGGCAAAGCGAAGCAAAAGCCAGGGTCCAAGACGCACCAAAGCAACATAGATGGAGGTCAGAGCTGAATTCTGAAAAGTTGTTCTCAGCACTCTTCAGAGGGAGAAAGTGTAATAGATAAGCCACATTGGCCTCTGCCCAGAACAGCGAAGACATATCACACAGGAGCTCCATAGTCTATTCTTCTGTTAATGCTCACATGCCTTTAGCTAGCCTCTAAGGTCACCCCTCTGTTCCTCGATCTTCATTAAGAATCTACCTAGGCGAAGGGACTGGACTTCTGTGTCTCGGAGACTGTCAGTGGCTGCAGGCGATAAATTCAGGGAACTCGCTGGTTCTGTAAAAGCCACAGCACAGTCATTGGCTCCAGTACAGCAGGACTCTCCAGAAATAGGACCGCTACTACTGGATGCCTCTTTACCACCATCTTCCTCACCTGAGGACACGTCGTCCAGCAGGGCCACAACAAGCATCACCAAATCACCCAATGAGCTCGTATGACAAACTTGAACCTGAATCTCCATAGTCAAACCCCCTTAACCAATATACCATGCTGGCTTTCTCATCTTTGTAATGCCTATCAGCAGATGACTGCATGGTATTTCCTTAGAAATTTCCTGTTCTCAAAACACTGAGAAACAATGAAAATGCTTGTGAGCGTAGTACATGCAGCACTAGCACAATCTGGTTTTCCACTGATTCAGATAGACCTATGTGGCATTGTCTCCTTTTACCATCACAAAGACCTGCCCTGGATTAGGCTGAACAATGACTAGTTAACAAGTCATAGCTATTTGAAATTTAGAACCCCTGGTCCATAGCCAATTCTTGACTTATGGAAGCCACCGGTCTCTCTCTCTCTCCAATGCAAACATCCCTCCTGATTAACGAAAGAACTGACCACAAACTGTTCACAGACCCACCAAGAGTTACTTCTATGGCATGAGATTTCCAGCAAGAAACATATTACTTCAATTGAGAATGTCAAGATCTATTTCATTTTAATTCTGTGATATGGTCTCATGAAAGAGCTACCTGAAAAGAATCCAGCCTTATGCCTTGTATGCTGAGTGCTTTCATTTAGAACCATCCCATTTTATATTCCTGCCCTGTGAATGCTGGGAGCAAGAGCCCAGCAGTGTTTTCTTTCTTTATCAGCATAATTTATAGAGCACAATTTCCAAAGCTGCCATTTCTGCTTAGACTCCACAGTTTCCCCCTTCCTCAGCAAAATAAACCTCAACGTTACTCAGAAGCTGCCTTTGAAAATTAGCAGTCTTCCAACCTATCTTGGCATCAGAGGAATTGCATTCAAATTACATTGCTTTACATATTAATTTCCCTCTGTCCGCTCCAAATGGTTTGTGTTTGTGTATGAATCGTATTAATAATGCCTTTAGATTTCCTGTAATTAAAGCCGACAAGCAAGGGTGCCAATACAAATTCAACTAATCTGTAGTGTAATCTGTAAGAAGTTCCAATGCTACCTGTGAAATGGAAACAATGTCATTACCAGCCATGAACATAGCTCTGAGATAGTGGATTGACTTGGTCCTGCAGAACCACAATCCTCTAAATTAGCCATCAGTGTTTTGAACCTACCAGCATCCTTTTGGCCCCTGGTTCAATCACCTTCCAGAGGAGGAATTAAGGGTCAATGAAACAGTCTTATTTGAGTGCAAAGTCAACCTGCCCATTCAAGGAAGAGTTCTGTCCTCTTCAAACAGTAAATGAATCAAGAATAGTTTCTATTTCTACTCCACTGTACCTAGATGCATCTACAATGCATTTCTTTAAGCAGTGAAGGAAAGAGAAATAGATGGATGGTTAGATAGGCGTTTCCAAGTGACAGACAATTATTTTAAGCTTTATATTAAACTGGAGCCTCAGAATCTAGCTGCTGTCTGCTGAACATGTTGGGTCTCTTATCACCTCAGGTATCATGGCCAACTATGCAGAAGAAGCACTATTCTTCCTGTTATTGTAAACAGGGCATGCAACAGTAAAGGGGAAATCTAAGGTAATTCATGAAGCAGCCAATGCAAACACATAGGGAGGAACAGCTAAGAGATGACAAAGAAGGGACGGTTGACTCTGAAGCCCAATTGTTGAATAGCAGTATGTCTCAGAAGTACCATATTTTGCATACTCGTGATTCTACAACCTGTTGAAATACCAGGTGATGGAAAGATTCTGCTTGAGGGAGCTGAAGATCCTGCACTAGTCACTTGAGACCTGAAGCTTACTGCCCCCAGCATGAAATAAGTATTTATTTGGTCCTGAAGAAACTGGTTTCTAAGCATTACTAAGGCTTGGAGATGAAGAACCCAAGGAGGTCCTAATGGATTGTTTCGGCCACAGTTGATTTCAGTTGTAAATAATACTTCATAACTAGTTTCGCCACAAAGAATAAAGCTTTTGGTATGTCTTACTAATGCTGGGTGAAGAACATAATCCAAATCCAGGATAAAATCCAGAGATAGGAAATAAACTATATGTTTAAGGCTCTCCTTCATCAGCCCGTGTACAATCTTAAACAATTCCTTAGGTTTTATGAAACATTCTTTTGCCTTGCAATGAAAGTTATTTGGGGGTGGCTAATTCAAGAAGCCCCCCTTCATGGATCACTGCCTTGTCGTGGCGAAGGGGCTTGTGTAACTCAGTGAAGCCATGAGCTATACCGTGCAGGGCCACCCAAGACGGACAGGTCATGACAGAGAGTTCTGACAAAATGTGGTCCACTGGAGAAGGAAATGGCAACCCACTCCAGTATCCTTGCCAAGAAAACCCCATGGACAATGTTAAAAGGCTAAAAGATATGACGCCAGAAGATGAGCCCCTCAGGTCGGAAGGTGTCCAATATGCTACTGGGGAAGAGCGGAGGGCAATTCCAAGTAGCTCAAGAAAGAGTGAAGCGGCTGGGCCAAAGCCGAAAGGACGTTCAGCTGTGGATGTATCTGGAAGCGAAAAGAAGGTCTGATGCTGTAAAGAACAATATTGTATAGGTACGTGGAATGTAAGATCCATGAACCAAGGCAAGCTGGATGTGGTCAAACATGAGATGACAAGATTGAACGTCGACATCTTGGGAATCAGCGAATTGAAATGGATGGGAATGGGTGAATTTAATTCAGGTGACCATTATACCTACTACTATGGGCAAGAAACCCTTAGAAGAAATGGAGTTGCACTCATAGTCAGTAAGAGAGTGGGAAAGGCAGTAATGGGGTACAACCTCAAAAATGACAGAATGATCTCAGTGCGTATCCAAGGAAAACCATTCAACATCACAGTAATCCAAGTCTATGCCCCAACCACTGATGCCGAAGAAGCTGAAGTTGACCGGTTCTATGAAGACCTACAAGACCTTCTAGAACTAGCACCAAAAAAAGATGTCCTTTTCATCATAGGGGATTGGAATGCTAAAGTAGGAAGTCAAGGAGTAATCGGAATAACAGGCAAGTTTGGCCTTGGAGTACAAAATGAAGCAGGGCAAAGGCTAATAGAGTTCTGTCAAGAGAACAAGCTAGTCATAGCAAACACTCTTTTCCAACAACACAAGAGATGACTCTACACATGGACATCACCAGATGGTCAATACCGAAACCAGATTGATTACATACTTTGTAGCCAAAGATGGAGAAGCTCTATACAGACGGCAAAAACAAGACCAGGAGCTGACTGTGGCTCAGATCATGAGCTTCTTACTGCAAAATTTAGGCTTAAATTGAAGAATGTAGGGAAAACCACTAGACCACTCAGGTATGACTTAGGTCATATTCCATGTGAGTACACAGTGAAGGTGATGAATAGATTTAGAGGATTAGATTTGGTAGACAGAGTGCCTGAAGAACTATGGACGGAGGTCTGTAACATTGTACAAGAGGCAGCAACTAAGACCATCCCAAAGAAAAAGAAATGCAAGAAAGCAAAATGGCTGTCTGATGAGGCTTTACAAATAGCTGTGGAAAGAAGGAATGCGAAAAGCAAGGGTGAAAGGGAAAGATATAAGCAACTGAATGCAGATTTCCAGAGAATAGCAAGGAGAGATAAGAAGGCCTTCTTAAATGAACAATGCAAAGAAATTGAAGAAAACAATAGAATGGGGAAGACTAGAGATCTCTTCAAGAAAATTGGAGATATCAAAGGAACGTTTAGTGCAAAGATGGGCATGATAAAGGACAAAAAAGGCAGGGACCTAACAGAAGCAGAAGAGATTAAGAAGAGGTGGCAAGAATACACAGAAGAACTATACAAGAAAGATCTTAATGTCCCTGATGTCCATGCTGGTGTGGTCACTGACCCTGAGCCAGACATCCTAGAGAGTGAAGTCAAGTGGGCCTTAGGAAGCATTGCTAACAACAAAGCTAGTGGAGATGACAGTATTCCAGCTGAGTTATTTAAAATACTAAAAGACGATGCTGTTAAAGTGCTGCACTCAATATGCCAGCAAGTTTGGAAAACGCAACAGTGGCCACGGGATTGGAAAAGGTCAGTTTACATTCCAATTCCAAAGAAGGGCAATGCCAAAGAATGCTCAAACTATCGCACAATTGCACTCATTTCACATGCTAGCAAGGTTATGCTCAAAATCCTACAAGCTAGGCTTCAGCAGTACGTGAACCGAGAACTACCGGATGTACAAGCTGGGTTTCGAAGAGGCAGAGGAACTAGAGATCAAATTGCCAACATTCGCTGGATCATGGAGAAAGCACAAGAGTTCCAGAAAAGCATCTACTTCTGCTTCATTGACTATGCAAAAGCCTTTGATTGTGTGGATCACAACAAACTGTGGCAAATTCTTAAAGAGATGGGGATACCAGACCACCTTACCTGTCTCCTGAGAAATCTGTATGCGGGCCAAGAAGCAACAGTTAGAACCGGTCACAGAACAACCGATTGGTTCAAAATAGGGAAAGGAGTACGACCAGGCTGCATACTGTCACCCTGCTTATTTAACCTATATGCAGAGTACATCATGAGAAATGCCAGGCTGGAAGAATCACAAGCCAGAATTAAGATTGCAGGGAGAAACATCAATAACCTCAGATATGCAGACGATACCACCCTAATGGCAGAAAGTGAAGAAGAACTAAAGAACCTCTTGATGAGGGTGAAAGAGGAGAGTGCGAAAGCTGGCTTGAAACTCAACATTAAAAAAACTAAGATCATGGCATCCGGACCCATCAATCCCTGGCAAATAGAAGGGGTAGAAATGGAAGCAGTAACAGCCTTCATTTATTTGGGCTCCAAGATCACTGCAGACGGAGACTGCAGCCATGAAATTAAAAGACGCTTGCTCCTTGGGAGCAAAGCTATGGCAAAACTAGATAGCATATTAAAAAGCAGAGACGTCACCTTGCCGACAAAGATCCGCATAGTCAAAGCTATGGTTTTTCCAGTAGTAATGTATGGCTGTGAGAGCTGGACCATAAAGAAGGCTGAACGCCGAAGAATTGATGCCTTTGAACTGTGGTGCTGGAGAAGACTCTTAAGAGTCCCCTGGACTGCTAGGAGGTCAAACCAGTCAATCTTAAGGAAATCAACCCTGATTGCTCATTGGAAGGATTGATAATGAAGCTCAAGCTCAGATACTTTGGTCACCTAATGCGAAGAGAGGACTCTTTGGAAAAGACCCTGATGCTGGGAAAGATGGAAGGCAAAAGGAGAAGAGGACGGCAGAGGATGAGATGGCTAGATAGCGTCACTGAAGCAATGAGCATGAAATTGAGCAAACTGAGGGAGGCAGTGAAAGATAGGAAGGCCTGGCGCAATATGGTTCATGGGGTCACGAAGAGTCGGACACGACTTAACAACTGAACAACAACAATTCAAGAAGTCATGTCTGAAAAGAACTTTTTAATGTCATGTGTGAATCTCATGCAGCCAACCCTCAGCCTGAGCTATCTCTTCCTAAATAAGTTTGTAGCTCTTCGTCCTCATTCAGAACTAGAGTATGAAACAGAGCAACATAATGCAAATGTCATAACCATGACTACTCTGGTTTTATTACTTTCTTCTGTTTTACTTCCAGAATGGGTATTTAAGGTGTATCTTAACAACCCAATAGATTCTATTATTCCTTCAAAGCTATTAGAGTATATTATGCAAATATGTACTTAGGAAGAATTCACTACTTTTTTCTAAATGGTTGTAGCAGAAATAGCAGTTCGAGGACTTTTCAAGATATTGAAGATGCAGATGTCACACTCAAATGCTAAATGATTCATACCTGTACAGTTTTAGACATTTTGTTCAGCATATCTGCATGTTTAAAACTCTTTTGGGGGTGGTTGTTGCTATCTGTTTTTTTTTTAAATAATTAAATATTTTCCATCAAAGATGTGGGCAAACTTCAGCATTTATCCAGGAAGAGGAGAAATCCATGAACAATTTCTTGAGAGCAGGACTCTCCCTTAGCGATAATAATAGCAATGCTACTGAAGAAGCCTGATCTGTTCCCAAGTGATCTAATGGGAGTAGAAGAAACCAGAGGGCTGGGGGGCTAATGAACAATGAAACCTCACACACGCTTTAGCCCCCTTATAAATGCAAGAGCAACATATTCCCCCCCCATGGAAATATTCATCACAATTCTTTTCTTTCTTCAAAAGAAATCTCAAAAACAGTTTCACTTCCATCACATTGAATGAGAACTAGTTGAAAAAAATGTGTACAAGTTCTTCTGCCTAACCCTACTGATTATGTTGTTTACTACATGGTCCCATCGATAACGACAGGATGTTCCTTTTCCATTTATGGTTATTTATTTATTTATTTATTTGTTTGTTTATTTATTTATTATGTTTATATCCAACCACAATCCAGTGACTCTTGGAGGTAATGCAAACGTGTGGTGTGAACTCATCGTACCATAAGTCTTGGGCACCCAGTTTTGTGGAGTAAATGTGTTGTTAGTCTAAGGCAGTGTTGTCCAAACTTGGCCACTTTAAGATGAGTGGACTTCAACTCCCAGAATTCCCGAGCCAGCATGGCTGGCTGGGGAATTCTGGGAGTTGAAGTCCTCTCATCTTAAAGTGGCCAAGTTTGGACAACACTGGTCTAAGGTCTATATTCAACTTTATTTCTAGAATGTATCTTCCTGAGATTTTTGATGTCTTCCACTTATTTCATGAGCACAGGCTTATGACTTGCTTCAAGATCAAATATTTTGAAATGTAGATTAGACATTTAAAAAGCAGTATAAAACCTACTTTTCATTTTCTCCCCTCCTTCCTTCTACATTGTGACAGGCATGCCCTGACAACACAAGGCACATAGATCTGTTAAGGCAAACAAACCACCGTGATTTGAATTGAAGCTGGAAACTTTTCCTAGAATTTTTTTCTTTTTTTTTGCACATTACCATCCAATCAGTCATAAACAGAGAGTTGCACACAATTTCTCTTCTCATTGCATAACTCCATTAGAGCTCACTGAAGTGGAGAGAAGGAAGCCAGATTGACACCCAAGCTGCTTTAACATAAACTCCTGTTTAAACATAAATTTGGAGCATATGATGACAGACAGGCTGTAGAAGTCACACGGGTATAAGAATGTGGAATTCAATATTCTAGGGTTATGATTGGGCAAAGCTGATCTTTTAGAGACAAGCAGATACTTCATGATGAATAATAGGGCTGTGTTACACCTTAGATTTGATTTAGAAGAGGTGCTTGGTTGAATTCTCCAAGATGTTCTCAAGTGCCTCTTCCAAATAAAACTGAAAAGCATTAATGAATTCCTAAGCATTTCCACTTTAATATTAGTTATAATCAGTGCCATGCAGAAAAAATTTTCCTCTTTTTTTTAAAATGATTTCAAAGGACAAGAGGATTTTCACAAGATGCTCCTGAATAATGTGTGGTGCTCTTGGATTTATTTAGTTTTGAAGTGGCCAGAGGATGTGTGAATACTTGTCTTTAGTTATAGACCTGCCTCTCCAATAGACCTGCCTCTCCAAATTCCCACATTTCTATTGACCACAATGGAAAAATTGGGTCTTCTCATGGATCTTTTTCATAATCAGAAGTGTGGTCGGCCAGAGATATTTCAAAGTAAAGGAAAGAGGGTGTTGCAGAAATGAGGAAACTCTCAGGCACTATGAGAATTAGGTAGAAAGAGGGAAGACTTTTTCACAGGAGGAGGAGGTACTGGAGGAAGAAGAGGTTCTATATCTGTAGAACTTGTGTCCTTACCAACATAGCTGGGAAGACAGATATTCCCCATTTCTGTTTTTCTAGGAGTGGGAACTTTATTTATTTATTTGTTTGTTTGTTTGATTGATTTTTCAACCACCCATCTCAGATGTGTATTCTTGTTTTTCAAAGATACAGAGAAGACGGTTCAGAAGACATCTGCGACAATGGAGATATTTCCAATATATCTGAATATGGTTTAGTATTTTTTTTTTAAGCTGGCTAAAAGATATGGTTCCTATATGGTTACAGGAACCACCTTTCTAAATATCTGTTGTTAGAGAGGAAGAGTCAGAGATGTTTTTCTTATGTCCTGGTTTTAGATTTCCTGGAGCATCTGGCTGGCTGTTGTGTTAAAGAAGATGCTGGACCTGATAGCCCGTTAGCCCAATCCAGCAGCACCTTTGCTCACATTCTTACATAGCCAGAGAAGTCTGTGAGAACAGAAGAGCTGAAGGATCATTACAGTTCTTCAGACTGTAGGAGAAGGGAGAGAGAGATTTGCTTATGGCAGAAACTGAACAAGCCAGAGGGGTACTTATAATTTATCATTCTGAGAGTTCAGATTTCCCCAGGGCCTCTTCAGATGCATAAGATTACCCCTACCTTCCTCCAAATAACCTTTTTTTCATCAGCTGAATCAGCTTCAAATCACACCAGGTTGCAAGATCTGCTACCTTGAAAAAGAATTAAAAAAAAAAATCCTGGCTAGTCCTCTTAGATTTACATTTACTGAAATGCATGTAAATTGAAAACAGGTACTGATGCAGTAATAGAATGCTAAGTTGTATTCTGCAGAAGACTCAGAGGTTTTCCAGGGTGTCCTTGGTAAGAAGGAAGTATTGTGATGGTGGACAAAAAAGTGATAGAAGATAGAAAGAATTGCAATAATAATTACAACAACAACAATCATGGTTATCAGAAGATGTGACACTCCATTGCCTGAGATTATATCAGTGATGGAGCTGAATTCTGGAATTTGCCTGGAGGTCTATAAACCAAATCTTATTTACTTAGAATGAAGTCCTGATGCTTTCTGTTAGATTTATTTCTACATATATCAGGCTAGAAAGCCTACAAAATTAATTCCAAGTTCCAGTATAAACAGTGATACGATCGGGTGCTGTCATCTGCCTGTTGACATCCCTCTCCCCTTTTTTCCTCCCTTTTTCATACATTATTCTTATAACAAGAAACTGCTGGCCTTCAGAAAATTGCCTAGATGTTCCTTCATTTGCTTTCTCGCCCCAGACAAAGCTGGACATTTATTATTTACTAACCTTCACTGGCTGGTTCAGAATCCCATTTAACGTTTTACATTTGTGCTGGGAAAGCAAGGGGGTATGAAAGCTTTCTGCGCTACCTAGGGTTCTGCCCCATCTCAAATTCCAGACTGCCAACTCTTCTGATGACTTTAACGCATGACTTTTCAAAATTTCAGATCAATGGGGCACACAGTCCCCCTCCCTGCTTTTTCAATCAAGGAGAAGGAGCCATGATTCATTTTGGACCTAAATCTGCATCAGAATAAGTAATGGGTAAATCAGTTCCAGTTCATATTTTGAGCCAGGATATTTTTAGTTTTTGGAATCTTATCTTCCAGTTCCCTGATCAGTGCAGCAGTCTATGAAGCCATCCATAATAAAGGGTCACCTCCAACAAGGGGGAATCCTACACTGTTGTGGGAAGGACACATGTATCTTGTTTAATTCTCACTTGCTCAGATGCTCAGATGGTGCCAACCCATGTGTTTCTAACTATTATTTCGGGGTCACTAATTCAAAATAGCCTTGTAAAGCTAACAAATAAATAAATACGTACATAGCATCCAGGCAACGTTGCGATGCTCACCACAGATGGATGGGTACATAAGCGAAAGAGGAATAAAATTTTATTGTATTCCCTCTCCAGTGCTGAGTGGAATCAACACTGTAATATGATTTGCATTATGGTTAAAAGAGCAAAATAGAAGCACAATAGCACACCGCTTTGAAAGATGTCATCTTATTTGTGATCGGCTTCCAGAACGAGATATAGAAAGACAGCTGCTGACAAAATTCCTGAACATCCATAGTAATCGGTGGTGAAAGAATATAATGAGGAGGATGTCATGGGGAAGAAAGGGGGAAGGGGGAACCAACTGTTGTGCATTCCAAATTGGGTATATATGCATATGTGAAATAGATACATTTTTCTACGATGCCAATCAGCCATTTGAGAGAATAATTTTAGGGGGAAAAAATAGAAGTGCCAAATGTTCCAAACCTTCAAAGTGAATCCACTAAATCAATTCAATGACTTGAATCTCATCGGGTGCCCTTGAGTGAATGTAAGGATTTGATACCCCTTTGCCCCCCACCGCACACACATTTTTTGATTAATTGAATTGGTGCTTTTAATTGAAGTGATTTGCTTCAGCAATTCAAATGGAGTTTTCCCATCAAATCAACAGTTTGAGCCAACTTAATGCGTTGAATTGAATGAAGGGCTGGAATCAAAGCTTGGATAATCTACTCACTCCCAGTTATGGTAGTTGGTAATAAAAACAGACAACACCGTAATGAACCTTCAGATTTTAAATAATGAAAAACCCCATTGGTTTTAAACTTAACAAAGATAAATTAGGATAACCCCTTTTTATTTTGTTCAGGAAATGTTTGGAGGGTGTTATTTTCAGAGGAGTATCAAAACCACAGTGGGATGAAAAGAAAGGAACAAAGAATTGTAGGCAAGAAAAGTCAATGCTGAGAGAAAGTACATGGTAGTATTTCAAAGGTCAGTTAAGATGTCAAAAATCTGTTTGATCCTTGTGACAGGTACAAGAAAAGGGAAGGAAAGAAAATTGTTCCTAAAAAGAAGGTGATGATCTGAGTTAGGTACCTTTGCTTGGTCTTTCATTCATGAAGTTAACCACCTTCAAGGTAATCGGGAAAGACATTCCATTTGTTCTATGTAACTATAACTGCAATGAGCAAAGTGAAGATTTTTTTCAGCATGTTTTGGGGTTCTGGGCTGCAATGAAATATTAGAAAACTAATATTTTTCTATGCATCAGAACTATCAGTTGATAAGAGTCCCAAATGGGGTAGGATGGGAGAGGGAAAGCCCCATCGGACCAACTCAAATAGTACACAACATTTTAAAGTTCAAGTAACATGAGAAACATGGACTTTGGGATTTGGTTTTTTGCTTTTTTATGTAACTTGGAGAACACTGAATTCAGCCACTCAACACAGAGCTTCTGCCCTGAAGAATAAGCTTTCTTAACATCATGCTAGAAACTGATCTGGGAGCCATCTGGGTGACCTTGGACCGGTCACTCTCTCTCAGACCCAGGGAGGAGGCAATGGCAAGCCACTTCCAAAAAACCTTGCCAAGAAAACTGCAGGGACTTGTCCAGGCAATCCCTAGGAGTCCACACTGACTCAAAGGCACCCCCAGCCCCCGCAAAAAAGGTTTACAGTCTATCAGAAATTTCCTTCTATGAAGGAGGCCTCTATTTTTCTGTTATTGTCAGGGTATTTCAGAATATCTCATTTCTCTGGCTGATTTTTTTTCCCCATTGTCTTTGTTGGAGATGGCAGAGGGGGTTACAGCTAATATTCCATTGTAATCCACATTTCTGATTCTGAAAAAGCTGTATGGAAAATATTCCTTCCTAAGGTCTTTCCATGGAATTCCCTAGAAGCAAGAGAGATTGAAGTCCGTGGAAGAGCGGATTGAACAAAGACAAGACGGTCCAACCCAGCCTTTCATCACATTGTCCTTAAAGATTCCACATACATTTCTTCTCCTTTCTCAATCCAATTCCCTTTCCTTGGGCGGTATGATCACGGGCAGAGGAAAATGCTGTTTTCTACAGTGCATGGTGTTTTATACTATCTGGGGCTGTATTCTACAAAGGGAATGATCCACCACTATGTAAAGAGACCTAATTTGGCTTTCCTTGACTTGTTTGGACATCTTAATTTGTCTTCCATTTCATTAGAGCTTCCCCTGAAAATGACCTATCCTTCTATCTCTCACTAGAGGTAAGAAACTCTTGCTTTCTCCTCTCTCTTTCATCCAACAAGAAATACTGGTAAGATATTGTTGATGTATACAGTTTCCATAATTCATCTTCATAGGTGGCTGCCTCCCATTTGTCAGCCTAGGAATCCCTATAAATAGATTGTATAGCTTGAAGGTTTCTTAGCTGTGAACACTGCTGGAGCAATGCGCCATCCAATTGCTATTTTATTATATTACCATTGCACGGGGGAAGCTGACAATTTAAGTGATTCGATCAAGGCCTTTATTAGAATCTGGCCCAGCTGACTCAGCATTTTGTCTCCCTGGGGTTGATACGCTGAGCTTTGTGCACTCCCAGAACCTGTGGGAAGTATCCCCTCCCTACAAAGGAAGGAGAAAAGAGAATTACAATGATCCTATTTGGTAAATTATATTTTCCCCAACTGTTTTCTGCAGAGTGAATGTTGTGATGGGCAAATAATATTCTATCCCCACATATGTGGTGCTGAAGAGCATATTAGGTACAGCAGGCAAAATGAAACTGGCTGATGAACCTGGAAGGGAAGTAATCAAGTGAAAAGGTATAATAAAGGACAATTTTTATCTTAGAAGGTGCTAGTATCAGGGTGAGCTTGGAGCCTCCTTAGAAAAGTTTAGAGGCACCAGGTCAGTCCATAGTAAGGTCACCCCATGTTCTTATCATATTCTACATTCCTTCTGTAAAGGCCATGTTATAATTTACACTGCTTTTGTAAGTCCTATGTATCATTTCCAGAGGGCATGTAACCTGTAACCTGACTGGTTTTGAAGTAGCTCAGATATCAGGGATCATCCTAGACAGGGTGACAGCAATCAATCTCACAGGTTTGTCTGGAAAATAAGTATAGGTAGTCCTTACTTACTGAACACAATTGGGACTGGCAACTCCATCACTAAGCGGCATGGCTGTAAAGTGAAATGTCATGTGACTGCACCAACTTATGACATCAGTTCTGCTGTAGTTGTTAAGTGAACCACGGAGGGTCATTAAGCATGATGTCATGTGACTGTGACCTACAACTTCCTGCTGGCTTCCCTATTGACCTTGCTTGTTGGAAGCCAGCTGTGGAGGTTGCAGATGGTGATCACATGACCATGGGATCCTGCAACCATCGTAAATGTGCACCCAAATTGCAATCACATGATCATGCGGACACAGATGACTGCAAGTTCAAGGACCAGTTGTAAATCTCCTTTTTCAGTGCTGTCATAACTTCAAATGGTCACTGAATGAGCGGTCAATAAGCAAGGACTACCTGTATTTGCAAGCTGGGCACGGTCCTCATGGTAGCCATTCAAATAGGCTCACCTAAAAGAACCTCTGTGCTCCATAGACCAATATCTTAAGAATCAATTGAAGGAACCTTCATTTTCACCCAATTCATGGAGAAGACCAAGTATAAGAATTCAGTAAATGCATAGATTTTGAAAGAAGGCACCTCTTTTGAAAATAGGGATGCAATAAGAATTTGATGGCTACAAATTCTCTCATATAATAGCCTTTCTTATCCAGCTTTCTCCAATCTTGGACTTTCAAGATTAATTTTGACTGCAACCCCCATCAACCCAGTGTTGTCCATGTTACTCTAGTCTGAACATCAGTACCCCTCCATTCTGGCCTTAATCGGAGGTGGTGGTGGTGGTGGAATATTGGCCTTTTCAGAGCACCAGGCTGCCCCCAGCTAATATTGATTAACATCCAAACTACATTGGGCAATTTGATATACAAAACCTAGACCAGAAATGCTGAATGGAAAGACGTTTCTAAGGCTTGCCTGCAGTGATAATCTGGATTTACTAACTGGCTGTTAATGATGTGCATCCTTAATGCCAAGGTGGAAAACACTCTCTGTAGCACTGCCTATTTAGGTAGTAGAAGAAGGGAGATTTCAGCTGAAAGCTGATAAACCCTCACTGTAGAAATGGCAAGACGTAACAGGGTGTGATAAAAATCCTTCTAAACGTAAAGCATTTTAACTGGAGGCACTGTGATCGCTTTATCTTTTAAGTGCCTGGGAAATCCCTTTCTTTCTTTTTTAATAGACAGAGAATCAGATGAGAAGAGAGAAGTTAAACCATTCAGTAGTTGGTGGCAGATGTAATCTTGTCTGCAAATATGGTCCCTTGACTTTTTCCAGGCATTTGAAAACCTCCATCAGACGCTTCTCTGTAAAATAACAATCTTTCCAAATATTGTTTGGCACTATAGCCTGGTTGGAAAAAAAAAAAACTTTTTTGGAATCCATGTGGATGATCCTCTTTGGACAGATGATGCGTAAGAGTTGTACTATTTCTACTTTTTTCTCGTTTCTGATTCGTTTCTATTCGTCTTGCAGTTTGCTTTTCGGCATGGACCGGTTTCTTCTCAGTTTAACAGCTTATCAAAGGCTGATTAAGTCCAAATTCCATTTCTGAGGAACAATTTCATCCTACCATGGAATCTCATGGCTCCACAGGAAACTTGACTGCAAGTATTGGACAACTCATATGTGTACTGCATTGTAGTTCCAGAAAAGAGTTGAGATTTTATATATTATGTTTGGTGATATAATATCCTGGAATACACATTAATGATCCCCTGGGGAAATTGCAAATCTACATCTTTTTTATTTTATTGGTCTTCCTCCCCCACTACACACATCTATTATTGTTTTCATAATTTACTTATTGCACACCTGGTATTTTTATACAGAGAGTTTCTCAACTGTACATCTTTTGGAGCTACTGGGAGAAAGAATCATAACTGAAAAAGTACACAACTGGGAATAAAGGTTCTCTCCCTCATTTTAAATAAATGTAGGGATTTTCTCCTGCTTTTCGGTATTCCAAAAACCATGGATCGGCTGGCTTTTATTATTTCCTCTGTCTTCTACAATAATTGCCCAACAATCTGCTAAAACATGCTGTGGCATTTGGAAAGCAGGGCCAGCCTGTCTCTGCACTGATGAAATAATCAAGCTGTTTGTTGGGGAGCCCCAAATGACCTCCCCATTATCAAGGAAACTTCTAAAGCAACATGCAAAAAAAAAAAAAACTGCAGGGCAGAAGAAAAACAGAAATACAAAATGATACAGAGCAGAATTAGACAAGGTGGTACTCATAGATAATAAAGGTAACCCATGGATACCTTCTTAGGCATTCACCATGCTCCCTTTCCAACCTGATTTAATTGTTTAATAGATTCTTCACATTTAATTGGGGGGAGGGGGGGAGGAAGAAGAGAAAATTAAGTCGGTGCTAGGCTCCAGCAGACTCTCTTAAGAGTCCCCTGGACTGCTAGGAGGTCAAACCAGTCAATCTTAAAGGAAATCAACTCTGATTGCTCATTGGAAGGATTGATAATGAAGCTCAAGCTCAGATACTTTGGTCACCTAATGCGAAGAGAGGACTTTGGAAAAGACCCTGATGCTGGGAAAGAGGCAAAAGGAGAAGAGGACGGCAGAGGATGAGATGGCTAGATAGCGTCACTGAAGCAATGAGCATGAAACTGAGCAAACTCAGGGAGGCAGTGAAAGATAGGAAGGCCTGGTGCAATATGGTTCATGGGGTCACGAAGAGTCGGACACGACTTAACAACTGAACAACAACAACAAAGGCTCCAGCATCATCTTTAATTCCCCCCCCCAAAAAAAAATGCTTCAAGACCCAAGGTCCTTAGGAAATGGCTTAGGAATTATCACTCAAGGTTGGTTGCAACTCCTTGTTTTATTTGGAATGATCATGCCACAAAAATTATTTCATGGATTTGCCACTGCTGAGAAAGAACCCGTAACTTGTGTTGCTGATGATGGCAATATTGATAACAACAGTAATAATCCTAATGATAATAAAGATACTAGTAATAATATTAAATAATCAAATCCTGGTTGCTAAGGGCCTGATTAAATAATATTGGGTCAGAGCAGATTGGATAATTTTCCAATTAGAAGTCCTTGCAGCGTCCAAACTGTGAAATATCGGTTAAGTATAGAGCTGTCTGTTGAGAAGGGAGGAATTTGTTATGCTTCATTTGAGTTAACATCAGCTTTAGATTAATTTGCATTACGAACAAAGTAACCCATTCTTCTCATGGGAAAAAAAAAGATATTTTATGTGGGCATAGCCATGTGTTCAACATAGATTCATTATTAATCTGCTAGCTTTAATTTTGCACTTTTATATGATCTTTGATGTGAACTTTTGTTCTGGTGTGGAAATTGATCTAGCATACTGAAATTTGGTAGAGTTGAAACAATTTGGGAAGAAGGAAAACAGAAACCTAGGCAAAGCTATTATTTTTCCCAAAAGTGTGTGTGTGTGTGTATTTGGAAGTAGTTTATCATCACCTTCTTCCTAAGGCTGAGAGAGAGTGAGTGTCCCAAGGTCACCCAGCTGGCTTTGTGCCTAAGGTAGAACTTCCTTCTCAACTAGAACTCCTGGTTTCTAGCCTAACACCTTTTCTAACATATTTAATTCCTAGGGATGGAGAGAAAGCCATATAAATACTATATTTAGCAACTGTATTTTTAGTATGATAGATTATAACCTCACAACTAAAAATTGGAAAGCCTCCAAAATCATTTCTGAATTTGAATCATGTGAAATTTGGAAAATAGCTGCATATTTCAAATTGCTCATCTTTAGGAATTGAGTTAATGACAGTGGAGAATTTAGAACCTGAACGTTTCCCAGTTTGGAAATCCATACCCATCATAAACCAAACTCAACATTCTCTAAGGCCTGGTTTATACTGTGGTTGGGCTCCCCATCAGCCATGTTTTCTACTAATTTCTCCGTCCCATTTAGCATTCCAAATGGCCAAGGACCAATGTCAGGGAGAAATCGTGGCAGAATTTGGAAGACCTTTGCTTAACTGAAAGTGATGATGATAAATAATGAGCCTGCTCAGGATCTCTACTTCCTGATAGAAATCATTGATCTGTAGTCTTGTTTTTCTTTTGAAACTAGATGCAAATGAAACTACAAATCTCATGGAACTGGGCACATGCTGCCGCATTATTTTCACTTAAACTTTCCAATCTGTGTTTCCTATGTATAAAGGCTCCCCAGTCTCTTCTATGACTCTGTAGGGGACTCAGACATGCATATTCAACTCCTGGAAGAGAAATTCTGCATCTAGGAAGTTATATGAATGTTTCTGAAGAACTATGGCCTTGGGTAGTCTGAATAGAACTCTCTGAATATTTCAGAGAAGAACAGATGTGCAAAGCCCTCATTTCAGTGACCATTAATTCCATCTTAAGCACGTGAAAAAAATACTGCCTTTGGCTCATGATTATACATTTGCTTAGAAGAAATTTAAGAAACAAATCTGTGGGGAAAAGAGAGTGATGTCATTTTGAACCAGCTTGCTAAGGGAACTATCAATATGAAATGGTTGCCTGGCTTTGCAATGCTAAAATTGACAACAGCATTTTATTGCCTGCTCGCTTAATCTGAAAACCACAAAACCACAGAAAAACCATCACTATTTCTCTTGTTGAGTGCCGGGCTATTTTCTGAAAGCAGTGCTGTCCTCTCTGTAAAAAGCCTGAGTGCCAATTTGCATTAGTTCTCACTCTACTGCAGCAAGTGTTTACAGTGGGACTGGATTTCTCTCACATACAATGATGATATCTTTGAAATAAGCTGGGCTGGGACCACTCACAAGGAGAGAGACCCTTTACTGAGATCCTTCAGGCTGGATATTATGGCTATTGTTATGTGCAGCACAACTTGTGCACTTTCTTTCCAAGCAAACATGCGTGCATCCTTAGAGTGGCCAAGTGGCTTGGTACCCAGGGAGATGAACAATCAAACATTGAAAGAAGTATGGCAAAGAGAAGTTGATAGGAAATGCCAGCTCTTGCATAGGGCCCAAAATCTATGGCTTAGGATGTCATGCAAATCTAGCTAAACGTGGGGTACTATCAAACTATGGGATGGAAGGGACCTTGTGAATCCCCCAGTCAAATCCCCACACATCCCCAACAGGTGGTCAGCTGTACCCCATTTGAAAACCTTTCAACAAGTGAGAATCCATTATTGTTGAAGACAGGCTCTTTAACAAACCAAGGTGAGACAAATCGTAACTTTGTGTGTTAGGCAAGCCCGGGCAACTTCAGCCTATTGTGAAGTTTGCACTACTTCAAAATGTTGGAAACCATGTTGGTGATTTTAGGCAGTGGTGTTTGGAATGCCTTCCAAAGAAGAAGAGTGTTGAAGGTCTGATGAAGCTGCTGGATTCCAGGTTGCATATCCCTGTAGGGACAGGGTTGTTATTCAATAATAGAGCTAATGTTATGAATGAAGGAGGTTGAGGTACAGCCCATGAAGTTTCCAAGGTGAAATGTCTAGTCCTTCCTGGCCAACCAGAGATTGAATACCCATTATGATGGTTTTGCAATATTTGTCAGCTTTTGATATCTTTCTGATGAAGATGAGTGATTAAAAAAAACTTCAGCTGGAATCAATGAACGAATACTCAAAAACACCATCTCTATGTCTTATTCCTCTCCCACCTGACTTTAAATAATTTCTTAGATACTGTGATGCAAATGACAAGACGTCAAAGATTAAATTGATAAGGATCTAATCTCAGTAATTTACATTAAAATGTGGCACTTATCCTACTCTCTGTCATGTTAAAAAGGCAACCCAGAAGAAGCATGGCTAATTTTTCAATTGAGCTCCAGATTAAATTGCTCTCTCTAGAGTCATTCAGGAGAAAAAAAAAGTATTACTATATTTTGGCAACTGAGATTCTTATATCTTATTTCCACCTTTCTTCTTCATTCCCCTGCTCTAATCATATAAAACTATATTTGCTTGATTACAACCTTTTACTGGAGCAAATGGATAGGATGTTAGACATAAGGATGGAATTTTTCTTTCTTAAGAATAGTGTTATGGACTGAAGATCACTAATAGATCATTAGCTTGAGCCATATCATTGGGTATGAATTATTTTGTTTGGATGTCTGTGACTTTTGCTTCTTTATTATTTTTCTTGCTTTTAAAGTTGTAAGCTGCCCAGAGCCTTGTGGAGTAGGGCAGCTTCTAAACTGTAAAATTACATTAAAATTAAATCAAATCAGATCAAATCAAATCAAATCTACCAAGAGACATCCATGGTTGGTACAGACAATGCAAAGTTCTATGGCTGAATACATGTGTCTATTGAGAGCTTGGGGCTGCTAAATTTTAAATTTATCTTCTTGATCTATCTTATGTGGATAGCTCAAATGTATCAAGAACTTAGCACAAAATATGCAGTCCTCCAAGCACATATTTCATTTCAACAACAGTGCAAAGCTGCATCATGGAGCAGTGCAGAGCAAAGAGAAGTGGTTGTAAAGGTAGTTCTCAACTTACAACCGTTTGTTTAACAACCATTCAAAATTAAGACAGCACTGAAAAAAGTGACTTACAACCTGTCTTTGTACTTACAATCATCACAGCATCCTCATGGTCACGTGATCAAAATTTGGGCCTTGGCAACCGGCATGTATTTACAATGGTTGCCGCATCCTGGGGTCATGTGATCGCCATTTGTGTCCTTCCCAGGGGCCTTCCAACAAGTAAAGTCAATGGGGAAACTGGATTTGCTTAATAACCATGTGATTTGCTTGACAACCGTGGCAAAAAGGTAAAATTGGGCACAACTCACTTAACGACCATATTGCTTAGTGATGGACGTTTCAGTCTCAATTGTGGTCGTAAGTCGAGGACTACCTGTATTGCTTCAGTTTGCCCTGGTCCCAAGTCTCCTCCAGCCAGCTCTTTCCATAGAAGAAGCCCCTTCAGGGTTTGGAAAGTGCTGGAGAAAACTGTGATAAGAGGTGAAATGACCCATCAAAGTGCATCACCTCTTTGCTTCAGTAAGCCCCACTGGGCCACCTTCCCACTGCAAAGTATCTCATCAAGGAAAGTGAAAGCCACTTTACACAAACCTAGTTTCTGAAGTGACTTAGCCTTCAAACAGGGCAATGCAACCCTTTGGGAAGCTAGACCTAACTATCCCTCCCCAACTAAAATCACAACCCACAAACCCACCTAACTGCTTTGTGCTCCTCCCATACGCAAATGAAGATTGTTGCATGTCAATTGCCAGATGAATGCAGACATATGAACCTATTCATAGGAACACATATAAACAAACACATATTTAAATTAAAACAAAAATGACTCCCAGGAAACAGGTACAACCTTATTTCTTGGCAGAATAATGGTGCAGGTATTTTCATATTAGACTGTGGATTCTCTCTGGGAATATTTGACAGAAGCTAATGAACCACCATCAGCAGCAAAAAATAGCTCATGATTGCTAAGAAAATGCATTATTCTTTTTTAAACATTTCCTTGGCTTTAAATTGTCACCATACTTACATGTGAATTTCAGATCATCCTTTCCTTCACCTTTTCCTTACCATTTACCCATGAAACTAATGGCTTGTGACCAGGTCTTGACTTGAAACATCTCTAGTCTAAGGTTAGGATGATGTCCTGATGTCAGTGCTAGAGGTGGTGGAGGTGAATACCTTTGAGTAGAGATTAAAAAGAATGCTAGTACAGATTCGGCTGGGACAGTGCCAGCAAAACCATGGTTAGATGCATTCCAGCTGGAATGAAGTCCAGTTATTTGTTATTCTCTGGAGTTAAAGATCTATAGTGAGGACGTGGAGGGTGGGACTTTATTGCTGCCTTCCTTTTGCACAAACTGTAGCTTTCAGACTATGCAGAAGGGAAGCTCTACAACACAATATCATTATTGAGTTGGTCATCATCATAGGTCATAGTTGCTCTGTCTAGGTATAGCAACCAAGCTGGAAAAGTGCAGCCTTCAGGGTCCCTAAGGACGATAACGCACAGCCCTAAAATAATCACTACACTTGATTGTACAATCAAACATATCTGAAACAAAGATACATGCTGGCTCTAATGGACTTCCACCAACTAAAACATCTCTGTCCCACCTATGGTACCAAACCCACTGAGAAGAGAAGGAAGTGACTGAAAATAAATAAACAAATCAGCCACAAGAGTCACATACATTATTCAAAAGGTGGAGAGGAATCAATAATAGATTAAAGCAAACAAAGACATTAATTATTCATCCTGATAAATGCTGATAATTGCAACAAGCCTAATAAGGGAAGGACATGCCAATGGCTGCCAAAACTGATTCTGATGGATCAATGGGAAGAACATTCCAGCTTTCCCCACCAATTAACATTTGAGGGCTGTGGAAATAGCGAGACGAGAAGATGCTACCACTTGAGATAGTGTATGTAGCAGCAAAGATGGATAGATGCTAGAGGAAAGAAGGTAAGGCGAAAGACATGAAAACAAATATAATAAATATAAAATGCATTTGAACAATAAAATACCATGCATCAACAATACTAAATCCTCTTCTTTCACATATTTAAGAACACCCATTTGTTGTTATTCAGTTGTTTAGTTGTATCCGACTCTTCGTGACCCCATGAACCATATCGCGCCAGGCCTTCCTGTCCTTCACTACCTCATGGAGTTTGCTCAGTTTCATGCTCATTGCTTCGGTGATGCTATCTAGCCATCTCATCCTCTGCCGTCCTCTTCTCCTTTTGCCTTCCATCTTTCCCAGCACCAGGGTCTTTTCCAAGGAGTCCTCTCTTCGCATTAGGTGACCAAAGTATCTGAGCTTGAGCTTCAGTATCAATCCCTCCAATGAGCAGTCAGGGTTGATTTCCTTTAGGATTGACTGCTTTGATCTTCTAGCATTCCAAGGGACTCTTAACAGTCTTCTCCAGCACCACATCTTTTAATTTCATGGCTGCAGTCTCTGTCTGCAGTGATCTTGGAGCCCAAATAAATAAAGTCTGTTACTGCTTCCATTTCTACAAACATATTAAAAGTTTGAAGCTGCCCAGTCAGGAATAGTTTAAAAATGTCCTCTTCTTTGGCTTGTTTAGATCATCCAAAATGGAACCCTAATATCTGGAATAAATCCATCGTTTAGAGAAGCTGGTAGAGAGAGAGATCATTTGGATGTTGTATACATGCAGAAAATGTAGAACTGTCCAATTAGACCCAGTGGGTGAATGTGACAGTAAGTCATTTTTGGGTAAGGTAAGAGAGGAAATATTTCAAAAAAAGAGAATTCAGTGGAAATTCTAATATTTTCAGAGTGATTGGTTCATGTTCCTGATCTGTTTCCAATCACTTTTCAGTCTTAAGGCCAGATTCAATTGTTATTTATTTATTTAGTCTGTTCAGTTGTCAAAAACATGCCCAACTGAAAGATCAAAGTGGAACATCTGAGTTGAAGGACCTCCTTTCAATTTTTATCTTCGCAACAGCCTTGCAACCTACTTTGGTTAGAGAAAGAATGACTGGCTCAAAATCACCAAAAGACATGTCCAGCATCTTAACTACTACACTCCCCTTGTTCTCTGGCTGTATGTTATTTAAATAGTCTCTGTATTAACTTTGATTTGGAGAGGAAGGCAGGCAGGCAGGCAATGTTTTCACCTCCCATGCTTCTTTGAAATATCCATAACAGTTTTCACAGTACAGCTTTAAGCTACAACAGCAGTTCAGAGCCCAATGCTGCAACATCTGTAGCTAATGAATCTTATTTAAACTCCTAATTCTCTACCAGTATGCAGCCATTTGGCTCATCATATTTGCCAGCTTTGATTTTCTTTTGCCTAATAATTCTTCATTTCCAGTTAAGTGCACAGCTTAATAATAGACTAGGGAAAAGTGTCCAAACCAACACTATATCCATATTGGTTTCTAGGGTGGTCCCAATCTCCACTGGATTTTAATAAGATTGTATGGCAAGCTGTGTATAGTCAAGTATCACAACGTAAAACACATTCTCATTCCCTCCTCTTAGTATTAAAGTCTAACTCTAACTCTAAAAGCTAAAATCTTTGGGTCTTTGCTATGAGAATGGTATTTTCTTTCACCCCCTTCATTTAGAGGAACCAGAATGGTAATAAATGACATTATCAAAGCGAGAAAGAGACATTAAGACTGCAATCCTAAATTTACAGCTATAAAATATCCAATTTAGAGAAGTTTAAGTATTATATTTACTCCTCAGTTTAAGCAAATTATTTCTATCCCATTTCTTGGGCTAATACATAAACCAGTACATTAGTAACCTTCAGCTGTCTGAACTTTAGGGATCTATTTCTCAGCTCAAAGCAAGTTATCATATTATGAATTCTAAAAATGCATATTTAAGTTAAAATGTGTACAGAAGTCTATATTTTATATTAGCCTGTATGCAATAGGCAGAGTTTAGGCCTGAAAAATAAGAAGTGAATGCCATAGAAACAAATGCTTTCAAAAATAGGACTATTTTTTATGTCTTAGTTTGAAATGCAAAAGCAGATAAATGTGGAAATAAGATTGGTTGAGTTTATGAATGGATAGATGGATCAACTGATGCCATCCATTGTTGATGGCACATGGATTATGAATGGACACAGATGAAATTGGACTTGTATTTGCTAAGTATGATCTGTGTTATTCAATCAGGCTTCCTGTTCCCTTTCTTACCACAGCTACTGCTTGTTGTGACATTTCTACAAAGTCCTAAGAAAAGCTAAGATTGAGGTAGGCCAAATTAAGGCTATCTAGAGACAGGGATGTTAGGATGTTATCTAACTTAAGTCACAACGGTTCCTGAGCAGGAAAGGATAGGGAAACCTGAGCGACAGAAGGTAGGGCCATTGGGATCACATGCTCAGAGAAGGCTTCCAGTGATGAGGTAGTCTTTTCCCCTACTTTGGTCACCAGACAGCAGGGCAAAGTAACCCACCTTGTGCTTGTCCACAGAATTTCTGGGTTAGAATTGCCATGTGCCCTCTGAGGTCTTCTGTGCTACTTTTGTGACCTGCTGGAAGTTGAGTAGAAAAGCAACAAAGCTTAAGGCATCCAGTTCCAGCTTGTGAGCCATAAAAAAAATCCAGATCCCTCCTTCCTCCACTTAGAACTTAGAAAAAATTAAACTACTGGTTCATAAGAACCATAATGAATATAGTAGAACAGCACCCACCCACCCTGCCTATAGATACTCAGGCTCTCAATTGCCTTTAACTGTCGTATGTTGCTTATTAGGTCAGAAAGAAGGGGAAGGGGGAGGAGAAGGAGGGGGTGGTTCAATAAAAATATCAGCCTTTAATGTTATTTTTCTTCATGAGAACTCTCCAAACCCCTCTTAGATCTTACAGACATCCTTTGAAAATAATGGCTTGCTGCAATCCAAAACACTTTGCAATTATGCACAGCAACCCTAGAAAATAGGAACAAATTAAGCTGGAGTGGCAGAGAACATCCTGAATCACTAAAGTCACCTCACTTTTGGAACAACCTTCCTAGGGTTGCAAGTAGGTAAAATCTATCCTATTGCATTGATCCTTTGATGTCCATTATAGGAATCAGATATTTCACTGTTTGATTGCCTAGTATATTACTGTATTGATTTTTTTAAAATTGCTTTTCAATTTGATGTTCATTGTCCAGAATCCATCAAGACTGGGATGGGATCTAAAGTTAGATAGATAGTTGATAGATACATAATAGATAATAACCAATTTCCCTTCTGGTGAACTGATGTTTTCTGACAATCATATTCAGCATTGCATGAAGAACAGGCCTCATTGGGTAGACCATATGCAGGTTACAAACCTTTAAACAGGCTTGTAACAATTATTTTTAGTGTTCAGAACTGTTGAGCAATGACAAAGAAATTCCTTTTGCCTTTGTACTCAATTAAAAATTCTGATAAGGAAGTGCCTGGCAGAGAGAAAGACTGTAATTCAAGATAGTAATCTGTCCTGTTTACAAATATTTGACACATGTAAACTTATATTTTCACATTATTGAGTTCCTTGATAACAGAGGAAAAGCAAAGAAGCATTTGTAGGTTCTTCATGAATTTGGCAGATAAAAAGGACAATCAGGGGATTTATTGTATATAAAGACCTGCATGGAATGGATAACAGAGGCAAACCCCTTCATTGCATTTGACAGATGATAAGGCTCTCAAGAATTGTTGTGATTATAAAAGAGGTGTAAAAGATCTGGCTGAAAAAAACTAGAAGCAAATGGATCATTCTTCTCTCCCATACCCCATTAAAAAAAATGATATAAGAAATGTCCTAAGGCTAAATTTTGTATAAAGGAAAGGAAAGGAAAGGAAAGGAAAGGAAAGGAAAGGAAAGGAAAGGAAAGGAAAGGAAACAGATGAAGGGAAGGGAAGGGAAGGGAAGGGAAGGGAAGGGAAGGGAAGGGAAGGGAAGGGAAACACAAGAGAGATTTTAACCTTTTGATGATTCTTTGCTTCTAAAGCATGGGTACAACTCATCATGATTCAAATCATTTCAGAGAAGGGTTTCCCACTTTGGATGAATAAGTCAGTATTCTCCAAAAGATGAAGCCATAAAACATCACAGAAACTTTGCTTCACTAAAATCCTATAACCACAGGTTAATCAAAGACAATTGCTTTGTTCCCACAGCATGTTATACCCAAACAAGCCAACCGTGTTATGGGGTAAGATGATGGCTTGTTTCATACAACATGCAAAGATGATTACTGGGTGTTCATGTCTTGCCAATTCATAAATGTGAAAAAGGGATGGTTCCTTTGAGTGAAACTTGATTCCTGGTGATTTGATGGATTAATCTTTATGCAGTCCTCTTGGCAACAATATGGAGGTGGATTGCCTTCTTTGGACGTTTTTCCAAATTTGGAAATTGCTGGAGGTTTCCCTGCCACCCAAGTTTTAACCAGTTGTTCTAGCCCTGTTTAATTTCAGAGCCAGATCAAAATCAGTCAGGTGCTACCACCTGATGAGACAAAGAGCCTGCTACCAAACCCCATTTTAGCCACGGTAAATCTTTCTGTAAATCCAATGATTTTTTCTCTCTCTCTTTCTCTCTCTCTTTAGATGAAGAGAGAGGCCCACTCCCAAAGTGAGAAGATCCAATGGTGGGTGTTCTTTCCATCCTTGATTCCCCCAGGCACCAAGAGCCCTTGAGCCTCACTGTGGAGAACAAAGTGGCATCTGAGTGTGTTAGAGTCAGGTCCCACCCATGTGTCTCTGATTTATAAATGGTGGTCATTGGCAGGTAGTTCCTTCTTGAATAGGGGGATAATGCCAGAAGACATGTGTACATCTTCAAGGATTCACAAATATTTTTGTTGTTTTTCTTTAATTGAATCGTTTTAGATTATTGAGTAGGCATTTACATGAAGAATACCCTAAGTGAAGTCCCAGGTAGGGATTAGGATACAAGTAGTTCAGTATACTCATAAGACTTGGAAAAATATTACCTGAAATTCTATCAGTTTTGTGATGTTGTGTTGATTGGAGTATTAGAAGAACATCTTGATGGATATTCTGGATCTGCAGCCTGACCCTTATTTCAGAACCATGCTGGGAGTGCTCAGTTTAGACATCTGTAAGAACAATGTATCTTAGACTGCTGCATGGAAACCAAAAGAAACAAAGAGGACATCACCAGAGGGAAAAATGTGTGCAGAAGGAAGACAAATGGATAATTCCACTCCCTTTGGTTGTGACCCCACTTGTATCTTAAGCATCAAGATTTGGTTCACTGTAGGATAATTGCAAAGAAATTTGCCCATTCCTGTTGGGAGGGAGGCGATGATTATCTTGTATTCATTTTTGATGCTTTATAAATACTTGTTGGAGAGTTGTATTATTGTGCAAGTAAGTTAGTTTTAGCCTTAGTATTAGCAGATAAGGGTTTCCCCTAATTCACTTTAAATGTATGTGTCAAGTCCACACCGTCCAACTCCCAGTTCTGAAGCATTCTCATGCAACGAGGCTTGGTTCAGAAAATACTTCTTTATTACGTGGTGCATGTAGCTTGTAAACAGAACATTGCTAAAACTAAAGCCTTGGCTAAACTTCCCTCTATTTATCCCCCCTCCCCTTATGCCTGGCGTCTCAGTCTTCTCCACCTGGTGGTGACCTCTTTCCTTCCTCCCCCTCCTCCTGGAGCTCCTTCCTGGCTCTTTGGGCCCCAGCTGCCTTGCCTGCAATCAAGCCAGTCTAAATTGCCCATATATGGTTAAGCTGCTTCCCAGCTCCCGTTACAACCATTAACAGCAACCCCCCCACTTAGTTACAAGTGGCAGAAACAAATCACTCCAACTCCCAACGACTGCAATATAATGGAAAACAACAACAGATGGGTGATGCAGGTTCTGACAGTATGAGTTCTGGATCAGTGATTTAGCTATTGCTGAGACGTTTAATCCCAAAGCCAATCTTGGATATACATCAATAAAAGTATACATTCTTCTACCATATATTTTATCCAAGTGTATTCCAAGGTATGTGGCATTCCAATTGATTTTAATCATATTAATAGGATTCAGTTTAATTGCTGTTTTAATGGTTTCCCACTTGCATTAATATTAATGGAGAGTGGAAATTAATCACATTATTTAATAGGTTTTGATGAAAAATGAGTTTGGTCAAAGGGACTCTAATCAAGATTATATTTATGTTGAAATATCAATTTCTCTCTGAGAATTGATGTATTTTGCCCAGTTTGGTACACAACCTGGCAACACAACAGCACAAAAGCATGCAATTAAAGTCTGCAGTAGTTTCCGGTTATAGAGCTGATTAAAAATGTCAATCATTTTTATTTAATTCAAATATTCTTCCCTAAAAAGATATGGTACATTTGTGCTTTCCCCCCCTCTTCTGTCAGGTTTTAATTAAGGTTTATTGTCATGTGTTATAGAAATGCTAAAAAGCTGGTAGCAGACAAAAACTACCTTATTTCCTAAAATAATTTAAATTCATCAAAATTTAAACAGGAGCACAATTGGATTCTAGATAGGTTCTCCCAGCTTGACTCCTACACTCAAAAGCTAGCCATCTCAGAGGTGGAAATAGAATTCACCTGAACTGGATTCAGCTGGATTTTGTAGGTAAATCTTGTATGCTTGTGAATCAGAAATGGGCTGCTTGAAACTGATTAGTGTTTCACAGAACAGCTGGGGAGTTTTCAGGGGGGGAGTGAATTGCTAAGATGTTCAACTCAACAAGGAAGAGGGTGGAGAAGCAGAGACTGGTAAGCCATTCTGGAGACACAAGCTTTGGTGGACAAATTGAACCAGAACTTCTTGCATCGCTCTCAGTAGAGCCTAGGTCAAAATGGCAAGACTAACCTCAAAGAACAACAGTGTCACTGTGTGGAGATTCAACAAGATGAACCATGTAAAAGTGTGAGGCAGGGAGTAATAGATGTCAGCTGAGAGTTACCATGGACCAGCTGAGCTTTGGGGATTTCCTTGATCATCCAGGTATAAGTAGACCAATGTAGTTTAGCTAAAATCCCCCAAACCTCCAACCAAGCCCAATGATTTAATGAAGATCAGTCTTGGCTAGACCAATGGTCCCACTCAATAAAGGGCAACCACCTGTATTCTTTGGTATTTCAAAACAGATCTGCTGGGTTCCATGCAGATTCTTTGCTTCTCAGATGAAAGTGGGCATGGTTTTGACAACTGATTATGGCTCAGCATAAGTACAAAGGCAGGAAACCATTTGTTCTATGTTTATAGGAAAATGTATTTATGTTTCCAATGTATATGCTACTGCTTCTTGGTTTTTTTTTATGTTTGTGTGTGTGTTACTGTCCCCACCCCATCAAATGTGGTTTATTGGACCTAGAAATTCTCACATGGGCATTCTGTAGAGAAGTGTAACTGACAAGCACAGTGGATGTTCTTGAGAAGCATCACACCATGAATGATGCTGTCTGAACAGTATGCCTCCCTCTTCTGCCAAAATATATCACCGCACACAAAGGAACAACTAAAGGCTTTTTACATCAAAGAGAATAGTCTTGTTCTGAGATGTACCAAGGATGTTCACAAGTGAAGTATATTCACTTACAAAATCTGAACAAGTGTCAGATGAGAAGATGGCTCCTTGGGCCTCTCAGGTGTGGTTTTGGGATTTTGTTTTACTTTATCTTCTTCCCCTGGAGGAAATAATTGTTGAGCCAACAACTTCAATAAACTCCACCCCACTGTTCTGAGTCTTGCCAAAGATATACTTGAGACTAGATATCAGTGTTTCATTGGTATATGACATTGATGTATTTATGGTAGCTGAGGAATTTTCTGACCTCGCTTTTGCTGAGGGGACTTTGTTGTGGGAATAATGAGAGTTGGAATCCCACACAAATAGAGAGCACTGGGTTAGGGCAAGGCTGCACCCTTCGCATGAGTCATCAGACCAGGGTGTACTGATTCACAAGGCCTGTAAGGGGTGTATAAATGTATTATCTCCTAAACTTCAGGTTCTTTCAAATGCTGTAGCACAATCTGCCTGGTTTTGGTCATGTCTATTGTCTTCCACTGTGAAAGCATCTTTTTCTACTATATTCTCAGCATGTTTGAGAATGCCCTTTGAATGTTTGTTTGGCGGTATTTTTGAGATATCTTTACTGTTGGAGGTGGCAGCTGATGTGATTCCTCTAAATGGCATGTTGCGTTTGCCTTTTCCCATCCTTGTGAAGTCTCCTTGACCACCATATTTCCCAGCTAAGGAATTCTGAAGGAGGATTCCTTTTTATGAATGAAGATACAGGAAACCATCGTGTTTGCAGATTAAAGCAATCGTCTCTTTTGAAACAAAGATTCCAAAGTAAGGCCTCTTTCATCAATTGGTAGGAAAAAAATATACAGATTTTCTCTGGCTGGTACAGGTCCCTTCTAATTTCTTAAGAAACAATTGCACTTTGGAAGACAAATTCATCCATCTCTTGTGTCAAGATGGATATCAGTCTCCCATCTCCATCCTGCAGAAGACCCAAGTTCGACAGGCAACGGGAGCCAAACATCCTGTCAACATCCATTTCAGTTGCCCCTGAAAAAGTCAGAGTTCTTTAAGAAAGTGCTTGATTTGTATATCCTACCACATACCTGTCTAGGGAGCCCATACACCCACCCACCAGCAGTGGGAAATAAAACAAGCAAAGCAATACCTGGATGAACTATTGAACGGGCCATACGCTCTGGGCAACAAGGGTGAAATGAAGGAGGTTTTCTGCAACACATCTGAAGTCTTTCTTCTTCTTCTCCCAAATCCTGAATCTTTCTGGTAGAACGGATGCAGCATCCCCTACCTTGCAGCTGCTCATTCAATGTATTCCATTTCTCGACCCCATACTTTCCATGCATGTTCCATTTTTTTCTTCTACAGAAGATGTTTCTGAGTGTCTACCTTATTCTTGGGCCACTGGAGAATTCTTTCTGAATTTCAGCTAGATTTGCTGAAGAGATGGAAGTGGTTAGTGATGGTGGCCTTGTTTTCAATAGTGCATCTTTCCATCACTGGGAAGACTTTCTGGATGCATGGGGGGGGGCAGACAGAGGGAGTAATAGTGGAAGGAAGAGTTTCTTCTCTTGTGACTGCATTTCCCAACCTGTTCAAAGTTCAGAGGGGTGGACTTCAGCTCCCAGAATTCTCAACAATATGCATGCCGGCTGGGGAATTCTGGGAGTTGGTCTACCTATCTGGAAGTTGCTCAAGCTGGGAAACATGGCTTGAGACGGTGCTGAACCCTTCCCACCAACAACTCTCATTATTTACTCTATTGTAGGATTGCTGGGAATTGCAAATCATCAACAGCTGGAGAGTCACCAGTGGACTTTTTTTTCCCCCATCATAAACATGTTGGTTGATACTGACAGGTTCTGCTAGCTCAACTGTTGGTCCCCGGAGTGTAAAAGCAAAGCAAACCAGTAATCTGAGAAGGCTTAACCACCATCCACCAAGCCAGGTGTTATCACTAATGTATGTTGAAGCTGCTGCTTCATATTTAGTAATCTTAGGCTGCAGCATCTCTGATTTCTGAAGAGTGTGACAGTTTCAAAAATAGCACGACAAGCACAACTCTTGATTTAATTACAGCTTGAAGTGGAGAGATACCACTGCTTACCTCATTACTGGTTAAAATTGATTTTATACCCAGTGTGTTGGTTGGATCCTTGCTTTCCCACTTCAGTTAAGTTTGCTTTCTTCAATCCTATTTTCAGGGAGTAGATGAGGTGGGGGAGGATAACACATTGATGAAGGACAGCATGTCAGTGCACTTTCGCAAGACTTCTGAGCAATACCTCCATTAAAAAAAAAAAATCAGTGACACATCAAGGAGAAAAACAATAGCCCAAAACAAAATGAAACAAAACAAAAACCCCCCAAAATCTCCAGGCCTCACAATTATGCAGCCAAGTCAGGCAGCACAGAAAAGAATCAACATAAAAAGAATGTATTCTTTTTATTACTATGTTTAGGCCATGCCTTTATATAGTGACTCAAGCTGGCTCAAAACACCATTCAGATTCAGAACTTAAAACAAGAATGGAAGAGCCTGTAGTCCTTTAGATGATCCTCAACAAATTGCAGCAGCCTGTGATGTCCTGGAGATATGAGACCCAGCATGGTCAATGGCTATGTAATCTGAGAGTGGAAAGGGACAGTTTTGCTACTCAAACGCTAAGAAAGCTAGTAGGATATTTATTAAACAATTCTTGCCCTACCTGGCATCCTCTGGATGTTTTGAGACCACACTACCCAGAGTTCCCACCCATCATCAGGCAGGGGTCAGCTAGGTTAGAGAGGTGGGGAGTATGCAAAGAGTTTTCTTAAATTTCCATAAAATAACTGATGGGAGCAGTTCTTTTTCTTATGGAGTGTAAGGTTTCAGAAAACGTGCATCGGCCTGTTTTAGTAAGACTATTGTTGGGGACCTCCTGTTACTGATCTTTCAACCCTAGGTTCTTCTCCGGCATTCTCCTGAACAACTCTATTAAGTAGCTGCCCCAGTCTCTAGCCAAATTAGAAAGGATGTAATATTCACAACCTGAGAAAGACAATTTCAGTGGAATTCCTCCAGAGGAAATTCCAGGTTGCTGTGCGTAGTAATAACCTGTACTTCTCTAAATGCTAGCCTGAAGCCATAACAAGACTTGCTTGATTCCCCCACCCGCAAGTACAAAAGAGAAAAGTACCTAACAATAAAAATGCATTGCACTTTCCTCACCCCTATATTTTTTTAAGAAACAAATGATGAAGAATGGGGAAAGGATCGGGAAATAGAGACAGATTTCAGCCTGAGGGTGCAGTCCTGCCATCTCTCTCCCATGTAGAACTGAAAAGTCCCTACAGTTTACCCAGCATGAACAATTAGCTACTGTCTCTTTGACTAATGAGCTGACCATGAACAGCTGAGCCGGTGGAAGAAAAAATGACAGCTTCGATACTCCTAGATTGCAATCAGTTCTGCTTTTTTCAGCTACCTTTCAGGACTCTGGTCCAGTAGGGTACGAATCCTGAACCTGACCTGGAATGGGCTGATTTGGGAAGCTCTTACTCAAACTTACTCAAGCTGGCAGAGAGGAATCTAATTTAGATCTCCATTCCAAGCCTCCAAGGAGCTCCACCAAACACACATGGTTTGGAAGCTCAGTCTAGAGGATGGGACAGGAAGCCGCTCTTGGGGCAAACAAGGGGAGGGGACGTGTGGCCATCAGGAATGGAGTCATCTGTCAAAGATCAGATACCCCAATCACTGCCTTTTGGAGCATTAGCAGACTATGAGGTTGGAGAAACAGTGGGAAGTACGTTGCTGTCACTATAACACATTTCTTTCATGCTCTCTTTTTGTCTGATTGGGTGCATTAGGCATTTTCTCTAGAAAACAACCATTAAAACAAAAACCGAAACCACTATTATCCTCATTTGCATTTCCTTATGATTTATCCAGTTCCTCTTTCCAGCCTTCTTGCCCTCCCGCCTTTCTTTCTCTTCCTCCCTTCATTTCACAGCACTTTCCAATTTTTTTTTTTTTTTAAAAAGTTGTTTGGAAAGTAGCTTCTCAGTTACTCCTTCATTTACCTTTCCTTGAATTCATTCATCAGGTCTTAGTTATTAGCTTGCAGCTTTTCAGAACCTGTGTAAATAATTGAACTGAGACAATACAGTGTAAGGGTGTGGTCTTCCTCTTCTGTTGTCCCTTTTTAGTTTTGCTGACAGGTGTGAATGTTAGTATCCTAGAAGCCTCGATGACGTCAAAATGGGGGTGCGTGGGTCATGATGTAATTGTGCAAGTGACACAAATGATATACTGGCATCATTAGGTGTCATGACATCGCTGTTTGCAAAATGACATCATGAAACAGATAATATTACTTCCTCTCCTTGTCTCCCCATGAACACCCATCATTAGCCTATTGGGAAATTTCATTTGAGAACTAGAGGATGACTTATTTTATTTATTTATATCTCAAATTTGTCACCGCCCATCTTGTTAAAAAGCGACTCATGGTGATGGGCCAATTTCACTCCATCATGTTGTACTTCCAAGGATGAATCAGAATGCTGTGAAAATGATTGGTTCCTACCATCAGAAGAGTGTATAACTTGAAAACGCATACCCTGGTTTCTATTTGGCACATCTCGTCTCCTTGTAAATGTCTAGTTTCCCAGGAAGTTTCATCCTCTTGGCCTCTGCATTAAATCCTACTTCTCAGTGCTTTAAATAGTCACATTTCTTATTTCTAAGCATGCTTAATAAAGTTGGGGTCCTCAGGTGCAGTCAGTGCAAAGTGTCCAATCTATTCATTTCACAGTATGATTTCTCTGATATTTCACAGATGAGAATAGGAAAGTGATTGTAACATTGCAGTTCTCATATTCCTGGATTACTCTCTTGACTTACTCTCTCTCTGATACACACAGTCTCTTTCACGTCAGATATTCTGTTCTAATGCTGAGACATTGCCAAATTTCATTTTCAATATGCTACCTATTGATTGATGGGGCAAGGAATGTTATATAAATCAAATAAATATCTGTTATTCTGTTTAAGGATTGCCTTGGGGAGTAGGGAATGCCATGTTTTTTTTTTCTAGAACATATAAATGTGACTAGTGTGGATGGGAATTGTACCCCAACTCATCTAGAGGTTATCAGTTATAGGAGTGCATCCTAAACACAAGATATATTTATCTCATTGTTTACTCATTTGTTTATGAGACTTCTGTACTGTCTCAATCACATTTGACTTTGGAGTATTTCTCAAATCCAAGAGTATACCTAATAAAATCAAACAAACAGTAATAATGCAATAATATGCCCTCATACAATATTCATACATGGCACCACAAGCTGTCTCAGTCTAGTCTCCAAAGATGTCCTAGAAGAACCAGGTTTATCCAGATCTAGAAGAACCAGGTTTTAACAAATCTCTGGCAGATCAGGAGGAAAAAAGCCACTATTCCATAAGATTAGGATTTCTAGAAAGAGAAATTGAGCCTGAAAAAAATTAAGAGCCACTCAGCAAAGCCACATTTCATAAACAAGTGGAAAGAGGAAAAATAGAGGGAGTGTATGAAATCACAATCACGTGTGCTGCAGTAAGATGGTTAATGCAGGATGCAAACTAAAGTTATGCTGGTCTTTTCTAGGAAAATGCATAATTAGCTCTACTGTACAGCAAAAGCGTGTCACTTAATGGGGAAGACAAGCTGTCTTTTTAAGCTGTAGCTTTTAAGAATTCCGAATTGCTTTCAGTTTCTTAATCCCTCGGCATAAAAAAACTATCTTCCTATTGACCTTTTCAAGTCGGAGATTTTTAAGAAGTCTGCCACCAGCTCAATAAACAGCATGGATTTATATCAAGCCCACCTATTTTTTTTCTCCTCCCTTTTGAAATCAAAGACTGAAGTAGGTGGAATAAACACCCTGAGTTGACTAAGTCGCAGCTCTGCTTTGGGAAACGAATTGAGATGCTCATCTTCCAGAAATACAAATTTCAGACCAATTGCGATTTTGATATTACAGGCAGTCCTCACTTACCAGCAGTAATTGGGACCAAGAACTCCATTGCTAAGCAACGCGGTCATAAGCCACAACATCACGTGACTGCACTTACTACGGCAGTTGTGGCAGTCCCAGGTGCCATCGTTAGGTGAATCCTGCATGGTCACAGGATCCCGCGGTCACGTGATTGCCATTTGCGACCTCCTGCTGGCTTCCCCATTGTCCTTGCTTGTTGGAAGCCAGCAGGGAAGGTCACAAATGGTGGTCATGTGACCACGGGATGCTGCAAACATCATAATTGTAAGGTGGTTGCCAAGCACCTGAATTGCAATCATGTGACCACAGGTATGCTGCGACAGCTGCAACTACAAAGACCTGTCATAAATACCCCTTGTTCAGCACTGTCGTAACTTTGAATGGTTGCTGAACGAGGGATGTTAGAGGACTAGCTGTATTGCTTCTACAGTTGCCAACTGAACGCACTTTTTCCAAATGATTGATATCTAAGGGCATCTATGCACTGCACCCTTAAGCTCCCCTATCCTTTGCTCATGCAGATTTAATTCTGATGAGGTTTAAGAAAGTCTTCTCCAGACTGAGACACTTTGTCAATGGTTGGTAAGATATTCAGCAGGCTACCACATCCTCCCACTGGATGGTTCCCCTGATGCTATGCCCTCCCACTTTTCTGTAGGAAAACCAGTGCCAATAACTTTCCTTCCTGAGTGGGTTTTACAGAACATCTGTCCTTTTGTAGGTGGGTCAAAAATGGGTCAGCAATGCAATGCACCAGAAATGTCTCTCACAACAGTGCTGTAATTACATTACATTTCCACAGATTATTTTGACACCTGTCTGCTGAAATGTGAGAGGCTAGAGTAAATACCCCAAAATGTGTTCTGATCAAATTGCATGTTGAAAACCTCCATAGCATGCCTACTGTGGAGCCCTGGTGCTCTCTGAGCTTGGTTGTTTGCTTGCAGATGTTTCATTACCCAACTAGGTAACATCATCCGCACTGATGCTGATGATTCATTACCCGACTAGGTAACATCATCAGCACTAATAATGTTACCTAATTGGGTCATTAAACGTCTGCAAGCAAACAACCAAGCTCAGAGAGCACCAAGGACTCCACAGTTCAACCCAGAGCTACAGAGATTCTCTTCTGTTGAAGCACACCTACTGTTGGTGTCAGCTTTTGTATGGGAATGCAAAGTCATCTTGCAAACTAAATTCAGGGAGGACGGGGTCAATGAAGTTAAGGAGACATTGTAAAATATCACAAAGATTGCATTTTACATTCATCTGTGTGACTGCTTGGATCTTCTGTCGTAACTTGGAGCACTGAAAACATTTCACGTGCCACATACCAAAAGAGGGATACCTCTCTTACGGTCATGGTTGGATCACAGATATGGTGAATCTCCCAGAAAGCCACCCACCACCACCATGACTGTGACTGGGATTCTCACAGAGCTTGGTTTGTTTGGTGTCTTAGCCCAGATTGTTCTTACCAGCAGGTTACTTGTAGCTTAGAAGTGGACTTTGAATGTGCGATGAAGCTGGGGAATGATCAAGTTTATGTTTCTTCTCCAATTTAATCTGATAGATGAAATGTATCTTCTTTGTATCTGAGATCAAAGATTGTTTTGATGATATCATTTTCAGTGCACAAATGTACCCTGGAAATTGGGAGGAGGGGGAAAGTCAGATTAAGCGATGGTTGTGATGTATGATGAATAGGACTTCCTCTAAGATGTGCTCCAGGGAAGCCATCTGGAAAAAAAACTAAGCCCTCCATCTAATGGTGAACTACATATTCCAACTTGCATATCCGTTAAGACTGCTGGGAGTTACAGTCCAGCAGAGTCCAGAGACTTGCACATTAGCAATCCCTATGATAAAATATCTTCCTTTTCTTTGTTAATATTTTTCACATGCAGACTGACAGTCCTTTCTGCATGTATTAATCGGTGCAGGAAAGCTCATACAATTAAAATTCTTTAACCGGATGATTGGCTCAGTTTGAGTCCATCTCTCCTTCTAGATGAAAAATAAGATTTGCTGGATATTTTCCAGACACGGAAAACCTGTGCTAGTTTTATGTAGGTCTTCAGTGTAGAGTTTATTTTTATCGATTGGGATTGAGAGGGTTGTGTATAGGTTCAGCGTAGAATTTATTTTATCGATTAGGGTAGGGGCAAAGGAACGTTGTATAAATCAAATGTGTTATTACTATGGATAATAAATGTTCCTTTCCTTCCCCCCTGGTTTACAGAGGCATTTACATTTGTAACCAACCAAACCTTATGAGTTAAAGTCACCTTTTCTGTGTGTCAGTTGCACTCTTCATCAGCACTGATTGATGGTTATGCTGACAACGAAATGTGCAATTGTTTGGTAACATCAGCACATTGCATGTCTATTATCACTCACAGCTCCTGTGTTCATTTCTTTCTTCGAGGACATCAGCCATCCTTAAAATGTGACTTGCCATATTCAGTTGGAGATCGTCCCAGTTAAAAATGGTTAGGGGAAGGTAGCAATTCCAAACTATTCTTGGGAGATGATGCCTCTCTTGAGTCATCAAAGAGACGATTTGTTGGAAAATGTATATTTTGTAAAATTAAGTTTTGCTGCTCTGTTGCAGTGGAAGGTTTCCAAACTTCACACTCTAGTTCAGTGTTTCTCAACCTCAGCAATTTTAAGCTGTGTGGACTCAACTCCCAGAATTCCCCAGCCAGCTGTCTGGGGAATTCTGGGAGTTGAAGTCCACACAGCTTAAAGTTGCTGAGGTTGAGAAATGTTGCTCTAGTTGTAGCAGAAAAATTGTCCAGGGAAGCCAACAATGGGATCACTAGCCACTATTTTACCCCAAAATTAGTTTGGTGGATTCTCTTAAAGTATTGCATGATGGAAGTGACTTTCTAACTTTTGAGTCAGTTTGTGGAAACCAGAGGAAATTAGGCAAACAGTTTTAAACGATAGATGGGCAATTCCAGTTGGATCCAGTCTGGAAAGGCTCCAAAATATAATCTTTGGTGATCAACGACAGTTGATATTCCACGTTACTGGTTGTTTCATATCAGTCTACATGTTCATTTGTTATTTCATTGAGTGATTGTTTGCATGTAATTACATTTATCAGATATTTGTTTATGAGTCTTTTCTGCTTCTAACCTACAGTGACAAGGCAAGTTTAATAGGGATGTATGATAGGGCTAGGCTATATGACAATATTATATATAGATATACGCATAGATATAAATATCTATTTATCTGGTGATATTATGCCAAAATCTGCCTTGCTATTTCTTAAAAATTCTCAAAATTCCTTTCCCTGCCAAAAAAGGCATCTGGTGTTGTTGTTTTTTTAATTGTTGTTGTTGTTTTTCCCCTTGCCTTAGTCTTAGGGTGCATGACAATTTCTTTTAAATTTTTCTGGCTTACTTAATTGCTGCAGATGCTGGAGAAATTCAGATGCTGGCAGATATTCTGGTTTGGCTTTATCTGCTTTTCCATCCCTCTGAACTCTCCTGGCTGCCTGCATGTCCCAATCTGAAAAGATCCCAGGAAGAACTCCTCCACCTACCCGATCTCCTCTTGCTAGGGCTGAATGCACCTCACTCTTAAGGTGCTGTTGGAGTATCATTTCTGTATCAGGAAGAGGAGGCACCTGTCAAAAGTTGTGTTTTTTAATTTTTCCCAAAAGGCATTCCTGGAAATTGAATCAAAGGCATGTTTAAAATCTAGAAAGGACACAAAGAGGGAGGACTTCTTTTAATGAGGGTATTTTTGTACCAAGATGGTGGAGCATCAGAATGTGGTCTGCTGTTGACCTCTCTTCTCTGAATCATCTCGGATGTTGCCCTCTGTCTCTATCCAGTCTTGGAGCTGGTGATTTAGATGTTTAGCATATCATTTGCTAACAACACTCAAAAGGCTGATCGGCCTATAATTGCATGGATCATTCTTCTTGCCCTTTTTGTAAATCGGGACGATTATTGCCAGCCCCCAATCTTTTGGAACATGAGCAGTCTGATCTATAAATGTAAATAGGAATGCTAACAGAGGCACCCATTAGCTGGGATTCTCTTTCATTATTTCAGGCAAAACACAGTCAAGACCTGGAGCTTTGTTCACCTTGAGGGATTCAATCCGTTGGGTTACCTCTTGCACAGAGGCAGGAGGCCAATTCTGAACTTGGTCCAGGGCGACCTCACTCTCATTTATGTTACTAGTAGGGTCCATGTACAACCCTCGGAAATACTCCTCCTAGGCTTGTATTGGTACTTGATTGTGCGGGGAGGGGTTTAGCAGTTTTCCTAGAGGTAGTTTGCCAGAAGAGGGAACTTAACTTAAGTTCCCGACGGATTGAATTAATTTCTACCAGGTCTCCTTCAGGGCCAATCTTTCCTTGTCTTTTAGGAGGGCTTTGTTTTGAGCGTTTACATTCGACAGGGAAAAAAGTTGGTCCTCAGAAGGAAAATGTTTACTCTTTCTATACGCTGTATGATGTGACCTCTTCAGCTGCACACAGTCCTGATCAAACCATTTTTTTATGTTTTACAACCTGGTTACTGGAGTGTGGCTTTGCTTCTTTGACAAAAGCAGGTTTCAGATTAAAAATTAACAGATCGCACAAGTCTGCTCGCTCCAAGAATAAGGGATATGGATTTTCAGACTGAAGTTCATAGGCTGCCCCAACATGGTAGAAAGTGGATTAATAAGGGCACTTGGGAACAAGCAAGATATCTACAAAATCTAACTTTCCTCAAGCTGTGAAGAGAAGCCATGTGTAACATCTTACCCTCCTCACTGCCTCAAGGCAGATACTCCAAAACCCCATTAACCGAGCGTAACTGTCCATGTGGCGACAAGGAGACCAAAACCATTTCACGTGTATTACTGCACTGTCAACTCTACAGGGATATCAGGTCTCCCTGTATTCTGCCCCTAATAGGTAAATTTCCAGGAAGACCAGGCAATTTCTATGTGAACCGTCTTCTAGAAGGTTCAAAACACTTTATCACCTGTGCAGCAGCCAAACTCTGTGTTGCTGCAATGAAAATAAGGCATAACTGGTGACGGAAATAATCACTTCTGTTTTAATTATCACTTTACGTTTAACACATACTAGCTATCTTGTTTTTAGATGATAAAATTTTTACTTCACAGTCTGTAGTATTTTAGAGTTACACTTGCACAAGTAATTGATGCACCATTATAGCAGTGTCTGTCACAATTTTATGTGTTATTTTATCTTTGTTATGCTAGTATTTTATCTCCTCTATTCGATTTTATTCCACTGTCATCGCTATCTTAATTTTTCTTGGCCATTGACCGAATAAACTATTATTATGGTTGGTCGCACAGTCAGCCACATATTTAGACTGGGTTTGGCATTTTTGTCCACCTATCGAGTCCTTCCCAGGGACCTGATGTTGTTGTTTGATGGCGTTAAAAGTATTGTCGCAGGATGGAAGCTGTTCCAAGTAAAGCTGCCTTTTGCAATGGACCGGTGGTGATTTGTCAATGCCGATGGTCTTCGAGTGGTGCTCCAGATGTTTTGAGATTGCACCCAAGGTGCCTTGGTACTATCTTTGCTTTCTTTTGCCACAATTGTTCTATTATTTATTTATTGTTGTTGTTGAATTAAAGTAGAGGAAGCCAAGGAGGCAGTGTATTACTGAGTGTGGATGGCCTGATGGACAACACATACCTTGGACATCAGATAGATGCAGGAACACGTCATCTCTCCCTGAGCATCTCAGTGGAGTTCTCTTCACATGGAGGGCGGCACATTTTTATTCATCATTGGGGTCTTGGAATTCTTAGGTCAATACGATGGATAGATATACTAACTTGAAGCTTTGCAAACACCTCCCTGGATAAGCCTTTTTTTTTTTGTCTGCGCTCAGTCATTACTGACCCTGCAGTGACTGCCTGGACGAATCCTTGCAGTTTTCAAGACAATTGTTTTCGGAAGTGCTTTGCCAGAGCCTCCTTCCTAGAGCAGAGCCCAGCTGGCGAGCGCAGGAGGCGGGGTTTCCGTTGCTTCGCACCCTTTTCGGGCGAGCGCGGTTTCACGCTTACCGGCAACTGGTCCTGTCTCTCTGTGCAAGGCGCTGCCAGCATTTTTCCTCCCACCGGAGTGAGAGTACCCATTTATCTACTCACGTGAGTTTTCGATCTGTTGGGTTGACAGGAGCTGGCGGGGGGGAAACAGGAGCTCACCCTGTTAACGCGAAGGCTGGACTCGAACCGCCGAAGCGTCAGCCATTTCTGGCCGGCAACTTTCAGCGTCATTAAGCTGCTGTGCCACCGCATCCCCCTCGGATAAGCCATTGGATTGAGACAAATGGTAGACTTCTGGTGGACTTGCACGAGAAATAATCATCACTTTTTTTTTTTTTAACAAAGGGAACAGATTATTCAATAGAAGCCGTATACCTGGCATTCCACTTCTACTGCCTCATTCTTTTCCTTCTCTACCCCCACCCCCACCCCCACCCCTTTTTCTTGCTTGATGTCACTTTTAACTGTTCCAGAAAACTTAACCGTCAGAAAGCCATCAGAGACCTTGGAGGGACAGACTGATTAAAGGGATAAGCAGATTCATCAACTGTGACAACGCTTGATGCAAAATCTGCTGTCTTTCTTTGTTTTGTTCTTTCATTTTAAGCTCCTGCTAAGTACTCTCCTTATATTTAAATCCCTAAACTTTCTTTCTTTTCTTTTTTTTCCCGGTTGAAACAGCATTTGCTGCCATCAATCTGCCAGCACTGCTATTATAGAAAGGCTCATCGGTGCAGCATTCAGAATTTCCTCTGGGATAGCTTTCCATAGCTGGGAAAAGTGCTCAGATGTCAATGCATCTTTCCCAGGACATTGGGGGGGGGGGGGGGGGCTGTGGTTCCACAGAGATGAATGGTGTATCCTACAGCACATGGTATTCTCTTCCCTGGCTCCATATTGTGGGAGGATCTACCATATTCAGCATTGTCTCCTTAAAGACAATCAAGTCACTAAATCCCCCCCCCCCCAAACACACACACCTCTTTCCTTGTTCTAGGAATAAAACAGTTGCAGCCCTGTGCTAAAATAACAAAACAAAACCTGTTTGGGAGCTATATGCAAGTCTGTTCAAGATTTTGATGGGGAGGTGGAACTGAAATGAGCATTTGAGGTCTAGCAGAAATTACAGGAACAATTGATCCTGATGAAAGGGAGTTTTGCAGCTCTAGAATCCCTGGCAATGTTTATCCAATTTCTGCTTAAATATCTTTAATTGATAGACAAATGCATCCTGAGGCATCCGATGCAATGCCATTAAGGTATGTCTCATTTACTGACAGATTACTACAAGGCACTTGACATGGATTTGCCCTTGGAGACAATTCAGGAACTGCAGCTGGTGCAATAAGAGTCAATGGGGCTACTCTCTGGGGCTACATCATTTAGAAACCCTTGAACACCTGTCTTAAAGGAACTACACAGGTTGCAGATACGCTACCAATAGCAACCAGTGTCTTAGTAATGACATTTAAGATCCTGAAGAGTGGAGGGAGTGCCTCTCCCACTGAATAGCTTTCTACCTTTGAACATTAAGATCATTGGCTGTGGCCAGCATCCTATAATTTGGGACACTGGAAGAGGGAACCAGGAGAAGACCTTCATTCATGGCACCCTGGGTTTGGATTGATCTTTCCTTGGAAGCCACACTGGCATTGTTATTACTGCAATTGGAACTAAATGAACACCTTATTTTTCACTCCAGCAACTGCAGCCTGGCTCTGCCTAAATATTCTTGTCAAAAGCCATGCCTCTCTATTATTGTATTATATGGACCCTTCCAATTTTTTTGAAGAATTTTTATTGTTCTTTAATGCCAGCACTTTATCTTCTGAATTTTATGGATTGCCACCCCAGCTGAGAGCCTTAGGATAGTGGGCGGGTTATAAATATTTTATTAATCAAATAAATAAAAACCTGATTCTCTAGTTCTGTCTCTGAAGCCACATGCCTGCTCCATCTTTTGCATGGCAGGTCATCAATACTGAAAACTAACATTATGACCACCCTTCCTTTACTTTCCTTTCTTCAGGCAAAACATAATAAACTCTTTCAGTGGATGTCAAATGCACCAAGTTGGTCAAAGTGTGAGTCAGAATGCTGATTGACCTGATCCATTTGGGTGGTTCTTATATTCTTCTTCTTCTTCTCTGGGACCCTCGTTATATTGATCACCTTTTCCTTGGTCTCCCTTCCTCTTCCTCCTCCTCTTCCTGGCATGTGTGTATGTATGTATGTGTATGAATGAATGCTGAGAGAGAGGACTGGCCCAAAGTCATCCAGCTGCCTTTTCTTAGGCATGGAAGCCAGCTGGGTGATTCTGGACTAGTTGCTGTTTCTCAGCCCTAGATCTGGAAGTCGAAAAACTATCACTGGACCAGCATCATAGATTACAGCCCATAATTTCGGTGAAGAAGCCTCCATCCTGCAGTGCATTGATTCAGGATGATGGACCAGAAAAAATTATGTTGGTCAAGATTGGGGGAAGTAGAAGGAGGGGGAGGTAATGGATCAGATGGATGTATGCAATCAAAGAGATTATTGGAACGTCTTGGGAAGAGTTACACATTACTAGAGACAGGTCATGATGGTGAACATTAATCAATGACTCTCTAGGAGTGGAGCTTAATTTGAGGGCATCTAGCTAACTATATACAGTTAATCCTGGTAGTGCTCTGTTCACGATTATATATGGTCTGAAACTTGGCAGCACTGCTGGTGGTGTGAGAAGAAAACCCCTCTTGTTTTCACAATTGAAAATGTCCCTCTAAAAATCCACGGGCTTTCCTTGTTCTTTTTTTGATTCCCGCTTCAAACCCTTCTTCTTCTTAAAGACACTCCATCCTTTAAAACAAGTGGGAATCTCCTTTGATGAGTTTCATTCCTCCCCCCCACAATCTTAAACACAACCCCAATCTATTCCTAATCAAATCCATGTTCATTTTGGTTGTCAAGGAAACAATCACATAATTAGTTATATAAACAAACTGTCAGGAGTGAAAAGGGAAAAAAAATGAGCGGGGTGTGTGGTTAAGTGGAAGCATAGACACCCTTCTTTTGATATTGTCTTTTCTGAGTGCAGCATCAGGGAGGAAAGGTGGCCTTGCATTTGAAAAGCTGCTAGTAAGGAATTAGTAAACAACTATTCTCTAGCTACCCTTATTCATCCACAAAGTGCATTTCTGGTGTGCTATTACTATCATCTTCATTTTTAAAAAAGAGTCACGTGGTTCTTCCATTAGTGGCATGGATCTGGGTGAGTGTCTCTCTCAGGGTGTGCAATCTGTTTTCAAGCACTGCCTATTTTCTGCCCGCCACATTTTCCCCATCCACTTAATTGATTTGCCAAATTCTTGAGTCTTCAAAAGGCAGACTATGCGAGAAGGGACCTTCAAAATAGATAACCCAAGCTGCCACAACAAACGGACAAGGATTGCTATGGCAACCTGAGCCACATGGCAGCTCTTAGTCAAACTTTATCCTTTCTCTTAACCCCCACATCACCCCAGCACCAACGTTCTCCCAAGATGGTTAGTTGCTATCACCAGGTCTTCAGCAGGAAGCTAAAATCCCAATAGGATCCTATTAGTTTGATCGTTTCCATTATAAGTGTGATATGCTAGGTATCTTCTAAAGGTTTTCCCACCATCCTGCAGATTTTTTTTTTAATGTTATAGTAGCTCTCCCACCTTTTGTTTTTAAAAAAGCTTTATATATGGATGCATCTCGTCATCTAAGAAATGCACATGTGATGAAGCTACTGAGAAATATTTAGAATTTTGCTCAGTGAAAACATGTTTGTTCTTAGTGAAAGTGGCTTGGCCTTTCTGTCTATTACTTAATGGTTATATTTCATTCTGTTGGTGTTTGTTCTTTTATTAAAGACAAAGACTCCGAGGTGCTTTAAAGACTAAGAAATGTAATATGGTATATGCTTTCAGGGACCAGAGTCTACCGTTATGAGATGGATGGAGTTTTATTTTAAGCTGGCAGGCAATACATGTACGTTTGTTAAAGGTAAAGAAATAGGAAGTGAGGTTGGAAAGAAAAGAAATGTGATCCCTCTGGCATTTACATAAATGCCTTAATAGATGCAAAATCTCTATTTTCCTTTTAAATCAATCTCTCCTGGACAGAAGACAAAAAACAAATGAATGCCACAACATTGAGTTTGAGTAACTTTAAAAGACATTTTGTAGGAATCGAAAAATCAATCAATGCTTGTTTCTCCTACATTCAAATGTATTAATTCTCCAGTACTTTCCATCCTGTTTATGAACACATTTGCAAGATTTGGTCAATGCTTGTTAAAAAAAGAAGAAGAAGAAGAATTTCAGTCCTTTCCTTCACCTTCACTGGCTGAATTCAATAGATTCAAACATCGCCTTAAACTGCTTTCAATGTAGGTGATAAAGAGAAGTGTGGTGGGAAAAGAAAAACTGACTGTCACAAGATGGTTGGATTCACAGGGATTCAAAAACAGACTTTTAAGAGTTAAACACTCAACTTTTTTCTGACCAGATGGACTTTTCCAAATGTGGAGTTCCTAAAGATTGGTGGACTTCAATTCCAATATTAATGGAATTCTTGGCATGGCCAAATCCAAACCTCTGGAGATTACCCAGGTTAAGGAAAGTTGGAGTAATTGGTCAATTTTGTTGTGTTTCCTTCCATCTATTTTATGATGAAATTCATGATTTTTATAGTTCTTATCTATATATATGAATCAAATAAAATTGCCCATACCTTCCTTAAAATGTTGAATCAAATTGATACTGCTACCTATAGAAACCATGGACTATTGTCCTCTCCATAAATTAATAAATTTATATAAATAAATAATTTTAATAAATTAATAAATAATTAATGTTGCCCCCCAAAACATTTCCGCTGAATTAATTTGTGTCAAGTATTGTACTTTTTCACAATGGCTACATTCAAAGTAAATTTGCAATGTATGCATAGTTAAAAGTGTTTTTCCCCCACCCCCAGGTCTCTCAAACTGGGGCAGCTGAGTTCTCCTCTGTATAATTAATTAATTAATTAATTGTACTAATTAATAGCATTAATTAGTTATGACAATGCCTAACTCACTGTTTGGAAAAGCCAGCATATTTCTCAAGTGAGATCAGATGCTAGAGAGATAAATCAGAATGTGGGAAAAGCACTCACAGAGAAGCATGTTTCTGATTAGCTAAATGAAAGAGAGAGGTGTGGCGTTAGCAAAAAAAAGGATGAAATAAACTAGGTGTGATGTCTACAGGAGAAATTTGGTTTCCAGTTCTATATTTCTACTTTCCCTGTGCGGCACTTGCTTGCTGTAGAACATCCATCTTCTTTCCAGTATTACTGGAGTCCTCTCGCATATTGTCTGTCTCCCTGTCTCCCTGTCTCCCTGTCTCCCTGTCTCCCTGTCTCCCTGTCTCCCTGTCTCCCTGCCTGCCTGCCTGCCTGCCTGCCTGCCTGCCTGCCTCCCTCCCTCCCTCCCTCCCTCCCTCCCTTCCTTCCTTCCTTCCTTCCTTCCTTCCTTCCTTCCTTCCTTCCTTCCATTTTTCCCCAGGAAAAGCCCTTGAATATATTGAGTGGACTATATTATTATTCTTAGCCATCTTGCATCATGGAATGTCTTCCTTTTAAGATGACATAAACATGCATTTAGAACCTAAACATGCACCTATTTCATTCTAAGTCCCCAAACTTCATGGAGATGCTAATTCTAGAATTAGAGTGTGAAAGCGGGTCCCATTACAGCCTTCCTGCAATTTAGTATCAGTACTCGATGTTCTGCATTCCAGAATGATTAAAAAAACAGATCTTGACTTTCACTGTTTCTCAATTCACAAATCATCCATCTTCATATCCGTTGCAGTCTGCCTGACTCCTCCTTGCATGGTGGTGGCCCAAACTGAAGACATTATTTAAGGTGCGGGCCAACCAACACAGAATTCAATGGAATTATTACTTGAAAACTATGTATCTATTGATGCAACCAGAAATATGTTTGCTGACTTCTTGCTTCCAAAAAGCTGTAGAAACATTAGAGGGTTTTTGGATAATGGGAAAGATGGATACAAGTGGGTTATGTTGGATAAGATAGTGTAGACTTGGTGTTTTGGAAAGTCTTTTCTGGATGCAGACTGAGCTTTTCTTTTAGGATTTGTTATTTGCATTCAAAGTCACTCTCTTGCTGTAGGCAGTAGACTGTTTTTCCATCACTGGGTTTATGGACTTCTATTTTAAAAACCAAGAAATCTTTTCAGATAAATCAAAAGAGAACTCAGAAGTTGCTTTAAAACGAGGAGGAGGAGGAGGAGGCTCAAAAGCATTCCTAGAGGTTGCATTTTGATATACAGTACTATTATTTTGCTTATTTTGTTATACAGTAGTATTTGGAGAGGAAGAAATGGTAATATAGGAATTTCCCAGATTTATTGCCTGGGCTCCCGAGACCACATGTGTCGCAAAGAGTTTGACCTATTTCTGCAATGACTAAGGAGAAAGAAAAGAACATTGGAAGGAAACACCTTCGATGCTGCCCTAATGACATGACTTGAAATCACAATTTCTTCTCCCTGGCTGCTTCTCACTGCTGTGCTGAAGCACAACATTGGAAGCCAGAATACCCAAATCGTTTGACAGTGAATTCTCTGCATCTGAACAAAGTTGCACAAAAGAGGGAGGATGTGATCCAGGTAGCTTTTTTGTCAACTGGCCCTACTCAGTCTTGTGCTCCTCAGAAATGTTAGTCTTCTTTGACTAACTTCTTTGTCTTCCACTTTGACTGAGAACTCTGAAAGTTGAACTCCAACACACCCGGAGGGTAGCAGCTAGGGGAAATTGGTGGAGAGTTTGATTGGTCAACATTAATACCATGAGTATTTCTGACTGTCTTCCAAGATGGCAAAATATCAATATGTTTAGCTTTCTATATAAAATGGTAGATTTCATGTTTACATTCTTCTGTGCAATCAGTTGCAGTCATTCATTAACTAGAAACTTCTGCACCAGAGTAGATACTTCAGGGATCAAGATAATCTTGCATATTTGTTTCAGTTGTTGTCTGTATTTAGTAGCAGGAGTTTTCTTCTTGTCATACCACCTTTACTGTACATAGATCTTGTAGAGTAAATATCATCTATAATTCATGGACATAAAAAGAGAGATGTATAAAAAACTGTACAAAGACCAAAGGGCAGATTGTTACTCTCTGTATATTTGCAAATTCATGTACTTACAAATAATACAGTTGCAATTGTTGGACTAATGAAAGATTCTATCTCCCAAATGTGATTCCTTCCTTATTTCAACTAGCATTTTGTACAAGCAGCATGGCTACCAGATTTGGGTTGCCAAAATCCAGATGATCTCTAACCACTGATGTCTAGTGGTTACCTGGATTTTTGTAGCCCTAAACCTGCACAGGGAATGAAATTTTATTTTCTATTTCCCATTTGGACACTGCCCATCTCACGAGGAAGTGACTCTGGGTGGTTTATGACAAAAACAACAAATAAATATTAATTAGAAATACAGTAAAAATAGCATAAAATACAATAAAACCAAATACACACATAAATAATAATATACATACATAAATAATAAATTATGAAATCTCTGGGTTATCCATGAACTAATTTGTTCTGGGGTAGGTTATGGTTCATGCCAATGAATCTACTTGATTACCTCAAAGGAAATAATCCTCCATTAGCTTTCCAATCCAGTTCCATATTTTCCGTTTTATAAAACAATTTAAAATATCTATTTTTGAGGTGACACCTGATGCCGCTAGGGGGAAGAGATCTAGAATGTCCTCTTTCCTACAATATGCTATCAGCAAGTTGCCCTTCCAATTCTTGACATCTTAATTCCCATCAGCTCTGGCCATATGGTCAGTAGCAAAACATTGTGTCAGCTGCAATCTGAAACATCTGAAAGCCACCTGGTTGCACGTCATGCCACACAAAGAGCATGGCACCCTCCTCGCGCATCATGAGGTCTTTAAACAAATCGGATGCTACTTCGCTTGGAAGGTTGCTTACTCCTCTGATCATGGCGCTTCAAATACATCATGTAACATTACCAGCTGTGAAGCGACTATAATGATCAAGGGGCTGGAACACTTCCCCCCATGAAGAAAGAGTGCAAAGGTTGAACATCTTAACTGCAAAAAGAGAAAGGTAAGAAAGGGAGGCACAGGTTTTGGCAAAAGTCAGCATCAACACCAGCCTTGTCTCGGTTTAGAGGCTAAATAGCTTAGCATTTGGATGGGGTGCTCAACTAGACAGGGCAGTTGAAAAACATCTCAAAGAAGACAGTGGCCAACTACTTTTGTATTGGTGCTAGTAAAACGGCATGGTTGTAGCCACACAGTCATCAAGAGTTGAGTTAAGCTGAAGGGCATCATGCCTTTGAAGCATGATGTAGAGAGAGAGAGATTTTTTTCTCCTTCTCCCAGAATTTTAGAAACAGGGTAATCCTATTAGGTTGAGTGACAGGCAATTCCAGATAGAGAAAGGAGTACCACACATGGAAGATCTATGATCCTGAAGTTTTCCTATATGTTGTGGTGGGGTCCTGCAACTTGGAGCAGCATTGAAAGGAGGGAAAACACATTGCTGGAAGACAAAGCTGACAATACGTACAGTGTAAGAGGAGCACAAACTATTTCCCAGTGATCAGAACAGGGGTATTATCTAGCCAGGTGGATCTGGCTGTTATTTTCTGATTGCTTTCTGATCTTCATAGGCATCTTCCTGAGGAATGTCACGCTGGGTCCTAGCACTGAGTCTGCTAGGTAACCTGAATGCTGTGCATATTCGACTTCTTGCAGAATGCTTTGGAATCAGAACCCAACGTGATGGGCAGCTTCCAATATCCTGCAAAAGCTCCTTCAGTCCCCTTATAGTTAAGTGTAGGGAAATAAGCCATCTGGTCTGGTTTCTGTGCTCGGGGATGGAGGGAACAGAGAAATGGGGAGCAGACTGGCCTTGTTTAATGGTCTGTGTGTGTGTGTGCAGATGCATACATATGTTCAGTTAGGCAATGTTCTAGAGTTCCATTTCCAACAAGAACTTTGGAGGGGAAGCAGGACAGCTGGAATTGGCTGTTGTAACGGGTTTTTCCCTAACTTAGATAACACCCCTGTAGCAAAGGATGCATGGTTTTGAACCTCCCACTTTCTAGGATTGAGCACTGTGAGAATACACTTCTGGCCTCCATAGACTTCACATCTGAGCCAAGTTCTTCCTAGGTTTGTATGTTCTTAACTGGTATCTAATTATAGTCTCAAGTTGGGTATGTCAACACACAGCCAAATCAGTAGCTGTGGGGAGGTCACCTACAAAAAAAACTGGCAAAGGATCGGTCAATGGAGGTGCTGGATTGATTTCCCATTTCTGCATGAAATATGTTCCTTGGACCAATGACATCAGCATGGGTGAATTTTCCCTATCCCTTTCTCAAATTGGATTTACACAATGGCTTCAACAGGTCAGATAAAGACCTAATAGAAACATGAGCGATCCATGTTCTTTTGAATAGCGTTCACCTTGTGTGTCTCTTCGTGTGTGTGTGACAGTGAAATGCAAAGCTAACTTGGTTAGGTTATGGTTCAATGCAATGTGCAAAACCAAGAAAATGGGTATCTTCGGTAAATGTATTGTATGGATGTAGCTGTTGAGAACTGGAGATCACCAGCGCATCGAAAGATCAGTCCTATTCTATTCTATTTGTATTCTCCTTAGCGCACTGGGACTTTCTCCAGAAGAGCTACAATTGGGATGGAAAAGAAGGAAATCAAAAGTGATAGTAGTGTTATACATATGTTTAAGACTCCAACTTTCCTGATTTGCAAAACAAAAACAAAAATAAAAACAAATAAGCCAGACTCCACATCACCCCACCCCACACGCACCTAGTATTTACACTATTGGGGTGGGGGTCTTCCCTTGGAAGTTAATCCGCAGTCATGAAAGCTATACTTTCATGCATACATTTATATGCATGCATATAGAGAGGAAATTCTTCTCATGTCTGTCCCTTGCTCAGATTTGAAGATCCATTTTCCACATGGCTATTATTTTCCATAATGTAATATTCTCAATTTTTTTTCTCCTTAGGGAAGATGAACAGAAATGCTTTCCCTTCATACACACAGACACACACACACTTGCCTGTACCTGCTCTTAGTCATTTTGTAATGAGGAACATGTTCCATTTTCTAATTAATTAACCTTTTTTTTAAAAAGATTTGGATATGACAGTCATATTTAGGTGAGATTGTGGCTGCTTTTCCACAGTATTTTTTTCTAGTTCATACATTGCAGTGAACCACAGCCCAACCAGATGGATGCAATTTACAAAAAATGAACTGTGTTAAAAGATAACCACACTCTGTACATTGTGTAAATGTAGCCCTGAATCTTTAAATGATTGGGTGAAACATGTTGTGTGAACACAACTGTTCTCTAACTACAACTGGGATGATGGAAGGGGGGAAAAACACCCTACGCAGCTGATAATCTAGTCGATAAGGAAATACTGTATGGAGGCCAGGACATTATATCTGGGAACTAGGATGAAGCATGGAGAAGACCAAGGGCTCACTATTTCTTCCCTTGACTTCTTTTTGGTGCCTCCAGTCAGTGTTGACTCCTGGTGACTGCCTGGACAGGTCCTTGGAGTTTTCTTGGCAAGATTTCAGAAGTGGTTTGCCCTGGCCTCCTGCTTCCTAGAGCTAAGAGAGAGTGACTGGCCCAAGGTTACCCAGTTGGCTTCGTTCCTAAGGTGGGACTAGAACTCATGGTAAGCTGCATAGGAGAGCTATTTTTAAGATGACCATAACACATCTTACTCATGTGCTATCCAGGTACTACATCTTCAAAGGAGGAGGAGGAAGCAAGAAGAGAAACACAGGAATATGTGCATTATTTTAATTATTAAGCTGGAAACTTAAGTACCATGGCTAAAAGTCTCTCATTCTCTTCCCAGCTGTCTCTCCATCTCTCTCCCCCTCTTTTGCATATTTATCCCATCTTTCTTCCAGGACCTCCAGCCATTCCTCCATGCTCCTCTAATTTTATCTTCTCAACAATCCTGTGGAGAAGATTAATCCAAAAACAGTAACAGTGGCAAGACCAACCTTTCTGAATAAGGATATGAGATTTGGGGTTTGATCCCAACCCAACCAACACTTTAACCATTGCATTTAATGGGCAAATCTTGCTCAGATGTAAATAATTAATGGCAGTCAAACCCTATGCCTCTGCTATCCATTTTGATTTATTTCAGAGAACCAGGCCTTTGACTCAAGCAGGAGAAAGGTGTTTTGCTTTCTTTAAAGAACATTAAAAATGTGGTGCTAAATCAATGTGATCTGCTATCTCACACACCTGCACAAACCTGATGGGCCTCAGGTGTAAACAAGCCAAGCCTAAAGTAGCTTTAATTGGAGAACCAATGTTGGTTGATACTAACTTAAACCGAGCTTCAGCATCACCACAGCTGAAGGGAAAAAACACATTAAACTTCTTTTCTGAGAACCCAACAAGAAAGCATGCAACCGCTTAGCCATTTTAAGAAGAAGGTTGTTGCTACAGTGCCATCTTCAGAGCATTACACAAAGTAGATTTTTCATACCCTCTTTCCCTGTTTTTACCTCCCATGGAATGTGTTGTTATTTGACTGGAGTTTAAAGGAATCCCAGTTAAACTATCAGCTGCAAATGCTTGTCTACTTGATTTAAGAAAGGGAAGGAGAATTTCTCCCACGGAGAGAAATTAATCAGATGTTTGTCAAATGGTTTTGGAAACCCAGGGTATAAAATGACAATAGCAATAGCAGCAACAACAACAGAGGTAGCCTCTCCAAATTGGGAGATTTCATGAAAGTTGCAATGGTAAATTGCAAATGCAAATTGCAACTCATCCAGGGTCCAGAAGGACAGTTAAAGGTGTGTGTGTGTACAGGATGAATAAATGCATTTGTCATTTGGGCTAAAAATGTTAGTATAAAAGTTGAGGACTATTTTCTGTTTTGTGTGCCGAGCATTATCAATATATCAGTATGCCTGGGAGGAAAAGGGCAGTAGGAACACTTGTCATGTTTATTACTAGACAGATTGAGAACTAATATTATGGAAAACATTTGGGGAACTTATGTTTTTAGTTTCCCGTGAGCAGAAGGAGGTCTCTTATTTTGAACATGGCTCCGTGATAGCAAAAGACAAAGAAATTCTCCTGTGTTTTTTTCCTCCCCAACAATTCTCACTCAGTTTGATGAAAGAGTATTTGCTTTAGAACGCTTTACAAAGGAGAAGAGAAATTCACTGAAAATCTCCTGGAAGGACTGTCATGTTCTTGCATTTAATTAGGGATGAGGTGGCTGAGGATTTGTGTGCATGTGTGTGTGTACGTGCCTTTGTGTGTCTTGTCTTTCATTATACAATTATTTCTCCAATGGTCTATAGTCTCCTGGACTTTCCACACTTCTAATGAATCTCAAACTAAGACCCCAGGTTGGAACTTTTCCGTGTGTGTGTGTGTGCGCACACAAGCTAAGAGAAGTTTATTCCTTGAGAAATAATTGAAGAATTTGTCCTCCTCCTGAAGAAATCCAGAGACGTTCCACCCAATTTCTTAATGGAGAGAGAATTTTGAAATATACGGGTCCTCATCGAACTCACGCATGCCATACAACATTCCTCCCCAGATCTATGCTTAAGTACAGTTCCTATCATTGACATGCTTCTGCTGGCTGAGGGTTGAAATGGAGTTCAACACATCTGGAGGTTGCAGTGTCTTATGTGAATATAGAGGGCTGTCCTGCACAAAGGGTGGCACATGGACACCCTGGGGAATGTGAGAAAGCCTAGGTTGGCTATTTGATATGAAGGTACCATCATTCCATCGACTAGCTCTCATGGGGAGATATTAAGTGACCACTGTAGGTTACAACAAGCAATTACATTGTGTGGTATATATGACAGGGTTTGTGAACCATATTAAGCTATGAGACACTGAACAAATATTTAACTGGGTTTATACAACACACAAAGTCACAATGTTTATCATGCTTTACTGCCATCTTTTGCAATGGCTAGGATCACATCAAATGTTAAGTCAATTCCCCCTCCAAACATACATACTTGCACACACAAACACACACAAAATGCTTGGAATGGTGCAAGAACATGCATGAGTGTGCCCTGTATTTTTCGTGGAGAATGGATTCCTTATTTCACTCAAAGTTACACAGTTTCTCTTCCCCACCTTCCTTTACCCCCTGTCTGGGTGGAATATTGCTCATTGTAATAAAGTGTGCTAAGGGCATAAAGGAGTAAGAAAATTTACAGAGCAAGAATGGGCAGAAGAAATCCTTTCATCTCTGCTTTGCCTTTTTATGAACAAGCAAATACCCTTTTTCAAGTTGGTGGCACCCCTACTGTGAAATTGACTGGGTGCCAACAATATTATTTGCATAGCACTTTTATCTAAAAAAATATATTACAGATATAAATGAAGCCTTAAGACTCCCTTTCAAACAATTGACCATTATTATCCTTTGTTTTATGTTTTTGCTAAAGAGGGAAACGATAGTCAGTCCTGTCCTCCCCTCGCCCCCTCACCCCAGCTTCCTCAAAGCTGTGAAGAAGAATATACAGACCAGAGAGGATTAGAAGACAGCAGAGATAGGAATTTACCTCCAAGTTCACAAGCATCACTTGTTGGATAGCAGTCCTAGGCTGGCCTTGTCTAGGCTCAAAAGTTAAGCAGGGTCAGGCCCAGTTAGTGCTTGGATGGGAGACCAGCACCAACACTAGGGCTGAAACTTGCCTGGGAAGTTATACAAACCTAATAGAAGAAAGCAATGGCAAATGTCCCCTGCATTGTTGCCAAGAAAACTGCAGGAACACCTCCGCGAAATCACCAGGTCTTAGTTTAGCTTGAGCAAAACTTCACCTGAGAGCGATTAAATTGAAGGAGCTTCAAAGGGCAAATTTCCATATATACAGTCCTGATTGATTTTCTGAATCTGGAAAGTGATGCTGAGCATGGGCTTCTGAAACACCGGAGCCAAAGAAACAATCGATCCTATGGCAGAGGGATACATCTTTTTTCGTATCTAGGTTGCACATGGCCTTTGGATAGTGAGCGTGGATTATGCTATGCCATTTGCAATGGCTTAAGGGATCCACCCTATGTCTTAAAATTCCAGACCCCCCCCCAAAAAGGGGCTTGCTCTCTACCCATCTTGGCTTGCAGTGCTCGACACAATACAAAATAGGGGTTGCGACTCCTCACCCAACATACATGGTGCACCCCTGGCCTAGAATGAAAGTAACAGTTTATTTCATTAACAACTTCACTAATCTTTTCAAGGTTATGGTCCAGGGTGTCCTATATTTGTTCCTAAAGATAGGCCTAAAAGGTGGGGGAATTTATGTTTTACCATCTCATAGCTACTGATGTGATTTCCAATCACCATAGGGCAATTTTTACATCATTATTTTATCCAAAGAAGCTCTGCCATTGGCTTCACCCAAGAAAACAATAACAGAGAGACCCACTTGCAATCCAAAAAAGAGATGTGAGTTCAATTATTATCAATAATTGCCCAATTATTGTTGGACTTCAACTCTGAAATACCTATCGGTCCCTTGAAATCTTTATTTAGGGACAAAAAACAGTAGGGCTTGCAGAATCCATGCAGTGCTGCTAAGAAGCAAAGGTGTCTGATAAAAATAACTCAATAACTATACTGAGTTATCTGTAAAAGTTGTCCGGAAGTCTTGAGTTTTGCACATCTCCACGCTGTAGTTAATATGCATGCCTCTAATTCTCATAAATACAGATCTGAAGGCACAAGACACCTGAGAAACATGACTGAGGTGAAGGACATGCCAACATTGTTTTCAGCTGCATTCTAAATCTCTTTATATCAAGTAGCATATTTAGGATCATACTAAATAATTGGTAAATAGCTTTTTTTAGTGCTTTCAGTCAGTGTTGACTCCTGGTGACTGCCTAGACAAGTCCCTGCAGTTTTCTTGGCAAGATTTCAGAAGTGGTTTGCCATTGCCTCCTTCCTGGGGCTGAGAGAGAGGGACCGGCCCAAGGTCACCCAGCTGGCTTCATCCCTAAGGCAAGATTAGAACTCTTGGTCTCCCGGTTTCTAGCCTGCTGCCTTAACCGCTGCACCAAACTGGCTCTCTAAATAGTTTTTTTTAGCTAGAAGGCAATTACAACTACATGGGCCTAAATACATAACAGGAAGGATATATAACTAAAGCCCCTGATTGCCCCCCCCATTGAGAAAACTCTTATCACATTCCATCACAAATGCTTCATAGTGCTACTGTGTTTGGTGTACAACGCCTTCTCACTTTTGTGCATTTCTGAATGTCCCAGATCGTTGCATGGTTGCATAAATAAAAAATTGTGGGCTAATTGTGGAACTCAGGAAAACAATAATAATCTGCAGCAGTGAAGGATTTTCCCCAATGTTAGCAGGAAACGAGAAGCCTTCATACTTACACAGCCATGAGCTCCATTGAAGTTCTAAATAATTGTGTTGAGAATTCAGCTGTTAAGGCTGAGCAAGCCAATATCACTCGGTACTGAATACAGACATGCAAAACAAAACTAAACCAATTCCTCAATGAAAGATGACTAATGCAAAATAAATAAATAAATAAATAAAAACCGGCAGGGCAAGAGTGGTTTGCGGGGGGAGTGGAAACCCAGTCTTTCAGCAGCTTCTTTAACAAAGGAAATTGAACAGCATTCTTGGTTTCTTTTAGCATTATCCACAAGCAGACTAGAATCGCCAGACCTCAACAGGCTAAAACCTTAATAGAGAATCATACCAGATACTGTCTCTCTAATGTATTTGGACATCCATATTATTACTAGGTTTGTAGGCCAATAAATACTAGAATATTTGCACGGCTTTCATTCTTCCTTGCAGTATTTTATTATCCAGCTGAAGGCACCTGAAAGCAGCTTGGGTGACACTGAGAACATGCAAAGCATACATCTCATAAATACAGAGGTCCTTTTTCTGCAGCACTGAACTGGGAGTGCTCTTTAACAGTGATAATTTTGCTACTTGCTTTCTCTGGGCCAAGAACTAACTAACTAACTAACTAACTAACTAACTATCTATCTATCTATCTATCTATCTATCTATCTATCTATCTATCTATCTATCTAATCTCAACATTCTGGGGAATGTTATCAGTGAAATGAAAGAGGACATGAAGGATATGGAGGAGAAGATTGCGACTGAAGGGAAGACAGGGCAAATTCAAGTGGGTGCAGGGAAGACAAGGAAGGAAGAAAATAAGCTGGGGTTACAACATAAATGGACCAAAGAACATGAACCAAGTGGTTTTGGGAAGGTATTTGGTGTTTCATTATTTCTAATGAGCCATCTATGCTATTTGAGGTGGAGATCAAGATTAGCAAACATAGAGATCAACAAGCGCAAAGCCAACATCTCAAAACAGAACCTCTCTGGGTCATTGTATCCTTCTCAAATGTTTATTTCCTGTTCTAAGTAGCCCTGTCTGAAGTCTACCTCCAAAATCATCTACTTGTTATGCAGTGATTTTTTTAAATGTTTCTGCTTTTTGCTTGCTGTCCAAGACCTAGCCAGCACATCTTAAAAGATTAGAACAGAGTTGCTGACTCTAGATGCATTAGCTGGACCTCCAGATGTGCTGGCTAAGTTATAACCTGCATTGTTCCCTTCCTGAAAGGTGATGGACTTTATCATCTAGCCTACACTCAGAGAAGTAGCATCTCAAGTTCTACACCATCGCTATTGTGTATATATGAGATTGTGCATATTTTTTTCTCACATTTAATAGTGACACAGGCCTGGACATCCACACTTAGAACCCACAGTTGCCAAATATCATTTGCAAGGAGGAACTGGTCACCACCTTTTCCCTGCCTTCCGTGCTTAGCATTTAAATTGCAGAGAAAAATTAAAAGGAATACAACCCATTGGGAGGATTGTCCTTCCTTCCACCCTATTCAGTGGCTCTGGGATATTACTTCTTTATCCCAGCTGTTGTAGGGACAATCTTAAACTTCCAAAGCCATGCGTCTAGCAGAATACAAGCTAATTAACGCTGCTATCTTTTCTGACGTGCCATTTTGAGGCTTTGGCTAAACAGAGACATTGTGTTTTCAAAACCAGACAGTTTTGCTCTCTCTTCTATTACCCAGCCCCATGATTTGCTTATATTCAACCTGATGCTGCCCATCAATGGGTTTTTGAAGCATTTCACATAGCTTCATCACAACGTCATCACTGACTTCATCACTGACAGCCATAGCTCATGTAGGTTCATTGCTGAAGGTAGATCTAGATTTATAGGCAATAATACCTTTACTTCTAAACGGAAATTGCCTTCTGCTGCCCTGGCTGCTTCCTACTTCCACTTTTCACCAGCCTCCTCTCTCTACCCTTTATTTTCATCTTTCTTTCCACCATTTTCTACCAGTCTCTAGACCACACCACGGAATTGTACCCAGTTGTCTATTAAGGGGAACTACAGACAGATCTCTGGATTTCTTCAATGAATTTGGATTTGGTAGAGTCATTAAACCATGAACTCCAAGCTTCTTCTCAAGGCAGGAATCCATCCAGCAAAGGGAAGACCACCAGTATCCCCAGTTATGCCATTGCTGTTAAAAAACAAACACCCTAATATTCAAACAGAATTTGAATGTAATTTAGGAATATTATTTTGTGTTGCATGCCTTGGGCTGAGAGAGAAGAGGTCTTAGCCTTCTCTGTGACACTCCTATGTGAGACTCTTGAAAATTGAAATCATATCTCTTTTCCTCACTTCATCCCAGCACGAAACATATCTGATTCTTTCACCCTCTCCCCGTAAGACTTAGTTTTCAATTCTCTGACTATTTTCATTGCCCTTGTTTGCGCCCGTTCTAGCTGGAATCTTAAACAATGATGCACAGAAGTAGACATACTTCTTGAGTGGCATTTGACCAATGCAGAATAGATTGAAACTGTTACTACCCATATTAAGAACCTATACTTCCACCGATCCAGCCCAAAACCTCATTTGCTTCTTGGGCAGCCACATGACACAGATGACTCATATGCCACTTGTTATCACCTACAATTCCAGGATCATTTTCCTACACACTATAACAAGACCAGATGCATCCATCTTCTCCCTAGGCACTTGACCTCTTCTAAGAGAAGCATTTTTCTATTAAATTTAATTCCCATATTGTTCAGCCCACTTTTGTAACCTACCAAGATCCTTTGGCAACAGATCTCATGGGATGCCCAGCTCAACAGAAGCCGTAAAAGGGCTCTTCTATCCAAAATGAAAGAAACATGGATAAGGGTGTCCTGGAATAATTTTTGTGTATGAAAGGCCCATCAGTTCACTTCTGATATTGTAAAACCAAGTTTGGGTCTGAACCGTGTGCTCAAGACCTTTCTCTAGTTCTATAAAGAGCCGTTCTTTTACCCCTCATGCTGGTTGGTGCCCCTCAAGAGTCTAACAACAACACATCAACAGTAGATGCTTAACAAGTCTGGCAACTCCTGTTGCAGTGATTGCCTTTGAAAAGATGAGTCAGGGGACAGATCTATCAATAACTATTAGCTTTGTTTACAAACGAAATCTAAAACTGGGGCTCTACAAAAAAGCTAAGTAGTTACCTCCCCAAGCTATACATTCAATTATTTTTTTAAAGCTGGCTGGTTCTGACAGCAGGATGTTGGCTAAGATGGACCTTTGGATTGATTCAGCAAGACCCTTCTCACCATGGCCTTCTGCCCAGGATTGTCTGCAAAGCTCACATCTGAGCAAATATCTGAAAGCTCCAAAATTAGCAATTGATCGTGGAGAAACGCTGACTTAGCTTCCAAAAAGCTTCAGTGCTTTCAGCCTTTGTTGGCGTATTTGCTGATGAAATTTGAGAAATTGGATTAAAGGTTTATTTTCCACCATGACCCAATTGATTATTTTGATACCCCCAAGGTTCAAAGGAGACAAGAAGTTATGTAAGTTGGCTGTTTGCAATGCTTGGATCTAAATACATTGAAATCAATAGAGAAAAACAGCTGATGGCAATTGGTTGGTCTCCAATCTAGCATGATAGATGTTCTGTTGCAATCATTTTCCCTATTAAGAACTAATAATTAGAGATATGCAGATCTAATAATTAGAGATATGCAAATCTAATAATTACAGATATGCAGATCAAAGAAGGCTTCCTTTCCCCCCCATTGTGATAGAACATAAATTATGCTGATAATCACATTCTACTATTTACATTTATGACCTGACATAGCATATTACAACATCAGACTGTAGAACAGATGGCTTACAATGTCCGTACAACTACTACTAACAACAACAATTATTTCAAGCAGGAAGTCAAAACAGAAGCAACGTAGACATTCTCTCTAAAATCAGACTGGAAAAGGAGGGGGGAGGCAGAGAAACAACAGACCTTGCCCCACATCTTGTTCTAAATCCAAGCAATGCAATCTTTTGCTGATAACCAACGGGAATGTGTACATTTCACACATGCACACTTCTCCATTAATGGCTGGAAGCCCATGCAATGTGTTCCTATTATTGAGCTGTCAGAGTTCAGCAACTTCTGACAGGTTTCTTGTGTTACCTCATAGGCTTTTCAAAACGAAACAAAACAACACAAAAACAAGGCAATTCAGACCAAACAGCTACAAAAGTCAACTGCTCTATGACTGACATAGTCCTAAGTAATATATGCAAGTATGAATCAGCCCTTCAACAGGGGAACAATATTGTTCTTTAAAATCTTTCATGTAGAACCTGCTGCCAGCTCCAAGTTCTGGGACAGCAGGTTAGCTCCTGGGAGAACATCCCCAAGAGAACAACTTCCTCTTCTCATCTCTGTCATCTGGGCCAACTGCACCAAGCCATTCAGAAAAGAATACACGACATGTTTCTGCATCTGGAGATGAGCACAAATGGACTTTGAAGTTGCTCCACCAAAGTTGTGGATCGATAAAATGGGTAGACGTTTTTTACAAATTTCTCCGGGGGAAGAAGAAAAGAGCATTGAAAAAAGGAGACATTTTCCTCAGGAGTTTCCAAAAGAGACTGAGAATTCTGCCATTAAAAATAGAATATTCCATGGGCACATCCATGGGCCATCTAGTCACTAATAAGGGCAAGGAACCATTCTTTATAAGGCCTTCACCACAACTCCCTTCTCTTCTGAAAGTAATTTAAATTGAAGGAGAACTGGAATTATCAAATTGAAGGAGAACTTGGGAAGGAGGCAGCAAGAAAATTGATTTGTTCAGCATTTGACCCCATCTTTGTCAGGTGAGTAACAAGGGCTAAAACATCCTGGAGGGTGGGGATGACAGGGTTCTCCATCAAAGGCTGTAAGCCTCAGGAGATACATGATGACATCTGACAGCTTATATGAATCCAGTGGCATATAGTCTCATGGTGAATATAATGTACAAGGAATGCACCTTGATATCTGGCATTTCTTGAGAGCAAAGGATAGAAATACCACCAAGCTCCCCCCAAATTGCAGTTGGGTAAGAATTTATTCCCACCAACATTGCACTAGACCTTTTGCTGTTCCTTCAATGCAGGCTTCTCTCCTTGTAAGCAAACATAAAGACTACAGAGGGTATGTAACCATTCTTGTCCATATACTGTCTGACATACACTTTGGCTGAATTCGTACCTGATACTAAACTTAGTTCCCTGTTAATGCTAAACCACAATGCCTGAATACACACTTCAATTCATATTAAGCCCTTATTCTTTTAACCCAATTGTTGAATAAGCCATAGTAGCCTGATTCGTATACAATGCTAAACCAAAATGCCTCAGTTAATGCATCGTATCAAGTTAAAACAAAGTGTATCATGTGTGAATCAGGCCAATGAGTAACTAGACGTCTCTCAATGTTCAACTGTAGGTATTTGTCTGTTGCAGCATTCAAGGCACTGAACAAAACAATTAGCACTGTTTCTTTATAACATAGAGGGGAGGGAATTCAAGAGCTCCTCAAACCAATATTCATGATGAAAATGTCTTCCTCTTTCACGTATTTTCAATTTTCCTTCAATTATTTAAACATAGTTCTCACAAGCACCAGATGGTGAAGTTACCTCTGATTCATTTCACTTCAGACCACAGATGGAAGATCTACTTATTGAAAGCATTCTTCCCACCAAAAAAAAGTAATTTCAAAACTCCCTGAATATACAAAGGCAATTTCCATATTCTAATTTTCAGTGGTTAAGACAATTTGTGGCTTATCTCTTTATTTCACAAGGGAGCAAAAAACCCAGACACAGATACATCATTTCAATTCCCATTTGTGACATTTTGATCCCTGAAGAACCACCTGGTCCAAGCTTTTGTCCAAGAGAAGTGCTCCCATTCATTAATGCTCAACTAATTATCTTGCATCCCTGAGATTATTATAACTTTCTTCAGATGATGATGGATTTCAGAATGAATTTAACGGAGCAGTTATTCCAGCTAATATGTGCTGCACTGCAAGAACAACCTTTTGCCTAGTATTCCAAGAACTTCATTTTGCTTGACAACAAGAATCTATAAATAAATAAATAAATGCCAGAGTTCTCTGCTCAGTCCAAGAAAATCAGTTCAGCCTTCCATAACCTGATGTCTTCCATGAATGGGAATCCTGGGAACTGCAGTCTCAAAATTTTTGGAGGATAATACTTTATGGAAGGTAGATCTATGTGTATGAGAAGGTTTATACTCATCTTTTCTTCCCATCTCTGAATTTTGATGGAAACCATCTATTTTCAGCATTGCCACCACCAAATTTCAGAACCACATAGTCAGGCTTCTGCACAGCTGAGATTTTTGCAGTGGCCAATTAGATTGCCTATGGAACAACCACCCTGATGTTGCTGGTCTACCCAGGTGGAAAGGTGCTCTCACTTTCCAGGTCATTAGATACTCATTAATTGATTGTTCTCTTCCTGTACTATACACCATGGCAAGGACATTTAAATGGTCTCACTGTCCTATCCTCATGGAAATCACCTGAGTCAGCAACCATTCCATGAAAAGGCCATCTGAGTTTTACCCACAGCGTAACCAAAAAGAATAAATAAAATAAAAATAAGATGATAATAATATAGTTTCTGGACTCAACATTGCAGGTAGCAGCTGGTTGGCTGGATGGAGCAAGAAGAAAAATCTAGAATGCAAGGTCAGAGAGTAGGGGCTTCTCACTGACATCTTACATTCCATGTACATGAAATCTGTGCTAGAAACTCCTCACAATGTCATCTCCTCTGCAGCCCATATTCCTGAAACAGCTTTACCACCTATTCACTCTTTGGGTGAACTAGACCTGAGACTAGATCTTCATAGGTACTGAACTATCCACAAAGATTGAGAAAGAGATCTATCCAACCAACAGCAATAACAAAAGCCTCAATGTTCTTCAGGGCTTGGTGCTTCAAAAGTGTAAGCACTGCATTTTTCATAATGAAATGCTCTTCCTTTCAGCTATAGCAATCAAACTATATCCATGATTGCAGTGGGTGGGATGAAATCTGCATCTAGGCATACTCAGATATCTGAACATTACAAAATATCATTAAGGACCACTGCATACCACCAAGTCAATCAGGACATCAGGGAACCAGGCTAACACAAGTTGTGATCCACCAAACTGAAAGCCACCTGCTGGCATATTGAGCGGCTTCCAACATAGGAACCGTGGTACCAAGCTGAACCTCGGTAAACATCACAGCCCTAAATCTCTCTTTCTCCAGAGGGGGCCAAACCCTGAAAAATCTAGGAACTAACTGCAACATTTGAAAACCACATCTTCAAAGGGCACAAATGTAGGGAAGAATGAGGATTTACTAGGATCGGAAAGTAGAGAGAACCTATGAATAGGGTCTCCTTAGCCCATCTAGTTTGCTCACTCTCTGGGTCTGAAAAAGATGGGCTAGTTGGTGAACAGCTTTCAGGCCACAAAACGTGATGGGAAAACTGCCCCTCATCTGGTTATCGGTCCACCCGTCTTAAAGCTGCCAAGGTTGAGAAACACTGCCATAGTGACTCCATCAGCTTGAACCACAACCACACTAACCCCCCAAAACTGGAAACCATCAAGAACCCTGAACTTCCAACATTTTTTTAGCAAAATTGACCTACATGACATAGAAATCGGGTGGCACAAATCTAAAATAAGACCCTCTGCTGTTTTCACAAGAGTAGTACAGAACATAATTTTATTATCATCATCATCATCATGATTATTCCTAGACCTGATCACATGGACTCTCGAATAAATCTATACATTTCATCAACAGTTTCTGTTTGGTATATTTGTTCTCTTTTTAAATTATATTGAATGATTAATGCACCTTTGTGACCAGAAAAACAAATCAGGCATATTTAAATACATATGAGGAGTACATAATTTTTCCCCTATTTAGTATACAAAGTACTTCATAAATATGAATTATATTACAAAAATAATTTCTGAGACGCTCACACAGCAAGCAAATTTTTGAAAATTTTGGACAACCTTTGGGGGTTGAAAGGAGTTTCACGTGGGTGGAGTCGGTTTGTCTTAACATCAAGTATTTTCTTCCAATCCTTGTTGCCACTTGTTTCGTTTGAATCAATTTTATGCAGATTTCTGGTATGGATCAGACGGTCAGATTGATTTGTATGGATGCAATGAACGGTAATTAAAAAAAAAAAAAGATTTCTGCACAATTTTAACATTATAAATCCAGCGTTTTCAAGATGCAGGCCGTAAAGGTAACCAATTTTACACATAACTATCGAATGTTCTTTCATTTGCATGCTTTTGCGGTTTGTAAAAACTTTTCAGGTAATCACTAAAACAGTGCCGCTTAACCACCACATATTAAAGGGTTTAACTGATTTCAGTTCCTTTAGCAATTTTAATCCACGTGGAAATGAATGATTCACCACCACAAGGACCAATTTCTTCTGCTTCTTCTTTTCTCTCTCATTAGTTTTTCTTCTTGTGCATTTGCTTTAACAAATCACAAGGAGATGAAAGTTTTGCAATTAGGGTAGAAAATATATATGCCTCTTGAGGTTAAATTCAGTGTAATATGTGTATAAAGCAACACGTTGGCAATAGAGTTTTGCAGTTTTCCCTACCGTTTCCCCACAGGGCAGAGTTTCAAGAAATAAAATCTATTTGGAGCTATAGTTTTATCACACACCCATGGATCACCTGCCTCTATCCCTAACAGGAGGGTCTCATATTTGGAAATGAGTAGTCAACAAAGGCACTTGCATTGTTAAATAAATGTCCTCTGTAGGAAATCAGATTGCATGGCCTAGAATTTATTCAAAGCCGTTTGCTCTTCCAGGACTTGCAAATAATCTGGCGAGCCCTGAAGTTTAGCTTTCAGTTCAAAATATTCACTTTTTCTTTGCTCAACCACTATCTTACTGTGATTACCCCCTATTAAAGATTTGTTTTTCCGGTCCGGCTGTTTCTCCGGATACCGTATTTCAAAGCCACTGACCCCTATACTGTTGTACTCCTTTTTATTTTCCAGAAAATTCTGAATAAATACGTTCGAATCCCGCCCTGGCAATAACTCATCCAATTCATCAATGGTGCTAAGTCTTTTTCGGGTATCCGTGTGCAATAAATCTTTATCTTTGTCACTGTTGTTTCTCAAGATGATTTTCTGGCCTGCCGGCTCAGCAAACATGAAACCAGTTTCTGCCTCTTTCAAGCCACACGAATGTCTTTTGCTCATGTGCTCAATTGTTTGAGGGATGAACGCCTCGGCCCCCAGGGTGTCCTTTTTGCTGGAAATGTGGTCGTGCTTCCGTAACTGCAGCTGCATCGAACTGCATTCAGGGTTGCCCAGCCCTTCGTGCCTCGTGGAGGGTTTCTTGTTGCGGCGGAGCACGAAGACGAGAAGGCAGAAAGCGACGAAGACGGTCAGAATCAGGACCACCAAGATGCTTAAGATGAGGATGGAGAGGGGCACTGGACCACCAGGAGGACTGCGGACAGGGCCCAAAGGGGTGGTGAAGGTGAGTATAGGTGCTGGGCTGGTGAAAAAAGCAGATTTGAGGAGCTTGGGACACAGGATCTCGTTTTTGAGAGCCTTCAGCTCAATGTTAGCAAACTGCACGGGGGTCTCACACTTTAATTCCTTCACCACAATGCCTTCGTTGAGTTTTTCCAGCCACAGCTTCAGAGCCACCAAGTCGCAGGTGCAGTCCCACGGGTTCCCTTCCAGATCGATCTGGGTCAGAGATTTCAGGTGGTCCAGCACGCCACTTACAGGCAGGTACATGAAATGATTGTTGCGCAGGTTCAGCCGAGCGAGGGGAGCCCGGGCAAAGACGTAGGCCGGCAGACTTCGCAGCAAGTTGTTGTTCAAGTACAGGAGCTGCAGGTTAGGCATCAGATCAAAAGTGCCTGCTAAAATCTCTTTAATGACATTGTATTCCAAGTACAGGTACTGAAGGTTGTGCAGTCCGGCAAACATTTCAGGGCTGAGACGCTCAATCTGATTGCCATTGAGATACAATCTCCGTAAATTGGTCAGGTTGTGGAAAACCTCCCCTTGGATGGCCACGATCTGATTGCTGCCCAGGTGGAGCAAATCCAACCCTTCAAGTTCTGCAAAGTCAGATCTCTCCACATTCTTGATATAATTGCCATTAACGTGCAACTTCTTGGCATTCAAGGGCTTAGGGACCAGCTCAGCTAGGGACTGGATGTTCTTCTCTTGGCAGTTAATGCTTAATCCCAAGTCTGAAGGATGGGTTTTGCAAACACAGGGGTGCGGGCAAGGGGTCAGAGGGGGCACCCTGGTCTGAAAAGACACAATTTGACTAAGGTTGCCCCTTGGAAAGGGCTTTCCAGCTACAATGCCTGAGATTTTAGAAGGGTTAGTCGTTTTGGGAGGCTTGGTAACCAATCGGTGCATCGAGGTTTGCGTCGTGTGTCCGTTGGGTGTGCTGAAACCAGGCTCCAGCTGGGAAGGGGGCAGGATCCGGACGTCAAAATCGCTCCCCGTTCCCATGGCGCAAAGTTCTTGTTTGTTGGTTTCTTTCAAAAGCCTCCCGTACAGATCGCTGGGGGTTTCACAAATGGCTTCTCCAATGTAGATGCTATAGGGCATATTCTCCAGCCATGCCTTCAAAGGCAGAAGGTCACAGGTACAATTCCATGGGTTGTCCTCCAGTTGCAATTCCACAATGCGTCCAATGTGCTCCAGAACGCCAATGTAGGGCAGTTTCTGTATGCGATTCCCACGGATATCCAAGTGGGTGAGAGAAGCAAAACGGAAAATATTATCAGGTAGGAGAGAAATCAGGTTGTCATTAAGAATGAGGACTTTTAGCTTGTGCAGCTTATTGAAGGCTCCCCGCTCGATATATTTGATTAAATTGTAGTCAGCTTGGAGATACTCCAAGTTCTCAATGCCAAGGAAAGTGTCAGCTCGGAGAACCTTTAATTCATTGTTGTTCAAGTGCAACTGTTTTAATGCACTGAGACCCAGAAATGCTCCTCCCTCAATGTTCTGTAGTTTATTATTTCCCAGCTGAAGGGACACTGCATGGCTAAAATTAAGGAACGTGTTTGGATACAGGATAATCAGGAGGTTATTCTGAAAATTGAGGTGATAGAAATTAGACCAAGGTGGTTTCAGCTGGTTCGGTCTGTAGACTGCCACCTTTTCACAGTTGACATAAAGTACATTCTCCACCGACACACAGGAGCAAACATTGCAAATTTCCACCGATGACGAGTCAGTTTCTGGATCCGTGGAGGAAGCTGGGCTGGACAATACCAGAAAAAGCCACAGAAGCATCTTTCTCAGGTCAGCAATCAAACCTACTGTTCCTGAACAAAGATGGATAGTCTAGAAAAGACACAAAGAACATAGGTTTTAGGAACCAAAGTTCTGGAATGAAAAGAATAACTGGTAAGACAATTAAGACAACAATAACATTATTATTTTATGATGATGATGGTTACGGTTGGTCACACAGTCAGCCAGATGTTTAGACTGATTGGGCACTTTTGTCCACCTATTGAGTCCTTCCCAAGGACCTGGGATAGGCAGATGTTGTTGTTTGATGGGGTTACAAGTATTGTTGCAGGGTGTCAGTCATGGTTATGATGGTGACGATGATGCACCCATGCACACTCTCTGCCAAGTAACAAGAAGGTGGTCAAATGCGTTAGAGGAATTCAAACAGGGAATAGACTCTGCACTTGAAACTAGAACTCTCAGTCTTTGCTTCTTTTTTTGGCTTGCTTTGCCCTGCTTTGGGGTTCTCCATCTCTCCGTCTGTGGCACATTCCCCCTTCATCTCTCTCTCTCTCTCTCTCTCTGACACATATGCATAATGCACAACTCCAGTGCATTTCTCTGCTTTGGGTAGGGCACGTATAACAGAATAAAATTACAACCGCCTCCCTGGCATTTTCCTTTCCCTTTTTTCCTTTTAAAGGTATGCTTAGCATTCCAAAGGGGCAATCGTTTTGCATGGACCCTGAAAGATTTTGATCACGTCCTTGGAAACAACACGCAATCCATTCCAAAGTCAAGAGAAAGGGAGGGAAGAGAGAATCCAGAGCAAAATGTAAAGATGCAAGAAAGATACGGATTGAGGCTGACGACGCAGGCACCCACTCTTAGACATGATTAGTTACAAATACATGATCAAGTCAATTGATTTGGAGTTATCTGCCAGCCATTGATGCATGCCTGTTATTTCTTAATATTAAGGGGGAGGGTAAAAATGGTGCAGTGTGGGAAGATAATAGAACTGTATTTAAATTGCAGTGTTCATAATTTTATATGAATCAAACAATCACAATTTCAAACCAATTGTGGTATTATCTGAAAAGGACACCCACATGGGTAGGGAGAGCGTAAAGTCATAATTCACTAGAGTGATGTCATTGATACTGCCCTGCAACTTTTTCCATGCACATCTTACATAATTTGCCCCAACCAGAGAAGGCTTTTCTAAGGTCTCACCCACATTCCCATCAAAGAAATAGTCTGTCCTTGAGCTCCATCTCTTTGCCTGACCCAGTAGCCTTTCCAGCCACTTGGGGCAAAAAGTCAAATTAGAATATTTCGGATCCTGCTCATTAAAATAGAAAGAGAGAGAGAGAGAAAGAGAGACGTGAATTATGTGCACGTGTAAGAGAGAATGTATGAATAAGAACAATAGGAATTTTGAAGAAAAATAAGAATCTTGTTGGAGAGTTAAAACAAAATAAAAATAAGGGGAGGGGTAGAGAAAGATACAAAGAGGAAAGAGGAATAAAATTAAAAGAGGGAAAAAATGGAATTAAAGGGAAGGCCAAGGAGAGTTTGAAGGAGGCTTGGAGGAGGCTTCAGGAGACCTTTGAAGTGTCCATGTGGCATGGAAGAAAGACTAATGGGAAGGAAGGGATAAAGTGGACCAGGGACAGAAGGAAAAAACCAGGAGTTTGTAGCTTGGTGGACTCCAGGGAAGAAACCAGCTGAGGAAGAGTGGGGAGAATCAGAGGTAGGGGTAGAGGTCAAAATGGTGTACGTGTCGGGGGAGACAGAAGATGGGATGGAAGTGGGGCAGAAGAAGGAAGGAAGGAAGGATGGATTTGGGATTAGCATGGAGACCACAGAGAGAGGAAGAATGGTCAACACTGGCCAGCATGAGGGTGATTGCATGGACATCATCAGGAGAAGAAGAGAACCAAGGATGCTTCGGGGAGACAACTGCTTTGCAACTGGGGAGCAAGAGAATCTGGGACAGGGCAGTCCGGGTGGGGAGGAGCGGGAGCTCCGGGCAGCTAGCCCCACAGCCCCCTCCCCCACCCCCACCCCCACCCCCAAAGGCCCCTGGGCGGGCTTCTCCCTACCTCCATCCCGGGGAGATGCGGGCGGGGGGGCCGCGGGTGGCCTCCACCGCAGTGCTTCACCGCCGATGCCGCAGCCTCGCTGTTCCCGGATCGCCAGCTCCGGCGGCGGCGGGCAGTTCCCGGGGCGGGGGGAGCGCCAGAAACGGAGAGCGCAGGCGGGGTGGGGGCTTCGCTCGTCTTCCCTCGTCCCCCGCTTCCTTCCCGAGGGAGCCGGGCCGCCCGGGAAGGAGCCGGAGCGTCGGCCGGCGCCTTTTGTGGAGCGGCAGCGGGAGGGGGAGGACGAGGCATCCGAAGCGCCCCCTCCCCAAAAGCCAGCATCTCCTTTTCACGTGGATCTCCAGAGGAAAAAGGAGGGGGGATCCATTGGCAAAGGGGAGATTCACCCCCGCACCCTCCCTCCCCCCCAAAGCATGCAGCTCTCCCCGCAGGAGCGCAACGCAGCCCCCCGTCCCCCCGCCCACCTCGGCGCCTTACCTCTTGCAGTTGGCCGGACCTCTGCAACTCGCCGCTTCCTCGGCCCCTGCGCCTGCCCGCCGCCTGCCTGCCTCCCCCCCTCCCGGCCCGCGGTTTCTGGGTCGCCCCCTCGCCGCGCAGGGAACTCGGGCCGCCTTCGCCCGCCCCCGGCACCCCCGCGCCCCCTCGGGCACACGCGTCCCTAGCCGGACGCCGCAGCGGAGGGCAGGAGGCGCCGCGCAACCCACCGGAGCTGCGGTCGGCTCCCCGAGCCGGGGCAGCGCACCCTCGCCCGCCCGGGAGCCCTGCGGAAAGCCGCCGGCGGGACGCGACTTACGCCTTCTAAGCGCGCATCCCGACGAGCGGAATTACCCGCCGGCCGTCCCCCGCCCCTCTTGCTTCGTGCACGGCCGGGGGGGAGGGGAGAGCAGGGGGAGGCGGTTGCGGCGCTAGCCAAGACACTTACCAGTTCCCCGGCCCGCGCAGGCAGGGAAGACCGCGCGTTCACACGACCCGCGCAGTGGCCCCGGGCGACACGCATGCGCCCCTCCTCCTCCTCCTCGTCGTCCTCCTCCTCCTCCCGCGCTCTGGCACGCGCGCGCCGGCCGGCAGCGCGTCCGCGCGAGTGACGATCCGCGGCTGGCTCCTTGTTCACACGGCCAAGGCAGGCGGAGGCGCTCCGGCTCGGGCGCCCAGTCTGTGCCCCCCTTTGGCCCCAGGGGAGAAGCCTTCCTCCGCCCAAACTTGCAGCCTTTCTTCCCAGGGTCATCCTGGGTCTCCCCAGCCCGGAGCGCAGCTCTGATCCCTCCGGGCGCGCACGACAGACCCAGCGGGGCAAGGGGGCGCGGGGGGCTGGAAGCAGCAGACACGCGTCCCCGCTCCCCTCGGCGCGTCTCAGCTCAGATACGGCGGTCGCCGTATCCTCGCCGGCTCTCCTTGGGAGTCACTGGCGAAATAGCATGTTAAGGGGGGGGGGGGGGGGGCAAGCAAAAGCGGGAGGGGGCACCGTCCAAAGCCCCCAGCAGCTGGTTTAAGCCTTGGCGAGTCACTGGGAAGCCCGACCTGTCATTTTGGGGATGGGTAGGTGGCAGGAGGCGAGGCGTAGCTCTTCCCCAGAAGGAAAGGAAAGGAAAGGAAAGGAAAGGAAAGGAAAGGAAAGGAAAGGAAAGGAAAGGAAAGGAAAGGAAAGGAAAGGCTCAAATGACCAGGTATTGGGGGTGGGGGCAGGGGGACTGACCTAGGTGACTAATCCGGATCTTTCCTGAGGGAGCATGTTTTCGGATTGTGGGTCTTCTGAGTTCTTGCATGATGGCATCTCCCTGCCAGGGGAAGAAGGGGGTGGGGGGAAAGTGGAGTTAAGGGGAGAGTGAGAGGCGGGGAAGGGAAATGGGAACCTCCCTCTTCCCTCCTCCCCCCATCTTCCTCAAAAAATTAACCCCCTTTTCAGCAGCCCCCAAGCATGAAGATCAATGCCTGGCCAACTTACTAGCCTTTTATTTTATTTTATTATTTTATTATTTTTCTTTTCTCTTCTCAAGGCTCCATGTGTCAAAAGCTTCTCTCCCTTCCCTTTAAAAAAGAAAATATTTCTCCATTCAAGGTAGTCTTTCTCTCTGCTCCTTATACCCAGTTGACAGCTGCCCTGTGGTTGCAAAAGTGTGTTTTATGAGCAACCACAGAACTTCTCTCACTGTAATGGTGTCTCCCTTTTTTTTTTTTTTTTTAATGCAAGCTGGAGTCAGCTCATTAAGAAGCTCTTTTATTCTCATTTCCCCATTTGCTTTCCATGGCATAATAGGATTTAAAGAGGCAAGGGATATCTCTCCGTAAGCAATGGGCAGAATTTTCCCTGAGGAAGAAGAATGAACAAGTGCAGGGAATGGAGGAACCAAATCTGTAAATATACATTTAATCCAAGCAAGGGAGAAATTGAGAATATATATTTTCCAAAGAGCGAAGCCATGTTTCTTTAAGACTCAGTGTTCCAAGAAACCCCTTATTCTGGCAACCAAGTACATATAACTGATAAAATTGCTAACCTGTTAATTTCTGCGCCTATTGCTCTGAGCCATAAATCATTTGCACTTTAGTGCAAATCTGCAAGTGCTCTTTGGTTAAAATAACAGCAGCAGCAACATACCAGGAGTGATCCAAAGTCTGCCTAACTCAGCTAGTTTTGCTCCTCTAGGAAAGTTTACGAACTCTGAAGTATGAAGGAAATGATACTAGTGTTGCTGGTCTCCAGCATTCAGGAGAAGGTAGTCTTCTTCCAATTGAAGTTAGCTTTTATCTTTTCCTGAACACTGGAGACCAGCAACACTAGTATTGTTTATTATCAAGACAAATCCATAAAGTTTTCTTTTTCTGAGATGTTTTCAACTTCACACTCTAATTATTATATTATATAATATATACCCCCATTATATTGACCCGTCCCACCCGGTCAAGCAGAATGGGGTATGCTGAAAACCCCCTCGATGAAAGAATGTCAACTGGCGGGGCCCAGAAAGAGCCTTCTCTGCCGTGGCCCCCACCCTATGGAATACCCTCCCCCCAGAGGTGAGGCAGGCCCCAACTCTCTTGCCCTTCCGGAAAGCAGTCAAGACCTGGCTCTGCCAACTGGCATGGGGCAAAGAAAGGGGCAACCAACCCTGGGGGTGGCTGGCACCTTGAAGATGCTCCCATATGTTAACATCTTACTGATCCCCAGCATCTTAGAAGATATTATTATCTGTGTATGTTTTTGGTTTTATTGTATTTCTACTGTATTTTTGTACTGTTTTTATTGTATTTTAATTAATATTTATTTGTTGTTTTATTGTGAACTACCCAGAGTCACTTCTTCGTGAGAGGGGTGGTATCTAAATTTGAAAAAAAAAAAATAGTTTTCCAGTGCTAAGACTTCCTATCCCATTCAAATACTTGCCAAGCCCAGAGAAGAACAGCCAGGACTACCATCAAAGATATATCACTTCCCGGAGTGGATGTTCTTTTCCATTTTCATGGCTAACAGATGCTGTCAGGCTGTCCTTCTGAATGTTCAGAGAGATAGTGGTGTTGATCTGCTGCAGCAGAAACCACAAAATCTGGCGACAGTGGAAAGACTGGAACATTCATTATGAGTTTTGAAAATTAGGGGTATACCATGATTAGTTTGCTAGTCTTTCTGGTTCCACATTCTTCTCCTTTAGAATCCTTTGAAGAAAGGATATATATGGCTGTTAAATAGCTTGTAGAAATCAATTCCACAAGCTTGGAACATTGTGGCATTCTTTGGAGCCTACTTTGGTCTAGTCTACACCTCTTGCTAATCAATATCATTGGAAGCTTTCAAGATCTAGAGGGAAACATCATCTGTATTTTGTACTACACCAGACATCACCTGCATCTTAGGGTCTCCTATATTCCCAGGGAAAAGGATAGAAAAATTATACTTCTGGTTATCATCTTCTTTCTAAACTAAATTGGTCCACAAATGCTTCAGCCTTCTCCAGCCAGGGTGCCTTCAAAAGTTTTCAGTGATAGTTCCATTAATCTCCACCAGCATAGGCAATGGCCATGGATGGTGGAAGTTCTAGTCAAACACTTTTGAAGGAACTTGGACAAGAGGAGAGCTGTTAGACTTCTGTTACGGGACAGCTCAGTGATCCCTTAATAACTTTGCTTGCCTTTTCAATCACCTTTGTGCAAAAGCATACAAGGATGGATGCTATCAATATGTATGATCATCTTTTTAATGTGCAGTACAAATTATTTTGCATTTTGACACTTTGCAGTATTCACAGAATGATGTGCAGGAATGAAAGGGCTTGATTAATTAGACATTCACTCTCTTGCATGTATTCCTGGATCTTAAAGTTATCTTTAAGAGACAGTTTGGGATAGTGGTTAAGGCACCAGACTAGAATCTGGGAGACCATGGGTTCTAGTCCCACTTGAGGCACAAAGCCAGCTGGGTGACGTGGGCCAGTCCTCTCTCTCAGCCCTAGGAAGGAGGCAAGGGCAAACCACTTCCAAAATCTTGCCAAGAGATCTACTGGGACTTATCCAAGCAGTTGCAAGGAGTCAACACTGACTCAAAGGCACAAACAACTACAACGACCCCCCCTCCCCCCAAAAAAGAGGTTATCTTTAGAGACTATTCATGTTCCTCATCAAGTGAAATGAGAGAGACATACCATATCAATCTGTCTAGGTCTGTGTTATGCTGCACTTATAATTTGAGATGGTGGGGAGGGGGCGGTTCTGTGCCTAGAAAAGAACATTTTTAGATTGCAGTTATCAATCTATCTATTGCAGATATCATCAAATAATAACAGCAATAATGCATTTTGATTTAGGGTTTCCACTCTGCCCAACCTTTGATCTGGGGCCTGATTTGGCAATGAAGAAGGTGTTCAGTTTCAAGGCCAATGAATCAGAGTCCATGCTGGCATGAAATTTGAGATTTGGTCTAAATTGCCACATCCCTCTAGTTTTAACCAGTGAAAGAGCTTTGAACGTTAAGCTCTCTTTCTTGCTGAGAAAGCTGTTTGGAGAACAAGCATAATTGGATGGCTGTGCCAATATGGCAAATCAATCAATGAGCAAATTGTTTCCAATGACAGGGTCCCTAAAGGCAAGAAAGGATATGGCATGGTCTTACAGCCTCCCTATTGTGGGTAATCTATGCAACAATTTTTTTTTTCATGCTTTTGAGTTTCCTTTCACTCTGAACCAACTGCTAAGATGCAGAATATCAGGAATCTACACCCCCCTCTGACATCAACCATGTAAAAGTTCCTATAGGTCAGAGTCAGTCACAGAGACAAGATAATTGGTCAACTATGGCATGTTCAAAGAGGCTAATTTCAGGAGGAAGGCTTAACTACACCTATTAACTGAGATATAACAAAAGAAAACTAATTTAGTTGACTGAGCAGATTTGGGCTGCCCTGGAGTTTCTCCATCTCTGGTTTGATTTAAGGCAACAGACCACGCCATATCAGCGTCATTTCAGATGGACCATCTCAGACCAATTCCAAAATACTAGACACTTTACAGACTATGTTCACTTTGGACCTGACTGCACCTGTTTGTGGGAATGCAGCCTCCTATTAGGAGAAAGTGGATTTTGATGGGAACAAAATTGTTGTCTTTTTCTTTTAAAAAAAGGATGTGGCATGTTCTTCTCTTTGGATTGCATATGATCTAAGTTCTCTAAGTGTTATCTATTAGACTGACTGTAATAAGAACTCTTACAAAGAATTTAAGATGATTTCACAGGAGGAATAAATGCTGATTACATCAGGGGGTTTTCAAGCAAATCCAACATTCCATTCGTGAATATTGACAAGGAAGGAAAATCATTTTCATGTATGCAGCGTTCTTATTGGGAATTCTTTTAAAAAATATTCAGACCTGAGAACCATCTCTTCTAGACTACCGCAGGCATCATCTAATACAAACAAAAGATGCCACTAAGTCCCTTTTAAATGGAGAATGGTAGTTAGCAGAATCCTTGCTTGGTTTGAAGACAATGCCAGGCTGATCCCTGACATTTCTTAGAAGAGCTAGGAAATTCTTTTGCTTCTGTTTTTGGACTGTGGAACTAGCCAGTTAATCTAGACCAGTGTTCCTCAACCTCAGCAAGTTTAAGATGTGTGGACTTCAACTCCCAGAATTCTCCCAGCCAGCATGGGAGTTGAAGTCCACACATCTTAAACTTGCTGAGGTTGAGAAACACTGACCTAGACCATACTGAGCTAATGGCGACACATCTGACTTCTTAGTTTAACAGCTATGAAACCTTCCCCCTTCCCAAAGCCAGGTCAACATTCTTTCACAAAGATCTGACCACCTCTCACTACTTATCTTGTTGCATCTAATACCTGATGCAACATTAGTCTTCTGATCAGAATCGGAACACTCCCAAATTCCATCCAAAGCTACCGATGTGGCCAATTCTGCCATTCTGGACATAGCTAGCTACCTAGCTAAATAAATAAATAAATGGCAACGAAAAGCAATAGAAACTAGATTCAGGAGGACTGTTGACATGTCCATCTCACATGAACTGCCCCTTCTTTCCAACCACCACCAACTGAGTTCACCTGAGTTACCAGATGATTTTTTTCTGGCCTAGCATTTAGAAGAGACATCCAACTGATAGTGTAACTGGAATGACCAAACAGGAATTGGCCAGTGTTTAGACCAAATGCATAATCAACCTGATGATTACAAAGTACCAATTTCTCCCCGACACTAGGCATAATGGTTGTTCTCCATAGTTCAAGAAGACATCTGCAAGGAAGTCATGCAACCATTTGTCGGATGGCAGAACACGTTCCTTTTCCAGCTGTAAGGGAACTGTAAGCCTTTCCTATGGCTCAGCTGCCCAGTTAGAGCATGAATGGATGGGGGAAGCAAATATCTTGCTCGGGAAAAAGGCTGCATCGAAGCTCTCTGCATGGGCAACCATTTAAAGGGCTGATGCGAGGAGAAGCAGCATGAGTCTATAAATATTCTGCAGCCTGAGCCACAGCAACCGAGCACTGTGCTAAATAAAGCAGAAGAAATGTTGTCCAATATATGGTGCGCTGTGTGATTCCGATTATTTCCAGCCAGCGTCCTCCACTTTATCCAGGAGACTTCTGGAAGGGATAGCAAGTAGCCTATCAGAGGGCCGGAAAGGCGGGAAGCACCTGAGAATACATTCCTCACTCCAGAAGTTAAATAGGTGCCTTCTGTGGCAGCCATTATTCACAGCAAATTGTTCCATGGCGGAGAGAAGTGACAATTCTCTTGCGTTCCCATCCAGGGCACTTTGCCGGCAGAAGCAAAAGGCAAGATGAGGCTCCTTCTGCATTTGGTGAATTGAGCAACTGTCGTGCGGTGGTTTGGGTGTGGACTCCTGTTGGGGCATTGGCATCTGTGGGGGAGCTGGCCAAGATGGCGGAAGCCCTCCCTCTTTTGTAAATGCCAACACATGTCCCAAAGGGATAGGGCTTGTAGAACAAGATCAAGTCCACCACCTTGCCCATTTTAATAACTCCCCACAGATACCAGTGGATCGGGAAGACCCAGATTAAGGTCCACTCCTGGCTGTGGAAGTGTTTTCTCATGGAAAATATTGGAGGTGGGAGTGCTGTGTCCACTTCCTTGAGATTCTGGAGGAAAGATCGGATATAGAATGGGATCAATGAATTTGATTTCTGTACTAAAACACCCCAGCACCCTCCACCATATTTGAAGGCAGCAAAGCCAGTTTAGACTAGGTGACAAATGGAGTTCAGTTCTCTAACACAGGAAGACAGCCAGAAAAATTCTGGCAGAACCCCACCCATTCCCCACCACTGCCCTCAGCATCGGTCACCTAAGGCTGTCTGCTACCCTGCTCCCTCACATCTCCGAAAAAACATAAGACTTCTTCTGATATTTTAACCCTTTTCATTTTCAGTCCCACCTGATGCACTCGGGAGCCAACGGTGGCATTTTTAACACAGCTATTGCGAAGGCCTTCCCAGAAAAAACGTCTTAAATTAAGTTCTTCGGGTTTTCCAGAAGAGGTGGGAAAACCCTGCAGAAATGCAGTGAAGACAGTGGAAGAGCTAGCTGGATCCTCGGTTTCTAAATGACATGAAACCGTGCGAGTCCATCTCCTCTTCATTAATTCTGTCCGACTGATATGTTCCTCTGATAAATCTGCAGGCAAAAGATACCGCGAGCTCTGTATGTCTTGCTGCCTTTAATCAGAATTCATGTTACAGGGATAACGTTCACAGGAAAAAGACAATTAAGATAACTGCCAAGGCGGTTTGGTCATATTCTGCTTTAATAGTTTCTTCTCATGCTTCTGGTCAGGATATTCTGTTTAATTTTGTCAAGGTTCATATTTTCTATCAGTTACAACAGTGCTCTTTTGATCAAATGCCTGCTTCATTTTTCAGGTGATCTGTGCTAACGTATCTTTAGGGGGTGGGGGGAATGGTCTGTCTTGAACATCTCCTGCAGTTCCATAAAGGGCTCTGACTACCTTTGAAATGGAATCATCAGAGTTTGCATATCATGGAAGAAAATCTGAACCATAGTAGATAACTAAATCTCCTAGGTATGTAATGTTGTGGGATGTTGCTTTTCACTTTCCGATTTAGACTCGGCTAGAAGCTCTAGTGTGACTGATACAGGAAGAAGTATTGACCTTGCTCGCAACTGGCTTTGTTGGTCTGAGTGATAGCATCACAGGTCTCCATCTGATGGTTGGATTAATCAAGACTTCTGCCATGCATTCTCTTTGCTCTTCAGAAAACTCTGTTGGAAGTAAAAGGAGAAATGTATTCTTACTATCGTTAGGCTGAAAGGAATCATAGTGTTAGTTAAAAAGAGAGAGAGAGAGAGTGTGTGTGTGCAAATATTTACCATATCTTTTGTTATTTTTTTGGTGAGCCACCAAGATTCTGAATAGATAGGGCACATAGTTGGGGTTCTCCAGCTCTATTCTTTCTATTCTTCTGGTTCAGGCAGAGATACTTAGGTGGGCAGAAAAGACCTGTAAACTTCTAAATCAGCTTTTAGCCACAAGTACTGTAGACCAACAGTGTCTTGTGCAAACAAAAAAGTATGACTAGTTCTTACATATACCATAATTTCCAACTTAAATGTTTGCACATGACGTGCTGTAATAATGACAACGGTTTTCTGTGCTCATATCAACATGATTCTATTGTCAGAGAAGAAAGAAAAAAGACTTTGGATTTTGCTAAGAGAAAATGAGAGAACTGTATTTGATATTTTTGTTCTGCTTGGGTAGGTCAAAACAAGCAGACTTTCTGGTCTGCTTTACTTTGAAAATCTGTCCTCACTTGACATCAGGGCCTTCTAATTGAGCCTTATAGATGACACAAGACTTCAGCTCCCATCTTTTTTTATTTGTTTTCCTAGATTTGTTCCAAAAAACTCAATTGGTGTTTTCTTTTCTTCCTCCCACTCCTCTGTATTGCAGACCAAAACTAAAGAAAATAACCTTTCAAAATCTTTCATTTGGACTGGAGTAATCATTAGTGTGCCAACATTGCTGTACTTTTTAATAGAGCTGCAAAACGCAAAGGTAGTGTATCAGTCTGTGTTATAGAGGCAGAAGATAGAAAGGTAAGGGTATTGATGGCAGAGTAAACATGGAGGTCAACAGAGAACCCTGGGGCTCAAGAGATGGCTTGCCCCACACAGAGCATCAATACCTCAGCATACTTCTACAAATTAAAACAAACATGTATGGAAAACATGACAAAGAAAAGTGATTTTGATGTCTGCAGACTATTAAAATCACCCTCCCTTGATGTGTTTTTCATAAAGACTGAACCACAGCACCTCTCAGTCCCAGTTGGGTAACATCTGAAGTTTCATGGGTAAGAATAATGGGGTTTGTAGACCAAACAGCTGGTAAGCATTGGGTCAAATAAAGCTGGTTTAAACCTGTGTAAAGGGCTAGAAGAACAACTCTTTAGATTAAAGAGGAAAGATTGCTTAGAAATTCCCCACAGTTCAATCTTGGTCATTCTTTGCTTCCAAGAACACATGGAACTGGTTTATCAAATCCAGATTCATTCATTCATTCATTCATTCATTCATTCATTCACTCAGTATAGACACCCACCTCACATTTGTGACTCTGGCAGCCCACATAGTTAAAAACAACTAAACAACACAAGCAATAAACAAAATACAGGAGCACAGTAAAAATACAATAATGCTTAAAACCAAATTAAAACAAAAGTTAAAACCAAAAACCATAAAAAGCGAGCAAGTGTGAGTCATGGATCAATCAGTATAACCATCTAGCAGGCTCCAAACCATAACCAGATCCTGGGCCCATTGATACAACCATGTCTTTAGGGCCTTTTGAAAGGCAAAATGGTCCTGGCGACATGTTTTTCTGCCATTCTGAAGCAGAAAACACACAGAAATGATACTGTATAAATTTTAGCATCGTTTTCTTTTTGCTTTAATGAAAAATTAAGAAGACTCCCATTAAGAAAAAAAAAATACGAAAAATTTCAGCCCCGCTCACATGGAGAATGTCGCTCAACCCAATTTGCTTCATCACCCACCAACTGAGCCTCTTAACGATTTCCTCCTCCTGTAACATTGTCACATTAAAAACGATAATTACTTAGCAATTGTTGGTGAGACTTAAGAGGCCACAAACTTTTGGGCCTTAAATTATGCCCCCAGATTTCAGGATGTTTTTTTAAAGGCATCTCCTAATCCAGATTCACAAAGGAAGAGTGATATTCCAACGGTGAAATTAGGTTGCCAAATTTTGACTTTAATGCTTCTCAGCTGTGGTTTAGTTTATACAGTATATAACTCTGGAGAAGCTTTGCTTTCTGTGTTCTTCTCTCTCTGCATCAACCAAATATTTTTCTGCATCAGGTTCTCAGGCAAAACTCCTGCATATCCAACCGGGAAATAAGTGGAATTCTGAATTGAACTAATGATTTGGGACCATGTTGGCAGTGGGGAAGGCAAAATTGAATCACATTAATGTTTACACTCTCTCAGGTTATATTTAATTGAAAGCATTTTTAAAAAATTATGATTATTATTAAATCAAGAGCTTTTCTTTTCCAAGGCTGAACTTGCAATGTTTGTTAATTCATAAACATGTCCTTGTATTTTCTAAGGTGGGATTTATCTAAAATAAATGGCCCAAAAAGAAATTACACAGAAAGCAAGGACTGCTTAAGCACGTCTGTCATAATGATAGGCTTTTGGCCCATCCACATGAATGTTCTGCATTAAGACAAGCATTAGCACTCAGATTAAATACCTATAATGCAGAACCCCAGAGCCTCTATGTAAAAAAAATAACTCTTCATTTGACTTTACCCATCCCTCTAGTAATAAAAAAAAAAGGAAATTGATGCCCTCTAGACATTATGAACCATAAAGTGTCTCTGAACAATAACTGCACTGTTTCACCAATGCTGTGAGGTTACACAACTGTGTTTCTCTTTTCTATGAGCCGTAGAGTACCACAGTAATTTATGTTGTCCATTGACGCAAAAGATGAAGAAGATAGGGGAATCGCTATGCTGAACAGCACGGATCAGACACATAATCCAAAAGTCCACCTTGATTCTCAGTGACCAGCATTTCTAGGAATTGAAGGGGGAAGATGTCTCTGCTGGCTGTTTTTGTATGACAAACCTACCCTAGATTAACTAAATTGTGATTTGTTCAAGGCAGTTTTTAAAATTCATATGATACACTAAACCACAAAGGAACCATAAGCTGGGATTTGTGTGAGATTTTTCCTTTGCCAATGAATAGATAAAGTACATCTTGTTTCTGCCTGTCTGATAAGATGTGATAGACTTGGCATGTTCCAAGTCCCATCAGTGAAACAATTCTGCTTTTTGCAGCCTCTGCTGCCCTATATGGAATAGTATCCCCCCCAGGGACCATATGACCCTGATCCTCCTGGCCTTCAGGAAGGAACTTCTGACCTGGTTCTTCCAGTAGATTCTGAATTAGATTCATATGTAGTCCCACTAAGCATCAGCAATGGTGCAATACATCTGATCTGTTCCTCCCAGCCTGATGTAATAGTTGTTTTTATCTGTATGTATGTACGTGTCACAAATAAAGCAACCACACCTGTGAAAGTAAAGTCTTTAGGCCTTCTGCTTGGGAGAATATGATTATAAAAGGAAGTGGGGGGCTCAAAGCGGTGCCCCAGAACCATTTTCAAGGGGGGAAAAAAGGAAAGGAAGGAGAAGAGTATTGGCTGAGATGGAATGATATCTAGGAAGGGTATTTCCAAGAACCAACTAAGTGCCTAGAATAAGAAAAGCTACCATTTTCTCTTTGCCGAAGCCTCCCTTCTCTGTCAACTTTCTCTTGCTTTTTGACTTCCAATTAGTAAAAGTGAAACAATTTCTCGTCAGCAATTCCCAAAGTAGACATTCTTGATGGTCACCCAGGTATGTGTGGAGTGGACTCTTTGCCATCAAGCATAAATTTCTGTGGCCTCCAAAATATTCCAATTAACTTCTTTGGCAATAAATGTTGGGTCGTAGGATAGAGAGCTGGGCTACCATAAAAAGGTGACATATGATTATGGATCCTTTGGTGGCCATAAAATTCATTGTAAAAAGAGAGGCTAAAGATTGCAGCCACTGAGAAATTTCAACCCAAGGCCAAATGTTATTTCTGTGCTGAGCTTTATTGTTAGGGAATCTGTAGATAAAGACAGCTGAGTTAATGATCAGGGCTTTGTTCTAAGGAAAAAATAGTGTGAGTAACAGATTATTTATTCACCTAGGAGGAGGAACAATTTTCTGAAGGTGACCAAGGGTTTGTCTTTTAGGTGCTTTTTTCACTCATCCTGTGGCAGGCAATGGCTATATTTACTTAGTGATAGTTTGTTGAAGGAACCTAGTTAACCGTGTTCACACAGTTTACTGCATCACAGTGTCTATGTGTGTTTTTATTCAGATATATTTATTTAAACTTCTTCAAACAGCTGCATGGCCACCATCTCATAGCAATGACTTGCTATAATTCTTGCCTTGAACAAAGAGTTGAACTCTATTCACCACCACTGTTCCTTCCCACTCTAGTTTCCATGACAAGAAAGAGAATATTCGTATCTCACCTTCCACCATTTGTACCCAAGAGTGTGAGAATGCCCTTGTGTTAAAGAGAGAGAAAGAGCAACTTGGAACTCTAAATTATAACACTTTTGGTATAAGCCAGCATTGTTTCTCACTCTTTCATCCCATGGAGAGGTCAATAGAGATTGAAACCAGACGCTCGATACTACCAATGGAGGTAGGGGCTACTGGGAAAGGGGATTGCTCGGGATCTGAAATGATCAGATGAATTGATACTTTTCATTTTGAATATTACAGGTAATCAGTTTGATGATGATGATGATGATGATGATGATGATGATGATGACGACGATGGTGATGATGATTTCCATTTATACAGCCACCCATCTCAAATACATGACTCTGGGTGGCTAACAATGATTAAAAACAAGATAAAAACATTAAAAAAAATTATAAACAAGCCAGTAAATAATATATACAACAGCCAAGATAAAAGATCAAGCAACCCCAACAATTAACACAATCAGAATATGGCTCAGCCACACTCCAAGGGCCCCAGGCTCAGGAACAAAACCAGGTTTTCAAAGCCGTCTGAAACTCCACCAGGGTTAAGGTTAATTAAGGTTAATTTAAGGGGACGCGGTGGTGCAGCGGCTTAATGACGCTGAAAGTTGCCGGCCAGAAATGGCTGATGGTTTGGCGGTTCGAGTCCAGCCTTCGCGTTAATAGGGTGAGCTCCTGTTTCCCCCCACCCCCAGCTCCTGTCAACCCAACAGGTCGAAAACTCACGTGAGTAGATAAATGGGGACTCTCACTCCGGTGGGAGGAAAAATGCTGGCAGCGCCTTGCACAGAGAGACGGGACCAGTTGCCGGTAAGCGCGAAACCGCGCTCGCCCGAAAAGGGCGTGAAGCAACGGAAACCCCGCCTCCTGCGCTCACCAGCTGGGCTCTGCTCTAGGAAGGAGGCTTTGGCAAACCACTTCCGAAAAACAATTGCATTGAAAACTGCAAGGATTCGTCCAGGCAGTCACTGCAGGGTCAGTAATGACTGAGCGCAGACAAAAAAAAAAAAAAAAAAGGTTAATTTAATCTCTGGGGGGGTTCATATTCCAAAGAGTAGGCACCATGATGGAAAAGGCTGTCTTCCTGGGTCCAGTGAGATGACGCTCCATAAGGAAGTATGGAGTGCCATCTACTTGGACCCAGAGCCTGCTTCTCCTGTTGGATATGACAGGATGGGTATCTACAATTCTGAGAAAGAGTTCAGTATTTTGGACTGACTTTGACTACAGTGGCCAACAAGAACCAGTGTGTGTCTGTGTGTGTCTAAGCAGTGTATGCATGTGTGTGTATTTAAGTAGTGGTAAGAAAAAGAGGCTGAGATGATCCCAAGTTTCTCAAAGTTTTAAAAGAGGTCCCACCTGGAGTAAGCTTAGAGTAATGTACTGTCCGTCCCTGGCTAGTTTGTGAAGTATTGTATACTTTTTAACCACCAGGTGGTGATAACTTTGCCACATCTGTGCAAAAAGCTCTATAATTGTTTGAATAATATGAAAACTGAGTTCTAGAGATACTTGGGGGGTACAGAAGCACACTAACACTTGAAAAGGACTTAGGAGAAAGGAAATGTGGTTTTGTAGCTGTTTGCTTAAACATGGCAATGTCTCTTATGGTTCTCTGCTGCCCACATGAACGTTTCGATTTGTTGCATTCTGTCTCAGTCATCAGGAGTCCAGGCAGGCATTTTGGATCTGGGCTGTGTAATAATCAAAACAGCATCACCTTGTGTTGTCTTGCAGAATCCTTGGAGATGTAGAAAATATTTGCCCTTCAAGGGAGAGCTTTGTGCAAAATGCCACAGAAATTGTCTAAGAGAAGATTTAGTCATCTCTTCATCTTGTTCAATTTTTTTTTCTTATTCAAAAGATGAAGGTTTTTTTTCCTATCCCAGTTTTCAAGAGGTGTAAAAATTGGGGTAAATTCTTACAAAGCAAAGCATCTTAGACCAGGGTTTCTCAACCTCAGCCACTTTAAGATGCGTGGACTTCAATTTCCAGAATTCCCCAGCCAGCATGGCTGGCTGGGGAATTCTGGAAGCTGAAGTCCACACATCTTAAAGTGGCTGAAGTTGAGGGACCCTGCCTTAGACCAATCAAAATTCTCACTTTTCCCAGAGAGTGAGGTTCCAAGCAGAAATGCTGCTTAGTTGGATTAAAGCAATTCTAGATTCCCTTTCTATCCATCTCAAGGCCCCCAAGATTACAGCACTCAAATTTGTGGGCCACACACCCAAAATGAGCAGTCAGATTTTCCATCTGAGATCTTACACCAGGCTGGTTAATTTGCAGTTCAGCATGTCATGAAAACCCAGCTGTTTTCTTAAATGTTATGTGAACCACAACCTGTGGTTGCTTGGAAATGTTTATCCTTCTTCAGCCTGAGCAGCTTAACACACCTCTATTACTTAAAACAGACAGACAGAGAGATACAACAAAAATAGTTAAAAGGAGAATCCCACTGTTGGCCTCTGCAGTCCTTGGAGAACATCTCTCCTCTCCCCCTCCCCAATAAGAATTATACATGAATGTATAACAGACCTTCTAGGTGCAAAAATATTGGAGGTCTATTAAAGCAGGCTGTAAAAATCAAGATAACTTCTGGACCTTTGCAACCACCTAATGGCCTTCTGGATTTTGTAGCTGAGATTTGATAGTGGTTGTGAAATGTTAAAATGAATGTTAGCATCTAAGAGGAGGAAAAATCATAGGAAGCAGACAAATAGTTCTAGTCTGCAGGAAAATTCTTTTTTTTTTTTTCCACAAGAGCTTTTTCATTGATTGACTGAATGATTTTAAATCTTTGAAGCCCCCCTCCTTTTTTACCTTTCTTAATCCAAAAAGAATGTTGACTCGCCAAGTGGATTTCTCTTATCCTACTGCTCAGAAAATCCCTCTTTACCTGTCAATGGATTACATCCAAAAGTGGTTAAGAAAGGGAGTCCATAGAGGCTGCATTATGGCTGTGACCTTGATTGAAATCCTTTGACTCCCAGCGATTCAACTCACAAGTCAGCCACAAACACCTCAGTTGCTGGAGTCTTCTCATGAGGAGCAGCTGTCCAGAGTGCAAGTGGGCAATCTCACAATCTCTTCTTGTCCGGAGAGACCGTGCTGGCCAGAATTCATTGTCTGGCTGTTGATCTCCACCACAATGCTGTCACTACTCCTTCAGGGACATCTAGTCTACCATAGATCCTCACTCAGAGGCTGAATCAGGCCTAGATGTGTGAAGGATGCATATACTTCTGTATCAACTATATCTATATCTATATCATCATCTCTATCTCTATCTATATCATCTCTATCTAATCTATATCTATCTCCACAAGTGTATTATGCTGCCATGCCATACTTGAAATCTGGGATGACAGATTGATTTTGTCACAGCATCCAAGTTCCTGCTCTATCAGAATCTGGTGGCAAGACAATATTATATCTTCCCATCTGTTTGGAGGGTTCAAACTGTCCTGGCCCATTGTTTTCCTTTTTGATAATGTGACATCTGAGTTTTTAGCCTAGGCTGTTGCAGGGGGGAAGGAAAAAAAAAAAAGAATGAACAGTAAGAATTCATTCTGTTTAAAGATGAAGAATTAATTTCCCTCCACCTGCAACCGCTGGTGAATGTATTGATTTTCAAGGTGTAGGAAATCATAGATTAACAGCAGCGGGCACAGCAATTTACTGGAGGTGCAGAGTTGTGATGCGATGGGGAGGAGATTTTTGATTTGTCATAATTTAAACTAGTGCCGTGCGGGGGGGGGGGGGGAATCCTGGTTATTTTCCCATACTAGTTTTGATATAGTTTGATACAATATCCTTTTGAAGTTTCTTTCAAATGAGAAGAGAATGTGGGTGAATTTCTCATAGGTTGTATGGTGTTCTTGCATTGGTTTTGTGGGGAGCCATCTGAGAGATCTCCATTCTTGCTCTGTCTTTGCAGGAAAGATCTCTTTAGTGATCCCTGGCTTCTCATACTTCCATTAAATCCCAGGGGAAGACAGATGGTTTTTTTTCTGTAACATTATTGCTAAGGGGACGGGCTGCTCTTAAGAAGCCTTTGGAGAATTACTACTTCCCCTAGAAAAATCAGAGAAATTCTCCAAACTGGGTGGAGAATTTTGAAAAACCATTGATGCCTAGTTCCAAAATTGATTATCCAGATTAATGCACTTCACATTCTATTGCATAACTTTTGCCTAATATTCAACTTGGATGTGTGGACTATAATTCCCCTTCTCCTTCTTCTCCTTCTCCTCCACACATCCCATGCAATAAAATTGTGATTTTTATATAGCACTGCACTATGAAATATTCAACCATGGTTTATAAATAGACTAAATGAGCTGAGTTCACAGGGCACATAAGCCACAAACCATGATCTTCAGACTACAGTAATTTTAGGGCTACCAGTTCTAGGCAACAAAAATGAGCACAATCACTAGATGACACCAGAGAGTTAGAACTTTCTGTATCTCTTTGCTGCCATTTAGTAGTGATTTGAATTTTTGCAGCCCAGACATGGTAACCTTTCACAATGTGCTAAGCCAAAGTCAAGTGAAGCACATTGCAGCTTAATGTGATGTGAAAATCCATATTGATATGGATAATCCTTTCCATCTCACTTTGATTTTTAAAAGGGGGGGGGGGATGGCAGAAGAGGCATGATGATTGAAGAAGTCTTATTATGTACAGGACCCCGACTGGAAATTAATTGTTAGGTATAAAGGCCCAAGAGGTAATCCTTGAAGAACACCATTTATTCACAGTGTTTGCATCTTTTGGACCATTGGTCTGTGCTAAATTCCAGTTCCATTTTTAGTTGTTGCAGAAAGCCATTTATTCCATTCATTTCTTCACAAGTTTCTGTTAATGCATCTAGTCTTGAAACTTCAGCAGTTTTAGTAAAAGCAGCAAGGGACAATTATTCTGAGTGTAGACACCGACTTTTGGTTGCCTCATTCTCAGAAAAGGATAAAACGTGGAAGGGTCCAGATATCCCATTCCTGCTGATCATGCTAAAATGAACCTGGCATCTGCATACCAGGCTGCCATTTCAAAGGAGACATCCTTTAATATCTACATACATGCCCATCATATTCTATTTGTTTGTTTATTCAGCCAAATGATATAGGACTTCCTGCAACTGACAAGGTTTCCCAGATAAAACATCTACTATTCTCTTTTGGGGTAAGTGACATTATGCAAAGTGCTGAGGATGAATAAGTCGAAAGTTGTAAGCCAAAGAAATTAAAGGTATATGAAACACAGCTAAATCTAGTTTACACCAACATTACTTAATATACATCTTGAAAGCTTTCTATTGTTGTAAATCAGCCTTGCTTTCATCACTTTGCTGGTTCATGCCCATGTGGCAGGTCTTCAAATTGTCCTACCTGAACCTCATTCATTCAGGTTATGATGGCTACCCTTGAATATATTCCTTCTCAATCAAGCCTCTTTTAAAAGTTGCAAATAAGATGGCTGGGCTCTACTCACATCATGTTCACCAGATGACCAAAGCCTTCCATAACAAGACCATTCCCTCCAGCAGTTTTATACATGAAAGAAACTAATCTTGAATCAAGGCTGATGTAAGCCAAGTCCCTTAGAGGAAATCCATATTTTTCAAAATCATTTAGAAAATTCTCCTGGCCTCCAAATTGCTCAGAGCCTCCCTTGAAATAAAAGGCCAAATTGCCACTTGTCTTTCTGTGTTTGAAAGCAAACCACATCCATGCACAGAGAAAGCAAGTGAGAGCCATGAGCTAAAGATAATGAACTGAAAATGTGCTCAGGAAGTGCAAGCTAATGTAGCTATGGAAATCAATAACTCCAATGAAATATGTTCAAGCAGAAGGATGAACCTGGAATGGCAGAGATGGCAAGTATGTCCACAAGAGTAACATTTGCTGGGGAGAAAGGAAGAAAAATGTTTATTGCCCACCCCACTTAAAAAACAAAACAGAACAACTCTCAATAGAGGTGAAGATGTGTAGCTCCAGGTTGCACTGTGGAGTCCTTGGGGTTCTCTGAGCTTGGTTGTTCTCTTGCAAACATCTCATTACCCGGCTAGGTAACATCTTCAGTGCTAAAATGGGATGGGGTTTGCTCTCTATTTATGTGCTGTGGCCTGCCTTGCCAGTGCTGGTGGGGGGTTGTTTTGCTCCTGTGGTAGTTCTTTGATTGGCATCTGTTTGCTGCTTGATTGTGTGCCTGGTGGTGACCTTTGCTTATCTGGGTGATGATTGCTGGTGATTGATTGCTGGTGAGGTGATCTTCTGGTCTTTTGTCTCTTTTGAATAGTATGTAGATGCTGTTAATCTCTATGTGCCTGTTGATGGCTGCCTTGTCTGAATACCAGGCTTCCAAGAATTCTCGTGCATATTTGGATTTAGCTTGGTCTAAAATGCTGACAGTTTCCCAGTTAAAACTATGGTTGAGTCTGTCCATGTGTTGTGCGATTAAGGAGTTTTCATCATGTCTTCTGACTGCTAGTTGGTGCTCATGGATGCACACTGCTAGTCTTCTGCCTGTCTGTCCTACATAGTGTTTGTTACAGTCCTTACACTATATGTTGTAGATGACTCCTGCTTTTTCTTCTTGGGCTACTGGGTCTTTTGGTTTACTTAGGGTATTTTGGAGTGATTTTGTGGGTTTATGTGCTACAGAGATGTACAGAGATGTACACTGAAGATGATACCTAGCCGGGTAATGAAACCAAGCTCAGAGAACCCCAAGGACTCCACAAAAAATTCATGAGTTTCTGTGGCCGCAATCTGGACCTGGTTTCCCACTGCCTTCTTCCAATATGAAAATTTGCACCCATCTGCTGTGCTTAGATGTTTTGAAGGTGGTACCTTACAAGGGAAAGGGAGATTAGATTCTTTCTGAAAGCATGTCAACTAGATGCTATCAAGACTGCATAGCCTTTGACCATGCGTGGTGTTTCTCCTCTGCCCAAACTTCATGGGAGATGCAACCACCATGGGGAAAATTGAATGACTCATTCGTTTTTATTTCTTTTGACTTTGCTTCCTTGTGAAAATGCCTCTCACCCTTGTGGATGTGCACCCTGTACATTTGCCAGAAAACAGACTGCAGAAGCATCAAGATGATTGGTAATCACTGGGGCTTTTGAATGCAGTGAGAAAATGTCCTTGAGTCACAACACAAACACGTTGATAAAAGGGCACGAGGAGTACAGGTAAATACATACCCGTGGACATAAAAAAAGGATATAAAATACATGTGCCTCCCTCATGCTCTCCCTCCTATGTACACACACACACACACACATATGGATAAAGTAAAATTTAATAAAGATTGATGATAAATTTCCCATTCCTCCACAAAGACTTAAAAAAAAAAAGACTTTAGATCAAAAATCAACTTCAAATCAAATACTGAGGTTGCCTTGCTGTAAATGGCAATACATTATTTTTAAAGAACAGAAGAGAGAGGCTGTGTTTATCCAACAGAGCTGATGTTTTTCTCCAGTAACTGAACTGAGTTTTCAGTATCCCCAGGCTGCTTCTTCAACCTTAGCAGTTGGACCATTTGGGAACATTCTGTGACATTATAACAGCTGAATCAATCACTGGGTTCATGGATTACCCTTGGGTGCATCGGTACCTATCTACCTATCTACCCCCATAGAACCATACCTGAGGGCTCAAAGGGTGGTGAGATAAGGCTTTGGCACATCTAAAGACCATTCCATGTTTAATGCTAAAAGGCCTGAAAGGCATTTATAAGGGCATTATTCGAAACACACTTAGAGGTCTCTGTATGTTTTATGAAAACTCTGTGCTGGATTGCTAGAGACAGGGTTAGCATTGGTAAGTTCTCTCTCTGTCTGTCTGTCTGTCTATCTAGCTATCTATCGTCTACCTATCGGTCATCTATCTATCACTTCCACCAATTAGTATTTTTTTCTTGCAGATCCTTCCCTTTATTTAGTAATAGATTTTTCAGTGGCAGATGACTGACTTGTTCTGCAAAGAGGGGCAAGGAATTGGGCATTATGCTGTATGCCAACACTGCCCTTGGAAAAACAGCTATGTGCTGTTTTTGTAGTTGTGAAGTGTTCAAGCAGAATAATCGAAGTGTTCCCTAGCATTTATTTCCCTAATGTATCCTACTTCTGTTTCTGTCCCATGCAGACCCTTGCACACACAAGTAGCAGCAACATGACAAACTTTTAAAATTCAATTATTTTGTCCACCAGGATAATTGGTAGACACTTGGTCACTAAATAATTGTTCCAGGTGAAGGAACACCTACAAATGGGAAGATGCTGATTCCACTGGATTTGTATATTTGTCTCCCATCTTTTTCCCAATGTAGTCAGAAATTCCAGTTGGAGAAACACATGGAAATTTAAAGCTGAGTTGAAATGAGTTTCTTTGGCCATTCTTCCACTTTGAAGAAGGATGCTTTCAAAGTGGCACTTTTGGGGCATGCTGGATTACAATTTCTAGATGGGATTATGAATGATATCATTCCACCTTTCTGGAGAGCACTATGTTATCCATCCAGAATTGAGACCTTAGTGACAGCTCATAAAAAGGGTTATAATGAGAAGAGAAGGATCCAGATAGCAGGATCTATTCTGTTGTGTATGTATTGTTTTCATTTTGGAATAGTGATGATAAGCCACTGTACCAATTTCTATTTAGAGCTTTAGATAGATAACAGATAATTACTGAGAGATCCCTAATTAAGAATCTTTGCTTCCATATCAGCTGAAGGACCCAAGGAAATGTCTACAATGCTTTGTTCTCTTTTTTGATATCTATCACTTTTTATAATATTCTGTTCAGCTTCCGATTTATTTTTGAGCAAACTCTGCAATTACTGGATGACATTCTGAGATTCCTTATGTCCATTTTCATCATTCAGTGTTCCCTTATATTCTTTCATCTCCTGTTCATTTGGAAATGCAAATAGATTAATGTAAGATGTAAGAAGAGCCTTGAAACTGGAACAAGCCAAGGATCCATCTAGTCCATTCCATATTTCACAGCGACCAACCAGATGCTTTCAGGCAGGAGAGGAAGCAAATGTCCATTTCTGGCATGTTTCTCAGCTGTTGATACTGAAAGTATGCTACCTGTCATTCAAGTTTGGCTTCTCACAGTCAGTTGACCCTTGGGGTGTGACAATCAGTAATTTGCAATAAAATATCCATGGTGCAATCAAATGTCCAAAAATTAAAATCACAAAATAATACTTATCAATGAAAGTTCTAACAAGAACAAAGAAATGGCTGGATTAGTGTACAACAAGGATTAGGTCGGTTCTGATTCAGGTCATCAATTCAGATGTCTACGATATTATTGAGTTTTTAAGGAAAATGTTGAGGTATAGGAAATTCCAAAACTCTTCACAGAATGAGGTGTGTATAACTACAGCTGTGTCCTGCAGGTTACTCCTGTATCTTGTAATTATACTGTGTCAGAAGCCTATTTTTCAGGTTGTGTTAGCCCACTGCATATGAATACCCACAGACTGCAGATAACACTGGTGCAAAAAACTATGGGACTGTAGGCTATTCCCTGAAGAATCCTGGATTTTCCCCTCCATCGGTCTAAACTGCTCACAGCCAATCCTCAGAAGGCTTTGAACTCTTGTCTGGAGTGTAGAATCCATCACTTTGGGAGCTATCACTCATTCCTGGAGGATTATTGATTTCTAGGGCTTTTTCCATGAATAATACTTGGAGAAATGCCCTTCAAGAACTGATGGCCATCAGTTCTGAAGCATTCATCTTGTTGCATACTGAGGCTTGGTTATTTATTTTTATAAGAGAGCTGTTTTGCCACCATTCGTTATAGGAGGTGTCACTGTGTGACCAGGTGAAATCGATGCACCCTCTGATTGGAAATGGGGAAAAATGGAGGCCGTCAATGCAATCTAAAGGCTCATGAAAACTTTCTCACATATACGTCTGCCCCTTTGGGATGTGTTTTATGTTTCTCTTTTGCATCTCCTTTTCGCAAAGCCAGTTTGGAGACAGACGATGGAGAGAAAGCATGGAATCATTTTATATGCTCTTGGTTTAATTGGATTATGTTGCTTATAAGTAAGTGAAAACAATATAACTGTGGAGTCTTTGGGGTTCTCTGAGCTTGGTGGTTTTCTTGCAGATGTTTCTTTACCTGGCTAGGTAACATCTTCAGTGCTCCTCAAGATGTTACCTGGCTGGGTAATGAAACATCTGCAAGAAAACCACCAAGCTCAGAGAACCCCAAGGACTCCATAATGCAACCCTGAGCTACCTATATTCTCTTCTATCAATATATCTGTGATACCTAAATAATACATTTTAGTCACTACTTTAGGAAGCTCATTCTTTTGAGGTCCAAAATGGCAGGTGAAGTACCCAGGCAGAACAGAGAAGCTTTAGGTTAAGGTTCTTCTTCCCGATAGGCAATATTTGATTACGTGAATGGCAGCTAAATTTTGTGTAGCCACTGTGAAAAGGAGACATCAGATTATACAGATACAATCAAGGTCTGCTTTATCGATATATACATTCTTTCTTTTAAAAGAAATGCAGATCATTGATTATAAATGAAGATTTTGACTTAAACTTTGGTTTGTGGACAGGAATAGCCAAACTTTTGCTCCCAATCTGCTTTTCGTCACAATGCCCACAGTCCCTTCATGGCCAGGCTTTCATTGGTTTAAAAAAAGGATGCAAATAGTTGAGCCTGGAAGACACAGGTAATTGTTACCCACATCTGTGCAAAAAGGATCAACATTTTTTATTTTTTTGCCTTTTTTGCAGTTGGTGAATTAAGGGGCAAAATAGGTTCCTTAAACCATGCATGAGTTTGAGAACCTCTTTGACTTTCTTAAATCTTCCTTAGAAAAGGGATCCTGACTTCATTTATGTTTTGGAGTATCCTCAATATTTTGTGCTCAAAATCTGGGGTACCCTTTGAGTCAACAGAACTTGCACACCCTAGTCTTAATTCCACTGTAGCATTAATCTGTAATACTACAATGAAGGAGGATGGTAAGGATAAGATTGGTGTGTTACTACTAATGGTGTAATACCATAATTTCTATTGATGCTACTGCTATTTATTACCTCCATTTGGCCCTGTATAAAAATGCCACCTGATAATTATCTTATGCCATCCTGGTAGAGTTGGCCTTAGAAAGAACAAAACCCGCTTAGATTTTAACTAAGCAGGATTCAAATTATTACTAATGAAATTAACGTAACCTTACAAAATGGGTCCAGAACATTCTACAGCTGGAAGATTTCAGGCAGCAATACTTCAGAAGTAGACACTTATAGGCACCCACAAGCATATGACTGCTGCAATTACGTTCCTTCTGAAAAACTGAAGGATACGAAAACTGTTCAGTGGATGAAGCCCACCACGTCTCGGGGTTCTGATTATGTTCATCGCCCTGATCCAAATCTGTTTGCAATGCATTTGTTTTGAAAAACCTGTCCACTTCATTCCAGAATTATTACTTTTGCAAGATTGGAGTCTTAAGTGAAGTTGCCTTGCAGTCATGAGATTTTGTTACCTACAATTGAAATAAACTTTTCTGAGCCACAGGAACATTGAGTTGTCCCATGCAATAACAGTTTCCAGTTTATTTTTGGAGAATGAAATTGTCTTTGGAGATTCATTATAACTCTCCCCCCTTCACTCTCTAAGATTTTAGAACATTAAGAGGAAATTATCTGGAGCTACGACATGTTCTACCTGATGGACCAGAAAGGAGTGAAAACAGGCCTGCAATCCTGCCAAAGATTCTTCTAAAGATTCATAGAAATGCCCAAGGAGCAAAACATTTAAAAGAATATGATGTTCATAGAAGGAATATGCAGTGAAGACCAAATTGTTATAGCTTTCCTTTTGTCTTTGAAACAGGCATCAGGACTCTAGTAAACCAAATCAGATGGGGGTCTTTCTATTTTTAACAACTTGCCGTTCTGAGAGCTATTTGGGCACTAAGAAATTGGGATTTTTCCCGGTTCCGCCCTCTTCAAATTAAAATACAGATCACTGAAATTAAAATGCATACTGCATTTGTCAAACTGGCTTTTGCTCAGAAACTGTAAGATCAGGTGTGTTAATATTGAAAATGATCCAGGAGTCTGCTTTTTACATTGGGTTGTGCAAATCAGCAGCCTCTTCTGTGGTGATCTTCTCTTTTTGGGGGGGAGGGAGAGAAATGGCTGCATAATCAACCCATTTTCTGGGTCCACAAAAATACCCTGAACCATACACTAATTAAATGGGTTGGGTCTGCCACCCATATATCAAAGTTCATGCTAATCAAGTTAAGTGGGTTGCGCTAGGTTTTCAGTGATCTGGTTCGTGTGTTGTGTAAACTCCCCCAAAGGTTGGGGCAATTCATGGAAGTCCTGGGGATCAATGGCTATTAGCAGTAGTACTGCCTCTGAAGGACATCTGCTGGGAGACTAGTGGGCTTCCTTGGGCAGTTGGTTGACCACTTTGAGAACAGATTGCTGGACAAGATGGGCCATGGGTCTGATCCTGCTTATGTTCTTAACTCACATTGTAGGTGGCTACCTACTAAAAGTAGCTGGATAGTCTGTCTCTTACTCTTACTCTTCCTCTTACTCTTACTCTTACTCTTACTCTTACTCTTACTCTTAATGTAGTTGGCCCTCTTGACATATATAGGGATGTCTGAGGCATTTGATTTTTGCAAATTACAATAGGAACTGGCTAATACCATGGCTATTCTGTTTCTGTTTTAGTGGTTTTTAAAAATGAAAAATAAACTGTGTATTTAACCTTAACTTAAACGTTCAAACTGCTGGTCATCAGGTAAGAACATATGCCTTGAAGTCAGATAGACTACCTAAAAAAAAGAAAGAAAACCCAAAAACCCAAAAACCTTCTTTGTACATGTGAGAATGAGAGAGAGAGAGAGAGATTGTCTTTTGAAAGTTGAGCTCTTTTTAATTGGGATATAAATGTATAAATTCCCCAGGCTTCAGATTTGTCATTATACCTAAAATCATTGACTTCCCATGAATGCATCCAGAGAGCAAGAAAGACAAAGTTAAGACATCCATGCAGCAACTGCTTGAGGGAGAAGGAAGTCCTCCACCATGGGCCTAAGACCATTGATGCTAGCTGGAAATTGTGCTCAAAGGAATGAGCCAATGAAGGCTATTCTTTGAGGACAGGTCTGAATGTTACCATATACATATTCTGGATGGGAGTCTGTCCCACACACATCCCAGTTGATTATATTACAAGTTTCACATCGGGAACATGATGGAACCTAACAGAAATACCTACTAAGTAAACATAGAGAGAGTCCTCCAATCTCAGTTATTTTGTATGTCTGGCATTGGCCTTGCTTCATCCCTTTGCTGATACATGCAGTATTGAACATGTTTGCATTAAAACCTGATTCTTGCTGGAACAGTGTTTGGTTAGCATTGATCTTCTGGAGTATGCAGGGCACATAGTTTAGAAGATAGGGAGGTGGCATTGGGATTAGTTACTTCAGTTACTTGTGTAAGTACAGGGGATTCAAAATTGGGTGTTGGGAAATGGATTAAACTGATTTTTTCCCCCCAGAGCAATAGGTCAGTTTCTACTAGGGATTATAGGAATGTGTACACCCCAACCAATTTATGAGCTAGCTTGTGTGTGTGTGTGTGTTTTAGAACTATTTCAAATTCTTTTGTTTTCTCCCTTTTTAAGGTTGACCTTGCTAAGCTCATGACCAGCTGGTTGGACTGCATACTTATGTGTAGAGATGCAGAGAAATAAAAGTCTGAATATTCCACATTCTCCAGAATGTCACCCGTTGGAGAAAGGCACCATCTTATAGTGTGAGGACAATGAGAATGTTGTTCTCATTCCATGTTCCAGGAGCATTATTTGGTCCTTTCCTGAAGAATCTTCATTCAGGGTCTAGCTGCTTTATTGAAAAAACTTCACGTACAAAGACTATCGAACTAACAGGGAATGGGATATTAAAGCAGGGAGTTTACATCTCAAAGTGGGGGCTATAATACAAAAAAACAGTTACTGTCAATATTGCTCATTAATATAGGTCAATTTCTTTTAAATTACTCTTTTAATTTTTGTTTTTGCTCAAGATCTCTCAAAGGGAGAGAATTAGACTACAAGCAAATAAATATTCACTCTCACTAATTAACTCACAACTCTGCAACTTCACATTGTCAGTATCAAATGTTTTATGTCATCGGATTTCCAAAGAACTTTTATCTCATTTTCGGTAGCAGAATAAGGAAAACCAAGCACATAAATATTTCAAACTGCTCATAATTAAAACTTCATGGGTTTGGCACAGAAACTTTAGCGAGCTGACCCAGTTGTTTCCTATGTCCACAGGCAGCCCACCATTTCTCCTCTTACAACTGGGGTGGCCATTGTGGAGTAAAGCTGTTCATATCTAAAATGCCTAATTATCACCATCATCCTTCTTATTGACCCATTAATATTGAAAAGAAAGAATCAAATGCTCGCTAAGACGTGTACTATTTAATTTATTATTAAAGAATGCAGAGTATTATATAAGGTAGACCTTGATTCTCCAACTTGAATATTGTTAGTCAAGATAAGCGACGGAGAACAAGAGGGAGCAGCAAAGCAGGAAAAGTGGGTAAAATCACAAAGGAAATCCATTGATGGGGTCACGGAAGCGTATTCTGATGTCAAATAATCCACTTGATGAAAAGTGTCTTGAATGCCAGCAGCCTCTCTGTCCTCTTCTCAGTTACATTGCCATGATACTAATTAAAATAGAAAGGTAAAGATGCCCTCCAGCCAAGCTTGATTTCTGATGGCTACATCCATGAGGTTTTCTTGGCTGTGCTACAGAAGTAGTTTTCCATCACCTTCTTCTAGAATTTTTTTTCAATTTCCCCATCTAGCCTACAGCACTGGAATTCTAAGTTTGTTCCCATCCAAGGACATCTAAGGCCAATCCTCCTAAGCTTCTGAGATCAGCCAAGGTCGGCTAGGCATTTTTAGGGGCAAAACGTTTTTGCTAGTGTTCCCCATATATATTTTTTTTAATTAATTCATTTGGGGGCAAGGAGGAAAACATCAAACATCACTTTCCAGGCTCTTATGTAGAATATGTGGCTTTGGCGCACGGTCTAAATACAAAGTCTGCCAAAGCATCCATGAATACAATGACAAAGTGTTATAAGGAGTTTCCATATATCATCACTGGGTGCTAAGCTGACAGTTTTTACCAAGTTCAAATATCAAGTTGTGTCTTGCAGGTTCTTTACACAAAGATCAATGTGGAATATTTAGCTTTCTGATCCATATTCAGCAATTTAAAAAAGAATTAATTCCACTAGAAATTGTTCATAGCACAGCTAAGTTATTTACCCTGATCTGTATTATCCTTTTGGGAGAGAAGACTAATTTTATATTCAGTATGGGTTGAACACTAGTAACTTTCTTCTGCATATGTACTCATGAGTAAGACAGAATATCAAGATTTTGCTACTTTTCTAGCTGAACAAAACACTTCTTTCTTACAATTCTGCTTTAGGGTTCCTCTAAGAGCTGACACTGGCATCTATGGTTCTTCTCCTCACCTTCAATTTTATTTTTTATAGCAATGTTTTGAGATTGGTTTGAGAGATAGTGCCATCCAAAATACCCCCATGAATTTTGGGATTGTGTAGGGACCTGAAGCTGAGTCTCCCCAAATCTAATGTTGATCTCACACTGGTCCCCTTGCCCGTTTCTGTAATGGGATGTTTGGTTGAGAATGTTTGGTTGAGAACACACTTGTTCTTAGGCCAACACACGAAGTGCCTTGTTTTCTTCAGAGTGGGACTGGATCAGCATGAGTTTTACATGCGATCAGTGACATAATTCAGAAAGGTTACCGAGTAGCAGTCCCTGAAATACATTAGGTCCCCATTTTTCATGAACAGCTTTATTTCCTTCCCACCACACTGAATTATTCCTAAACTGGTCAACCAAAACTCACTAAATTCACAGAAAGCAATTATCAACCACCGTTCCTTTCTTCTGTCATTTGTTTTTTTTTAATCTGCAGTGAACGAAAGCTTTGGCTCAGTGGAATATAATCTGCCTCTCACTTCTACTCCAGCAAAGTCAAAGTAGGAGGTGATTAGACAACATTTCACAGGACAATTGCTTATCACTGACACTAAAGAAAGAGTTGTAATACCTGCTTGTATTAAATTCTGAACAAGGAAAGAATTCGGGTCATCCTAGTTGCCTTGGTGATATCTCTACTAATTCTGAAATGCTCCGTGGACCACATGTATAAACATAGGTTTAGCCTAGTATTGTGTCTATTCTGATTCATAGCCAGAGTCAACCTTACTACTCAAATGTTAGTAGTCTTAGTGTTGGTGTTGAAGAAAGTTCAAATTATTAGTTCACTTCCTTTGGCATAAGAAAGGGCATGATCTTATTCTTTTCCTCAGACAGCAAAAAACCTTGGTCTAAATCTAAACATATTCTTGTCACTATTTCTATACAGGATCACTTAAGAAGGAAACGTAACCTAAAACTGAATTTCCTCCTTCCACCTTTCTAGATAACTATTGTACATTATAGTGACAGAGACCAATGTACACATGTAACTTTTTACAGAATCTGAACTTCACCTGTCAAATAATAATTATTAGTTTTAATCCTGCTCTTGGCTTCATGAGAACGTTGAGGTCTCATGATGCTTTAGTAACGAGCACATTACAGAAAAAGTGAATAAATCACAACTGAGGAGAAATGGCTAACATGAGATATTCAAATGCACCCAAATTTACACATTTACAGATGGAAAAAAGTTATTACTTTCAAAGCTGGTTCCTTCAGTTCATTGTACCAATATTGAGTGTGTTGTCATGGTGAATGTAATGAATGTATATTAACAGCAATTAGCAACCCAGGGCTTTTCAAGTTAAATGACCTACAATAGAGGACCATTGATGCTAAACTAATATAATCACTGCATAACCTCAGTCCTATTATTTAGCAAACACATTTTTGTTACGCTTAGATGATAAATGCCTTTTGATGTATCTGTTCCTTCTAGGAGATATTTGCTTCTAAGGGTTCATCTGGGGTTTTTCAAAGCAACTATTATAGAGTACATATCTGGATTATTTCCAATTGGCCATTGTAGCTGGGATACAGCAATAAGTCTACTCAATTGTGTTTGGCCTTTAAAAAAATGAAACAAAACAAAACACCACAACTTCAGGCATGGTTTTCAGGATATTTTTGAGTGGTGGCAGTAGTGGTAAGTCTATTTAACCAACGAGGGCTGGATTGGGAAAAGAAACTAGGGAAACCCTTCAAGGAGGTATCTCATGTGCTGTAGAGAGTAAGGAAGATAACCTTGTGTAGAAAGTATAGAGGATGGCCTTGATGGAGAGAGGAAGGATTTGTTACCAAGGCAACAGATATACGGGGCTTAAGCCCATGGAAAGATAGGGATGTATGAAAACACCCAAGGGAAGCACCCCCCTAATTCACACAAGGATAAAAGAGGGAGGAGAGGAAATACATTCAGACTTGCAAGATTCTGTTACTATAGCCATCCTAATAAAAATAGTTTTAACCCTATGCGGCATCTGTTTCTTGATCTGGTCTACCTTGCAAGGTGGATACCTTGATGGAAATATTCAAGAAGCATTGCCAAGGCAAAAGGGGCTAAAGCATTTTGAAGTCCAGAAACATTCAGAAATGGCTCATATGGACACCTCTCTAATTCACTGAAGGAGGAGAAGGAGGAGGAGGAGGTCCAACACAATCAGACTTTCAATTATATAATTATAATTGTTATTATGGTCCATCTCAATAAAGATAGCTTTAGCTTTCCTATGAAGTTGATTTCCTGGCCTGGTCTACCTAGTGGGGCTGACAGATGCCTTTATACAGATGCAAGATTTCTTGTCTAGCTCAAAAGAGAAAGATGAAAAAACTCAGTTTCATCTGCTATCAACCTATTGCCTTGATATCCTAGATAAATCTACTTGGTCACTATGTGACTCAGAAGCTGTGTTTCCACATCATGTCTTTCCAACTAGTTCAGTTGAAAACCTAATTGTTAGACCTAACCATGGCTTTGGTCCCCCCCCCCTTTTTTTTTTTTTTTGCTTGATGTGTTTTGTCACTTCAGTCCATGGTTAATCTAGGGATCTACTGTGCAAACACAGAAAACCAGTTAGCTCAGTAACCACATTCACTATATTGTGTGATCTCATGAGAATGTTGGATGTGATGGGTCTAACAAAGGGGGATTCATCTTCCCTTCTTAAATACAACATCATCATACAACAGAAGGGGATGGATTCGATTGTACCCTTTGGCAACTAGTGTAACAACCAACCCAACAGAAAACCTACATAATCTCCTATGCTTCTCATCAATGAACAAGAACATCTAATCCAAACTTCTCCAGCTGCATGATAAATCTGAAAGCTCCTCAAATGGAAACAGATAGGCTGACATCCGTATGCTAGATTAAGAAGAAGAGAACCCATGACAGCAGCAACTGAGACTACTTTTCTCAAGATATCACTCTGCCTTAAATCAGATCTCTGCACTCCCAGAAGACACTTAAAACAATTTGGAAATGATTTCTTCTCTTGCCCAAGATATGGTAATATGACTTGTTGATATTACTTCAGTCATATTTGGGGGGAATTAACATGCTAATTACAATGGCATCTTGTGATGGAAAAACAGTTGGTGGTGCTAACCGTTGCATGGAAACAGTCAACATGATACACAGCGCATTGACAGAGAGAATGGAAAGCAAAACTAGTTTATCAGAACAGTGTTAGGGATGGTGTTTAGGTCTTGTCTCGCCTTAGGATAGTGGTCTAGCCAGTTTTGGATCCTCTGCTCGTCATACACAGATGTTCCAACTTGGCTAGCATTTGCAAAGGGTAGAGGCTCCTATTTTCTCCAGCTTGGAGTTAAAATAAAATGCTACAGCATCATTTGTTTGCTTGTATGTAACTACAGACATACACAGATGCAGTTAATGAAGATCTACTCAGAATTTCCTTTTAAAAACTTAAGCCATGCATAACTCTGCTCATTAGTGTCTCGCTAATGAATCAAAGGTGGAGGCAGATATTCTGCTGTTTCCTTTTATCATCTGAACAGCTACATGAAATAGGTTCAGATGAGTGAGAGTTACTTTTCCAGATCACACGAGCAAGTTAATGAAGGGGGGTTGAATCAAATCTACTATGCCATAAGAGCATAAAAAGGGTCTTGAAGTTGGATCAAACCAAATGCTTGTTTAGCATCCTTTTCTAATAGTGTCAACTAGGTGCTACTAAGAAGCTACCAAGATATACACACAAACTATAACAGACTCCTGCTTATATTCTTCAACAGCTGATTTTGAACATCGTACAGCCTTCACTACAATAAAATGCAAGAGGCATCCATGCACTAAGGCTTTCAGTATTAACCCTTTCAGCAAGAGATCACAGGGATGGATTAGCAAACCAGCCCATTCCAGTATCTCTTATTTATCTAAGGTTAAATTTGCTGCCTCCATTTGTGATTATTTTTTAATTCACCCCATTTTTTGTGAGCTGGTCTCCTGACGTATACATCTGTGCATAAATATTTATGCACAAATAATCTTTATGCACTTCTTTTCCTCTAACACACCCATTTTTGCAAGCAACTTCCCCCATCACCATGCATTTTTTTGTGATGGTTGTTTTCAGAGATGCCCTTTTTTCCTGCACGCACTTGTTCATATCCACATTTTGGTATAACTTGACAACCGCAGTACAAATTTCAGAATAGGGAAAGCTTTGAAGTCCATCTGTGTTTCAGGGTTCACATTCCTCTAGGAAGTGTGGATTAGGCAAACCCTCATGCAAATGTGAACTCAACAAAGTTGTCTTCAAACCGTGTATATCAGATAGTCGTCTTGTCTGCTTCAGGTCTCCTGTATATAGTAGGAGGACTTTAAGGTACCGATTTCATCCCATGAAAACTCCACCCATTGAGAGTTGTGTGCACTTCCTGGCCCCATCCCCTTTCAGAACAAAGCCCTCAGAATGATCCATAAAGTCTGGTAAGATCCTTCAATCAATGGAATTTCATGTCCTTGAGCTGCTAGTCTGGTTCTTGGGGAAACAGATACACACACACAAACAAAATCTGCTAGCTCCTTTTAAACTAGTGATGCCTGGGATGAAACTTGGGCATGTCTGCATGCAGAACAGGTGCTGCATTGCTATGGCAGTTAGTTACACTTGACTTGGGGAACAAAGAACCATTTAGAGCAGCTGTCTACTCTAAGACAAGCTTCCGCATCGATAGGGCTGTTCTCGCAAGACCACAAACTTAAGAGGTGAATTTCTCCACTCTCTCAGTTTAGTACCAAAGTTTAAAGCTGAGAAAGAGGCAAGACTTCTTCCAGATCTGTCCTTGGTTGACGACAGTTAGTCTGTGCCCTTTGTTCTGCCTTGGATAGGATAATTAAATGTATAGGTCTCTTGAATTCCAAGTATGTACTTTCAAACGCTTCCTGACTTCAGGCAACGTTTTTGAGCCTCTTTCTTCCATTTTGGCAGCTGATGTCCCCCCTCATCCTCCAAGCCCAGTGATGTGCAATGGGTCATTTGGCATCGAGAAAACTCGGTCAGGCTGTGTGTTGGAGATCCCTCCCTGTCTGTCCTCATCAGCGTGCTCTTCAGAGAGTGTTTCAGATGCTCACTGAGGCATGGCAGCATTGATTTGAAACCTTGCAGATTGACTCTAATTAGAGCTCATTCTAAAAGTGGGTTGTACTGTTTCTCTCGTATCTAGAATGCAGCACTTCCAGCCTTGTCAGGCAGAAATGTTTCTACGGTAGGGGACAAAACACCAGAACACTGTTTGTCTGCCTTTCAGAACTGAAAACGAAATTCCCAGGCTTGCACAGAAGCCCCCAGGTAGGACTGCTCCATCTCACACAAACTCATGGTACATCCAGAAGAAAAGTAGGACCAAAGCTGAGACGTGTCTCTGGACTGGGGTGCAATGTAAGCTTTGCGACTGCTGAAGTGATCACATTGAGCAAGGTTCTCACTGCAGTCAGTTGTGCTGTAAACATGGAGACTATCTCTCTCCTTATGCCACCAGCCCAGAGAGGAGGCAAAGGGGTTCCTTGCTGCTCCTCAACCATTGGATTGACCACATGAAAGAGACACCTGAACAGGACTGTAGGAATCAGGAATTCTATTTATTCTGATTTACCTGATTTTTCTCCTCTGTCACTCACAAGGCTGACCTAATGAATTATTTCTCAGCTATCCTGGCTATCCATATGTCTAAGGACCTTCCTTTTTTCCCTATAACTGAAGGATGGCGAATCCTTGTTCCTTTAGATGTTGGTGAATACTGAGACTTTCGGGGGGGGGGGGGGGGAGGAAGCAAGCTGACGTCCCTAAGCGAGTGGGGATGACATTACGGCTGAAATTGGTGGTCGGATGCTGGATCCAGACCAGCGAAATCTCTCTGGAGGAAGGAGAGATCATGAGATCACCCATACATATTCCAGACAACTGTTCTTGTGAGTAGGTGGCAGGAACCAAGGTTTATAAATAATGAGATAAGATATGGGATAAATATACTGTTGTTTTTAAGATAAGGTGATGAGTTGTTAACATTGTTTATAATTGTTGTGAAGAGAGGGGGAGTTACTTTATATATTTCTTATCTTTCTCTTTGTTATATTTTTCTTTCCTCCCTTTTTTTCTTTTCTTTTCTGCTCTTTCTATTTTTCTTTGAATTTTTTCTATTTCTTAGTTTGTGTTGGTTTTTATCTGTATAATTGTAATCTGTAATAACATTTTTATATTTTTTAAAATGATGTTGATGAATCCCAACTCCTAAAGCTCCAGCCAGCATGGTCAATGTAAGGGGAGCTGGAAATAGCTGTTTAGTAATATTTGGAAGGGCAGATCCCCTATTCCTGCCATCTCACATTACTTAGGGCACTTCACCCTAAACTGTATATATTGCAATTGTCTCCATAGGCTTCTTTCTCCATTATCTATTCCTAAATAGGCATGGGCAACTCAACATTGTCTTGTCCCATGTTCATATTCATGCATGAACATATAAGCATAACTCTCTATCTTGTTGGCCCTCATCGGTGAATATGCTAAAGCTTTTGCTGACCCTTCAGCTAATTAAATTAATTAAAGCACATTTCCCTACCACCATAACTCCTGTCTTGCAGCAGACTGAAGCTGCCTTGCTTATAGCCCAACCATTTGTGAATGTCAAGAGCTCACTAATCAAAATTGAGTGTTTATTGGTTCCCAATGCCCAATCTTTCTCCTTCAATCAATTTTCTTTCCCTGCTAGGGAAGGTTCACTTTTTTCATTACCTGAGGCATATTCTTCTACCAACCTTAATTAATTATTAAGCTACACAACCTTAATAGGGGCCTAATTTGGCAAGAATAACCAATTAGTTCCATGGAATGGCTTGAAATTCAGCTGAATTTGGACTTAGTCCTTACATTGGTAATAATACTAGCTTGCTAGTGAGTCCTTTTCTTAATAATAGGAGCTGTTTTTAATCTAGAAGCTTCCAGAACTCAGCCAAAAGTTGTGATTTAACACAGACTTGGTTTTGTTTGGGGTTAAAGTAACTCCTCTGTCAATTAACTCTTTGATGTCATGTGTCCTTCTTACCAGAGAATTCACTGTCAGTTCTGGCCCGCATCAACACGGACCAACTGAATTCAATTTGCACATCTGCTGACTCTAATTGAAAGAAGCCTCTGCCCAGGCTCAGAAGCATCTCTGTCAAAGTGGAACATTTGTGCTTATCCACCATTGGGGAGGAGAATACCGTATCAAAACTCAAATTGAAGTGGCCTTTGAAACTCCGCCCTGCAGTCTTCCTGTTATTTAATTTAAACCGGATTCCAGTAGAAGACAATACGTGCAGCTCAGTGTTGAACTGTGGAGTCCCTGGTTCTCTCTGAGCTTGGTTGTTTACTTGTATATTTGGTGGGGGTGTGCTGGGGGTGTGGAAACCACACCCCCACCAAAACTGGCAGGGCAAGCTACTGTATATAAACCGGAAGTAAAACCCACCCTCTCTCACACTGATGATGTTACCTAGTTGGGTAATGAAAGGTCTGCAAGCAAACAATCAAGCTCAGAGAGCACCAAGGGCTCCACAGTTCAACAGAATTACATTTATGTACCATAAATTAAATGTTGATAATATACGTATTAACATTCATATTCGATGGCAATTTTTGGAAAGATTTTATGGGCTGCACTTGGTGTTTCAAGTTCTGTTACTCTTCCATGGCTGAGGAGAAGTCTATCTTCATCTATCAACTTGTTTGTAAGATGGTGGGATGGGGGGGAGGACAATCCAAAAGAATAGAAGAAGAAGACCTGGAGAGAAGCCCAAGGATGAGATTTTAGTTGCCATTGCCTGTTTCCATGTGGATTGAAGAATAGAAACACATATATAATCCTAAAATACTTACAGGTATCTTAACATACTTACAGGATAGTGTGAAAGTAGGAGTCATGCATCAGAATCTCTTGTTCCTGGAAATGTTTTCCTTCTCCCTTTGCAAAATCTTGAAGCAGATTACTTTCCAGAGCTAGAGATGGTGGAGGGTAGCTTGGCCTAATAAAATAAAAGCAACAGAGATAGGTTCAGACAATGCAACTCATTTCTTCCGAAACAGAGCAGTTGATAGAGTTGCTTTCTAAAGAACTTGCCTTCTCCTTTTGCTGTAAGACTATTGAGGTGTGTCTTGCCTTACTGAACAATTGTCGGGATTAGGGATTATGCCATCTGAAAGCCAGTCCATATTTTTGATGTATATCTCTTTTTTGTCATTTACAAATAAAATAAAAACAATATCTGGAGAATATCCATTGTTTGCATTCATACATTTCTCAGATCTATGTTATTGGCCATTCATGTGTTTTACTGTTTTACCTCATAAGACAGTAAGGACTGCAAAAAGGGCCATGAACCCCCAAGCATCCTTAGAAATGCTCAAAAGGCATAATGTCATAAAGGAACGGGACTTGTAGAAGAAGATATATTGTTATAGAATTGCTTTTGTTTTGTTTATGCTATAGAAGCAGGCATCAATGCTCAAGTAAACCAAATCAGATGAGGTCTTTTCCATTTTTAAGAACTTTCTATTTTTAACAGTTTGCCCTTTTGAGAGCGGCTTAATTGCTAAGAAGCCTGAAGCTGGGTTGATTCTGTCCCTCCACAAATTAAAACACAGAACAGTGAAATTAAACTATGTAATGAACTACCCAACATCTCTAGCCTACATTGCTTTGTATGAAACTACCCCATGTGATTTTTTTTTTTTTTTAAAAAGCCGTCTCTGACCCCCTAAACATGTATCTGGCCCAAATATATGCTTTATATATGTAACTTTCCTAATATTCACTTTTTATGGGTAGGGAGTAATAAATATTAATTCTCTCCATTAATCAGTGTGTCCATTTGTGGATGGAATAATTCAGGCATTATATTAGCCACATGTTTATAGGCTGAGCTATACAGCTTGAATCAATAAACCACGTATTGTTACAAGTACCATTGCACCATTCTTGGCATCTGGCACTCATAAACCTGATTGTCAGAAATCTTTGTTGTCTTACTAAGAGGTTACTCTTCTGTAAGACCTAACTTGGGAAAGCACTTAAAAAACGGTCAAATTTCTAGCAACAGCTAAAGCTTGCCGAAGTCGGTTGGCACCGTCTGTTCATTATGAATTGTTTCAGGTTTGGCTTTCTGTATTTTAAAATATGTACCCATGTTTTATGGGTCTGGGACCCTAAACTAATAAATAATAAGAAGAGGTGGATAGAATAATCTTGGCAAATCATGCCATTGGCTGTTCCCATTGAAATATCTGAATATGCAACGCAAGGGTTACAAGAATCTGACTGATCTAGACCGCTTCTCCATTTGCCTTGGGGTCATTTGAAAAAGCATTTTTTTCCTCCGTTGGCACACTCCAACAATTAGCATCAGATGGCATGTGCCTTTTGAACCTGAAGAGGCATGGAGAAATTGATAAAAAGTAAGACACACTGGAATTTATTTCCAAGTAAAAGAGAAGAAGAAGAAGAAGAAGAAGAAGAAGAAGAAGAAGAAGAAGAAGAAGAAGAAGAAGAAGAAGAAGAAGAAGAAGAAGAAGAAGAAGAAGAAGAAGAAGAAGAAGAAGAAGAAGAAGAAGAAGAAGAGGAGGAGGAGGAGGAGGAGGAGGAGGAGGAGGAGGAGGAGGAGGAGGAGGAGGAGGAGGAGGAGGAGGAGGAGGAAAACAGCAAAACAATCATACTTTCCATTTCTGTGGTATTGTTTTTCCACAATCCTGTGGAAGGTTCATTGATCATCAGTCATGCTGGTAAGACTGAAAACCCACTGTGCCTAAATGAACCTTTTTAGGAGTGGGGGGAGCCGGGGAAGGTCTGTCTCTTGTAATACTCTGATGATTATGAACGGGGTTTGTTTCAATGCTGAGCCATGAGAGAGCAAAGCTTGGTCACATTGTGAAAGGAAATAAGAGGCCGGGTGGGGGTGGGGGGATCAGGTTTGTGCATTCTGCCTCATAAGGAGACTCAGCAAAGGTACACCCTTGCTGAACTCCAGTTCTCTAATTCTTGGATCAAAATGCAGTGACAGCAGATCATCACAAGGCATGGAAATCTTTATAATAATGCAATATAGTAGACTACAATAGCACAATAGAACCTGAAAAATAGGACCCAAACATGATAGAAAACAGATTGTCTGTTGCCTCTTCTAACCACAAAATAAATACCCCGGCTTTTTAGCAAACAACTCTCTGAATAATGCATTTTGTTCTATATTTTGTAGCTTTGAGGCATTTCTGTAAAATGGCAATAAAATAAATGAGAGTGGTAAGCCGAAGGAGATGGGGCTGGGGAAGGGGAGCAATCTCTAGGATATTAATCAAGCTGATTTTATTTTATTTTATTTTATTTTTTAACTAGGCTTGAACATATTGTTTAGCTTTTGCTAGTACTAATATAATTCATTTGACGTTTTGTACAATATAGGTAGGATTTTAAATCATTCCTTTGTTGGCGGAGGGTGGGGGGAAATAGTAGTAACAAAAATGGAATAAGATAGGACCTCCTAGAAACTTGCTGTTTTACCATGATTAATGTCTATGAGATCTGCATAATTGCATTACCATAATTAGATATAAAGGCATTGCTGCATTTTAAAAATATGATAATTTTAATACGAGTTTCTGAATAATGTAGCGTTCCTCAATAATGTGTTGGAAAATGGTGATAAATATTTCTTTCCTTAGGGCCACAGTTAACAAGCAAGCTTCCTGTTCTCTAACTAACTTCCTTCCCCCCCTTTTTCAGAGGGGGGAAATGGAATAAAAGGGCTATACCAACAAGATTTACTGATGACTGCTTGCAAACTTTATTTTTAAAGACAAGGGTGCCAATGAAGTACCCTGTAAATGCCAAACTCTATGTAGATTTTTTTCCTAACTTTCTTTCAGCTCCCCCAAGATATTTCTAAGCATGTAAAAAAGCAATAATAAAAAATAAATAAAAAACACTGGTATGACACCTTGCCAAGAAAGGCAATAAATGGAACTTACGGAGTTTCATAACCCTGGACTTGATTAGGATCGCCCCCCCCCCCCAGCTGCCATTTTCTTTTGAAGGAAAATTGACATCTCTCCTGCAGGAGGACTCAGCTCTACTTGTCCAGCTCCTAAACTGCAGAGCCCAATCAAGGAAGCAGGATTCATACAGACTCTAATGAGTTTTAATGCCAAGAATTACTGATTGGAGTACTTGATCTTGAGATCGAAACCCTCCCACCTTCCTTTACTCCTTTATAGAGTTCATTAAAGGTGAGGTCTCTTTGAACCTTCTTCATGGAAGGTTTGCACGATGGACTAAGTGCCCCCTTATTTGATAACCCTGTAATGACATCTCTCATTAATGGGTTGCTTGTGTGCAGAGACATTCTTTTTCCTTCTCAGCCTCAGCACAACGTCTTACATTCTGGGTGTGAGAAGGGCACTGTCACTGGGTTATAAATTCTCTTTCCATTGCGGCTAATTGTCTTCTCCTTCTCCCACACGTATGGCACCTTCTCAGGGCAACAAAGAAAAGACAAATATAGGACATAAAAGACAGACTTATTGAGACTCAATGTTTCCTTGGAGGTGAGGACAGTGTGCCTCCCAAAACCAGTGGCAGGGGAACAGGGTGGGGTAGGGATATGTCTCCTACTAGTGAGCACCCCAGAGGTATCTGGGTATCCATTGGAGAAACAAAATACTGGACTAAATGGAGCTTGGCCTGATCCAGCAGAGCTATTCTTATCTTACCCTTTTATGACACACACTGAGAGACACTATTTCTGCCAGACAATATTGCAATACCTTTTTGATGCTCCTCTGGTAGAGACTATTGTTTTAAAAAAAAGTCCTGTGTGTTACTTCTGAGTTAATAACAGCATCTGGCAACTCAAGCACCATTATCAGACCCACAGATCTATTTTTGCAAGCATCAGCTGCTCAAGAAGGGGAGAATGCAATTCCAGCACTCAGAGCTGTACAATTAATGAGGGGACTGCTTTGACTTAGCAGGAGCAACCAGGCCTTATCAGTTTTGAACACGAGGGAGACCATGGATGATGAAATTGCTGGCAAACACTCCTAAGTTATACTTACAGTCAGTATGTCCTCTGCATTCTCCGTCTTAGAAAAGAACAATTTGATCAATGTGAGATCCATTTCTCTCTTGAGCAGCAGTTGCTGGCTCCATTTTCATTTGGTTTCCTAACAGTCCTCTGTTTTCCTATCCAAGTAGAACCTTTTGAAGATTTGTGGAGAGTGAGTAAGGTAGGAAGTGGAAGGTAAGCATTCTCACGCATCCTACCTTCATGGAATCAGTCAATGGTAGCGTTAGCGATGCCTGAAGTATGTTTGACCAAGGCTAAATCCAACTTCCGGAGGAAAATGTTGTATTTGCTGTCTTTGAGCAGCTCTTTAAAATTATGGTTATTCTGTTTTAAGCCTACTGAATCCCTAATATTATTGACTGAAAGAGGAAAATGGACTCCTATCCCAATTAATTTGCAATACTTAAGATATCTAGTTCCATCATCAACCATTCCCTTAAATAGCCACTCAGTCATATGCTTATGGCCCTAGTTTGTTGTTAAGAACTGGAGACATTGCAAAGTTTCCCTCCAATCTATCACCCCTCACATGGTATTTCAGCCATGAACCCAAGTGTGCAGCAATATTGGCAAATGCAATTCTCCCAGTGCTATCAACTGCTCTGGGAAAACCAGCTTTCCTAGGGTTTCCTTTATTGCTGTAGTGGCATGCTGGAGTAAAGTCTTCCTTCTCATCCTTCAGACTACTGTCTGTAGAGTGAAAAAAGTAGTAAATGGATGGGGAAGAAAGATAAAGGATTTGGAGATTGATGGGCAATCAGTTAGGATGGAGACAGGGAGGTTAGACCTCTGCCTCTTCCTCAATTTTGACTGAGGTTCAAGGCTGAAAACAGCATTCAGGGAGGTGCTGAAATGCTGAAGTCACCCTGGAGGCATCTGTCTTGCTTGATGGATGCAGCCACAGTGGATAACAAATGTAAGAACAAGGCTGTTGGCCCTCACTGTTTTTGAAGATAAGCAGTGAAAGAACCATGACGTCAAGAAAGCTGTAGAATTAAACACATTGCCCATTGTGCTATTCTGCATGTTTTTGTATTTTAGACCTCTTTGCTCCTATTTGTCCTTGGATACATAAAAGAAAATAACATAAGAGAATGCAAAGTGTGTTTGAAGGAAGGCTGGTGCAAAACAATGAGTCACATCATGGACTGGTATGATCAGCGAGTGTCTCATTAGAAGAATGCATTGCTTACAGCAAATGCCAATGCAATATATTTTTTTTACAAGGAGCAGCTCTGAGAAAGTTATCTGCAGGTCACAAATGTAAAATGTTCACTCAAAATACCATCAGACGTTCTTCACTGCTAGAACCAGAATTCTTTTGTACAGTCTGGACAAATTCCAGGACTTTCAGAAAGAAGCACAATGCTAAATATCTTTATCTCTGTTATTACAGCATGGTGCAGCTATATAGTGGCTGGCTAGAATATCAAAATTTGGTAGTTACAGTATATATGGAGGGCACCAGATTGGAAGCCACTGAGATATAATGTCCAACTTGGCACCATTTCAAGATTGCTGGAAAATCAAGGCAAATATCCAGGGCTTGTTTGTCCTCACTGTTGGCCTCATCTGTTCAAGCCCCAATACGGTTAGCATTTCCTGCTTCATTTGAATGCAAGCCAGAGAAAACCATGGTCATTGCCTCAAAGGGAGAGCCACCGAAGGATCAGTTCTAGAGGAAAAATAGCCTTCCTCACTCAACACATGCCTTGGCAAGATGCCTTGGGGGAAGAAGAGAGATAAGAAGGACCTCTGTAGATGTTTTATAAGGCATCTGTGGCTTTGAATTTTGGGATGTGTCTGGATCCCAGAGCCCTGAGCCTGTGTCCAGCAGATCAAACAAGGCACCTCAGATACCCACTGTAAAGATTTCTCGTACCAGAAGAGACAGCCTCCTTGGCCCAAAATTCCTCTTGCTTATGCGATTGATCTAAGAACACCCACTGAATTGACCCAATGTGGTTGGGGGATGACTCACCAATGTGCTTTGACAATGTGATCTCCCATATTACAATTCCACCGTTTGTTATTAATTATTATGTTTCTCTCAACCTGTTCCTCATTAATACAGTAGGACATCATTTCTATTTTTGAAATATGAAAGAACATTGGTAAACTGTGGGGAATTTGGTATGCTTTTGTCTATGCTGTTATCAAGAGCAGCAAGAGGTTGCACACTTACAAATGGGACATGCTTTCATGTCTATTAAAGGATTTTCTTCTTAGTGAATTATATGGTTGATCATTCTCCATCTGATCTGAACCTACAGTATGGAATATCCACAGTAAACTGCCATACCCCCTTCTTCCTTTCCAAAGCGCAGCACTCAAATTAAAAAGGAAATTGGTGATTATAATGAAGACGCACACATGCAAACACACATACATGTACACTAAGGTAGAAATTGTTCAAAGCAGTGCAAATTTATCACAATGAGGATCATGGAAAACTCTAGTGATAGAACCCAAGAACTCTAGAAGGAATCTTGGGAATCATGTCATGCAGCATTTCTTAAAAAGTGATCTGAGGACTCCTGGGAGCCCCCCCAAAACCCTCTCAGGGGTCTGTGAAATCAAAATTATCTGCCAGACATTCAAGATATTTGCAAAAATTCTAAACAGTGCCATTCTTCTCATTGTTTTTTGTTTTTGTTTTTTAAATTAGGGTGTTTTCATGGGAAGTATTTTATTTATGTTAATATCTCCTGGTTTGGCACTGCTATTTTTACATGATTCAAGAAATAAATATTCTACGAATGCATCCATTTTAATTTTTAATACAGTACATATCCATAAATATAGCCCATGCAAATAGAAGCTCTTTGGGGGACCTTCCTAATTTTTAGAAGTGGGAAGGGGTCCTGAGAGCAAAATGTTTAAGAAACACTCATCTAGGGCAATGGATTGCCAGTTCAGGAATCCATTACTATGACATCCTCAACAGATAGCCATTCACCTCCTGTTTAAACCCCATCCATGTTTGCTTAAGCATGCTAAAAAAGTCAACAGAGGTTTGCACTTCATCGCAATCTCACAAAGCAGTAATGCTTCTTTGATAGAACTGCAGACTTCAGATGTCTTCCTTACTGTAGTAACCACATACTCATACATTTACCAACCTTGATGTTTCTGTCTATATCAGGGTTTCTCAATCTTGGCAGCTTTAAGACATGTGGACTTCAACTTCCAGAATTCCCCAGCCAACATATGCTGGCTGGGGAATTCTGGAAGTTGAAGTCCACATGTCTTAAAGTTGCCAGGGTTGAGAAACCCTGCTCTATATGGACACAAGTGTTATAATCTCCCTACCATATGACCCCATATATGTTCTAACCTACACAACACCCAAGGTGATTTGCTATTAGTCTGTGTCTTCCTTTTCTTGCAAACCAGGAGAAAAACTTTTGGAACAGGACAGCAAGATTTCCAGGAAGGTGTGAGGTCAGATTTTAATCTTAACTCATCTGCACTTGTGCTTCAGATTCATGAAGGGAAAAAAAGGAGAGAAAAACCAGTCAAGGCAATAAGTTATTTCTGAATCGGATTACTTCTCCTGCGATTGTAAAGTGAGTGCAGCTTCCTTTCTGCACAGAGATTGTATCTGCAGGGAAGCACACTATGGCAATGAACCTCTGAATTAATCTCTTAATTGCTTGTGCAAAAGATCTAAATGAAGCATGGAAGTCTGACAGCTGCCTAGGAGCCTGGAACAGGTTTACTTCAAGGTGAGGGTCTTCTGGTCCTTCCTGAAGAACCAGGCAAAATTAGACAGAGAATACTTTAGGGGGTGAAGGTCTGGGACTTTTTATCCTCAAAGATAAAAGGGCTAAAATGGTAAGGAAGTCACCCCAGCCCCCAATTCCTTATTCTAAATATTCTAAATCTGAGCTCAAACTTTCATTTAAGCTTGCTGTTGTGTTTGATTTGCAGTCTACAAAATTATGAGGAGAGAATTGTCGTGTATGTATTAGGTCCCCATGGAGTTTTCTGCTCTTGCTCCAAACTGGCTTTATCATAACACTGTAGGGCCAATGAAGCTTCCTAATGTGATGATTGTTAAAGCCAATTCAGAATGACAGCCATGCTTCTTGCTATCACACTGGAAATTCAAAATATTGTTGTGTATGTATTAGGTCCCCATGGAGTTTTCTGCTCTTGCTCCAAACTGACTTTATCATAACACTGTAGGGCCAATGAAGCTTCCTAATCTGATGATTGTTAAAGTGGCAGGCCTAGCCCAGGGAACTCCAAGAGACCACGCAGATTCAGTTCAGCAATGTTTATTAGCTACAACCTCTATCAAGAATCTTCCCAGACTGAAACTAGTTCCCAGGGTCAGTCAGTCAACACAGTGTGAATTCCTCAGGGAGGTGCCAGCCTCATCCTCTTATCTCTTCCCCGCGCTTCAGGAGATGAAAGAGGATGCTTCCTTCCCTGAGTCTGGCCTTCATAATTCCATTCCATCACATCAAGCCAGTTCAGAATGACAGCCATGCTTCTTGCTATCACACTGGAAATTCAAAATATTGTAGGGTCAGGAACAAAGATTCATTACTGACATGGTTGCATCACAGACATAGGCAGGATATGAAGTGATCCTACACATATTTTTGGATGGGGGAGGGTTAGTGAGTGTCATCTTTTTAAAATTGCTTTTTTTAAGTGTGCTGTCTATTAGAACAATTATGTGTTTCCCATCTCCAAATGATGGAAAATTGAACTACTGATTTCCAGCAATCACATTGCTTAATTTTGGACTGTATTATATGGGCTACCCCCCCCCCCAAAAAAAGTGAACCCTACTATTGCTTTTAGACAAACAGTTGGATGCCAAACTTCCAGAAATTTAGTTTTCCAGCTAAATCATTATTGCTGATTTGTCTTGTCTTGTCCTGTTTTATCTGGCCCCACAATTCTTTGTGTTTGCTTTTTTCAATTTTAACCATGATGTAAACCTATGGCATATCTCACCCTCTGCTGGAGGTTTGGAAGGGAAGATGATAAGCTATCCAATCATTAAGAATTACTGTTATCCTTCCCTTCCCTTCCCTTCCCTTCCCTTCCCTTCCCTTCCCTTCCCTTCCCTTCCCTTCCCTTCCCTTCCCTTCCCTTCCCTTCCCTTCCCTTCCCTTCCCTTCCCTTCCCTCCAGCGAGAGAGTATGTTCTCAAAGCAGGATTTTTTTTGGCACAGTTTTTTTTCCCTGGTTCATTTTCATAAAAACGTATGACATTCCTCTCCCCTATTATCATTTCCTGCTCTTTGTGGGTCTGTCTGTTTGCTCTCTATTTCCCTATGTACAATAGATCCTTTGTTACTTGACAGAATTAGATTCAGTTCTTCTCTGCGATTGCTTTGATAACTGAAACAGAAAGAGAGAGAGAGAGAGAGGAAGTATCATTCTCTCTTCCTCTTTCTCCCTCTCACTTTTCGTCTGTATCCGGCGACAACTGAAACGTCTTTGAAGTCCAAATTGCTGGGTAAAAATGACAAAACAAAAGAACAAATGTCAAAACCAATTTTTCTGTCCTAAAGATTTGGATGCAAGTTTCCCTTGTAATGATATAGTTACACTACAAAAGTAATTACCTTAACTTGGTTTGTCATGATTTAAAATCCATATTAATTAACCTCCTTTTCTAAGTGTGCAATTCTGCGATAACCCATAGCTTTGCAAAACATCCTCTAATAAATGCATTCTTACGTCTTAATTACCTCTTAGTAAATTGGAAGGTCCTTCTTTTCTATTTCAATACTTCACACAGAGTGAAGCTCTCCCTTGCATTGGGGGTGCCTTCAGGTAAGCCCTGCTATTCCTTTGCTTTTGAACCACCTGTCAGCCTCTGATGTTTCCCTTGTAGGTACAGCTCTACCTGTTCTTAACTGTAAAGTCTGAATTACTTTACAGGTAAGCAGAACACCACACTTCTCTTTCTGGCATTTAGGAGGAACCATTAAGGAACACTTATCTATCATTGGTTCTGTTTTGTTTCACAGTGACTTCAAGAACCACTTGAAAGTACACCAAGGAGTGATGGCAGCTATGCAACTCTGTTTCAGGATAATTGTATGAGGTGATACAGTATATCTAAAGAAACAAACGAGGACATTTGAGATTTAGATGGCTTTTCCTTGTACTAGTAACATCTCTCTAATTTAAATCCTGAATGATGTAGCAGTTTTCTAATCTCTTCACTGTCTATGACAGGTTTAATTCCATGTGTCAACAATTTTCTGATGAAGCTGCTAAGAAAAATCATGAGAGATCTGAGATATAGAATCCATTATCTAATCCAATCATTGAGATATCCAGAAACCAACCAACCTTCCTTCCTTCCTTCCTTCCTTCCTTCCTTCCTTCCTTCCTTCCTTCCTTCCTTCCTTCCTTTTCTTGGCCATCAAATCAAAATCTAATATTCAATATATGGTTCTACTGAAACAGTGTATTCCATGGAAAGAATTCCTCATTAGCAAATCTCATATATTTAAATAAATAAATGAAGACCTAGATTCTACAGACTCCACTGATGGAGAATATCCAACCAAACACAGAATCACCTTTGAGTTCTGGGACCTCTTTAGGTGTAGAATTCTCTTTGACCTGAACAGTTGCAAACGTTGGAGAAAATGTCAGGATTTGTGTACAAGCGTTAATAACTTTTTCCTGTACCCTTTTGTGTGATATGAATGGATAATGTACTTGAAGTTTAACAGGCAGAGGAATGTGATTATAATGCCTTTACTAAGCCTATATTAATATAATTCAGAATATGACCTTGTCCATCTAGTCATGCTTGGTGATAGTACAAATCAAATGGCATTTCCCTCCCAACTTCTTTTTCACCTTAGAAAATTAATGCAGATTAGTGAAATTGATATCAAGCTGACAACCGCCATAAAAATCTGCCATTGTTTGATTATTTTGTAGGACATAGGGTTAAGGGTTGGGGCCAAAGCAATTTATTGTCTATGAAAGAACCATAGGAACAGAAAAGTGACATAGATCCAAACAAGATTGTGAAGGAAGAGATTTTAAGGACTTGCAGTACAACACTGGCCAAGTCTGAGGCACATTACGTTGGATACTAATGATAGTTTAAATATAAAGAAACATTATTTAGCCTAGTTTATATACCACATTTGATAGGAAAAAAATCAATAAATGGGGTATTGTCATGTTCAGCCCAAAGAACTCCACGAGACAATGCAAATACAGTTCTGTTGCATTTATTAGCTTCCACCTCAAGACAGAAATCTCTCCAGACTGAACCTAAGTTCCCAAGCCAGCCAGCCACAATACCGTGAATTCCTTAGGGTGGTGCCAGTCTCATCTTCTTACACTTCCCACACTCCTGTTGAGGGCTAAGGAAATGCTTATCTCCCTGAGCGTGGCCTTCATAACACTATTCCATCACAGATATACACCAATGTGCTTTTCCAAGAATTGCATCTTTCCTACTGAACATTTGCTCCCAATTCACTCTATTATCCACAAGTTTAAAGCAGAGCAATGTATTTTCTACAATTAACTCTCACATTCTTGTTGCCCCAATCAGGATCATAATAGTTTAAGCTGAAACCTATAATTGGAATTGGCACCGGGTTATATATGTTGTACAACCTTTTCCCTTTTGTGAAAGTAATTTTAGATTTTTTTTCCCCGCTCATGCAAATATACAGATGTGCACACTTGGTGCACTTGGCTAAATGAGTTATGCTATCGCTGACGAGCGTTCCTTCTTCTTTTAATTACAATATTAAGAGTTATAAAGTTAGCACATGTCAAGTGGGGGGAGGGACAAAACTCATGTTAGCTGATAAAGAATTTGATTATATCACCCTTGCAAACATTATGTAGAAGCCTTAGAAAGGTCAACAGCATTAGAGTCTACTTTGCTGGATATTTTATAAGTTGAGTCAAAGAGAATTGCCATTTTACCAAGAGCTATAATTAAGGAGAGATAAATGGGACAATGTTTTTGTTTTTTTTTTAAAGCAGAAAATGCTAGCTCCATCATCTCAATGCATTTGATACAAATACCCACACAATTTAGGCCAATGAAGTTGGATGGTCATGTGCCAATATTATCCATGTTTCTGGGTCAAAACTGCATGTTCACACTCCTGAAGACACGGTGCCCCAAAAAGGAAGCAAGATGTTTCTGAATGCTGTCACAGAGCCAATATGAGGAGGGCCTAAGACATCAATGCAATGACACATGTCCATCCTTTTGTGATGTCCACTCCCCACATCTCATGTTCTGAGCTTGCCCTATTGTTGGGTCTTTGCTAATGAGGTTCTTAAAGGACAAACTTCTAAAGCAGGAGAGAGGGGATAGATTTCTTTCAAGGGTGCCACCTAAATTTGATGGGATCTACAAGGCACCACTGGGAAGGACCAGGGCTCAAATTGGGTGGAATTCCAGACATGATGTTTACCCTCACTCAGTACGGGATGGGAGAAAATAGGCATTTGCCCTTGAGCATTGTCTGTCTTTCGTTTGGTCAAGGTTCCTTCTAATAGTTGAGAAGAATCTATCTCGTCAAGCTTCCAGAACTTAATGTTGCCAGCACATAGGACAATTAGGGACATCTGCAGAAGATGGCTTGAAAAAGTCAAGATAAGACAGTGTGCATGACTACACAAACAAAGCCCTGCCTTGTTATATGTGTGTTGTGTGTGAAACACACATAAAAAGGGGCAAGGCTTCAATTGCATGATCTCAGTTGCCCTCTTTGCCCTCTCCTCTGCTGATACCCCTGCTGATGATCTTAACACCTGGACAGGTTCATTGGGTATAGTGTCATCTATTCTCAAACTATACTTTTTATTTTCCAGGCAAAATGGTTTTCCTACCAAAGTTGGAACAAACTTTTGAGTTCAAATTTCAGAGGAGGGAGCTCCAGCCACCAGCTAGCAGCAACTTTTTGTATTAAATCCAAGAGTTCTAGTCTACATAATCCTCTCTCTCTCTCTCTCTCTCTCTCTCTCTCTCTCTCCCTCTCCCTCTCCCTCTCTCTCTCCCTCTCCCTCTTATTTTCTCTCTCTCTCTATTTTTTTAACTTAATGCTTCCAAGTATCTGAGGCCAGGACTGTCATTGCAGCTTTTACCATCTGGAACATCATCCTTATAACTTTCCACCTCATTGATTTCCCAGTTCATTTCCAGACCCATCCTCTCATCAATCTGTATAGATCTTAATTTTTCTTTCCTCCTTTTCTTATTCACTGCTTGGCATTGTCAATCCATTATGCGATCACCCTGAATCCTTATTTTGAGCAAATAGTCTAACAAAATGAAAATGATGGGGGGCGGGTGTCTCTTTTCATGTAATTATGCTCACATTGAAGGTTACTGGTGAGAGCTTTGCTTTAAACAGGGTTTCACAAGTCAATTGGATTTATTTAATCTTCAAGATACATGTTTTTCTTGCCTGGTATTTGAATTTACTCTTAGATAAGCCACAACCTCCAAGGCACACACCAAAAGTATTAGCTGATTTTAGTATGTTTCTTTCCCCTAATAACCATCATTTCATGTTGTAGCTTTCGTAACGCACACACGCACACACACAAATCCACAAAATGGACTGCGAAGCTTTGTTTCAAAGGGACTTTAGGCATCTGAATACTGAGTTCCTTCATGGAAACTTGGTTTCCTATCAAAGATTAACTAACGTAGGCTGAACGTCAACGATAATCTAGCTAAGAAGTTGTCAAGGATAGAAAATGTCAGCAGACAAATCCCATTTGATTTGCTTAAAGAAATCCTGAAATCCAAGGCCATTCGTTTAAAGCTAAAGGCAGGAATGCAAACTAGGATGTCTTTAGCAAGTTTAAGCCGAGCCAGATCACTTTATCCACAACTGGCAAGAATAAAGCAAGTGGGACAATTTCACTCCGTCTGAGAAAACATTACTCATCCCTGGCATATGCAATATAGTTAGTGAAGCTTCTGGAAATCCCTTTCTCTCTCTTTCTGTTTTAAATTTCAGAACATAACTGCCCATCAGTGAGAATTGTTATGATCAGGTGGACAGCTTTTAGATTGTTTGTGTGTGTGTGTGTGTGTGTGTGTGTGTGTGTTTTAACGAAGGCAATCTCCCTGAGCTATTAAGTAATTTCCTCTTCTCCAATTTGTGACTGAAAGCGAGAAAGGGGAAGAGAAGTTTCATTTCTCAAACAATAACATTAAAAGGGCAATGCCGTGCTTTGCTTTATTTTCATCCTACGGTTCAAAGCCTGCAGACCTTTTGTGAATCAAGTCACTCTGTAAAATGTAGTGCCAGTGTAGACCAGGGTGAATAAGTTTACACACACACACACACACACACGTATATCCCTATGATTCTTTTTTAGCAGAAGGACTAAAATGAGGTCTTTCTCCTCAAACTGGGTTTAGCTGTTTAGAAAAAAAGCTGCCTTTCCTTAGGTTAGTTAAGTGTATTGTGTGAAAAGTGACGAGGCAAAAAGTTTCTTCATTCATCAATGTAAACTTTAGTATCTCTTCTTCTGGAAACGTTAAACTTTGGAAAAGGTCTTCTTCAACTTGGCTTTTATTATGGCACAAATGTTTCCATTCATTTATCTCTAGAGAAGGAGAGATCTCTATGTTCTCCTCCAGTACAGAGAGTCAAGGGCAAATTTAGTCATCCAAGGAGACTTCAGGAAGAAGAAAAGTTTGGTACTCCAAACTTTACCAAAACACTAGCAGTATCATTATCTATTATCTCCAAGAAGAAAATCAGTTTAAGAAAAATCAATAGTGGATCCTCAAGCACCTTGAAAATCTGAGAAATCTCTTTTGCAAGGAAGAAAAACTTTTGAGAAACCAGAAAACAGTTTCTTGATAGTGGGTTAATCTAGATTTCTTCCCTTCCTCTTAATTTTATGATAATAACCAAGAAAGATGAGCAGCAATTTGGGAGGCAAAGGAATGGTCTAGTGAGAGGCGGGTGGAGTTCAGAAGATCACTGAAATTCAAGGGGACACAGTTGCATTCCAGATGACATTGTTACAGGATAATGGACTGAATGGGTCTCAGAAAAAGGTTCTCAGATTAATCTAGATATTTTTATTGAGTTTACATTTTGTGTTGTCTTGAAGTCTAATTATACCAACTAGATGTCATATAGAGTGAAAGCACTCAATTTCCTTTTCACATCGGCCGTTGTGTGAACTTGCTTCTCCCCTCCCTTCTCTTCTGAAGAACAGAGTCATGTAAAATAGCCATGAGTGAGAAAGGAGACTTCATCAAAAGCACAAAAGCAATTAAGGATGTGATGATGTTCCAATGGGATCATTACAATACCTTGTAGTGTGTTATTACCTTCTAGGCAATTTAGCATGAAACACACATCATCTCTGCCATAAGTTAACACAATGTCTCTTTCAAAGCCTTTATGTTTTGTCATGTCAAGGGCTGCTTTTAACAAGCCTTTAATCTGCACATCTGTAGATGTCAAGAACAATATGGCCACCATCGCTATTTCTTTCTGAAATGTTTGCTAATAAGGTGAGATAATCATTCTGTTTTCCACCAACTAACAATTTCTAAAGGCCAAAAGAGATTGGATATTGGGATGTTGTGAATAAGTTCTAGATATGGGATATACTTTTTCCAAATCTGCACATTCCTCTTGTACAAGTTTTTTGTTTGCTTGCTTGCTTGCTTTGGACTTTATTTTATCCACATTTATTTTTATACAGACTTTCCCCTACAGTAAATTTTTAGATGCAATACTTCAGTTGGAGAAACTGCATTACAGAGTTTGGAGACATGCACATTTAGAAAGGATAACTGGGTCTTCGCTTTTCATAGTTGTGTAAAAGTGCAAAATTAGAAATGTTCCCATTAACATACAGATAAAATGAATTGCGCCATCAGTATTTTTCATTGCACTGGTTAAAAAAAATGGATTAAGGGACATTCAAGACAGTCTGAGAAATAAGGAACAGTTTAATGTAGGTTTCATTCCCACAGTACAAATGGCAATTCAGTTGACCCACTTTGGTGTAGCACATGCCAGGGGATGTCTAAGTCTGCTGTGTCATAGTCATGTTTTAATCTTCCCACTACTTTTGGGAATTGCTTCCCACTTCACTTCCCACTTCCTGCCTTTTTATTATTAGTTTTTCCTCCAGAGGAGACAAAAAGAAATCAGTAGAATTAGGACTTTGGGGGCACACACAGGGTTTGAGGGGCAAGCGCACCAGCTACCCACTGTTAGCCTAACTGTACTCCATGTGTATTTTTGGGGTGGTGGTAGTGGGTTGAAACCAACAGACATAGAGACAGGGTGTCTAGAGATGTCCATTTTTTTCAGGACCTCTCTAGGACTTTGCCTTGATCATAGAGGTCAGATGGAGTTCATGACATGGAAGGATTTAGTTGACTAACTGAAACTAATTTTACTTTTGGACTGTCTGTGAATGTATCTAATTGACTGGATCAACTGAATCATTTTTGGAACTTGCATGACACACTCCCATTCTTTTGGCCCATTCTGGGAACCGAGCCATAATTTACAGAATTGCAATAATGCATTGATGCCTGCTGTTTTCAAAATGTAGTATTCACAGTAAACTAAACATCGTCCAATGCTACATAAAAATATATATTCTTTCTGGGTGAGCAGGAGAATAAAATTTCTAAACACTTATCTAATTCTAATTGCCATATTGTTTCTCCAAGACACTTGACCAGCTGTTCACACTGATGATACTATTATCATAAATTTAAAAAGATATGCTTTGAATAGACCCAGAAGCCTATGGACCACTTATATAATAGATTTTAGAAGACTGTTTTCTGCAGTTTGGGAAAAAAAAATAAATTCTCAATCTTCATTTCACTTATGAACCTTTTGTACAATTTCATAATTCTACAACTTTTCTGCTTAATTCACAGTTAGCAGTATTAGAGGCAATCACATCTCACCTTTGCCATATTAATTAGAGTTAAAATTAATTCCAAGTCAAGATCTACCTCCAATTTCTTGTATTTAGAAAATCTGCTACAAATAATCAGATTAATTAAAAGCCAACTAAGCCTCTATGAACCTGAGTGCATGTCAATCTCCCCCACCCCCACTGCTTACAGAGTCTGTGCAACAAGATATTGACTTGTGAGTTATTTCCTAGTGGTCTTACTTGTAACAATTGTTGTGGCCAAAACCTGGCTCACCTAAAGCAACCAAATCACTTTGAAGATATAACATAATTTTATTAGGCATGGAAACAACAAAACAGTGTACACTGGACTCCCAGCAAAGCATCAGCAGCTTGCTGAGTAGCCCTGAGCAAAAGCAAAACCAGAGGTTTTTTTTTTATTATTATTATTATTATTATTATTATTATTATTATTATTATTCTGGATTTATCTCCGCCCGTCTCTCCTAATGGGGTCTCTGGGCAGCTCACATAGTACAATATCTAACAATTACAGTTACAATTACAATCACAATCTTACTCTATTACAATTACAGCCCTACTCTATTGTGGGCAGCAGGATTGCAAGGGAGTTAGCTCATCCGGGCTTTCTTTCCACCAATGATCTTCTTCTGCCCATTGCGTCAGTCATGTCCAGCATCCGGCATTTTTCTGCCGATCAGGTCCAGCACCGGTTCCAGCTTCCCCATGCAAAACACCGCCAGCGTTTCCTCCCACCGAAATGGGAATACCTATTTATCCACTCTCAGATGGTATTCTTTCAAACTGCTAGGTTGGCAGGAGCTAGGGACGAGCGACAGGAGCTCACCTTGTCACGCGGAGCTGGGCTCGAACCGCTGGAGTGCCGACCATTTCTCTCCAGCAAACTCCAGCATCATTAAGCCCCTATGCCACCGCGTCCCTTAACTTATGTAACTTTGGCCTACTTCATTGCAAAGACAAGACAAGGAAAAAGGTAGACACAGTGTAAATTACAGCATGACACTGGAATGTTCTTGAAAAACCCATCTGGGTGGCCTTCAGATTATTTACCCCTTCCCTACTCAGTCATGCTGCCCATACTATTTTTGAGATGTGGTCAGTGAATAGAAACAATGTGCTTTACTGGGTCACAGGTTCCTGGTTGAGTCTTCTCCAGGGTCAATTCAGCTTGCTGTGAATGTTTTCTCACAAGGACCTTTTAAGGGGTTCACATATATGGGGGGGGGACATCTCACAAGTTTGGTAGTGAATGCAGCTCACGTGTGTGGGGAGAGGTACCTTTTACCACCACATGATATAACTGTATTTTATTGTTGGACACTTCAAATATGAGCCAAGGCAATGTCACCAAGAACTTTTGCCACCTTGAATACTGTAGATATTGACTTGTCCTCTGCCCACTAGATGAAATGCACCATCTTCTCACTGACCCTCTACTGGCATGAAATGGTGAGATTTTTGTCCAGAGATATTAAAAAAAAAATCCATAGCAGACAGTTCCACAATGAGGGCTGGGAAACATCTCTACTGGTTATTCTGTTCTTCTTTTTATACACATAGAAACAAATGCAGGTTTACAACATTCACTGTTTATTTTTTGAACTAAAAGCCTTCCTGTTGCCCCATACCTACACATCGCTTCGTAATTTAAAGTCCAGCTGGCCAGAATAGGCTTTATTTCTGCAAGAATCAAGAATCAAGGTGGTATGTCTCCACACTGAATGTTCATTCTATGTAATAACTCACCAGCATTACACTTCTGTAGTGGGGAGATTCTGTTACCATGCCCTATTTTGCTAAAGCATAGTTCCAGATGGTCTGTTCCTGACCTGGACTACCTTGAAGGCTTGCCATCAATCTTGAAAGCTTGACTGTGTTTCCCCTTCCCTCCCTCTTACACCCCAATGAATAAGCTTTTTTCTCACACTGTCTCTGTTTCCCTGACTTAACACATGTTTTTGTGTTTGGAACTGTTTCTGCATATTTTCTCAAGGTCACCTCTGTAGCTCCCTATAACTTCTTATACATTTTTATTCCTTCTAACAAAGCTTGTCCAGCACATTTCTTACACCTCCTAGTACTTTTTAACACCAGATTGGCACTGTCTTCTTCGGTTAAGATGGAAAGTAGAACTTCTTATTTCTTCAAACTATTCACTGTGGTCCTCATCTATGTGCTGCATAAGCTGGAATCTTTCTGAGCAAAATGTTCTGCCTCTGTGGCATAAAACAGTTCATTCTTACTATACCATGGCATGACAGAATGATTGGCATTATACCGTAGTGATAGTATATTGGCAGTAATATACTGATATGTAGTTTATTAATTAATGGGGTTATATTTGATTAATATATTTTGACAATAGAGAAATATTAAGAGTCAATACTAGTTGGAAAAATTATGTGGGATCCATTTATTATGTGTTGGATCAACACTGTACAGTCCCAAGCCTGGGTTTTACGTGATGAGATTTTAACTTCTTTTTTTTCCCCCCAGTGAAATAAATAATATAGCAGAACTAGTAAGTGCTTGACTGCATGCCAAATCTCTTTCCCCATAAACTCAAACAGCCTTCATAGTCCTGGCAATTTCCCCTTGTGTTTGACTACAATTCCTACAGACCATGTTGTCCAAGGATAATAAGTCCACAAAATACAGTTATATCATGTGGTGGTAAAAGGTACCACTTTTGGAAAACATTCAGCTGGGGAAAGCTGAACTTCATCACGAAACTTCAAATCAGCTGTAGAAATATCTCTTCAAGCACAGTTATTCCAATGGCTTAGAGAGAATATCACAATTACAGAATTGCAAATTTTATTAACAATTTAATTAATTAAGGGTTAAGAAGAATGCATTTTCTTTTCTTTTTAAAAAATCATATATGTTATCATATTCCTTCTTCTAAGAAGAAACTCAGAAAAAAAATATACTTCAGTGTCATAACTTTAGGAAAAAAAAAATCCTTTCACTGTTTATACTCATATTCTGGCCTTGTTCCCACCAAAGTGTAACAATACAATCCACATTTTCTTTGTTGAGCAGAACAAAAGTATGCAGAGTTATATAGAAACACAAGACGCTAACATAATTTAATTGCAATTGTTGTACTTGTTTAGGTCTTTTTATAGGCTACCCAGGTCTTTGTTACCTAGTAACTAAAATTGTCATCCTTAGTTACCTTCAAGAAATGCAATGGAAGGGACCCTGAACTTACATCTGATCATATAGCAAAGATTAACAATGCAGAGAGACTCACACATATTTTCTTAGTGGGCTCTTTGCAACCGTGCGTTGTATTTGAATAATGGTTCCCTTATGGGAAAGATCTTTTCACTCAAGAGAGTGGAGAAAATGGTAGATTATTTCCAAAAGGACAGGGTCCAACTGAACAAGGGACTGGCTGTAACATCTGCCATAATGTCAACGCATTTGTTGATTTCTTATTAGAATCAAAAATGTGATTTACTGATTATGGCCCATCAAGTCAGCGTTAGCTCTTAGCAACTATAGATAGATTTTCTCCATAACAATCCTCCCTAACCTGGTCTTTCAAGTCTTCTAATGGTGCACCCCTCACCACTGTAACTGAGTCCATCCAACTTGCTGCTGGTCATCCTATTCTCTTTCCTTCCATCTGTCCCAGCATCAGAGCCTTCTCAAGAGAGGTGGGTCTTCATATAATGTGTTTGAAGTAGGATCATTTGAGCCTGGTCATATGTGCCTCAAGCAAGAACTCTGAGTCGACAAAACTGGGACAAACCCACCAATCAGTTTTTTGCCATGGATCTGGGATCTGTTGGATGTATATTCAGTCTGCATAATGAGATATTTATCAATGTAGACAGAAGGAATGTATCACCATATGCATTTTTGTATTGAGCATATTGTCAAATGCCATGGTAAAAGTACATTTCTGACAGAATTGACCACAAGAAGAGCAAGGATAGTCCCAGCAGTCCAGCATGCCTCAAGGCACTGAGGTATCTCCTGCCTTGCAGTTTTGAGCCTTCCAATGCAGAGTTCTCAAAAAATCTAGTTCCCCCTTTGTAGGAAACTAAGGGTGGGGGGGAAGGATGGAGGTCCATAAGCATTCTTCTGTGGTGGTCCAGATCATATGGAAGTCTTTGCTCCCTGATCAGCTTGTACCTTGTTAGGAAATTATTAAAAAATATAACTGTTTAAGAGGGTCTGAAGTTATAGATGTCACTTTTTTTTTCCCATTTGGTTGTTTCATGTGGATGTTTTACTGTTGAGAGTATAAGCCTCTGAGAGTGTGTCAATTGCAGCAGTAAAAAAAAAAAAAAACCTGAACAAACAAATAAAATGAGTTCCCCTTTATTAGAGTCAAGAAATAGAGCCTAGAATAAAAAATCATTCTGGAGAAAGTGCATCCCACATTTCTCTCATTCTCAGTTGAGTGAAAATTGTTTGGTTATTTCCTCTGAGACCTGTGTCTACCTTTCTGTCTTCTACCCTTATTTTGTGAGTGCACATTTCAAAGACAGTTTGAATAACAGAGGAGGAGGAGGAGGAGAAGGAGGAGGAGGAGGCGGCGCCAGAAAACTAGGCGGGGAGGAGGAGAAAAAGTTCAAGTTTCTCTCCTCCCTTCACCTTCTTTCTGCATTCTGCTTCTGTACTTCAACAAATAGACCCTGGGAATTGCAAGGTCAAGGGCATACCAGAGGGGTCTCTCAACTCAAAAGTTCAGATGTAATTGCAGGAGGGAGAATTCCTTTACGAACTGCTGGCTGCTGGCTGGAGGAATACTCTTGTCTGCATTTGGAAGATAAGCTTGCCTATCTACAGGACAACAGAGACAATTTAGCAGTCCTGGGGAGGGGATCTTTCATGTATGTGCAGCAGTGACAGCAGCAGGAATCCCAGATGGAAATGTATTAACTGAGCTGGTTTTCATTTCTGCTTGTTTGTTTGTTAAGGGGGAGAAAAAAAACAGGGCACTAAAAGCATTAACAGTTCCATTATATTTGTCATTCAAGAATTCCTTGGTTTGTATCACTGCAGCCTTTTTGTGAGGCCTAAGATTCTATCATCCATTTCAACCCTTTCCAAACGCCCCTAGAATGACTTATCTAATTCTCCAGTCAACTGCACTAGACTTTGCACAGAAAAAAATCCCACAAGATCCCCCCATTCCTATTGCTGAAGTGAGAAGGATCCTCTATCTTTTAATACCAGATAAGGAAAAAGAATAATGAGCCAGTTTAGCAATCCATGGCTGTATGCCTTCCTGAGGATGATGCGCACAAACTGGCAAATGTCTCTCATTGCCGATTCCTGCAAGACGTTACACTATTTTTTTAACACTGTTGCTCCTTTATGCACAAGCACAACAAAGAGTTGTGTTTCATCGGAAGGAACCCATTGATGTAGCCTCATCAAAATATCAGAATGGGGTGTCCTGGGCTTCTTAGTCACAGACTGACCATGTTCCATGCACAAATAATGCAGTCAGCCTCTCTCCCAACCAATGGTTCACCATCATGTGCAAACAACACATGATTGGATATGGCTGGATCTGGGTGTCTTAGTTCTTCCAGACACTGTGAGGAGGCTAGGAGGCTCCTAGTTCATTTCTTAGTTCCTTCGCTTTTACCCAGACCAGAATGAAAAGAATTAATAGCCAGGACTGGTGTCTTATCTACTGCTTACACATTTCTGCTCATTTCTCACATGTACACATACTCCTGGTCTAGCAGTATGTAGGTAAGGGGACCAACATAGCCATTGAGGTGGAGTGCTTAGAGTGCTTTTCAGAACATCCCCTTAATTTTGGGAGAGGTTGGGGTTAGTTAATTATGTGAAGACCTAGCTCTCTGGAGAAGTCTATAATACTGGGAAAGGTGGAAGGAAGGGAAGAAGAGGACAGCCAGCACTAAGGTGGACAGACCCAGTTACAGTGGCAAAGGATGCACTGTTGGAAGACCTGAAGGACCAGGCTGAGGACAGATTGTCTGCAGAAAATCCATTTGTGTGGTCACTAAGATTCAACACTGACTTGATGGCATATAATCCATCCATTCATCCATGAATCAATCAATGGGTTGTTAACTCCATGGTCAGCAGTTCCTACAACATGGGTAACTGGGTAAAATTAGTTAGTCCAATGCATGACTGGATAACTCTATTTTCTTGCTTAATAAGGTGAATTAGCCCCATTTTGGTGCTCCCCAATGAATCAGTAAGGTATCATGGAAACAGATCAATAGCATTATAATCATATTCAGAGGACCATAGTTCCTTTTCAAAATTTTGGGCTGAGTGCATGGACAAAAGTGTGGAGATATGTAAAGGTGATGCTATGGGACAGAACTTGCCAATCCAAATTAAGTTTTTGCATAAACAAAGGATGCTAGTTTCATAGTATGAGAAACAACATTGGATTTCTACAGGGATAATTGATCATTGACATATTTAATGGTAACTGTGGAGTTTATCAGGGTTTCTATCTTTTTAATAACACTGAACATTAAGCAATTCTGAAAAGATGGGACAAACCCAGATTAATAATAAGCAAAGCTGACCTTTGACAGCAATCATTTTAATTTCAGAGGTTCCAATGATTCATATGCCTTGATTTTCTGGCACAGAAACTTCAGTTTGTTTGTTTGTTCGTTTGTTCACTTTTTATCCCATCTTTCTTCCAAGAGATCAAGGTATCATATGGAGGGAAATTCCTTTCTACTGAAATTAGTTTTGTGTTGCTGGCAAAATGAATTTATGGAAACACCACCAGTACAATAACATGAAATGATTCAATGCACAAGAAGCTGGAATGGAAAAAGCATGAATGGGGAACAGGTCTGGAGATGACATTTTTATGGGATGATTTAAAAAAAAAATCTTCAAGATGTCAAGGAGTTTGTCACTTATTTCATAAGCTTCAGAACATATTGATGTCTGTATGTTTTTATCTGGATGTATACTTTCCAGTTTTGGGGTATATCAGTGAAAACCAGATTATCTCAGGGGAGAAAAATCAAGCATTTGGAAACAATTCAGGACAATATTTATTACTATTACGTACACTGAATCTTCTGTTTAGGATTAATTATTTTATTGACGTATCTTGAATTGTATGACTATTAAAAATGAACAACTTAAAGGCTACCCTTGAGACTTTTCTGTTTTCTGTTTTTCTCACTCTTGGAAAGAGATTGAGGCTTCTAGGACATAACTCCAGAAGTTTTACCACCAGCTTCTTTGAAGACCAATGAATATTTGCTACAAATGCTGGTTTTCTCTTTCTACAAATCTCTAGAGTAAATAATTCCCACTGTCCAGCAATAAGACCCCTTTTCTGTATGCAATGAAATGTTTTAAACCTCTTGCCCTCTACTTCCAGTGGGGTACTACTTCCCAAGGATTTATGTGTATACAATAATATTTTTGAAAGGGTATATTTGTAATCCTCCAACCGTGTTGTGTTTCTCATTGCATTTTATGCAACCTTATTTTGATTCCTATACTTTGGTGCATTAAGCAAACAATGTAAATATACACAACCACAATGCAGTTATTCTGTGCTTTGATGGCTACCTAATTGTTTCAGAATCAGGAAACTGATTAAAATCTAATCAGATGGCTTCTGATCGATATTTTTGCAATCTTCTTGGGGCTATATGAAAATTGGTCACAAAAAGGAGAATGTTCATCTCATGGTCATAAAAGGAGCCATGTTTCCCAGCAATAGGAGATATATATGCTGTATATTTGATTGATTGATTGATTGATTGATTATATGCCATCAAGTTGTTTTTGACTCTTAGCGACCACATAGATTTTTCTCCATGATGATTTATCCCTAACCTGTTCTTTGAAGTCTCCCAACAGTGCACTCATCACCACTGTAACTGAGTCCATCCATCTTGCTGCTGATCATCCTCTTCTTCTCTTCCTTCCACTTTCCCAGCATTAGAGCCTTTTCTAGAGAGTTGGGTCTTCGCATAATGTGTCCAAAGTAGGATAATTTGAGCTTGGTCATTTGTGCCTTGAGTGAGAACTCTGCGTTGATTTGTTTGATGATCCATCAGTTTGTTTTCTTGGCTGTCCATGGTATTTTCAGGAGTCTTCTTCTCCAACACCAAAGTTCAAAGACATCAATACTCTTCCTATCCTGGTTCTTACACACACACATACTGTATTTTGTGTATTTTAAATGATTGGTCTTGGACTGTAAATAAACTTCAAACTGATCTAATCTTAAGCAACTGGACTTCCATTCATGCAATAGGATTTTCTCTTTTTCTTTCCCAACTGCTGCTCTCCAACCAACACCTTTAAATCTGAAGGGATGGAGATATATAACAAGGAAGGAAATTAGTTTCACCAATGAGAGCAATTCCACCAGTGAAAACACATCTTTGGACTGCACTCTTTGACTGAGCAATGATGTTAATGGATCATGAAAGCCTATAACATTATATCGCCCGGTGGCATGAAAGCCGAAAATAAAAAGTGCGTAGCTGAATTTCAGCACCACGGAGAGAGCAAGATCACTTTAATTTGTGCTCATTCATGCTGTGGTCCTGTTCCTACAATATGCTTAACTTGGAAAATGGAAGAGTTAGTGTATTATGGGAAAGACAAAATGGGGCCAACTGACCCAGTCATTTAACCCATTCAGCACCAAACACACTGAGTCGTGCACACAATTCCACCAACTTCACCCAGTCAACTGAATTGGGACAACTAAACATAGTTATCTGCCTAATTCTCCAAGAAAAAGAGCTGAAGGTCAAGAGTGGCTGAATGACTTTCTGGTACAGAGCTCTGTCTTTGGGTGGCATGTTCTAACACCACAGAATATGCCACCCAAACATTGATCAGCTGCAATATTTGGCCAACAGGACAGATGCTGATAATGCTATGAAACCTTGATGGTATTCTCTTTATAGAAGAATTCATGACCACTTGTTATTTCCTGGCTAAAGTGAGTGGAACTCTCAATGCTTGCTCCATTTTTTAAAATTAATGGAATTTAAAAGAGAAGCAGAAAGAAAAGAAAGAAACAGTGCAGAAAGTTATACACAAATTTAAACAATAACAACAAAACCTAAAGAAACCTAAAAAGAAAAAAGAGACAAAAATATACAAGGAATATACAATATTCATGAGTAAATATACATATATAAAAGTTCAGTAAGCATTTCAATGAATAGAGTAGAATAGAATATTTTATTTTAATCATCCATAGCTAATCTACATCCATAAGTGATTTATTCATAAATTGCTCATAAGAACAGTTCTGCAGTCCACCAAATAGTTTGGGCCATACATTTATCTTTTAAATGCCAAAGAATGTCTTTTAGCTATTCGTAAGGTAGAGAAAATTCACTTACTTTGTCCAGATGTCAATTTCCATGCAATAGGTACATCATTCAAAACAACATGAGCATCTGAGAATATTAAATCTTGCCTCAAAGCTGAGTTAATACTTGTAATAATGTATTCCAAAAATAGAACAATTATAGGACACTGTACAAACATATGTTTAAATGAAGCATTAATTTCATTGCATCTCCAGCAACGAGACAATTTATTCAAACCTTTTCTATTTAAATGCAGTGGAGGTCAATTAAATCTGTTTTTTTTTTTTTTTTTGCTGTTGAATAAGTTGTAATTCTATCTAGGTTTATGGCAGTAGAATACTGCATGAAAACTAGCAAAGTATAAACCAATTTGATTAAGCCCAGAATGGACACCTAGCTAGGTCCTTATGGCATCATGTCTTCTATAGGAAGAGTAAAATGGCCAGATTTCTCAAAGGATGTATTAGCCTTCAGGAATTCATAACAACTATTCAAAATCACCGTTACCATCTCTCTGATGGCTTCCATAACTTGAGACAGTGCAAGGAAAATTGTGGAGGGTTCCTTTGGCTTTCTAAGATATTCTCTTGGTCTAATGGAATAATTTTGTGTCCTGAAAGCTGGGAAGCACCAGCTGAGAAAGTGTTTAAATTTCATCACTACAGTTATGTTGGTTTATAAGCTGGAAGCATATAGACAGAATATTAATCTTTTCATCACTGATCCCTCGTGATTACTAGTGCTGTTATAGGATATTGAAGTTCTATAATTTTCTGGGCCCAAGTTACTAAAGAAGACTTCACTCGTAATAATGTGCCTATCCTCTGAGATCAGTCTTGAAGGCTTTTCTTGTGTTCCTGCATTTCAATGTGATTAGGCTGATAGACCTGAGGGATTATTATGTTCAAAGTTGTGGCCTTCATTTCTCTATTTCTGTTCTAATTGACGTCCAATAAAGCTTTCTTGCAAATCTTCAAAGAGATCTGAAAGTCCTTTGAGCTTTATCACCATCATCTTTACCATTATTCACAAGGTGCTGCTGGGTGGTGTCATCTAGTTCTAATCATTAATTAGACCCTGTGCCTATGATTGGTCATTGCTTCATTGAATATTTGTGACAGCACAGTTTGTCCCCAAAGACATTGCTGGAGGTTGCTTCTATGAAATAAGTAATTGTGGTTTCACCTCCGCATCTTAGTTCTGCCTTTCTCTTATTGTCCTCTCCTGCAGCTGAACTTGTGTATCTTTTTCACATTGACTTTGTCTTGTGCAATACTGTGGAGTTTTGGAATCTCAAATTAAAGTCAAGTCTCCTTGGAGTTGCACTCAACTCCCGGATATCTTCTTGGCAACAATACAGAAGGGGCTTGCCATTGCTTAGTTCTGGGACTTTCTTTCCAACTTCTGGTTTAGTCTACAGCTCTGGAATTTCCTACTTGCAACCCAGGACTAACCAGAACCAATTTTGCTTGACTTTTCAAGAGCAGTTAAGGTTGAAGAATGATATGGGCAGACTAACTAATCAACTTCGCATTTGAAGTTTAAGGGTCACCCAGAGTCATTTGGAGTCAGGCAGTGCCTAAGTAAAACACATTAAATTCAATTAAATTAATTTACTAAGAAGCACTCCCAGTCTGGGGGAAGGAGCAGAGAGGAACAAGGCACTGAGATGGTCAAAATGAAAAGGTCAGGGAAGCAGAACTTCCACTGTGACCTGGACAGAGATAGTAGCAGGTTTTTTACTCAGTGGTAAAATATGGAACATTAATGAAATGCATGAGCATTCTTAGGAAATCCTCAGCTCTGACAGCAAGAAAAAAAATGGGAAAGAAAATATTTTTTTGTGAGGAAAAGAAATGGCTCATGTCAGGATTCAGCCTCAGATATCAGAAGTCTTGTAATGAGTCTGATTTGTTCACCATTCCATTTGCTATCACGGTGGTTTTTGCTAACGGAAGTCTTCAGCAAGGCAAGGAGCATTTTCATTTCCAGGAAATTGTGATCGTATATCATTATTTTGCCTTCTCAGTTCTCCAGACTAGTTGAAATTTGTCACAATATCACTTATGGCATGTGGGGGAAAAAAAGAAAAAGAAAAGAAAAGCAGAAAAAAAGCTTACACTTGTCATCTCAGTAGGAAAGGAAAGGAATTAAAGAATGTGATTACTGATATCACGAGAGGGAGGAGCAGGGATAAAGTCTGGAAATTATTGCAGAAGGCAGAATTTGGAATGAATCAATGACAAGGTGGGGAAAAATCAAGCAGAACAGATTGCAAATGTACGCTGGGGTGATTAAAGCAATGTGGACCGCTCTGCTTCATTCTCTCTCTCTCACACACACACAGACACGCAGACATGCATGTAATTTTTATGTTAGCTAGCAGTTTTGCACTGGGTTTTTATTTGCCTGACCATGCAAAGATCCACATGGCAACCAACTTCATTTTTACAGCAATCTCATGAGAAATGTTAATGTTCAGACAATGTGGGGAAGCTTTCCAAGCAGGTGTGAAGTGGGTCCTTGAAGTTTTCAGCACAGGTTCAGAGAAGCATTTTGCTTATTTTATGAAAACCCATCCATTTTTTTTTTTTTTTTACCGAAATGGGTAAGGCAAAATGTGGAAAACAACAACAACCACCCACCTTTGTTGTTTGTTTGCTGAGTTAATGTTGTGTTCCAGTCATAATCAAGTCTGAGCAGTGTACATGGTTGATACAATAGTTGGATAAAAAACATAATATATTACATACAGTATATAACCAAAATACCCTAGGCTCTGCTAAAAAATAATTCCACACGAGCCTTTCCCTTGTAGGAGAGGGATCAAGACAACATCTAAGACCCCAAATGCATGCTAGCAAGACCATATTTTAGTTGATTTATTGACTAGATATCATCTAGTTGGAGTTGACTCTTACTGCCCATATAGATAGATTTTCTCCAGTAGGATCTGTTCCCAATCTGGTCCTTCAGGTCCCCCAACAGTATACCCATTGTCACTGTGACTGGGCCCATCCACCTTGCTGCTGGTCATCTTCTTCTTCTCTTTCTTTCCACTTTCCCAGCATTATGGGCCTTTGGAGGGAGCTGGGTCTTTGCACAGCATGTCCAAAATAAGATAGTTTGAGCCTGGTTATTTTGCAGGTTTCCTGGGTGTGTTGATTGTTTGCTGGGAATGTCCTTGCTGGAATACAGGATGAAACATCTGCAAAAAAAAAAAAAAAGATTAATACCTATTGATCTCCTGAAGACTGGAGAATCTGACTACTAAGTATGTAATGAAGAAACCACTGGTTTGGCAGAAACTGATAAATCATTCTCCTGCTTCATTTCTAGGCCATACAGTCCAACTATGTTTTCCTCCTTACTATTTTCAGTGTTCCTGTTCCAGTCTCCAACCACAAGCAGCACATCTCATCTGCATGTTCTGTTGATTTCAGATGACAAATCTTGTCAGCTTCCTCTTCTTCTGCCCTTGTGGTTGTGGCATAAACTTGAATAACTATCATATTAAAGGGTGACAATTTGACTAAAAATACCCAATTCCAATCCATTTCAATTCACTGATGCCCAAGATGCAGTGAGTTCATTTCATGTTTCATTGTGTTGAGCTTTCCCATGTTCATGCTTTCATGTTCTCATTTTAATTCTGTCTTTGCAGCTTTGGATTCCCTATTCCTGAATGGCAACATCAGCAACTAGATACCCCAAAGGCTTTAAACCATCCAAGTCATAAATACTAAACTCCATTAGTATTCTGAAAGATCTTCAATAGTCATCTGAACTGAGGGGCCCATCACCCAGCAGTAGATTGTCAAACACTTATGTTGTCTAGCCATGCGGCTTTTTGGCAAAATCCAGAAGTGGTTTACCATTGCCTCCTCTTGTGCAGTATGAAATGATGCCTTCATCATTGTCTGTAAAAGGATCATCTGCTTCCAGTATCTTCCTATGTTGCTACTGTCCAATATAAATGCCTGCTTGCTCGACCTGAGCAGCTCCAGTGACCTTCATAGAGTGACCCTGCTGGGAGTGTACACTCTTGGCGTACACTTCCAACATGCTTAGCTCATTCCTCCAAGGAACCTCTCCACCCACCACAATGAAGCAATATATCAGGACTTGGGAAAGGATGTCTTAGTTGTCTTCCAAAAATCCAGCAGGGAAGGAAAGAGTCTCATCTTTGGAAGAATGCTATCTCTGAGAAGGGAGACAACAGCATACTAAATAAAACTAGTATTTTAGATATGAGCATGCTTTGCTATAGAGTTACATCTCAGCCAGTTTACTTAACAATTAGAAATATATTAAAATTATGGGTGGCATCCAAATAAAATAAATAAATAAATATATGAGATTGCACTTTTAAATAGTCCTTTAATTGGGAGTCCCAGCAGCAAAATGTGTTTTTAAATAAAGAAAGAAAGGTAAGTCTTCAGTTCTTCACAACTGATGGAGAGGGGATTCCTTCCAACCTTGCAGATTCATTTTCTGTGATCATAAAAGCTTGCAACAGCCATTTATGTTGTCTTCCTGTTCGTTTCCATATCATTAGTATATAATTCAAAAGTCTACCAAAACCAATGAGCCTTCGAAATTAAAATCAGTGTGTGAAATAACTTTTGTTCAAAAGGGAGCCATTATAAAATATTCATTTCTGTTGTCCTATAGATAATTTCTAAACCATTGGTATATAATTCAAAAGAACATAAGCATGTACAAAAACAATGAGTCCACCAAGGCAACATTAATATGTGAAATAACTTGTATTCAAAAGAGGGCCATTATAACAAGATCCTGACACAGGAATCTATGTTCCAAGAATTAGCTGAACCCATCAGTTTCCTTCTGAAAAGACATATAGATCTCCCAAAATACCAGCTTTTGAACATCGATCTATACATTATAACAAGCACTTCCTGCTTTTTCCCTTCTGTCTTTTAACAGCTTTTTAGTATCCTTTGATATTCTTTCTCTTTTCCTCTCTCGCTAAAGCTTGGTGGAATGTTTTCATATTGTGAACTCAGACACAAGAGTTTTTGAATCCTTGTATAGAATTATCCTTTATATTAAAGGATGGTACATTCATCTAGCAAATGTGCCTTCTCTGCAAATCTTGAACATCTTGCTCCAAAGTAGTCCCACCATTTATCAGTAGTGTGAATGGTGAATGGATTAGGGCTTAAAATTCTAGTCCAAGGTTTGAACTTTGAACTTCATCATGACCTCCTTCTCCTTCTCCTTCTCCTTCTCCTTCTCCTTCTCCTCCTTCTCCATTATGAAAAAAAATTCCTTCTCCTTCTCCTTGTCCTCCTTCTTTCCCCTCCCTTCTTCTCTTCCACTTCTGCCAGTCAGATTTTATAAGAGGTGAAGGAATTTTTTTAATTCTATGGCTATGGGTGTTCCTTAAAAAGTCCATTACCATTTTCCAAAACTCCTCTGCCAATGACTAATTCAGGCTGTGACAAAGGCAATCTGGTAAGGTAGCCTACTAGGTGTGGAGAAAGAGGGAAAGAGAGAAGGAGAGAGGGAAGGGGATGGCAGAAAAAAGGAAGAAAGCAACAGAGAGAAAAAAGAAACAGAATGAGAAAAATGAATGATGGAAAGAGAGAAAAACAGATATTATGGGACATTTGGGGCATACAAGCAACATGTGGAAGGTTTGTGTAAAGAGCATGTAATATGCACACTGTTTTCACATGACATTCTCTGACCATAAAGATGCAAATGTTCTTCCTTACTGAACATGAGGATGACTATGGGAACTGTATTAATGTGCATGGCACCAGCTTCGGCTTTCTTGAACCTCCCTGATTTAGCAACAAGGATATACATCTTGGTTATCCCACATTTAGAGAACTGCAGAAGATCATGCAGAGCCCAAGGCAGAACTCCAAGCTACCCAGAGGCGAGCCAGTTCTAAAAATGTGCATACTGTAAATATGACACCTACATGTTCATATCAATAGCCTATGGCTATTTTTCTGTCCTCTGCTGAAAAGAGGCTCCCTAGATGATTGCAAAGACTAAGTAAATTTAAAGGAGAGTCATATGGCCCCTTAAATATGAACAAATTTATTATCACATAAGCTTTTGTGGATTATAGTTCACTTTGTCGGAGGCGTAGAGTTTATTACACTCCTTGAAAGCTTATAAAAAGAAAACAGAATGGCTTATCTTAAGGTACCACCAGATTTTTTGTAAGAGTGTATTGGTCTGACCACCTAATTATTCATTACAAAGCTGAAAAGGTATTAGCAAATGCTCAATTTTCTTCCACTGAAGGATAGGTTTCACAGTTGGCTGCATGAGGTACCTCAGATCTCTTGCAGTTTCTTATTATGTTCTGGCTAAAATATGCTGTCATGCTACATAGGATGAAAGCAATTTCAAAGACATACCTCAAAATGCACCAAGGACTGATCTTCACCCACCTCTGTTTCTCTTAATGATTCTAATCTAACATTTAGCCAATGAAGTGTTTGATCTCCCAACTGGATTGCCTTTTCTCTTTGTCAACTCCATTAATCCGGATGCTATCATCCCCAGAACAGTGCCCTTCTCTGTCATCTTATGCCCAAAGCTGTGAGTTCACCAGCAAAGGTCAGTGTGTGGGAGGCAGTAAGCCTCAAAACCAACGGTCTGGTTCAATGGGTTAACTGAGACTTGGCCTGGTTGGGTTGGAAGGATGGATTGGGAGGGGGTGTCCATTAAAAAAATGTGGCTTTTTTTTTAAGAATTGGAAAAAATAAAGCTAGCTTCTGACTCATAGAAATGAAGATTCTTCCCCTTTCCTACTTATTTCTGCAATTTCTGTTATTTCTAACATGCCAACCTTCCCCAACCCCTTGAATTTAAACTAGAAGTATATGGATTGCCAGTGCTTCACAGCCAATGCAAACTGGTTTCTTAAATGATGTTCTTATCATTCTCTTTTCTCAACCAACTGCAGGACCTGAGTTGTCTTCCAGGGCAGTCCCTCACACCAGTGCTCGCACAAGGCACATGCATGTGGGCTGAAGACCAGAGAAATGATGTCTTCCATCCTTTGGGATAGTTAATTTATGGAAACATGAAGGAAGGTGCCAGATACTTATTCCTGTAGCCAATTTTATGCACTTCTTCTTTCCTGAGTCTCTTTGGGGCTATTGTCTTCCCTCACTTCCATTCCAATGCTTCTTCAGACTCTCCTTTCTTTTTTCTTTGTACTGCTCTTTCCCAAAGAGAAGGAACCGCCCAGATTTGATTGAGATGCTAAGAAATTACTGCAGCATAAGTAGTAAGTCAGCGAGGGTTGAATTGAAAAGGTCATGCACCCCCACTAGCTTTACATGGAGAAGGAACTCCAGTCACTGGGTGACAGAAACTAATAATGTTTCACTACACAAAAAGAGTGAGCCACTTAAAGAGGTTTAATTTAAAATCTAGCTGGGTGACAGCATTCCAGTGACAGCTTTGGAGAGATCAGAAGCAGCTACTATTAGGTGTTAATTTGAGCCTGCATCTTCCTTTGCTCTAGGTCTCCAACACACAACGACACATATGCATTCTCCTGGAATACTAGGCAGTCTGTCCTCTTTGCAGAAGTAACTGTATATATTGTTGCCACAGATAAAGTAGTTATGGGTCAGGACAAAGGCACCATGTCTGGGGACAAGGTAGGCTGTGTTGACAAAAGTGATGGTATTCTTGATGGCTTGAAATCCTTGTTTGTGCGGGATGTTGGTGCATACTGCCTCAACATCCATGGTAGCTAAAATGGTGTCATTAGGGACATTACCAATGGATTTCATGCTTGGTGGTGACTCTTAATGTAGCTGGGAGAGCTAGTAGAGTAAGGTCTGAGTACAGAATTGATTGTGCACAGTTACTGATGCCAGAAGAGATGGTTCGATTGTTTACCATCTGCATTATTATTGTATGATATATGATGTCACGTGAATTGCTCTGCTACAATGTTTCACATGATGTATGGAATTGAGACAGTCAATAAAGCTCATAAATATAGGGGAGGGGGTGCCCAACCATCTTCAAAAAGCGAAAGCCTTTCAGTGTCTCTTTTTCAGCCAGTCAAGGAAAAGTGAAGAAATGTCCTTCTGTCCACACTCAGTTGGCATCTATCTCATTCTACCTTTTATATGAACAAAGGATGCCAGTTACATACTATGGGAAACAGCATGAGATTTCTACAGGGATAAATTATCATTGACATATTTAATTGTAACTGTAGAGTTTATCAGGGTTTCTATTTATCTTTTTAATAATACTGAACATGAAGCAATTCTGAAAAGATAGGACAAACCCAAATTAATAAAAGGCAAAGATGACTCTCTCTGACCAGTGAAAGTGCTCATAGCAGTTTGCATACAATCAGTGAAGAATGCAACCGTGAAATAAAGAGAGATGGTCAGCAAAGTGGGAAGAGAGAAAGGGAAGTTCAGATATCACTTCAGAAGGGTGGAAAAGAGATTCATTCATGACATCTTCATCATCTGGAGCCATGGAAAATAATCCCTTATCAAATTCCATCAGAATCTCAACAGCTTCCATCTCACCATCAATCTATCTACAGAACAGGTCATCTTCCTTGATGTCATAGTAAAACTATACAGTTGGCATATAAACACCACATTATACAGGTTTAAACAGAGCCTCCTCTGCTTTAGTCTGCTGATACAACTGCCATTTCATGAGAGTTGAGGGAGACACCCGATAAAGTATCAAGGATGAGTCAGAGTCCTAACTTTTATCTATACAGAATGGTATGGCCAGTCTTTCAACTACAATGAGCCTGTAATAAGACTGTTGGAGCTAAGTCCTAAAGATCTGAGTCTGTATATCAGCAGCATAAGTTTGGATTTCTTCTTTGGATACAATCATTAATAATAAGCTGGAACCTCTACAATTCACAGATGTTATTAGCAGGATCTGTACTTTCTGCCTACAACTGTCTGTACAGAACTGTTGAGATTTGCCAGCTGTTTTCCTCAAGCGATCCCTCAAATCATGAGTAAAGAACAAAGTACAGCTGCTAATAACCACATCCTAGTAAACAAGCACCCAAAGAATGAGTTGAACTAGTTCATATTCACTTCTGCTCCAATGTTCTTCTAGCTTTCAATACGTTTTTCAAATCTTTAATCCAACATACCTTAACAAATGCTGCCCTCAAGCATTTCCCCTTAGAATCCTAACATTTGAAGAGGGTTAAGGTTTGCCATTGAATCCAGTCCTCTGCTCTGAACCAACCAAAATTCAGAGGTTCCCCCAAAGGTGTTACCTTCTCAAACTCCTCCAAAGAAATAGAATCAGAGAAGGCTGTTGGCAAAAAATGTTGGCAAGCATTGCATCTTGCCTTTGTTTTCCCTTGATGTTTTTTAGAGATCCTTTCTGTTTACTGAAAGATAAATCAGAGAGACTGGTTTACTGGTGGTGGCACAACTTAATGGAATGCTGTAACCATTGAGACAAACTTGCCCGCATTTGTTGGAACTTAAGCGGACTATTTTTAGGAAGCCCAATTCAAATGCGTCCGTCACTGTTAATAACAACAGCATCTTCTCCATGTTTTCTGTCTTCAACTTCATTCTTCCAAAATGATGGCTCTTCACTCAAAATCACCTTCAGAGGGATAGAAGGTCTCTTTTAGCCTGGTTGAAGAGTACTGGAGCTTGAAAAAGATATCTTTTTAAAAAAGATATAACAAAGGGAACAGAACTTTCTATGCAATTCTCTCTTTTAAGTGACAGAAGGAATCCCACAGAGATACATTGGTGGCATATCAACTGAAAGAATTCATCCTTTGCTGTCAGCTGGAGGCAATGATGTCCATTACAGATGGAAATTGAGAAAAATGAACTACCCATGAGCCGAAGCATTTCAGTGGCCATTGTCAAATCCTTGACTTCTAGAGAAAAGCAAGCATTTTCTATGATTTCTATATATTTTTCTGCTCAGTTCTTTCTATTATATAGAGGGTAAAATATAAACAAAAGATGTCAGAGCCAGTCTGGTGTAGGGGTTGAAGGGCTGGATTAGGAACAGGGAAGCCCCAATTCCAGTCCTCCTTCAGGTATGGAAACTTTGGGCCAGTCACTTGCCGTCAGCTCTACACTGGGGACTCAAACAACATCTATCTCCCAACCTGCGCTGGATCAACACAGCACATTGCAGTCTGTAGTCTTCAATTCATCCTGCAGTGCATTGATTTGGACTGACAATAATGACAAAAATACAATTAAAAGGATAGAGAATAAGGACACTTAAAATCTAGCGATTCTAGACATTCCAGCTGATAGTGATTTACTCATCCATTTATATAGACAGTCTTGATTTTCATATGAAGATAAGAAGAAAAATCCATCAAAACTTCAAAGAAGGGAGGTGACGATTCATATGTGATGGGAAATAAGGTCAAGATAGAAGGAGGTGCTATTAGATGAGGTGGTTTAATGGTGTTTTTAAATTAATTTATCGTGCTAAATATCACTGTATGATAGTCAACATAGTTTCTGGTGGATATCTTTCCCCCCATACAAGGTCATTGAAAATTATGCTAAATCATCACATATTAATTTCCCCAGCATCATACATAAAGAGATATTTAAACTGACTGGAAGTCAATTACTAAATATAGCGGCTTGCTGTTCTTAAATTAAATTTGATTAATTAAATGCAGGAAATGTTTAACTCTTTAATAATATCTCCCTTTGGACACATTAAAAATTATAATTCACTGGAACTGTAGAAGGACTTTGGGAAGTGTATGCAAGGTTTTTTTGGGGAAAGCGCATATATCTGTTGTCATCCATCTAAAAATCTATCTAATCGACTAAAAAAGAATGTAATTATCATATTGTAGAATTGCATCCTATGGCTGCTGTTGCTTTAGTTGCTTCAGTCTTTAACTGTAACAAAATGTTGAAAATTCATTGGTAATGTACACTTGATTTTTCAAAAATAACTTCTGCCCCACACTTTCCATCCCATTCTCAAGTTATAACTTCAGATTCAATGAGTGGGAGCAAGTGGGAAAGAAAAACCTAATTTCAAATAGCTCTTACAATTAGGTGGTTGTTTTCATGAACTGATATGATTGATTGCTAATGCATATCAATCAATCAGTGACTCAGTGTTCTGTCCTATCCAAGCATGATACACCAGCTCATTGTGCTGAAAATCTTCCAAAGCCCTTTGATAACAGCCAAAGTGCCAATTATTTCGGTACAAGCTTTGAATGAAAGACATTGACCTTTATGAACAGAAATAGAAGTCTCCTTCGACACAGAGGGAGCAAGAACACAAAGTTACCCAGCTAGACTTGAACAAGATACATCACAGAGAAGTCAGGGGTAGGGGGTAAAAGGGGGTGTAGTTCAGTGGTCCATGTAGAAAACCCCATGTTCAGTCCTTAAGATCACCCAGTAATGTTAAGAAAGCTGCAGCCTGGAACCTTGGAGAGCAATTCCACTTCAGTCTATGTGACTTTGATCTAGATGAGCCAACTTCTAGTTAAGTATATAAGGTAGCCAATTAAGTTCCTATTATCCCAAATTCACCTGGTTGGCCATTAGTTGGCAGAGAATGCTGGACTGGGTGGGCTGTTGTTACAATCCAGCAGGATATTTTTAAATGTTTTTTTTATGATATCTTTCAAATGGCTCTGACATTTAAAAATCATGATGACAGCTTCCCCAAGAATCATCTTCTTCACTTATTGTAATAATATGAGTTATCATTCTGTTTCTGATCAAGTATTGTGAAGTAATGCAGACCTGGCCTTGGGAATAGGGAAAGAATAAGCAAATTGTTAAACGGGAACTTTCAGAAAGCATGACTCAATCCTGAGAAAGAAGGAAGCATGAGAAAGAAACTCAAAAGAACTCCACTTTGATTTTGTTTGGTGTTCAATGGGATAGAGACAAAGTAAGCTTTCAAGATGCTGTATTTCTACACTACAACAGTAGAGATTCCATGCCTGTTTCATAACCTTACCTATCTTGAAGGGCTGACAAGTATAGATCGGAATATCATCTGGGAGAGTTATTATAAAAAAGAAATCTGGGAGTGCAAGGGGCAGAAGAAAGAGGCACAGACATGGAAGAGTACTTCAAGAAATTGCTGGGAACATTTTGGGAGCTAGGACTGTCCAGACCGTGGTCAATTGACTTCAATGAAGTTTTTCACCTCAAAGAGGAATATTACTGTGACCTGTCCCATTTTTGCAGTGTTGAAAGCCAAACTGCCTCAACTGGCTCGTCCATTTCAAAAGAAGTCGCTTCAGGGCATGCAGAAAAGTCACTGTTGATGAATGAAATGCCAAGTTCACTTTGCTTTACTAGTTAGACATCAGCCACCGTGGTGCTCATAGACTTTGAAGGGACATTTCCCTTGAATCTTCATCAAAGAGAAATGTCCCTTTGAAGATCTGCAGAATTCTTTGGTTCTCCCAGTCTGATTGCCGGGGGGGGGGGGGGAGTTTTCTTGTTATAAAGCTGAGAAAGAAAGAAAGAAAGAAAGAAAGAAAGAAAGAAAGAAAGAAAGAAAGAAAGAAGGAAGGAAGGAAGGAAGGAAGGAAGGAAGGAAGGAAGGAAGGAAGGAAGGAAGGAAAGAAAGGAAAGAAAGAAAGGAAGGAAGGAAGGAAGGAAGGAAGGAAGGAAGGAAGGAAGGAAGGAAAGGAAGGACTGAAGGAAGGAAGGAAGGAAGGAAGGAAGGAAGGAAGGAAGGAAGGAAGGAAAGAAAGGAAAGAAAGGAAGGAAGGAAGGAAAGAAGGAAGGAAGGAAGGAAAGGAAGGAAAGGAAGAAAGAAAAAACAGAAGAAAGAAAGAAAGAAAGAAAGAAAGAAAGGAAGGAAGGAAGGAAGGAAGGAAGGAAGGAAGGAAGGAAGGAAGGAAGGAAGGAAAGAAAGAAAGAAAGAAAGAAAGAAAGAACAGAAAGAAAGAAAGAAAGAAAGAAAGAAAGAACAGAAAGAAAGAACAGAAAGAAAGAAAGGAAGGAAGGAAGGAAGGAAGGAAGGAAGGAAGGAAGGAAGGAAGGAAGGAAGGAAGGAAAGAAAGGAAAGAAAGGAAGGAAGGAAGGAAGGAAGGAAGGAAGGAAGGAAGGAATGAAGGAAGGAAGGAAGGAAAGGAAGGACTGAAGGAAGGAAGGAAGGAAGGAAGGAAGGAAGGAAGGAAGGAAGGAAAGAAAGAAAGGAAAGAAAGGAAGGAAGGAAGGAAAGAAGGAAGGAAGGAAGGAAAGGAAGGAAAGGAAGAAAGAAAAAACAGAAAGAAAGAAAGAAAGAAAGAAAGAAAGAAAGAAAGAAAGAAAGGAAGGAAGGAAGGAAGGAAGGAAGGAAGGAAGGAAGGAAGGAAGGAAGGAAGGAAGGAAGGAAAGAGAAAGAAAGAAAGAAAGAACAGAAAGAAAGAAAGAAAGAAAGAAAGAACAGAAAGAACAGAAAGAAAGAAAGAAAGGAAGGAAGGAAGGAAGGAAGGAAGGAAGGAAGGAAGGAAGGAAGGAAGGAAGGAAGGAAGGAAGGAAGGAAGGAAGGAAGGAAAGAAAGAAAGAAAGAAAGAAAGAAAGAAAGAAAGAAGAGAGAGTGATCCATTTTGTTTGCAATAATCTTCTGACAGCCATGGGGGGATATTCTGTATGCTTTGAGATAATAAATATTTCAGGGTGATTGTTTTACATTTGCAGTTTTCTTCCACTTAGCATTCTGCTCTAAGTTTTACCTACCATTTCTATATACTGTATACCCAGAACCTCAGATTTCCCACTTAAAATTAATCCAGGATAAAATCAAGTCTTGGTTGTTTGCAGTAATTAATTTCTGTAGCTAACAAAATTATTCTTCCTGCCTACTGAGGCGAATGAAGAAAAATATGTTTAAGGGCATATGGCTTTATCTCTGAAGTCTGCCTTGTTACTCCACAGAGTGAAATACAGGAGTAATTATTTGCCGAGGCTTCATGTGTAATGCTAAGCTAATTTACTGAAATAGTTCATTAAAATGCAAGTCCAGGATTCCAGAAATCTTCCTCGGCATGGGGACCACCAAGTGGGAGGAACAAACTCCCTTGGACTGGAGGCTGCTCTTAACATTTCTGGGAAGGGTGATGGTCACGATGGATAAAGTTATGATGTAAAGTGATTGGAGATGAATAAAGTAAAACCAGGATTATTTTCTCAGAGTTGAAGACAGAAGTATGGCTGAGCCAGGCAAGATGGCGAAGGAGGGTTCTTCTGCTCCTTTACGAAGAGAGATCCTGGCTCAGGTACAACTCTTGAAGCCAATCCAACATGATCTGCCAGACCTTAAATGTGATTTAAAATCAATGCAAGAAAAAATGACTCACTATAAGGATCATTTAAATGCCCACAAGACTATAACTCAAGCCAGTCATAATATTTTGGATAAACAAATTACTTATCTGGAGTCACAATTGCCTAGGAAAAACCTACGTGTGATTGCTATTGAAAATCCTCCAAGTCAATCACACCTGGCCGAATTTATGGAAGATATTTTTTCAGAAAGTCTAGGGCAGTCTCATAACCTGCCTCTCACTGTGCACAAGTTTGGATAGGATCCTTTGAATTTGAAATCCTGGTCTTGATTGGTTTCACAAGCCTTTTCTTATCTGGCCCACTGTTTAATGGCTCCTGGGCAGCTAGAAACGTGTTTAGGATGTTCTTTCTTTCAAGAGCAAATGGAGGGAATGTCTCCCTGCGTACAGACCAACAAGCCTGTAGGAATTAAGCTTTGTATGAGCTTGTCTCCCATTCTGTGGAATACACGCACTGCAGGCAGAATGTAAACACAGGTGAGCCTTTTTGTTTCAAGGTATTTAACTGTACCATTCACTCAGCAACTGAGACAACCTGCTAACATTTTGCTTCGTTTTGTGTTTTCACAAGAAATTTACAAAGGACTGGAAGAGGAAGGGGGAGGGGAACATAGTCTTCCCTGCAGCTAGTGTCTGGCCCACATAGGAGGTTTTGCACAACAGTGGACTACACTGCGCGGCCTTCCTTTCCCACCCCCAAAAGCATAGCCAAGGAGAATGTAACGAGCCGTAGGCATTTAAATATTTGCTATATCATCAGTTCTGAAGCAGATTGCATTCAAAGCAGGCAAGGATGAATGTTGTTCATATATGTGCAAACATTAATAAATATATAAACGCAGATAGCAGGAATTGGACCCAGGAGGTAGGGCAGAAGCAGCAGCTAATAAATTCACAAAGCAACCCTATTGTTCTCCACCCAGTAGAAACACTTTTTTAAAAAGAAAATATGAGGCAACGGTTCTCCCTTTTTCTTTTTTCAGCCTTCAGATCTAAAATACTTGCTTTAGTCAGCAACAGTAGCAGCAATTTGATTCTGAGGAAGTTACAAGGAGACACAATTTGGCTGACATCTGAAAATTCTCTATTTCAGGCAAAAAAACAGAGAGTCCAATCTGATCTGCCACTTGGGGTGGCACCTGACATTTCCTCCTCTCTTTCTTTGGGTTCTCTGTTCTTTGCTGGCAGCAATATCCAGCACATCATCTAGCTGTATGCTTCAGCCCTCTCACAACACGTCAGTCTGAAGTCTCCTTTAGAACAACACAGGTAGAGCAACTGATTGGGAATATAAATACCCGGGAAAGCTGTAAATGCTGTGAAGGAGTTGTTTTGCATCCCTGCAGTCAGTGAGATGGTTGTTTAGTTGCTTCCAACACAAACAACAATACACCGAGATTGTCTGTCAGCAACTACTTCTTGTTCTCTTCCTCATAATAACAGGGACAGTATCTAGCCATCTTGTCTTCTGCCAGCGTCAAGGTCTTCTCCAATGACTCTTACCTCTGCCTTATGTGTCCATTATGTTAAATTATCTAAACTTTAACTTTATTATTAGTATTTATGCATTTATTTTTGTTTATATAGCTACCCATCTCACACACGGTGACTCTGTTTCCAATGATCAGCCAGGTTTTTTTTGCTTCATCTAGCAATGAATAATTCAGGCTTTTTTGGTCCAATGTATTCCCAGTGTATTTTCCCCAACACTACAGTTGAAAGGTGTTAATTTTTCTGATGGTCCACCTTTTCTAACTCTATGTTATGCCTGGGAAGATCATGGCTTTGACCATGATGTATAGTTTGCCTCCAAAGTGATGTTTCTACACTTTCATATTTTGTCTAGCTTGACCCAAATTCTACATCCATTGTAGTCTACAACTGCTTCATTCTTTCTAATGGAAGGGCTAGTCCTGGGACAATCAATTCACACCTCCAGTTACATCCTGTGATTTCTAGAAGAAGAGATCCACTCTTACCTTTAGTTCCTAAACAGCAAGAATGTATTTGTTTGCTCTTTAGTTTCATCTTTGACTACTGATCCTGGACATGCTTCCAGTATAAATGTCAAACCATATGATATAGTTGTAAAATAATTTTTAAAAGAAAGAAAGAAAGAAAAGCAGGGGATTATCAGTTTCCTTCTGGATTAGATTCTTTCAATCCACACTTGGGAATTCATCTGCCTGAGCTTTCCTTCCTGTAAAAAGAAAAAAGAGAAAAACAAGCTGTGCAAAGAAAAATAGACGTGGCAGAAAGAAGGTAAGGTGACCAGAGGTGAGGTCTTTCTATGCCAAATTGAAAGTAGAAATTCAACAGGATGGAAGAGCTCCATCATACCATTTTTTTAAAAAAAGAGAAATTCTCTGTAAGACATTGAATATAACAGTTGTAGCCCACAGTTAGAATACTTAAAGGACTGCCTTCTCTTACATAAACCTCTCCATAAATCACCATCATCATTTTCGTACATATATTTATTAAAAAAATTGCAGACCTTCTTTTAGCATACTTCTAGAGTATTTGTTCACAGGATATCAACAAAAGTAACTGAGAAATCTGATCTCATGTTGTAGTATTTTGACACAGCCTAATGCCTTGCTGGTTTTAGCAGGCTGGGCAGGAGGAATACATCTTTCTGCCTGTCCATATTTCTCCTTTATAAATTATTTTTTTATTGTCATTTTATTCCTACTGCAAGCAACCAGAAGGAAGTTGCTTAGGTCAGCTAACAGCTGGTAAATTTCTCTTGGGAATGTTGTTTGTTCAGCCAATGAGAATTGAGCATTCTGTTCCTCTTTCAATTTTGCCCCCACCAACTCAGAATTTATTATTATTTTTAATTGGATGTGCTAAAATATATATATATATATATATATATATATATATATATATATATTCCTAAACCCCATACATACATATATCTGAAAATATCTGGATTTCCCAGAGCATCTTTCTACATCTCTTTCAGTTTTTCTGAGGCCCAGTTTGGGCTCTGATTCTGTTGCCATTTGTCACTAGAACTAGCTGTTAGAACAAGGAATAATGCTGCAGTCCAGAATTTAGCATCACTTGCAGCAGTGATCATAAAATAAATAATTTCACAGGGTGTTTTTTTCCTTGTTAGTTATCACTCCACCAGCCAGACACATACAAACACAAAAGTAACCAGGATGATAGATAAATGTACTGAAGTTATTCAATCATGATCTGCTTTTCTTTTTAAAAACCACACATAATTTATATAGCAAAGCTTTTATGAGATCAACGCTAAAAATATCGAATCAAGTAAAGTAAGGGACAAACCCCACCCCCATTTGCTTGCCCAGATTATATCTGAGTGTAGGTGTTCGGAAATGATGATGGATATAGATTAAGAAGATTCCTTGATATTGGCATTTTCCATGTCTTATCATTATGCACATAACAGAGGAGTAGTTAATTGCCGAGAGCAATAGTGAGACAGATGGGGGTGGGAGAGGAAATGCAGACCTTTCAAAAGGAAATTAGAACAGCACCAATCTGTTCTGTGGGGGCTGGAGCAGCAGTTGCATAGAATCCCTGCTAACTTCAGCCAAAGCCCTCTGTAGCCTCAGAAGTTTGCCAGGAAGAATAGGTAGATTCACAAAGTTTCTACTCCAAGTGACTCAGTTCCTCTCCAACCTGTATCCCCATTTGTACTACCCTGGCAACTGAATCTCACAGTAACAATCGTCCCATATCCCATATTGAAAGATAATGATCCATTTTCCAATGAAAGGATGAGAAAGAGTGGAATTTATTGACTGCATATCTCTTCCAAAGAGAGAACTATTTGATAGTGCACTCTTCTGAACTTTGAATAGAAGTGGCTCTGCATGATTCTTTGAGTTTTCAATTTATCTTTATTTATCTGAGTACGAATGCTGCTTTATAGCCTACAAGCTTTGCAAAATGCCTTACATCAAGGTCAACTCATGATAACATCACAAACACACTCACAAACACATACACACAGAGTTCTTGGCAATATATATATGCTAGAAAAAAGACTCCTTTAAAAAAGAACCTATAAGAGGATCAGATTTGTGAGCCATTCAAGAAGAGAGATTCCAGACGGAGTTGAAAGAGAGTGTAAAGCTTATTCCTTAAAAATTTAGTTCTCCTATTCTCATTTGGAAGCCATGTCAAAAGGGGATATAATATGAAATTAGAAATGTAGAGGGAAAAGAAGAAAGAAGAAGGAAGAGGAAAGAAGAAAAGAGGAAGAGGAAGAGGAGGAGGAGGAGGAAGAAGAAGAAGAAGAAGGAGAAGAAGGAGGAGAAGGAGGAGAAGAAGAAGAAGAAGAAGAAGAAGAAGAAGAAGAAGAAGAAGAAGAAGAAGAAGAAGAAGAAGAAGAAGAAGAAGAAGAAGAAGAAGAAGAAAGTGGTATTAAGCTCACAGTCTTCAGAGAGTAAGGAAGGTCACCTTGCAGAGATATGCAGGATCCATTGCCTAGGCAAAAAGGATTAACACATTTTTTAAGTCCAGAACATCCAGATAACATTTGGAAGTGGTTAAGGAGACACCTCCCTAATTCACAGGAGTATAAGGAGGAGGAGGAACAGCACAATCAGACTTGAAAGATTTTGTTTGTATAGCCAATATCAATAAAATTAGTTTTAACCTTCCTTTGGAGTTGATTACCTGGTCTGGTCTACCTAGTGGGGCTGACACAGTCCACCTGATCTGTTATAACCTTTTTAAAGAATCCCCTCCCTAAATCTGTTTGTTTTATTTTGCCTCCTGCATAACAAAATAGGTTGAGTTAGCAACATAACTGCCAAAACTTGATGTCTCTTAATATGGGGCTTTTTAATACTACACCACTGCTCTTAGAAATAACAGCAAAAATGCTCAGATCTGAACACGAATTTATCCAAAGACTAGAAAAATCATTTGAAATGGCACATTAGCTAAAATAGTCACCCAATGACTGAGCTTCTAAGAGGTTTACTTCCATCTAACGCTTGTCCAAGGCATTCTGTGTAAATGGCCTTTAGTTGAAAGTCAACAGATTTAACCACTGGATTGTCATCTCTTCTCAGCCTGCTGGTTACATATTCATATTTCCACATTTTGTGTGCCACTAAGCACCACATGTGCTTTCATAGAGCTCACAAACCTAACATTCCACATGTGTGCATCTGCCAAACTCAGCCATAATATTATGTGCCCACACACCAACCATATGGAATATGCAGAATAATATTGTTTGTCACTAGGACAATGTTTATTATAACTCATGGATCATTAGTCATAAAAATTATGGGTCTCTGCATGTTACAAATAAGGCACTTGACAGTTACAAATGCATTACTCTTTCTCGCAAATGATTGTTTTAATGGCGGTGCTGAGCGGGAGTGAGATCAGTCTGGTCATATGGCAGATGGGAACAATATATTGCCACTCCTTAGAAAGTCCATGATGGGTAAGATTTATCGTTGAGCAGAAGGTTGGTCCATCCTATCAATAATTACATTGCCAGCTCTGTAAATGAATGAATATCATGACCTCATGTAGATCAAATAACATTTGTGTCACCTCACTGAGATCAATGCTAACATAATCAGATATCACTGAAGCTTTATTATCCAGTATCTGGTTTGAGAGAATGATCCCAAGAGGAGAATATTGTGGTGCAAAGCTAACATTTCTTCAAGACAGAGCTCATCTATTTTATTGCTTTTCTCTGAAGGATACCACCGAATTCTTTCAGAAATTAAAAATAATGCTAGATTCTATTGTTCTGTAATCCTGTTGTGGCTTACTCAGGACAAAGTTTGTTTCGTAGTAGCAATGTCTTGAGTTACATCATATAAGACAATGTCCAAAGCATATCAGTGATTATTCAGGAACTGTTCAATTATTTACAGTTTTGTTTTATATCACTGTTTGGGCATGCAAGAGCTTCACGTTGAAATTTTGAAAGTATTTACTCAAAAGTCACTCCCACTGAGTTCAGTGAGATTCCCCCCCCCCCCCACATTCTGAGTGTAGTATTTTAATTGTGAGATTCTTCTTGACTTAATCAGTATTGCCTACTACTATGAGCAGTACTATTGTATAATGCTTATAGCCCTATTGGAGTGAAGCAATAAATACAACTTATCAATAAAAATAAATACTTTAAAAAAATGAATACTACTAGTGTTACTAGCAATGCTGTTATTGCTACAATTACAGTTGCTGCTGTTTCTAATATTACTAAACTACTTCTCTTACTACTATGTTCATAATACTGGTAGTATTACAACTATTAGAATTGTCACTATTACCGGTGCTATTGTAACAACATTGCTGTTCTATCAATGCTGTCACTATGATTGTGCCTGATTATATTATTATTAGTTCTGCTAAAGTTATCACAGCTTCAACAACTGCTACTGCTGTTGTTGAAGAGAACAATAATTATATTTATGATTAATGTTTTTTTTTTTAATTTTCCTAACACATTTATTATATTCAACTCTTGGGTTCTTCTTGAACAGCTTAATCTGGAAAAGTTTTAAAAAATGGTTATTCTTGGCTCAGATCAGTTGGGAAGCTTATATATCTAGAAGCTGGTGTGCACTCTAAATTGTGAACTCTGTGTATGCGTGCCTGTTTTTTTCACTATCTGACCCCATGTTCCAGAGGGTATCCTTGTTTTGTTTCTTGTAATAGTTTCCACTAGAGAAGCCAATTGCTACCAAATCTGAGCTGGAAAACCTCAGGTGACCACTAAGTGTCACCTGGATTTTTGCAGCCAAGGTCTAGTAGCAGTAGAGAAACCAAAACTACAACATTTTGAGTTCATGACTTTTCATTGAGAGTCAGTTTTCAAACACTGCATTCCACTTACTCTCTTTTATAAACAGAAATTAAATCTGGGAGTGGGAGGAAGAGGGAAAATTAATTTCTTCAGTCTTGCCACTTTGCAACATTAAATCACATTTCTACTGTCAAGACCCCTTATTAGTTACAAGGCTAAAAATAAACTGAATTCTTCAGTATGAATCATCAGATTGCCTAAGACTTGGAAAATAAACTTAGCCCAACTGCTTGAGTTGTGTTGAGTGATTCAATGCAAAATAAAGCGATCCATGCTACTGCATTTGGTGTTGGGGGGGGGGGGTACACTTTTTTTTTAAGATGTATTGTTGCAGCTCAACCCACTTGGGGTTGCAAATTCCTTTTAAGATTTTGCAATGCGGAGCACCTGCCATTCTGCCCAAAACGACATGCTTTCTACTAGTTGAATAGCCATTCCTAATATTCCCTTAAAAGGTTCTCTAAGTGGATACCAAAGAGAGTTTGGGAATCCAAGCCAATGATGAGTTGAAAAGACAATGGACTGAAGTCATCCATCCAAGTGGATCTAAGATGTATATGATGTTTGAGCATTCAAGGATGGCCTTATTCGGTGTGATTAGCCTAAGAATGATTATAACCAAGGGGTTCTAACAATGTGATTTCCCATAATAAAATTAAAAAAAAAATCCCACCTGGAGTGCCCAAAGTAACTCTTTTGACCTCTGTTGGCATTTCAGAAGACCTGCTCCTTTATCTTTGAGGGAATGAAACGGGTGAAGCCCAAGCTTACCCATGCTCCTGAACTCCTGGTGTCTCCTAGACCCTTTTCCAAGGGCCAAAAATATATGGAACAATTTCTCAACAATGCCAAAAATATACGGAACAATTTCTCATGTTTTGAGGGAGTCAGATCCCCAAAACTGTAACATAAAACTTAAATCCCACTTTGCATGGTTATCTCCTACCAAATGTCCCTCTTACTTTTCCCCAAATGGTATCTACAGCTTCCAATTACCCAAAAGTTGGTCTTCCTCATCAATCTCGCTTTCAAAGATTGGATGAAGCCAAAACAGTGTCTTTGCATATTCTTGTACAGACATACAGGCATGCACACTCACACATACTTACACAAAGGGACAAAATTGTCAAAGGAGAGTGAAAGCACATTTTACTAGACACACCTGATGTGCAGTAGGAGCACTTTTAGACACCTCTTTTAACCCACTAGTTCCCCTGAAACATTTCTATGCACCATTGAGGGGAACTATGGGAGGGGGTGGGGGAGAGAGATAGACAAAGAAATGCTATAGCTGGAAAGTCCCCCTCCTCAAATTGCTAAAACGTGTCCACTCCCCCACCTCAACCTAACATTTCTCTTCCTAAAAATGGGGCTATGAGGAGAGAAGGGTATTTTGATTCAGGCAAAAATTCAGAATTGCAAATATGATTGAGACACAGACAGCCTCCAAGTTTTGTATTAGCAAGGAGAAATGGGCTGACATTTTGTTGGAGCAGACTTCTCTTGGTTTGTAAGCCTCCCCCCCCCCCCCCCCCACGCAACATTCCCCTCCTTCCTTGTGCTAGGTCTTAGCAGAGTTTGGCTGTCTATTGACCTGGCTTGTTAAATAGAATTCTTTTGTACATGCACAAGCAAAATTGAAGGTTTAGTCTTGTAAGCACGTTCTTGGAGGAACAAACATCCCTCTGACATGCTTGAATGCTTTTTAGTGTGAAAAATTGTGCTCTTTTCTTTGCTCCTTCTAACCAGGCTTAATCAATGGAGGACCTAAGCAAATGAAATCATGATTTTACCCCTTCCCCTTGGGGTGGCTCAGCTCCAATCGTTTCTGGAGGACAATTCCCCATCAGCCATACATGGAGAGTTTCACACTATGATTCCATATTTGAAATGAGCGGATGGCTTATACATTTCATACAAAGCAAGAACACAATTCCATTATAATCTAATCCCAAGAGCTAATTCCATATTTTGGCCTTCCCCATAGATTTCCATTTACCAGGCCATTGATTTCAATGGGACAGAGAGAGAGAAAAAGGATCAACAAGAACAAAAATACATTTATGCTAGATGCAGCCAAAAAAAAAAAAATGGGGTGGGGTGGGGTGGGGTGGGGGTGGATCAAATGAACAATTCCTCACCCCACTGCTGAAACTTCCATAAGCCGGGTTCAGCTTGTTCTATTTTCCTGCCATTGTGGATTAGAAAAATGGGATAGTTAAATATAGACATTGTAACCTTTTTAATTCCCTCCCCCCCTTGTTAAAAGAAAATCCTCAGATGAGTCATCCTTTTGTCTGAGCTCTTCAACATTAGAAGTGGACCATTTTCTTTGAATCTGGGTGCTTAGAATCAAGTTATTGATCTGGCGATTGCCTTCTTCAACCATCTAGTCTTGAGAAAAAGGACTTAGGAAGGGGAATATAATTGCATTCTTCAAATACTTGAAAGTGTGTCAGATAGAAGAAAGCTCATGTTTGTTCTCTTTTGTTCCAGAGTGCAGGACATGGAATAATTGATTTAAGTTATGGGAAGTTGGATCCCAATTGAATGTTAGGGGAAAGAGAATCCTAACAGTGACAATGGTTTGTTGGTTGAATTCAAGTTCCAGAGAGACTGTGGGGTCCTCTTCACTGGTTATTTCCAAGCAACCATCTATCAATGATACTTTAATCTAGATTTCTGCACTGAGTAGCAAGCTGGGCTTGATGGCTTAAATGGTCCTCCCAACCCGGTCCAGTTTAACCCACTCCACATTACAGTAATTCCTGAACAAATGGCTGGCTGGCTTCTGTCTGAAGACTTCAAAAGAAGAAAAGACCAGCAACTCCAACACCAGTTTCTTCTTATGGTCAGAAAATTTCTCCAAACGTTAAAGCCAAAACGTCCTCACTCCCGTAATGTCCTCTTTCTGCTTTAGAGCTTCCTGGAAATATCTACCTGACTCGGTTTCCTATCTTATTCTTCTTACATGTCATAATAAGGATTGCATTGCATTGCAGATAGCCCCTTCCCTCTTGGAACTCAAGGGAATCTACCCTACCAGTACCCTCCTCTGAAATGACTAGGCTAGGAGATTGTAACTACCTCAGAATCATCCTGTGGGACTTGACCTGTTCAATCCCTTTAGCTTAGATACTATCTTATTCCAAGTTCATGGTTTCCATGACTCAGAATTTAAATCTCTTTCTTGTACTTATCCCTGTTCAGATTGCAACTAGATCCATAAGGAGACTGCCAGTTATCAACTGTCACATCTAACAGATGAGCAGGAAAAGAAATATGCTTTAATGTTGAAGCTGTCAAATCTGTGCTGTGACCCACAACTAAACTGTAGAAGCCTTCCCTTTTTATACCTGCTCTTTCTCTGACTCACAGGCGGGGTTCACACAAATATTTAATCCTAACATAAACACCACTGGTTAGTACAATACTACTGCTATGTCCACATAGATGCTATGTTCAGCATATGAACCTTATTATGATCCAGTTCACATAACAGGGACACCTAACCCCGTTTCATCTTGGTCTACTGTGCTGTGCAAATCACAGGAAGGAAGAGAGCACCAGCTTGAATATTGGCCATCCCCATGAGATTTTTGTAATGCTTTCTGAAACATGGTGAAAAGTTTTCTCTATAGTATAATAAACCACTGTGGTGGCAGCCAGCAATGGAAACTATCTAACAAGGTAAGGATCAAATGGTTTTGGGTTACTGGGTCATAATGTTGAGTGCAATGGAATCACAGATTTTAGCCTCATTAACTTGGAGGGCATTCAAGAACCTTCCACCCATGATAAGCAAGTTGGTTGTTACTAATTAAGTATATCTACTACTTCACCACATTCTCAATTTAATGAGCTCTCTCTATCTCATTCCCCAGGTGTTGGACAATTAATATTCTCAGGGCATTTACTAAGAGGGTATGCGGAAGGGTTTTATTCTGAATGGACAAAGAAGTTGAATTGGCAATTTTTTCCTCCAAATTCTAATGCAGTCAGGGAGACTTGCAAAGGAAAGACTAGTTAGATGGGTTGCCCTGAAGCAAGGGACCAGCGGACCTTCTCAGCCACACACCAAGGGTTGCCTCTCAATGTGGAAAAAGGAGACATAGCATGCCATTCACCGCTTCATGGAATGTATTCCATAGCTGCACAGTACACTTGCAGTAAAGGACTGGCATTCTCAATGTCTTCCCTACACACATGTTCACACACAGAGAGAGTAACATTAGCCACAAGGAGGACTTACTAAAGAGCAAACCCCAAGCAACTGGTCAGTGAATCCCCACTGTATGGAACTATGCAAACACCATATTCCTGTGAGAGTCAGGACAAGAGGGATCAAGAACGTGCTCTCATCACCAGAGCAATGGGGAGGAGTTAAGAAGATGAGACTGGCCCCTCCCTAAGGAATGCAAGGGAGGTTGAGAGGGTGACCCTGGAAATTACTCTCACTCTAAGAAGATTTCTGTAACGGGACTGAAGCCAATAAACCTTGCTGAATTGAGTCTGTACTGTCTCCTGGAGTTTCCTGACAATTCCAAGCACAACCTAACCAGCACAAAATACCATCAAACTACTCCTTCTAGAACGCTTGAGGTGTTGTTGATACAGCTTAAAACGACATTAACGTTTTAGGCCATGATGTTAGAGTGCTGGCTGGTGGGTGAGGCTTGAAAATGCTCTCAGAGCTATTCATATAGAAGACAACAGCACTCAGTGTTGTTCATTCAGTCCGATCATTGAGTAATAGTCTATCCTTGGATTTGGGGTGGACACTTTATGGAACAAAACAAGCATACACATTCAGAATTTCACCCCTTGGCTTACCGAAATCTGCCCAGATCTGTCCTCTAGTTGACCTGTTACTGAGAAATGTTTGCATTGCCTAGGGAACCAAATGGATGAATGCAGGTAAGTAAAGTGGATTCAAGATTGAATTCTGCTAAAAGTGTTAGCAACTGAAAATTGATGCAACTCTACGAACCAGGAAGTTTGACATTTGAGAATTTGGACCTAAATACCATAATAGAAATGGATCTCCTTGCCCAGACAACACTTTCTGTACAATTTGCTTCTGCTGTGCTGTATGAATACCCAAGTCTTCTTATAGAAAAGAATACAAGTGTAGGACAAAATATTGCTATTTCTGCGTAGATTCATATGTCGAATGAATGGCAAGATGTGGCAATGAAACCATGCACTCTGTATGTGGCCTCTATTGAGGGGGACAAGGGTGAGCAAATGATGATCTGTGTGCCAGATCAGCATCACACAAATTCCACAGTTTATATGCTTGCATTGAGTGTTGTGATGCATATAAATACATGTACATAATTACGGCATTTACATTTTGGCGTCACTGTATATGGGTCGTTATTTTGGCACCATCCCAGTTTGTTATAGACACCCCTACTCCTGATAGGACTGGCTGAAAGCCCTCAGTATCTTCTATATGAATCTGAGTCATATCAGAGAAACATGGAGCATCTTAACTTTGTGAACTGACTATTTCTTGTAGCACGAGACTCAGAGACTTACATCAAGGGGCCAACAGAGTAAATGCATGTAATTGCTGAATTGGTCACCCACTTTCCAATTAGAGTTTGGTCAATAATAATAGCAGGCAGAATTTTTGTGGCCCCAAGCCCATTTTGCAAGAATACAGTAAGTATGCAATATCCAAATTTCTTTTGCAAGTTCTGATATCAATTATGTTGTCAGAGTATTGACATATTTAAATGAGAGTGCTCCAAGCTAGTGTAATTATTTAATGTAAGTAACATGCCAGTAGATCTTTGCCTTTCAGATTTCTGTAGGAGTCATTTTTAAAAAAGCTTATTTTTAAATTGTGTACGAGCTAGCGTGAGTGGGACAGAATATTCCTTCATGTTGACTTTCAATAGAGTTTTCACACCTGACCCATTTTCACACTTCATCGTGTCAAGCATTTGCATTGTTGCTCTGCTATGGGTAGGAATCCTATGAGACTGATTTCGTTTGGCAACATCTTCATTTTACTTGTTATTTTTGACCTTGTGCGTGAGCATCAAAGCTTCTTTGACCCATGCGCCAAACCAAAGCCTTTATGGTGGCCTTTAGGCCAGAGAACTTTTTTTTGACTCACATATCTTTATTCATGATTTAATGGATGCTTGTAAACCAAACTGTATGAATCATCCGAGTTATGACTGAACAAGACATAGCCACGGATGCTGCTCTTTTATTCATCCATTTAGACCAGTAGCTTTGTCTATTTTAATAGTCAATCACTCCCCAGGGATTCTTGTAGACATTTTTCTTGAAGAGATCTTGGCTATGGCTGAACTCAGAACATTGACGTGAACCCTAGTCAGTGGTCTAACGATGAACTGTACTTCCATGATAACAAACAGGGCTGATGATGAAAAAAGGAAAAAAAGAAAAAGAAGGAGGAGGAGGAGATGATGCCCAGAAAGCAAGATTTTCAAACAATGCTATTACTAGGCTGTACCTTGAGGATGAGAAGGTAGAGATAAGGTTCCTTAATCAAACAGAAAGTCTTGGTGAACCTGCATTTCCTATTTTATATGGAAAGGAATCTAACACTCCAAACAGTGTAATGGTGTTTGTCCCAAGTATTAAAAACCTATAGGAAATGGAAGTAACTTACTAATGATTACAGGAAACAAATAAATAATGGATAAATGTAGTTCTGGCTCTGCTTCACCATGGTAAAGAATTTGGACTAGGTTAAACCAATTTTGTTGACTTGCTTTTCTCTTGAAAACCCCAATGGGACATGAGGCACTTTACCTCTTTCTTTACAATTAACAGAATCTTGCATGATAATCATTTAATCTATCTCAGGTCTCAGATAACAGCGCAGTCTTATCCAATCTATATAACTGCCATGACTTTAATTGACTAATGGCTAATAAGGGTCTTTAAACAGATTAAGCTAATGGCATTAAGCAAAAGACAGCTCAGTAATGAGAACCATGGATTCTGTGGGGAATGTGTTTGTTTTAGAATAGTGGCTTAGCTGACCTTGCTTGGATTTAGAAGTTAAGTAGAGTTGGACCTGGTTAGGATTTGGATGAAAAACTATCAGGGTTTAGGTTAACCAAGAAAGTACTGTAAATCTACTTCAGAAGAAAGCAATGGCAAATAACTTCTATAAGTGCTGCCAAGAAAACAGTATGGATGTATGCATGTAGTCACCAGGAATCAACCTCTGCTTGAGGGAAACTTTATTTAGCTGACCTAGAGAAGGCTAAGCAAGGTTGAACCTAGTTGGTAGCTCTATGGAAGACCAGCAGGGAATTACAGGGCTATAAATTAGGCTGTCAATCTTAAAGGAAATCAACCCTGATTGCTCATTGGAAGGATTGATAATGAAGCTCAAGCTCAGATACTTTGGTCACCTAATGCGAAGAGAGGACTCTTTGGAAAAGACCCTGATGCTGGGAAAGATGGAAGGCAAAAGGAGAAGAGGACGGCAGAGGATGAGATGGCTAGATAGCATCACTGAAGCAATGAGCATGAAATTGAGCAAACTCAGGGAGGCAGTGAAAGATAGGAAGGCCTGGCGCAATATGGTTCATGGGGTCACGAAGAGTCGGACACGACTTAACGACTAAACAACAACAACAAAATTAGGCTGAGAGTTTGGAAACTCAACCTGGAAGAAGGCAGTGCCAAACAAATTGCCTATTTTTGCCAAGGTATGTGAGTGGAGGTGTCCTTAAAGTCACCAGGAGTTCAGCCCATCTCAGTGGCACCTTTGACTTAGGAAACACAGTGGAGAACTGTGGACAGAATCCATTGCAGAGGGGTGCTACCATTGACCTGCATAGTGAGTCACTGAACTAAAGTTGGTTTCTCAGCATGGTTCCCCCAGGTTGGAAACCTGAGTAGAGCAAACTGTACTCACCCAGGCTTGCCCTTGGATCCACCTGAAAAAGAAACTTCCTATCCCCAGTGAGCCCTGCATGAGCCACAAGAACTTCTTGGTATGTCCCTGTGTCTGTGGTGGTTGTTTAGTCCTGATACCAGGTTCCAATTTGGGCTGCATGGATCTGAATCATGTGGTACAGCAAAGGCTACTGGGGTTGTTTTATAGTTAATTAAGCAGGTGAAACAGTGATTGGGGTAGCTTGGGCTGAGTGATCCTCAACTGCAATCCAACCTTCTCTACTTTCATTTAATGCTGCTAGCCAATATAGCAGAAGGACAAGCAGGAGCTTCTGCCTGGTGAAGTTCTCTCTGAATTCAGTAATTGGAGAGTTAATTCTCAGTGGAAACTAAATTCCACTGAAGTGCAGGTCCCTTGGACCGGCTGCTGTATCAGCTGATAAAATAGCATACTAATTAAAGATGCTTTTAAGTGCAAATCAATGAACAATCAAACTTGGGGAGAATTCTAGCAGTGCATATCTACATTTCTACCACATTTTCATTACTTTTGTTGGGCAGGAATAAAAGGTCCATGAAGTTTAATGGGGCATTTTTAAAAATCCCTGTTGGAGACTCCTTGGTTGAAGACTCTTGCTGGAATCAGAGTTTCCAGAGCTGCATTGAACCAGTCACTCTGGCTCCGTTTGATAGCCATTGTCATGCTAACAAGAGAACAGCCCTATTCATACAAAATCACATATGCAGGGAATGTGTGAGCGGGTGGTGTGGGAAGGATCAGCCAGCAAAGATGGGGAAAATCATGACATTTCTCATGGGTGCAAATAGTGCTCTGCACTGACCTGCCAATCACCCCAAAGGGCATTTTCACCTGTAATAGAAACAAAATACATGCAAAGTTTAGTGCTTCCTCTCTTCAAAAATATGTTGTTATTATTGTTATTCTGAGCATTTGTCTTGCTTGGCTGCAGGATCCACGTGTTTTGCACAGCGCTCACCTAGTTCACAAAGAGCTTTCAATGCATGATGTGACCAGGCTCTTATTTGTTTCAGCCAGCTTAACACAAAAGCTGATTTGGGGTGAGAAGGAGTGACTGTCCCAAGGTCACCCAGCTGGCTTCCATGCCCAGGGAAGGACTAGAACCTGGATCTCCCATTCCTAATCCAGCACCTTAAACGCCACCCTATGCTGGCTATTTAGGTATGCTATTTCTTCAAAATGATGTAATTTTTCAAAGTGCGCCTTAGATAAAGATTGTGCGGATACTTACAGGAGAGCAAAATTAATGTACTTTGTGTTTTTATTATTGTGAAAAATCACCACCACTACCACCCTGATTTTGTGAGCTCTTGTTTCTATACCCGCAGCTTCTGCCAACTCAGCAGATCGAAAACATACGTGAGTAGATAAATGAGCACTCTCACTCCGGTGGGAGGAAAAATGCTGGCAGCGGCTCAACAGAGAGATGGGACAAGTTGCCGGTAAAAAGCGCGAAACCGCGCTCGTCCGAAAAAGGGGCACGAAGCAACGGAAATCCCACCTCCTGTGCTGCCAGCTGGGCTGACGCTCTAGGAATTAGGCTCTGGCAAAGTCTAATTCCGAAACTAGAAAGATGCAATTGCCTTGAAAACCGCTAGGGGGCGGTCACTGCAGGGTCAGTAATGACTGTTAAGCAGATAAAAAAAAAAAAAAAAAAGATGATTATTCTTGGTCTGTCATATAAGATCCAGAGTTTCCAAAGTACTTACACCCTCTTTCTATATTTGAACAAGCATTTTATTGCCAATAATTCCACCTGGAGAACTGTTTCAAAATTTGGACTGCCTATTCCAATCTGTAAGTTTAATTTTCTTTTTTTAAATATGGTTAAAGAAACCGACTTGACTATAATTTATTTGTGTAAGATGCGTAACATGTCTTGAATAAATGTATAAGGCTTCTTGTGATTAATGTAAGAACCCTGGATGTGTGTGTTGTGTTGTCTCTCGCTCTCTTTGTATTAAACTATAATAAGTTGATTAAAAGTTAAAAACGTTTTCTTACTTTTCTAAGTCAAGACTTGGGGGAAAAGCTATTGAATAACAAATCCAATCAGCACATTAACTCGAGAAGTGAAGGTCACAATGGCTCACATCAGAAGTGCCAAAGATCAGGGTCTTCCATCATTGTATTGTGTGAACCTGGTCACTGAGAAAAAAGTTTGAGATGAGTTCTTCACTTATGCAAACACTTGTTTAAATTTTTGTTTAATATTACAGTTTTTACTCTCTTGTTCCTTCTCAGTTCCATACCCCCAGCAACTCATGTTACCAATTTTATCTCAGCAGCTTTGTAAATATAGGAGAGGCACATGAGACAGCAATGAATGTCTAAATCATCTTTCCCAAGGGCTATATGTCATTTTGTTCATGCTGCAAGAATACGAGCCTTGTTCCCCCTCTTTTAAAGATATGGTGCAAAAAATCAAATGCCAGTAAATGAAAAACCTTTTAAAAAAGAAGATGAGTTCTTTTAAAAAAAAAAATCTAAATCCCTGGAGCTCCTGCCTTCATAATGTCCTGATCCCAATTGTTTTCTGTTGGAAACTGCTTAACCTTTGTGAGCTTTGATCAGTGAAGAGAAAAGCATGGATTTCCAATTTATATAATATCAACATTTTTTATTTGACTTCCATGCATTTCATATGTGGAGGAAATACAGTTCGATCACCATCTTGGATGAAATGCAATTAAACCAAATGCATATTGGCTAGACTTCCTTTCTTGCATGCTTTAAAACAGGTGTCCGGCTTATAATACAGTTATAGAAAGTTATTTAAGGTGGCTCTTCTCTTCAAATGGGAAAAGAGGAGAATAGTAACTAGAGAGTGAAGGTGCACGCATAAATGCACTTTCATCTATCTATCATTTCATGAATAATTAAAATTCTATTATTGGCAATTTCAATTCTTCTTATTTTTCTTTTCTTTTTATCCAATTCATCTAGAATTCAGTTCTGCTTTGGTAGCTCTTTTACTCTGGAGTAAATATGATTTCATGGTAAGTTCCTGTTTACAAAGTAAGCTTGCCTCTACAATCATCTCCCTGGGAAAGAAGCTTAACTGCCCCAATCATCAATGAATGCCTTGGTCATTGGAGATGCTGGACTTACTGTAGTGGTCTTGCGGATACTCTTTTAAGGTAAGGATGAGTAGTACTTCTGTGATGGAACATATCTATGCAGAGGAGGTTGATGTGAGAGATCAAGGAAGGAGGGGGTGCATTCCAGGAGGGGAAAGGAGACAAGAGACAATACAGTCCGCAGGGGGAGCATGAGAAGAGTAAGACGTTCAGGATAGCCACCCCCTAGAATCTCCCAGGGTATATCCATCCACTAGTTGCTGTAGTTCAGATTTAGCCTGGCAAGATTCTGCTATAAGGTGTAAGCAAAGAAAGGAACTTCACTCGACTGGACTGTTTCACCGTTGTTCTTGGGCTAGGCCTGACAACTTCAGTCATTTCAAAATACAAGGGTACTGTACATTTGGGCTTTCTTCTTCAGTTGTAGACTTCTGCTTCCAAGCTTGAACAGCATCCATTAGGGCATCTGCTGTCAATGGTACATACCCCATGCTCTTCTGCACCTGTTTTTGGGAAGACTACAATACAGGAAAATTGGGAACAACCTTATGATGAAAACATGGGCCTCCTCAAAAGCTCAAAAAATGTCAGTATTCTGCCCAGGGCAGAGTGGTGTCAATATCTTTAAGGGTTTATCCTCAAGATGACATTCTGGCAAAGCTCAACAGATCTGTTGGAAATAGAAATACACATCAAAGAATGCATTTCTGTACCTTATCAAGATTTTATGGCTGTATGGTGAGAGCCAATATGCATGGTGAAAGCAAAAGAACAAGATATGAAATCTCTACTCTGTCATGAGTGTATTGCCGGCCATGGTTCCTGCGAGGATAAAAAAGGGCAAAGGATAAGTTTTTCCATCCATGTAATATATTTTGAAAGGTAGAAAAGGTAAACATGCATGTTTAATCTAGGAGAAACCTTTGCACAACATGCCAAGCTTGGTAAGTGTTAACCTTGACTAGTTTGTCTATTGTTGGTGCCAACCCAGTCTGCTTGGTTGGTTAATGATTTCATGTGTTATGTGAACCAACAGAATGTGTTACTTGAGTAAGCAAGTTAAGGACTTTATCTGCATGCAGCCAAGAGATTTTTAAGAAGTCCCGGAAGTGTAAGCATTCCACCACTGGCAGATTGATAGAGAAAGGGTTCCCTGACAATTAAAAATGTTGGAGAGGCATTGGTTTACAGCAGAGTGGAGTCAAGGACACAGCTCAGTTGCTGACTTGAAAACCCAGCAGAAATAGCTTTGGTTTAATAGGATGTTTGATAATTTAGCATTTAATTTTTGTTCATCTGGTGTGCAGGCAAAGTAAGAGAGGAAAAAGGGCCAAGGAATGCCAAACCCCATAAAGAAAAATAAGATCTCCCTTTCTGAATGACTGCTGAATATATAATGTCATTCTGTACAAATGTTAAGCTGTACATCTGGGCACATGTTACCAGAATGATGTAGAGGCATGCCAATATAACCTTCCAATCCCAAAATCAACATGCAACAGTTTCTGTTCTAGGAATGTCTCCAGATCAGCTCTGTTCTCAAAATAACCTAGTTCTGCTGGGCCGATTGGCTACATGCTCTAGCCAAGAACATCATTTTCTTGTCCAAGACAAGGCTTTGCCAAATGTTTCCCAATTTTGATATTCTGCTCTAAAGAAGTACATTTGATGTGGTCGAACAGATTGCGAGAAAGAACGCTCTCCCACTGCAGCACTGAAACCCTCCATCCATTTCTTTAATGGCGGCTTCTTCTGCATTTTCCTGTCCACGATCAGTTCAGTTTCTCTTGGTGGCTCACTTCATGAACGCCTGTGAGATGATCATGTCACATATAGCATAAAAGCTTCACCTGGGGAGAGACAATGAAGGTGTGTCAAAATGCATCCCCTTGTATTTCTCTACCTTTGTTGGGAAGACCCATGGAAACCCAGTTGGGAACAAGAATTGAATTCGCCACCAACCATAGAAGGCAAGAGGAGCCATATCTGAGGCTTCTATTTGAAGATTAATCAAATCCTAACCGGGAAGAAAAATTACAGAGATCATCCAAAAGAATATAAGGCCCTGTTTTCAAAATAAATAACTAAATGCCATCTTTTCAAATTGCCCTGAAGTGAATAACTCATGGGAGCATCTAGGCAAAAGAGAATAGCAAATACACACACACACACGCACACTTAATAACAACACAAAAAATGGTATGTTATGCTGATGTTAATGAGTACACATCCTTGATTGTTCTGTTTTGGTTTTCGCTGCTGGTTCATCAACACTTAAAGGTAGAATAATCAAATCTGAAGCACTCCTAGGTATACTCAACTCTGAATCTGACTCAATCAATCCTCTTTTCAACATCCTAGGAATGCAGATCCTCATCATTTTCAGCCCACTTCATGTTGCTGAAGATACTCAAATATGGCAATGGGGTCTAGTTCTGCTTGTTCCAAAAAAATAAAATAAATAAAGGATTTCATGAAACTATTTTATGCAGCATTGCACCTGCATTAAAAAAAAAACCAAAACAAAACCGATGAGGCCAACGATGTGATTTGGAGAAAGTAATTTTATTTTCTCCAGCCATCGTCCTTTCTGGCCTTGAGATCTGTCATTGTTAAGTGGCAACATCTAGTTTGAACCTCAGGATTTTCTTTTTAAAAAAGGTGCTTTTGTAACATGCCTTAATGGGTGCAGTTAAAGGTAACTGGTGCCTGAGCATCTCCAGATGCACCTGCTTTTGTCGCAGTAATGAAAGCAGCTTTGCCCAATTGCATTTCAAGTTCTCTCTAACCTTGGGGGCCTACGTGTGACGTCATGATGTCCTTACAAAAAGGGTGGGGCTTGCATTACAATGGGGCAATGCTGTTTTGATTGGATTGACTGGTTTGACATCATCCAAAACAAAGGTTATGAGTTCAACGCCTTGAAGATATCCAAGTCATAGCACCCATGATCCACAGCTGTATCCTCCTGCTTGAACTGTTCATTAGGTGATTCTTTTTCTGAATAGCATAAGAGTCTTTTTATTGTTTTAAGTGGCAACATTCTGCACGATAGTAGAATTGTGACCATCTAAATATCTTTCTTTATTTCTACAGGGCCATCCTGTCTTAGTCTTGAGTATTTATACCTTTCCTGAATCCAGCTTTAGAAGAAACATCATTTTCTTGTATATAAGAATGTCACTTAAGTAAAAGTCAGAGTAATCACACAAAGCACATAATATCTGAATTGAGTTGCTTGATATTTAGAAATAAAAAGACTTATCTTCTCCTTCTCTTAAGCTGAGCACATTGGATCATCAATACTTATATAAAACATGTTACTTTGGGTTTTTATATTCTTTATAACTCCTATATTGTTTTGCTATGACCTCCTATCATCACTGCAGAACTACTAACAGGAGAAGATTAGAGAATAAAATGACAAATAAATCTCTGTCACAGGACCTGAAAACTAGCTATGAAGTTAAAATACAAATGATTGTTTTTACCATCTTAACTTGGTCCCCAAAGAGATGTGTCTTGGTGTTGGGAAACTCACAAACTCTTCATAATATCTGCTCAACTTGAACAACTGCTAAGGTAGACAAACCCCTCAGCTATGGAGGATCCAGAGAAAAGAAAGAAAGGAATTATTCTCCAGTAAGTGATTATGAAATTGCAGACTTAACTTGTAAAAAGACATTGCATCTTTAATGTTTACTACTGACTGAGGTGGATGAAAAATTCACTCCATCAGATTTATTGTTATTTTTTAATGAAAACACTGATTTCAGATCTGAAAATCCTGAATGCACATACATGCCAAAATCTTTTCTGAATTTTGTAGTTCAATTTGTGGCAACAAGACTGAAATGTGCAGAAAAAATGTGTATACTGGAGAAAAACATAGGGATAAAAATGTGATTTTTAGAAAAGTCTGTAATTCTTCTGGACTCTTACCTTCAGATGTACTATCTGAATTGATCATATCACAATTAAGCAACTTTAAAAAAAAAAAAACAAAATATATAGTAATTTTTTTTAACGGAAAAACACTTGCAAGAAAGGACTTATAAGGAAAAGTCTGTATAAAATGTGAATTTTGTGGTGATATTCATGAACAAGTACAAATTGTTGTGTATTTTTTCCTGGATGTGCAAACAGCAAAGTTGAATACAACATTAAGTCAGTCAGGTGAAAAGTCTTGGAGAAAATATTGACACATTTCTAATACTGGCTTTATTCAAATTCCAACAAATTTTTGGCAAGTTTCTTTCAGTGCAGAGAATCCTTCCACAGCATGTGAAGTATGGATTCATTTAAAATGAATAAAAAAGAAAGAAATGAAATCAAATCTCAAAATGTATTTGTTCAGTGAAGCAGAAGAAAAAAGACAGTTGGTATGAAATCATAACATTTATTTTAAAATAATAATGAAAAAACCAAATAGTCTCCTTAATTTTTGAAGTTCTTGTGAGGAAAAAAGAAGATGAATTTCAAGCTGATATGCAAAACAACACATGAAATTAAATGCAAAAGGCATTAAGAAATCGAGTCTCCAGACATACCAATGTTAATTAAAGGGGGAAAAGCGTGTTGTGCTAGTTAGTTGAAGGAGCACACTTAGCTGATGTTCATTTTGAAGGTAAACAGCAAAAGATCAGACTGTTGATTTCACCAGGCATTTTTGATTATCATTCTGGAATGAGTTCTTAGCAAGGAAAATGTGCATTAGAAAATTATTATTCTGAATTTTTCCCCTCTGTGAAAGTCACTTGAACTATAAGGGAATTAAAACAAAACTCTAGCATGAAGGAAGCTGCTGAAATTCTGCTTCCTCGGTGCAAAACTGCTTGGTCTTAAAGAAGAGATGTCCTCTGGCTTGGTTAGGAAGCCAGTTGAGGCTCACAATGAGGAAAGAGATGATTTCCATAGCAACAGTGGCTCCTGAAATTCTCCTTCAGTGGGAATCTCTGGTGAGACTAATTGTCTCAAAGTGTTCTTCAGAGAAGGTTTTGAACCCACCCATGCACTATGTTATCATATTCTACCTCTCCTTACATGGATTGGAGTAAAGTTCTCCAGCTGGAATCACCTGGACCTTCCACAGAGTTCCTCTTTTCTTCTCCTTACTTCTTTACACAAATACATGTACGATATTATATATATCCATGCATTTCTTAACTGGTTGAAGCTCTAAATCACTGACGGTGTACACATATGCTAGTGAGACATGCTTCTGAATCAGTCTGCATCATCAAAAGGATTCAAATCAAACCGACAACATAAAGTGATCCACACAATCCTCTATGGAGCATTAACAATGTGTTTAATGCTGTAGGCTAGACTAGCTGCTCTTATTGGTCATTTTTATGCAGCCGTAGCTTCCTTTTCCAACAAAGCTTTTGATCAGTTACACGCTGCACGCTGATCTCCTACTTTGATCCTCTTCACTTCCATAACACCTCGCTACCCACCTAGGCGCCAATGTATCTTGCCACAATCTTCTGTAAGTGGTTCTCTTAACACAATGCATGTTTCACTGACAAATAAGAATATAATGTATAAAGGCTTCATTTAGTTGGTTCCTCTAACTCACTTGCTTTGATGCTGTTTTAGTAGACCACTGGAGTTGCACTTCATTCACAACCCTTTTTACATTTCTTATTTTTCTTCAACACTTGCTCAAAAGGGGGAAAAAAATATCCAGGACAATAGAGGGGGAGTCGGTATCAATATTGTTTCTTTTAACACAGGTCCTGGTACCTGCTATACAATGACAAAAAATTAAATGAATAAGGAAAAACAATAGAGCTAATTCATTTTTGTTTCATGCGAAATAAATGATGTAAAAAGAATTAGACGAGGATAAGAACTGGGTTCTTTGGGTGTGTGTGTGTGTGTGTGTGTGCGCGCGTGTGTGCGCGCACGCGCGTGCCTGTTGGAAAGACAGTCCTACATCTCTTATTTGTTAAGAAAACCTTTTGTGTACAAATATCGATATTTTTTTGCCCCGTCATTTAAATAATACCTTTAAATAGCACTTTCTTTATTGTGCCTGACAAAATGATTGATTGTATTAGCTTTCCTCTAAATGTATTTTTCCCCCATTCTGGATCAGATAAACAGACGCTTAAACCTTTCCCAAAAACAGAGCAGAAGGGAAGGAGAGGCAACACAAACTCCAAATGTGATGCGCATCGGCCCATCTACAAAGACCACAACAATACTTAGATGGCTTTCACTGTATGGGTAGATGCTGTGCGACTGAGGTCCACAGTATTCATTGTAAATTCATCTGAGAAAGAAGTGAATGTGTTTTAAGGAATATATATTTCCACAGCTAAGTTATTAAATATTGAACAATTCTTCCCAATTTTAGATGACAAGTTGAGGTAGGCTTACCAGATCTGGACTACCCACAGGTTCCCATCTGGATTTTTCTTCCCAGAGCTGTAATCCCAGTCCTAAAGCTGTCTTGTTTAGCTGCAGTTTTAGGTTTCTTTATCTTGAAATAGTTATTGCAGTGGTATAATCTTTTCTTTTTCTCCCAAGCCAAAACCCACCTTTGTTCTTTGAGTGTTTTACTAAGACCTACAATGCAAGAAGTAGCGGGTAGGGTCAGGACAAAATCTCAGCGTGTTGTCATTTCTTAGCATTTAATTAAAATTAAATATTGCAGCACGGTTACTCTCCAGTCAGGTATTTAATAATCTCCCTTTCCTGTCACATTGAAAAATTACAATGATGCATAAAGTTTTGGAGGTCTCTGTGGGTCACATCCAAAGCTTTTAGAGGCCATGTGGATCTCAGGCCAGTGTTGTGTATCGGTAAATATAGTGTGGGGTATACATATTTTAATAAAATAAAGGTGCTGAAATAGTTTTGACGTTAATCAAAATGTAGCTGCTGGTGAATGGTAAGCTAAAGTGTTACAGCAGTCAACAATCATCCCTTTTTCTCTTTTCTTTTCACATTTCACAGGAAACCCAATTCTAGTTTCTCTTAGGTGGTTCTACTCTCGGCTGCCAACTCAGAACTCAATAGTAGCAGAATCTCTCTAAGGCAGAAGCATTGCTTATTCCACTGGTTGACCAACACCTTCTAAACATGGTTGCCAAAAACAGAATACCAGTTTCCTGATACTTTAAAATGAAAGACTCATGAAAACCTGTTCATAAGTTTCAAAATAGGTAAATCACAGTTAAACAAAAGGTTTCTCCAAATCCCACCTCCAAATCTCAGTTCCATCCATGTGTATTATGTATACCTCTTGGCTACCAAAGGTTCATTTAAATGTATTAAGCTGAATATTTAAAAATATTCAAAAGCTTGGATAAAGGTCCCTCCTACTCAGCTGCAGCACAGTGGGGAGAGCGGAGCACCATGAATTTTTCTGCATCTCAGGTTCTGCTTGAAGAATTTTGCAGGGTTGAGTCAACCATTTCCCAGAAATTGTATTTTTAAATTTTTGCATTGAGCAAAATTAATTAGGGATTGTATACTGTGCTCATGTGCCTTCAAGCCAGTGTATAATATCATTTTTGTTGTTGTTGTTTAAAAATAGTCAAGCTTCACAACCATTTTTTTCTTACTGCCCCATTTGTTGACATCTACATCTTATTTTTCTTTCTTGTCTTATTCTGTTTTGGGCTGCGTATGCAAATGAGATGCTTTTGCCCTTCCCCAAGTCTAAGGAGCACTCCATGTGCTTTCAGCTCAACAGGAGACCAAAATGATGGCACTTTGCATTCACAGCACTGATCCATAAAAGCAAATCTATGGCTTTCAAATGATGGGCCTTAGTCCCCATTTTATATGTCATATAATCAACTTAATTACATATCACATTCCTCTGCTTAAAAGCAGACCCTCCTTCAAAGAATATCACACGTATTTGCATCAAATAGCACACAGCATAAGTAAGTAAACCTAAGCGTGAACTCCTTTTTTGTCTGCCTTATTTCAGGACTTCGCAAATCAGAGTGGCAACGTTTTTGAAAAATATCTTGGAAAGTGGGGGGAGAAAGCAATCCAGTAACTCCAAAAGCAAGGATTTGCCCATGACTACCATCTCCCTCAGACTGCTTTTATGACCTCCAGGCATTTGGAGAAACTTCAATTAATGACTTGGACTCTGCCTCATCTGTGGTTTCTCTTCCAATCTCCTATTATGCTCATTTGTTTCTATTGCTGCTTTTTCACTGCTATCATCCAACCATTTTAGAAACTCAGAGGAAGAGCCAGGGTTTATTACCCTTGGTTAATAAATCTGTTTAGATTGAGGGTGGTGCCTATAGTAAGTAGTAACTACAATTCTCAAGCTTTCCTTTTGATTTCTGCTCTGAAAATTCATCTCCATTTAATGTTGAGCAGCCCATTCCAATGTCATTTCTGAACCACAGCTTGACTCTTGCTGGAATTCAACCAAATGTCTTCTTCTGCCACATACCTCAAGGTGAACAATGGTTGCCACTAAGAAAGAAATGTCAACTGCTTTGGCACCAAAATGGGGCATTATTTAAAATCTCAAAAGTAGTTCATTGTTGATAAAGACTGTGGTGGTCTGAGACTATGCAAATGAACATAATAGTCACAGGGGTCAATAAACCTCATATAGTCAAGCAGACAATGGGATGACATTATTCTGGATTCTTGCTCCAATTCCCTATCTGCAAGATTACAGAGCTGATTTTCAAATCTGCAAAAAAGAAGTTACTTTATAAAAACTCCATCAGTTGAAATATACAGCACTTTCAAGAGATGATGATGGAGAATCTGATAATCATGATGATGATCATGATGATCATGATATTTCAAATTAGCCTTTGGACTTTCTTCCCCACCCAACCCAAGGGAAAGTTATTATAAAGGACAATGGTCTTTGAATATTTTTGAGGAGGATCAGATGAATCCAGATTTATGATTCCCTTTTAGGGCAACATGCTCCTTTTGGACTACACTAAGCTGTTGGATATCTTGCTGACCTATACATCGGATCTAACTGCTCCTTCCAAATCCAATGTCAGCACTTTGCCCCAAATTATCCAATAGAGATGCAAAGACTAAGCTTGGAATGGAGGAACAAGTAAGATTAACCAGGGAAAAAAGTTGTATGTTTGTGTGTGGTGGGGGGACCTTTAAAATTAATGAAGAACAGTTTACAAGATTGTGTTTCTAATCTGATCACCACATGTTTCATGCAGTCTTTTAAATTCCATAGTTCTATGTTTAGATAGATTATGATAGATAGCTAGATAGCTAGATATAAATAGATGATAGATATTAGATAGATTTGCTACAGATTCTCATCCTGGTTCATAGAAACATGATAACTACTAGTCTACATAAGCACTCTGTATGGATTAAAATATATAAACCAGCCAAGTTTCCTCCATGCCATTTCTTTATGGTTCTGTGGGTTTGTTCTTCCTTGTTTTCCTTGTCTCCTAAATCCAAGTTTAATTAGTTGATTAATTCTGGAATCAAAGCATGTACAATCAACAGCTTTTGTGACAAGGTGAAGAGGTGATGCAATTTACTTTGATGAATCACTCCTTCACCTTCATAAACTTTTGCTACACTGGTGTAGGCCCTTCTGCCATTTGCAAAAGTCAGAAGAGGCTTCTGCTCAGGTGTGACACTTGTATTAGAAGTGTCAGAAGAGGTTTTGGTGCCCGCAGCTCAGCAGAGGAGATGTTTAGAAGGATTATTTCTGCATAAAAGGTAGGAAAATGGAGTCCTTTCAGCTCCTCCCCATCTCATTGCAGAGCAGAAGAATGGGAGACAATTTGCTATGCAATCCCCCACTTTTAATTGACTCTCCAGGGTTTCTCAAGAGTGGCAACTGTACAAGTGTTTCTTTTCCTTCAAATAAAAGTGTCAAAGTTAAGCACTCTTTTAACATAATATGCTACTGAAACACATTTTTTAAAAAATATTATGCTATTTAAACATCTCCTTTGGTTATAAAACTGGCAACTCTAGCTATGCCTTTCCTGGTTGAAAGTGTTATTTAACTTGCTATATTGTTTTGCCTTGGAAAGAGAAAATTGCCATGGCTTTCTCAAGAAGGGCCTGCTTCATCCTCAGTCTTTCAAAATTAGGCCAGGAGCCCTGTGCATCAGAAATGCCATGGATGGTCAAGGGGCTCTGAACTGACTGCTAGACCGCGTGAAAAGGAGGGAGCCAGAAGTGAGGTAGGCTTGGAGCTCATGTCATTTGCCCAATCCAGGACCCCTGAGATATTAACCACCACAGGAACTGGCTGAATAACCCAGGAGTGTCCCCATTGCTTCCTTGAATAAACCCTTCGATTCTAAATCCAAGAGAAGAAGATTCTCCCAGATTTGCACTGTCATCAACGACAGTGTTCTACTCATCTTTCCCACCTCCCTCCTGTACTTCTAAATCATTTATTGAAGAGTATGTAGAAACTGAAGAGGATGTAGAGATAATGTCTCCCTTTAAGCTCAGTTTAGTTCCTGGTAATTTCATACCACTAACTTTTTTTTTTTTTAAAGAACTTTATTAAATTACAGTAAAGGATAAAAAGACAAGAAGAAACAAGAAAATAACAAGAGAAAAAATATATATGGAAGAAAAAGAGTAAAGAAAGTAACTTCTGACTTTCTTTGGTACAGGTATAGATATATATACCACTAGCTTCTTTGCAGAGGTTTTTCTTTTGCAAATTTGGCAGTCTAAGGTGTAACCCTGGGAGGTCTCCCACTAAAAGGGCCTGATCCTGCTTGGCTTCCAAACCCAGAAAATATCAGCCAGGTGCTGAAACCAAGGTGGTGTACACAATGGGTGAACTAAGGTCCGGTCCAACCATTAAAGTGATTGGATTGGACTCAGTTCAATGGTTCAGTATGAAATAGAGCACAGTGGAACAGCTGGCTTAGGATGTGTTGTGTAGCATACCTTAAGCCAGCTGTATTGTACTGCAAGAGGAATTTATCCTTGAACAAGAACATGTTTAGATGCCACTGGAAGGCCTGCATAGCCGCCACCTTGAACCATCAGTGCAAAAGGGCTAGAGAAACCCTACTCGTTGTGCCTACCAATTTTCTTTATATTGCTGGTAACAAAATGAGCAAGGTAGTATAGGATATCCATTTAGGGCATGAATTATTCCAGGGATGGGAGAAACAGGATCCTGGTGTATAGTCATATATGTAATTCCATCAAGATATACATAATTGCATGCACATAAATGCACATGTTTTACTGATGTAGAATCCATACGTGCAGTGGCTGTAAACAAACTCAGATGAAATGATTGGATCCAATATTCTTTTGCAAGACATTTTAAGTTCAATAAACTCTCACATGTCATTAACCAGATTACCTGGTCTCCAAATTGACATAATATTTGCCCCAAGGGGGAATGGCAATTCAACAGGCTTCCGAACGATGGGCATTTTCCAAGGAATTTCTATTTCAAATGTGTCACACTTGAATAAAGTGCCTCCCCTGCTTAATTGCATTTCGTTCCCTCTATTCTGATATTTTCCAAATCGTATCTAATTGAAAAGAAGCAGCCTAATCGTTCCTGAGCTACTCTGCACAATGCCATATTGATTCCCAATATTCATAAGGCTCATTTATTACGACAAATGTCTACCCGCGATAGGAGCATAGAACGTACGTAGTATGTCAAAAATGGGAAAGCGTTCTTAATCTCTTGCATGCAGCCACTCTGGTAGGTCTGATTGTTACATGAAGAAGTTGAAACTCTTCTTTAAAGGGAAGAGGTCATACGATCAGGCAGCAGTGAGGAATTTACTCAAGGGTCAAGAAGAGCATTCATGACACATTGTGGCCAAGCAAAAGCATTAGCTGTCATTTTGGCTCATGCAAACGACTTAGAGGGGCCTTTTAGCAAGCCAGCAATTCCAGTCTCTGGATAAAATAATCTACTGAGATGGCTGTCTGGGGTGTGGAGGAGAGAAAGAAAGAGTGAAAAAGAGAGTGTCAGAAAGAAAAAGAGAGAGAAGAGATTTCTGAAAGAGAGGATAGGCAACAGCAGCCTTCTTTGGCTGCAGCCAGAGGTAGCATGATAAACGTTTATAAAACGATGCGTAAAGGGTGATTAGTAAGAAATTATACGATGTCCATAAAAGTCAGGGTCATTTAATGAAATTGATTGGCAGTAAATTTAGAATGGTTTTCTATGCCTTTACCGATTATGGAATTTATGGAATTCACTGCCACAAGGTGTAGTGATGTTGATTAGCTTAGATGTTTTACGGAGGGATTAAGCAGGTTCATAAAGAGCAAATGTGAATGCTAGTGCATGGCAGGGGAAATTCTGGGAGTTGAAGTCCACTCATCTTAAAGTGGCCAAGTTTGGACAACGCTGCTCTACAGCCTCCCTGGCTTTCCACATTTCATCCTGCAATGTGCGATTGTGTTGTTGCTTTAATCATGCCACAATAAAAAAAAATCTTACCCTTGGACTAGTGGCTCTAAGTTGTTAAAGGTCACTGCTATTTATATCTTATTGTCCCTCTGATTTCTGCTGATGTGTGGGAGACCGAAGAATGCACCATGTTTGATAACAAGACCGATGGAGAAAGGAATTCATATTTAGAAATAGCTAGCAGGCATAAGATAAACCTGATAAAAATAGGTCACCCTATCAGCTTAATGAAGTTCCACAGCAACTTCACATAAACCCTTGGCTTGTAACAGTGAGAAAGAAGCAAGGCAAGAAGCTGGTGTTAAAATGATAATTTACAACAAAATGCTAGTGATTACGATGGGGGATATGTCTGTGGAAGGAGGGTTTGTATATGGCACTTGGCACAGGGATAACACTTCCAAACCACACATTGCAGCCAAGACACACAACCTGAGGGCCTGAGGTTGCATAGACCCCCAAAGCTTTGCATGCAACCTCCTAAGAATCTCTAAAAGCTATCGCCCAATTGTCATTTTTCATGTAACAGAAATTAAAATGATTATGGATGGATGGATGGATGGATGGATGGATGGATGGATGGATGGATGGAGAGGAATCTCTTCACTCAATTGCAGCTCTTGAGAAACCCAAATGGCGCTTTTAGCCTGGAAATAATCTTGCACACTTGTTTTATAGGATTCTTGTTTGTGAGGGCTCAGTTTCTTACTCTTCAGCTCCCCACAAAGGTACCCTTAAATCTATTGCTTTCCTTTTCTTTATAATAATAAGAGGCACAAACTGCCTTTATACTGAATGATCACGTTGACACAAGACGTTAACTGGCTCAGTGGTGGGGTCAACATCTAGGCAAACAGCAGTTTCCAAACTCACTCAAGAAGTCCTCCAGACAAAAGAACTGGAGATACAACATGGTTGAAAAAGCAAGCATCTCTATTATGGAGTTCACTGGCAGAGACCTGATTGGTTGCAATGCCCAATTGCTTCCTGCCTAATCAATGAGGAGGACCAGTGATGTAATGAAGAATTGACAGTGATGTCTTGATACAAGGATTTATGGAATACTAGGCCATTTCTAGAGAACGTGAGCAAGATCTCAAAGCCTTTCCACGTTTATTTGGGTTAAAATAGAGAAGAGAGGAGATGGTTAGGTTTTTTCTGGGAGTTAAAAATTAATGTGGAGTGTACTCTTTAAGAGAAGGTTTGACAACAAGATTGCCGGGCTAATGAATCATTCATCTGTCTTTGTCATCTGGATGGCTTCACTGAATTTACAGGAGCAGGCAGAAATTGTCTTCTCCAAGTTACCCTTCCAAACTACTTTGAATCTCCAAGGTTGTGCTGGGTATGAAGGAACCTCTTGGTAATCAGCCAAATTACTTTTGTAGGTTTAACGAACTGGAATATATTTGAAGTCACCATTATATCGGTAAAAGATTAACAAAGAATATGAACCTAAAGCAAAGTTTGTTAAAAGATTGCATTTTGAAAGGTGAGGGCATAAAACAACATTGCATTTGATTTGTCTTTGACATGTTAAGTATCTTTGAATTAACAACAAAAACAACAATGAATTGAGCTTTGGTAGTGCATAGTTAAATTTTACTCCTCCACATTCAGCAACCCTCTTGAGCTTTAGAAAAGCTTCAGGCAGAAGGCATCTTTCTGATTGACAGCTGATAATGAGGTGCCCTGTTCTGTTCAAAATCCTGGCTAATTAAAATGTGCTAATCAATATAGGTCTTTATCACAGGATTAGCAAAGGGCCAGGCCCAAGGCCAAACTCTAATTTGGATCTCAAAAACTGAACGGGATTTGCTCTGTAGAACAGACCTTCCAAAATGTAGTGCTTTCCAACAGAGCTGGGGGGGGGGGGGGGGGACAACCTATTTACCTGCCTTATTTCCATGCCCAATGCTTGACCTTTTGATCCCAGCCCCTCCATTTCATTCTTCAACTGCTAAGATCAGTTAAGATTGGTTTAATTCTTTAATTTCTTGGTTTTGCTCTTGAATTTTCCTTTGAACAGCAAAGTTATAAACATGTTTTTTTTTTAAATCCTTGTGAAGCTCTTTCAGATTTGCCCCTTTGTCAGGTTTTTCCAAGAAAATACGGTCACTGTATTCATATGGGACAATGGGTATGAAATCATCTTTTTTCCTCATATAAAGATATCAGATAGCGGGCCATAGATGAATTTCCTCCCTACTTTGGAGCAACCATCCATCACAACCACTTCTTAAAAGTATTTTTAATTTCATTTTTAGCAATCACCATTGAATAGCTAATTTTAGACCCAGAGACTGTTGTAGTATGAGCAATTAGTTATTCTATGGATGAAATTTTATTTCATGTTTTTAACTTCCATTCTATCCTTAATGTCGTCCAAGCTGTTTTTAAGCCTTGATGTGATATCATTCTCCACTATATGACAGCACGTGCCATATGTTTACCTTTCGTGTGATTTGCTTCTGCTCATCGTATGAATATAACTTTTTTAAAATGAATAAATACTGATCTAGAAGAATGCCCAATTTCTACAATTATAATAATTATACGCTAAATAGGAACAAGTGCTGGAGATTGGGTTAAAATGTAATGAATACAAATATCATATTCGCAAATAATAATTAAGAAAAGGGATAAACTCCCATTTGAGATTGAATGAGCCCCCAAACTATCAATTAAGAAAAAAATATTGCTGGAGACTACAGACGTGGTAGAGTGGAAGCGGTTGTTTTGTTTTTAAACAGCTTCATTAATGTTAAAGCAGCAGATTTGGAGGAGGGAGTTTATTTTTTTTTCCTTTTTGGGTGATTGCTTCCAACCAATGCTTTGCATTTGGGGGGCAGCAAAGGCAAATCCTGTGCTATTTTCATATATTTTATTTGCAGTATGCATTGTACATACACGCTCTCACCTTTTCTCAGCTGCTGTGGCAAGAGAGAGAAAGAAATGAAGACGTTGGAAGCTATGAAAGAGCGAGAGAGAATGAGTGAAAGGAGAAGGGGATGCAAGAGAGGGAAAGAACAATGGCCCCACCCACTTGGGGCTCTGGCCATGCCCATTAGGTTCTTCGGCTCCACCTCTCATTGGCCACATCCACTGTTTTCTTCAGTCCCACTTACCACTGATGCAGCCTTTCTGGAAGTGATCTTCCTTCTGAAAATTAAATCTGGGGTTGAATGAAGGCATGGGAAACCATGGAGGTTGCAAATTACTGGAGAAGGGGCTGGACCATGACATTCAGAGGCATATCACGTGGGGACCAAGGGGTATCTTGGTCCCCACGTGATAAATAAAGATAAGAACACAGCAAGATTACTTATGTACAGCCATGGAAGAATAATGGAATTCCCACAGTGGAAGAATGGATTGTGAAAATGTTAGACTTTGCAGAAATGGCAAAAGTGACCTGTTTGGTCAGAGAACAAACCACAAAAGCTATTTTGAAAGACTGGAAGCCTTCTATGGACTTTTTGCCGAAAGAAGAAAAAACTGAAGACTAAAAAAGATGAGGACTAAATGAAGGGGCGAAGGGACCAAGAGGGAGGCGGGACAATAGGAATGTAATCATCTGTTGAAAAGAAGGTCGGAAGTTATCTATATGTTTCTTAATGATGGTTTTCTTTTTCTTTTTCTTTTGGTTTGTTATTATTTTATAAAAATTTTCAATAAATATTTTATATATATATGGAATATATATGGAATATAATATATATATATATGGAAATGTTTTCAATTAGCAATAATCGCGCCTCAGATAAACCTTATTGGCTACAATACTGCCACTGCGCAAATCAGATCCACAGAAGCAGGGGTCTACCACACTAGACAGGATCCAAGGTGCAGATTGTGCAAAGAGGCCTCAGAGACAGTCCAACACATAGTGGCAGGGTGTAAGATGCAGGCAGGAACAGCATACACTGAACGGCACAACCAAGGAGCTGGCATTGGGTACAGAAACATCTGTACAGTGAACGAGCTAGACCCTCCCAAGTCCAGATGGGAGATTCCACAGAAGGTGGTGGAGAATAACAGGGTGAAGATCCTGTGGGACTTCCAGATCCAGACGGACAGGCAGGTACTGGCCTATCAACCTTGATAGTAGACAAGGACCAGAAGACGGTGGTGGTGATAGATATAGTGATGCCAAGTGACAGCAACATCAGGACGAAGGAGTATGAGAACCTGGAGAAGGACCAGGGCCTGAAGGAGGAACTAGAGAGGATGTGGAAAGTCAAGGCCAAAGTGGTCCTGGTGGTGGTAGGAGCACTCGGGGCTGTGACTCCTAAGCTGGGAGAGTGGCTCCAACAGATCCCAGGAAGAACATCCGAGCTCTCTGTGCAGAAGAGTCCAGTGCTAGCTAAGATACTGTGCAGAACCTTCAAACTCCCAGGCCTCTGGTAGAGGACCCGAGACTGAGGAAGACACAGACCACCTATAGGGGTGAGAAGGGATTTTTTTACACACACACACACACACACACAAGATTAGATTCCAACCACGAGAATTTCTCCAAAATTCTCTTCTCTCTTGAGAGAAACATCACAAAGCAAACTATCTTTCATCATAAGCTTGATTGATATACATATACATATACATATATATCAGAACATCAATCTATTAAAGACACACATGATGCTTTTCTTCTCTTGCAACCCTGAAATCCACCCTGAATCTCCTCACCCCAGAATGAAAAGGAAAATGAAACACAACAATACTGATTCTATTTCTAAATGTACCCTCATAAGCCAGTGTCAGTATCCTTCTTTACAAAAATGAAAACTCATTTTCATGATCTGGCACATTCTGTTGCATTTTGTTTTTCACCCTGTACTTCTGGGAACAGTCACTCACGGATGTGATTTCCCCTTATTGTTTGCAGGGTACCCTATGGAAAACAGCAACACGTTTGAGTCATACGTGGAATTTAAAAGACTGTTTTTCTTCCTACGCTTCTGTTCTTTGAAAGAAAAGCACTGTTCATTAGCAAAATGACTTCCTACCTGATGCCAAATATAAAGGTTAATTGTATTTTTAGCTGAGATCCAGAGAGGCCCCTTTGGCTGGTCAGTTCTCTAGCATACCAGATTTGTAGGTATGTATTCTGACTTCGTAATACAGAAAGATCCTTGTGGATTCAGTCAAAAATGTGTCTCCTCCAGCATGCAACATCCCATAATGATCATCCAAATGTCTACATGTAGCCCTCGTGATGAAAAAAGGCCTGCCCCCCACTGCTTGCTATTCAATAATTGGTAATTCATTGGCACATAATTTTTCATCTGAGGGATATAGTGTCGAATCAATAACGTGTTGAAAACCACAACGTTCTTTTAGCGTTCTTTCCATATCTGGTAGCAGTGAGTTCCTGAAGATATCTGTGCATTTTGTGCACAACTCATTTCTTTTGATTCTGCTGAATCTACTTCCACTCCATCCCCTTATTTCACACCTCTTTGGGAAAATCAAGCCAAGGGTAGTTCACACATGCATACACGCATCTCAGTTCTGACTGTCTTTTGCTTCACAGCTTGAAGTGTGAGTTCATTCCAGTGAAAGCTCTTTCAACCCATGGGAGTATGGACATACTTTCAATGGCCTTTGATCTGAGGTGGCTTAGGTCCTCATGCAAACTGACAAACCGTAGAATTTAAGGGGTTAGAAGACACCTTGGAGATCATTTAGTCTCACCCTCAGCCCAATGCAGGAATCCACTACTACAGCCACCCCAACATATAAGCATCCAGCCTCAGTCTAAACATCTCCAAGATGGGAGATTTCACCACCTCCCATGCCAGTCTGTTCTATTGTTGAACAGCTCTTATCCTTAGGAATTTCTTACAATGTGCAATCAAAATCTGTTCTCTTGTAATTTGAACCCATTGTTTATTGTCCTATCTTACACACAACTCTAAACTGTTCTACCTCATCTTAATACATGGCAGCTCTTGAGAGACTTGAGGACAGTTATTATGTCCCCCATATTCCCTTCTCCAGGCTAAATATACCAAAGTTCTCCAATGGTTCCTCATAATTCCAGGACACTTGTCTTGGTTGCTCTTCTTGGACATGCTCAAGTTTGTCAGTGTCCTTTATAAAATGCGGTGCCCAGAATTGGAGACAATATTTTAGCTGTGGTCTGACCAGTGTATAATACAGAGGACCTATAATGTGGACTATCTGTGTAGGCCAAACACACAATCTACTTTTCCATGGTTTATGGATGTATACATTGCCTCTCTCTTTTTTTTAACTGATTTCATCTTCTTCAATGTGGAGAGGTTTAAAGAATGCACAATATATTTTACTATATGAACCTTTTTTCCTCTTCAGATAGCTACCACATGTGGCTATTTTTCCCCATGACTCACAGACCCACCACAGGTAAACACCATAGTCTGCATTTGTAGAAGAGTAAAGATAAATTACTGACCTTTTCATAGATGTAACAAATCCAAGGCAAGACAAATAATTCATGAAGAATGCAGTAAGTTCTTCATTATGAGTTTGATTATGAAACAGTAATGATTTGCTTCGCAATGGGAAGCCGTTCGATGGAAATCAGAGGAGAAAAATACAGATTCTATCTTCAATCTCAAAAGGTGCTTCTACACCAGGATGCTCCAGGCTGAATTCAGTGACTGTTTCTAGGTGAGAAATCATGTGAGTTTCCTCAAATGACATAGTGCAGAATTTAATTGATCTTGGTGGAGACAATTGATAGATGAAAGAAAGAGATAGATTTATATTTCAAATTTAGGCACCGCCCATCTCATGAGGAAGTGCCTCTGGGCGATTTACAATAAAAACAACAAATAAATATTAGTTAAAATAGAATAAAATAGATAGATAGATAGATAGATAGATAGATAGATAGATAGATAGATAATAGAACCATTTTTCATGTCTGCTGAGAAATACCTTCAATATTGGCTGGACAGATCAAATACTTCTTGATCCTCAAAGACCAACATGCATATAAGCACAAACATAATGATTGCCTGCTTCAGACACTTCATCTCATGGTCAAACTCCTTAATAATGAAAATAGCAAGATGATAGAAACTTCTTGCAACATGCAGAATCCATGAAGAAAGAAAGTGGTGAATGCCAAACAAACTTTCCCTTTTTAATTTTTTTTTTTTTTTGACATGGAAAAGAAATGAATAGGTCTTGTCATGATTGTGACACTGAGTCAGTGGGAGAAGTCATTGTCCAGGGTCTCCTCTTCAGATAAAAATAAGGCCTTTGTTTTTAAAAAATGGCTAGTTAAGACTGCCTGTATCAAAAACAACCCTTGCCAGTATGAGCTATTTTTACAAAAACGTGATAATTGCTGTTATTCCAAACTAAGACATACTGATATCTCTGGATAGCTTAAAATGGATGGATTTAAAAACAAAAAAAAAAACAAAAAAACAAGAAAATAAGAAAACGCCTACAACTTCCTCTCGTCTACTCATTTTCCTCTTCTTTCCTTTTCTTTGCATTTAGGAATCCGTCCATGTTTTTATAAATATTTCCATTTTTTTTTTTTTTTTGCCCATTTCTTAAGTTTCATTTTGTGAAATTCAAACCCAAATTCTGCCATTTAAATACTTGAAGGTGGGTTCTGGGAAACCTCTTTGGTCTAAAGTGATCCCAGTAAAGTCACCAACTGTAGCAAGATTTATTAACCGTTTTATATTTCTTCCCCCAATTTCCTTTGTTTTGAAGCAACAACAATCACAATTTTGAAATAAGGTATTTCCACCTTTGTTCAGGGTTACTAGGAACAATTTCTTTCCAGATGATGTACTGGAATGGTTTTGCACTTCTAATCTAGATTTGATGCAAATAATGTTGCTTCACAATGTTACATATTAAACTCCATTTTCCAACATCTTGTGTTTTATTACTACACTTCCATTCCATCATATCACCAAAGAGTTTAAAACAAGATACAGAATAAGTAAATCTCATTCGCATTGACTCCCAGTGAATTATATGGACATATCTGTGCAATTTTCTTGGCATGAGACTGAAGAGATTTGCTTCTCTGGAAGTTCTTCCAACTTCCCAGATTAATGTTCAGACTTGGACTTCCCAGTTAATCCACCATCCCAGTGCTAACCAGGGCTGATCCTACTTCAACTATCTAGATCAGCCAAGGTCAGCTAGGTTCTGCCAGGAGGATCCTGATATTACTGTCAAAATAAGCTTATGGGTGGCTTAGGTTGTTGACACAAATAGACAATACTTTGATGTTGGTCTTGGATCAGCAGCAGGTTCTTTTGATCCCGTGTAGCTGAGCTGATTTTCTCCTAGCTCAGAAGAAGAGTAATATCTTTGTTTTGGCATGACCGTTCTGGGTTCTGTAGACGTTTGGTTTGGGTGGCTCCCAATTGGCAGGTAACTTGCACTTCACCCCACCTCCCAGCAACTTCACTCTCCCTCTTACCAACACCCGCTAAACTGTACCATAATATTCTCACCCCAAACTTCTTAAACAGGGGCTCTGCCATCAGTAATTTTCCCACAAAAACAAATACAGAGATGTGGATGGAAACTAGGGGCAAGGATCTGGCTGGATACTGACAACGAAAGGTCCTGAAAGCTTTCCTGACTGAAAGTTATATCCTGTTCATTGTGGTTTAACAAGAAATCTGAACTTGTCTTTTCTCTAGGTCCTATTCCAATACTCAACCTGGTACCTTCTGGGGCTACAGCTCTGGAGAGTACCTTGTTCATTGTAAGGAAGATTTCCCTATCCTTGGTTTAATCTGCTGCCTTTGGGTTACATTAGAACATAGCATAAGCTTCAAAGAGATATAGACCTCTTTGAACATTTTGAAATTAACATTTTACTTACTTTGAGATTCCTGCATTTTTGTTCAGGTCTACAAGCATAGTAAACTGAACCGAACCGAACCGAACCGAACCGAACCGAACCGAACCAAACCAGACCAGACTAAACTAAACTAAACTAAACTAAACTAAACTAAACTAAACTAAACTTGATGCACTTTTTTTTTTTGCAAGATGCAATAGAAAACAACATCTTCCAAAGAAGACCAATGTGTACCAATGATCCATCTGAGAGCAACACCTATAAAAATCACAGTCCTCAACTAATATGGATAAATCAGTTTGTTAAATATAGGCCGAGAGAAATAACATGTCCAATTGTTTTCCAGTCCATAAAACAAATACATTAAGTGAAGTTGTGGAAACATAAAGACGGAAGAGGAAAACTACACACAAATTCAAGAGAACATTCTTAGGAGCATATATTTATATCTGATAAGGGTTTCTCTCTCTCTCTCTTTACATAATATTTTATCTCGTACAGAAAAAAGGTCAAATCTTAGGATAATGTCAGCACCCCAAATCTGATGAAAGAACTCCAACCGCTCATTGTTATGCCAAGAGATTATTGTATTTATTACTGGGAGCAATTCCTGTGCATGGCAACTTGGCTTCACTTCACCCAGTGCATTACAAATGCAATCTAATTCCCCTCATTAAGGTGCCTCAGAACAAAGCAAGGTATGCACTTCAGTTCACTGTCAGAAGTTGTGTGGGAGATGTAGAGTATGTGTGTTGTTTTGTGAAATAACTTTGAAGGGGTGTTTTGTATGTACCAGATCCATTCCTTCCTTCCTTTCCTCCCTCCCACCTGCATACCCATTTCCTTCCTTCCTTCCTTCCTTCCTTCCTTCCTTCCTTCCTTCCTTCCTTCCTTCCTTCCTTCCTTCCTTCCTTCCTCTCAACTCCTTCCTTCCTTCCTCTCAACTCCTTCCTTCCTTCCTTCCTTCCAACTCCTTCCTTCCTTCCTTCCTTCCTTCCTTCCTTCCTTCCTTCCTTCCTTCCTTCCTTCCTTCCTTCCTTCCTCTCAACTCCTTCCTTCCTTCCTTCCTTCCTTCCTTCCTTCCTTCCTTCCTTCCTTCCTTCCTTCCTTCCTTCCTTCCTTCCTTCAACTCCTTCCTTCCTTCCTTCCTTCCTTCCTTCCTTCCTTCCTTCCTTCCTTCCTTCCTTCCTTCCTTCCTTCCTTCCTTCTTTCCAACCTCTCTTTCCTTCCTTACTCCTCTCTGATATTTTTAACTTCGCCCAAACAAATGGCATCTCCCTACAGAAGATGCATTCAGGACTACAGTATTCTATACTTTCCTGGTGGCACTCTGAGTATATCTGCAACATCGTCAAGCATTAAGGAGAAGTGGAAAAAGTGATTGCACCAGGAAGGTGAAAAATGAATCTTCATGTTAACATAGAATAAAAGGTGTCCATATAAATTCATGGGTGATGAGGAAGTGTGCTGAGGAGCTACTCGCTGATTTCATATCTGCTGATAGCACATTGACTTGCAAGTCAGCATGTGTTTAAACATCTGCTTAATCTTCAGGTGTATCTATATGCCTGATTGTTCTTTTGAGTCACATCTTCATGATTGGTCCAGTCACCCAAATTCACTCTGGCCCAAGCATCAGTTGGCTCTTGGGTCACTACACATTTGGTGCCCCTCCTTTGGTGCAAAGGGACCCCTGAAGGTTAAAAGGCTGAAGGTGACTTAATGTTGTTACTCCAAATAATGAAGCATTTCCGAGAAGCTGTTCCCCAGCACAGCTGTCTCCCTTCGAAGTGCTTTCCTTCACATGCAACATTAAGTACAAATCTCATTTTCTCCCTTTTTGTGACACCGTTAACCTCTTAAACAAGGTAATATCCACAGTTCTATGAACAACTTTTCCTCTGTCAAATAAAGCAGCGAAAATTAAATCGATGCAATTCATAGCTGCAGACCAAATCTGATGAAATAACTGCAAGCTATCATCATTATGCCAAGAGATTATACTTTTATTACTGGTAGCATTCTTGGAATAGAGCTTAATACGAGTCAATAAATCTCTCGTTAAGTAGAATAGCAATGGTGCTGCAACATCAATAAGCATTTTCTTTTAATTAATTAGCATCTGTGTCTTAAGCTTGTGAAAGTCTAGGAGGAGCTATGAAAAACAAAATATCCTATTTTCTCTCTTTCTTTCTTTTCTCTCCTTCTACAAGACATGGAAGAGGAAGGAAAGATGTAACAGATTTCAGTGCAGGTGATCTGAACTTGTGGAGTGGAGTTGAAGAATAGAGGTTCAAGGAGCCCTTATAAATAAATGGGCTAAAAGTGTGTGTCAAGAAGTATGAGTGGGTGTCATCTAAGTTACTGTAGGTACGTATAAAACTAGGAATCCATTGACTGATAACAACTGCATGTGATGCAATAATGAATGGTGACAATGGAGGAACCAGAAATTATATTTGGGAAACATTATGCAGATTTCACTCTTAGATGGAGTTATGTGGAGAGACAGAATCCATTGATACATTTCCCCATGTCCTGAAAATATTGATGTATTTCTTAAATGATTTTGCTCCATGTATATCCTGCCTTTTTTTTTTTTTCCTGAAACTCAGAGTGTCACAGACAGTATTCCTGACTTCAGTTTTATCCCAATAACTCCGTGAAGTAGATTGAATGGTGTTATTTCCATTGACTTTCCATGGAGAGTGTTAACTTGAAGGTCCAGCACCATAATCACTATACCATTGTGCCTCTTTAGGGTGTATATAGGAATCTGAGTTATGTGTTTATGTTGTATCTGTGTAATGGGATTCCCATTTATCATGCTTGAACTCTTGTGTGAATTTAAAGAATTGTATGGATCCCACTGTGCTCCCCTCACCCCCACAAAAGATGGTCCATCTATATCTCAAGAGTGTGAGGGTAAGTGCTAATCCTTCACAAAACCACCATCTGTTTCTTATTGTAGAGGTTGGACAGCTGCTAGGAATGATAGTATCTATCTATCCATCCATCCATCCATCCATCCATCCATCCATCATCCATCCATCCATCCTTCATCCATCCATTCCTCTTCCTCCATTGATAGCCAGAAAGGAAAGTCTTATCTGGCATTTCTGATTTGTAGCATCTGTATATAAACTGGTTTGTATTAATGAGTAGGGCAAGCCGTACATCATAATTAATTTAGCCAGTCATGTCAAAAAGCTAAAAATAGATAAAAGAGGCAAAGAAAGAAAGAAAGAAACACAAATGGAAAGAGATTAAATGAGCAAGAGGCGATCCAGGTCAAAATCATTATCTAAAGTATTGGTTTAAAAAATGATGGTTTTGAAATGTTTGGATTGCTTACATAGTTGTAGGTGGTTATGAGTGCCTCCCAGAATCACGTACATGAGACGGACAGCTTTATAAATTAAATAAATAAATAAACAAACAAACAAACAAACAAATAAATAAATTGTAAACATTTCTGGAAACACATCCTGGGAGTTTACCCAAGCTGTCAGTTTCTGACCACTATTCTTTGTAGACTAAAAACCATCGGCATGTTCTTATCTATATGTTTGGGTGCCTTTCTCGATTGGGAGGGCAGAATATTGTCAATGAATTTCTTGAAGACCACCATCATGCCATCAGATCCATTTTCTTTTGAAATGCTGTACAGGGCAATGGTTGAAGTGCTGGACCTATACTGGGGAAATCAGAACTGCACTTGATCACAGAGCTTCCTGGCTAATCACTTTCAGTTCAGTTTGTCTTGCCAGGCTAATGTTCAGAATAAACTAAGGGAAGCCCTTTCTTCAATGTGTATGTAAGGGGTGAAATTGGTGAGGTAGGAACCAATGATTCTCAGGCCAGGCAAAATGATTAAGTAAAAATGAAATGGATATCTCCGATTCTGAAGTCTGGGACAGGAGGACCAAAGTCCATTGTCTCAAAAGGGTCAGAGGAAAAGGACTAGGATTTGATTAGTAGGCAGATCTTCCAAGTGATATAGGCCGATCTTCCATGTGATATATCACTTCTTTCTTGCCTACAATACAGCGACTTATTTAGTAGTGTTGTATCTGAGAAGCTTCTGCTTTAAGCACTTCCTTGAATGCTTGAGGCTGATGGTCTAGAGCAGCGTTTCTCAACCTTGGCTGTTTTTAGCTGTGTGAACTTCAGCTCCCATAATTCCCCAGCCAGCCAAGGTTGAGAAATGCTGTTCTAGAGTGTTGGGATATTTGTTTGTTTTAGATTATTTATCCTTCCTTTATTATTTTTATAAATAACTCAAGGTGGTGAACATATCTAATATTCCTTCCTCCTCTTATTTTGTCCACAACAACAACTTTGTGAGGTGAGGTGAGTTGGGCTGAGAGAGAGTGACTGGCCCAGAGTCACCCAGTCAGCTTTCATGCCTAAGGTGGGACTAGAACTCACTGTCTCCTGCTTTCTAGCCTGGTGCGTTCACCACTGGTGTGAAGTCTGATGTGATGCCACCTTGAGCCTTGATGAAAGATAGAAATGTAATAATCAGTGAATCAATCAATCAATCAATCAATCAAATAATCACATTCATGCCACCCTCAAACTAAACATTCCCCAAAGTGTTGATAAGGTTAACAACATCTCTTCCCCAAATCATGTGGGTCATTCCACAATCATATTGATCATGCCAACATTTTGCATTGGGAGAAATACAGATTGAAGATCTTTCCCATGAAGCCTTGTTAGAGCTTTATCAGGAAAACAGCAAAGATTTGTGTTGTACGCTCCTTAATCTACATTCTGTGTTGCCATCCAAGCAAAAGGAAAGAGCGCTCATCTTGAGGATATGACTTAAATGTTTCAGATTGGAGGTTTGTCTTGTATTGTATCTGTTAAGCTGCCAAATACGGCCTTATCTTTAATTCAGGGTTCTGCTTTACTATGCATAGGTCAAGCAAATGATTTTTGCACTTTTCTTTCAATCTGAGCATAAGATTGACTTACCTGAAAGATGTAGGAAAGGGTTCTGGAGAGGAGAGGAGAGGAGAGGGGAGGGGAGGGGAGGGGAGGGGAGGGGAGGGGAGGGGAGGGGAGGGGAGAGGAGAGGAGAGGAGAGGAGAGGAGAGGAGAGGAGAGGAGAGGAGAGGAGAGGAGAGGAGAGAAGAGAAGAGAAGAGAAGAGAAGAGAAGAGAAGAGAAGAGAAGAGAAGAGAAGAGAAGAGAAGAGAAGAGAAGAACAATAATGAAACAACCACAGGTAGCTCTTGATCTGACCACCTGATGTACAATAATCTCATCACCATAGAAACAGTAGCATGTGGCTGAACAAGACTATCCAAATAAAGCACCGTGATACATTTCTTACACCATCCTGGAGGATGCCAACTGCAACAGCTTCTTTTGTCAGCCTGGAAGAAGTCTATTTTGTGCCAAGTGGATCTGTTGTCTCCCTTGAATGTGTTGGCTCTGCAAAAGTTAAGTGCCCAGTACATCCACCTCCACCCACATCTTATTTGACTGCTTGCTCATTAGATGAAAGGGGGAAGGCTAGAGCAGTGCTTCAGATGTCATAATGCCCAAGAACTGATATAGCAATTTGAAGTCAAGGAACAGGGCATTAAAACTGATTTCAGAATATGTAGAATGCTGGTTAGCAACAGATTTTTAAACTAGACAATAGCCCCCTCCCCATCCCCAAAGTAGGGACTGTGGATCATTTCCTCTCCTTTGTTCTTCTCAAGAGTTGGGGGTAAATGACCTCTCAGAATTTTTTACCCTATCTGTGGTACAGAAATGTAGGTAGCAACTTCTCCAAGGGGAAAGGAAGCATCCAATATTTCTAGTGGTTGGGTCTCACTGTGACAAGAGCCAGTTGGACTAGTTCCTTCTTTATTTCCATAAGTTTCCAACAGTGTCTTCCTTTGCAAAACTAGAACAGGGTTGTTGTTGTTGTTGTTGTTGTTTTTGACAAGAAAAATGAACTGGATGGTGATGATGATGATGAGGAGGAGGAGGAGGAGGAAGCCTACAAGTAGCAGATTATCAATTACATTTCCTTATCATTTGAGGTTTTCTCCCCAACTTGACCTATACATGTTGCTCAACACTTGGGGTTGCATGTAGTAATGACTCTATCCCAAATATTGACTCAGCATCACCATCTAATTTTGAGTGAGCCTGTGTATTTTGCTCAGTTCCTCATTTTAACAAGCACAAGTTCTATCTTGCAGCATTTACAGTTTAAAATGTGGCCACCAAGAGGAAGAAAAAGAAGATCTGCCTGCAGAATCATGTGCATTTTTAAACACCTTTATGATCCATGAATTTTTGTTCTCACTTTTTCTTAATGTTCATTCATTAATTCAATATTGTGTAGTTTCCCCTCTAATATGTTTTGAATACATGATTTAAATAAATTAAATAAATATAATACATGCATTGTCCTCATTTGCAAATGTTCAGATTTCTGGGGAATTCTCTCATATGTTCAGGAGATCCAAAATCACATTGCTCACCCATCCTTAAACACAAAGTGATGTCATTCCAAATATAATTGCCAACCATCTAGTAGAGTAAAGGCCTGTCCAATGATATATGTACAGTATATCTCTAAACTTGCCTGCAGTTCTTACTTTGTTTTTATCACTTAAAAAATGTAACCAATCAAACTGGTTCCAATGGGGTTGTGCAAAGATTTTATTTTTTTTGGATTATCCCTCTGATGTATCTTCTTCAATGTGTGATGACTGAATATATAAAGCTTTCAACCTTACATGAAAGCTCTATTCCTTTGGAGGAACCAAAAAAAAAAAAAATCCATCTGTCTGCAGGATTTTACAGAATAAAAGTGAAAATGTGATTACACATGGCAAAATGCATCTTAAAATCAATAGCACTGACTTCATTATATTTTGCTCTTTTACTTTATGAGCATTAGGATAAGGTTTCACTAGATAAGAAGATGTGGATACTGTAAAGGTTACTGCCAACGTTGTCTTTTAAAAGTCTTTAGTTTATAGGTCTCATGTTATTTAGATTCATCAACATTATAGGAAGTACATACCCCCTTTTTGGGGGGGAGGGGGTGTCACTCCAGAGTAAATATGGCTTCCTATTACTACATTCTTTCATTTTTGCAAAGTGGGAGATAATCTGCCCTTCAAGTCACTGCCCTTCAAGTCAAGCATGACCATGTCCTATAGAAGAATTGTTGGTGAGTTCTGCCTAAAGCAAGAACATTAATTTTGGGTCCCATATTTGGCAAATTCTATCTGAAGACTGGTGTCGGCCCTTTGAGATAATCCAGACAAGAAGCACAACCCATATATACTAAGACTACCTTTATTGTGAGGTTACAATAACAGAAACTTGCAAGTCTGAAAGCATATCTCTCCCCCTTTATTTTTACTTTCCAGAAAACTAAGGAGGGTCCCTTCTGAAGCATGTTCCACATCCTTTCTGTTTCCAGTGGCTGAGATACCTTTTACATGACAGTTATCTAGGCTGTGGCTCTTCCTCCTGTCTCCCAAGGTCATTCCCACACTCCATTACAATTGGCAAGAGATGACCTCAGGTAAATAGAGGTCCTTCTATAGGTCATTAAAGGTGAAACAGATGGAGGTCCAATAGTAAAATGCTCAACCACTTGATACCCAGATAGGGAATGTAATGATTACACTGGAGAAATAGGACCTTGGAGAGCTCCAAAGTACCAGTTTCCTGGAATAGGAATTGCCCATAAATAGAATGAATTAATGAACAAGGAATGATGCCATGCCAAATAACCTTGCCCCTGAAGTCATGCCAGCTGGCTTCCATAAAGACATCCATATGACCTAAAAGCTGGCTTGATCATGATTTTAGATCACTGAAATCCCTTCATATATACAATGTTTAGAATAAGAGTGAGACAAATCAGCACATTCTTGCTCATGTGTTGATTCAATGTTAGGAAATAACACAAAGATGCATGCCTCAAATGAATGTGTAAGTTGTCCAGGGCTGGCTGTATTTTGCAGTACTCACCTAAGACAGATCCTTATGCTTTCTCGTTGCTTGGATATCTCTAACCTCAAATGTTCTGTTCACCATACATGGAGAGAAAGACAGAGGGGAAAATCTTTGAAAGTCAAGTGAAGTTTCTTCAAGGATTTATAGACCTTGAGACATAATGCAATTGGCTATGTATTTTACCGTTTTATTAATTAGGATATCATGACAGATATTGCTTTTTGCTTGCTAAGATGAAGATACCCTATGTCCACTCCATTCCCTTAAACTATTAAGCTAGTAACTATGTTGAGATAAGGAGATTGGAGTGGGTGGATTTCTTTTGTTATTGTTTTAGGAGGGCAGTTCATTTTCTTATCTATCTAACATCTATCCACCTACCAACCCATTTTAGTGCCCATATTATCATTTTCATGGATTTCTATCTGAAATTGGCAAGAAGCTGCCGAGCCAATTTTCCACAACTGTATAATCAGAATAGGTACACAAAATAAAGGTGCGAGCCTGGGGACCTGTTTTGCTCAACCCTTCAGTAAGAAAATCAAACAGCTTTGGTTTGAAAATGACATTTTTTAGCACAGAATGGTTTCTTCCAAATTCCGCATGCCATGAAATTACAAGGCGACGCTGAAATATGAGCAGTGGTCTTCGATGAAGCATCCGAGGAATTTGAAGCAATATTTGTCAGAGGACATACTGTCCCCACCCACCCAAAGAAGAGGCTGAAATAATGCTGACATGTTTCATCATTTTTATGTCACCTGCTTGGGAATTTATAGCCAAGGGTATCTACCAACATTCTTCTAGGGTGCTCCTGGTTAAGGAAACCAGATTGGCAAGTTCTTGCATGGGAAGTTGATGTCTAGTTCAACGCTGAAGTAGGCTAGGTTATTACATTCTAATCTCTTGGTTGAACAAAAGCATGCTTCATAAATCATTCTTTAATAGCCTGTCTGAAAATGTCTTGAGGGTGCTGCAGCTGCATTGCAAGGCTGCTCAGCCAGTCAGATTTTAATTATTGAAATGATGCAGCTCAAAGGGAAATGAGGAAATCAATCTGTTCTGGGTGTGGCACTAGGATACCGTGCAGAGACCGAGCAAGTCCTTTCTCACTATGGTTTGGTTCTGTTGACCTTAAGATTCCAGGAGGTCCATGCCAGAGTTATTGTCAATTGGCTCAACTTTTGGAACAAGGAGTCAATTGATTAAAATATTTATCCCACATCATCCAATCTCTATAATGTATCCAATACCCATCTTTTAGCTTTATTTTTTACGTTTTACTGATTTTATTGTAATTTCTTTGATTATTGTGAGTCACATAGAGCTGTTGAGAGTCAGGTGGCATACAAGTTTAATATTAATATGAATCATCATCACAATACAGTTTTAAAAGCTTTTTGGGGAGAATTCAAAGCATTTACAATCACTTCCACTTCTTGTTTGTGCTTTTTCATTCCCTGAGCAGTTGCTGTTTTAATGCTATGACAAATAAAACAAAATACTCGACACATCTTTTTGGCAGTTCCAATTATTCCTGGTGACAGTGTTGGAATAAGTTTTATTATGGAACCATAATGATGCAAAGCCTAATAAATCGGGTTATGTGATGATATCTTCAAAGCCAAAGAAGCCAGTTAAGGAGGGTAGTCCTTCATTGCATACCCTCACTCTGCAAAGTCACATTTGTGTACTTTACTTTGGATGCTAATGTATGTCCCATTTTCTCCTAGCTCTCTTGTGCATACGCAAGTTTAATATGCTTTTATCACAATTCTAAACCTGGAAACCAAACAGCTTTCATTAATTGATTAATTATGTGCCATCAAGTGGGTGACAACTCTTAGTGACCACATTTTCTCCAGGACAATCTGTCCCCAACCTGGTCCCTTCAGGCCTTTCAGTGGGACACCTATTGCTGATTGAGGCTTCTGGCTGTCCTCTTCTCCTCTTTCCTCCCATCTTTCCCAGCATTATAGACTAATCCAAGAGCTAGGTTTTGCATCATGTGAAGCCTGGTTATTTGTACCTTAAGTAAGAATTCTGAGTTGATTTATTTGATGATCCATTTATTTGGTTTTTTGGCTTTCCATGGTATTCTCAGGAGTTTCCTCCAACGCCAAAGCTCAGAAGCATCAATGCTCTTCCTATCCTGCCTCTTCAAAGTCCAACTTTCACTTCCATAGAGTGAGACTATGGGGAAAACCATTGTCTGCACGATCCTGATCTTTAACAGCTATCACAGAAATGCTCAAAGGTTTAAACACAGAGGCATATTTTTTTTTGAACAATGTAATACAGTCCCATATTTCCATATTGCAAATGGCTTTTGAAGCATCTCCAAAAAACCTGATATGAGGCCATTCAAAAGATGTTGCTTGGTCTCACTAAGCTAATTTTTTTAAGACTCTACAATGGTTGGGAGGGCCACCTGACTAAGATTCCGGCAAAACCAGACAAACAATGATGCTTCGCTGTTCACTCAGAATGGACTCATGGCTTATGAAGCTGGGTCTGAGATGACATTTGCAGAAGCCAAGAAAATGTAATTAAAAATAATTAGATTGTAAGATTTTCTTATATTATAGTGAAGAATATGGAGTAGATCCTGTTTTCCTTGTGACATGATTTCCTGGGACATTATGTTTGTGACTTAGTAAATTATACAAGCAACCTTGCTATTCTTAATGCATGAGATGGACATTTGTAGCTTTAAAGATTTTCTTGGGAAAGGTTTCTGTCCTTCTGTGGGCTAGCCTGAGCAAGAAAGGGTTATGTTTATGAGCAGCAATGACTTAAGCTACTACTTTTCCCTTCTTAAGAACAAAGAAAAGTTCAGGGTTGGTTTTCAGGGTCACCATCCATAAGAGAGGAAAGATTTATAATGGCTTTGTGAAAATAAAGTTTTTCATTTAGAAGGAGGAAGGAGAAAGTTGAAGGTCCCAGATTCAATTCCAAAAACTGCTGAGAAAAAAATCCAGCAAAATGCTTACCAGATTAAACTATACATGGTTATATCACTCTGATCCAGCATCAAGCAGCCTATGTTCCTTTGGATACATAAAAGCAGAATGCACACCCTATTTTTAGTATCAGATGGAGATCATCCAACCCATGAGCTATTTCTGGCCCATGAGACCTCTTCTTCTGGCTTAAGCCCCATCCCATTTTTGTACTATCAACCCTTTTTGCATAGACAAAGGAAGCTGGGTGCTGATTTCAGTCTCGTTTCTGATAGCCCCCCATATTTTCATGGGCATACTGGGAAAACATGGCCTAGATGATGATACTGCAACCACTCAGTGCTCATAAATGCTTCTTATCAACCTGGCAAGCAGTTAAGAGGCACCTGATGATCCTAACTTAGTCCAGCGTGGTTCAGTATTTTGGATGAAAGAGTAAATTACATTTGTAGTGACACCAGTTGTATAGGGTAGCAGAAGGTAACTATTAGTAAATCCATCAGTAACATTGACAAAATCGTAGTGTTAACATCATCTATATAAAAACAGCAAGTAATTTGGTTAGAAGAATCTCGCTCATACATTAGTTAATTAATGTGAGATTGACAGTCACCAACAGTAGAGCCAGATGTTTTGTTTTCCAAACTATCATATTGGATGGTGACTCTTCTTTCTCCAATCCTATTATCTAATAAGATCAAACAACTGGAGAGCAAAGGTCTGATGTTGTCATTTTATGGGAGACACATTTCTGAAAATAAGCTTATCATGGAAAAGGGAATTAGAACATACTGAACTTTGTGATATATATTCCAATATGTCCAAAATGACATACATATCATACACACAAACATCATAGTTGAGGTTTAAGTAACTAGAATATCGCAGTTTTATAGAGAGAAACTTTTATTGAACTGGGTCTAATGAAACAAATCTATGACTTTAGCTCAGAAAACAGAGAGAATGGAAGAAAACCATGAACTCCAGTTGGAGAAACTTGGAGTAAAAAAAAAAAAAAAGGCTAAACAAACTTATCGTGGAATGTTTTGATAAACTGCTGCTTGGAATTATAAATCTGTTCCTCAATCTTTTCTGGGAGAGACTGTCTATTTTGTCTTGATATATAGATTGCTTGGCTGTTTTTACTCCCTACCCCAACCCTGAAGGACTATTACCCTTTGAACAGTGTTGTGTGATGTGTATACTTACTCAAGTAATGCCAATTTGGGGAGACTTGCTATAGTTCTAAAGGGTGGGGTAGTTGTTTTTCTGACACTAAAATGAAAGAGGAGAGGAGAGGAGAGGAGAGGAGAGGAGAGGACAAGACAACTTCTTGAACACATTCTGAAACTTCTATATGAATGTTGGTTTTGTTTGGTCCTTCCTTCCTTCCTTCCTTCCTTCCTTCCTTCCTTCCTTCCTTCCTTCCTTCCTTCCTTCCTTCCTCCCTCCCTCCCTCCCTCCCTCCCTCCCTCCCTCCCTCTTAGACCCAACTGAAGATGGCCTGGATCCATAATATTACTGAACATTAGTATCAGTTGAATCTATTAATAGCTTCTATGCTCTCAGACTCCTTGTACAAATATCATAGCTACAGCAGCAAAGCACCAATGTTAACTCTACAACTACCAGAGATAGAAAATAATTAGCAAAGGTTTGTTTGAAGTTGAACATTGTTTGAATTGCTGATGCACAGCCTATAAAAATAAATCTGATGCTTAATTCAGATTTACTCTAACTGGCTTACTCCTTCAGAGGATCTTTGAATTTAAGTTACAGACTTGACATATGTTATCTTCCAGCCCAGTAGATTTCTACTTGCAATTTTGTACTTCAGAATGAGCTGGTGTGCAAGACCCAAGAGCAAGGACATTTGTTTCCTCCTTGAAGGTTAACTACGGTTTTTCATCTTGTTTAGGATACAGTAAGAAGGAACATTTTTAAAGCCATAAAGATCTAATATGTAATTGACATTTGTCACATCTAATCAATGAATTAGTCGTTTTAATTTCTCCTACATCTGATTAAAAAAAACAAACCTCGGGTTACTTCTATCTCATTGTAAGCCTTATGAGGTGGACCAGACAGGAAACAGGACCAGATGAGCTAATTCTACTTTATTGTAAGGCTACATTAACAGAATCTTGCATGCCTGAAAGTACTTCTCTCCCCTCATCCCCTTTAAAGCCCAAGAAACTAAGGAGGTTCTCTTCTGAGCCTCTTTCCCCAGCCACTATCCAGCTGCAGGCTAAGCTGCCTCTTATCTGACCATTCCCTTGGTTGCATCTCTTGGCCCTGTCTCCCAAGGTCTTTCCCACATACCATTACACCCATTTATAAAGAATATTTAAAGTTCTTTCCATCTCATATACCCATTTTAAAGGCATTTTAACAAAGAGACTGATTTCACCTTCTTGGGATAATATGCCAGCAACCATAAGAAGACTATTTGAGGAGAAAAAAAGCTTGAGCAGGAAGTATCTATCATCTTTCTCTATCATCTTTATATGTCATCTATCTATCTGTCTGTCTGTCTGTCTGTCTATCTATCATATATCTATCATCATCACCACCAAGCAAACTGCCTGTGTGAACAGACAACTCAAAATCATTTTCACTCTCTGTAGCACCAACCTTTCCCATTTAATTTCCTCTAAATTCACACTGGGCAAACTCTTCCTCTTCCTAGCTGCTCAGAATATCACTGCACTGATGACTGAGATACTTTTATTGTAATAACTTTATTGCCCTTTAAGGTCCCATTCATTCTTGGAAAACACACACATGTACCCATACACTTACATGGCTACAGTCTGGGAGATTTTCAAAGAAAGAAGGATTTCCTCTTTTGTAGTTGGGTAGCCTTTTCGTGGCCTTTCAAATTCCTGCAAATGCTGCTGTTGTAACAACCTGCTCACTGAAATTCCATGGTCACAAAATGTTCAATCTCCATTTGTAAGATTAACGGCCATCTTGGATATAAATCTTGATTATATTTTGCAGAACATGGTGCAGACGCCCTCATTTAAGCCAAGATTATATTGCCTTTCTCAGCCATATGGTGTGAGGGGTGCTTTATTGAAGGTCTGTTGCTTCTGCTCCTTTCATCAGTGAAAAGAGCATGCAAAGAATTAACAAAAACACAATGGGATAGGAATTAACCTTGTGCCTGCCATAAAGTTTTGCCAAACTACTTTTAGCACATGGGCTAATTAAAAGTGTGCATTAAAAATTATTATTGCTATTATTATTATTATTAATAATAATAATAATAATAATTAAAAAAAAACTGGCATACTGATAATCTTAGTCTCCTAGAATTCTTGGCTCAGCTAGGGAAAAAACCTGGCCCCTGCCAGACAGAGAGTGAAGCCAAACACCTAAATGTTTGTATGTTAGCCAACTATGATTCCTTTAACTCTGCCAACGTCCCCTCCCACTGCAGGAAATTGCTTACAAAACAGGAACTCGAAGGAGGGAATGAAGGCAGAAGCCTGACAAGAAATGTCCTTGGGATGAACTAGACTATAACTCCCATAATTCCCACCCAATCCAAGCAATCTTTCCCTGCATGCTCACTCATATATGCATGCCAGTCTGTCTTCCCCAGCTATTTCGATCTCCTCCTAAGAAAAAGTTCTTATCATTCATCTTCTTCAACCTCCATCAGAGGTCATAAAGCAGATCCTATGAAGCTGACTCTGACTTCTCCAGAGTGTGTCATCTTCTGCTTCATGGGGTTTAAACTTCCCTCAGACCAACATCCCATGAATAAACAAACCTTTGGCAGTATTCTGCTGCCCAGGTCCTCCCTGATCTTTACTAAAACCATCCATCTTCAGCACCCACCACTGTCTAGATCCATCTTAGATGCTGGCCATTGTTTTTCCTCCATTCCAGTTTTTCTTCCTCAAGTCCTGTGCTATTTAATGTCCACCTCTGATGCCAGCTCAACACCCCTTCTTCCTCTTCTGGAAAATTTTCATATGAAAAACTTAACTAGCTCCCATTCTCAGCTTCTCTTGTCAGCCTCTGCATAGATATTTGAGGTTCTGCATAGATACGTGAACAGCCAGCAGGAAGCTATGGCTGAATGCAGGTTGTCACATTCTTTTTGAAGCAGGCAAGTGGAACATCAGACCTCTATATGAAGGGTTCAAGAATTGCAAAACTCCCTCAATGAAGTCTCTGTAACCCAGAAATGTCTCCCCTTGCCTTTCCAATCACAGTACTCTACAATACTCCACCTTGTCTAGGTTCACAAACATGACAAACTTAATTTTTGGATTTGCACAATGCAAATAATGGTTTGAATATCCTGTTTTTCATTGTACCATCTTCTTTCCAGCAATTTGAGGGACTGCCTTTTCCCAATTGCATCTACCTGACCCACCAGATTGGGGGGAGGCAGGTATATTGTGGGTCCCCCCCATTAAGGAGGTTAATCTGGTGGGACTGAGAAAAAGGGCCTTCTCCATGATGGCTCCCTCCCTATGGAACATCTTATCCCCGGAGATAAGACTGGTCCCCACATTGACACTCTTCTGAAGGGCCCTGAAGACATGGTTTTGCCGGCGGGCCTGGAGATCCCAGGTTGATACGGAGCCCATCAAATAGCTAGTGTAAATGTGTTGTTGTCACCAGGAGGGTAGGGGGTCTAGTGGGTCTTGTATGTGGGGTCTGATTTTTGTAAGCCTCCCAGAGTCACCGTGTGTGAGTTGGGCAGTTATATAAGTTTGTTTAATAAATAAATAAAAAAAATAAAAAATAAATTTGCAGATTCCCTGAATTGCCACATTTCTTTGGGGAAACTTCTCTTATCTCATGAGGGAATAGGAAGAAATAGTCTACTCAGGTGGAGAATTTTGAGAAGGCTACTTGGGACACATTTAGTTTTTGCTCTGCTGCTACCCCTTTTGATGTGTAAACAAAAAGTAAAATGTGGGCATGTCCCAAAAAATCTTTTGTTTCCTCCCACCCCCTCACCTTGCATTATGAGAGCCACACAGGTCAGGAAAATACATTTCTCTGGACAAAGCAGACAGTTTAAAAACAAAGCAAAACAGCGCCTAGACATCTAAACAGTATGTCTGCCCACTCCCAAATGTTGACTGCATCATTTCCATCACCATGATGGACATGTTGCTATTTATTAATAACATGTAATTCTGTTTACAGGAATTGAAGGAGAAATATTGGCATTTTTCAAAAATGTCAATATTCACTATGCTGCAATGCCTATTTAATTAGAATTAGGGTCTTTCAACTATATTTGGGGAGGGGAAGGTGCTCTGTCAACAAGGTATTCAAATATATAGCCACCATTTTAATTACAATATCTATCAAGGTGAAGTGAAGCTTAGAAATAAGCTGCATAAACAAACCTGGCAGGAGAACCTAGTATTAAGGAAACTTGCTATTACATTGTTTGCTTTAAGGGAAAATAATAATGCTGCATCTTGAAACAAAATAAGAACATAATCCTTCCAGCCAAACTTTTCCCCACTCAGTGAAGACAACTTGCTTCATTTTTAGTTGAATTGCACAGCAAGCTTTCCCCTTACATCTAAGACTGGACAAGCTGTGGGGCCAAGTTCCTTTTCTATGTTCCTCAAAACTCCCTTTGATCGTGACTGCTGAAAACTGACAGCACGTTCTCCTAACATCTGGAGTGGGACAATTCCAGAAGTGTGAAATAAAGCCTTAAATAGTCCATTCCTTCCCAAAGATGGGCTCATCCCTATGCGTGATGTGACCTCATCCACTTTTTAGTCTTCATCCCCTGCAAAATCTTAAAGGAGGTTGTGGTCCACCCCAAACCTGCACACCCCTGTATTATGAGAAGGAACTCTTAATTTTTTTTCAAGCCTCCACTTCCAAACCAGTAAAGTCTCACCCAAGGAGATGATCCTAGTAGCTATTCATCACTTCCTGGCCTATGGTGCCCCTTAACTCTTCATCTATTCTTTTTCCATGTCTCTCTCAATTTTTAATGAGAACAGAGGAAGCAGCTTGTACTGAGAAAGACCATGGGCCCACCAGTCCTGTATTATTGACTCTTCGTAGTCCTTCCAAGAGGATTGCAAAGTATAGTCGTATAGTTTCATTTCTACCCCATGTAACGGGCTTCAACATTGCAGATAAGATTCTTCTCTGAGTCATTCATGACAGACATTCATCTCCTTTGTTTTGTGCTGCTGGCAGAATCCCACAGATAAACAATAAAAGAATAAAGAATCTATTTACCCAGGTCCATCCCTATAAGAAGACATTGGGGAACTTAGTCTCCACCACTCCTCTCTTGAGGCACACCCTTTCACGGCTGAAGCTTGAGATTTCTTCCTCGCCTCCAAACAACAAATGCCTTGAAAAAAAGTAAGGTCATAAAAATAAATTGACAGAGTCGTGATTGTACAATCATAAACAGCAGTGAAATGAAGCTAATGACTGCAGACAGATCAATGTAAAAGAACGACAAGGAGAGGAAAATTAGATGAATAAATGTTCCTCATTTGTAGAAGTAGAAGTTGTTGAAAAGAGCAATGATGGTGAATGAACGTGTATGTTTCCTCCCCTACCTCCAACCCAGAAACGACTCTATAAAATACTTTACATGCAGGGGGCGGTTTGATATAGAACCTGCCACATCTCTCAACGTTAAACGGAATCAAAGAAAATATACCTAAACATGAAAAAAAGGACATGAATTTTTTAAAGGTGGCAGAGATCTGAACAAGCTAAACAAACAAAACAAATTAAAGAAAATCTGATTCCTTGGGAGGAGAGAGGAGAGGAGAAAAGTGGTTAGTGAGCTTTGGGAGGAAAGATGCAACCCTCAGAAGATACAACCAGCTGAGACCTGGGATGTGGGTGGCAAATTATCCAGTGAACTCTACTTTATGCATGAAATCACACAATCTATTGTAGGCCTTTCACAGTTTAAAGGACAAGATGGAGCTGTAGCGTACTGGGTTATGATTTGCTTATGATCCAGTGTTGTTCCTCAACTACCTTCTGCTCCTTTATCTTGCCATGCTTCCAGACTGAGCCCTTCTGGAAGTTTCAATAGAGCAAGCAACAGGAAACTTAGTTCTGACCCAGTTCTCTACAAAAGAAGTAATCTTCAACTTCTGCCATGTTGGCATTCCTAGCATGCTCCCCCCACCCCCAAAGCTATTTGCACTGGAGATTGAACAGAAAGATGATAAAGGAGGCCCTGAAAACTGTAATCAGCAGCAATCAACACTAGAATGGGGCTGCATGTTAAGAAGAAAGAAGCCATATTTCCATGCTCAAGAAAGTCCAGAAAATGTACGCATGGACACATATTGATGGAGGATTGGTTATAGTATGTTTCTACTATATATATCTACTATATATCATATTTATTTCATTCATTGACCAATAAAAATAGATACAATAAAACAGACAACAGTATTACCCCTTTCATCAATAACTATTAGCAACCATTTGTGGGCGAAGCTTACACATTATGTAGCAAAATTTTGCAACTTTTAAGGAAATAGATTTATCTTGATTATTTAGCAAACAGTGCAAATAAAAATTATCGGAATGCCCGGGGAATTTAAATAAAAGAGGGGTAATCTGCTGAAAGCGGATGTCCCTATAAAACTGACAATACAAGAGAACATGGACTGTGGTTTCAATGGCAGCCGTGCCACAGGGGCAGTATCGAATATCATAAGGGATTTTCCTGTATCTTCCTTCTGGAACGGCTGTAGGGAGAGCGTTAAATTGGGCTAAGGACAAGGCTCTCCTGAATTTTGGAACTGTAATGTGGTACAAGTATGAAACTGGTTTGTTCACTAGAATTTGGTTGTTTGCAATTATATTGTGGTAAAAACAGCAGTTTCTGATTGGCCTTCTATATCTAAGATCCTTTGCCTTAATAGTGACCTGGCTTGATCAAACTCTAAAGTCAGAATGGCATCGTTGGAAAAACCATAGAGACTCAGTTTCTTTTGGATAGCTGTTTTCCAGGTTGTCTCAAAGTTATCTCCAGTATTAGATGGGTCAGTCCACTGGGATGTTTCTACTATAAATATAGTACAGTTTTTCCTCTGTTGGGTGCACCCAGGTTGGGAAAGGCTAATGTAGAAGTTGGAAGCAGCAAGACAGAAGCCCTGATTGAGAACATTCAGAGCAATGCACTGATAGAGGGGCTGCCTTGTGCTATAGGAAGGAACTGATAGCCCTTTGAAAATTGTAAATAGTCCTGGTAGATAATTACTGCCAGATTATCTCTACTTTAGGGGACGCGGTGGCGCAGCGGCTTAATGACGCTGAAAGTTGCCGGCCAGAAATGGCTGAAAACTTCAGCGGTTCGAGTCCAGCCTCTCGCGTTAAACAAGGTGAGCTCTTGTTTCTCCACCCGCAGCTTCTGTCAACCCAACAGATCGAAAACTTACGTGAGTAGATAAATGGGGACTCTCACTCCGGTGGGAGGAAAAATGCTGGCAGCGCCTTGCACAGAGAGACGGGACCAGTGGCCGGTAAAGCGCGAAACCGCGCTCGCCCGAAAAATGGGGCGCGAAGCAACGGAAATCCCGCCTCCTGCGCTCGCCAGCTGGGCTATGCTCTAGGAAGGAGGCTCTGGCAAAGACTACTTCCGAAAAACAAAAAGATGCAATTGCCTTGAAAACCACTAGGGGGCGGTCACTGCAGGGTCAGTAATGACTGAGAGCAGACAAAAAAAAAAAAATTCTACCTTTCCAGTTCAGTCTGATGAAAAAGAAATTGCCTTAGATATTATTTCAAAGAAGATGAGAAATCCTCCTGGAGGGGTTGAGATGAGGTGCCCAGGTATCCCGCCTCCAATGCCCTGTAGCTTCCCTGACATCCATCCATCCATCCATCCATCCATCCATCCATCCATCCTATTTGTCACTGCTCATCTCATTGAAATGACTCTGGGCGGTTTACAGCAAAGATGAAGTTCATTAAAATACAATATAAAACAGTCGTAATAATAAATAGCTTCCAAGAAAGATTTCCATTAAATCCTTAGAAAAGACATCCTGAGAAACTGATGGAGAATTTCTCTTCTTCCTGGTGAAATGTGGAGACAATTCTTCCTTTTTATGGAGATTTTTTAAAAACAAAACAAAATTACTCCTGGCTTTAATTTTAGAGGCAAGTTGGTGTTGAGGTTTCTACCTAACCCTATCTGGCAGCCACTAAAATAAATGCTTGTCTTCATGGACATATATTATCGCATAGTTCGATGGGTCTATTCATTTCCCCCCCAAATATTCCAGATATTTAATGGATTCTTTTTCATTCATTTCCTATCTGGATGAGTCCAGCTCCTGTCTTTAATTTTTAATTCTCTGTCTCAGCTTGCATTTCTTATGTTGTTCCAAGGGAACCAATTACATTCTCCTGAACATCACTTTTTCTTTCTAGTTTTCATCATTACGAGTCATAGCTGGCTAAAATATAGATGGCAAAAGCAGTCCATATTACTCAAAATATCAGAAGTCTGGGGGCTGAAATGTTACCTTCCTAACACTTGTTTCCCATCTCTCCAACTTGCCAGTGATACCTCCCCTCCCCAAATCCACATCTAGATTTCTTTCATTAGATGTTTGCTAAAATGGCAAAAATTTGGAAAGAAGGTCTTTGGAAAATCACTGGGTGTGGACAAAGCATTTATCCTCAAACTGTTAAAGCGACCATGTCTTCTTGAAAGTCCTTGTAGCTGCTTTCAGAACTGTCTCTGTGTGTGCCCACACAATATTTCTACTGGGACTGGTGGTGAAAAAAGTGCTTTGCACTGTGAGACTAGGCTGAAGCTGCCATAACCTAAAGATGAAGCAGGCATGTAAGCAGAGAGGACAAAAGCCAGGAAACTTATCTATGGGATCCCTTCAGGGAGGTAGATAAGAAGGAAGCAAGTCGTTAAGGGAAAAACAAAGGACCTGAACCAGAAAGAGGAAGTTGGGCCTGAGCACCTGGAAGCCCTCACCCCAATCCCATCAACTTGTAAATCAACCCAGCAAGGACTTTCGGGGATAAAAGGGGTCCCAAAGCCCACCCTCGTCTGAGTCGTCTGAGCTGAGTCACCTGAGTCACCTTTGGATCAAGACTTGGTGGCTTCCGTCCTTCTAGCTAGTGTCTGGCAGCCTAGTTGGAAGGACTTGGGTAAGTGTGGATGAGCGTGTGTGTGTATGACAAAGAGCAAATGTACCTTGCAACCAGTAAAGTTTTGCTGTTACTTTAAATTCACTGGGTCTCCATGTATTACAAAGAACCTCTTGTGCCTCAGTGTTCGGTTGGAAGTGATTTGTGTGTATCCCTTATTATTTCCCTGCTGTTGACCAGGGCTGTGTGTCTGTCTGCTCCAGCCGCACCTATCTGGAAAACCCAGGTAGAAAGCAAGGGGGGCTGACAAGATCCGCGTGCCTCAACAGGCTGTGAGTGTGTGAGTGAGTGACCATAAGCCGAACCTGGGAGCAGCGTGTGTAACAGCACATCCTTAATTGTCTTTCCAATTCCTCACACAATCTGACCTACAGTATCACCACCTGCTTGGGAAACTCTTTAAGATCAGTAATAATGTGATTAGAAGAAGTCCCAGGACATATTGTTCAATGTAACATTGCCAATTCACCTTGCATTTATAAAATTCGAAAGGGAGCTGTAGTCACATCTGGAGAATGTACTAACATCCTTATCCACAATCAGAGAAGCAGCGTTCCCTGTTCCCCATTTGCACTTACACATTGATACAGATCTTACATTAAACATGCAAAGGTCTTCATATAAATTAATGTGTCAAGGACTTTGGGATAAGACGCACATACATTTTCTTATTACCCAATCCCATTGAATTATGTTTGCCAATTAAAGCTGCATAGAACTTCTCTAAAATACCAGTAGAGTACTGTGATGGTTGAGGTCACATGCATGGTGGGACTTGAATGTTTAAATCTAGTAGTATTGATGGGTATATAAAAGGAATGCAATGAAGGTAGCTTTTGCTGGTGCTGTATTGTATTGTTCCAAGGGAGGGAGGGAGGGAGGGAGGGAGGGAGGGACCACACTTAAAAAAAACTACTAATATGGCATGTGTAATATGCTGAGCCTGCCTTTGGAAAAATGTTGGAGGCTCTCTCTGATGCACAATCAGGTAACCCTAAAATATTGAATTCCATGATTGTATCATCCCAACAATAGAACATCTTAACTAGCTTCTTGTTTATTTCTGGGCTGAAGTCAAAACACTGTTTTTTCAAACCCAGAATGACCTGCTTTTGGAGTATCTAAACAAGGATTGCTCCCCTACCATGTAGCTCAAGAACTAGACTTCTGTTTTTAGAAACTTTGTAACAATGCCCAAATTACAGGAAGGTCTCTGTTGACCTGTGTACATGACACCTGCTGGTTTCCTATGAGGCCCCAAGTGAAGTCCATCTTATTATCCTTTGCTTTTAATAGCAATCAAGGATGGTAAGCCTTTGTTTAGCTGCTGCTGAACTTGCTGGCTCTGCTATTTGTAGTGTCTTGGTTTTACTGCTGCTTGACATTATAATTTTAATGGGATGTTATTGTTGTTAGAAACTGCCTTGAAGCCACTTGCAGCAGACGGCGAAATATATTCCTCCTATATAGCCAACCCAACAAATAAAAATGTTCCTTGCTATCTCAGGTCCCTGCCTTATCAACATAACTTGAGTCAACACATCAAATATATTTGTCAATTTGATTCAAATGTTGGATTGAAAGGGATGATTTGATAGATCTATTTGATCTGTGGAATCAGTTGAGAACCTTTCCAGGTCATCTCTGCATCTATGCACAGAGAGATGTGCATATAATCTCTCTGTTCAATCTTCAGCACAGGGAACATTTTTAAAAATGCTAGTAAAGCCAACATGCCAGGAGATACAGATTAGTTCTTTCAGTAGTTCAGAGTCAAAGAGACTGGGAATTCTCTTTTGTCCTTTAATGTGTGCCTCATCCTTTAGAGATGATCTGCCCTTCGTTTCCTTGGAAATTCTTCCAAATTGGGGGGTGGGTGTGTGGGAAAACCCTTTGGAAGTCTGCAGATGATCCTGCGTCTTTGTCAAATATTGAAAAGAAATTATAACTTAATCATCACCTTCCTTTTTAGGGATATTTTAGAAGGAATTACCCTCCCCCCCAATCCCAAATCAGAATGTGAAAAGTGGCAACCAATTTACTTTGCACTTTATTTATTTCAATTGCTTGTTTCCTTCCATGGCTTTTCTTCTCTCTGATCTGTTCATTCTCCCACTCTTCATGTGCACCTATTTGTCATGCGGCACAAAAGCGTTCTGGATGACACCAAAGATTAATGCATGGAGGCTCTTCTAACTGTGATTGCATATCAAAACAGTTCACTTTGCTTTTTAATTTTTTTTCTTCACTAGTTGCACTGGGAGGGAGGGAGGGAGGGAGGAAGGAAGGAGTCTTTCCACAGGCCAATCGTAGCCAGTTTTTCCAGTGGCTAGCTAGTTGCATCTAGAGTTGAACTGAAATGCACTGGGATGTATTTTGTAAAGAATTGAATTTTCTATGAGAGATTTCTTTCTTTCAGCCCACTCCCCTTTAGAGAAAGGCACATTTCAGCACTGCCCTTGAATATTTCCCATCAGTCTTTATTCTCCAAGATTTTCTACTTCTTCCTGTCATAGCATAAAAGAATAGATCAACACATTACAGAGCTGATAGGGTGTCCTATTCTCACAAATAGATAGCTCTGACATCCTGGCTCTGTTAGTGAGAAACAGGTAGCACCAGAATATGAATAGAAACATATTTAATTCAGTTAAAGATTCAGTGAAAAAAATATTCCCATTATTCAGGAAATAATTATTTTAGATCAGCTGAGGACTAATTGTTCTGGATTGAAGGCACTTGAGGATTATACAAAGCCATCTCAATAGCAGAAGAGAATTGATGTGGATGTTTTCCCAAGAGACTAAACGGGGAAGCCATGATGAATTTCATCTCTGAAAGTACAGCATGATCCTTCTCTGACCTTGGAGGGGTACATGCTCTCTATCTACATCCCTCATCCAGGAGGCCCCTGTATTTTTATTTATTTTTTTCATTTATTCAATTTGTAGAGCCGCCTATCTCAAACCAGTGACTCTGGGTGGCGAACAATCATAAAAACAATGAAACAAAACACAATACAAAAAAGAAATTAAATACAAAGACCAGCCAAGAGATATTATAATCTGTCGGTGTCAACATAGCCAGGAAACGGGGCCTTTCACACACTCGGGAATCCCAGGCCTGGGCACATGTCCAGGTCTTCAAGGCCTTCCAAATGGCCAACAGGGTTGGGGCCATCCAAATCTCAGGAGGGAGGATGTTCCAGAGGGCAGGCGCCATGGCAGAGAAGGCACGTCTCCTGGTCCCTGCCAGCTGACATTCCTTGGCTGGCCTGGCCCATAACGTGCCCAACCTGCTGGACTGAATTGGACGGGTAGAAGAGGGTCCCTCAGGTAACCCAGTCCCAAGCCATGAAGGGCTTCAAAGGTGACCACCAGCACCTTGAATTGCACCTGGAAACACACTGGCAGCCAATGCAGTCCCAAAGCAGTAGTGTTACATGCACTGAATAGCCGACACACAACCCGTGCAGCTGCATTCTGAACCAGCTGAAGCTTCCAAAGGCACTTCAATGGCAGCCCCATGCAGAGTGCATTGCAGCATGTCAGCATAAGTAGCATTCTGTAAAACTGGAAGGAAAATGCAGACCTACCCAAATGTTGCATTCACACCTCAATCTTATTTTATTTTATTTTATTTTTACTTTATTTATTAAATTTATCCCCACCCATCTCCCCCTAATGGGGGACTCCGGGTGGCTTGCAATGGATGAAAAGAATAAATAATAAATAAAATACAATTACATAAAATCTAAAGCTTATGGATAAAACATACTGTTCTGCACCTGCACCATTATAAATGAATGGAAATGGTTAATTCTGATGCATTAAGCCCCAAAACAGACCAACAAACAAAAAATAACCCAGTTTAAATCTAATTGTGCTTAGCCCATTGCAGAAATGCAGCTGTTATAACATCTTATTAACAGAGAAACTAACAGTGTTATTTGGATGATGGCACCCATTCTATTGTTTGTTTGTTCATTTAAATCCACTTCTATAGGATGGTCCTTTGCATCACATAACCTGGTTTTGTTTATAATGAACCTTTCTGGCCAGTACTAATGTTTATATAGTCATACATCATCGTTATTTCGGCTTGGCATTTTTTTGGTCCTGACCTAATTGGTGTACAACTGAAAGTCTCCCAGGTAAGAGAACTCAGAATTAAATCAATATCAAGACATCAAGAGTGTTGAGCTTTCACACTTAATAAAGATAGCTCACCAAATGGTTGAACTTCATGATCTATTTCCATACTGTCAATACAATCCAAATAGTTTAATGAAGAGAATACCTGCGAAGCTTGAGACTCAACGATCTACTCCTTTTAAAAAGATTGGTCAGAAAATTTCTCTCCTGGGTAATGATTTCCACTCATAACTGGATTCACCATAATGCATATTTTATTGCAGTGCATAGAATCTCCTTCTATACTTGGTTAGATCACATTTCATGATAGGTTGGGCTTGGTAGCCTTCTGACCTCAGAGAACTTCAGGATAAATCAATTTAATTTCAGAGATCAGTAACTGTTGCTTTGTTTCTTACCAGTTCATTTAACTGTCACTTCTAATAATAAAATCATGCAACTTCTCAAAAGTTTTCTTCCCATATGGATAAGATGTCTGCTTTTCTACCTTATTTTCAGGAGGCCTAAGAAACTATTTTGAAGAGAGCTACCATATCTGATTTTCAGAAATCCAGATGATCACTAGATAGAATATGTTTGTTTCTGTCTAGTGATCTAGATTTTCCAGATCATCTCTGGAATATTGCAACCCAGATATGGTAGCTATGCTTCAGAAAATCTCCTAGTGGTTGTCAGGTTTAGCCCAGGAAACTCCAGAAGACAATAAAGATTCAATCCAGCAAGGTTTAATTGGCTTCACACCATTTACAGAATCTTCTCAGACTGAGAGCAGTTCCCAGGGTCACACTACAAACATCACTAGCATTCCTCAGGGAGGGGCCAGTCTCATCCTCTTATCTCTTCTTCGCTCCTCTGGGTATGAGAGGCCATGTTTCACACCCCTGCTCCACACTCCCACAGTGGTGTTTTTGAACTTAATTGTTGACAGCAGTGGAAGATACTAATAATATTGTTAAATACTATTACATATAGTTAAATGACCTCATCATTCTCAGATATAGGAAGCCTCCTTCGAGCCTAGGGAGGTGGCATTCTGTTCAAGAAAGGTTTTACCTATTCACTTGATCTACTGTCATCATTTCCCCAAACTTAATTAAGAGACATCCATCCATACCCGTAGCTACAACAGCTAAGGTAGTGAGGATATGTCTTGACAAGTTTATGAACACAGTCATTGGGGCTTATAAAGCAGCATTTATACTTGAATGTTAATTGTGTATTTATTCTACAACCCATGGTTAAACAAATCACAGTTTAGTGCAATGTGTGAATTCTTCATTGACAGTGGTCTTGGGAATAGCTTTAGATAATATTTTGAATGTATGTCCAATCATACATTGCTATCCTTTTTATTTCTTCAAATAATGGAATGGCATGCCATTTTTCTTTTTCTTTTTTGCATGCCCAATATTCCCTAGATTCTCCCAGGAAAGTCTTCCATTATTCCTAAATAATCAATCAGGTCTGGAACAAAATCTAAGGGATCTCTTGTTAAAGTCTTGCTTTCACTTTGTCAGGTTCTCTCTCTTAACCGGACCATACAGCAGTTAAAAGGACCCACAAGTGTGTTTGACCCAGTTCCAAATAGAAACTTCATTAGTCTCAGCTATTTTTTTTCACTCTCTAAGCTCCTAGCTAAGTAATTTATCTATGGCTAGGTAAAGTAGATTTCTACCTACTTTAATGCTACTTTAATGCTTCCAAGATGCAGAGGCAATTTAAAGGGAATTAAAGTGTTCATATGTATTATCATATCAAGCTTTTCCCTTAAAATCTCTTTATATTTACCTCTTCTCGCCTTCTCTCTCGACATGCAGATGGTCTTATAAAAGCCTGTCATAAACCTGCAAGGCTGCCCTGAGTATTAAATGGTCCACTGCTATGTATCTGTCTCAACAATTCAGTTCACTCATCACACTAACCCACAATGTGCATGTATTCAGCCATTGTGGTTTGAAAACCATAGTTTACAGCTCCATGCAGTGTGCAGACCAGACTGTTTTGCAAAGTGTTGGTTTATAGCTTAACCTCAGTTTAAATCCAACCAATGGTGGCTTACTAAAGTTAAGCAAATAACAGCTTAGTGCAATGTGTGAACCCAGCCATCACCTTCAATGGAATTTACTTAAAGGCTGTAATTTAAAACCGTAAAGCCAGCATGTTCTAATTTAAAACCCTGAAGCCAGCATAGATACAATCATAATCTAATTCTATCTTGCTCTCTTCAGTACTAACAAGCAGCAACTCTCCATCAATTCAGAGATCCTTCCTTTAAGGAGCTTGGAGTATCTGCTTAATCCTCCTAACAAGCCACTGAAGTAGGCTAGGCTGAGGGACAGGTGTTGTCCATCCAACACCTCTTTCACCTGTTCCTCAATTGTTTAACTCATTTTCTGGCTTTGCTTAGGATTGTGTCCAAAAGAGTTTGGGATCGGGATTCATGGAAGGAGAATGGTGGGCACTGTCAAGAAGGAGTTGGAGGGGACCTCTTTTCTTGAAATGGAAACAGGTTGAGTTGAAGAGCTATTGGACCCAACCTCTCTCCATCCTGACCTAGAGAATGGAGATGACTCAGGCTGCAGAAGCTAAGATACAATGAATGACTTGAGTGTAAGAGTTGGCAGGAACAAAAAGACTGTGGGAGAGATTAATTGAGCAGCACTGTGGAGAGGAGAGCTCACTGGGCAGATTTAAGTAAGCTTGCAGCCCATCTTATTGCTGCTTGCAACAGAAGATCTTGAGCGTTGCTTGTGAATCTATTTTGTGACTTTAGAACCATGTGCCTTGACATTTTGGACCATCCACGCCCAATTCTTCTTGCCTGATCCTTGGATTTAACTCCTGCCCAAAATAGATAGCCGTGACTCAGATATGGGCAACTGATTACACATTCACAACTAAGTTTCTTATAGGCCTCTTCCTTTCTTCAAGTTCTCTGCCTGTGTGTTTTCAGCTTCTCTCTTCTGACCAGCTGCTTCCCTGGCAGGAGGATTTATTGTAATTGTAGCTACAGAGTAGGACAGGTCTACAAGTTAAACCACATAAACTAACCAAACAGACTGATATGGTGCAATAGATTAAGAGGGAGGAAGGAAGGGCTCAGCTTAGCATGTTGTGCAAAGATAGCTTATAGGTCTTTAGCTGACCTGGTTAATTATGCTATTTGATGAATCCAAGATCATCCAATAAACTTCATGGGTAAATGGGGATTTGAAACTGGGCCCCTTCCTAGTCCTACTGTGACACTCTCAAAACTCTCAAGCAGTGTTTTTCAAACTTGGCAACTTTAACTTGTGTCAACTTCAACTCCCAGAATTCTTCATGCTGGCTGGGGAATTCTGGGAGCTGAAGTCCAGTAGATTATTGGCCCAGTCCTCTCCATAATTATCACCCCTTTTGTAGGCAGGGAAATATGGCTTCCTCCCGCCCCTCCCCTAAAGGTGAAGTAACTTTAAAAATGGAGTTGAAATATAAAGTACCTTTTTCATGGAAGAGGTTTTAGGTATTGCCATATTAATGACACGGTTGCTTTTATAAGATTGTGAGGACAGTTGGGCTGATCCCACCCCTGCTCATTGTCCATGAGGGAACCTCACTCCCCGGCATCTACACAATGGCTAATGTAAGAATCCAGACTCCTAAGGATTATGGAGGCCATGTGTCCAAACTCTTCTTCGTGCAAGAATCCAGATGAAAGCATCCTTGTTTGATAGTAGTTCCATCTCTGCTTGCCAATTTCCTATTAAAAGGAGCTTATTGTCTTCTGAAATCATGGCTTCCACTGCCAGATGGTTCTGTTAGAAAGTTTTTCCTAACATTCAAACAGAATTTGCCAACATTATTCTGTGCCTTCCTCCATGATGTCAGAAGACAAGACTTGGCCTTCTTTTGTTTCATACTCCTGGTACTTCAACCTTCTCTACTCAAGGTTAAACATACCTAGTTCCTTCTGATTCTTCTCAGAGTTTAGTTTCCAATCCCCTGATCATTCTGGTTGTCCTTCCCCACTTTTTTTTTTTTTTTTTTGAACCCTCCTTAGAGGTTTAAATGCAGTTCCCAAGATGGGGGTCTGATCAAGACCATCAGCCCACATCTTGCAATCTGAAGTACAACATCAGAACATGGCCTTTTTCTGTGTGATAGTCTTTGAACAGTTGAAAATAACAGGCCAGCCATTTTTTCACTAGGCTAAACATATTCAGTTCCCTCCATCTCTCCTTGTATGAGTCAGTTTCTATTCCACTGATCCTCCTCATTGAGGTTTTCAGAATTTGATCCAGTTTATTTGAATCCTTCTTAAAATGCAGGATGCAGAGCTGGACACAGGACTCAAGACTCACGTCCCCTGAACAACAAAGAATAATGGGTTGTGCTACCATCTCATGATCTGGAAACTAGTGATACATGGTGAAGGGACACTAGGCATGCCAAAAAAGCAGTATCTGGGACAGGCCATAGTGACATCAAAATGATGACTTATGCATCAGGACATCATCACATGACTGATATAATCCATATTTACATAAGTTGTGTCATTTACATGATGACATCATCACAGCCCATTTTCCTTTTCTCTTCCCCAAATTCGTCTCCAGAGAATTGTAAACATGCAGCTAGCATGGTTACAATCATTGCACTGCACGCTGTCCTCTTCCCAGTATCAAGAACTTGATATTTTTCTTTTCTTTCCTTCTTTTTTTTAAGCAAGCATCCTTTTCTTGCCATAAAGGAGAACAAATAAATATTTTAAAAACCACGACGCATAAAGTTTTCTTTACATTTTAGGCTGGTTTATTTTATGTTTGAAATGGCAGTCTTATCTCTTCAGGATTAGTGATCTTCTATCAAAAGCTGAAGGAATATTTATCTTTCTAAGCCCAGCCATTAAAAAAAAAATGGAGATAGAAGGGACAGTAGGGTTGTCTTGTGTAGATTATGGTCTTGAATAATGTAGAACCTCCTTTCATCTCAGTGGAGAAATCTGATTGAGGCAGTAGGGTGCTATCCATTTTAAAATGTTGCACACACCAAACATATCATTTGGATTCTGTATACAAACCCAGAGGAAACTGGTACATAAAAATAGGTCCCAGGATGAGAAGTACTTCAGCTCAATTATGCAAATGCAAGCACCATATTTGAGCCGAGGAAATTTGCATAACAGGGTAACAAGGAGCTGCGCAGGAATCATGCAGTGGTGAAGGAAAAAAAATCTTCCATTTTGTCTGAGGACATGGACACATTATAAATGATTTTTCCCTTGAGTTGGTATCTAAAGATCAAAAACAGTTGGACTGTAGGAAGCTGAACAGGTTAGGGGTGGATCGTCATGGAGAAAAATCTATCTATGTGGTCACTAGGAGTCAAAAATGACTTGATAGCACATCATCAGCCCTGGAACCCAGGAGACTCTGGGTGACTATACTTAATATTGGAAGAGGAAATCTGTAAAGTGGATGACATGCATGGAATTAAAGCTATTTTGAAGGGGGTGCTCTTGTGGGCTTTCTGACTATGTATGACAGGGGCCTATGCCACCAATTTTTGACCTTGATGGACAGGGGACTTTGAGGAGAGCAAAAAGCTGCTCATTATCTTCTGGGTGCCCATCCTAGTTCTAGCTACAATTTAACCCTTATCTCTATTAATCTGGCCCTATCTCATTAGTTTTCGGCATCCGGTAAATGCTAGGATAACTATGCAAAGTTCTGATTCAGAGATTTGATTCAAAGCCCATTAGGTTTTGGAAAAATAAGGTTGACAGAAACTACTCAATCAACCTGGATGCCTCCAAGTCACCTCAGTGTTGGGCTTGGTTCATATCGTTGACTCAGATTTATCGTAACCATTCTAATAATAACCCATCTATTATTTATGATCTGTGAAAAGATAGCAAAGTTAAAATATTGGCAAATACATAAGCTTAAAACCAAAATTTTACAGTAATAATGCAGCTAATGTTCTTTAAATAGCCATTGATGTATTGACGTGGCAATAGTGCATAATTTGGGGTCATATTGATCTGACAAGGTGGAAATACTGTGAGATTCCTCTGCTCTCAACTTCAGTCTAAGAGAAGTAGTCTATAAAAAACAAGGCGCTGTACACAACTGGAAATAGGAGAAGCCATTGTTTCTGTATCCCACCCAAACTGATAGGTTCAAGTACTTTCTGTCCAGTAGCACATATGGTAAATCTTTTGCCATTTGTTAGAGGAAAGGATTACCTACATTTTGCTTATATAATGTTAAAGAATTATTGAGTACTCTGGATGGAGACTAAAATGAAGTCACACTCCATGTTTTCTGGAGCTCATATAATATTATATATTGCACCAAGGTCAGCATTCTCCCATTCAAACTCAGGAGAAACAAAAACTGATAAACCTACAATGATGCAAGCTATCATCATCTTCTGTCCACCAAGAGAAATGAAAACTATACTAAAAGGCAAGGCACGCCAAGGACCATGAAGAAAATATTAGCAAGACCATAATTAAGGTGGTAGATCAATAAAATGGACCTCAGTTGAAACTAACCTGGATTTCAAACTTACAGATGCATTTAAGGAACAATACAGAATCAACAGGATAACTCTTAGAAATTTAGACTGAATATCCTCCATGGATTACAATATGTAATTAAACCAAGCTTGGGTTCATATAACAACTGAATGACAACCTTCACATCAGAAAACTTCAGTACAACTGAAATGAAGCTGTTTCCTCTGGCACATAAGAATCCTTGGATGGACAGAATGGATATTGAATGCTGCCTACTAATCCGATGGGATCCATGATGTAAATCAAATTAACTATTCTAATTAGAGGGGTGCTGATTTTCATTTCCCTGAAATCTGTGCTCTTACTGAGATTTTTAATGTGTTACAATTCTCTCTCTCTCTCTCTCTCTCTCTCAAAAAAAAAAAAAAAATCTGTTTGGAATAATTTTAATTTATTTAATTTTATTAATGTTCAGCATATTCTATTCCTTGACCCATCAACTGACAATGGATGGTCTTACTCCCTTGCCTGTGTCTTTAAGCGGTTGGGAGCCACCAGGCTGCATAGATTGGCTTAAGAAATTCCATAGGATGAACAGAAACAAAGAAGGTTAGTAAATTCTTAGAAGTATAATATTTGGGTGTACATAAGAGGTGTGCTTTTGTTTTTTGTTGTAGTTTTTAAAGACACACCAAATTACATTGAACTGCTGATTTCCATTCCTTCTTGATCACTATTCAGAATTTGAAGGACGTGGTTAATGTTTGCTGATATAATTATGCATTTCCACACAGCACTTTTACCTGTAGGAAGAATCCTCAGCTGCAAGCAGAACTGTTCAGGCAAGACCAAAGAGACATATAAATAAATATTCATGAAAAGGTACTTTCCCCCACCTCTAACATTTGTGCACAATGTTGGGAAATGTTAAAGTGACTATGTAATGAGAGCAGTTGCCCTATACCCTTAGAAACAACTGACATGGAAATGGAAGAGAAATGCATAAAAATGAAAAGTCAGAAAAATGTAATGTCATTGCACAATGTTGGGTTGATTTCAGAAAGAAAGTTATCCTGCAGCAGTGTCCAAGGGGCCAACTGAGCCAAAATAGACAGGACTGTGATCACACCAGCATGATCGATGCCCCACATCTTTGTATGTGTGTTCAACATTGATGCATGTATAAAAGGGATGGAACTGGGATTATGTTGTCCTGTCCACCATCTTGCCCATTTTGACCTGTCCTGCAGATGATGCTGTATTTCTGATGTTCTGCAGAACAGAGCCCTTTTCAGGTGACCTTCAGATGGCTTACAGAGAGTGTAGATAGAGACTGGGCCAATCTGTTCCTGCTTTCAGACTCTGCATATTCATTCTGAATCAGGCAAACCCCCTGAAGTCTTTTGAAGGAAGTAAAGAGTACATTAAAAGGACTGAAATTCCTCAGGGAAGGAAGTTCAAAATAATTTTGAAGAAAAATACTTCAAGAAAATAAAGCAGGCTTGAAGATTCTGATGCTTCCAAAACATCTGTTGGCTTTGTGGGAACCATGCATGGATTACAATAAAGGCAGAAATGTTTTTGTAGTTGAGGTTCTACACGAAGTATGAGCTATAAAGCATCTTATTTCAAAGCCAGCTTGTCCTTTCACTTCAGCGGGTGGGCTTGAGCAGGCCACTTTACAGACAAATTAATGTCCTCCTGATATCTGAGTCTCCAATTCTCAGAATCTCTTACAGTTGGGCACATTTGCTGGAGTTTACAGGCAATGATCCAAAACTTTTGAAGGCAATCAGAAAGCCTATTTTTCATTGGTTCTTTTCCCCATTGGATTGCTTTCTGGATTAAATCCAGAATATTGGGCCATTTCATATAGCCATTTTATTTCCCCTGCCTCCATTTTGGGGCAAAACACATTTATTTCTGTATTAATCCAAGGTGAGTTGGGAAAAACATCATTGGTACCTAACATCAATATTAATAAAAATGTTTTTATTATTAACTGGTAATGAACCAAGGAGAGTTCCATGGAATCAAGGAGATCTACCAGCATATTCCCACTTTCTACTTTCCTCTTTTATTGTCTGCTAGGAAATCACCCCCCATTCTATATAACAAACATTTATTCTACAGAGGAGATAAAGAATATTCTAGTAGACATTGATATTCATTTGAATATCTCTCTCTGGACTTTCTGCTCCAGATTTCTGAGTTAGTAAATCTATAAAGAGAGCCCTGATGTCATACGATTTTAGCAGAAGCCATCACTGATGTACATCTTCCTGTTTAAATGAACACTTTTGTGCTCTATTTGAACGCTTCCAACTTTGTGCTGATCTGATTTAAATTCACAGAGCTTCTGAAGAACTTGGAGGGCAGAAAAGCCCTCAGCTATACAGAAGTACCTTATGTAGGGTCTTCGGGGATGGGGTTCTTCCTCACTGTTGATGGAAATTATCAAAAAGAGAAGGCTGTAGGGTGGGCTAATCATCTGAAACAAATCTCTGATAAGAATAATTTTTCTAGTGCATTTTTAAGAGTATATCTAATTCACTTAGATATATTGGACTCCATTTCCCATAATTTCAGAGTGTATGACTAAAGGTTGCTGAGAAGCTGTACTTTAATGCATCTGGAAAGCTCCAGAATGGGAATTGGTCTTAGGGTAACCAAAACACACATGCAGGATAATTCATACTTAATCCATAGATGAAATACGACACTGTTGACTAGAAATGGCTTTATGGCAGACATCTTTCCATAAGAAAGTTTGCATAGGGTGTCTGTCTGTTCCTCTCTCCATTACAACTTCGCAGTATGATGTAGTTTTGTAGACTACACTTCTTCGTCAGATGTACCAGAAAGGAAAATATATACACTGCTGGTTGGGAATTTAATATTTTCCCCAACCATCTGTATATTTAATTTACAGATGCCTTAGCAGAATGTTGGAGTTGGGAAACCAATTCTATCAACAGCTCAAAAAAGCTGGGTAAATTCAACCAAAAGAACAGAAGATTTAGCGTATCTCATCTGAAAAGCTAACATGCAAAAGATGGGCACAATTGTTCTCCGTTGCTCCAAGGAGAAGACTAGAGTGAATAAATGGAAATCAAAAGGGAACAGATTTTGAAGAAATATTCTTCAAGGGCAAGAGTTATTCAATACTGGAATAGACTGTTTTGGAAAGTTTTGGGCATGGTTTAGCTGGAGGAAAGCTAACGATGAATTTAACTCTGGGAAACTGGCATCTTGCCTCTTAAAATCTGCACTGAGCTGGGAGTTAGATTAGTAGATTATTACTAGTAATCATTTTGTGATTAGATCACCAAGTATCCTCCTAGCTGAGGGATTCTATGATTCTATGATAAAGAATATGCTCTAACAACAATGTGGGACTCGATTGGTGTGTGTGCACATGTGTCTGTGGGTGTGTATGTGTGTGCAGAGATCCTAATTACATAAAAAGAAATTACAAAAGCATGCAGTTGGTCTTCTGAATGTACACCTGTCACAAATGTGGAGTTTTATTCCTCTTCTGCTTATTCAGAGATGCATGAAAAGTTTTCCTGCCCTTGTACACACTCAGAGATGTCCCTGTTACATGCAAAGATATTGTTACTGCAAATGCACACCAAGAAATCCAGGGCTGAAGTTCCAGGAGATTGCTTCTCCTGTTTAATAATCCAATACAGAGTTAGCTACAAATGTTCACAGTAAAAACCTCACAAATGCTGATGATGCTTAGGGTTCCCCACAGAGTTTTATGGATTTTGTCCTTTTGTTCAGTCACCTGCCATTGAACTAACAAGGTCTGACTGCTTCTGCACTGACGTTAGCCATCAATTTAACTCATTTTCATATTTTCATTAGCTTCTATTATTTAATAATTGTGCCAAAAGACAGGCAGGCGTGATGATAGGCAAGCATTGTGAGCAGTGCTGCCACAGTCTGAACAAGCATGTCAGAGCACAATAAAAGATAAAGTCAACTTTTTTCCTAGGACAAAATGTTCTGCCAAAATTTCTGGCATGACTGCAAATGATTCCTCTTGCATAGAATTATGATGATAAAGGAAGGCTCAGCGCTAGGGAGTTGCCTGCAGTTAGACGCTCGGTTTCATTTTCAACCAGGTGAAAGCAAAAGAAAATGGAAAACGTTGAGGAGGACCTGGAATTCTTGAGGTCCTAGGTCCAGTTCCAGAATCTATAGACTATGGAGTGCAACTGGTCTCTTGGGGCCTTTCAGAAATCTCCCATCAAATTGCGGGCAAGAGAAATTGAGTGGATGATTTCTCCACACTTATTCAGAAGGAGGAGGTACTTCCAACAATTTCTAAAAACACATCTCCTCCCCTTTTTCACTGTTATAGTGACCAAAGCACTTCCTGATGTCTGCTCTTGGGATTTGAAGATGGAAGAGCCGGAAGCCGGGAGACTGCAGGCCACTACAGAGAAGATTATACGATGAAATATAAGATATTTTTTCTTTCTCTTTTTCTCTCTCACACACTTATTCATCCTTGGCTGTTTCATAACTAAATGAGAATTTCACCAGAATTCTCTTCTTCTTTAAGATATTGCTAAAGAAACTGCCAAATTGAGTTCTCCTTCATCAAAATGAATAAGAATTGGTGGTGGTGGTGGAAACAGAATATAGTTCCCTAGTATTATTGAGGTGCATATAGATAGGATATATGATGTATATAGTTCCTTCACTGTAACAGATTCACTAGTGAAGAAAAAAAGATGATCAGAATGATGGGAACAGCAAGTCATGTTAAACACTGAAGGAGGAAAATGTTAGCTTTCTTCAGCTGCTTGACCCAACACCCAGGAGTGGAAAAAGACTTGTTCTGTACTACCCCAGAGGCCTTGACCAGGTTGAATGGGGTAAAGTTAGAGTGAAATTGAAATACATATTAAAATAAATGGTTTACAGGGAAGAGCATGCCAACAGAGGATCGATTCCCTAAAAGGAGATATGGGCCTGCTTCTGCTGGAAGTCTTCATGGAGAATAGTCTAGCTTTGGATTTCCTGTCTCAAGGACAGTTTAGATTAGATGGTCTTCCTGATTCTTTCAGTTCTGATATTTTAATTTCAACTCGTGTGAGAAGCTTTGTCACTCCAGATAGCTACCGATTCCATGTTATCTGACAGACCCTGGGAAACAGTTTACAGAGAAGGATGAAAAGATGAGTCATCTAAAATCGGAAATGATACAACTCAATCTTTTTTTAAAAAAAAATCTGTGTGAGAACTGATTAGCATTTTATTTTCTTAAGTCAAAGAGAATGATGGGGAATGAATGGAAGTATATACTGTAAGAATGCTTTATTTATTTATTCGGTACTTTCACATCAGTGCTGACTCCTGATGACTGCCTGGACAAGTCCCTGAAGTTTTCTTGGCAAGATTTCAGAAGTGGTTTGCCATTGTCTTCTTCCTAGGGCTGAGAGAGAGTGACTGACCCAAAGGTCACCCAGCTGGCTTCATCCCTAAGGCAGGGTCTCCCGGTTTCTAGCCTGGTGCCTTAACCATACCAAGATACCCAAGAGATACCCAAATCATAGCATGCATGTTCTCACCTGTTTATCACACCACCTTCTTCCCTCTGTTCATCTCCACCAGAGTTTCTTCATCTCCTTTCCTAGGACAACAGCAAAAATGCAAAACAAATAAATGTTGGGAAATGGGAAGAGGATAGTAAAAATCATAGTACTGGTCCACAAATATGGTTTGACAGGACAGCAGCAGCTGAAATTCTAGCACATTCCCTCTTGGTGAAAACCTTTTTGAGAAAACTAGTTTTGGTACTTTCCTTCATTAATCATGCGGAGCAAGATCTTCCATGATCTGAAGAATTGGAACAATCAAAAAAACATTTTTCTTTTTGGTGAGTGTTGCAACTTTGCAAAGTAAAACTGAGACACCAAATACACATTCATTATTTTGCCTTTACTTTTTAATACATTGGCTCTCATCGGCCAAGTTGCAACTTGGCCAAATGGTGATGTAAGCAATAATGAAAAGCTGCACCAAGCATGGAATTCTTTGCCACCATTAGAGACACCAGGCTAATGCAGTGGGACTTTCTAAGGACACAGTTGGCTGTTCTGATTTATTATAACTGACAGCATCCACAAGGATGACAGAAGGATTCATTGCTGATTTTTAATGGAAAATATTTGCTAAACACTACTTTCCATTTAGGAAAAATATGAGAGTGGTAAAGCTTAGTAAATAAATACCTAGTTTGGGATAGCTTGCTGGCTAGATGATAGCAGATAGGTCAATTTATTGATTTAATGCCCAATTCCTCAACGACTGTGGGCATCTTACAATTGAAGGAAAACAACCTAGACCAAAAAAAGAATACAGAAGACCAACTCCATATCACAAAAATGCAAAGACCGTAGGGTTTCGAGAACATCCTATCCTGGGAGAACAACCAAGTTTTTAACAGTTTATGGAAAGTCATTAAGGAGGGAACAGTACAGGTCTCTGGGATCTCACTATGGTGGGATGTCATTCCAAAGGGCAGATGCCACCACTGAGAAGGCCCACTTCCTGGGTCCCCTAAGATGACATTGTTTGATTGATGGGACCAGAGGCAAGCCCACTCTGCTTACCTCACCAGATGGGTGGGAACAAACCAACCAACCAACCCTCAAGAAGCCAGGCCCTATGTCATGAATCTATTACCTACTATATATATGAATGAATGCTTTCTTCCTCCCCCTACCTTATATGAAATAATGGAACATGGAGTCACCTAGCAAATTTGTCCAGCGATACATTAGCTTGTGCAAATAAAGCAATTTTTTTTCCACACCAAGTTGAATGGATTGATGGAATTAACTGCCCCCAGGATGCAAGGATGATTCATGACGTTTGAAAAGGGATTAAATAAATTATGAAGGATAACTCTACAAACAGTTGAATAGCTCCCCAGGATACCAGTTGTTAAGAAGTCTCAGCAGCAAGGGAATGTGGCCCTATCGCTCGCTTGGGATAAAGCTAAAGCTGGTCACTGCTGTAGTCAAAACAAGCAACAAGGACAAGTGGTGGGTTGAGTTTGAGAGCGAAACAGGCAGCTGGTTTCACAAGGCCAACAAACAACAGGAACCTACAAGACTCTTTTTACATTATTTTAAGTACACAGATGGAGCTAAAGATTCACGTGTGTGTGTGTATTGTCTTTCAGGTAAAACATAATGTAGAATATTTATAGAAAATATTTTTTCAAAAGATGCTGCACAGCCCATAAGAATCTCAGATCAGAGATATATATTGCCCCAGCTGACCTTAAATCCCTCAAAAATAGAAATTAAGGCAGATGCAGATTCTAAAAGCAACCAGCTGAAATAAGTGGGTTCTAGCAGATGTTCCATCTTCAGAGCTGATGATAATCTTTCATTGACTTGAAACTGATATTCTGAAATGCCATGGGTCTGAATGCCAACCTTGCAAAAGCTATACTTTTCCAAAAGTTACATATTTCCATGCTGATAAGACTCAAAGCAAACCCAGTTGTCCTTGTTTTTAATTTCACCTTAGTCATGAGTTAGATAGCAAATGCTCAGCCCTTTTGAAGTTTACAATTTGTCCATACAAGAAGTACTACAGCTGACATTATGCTCATTGTTAATTTAAAGATTTCCTATTTCTGTCATGTCAGCTGGCATGGGCATAACCAAATCAGTGGCCATTTCCATATGAGTTCCTGAATATCAATGCAGCTGAATAACTAACAGGGAACTGGCGTCCATTCAACAATAAAAATGGCCCCATAGTTTAGCAAATTATAGAATCATCCATGCAGTAATTGTCTGCTTTCCATGTTCATAGCCATAGTTGGTCAAAGCAATTTTTCTACTCAGTTTTTCCATCTTAAGCAATACCTCAGCCAAAGTGGAAGCTGCAGCAACTAAGAGTTAACTGGTCACGAGTCATGCAGTATTCACTTTTTTTCCTTCTCTCAACAGCTGCTTCTAGTCCTTTAGCTCCTCTTATTTACACTACAGCACACACTGTAATATTGATTTCCTTCATTTGGAACATCTGTCACAGGTTTATTAGTTTCCTCAAAACTGCAACATCTTTTTTTTTCCTGTTACTTCAGAAGTGGTGTTTGGATGGATGCTAAAGGAGATTTCTATAATGATCCAAAGTAAGCCGTTCTGAAAGTAGAAACATGAAAGCATTTGTGGAGCAACAACAGTTCCAAAGCAGACAATATCACTAATGTACAGAAACCCTAATCCTTCATACAAGGCAAATTTTGCAAACCTAGAAAAACTCAACTGTTTCTCTGTATTATTAAGCAATCAAAGATAAACAACAACCAGTCTGGGAAAGTTAGAATCTGATGAGTTCCTGCACTGAAAAACTTCTACTGAAACGGGTTTCACATTTTAAAAATCTAATACTGAAATAGTTACTTCTGTGATGGATTTTATATAGCCAGATTGGCGCCATTCAGAGGCAGTATGGAAATATAGGAATCACTGAGGTTTGGAGACTTATAGCAAGGGGAAAAAAACATACTCTCATTTAACTGAAGGGGTGATGGTGAAGCAAGACGGTCAGACCAGCTGATTGAGAAATTTGACATTTCCCAGAATGCTTTACCACAGAGATGTTTCGTAGCAGCGGTATAGGATTTCATTGCTGGAAAAGCAATGGTACCATGGCTATAAGCTACTTATTTCATCATAATCAAAAGAGTAAGGAAGATGTTCTTCTTAGAAACTTACACCATTTATGGGGAAGCACTAAGCTTAAGGACAAGTTATCCTAGTTCTGCCATTTTTGAATCAACAACACTACCAATTGTTTTGGAGTAACTTTGCCATACTCTCTTTTTTAGGCTGACTAGGAACCAATTCACTGAGAAGATTATCTGCCTGATCTGAAACCAGAATGCTTGAAGAAACCACAGATGCATTCGTTCCACTGAAGTTGAGGCTTCCAAGGAATTGCATTTTTTTTTTTTTTTAATTTCTTCCCTCAGGTTAAATGAGCTTAATTTCCCTATCTTTATTTTCATTTGTATACAGCTAAATTTGTACATCTGTGACTGGCTATATTAGCTGTTCAAGTGTGTCTGAGCAGGAACCAATCCACCCCCCTCCCCAGATCTCCATAGCAACTTCATCTGGCTGTTCCTCCTTGGTTACCAGTTTAAGATAATTATTTATGAAATGAGCACTTTTTTTGTCTCTAGGGAAGAATATCTTTAAAATCTATTGCTCTGTATTATAAAACAAGCAGATGACCCAATGAATATGCATATAATTCATTGCTCATCCTAATATCAAGAGGAAGCTTCTCTGTCCCCATCTCAAATTAAGCCATAATTCCAGTGATTAAATAACTTCTACTCAGTCTGCATCAGTTGCACCAGAGGGTGGGAGAGAGAGTAGGAGGGGAAGAAAGAGAACAGCAGCTTAATTGTTTAAATGGAATAAAGCAATATGGCGGTATTTGTACCAAACTTAGTTTAGAAGGTACTTCAAGGCCATGGAACTTTTGGAGGCCCGAGAAGACATTAAAGATCTTGAACCAAAGATTTTGGGGCTCATTTTATCCACCATAATAAGCAATAATATGGTTTGTTTTGTTTTGTTGAGCTTTAATGAGATCCATGAACCACTGGAGACAACAGAACAGAAGAGAAAGAACTGGAGAAAATCACAAAATATAAAGACCTGCAAATAGAAATAGAAGGATTGTGGCAAAAGGAAGCAAAGATAGTACCAATTGTTCTGGCACCTCGGGTGCAATCCCAAAACATCTGGAGTACCACTTGAATACCATCGGTATTGACAACATCACTACCAGTCAATTGCAAAAGGCAGTTTTAACTTGGAACAGGTTACATCCTGCAACGATACCTTTAGCACCATCAAACAACATCTGCCTAACCCAGGTCCTTGGGAAGGACTTGATAGGTGGACAAAAATGCTAAATCCAGTCTAAACATCTGGCTGACTGTGCAACCAACTATAATAAACTAGAAGCAGGAAATTAGGGAAGTGTGAACAAAGGGTTAAAATAATATTAATATTTTGCCTCCGGCTTCCCTAGTGCATGTCAGATACCCATAACTAAACTAATATTTCAGGAAAGAAATGTAAAGTGCTAAGGCAAAGAGTGATGATAAGAGGTCTAGACAGAACTGATAGAGGGAAAACAAGCAAATCCTTAGGTCCTGATAATATTATCTGAAAATTCAACTTGAAATGTAAAATTGTGGATGTCTAGTATATGATATTTCACATGCACCCAATTGGGGTTTTAATCATGCTATGACATTTATAAAATGTGACCCAGGGCAGAATTTGGAAATTTTAGTCCAGTTTACTTAATGTATATTTCCAGGTATGTTGCTCACAACATTAATCAAGACAACTTCATTTATTCTATAGGATAAGTCTTGATGAAAAGGAAAGAACATGGGCTTCCTCCAACAAAAGTAGGGTTACCAAAGTTTACTGGTATGTTGAGGGATGCAAACAACTTCCACGCTAAATTGCGTTAAGGAACTGAGTCTATCAGATTTATATTGTTGATCTGATTCAAGAAACAACGTGTGCACACGTGAAAAAGGCTATCACATTCTTGAATCAGTTCCAGTCACCCACTTGATCTCGTGCATCAGATCAGACTGGTGATTCCACGTGAAGAAATTATTCTATCAAGTTGTTTTCAAATAAACATTTAAGTCCAGGCTTCATCCAACCTTGATACTAGTTATGAAGCAGATTTATTACCCCTAATGTTAAAGGTACTATATCTCTAAATAGCAATTATTGGGGAATATGTTGGAAAAAGTTCTATCATACTTATCTCTCCATAGGAATATATTAGCCAGTGTGGGAACAGAATGCTGGTGGTTTCCAGCTTGTCACTTTTAAAGATTTTGCATTTTAACAATAGGAATTAGGGATAAACTACACAAGAACATCAGTTTGTAACGCAAACACCTAACTCATTAATTGGAGATTCATACAATGAGCTTTGGCTTGAAAATACCAGTTTGTGTTGTCACAGCTGCTTTTGCTACATAAAAAATAAACATAAAACATACATTTTTTAAAAGAAAAAAAAAGTTTTCCTGCTTGTTTTCATCCTTTGAACACAGAGAAGACATGCAATTTACTTAGGTAATACAATGACCTTATCTCACTATTGATGTTTCTTCCTCTCTTTTAAAATCTACTTTTAAATATGATATGAAGTCTGGAAGAGTAAAGAGGGGGGAATAATCACAGCTAAATATAAAACAGATGCACAAGTTCTCTGTTTTAATGAATTTTGCAACTGGGAAAGTGATTAAATGTGTTGACAAATGAGGAGAGAGAGAGGGGAAAAAACAACTGGCTGTTTAGAAAGGATTCATAATTCTGCACATAGAACAGAATGTCCGATCTACTGGTCTCAAATACATTTGACATACTACTGGGGGATTGTCCAGTCCCCTCACCCCCCATTATACTTCCTCCTGACCCCCAGTGTTAATGTTAACAGAGACCTCATATTTATACACATTAGTTGGTCATTCAAGATTCCAGCTTTCTCAGAAGCTTCTAAGCACATTCAACTAAATTTGGCTACAGGCCTCCTTCACCCTTTTCTGGTCAATGGATAAATACCTGCAACCACTCTCATTAAAACAGAGAAGTTGGTTGGGCTTTTAATATCATTTTCATTCATGCTTTTCCACAGCAGAAGTGGTTGCTTCATTCTTAAGTGGATCATTTTTTTAAAAAAAATTATATATCAAATTTGTCACCGCCCATCTCATTGAAACAACTCTAAGTCCAGTGCTGCCTTCAACTTCAAAATGACTGTCAGGTATTCTCAGTAAAAGCTGTTCTAGCTCAAATGGCATGGCTTGAGACTGGTACCGTGTACATAAGCTAGTCTTTCCCATTCTGGTTGCCCTCAAAATGCATGGCCTTCTGCTCCCAGTATTCCTTGGCTATATGGCAATTGCAGAGAATTCTGGGAATTGAAGTCCTCACACCTGGAGGATGCTTAAGCTGGAAAGACAGAATACAGGGTGGATACGTTTTCATAGCACACTCCACTGGAACATCATCAGCTAGTTTGTTGGGCAAACCCAATGGTGTTCTAGACTGTTCTAGACTGTTCCGACTAGCAAACAGAAAGGCAATACCAGCAAAACTGTCCACAGGTCACTTCACAGAGGCAAATAATAAGTCAAAGATGGCACCAGGAGACAATCAAATATCAGCAGTGAAGGACACTAACAGATGTTGACAAAGAAGTACAGTCCAAGTGTTCAGGCATGAAAGGGCTCAAAGGTTAGGAGATGGACAGCAAAGTGCAAGCAGAGATCAGCAAAATCTAATGGTACGTGTGGTTCCAAGACAGATCTAATGGACACTGAAGAATTTTGTGCTACCCAAACCCAATTGCAACTCCTCAGAGGCTTCCTAAGAGATGGGACTACTTTCAAGCAGGTCCTCAGTAGATCTGTTAGTCTCTAAATTTCCTGCCCGTCTACTCACTTTGAACCTTCACACATCTGCACTCTCCGGGTTTGGCAGTGCTATAATTACACTCTCTAAATCAGGTGCAGGAGCCTCGATTCCAAACCTGCAGCTTCTGAACTGCTCCTCTGCAGCTCTAGTGTGGGAATTTTCAAAGCCAATTGCCACTGGAGACGTTTGAGTCATACGGATCTGATTCATCTCCTAAGGCTCCTCTGAGGCTAGTACCTTCCTCTTAGCATTCAACTTTTTGAGATGATGTTCATCCCAGCACACTATGCAAAAGGCAGAATACGATCACTTCCTTCTTATTAGGGCCTCCCCACTACTGAAATACACACACCTGCAAAGCTGAAATTGTTATTAATCAATGAAAAATAAATGAAAGTATCTCTACTTTCTATCCCAACATCTACCTTTTAAGCTCATGTTACCAAGGAATTCAGCAGAGGGGATTCATTTGTAACTACTCACAGTTATCTGGGCAAACAGATGTTTGGTGCGTTGGTGGCACAGAACACCTTCAGTCCAATGAGTTATGAAACAAGCACATGAATCAATTTGCCCTGTTTGATCCTGGAAGTTGGAACATGAATGACAATTTCCTTTGTCAGCAAAAGCAATTCATATATGTTTGCATATGGGCTTGCTGAAGAATAGAGGCATATATGCCTAAAAGCTAATTGGAACCATTTATCATCTCTTCTTTTCAATGCCCAACCAGATTATTCATCCAAGACATCAAGGTCTGCGACATCAAATATTTAACTTTCCATTGTGGCTTATACAATCGTTTGAGCATCGTCTGACAATATCAGTGCAGAGAATGATTTGGAAAACATTTACATGGTAGAGGCCATGCCTGACACACTGCTGAGATTGTGCCTTGGCCCTAAACTCAGGAAATCCAGACAGTGGAGAAGACTGGAGTTAAGAGGCACATTTAAAAAAAGCCCCAGGTATATAAACTGGAGGAAAAAACCTGTCCCTGACACTAAGAATGATGACTCAAGTCAAGTTGTTGCTTAGAATAACTATTTTATAAGCATCTCTGCTGGAGATGTATATGTACATGTATACACACACAGAGCAAGAGAGAAAGAGCGAGAGATACACGCACGTACCCTAAAGGATTAACACAGCTGTCTCCTTTGGAAACTTGCATGCTGCCAAGAACCATTAAAGGAGGGGGTGGCATATACATTTTCTAAATAAATAGTGTTCCATTGCATTCAGGTGGTTTTAGCCACGAATCAAGTTATTTATTAATTAAATCGCCACAGTTGTCTAAACTACAAGAAAACTAATGCCTGTAAAGCCAAAGGAAAAAAAAAAATAGTTTTTATACCTCACCTCTGCAGTAGACAAAGACATGACCGCTTTTTCACAGGGCTGTTCAACTGCTTCTTTAAATGTTCCTCTTTCCATATTTAATTAATTAAAAAGACTTTGGTTGGCTTCCAAAAATGTACTTCCAACATATCACCCATTTTTAGAGTGGAAGTTGAGTGCATTTCAAGAAATGCAGTTTGCAGGAGAGAGACAAGCTGCCTTTAGGGAAAGTTACTCTTCTACATAACTTGTCCTTTTTGCTTCTCAAACAGAGTTCTATTTAATACTGTACTATTACTATACTATTGCCCCCAAATCCTTACTAGGATATGATTTAGGTTATGATCTTAGGATATGAAGATTTTTCAGAACGAAGTCTCTCTAGGCAAAACTGGCACCAGTTGGCCATTGAATTTTAAATAAATGTTGTATGCCTACCTGGGATTTTCAAATCTATATTCTATTAAACAACGAACAACTATTTCTGACCCTGAGGTACCTAGTAGGCTGTTGCCTTCAAGGCTTTGGAAAGACCCAACTGAATGGAAGAACAGATGAAGACTTCTTTTTCTGTTTGAATGCTAATAGCATGCAATTGTCATTGTAAATGACTAACTGACCACTGGCACATGAGTTATTTCCTGGGAACTAGTTTCCAGAATATTCAGTATTTTCAGCCAATTTTTCTCCCTCTCTTGCTGGGAAGCTGTAATGAAAAACTGGCTGATGCCTTGTCAAGAGAAGCAGCATCGAGCTAAAACACCTCCCATAAAGACTTTGGCAAGTAGAAAAAGGTCAACAAATGTTTGGGGAAATTCCCCCCCCCCCAGCTATGATTGGATGGGATTTAGAAGTGTATTTAACCCTTCCTAGCATCTTTCCAGACCTTCTAAATCTCATTTAATGTGTTGGCATGGGCCCAAATGGAAATCTATTCTTTGCCAAGACTTGATATTTACCAGTTGAAAAGAGGGCTTCTGATAACTGATTCGGGGAGGATACAAAATATGATCTGGTAGGGCTGCAGGTCATGGTACCTGACCTGGGGCTGCAAAACTGCAAAGTGGTTAATTTTCATAAACACCCTGATTATTTTATATAAGATTAAAATCCAATACACACACACACACACACACACACACAACCTACAGATTTTTCTTTTAAGAAAGATGAGCAAATGGAATGTCTATTGCATGTGACAGGAGTGAGTCGATTTTGGACTTGTACCTCTCTTTCCTTGAACAGCAGAATTATGCCACAAAACCCTTGGATCATCTCTGCTATTGATTTAAAAACACAAACTAAAGTCTGGGAATCCCCCACCCACCCACATTTCAAAACTGAGCCACAGAGAGCTGTTGAGTTGGAAACAGTAGCCATGCCAGGAGTGAGAAGAAGGAGCTGAGCCAGGATTTGATCTGGAAGAGAATGAGCCAACAAAGATTTTATACCCAGATAACCTATTATTTCTGTAGTATGTCCTGTTGACAAAAGCCACGATAGAATCAGTTCAGTACCTTGGAAAATGTCGTTGCCCACAAAATAGTTCTACTCTGATCTGTAAACTTGGACACTCACCACATAGCTATGCATAGTAATCAATTCCTGGTTTTAGAAATATTTTTGTATCACAAACACTTGTTCCTTCTCCCCTTTCCCTCCCTTGACAACAATCCTTTAGACTATCTCAGATTTAAAAGATTTCCAACCATCTTGGTAAAAGCATGAAACCAGATTCTTAACAAGGAAAGATAGAAGTCCTATCTTCTGAGTATGCCCAGAACCCTCACTCCTCATTCATCACTTTATACACCTTTTATGTCCTCCTTCAAACACCTTGCCTATGGCAACTCGAGCTAAATATGCAAATAATACAAAAGTTAGGCATCTCTTATGAAAGAGTCTTGTGATTCGCAGAATGCTCCCTCTTTACAATGTCAACTATGCACAGCTTCAAGAATGTGAAATTGAAAGATAAGAAGCAAAGGGAACACGACTGGCATTTTGAAAAAGTAGCAACATATATCAAAGTCAAGTGAGCGAGAAAAGAGAATGCAGTTAGGTACAGAACAATCGGTGATATGGATGCAAATATAATGCAAAGCAAAAATTAAAACAGGAAGAGGAAGAGGAAGAAGCTGACTACATTAATAAAAACATAATCAGCTCCCTAAAAGGGGTATCTGAACCACAGTTACCCAGGGCATAACTATACATGGACATATTGATTTAATAACTTTTATATGGCAGACACTGTATTGTGGGACAAGGTTCCACCAGAGGTCCAAATAGCAGCCTTCCTTCTCATATGCCAGAAGAAAGTTAAAACCATTCAATCTGAACCATTGTTACATGTAGAGAAGGCATGGAAGTTCTCCTGACTCTAACTCAAAGGAGACATGATCTTTCAATACCCTTCTCTGAAACCTTCCTCCTATATTTGTAATGGTTTCGATCAATATCCACCACACAGAAATGTCCTTCATACAGTGATTGAGGAATTGCTGCGGTTGATTTCTCAGCTCCTTTTTTAAAAACCCTGCCTCCATTCTTGACATTGCTTTTCTTATAGCAACCAGGTCAGATAAATATTTCAGGCAACATTAGAAAACAGGCACTCCAGTGACAGTTGAGAGATGTTCAGAGGAGGCTTGTCCTTCAGAAGAGGTGATGATGGAATAAGTCTGCTTACATTTTCTCCCCTATCTCTTCAGGTCTTCCAAAATGGCTGTTGCTATATTGCTTGCAAGGAGAATGTGGCAAGTCCCATTTATCAGTAGTTCTACAAGAGAATCTCGAATGAAGACTTTGTAGTGTCCATACCACACTACAATTCCCAGGATACTTTGGGGGACCTGTGATGATAGATAGATAGATAGATAGATAGATAGATAGATGGATGGATGGATGGATGGATGGATGGATGGATGGATGGATGGATGGATGGATAGATAGATAGATAGATAGATAGATAGATAGATAGATAGATAGATAGATAGATAGATAGATGAAGCTCATAGACACACAGTGCATCAGTTGGAATGAATGAAATTTTGCCGCTCCACGTTGACATTTGAAAACTATGGCATTCTTGAATTATTGGATTTTTTTTAAATTGTATTTCTAACCAGTCATTAAAATACTGTGGAACTTTCATTTCATATGGCCAAGAATAGATAAGAAAAGGGTCTTATTCACTACTTCATGGCTTTTTAAATTTAATTTACCCTATAGTTGCATACATAATGTTGACATTTTATTCTTTTCGAATAATATTTATTTCCATACCATGCTTGGGGGCTGAAGTTAGGGGGCTGAAATGGCTTTTATTTTCAGGTATGCAAAAGGAATAAATGAATGAATGAACGAACACACACACACCCAGACACACACACTCACAAAGCTAAGATATCATTGTTATTTATGATACTGACATTTACAGAGACTTGATGGCCAGAATAACAAAGCTAAATGCATGACAGTGATGTAGGGAAGAAAAAGAGATTTTGTTTTTCAATACTTTTCAGAGCTGAGGTTGTTTCTCCTTAGGGTATCAAGTAAAATGGAAAGTAATGTAATAGCAGAGGGCACAGAACTCTGTAAAGGACAATACTATATCGTATATGGATCCAGGAAATTAACTGTGTAGTACTCTCTTGCTTATTTGCTGCCTCCTTTTTTCCCTATCCTAAGAGAAAGCCCGATGCAAACTTGTAAGAACATAATCCAGGAACTGTATATAACTCTCCATAAATCATCCATTATGGCTTTATGGAAATGGTTGGGGGTCAAGGCACAGGATTCTCCCCCTGCTGCAGTTACTATTTTTCCTTCTTCTGCTCTTGCTTTAAAACTTCTCAGATGTGCATACATTACTGTTTACAGGGTTAGCCAGCATACATCTTTGGACATAAACCCTATGACCGTGCAAATTCCACATAAGTGAACATTGCAGCAAGCAAGTGGTTGTCACTTACTTCAATTCTTGTTCCTATTTGGCAGAATGGGGGAGGGGGGCTCTTTCTAGAATAGTCCTATTCGGGGCCTGAAGGAGACCACCTACGTTCAAATATGAAGATGAGCAGATAACCTGGTAACCGTAGCATCACAGATATTAGACTTTAGTAGTGGGCAGACAAGTTCTTTCTGAATTTCTTGTGCTAGTTCTCATTCGGTCTGATGGAGAAAGATCGGCTTTCAGGATGCATATTGAAGGAGAAGAGACGTTCAGTGAAAAATCTGATGAATGGTGATGTTTGGACGCTTATCTCATAATGAGGTGGCCCTTGGATTTGTATGAGTATCTTGTCTTGCCTTGCACAACCCTTTTTCCACTGGTCTGCACTCTCCCAGGCTTCCTACACATTCAGTGTGACTGTGTACACTACATTCAATCCTAAAAAAATTCTTTCCAGGAGCAATGATCCTGTCCCTTTTAATGGGGAGTCCTTCCTTCAAGAGATGGTTGGAGAAATTCTTTCACTGGAGAAATTCAAACAAAGCCTTCACCCAATTTTACCACCCGCTCACTATCATTCCTGCCCAGATGGACTCTGAATCTTAAGCAATGACATTCATATCAGTGTGCCTACTTCTAAATGCTGTGTTGGGAACAAAACCTTCTTCTCCTAACTTGTCTAAGTCATGGCGGGTGCACAAATGGAGTGCAGAAAAGACATGGTGGTGGGTACCTGCAGTATAAGCTTGCTCTTTCATTATTCACCACCTGCCACCATAACAACCATTTGCTCACTGTGAGCTTCCAATTCAACCTTACAATTGGGTGGCCATTACAGGTCAGCAGCCATTCAAATGGCAACATGTTTATCTCGTTGGCAGGGAACCAAGGTTTATGCTCCTGTAGCTAAGCCAATTTACTGTGAACTGGGCACAGCCAAGCAGCTGTGCCTGTCTTGACTTTCTTTGTGCCTCTGGCCCTTGTTTTGTGCTGGGGCAATTAGGGTCACACACCGGTTAATAGCGAGGCAGGACCGTTGTAGAATTTCTTGTCAAGAAAAGGTGAAGCTTGATTGTTTATTCCAGCAGATGCTACTGCTGGTCTATACACTTGCCTTACATGTTCAGGACACTTATCTGTAAACAGCTCAATGATTTTTGCATTGAATCACGATTGTACTGTGCATACAGAATTAAGTTAATAAAAAAACAGGGAGCACATGAGAAGGAGTGAATCCATTCTCTTGCATTTCTCACAAATTCCCCTTTTTATTATAGCTCCCTTTGGAACTGCAGAATCACAGATTTGTGGACTTGGAAGCAATCATATGGATTTTCTACTCTAATTCTGCAGCATGTAGGAAAACCTATGAAATCCTCCTTGACCAGTTGCTGTTCAGCTTTTTCTTCAAAACCTCCTGAGGTGGAGAATCCCCAAACTTTATAGGTAGACTTTTCCACTGTCATACAGATCTCACTATCAGGAATCATGGACTTCTATGAAATAAGTTTGCCTCATTTCAATTTTGATTCAACATATTTATATGGGGGAACAGAAGGATGTCTGCATGAAAATTTATGCAGTTTTTAATGGGCTTTTCTCTTGGCATGGAGTTTAAACAACATAAGCAAATTCCAAAGCATTTCTCTTAATATATTGTATTTTTGAATGTATTTTCACCAGCAACTCTATTTCAGTGTGAATTTTTCAAGTTGCAAACTGTGTTGTCATATTCTGAAAAATGCAAGTTTGTTCTGTATCATGGAGAGAGGAAGAAGGGGCAGGCTGTGAATGTTTGCATTAAAATAAAATGCTACAAATAATTTTTTCCTCCATCTCTATTTGTGTAGGCATGGACTTGTGTGGTTCGCTGTGTGTGTATGTGTGTAAATTTCCAGCAATAACAGTGCTTTTAGACAGTTACCTACAACCACCATTATACAAATTTCACACTGGAAACAGAACAGCTTAAAAATTTCCCACCTCGCACCTCAATTTCTTATGCCATGCTAATGCCAATAATTGATCTGTCATCCACTGCAACTCGAAACTCTTTGCATCAGAAGAAGGTCACCTGCAGTCCTTCCTGTATTGCTGAATTACATTTTCTGAATCTTCCACCAGTGGGTTCCCTGGCAGTAGTTGTACTTCAGCAACATGACTCACCTGATTAGACAAACGTCTATCCCAACCCAACCTGACCTAAAATAAACCTCACCTTTTTGCATGCAAGGCACCTACCCTTTGCCCTTAGCTATCATGGTTATCAGCAAAAAGCCACTGACGTTCTAGAAATACCTGCCATTCGCAGAATGAGAGAGTACCAACAGATGCCAAAGGCTAGAGAGCAATCATAACAAATGATTATACCCTTCCTGCCAAGGATGTAGACTTTTGGAAGCATCTGCTTGCCCACTAGGGCGAACAAGATACTGACTGTTGAATTTGGTTGGGATTCCTCCATATTTAGACAGACAGACATGGCATTAACCTTGACATTCTTCTGTCGTTCTGAGTCTGTTACTCAGATACTGCAGCATTCTAAACCAAGCTTGAATTGAAGGAAGCCTATTAGAAGCACGCCTGTTAAGCAACAGAGATCTAAGTGGAAAACAGGGGGTTTTAATGCTTTCGGGCGCCATCTACTGTCTTCACTTTTCCCTACCATGTGATATCAAGTGAAAGGCCCCAAGTTTTCTTTTGCAAGCTGTGAAAAATACAGTTTGTAAAGGGGAAGAGTTAATGTATGACATTGTTAATTGCAAAATGTTGCACCCATTATAGCCAAATCAATAGTTACATGGATTAGACTGCATTAATCCTACAGGTTCATTATCACCCTTGGATAAAACATGGCTGCTTTATTTCTTTCTCACCCCTCCATATTTCTTGTTTTGTTTTTGTTTAGCTTTGTTCTGCCTTTGTGAGATTTTCATTCACTTATAAATACACTTTTATTAATGTCGCCAGTCAGTAAGAAAAACTTTCCCAGATGGGCTAATATGTAATGAATACACTTATTTGGAAGGAATTGCTATAGCAAGCAAATAAACATCAGTCAACCTTTCTACCCCTTTCCTTCAAAGCAAGCAATACTAAGGGGTTTTACAAATACACTTCTAACTCTACGGATGGTTTCATACATAATGTTCCTAATTTGGATTAACCATGCGTTATTGCATAAATCAGAATTGATTTGTTGCACAAAATATACCAAAACATGCATTATGGTTGATAGACTACAGTGGCTGGGTTTGCACCCTACACAATGTCAAAACCATACAGATAACCTTAAGGCTTAGCATTTGTATAAGAACATGGGCTTTACATTAAGTGTACCAAATATTTGCAATCTGGCTTCTGTTGGAATAATCTGTCGGGACTATATTCTGGGATAGAGACAAAGATAAGGTCACACCCATTTTATCCCTGAGATTTCATCCCCCTCCTTCTCCAGCACACTCTTGTTTTTCCCAAGGTCTTCACATTAAGATTGGATTATAGTATGCATGGAAGATTTATTCCTGGGTTGAGCAATCAATAATATATAAAAAGCTGTCTTTAATGCCAAAGGAACTATTTTCTATTGATAATTGCTGTGCATCATGACTGATTACTTGAGCATTTGCTTGATCAGCCATCAGCATGGTACTCTTGAGTATTTCCTTCAGCTCTTTTTCAGCATAGGAACAATCCTGCTCCTTACCATCTTCTGAAATCTTGATCTTCTCAAGGACTGAGTGGAAGAGGCACTTGGTCTAGGTCAAAGTCTGTTGGCTCCAGGGGAGAAATTGGCTCACCATGGTCGCTACAACCTGGAAGCACTGCTCTCAGCCCTTGGAATGCCTTCTAATCTTCCTCCTTCTCTGAGAAGGTCTCTTGAGATGAGACATTCAATTCCCATCAAACACCTACTTTGATGATGAGACTCATAGAAGGGCTTCCCTGTACACCTTAAACCTGGGCAGTCTGGAAAACAAGAAGGTGGTCTTTCAAAGCATAACTGTCTATCTTTGTCTGGACTGTAATTTGGATATGTTTCTCAGATAACATTTAGAAAAAGCAAGCAACCTTTTCTGAATCCAGCCCGTTTCTTCCATTTCCTTTATAACTGGCATCAAGAATAAAAATGGATATAGCTAGTGACGTCACTGTCTTGCCCCTAATTTGTGGCAACTTTTATCACTTCTATTTATGCTTTCTGTTACTGCCAATGCATAAGGGGAAAATGAATTATTATAATGTCAATCTGGGGGCACATTCATCTATTGAATGTTGAGATTTCTTTTTATAGATTTTGCTTTTGGGGGGAAATTTATGAATGACATGTCTTGGTAGATAATGTAAAACAAATGAATATAAAGTAAGCTTGTCTCAATAGGCACAGAAGCAATTCCAAAGTTTATTATGTCTCCAAAATGCGGGGGGTGGTGGGGGTGGAATGTTGTACATTGACTACCAATAGAGTTCTGAATGCAGTTCATGGACAGCCAATGTGATTTAAATGGCTTTATCTATTGTCTGTACACAAGATGGTTTAGAAAACTCTTCCCTCTTGATTTGGAAATAACTATTTCTATAGCTTCATTTCTGATGATGGTTTGACATTGTGCAGCTGTTTTGTTGACTGGTGGACTCACAGTACAGTCCTTCCACGGATATTCGTAGACTTCGGGTGACATTTTGATGGCACGCAATTGCTACAGCTGCAGCAAGGGAAATGGAAGAGAGTTCATATAAAGTACTAATGAAGAGATCCATAACTTGAATCTCTCATCCCACTTGTCCTGTAGAACCTTCTCTGTTGCTGAAAACCAGGGCCATGGTTTCTCACCAATTTCAAGCAGGAAATTTGAAAGGAGGACACCTAAAAGTAGATGTATTAAATCTGCCTTAATACAGAGATTTAAAAAGGATTATAATTTTAGAAATCGCTGCCCAAGAAAACAGTGAAACAAATTGGGACTCCCAGACTTTCTTACGTATTTTACATGGCACAATATCCTACTCGCTGCAGTTCTACAGTCAGGTCCATTGGAGGGAGCAGGGGGCAAACAAGTGAAGATGGCATTTGTGAATGGGATCAAAGCCACATATGTAAAACAGAGGCAGGGCTTCCATTGTCCAGTTGCAGCTGCCATTTTTGACTCCCCCCTTTAGGTGGTCTTGCCTTGAGTGCTTAAAAATCTTAAATGTGGCCAGCAGCAGGTTGCTCAGCTATTATTTATTCAACCTTGTGGACTAAGCTAGAGTTAGCTGAATTCACGCATCACACTGAGCCTAAATTGCAGTTTGTCTGTCTGTTTGTTTATTTATTTTTCAGATTTAGATACCACCCATCTCACAAAAAGTGACTCTGGGCAGTTCACAATAAAACAGCAATAAATATTAAAATGCAATAAAAACAGTATAAAAATACAGTAAACATACAATAAAACCAAACACATACACAAATAATAATGTCTTCCAAGATGCTGGGGATCAGCAAGATGTTAACATATGGGAGCATCTTCAAGGTGCCAGCCACCCCCAGGGTTGGTTGCCCCTTTCTTTGCCCCATGCCAGTTGGCAGAGCCAGGTCTTGACTGCTTTCCGGAAGGGCAAGAGAGTTGGGGCTGCCTCGCCTCTGGGGGGAGGGTATTCCATAGGGTGGGAGCCACGGCAGAGAAGGCTCTCTTTCTGGGCCCCGCCAGTCGACATTCTTTCATCGAGGGGGTCCGCAGCATACAACCCCACCTGACCAGGTGGGATGGGTGGATATAATGGAGGTGAGATGGTCCCTCAGGTAGCCCAGTCTCATGCCATGTAGGGCTTTAAAGGTGATAACCAACATCTTGAATTGGACCCGGTCAGTTGGCAGTCCACATTAACTGAGTTCTCCACCAAAATGAAACAAATTCTACGAATGGCTTAGTTCAAAGGTCACAATATTTTATTTCAGTCATTGACCGGGTTTTATGGCTTAATGTAAAGTGTGAATCCAAGCAGCATTCATACCTGAGGCCTTGGTGGTCTGCTTCGGACATAACATTAAGCTCAGGATGGGGAATTTTTAGTTATGCCAATAATATTGAATCTCAACTTCCCTTAAAACTAGCCAACATGGCCAGTAAATGGGGGTATATGGGAGCAGTATTCCAACAACATCCAGATTTTCACCAGAGTTTATACCACGCCTTAGTCTGAGTTAACCACAGCTGTTTATCAAGCAAAGATTTGTTGCTCTCGGGTTACTTAATTCATTGTAAAGCATTTTATTTTGCAAAGTAAAATGTGTCCTTCACTGGTTTTATCTGGTTTAAATGTAAGAACATAGAGTGAAGGTAAGATTGAACCTGATTAAATCATGCATACATTACAAGAGAAATCTTCAGAGGTATTCGTCATGTATTTTTAGTATACGCAATTTGCACCCCATTCTAATGAAGTCAACATCCCAATTTCGAAGGGATTTTTATGGTTCTCCCCCGCTTTCCGATTTACTAGGTTTAACAGCTGATTCACTGTTTTAATTTCCCAGAATCTAATTTGATACATTTAGACAGAGAGACAGCTTGCACTGTTATTTGCCTTTTCAGCCCCATGGATTTCCACCTCCCCCCCCCTTTCATCTAATAAATATTTCATGATAAGAGAAAATTATAGCTGAACTCAGGAGGGAGCTTCAAAGCTTAGAATTAGCACAACTTTCCTGTCACACCGAGGCACAATTGTTTTTGTAGCTATACGATATCATGCTTCTTAACATCTAGATACTACACACAGACACATACATTTGGGTGCAAAGAAACCTTGTGGTTCTCATGGATGCACGTATTTCTCCAAAGTGTGACAGACACTTCTTCTTTTCTTCCTTTGCACTAATCATGATCCAAAAAGTGGAAGGAGATCATGCCCAGAACAAAACAAACATTGAATTGATTTCAGGTTTCATTTTGTGGTTACTATGATAACTCTCCTGTTCATAAGGTATGTCTACTGGCACATTAAATTTTACAGTAGAGTCAAAACGTTTGCTAGTCTCTGAGCCAACGTGTATCAAAGGTTTTTAGGGATCACAAAATCTGTGGGCTATGTTATGATGTAGGTTGCAACATTGCATAAATCAGTTACTGAATTTAATTCTCTGGTTTTTTTCCTATAGCAGTGTAATATGTGCAAAGTGTATATTAAATATATTTTCAAAATAAGCTTAGATGAGTGAAGGCGGGTATAATCTTTGATGTCAGTTGAAGGACCAGCAGATTGGATTTTCATAGGACGTGATGCCACTCTCCAAAACAGCATGAAAACCAACCAGGTTTATCACATTGTATAAATGACAGCCATGAAACCTTTAAGTAACCTGTTGTATGCATGCAAGATAGAGACAGGGTGTCGCATTGTCACAATGCAAATATTTGTACATGTGTGCAACGTTATAATCCGTGTACAAAAGGGGAGGTCCCCATCTTATTAAGGTACACTGGTACTTCCATAATTTTCCTCTTCTTGTCTCTCCCCTCCCCCAGCTCCTCTTTTAGGGAAAGAGGTTGCATGGACCTATATAAATCTTGCCCATTTTAATTCTAGGTTACCAAAATTTGCATTCATTCAGATCTGAAATGGATTTTTTAAAAGATTCATTAAACAAAAATCTGGATTGGTCAGTCATCTGCAGCCTCTTCTAAGCTGTGGAGTTTTTGCACCCAAGTTCACTTATAATACAATGTTTTTCACATTCATTTCTCCAACCGGCTTTTGTTTTATCTAAATTTTCCCAATGACCTACTTTTTAACATTTAGCTATTGCAGTCTTGTAAACCAACATAAATTTCTCTTATAATAGGCTTAAAAAAAAATCAGAAATATGCATACTTAATGCATATGTTTTGAAGTCCCTTCCCTCCCCTCCCCTCAGACTGATAGACATTAATTCACTCTGTTTAGTTGTTCAGCTTTCTGCGTTCTGACAGAATCCATTTTGAGGGGTCTCCAAACCCACCGTTATAGAAATCCACATGGGAAATCTTTTCACCCTAAGCAGGAATGCCAGAGCTTGAGAGCGTTCTACCTGCCAGATCTTTTATGAACTGAAAGTGATCTGTTATGGGATCCTACATTTTTTCTTTGTGTGGCTGCAAAACAGAATTGTGCATTTCAGCTCCTGATTGCATTCCAGGCCCAAATGCAAGTTACAAATTGCAATAATGGCCTGATAGGACCTGTCCTTTGCCCCCATCATTGCCTGCACTAGCTCTCTGAAGTCTTCAGTTGCTCTCTCATCTTCCAATTGCAGCTCAGGAAAACTATGTTTTCTGCTGCGGCATGATAGCTCTTAACTATAAGCACTGGCTTGGCCTTTAAAATCTTTCCAAAATTGTGTGCAGTGTTGACAGTCAGGTTTCTGGCATCCGCCTGACTTCTGGAGCAATTGTACCGCTTCGTGGTCATGCTATATCCATCTGCCAAAGCTGCACCACGACCATGGGCAACAACAACAACAACAGCAAATGCACCACACAAAATAATCCAGCATTTAGAAATAAACTATATTTCCTCCCCTCTTCTAGGCCTGTTTCCCTCTGCTCCGTTCATGCATGCCAAAGCTGTTTTGAAAAATGAAATTAAAATGTCAAGTGCCAGAGAATGCTGGCCTAGGCTGTGTTCACTTCCTGCGGCTGACAGTTACACAGAGGAAGACCCATTCAAACGGGGCCTTTGGCAGCCTTACATGAGAAAAATGGGTTCTTAACAATCGCAGGTGGGTGCTGTGGAGGTGGGAATTGGGCAGAAGGACAGGAATGGGAACAGGTCATCTTCTAAGCAATGTCAGGCTTCCGTTAAAATAGCTGTACTCAGACTCAGTTTAACACTTGACTTTCACTAGGGATCACAACCCTGGAAGCACCATTTAGGACTTATTCCCCTGGAATTTATGATCATTTCTCCTCCGCCACTATAATGGGACGTCTACTGCTACCAACATATTTTGTTTTTTTATTATTTCCTAATTGTATATTACCCCTTTCCTCCAGGAGCACAAGGACTGTACATGGTTCTACATACGTCACCCACAGCAGTATAATAACTTGGAAACCATGAAGTCTGTGCACCTGGTAGCTTCCATATAGAATAGAATAGAATAGAATAGAATAGAATAGAATAGAATAGAATAGAATAGAATAGAAATCTTTATTGTCATTGTACTACTTGTACAATGAAATTAAATGCCACCCCAGTGCAGCTTTAAAAATATAAAAACCATAGAATATCTTCCTCATGTTAGATCATCAGCCATTGCAGTGCCATCTGTAAGTGTGTTCCTAAATGTGAGAGATAGATTCTCAGTTCCCTTAGTTGAGGTGAGACCAGTTATCCCTAAGGATGGCTAATTTGACTAACCAGACTATACTCTAGTATTTTCCACCAAAGGCAAGCAACAATGTCACCAAGACTGAGTAGCAAAGAGAAGGATGGTGCCCATTACTATCCATTCAGGCAGTGAAAGTTGTCATCCGTCATGTTCTACCCGTCGAGCAAAGATAACTCTTTTTGCAGAACAAATCTACAGTAGAACTGTTTTTCCACTATTTTGTTTTTCTTATCCTTCAGAAAGGTATTCAGGGGCTCAATATATGGTTTGATGTGGAACCAAACTTTCTATGAACACCTGACCTCCATAAAAAGTTGATTCTGTCTAACAATTAATAGCTTTATGTCCATAGTGGGAAGTGAAAATCAACCCATTGGAGATGATCAGCTAGCCATCTCTATGTCAGGAATCTTTCTCTCCCTTCAAGTTCCTTCCAGAAGAAGTGAGAAATAGCCAATTCTCAGATGTCTGCGTTCATCTTTTCTTTATATATTTCTTTATTTTTTGCTATAATGCCTCAACCTGGGAGACTTGTCAGGGAATTGATTGCAAAGTGAGGTGTGTTTCAGCTTATTGTCTTGCACCCTGCATGGAACATTTGACCATTCATCATGTTATTGATCCAATAAATAACTCCCCACTATCATCTGTTATTTTTGTTCTGTGCCTTTGGATCTGATCCCTTGGCTTGAACAGCAAACATGAGCATCAGGAGGGGACAATCTATAAAAATATTCTAAAGACAGAAAAGATGCCCAACATTTCAAAGAGATAGTACACCTTCATTGTGTGCTATTGAAAGGCCCTCACGTAAGTTCATCTTTTCAACTGCCCAATGGATGAAAGCCTTTAAAAATGTTTTCCTAATGTTCGTAATTCTTTCAGAGCAGACAGACAATGTCTATGGGTTCTTTGTATCCCAGATGTATCCATCTGTGACTAACAGCAAAAATTGGTGGGAAGTTAATGTTTAATTTGTGATTGTTCATTAATTATATTTATGTCCCATTTCTCCATTAGCATTTTCATAGCAATTAACAAAATCCACAGTGAAAAGGGGGCTGGCCCTAAATTAATTCAGAGTATGGCTATGAAGGGGACTTCCAGGGTAGGTATGACAAACTGAAGACATCTCGGTGAAAACAGAGCTGATGACTGCAGCAAAGACCAAAGAGCTGGTAAGTAGATTGGTTCTTCAGAACCTCTCTTGATGAGAGGACAGAAGATTGCCCACATGTGCTCCAGATGGCTGCTTCTCATGAGGAGACCACAAGAGAGCAGTTTTCCATGGGTTTGCGTGCCGGGAGATGAAGGAATCAGCCATCTTACCTGCAACCATAGTGAAGCCTTTTAAAGGATACTACGTTCACAAAGCTCCCTTTCTAATCACTTTTGGAAATTGCCTATTAACCATCTTAAAGCTATTAGAGACCTTCAGAACGACAAGTTTGAAATGTTGCTGGATGAGTTTAGCTTCAACTCTGAACAAAAGAAAAATTAATTACAAATTTAACACCTTAAAAGAATTTGACATAAACAGCAAAAAGCTAAATAAGGTTTTGATCTAAGAAAGTTACAAATGGATTAAGGGTCCAGTTAAATTTGGAATATTGACTTTCACTATAAGATTTTGGAATTAACTATGAAAAGTAAGTAGCTTCCAATGAAGGGGGAACCAGAATTATTTTGGTTAACGTGGCTCATAACCGAGACTCCATATGTTGGCAGAGTCTCCCATCATCCCTGGCATTTCCTTATTGGCTTGGGTCAATGATAGGAGTCCAAGAAAATCTGGAGGGCCACAAATCTCTCTCTGTTTAAGAACGTGAATCTTAAGTAAGTGATAAAGACATGAAAGAAGACTACAAGTTCAGACCACCAATTTTTCAAGGCCAGGAGAAAGCATATGGGGGTGGCAAGTTGTGTAAGGGTGTTCTTCATTCTGTCTAGCTAAAAACCTTTCCCAAGGTCAAAAAAAAATAAATACTTAACACAGTTTAGAAGTTAGTGAAAAGATTTGGGCCCTCATCTCCCCTTTTCAAGTAATTTTTTAAAAAATTCTTTCAGTGCTTGAACTCTACCTTTTGTTCTGGATTGTCCACATTCTCATGATAAACATTTCTCCCCCCATAGGTGTTTGCTGCTAATGATTGGAAATGTCACCAACATTTTTTAAGAAAAAAAGTTTTTGTATGTTTGACGTGGAGATCAGAGATTCATGAAACTTTCACCCCTCCCTTCATTGGAAGTTTGATGAACAACTATCAATTTCTCCTTAATTGTTCTTTTCTTTTGCCTTTTAAAAATAAATCTTTCAGGTGCAAGAGAGAAACATGATTGGAATTTTAATTATCAGACATTTAAAAGCCATTGCCCTGAAGATTCCCCAGGGGAAGAGGTGAGACACCAGCAAGAGAACATGAAAATGAAAATTTAATTTCTTTCTGTTCTGAATGGGGGAGAATTTGATTCACTTGGCATTTTAAAGAAACTCATCAAATTTAAAATTGCCAACTGGCTATTAGGGGAACTAAAATGCATATTGTAAGAAACTTTTCCAGTTGAGAAACACCTACAAATACATATATTAGGAGAAAGCATGCAGAAATATGTAGGTAAGGAGAAAAATCATAGACAAAAATTCAGTTCTAAGAGGAATGTCTTGCAACTGTGGTATATACTATGCCATATGTTGCATATTAGTATACAGTTCGGGAGAAATGGATAGAAATGTTCATGTAAATATTTTGTTTTGTATAGTGTACAAAAAAAGACCACCTAAATTTAAGATTAGAAAACAAAGAGCTAGAGAAATGAGCATTAACCATTAAGTCATCTATCAAACAATATGTTAATAATGTGATCAGCAATGCAAAGCTAACTCTGGCAAGTTTACTATCCTTAAACTCTCACAGTTTACCATGTGCAGCAAAGTCCTGTAAAGAAAATGCTTTCGAAATCCACTGATGATTGCAACAGGCTTGTATTAGTATGTCCTTTCCTGTGATATATAGAGAGTTTGGGCAATAAACAGTAGCAAGCATGATTAACTTTCCATCCTGCATAATATGAATCATGGCCAGCCTCAGCAAAGCGTGTTGGCTAGTGAGTGGGTCCATTTGCTTTTACAGTTGAGATCCTTGATGGATTCCCATGCCTTGAAAAATAGCAAGTCTTATGCAGGCAAGAAAGTGAGGAATGCAGAATAAACAACCGGGTTGTTGGAGAAGATTGCCACTATGGTTAAGGTGTTAGACCAAGGAGATTCAGGTTTAAATTCCTGGTTGATTGTGGAGCTCACGAGGTGACAGTCGTTCAACTTTTCAATCCAACTCACTCCTGCCTGTTCTGTGGCTTACACACATTCATAGACAATAAAAACCAAAGGAACAAATGATTAAAACTTAGATTAAAACTCTGAAGAAGAAAAAAGAAAACATTTCTACAAGTCCTGAATAAAACTGAATGGTTCAAGTCCCCTTAACGAAGAGTGAACCAGACCCAGATCTAGCAATAAATTGTTCCAATATTTCTACCACGGGAAGGCAAAACTAGTTAGCTGATGTTAAGCAGATCCGTGGTGGGACCTACAACATGTGTCCTGTTGAAGCTCTAACCATGTGTAGGAGTAGGTGGCCGTACAGCTATCTTAGGGCCAACCTGTGAAAAGCTTTATATTCCATAATGAGCACCTTCATCTGGCCTTGGGAAAGAGCTGAGGCCCAGGGCAGCTGTTTCAACTCAGGGATGATGCGGCACCACTTGGAAAGCTTGCTGGTAGATGTTATCATGAGGTTAAATGGAGCAGAGAACCTACTCTCCCTGTGAAACTCCATGACCTGCTGTTGTGTCCCCAGATCCCAATAAAAGCCTTGCTCTGTCAACAAGACATTTTCTCTTTGATTTGTTCTCCTCTCTTTCCAGTGGTGATAGACACTTTGAAAGCCTGTTTTGCCAATAGAGCTAGCCAGACTAGTTTGCCTGGCTTACTGAATGAGGTGAAATTGGCCTTTTTGATTCTTTTCACAGATGAAGGGTGGCTTTTCAAAGATGAAAAATCCTCTCCCGAGAGCACCTGCTTCCATTTTCTAAGATCGTATTTTATAATAGTACCCTATTGGGAAGCTATTTGTTCTGAGTCATCTGCTCAAGCTGTGCCATGTGGCACTGTGTTTCATCACCAAACGGACTGGATGGAATTCATCAACTTTAGGAAATCATTCTTTCCCATCCTGCATTTCTCTTCTTCTCCTCTGCCCTCTCTAACACAAGTACCATTATTATGGAGCTGTATTTATTTATAATTTTCAACATATTGCCTCTTTTCCTCATCCAGTTTTAAAATCTGGATGGAAGAACTTTTTCTTCCACTGCTGAATCTTCTCCATAATTGTCAGCATAATAGTTTAGGGTTCATGGTTTATGATGATATGAGATCTTGATATGAGATCTTGGAGTGAGGATGGCTAAAGTGCAAAATTCCTCCACTGGAAAAGTTTGGCCCAGACGAGAGTGGTTCAAACAGGTTATTTTTTGGCCTAAGCTGAATCACCCCAAAATGAATATTCTAACTGAACTTCAACTAGAAGCAATGAAACATGAAAAACAAAATCATTGTTTGTCAATCAACAACAAATACCTTTAGTATATAGATAGTGAGATCTCTTTCAACTTATAGAAGATAAATTCAGTGAATGGCTTTGAAGCTCTACTTTGGAGTACCCATCAGAGATTCCTGAATGGAGATTTTCAGTAGCAGCTGAGAACCTTCAGTACCAGCTGAGAAATATGGAGGTCCATACTTCCATAGCTTTTAAAGTACATGATTAACCTAAGGGGAGAGTACCAACAGATATGGCCAGAGCTCCAAGGAACTGAGGGAAAATTCTATGACTTGACCTAAGACAAATCTTCTTAAATAAATTCACATGTGGTTTCTTTAGTAGACCATATCTGATACACGATGGCCACAACAGGTGACATTTCATTTAGGGTTGATGACATGCTTTGTATTTAGAGAGTCCTCTAATTTCAGTCACTATCTTCCCTAATTAATAGGAGCACATAGCCAGAGATGACCTGCCCATATAGGTGAATTAAATGGTTGCTTTACACACTAAGTAGGGCAGCAAAATTCAAGGCAAAAAAATCAAATATATATGGGGGGGGGGGGTAGGGTGCTGATTTCATGGTTCTTCTAGGGCACCAGTTGTTGGTAGCTTACTCTAGGGCGATTATCAGATCTGAATGTAGGCAAATTGATATGTTCCAGATATTTAGTACTTGTCAGCCTTCCCAGGTAGTCCAGATAAGCTAATTCTACTTTATTGTCAGGCTACATTAACAGAATCTTGCAAGTCTGAAAGTACAATTCTCCCTCCTTCACCTTGACAGCCCAAGAACCTAGGGAGGGTCCCTTCTGAGCCTTTTTCTCTTTCCATTATGCAGCTGTGGGGTATGCCCTCTCTTATCTGACCATTCCTTAGGCAGCATCTCTTCACCCCATCTTTCAAGGTCTTTCTCACATACCATTACAGTACTACACTTCCATGCTCCTTTGCACTAGCTATGCTGCTTGTCTGGAAGTACCAGATTTCTGGAGAATGTCAACTTGTCTACTCCTGGAATAGAGAATGCTAAATTAAATTAAGAAATAATCTAGTCCAACAGATAATGTATCCTATATTCCTAGGAAATATGAATGCAACATCTAAGTAGCTTATTGCAGCGTAAGTAATCAGTTATATGCGATAGGCCTTACAGATAATTTAAAAGAAGGTCAAGTATCCTTGCACACCTAGCCATAAACAATGATGTGTGTAGTGAGAAAAAAACTCTACACACCAAATCCTGCAAGGAAATTTATATGATTAGTATCCGATTATGAGAATTTTGATCTCCTATCTTAAACCTATTTTTTTCCCCTGAACTCTTTCTCAGATTGTCTCTTCTATCAATTTGGATTAATTGATGATGCTAAATACTTGCCAAAGAAATAATGAGTTTTCAAATTAGTCCTTGGGCAAGTATTCCAGCTCCATTGGATTTTACTGCTGCACCAAGACCACAGTTTGAAAAGATGATCAACGTGCAGAGTTGTTGGTCGTTGTTTTTAATGCTAGATATTATTTATGAGCTTCAGTTCCTATCATACTGGTACATGGCACATCTAAACCCAAGCACATTCAGTCCTGCAATGCACGTTTCAGCCTTCATTATTTTTAATGAATAATTGACTTCAAATTCACTCCCTAGGAGATTCCTCAATGAATGTCAGGTGACTTCCAATAATTTGCTCCATTTATAATTTGTTAACTAGTAATATCACATTCTGTCATTGGAGTCCATCAATTCCATATTTGAAAGGCTTATAATAATAATAATAGTGGCACAGATTCAGAGAATACATTGCAATGGGAAGATATTTTCCATGCGCACAGGTTTTCATCAGTCTATCATTCCCATGTGATTTCCCAGACTAATTAATCAGTTTATTATGATGTGATCAGTGCCAAAGGCCCTGTATTAAATATGATTGTTACTTTGGTTTTTTTTAAAAATAATAACTGCTATGATTTGCACTGTATTTGACTTTACTCCAGATCCTGCATATTTTGGAATCCCAGCATCTCTTACATTGCAAGCTTCTCTCCTCTAAACATAGCAGCTGGATTCACACCACTCCAGATATGTTGAATACAACACCATTGCCTGAATTCAGATGTGAAGCACCAGCTTAAGAATGTCTTCTGCGGAATAGCATGCTCTGAAGGAGTACCTCTTACCACATAGTGTCTACTTGCCAATGCTTGAGGTACTTTGAAGGAGCTGCGTGGCTATCCATTGGTTACTCATTTGGCAGAAAGTAACCATCACCAGTTTCACTTTGCAAACCACCTCCTCTCTTGGTTTCATGAAGGATTTTCAGAACCTTTCTCAACACAGCTCTCTAGAAAATAGAACTCTGGAGAATTATGAGACCAGCACCATATTAGCTTACTTTTAATCTTCAGTGGACATCTTTCTGACTTCCATAATGCAGTCCAACATATTTTTATATTCTCAATCAATTTATTTTTAAAGTATGGCAACTTTGGGCACCCCACCCCCAAGTTAATAAATCTCTCTTTGATTCTGTAATCCAATTTTCAGTGAAAGGTGATTTAATTTTAAGAGAGGCCAGAAAAACATGTTTTCCTAATGAAAGTGCTATGCATTTAAAACAAGCTGTTGACCCTGAAATGTAGTTTAGGTATGGTTTTGTCTTAGTCTGTTTAGTTTACCTGCTAGAATTCTTCCATAACGCTTTTCTCCAAGCCCATTATTCTTTTTGCCCACATGCATTTTTTAATGAATGTTTTGAACCAAATCCTTTTAATGCTTTTTTTTTTTTTGGTTTGTTCATTTAATTTTGTTTCCTTTCAGGAAGCGTAGAGGCCAGTGATGCAGTTTTAATTTAATTTAGTACATTTCTCAAACACATTTTTACCTTCTCAAAGTTGCTTTTTTTCACCACTTCAACAAAGTATATCCTTGATAAAAAGTAGAATTGTGAGGTTATTGCATAAGGATGCAATCCACAGGCAGGGGACTTTAATAGCCGGAATGAATTCTAGCATCCGAACCCTTGATTATTTTTAATTTTTCAAAATGAGGGTTGTCTTGGAGGGCTTTGGGGAAGACTTGGAGATATTTTCTGCTGGAAGACCTCCTTGTTTTTGGATTCAGAGTGTTAAGCAAGGATGTCACATGGTCACCATGTGCCACCTCCTACCAGCTTCCCCGTTGACTTTATTTGTAGGAAGCTGGCAAAAAGGATCACAAATGGTGATCATGTGATCGCAGGGACACTGCGATGGCTGGAACTTTGAGGACCAGTCATAAATGCCACTCATTCGGTGCTGTCATAAGTTTGAATGGTCACTGAATGAGTGGTTTTAAATAAGGACCACCTGTATATGTAACCTATGATTGAATGTTGACATATATTGTTCCATTACCTTGTATTCTTGCTTCTTCTTGCCTTACAGAATATTAAAACGAATAATGATAAAAAAAAAAGAGTATCATTTCAACTACTACACCACATGATCTTTATCTCTATATCCAATGAATCTCCGTGAAAAGTTGAGGTCCTTAGCTGGGATAGAAAAGCACATAGAATATGATTGGGGAATGTATAACATCTTGTGAAAGGTAATTTCTTTCCATCGGAAGCTTCTCAGAAGTTTAAGCTGTATTGAAAATAGAAAATATCATCCTTAGGAGCTCAGCACAGCCTATCATGTGGTAACCAAGGCAGCCTGGCTTTTCAGATGCTGGAACATGAGAAATAGCACCAACTGTTAGTTAAATCCATCCAAAAAAAGAGAGAGAGTCTCTTCTCTTTCTTCTTCTTCATTTCCCCCTGTAAGGTGATGGCCATCTAGTTTCTCTGAATGTGTTAACACAACAAAGAGTGCTTGTTCGACGTAGCCTGTGGGACAGAATCATGAAGCCATGACAAAGGCTTCTTTCTCATTCGCACATGGGCAAACCTCACAATTATTAGCACCCACAAAAAAGCTCAGAGCTTTCACCAGGGTGTTTGCAGAGGGGGGTGACTGGGTAAGCACAGCCCCACCCCTTTTTATGGGCATCCAATGACATAATGCACATTAAACGGGGATGGGGTTTTTGATCACCTGGTCATGCCCACCGTTTTAAAGCTAATGACCGTCCCTGTGATGCCTCTGACCTTTCCCAGTAAAACATAGGGATTTTTTTATAATTAGTCCAGCCGTCAAGGATGCTTTACCCTGGGTCTCTCCACTAAACAGCAGACTGGGTTTTATGTCTTCAGAGGCCCCTTGCTCCCCTAAATGTCCACAGGGTGCTGAAAAAGGGGGGGCAGGTGGCAAAACATGTGTGATGACGTGTTGATGCAAACTTCTCTCCTTACTTGTGTGTGAGGTCACAATGCTAGCTAAAAAGTCATAGATTGCTTGGCAACATCATGATAATATTCCTTTGTTTTGCCATTATTATGGTCAGGAATCTGTGTTTCTAGATTCTAACTTCTGGGGAAACAGAATCTGATTATAAGAGCTGATTAAACCAGCTATGAGACACATACTATGCTCCTTAGATGACAAGCATCAGCTTTCATGTGGCTGAGGCCTCCCCATTTCCACAATCCAACCACAATGTAAACCTTCCAGTATGCAAAGAAATAATTTCCTTGTCTTCCATAGGTGTGAAAGCCACACCTTTTGGCACAGTCTTCTGAAGTTCCCCAGGTGATGGCAAGCTTTCTTTCTTGAGCCATGTCGCAAAATGTGTTAAGGCATTCTCAGTGGCTTGGATTAATTTGTCCTTTGATGTACACTTTTGCAGCTTCTGTGAAAAATTGCTTGCAGGCTTAATGCGGGGATGTTAAGAAACAATTGAAATCAAGCCAGGATGGCAGAGCACAAGCATGAGGCTTACCCTGACAGCTGATAGATTGGCAAGCAAAGAAATGCTCTCTGGGTATACAGCATATGTCACTAAGGGCGGCCCAATCATTCTCTTGGAGCCTTTGCAAGTGGCTTGTGAAAGTAAGGAACATTCAGTATCTCTACATTCCAGAGATCATTACACAACAGCAAATTAGACTTCCATCTTTTCAGCAATCTATCAACAGCTGGCTTGCCTCCTGAGGTCTCCTCTGTCCATATTGTCTTCCACTTTTATTTGTCTTAATGATGGAGCACATGCCAGGCAAAACAATCACCAAAATACAATGTGGGTAGATCCGCCACATATAACCTTTGGTACCAGAGCATGGGTACTGTGTTGGAACGTAGGCAGGCGTCCAAGTCTGGTTGCTTTTCCTGGACAAAAGGCCATGGGAGATTGTGTGTAAGGTCAAAAGTGAAGACCTTCCTACCTGTGATGGACTACAGTAATGCAGCAGGTTCTCAGGAAGGAGGGAGCACCTTCCAGGAAGGGGGGTGAGACAAGAGACAACACAGTCTAGAGCTGGATTGTGGGAAGAGGAAGAGATTTAAGATATCCACTCCCTAGAATCTCCCAGGATATATCCACTAGGTTAGAGTAATACAGATTTAGTCTGGCAAGATTCTGTCTATACGGTGTAAGCATTACAAGAACTGAACTTGGCCGGACTGCTTTCCTGTTGTTCTTGGGCTGGGCCTGAAACTATCAGCCTCCCTTCAGACACACTTCAGATACAATATGTAGCTAACTACCATGGAGCTGCACATCTTGTGAACAGCCTATCCAAAGGTAGCTTCTTCCCCTGATTTGAAGAACCTGAAAGTGTTCAACAAGACCTGAACAACAAGAACAAGAGTTCTGTTTTGTTTCATTGTTTTTTTCCGCCCATTAGATTATTTTAGTTTGGGGTCTCTGTGGGATTCAATGTTTTGAGCTGTGTTTATGTTTTCCCTAGTTTTGTATGCCTCCCAGAGTCCATTGGAGTTGGGTGGCCAATACATAATAAATAAATACACACATACATACAACAGTTGAACAAGAAGAACAACAAGAAAGCATTACAATCTGAAAGCATTTAGCTAGAGTCCACCACCAGTCAATAAAGCTGCAGAGAACATGAGGGTAGATAGAGGATGGTAGGATTGAAGGTTTTAAGGAGATGCAAAGTTAGCCACACAAGAATCTAGGTCCAGGGCATCAACTAGGGAAAGGGAGAGAAGAAACAGACAACTGGATCAGAGAGAAACATAATCTAGTTCAACCAATAGTATGGTTTTCCTGAAATAAAAAAAGTCACATTTTTGGATAGTGATAACACGGAACATGATTGTACCAGCTCCAGTCAGTCAAAGTTCTGACTCTAATATTAATAAATTACAGCACCAAAACAGCCCCAAAATTACTTTTGTTCTTATTATCAAACCCTATTAGCAAATTTCTTTTGCAGGTATTTTTAAAACTGAGCTAAGAAATTTGATTCTTCTTAACAAATATGCCTGGGATGGGGGTGAGGAGGACAAAGTAATCTAAGATAATTCATGCACTCAGCATACACACTACACAGCATTGATTTGGATATGTCCCCCCCACCCACCACCCAGAACACACTCACTTCCAGAATGAATAATTTTCAAGATTACCCTCCAACAAAGTTTTACTTTCAATGATCTGCTTTTATCCTTCAACTATTGACCTTCCATTGGAGATGCTCTTTCTGAAGTTGGGTTTCTATGGAACATGAAAAATGGCTGCAGATCTAAACTATCACCAGTGGGTCAATTCTGATAATCACTTCTCCAAAGTAATTTTCAGTGTGGGCAGTTCAAAGTGCCCCCTTGCTGGTGCAACTCTATCATGTCCGTACCAGTTCTCAAAGAATTTGTTTTTGAAATTCTTTCAAAGGAGAAGCTGAGAGAAATTCTCATGGGTGGAAGGCAAGTGATTTCATTTAGTGATAAAGTAGCTGAGGGATAGATCTGCATGTTCTGTCTTTTATGGCAGAACTCTTCTTCAGAGGTTTGCAGCATCCTTGGCTTCCATGCTTCTATTAACTTGCAAAGAACAACCTCCTTGGGTGTTTTTTCCCCCCTCTTTCTCTCCCCCCAACCAATAATAGTGCTATTGTCACTATTAATAAGGGTCCCTGTCCTTGACAAAATGTTAGTATCTTCTCCCCCTAGAGATATTCTGAGAATTTATCCACCCAATTCCTTGTCTTCAGATTTGTAGAGTACTTCAAAAGGTCATATGCATCAACTGTGGGTAGCTTGGATTGCAAGGTGTTGATGGAACAAGATCAACAACATCTATCTGGATGATGATTTAAGATTCAGAGCCAGCATCTACACTGAAGGATGAGTAAGAAAAGAATTCATATTTATTGGCGCCGAAGCACTATGACCACCTCGCCTGGTTCAGCATCTATGTCCATAAGGGTCCACCTCGTGCCAAACATGGACCATTGTACTTCAACTGAGTTTCATACCATTCTATAAACTCTACTGTCTGAACATAGATGCCCTCACTACCTACAAAGCCTACATTCTGGAACAGGATCTCTGACCAAAGCATGTCTATATGTGTTAGTGTGTGTGTATCCATCTTTATCTAAAGCACTTCTTTCTGAAACGTCACGCCACATTATGAAACCCATTCTTCTAAATTAGTTTTTTTTAAAAAGCAAATACCATGTAACGTAGAGCAATATCTATTGTATTGACTTAGGTTTCTCCTTTCTTTTGTTTTTATTGCATGAAAGTTGGAAAGGCATTTTTTTCCCCTAATATTTTGTGCCAATTCAACCTGAAACTTTGGCATGCCATTCAGCTGTTCAAACTCAACTTATGCCTCCATTTTTCAATACTCTTAGGGAAACAAAACAAAACGAAAACTAGGAGGTGCAATGGTTGTTACCCATTTGGGAGATTCACTGAATTCACTGAACATTCAATTATTCAGCTTAACCAGCAAATCTTTTTGTGATTTAACAAGATGTGTGATTAACCTTATGCAGATATCAAAAATATCAACTGTAAGCATTTTGCTCTTAATATAAACTCTGCTGCTTTTCTACAATGCTATTCTGTCTTAAATGTTCTCACTGTAATTATTCCTTGGGCATTTCACTCATCACTCTGAGCTAATGCCCAGCTTACATTTTATATCAATTTTATTTGTAGGGAATACAATCTGGAGTGGTGCCAAGATTCTATTTCTTCTACTGTTTCTCCACCACTTACGTTCAGCATGATCGTCGGTCAAATGCTTCCCCCCTAAAGTGTAGACCTGCAGCTGAGTCACATTTAGAGATATGCAGTTCTTTTATCACAGGGCAGAAACAAAAATACATATCACTGAAACAGAAACGTGATGATGCAGTCTCATAGACAGTAATACAAAGATGACTTCTTTGCAGTGTTTTAACAGGATACATATGTACCTCAATGATATAAGAGTGAGGGGAGACCTAAATGAAATGAAGAAAAAAATCTATGGCAATCTTTGCATTCTGTACCTGGGGGGTAGGGAGTCCTAGTACTCCATACAAATCAGGTTAAATATTGCCTCAAATTTATATATATGTATATATGTATATATATGTGGTGCTTAGTGCCATGTACTAATGTGCCACGCACTAGTGACAGGCACTAAGCACCAGATCCATAGAAGCAGGGGTCTACCACACTAGACAGGACCCAAGGTGCAGATTGTGCAAGAGGCCTCAGAGACAGTCCAACACATAGTGGCAGGGTGTAAGATGCAGGCAGGAACAGCATACACTGAACGGCACAACCAAGGAGCTGGCATTGTGTACAGGAACATCTGCACAGCGTATGGGCTAGACCCCCCCAAGTCCAGATGGGAGATTCCACAGAAGGTCGTGGAGAATAACAGGGCTAAGATCCTGTGGGACTTCCAGATCCAGACGGACAGGCAGGTACCGGCTAATCAACCAGACATCGTGGTAGTAGACAAAGACCAGAAGACGGCGGTAGTGATAGATGTAGCAGTGCCAAGTGACAGCAACATCAGGAAGAAGCAGCATGAGAAGCTGGAGAAGTACCAGGGCCTGAAGGAGGAAATCGAGAGGATGTGGAAAGTAAAGGCCAAAGTGGTCCCAGTGTTAGTAGGAGCACTCGGGGCCGTGACTCCTAAGCTGGGAGAGGGGCTCCAACAGATCCCAGGAAGAACATCAGAGCTCTCTGTGCAGAAGAGTGCAGGGCTAGGAACAGCTAGAGATTGAGGAAGACACAGACCACCCATAGGGGTGAGAGGGGATGTTTAATTAATTAATTAATTTATTTTTAGGAGTTTCAGGAGCGAAAGGCAATTTACATCCTAAAATTGGTGGCAGAGCTGGAAGCTTCCTCTAGAAATATTACTGCTTTTGGATGATAAGCTACATGTAGAGAAAACAGCAACCGCAAACGGAAGATTAAGAGAGAGCGTTCTCCCAATGGGCATAAAGAAACCATCATCTTTTCTGATGAGGAGAGATAATAAAGTCAAAGGGATGTCATTAAACATACATCAGCTCAGCTCAGAATACACTCCATTCAGGATTATTCTATCCATTCCCAGCCTAGAGTCAGAGACCAAATAGTGAAAGGGTTTCATTCTTCATTAAAATACAGATCAGGAGACTGAGAGGTTTCCAATCTTTCCACAGAGTGGAGCCGAAATAAAAGAAATGCAAATTGCATAGGTGCATTCGGCAGAAAACTCAGGAATTCATTTGTGTCCAGGCTCTGGAAGAGTTGAAAGCCCAGATTGTAGCACAAGGATAATGCCTTGAGATAGAACACAGTGTACATCAATTGTAAGTTGCATTAGTGATAGGGCAAACTCCTGCCAAGGATCTTGCACTTCCTATCTTCCTCCTGCTTTTCTGAGGAGAACAAGCAAGCAGCACTGTTTTTTAATGTACTTCAAAGCTCTTCTCCAGTTTCTTCTCGTTTGGGGGTTGAAAACAATATAGGGACTCTAAAATGCTTTCCTATCCAAACAAATCAAGAAACCTGTACAAGTATTTTTAAAACATAGCAGAGAAAGCATGTAATAATGTCATTATCTATGGATTTATGGTGGGATAAAGATAAGCAACCACCAAAAGCAAAAAGGCAGGTCTGAAAATGGGCAAAAATGCCAGAAAAAAAGAACAGTTCCTAATCTATCAGGGCCCTGGCTTTGTGGAGAGTGAAGGAAAGCAAATATCTTTTTCAGCTCTCCCAGCTGAATGCAAAGATTCCAGGTCTGCCAAGGTGTAGAGAGAAAGAAAGATGACCTTGATGGAGAAATGTCAGACTTGTTACCTTGGCAAAAGGGGTTGATCCATTCTTAAAGTCCAGAAAGGTAGCATTTGGAAGTGGCTCAGGCAGGTGAGTCCCTGATTCAATGGAGTGTAAGAAAGAGGAGGTCCAGCATGTTCAGACTTGCAAAATTCTGTTATTATAGCCACTCTCAATCAAAATAGTTTTAGTCTTCCTGTAGAATTGATTTTCTGGTCTGGCCCACCTCGTGGAGTTGACCCAAGGTGTATGGAAGTTATACATGGAACAGATCTCAGACTACAATAGAATCATGTAGCTTCTTTTTAAATTTGCTCTACTCTCTTCCACCTCATCCTTCAATTCCAATGAAGAATGGAATCAGGTACGCATCCCCAAGGACTGACGTTTCTGAACAGTCCGATGTTCTTTGGAGGGCTTGAAGGTGGATTTGGTAATATGATACAGGCAGAGTAAGATTCACTGGCATCATATTCAGTAGTGGGATCCCTGATCGGTGGGGATGACAACTATGAAGAATGGGAAATCAATGGCAGAACCTGGAGGCCGAAGAAGTAGTGATAACTAACAAGACATGAGAGCTAGGGGGGGTGAAAAAGTGTATCTTTTCATACAATGAAATTTTTGGAAAAGAAAAAAAAAAACTTCCCTGCTGAAATAATTCCATTTTTGATCTAAAAATAAAAATAAAATAAAAATTGAGCCTAATCTTCACCCTTGTCCTCTTTCTCACTCCATTTCATATATGAGTCTTACGCAGACGGTTGGATCCTAAGGTAACAAAGATCTCAAACTACAATGGAATCATGCAGGCTGCTTTTTAAATTTGTTCTACTCTCTTCCACCTCGTCCTTCAGTTCCAGATGTGCAGGCAATGGTGTCTATGAATCGAAAGAAAACAATATATCCAAATTGAGAAACCACCATGTTCTTGCATTTTCCAAATCCCCAAAACTTTCTTCCAGCTATAGAGTCATAGGTTTATTCAGGGGCTGACTTCTTTTGATCCCAACATTTCTACAGTACTCCCACCTCAGATTAGGATTGTCTCCTTGGGAAATAAGCACCATATTTATTATTGTGTGTGTGTGTGTGTGTGTGTGTTTAAATTATGTCTCTTTGTCCCAGTCAGTTGTCCTTAGTCCTTCTCTGAGTGCTGGTAACCTGGACATTGGTCCTAAAGCCTAATCCTTACTATATTCCTTCTTAAATTCTATATTATCTTAAATACTATATTCCTTGTCTTCTCTCTGACACTGATGCACTGATGTAGATATTTTTACAAAGCTGTTTTCAACATTTTACAAAGCTCTTTTCTTACAGAAATCCTCATCCTATTGTATGGTTGAATGTGAACCCATTGCCATGTAGCCTAGGGCAAAAATTCAATCAACGGTCTGCCATACTTTTCAGGAAAGGACCTCACTCCATGGTAACTGCGCATAGCTATCAAAGCATAAATGATCGGGATGACTTTGACTGTTTAACAGTTGCATTTTATGCTGCCCTGTCTCTTATAAGATCTTTAAGACATCACCGTTATTAGCTAACAGAAAGTAAGATCCAGGCAATTAATCTCAGGGAGTCATTAATTCCTTCGGAAGGGAAGGGGTCCCTCTTCTCTGCAGAATGTATTGTCCTTCCACACTGAAACATCCAGCAAAGAGTAAAATCTTGAGTGTATAGTATGTTTTACGAGCAACAGTTCCATTGTTAAATTGAGTGCAGGGCACTGGTTAATTACCCCGCACATCAGCCAGCTACACGGCCTATTCTGTTTTATAACAGTGATAATGTTTCTTTGGAAAATCTTTCATCCTTGGCATTCAACCCCAAAATGCAAAGATGATGGTTTTTACACTGGCATTTTTTCATAAATAGAAATGCATGGAACAAAGGTAGAGTTGGGTTTTGCAAACAACCATATTTGAAGATTTAAGGAATGGTCCTTAAGTGAATAATCTGTGACAGACGAAAATGCTAACAATCACAAGAGGCAAATGCATCTCTTTCAAATGGATTTCAGTCAATGTGATGGTCCTAGACTTTCTCTTCTTGTTTTTACCCAGGTGAAAGTTTGTGGAGATCTAAGGATCATCAGCTGAAGAATTTTGAAGATCAGCAAAAGATAAAATCACTGATATTTGCTAAAGGAGATCTCATATACATATCCAAAAATGCGATACAGCCAAAAATTCTTTCTTTACATGGAATTCCCTGATAGATCAGCACCTTTAGAAATTAAAGGACCAGATTTTAGACCTTATTTCTTGCTGTCAACCTGAACATAATTAAAAATGAATCAAGGTTTAAAAGTTATGCTTTTGTAATACAACATAGTCCTTCCTTGAAGTTGGGCCATTTAGACAGACAGCTAATTTAAATAGTCTTTATTTAAATTGCATGTATAGATATAAAAGTGGAATAATGATGCAAAACAGAAGGGACCATGTCTCTCAAATGGACAGGACCAAGATTGGGGATGGGTGAGTAGATTTTTTGCTGTGGTTGTTGTTGAATGAATGAATGAATGAATGAATGACCAGGTGTAGTTTTGTCCTAAGCAGGACATGTACAGCTAGGCAACCTTGCAAGTAAATGACACCAGAATCACAAGGAGTCAACAAAACGTGGAGAATTGAAATGATGAGGCATCATGATACATCTGGGAACATGTGTCCTTAACTGCCTGTCAAAATGAGCTGTTATTAATCGAGTGTTGGGAAGGTTCAAAGTGAACTTGGCGAGAACGAGAGTAAATGGGCAATTATTATGGGATATCAGTGGCCTTTATTATGAGCTTGCTGACTGTTATAATCAGGGCTTTTTCTACTGAATCTATGGATTTTTGCGGGATTGTTCCTTGGAGTCTCATCGAAGTTCTTCCAAGGGCAAGAGTGTCAATAGCGATGGGCCGGAATAAGCGTCAACTTAATGCATTCCTTTGTTTAAATCCCATGGTGTTCTACACATGAACAGATTTGACAGATTTTTAGCAACTTTTATGTGGATTGAGGATATATTAGATAATATGTAACTCTTCAAACCTTCTTTTACTGAACTGTTGCCATGGAGACTCAAAGAAAATTAAAATATGAGAAGATTTTGGCTTATAGGATGGAGCTATTTGACAACGGTGGTGGAGGTTGCATTGGATGAGTTAGAATTCATGACTTCTGGTAATTATAGCTATTTCTAATAATTAGGCCTTCACCAAATATTCCCAGTTCTCAGATTTGCAGATTAAAAATAGCTTCCATGGGGTAGAAATACATTTCCCAAAATGAATTCAAAAATCTTGCTTAATGTTAGCATTTTCCCCTTCTTTGTGCAGCTTCTTATCTTTCAAATTAAAACCATGGCTGTTCCTAGCCAATCAGGGAGCATATATTCAGATGCAAAAATGCTATGACTATAAATCCTCAATTCCTTGGTGATATAAGAATGCCGCTGAAAACAAAACAAAAGAAAACATTGTTCTTCCATTGGAAAAGAAAGAAATGATCTAATCTGATGAAGACGTTGCTTCAGGTTGCACCTGATGCCTTAAGGTCAACTTTCTTCAGACTCCACAGGAAAAGTTGAGGGGATCATGAGGCCAACTCAGTGACAACCACTTCAAGATACTTCTGGACTTTTCAAGTTGTGGCCCTGGAAGACTCCAATTATTCCTTCTCTGTTTGGATAATGAGGGCAGCTGAAGCCATCTCTGTTAGCAATGGCTCTTTTAAAGTATTTAGACATATCATTTCCTGAAATTCTATTACTACTATAGTTCTAACCTACAAAAGTGATGGGAGTAGAAAGCTGTCCTGGAAAGTTGAAGCCTTCTCCTTCTCCTTCTCCTTCTCCTTCTCCTTCTCCTTCTCCTTCTCCTGTATCTCCACCCACTTTGGATTGTGGCGCCACTCACTAGGATGTGTACTCTATATATTCTTCCTGGGAGCCAAAGCAAACGAACAAAAAATTCCCAGAAAAAATGAGGTCCAACTAGATAAGGATAATTATCTAAGTTAATTCTAAATAGAGTTAGAATTAAAATTAAAGCAAAACAGAAAGCCAACCCAACATCACCAAAAGCCCCTAAATACACAGCAGAACAGAATCATATTTATAGCTTTACAAACACCCAATGGGTTGGGGGTCAGACATAACCTTTTGGGAATGTGTCTGAGCCCCCATTTCCTTAAACAATTATGGAGTGGGGATCCAAAATATCATTTTCTGAGGAGATCACAGAGGGTGAAGAATCCTCTTGTTGGGAAAGACAATCCTTTATGCTCCTTAAGACTAAATTTGCAAGAATTACAAAGCTTGAGATAAAGTTCACACATGTTTTAATGCCTTTAGGCTGATTTGCTGGAAGAAGATCTATCCTCAGGAGAATCCCATTCATTTTGTCATTTATGAGAAAGGATATGCAAATTCCCTGTGTAACCCACACAGTTCTTCCCTCTTTATACTATTTACCACAAAATATGTAGCTAACAACAGTGTTGCTTCAGCTGTGATCAAAATCTGTAGGGTTTTAAGATCATCCTCAGATAGTTTCTGTGTTAACACTTAACCATAAGACAGATTGTTCAGAATCTTCTCCCAGTAAATATATAATAAAAATATAGACGTAAATAAAATACAACAGAAAGGAAAATGAAAGAAATATATGGTGTTGCAAAGAAGACATATAGTCACCTTAGAAACCTGCTATTAGTTTTGAATCCAAAGCAAACAAAGAGTGCCATCAGAGTGATTAAACAGAATGAGCAGATGCGTGTATAATGTGTAAACTAATAACTCCAGAAATGTCATCCAAGTTGTAAAACAGTTACTGAAAGAGAGAAAAAAAGTAACTCTATGGAGGAGAAAGATATTAGCAGAACACATAGAAAGCTGCAATTAGCTTAGAGTACGAGGAGGAAACCAATAACATTTAATCTTTAGTAACTATCCCCCTGCCTCTGCAGTCATGCTACCTTTGAGCAGAACAGAAGTCCCAAATCTCTCCCAATAAAAACTTAAGGTCTGACAAAATCTACATGCCAATGGCTTGAGAGTTTTCTACCTCCTAGCTTTTCTTTTCCAATCTCCACTTAATTCTTACATACCTTTGTATCTCTGAGCTTCTTTTATTGCTGCTAGATTGTAATATTTTTCATTTATTTCTGTTCAATATTTCGCCATACCTTTGCAGCCTCTTGGCTGCCTTCACTTCCTGATTTGAAAAAAGCCTGCTGGATGGAGATTCTTTTGGTAAAGGTGTAGATGCTTTGACTTGACTTCTGGTGACTCTATGGACACACTCATGAGATGGTTTGAAGTGCCTTCATCTGAGAGGCTTTTTGACTTTTCCAGTCTAGCCTACAACCTGGAATCCCTTGATGGTCTCCCATACAACTAGGAACCAAGCCAAACCCTGCTTAGCTTCAGGGCCCAGACAAGCGATAAAGTTGTCATTAGCTAAGATAATGTTGTCCTTATGATGTCTTCCCTTAGGACTGAATTGAAGACTGAAAAGGGTGCAGATCAATGGAATGAGTATACAGTGAAAAGCTGGACATCCACTTGTATGTTTCAGCTACCTTGTAACTATGGGAAGTGCAAGATCTGCCACACCATGAGTTAAAATTTCACTGAAGTTGTCACCTTTGAAAACAAGGGACACCTCTGAAAAACACCTCTGAAGGCAATTATTTTTCACCCAATTTAAATATAGTAATAATAAAAAATGTAGACCACATTTCTGGCACAACACTTATAAGAACAGCAGGTTAGGCTGTTCCATAGATGGAGAACAAACCATTGGTGAACGGGAACTCACTTGTTCAATCTATAATAGCTTTTTTATCCCAATATGTGGTGTTGTAGGCCTTCTATCTTGGCATTCATACTGGACAATTTTCCCCTAGTTTCATTTAACTTGCTGAAAGGATCTGTCTGCACCTTTACATTGTAAATGCAACATTCTGTAATAAGCAGAAAGAAATCAATAACAATCTCAAAACCTCAGTCCATCTTGTTTTCATCCATGCTAAGCAATGCACATTTTTAGGGGTAGCCAAAGTTGGCTGGGCTGGGTGTTTAAAAATTTAATGCTTAGAGAAACAAGATTGTTCAAAATAGCTTTTACTTTAAAGAAGAACACCATGATAGTATCGCACAAATCCTTCTTCAATATCTCGTTGGAGAGTTTAATACTTATCCCTGTCTCTTCTGAGAATGGGTTCCACTAGACAGCATCTCTGCATCTTCGGATCAGCTGAATTAAGCTGGCCAGAGGAAAATGAGGCAGGGAGGCCGCAGAAGAAGGATGGAACTGGGAAAGCAAACACTGATGGACACATGGAAAGAGAGGACAAAGGAAAATGTCACCTTTCAGGGTGCCATGGATATTACTGCACAGCATTTATTCATTTGCCCTTTTATTCTTGCCAAATCTCTCTTCTTCCCAGCAATATCATTTATTCATCTTGTGCCTAACTAAGCAATACCTTCTTTGCCCAACCAAGCACTGTCCCATGATCTGATTCTTCAAAATGTGAATTGCACATATTAAATCTGGGGTCTTCTTAAGGGAAACCCAGTGCTGAATTATTTAGGCATGTTCACACTAGCAACCTACTATGAATCTACTATGAATAGAATTAGTGGCTGGCTTTATGGGCCATTTGAACTGCCCCCCCCCCCAAGACAGGGGAGGATGGTACTGAAGCACACATGAAGGAGAAGCATCATTTTGCTTGAGCAAATTGAACTTGTGCCCCGTTGGGAAACCATAAACGGTGCAGCATAGAATGGTGCATTCCTCTTAAATTCATCTCAGTGTTATTTATAAGGAATCTCAAGGGCTGGGGAAATGTGGGCTGCAAAGCAAGCTTAATAATGAGACTGTGTGAGTTATTTTCATGTGTACAGCAGTCACGACTCCTAGCAAATTGAGAAGATAACTTTGATTTGATTGCATTCCATTTCTGTCACATCTTTCTTGACTCCTCCTCTTCCCTTTGTTGATATAGTTTGCATTAAAAAAAAACCTTGGTCTTGCCTTTCAATGGCTCTTCATTTCTTGTGTGTGTGTGTGTATATAGTTTCCATAGTAACTAATGCCAACAGAGCAAAGAACAATAATTTAGCTATGCAGCAACAAGTGCCATAGAACAGCAGCTTCAGAATTCATTTCAGTGTAATTCAAAAGATTAGGTGGGTCCCTAATGATGAATCAATTGGATGTTTATGCCCACATATTTTGGTGTATAAGCCAATTAGTCAATCCACAAGGTCATATAACCTTACTATGTAGAACCTATGTTTAACTAGTCTCTAATGGGTTCAAAAAATAGCAGTTGTCCCTCTGTCATTAGAGGTAAGTCATACCTACTGTACACGTTACATTATCATGTTACACTAGGATTAAATGACTGAATCTGGATGATTCTAAATCACTGTTGTATACATTGGCCAATAATAGTAATAGTAATAATAATTTGTACCAAGGCAATATCTTTTTTTGAGCTAAGAAAAGCACTGGAACACTCAGGAATTATAAAGGTTGAAGGATAAGAATGTCTTCCTTCCTTCCTTCCTTCCTTCCTTCCTTCCTTCCTTCCTTCCTTCCTTCCTTCCTTCCTTCCTTCCTTCCTTCCTTCCTCCCTCCCTCCCTCCCTCCCTCCCTTCCCATAAAATGCCTAAGATGTTAAATTTAGACAGAAGTAAAATAATTGAGTCCACATACTTCAGGTGACGGTGTCTACATGGGTGGAGGGAGGGGAGTTAAAAAAAAAAAATCAAGATGGCAGCTGCAACCATGAAATCAAAGCTTCATTTTTTTTTTTAAATGCGGATGTGCCACCATCTTGACTTTTTTTGCCTAATAATTTCTGAATACTTAAAATCAATCCATCAATCTTTGGAGACTGTTGTGCTCCTTGAGAATAGGTAGAAGTTTTTCATCCCGGACATGGCCTTCAAATTCTCAAATGATGTAGGCCAACCATCTTCCACTGTTTAGATGTGTTGGGCAACAATTAATGTCATGTGCAGTTCCCCTGCCTGCACTGACATTTTAAATCTCTGGCCACTAAGACATTCGTACTCCACATGGGTATTTTAATGAGGTTCTTTGGTTCTACTACCCTTTGACTGAATTTTAAATTAGATTCTACCCTGAAGCCCAAGATTGTGAGATCCAAAGCTTATTTAGGTATAAAATATGGTGCTACCTTCTTGGTTTTATTTCCCCTATTACAAAGAATCTCAGAAACTGATTGATCACATCCCTCTCCACCTTTGTCATATACCCTATTAAAAGTAAGCCACAGTTGTCAAGCTTTTTTCTTAGGGTAGATCTGATCTTTGGCTGCTTAGTTTATCAAATCCCTCCAACCTGCTTCTTTTGTTGAGACTTCCTACTGAATTTCTTTTAGAGCAAAATTCTAAGTTATTTTGGGCTGCCTTGGACACTGCAGATGCAGAATTTGGGAGGCAGCAAAAATGGTTTCAGTCAATTAGAAAAATGGGATGGTAGGAAGAGACAGAATGTGGTTCCGCCATTCATTTTTCCATGGGCCATACCAACTGGAAAAAGGTGGTGTCATTTTGGAGTATTCCACTTTAAACCTCAGGCAGATGGGTCCATTTTTAAATATTAGCACATGATTATTGAACATGAACACATCCATAGACACTGACAAATCAGTTTATTTAGCAGCATGGATCTTTTTAATTTCCTTTTGGTTTCTTACAAATCTATAAGGCACACTCATCCATAAACACATAACCCAGCAAGAAAGATGTAAAAAGTGAGATCCAAAAATAGCAAGTCAAGACAAGGACACACCAACATTTTTGTCCCATAATTTATTTATTATTGATTAGAAAAATGTATATGGCTGCCCATATTATAGGAAAAAACTCTTGGTGGCTAACAAACAAATATACACATAATAAAATATGCAAGGTTAAAAAAACAAAACAACCTTCACACATCACCAGATACCATAACAGGACCGTCTCAAAAATATAGAAAATGCTGGGCTGGCCCAGGATGGAAAAAAACAGGTCTTAACAGCCTTCAGGAAGGCATGTCTGCTTGTAGGATTGGGGCTGTCAACTGTTAAGTCTACAAGCAGGGTTTAGAGGATTTTTCACTGTACCCTTGGGCTTTTTTCTGAGTGTGCCCATGGCTCCTACCTCCAACGAGTAGGCAATATTATGCTTGAATTGTTCTGATGCTACTTCTTCTACTCTGCTTTCCAAATTAATGTTCTGCCTGACTAATACAGAGATAATTTTGTCTTGTTCTATTCCTTGTCTGACAAGGTTTCTTTGAAGGGGAGGTGTGAGGTTTGCACATTTTCCCCTATTCACCTTGATTCCCCATCTAATTGCACATCATCTTCTAACACCCCATCTGAGAAGCAGGCCAAAACCTTGGCCATCTCGGTGATCTTTAAAATATAATCAAGATAGATTTGGACCAAAATCATATCTTAAGTTTTCCAGAAACCTCTAGGTGAATTGAAGTTGAACTGACAGTAAAAAAACAAAGGATAATTTTGTTCTGTGTGGTTTATTTATTACACTGATAAGGTAGTAGGCTAGCATCAACTGGGAAAGATCGCTTAGAGAGGTGGATCGTGGGGAGGTAGAAAAAAGACTGGTGATATGCTTTTTTCTTTTTTTTAACTGTTTTACTTTTGGTGAGCAATGTTGAGAGAAGAGCAATATGCTTTCTTTTCAGGATGAGTTAAACTCACTCTTACAGAACACTGAAATTCACTTACTGTCATGAAAACATCTTCTGAGGGACCTTAATAAACCTAATAGGTCATCTTGTCTGGCACTGCCCCCCCCCCCCGATGCCCGCGGCATTTTCTTAGTATAAACCACCTTCTCTTTCTTGTGTGACTTCTGCCAATCCATCAATTGGAGGCTGTGATTTTCTGGCAGGCAGTCAGGGGAAAAAAAAAACAGTTATCGATGTTGTTTCTTTTCTTCTGGGTATTACTCGAACTTGTATATTTTCCCTTCCAGCTACTTCAGTGGGGTAAAGGAATAAATGTGAATTGGACATTTCTAGGGGACAACCCCCCCCCCCTTTTTTTTTTCTTTTTAAAGGGAAGGTTAGTAGCCATCACAGTAGCTTTTGGAAAGCACGCCCTTTGGGGATGGTAAACTCACAAGTCTTCTCATGGTATTTTTCCAGATTGGCCAGTATGAAAAACTAAGGAGACATTAGACTGATAGAAGAAGGTGTAATACAGAAAACTGAATCAGCAGGAACACCCTTTATCTCCTCCATCAATAAAGCAAGAACACTTACTTCCTCTAGGAAGTAAAGGAATGACCTTGATGGGGATACGCAGGAACCGTTACCCAAGCAAAAGAAGCTGAAGCATTTTGAAGTCCACAGCAACAAGGTAATGATTCAGGCTGATGTCTCCCCAATTCATTGACGCATAAGAAGGAGAAGGAAGGAGAGCACAGTCCAGCTTACAAGATTCTGTTATTAGAGCCAATCTCATCCAAAGTAGATTTAGCCTTCCTGTGGAGTTGATTTCCTGGTCTGGTCTCCCTCCTGAGGCTGACACCTCCCAAGAGAAATTTGGAAGAAATTCTCAAGCACCCTGTGAATAAGGTAGAAAAATAAAAGCCCCTGTCTTATAGTGGGGGGACTTCAGACAAATTGCAAGATAGAGTTTAGCATAGCATTAAGCAAGGGAACTTCAGATCTGGTATATCTATACTTGGATCTACTGTTTTATATGCTGATATTTTTTTCCCCATCAAAGGTTTCTAGTAAGGACCTTTGAAATTGCACTTTGCTACCAGTGCTGAGAATTCTCCATTTGAGGACTGCACTTTCCAGAAATGTTGTCCAGGGAAAGGAAAGGTCTACTTATATTATTCAATTTGGTGGTGATAGATAGGCCCTTGGTGCTGACAATTGGTCAGGGAACCCCTCAGAATAAAAGAAAATGCGAAACATACAGGAACCAAAATTGACAGTTTTATATACTCCAAAATATATTGTGGGCAACTTCATTGCCATTTATATTGCTGGTGGTTTTTCTTGTGAAATGGCAAAATGATCTTCTGTGTACATATATTGTTTAGTTCCTAGCATGCTCAAAGGATGGGTGGAAGGTAGGACACTATAAATAATACATTCAGACTAAATATACATAGCAATTTGCTCCCCACCACATACTTCTAATTACCAGCAGCAAATCATCCAATCTCTTTTTCTCAGTTTCAGTTCAATACTGGGCCACCTTGTACTCCTCCAAAGTGATGGGCTTGCCCATCTTTGAAGCGATCTGGATTTATTTTTGCTACTTTGATGAAGAGAGTGAATAATTTATACCCCACATCTCCAAATGCCCTACCTAAGCAAACTTCAAAATGTTCCTGCAGTGCTCTTAGATACCAGCTTGCTGCAACGTGGAGGGCTATCAGGGTGTTTTATTGCTCTTGTTCCCGTAATAAGCCTTTTTATCTCCTGTCTTGCTGAAATGCCGGGGAAGGGAAGATACAAAAGAATAGTGGAAGGGGGTGCACAGGTACTATTGAAAAAGCACGTAGCCGCATAAGCTGGGTGGGCGGTGGGATGAAGAATCTGGATGCCACCCATGTGGATTCTTCTTGGAGGAGAGCATTTCTTGGTGGCAAAGGAGTCATGGAGAGATTGCAAAGAGACAATAGAGAACACTGCTGGAGAAGGCCGTTGATGTTTTCAAGGTTCATTATTGTTTTTGTACGTATCATGTCGGCTTAGTATTGGCTGAACCTTGAATTATTTTTATATGGCAGTCTTGGACTTAGCAACCCCTGATCAAAACCTTCAGATCCATACACAGAGGCTGTGCTTAATTACCCTCCAGCATCACAGTGTGATTTCACCGGTGCAGTTGTGGATTGTTACATAGTATGCACAGATGACCCATTCAGCACAAAACTGGACAACGGCATCCGACGGCCTAGCAGAGATGTATGCGAGGGTATTATATTTCATTGCACAACCCTCACTTGGGGGTTTGCAGCCTTGCTTGGGAAAAATAACACTCTGCCTAGTTCACTAACATCCTCTGCATCTGCCTATTTAGATTAAGGTTGGCAGAAACTGTTTTATAACAGTGACACCATTTCCGTCCTTTTTTTTAAACTGCGGATCTGCATCTCCTCTTTTCCTGTATATTGTTCAGGTACATTTGGGAAGCCTGTTGAGAAACCCAGTGCAGAAGAACAGCCCCCAAATGAGTCCAATTGGTTGTGAAGTTCAAGGGGAATGAATGCTTCTGGAGCCAAGAAGCCTTAAGGAACCCATTTTCTTTATAAAACTTTCCTCTTCCAAACCACAGAAAAGTTGGGATAAACTTTGGGGAGAGTTTGATAACTGAGGGGGGACCTTGGAGGATTCAAAAAGGTTTCTGGTGGGCCTTTGTGGGTCCAGTGAAATACTTTGGCTGTGAGGTGGTTGTTGTTTCAGTTTTATCACGTGACCAAAAAGGAGGATCGAAAACACGTTTGAGAAGATTCATTTCTAAGAGAGTAATAAATAACTTTTAATGTGACTTTTTTAAATGATGTTCTACAAAGTCTATTTAGATAAGGGCCTTCTGGAAGCAGTAGGGTTATCACAAAGGGTATTATCTGAGACTGCAGAGAAATACTACTATCATTACATGCTGAAAAACCTTTTCCCTCTCTTACTAGAAAGAAATTGAAGTGGTATTTCTTGCTAAGGTAGAAAGTAGATGAATGCTTAGGTGGTATATATGGGTCAATGTATCACACATGGCTAACTTGCGCATGTGTGTGTGTTAGCCTACATTGGTAGTTTCTCTAGGTCAGCATCCTCCCCACTGGCAATGGTTCAAAAGATGTTTTAATGAGTTCATAATGCCATGGGAAGTACAATGCCAATTAAAAGGAAGTCAAGTGATTTTATAGAGGACATCAGAATGAAAAGAATCTCTTTCTTCAAGTTGTTGATATATGCATTGGGTTGTCTGGATTTCTGGAGCCTAAATATGGCTGCCCTAGATTTCTTAGCGGAGCACTATTAAAGGCAAAGAACAACAGCCTGGTCAAACAGTGGCCATCTAATAAGCAGATCTTTATTCATGATATGTTCTGTTTATGACGCATCAGTAGAAACTTTTCAAGGTCCTTTCCAATGGCTTGAAGCTAAACCTTGGGTAGAAATTCAAAAGCAGTAGCTTAATCATCTTCAAGGCTACATTCTTATTGTGAAAGTGGTATTAAATTTGGTTTATCAGTTGTCTTAGGGGTGGGAGTTGATTCTGCTTTCTGCCGAGCCGGTCATGAGAACTAATGCTTATCTTTTATTGAGTTGCTTCCTATTTACAGATGACTTTTCTTCTGATTGTTTTGCATCAAAAAAAAAAGGGGGGGGGGAATTGAGGAGAGAGAAAAAGAGGAAAATAAACCAATTTTAGCCACAAAAACTTCCCCACTATTAGGGAGTCAGGCTAGAGAAACTAAATGGCCTTTCCAGTTTAAAATGGAGGTAAAGCTAATTTACCACAGTCTGTAAATCTTTCACTGATTCCTTCACTGTGAATTTTGATGCTGTAGATTCAGCAAATATTTAGTCACCAGTTATTGGTAAGTGGTATTGGAAGGATATGAACATTGCTGTGAAATATTATATACTAGTAGTAAGGCAAGATGTAAACCCCTTTTTTGCTGGAAATGTAACAAGGGTTCTCAAGGGAATATGAGGACAGTGTTTGATTTCTCTCAGTGTGCTGGAGGGTGTATGTGTACTGTGTACCACACTGTCATGAAGAAATCCCCATAACTTATTTATAAGCTGGGCATTGGTGTCCACAGGAGATGTCAAAAAAAGGCAACATGGCAGATATAACAGCATAATTGAAGCCTTCTCTCCCTTTCCATGTATGCAACCATGATACACATACTCTACCATAACCACCATCTCGCCTTTTTTGACACCCCCTAAGGATGCTAGCGATCTACAGATTTCCAGTTTTTCTGTGGCAAACCATCAATAGATTAGTATAGGTTACCCTCACCTACCTGAGGGTTCCTTTACTCATAGTCAACAGTTCCAAATTCTGAGAAAGTCTTGTTTCAGCCCTCTGAGCATGCTCTGATGAAAGTCACCTTGCTTTGAGTTTTTTTTCAAAATAATCTTATAACATGGAGCAAAGAATTAGGCAATTGGTCTGTTGAGTCAGACGATGAAGGCTTTAAAGTTAACCAAGGCCCAGTGCTCAACTTTATATAAAAATTCAAACTAAAAATAGACTAAACAGGCAACTCTGACCAACTTCATCTGTAAATATCTGGGGAAAAAAGAAAACAAGGAAATATATTAGCCACAACTACAACTGAATTGTGCCTTATTTTTTTCTTCGGTAGAAGACTTTCTGTAGGGGGGGAAATGGAGGGAATTATCATGTAAAATAATAAACTAGCAACAGCATCATATATTTTATGAATATTACTGACTTAACTTGGAAAAGTTGAGCATACCTTCCCCAACAATTGTTACTAGACTAAATGGGAAGATTCAGATATGTCTTTCATTCAAGAGTCACACAAATAGAAACATGGTCAACTTTGATTTTGATAGAGCTCTTGGAATATTGGTCTTTATGGGTTCCTGTCCCCCTCCTCACTCCACCCCACCCTCATGGTGGACCGAAACTGGCAGTCGTCACCATAACTGCAGACATTGTCCAACAGTAAAACTACATCAACATATTGTGTCAAAGTAAAATGGTGGGTCTCTGGATGTCCCATGGGGGATTGCTAGAGCCATGCAGATCTTTTTTTCCCCTCTATCACCTTACAATGAAATGGATGAAAGAGAAATTCTTTTCCCCTGCCCCCTGAAGGATTTTGGTGAAATTGTTGGAGGAATCTCGTGGTTCTGGAATTTTTTTTTAATAAAGAGGTCTCCATGGTTTGTGTGTGTGTATATGTGTGTGCAATCTTTCGTTCTTCAGTTGCTTCTACTCGTTTGATGCCATCCTGGCTTTCTGCACTTCAATTAAGTTCTAACCAAAGACATCAGATGGGAAGTTCTCCCATGGGGCTCTCCCAGAATGGGAACGTGTAAGTAGCCGGGCAGATTTCAGGATAATAGACAGATACGACACAGAGAACAGCATCCGCAATAGCGCTCAGGGAGGAGTTAATGGAATCAAATGAGCTATCTGGCCCTTGAATTTGTCAGCCTGGCATTTAATAAGATGTAGGAACAGGCTGCTGTTGGCACTACCCACTGTTAAAATTTGTCTCTCCGTACTTGCTTCAGAATAAACAATATGAAAGAAAAAGGAAAGGCCACAATCAGGCTATGGTGGTCTGGCTCCTGAAGAAGAGATCTGTGATAGTCCTCTCCCTGTTTGATTGGAAGGATGGTGGTTTATTTAAATATAAGCCCTAGTTTTCTCTACCCCTACACAAGTATATGTTTTCTACACCTAATGACACATGCAGATCACAGATTATGATACAGACATTGCAACCTCTCTTGTCTGGCTTCACTTTTTAAATTCAGCTTTTCTTTTCCAAGTTTCCTCTCTGAGATTCCAGTTCTGTCTCATATTGACCAACAGGATTGACAACTGCTGAAGTGTGGATATGCAACTTCAGAGTTGGGCTGAATACTTTCCTTTCCACCAAACGTGAGTGTGAGACATTGGAATCAAATTTCCATCATCCTCAAATAGCATAGATAGATAATCCTAACACCTCTTCTTGTTTTGTTTTGGCTTTCTGGTTTACTTTACAGTCTAGCCTACAGCCCTGGGAACTTCCTGGTGGGTTTTCATCCCAGTATGAGCAAGGTTATCTTTTTTGACATAAGACAAGGATGGCTAGATGCTACCACATTGTCACCAGAATCCACTGGTGTTCTGATCTGACCCCTGCAGCTGTAACTTGTGTGTTTCATTATCTATTCTGAAGTTTCATCTGACAGCAACACATATATAACTGTTTTGCAATTTAGATGTTATTGATTGGTGCATGTCCTCAGGGCGTGGTGAAAAAGTCAAGATGGTGGCCATAATGGTATGATTGAAGATCCTTCTGTTTTTTGTGTGCCTACCCTGTGCACATCTCTGAACAGCACTGAAGAAATGGGAAATCATGAGAATCTAGGAAATTTTGCTGGATTAGATGAGACCAAAGACTCATCTAGGTCACCATCTTGCTTCTACCAGATGTTCAGGAATTGATCCTTCTTAATACTATCCCCAGCAATTAATTTACACAGGAAATAGTGATTACCTTCATACATCCCAAATAGCCATAATGTGGTTGGTTCCATTTGGGCTTGATATGTTATTTGAACCAAGGTCCACAAACCATGATGGTGTGAACCATGGTTTATAGCTTACTATGGGTGAATCTAGCCTGCTGCAGTTAATAAACCATTGTTACACAAATTATGGCTCATGCCTTGAAAACTGCAAGGATTCGTCCAGGCAGTCAGTGCAGGGTCAGTAATGACTGAGCGCAGACCAAAAAAAAACACGTAATTATGTGCAAACCCATCCACACAGACTTATAATAAGTTAAACTTGAATATGGCTTGTCTGGTTGCTTGTTTTGTGAACCCAGATATTGTGGTTTAATGAAATTTGAGAACTTAGCCAGTTGGGGTCAAGTCAACAAACCCTGATTAAACATACAAAATGGAACTCATTTCCCATATAAATTAGTTCCAGGGGACTGAAGTGCAACTGGGAGATAATAAACTGGCTGATATCATACATTGCACTAATACATGTTTGCTTTAACCATGGTTTATGGAATAAGCAATAGCAAACTTCTTCACTTAGTATACTAAACCAAAGCCAAAGAAATAATCTGTGAAGAAGAGGAGGGTGGAACTGGATGAGTCATGACTGACTTTGTGAACTCAACTGCAGATTTTTCATACAGTTATAAAGTAGGACATTCCTGGTTCTCTCTTGCCATCTGCAGTCAAAAATAAATACAGCACCAGAGTAAATTTAATAAAGAAAAATGAAAAGTGCATATAAAGTAAAAAGATTCATGTATAGCATGCTCTTTGAGAAAATTGCTTCTAAGTTTCTAAACCCTTTTCTTTTAAATAATGCCAATAAAAAGCAGAATTCTATTAAATAAAGATGAAGAATGGAAAACATACCAGAAGCTTTTGACAAAACTAGATCAGTCTAAATCAAGGCATTACTCTATTGTTTTGAATCTTCTACATCTAGGATCTTAGAAACATAATAGGAAAATCTACATTTATGTCATGTTTCGCTTTCTGTAATATTTCTGTGTATGTGTTTTGTAAGCAGTTTTTCTAAAACATGTATTGTTGCATGCACATTTCCTAATCTACTCCTTTTTTTTTTTTTGCAAATACAGAGTCCTTTAATGTATGCTTTTTATATGCAATATTCAACATTACATACTAAATGCAACTACATATAAGATATTGTGTATGACAGATCTATATCCCTCTTTGCCAGGGGAAGGTTAAGATAGGGGCACCTATGGAAAAGGCTATGGAGATGAAATACACAAGATGCATTGATTTGCCTTTCAGCTATCCAATTCAAGATTTAATTTCCCTGAGAAGGAAGCTCCAATTCTGGAACTCCCAGTAAATATTTCATCAAGGTAGCCCCCAAAGCCACAAACAGGCATTTCTGTGATTTCTGAAGAAGCTCCCAGGGGGAAAAAATAGGGTGATAATTTCTATTTCTGAAAAGATTTATGCTAAACCATAGCTGGCACTTCCATTGATGAATACATGTACCCCTCCCTGTAACAGAAATGGACTTGGTTAAATATGGTTGCAGCCCTTCTGAACTCTGAAGCGTTCAGTTTCACTAAACAGTCAAAATGGTCATTAAAATAAGAGAGCTCACTTTGTTTCAATTTGCATTAATGGGCCTGCAATTATGTACCTGGACCTGTAAATATTCTTTTACGGCTCATTACGTGCAGGTTATCTTTTCTGCAACACTGAATCTAAGAGACACCCTTTGAGAAAGAGATGTTTGCTCTTCTCTTTGAGAACAGAAAGAGATGTTTGCTCTTCTCTTTGAGAACTTGTACTCAGACTTTGCAGACACTTCCTGGAAGTCTGGTAGATAGTTCACTCCCAAGAGTGGGTTAAAGAAAATAGCCCAGAGGCCCTCAAGACATTGGTTGTAAGCCTGGAAACCCACTTTTGTACCATTTTTGGTCTGTGATATATTTTAGTCCAGAATGGTAGGCTTGTCCAGTCTACTATGATGATGAAGATGATAGTGATGATGATTAACTCCCAGATATGTAATAGCTCTTTGAGGTAGGCCAGATGGGAAAACAGACTCAACAAGGACTACTGGAACTCTGTTTTATTGTTGCAGGGTATAATTACAGAAGCTTGAAAGTCCGACAAAGTTTTTCTCTCCCCCATCTTATACCAAAGAGAATCAAGGCCAGGCTATCTTGACTTTCTTTCTCACTCCCTCCTCTCTTCGAAGGCTAAGCTGGTGTTTATGTAACTGCCCTTGCATTCCCTCTTCAAGGCTATCTGTGTAATCTTCTACAATATGGCAGCTACAACAAGGTACAAGAGACATGAATTACTATTAAAATGAAGTTTCCATGTACATTCCAAGCCCAGGAATATGTTTTCAGTAGCCAGACCAAATCTAGCTCTCAGCACACACAGAGACAAATCCACACCAATTTTTCTCAAGCAGTCTCTTCACCAGCCTGATTCAGTTACTGGGTGAGATGGAAAGGGAAGAGAAAGATCACTTTTGTTTTGCTTCAGATAAACAACTGAGTATCAGAAATACATGTTGACCTGTTGCTAATTATTTGTCAGGTTTAGCCCAGGAAACTCCAGGAGACAATACAGATTCAATCCAGCAAGGTTTACTTGGCTTCACCCTAATTACAGAATCTTCTCAGACTGAGAGCAGTTCCCAGGGTCAAACTACAAACATCACTAGCATTCCTCAGGGAGGGGCCAGTCTCATCCTCTTATCTCTTCTTCGCTCCTCTGGGGATGAGAGTCCATGTTTCACACCCCTGCTCCACACTCCCACATCATTTTACATCTGCTAGTAGATGTCCTTCCAGGAAAAACTTAGAGAAAACAGTAGGAGACTTGGGTTATATTTAGCCTCAAGAAAAAAGACTGTGGGGAGGCATGCTAGCTGTCTTCAAGTATCTGAAGAGCTGTCACATAGAAGAAAGGGCAGAATTATTCAGTTATTCAAGAAAACAGGACAAGAAATGGTGGATTTAAATTATAAGGAGCTAAATTTCCATTGGACATCAGGAAAACTTTCAGAAGAGTAAGAACTAATCAGAAATTGAACCGACTGCTTCAGAAGGTGGTGGATTCTCCTTTCTTGGAGGTGTTTAAAGAGATGTTAGATGGCCACCTGTCAGTAGTGGGCTTTTGATAGGGTATTCTATATTCTGCTTTATTCCCCCAGTGTTGCAGTTGGATATGGAGCTTAGAGTCAAAGGCCAAGGTTTCATATCCAAAGGGTACCCAAATGATCAGGTAGTAACAGAAGAATGAGAAGTAACAGAAGAATGAGAAGAATGAGATAACATAGTAACAAGACAGAATCTGGTTGCTGTTGCATCCTCTATCATCCATCCATCCATCCATCCATCTCTTCTATCTAATCCAGTCCAGTCCAGTCCAGTCCAGTCCAGTCCAGTCCAATCCAATCCAATCCAATCCAATCCAATCCAATCCAATCCAATCCAATCCAATTGTACAATTGTAGGGTTAGAGGTCCATTTTTTAAACTGTTTTTCTTCAAATATGTGAAGGTTACTACTTCTTGAAACAAAGTTATACATATTCCTATGCAAAGTGTTGTTGTTGTTTTTTCCAATTTGTACACTTGGCTATCCACAAGAACCCTAAGTCCCAGGACTAAAATTATCTAGTTGCATTCCTGTATCCATCTTTTCAGACTGCATTTTTGATATTGCTTATTGCTGACATCAAGCTTTTGGTCATAATCCAAGAGATTCAGTTAACAGAAAACCTTCAGCTGTCTCTTCTTTAAACATCTCCTTTCTGGAATTCCAAAGTTCCTGTCTTTCTTGCTGAGATTTTGAAACTTAAATTAGTTAATACAACCTGAGGCCTTGTTTAAGATACTTGATATTAGTGCTGAATTTATGGAAATTAACTTATGGAAACTTTAAGTGATTTCAATTATACCTTGTTCGTAAGGGCCCAGATAGGCTTCATTTACGTATGCTTACTTTGTAACATTTTCATTGAATCTTCATTTAAATACCGTTTTTAAAATGATCCGATGCTCATGACAAGATTGCCTAATATAAGATAATCGTTCCCACCAAAAGCACTTTATTATAATTATCCACTGAACAGCTTCAGTATTTTTGAATATATACAAGGGAAAATCAATCTTTTAGTTGAAAATATATAAAAAGAAATATATACTCCAGCCTGCAAAAGTACATTTTCCATCCTACAATGACTGAGCCCTGACATACAAGAAAGATGGAATTCTGTTGAGGCAGAGGAACTAGAGATCAAATTGCCAACATTCGCTGGATCATGGAGAAAGCACGAGAGTTCCAGAAAAACATCTACTTCTGCTTCATTGACTATGCAAAAGCCTTTGATTGTGTGGATCACAACAAACTGTGGCAAATTCTTAAAGAGATGGGGGTACCAGACCACCTTACCTGTCTCCTGAGAAATCTGTACGCGGGCCAAGAAGCAACAGTTAGAACCGGTCATGGAACAACCGATTGGTTCAAAATAGGGAAAGGAGTACGACAAGGCTGTATACTGTCACCCTGCTTATTTAACCTATATGCAGAGTACGTCATGAGAAATGCCAGGCTGGAAGAATCAAAAGCTGGAATAAAGATTGCAGGGAGAAATATCAACAACCTCAGATATGCAGATGATACCACCCTAATGGCAGAAAGTGAAGAAGAACTAAAGAGCCTCTTGATGAGGGTGAAAGAGGAGAGTGCAAAAGCTGGCTTGAAACTCAACATTAAAAAAACTAAGATCATGGCATCTGGGCCCATCAATTCCTGGCAAATAGAAGGGGTAGAAATGGGAGCAGTAACAGACTTCATTTATTTGGGCTCGAAGATCACCGCAGATGGAGACTGCAGCCATGAAATTAAGAGACGCTTGCTCCTTGGGAGGAAAGCTATGGCAAACCTAGATAGCATATTAAAAAGCAGAGATGTCACCTTGCCGACAAAGATCCGCATAGTCAAAGCTATGGTTTTTCCAGTAGTAATGTATGGCTGTGAGAGCTGGACCATAAAGAAGGCTGAGCGCCGAAGAATTGATGCCTTTGAACTGTGGTGCTGGAGAAGACTCTTAAGAGTCCCCTGGACTGCTAGGAGGTCAAACCAGTCAATCTTAAAGGAAATCAACCCTGATTGCTCATTGGAAGGATTGATAATGAAGCTCAAGCTCAGATACTTTGGTCACCTAATGCGAAGAGAGGACTCTTTGGAAAAGACCCTGATGCTGGGAAAGATTGAAGGCAAAAGGAGAAGAGGACGGCAGAGGATGAGATGGTTAGATAGCATCACTGAAGCAATGAGCATGAAATTGAGCAAACTCAGGGAGGCAGTGAAGGACAGGAAGGCCTGGCGCAATATGGTTCATGGGGTCACGAAGAGTCGGACACGACTTAACGACTGAACAACAAAAATATTATGGCAGCAAATTGGAAAAGGAAACAAATTGTTGTGGATGCAAAAGGCAGAGTTCAACTCTGAGGAGGAAGATCACGCTTTATTGAAACAACAGGGGTTGGGTTCCAACTTTAAAAGGAAGAAGAACAGATAATAATAGAAAGGGAGGTTTTTTATAAGGATTTTGAATTGTGGACTGGGACATTCTAGGGCTGTAATTTGCTGTCAGGATCTTGGGACCATATAGGGAAAACTGGGTAAGTTTGTGCAAGGAGAGCCATCTTATTGATAAGAAACAGTCTTGTTTTCCAGGAGTGCTGAAAACGGCCATTGTTTTCTTGTTAGCAAGTGAGAAACATTGATGGAATTAGATGTCTCTGTCACCCAATTAATTTCCTTGTTAGGTTTGCCTTAGTCAATTGCACAGGGCTGGGGCTTCATTGCCTCAAGTCAATTTCATTGTCCCTTTGTTAATGGTAAGCAATATTTCTTTCTTTTCTTTTCATGTGAAATGGGGAACTGAACCTGGTCCCTGTTACGCTTGCAAGGTCAGAAGAGGTTCCTAGAAATAAATTCTCTCCTTTGAGCCATGACAAAATGTAGAAGTTGCCCCAAAGAGAGAGCTTCAACCCAGACTTCACTGATTCATGGTTCTTTTATAGAATTCTTACAGGGTTTTAGAATCAGAAATTAAATAAGCTTTGTTTCTCACCCTTGGCTCACTCAAAGGGTACTTTTTTTAGAAACAGATTAGGCCGCAATCCTACTACTCCTTTTCCTGGGAGTAAGTTCCATCTTACAAGTTCCACCTTATTTCTGAGGCAACAAATGAAGCTTTTAATGCTCCATAATATTAATAAGCTGAGCACAGGAAGGAAGGAAGGAAGGAAGGAAGGAAGGAAGGAAGGAAGGAAGGAAGGAAGGAAGGAAGGGAGATACAACTCTATTATAACTGTTTTGTTGTGTACTAAATCTATGGTAAGCCATAAACTCTAAATTTCCACAAGAGGGCATGGAAGTGATGCAAGAAAATAAAGAGAATCCACATTCTAGCCTAGGATTTTCAGTGATCTCATTCTTCTTTAGAATAACTTTCCCATATTTTCTCTTTATTTTCACTCTTATCATTGCAAATCAAATAGATTCACCACCAGAATTTCATCAGCTCCCCAAAGGTTTGATCGTCACAATGGAAAACTAATAGTAATGAGAACCTTACAGTAAAGAATATTTACTTTACTGTAAGGTTGGGGGAGATGGGCGGCATGCAAATTTAATAAATAAATAAAGAATATTGCCCTAGGTTTTAATACCAGCTTCTAATATCATCATCATCATCATCATCATCATCATCATCATCATCTTATAATCTGTAAATTAGTGGCCTGTTACAGCTTTCCATCTTTCACTTTTGAACTCTAAGGAGCTTAGTGAATATTTTTTGGCTGATTCTACAATACTGCAGTAATGATTCCTCCTATGTAAAATCTCAGCACTTGGGTGTCTGGAATTTGATAGGGTTCTGTCTTCCATGCTATAATTCAGAAAATGAATGGGGGCAGAGAGTGATGTGACATAGAGATAGGGAAATGTAATGTATCATGCCATTATGTACAAAATTAATTTTGCTCAACATGGAAGGAAAGGAGCTTCTTAGATTGCCTGCCTGCCTGCCTGCCTGCCTTCCTTCCTTCCTTCCTCTCAACTCCTTCCTTCCTTCCTTCCTTCCTTCCTTCCTTCCTTCCTTCCTTCCTTCCTTCCTTCCTTCCTTCCTTCCTCTCAACTCCTTCCTTCCTTCCTTCCTTCCTTCCTTCCTTCCTTCCTTCCTTCCTTCCTTCCTTCCTTCCTTCCTTCCTTCCTCTCAACTCCTTCCTTCCTTCCTTCCTTCCTTCCTTCCTTCCTTCCTTCCTTCCTTCCTTCCTTCCTTCCTTCCTTCCTTCCTTCCTTCCTTCTCCTATGAACTCTAGCAAAACAAAGCAACTAAACTGTTACTGAATTTTTTTTGATCTGAATCTGATTTTGCCACATTTCTATGGACGTCGTAAAAACTTCCATTGAAAGCTCTTCCAGACATTGCTGATGCTTGATGAATCAGGTCATCATAAAGGAAGCCATGGCGTCTAGAAGAACATACTGTCTTCTACCTGAATATAATTCTTTTAAACCCCAATTTAGTGCCATCAAGTTCCAGAACATCTATCTAAATTCATGCTCACACCACACTCTGAAGTGAAGAGATGGTCTGATTTTCAAAGTGTTATGGTGCACTGTCAGGTGGGAAATGAATTTCTGCCAGTAGAAAATGAACATGTGTGCAGGAATAATATGAATGTGCAGTATAAGAAAAGGGCAAGAGGTCAGGAAACAGACAAAGAAGGACATTATAATTTGCAAACTTTATGACAGATTGGAGAATAACAAATCCATGATGACAGGTAACAAATGCATGTCTGAATTAACGCTAGGCAGATAATGTTTTCTACCCTTTTTTCCCACCAGTTCTTATTCAATTTTTGATGAAAAGGAATTTGCTTTAGAAATCCATTCAGAAGTGTTGAGAATTTCAGAGAACTCTCATGAAAAGTGGAGAGGATCTGAAAAAAGATGAAGATACCCCACTTTGGGCTAATAAAGCTTTTTCTAGCAATGAGACTGCTAAGGGGGTTGCAAAAACATCTTGTTTTCTATGGCTTCTTACACTTTAATTATATCCCAACAGGGAATATCAAGACAAAACTTCTTTCATGAGGATTTTTCAGTGGCAAAGCTGCCATCACCACTAAGGAGAAACTGCTGAAAAAAATATCTTTCCCCTGAAAAAAACTAACAAAATTGTCCTCCCAATTCCTCTGTCTACAGATTGGGTAGAAAATTTTGATACCTGATCCCACCTGGATAGGGGGTCAATGGGAAGACCCCTGCAGAATTGATAACACATTAAATATTTGAACTTTGGTTGATTCAGAGCTTAACTTTTCTAAAGTTAATTGTTGGCTGATGTTGTTTAGTATTGTCTACCAGTTTTCAACATTTTAAAATGGGGAACTTCTCAGCTTTACTCATAGAAACTAGGAATTGAAACTCAGATCTTCTGGGGGGGAAATGTAGAAAATCTTAGGATCTCCTGTGAAAGCTGGCGGGGGGGGGGGGGAAGAGGCTGGAGCTATAGAAAAGCTTTAAAGGAGTCCATTCATCTCACAGACTTTGGATTGGGCTCATGTGATTCACGCCAACATGTGGCCGTCAATCCCATTTCTCATTGCTTCCAGAACTCTTTCTCATCACCCTTGCTGAAAATCAACAGAAAGTCTTCCCTACCATTTTGAGGTGGGAAACACTTGAAAACGGTGGCAAAAATCTTAAAACAGGCAGAGGTATCTACAAGGGATGATAAAAAAGAAAGTCAAGTTGGCCACCATGACATTAAAAACCAGGTGGGACATCAATTGCACCATCACAACCCATCTTGACTTTGTTGCATATCTCCTGTGGATACCCCTGAAAACAAGTTTAACATAATTGAGAGAGAGAGAGAGAGAGAGAGAGTTAAAAAGCAACTCTCCTTCTATCTTGAAAATGTAGGCAAAATAGAATATTGTCCCTCCTATATACTTGACATAGCCCAGCCTTTCTGCACCAATGCCTGCTTCCCCATGACTCTCAGATTGCAGAAACTCTTACCTGCTGCCGAAAGTCACCTCCCAAAGTTCCCTTTTCCTGATTTAAAGGCACTCCACTTCCATGCTAACCCACAATATTTATGATTTTCAGATAGGAATTTTTCAATTTCTGCCTTATTCTCTTTCTACCCCCAGCCTATGTGATGAGAATAGCTGCTTTTATGAAATTAATGACTGCCAGAATAATGAATTTAGACCTACTCATAAAATGATAGCCCGCTTTTGATTCAGGATCACTGCTGTTCTTCTGTTTATAGCTTTGGCCTTGAAAGAGGCTGCTTGGACGTTTTTAATACCTATTATACCAGCACTAGTTCTGCTGCACACTTCAGGGTTTTTACGCTAATACACTTACTTTTGGGATGTGGTGGGATTGGCTGCAGAAGGTTGCCAAGGTGAAAACCTGGATTAGAAGTCGCAGATGATGCTTTTATCATGCACAGCAGACCTGTGGCCACAATCTGACTTCATAACTTGGCAAACCAGTTATAATTAATCCTTCTTACAAGCAAGATTACCATGTGAAAATGCATTTTTGGTGCATGTTTCTTCTGTAGTAGAAGCATTTTTGGATTAATCTTTTCTCTGGCATTGTGTGTGTGTGTGTATGTGTGTGTGTGTGTTGGAATACTTTAGTGGTTGCAAACGGTGTTGAAAACAACTGAAAAGTGACAATTCTGGCCAGAACACATGTTCTGGATTTACTAATATACCAGGCTGGTCTGAACTTAGTATATTTTTGATAAAGTTTGGATGGAGTAAATGTTTTAGTTGAAAGAGAAGGACTTTTCTTCTAACCCTGAAGAGCCCTCCTGATGCTTTAATTAAAATGTGGAAGATTCGGTGCTTTCCCAGTAAAACATCCAATGATTGGAACTTGCTAGAAAATGTCACAATATGGTATATCCATGACATTTCATTCCATTCAATTTCCTCTCCTGCCTGGTTTCCATACTCATCCCCCCCACCTCAAAAAATCTAATCAACCTTTTGCCCCCACTGATCATAATAGGATTGAAATTAAATACTCTTTATTTTTCTTTTTTCTGTAGAAGTATGGATACAGAACTTCAGATCTTCTCCAACCCCATTGATCTCTCCCCCACATATTCGGTATTGCTGTTTTTGTGTCGCTGAACCACACTGGGTTGAGCCCAGCACGTGTGCAATTGGTGTGCATTTGTTTTAGTGCACGAGTAGAGTGTAATGGTTTTCATTTTGCTGGTGGTGGGGTTCATCATTCTTATTATATTGCGTGGCTTTGATAGTTGTTAGCCACCCAGGGTTACATTGTATAAGATGAGCAGTCATATACATCTTTTAAATAAATTAATTAAATAAAGAAGACTTCCAACCAAACATTGGCAGTTGTGGGCACTGGGTGGAGTAGGCATCCTTTTTGAGCTAATAGACATATTTTCAAAGAGATCCCCTCCCTTCCAAAACAATGGCACTATTAGATAAGTCAAGGGGCCATGAAGGAACTAAGGCTTCTCCCTCATATTGATAGCCATGGGGCAACCTTGCCTCCCTCCATCAAAACACCTTTGCATCTCCTTCATAAGTTTTCTCCCCTCCCCACCACTGCAATCTTTCCTATTTTTGTGGCCATCTCGGTCATTCCATCCACCTACTTCTTGCAAGATGTGACTCTTGCTGAATTCCTCAAAACAAATTCTGGTTCTGAAGTAGTATCTTTCCCCTAGAGGACATGAGGGGGGGGGGGCACCTAAAAAAAAAAAAACCTTTTAAAAGCCGTGGCAATTTTCAGTCTCTGGAGAGCATGCTAATTCAACTCCATTAGTCATACATCCTCATAACAAGGGCTCCTCTCTAAAAGCAATTCAGCTGATAAGAAGGTCTTTCCAGGAATCCAACATCTGGCAATGTCACAATTGAAGAATCTCAACAGTAGTGTTTCTCCATTTAACAGAGATGTTAAAGAGAATAATGAGGATCAGTGAACAAGCAGGAGTAACGCTGAAGTGGTCACCAAATAATTTATAGAAGATGCTTCCCCCACCCACTAACCATCCCCTGTCCATCAATCTAATAAGCCTATGAGCAAGATAGATTTGAGATGAATCCGTGCTTTGTTCAGCAGGTAAAGCTTCCACAGCCTTCTATGGAAACAACACAGAACAAGTGGGAAAGTGTGGAACAGCTGGACTGAAAGTTGCTGCAACAGATGGACTACATGAACAGGATTTGACATTCTAGCAAGGACTGTTCTAATTATTTAACCTTATCCTCCCTCACTATCTAAGTTCTGGGTTCACTCAACACCCTAAAATGGAACACAGTCACTGGTGGCTGCACACGCAGCTCTTTGTGTAACATGATGCTTCAACCAGGCCATCTCCTAAAACCTACGGTTGATATGTTCTAGAAGAGCATGTTATGTAAGCACCACAATTTTGCTTGGGTTCAGCTTGTCATGCTTTTCAGAAGTATGACTTAAAATCTACAGCAATGTAGAGGTGTAGAGTTGGAAGGGAAATTGGAAACTTCTAGTCCAGAGCAGGAATATTCTTCATCAACACTGACTCACCAGGACCTTACAATCTATTGACTACTTGGTAGTAGGATGTAGACTGAGAGTTCAGGATTCCTGCACTGTTGCATTTTTGTTGTTCACCTGGCCTGCTTTTTCTCTAGAAGGCTGCTGATCTCAAGGTCACTTCCTTCTGTCCTTGTCTTTGCTAGAATGGAAAATTTGAGCTTCTTGTTGAGCCTCCTCCTGTTCAGATGCAGCTTTCCCTCAAATGAGTCTTCTTTCTGTGAAAGCTACTTACTGATTTATTGGCCACATTTCTATGCTGCCAAATTCCAAAGACTCCTAGTGGTCAGCAAATTATAAAGCGATACACAAGCCATATAAAACATCCCCCAATACTAAACCGAGCTTCCCATACTTCATTAAGTCACTCTCACCCATTGAAAGCTCTGAGAAAGCTGATATAGGACTAGTGACTCAGATCTTGATCAGAGTAAATTACATGGAGAAATAACATGAGATACTTCTGGTTTATTTGTACCAGCAAATCCAGTTAAAATTTGACTTCCAAAGTAAGTTTGGGTGTTCAGCATGTCTGAGTAGAATTGAAATGTTTCTCTGGGTCTGGTAATGCCTTGTCAATATGATAGTGCTTGGCAAATGTTTATTTAAGAAATGTGATGTGTCATGTATCACATGAATAGCAAATGGCTCCTGAGGATACATTTAATATCATTTTTAAAAATATGGTGATGCTAAATTGCTTTTAAAAAAGGTGTTCATCATTTAAGGGTAAGTTTTAAATGGAGAGTCCAGGTCCAAATTCTGAGATTTGAATAAATCCCTAGATTATTTATTACATTATAGAAGAGGGAAAGAGACATGCAAGAATCAGCTTCAGTCTTGTGCACACGTGTGCTTGCATGCACAAACAGTTGGCTTTACGTGTATACATTTTACTGTGAGCCAATACTTTAGCTACATATGGTTAAGAAAAGTGCCTCTCCATTTTTCATTCATTCATCTTCTAATTAGCCCAATATCCAAATTTCCATCCTTCTCAGTAATTGGGAAGAATAAGTCCTGATTTCTATAGGAACTCTCCTGATAAAAGTTTACCTGAAATTCTCTTCTCCTTTGAAATAATTTCTTGAACAAATTCTTTTTCATAGAATGAAATGAGAAATGGTAGTTTGGTTTGGTTTCGAAGAAAGGCTGATTTTCTCTATTTGATCTTAGCCTCAACAGTCAATAAGGTTATGGGCTACCCATACTGACAACTCATTTGGATTACTGATTTCAAAAATGCTGTGCAAGGCCTAATTAAATATGGATCCAGATTTCATGTTCTGTATTCTGAACTAAAGACAAGTCGATAAGCAGTAAATGTTGATTTGGAAGCTGAAGCCTGTAAGAATTTCATTGAAATTGAAGAATTTCTAACAAATTGAAATGCAGGAAAGTCAGCAGTAGAAAATTCAGGTCTGGCTGGAGGTAAACATGCTCTTAAATATTTGATTTTTCATTTGAATGTTAGTTTGTTTTACTTCCTGATCTTGCTTCTAGAGATTGGCTTGGGCCAAGGAGAGGCTCCATGGTGAATTCAGCCTAGGAGTATCTGCCAGGTCTTTTCACCTTGAACTGCTCTGAATGATCCTCAAAGCATGTCACTGTAAGCATGTGTGGGTGTGAATCTGCTGAACGTAGAAGGCCTTTGCAAAGTTTTGGAAAATGCTATAAAGTAGATTGAGTTACTGAAGCATATAATAGGCCCCCAAATCTTATGACAGGAGACAATTACTGACAGTCCAGGGAGCAGATAATAATGCCATACTAAGAGTTATTTCTTCTAATATTTTTTCAATCAGCCTTAATGTAATTGCTGCTGCGTAAAGAATGACTCCTGTTAAACAGGGGCCCCCAATTTTCTTCAGTATTAATCACACAAAGCATTGACTGTTCAAAGGAAACGTTTTCTAACCAAAGCTTGTTGTTCCCAGTATCAGTGGTGTTGAACTTTTTTAGCTCCTGTAGTTACTCTAACAATAGTCACCTGAAGCTTTTATTTCAGAAATAAATATACCATCAGAGTCACCCAATTCTGCCTAAGCAGAAGGAATTCTGTCCATTTTTAATGAAGACCCAATGAAATGTGATTTCTTCAACGGTGGAAGGTAATGCACTTATGAAAGTCATAATAACAACAGAAGGCAGAGGAGGAAGAGGAGGAGGAGAAGGAGGAGGAATTGAATATGGGAGAATTTGGAAATTTGAACAATTTAAACAGATGGTTTTGAGTATTTACCTTCAAACGTCTCGTATCTGCATCTCTGTCTGAATTTCTGCCTTATGGAATTTCTCTCTTTCAAACAGGTTTTCATTTTTTTATACTTTTACACTTGCATGGGAATAAATGCTACTGGATATTGAACTCATCAGGATTTACCTTTGAGTAAAATCTCTTACCCATGCATTTTAAAACTTGAGATTTGTTCAAATGCATAACCAAAATGAACCAAGAGGGACTGATTTCTAAGTAAACAGATTTGTGCTGATGAGTTCTTAATTTCAGCTGGGCAATCTCCAAACTTCTTTTAGATATTCCAACATATGATGTCCTTATCAATTTCAAGATCATTGCTTAAAAATACCCCAAGCATGAATGGCTCAAATTAATTTAATTACTCTTGTACATCTCCCTTGGTTACCAGTAACAAGGTTCTTAGTTTTTCAGCCCTTCTTCCAGATGTTCCGTTCACAAATCCATTTTTGAAAAGAAGAATAATTCAGAAATCTGCTGATCCAAACTGTAAACATACCAGTGATCAGATCTTTTGATGAATCATGTTTTATGACTCAGCCTCACTTGGCATGTTGACAAAAGGAAATTTGGGGTTTTAATAGAGCATTTTAAAATGAATATGTATGTATGACAGTACACTCTTTATAAAAATAGTATCTACATATAAGCACGTAAGAATTATTGCGTTTCCATTAAAACAACAGCAACAGCTTGGGTATAAGTTCAGTTCCATCTTCAGAGTGTCTTTGAGGAATTTGTATTTTTAATTTAGGCAGCTCTGAGTACAGTTCTGTAGTTCTGTGCAAGCAAAAAGCATAATATAAATTCAGCCCAAGAATAGGAACTTTCATTCTAACATACAGAGTTTCTGATTCTCCTAGGCATGAAGATACCATTGGATCCTGAAATCAATTTCTGTTCTTTAATGAATCTCAAACACTTTGAGTGTTCAGATGTTTCTGAGAAAGGCAGTTACGTGAGAGGGACAGTTTGAAAGATTGCCTCTATAGTTCAGGAAAACCTGTTTAAAACTAGTCGGTCACAGCAATGCAGCATGTCAGTTTAAAGCAATTCCAGGTCCAGATTCCCACTTGGTGATGAACTTTACCACCTGACTCACAATTTGTTACATAGACATTCAGTGTTTTTTCAAACTTGGCAACTTTAAGTTGTGTGGACTTCCACTCCCATGCTGGGGAATTCTGGGAGTTGAAGTCCACACTTCTTAAAGTTGCCAAGTTTGAAAAACACTGCTCTAGTTCAACCCAATCCAATCTATCTTCCAGGGTTGCTTGATGGATAAAATAGAGGTACACAATTCATCTTGAGTTTGTTGTGGGAGGAAGTTTGTATTTATTTCATCTATGGAATGTGTTCTCTGGATTATGAAAGCCAGTTTGGTGTAGTGGTTAAAGAGCTGGAGTAGAACCCAGGAGTTGTCTCTTAGTCACAGAGTTTGGGTGACTTTCAGCCAAGTCACAGGTTTGTTGTTGGGCAGAAAATAAGAGACAAGAATATTAGGTATGCAACCTTGAGTTGTACAAAGTAAAGGCTGGATATAAATCTAATAAATAAATCATGAAGGGATAAGCCAAAACAGAGCTAAAGAAGTAGCATTTTGAACTCTTGAGTTTTCAACCCAATCCTCTTTCAAGAAGAGAGGTTTTTCTTCTAAAGTCATTTTTCAAATTCTTTCTCTTCTTTCTGAATTGGAAAAAAAAAGTTCTGATAGCACTGTCTCTTCACCTATGCAAATCCATTTAGTTAAGATGATTGGAAAAAACAGCTACTATGCCTATGTTGGATGCTATCATTTATTTTATATATTTATTGTTTTATTGGCTTGTTGTACATTGCCCAGAGTCACTTTTGTGAGAGGGGCGGCCGTGTAAGTTTGATGAATTAATGAATTAATTAATGAATTATGTCCCCACAGTTTTGAAGCAGCCCAAGGAAAGGCAAGAAGCCTTTTGATTTCAGAAAGGACATGACTCTTGACGTGGATCCTTGAATAATACAAGGATCAGAAGGCCAATACAAAGTGAACTTGGTGCGTGATGGTTAGCACAAATATTCCATCCTTTTTTCCCTCTAATCTCCAGAGAAAGAAACTGAAAATCTCTAATTCTGGTCTCAAGTTTCTCTAATGCTGCTGCTTGTTTTATTCAACAGTATAAAAGTTGCTGCGTGTACCAGAAATAGTGGGCCATCTGTTTCCTTTGGGGCAAAATAATGCCTTCAGGAACAAGCTCTCTGCAAGACTCAGCTAATGAAGACCAAGACAGCCATTTATCTCATGTTATTTTGGTCCCTGTCTATGATTATTTCATTATCCGTTTCATTGGCACCTAAAACAAGAATTTCTGATTATTTTGTGGGTGCTACTGTTTCTGCTTTAACAAGCCCATTCTACCAGCTCACTCATTAAATTGTCCTTCTCGTGCCATCCCAACTGAGCTTTTGATTATAACCTGGTCCAGATGCTAAATTTCTTCCTAGTATATGTGGCATTTTCAGAACAACAGATGGACGTTGGTAAGGGAAATCCCTAGTTCTTTATAGCACGTATGAAATATCTAAAATAGATTTATACTTCCAACAAGTTGTTGGAACAGTGGGGAAATCTGTGGCTGAAAGGATTGAAATTTATACTATGTTATCATTTAAAAGCGATTTTTTATAAAATGATGTACTGTTGGTATATGGCTTCAGAAAAATTATCTAGATGGTATAAAGGTACTTCAAATTTATGTTGGAAGTGTGGACAACATGAAGGGTCCTTTCATCATGCCTGGTGGACTTGTAAAAAAGCCAGAAAATTTTGGGTTCAAATACATACAACGATACAAAGAATTTTAAAGACTAATATTCATCTGAAACCAATTTCTTTTTGGGGGGGGCTGGGGCTAATGGACAGACAATTAGAAACTAGCCATGGAAGATTATTTTTTTATACGATCACCACTGCAAGACTTCTATATGCACAGAAATGGAAAGACTGAAATGCCCACAATGGAGGAATGGTTAGTGAAGATGATGGAACTAACAGAGATGGCAAAATCAACTGCTCTCCCCCATCCCATTTAAAACCCCAAAACTAGGGAGGGTCTCTTCTGAGCCTCTTGCCCCTCCCACATTCCTGCTGCAGGCTAAGCTGCCTTTCAATTGACTGTCCCCTTGATTGCACCTCATTGCCCTGTCTCCCAAGGCCATTCCCACATACCAATACATGGCCCCTCGAACAGTCACTAGTGCCTCAGGCTGCTTGAAGCGATAGTTCAGCAAACCCCAGTCTAATTGCCGAATATATTACCTTTCCAAGAGGAGAGGGATTAATTTGTTAGTTTTTTTCCACCTTTATACCCCCTTTTCGAAGGTATTTGGGTGAAATGCTCACCAATCTGTATTAGTTGAGTTTAAGATAGAGAGGAGCATGATAGCCTGAAGAAAGAGATGATCATAACTCAACATTATGAACATGGCTGAACAGAAAAAGTAAGGATGCCCACAAGATGTGCTCAACACCTGGTGACTTCATGGACATGGTTTGTCATTGTCTTCTACTTGATTGTTTTTTCAACTTCCCAATCTCCTACAGCCATGAGACACCATTTCAATACTAACCAGGTCTATCCCTTCTTCCTTTCTGAGATCAGCAAAGGGATCCACAATATGGTAGAGCAAGAATGTTCTCCTGCATTTACAATTCTAAAAGCAAAAAGCTTTATTCTTTGGGTCCCATGAAAACAAATGCACTTATATCCTCTTTGCTTTTAAATTATACCCAACCATGGAGTAAAACCTTCCCCCATGTATAATGTTCAGAGCAAAGGACTGATATCCTAATTTTGTCTCTAAAACTCAAAAGGGAATGCATTGGATTTGGGTGCAAAGACTAACCTTTTCATCAGCAGTTTTATCTTCCCCCCTCATACCTGAGAATGCAAACATAAATAAAAATAAACTTTATGAATAAATAAGCTTGGAGAGAAAGAATCTCCCTTTGACTGTAATGAGTAGCTGTGGTGCAAACTTTTATTTTATTTTATTTTTAATTACAAAGTTTGCATTCCTTATACATAATGCAGTCACTTCTATGTAATTTGCTTCCTGGGAACGGAATAAATGACTGCAGACGAGGCACTAAAGTGCATGATTAATTGCGTTATGATGTTCAAATCAGATTGTGCTGGTGGAGGTGGGAGAGACCCAAAAATAAAGCTTCATTTTAAGATGGAATCTTGATTAATCCTTAAGTCATACTTGAGAAACCAGTCAATAATATTTGTGAAAGTGAGTGCAGAAGATGGGATGCTTTGAATACAAGATTCCTAACACGTTGTATTTAACACATCCGGTTATTTTGTAACAAGCCACTTCTAGGAGTAGGTAGGCATAGGGAAGGGCAGATAGAATTCACACACATAGATAGATATAAATATAAATAAATAAATACAAATAGATGCATTAATAGGTAATAAATAGGGGTAGCTAAACAAAATTGGGGATCTATTAATGGATCTATTGCAAGCATCAGTTTATTGGCAAATATGTTTGACCCCCTGGTAGCTAACAATACTGTATAAATGGTTGTCAACATCTGTCTATCTGAGGTCCTTGGGAAATACTCACATGGTGGCTGGAGTATTTTGGGAGTTGAAGTCCACGCATCTTAAAGTTGCCCAGGCTGAGAAATACTGCCTAAAGCACTGCATTATACTGGCTTTCTCACAGAGACCTTACTTCAAGTCACATCATAATTCTCAGAGAACTCTGGCAACAACGTTGACCAAAAATGGAATGAGAGGTGTACTGACAACCAGCAGAAGGTTGATTTTCACTCAGTGGAGGGAGGCAGAAGAATCACACAAAGGCCTAGTAAATCCCATGGTCGTGCAAGTCTATTAATCACGCTTAACTCTTACTCTGTATTGCCCCTTGGACAATCTCAATTCAGTGCTATCGGGGAAAAAATGTTTCACTTCTTCCAGCTTTGCTTCAGATTTCCAAAGTAAAGAAAGATCCAATACTTAATAATTTGGGAGGACTGAGGAGAAACCCTGGTTACTCATCTAAATGTTTGGTTTGTATTCCCTGAACAAACTGCATTTAGATACGACAAAAACCTAAGTTATGGGAAGCCATAGTGGTTCTGTTTGGCAAATGCTAACAGAGAATAAGATGGTGTAACGCTGAATGTAGCAAAATGTCGCCGAGATATCTAACAAACCCTGATGGGGTGGGGAAAGGCCTTGGATGAGGGCTTGAAGAAATAAAGCCTATTCTGATCAATTAATAAGGTTCGTGTGAGCCATACAGGAGGGCTCAATATATGGAGACTTTCATATATGAAATTATACTCACACTAATAAATTTTTAAAAATCCAATATTTGAAGGTGTCCCTTCAGTTTGTGAGGCTCTAAGCTGTACCTTGCTTAGTTTATGTTTAAATATGACTCTGGCTTTTTAATATTTATTTATTTTATTTATATATCAAATTTGTCACCACCTATCTCATTAAAAAATAACTCTGGATGGTTTACAGAGAAGCTAAAATCAATTAAAAATGGAATATAAATTAGTCCTGAATAAATAAGAAATAGATATAGTCCAAGAATTTATGTTAATTGGCAAGTAGCTTGGGGAGCATCATCAGGGTGCCAGCCACCCCCAGGATTGATTAAGATTCTTGTCGTTGCCCACTCTTGATCTTCACTCCTGAATTTTGGCCAGTCTCACAACTCCTAGTATCACTTGGATGACCATCTATGATCCACTCCTGGCATCTTATTTCTGAAGTGTTTGTGGATCAAGGCAATTTTCTGATTCCCTTCCAACACTGAAAAGAAAAATAACAACCCCACTCCCTATTTTATCTCTGAGAGGAGTAATCAATCTAAGAACCCTAAACTAAGAAATCCATTCTAATAGGAAGATAAAATTATTACTGAGGGTTGGTAGACTGTAAGAAACTAAGAGGAATAGAATCTTCCCTCAATTATCCTAAGCAGTTTATAATTCAATCTGCTGTAATACAATGACTTACGAGAAATAGCTTCCCTGACATTTACTGAAAAGCTACCTGCCTTGATGCATGGTTTTCATACTTATTTTCTGATAAAGAAGTAACTCAGATTGTTTCTGGTGATCCATTTAGTTCTACTGTTTAGTACACAGCCAGAGGAAAATAAATCGTGCATCAAGTATGAAATGAATTGAATTAACATGAGCAGAAGAGGTTTCAGAGAGGGACAGGCTGATGCTATGATTCCTATTCTCCTCTGAAAGAAGGAGAAAAAGACAATTGTTCATAAACAAGAACTACAAGGGTTGGGCAAAAACTTTAGGCTAAGAAATGTTAACAATGTCAAAGGTGAACAAATATGAATATTGGATTATCTGACTATTTTGTCTTATTGTCCCATATGCTGTCTAAAACTGTTTGTTTGCTTGTTTGTTTATCAAATTTGTCACCACCCATCTTACTGAAATGACTCTGGATGGTATACAGAACAAATAATATTTTTTATTGAAGTTTAAAAATATAAAGATTAAAAGACTAATACAAATGAAGAAAAATATAAAAAAGAAAAGTGCAGAGAGAAAAAAAGGGAAGGGAAAAAAGTATAAAGAAAAATGAAAAAGGATATATAAAGAAATGACTTTCAAGACAAGTACAAATTTCGTATCATTTTCTCTTTGTCTCAGAAACTCTTTCACATGTTTAATGCTTTCCATAGCTTATCACTTTCTCTAAAAATCTCTTCTTCGCATATCTTCCCTATAAACAAATCTTTAAAACCTCATTACTCAGTCCTGGTCCTGAAAAACCCATTAAAACTACTAGGAAAAAAAAAATCATATTTATTTTAACCTTGGTCAAATAAGCCAACTTTATAGTCCTTCTTTTTGCTTGTAAAAGTCTTGATGTTTATTCCTTTTAAATAACATCCCAAAAGCTAGTTTCTTTTCATTCTCTCTTTATCTTTTCTCAGGAACTCTTTCATAAGAAGAACACATCTCTTTTGTAAGTCCAAAATAAGAAAGTTGTCCAAGTCCCTCTTCTGAGTTGAAATCCAAACATCCAAGTCACTCTTCTGATTTATTATTTGTGTGTCCCTTTTAGCTATTGAGACACAGCCAGTTTCATTAGTAAGTCTTGTATAACATCTTTGTCCATATCATTCTTGTAGCCTGTCATTTTTAAACCCATATCCAAAACACCCTGCTTCTCAATTGTATCCTCTTCTATCTCCTCTTTTAAACCCATTTTTATAGTAGCAGATAATCTGAAGAGAAAGTTCTGAATGTGTTTTTGCCAAATATCCTTGAATTCTTCCAGAGTTGAAATAATTTTCTCCATTCTGAATTAGTGGGCCTTTTCCTTTAATTATAATCTTTAGTTCCTTCTGGTTGCCTCTAGCAACCAGCCTTCAAGATCTCCTCTTACCATGTTTTTCTCTAATCCTCAACATTTTCCCATGGAAAAATTTCTTACACTTAGATTCAAAGTCTTCATATATTTTAAATTGGATTTTAAACAACCCACAGGAAAGATTCTTATAATTCATTTCAAACTCTTATTTCCAGTCTATCTGGCCCCTTAGTCCATTTGTAACTTTCTAGAATCAACATTCTAATCACCCTTTTGCTGATTATTTCAGGATTAAAAAAAAATCTTTAAGTTCTTAAGCTTATGTGAAACTTCTTTTGCTGAGGATTGAAGGAGAATCACCCAGTGTAGTAAAGCTTGTCTTTCTGAAGGTTCTTAATATCCAAAAAGCAACTTACAAACCATTTCCAGAAGTGATCAAGAGAGGAAGTGGGTGAACCCAGTGTCCCTTTGAAGGCACCGAACCACAGTTTGGGCAAAGGTGACTCTTCCAGCTTCCAGAGCTCTAAAACCCTCCGGAGACTGCTGTTTTATGACTTCGCCATGGGGAGCATCTGTATGGAGCACTGTGGGCAATCCCAGATCCTCCCCAGAGAGGAACTTTGAGGTGCTGATCCATTCATCAGCTCCTTGTTCTGGTGCAGTTGTTGGCTCCACTTAAAGCTGTCTTCAGTCCGCCATTGTTTCAATTGTACACTGTCCAAAACTGTTAAGTGCTTGTGTTCCCTAAACTACCAAAGGTTTATCCATCCTTGCTCTAGAAATGTTGGACAAATGAAACCAACCAGACTTTGGAAAAGGAACCAATATATGAGCATGGGGCCAGGTTACCTGAAGGACCGCCTCGCCCCCACGATTTCAACCCGTCCCACCCGATCTCACAGAGAGGGCATGCTCCGGATCCCCGCGGTAAAAGAACTCTGACTAGCGGGGTCCAGAAGGCGGGCCTTCTCTGCTGTAGCCCCCGCCCTTTGGAACATCTTGCCCCCGGGGGTGAGACAGGCCCCCTCACTCCAGGCCTTTCAGAGGGATTTGAAGACCTGGCTCTGCTATCTGGCCTGGGATGGGGAGGGAGGATACCAGAAATGGGGTTGGCTGGCCCCTTAGCAGCCTGGTGAGGCCTCTATTGGCCTCTTGGATCTTTTAGCCTCTTTATTTTTATCCTTATTTCTGTAAATTCTGGTTTTTATAACTTTTATAACTTTTAAACTTTTTATAATTTTAATTATGTATTTTTGATTTTAGTTGTTGTAAGCTGCCCAGAGTCCCCCATTGTGGGGAGATGGGTGGGGACAAGTTAAATAAATAAATAAATAAATAAATAAATAAATAGAAACTTCCTCTGCCTCCTTTTTACACATATACACAGAAGAGCACACATGGCTGCATCATTTCATTTGCTGGATATTACTCAATTGAAACAAATTGAAATTAAAATTTGATGAAGCTAAAAGTGGCCCCAAATTAGTCAATCAGTAAATATTGATGTTATGTTATGTCTAGCACCTGGTTGAACATGTCTGGGCTTGAAAGCGAAAGAGAAATGTTTCCCTTATGGGTACTTTAAACCAAAGATCAAGGCACAATTACACTGAAGCATAAATTGATTTATTGACAAGCTTGGTACCAGAGATTGGAAGCAAAAACCTGGAAGAAGGGTAGAATTACAAACCCTCTTTATAAAATTATCGCTTCCAGCTGACTGGTTCTATCACAATTACAGTTAATTAACAACAATGAGATTTGCCATTGCAGTCCATGTGTTGAATAAGATTAACCTTACTGATTGGGTTAATGCTCAGGCATATTAAAATATTCAATCAGGGGTGGATAAATGAAATCATACTTCCCCTATGCAACAGAGTCCTTAATCTAAACAAAAGGTCTTAGAATTATAACTAAACTGTCATTTTAACCCAACTATGATCAAAAGAACTTGGTTCCTAGTGCTTAATGCTAAAAGTTCTCAGGTACTTATGGTTAACTGCCACAATTATAGCTAGCATTCCTGCAGTTAACATTTTCACTTACCTTGTTAGCACCTGGTTACTTTAGCAATCCCTGAGAATTCTTGGTACCTGGTTGCTTCTGACTGAATTTGCAGTATTGCTTATTGTAATGTGCATGTAAATTGGGATTCATAATTAATCCACTTTATTTTCTCCCCTACACAAGCTAAGGTATTTTGGAGATATGAATGGGAGACCCACCAGAAAAACATTCAGGACTGTAAAATAGATTGGAAATTTTTAAAAAAGCAATAGCAAACCCATTCCATATTGTTGCTCTGAAAACTACACGGATGACTCAGCTTGATGGAGACATCCTTTTTCATTTATAGCATATGTCATTTCCACTAAGACTCACTAAATACTTTAAGATGGGAAATGCATCTCAATAAGACATCCCTTAGGTAAAACCAGACAGGAAACACCTTTTCTACAATTATAGTTCTTATGAAAGAAAGCATTATCCGCAAGGGTGTGCCTACTTAATTGATTAATACTTGGTTAATCAACTGAAACGCTTAATTGACTAATATGCCTTCAGTTGGGTGACACTACAAAAATGTAAAGTCTATGGGATGATTTAAGGGAAATAATCTACTCCTGCTACATGTTGTTTTTCTTTTGCATTGTATTTTCAGTTACATATCCTTGTTCTCTGGAGGGCATTGGGTTCATGGGGATGAGTTACAACAGGTATTGTCATTTTTTTTTTAAGAGGATGAAAGGGCTTTTGACAGTTTTTCAGCAATCTTCTAAAATCTTCTATAATTTCCCCTTCCCACTCCCCCATATTGTTCTATCAACAAACTTGGCATGTAGGAACACAGATTTTAACTCTTACAAACATCTATCTGGACCAAGCTGTCTGACAGAGGAATTATACTAGGAGCCACAAAATTCTTGGGGGAGTCTATGAAGCACAGTTGCAAGAGGATGTCTGGACTCTAAGACAGTTTGTCATCCTGGCCTTTGTCAGCTTGCTATGGAAATACGAGTGGATTAAAACCAAAAAACCCTCCAGCCATATCAATCTCTAGAACAATATAGAAAGTTAGCATTTGCTTTATAAATTCCCTATCCTCTACTATCTTATGTGATAATTCTCCAAAAAGATTTTTTTGTTTTGACTCTGTGAACAAGACTGGTGAGGGCCACTTCCAAATACGGTTCGGGAGGTTCTATGTTAAACTCCTACAAATTTCTGTGGATACAAATAGAAACAGAAAGGGCTTGATTTGGTAGCATGAAGGTACAGTGTGAACTGATCTGGGAAATGTAAAGTAAGTCCTTCCTTCCTTCCTCTCATTTCCTTGCCTCCTTCCTTCCTTCCTTCCTTCCTTCCTTCCTTCCTTCCTTCCTTCCTTCCTTCCTTCCTTCCTTCCTTCCTTCCTTCCTTCCTTCCCTCCTTCCTTCCTTCCTTCTTTCTTTCCATACTAAGAAATGTTATCTGTTTTGCTACAGGTCATCACAAAAAACACCAGCCACAATCTCTCTCTATTTCTCCCTCTCTCTCTATATATACAGAATGAAACATGTATCTATCGGGAGGTTGACCCTGTAAACAGTGGGGAAATGTGTAAGGTCTGTGTTGGTATGGTGATTTCAAACAGTCAAGTAGCTTGAATTAAATATATTATTTAATAATCATTTGTGTACGACATTGCATATACAGTTTATATGTCTATGCTCCCTTAAGTATGGAATTCTTGTTACCATGCCAATCTATTGCCTATTGGTGATTAAGCAGCCTTCAGAAATGAGTGTACAAATATTATTCAAAGCCCACGGAGAGCATGCTTTGCATGCAGTAGAGTCAAGGGTGCACACTGATCTGCTGCTTTATCTCTCCCTCCTTCCACACTGAAGTACAGGATCCGCTTACTGGAATGAGAGTCCTGACACCTCTTGTATATCAAAACTGCTCTACTCCACTCCAAAGAATGTGTCTCTAATGTTTTCACAATATGAATGACATTTTTGCCGCTCTTGGCGTTATCCTGCTTCCTTATCAGCTGTAAAGCAGTTCTCTCTATTGGAGTCTCCTGTTAGTGCATAGTATCAATATTCTGTATAAGGCCTATGTAATTTTAGGGTTCTTGCACTTAGCTCATCTATAACCTGCAAGGATTGGAAAATAAAGATTGTTTAAAATCCCCTCCAGTTGTTTACTGGCAGCATTTCCATCACTGCTGATAACTATTCTTTTTCAAAATATCCTGGAACCTGCGTCTGTTGCAAGTTACTTGGCCCCACCCAGGTCCACAACTGGAGCAAGCAATGAAACATGCATTGTGTTGTTGTGATGCAAATGCCACTACTGGTGTACTTGTGTGTAATGCAACAACACAAGTACAAATAGGCTGAGCTTGTATATCAAAGTCATGTTTCCTCATTTTGATGTCATGAGCCCACATGAATCCATCTGTCTGGCCCTTCAGTTCATCCATGGGGGCCTTTCTTCATACCTTGACCATCTGAATTAGGACCTTTTCTACGGTGACACAAAGATAGCAAAGCCCATCTGCCAAAAAAGCTCTTTAAAATTATCTTTGCTGTTGTATATCTTGCTCAGATGAACAAAGTGATAATATTCTTCTTTTCTTTCTACCTCTTCCTAAATCCCAACCAACATTTTGCATAATCCTTACTTAGAAGGGAACACTGACAATTCTTCTTGATTATGATGCCCAGAGCAAGGTCTCAACATCCCAAACAAGACACAGAACTTCGGAATTGGGCTGGGGGTGGGGGGGTGGGGGAGGTACAGCTTCACAATATTTTGCAGAAAGCAAAATTCAAAGCAAGCTTTTACATGAAACAACTTAAAAGTTCTGAGGGAAATCAAAAACAGTTTTAAAAAGATACGTAACATATGGTTAGTGACCTACATTTTATTGTGTGTATGTGTGGGGGGCATAAATATAAGATTGAAGACTAATTTGGGTGCTTCTTCAGAGTTACAATAACACGAATATGTTATATCAGCATTTGTCCCAATATAAAGGCAGGGATTATAATGGTATGTGGGAAAGACCTTGGGAGACCGGGCCAAGAGACAGTGCCAAGGGAACAGTCAGATAAGAGAAGGCATAGCCCACAGCTGCATAGTGGGTGGAGCAGGACACTCAGAAGGGGCCCTCCTTAGTTCCTTGGGCTGTACAGGAGATGAGGGAGGGAGAATTGCACTTGAAAACTTGCAAGATTCTGTCAATGTAGCTTTACAATAAAATAGAATTAGCTCATCTGGTTATGATTCCTATCTGGTTTAACCTGTGAGGGTGACAGGAATAGAGAAAATATGTCTGCAGTAAAATGCAAATCTTCAGAGTCAAGTCCAGTGCTTGAAGAACAAAACAATGATATAAGAAAGATTAAGATGTTTTGAAGAGTGAGAGGAATACTTAAATTTCTCCTTCTCATATGCAGACACAGGCCTTCTTTCAACTACTGCGAAAGGAAAGGAAAGGAAAGGAAAGGAAAGGAAAGGAAAGGAAAGGAAAGGAAAGGAAAGGAAAGGAAAGGAAAGGAAAGGAAAGGAAAGGAAAGGAAAGGAAAGGAAAGGAAAGGAAAGGAAAGGAAAGGGATTACTCACATCCTACAAATCAAATTGTCAAAATTCTTCAGCAGAGTTGGCATATGCTGTGAAATGGAGAGGACAAAACCCAGCTTTGTTCTAGAATCATTCAATGCCCTTTTCACTGTTGACACAGATCTTACATACAGGAAGCATGACCTCAACATGACCAGGAATGGAGGGATGTTTTATTATTATCATTTTGTGGCTCTTGGAAAGATTTTTCTTTACAAGCATGTTTCTATTTTCCCACTCGCTCCTTCCATTATAGTTAATAGATTATCTACAATGTAACACATGTGCTGTATTCACTAAAGGGGAAGGAATGTACATATATCAGAACATAAGGAGAAAGTTTTCTGAATTGTGCACTGCACTGCCAGCTCAAAGGGTGCACAAAAAAATGCCTATATAGGGGGAAGTCATTTTTAATCATTCATGTTATAGAAAAATGCAACCAAAATGAATTGGCTAGATAAGAAGGAATGTGAATTTTCATGCCCTTGGAAGAAAGGGTTAAAGAGCCCTGGGGAATGGGGCAGGGGGATGATCAGCGGGTGGAGTCAGTGAGGAACAATTGTAGCTCAGTGATAGCAGATGTGTCCAACATGCAGAAATTACCATGTTCCACAGCCTCAGTGCTACCTGTTAAAAACAGCTTGGTAACAAGTGATATTGAAGAAATACCTTTCAAAGATACCTTGTTATCATCTAGGGAGCATTCCAAACCCTCCTTATCCAGGTAGAATCAATGCTCTAGAAAGTATTATTTTACTGGTCTTCTAACTTCACCCTTCCAAGTGCCCTCATTTTGCTTCATGTGATACTTCATTTTGATACTTTATTTTGCTCCATGGGAGAAATCCTGGAGATTTCCTGCTATTTAATATAGACAACACTAAATTAGACAAACTGGTTGCCCAAATGTTAGGACCTCATCTTAGATGTTGTCCTCCAACCTTTGCTTAATGAGTCTATCTTTAAAAAACCAGCTTCTATCCATAGTCCCAAATTAATGGCTTAGTTCTTTAAAATGGCAATAGACTGGTCTTCAGCCTCTAATATTAGTTATTTTCCAAAGCCTAATAAAGTCTCCAGTGATCATCTCCCTGCCCAGATTAAAAAAATGATCATGTATAATGGTTGCTTTGATAGCTTGCAATTGGTGTCAGCTTTTCTGAGCATTTGTCACATATTAAATTCTAAATTAGTCTTATGTTTGCTGCAACCAATGGAACAGATAGTTATAAATGAAGCTCACACGTTCTGTTTCTCATCCTAATTGCTCAAGAGGTATCATGATCACTGAGGTACTCACAATGAGAATGTCATGTTTTCTAACACAGATCTACATCTATGTTTTACAACTCAATTATTAGCCTTTGTGTAAGTTTGGGTGATTTTGAAGAACTGTCTTAGCACACAAATAAGCATATGAAATGTTAGAACTAGGTTCATGTGGGCTTTGATGAAGCCTCAAAGCAGTTTTTTAATGCATAACAAAAGATTCTTTTTGCTGAAAGCAAATACGGAAGAACCATTTGACATGTCATTTTAACTGCAGAACTTTGGGCTGAATCCAGACCATTGTTGTATCCACACAAAATGAAAAATCATCTCAGGTCTCAATGTAATTCAATTCTACCTTTATTTTCTCCCCCTAAAAGTAGGCAAGACCAAAGGTGAAGGATTGGAAACCACAAATTACAGCTCTTGTCAGAGCAATAAATGATTCAGATAAACAATCTATAATTGGCAATACTAGTAATCTAGTTCTAGAAAGGTTGGAAGAAACCAAAATCCACACCAAAATGGTATTTCTGGGTTCTCTGAGTTCTCCTGAAAAGGGTATTTCTGAGTTCTCCTGAACTCCTAACAGGTTGGACAATAAAAAGAAAAGAATATGGGAAAGTAACAAAAAGATCGGGTCTGGTGTCTTGAGGTCTGCATTAGGATAAAAATTAGGTCATAAGATCTGCAAGCTAGTAGCAAGATGTCAAAATGTTCCTGAAGAATGAATGTCCATTAGAGGTATTTCTGCCATATGACTGAACCTTGTGTTCTAGACTAAGAAAGTTGATCTTGCATATCTGAAAAGCAACCATAATTGAATGCCTCTTAGATATGTCTCCCATTGGACAAAATGCACAAGCTCCTGACCTGACTGAGAGCAGAAGTAAACTACATCCTGATGGAAGAAAAGCTGGAGATGACTTCAATTGTACACTAATTGGGTAGTGGTTGAAGGGGGTAAAACCATTGAAATGTGACGTCCTCATGTAACTATCCAAGAAAATCTAACCTAGCTTGGATTTTATTTCCCCTTTATATCCCCACAACATTCTAAAATACTTTAACATTCACCATATAATAGAACAGGCAATTGTTTTACTGGAGACAAGAACCAGAACACGGCTGTGATGGCACCTCAGGTTTTCACTACTGTTAAGCCCCACCTTCCAGAGCTTAAAAAGAAGGTCATTTAAGATGAGAACGTGGCAGACAAAAGCTCAGGAAAGATGTCTAGCAGGTATGAAGCTTTTCCAAAGATCATTTCAATTGATTGTGGCACAAATGCATGAAATTCCTTTTGCATGTAACAGGAGGAGGGAGGGAGGGAGGGAGGGAGGGAGAGAGAGAGATGCTTTAAATTGTTCTACCTTTTCTTCCCTTCCCCTGACATTTAGAAAAAGTTCTTCATGACCACTCAGTTTTTGCTTTGTTTGATTTGGCCTTTTTGTCAGGGCACATTTCAAAATGAGCTGCTAAGGATGAAATCTGGAAATGACAGATAATAGTAAGTGGAAGAGTTGAGGCATATAGCCTTGAGTTCCTCAACAGGTCAGTGCAACGACATATATAAAATACACATTTGCAGAGAAGATTGTTTGTCATTTGAGGAAGATGCCAACTCCTAGGTGGCTAGATTCCCCTGAAGCACAACCGTTCCTAAAATGGATCATGGTTTCTAATGGGAAATAATACAAGAATAAATCCAAATGTCTTCTGGTTGTCTCCTGAAGTTGCTATGGACTGGAATAGCTTCCTTTACCTGTAGGGTGCCAAATTCTATTACAATTCCAGACTTCCTAGCCAAAGTACCAGTTTTAAGATCTCAAAATCCATCATGTCAGACTTAGGAGGTAAGCTGTAGAAGGCTAATGAGAAGGAAGGAAGGAAGGAAGGAAGGAAGGAAGGAAGGAAGGAAGGAAGGAAGGAAGGAAGGAAGGAAGGAAGGAAGGGCAGGCTTTCAGAGAAGAATGGGGGTAATGATAACAATTTTGCAACCATGTCAGCATCCCCATGAAGGGAAGAGATCATTGGCTCCAGAAGATGCCAGATGAGTTTCCTTCACTCCCTGGTACTTGGGTTAAGCACAGCAACCCATACACTTGAATCACTCACCTTCCCTTGAAGGCTCAGCAGCGGAGAAGACTGTTGGGAGGAAACTGTGTGCTCACCCCTCCAGCTTGTTACAAGCTGAATGGAAAACATGGTTTATTCAAGCTCTGAAGGAAGGGTTGAGCAAAAGAAGAACAGCGACTTGAGTTTCAGGGTGTACCTGAGAAGTACTGATAGTGGAATTGCTGGAAGCTGATTGTGCATCTCTTGTGTTTTCCCTTCCTTTTCTTTGGGACAATCGTAAAGCGATAACTGGATTCTGCTGTATTTTTTTTCCCTTTAGCATTCCCTTGTAAGTGTGGAAAATGTATCATAAGTAATATATTCAGTAAGTGCCAAAAGGGATAGTACATTATCCATGATGCTAATCCATTTATTTTCATTTTCCTCTTGGGGATTTTAAAAAAGAAATAATCACTCACACATAGGAGGAGCTGTTGTGGTCTGCTAACTTTAAATACATTTCAAAAAATAGTTCCTAAGCCCCTTGCCTTACAATCATTGGCACAGATCATTATTTAACATAATGGTACACAAACAGAATGGTTGACTGGGACAAAAAGCTGCAGTGTTTATTTTTAATAGAGCAATGAAGCTGGCAAATATAAAGAAAATCTCCACGTTAGGAAAGAGAGAAGGCTTTGATTTTTGTGGCCTATGAGAAGGGAATGTGTGTGCTGTGGGTTCTGAACTCAGAGATTTTCCCTGGTACCCACCCAAGCCCTTAGTTTTATTTTATTTTATTTTTCACATGAAATTTTAAAATTGGAACGGGGGACTAGCATGAATGCACTCAAAGAAGAAACCAAAGGGTGTTTATTGAAATGACATTGGATTTCACTTGCGGAGTTTTGCCAATGAATCCAGACTCCATCATTATTACAGGATCTTCTTTTAAGCTTTGCTTAATCTTTTCAAAATGATTGTTGAGAAAGCATCATTCAAAGGTTCAGTTTCACTCCATTCTCATTTGCACTTCTTACGAGATCTCCCCGCCCGCCCTGCAAAAAAGAATCCTTCGTATCTCCTTTTCATAAATTAAAAGGAATGCTTCACTCTCTTACAATCACCCACATCCAAGCATGCTGGGATTAAGCAGGCAATGGTCTTTCAGAATACAAAGCCTACCAGTTCCCAATCAAACCTGAAACGTTTTGCAAAGTGGTGTGGTTTCAAATTGACTTGCTAATTCAACAAAAGGGCTAAGAAAAAAAAGCGTTATTGCTGGTAGACATGGCTGAATCCCATTTGTAGTGCTACATTCTGAAGATGGTGGGTCACCAACCTCTCTACAAATGCCTTATGATTCCAGGAAACAAGTTTATTGGAATAAAAGTGACTCTAAAGCACAACGGTCGTGCAGCATTTAATATTCATTTTGTTACTATTTTACTATTTTTTTTAAGAGCGCCAGTTTGAGGTAGCGGTTAAAGGCTCTGAGATGGAAACTAGGAGACCATGAATTGTAGTTCTACCTCAGATACAAAGCTTGCAGGGTGACCTTGGGCCAGTTACTCCCCCTCAGCCATAGGAAGAAGGTGGCAAGGGCAAACCATTTCTGAAAAACCTTGCCAAGAAAACTGCAGGGACTTGTCCAGGTGGTCACCAGGAGACAAGGTTGAATTGAAGGCACAAATATAATATATTTACATAATGGTAGCTTAACACAAATTAAGAAAGAGGAAATGATGAACTCACTCAGATGTGGCAATTAATGCCTCTGAAGATAATGGCAATTTCAGCAATCTCTTCCATTGCTACCACAACTAAGTTCTTGGGGGAACATTCAACGTTGGTGTTGGGGTCCTTTCTGTTGTATTTCCCAGACTTATTGGCCCTAGTAGAAGCCATCTTCACATTTCAGAGAATGCATCTTTATTGTTCATAACAATAAGCTGCGCCTTCAGGAGGCTGTTATTAGATCAACTATGAGGTGCGGCTGATTGGTACCCAATGAGAATTTCTAACTGTAAACATTCTTTCTAAATGTGGCAATTTTCGTGGCAAACATAATTCTGAAATGGATGCCAATGGAGCTGATTCCCAGGCAAGGCAAGGTCTACTGGTTTGAACTGCAATATTCCAACAAACATGAGTTCTAGCAGGAAGCTATTTTGTAGCCTACAGTCCTATCTGCACCATCACCAGCCTTACCTCTCCTACCTTTGACTGCAGCTTTGTGGTGTTGGCGTTGGTGGTCACTGCTGAGATCTTCAGCCTTCCCATGTTGCCATTCAAGAGCATTTCTATCCAATGCCCACTGTTAAGCCCATTATATTTTGTATAATGTATATATTTTTGCCTTACAATTACAGTGCTTCTCTGTTTATCCCAGAAAATGCTATGGATGTCTTCCAAGATGTCTACCATCTATGAATTTTCACCAATCACATTCAGTTGATTCCAGACTCCCTTTAGTTTTCCACATCCTGGGTGTAGGACAGAAGCTGCAGTTTTATGAATTCAACAATGGCCAGCGCAAGGCACAGCTGAATAATGGGGATAAATATTTAATCAAGCCATGTAATTTATATACAAAATAACTGTGAAACTTGCATGCAATAACACTGACTAAGAAAGGTAGCAATTTAGCTAATTGGCTGGAATATATTCAGTAATCCCAAATAAGAAGAGTGAAGACTTTAATTATGCTTTCATAATTTGCTAATAAGAATGTTCCACAGTTTTGTTTTATTTGCAAGGCTGCATTGAATACTTATATTTTGGTGTGAACATTGCATTTTAGTGCCAGCAAAGAACTTCTGATGCTTCCTTGTTTCCTTCCTTCATCCTTCTCTGGCCTTAGCACCACTTCCCAAATAATTCTTTTAATTTGTAAGCATGAAGTTCTTGTGCAAGAAAAGAAGGTCAAAGGCTTTCTGAAAAAGAAGACAAGGGAGGGTCTTAGCTTGCTGAGAAAGCAAATTGCTCCTTTTTTCGAGTGAAGACTTCAGCAAATCTCCCTTAGAAGTCCATATTTTTAAAAAATGTCTTCGTGACTATTCCTCCTTAGTCTCGAACCATGTCAGAGTGAAATACCTGGCTTCAGGTCCCTGAATACTGTGCTCAAATTTTCTTTGCCTTTTTTGTTTTTTCCAAAACTTTCCTCCTGCTGCAAAAAAAGCTTGTTTTGATATCTTAGTCTCTGAGTTGTTTAATATTTATTTCCATTTGTTTCTTCCTGACATTCTTGAGCTTATTGCTAGAGGTGACAAAGGAGTTCAGTCTATGGGAGGAATCTGCACTTCCTGTCTTCCCTTGTGATTTAGTTGATGTATGAGAAGCCAAGGAGACCACAGGCTTGTGGAGAGATGATGGTCTAATGTGAAATAGGACATTCACACCCACACAGGCAGACACGCCTTCTCCACTTCAGTTCATCAGTAAATAAATGCAAAAACTTCTATCTACAAGAATATTCTCTTCTCCTTTGAAATTTTTTTTTTTAAATCTTTTTCCTCCAATGGTAAAGGAACTGATAGAGGGGGAAAAAGTGGGATAACTTTCTCATATGGCATAAATTATGAGTGTTGCTACCTTTTCCTTTACTGATCTCTGGAAAAGTATTTATTTTTATTCAAAAATTACACCCCTCACTTTCATCACTGACAGCAGTCTCAAACAAAGGGTGAGTCATCACGTTTTTAAGATAGAAACATTTATTAAACTCCTGAATACCATCATTGACAAACTAGGCCATGATTTATAATTTTACCGGGTGCTTTTTAAAATCATCTTGGCTTGGGACAATTGTCCCAGGGATGATGTAATTGTCAGCCCTAAGCTAGACTAGACTACAAAACCAGTACCATACAGGTCAGGACTACTTTTGCTATAACAGCTCTAGTAAAAGAATCTTGCAAGTCTGAATGTGTTTTTTCCCTCCCTCCATTTACCTTCATGTGAACTAGGGAGGGGCTTGTCTGAGACAGTTTCTCACATTACTTTCTTGACCTGGGCTCAACCCCCTCTTATCTGACTGCTGCTTTGGCAGCAGCTTTTCCTCCTGTCCTTCAAGGCCATTCCCTACGCCCGCTACAATTATGTAGGAAAAAGTAATTTATCTCATCAGTGCTCCTGAATCAATTTCACTGGATAATCTAAAATGTCTTCTGATTTTTATTTTTTTCCTTGCAACTTGGTTTTAAACTTTGATTTTTTAAAAAAATTCTGAAAATCTAGTTCTTCTAGCTCTTTCAACATGGCATGTCATTTATAGAAACTTGGGAAAACTTCCAGGAGGAAGAGAAACAACTTCAGGGATCACCACTAGGACAACATTGAATAAAACCCCTTACTTCATTTTCCCCGCAGTCTTGCACACCAAAGAAAAATCTCTATCATCATCTTTTCTTGAATAAGACTTTGGCATGATGTGGATAATTTGATACATTTTTTGTGTCTTGCCAAAGAACAAAAAACAAACCCTGTATTGTTCTGACCCAGAGTCTGGTCTCTAGCTTTTCATGTTTCAGTGATTTTTGCAATTTCATTGGCTGAGAATTGATTCATTCGCAAAGGAATGTGTAGGAAGTGAAGAGAAATGATGAGCGCATTCTGTAAGTTTTATCCAGGGCTTGACATGGATGTGGAGTGGGTGGTGAAAGACTCATTCATTATTTTATTCACACTGAAACTGGACAGCAATTAATGGCAAGGTTTATAAATAAAGTCAGCCTATCAGTTATGGAGTTGCTCCATGCAAAGGAACTGAGATTTGACAAAATGCCTCAATGGAAAGAGCCAGAATATAAATATGTGCTCCAATATGACACATGAAATAAGAGTCACAGAACAAGAGTGATTAATGTATTCCTGAAGTTGCTTTTCTCTGTTTAATCACTGATGTGTGGAATGCATATTTAAGTAGAGCAGTGGAAGAATCAATATCATTCCAAATATTCCCTTTAATGTTGCCAGATGTAGCTGAAAAGAAACTATGATCAAGGTGGCTTGGCTCATTGTTCTAACCTTCTGGGCAGTGTTTCTCTATTAGTTCTATTGATGAATTGAGCTGAACACTGTATAAACTCTTTTCATTAAAATCTTCTGGCTCTGCCCCTTATGCTATGACTGTGCTATGTCTCCCAAAACTCTTACAGCAGCAGCAGGAGGAGGTGGAGGTGGAGATGGAGACGCTCTTCAAGATGACATCAGCTTGCAATAAACAAAAGACAAGCATTATGTCACTTGGAGCCCTGTCATTGTTCGCAGTGTTTCAAACTCTTGGACATTGAATAGTGAGCTTTGGGGGGAAAAAAAGACCAATATGATTTCAGCCTGCCAATCATTCTGCTACTGTGGAAAAGTGAAGTGCATTTGTGTGTTTCCAGTAATAACTGTAGTTACAAACACAGCCATAGCAATTCAGAAGTTGGTGGTGGAAGAAGAACAACTCAGAGAGCAGGGTGGAAATTGCTCTGATTTCCAATATACTTCAAATGAGTGCCGGGGGGTATGGCGATAGAAGTGGGAGGAAGGTACTCGATTTTTGCAATTCTCAGATGCAAAGGATGAGCCCTGTTTCTAATATATTTTGAAAAAAGGGAGGGAGAAGTCTGAGGGCATAGCTTTGAGAGGAATGCCTGGGTGTACTGCATAGAAAAACGAGGCTACGTTTATTCAAAACAGAGTGGTAGAGTCTAGATTTCAGTGGAACATCTCTCATTTAAAAGATGCTTATGCTAACACTGTTGCATAACAGTGTTATGGGACCTTTAGGGGGGAATTGTCTATGTCCTATTTTTATTCCCCAGCCTTTGGATGACCTCATAGCATGTTCTGCTTTTGTCTAAATTCTCTGTATTTAAAGACGTAGGTGTTCATTTTAAACTTCCAAATGCAGGGTGGAGGAGTCTTGGTTCACTTACAGAGCATGTCCAGATGTTGTAGCATGTTCAAAACTGAGCCCAGCCCTCACTCTGATTTGGCCTCCCAAAGACACACTGCGTGGTAGGTCATATAGCACCATCCTAAAGCCCATTTGGATACTTCCATGGGATTGTTCTATTAAATTGCCCACGTTCCCAGCTTCACTTGAGATGACACTCCACAGAAAAGATAGGTTCTTAAGAACACTTCCAGCAATTCTCAGATGAGATGAAGACAGAAAAAGTGACCTGTGAATTGGATTTGACCTGAACTAATTCAGAGCATGCTGTGTATTAAAGGGGGGTGATGGTGGTGTTGCACAGTAATCATAGTAGCCTTCTTCTCCACTACACTGAGAAGGAAATGGAGCATTTTTTTTTCAGACACACCACAGAACCATGAAAAACAGGTTTCTGGCACATGGATAAATGGAACAATTTTCCATTGATAGTTGTAGCTGATTATATGATAATCACAGTAATATGAGATTAAAGCATTCTACTGTGACTTTTTGGCACAAGAATCTTTCATTTACTGAGGACCTGATGTTTCAACATGCCTTTCACAACATGATTTTGATTAATAGTGATGAGCTTCACATCCCCACCAGTGCAGGCTGTTTGACAGGAACGCTGTTGATTGAAATGCTGCGAATGAACCATTGTGGTCTTTGACAAAATGTGCAAAGCCCACAGAATCTGACTAAAAAAGCACTGGAGACATCATCTTTCTGACAGTCAATCAATACACTTTGGGTTGATCAAGATCAAAGTGGACCAGTAGCCAAAGGTGATACAGAATCAAACTCTACCAAGTATCAAAGGACAGGAATAAGACTAACCTTTGGAATATTGGTTCAGGTTGCATTTGTTTTTGCAGGGCTTCAAACCCCCACATTCCATGTTTATTTCTTTGCTTCAATGAAAAAGTTTTCCAACCTTTCATGAGTCAGGAAACTGATTTCTCAGATCTTAGCTTTAGACTCCTGCCCCATTAAGAATTGTTACTGAAACCATCTTGAAGCATGGAAAGAGAGAGTTAGTGGGAGTTTTCCCCATGCTAGAATTTAATGTTAGATTATACTACCCTCACTTACTACTAATTAAATTAACCACCTTACCCTACCTTACTCATGAACTATGCCCTTTGGATGGTCCTAGGATTGTTCTCAAGGTCCTTGCAAGTTTTGATTTTATCTTTATCTCGACATCATGTAGATGTTCAGATGAAGGAACTTTGGTCATGTCTCAAAGTTCACTCTTCCTGGATACGTCATAAGTTCAGGATACATACAATATTCTGTCTGCATACACCATCAGATCTGTCAGCTAGCACCAATGCCCTTTTCCCCTGATTCCGTTATAAGAGGAGAGCTAACTCATTCCAGAAATGTCACTGAAGAAGGAGAAGGCTGCCTGACTTGTCATCATGCTGAAATTGTGAGTGTCACATCACCATTAACTTTATTTCAAAAATGTTGAGGCAGAGAGGGAAAGAAGGCTATGCTAGGGTGCTATGTGAAGGTGAATTTAAGGGGTACAGCAAAAGGTTAGATCCTTATGCAAAAAGTATGGAGTCATGTTCTGATGTGGGAACGGGAATGATAAGACTGCATTTGATGAAATGCGATCTGAAGGAAACTCATTATGGAATGAAGTGAAGTGGAAATCACTTATGGCAAAGGTTAGGGGAAGCAAGGGCTGGCAGCATATGACAGGTTTAGTGACAGAGGAATGAAGTGGCTGGCTTAGATATTTTAAGGTAAAGTAGGGTGAACCATCATTTCCATCAGAAGATCCATAAAATGAGAAGAACAATCATGCATTGGAACAGTTAAGCATACCTCCCAATTGTTCAGGTTATTGCTTCAGACCATCATGTACAAAATGTCCAAAGGTTTGTTTTCTTGGTAATGGGAAATATAAAATAAATATAATGGATATTAACCTTTACCCTGCCTTCACTCCACTCCATCACATCTTCAGTACAGCTAGTTAAATATCTCTCTATGCATAACTGCATAAGCCAGGCTTAAGTCTGAAGCTCACACTGACTTTCCTGTCCCTGAGTATAACTTAGCCATAAATGTTCAAGTGTATGGAAGAATTCTCTAACATAAGCAAATCTCTGAGCCCCAGGCTTCACTCATCAGCATGAGGAATGGCTTAAGGCTTTGTCCTTGCAGTCATTTATTAATTTGTTTGGAAAAAACATTCTCCTTTCATTTCTATATTGGGACATGGGGGGAAAATGCTAGACTAGGACAGAGGAGTTCCAGAATTAGTCCACTCTCAGCCACAGATGCTTGCTGGGTGCAACTGCTCGCTGTTTTGAGAACTTCTGGTCTCTTTATCAGTCTGATTCTCAAATGAAATGCCTTTGAGCAGGTCAAACCAACCTACCTCAAAGGGTTCTTGTAATGGAAAAGTTAGAGCAGGTGATCCTGTGTCAATTGCCAGTTCCCTGGAGGTGAAACAGGAGATGAAAAGCATAAATCCAATACTTGCCTCTAAGTAATTTCATGGTATATCCAACAGACTGTATGACTAACTCTTATAATCCACAAGTAGGGACTCTTGGATCCTAGGTAGATCTGACAAGCTGATATATGAAGCAGGCCTCCATTACAAATAAATATGAATTCCGTTTGCTTTTTCACACTTCTTAACTTCCTAACATGCTCTCAATATCTATCAAAGGTTAGAGTGAGATATAGGAAAGGACTCACAGTAGGCCTACCAGACTTGTAAAATGATTCCTTAGAGTAAAACAAATATGGTTAGAGTACTTGTGTGACAAAATTTACTACTCTGGCAGTTCAAGAAGGTCTCCTAAATAAAGCCAGGAATTCAGATCAAGCTTAAAAGGTAGCAAAGGAGTCTATCAGTCCAAGGAGCCAGGACATTACTCTTCATTGACAAATCCTAAAATTGCACAGAGAAGCAAACAATTTCCCTGCTGTGTCTGTTTGGCAAGGTTTAAGGTACTCTCAGACTCTAATCCCCTGCTAGAAATGCAAAGGTAACCTCCTGCCTGTTCTATAAACACACACACACAAACATATATACATACACAATTATCCTGATTGTATCTCAGGTCTAGGAGTGAAAATAAAGGTTTGTGCAGATACTAGATCATTGGGAAAGTTGAAATCAAAATATCGGACTGATGAAGCCTAATGAATTAGTAAAACATTTGTTTCTAAAATAAAGGTTCCAGTGAGTCAAGTTTGGCAGACCTATGGAAGTTGGTCTACTCAATCCTTCCTCTCATTCTGGGAGGTTTTCCAGTTTTCCGGGCTGGCCAGCAGCCCTGGAATATCCAGATCGTCCCTATCCAAATATTAAAGAGGCCCAACTGTACTTAGCTTCTAAAAAAATAAACCCTAATCCAAAGTTTCTTGCATCATTTTCATTAACCATAATATTTGGGGAAGATCATTAACTACAAAAATTGGGCCACTATGAAAATTGGGCCTAAACGTCAAGCAGAGATACCACTTCTGACCCACAGAATAGACCTTGAATTTAATTCTCCAAATATGTACTGATGAATAGCAACCTTCCTTGTTTTTTCTTCTGCATCTGCATTCCATTAATGCAATTCCTCTGCACTTTCCAAATAGCACCCCTCCAGTTTATCCTTTACTGTTTCAACTGATAGAAGAAAAAGTCAGCAAATGCTCATTGTGGAGTTCAGATCTGTGGACAAGCTCTTTGAAGTTCTGCTCCAATTAGTGAGGGAACATCCAGCGATATCAGGAGCTGGCTTTTAACTTCAGGCATAGATGTGACTTTTCTCATCATTCTTTTGTGTCATCAGGTTTCTTGAGAAACTTTCTACCAACTTGAAACTTCCTAGGCTGAAGCACCTGCAAATGTTTAAGCAAAGAACTTGAATTTTGAAATGGCTGACACCCACTCAGATGTCTTTTTGAAGCTAGTCAAGACTTCTCCCAGGTTAGTTTAATAAGTCTAATCTTAAACAACAACATTTCCATGGTGATCAGGAATAAAGAACTTAGCTGAATTCTAATAGGACTGAAACATGTTTAATTAAGTACCTTAACAAGAGCTCCTCTCTGCAATGATGTGATTTAGCACTGATGTTTGTTGTTTGTTAGAACAGAGTATTCCAAAAACACCTGACCTGGTGAGATGTTAAAAGCTCTTGTGAGTAGCACAGGTGGACAGCTACCAGCTAGCCAGGCATTCTCTTTATTAATGATAACTTAGTTTCTGGTGTCACTTCCTCGGACTTTAGTGATCCATTTCCTTGGATTTAGGAATGGTATATATGGAATGGTATACCTAGCAGAACAAAAGCTTTTCTGTCTTTGTTTATTGAAAGACTTATATAGCCACCCATCTTACATATAACCATGGATAGCTTACAAACAATAATAAAACCAACATAAAAACTCCCAGCATCCCCCAGAACAACACACCCACACATATCAACAAACAACTTTACTGGGTTCCAGACTCACTCTTCCCCAAGGCTTAAGGGACAAGCCAGCTCTTCAAGGCTTTCCAGAAAGCTAGAAGGGTGGGGGGCTGCAAGGGCTTAGGGAAGGTGTTCCAAAGCGGCTACCAAAGTGCTACTAAGAAGTTCTTAAGACCCACTAGGTGACAACATTTAAGGAAAGGATTTGGAGCACATGCACCCTATCTGACCTGGTGGAACAGGGATGGACAAATCCCCCCATAGATGCAGCCCTTCCATCTCCTTTTTTGTGACCTTTGGAAATTCTCCTAGCATCTCCAAATTAAGAAGGGACCAGGTGGATCTCATAATTTATACAACTGCAGCTGATCTAGAAAGGGTAGGTGGCCCAGCCAAGAGACACTGCTTCACATGGTTGCTGTGCTTTATTGATATAGGCCAGTGTTTCTCAACCTCAGCAACTTTAAGATGGGTGGACTCCAACTCCCAGAACTCCCCAGCCAGCAGGCTCTAGTAACAGAATCTTGAAAACTTGGCAGTGTTTTGCTTCCTTACCTTTTACACCAAAGAGAGTTCAGGCGGAGGCCGTTTAAATTTCTTTCTAATGTTCTCTTCCTCTCCCTGGCTTAAATCATGTTTTGCTAACTGCTGCCACGTGCCTTTGCCAAGGTCACCTCTGCAGTTCTGTATAGTTTAGGACTCTGCTTTTTTTGTCTTTGAATGGAAAGTGCTTTCTTATCAACTGTGCATTGCTAAGATGGTCCAATTTTTTTTTGGTATTGCATGTGTTAAAGGGGTGGGGCTTAAATTAACAAAAAGAAAATCAGATGGCTTAAAAACCTGAGAGTTTAGTTGTTACATCAGGAGATGAATGAGATACCATCTTTAGCAATTTATTACGGTTAAGCAGAACACCAGGTTTGACTACTGTCACTAGTGCCCTCCTTCATTAATTAACTTAATACCTTCTTTGAATGAAATGCCACCAGGAGGAAAACAGACGGTCCAAGGTGCTCTATCCAAATCGGTTCCACAGACTGATGATTGCTAATATGAAGTGACAGTAGTGCGTGTCACTTTTTCTCCGACATAACCTGCTCTGATCTTGTCTTGGAATGTCAGCCATTTCTTACAGGCATATGACAGTGCGGATGGGAATTTTATTTTACTAGCTTGTTCTTGTTTGGCTAAATTGATACAAGGTCTATTACCTGTCCTTCTCTAGTTTTGATAGAAGGTTGAAATGAGAGCAGCTGAGTGATGCGGTTTGGTTCCTTGGGGTTTACAAGGAATAGTCAATGATATATAAAGCAATTACAAGCGAACAACACCAACAGTGCTTATGGCAGATTTGGTAGCCAATAAGTAAGTAATTTTGGGTCAGACTCAATCAGATGGGAGGGGGAATCACTGCTTTCCCCCCTTGATTCATCATTTGCTCCTCCTCCCTGACAGCATCAGTGAATCTAAAGAAGGGAAATAGCATTTTTCACAAGTTGGGTTCCCCAATATCCCACCTTTTTCAATTTACTACTTCCTGATGCTAATTATAACCTGGTGAAGATCTTATCTTATTTATTTATTTATTTGATTGATTGATTGATTGATTGATTAAGGTGCTGCCCAACTCCAGATTAACTCATATTTAATAAAGAACTTGTGATCGAATTCATAGAAAGTTCTCTTTTGGATACATTTTCATATCAAACGAAGCATTTTTCCAAAGGGTAAATGTGATCTGTTGAGCTTCTGTGTGACCTTTTTCTTCCTCTGCTGAGTAATTTCACATTACTCTCTTTTCCTACTTTGCTCACAATGGAGGGATAAAGATATTTAGCTAATGACAGCCTTGCTTCATTTATCAAGATCTACACAACTCACTCAAGACATCCTTCACCGACAGTGTAATTCAGGAAGGTTCAGAAAGATGACATGCTTTTCTGAAGGATGATGTTGTGAAGCATAGAAAAGCTATTGCTCTCCATATACTGTATATTAAAGGTAATATAGTGCACAGAATTTTTTCCTCTAGACTTTTATCATTGGAAGAAGAGGCTAAAAGAATAGCCTGCTCTATCTTTTCTTTTCTTCTTTTTTCCAATGTGAATGTAAGTGAGCCCATAGGGAAGAATCAACAGAGCTGCACTGGCATCTCTCTCTCTCTCTCTCTCTCTCAGGTTAATGACCATAAATATAAATAAATAAATATTCAATATTCATATTCTCTGTTTCTCTCAAACACACACATCCCTGGTTAAGGGATGAGTGGAAAGCAATTTTAGACCCACTAGTTGTTCTCTGCATCAATCACAGTAGATGGGCAAGAAATGTTGGCTCCTGGATTGTTTGACAATAGCAGCAGGAAATGACTCCTCCCCTTTCTGTCATCCCTGAGGTGACTCGAAGTAGACTTCTTCATGCATTATCCAGTTCTGATGCTCAAACTCCTAGGATCAAAGCTCTTGTTTCTAGCCCAGAATTCTCCCAGCCTGCAAGAGTTTTCCTAGATCTTAGTATGGAGAATTGTCCTGGTACCTTTTCTTGAGTGCATGGGCATTACCACTGAGCTGGTGTGGCTTTTGCTTCTATCAATCCTCGGGGCTAGATGCCACCAACATTTGCAACATTGTCACCAAGTTCAACCTTGCTTTTGGCTTAGAAGCTCTATTGTTATCCCTACCACAGATGGTCGTTCCAACAGTCATATTGAGTCAAACACACAGTTTAGATCTGCAGTATGAACCCAAGGTCCTTCTTTATCCAGAGGCAGATATACCAATAATGTTTTAAAATGCATAGCCAGCCAGACAAATGTTTCTTTGCTTATTCAAGATGCTAATTACTGCCTTTAGTCCTCTGTAGTTCCATGAGATGGGACCATAAAGCAATGGGCGAGCTGGATTTTGCAGTTTGGAGGCATAACCCTGCAAGGAACAAGAAACATATAACCAGTGACAGGACTACAGAAATTGAATCTCCTGTCTCCTCCTTATAATTCAACTATGCGCATAAATTCAATTTACCTTATTCATCACTGATAAGAGCCTTTCATCATTATACATCTCTCTAACAATCAGTTTTCTAGCAGAAGCACATTAGTTATTTTCCCCTTCCTGAATGGTGACTCTGTCTTGCCTTGCGATCACTCTGGGAAACCTGGATCAGCTCTCAGACCGGCAAGCTGTATTCCCTTCTTAAGTCTCTAAGAAAAGAGGCTTAGATAACACGGGTGTGCTCTGCATACACTATTTGGATCTGGAAGATGGGCAGGATAAGAGCATCTTCAAATGTCATGCCTATAGCAAGATCCTTTACAAGCTGTGACGTCAAAACGTTGACACGTGCATTGTGACACTGTTGCACAAATGGCACAATTACGGAATGACATCAAGACGTCCATAACCAGTATGCAGTAGAGGCGTGATGGCATCATGATGCATGTAGGGGGATTTGCTTCCCCGCACATCCCTCCTCATGGATACCCATATAGCGTGAAGCCATTGTTTTCCTTGAGCGTGGGCTTTAAACAAAGAAGAATGGGCTGGGTTCATACCTAATGCCATAATTCATGCATTATAAAGCATGATTTACTAACTACAATTGTTGAGTTAATGTTTCGATGCTTAGCTAAGGCCAGAGAAACTACTTTGTGGCTTAAAACTAACTAACTAACTAACTAACTAACTAACTGCCAAGGCACCCCATCCTATCTCTTTTCCAAGGATAAGCAAGGTAACGTTGAGAAAAGAAAAATCCTGCAGAGAGGGGAGTCTTGTTTAATCATATGGTGAATGGGACCCCAGTGCTAGATAAAAAGTGGGGGCGGGGGTCCCCTGAATATTTTGCAGGCAATTAAAAAAATATTGTCAAAGAATTTGTGGGGGAGAAGGCTGGTGAGTCAGGTTAGTTAGTTAGTTAGTTAGTTAGTTAGTTAGTTAGTTATTTATTTATTTATTTATTTATTTATTTAAGAAGCTTATTCAATTCAAGCTTACCTTTCCACTGGCTTTTCATCTCCAATGCTGCAACATTTAAGCTGAAGAGAGAGAGAGTACTGATCTAACTAACAGAGTGTATTTTCAGTGTAATATTTTGGAATGAATTTCAGCGATACCTATTCCCAATCCTTAATTGCATTAGCTTGAAGCTGAACTCTTCGTGTTGTTCATTTTGAGTACAATAGCCAGAGGCTAGCGAGGTTAATCAAAACTCATTAATTCCCTTATGCCCCAAACAAGCTCCCTCTTGTCCCACAAAAATCCTCTGGGCTTCAGATGTCAATGCAGGATAGAATTGCAGGATACACACACACACACACACACACACACACAGACATACTTTACTTGGACTTTGGCATCAGCATCCTCTTTGTAAATTAGCAGTGGCATGCCGAGTAAGAAATTGTCCAATGAGTCGAAAACCTAAAGGAAATTTAAACAAAAATCTTGATGATAAAATATCTAGCTTATCTTATTCTACAGAAATATGTGTGTGTGTGTATACATGTGTGTGTGTGTGTATAAAGAATAGAGTATTTAATATATTAAAAATAGAAGAATTTTATGAATCTTCACCCCCTGGAGCACTTTCGCTGGTAATATGTAGGCATTTAAAAATTGCTTAAATACGCAGATTATTACAAGCTGCCAAGTCTCAAGTTAGCATGCAGGGCCCCTAGGAAGCCCCTTATATTGGCTGAGATCTCATAATGAGTTCCATCCTAAAGTGTTGTTTGTGTTAACTACGGAAAGATGGAGAAGATGCAGAAGCATGGATGTCCATAGGAGGTGGGAAGACAAAGTGGCCAAGTGGTGCCTTGCAAATGTATTTATTTATAAATCAAATGTATATGCCCCCATCTCACTATCAGTGACTCTAGGTGGCTCATAAATATGACACATGACAGCATTTTAAAACTACAAAAGACATTAAAAGACTACAAACAAAGTTAAAAGACAGAGAGAACTTCCTCAAGGCACCAGCCACCCCAGTGCTGGGAGCCCCCGTTGAGCCAGGTCTTAATGCTCTTCCAGAAGGCCAGGAGAGTGGGGGCCAGCCTCACCCCAGGGTTGTCACAATGTCCTGGTACAAATGGCGCAAATTCCATAATTTGTATCATCCCATTGAGGAGGTGATGGTGGCTTGGGCCAAATGTCTATAAGCAAATGCGGTTTTCAGCCTAAGAAGCTGCAGGATCAGGGCCCTTGCCTCCCTTAATCTGGAGTACCCATAGGAATTTTCCAAAGGGTCAAAACAGAAGAGACTTACAAAGCAAAACAAAACCCCAAACTATGGGCAATGAGAAGATGAACTTCCTAGTTGAATTGGCGGGGCAGATAATCAGCTCTGTTGGTTTCCCCCTCCCTTCAGCCCTACTTAGTATTGTTCTGCAGGCAAACCCATTCGATTTCTCATCTGGAATGTATATAAACATGATGGTCCCCCACCCTTTTTAAGACAAAAATGAACAAATCAAGTCCTGAATTGTTGTGTGGGTATTGACCTCCTCAAATTAAATCAGTCCAGCCTGTCCTTTGATAAATGAAGAGCTGATGGTGGTAATTTGCAGGAGGAGATTCGAATTATGATTCATTATCTATGGAGTGTGCACTGCACAACAACCTCTGCTGGCTGGTGTAATGAAGACAATCTAAAGAGCTGGAGGTGATGGAAACTCTTTGTGCTGAAGAGTTTTGTTTCGTGCAAAACCATGTTGCTTTGAAGCATAATACCAAGGACACTATCATGGTAATTTATTGATTCCAGCTTGATGGGAATAATGTTGCTTGGAGGATAAGTACTTGGAAGCCAAGCTCAAGTACTACCTTTTCCCCCAAGCATATCTAACAGCTGCCTCACCTCAACCAATAATCTCTTCAAATTGTGTGGCTCTTTTCCAAACCCTTTAGAGGCCCTTTTCTAAAAGACAGGGTGGAGATGGGGATGATTAATGCAAAAGTGTTCTCCTGCCATAATAATACACAAGAGGAAAATGATAACGTTAGTCTGCAGAAAGGTTGCCCCTCTTCCCACTGCTGAGTAAAGAAAGAAGAAGTAGAATAGTTGTGCAATCAGCTCAGGATGGTTATCCGTGGTGTATATACTCCAAAAACAGCCAGCTGACACCAGGAGGGCAGAGTGAAGGGTGGGGAAAGATCTCCTCCTCCTCCTCCTCTTCTGACAGCAACTGGGGAGGGGGCAATACAGCTGCCCAGGCTTTTTTGGTAGTTGGGAGGACTGAAACTAGGGCAATCAGATATCTGAGTCATGCAATACAGTGACCAGCCAGCCCAGAAAGGTGGGTCAACTGATCCAAGGGAAAGCAGATGAAAGGATCATGTGAACAGAGCCTAGGAGATAAATGCACCATGTAATTTAACCCTAAACTACAATCCTCTATAGTTTCTTTGCAGCAACTTCTGTGGGACCCAATGGAGGTTACATCTAAGCACATATGTATGAGTTTGGAGTCACTGGGTTTGCAGATCACACCGAATCAGGGTTCCTTTAAACAAGGCTTTATGATGAAGCACATACAATGCATATTATTTTCAGTACAGCTGTGCAAATCCTCAGAAGCCTCACTTAGCTGAAGATTTATGTGAAGACCCCCTGCAAAGCAGTTCTGCAAAGCCACACGGCCCCCTGCTTTGAAGCAATGGAATGTAGCATTCATGTGGCTTGGCTTTGCTGGAGGAAGCGAGTTTCTGCCCATGTGCAGAAGCCCATTCCCAGCTACAGGAAGCATACAAAGAGATGCTTCATCTCAGGTACAGCACCTCATCCATCAGAAGTAGACTGTGTCCCTTCTCTGATTTGCCTCATTAAGGTAAATCCCAGCCATCCCAGTCATGGAAGACTCTAGGACTAGGCCCAATGACTTTTCTAAGCAAGCACATTATGGTTTAGTGTGTCATCTGAATCTAGCCATTATACATCTCTTCCATAGCTGTTCTTTTCTGCAATCCCAATTTTTCTGCCTGAGTTTTGTGTTTTGGTTAACTGCGTTTCAGTTAAATGTATTAATCTACGGATGTAGGTGTGTATCTTAACACTCAGAGAAAACACCAGCAATATGTTTTGCAACCCGTGCATCACCGCCTAGATTTATGACTGTGGTTTCCACATTCCTTTATAGCTGAGGCTGTTGACAAGAGCAGGAATGATGTAAACCATCATTAACTTTCTGTGATGCCAGGGTTGAACTGGTGCTCCTCCGTTGGCTTCCTTTCACAGCCAGTGGCCAAAAGCTTTGGAAAACCAGGCCAGGCAAAAACCTCAAAATGAGTCTTCTTGCCTACAGGTGTACTTTCGACTGAAGCTAGAGAAAGCAAGCATTAATAAATCTTATTTGTAAAGAAATCTTGGATTGCAATATCTCTTTGACTTGTAAGACTGGGGGCAGATATGTGTCCTGCAACTGCATTATTTCTCCTTCCAGCTGGTTGAAATTATGAGTCCTTTTCCACCCACAAAGTCACTTCTTATGTAGCAGAGATGACATTTATGGTATACATATGCAAAATATAAATCCACGTTCACTTCAACACTAACAAGAGATCTTGCTCGGCCTCTCCAGCTTCCTTCCACCCCTCCCCACTTGATTTCATTATCATTCCATGCATTTCATATTTGCACTGTTTTTTTTCTTTTTTAGGATCAGGGCCTGGATTGGCAACGGCATGCTTATTTCTTTTCCAAGAATCACTGCTTCTGCAAAAAGGCCACCCACCTAGAGAAGCCAAAACAGCAACCACGCTCCTCGTTGTAATCAGAAGGGTCACATTTGGCTCTTCGATGGCAGATGACACGGTGGGTGGGGACATGTCGAGAGAAGGGGCTTGGTTTCTCCCTTGCCATGGCTGAGTTTCTATTTTTTTAAAAGGCAATAGACTTTTGGAAAGGATTTTGCTTACATGTTGCACTAAAGACTTTCCTACTTTGTCCCCCACCCTGGATAATTCAAAAAATGCTTGAGATCACAGAATGAGGAACTAGGGAAACTTTCCCCAGTCTAGCCCATGTTGAAACAGTGTAACCACTGCCGAAACCCCAAATCACTGCTTATTATACCCAAGTTCATTCTAGACCAGTGTTTCTCAACCTTATCAACATTAAGATGGGTGGACTTCAACTCCCAGAATTCCCCAGCCAGCTATGCTGGCTGGGGAATTCTGGGAGTTGAAGTCCACCCATCTTAAAGTTGCCAAGGTTGAGAAACACTGGTCTAGACTAACAGCAAGCAAATCACTATTATTTCCACATTGTTTCATTTGGAAAATCCCCCCTACTCCCAACACCCAAAGTAATTCTATATGCATATGCAGAATAACATATAGCAATAGTGATTTCACCCAATCTAATTTAACAGCGCTGCAGAGGTAGATAGAGTTGTTTTCCTGAACCAGCTGAGAGAAAGTCATTGCTCCAAAGAGGAGCATGCCTGCATACGGTTTCACACCCCATCACAAAGCGCTCCACTCCTTCAAGAACCATTAGCTCCCCCAGATCAACTAAAGGTGGGAGTACACACATCTAACCTTTCTGACTCTCGCATGAATATCTATTTTTAGCCACTTTCAATATAATAACCACCGAAAAATCTTTCCGCCTTGCTTTTGTTTCGGAGGAAAAAAAAGTGTTTTATTTAAATAAGGATCTTCCTCTCCTAGCAACCAACAGTCCATGACATCATCCCCAGCTTTATCTTCACGTTTTTGCTTCCCCTTCCTCAGTAGGACTTATCTGCTCAGCTTCTCACCTCCTCCTTAGCTGCAGTTACTGAGAGGGAGAGAAATGTGTTGGGTTGCCCTCAACGTACAGCTATTAGAATTGGGCATAACTGTAACTGAAGTAATTGGGTTTTTCTAGCAGACTGTCATTAAGTTGTGGAGTCCTTGGGGTTCTCTGAGCTTGGTTGTTTTCTTGCAAACGTTTCATTACCCAACTAGGTCACATCTTCAGTGCACTGAAGATGTAACCTAGCCAGGTAATGAAACGTTTGCAAGAAAACAACCAAGCTCAGAGAACCCCAAGGACTCCACAGTGCAACCCTGAGCTACACATCTTCGCTTCTATTGGTGTCATTAGGCTAGCCAAAATGTTCTTACAGCCACCATGTTTCACTTCATAATATTTAATTCCACACAACTCTCAACTTCCTGCTTGTGTCTTAGCATGGCTGGGAATTCTGGGATCAAGGGTATCCAGCCTGAAGGGGGTATTAAAAAAAAGTCAATGTGGCAGTCACAATCATGTGATGGAAGCCCCCTCTTTTCACATGCATGGAAAAGAAGCAGGCCTTCAATTGCACATCTGGACTTGTTTGAAGCCTCCTTCCCCTGGACAGCCCTGCTGGGGTCCACTTTGCTGCTACAGAAATGAAGAGAAAAGCCCTCCTGGTCTTTTTGCATTCCTGTATGCACCATTTCCTGGCTCCTTCCCAGTTTTTCTTTTTTAATAGTAACATTTATCCAAAGGTGCTCTCTATCAACCGTACCATGAGATATTGTGAAAAGCGGTATTTCTGGTCTAAAAAACATGGCGAACATTTCCACACATATTCCCCAACATGGTCTGTGAGGTCCCCAGAATTCCAATCCAGCATCACCACAAATAGGCTTCCACAAATGAGAAAGGTATCACTGTGATTAAAAAAAAAAATAAATGCAAAAATACAGTTGGGGCTTTTCCTAGCACAAGCTTCTAATATACAGGAACTGCAAGTCCTATTTTCTTTATCTGGGCAATGACACACCCAAAGAATTAATAATCTGGTTTTCCTGCTAGAGGAGCAGTCTTGCAGGAAGGCAGCTATGCTGGTTTTAAACCAAACTGATCTGGCTCCACTCTGATGCCTCTAAGACATGTGGCCAAGTCTGGCGTTCATTAATTCAGTTAATGAGACCCCCAAAGAGTGTCGTCAGTTCCTCTATGAACGTAAACAATGCAATATCCTAGCTGGCTTGTAGAATAGGAGAAAAGAAAGCTTCAATGAAGCTTTAGATGTTCCATAGAGTGTATAGTTTACTCAACAGTGCAGAAACTCAGATAAGGTCCATTTGTAATGCATTGACTGCATCTACCAAACGTGCTTAACATGATTGTGAAACTGACACATTTCTGCAGTATTCATTAAGTTGTAATCTGAATAGGTTGGTGTCACAAAGAACATGCTAGGCCAGGCACACACGGACACACAGACACCCACAGAGAGAAGTCCTAACCAAGGTTAAAAATAACCAAGGTTATGCAACCAAAACCACTAGGTTTGCCTCTGATCTGGTTAGGAAATGCAGAAGAATATTGCACTGATGCCTAGCCACTCAGCACTTGAATTCTCTTCTCTTCCTCCATCAGGAGATGGGTGGAAAATTTAAGCTAATTGGATGGAGAATTTCTTGGCATTACATTGCTCTAAGTCAATACTTAGTAAAATTATCACTTAGCCCCATGGTGAATCTAGTGTATGTTTCTTTCTCCTTTCAAACTTCTTTTCAAAATCCAGGTTTTCCATCAATATATATTTTTCTTATCACTAATCCTGTAACCTAACCTAAATAAAAATTGGGGGGAAAAAAATCACATATTCATTGCCTCTTTACTTTTCTCTCCATCTCCTTACATTTTCTGTGGTTTCCCCTCTGGTGATTTTTTATTTATTTTATTTATTTATATTTCAAATTTAGTCACTGCCCATCTCACTCAAAGTGCAATTTTTAAATTGTAACTTCCTCTAGATGGGAGTCTCCCTGGCTCTAAACACAGAGATCCCCTTTCTTTTTGGAGAAGCTGTGATCTTTTTCAAGGGGAGGGAGAGAAGCAACGATTCCGTTGGTTTATTTATACATTAAGGACTTTCCCATTTTAATAAGAAGTAAACTGTAAACAGACAAGCATTTGGAAGAATTTGCTTAATTAAAATTTGAATATTTGAGCAACTTGGATGCTTTTCAGAGCTGAATAAACCCATCTGTCTTTTACCTGCTATTTAATATTTATGATAATTACCTTTTTAAGTTTCTTCATTTTGCCTTTCATTAGAGAGCTCTTTATGGAATGTATAAATTTAAGGGAATTATTCTATATTGGGGGGGGGATGTTTTGGGGGGAGGGAAACAGCAACACAGCAATTAGAAACAGCAAGTAACCTGAGCCCCAAATTCACAAATGAACTTTTTCAAAGAAAACTAACAGGATGGTCATGGCAAATAATTCACTTAAGTGAGGGCTACCTAGACTGAAAAAGTCTATACAGAAAACTCCAAATATGCCATCTGGATTTTTGCAGGCCAGATCGAGTAACCCTATTTTTGGTGTACATATTGCCTTGAAAATTAGAAGGGAGGAGATCATCAAGTAATTGGAGTAGGGCTAGGCTTACTCAGAAATCCATTGGCAAGTCCTTCCATTTCTTCCTTACATCAATTCTGAAAGGGCTGCAGTGCTTCCTTAAATGAATAAATCATGAGTTTGACTTGGATGAAGAAGAGGCTTGAAAAATCTGCAGACAAGAGGAAATCATCCAATTTTAGGAAACAGGAACCATTTTCCAATGGGAAATGCAAAATCATAGAATCATAGAATCATAGAATCATAGAATCATAGAATCATAGAATCATAGAATCATAGAATCATAGAATCATAGAATCATAGAATTGGAATGGACCTTGGTGGACTTCAGGTCCAACCTCCTACCCAGGGCAGGAATCCTTATCCCATTCTGGCCCAGAGGCTGTCCAGTCTTTTCTTGAAAACCTCCAGTGATGGAGCACCCACAGCTTCAAAAGGCAGGTTGTTCTACTCCTGAATAGCTCTCACAGTCAGGAAATTCCTCCTTAGTTGGATCTCTTACTGTAAATCTTTCACCCATTGGTTCCTAACGATTAATAACAATTAATTTTTCCATTGCTGCAGAATGGAAACATACTGAAATAAGTAGATGGAGGGATTCTGAGGTTCAGAGCATTGTGGGACATAATCTGGAGCACCATCATACTTCTGGGGACAAGATGACCTCATTGGCTAAACAAGAATTCTTGAAGGAGAGAACTTTCATCTCAGCCCCACCTGAGAAAGGCCATTGATATTTCAACATAGATCTCATTTTCTCTCTACACATACTTATTTTTGTAAAACTTCAGATATAGCTGCTAATATACAAATTTGGCAAGGGGATGGGAGGAATCAGGGTGTTGTTGTTGCTCTACTTTTCTGTCTTTTTCCAGCTTGTTATTACTGATCCCATTCAGTATATTTAAGCCAAGCTGAAAGTCAGCATTTCTGTATTTGCTCAAAAACGTGTAGCTTTTGGAACACTTTGTTAATCTTTTCTTCTTTTTTTTGTTTTTCATCTCTCCATTTCCTCAAAGTCAAAGGAAGGGAAAATCAACTTTCAATCACATCTGATTCCCCCCTCTTTTTTTTTAATTAGCTGTGCCAAGAATGAAGAAAGGGGGAATGACAGAACTTTCTGTTTAGGAAGAATTTTCCCAAACAACATTTCATATCGTTCCATTTCAGACTGGATATGAACATTTAAAGATGTGCATTTCATATTTAGGAAATAGCAGCTGTTTCACCGCAGGTTTTCTAAGATGTTGTTTACTGATTTTGAATAAAAATAATCTGATACAACAATTAGGATAATATTTTATGTTGTTTTAATTAATACCTTTTAAGACATCTCTTCTGGATCCAGACAGCCTTCCCTCCCTCCCTCCCTCCCTCCCTCCCTCCCTTCCTTCCTTCCTTCCTTCCTTCCTTCCTTCCTTCCTTCCTTCCTTCCTTCCTTCCGAAATTGGATTGTCCAGAGCAGAAATATGTTCCCACATGGGAGGGGAGGGGGGAAAGTAAAATGTATGTCTGGTTAGCTAATCAAAGCCCTCTGGGTTGGTAGGTATATCTGTTGTACTTTCACCTACATTTGAATTACAGTAATTAAGTAAGTTGTTTATTAAAATCATTGACCTGCACAGAAAACACAGAAAAAGAGATAATGTTTACAGTTCATGGAAACTCAACTGCTTTACACACTGAATTTGGTTTCAGATGAAATGTGGCCATTTTCCACATTCTTTCTGGGGACTGATTTTCTAAAAAGAATTGTAGTTGTATTCTTGGGAGTTTAGCTAAAAGAGATATAATACCTTCTCACTATAGGCCTATTAGGATATGCAGTAGCACATAGTTATGCTTGGTAGGGGAGATATCTTGATCACATTACAACCTCAAGATCTTTCCCCTGAGTTTTTGGAGACATGTGACTTCTGATAGTTTCTTCTAAAGAAAGGAAGAACCCAAATAAAATTCTCATCCCAATCTAACTGCTTCCATTTTGGAAGGAAGAATGTATGATTTGAAAAGGCTCCACTCTTTGGGCTAGCAGAGTTCTACCATCATGCTATCCCATTTGGTGGTGTGGACTTTGCTCAGATAGCAAAGTTGTTCTTTGTTCTAGTTCTGATATCCTGCACTAATTCCAATTCATTTTCCCCCCACTTCCCACCATCTGTCACAACACCTGGCCTTTTATCTCCTAGTGCCATCCTGAGAACTACCTTCCTTCCACTGCTCACATATCTCTACAAGACACTGTCTAAGTAAACAAGTACAGATGCTAAAGTTGAAATAGTTTATTATGGGAAGCCATGGGAATTGTCCCAGGAGAAAAGTATAGCAGTCACCTCAAACACCTCAAGAAAAACCAAAGCAGAGATTTTACTGAAGCTCCTTATAGCACTACAAGATTTGATACCTTCTGATTTGGCTGGTGTGGATGGTAACGCATCAGCAAATAATTTTTGTGCTGACACGATGACTGTTTGCATGATCGCATCTGGGTTTCTAATGAGCAACTATCTTTTCGTCAAGTGTAAGAGTTTCCCCAGCCCCTGGTGAACCTTTTTTCTGACTCTACCTGCCTTTCAGAAAGCTCTTGAGACCCAGCTTGTCCCTGAAGCCCTGGCTTTGGAGGTTTTATGCCCATATTCATTGGTTTGGGACAGTTTCTTGATTAGTTGAAGTTGTCTCAAATGATTTCTTGCTATTAAATGTCGTTTTATTCATATACACCACCATAAGTCACAAGTCGATTGGGCAGCTATATAAACTGGTTTTATAAAAATAAACAAAATTGAACATAAGGTGCTGGATAATATTAATTTCAGAGTTAAGTCCTACGTATGTGGTCATTGTTTTGGTTTGTTATTTGAGTAGGTTTCAGAGTAGCTCAGAGTTTTGGGAAATTGCTGATAGTGAAAGGCTAGCTTCAGAATGACATCTTTATCTCCCAGTCTTCCAAAATGGGCTTTTAAAGACTTCAAATTGTTTTAAATGATGGAATCATTTTTCCTTCATCTCTTTCTCTTTTTTTACAAAATAGAATTAAGGTGGTCATCTTTGAGATGTTACATCTTATAATAATCATTGGGTTCTGATGAAACGATTCCGTTGTGATAAGGGATACAACTCCCAGAAATGTATCTCTTTGATTAGGTTTTTGAAAGCAATGCAACTCTTTTATCAGCTTAATCTTCTTAAGTCATCAGTGTCAGTCCCTCTGGTTTTCTTCGTAAAGCATTAAAGTTGATTGAACAACACCAAACACACTGAAGTACACAGAACAATTGGTTTTAAGTGATATGAGGTATTCAAGGGGATTTCAATCTTATACCTGAGAGAATGCCCCATGTAACTCAAAGGAATCGTTCTGAGAAGATGTGTATGGTACCTACTTCATGTAGCATTAATGGTGAACATGTATTTAGAGCTGTGCAAAGCTTTAGTTGAAAACTTGATTTGGTTCAAAAGCATTTCGTTTGATATGATGCATCCGATCAATTCAATCTCATTAATGTTTCAAATCAACCCTTCTAATACATCGCCAAACTGATTTGGTGCACCTGACCCAATCAGTGCTTTTGAATCAAATCATTTCAAACTGATTTTCAGCCATTGGGAGCAAATTAGAGTTTTGCATCACATCTTCCTTGATATTCAAAGCCCTAGTAGCTATTTATACAGACAAAGGTCAAAGTGAGTACTTAACAAACCATGGGTAGCCAAGAAAACAAACAAATGAATCACAGAAGAAATCAATCCAGAGTTCTCACTTGAGGAACAGATGACCGGGCTAAAAGTATCATATTTTAGGTACATTGGTGAAGATGTGACTTCCTTGAAAAATGCATGATGCTGGGAAAGGTGGAAAGAAATAGAAGTGGATGGACTCAATTACAGTGGTGATGGGAGACCTGAAGGGCCAGGTCATCTGAGAAGGTCTATCTACATGGTCACTAAGAGTTAACATTGACTTATTTATTTATTTATATTTCAAATATAAATCACCATCCATCTCACTCAAAGAGTGACTTAATAGCATATAATCAATCCATTAATGGTCTCAACCTTAAGACTATGAACAAGTGAGTTGAGTGCCTGTTTGCTTTGAATATGAAGGGAGGGACACAACAGAAATACATTGCTTTAAGACAGAATCCCTCAGTGGCCCTAGTAAATACAATTATGGAGTATCGATACGTGGTCCCAGGATGTTTTCCAAAAGTGATCTATGTTATTTATCCCCCTAAGTTATTTTATGGCCAAACGTTTAAATGGAATGCTTATTAAAGTAGCAGTCTGCCAGAATGTCTCTGAAACAATTTCTTATCTGGCTTGCGTTTTCAGCCCTTTTTATGGCCTTCAGATCTGCCCTTAAATCAGAGGTGTTGGTATAGATTTAGAAGCATTTTCCAGGACTAATGTTTTCTATTCACTGGTCTGTTTTGGACACCTAATGTTCACCAACGCACACAAATATATATCCAAGTGTCTATATTTACAGTTCTTTCCCTGCTGATATTCATCTAATGCTGAAATGCAATTATGTGGTGGGCTCCCTTGAAACTTGTAAGTTCCAGAAAAATCTTTAATGACCTTTTTGTGAGAGAGGAACCCATTCTGAGTTCAGTAACCAGTAAATCTCAAGGCTGAAAATGTGTCAGCTTTAATCTTTATTGTAATCAGTTAAGCTTTCCAGTCAAAGGGGCCAAGAGTCTACATAGCTGATGGTGCACAAAAACTCATCATGTTACTATTAGCAGAACTAAGAGATACCATTCATATCCTCTCAAAAATGAGAAGGTGGGCATGGTTTCAGGAATGCAAAAACCCTATAGATTTGAATGTTCCTCACTGGAGGTAGGACATATCAAGGTACATGTATCTGTGCAAGGCAAATGTTACAAATCATCATGACCACACATCACAAAATGTTAAAATTTGGAGTGTGTCAAATAAAATACATGGCATTCAACTGACATCTGTCCAACAGAGGTGAACTTAGCTTATTGATTTTCTGCATAGGTGCTAATTACATTCTGCATGACAGATATAGGATGCTGTTGTGTCAATCAAACCTTGGAAAATGATGCTCCATTTTAAATATTACTTGATTGCATCTCTCCTGTCTACATAAGTCCACACATCTGTGAGCTCCCTGGAAATGAATAGTTGTCAGAAGAACAAAACAAGTATTATCTATGCTCTACACTGACTTTCAGATTGCTGAATAAAATAACAAAGAGGATCTCTGCTTTGCATGACAGTTTCAAGAAAAATCACATTAGAAGGGCTGAATGGGTATAAAAAAACATAATGCTATGCTTGAAGAAGAAGAGAAGTTGTTATTTCAAATGAAAGGACCTTAATGATGTATATCAAAAGAAGGAGAAGTTTGCCTGCTTGGAAAGAAGGGGGGAGGGAAACTTTTGGAAACTTCTAGACTCAAAATGTTTTTCAGATTTTGGTAAGTCCAAATACTTCTTCAAACTACCTATCCATGAGACAGAGAGAGAAAGAAAGAAATCTCCAACTTCTCGAAATACTCATTGTAACATTTTATATATAAGTCATCAAAGTAAGAACAATAGATCCTAGACTGGGGGCCCTGCTCACAGTCACTCATGCCCTAGTCGCCTCCAGACTGGATTACTATAATGTACTCTAGATGGGGCTGCCCCTGAAGAGTATCCAGAAGCTTCAAGTGTGCAGAACATGTGCTCCCAGAACAGCACATGTCACAGCTCTGCTCCGCGAGCTGCATTGGCTGCCAGTTTGCTTCCGGGTCCAATTCAAGGTGCTGGTGATGACCTTTAAAACCCTACATGGCAGGGGGCCATGTTATTTGAATGACTGCCTCTCCCCAATTATACCTGCCCATCCCATCAGATCTGGCAGAAGAGGCGTGCTGCAGGTCCCATCTGTCAGAGAACTACACTTGGCAAGTCCCAGGAGGTGGGCCTTTCTGACCACCTTGTGGAATCTTCTCTCCCTGGAAGTGAGGTTAGCTCCATCCCTGTTAATGTTCTGGAAGTCCCTTAAGACCTGGTTTTGTCATCAGGCCTGGAGGTCCCAGGGGACTGATGACTTTCTAAGATGGCTCCCCTATTGTGATTAATATTCACTCTCTCCTGTGTCTTGTGCTTTGTATATTTTAATTTTTAATCATGATTGTTTTGTATTTATAATTATTGTTTTTATATTTTTATTGTTTTACCTGATTGTTGTATGCTGCCCAGAGCCACTTCTTGTGAGATGGGCACCTACATAAATTTCATAAATAAATAAATAAATAAAATGCACAGGTATCTTCTGCCCTCCAATTGTCTGAAACATTTCCCAACTCATTACTCATATTCTTTCAATCCTATTTTATTTAGGCTGCAGGGGATGTAAGATGACCCATTAAGATGAGTGATAGAGATATATTGATTTCTCAGAAGCAGATTCAGTAAATAAGATTCCCAAGCTACAGGGAACGGTCCCCTTCTGAGACGTCTGTTATTTAAATTGCTGTCCGGTCCAAGATTGGATCAAAGATTAGGAATCAGCCCTTGGAAGCAGAGTCAGCAGCTGAACACATGGTAACCTGGACACCATTTATTCTGCCTTTCATTGCATTTGTTTCTATGTAAATTATTTCTATGAAAGTGTCTACATTTGGAGTGGCACATGCTTACTAGCCATTGTTTTGCAAATTTGCACCCAGTTTTATCATCTTGTTTCTTGTGGCGATGTGTAAACAGTCATCACTGGGGGGGCTCCTCTTCCTTGATTTCTGGAAGTAAAATCTTTCCAATTTGGTTTATGGAGTTCATCACTGTAAACTTCATGGACATGGATATTAAAGGCCCATGTAGCTGCCCTCTGCCCACTTTCTGCCCTCCTCTTCCATTATTCTGTATCAACCACTTCTCCTTCAAACCAACAATAAATCAATTGAGTTCAAGTGCAGCCACAAAGGAGGAAAATCCAAACTGGAACAATAAGTAGATGAGGGAGCAACACAACACTGAGAGATCAGCGTAGTTAGCTTTGTGGGGAGAAGGAAACTAATCTGATGCAGAATAGGAGGTCCCACCATAGGTCTTGACTAGAACATTAGTGTCCACTTTGGAGGACATGCCTCTCTCTTTGGCAGAAGGGGACCCCGTATTGATCCATTTTTTTAAAGTTAATTGCATGCAATTTTTAGGGTGCTGTTGTCCTGTCCTAGGTTGTGGTGGATTGGCCCTCCTGCAAAGATGCCTTTTGTTCTGTGATAGCATGCCAACCTTTCAGTTTGAAAAACAGTCCCCTCCAAAATATATCCTTACCTCTAGTTCACTGAATATTTTATAGTCAGCTCAAACTGGTTTTCTAGTGTTCATAAAACACACAAAGAGAGGAAAATAAAGTAAGGCTGAGCATTGTGTCCTTTCTCTGATTTAGTCCTGAACATCCAATAAGAGGTCTTTGGATATTGCTATGAATCTTCACTCCCTTCCCACAGACCTTCCAGGTACAATCCTTTTGCACCCCCTATTGACCTCTGTAATGGCACATCAGTCTCATTGCACTCACTAGAGTGGTCACCATGGAAACATGCTAAGGGCAAAAGAGGATCTCAACTTTCCTACAATGTGTAAGACAGTCCAGCACATGGACGGAATGTGCAAACGCTTCATTTGAAGTTCTCACACTGATTACTCTCTGTAGATATCTTAAGCAATGAGACTTCCACTTGACTTTATACTCCCTTTTTACCAGTTGTCACAATGATATAAAAATTGCACCCAGCTTTATGTCATATTAATGGCTGCTAGCTAACTTGTTTCAGTGACATTCATGCATACATTTTCTCATTAAGCCACACACCCTGACAAATATCAAGGGTCAGATGGCTGGAAATGGGAAAAATGAAAATTAAGTCCTGACTACCACAATGATTTTGGTGTCAGACAGTGACCTGGAATAGCCAAGTCTTCGTCTCGAGGAACAAGAGAATGTGGATTTTTGGACCAGCTAATGTGATAAGAGCAAGGAACCAAAGAAAGGAAATGCATTCTTCATAGTCTATATTGTCACTTTATCCAGCTACAATATAGAATTATTTATTTATTTGTTTGTTTGTTTGTTTGATTTGTCCCTGCCCATCTCCCTTACAACGGGGGACTCTGGGCGGCTTACAACCACTAAAATCACAATACATAATTAAATTATAAAAGGTTTAAAAATTATAAAAGTTATAAAAACTAGAAATTTACAAAAAAGGATAGAGATAAAAAGCTAAAAACTCCAAGAGGCCAATAGGCCCCCACCAGGCCGCTAAGGGGCCAGCCAACCCCATTTCTGGTATCCTCCCTCCCCGCCCCAGGCCAGATGGCAGAGCCAGGTCTTCACATCCCTCCGAAAGGCCTGGAGTGAGGGGGCCTGTCTCACCCCCGGGGGCAAGATGTCCCAAAGGGTGGGGGCTACAGCAGAGAAGGCCTGCCTTCTGGACCCTGCTAGTCGGAGTTCTTTTACCACGGGGATCTGGAGCATGCCCTCTCTGTGAGTTCGGGTGGGACGGGTTGAAATCGTAGGGGCGAGGCGGTCCTTCAGGTAACCTGGCCCCATGCCATGTAGGGCTTTAAAGGTGATAACCAACACCTTGAATTGGACCCGGAAGCAAACCGGCACCCAATGCAGCTCACGGAGCAAAGGTGTTATATGGGTCCTTCTTCGGGCCCCAAAAATTGCTCGCGCGGCCGCATTCTGGACCAGTTGAAGCTTCCGGATACTCTTCAAGGGTAGCCCCATGTAGAGCACATTGCAGTAGTCTATCTGGGAGATAACAAGGGCATGAGTGACTGTACGTAGGACATCCCGATCCAGGAAAGGGCGTAACTGGTGCACAACCCGAAGCTGTGCAAAAGCCCTCCTGGCCACGGCTGCCACCTGCTCTTTGAGCAGGAGCTGTGAGTCCAGGAGGACCCCCAAATTATGCACTGGGTCTGTCTGGGGCAGTGCTACCCCATCCAGAACCAACGATGACAACGTCCCGGATACAGAGGAGCCATTAACCCACAGCCACTCCGTCTTGCCAGGGTTCAGCCGGAGCCCGTTGTTCCCCATCCAGACCCTCACAGCCTCCAGGCACCGCGAAAGGGCGGTCACGGCATCACTTACCTCACCAGGGATGGAGATATATAGTTGAGTACCTCATCCCATGATATACCTCATCCCATGATGGCGGATGATCTCGCCCAGCGGTTTCATATAGATGTTGAAAAGGAGCGGAGAGAGAACCGAACCCTGCGGCACCCCACAGAGGAGGGGCCGAGGATGGGACCTCTCGCTCCCTATCACCACCGATTGGGATCGGCCCCGGAGAAAGGAGGCGAACCAGCACAAAACCGTGCCGCCCACCCCCATATCCCTGAGCCGTCGCAATAGGATACCGTGGTCGACGGTATTGAACGCCGCCGAGAGATCAAGGAGAGCAAGGATGGTCGCACTTCCACCATCCCGCTCCCACCAGAGATCATCCATAAGTGCGACCAATGCCATTTCCGTTCCATAGCCAGGCCTGAAACCTGACTGATAGGGGTCCAGATAATCCATTTCCTCCAGGACCCTTTGGAGCTGCGAAGCCACCACTTTCTCAACCACCTTCCCCAAACAGGGGAGGTGGGAGACTGGACGAAAGTTGTCCAGTACAGTAGGATCCAGGGAGGGCTTCTTGAGGAGGGGGTGCACCAACGCCTCTTTAAAGGGCGCCGGAAACACTCCCTCCTGCAAGGATGCATTAACCATCACCTGGATCCAACCACACGTCACCTCCCGAGCTGCTTTCATGAGCCAGGAGGGGCATGGGTCCAGATGACAAGTGGTGGCCCTCACAGTCCGGAGGATCCTGTCCACTTCCTCAGGAACCACAGGATCAAACCGTTCCCAGATAACAAGGCAAGAACGATCCCCTGGTATCTCCCCAGACCCTGCACCACGCTCGGAGTCCAACTTGGAATGAATCCGAGCGATTTTATCCTGCAGGTGCTCTGCAAATTCCTCCGTGCGGCCCTGCAAGTGAACCACCAGATCCCCCTTACCAAGGAGGGACCTGGTGATCCCAAACAGGGCCGCCGGGCGGCACTCTGCAGACGCAATAAGGGCGGAGAAGTATTGCCGCTTCGCCGCCCTTATTGCCACAATGTAGGTCTTAATAGCGGCTCTAACACGTGTTCGGTCGGATTCAGTCCGTGTCTTCCTCCAGTGGCGCTCTAGGCGTCTCTTAACCCTCTTCAGCTCCCTCAGCTCCTCCGTAAACCACGGGGAGTGTCGGGGCCGACGTGGCAAGAGAGGCCGCAAAGGCACGATCCTATCCAAGGCCCCGGCCGCCTCTCTATTCCAGGCAGCAGCCAGGGCCTCCACTGGACCGTGCAGCAGGTCCACGGGAATATCCCCCAGCTCCCTCTGAAACCCTGATGGGTCCATCAGGCGCTGGGGGCAGACCAATTGCATGGGTCCAGCCTCCCTGCGGAGGGGGATGGTATAGGAGAAACTCAGGGTCACCAGGACGTGATCTGACCATGACACCGGGGAAAGCTGTACATCTCCCCTCAAATCACTTTGCCATTGCTCGGACAAGAAAACTAAATCTGGCATGTGGCCACTATCTATCACTAGATGCAACATTTCCAGGCGTTCCTTCATTCCTACCACAACTGTAACAAACAGGTATTGTTATTGCCATTGTGAAAAGTGGGTGGTTACAAAAAGGCTGATATGCCTATCAGAAAAGGAATGATCCTTGGCGGGAGGTCAGATTGCCCAGATACTTTTGGAAATGGCCAAATGAATGTGACTTGTGTTGAAAGTGAAAATGGTGGGGAAAGTGATGGCAATGTGATTTCTTTCCCTTTGTGGAGTTGAGAGTAGGACAGTCTTTGCTCCAACAGTTCAGAACGTGGGGCTTTGACTGAACATGGTCTTAGGCCGTCTCCTACTGGGCTGCTTGAGAGAACTTGGCTCATGGTGCTGCCTGTTCTTAGCCCTTCATGGGAGGAACAAGGGAAGAGGTTTGCAAAACACTTCAGACTGCTTTTAAAGGAGTGGAAGCAGAAAAAATGTGGGAATGTCCCACAGCAATACTTCACGGTCACCTCTACTATGCCCAGTTGTGTGCATGTACGAGTGTGTGTGTGTTTAAAACAGTGACATTGAACTTTTCTTAAACTATTAAAAAGTGTCTTTCAACTCTTTAAATGCAACTTCAGGGATTTGCTTTTTAAATGTAACTGTTGGATTAGGAATGGATAAACACTGTACCATAAATTAATTTTGGAGACACTGTTAAGATGTGGCATGCTTCTAAGCTATGATGGGCGTCAATAAAATCAATTAGGAACATGAAAGAAGTAAGAATTAGGTTTGAAGAAAAAGAGTGTGACACCACTTGAGTGCACGCAGACATCCCTTCCTTCCTTCCTTCCTTCCTTCCTTCCTTCCTTCCTTCCTTCCTTCCTTCCTTCCTTCCTTCCTTCCTTCCTTCCTTCCTTCCTTGACTTTATGTAAATTGCCATCAGATAAATAAATAGGTTACTGCACTGATATTCCGTTTAGTGACCAAGAACATATAAGTCAGTATTAGAAAAAGAAAATTGCTCTTCTTAATTCAGCTAGGATGTCATTCAGCAGTTTTGTTTCATCATGATTGGGCCTGCTATATATACATTTATTTAACTGCACGTATTTCTTATTTGTATGCAATAAATACAGTTCCTATATAAATATATAAAATATTTATGTTTCATTGCCCCAGCACATGTCTGCAACGTTCACAGCACCTAACATCCTAGTCTCTACTTTCTTGCTGGCATGGTGATCTATTGGAATCTTAATTAACTTTCTAAGATATAATAAAAGTGAGGGACTGAGTCGAAATGAAAAATGAACTTACAAATACACACACCGAAGACAAGAAATTAAATGCTTCCCATGATAGCTGAAAGAAAATGTTTGGAAGAGTTCTTTTATTTATTAGAGTTAGATAGAAAAGCTAGCAAAGAAACATATGTACGTTTTAAAACACTACAAAATAGAACAGCTTTTGAAATCCCGGTCTATATATTAGACAGGAAAACGATAAACTTGCATCTGGGGACCAATCAGGGATTTTCCATTACAGTAGCAGACAATTACACACGTATGTTATTTTGTGATTTGCAGATACCCTCTCTCCCCTTCCCACCCCAGAATCTGATTCTCTGTGGAAGAAAATGGAAAAAGCCTGGCCCCTAGTAAATTTGTCCATTTCCTTTATTTATCCCTGGTACTTCAAATGGATACTTGTGAGATTTTCTCCAGTGCTAAAACCTGAAATGTTTGGTGTTTTAAGAGATGGATTTATGAAACTTTGGTCTCAGATGGCGAGATGGAGAGGAAGAAAGATGAGAGGCTGAAAGTGTATGTAAGAACTTCCTGTGATCTACCTCCCCCTGCTAAGCTTACAGATTTATCCTTGTGTATTACCAATTCTCAGAAGCATTAATAATATTGTTGCAAACTGAGTCTTTCCTTCTTCTTGCCTGTTAGATGTTTTGAGGATTCCCAAGATATCTATCATCTATCTATCATCAACTTCTTCTTCTTCATCATCGTCATCGTCTATCTATTTCTATATCTATTCTGACACAGTAAATTAAGAACTTAAAAAAAAAAAACATTCAGTGTATGAAGCAGATAATGTACCTTTTTAAGTATATGGTGACCTTTCAACAATGCTACTTAGATCTTTGAAGAGTCAGTATACTTGAAGAACCACAGCACAGAATTAATCACTGTTGGAAACATCCTTGCAGCCTTTCATTTGTCTTAGCTGGTGCTTAGAATTCTGTCCTATTTCAATCTGTAAATCACAGTGACAAGAGGCTGTGTCTTGAAAGAAATACTGAAGAAGCAAAGAAGGACATACTTGTCACATGCTTGGAAATTCAGACCTGATTTATTCATGCGGCAAAAGAGGGAAACGTTTGGAACATGTTTCCAAACACTAATAAAATCCTTATTGTCCCTATAATCCATGAGCCTTGGCAATGGAACAGGAACAGAAACCTTGAATCAAGGTGAGGAGTCAATGTGAGTGTTCACATCTTTTTTTGAAGTTGGGAGCACCAAGAAAGTTGGCTTTCTTCTTCACAGTCACGCTTCTAGTTCTTAGGCATAGAAGTAGAAACTTGGTCATCTGTATAGTCTATTTTTTCTTGGAAAATTATTGGCTGTCCATGCAGAAATATCTGGATTTGATGCCCTAGTATATGGCTGGTTGACCATATTTAAGGGGGTAGGACCCATGTTTTTTCAGGACCAACTTCCTGGTAGCTAAGATTACTCATATCTATCTCTCAGACTTTTCTTCTCCGATGGCATCTGAGACATGACCCTCTTTTTTTTTTTCTGCCCCTCTTTCTCTCTCCTCTCCTGTGACATGAATAACCACAGTCCCTTCAAAGCAAATGTCAAACATCAACAGAATGGACTTTTCTGAGGATCAAGAGATGTGAAATGCAGTGCCTCGAAGCATCCGCTCTAAAGTTAAATCACATAGGCTTTTGTAATTTAGCAATATTTTTCTCAAACTTTTAGAAAATAGAGACAGTGAATAATTGCTCTGCTGTTACCATAAATGGTCTTAATCAGGGTGGTGAAAGGGCAAAAGTTGTCTCATAATTATATATTTAGAGACGGTGGAAGTTGCCATCTTGTGGGCTGCAATCTCTCCCCACCCACCCACAGCCACCTCACTTACCTGTTCAATTATTGCTTTGTCTCACCAGCTACATGTACAGTATAGCCAATCTAGGATTAGCTTCTCGTTTTGCTCCACTGTGTAAAGGATCATGATCACCTACCAGATATTTATTTGCTTGTTTGCTTATTTATTTATTTTTCCCCTCTTGCAAACCAGAACTGAACCCATGGAGGCACTTCTGAAGGCTACGTGAACCTCTAAATAACACCGTCTTCATCTCCCGTGCATCTGATCTCTCTTTTTAAATTACTTTTCGCATTTTTAAATAGCAATTGTAATTACCGACTTTCTTTTGCGTGCATACATTATATGCATATAATTGCACGTATGTGATGATTAGGTTAATTGGTTGGGAGCTGCAAGGGGAGTGGGGTGGAAGTAAGTGTTTTGCCTTCCTCCAGCTAAACTTCACTTTCCCTCTCATTCTTACCAAAGATCTGAAGTGATCTCTTGCATAGAAGGCTTGAAATTAAGCGGATCTATGCCATAATGATTTATTGACTTTCATCTGCTTTTTATAGCTGCAGAAAGAAAAATGGAGGGAAGGGGAAAACCAACAATACATCAAATTGCATCAAATAAAACACGAAGATGGATGGAATGAGTTACATGGTTCTTTGAATCTAGCTATTCATGAAATAATTTTTCCAAAATATCATTTTACCACTAGCTATATTTCTTCTGATGGCAATCTACACTCTTATCTTGTGGTATTAGCATCACCCATGAATGTTATGTGGTCTAACATTTTAATAGCCATTTCTGAATGGGAAAAGATCTTCCTTCTTCTCTCTTTATATTTATATTTGTCTTCCTTCCTCCTACAAACAGCTTTGTCTCCATCTGACCCTTAATGTTTTGTCAATAACATCACACGTTTTCTTTATTCATTGGTTACAGCTCTTTACTATAAAGCTACTAGCAAGGGCAATTTTTTTTCTCCCTTACCATTTAAAAAATTCATTATGTCTTGAGGGCCTGTGAAACGTTCAGATACTGATAAAAATGTGTGTAAACATTTTATGAGGTAGGACTTTTCTAAGCTCATCCTCCATTGCCAATGAACTTTCTTTTCTGTTTTTGGGTGGCAAGCAAAAATTATGTTATTGTGTATTAAAGCTCTCTAAAGATCAGGATAAAACAAAATAAATCCAAAGTCAACATAGAGGCTACTGTATCTTTGCCCTTTCACTCTCTTTTTCTTTGGTTAACTTTCCAGTTCATTTTAGTTGAAACTACTTAGAAGAAAATTCAAAGGCTCCATAATTTCATGAATGACCACCATGCTTGCATCTGCATCAACCAGATGATGGTCTCAAAGTTAAGCACACCCAATTTTTTCACCCAGTTTAAGAACAGAGTCTTTGGGTGGACAATTTCTTTGAATTTCTTCTGGGGAAGGAGGACATTCTCCATTTTTCAAGGGCAGAACTTCCAGTAGTATTGCTTCTGGAAAAACTCAGTAGAAGGAATGCAGTGAAAAACAAGCCATTCCCACAGCCCCTTGGCTACCTTGTCATCAAATAATTGCAAGACCATCACCATTGATTCACCACTCTGGAGAAGGCTGTAATGTTGGGGATGGTGGAATGAAAGAGAAGAGGACAACCAACAGCAAAATGGATGGACTCAATTACAGTGGTGATGGCTGCAGCATTGGGAGACCATAAGATCCAGGTTGGGAACAGATCATCCTGGAAAAGTTCTGTCTGTGTGGTTGCTAAGTGTGGAGACTGGCACATAACCAAATCAAATCCATATCCTTCCCGATTTGAGTTGAGTTTGATTGAGTTGGCATCCAACAAGCATGCCATTTCCATGTGGCTGCCAAGAAAGCTGCATGGCTGAGTCCATGAAGATTTTATCATAGCTGTTTTTTTTTAAGCTGACATAGTAAATAGAGATTGAAAAAATAATATCTTCACTTAATTTAAACCAATTTGGGAAGTGGAAAAGCAATAAGGAAAACCAACTTATTGGGCATTCCACTCAATTTTGCTAGCACCAATGAATGGCTAGCAGAGGTAGTTGGTTCTCTCACTCTCAGCTTTGACAAGATCACTTGGATCTGATGTGGTATATAATTACATTGAGTGTGGAAATAGGTTAGCAGATATCAGGGCCCCTGCATGGAAATTAGCAGAAAGAGTGCAAAATGCAATTAAGAGTATAAATGAAGCTTGGCCTAATTTCTCAGCTTTGATTTCTGATGAGTCTGTCATGAGGTCTGGCTATTGATCTACTTCTCCTTCCTTCCAGATTTCCTAAAATAACCTTGATCTCATTTACTTTGGATGGATCATTTGGAAAAACAAACTCTTCTCCATTCTAATCTTTTCCAGCAACAGAAAGAGTGCTAGATGGAATATATCCTTGCAATAAATTCCTGTTTCCTGATTAAGGAATAGGCAGTCATTCTTTTAAGGAAGGCCGAGGTAGTTAGGAAAGGTAGAGGGAAAGAGAAGAAGAGGACAATCAGCATCAGGGTGGATGGACTCAGTTACAGTGGAAATGGGTGCACTGTTGGAACACCTGAAGGTCCAGGTTGAGAACAGATCATCCTGGAAAAGATCAGTCTGGTGGTTGTTAAGCATTGACATTGGCACATAATCAGATTCCTTATCCTTACAATAAATATTGTTAAAGACTTCCAGTGGGATTGGTGCATTGTAGAAGACCTGAAGGACCAGGTTAGGACAGATCATCATGGAAAAAATAACTATGTGGTCACACTGACTTGAACATTGAAAATTATTATTTTTTCTTGTTTGGCATAGCAGACTTGGCTTCTTCTGACAGGATTCAGAAGAATGTCCATTGATTGGCCTCGTGCAGTAGAGTAGCTTTGCTGCCTCTCCTCACTCAGTTTTCTAGGATACCAAGAAGGCTGGCATAGCTAGTGACAAATTTGGGCCCTCCTGGGAAAGACCTCTCACATCATTGGCAGGTCTCAGTGGTGTACGGGTTGTGGCTTGCTGGTGTATTCTGCATATGTTAAGAAGTTAACAGGGGTAGCAGAAGCAGGCTGGCACAATGAGATACAACACTGTAGAGCCATCAGGCTACAGAGAAAGTGTCTAGCACAGAGAATATGTCATTCAAAGCCTGCCATTCCTATTCTTTGAAATCCTTACTGTGTTTATTACTCCTAGCCTGGTACCCATTCACTAACACAAAGGCAAGTTTCACAGGCTATAATGAGGTATAAACAAGCCATGCACACCCTCTTTTTTTCTTATCTGTTCAGTCATGTCCAATTCTCAGAGACTGCCTGGACAAGTCCCAGCAGTTTTCTTCGCAAGGTTTTTCAAAAGTGGTTTGCCATTGCCTCCTTCCTAGGGCTGAGAGAGAGGGACTGGCCCAAAGTCACCCAGCCGGCTTTCAAGCCTAAGGCACAGGACTAGAACTCACCATCTCCTGCTTTGTAGCCTGGTGTCTTCACCACTAGACCAAACTGGCTGTATAAACAAGCCAACCCCCTTTTAGCAGAGTCCAATATGCTGTACAAACCCAGCATTGAGACTCCACAGCTGCCCTAATTCATGTTGCACTGTAATTTCTATTTGAACCCGCATGACGTATTAATTCAACCCCTCATAAAGGAGTTCCCAGGGAGAGATGACTACTGGTACATCTCCCATCTTTTAGCAGACCATAAAACCACTACTACCCACAACATAGCCAAATTTTGCCTCACTGCTACAAGACTGAGGCAACAAATGTTGTCCAATAAAACTGCAATCCTTTAATACCTTTAAAGTTTCCTCCCTTCCTCTTCCTTGTCTTTCCTTTTCCCCTCTCTCTTGTAATTTCTTTTAATTGCCATTTTTGAAATGTATATTTAATGTATTTCATGTATATATATAGCAGGTGTATACTACACACATTAGTCAAAGACCACAATAAAAATTCACCTACTTTGCCCTAATCATGCATGATTTACAAGTGACGTAAATTCACTCAGGAATGTAGAGCTGAGTTGAACTTCCAGTTGTTTTGGCAGGAGGAGCTAGGAAGGAAACTGCCCAAGAAAAAACAGAATTAAGCTCAACAATATGACGGAGGTTGAGAGCTGAGAAAACAGTGAATGAATGAATGAATGAATGAATGAATGAATGAATGAATGAATGAGAAGGAAGCCCATAGCAATGTTATCCTTGCCACCATGGGCATCCATGGGAGGAGGGTCAAGATCTGCAAGATGGTGAGTGCAGCACTGCAATTGAAGCCCCACCCTTTTGGTATGTGTGTATGACATCACTGCATGTAGAAAAGGGGAGGGGCTTTGATCACAATGTCATGCACCAACTCGCAGATTTTGACAACCTTGCTTGCCATCCCCAAAGAGTTTACTGAAGGAATAAAAACGTTTTCACCAGCTATTTGTGCCAACGCTAAAGAACCCAACATACTGTGCAGTCCACCTTCAGCATCATCCATATATGGAGGGGAAGCAGCAACTTTGCATATTGTCTCAATCAACCTCACAAGCAGGAGGAAAGCCATCCAGTCTGTGAAGTAGCTTAGAACCACTTGATCTGATTGGCAGTTTGGAACTGCTTTGATCACAAATCTGCTTCAGTGGGGTGATTTGTCTGACGTTTCATGGGACTGGAGCACTCCCCTGTAGCGTTACACAACCTTAAAAATCCTCTCCTGTTCCTCCTTCCAAAGGGACATATAATTTAACACCAAGCTAGTATCTGCCCTGGAATTCTCAAATTCCTCCTCTATGAAAGAAGCTTTTTCTCTTTGTCTGCTTTATCCTAAAAGTACCTGAGAATCTCTTTGGAATTGGAGTTTTTGAGCCTGCTATATCGTTGGAGATGATGGGTGATGCTTCTGTTGGTGACGTTTTCGGTCACTCATCTTTCCATGACTCTGAAGTCATGCATACTTGCATTCTGCCCCCAGGAAAGAGATGAGGAGGGCTATCATTTCAATACCAATCTTACTCTTGCTATTAAGAAGAAGTCCCACCCTTGAGAAATGGTTGGAAAGGTTTTCCTTCTGCTGGAGGACCGGTGAGAAATCATCCACTCAATTTCTCCGGCCATTAAGTTTGACAGAGAATTTCAAAAGGCCGTTTGTGCCTCAATCCGTGAGCAACATCAATCTAAATTAGGTTGTTTAAGTGTGTACGTCTGGCTCATTCCTCGACTTGGCATCCACCAAATACTCTCCACTTGCCATGCCAAATATTTTTACCCATGTCTTAAAGATTTTTTTTTTAAAAAAAGAAGCCTTGAAGTATAAAAATCCCACACTTCCTGTGGTTGCCTTGGTGTTTTCTTCTCAATGTCCCCTTCAAAATGGTGCTTAGCAACAAAGAATGGTTTATAATGCTATTAGGAGAGGCGTCTCATGAGTTATTTGGTGCTCTCCATGCTACAGGAAAGAGCCAATCCAATTCATTTAAAACTTTTTTGTCCCACATGAATGGCTCCGATGATGCGTCTTCTCTGTCTCCTCGTCAGGTGCTTGTTAACCACATTTTAGCATGCGGCTGGCTTCCTTGTTTCATTCCCATACAAAGGAAAGATTAGCCCTGTTCACTCCTGTGCTTCTACAGATGTTTGTCACTTGGATAATTCTGTCCAGCTTGTTATAACAGAGATTCAGCACATACTTGGCTTCTTAATCGAAACCTGCCTGCCTATTATCTGCCATACAAGGAAGACAAGGAAGCCGGAAAATAGATTTTTCACACTCCTTTGCCTGCATCTTTTCTACAGAGATATCAGATGCCTACAGTTTGCTTCTCCCCGATCTTTGACCTTCACAAGCCTTGGAAAAGAGCTGATTTCAGGACATTTATGATATTGCTGGACACAAATGACCTTTCAAACTTCAGCCCCACATTTCTGGACTAGGAATTTGGATGGAAGATTTCTCTAGATTTCCCCAGAAGAAAGAAAAATTCTCCAACTACTTCTCAAGGGAAGGACGTCTTCTTAGTTTAGCAGGGACAATAGCACCACTTCTGTAAAGGTTTCCTAGGAAGAATTCCTTGTATTTATTTATTTGTTTGTATAATTAATCAATGTATAGGCTGCCCATCTCATAAACATGAATGCTGGGTGGCTCACAATTACAACCAAATGAAAACAATAAAAGACAACCAGAGTTAAAAACAACAAAAATAACGTAAAAATAGCAGCCAGGAAGACTTACAACCATTCAAACAAGCCATGCCATGGGCTCAGCCATGCTCTCAGGGTCCCAGGCATGGCTTCATGGTGAAGCCAGGTTTTTAGTGCTTTGTGAAAAATCATTGGGGTCAGGGCAAGTCTGATTTCTGAGGGTGGGGGTGATGTTCCAGAGGACAGATGTCATGGCAGAAAAGGTTCTCCTCCTACATCCCAACAGGTGACACTCTCTTGTGGACAGGACCTGGAGCATGCCTTTCCTGCTGGATCTAACAGGATGTGTAGACACCACTGGGGAGAGACAATCCCATAAGTAACCAAGCCAACTTCTCCCTAGAGTTTTCCATTGAGATTACATGGAAATGTGAGAAGGCAAGGAAGCTACCAAACCACTGAAGAGAAGAATGTCTGTTCCTCATCTCTCTATCACTTTGCAGCCTCCCTTTGCAAATCTGAAGGCTTTGTAAATCTGAAAAAGCCTTCTTGGAGGAGTTCCTTCCTGGGGTTGAATGGAAACCTCCCTTGGAGTGGAATGGAAGCCTGGGAAGCTAGGAGGCTGAAGACTGTAATTTTCTGTTCCACCTCTTTCCATCACATTGAAGACTCCCTCTCTGTTTACACTCTGAAAAGCCCCATAGGAGGAGCTCCCTCGTGAGATCTTCCCTTGAGATTCAATAGAAGCATAGGAAGCCAGGGAAGCTGAAGATGGGTGGAGAGAGGACTGTCTGTTATCCATCTCTCTCGTGCTCTCCCTTGCTGCTGCTACCACCCCCAGTGAATTCCCTTTCATTGAAGGATGGTTTCCTGCCATTTTGAGGCAGGAGAAAACATTTGTGCAGTTTAAGCCCTAATATAGACTTTTTTTTTTAAAGGGTGTGTGTGTTAAATTTAAAACAAGCAAAAACGAATAGAACATTCTGCTCCCCAGCCTACCCATGGATGGGATGCAACCCTGCTGGTTTTGCATTCTTGTCCTGTCCATGTGGACTTTTGACTCTCTCAAAGGACCAAAAGAGTAAAGGCTGCTCTTGAGCAGCAAATTTGGCTGCCAATGTTGTAATCCCCAAACAGTAGTAAGCTCCTCTCCTGAGTTCAACTCAATCTACTACCTTATAAGAGGTGGTGTAGTTGTAGCTGGTGTCCCACACTTACATAACTGCTTCTAGGACATCCAGTTCACCAGATTTCCCTGCTCCAACCTTGCTGCTCCTCCCACTTTTTCTAAAGCCGAGCTTGAGAACTGGGGCACAAAGCCATAGACATAGCCACTGAAGACATCTCAAAGTGGCTCCCAAACTTTAATCCTTATTGTGAACAAGAGGAAAATAAATATACCAAAGGAGAACCATCATGTTGATATATTTAATTGACTGTAATTACACTGCAATGTTTTTTTTTAATTTATTTCCTCTCTTTTATATCCTGTTCTGATCCAAACAGAATTTTCAGTGGAAATCAAAAGTTTGAGTCCTGTCCCTTCCCACATCGGGGGGGGGGGGGGAATGCCTTGCCTACAACTCCCCCCCCCCAAAAAAAGCCAAGAGCACGACACATTTGCTCACCCCTGTTCTAAAGAAACTAAAACCTTTGCAGAGACAGCCCTGACATGCTTTATAATCTCTGGTTGATTGATCCACCAAGCCATCCCTTCATGAAATTCACAGGGTCGCCTTGCATATTCAGCCAGATAAAGTGAAACCACTGAATTATTGAAAATATGCCCTATCAAGTACACAGTTAATTTGGGATGATTTCTTCTGAATACTTGAATCAGAAGAGAACCCCAGTGTCTTCCTCTCGCTCTTGATAAGCCAGAGAACAATCATCAATCCACTTAGCTTTCTGGTTCCCAATCTCTTTTATTTATTTATCTGTTCAAAATGTCTTTCTTCTCTTTTACATTTCATGTCCATTTCAGCTTCCTACAAATGGAAATTAAAAGTAAATGGCAGTTCTTTAAGTAGATGCACTTGAATGGTTCTGATAGTATGAATTGCCCTGGAAACTGAAGCTTTGTCTGAGTTTCCTATTATTTGACAGTGGAGCAATCTGATTATATAGAGTTCTGATTAGTTCCAAATTATGATTGGAGGAATTCTTGGGATAAGAATAGTCTAGTGATTAAATCCCACATTATCTGGGTGTTCTTTTCTCACACTTTTTTTTTCTAGTTGAAGACACTATAAATTCAGAAAATGGCTGAGAAGTATACAAAAGATGAGTTTCAAAGTGTAGCACCACTTCTGTGAAATGGTGCATTTCAACAGTGGGTTCAATGGAATAAGAGAATTGAATCATTTAAAAAATGATCCATTGTACCCTCGGTTCATTACTGTGCTAGAGTGAACATGACTTCTTTTTAAATATAGGGGTTTTTTTTCTTTTTAAACTCCAGGAGAAATGGAATGGGACACCCTGAGGACTAATCACAAACCAGAAATGGAGAAACCCAATAAACTGATTCCTCCATGTTCTAATCTGCAAAAAAAAAAAAGGGGGGGGCCAGAAAAGATAAATTTGCTTTAGGATGATCTCATTTGAAATTCTATCAACTTATGTTTCACATTTGGGATTATTACATGTATATCCATGAAGCATTAGACAAAGTCTACATAGATCAAGTTAACCCTCAATTAGCTTGACCCTATTAAATGAAGGAGCCCCCTTTACATCTAATTGTTGTGGATTACAAGAAGCTGGCTTCAAACTTTATGGGAACATAAGCCACACCTTGAGAAATCTGGGATAAGTAATCTTATGGCCAGAAAGCCAGACATTTCATTACCCAACCAGGTAACATCATCAGTGCGAGGGAGGGTGGGGTTTTCTCCCTGTTCGTATATAGTAGCTTGCCCTGCCAGTGTTGGGGGGGGGGGGTTCTTCTTGGCAGTTCTTTGATTAGGGTATTGTTTTCTGCTTGTTTGTCTGGTGTTCATCCCTGCGTATCTGGGTGTTGGCTGCTAGAGAGGACGTGTTCTGGTCTTGTTGTTTCCTTCTAAGTTTTTTTTTATTGCCTCTTTTGAATAGTGTGTAAATGTGGTTTATCTCTATGCGTCTATTGATGGCTGATTTGTCTGAATACCAAGCTTCCAGGAATTTCCTAGCATTTTTGGATTTAGTTTGGTCTAGGATGCTCACAGTTTCCCAGCTGAAACTATGGTTGAGTCTGTCCATGTGTTGTGAGATTAAAGAGTTTTCATCGTGTCTTCTGACTGCTTGTTGGTATTCATGGATGTGCTCTGCTAGTTTTCTGCCCGTCTGTCCTACATAGTGGCTATTACAGTCCTTACATTGTATGTTGCAGATGATTAAACTACATATATTTTCTTCTCTTGGAAGAGAACATTATTGGTGACTGTGGGTCATAATCTTAACTATGCAACCAAGAATTTCAGCTATATGAGTATATGATAATTTGAGCATTTATCCTATATTAGATTTTGGTTTGCACCAGTCAAGCTTAGCTTCCAGTGATTGCAACTTACTCTATTTCATCTGTTGGGGAAAAGCACATCCATAAAAAATAAGGAAGAAAATAAATGTAAATGACCCAAAATCGGATTATGCTTAAATTAAGGTTGTAATGAAATTCACGAAACAGAGAATGGAAAGCTAAGCTCCAGTCTGTCTTGATCTCTCGCTATGACATCCCTTGTTCTCTTCGCTGCCATCCTAACAAAGATTTAAATGCATGCCCGATAAAATCAAGAGAGTCTGCCAGTTCTCCAAGGAGGAATAACACACACACAAAATTCCAACCAGAAAGTTAATGGCCAATTTCAGCTCTAGAAAAGCAAAGGCATTCTGGGTGAAAAAAAATATAACATTTTCAGGAGAGAAGAAATGGTGTGACAATGTACTACACATATCCAGATGGCCAAGAAAACACAACTGGGGGGTGCACCCATTGGCCAAGCTCCTTGATGTGATTACCAATTTTGCATTTTTTTAAAATAAAAATAACAAGATGAGAGATGGAGACATAAGGGTTTGGGAATGTTAAACAAATTTTAAGGGTAGCAATGCAGTAGCCATTTTCACATAGGGAGAAACTTTCTGGAAATTATTGAAGAGATGCTGGTGCAGCGACAGAAAGAATATTCAGCTTCTATGAGTCCAGAGCCTCATGCCCAGAAGGATGCTGCTTGTTATGTCTCTGTATGTTCCATTGTGCCAGCTTTATTTCCTTCCTAAGAGCTTTAACTTTAACTTAGCTTTAACTTTTTAACTATATGCTAACAGATACTTAGAAGAGCAGTAAATCTGCTTAGACATGCCGCGACCTTCCCATCTGTCTCTGTATGAGTCAGCATTCTGCACATTCAAAGAACAGCCATGCTTACTTCCAAGAATCAAACCTGGAGAGCCTATTTTGTTTTTTTGCATACTAAAAATAAAGATTTCCCATTTTAGATACCAGGAGTATCTCCAAGCAGAAATGGATGGTGGCATTTTTTCTGCCAGATGTTGGGCAACCACTAGTGCAAGAATTTGCTCTATGGAACTTACAGTGCAAATGAATGTGCATTCATTTCCAACTTTCATGCTCTGCGGGAAGAGCCATCCTCCATGCATTCCAAATATGGGAGCAAATGGATCCCACCACAAATGGGGATATTTATAGAAACAGTGTGTGTCGGTATAATGAAGAGGTTCTCTAGGCTCTTATGCATAAATTGATCTTTGTGAAGCTGAAAAGGGGATAGTCACCAAAGGACGAAGTGAAAACATTGCATCAATATGCTTTCCAGTTTGCTATCCACCTACAACAGCTGTTCAGGATTTATAGAGTGAGTTAGAGAACATCAAGGGAGCTACAACTCTTAATACAGTATTTGGAAATTATGAACCAGACTTCACAATCTTGAAAATAGTAAAGTAGGGATAAGTGAAGAATTCTTGAAAAAACTCATAATTGCTCAGGAGACAAAAGGCCAGTTCAATCATCTGAACTTCTCTCAGCTTTTCTCAGATGACTTCCTTCATTCAGAAGAAAACCTTCTGGTTCATTCTGAATTGGAACATGGAGTACAAGGCTGGGCAACTTTTAGCATCTGGGGGCCATGCTTCATGTTTGGAGAAAGTGAGTGGGTGGGAGGGTGGCATACATCAGGAATACTTACAGATTTTCCAAGTTTTCTTTGTGTTGGTTGAGGAGAGACCATTTTCAGGACTTCTTGATTTAGTTTTGGGTTTTTTTTAATTGTTTGGGAGGACTTATTCTATGTTTTTACGATGCATACTTCCCTCAGAATGATGCAAAACTGTTGTACCACTTTTTTTCTTCTTTTCAAAAAAATTGGTGCCTCGGGATCACAAACAAACAAACAAGGATGTGGGTAGGCATGAGGTCGTCCACTCCCAGCTGTAGAAAGTGGAACAATCTTACAAAAAGACTGTTGAGGACATGAATCAGTCTTTATAAAAGCCCTGCTACGAAGACAGAGAGGGGGATGCCCAGGAGAAGGAGGAGGGTGAGGAATGGCATGGCAGCAGGAAAAAATGTAGCCAGGCTGCAAAATCACTTTTATTCAGGGGGGATTTACAGTCTAGAAATCAGAGCGCCATGAAATGCTTAGTGAAACTAGAGTTTCTCATTATAAGCGAGTGAAGAAACACTCAAGTATCATTGCCCAAAGAGCTCTACATTTCGCTTCTGGATTTATTTCGATTTATATGAGCCTTTGCCACACCTAGTCAAGTTCAGGTTGTTCACACAGGAAAAGGGAGAGGAGGGGAGGGGAGGGGAGGGGAAGGGAGATGGGTTGCTATTTATCACTCCTATCCAGAAAAGAACTTTATACATATTGGGGTATGTTTGTGTATTCCTCAAGAAAATGATTCCATTGTCCTGACAATATAAAAGAAAAAGAGTGGAAAATGAGGAGAGAGGGGTACTACTTCCCAAGAATCCTCAATGCATTACATGAATGACTGCTAACACAGATAAATCAAAACAGAATTTTAATGACAATATTTATCAATTCTGAAACTCCTGTGTGGTGAAAAGTAGAAATGCAAGCTGTGAATTGCTTCTTTACCAACAACCCCCCAAAAATGAGAATGTGCAGTGAGGGAAATACGATATTTCATTTTGCTCTGAAGTTATTATAGCTTAAAACTAAAATTATGGTTCCAACTCTCTCCCTATTTTAGGAATAGAAAATAAAGCAACATTCTGAACTTCTGTAGATTTTAGAGAAACCATAATTCACCTATTGAGGTGCCAGTTGTGTGATAATATGAGATAAATTAGAATGAATAAGACAACAAAGCAACTACAGTGAAAAAAATGGAAAGACACATTTCTTCTTTCAAGATCAGTGCTTGTAATTGCAGACGAAGGGCAGATTTGTTTGGTAATTCTGCACTAAAGTACCAAAAAAAAAAAAAAGATTCTGTTTGGAAGCCAGTGAGTTGGACAAGCTCTGTATTAAAAGCCGTCAGTGATGCTGGGATGACAGGACCATCATTTCATGATGCAGGAGAAGCCACACCACTTGCTTTGGTCTCTTATCACGTGAGATGAAAACTGGTCTGGTGGTGCCTTCTGGTCCACAGCTGAACAGCTAGATCAGAACAGGAAGACTCGAGCTATTAAACCCCAAGCATTTCCAACCACAAAACAGGGAAAACAACAGAGACAATTTCTCTTCCTTTTCCTTTAATCAGAAAATGTAGGGACCACATACTGTACTCGGTTGGGAGATAAACAAATATCCTCCTTCATTTCATCATCATGATGGTGATGGTGATGGTGATGATGGATGATATTGCTACTTGATAGATCAGAAGTTCACGGGCAGCTTCTTGGTGGCTGGAGGGATACTTAATATTGTTTGGCTTGGCAAAACAATGATGGAAAGGGGACATTCACACATACGAGCAACAATTTTTCTGGTTTTCCATAGGATCGGGTGTGATCTTGGAGGGTTTTCTCTTTTTTAAGCCCATGTCAAGAATATTTTAAAGGTTCCAGTGCAGTTTTGGCAGTTGGTTCCCCCGCCACTCAAAATGACGAGAAACAGAGTCATTAATTATCTGTGGTTATGATCAAAATGGGTTCAAGGGGATGCAGAAAAATAAAGCCTGGGACAAGTGGGGGTCCAACTGCTCAGTCCTTATCTTGCCTAACACCCTGTCTCCAAAAATGGTCAACTATGATAGCATGCTGATGCAGATATGAACATCAACTAATTATTCTACACATTTTTCTGGACTCATTTACTCTGTATTTCATGACTAGCAGTTGATTGTGTGATCCACAAATAAGTTCTAGGTTTGAACTGACATCCATGGATGATGCTCAGATTATCCTATTTGCATATAGTAGTCATCGCTGAATAGAACAGGGGAAAACATGCAGGTCTGTTTATCAGGCATTGTGGTTGTAAACTTTGCCTCCAGCTCTCTGCAATGCAGGATCTAGGGTTGGGTAAAACTTTGACAGAAGTTAAGCTCTGAAGCTGTACTTGGAAACTTGGGTTTATTTATTTAATTACAGCCAATCATATGACTCTGTCTCTGCCAATTTGGATAAAGAAAAGCTTTAAAGAGGCAATAAATAGGACTTTAAAATGGGAATGTCCTGAAATAACCAATTTTATGCTTAAGTGGTGTCAGGCAGTTTAACACTAATTAAATTTTGTACTAACCTGCCTGAGATTATACAGTTTATGTCGTTAGGAGAGACAGAGTGTGTATAATGAAGAGATAGATAAGAGAGAGAGAGATAGAGAGTGTCAGCCTTGTGAGGTAGTCCATACAGGAAACACACCCAGGAGTACTAATCTTGTAAGGTTACATTAACAGAATCTTGCAAGTCTGAAAGTACACCTCTCCCCCTTTGCCTATACAGTCCCAGAAACTAGGGAGAGTTCCTTCCAAGATGTTTGCCAGGCCCCCATTCCTTCTGTGGGCTCAGCTGCCTCTTATCTGACTGTTGCTTAGTCTGCAGTTCTTCCTCCTGTCTCCCAAGGTCATTCTCACATATCATTACAGAGAGAGATTGCACACACGTGTATGTCTGTGCTCATACAATATTGTCTGATTTAGATCCATTTATAACTGGATCTTCCAGCTACTTGAGATCATTTGCTGTACTAAAATAATGTCTCAGCAAACTGTTATTGCTCCCCCAAAGGTTTATTGCAAGTACATTTTCTTAGCTTTACAATGAGAAACTTTGTTATTGGTCTGCCTCATCCTTTGGGCTGTAGCAAGGGTGCCAAAAATGCAGCAACAAAAATGTGATGTCAAGCCAGTGAGAAAATCCCAAGGAGGTACATGGAGAACACCAACTCCCATATTATCGGAAGACTGCAATCTGTAATGCATTGATCTGAAAGATTAGTCAACTGAGCCTTTAGTTGATTAACAGCAGAGGACAAATTTTAATCAAAGAAAAGGTTCTCATCAGTTTCACTGATGAGAAATGAAAATGTTAAAGATGACCTTTGCTTCGCTTGTAACAATGAGTGGTGAATTGGAGTTCATTGAATTGTAAATGGCTCTTCTTCCTTTCACACTCTACAAAATGTCAACTCTGCTTAACTTTCATTCTGTAAGTTTGTTTAAACTTTATTAATTTAATCCTTGCAGAATAGGATAAGAAGGTGGGTGAGACATTAGGATTCTGGTGAAAGGCTTCCTTGTTGGGAATGGAGCGCAAAGTGGACTTGGCTGAGGTTAAATAGGTTATGAATGGAAAAGTTGGAAGAACATGGATGCCAGGAAATGAGAGGACCAGGCAGGACTATTTCTGGGAAACAAGCTTGTAAGAAAAATGCAGAGGCCCCTGTGGACTATATTTGCCCATCAACATCTTAGGTTTGCTTAAAACCAGTGTAATTTAACAGTTTGCCAAACACAGAGGACCATAAAATGGATGGATGGATGGATGGATGGATGGATGGATGGATGGATGGATGGATCTTGATCTGATTAAACAACCCAGATTATGCCTGTTTACCTTTTCTTGGATTTATACATTTTCAATTCTATCTTCAAAGTTTGTTCAACTTTTCTTTACAGAGGAAAAGTTGAATTGTACAGGGAACTTCATTGGGAAACCTCTTCATGTGCCCTGCCAGCTATCACCATGTTTCAGAATAATTTGCCCAGATGCTTTCCTAGTTTAAGCACCTCTCTGTTGACACATTTCCTTGTTTGTAGAGATCAATGACTCCCCAACAGTATCTCATTGGTCCAGCCACTATTTTCTAGTGATTTGCAGAAATCATCACTTGCACCCCTGATAGATTCCTATTGCCTTAACAGCATTCCTACTTAATTGAGTGACAGAATGCTGGCAGATCTAAGATCCCCATTCAAGGGAACTCGGTTAGAATAATAATGCAGGCTTTTGTAGCAGTTAGCCAACCCTTCTGCAGGACGTGGTTTGAAAGCAAATGATATGAGTACATTCTGCAAGTTGAACCAGTTTGAGTCTAATCAGTCCCTCAGTGGGAAAGTTCCCCCAAACCTGAAGTTGTGACACTTGAGTGCCCTAGAGACAAAATAAGATTCAGATATGAAATATTTATTTATTGTAATATGTAATAATAAATATCCATCCATACACATGGAGTAGAATAGAGTTAAGGATTTGGAGACCTTCATATTTTTTGGATTACAATTTCCAACATCTCTTGCTATTGCCTATGCTGGCATAGGCTGATGGAGACTGACATCCAAAACGTCTGGATAGCATCACATCACCCATTCTTTCTTCTCCAATAAGCTTATTAGATAACCCTGGAATAGTCACTCTTACCTGAATTACCTCTTTAGATTATTCTAAGGGAACATCCAGCAACCAGCAAGTCCCCCAAAAGATGCAGCTTCTTGAAAGAGTTGCCAGCAGGTTTGTGTAGATGCCTCCTTCAAATCCAGATCACTGCACATATGTATCTTCAGAGTGATGGACAACATATATAATACAATAAATGTGGTAATTAACTTCATTCCCACTGCATATAGATAATGTGAATCAGCTTCCATTTGTCTGTTAGATTTGGATTGCTGATCTGATTCAGATCTGGAATTTAATCTAGAAAGTTGATGTTGTTCCAGAGAAACTGATTCTATTCAAATTGTCAATCTGATTTGGAAATGTGATTCAGTTTGGAGATTCAGTCAAGTCACCTTCACATCAAATCTCCAAATCATATCTTCATCCAGTTCTAACAGAAGAGAAAAGAAAACAAGAAAAGAAGAAAAGAAGCTATTCTATCTTAACTAGAAAGAAGGGGTTAGGTTACACTTTTTTATTGCCGATAGTTTCTCCAAAGTTACCACACTTCACACTACCACAATCCAAGTTAGATTTTTAGAAACCAACCAGGCAGATGGAGAAAATAAAATTGATTCAAGCTCATAGAGTTATCTTAGATAGCTAAGAATGCATGTCATCTTAAATGGAATGACTTTTTTCCCCTTTAAGCTGGAAATGAACATAAAATACATCTTTGCTGGTATTTGCTGAACAGACATTTCCCTTGATCTGTATGTATGGAATTAATTTGTTAATAAAGAAAATGAGAAGCAATAATCAAGTGGTGGGTTCCCTGGGGGATTAACTTTGTTTCTGAGATAAGGTACATACTGGAGGTATATGTAAAAGTTAATGCAAACAACATTGCCATCTCATTAAAGTTTATATCTTGAAAGAGGCTAAAATACCCATACCAATTCAAAATCTCATTACCTCTATTAATGATTTTTAAATTTTCTCTGTGCCCCTAGTCCTTTCAATGTTTGTCTTTCTGTTCTTCAGGTTGTTGTTTGTTTCCCAAACTGTCTGCTTTAGTTTAGCCCTAGATTAGGATTCTTTTAAGCACTTGTCATATATCTGAGAGCAAGAAAAAGTAAAGAAATACTAGTTTGGGGGTGCACTGATTTTTCTGGTCCAAGTGACACAGGGATGCACTAGAACCTACGTTCCCAGAAGCTGGTGGGGTCAGAATGAAAAAGGACCTGGAGCAACTGGGTTTAATTAACTTAAAACTGAATGTTAACAAACTAAAAATAATTCATGTGATTTAGAAGTATTGCTAAGGACATGATGAAAGCTTGGGAGTTAGGCAATGTTCTCACCCTTCAATTGTAGACTCCAGTGTTAATATGTCCATTTTTCATCCAAGGATCTGAAGTAGGCTCCCAGAAGTGAACATCTGAAAGATGTAACCTATGCTTCTAATATTTATCAGCCATTCCACTGATGTTTTGGTGTCAACCAAATGCAGGAATCAATTAACCACATTGCTGTTCTCTTCTGAGTCTCATCACCCATCTTTGATCATGTCAGATTTAGCCAACAAAAGCAAGAAATGCCTGGGCTAGGTTTACTCAAGAGTATCATTCTGTGTATATTTTGAAGCAAAAATACTTGAGATGTACTTTCCAAACTATTGCCCAAAGTAGAAAACAATTGTTTTAGATTTCATACTTCTCCAACGTTTGCCCTGCAATTTAGCTCCAAATGTGTACAAAACTGCATATAAAGATGAAGATTATGTTTTAGGATGAAATGGGTTTGGGAATAAGTATTTTAATGACACATTCTATTTATGATGTCTCTGTGTCTATTTCATTAAAAAATATATATATAATCTAAAATATGTTGAAATAACTTGTATATAAATTCAAAGAATCAATTTTATTGGAAAATAATGTACTAATGGGGCAAAGTCAGCTTAACACAGGCAAAACTGAGATGCTGTACAATCAGATGGATGCAGTTATCTAAAAGAAATTCTTACATGACTACATGTATGAACACTTTGACATTTTAATTCTGTGTTCATTTCCATCATTTGGTGTATATGTTAATTTTGATTCATTTCTGATTGGTTTCTTATATATCAGTTTTAACTTATGTTGCCTTGAGTTACTCATAATTTGGTGGTCTATAAATCAAATCAAGTAATATAGATAAAGACAGAGAGAGAAATGAGATATAAAGATATAGAAATATGGATGGATGGATGGATGGATGGATGGAAGGATGGAAATTGAAAATTCCAGCTTTAGTCATCAGAAATAGTATACCTTTGGGGACAAAATAGTTAGATTATGCACACTAATCCAGTGAAGAAAGTTGTAGCGCTTTATACATATCAGCCCTTTGTACCTAAAGGTTTTTTCCCCAAAAAACTAGAAGATCAATCCAGAATTTAATTTTCATTCAAACTGTCCCTATGTGACATAGAAAGAGGATTACATTGGGTCCCCACCCACCTTCATGAACAATGTTGCAGCTGTAAAACACTATGGCATGCAATATAATTCAATCGGAGTTACAGCTGAATTATAAAAAAAAAATACAGTGGAGGTGCTAGGAAAATTGAGTTTGTCAGTTTTGATTACATGCAATTTTGCTTTAATTGAGTCAGCGCTAACGTTGGGAGACTTCATGAGGAAAACCTGCTGAAGGGTTTATCCTGCTTTTGTGACACTGGGAGTTTTCCGTGGTATGGTGGAGTATGAACATTTATATAAGAAAACGATTTGTTTTTATTCAAGTGGGCTGACTGAAGGAGGAGCAGTTCAGCTGTAACATATGGAGTACCATCTGATTGTGTATTGATCACTTCGCTTAGTTGTTCTATAGGATATGTAAGAAAAATTCTCCTTCAAGTTGGGTTTGACAGTATGATACACTCATGGACACATCTACGAATCAGTATGGAAGTGGTTTGCTAATGGCTTCTTCTAGAATGTGCTTCCAGCCTCTCAGTTGAGTCTGTAACCCTGATATTCCCTGGAAGTCTCTCATCCAAGTACTAGCCAACCCTGTTTAGCTTCTGAGCCCAAACAAGGTTGGCCACCAGTTTATTATAGACTACTGAGATCCTGGCATCCATGGGATGTGGGATAAATGAAAGCAAATGATGAAATCTGTGTCATGACATCACAGCACCAATGATGTGACTTACATACTTGCATCTAAAGTCTGGTCATGTGTACTAAAGGCCATGGTTTGCGTCACAATGCCTATTTCAGTTTTTTCCCCATCATCTTAGTTGGTAACAGATACCTGTGCCCTGAAATCCCATTTCCAGTTCTTATGGCTCTAATACTCTTTACAACTATCTGTAGACATCATAAACATTACAAGAGCCAGATTCTGCAACAGGTCCACCAGTAGACTTCCAAGCCCAATTCAAAATGTGGGTTATCTCCTTTAAAGTCTGTAAGAACCGCGGTACTCAGTTCCCAATGAAAGCAACTCCCATTGAAACCAATGCAGGTTCAAAGAAAAGTTCATTTATAGGAAAGTAGCGTGCAGCTCTAAAGCATTGCTGGAACTGAGTCCCGTGTGCCAAAACTTAGTTTTCCCCATTTCACTTCCCCCCTTCAGTCTTGGAATCTGTCTTGCGCATGTCAAAGATGTCCTCAGGTTCTCACGATGGTACAGCCTTGGGCATTCCTGAGAGTGAGAAAACAGCTCATCTACGCCTAACCATTCATGTTCCCATCCTTCCCCCTTTCCTCCCTCTCTGTAATGGCAGAAACGAAGCAAGCAAACTAGCAATACAAGTGATTGATTGCGAGGGTTCTGACAAAGTCCGCCACCGTGCAGCACTGAGATGCGTCAGGAAAAACCTGGCGAGAACTTCATCTGGTCACCTGGCCTGATGGTCAAGAGAAGAACTGTCCATCCTTCTTGAGAGTCCATGGGACACGGTCTATGGAAAACTCTCAGTAGTGGTCTGTGGAAAACTTTCCCCCCACCCACCTCCCCAGTGTATGGATGGCTACCTTATTGGCATTTTGTAAATTAGCCAAAACAGTGTCGTTCCACTTGTAATTTGGCTGTTAGAACACTTTAAGTTATAGGGTGACTATGAGATTTATGTTTATTGGGGTTTTTAATTATGTATATGTTTTACTCTTTTTTTATGACTTAGCTGTGCCCCAGCTAGAGTCCTTGTTGATTAGAATGTGCTATAAATATGGAAAATAAATGTTTAAATATTAACTGTCCCTAAATTCACTCAGACAACATTACTACAGGACCTTATGAAACAAGCCATGCCAATAAGAATTTATTCACCTGCTCATCTTCCAATCTGATCTAGGCTATTGCCTGCCAACAATGAAATATTAGCCATAAGAGTGGTCTTCCTGTCTTCCTTCCTTATGAAATACAATTTTTGATGTCCCCAAAGAAGCACCATGAACATTTTAACCCACAGTGCACCACCAATATAGCACTGCCACTGGGGAGAAGAACAGTAGGTTAAATCACAGGGTTAATTTCAAATTTTGTGGAGCAACAATTAGCCCTGTAAAACAGGGAAGAAAATTGATGCTCCCTTCACTTACCTGGAGAGTCCAGACTACTAGGTCACCAATCTTTGGCCCTTTTTTTAGTTGTTGGTTTGCTTGCTTCTGCCAATCCATTCTTATGCATTAGCACCTGCGTGCAATCTTCTAGCTAAAATTTCAATTAAGATGAAATGTCATATAACAAAAGGCAGTGGAGAGCAATTACATTGACATCTCCAATGTGAGAAATGATCGATCCAAAGAAGCACCTTGAACAGCTGTCTTTGACCGACCTAAGATGTTTTTGTGGAGCAAAAACTCCTCACCTCAAGGTAGATTCTCAAGGGGAAAAAAATCACACATTTGCTTGATGTCTGGAGGCTGTTGTAGAGGAATTTGTTTCCGTCTGATGCAAGGTGACAGCTCTGTTTGCGCCTACTAAGTTTCTTATCAAGAAAAGGATCACAATAAGTGGGCCTTTTCTACATATTTAGACAACAAAATTAGATGAGAAGAATCTTCTATAATATTGAACCCTAGCTTTGATTTTAGCTGCAAAGCTAATATATATCACACAGCTTGAGTTGAATTCAGCTGGGGGAAAACCAACATTCAACTGACAAGCATTATTCAAGTTCTAGAACCTCCCTATGTTGGTACTTGTTGCTGTCCTAATTGGCAGCAGGTCATTCATTAGCTTTATTGAGTAATTTATATCTCTTAATGACAGGGATATCATTTGGATTTTAATATGAAGGTACACATTCTTGTTCTTCATACGACAAAACAAGATATTCTTCACAATTCATGACCTGTACCAGTTAAAAATCACTATAGCAGATGAAAGGGTGAAAGGGTCACAAAAATATGCTTACAAAATATTGCTTTAGGGAAAGCGTATTCAAAAAGACAAATATTCAAAGAAATGCATACAAAAATGAGTACTCATTAGGGCTGTGAAGATCTGATTCAGAGGGAATCAAATAACCATCTTGCTCAAACCGTGGTTGGCACCTTTGCAAGGACACTAAGTTTGCATACTTCTTTTTCTAATTACTTTTGGAAATTGCTTGTTAACTGATTTTCAGGTATTAGGAACCTTGGAGTGACACGTTTTACAGCACCAGGTAAGTTTCCTTCAATCCTTAGCAAAAGAAGTTTTAACTACAAGTTTAAGAACTTTAAAAAATTGGGTTTTTTGGAATAAACAACAAAAGGGTGATTAAAACTTTGATTTTAGAAAGTTACAAATGGACTAAGGGTCCAGATAAACTTGAAATAAGATTTTGGAATTAATTATTGTTGTTAATGGACTTTTGCTGACATCAGGATTGAAATGACAAGGCTTTATCGATTGTTTATAGATAAGAAATAGGATATGGGAAGAAGGGAGCATTTGTCGTATTTTAAGAGAAGGTGATTGTTTATAGTTGTTGTGATGAAGGGGGAAGTCCCTTCTTTATATATTTCTTTTCTTTTTCTTTACTATATTCTTATTGTTTCTATTTCTTTTTCTATTTTTTCTGCACCTTCTATTCTTTCTTCTTATTCTTTTTTTTTTTTTGTTTACATTAGTTTTTACTGTTGTAATTGTAATCTTTAATAAAATTACTATTTAAAAAAGAAATTTGACTGAATCTCCAAAGCGTGAAGTTCATTGACCATGATCAAATCATTCAATCAAACTGGTTGCCTCAGATCTGATGTGTAGAAAACCTTTCTCCGAAGCTGTCCAAATCAGATCAAATCAGTTTGGTGACCAGATCAAGGTGATGTTTTGAATTGGCTCACTCTGACAATTCAAACCAAAGCACACATTAGATCTGATTTAATTTGCACACCCGAGATTTGTCATGAAATGGAACAAAATGAACTTAAGTTTTGAATTTTTTTCCCAAAAAGACTTATTTCATTTGTCTTCTTCAACAAAGAGGCTGACAGTAGACAAAGTGACTAGATGCTATCACTGATGTCAAAAAACGCAAAGAAGCGGTCAAAGGTGCACATTCCTGATAAAATGATGTCCATCAAGTCACAGAGAGTCAAAATGAGTAACAACTGATAAACAACACTTGTCTTCTGCCGTGAATTCTCCAGGATCCTGATACTGTTCCTTATGCCAATGGTCAGACCTTTCAAACTTCTCTAGGTGAAAATGTAGCATGGCTGTATATCCATTTCTGCCTCCCTTAAGACCTGTGAATTTTGAAACTCAGCTTCCAGGAATTCCCTCAGGGAAGTACAGCTGAAGATCAAGTCAATAACCTTCCATTATTATTCAGGTATTCGGCACCATCTACAGTATTTTTTCACCAGAAGGAATTCTATGCCAATGTTCTCCTCAAGATAGTACCTTGTTTCTCAACTCATAAAAAAGGTTTAAGATGGCAATCTTTCTAATATGTAAGGATATGAAAAGACACCCTGTTTGGCTTAGTTAACAGGATACTTACATCATTGTAAGAAATCATTAATCAGCCTATGTTTATCTGATTATAGCACAGATGTACCAAAGAGAAGTTGTATATTTTCACTTGCAATAATTCTTGGCTTTAATGTTTCTTTTCAAATTCCCATCCTGTGCTTGTTCCACAAAGTCTTATCAAATAACTTTTCATCCCAGAGCAGTGATAGTTTGCTTCAAAGGGCCACTTTGAAGTGAGGAAATATTTTAGATTCTGATTTCTGACGCTTACGCTCATTGGCAATTAAGATGAATCAGAGTATGTTCCAAGCTCCCGTTTATCACCATAGAAACCCATGTTGAACAGGAAGCTTTATAAAATTATGTAATTAACAGATAGAGGAGTCTTCAAAAAGTCTTAATTTAGACATTGCCTGGAAAAAAGAATGTAATTTCTCATGCCATTGTCACACGCATGGAATCAGATATTTTATTTATATATCCTTAATGAATGCAGAAAACTAGCCGAGATTAGAAAGGAAACACATGATTTCCTTTTGACTTTTAAAAAATGTAGACAAGAATCCACTATCCCATATTAGAACAGAGTTACCATGAACTCCAGTGTTCATGTCTAAATTTGCTTAATATTTACCCCTGGCTATTAGAACCCATTTCAATTTTACAAACTATCTTTATAACAACAACAGCACCCAAATTATATGTTCCTTTATAAGTACAATAAAAACAATCTGATGAATCAGGAAAGGAAGGAAGGAAGGAAGGAAGGAAGGAAGGAAGGAAGGAAGGAAGGAAGGAAGGAAGGAAGGAAGGAAGGAAGGATTTTATCGATTATATTTTTATTCTACTTTTCTTGAAGGAGCTTTGACTAAGCAAGCATTATTTTCCCAATATATTTTAACTATGCTAAAATAATAAGAGACAAATTATCCTGAGAAATACTGGTAACTCAGACTATATACTAGATTAGGAATGCATAATCTAGTGAATAATCCCCAAACTCTGAGTAGAACTCCAAAGCCCCTCAGCAGTTGGTCCTAAATTATCATTTCTCATGAGACAGAAGTAGGTCTACAGTTCATTACTCTTTCTAATTTAATTTTCATTAAGCTTATAATAATATTAAATCAAACCAGAGGTCATTTTTGTACTAGTCCTGCCAACTTTAGAATTAAATGCCATTCAAAAGTTGGTTATGGCCTTTGGCCCAACCATGCTAGATTCCTCAAGTGTCTCCAAAAATCGCCACTTGTGTATCCCTTGAAATCAGATGCAAGACCATGAAACCAATGTCTCCAAGCCCTAAAACAGTTTTTTTTTTAAATTGGGAAGACCCCATCTCCTTAGGGTGAAGTTGGCCCTTGGCATTCCTAAAATAACTCTGGCTCTCAACCTCGTTTCATACGTACCTTGAGTTAACTTCTTAAGGCCTTTGCAAAAGATCAGTCAGAATTCTGGTAAAGTAACGTGTCACTTTCCTGATAGTAGCTTGTGCAAAAAGGAACTGGGAGAGGAAATGATGAGGAAAAGAAAAGGGGGATAAAAGCTTGGTAGATAAAAGAGTATCCCCCGCCTCTTTTTCAACTGGCCATATCCACACTGGTGTGCAATATGGTCCTTAATAGATTCCTCCTATCAAAATGAGCGTGCCATTTAGAGCCTCCCTCCCTCCCTTCCTCATACTTTACTATATCAGCAGAATTCCACTTATGAAATGGTGCCTTTCAATATAAGCCACATCTCAGGAGACATCCAAGAGGACCTTTTGCTAACTCCAGCAGTCTCCTCAGATAGACCGAGTGTATCTAAGCCCACAGATAGAAAAGCAAAAGCCTTTTGCTTTTGCACAGGGGTTTGATTATTTGGCTGTCGGTCACTTGATTTGTTCCCTTGCTTGTCACTGCAGAAGGGGGAGAGACATTGGTAAGAACTCGGAAAGGATTATGCACAAAGGCTTTGATAGTCCTGCAGAGGAGTGACAGAGGAAGAGGTGGACCTCCATTCCTATGTCATAACGAATCTTTAGCACTTTAAATTCTATTGCAATCTCACTTTTGAAAAGTATGGGACTGAGAGAACTATCTGATCTCTTCCTGATAATTTTTGAGGCATGCACAATTCTACTTGTTATTCTTTGTGGGTGGCAGCTTTATTTAACCAGACAGGTTGTTCACTCTTCCTTCCTTCCTTCTTGACAGCTGGGAGAAGCACAAATCCCTCAGCTTCTTCTTCTTTTTTTAATAGGACAGATTTCCTTTCCTCCAAACTGACATCTTCCAAATGTGCTGGATTACAACTCTCAGAATTCCCAGGCAGCCTTATTTCATTATACTTTTTGTTAAAAATAGGTTTGATTGACATGGGGAAAAAAATTCAATAGCTGAGGTGGCTTCCAGATGAAATTCTTTGAAAACTTTCATTCTTTTTCCCTTGTATGAAGCATTCTGCAGCTTTCCAATGTCAAATATACAGCAAAGTAATTTATTCCAATAATTTAAAAGGCTAAGTAAAATATAAGACTAGGAATTATTGGTTTAATTAGAGAGGATAACTCAAATATTGATATTCACCTCTCCCCTACTCATTAGTTCAAGGGTATGGAAGGGAGGCAACAGGCTTAGAAGGTTTCCCAAATCACAAGTGAAAATTAATCCTGACCCTTTGCTTGCCTTGCAAGATTGTATAGCTGGGTACACACTTGGTACTAAGCCATAATTTGTTTTGTTTGGTGTGGGTTTAGAGTGGTATGGGAAAACAGATTATTGTGGCTTATTTTATCCACCATGTTTAAATAAGCACGTAGCAGGTTGTAGAAGAGCTGTTGGATGACACTTTCATCCAGTGGGTTGGATCTGCAAAGGGATTCTAAAGTTTTGAGTAAAATTTAAGCTGAGGGGGTCCATCCTTTAGGACATAGATTGTCAACTCCCATTTAACAAAGCAAGTAATTCACTTTTTACCTTAGTTCACTATCCTTGATCCACTGGATAAAGAATGTTTTTAATAAATGCATAAGTAAGTGTTAATGCAAAACCTTTCAGGCTTCTCCTATCAAATGGTTCATTAGACAGGACCCAGGATTTCAATTTTTTTTTTTTCTCATTTAGTGACACTGTTGTTTGTTTAATCTCAGAGAGTCTCAATCTGGAAGGTGATCATTAATCAGTGTTGCCAATTAACCCGCTTAAAGGTTACCCAGGTAATTGACATTAATCATGTCAAATCTCATTATTGGGATCATAATTTAATCATCTAGTGTATCGACCCAAGACCAATGATTCTGAAGAGATAATTGAACTGCCAAAAATGAAAGAAAGAGAGAAAGAAAAAGAAACGAAAGAGATAGCCCATTTGCAGACATAGCATTTAAATCTATAGATCCATAACAGTTTTTTAAAAAGTGTAAACAACAGGTCTTAGCCTCATTTATAACTCACTGACAAGATCAAGGAAAACACATATAATTTTAACATTAAGGAAGAGTCTCCTTCAAATCCAGCTCAGCTCTTGGGGACTACATGGGCACATCCATTTTGGACTTTCTAGCAACAGTTATGGAATTGGTCTTCCATTGCCTTCTTCTGTGATTATTTTGTTTAACATTTCATAGTACAGTCTACTTCGGTAATGGGATGTGGGAATGACCTTGGGAGGCAGGAGGAAGAGCCACAGACTGGATAATCAGCATATAAAAGGTCTCTCAGCCCACAGAAGGAAAAGGGGTGTGGGAAACATGTCAGAAGGGACCCTCCCTAGTCTTCCAGAGAGTAAAAAGAGAGGAGAGGAGAAATACTTTCAGACTTTCATGATTCTGTTAATGTACCCTTACAATAAAGATACTGTAAGATTGATGTTAGCCCTTTGAGGTAGTCCAGACAACAAGCACAACAATGAATACTAGCTCTATCTTTATTGTAAGGTCATTCCCACATACGGTTACAACTTTCCTGAGATTTGCTGGTGATCTCTCACCCAACTAATACCCAGATCTAACCCAATTTAACTTTTTCAAAGTCAGCCAAGCTCAGCTAGTGGCTACCACAATTTCCCAGAGCGGGGTCCTTAATCCCATTGTATTGCACTTTGCCTTCCCATGGTCACCAACCTGGATGTTTTCCCAGAACATTCTTCACACGGTCAGTCATTTCAATTTTTTTTTCCCCTTATGGCAGCTTTTTCAGCAGCAGGCAACATATATTTATTTAAAACATTTCTGTGTCAGCTGTCAAATTAGCCATCTCCAGGTGTTGCAGACCATTAATTTGGAATTTAAAGTACAATAACATACAGAAAACCATGACATAATTTAAATATAAAACCGCAAAATAGATGAAAACAGAGGAAGGAGGGGAAAGGGATAGAGGAGCTAGAAATCAGTAGCCATGCAAGACCATCTGGACATTTTACATGCCAAGGTGGAAAAGAATAATCAGTCCCTCAATCTATTCTCTGAATTAATACATTAATATAAGATTAACCCATGCTTATTAAACTCTAGGTACAGGCTATTCCACACAAGAGTTCCAAGGTGGAACATTATGTTAATTGATGCTCAGTATATTAGTTATGAAAGATAAGTTCCAGCCAAATGTCTAACCAACTACACTTTCAAATGCCCACCTGCCCAATTAGAAGCATTTGTAGTGACAGCTCACTTATGCCTTCTGATAATTCCCTACCTCTTTTCTAAGTGTTTGCACATCCACATGAGTACATACCTCATGTACCCATCAACAGAAGAACATTCTGCAAAATAAGAGGAAGCTTAAATAAAGAATTATCTACATCAGCAGAACAACAGCCAGCCAGCCAGTCTAAATTGGTCAATTTTGTGACATCTTCAGACAAAACTGCATGAGGACCAGAGTAAGTGGACAAAGCAGTTGTTCTTACACATTTTTTTCCGTATAACTTTATTTTCAAAAAAGTTTTTTTAAAGAAACATAAAAGCTAACAAGAACTGATGTTTAAAATACAGAAGAAAAAAGAAGAAAAAGGATCTGATGAAGTGTCCTACAGAAGAAAGTCAAGACTTTGTCTATCATCCCAGAGTGCAGGGCGTAGAATAAAGATTACAGAAAGGCAGGATCTAATTGTGTATTACAGGAAAGTTTGGAACAATAACAGCTGTTTGAGAGCAGAACTAGTTACCCTGAGAGTGGTGGATTTCTTTCATTGGTTCAAGCAAAGCTGGACAGCCATCTGTCAGAGATGTTTTAATTTGGATTCCTGCACTGAGCAGGGTATTGGACTTAATCATCTCAGTGGCCCTTCCAGCTATGGTTGGATTCCAGGATTCTTTTGAAGCATCGCTTTTTTTCGCTCTTCATCTCACTTGGCTCCTCATACGTTGCTGCACATTTGAAAGAGAAGTATATTCATAGCTAGCAATTCACAACAGTAATGAAGCAGATGAACCAGCCAGCTTGGGTTGATGGCATCAAAAAGATCTTTAACTCCTCCATTCATGAATGCAATGGGAGTTTAATGTTTGCTTGCCTTTGAAAACTAAAACAAACAAGAAAGTTTCACATGGATTCCGTCAAGACAGAGGACCACCCTGGGGGATGACAGTCCCTCCTTCTCCTTGGCATCTGAGCACAGAATGCAAATGGAAGAGATGTAGAAATTAGAAAACGTAAGAGGGGCTGCAGGAACCAGTTGGTCACCATAAGGCTCTATTATCACGTGTGTTCCTCCTTTTACAAGAACTGGGAGGACTGGGCATTTCTGAGAACCTCCAGTAATAAATAAGACTAGCTGAGGTCGGCATGCATTCAAGGACCTTCCTTTCCATACAGGGACAGATAAAGCATATTTCTTTGCAAGGATCTGGAGACACAAGACTCCGTAATGTTAAAGTGGCCCAGCTTCTTCCCCCACGAGGAATTGGTGCCAGGCTGGAGCTGAAAGCTTCTCCAGCCTAGCTCCTTAGATTATTTCCACCTTTATTTCCCAAACAAGATGTACAGCATTGTCTGGTTCCCACTGAGTCCTGGAAGCATACATAATGATGCAATGGGCTGACTACTAAAAATTAGTAGTCCAGCTTATTAAAACCTTGCACAGAATGCATTAAAACTAGATGGTGTTGGACATGAAATTTACCCTCCTAGATAAGTCCAGCACAAGGGTGTCTGCGGGGTATGATTAAAAAAAAAAGTCAAGATGGTAACTACGATGGTGCAGTCGAAGGTCTGCCTGTTTTTTATGTGTATTAGACATAAAAACAGGTAGAGCTTCAATCATACCACCATGGCCTGGAAAATACAAAAAGGTGCAGCGGTAAGTAGTACTGCTTCTTGACTGCCTCCAGCACCAGGTATCGACAGACATTCTCCAGTGCAGAACTATGGCTAATAGTTGGAAATCCATCCTAACACACATCCATTTATGAGTTGCCATTTTTAAACAAAGACATTAGCTCTATCTAAATTAAAATATTAATAAAATTGAAGCTGTGCTTTTTCAAAAGAAGGGAGGGGAGGGGAGGGGAGGACAATGCATGTTTGTTTAAAGGCAAGGAATTGCTCACTTTATGTGCTTAGACCTCATTCTCAAGGTCATCGAAATGCCACAGGAGCTACAAGCGGACAGATGTGTGATTCAAGATTATTTTGATTGATGATAACATGCAGAGTGCTAAACCTCAACATGTTCAACACCTGAAATTTGGAGGTTTCATATATATATTCCTGAAGAACCCACAAGAAAGAAAAAATGGAAATCTACTGCCATCTTGGTGTAAGTCCAAGGAACCTCAGCCATTTCCACCTCGTCTCCTTTTGTGTTCTGTCCAAGAATGTAGCTTGTGCTTATCAACACCAGACAAAGGAATTTAGCTTCTAAAGTAGTTTAGAATTTAGTCCAGATCATATGCCAGCATAAAATTAGAGTTCTATGTAAACAAAGAAATAAAAAAGTGAATGTGTGCATGTTTTTTTCCTTTGTTTCTCTAGGATTAACTTCTGCCACTACAAGTCTTCCAAATCCTACCACCAATCCTGGAAGTTCTGCAAGAGAGTTCATGTTGTTTGATTTAATTCAGGTCAGGTTATATGGAATGCCTGGGTTCCTTCCTCCAGTTCCTAAACACCTACCAGATACTATTTTTGATTTGCCAGACTTCCCTGCCAGAGGTTGTCTTAAAAGCCAACACAATGCACCCTGGTGCTGCCATGCTCAATAAATCATAACTCGCCATCTGTGCTAGGAGAAGCATCTAGTTAACAGGGCTTGGGGAAGGAGGGGGGAAATCCAGTGAAGATTTTCCAAGCTACAAAAGAAAATTTATGATATTGAGATGCAATAAGAGATTGCTTCTCTCAACTACATCCACTTCTGGAAAAACATTATTCCTAAAATGTCATGAATTATATTATTTTGTAGTTGTCCCTTGACATCAGAGACAATTTCCAAGATGGGTTAAGTCCGTAACTTCCTTCCTTCCTTCCTTCCTTCCTTCCTTCCTTCCTTCCTTCCTTCCTTCCTTCCTCCATTCCTCCCTCCCTCCCTCCCCCTCCCCCTCCCCCTCCTTCCCCTTTCTTCTTCTTCTTCTTCTTCTTCTTCTTCTTCTTCTTCTTCTTCTTCTTCTTCTTCTTCTTCTTCTTCTTCTTCTTCTTCTTCTTCTTCTTCTTCTTCCTCCTCCCCCCCCCTCCTCCTCCTCCTTCTCCTGAATTCCCTGCTAAGATTTCAGAAAGCCATCAAAACCTGGATCTTCCAGAAAGCTTTGAGGGAGGGAGATTCAGTTCCTCAGGAGATGTGTTGTCTGTGGAACACTTTACGTAAGTTATTCATTTTGTACTGTATTAGCTGATCCACAGCCTAAAATGGGGCAATCCCCATTTTATGTGAGAAGCGCTACTATATAGAATGGGTCTCACCCATGGCCAGCATATGGGAAGTTGGGGTGGGAGGAGGGTCATTTAGGAAAAAGATTTAAAATTCATAATGACTGCACCAAGCTTGGCAACCCTAATGATGTTGAGAAATCTGCCTCGCCTCATCCTTTCCTTCACTGCTCCCCAATATGGCCATGGGGAAAGATGAAAGACAGAACAGTCACAGAAACAAAGTTCCTATAGCACTCCTGTTTTTATAGGATCACTGTCAGACTTCATCCTGTTTCTAGCAGCCAGATGTCATGGATGACTGGGGGGTGGGGGGCTTAATTTAACCCCCAATAGCCCTGGAGGTTAAAACTATCTCTTCTAACCCCCGTGACGATTGGATTTTAGAGCTCAGACAACATACTAATGTTCCTCTTGGACCCAGCTAACAGTGTGGTACAAACAAAGTCAGTGAGTTAATGATCTGGATTGTTACTTATTTTTTCCCAGTTTCTTAGTTTTACAAATATTTAGCGTGAGATTGATTTAAAAAAAAAACACAGAGTAAGATTTACATGGACTTTGGTGCCCACTCATCACAATTTGGTTTCCATTTTGCCTCAAACATTCCCTTTTTCCAAATCATTCCTCTGATACGATGCATTTTTGTACATCATGTCTAGGCAAAAATGCATGCCTGTAAGCCCTTTCCGTAATCATCGTGTCGGCATGCTTTTAAAATAAAAACCAGCATCACCATCACCACCAAATCATCATTGCAAACCCTGGAGAACTGCAAACCAAGATTTATCTTTCCAGGTTATGAGACATGAGAACGTAGAGGATTTCCAAGTTCAAACGGAGCCCATTTCTCCATCATTTGTAGTCATGATGAATTGCTTTGGAGTTGGTCCCCCTCCCCGCAGGTTCTCCTCCCCTATCCAGGAAAAGTGTACTTATCCTGCCCCACTGCTGCTGAGTGCCAGCTGTTGTGACAAAAGGAAGGATGTGGTGGGACCGGGAGGCACATTGGGCGACTTGCCAACTCGCTGTTCTTTTTGCCCTCTGCGTTGGCTTTCACACACCCCTCCTGTGCTCTGCAAAGGATGCCAATGACAAGAGGGTCCACCTCTTTCCCGTCCCGCACATTCATTCTGTCCCCTTTGCTTCTGTCTGGCATGGAATTTGCTTGGCTCCATACCCATTATTTCACTGCAGGCTGTTTACAGCTAAATGCAGTAACTGTTGATTTTCTTAATAATTGTGGTAGGAGAGGAATAAAAATACCTCACCGTACGCAACCACGTTGACTACACAAAGGGAAGCCAGCACACAAGCGCTTGGTGACAGGGACAGCAGCCACAGAGGTTCTCTATGCTTTTCGTTGGGAAAAAGCGATGATGGAGAAGTCATATTGTCATGAAGCTAAACATCTATAACGCTAACAAACGTGAGGCACCCTTTCAAAAGGCATTTGGTGATACCATCCAGTGCTGAATGGTTGTACCATCAGTTTATGCATAATGCCAGAGGTTATTTTAGCTATGGAATAATAGCAAACACCTAACAGTTGTGCAATTTAACTTCGCCCAGTTTCTAGCCCAGTGACTTTAACCACTACACCAAATTGGCTGCCTTCAGCTTTACTGACACATTCAGACAAGGAGCCAAGACACTTGGAACGAAGTCTACATTTCTAAACAAACAAACAAACTTTTGTGCTTGGGGGATATTTTCTCAGCCATTTCTTGTGGAAAACAGCAAGCTAGATACCAGGTGTTAGGACCTTAAAGAAGCTTTGAGACTTGTCAATCGCCAAAGCTGCAAAAAGACACAGCTCAGAGCCTCTCGGGTCTGATGGTCCAACGAAGTAGATTATTCAGTTCATCTCTGTATGTTTTCAAGAAAAAAATATTGGACATTTCCATTACTTGGTATGGATAGGTCAAGGGAGGAGAAAGCTGCAAAAATATTTCATAGAAGAGGAGAGGCAGCATTCCCTGGAAATTGTGGTTTTATACTTACCAGTGAAGCATTAGATAACTCTAAATCTCTTGGTCACAGCATTCAAAAAATGTAATGTCCTTCATTTCAACAAAAATGGATGAGCAGTCAAAAAGAAAACAGAAAGTAATATTAATGCAGTAAATCAAAAGCTGGTACAATGAAAAAAGACTTCAGAGACCCATAATTCTGTGCAGCGGGTAAAATCCCTGTCTGTCCTGTTGCCCTTACTGAGCCTCTGTTTTATTGGATGCTAAAGCATTTAGGATGCAGAGATGCAAATGAGTGCAGGGTGCTGCTTCCTTTAATTATTGCATAAAAGAAACTCAAGGCTGGAGTCCTGAGGGAGACACATCTGTCTAATTCATTTTCTTTTTGTTTTGTTTGCAGCCCTCACTGTTTCTGGAGGGGAAAACATGTGAATTTTATCCAAATGTACTGAAGGGATCTTTAACCCATCTGCACTCACCAAATTCAATAGTACAGCTAAGTCCATCAGCTTGGAGAGAACTAGAGTTATGGCTGCCTTCCAGAAAGGTGCTGAAGATGAGAAATCTATCAGAAATGGTTGACGATTCAGAGATTCAGGATCAGACTTTTAAGAGGTAAGCCTCATAGTTCCCTGCTGCTTGGATGGGGGAATCAAACAATGGTATTTTCTTCCACATTCAAAAGAGAAAGAGAAAGAGAAAGAGAAAGAGAAAGCTATATCCATCCCATTTTGACAAGTTCCTATGGGGGGGAAAATAACTTGCACATTTCTAGGTAAAAAAAGAAAGAACTTGCTGAAATTCTTATATTATTATGAAAAGTACTGAAGCCCTACCTGTCTTTGTGCATGGGCATAACCCAGGGTTTCTCAAGTCTGGCAACTTTAAGACGTGTGGACTTCAAATCCCAGAATTTAAGACTCCACACGTCTTAAAGTTGCCAAGGATGAGAAACCCCTGGCATAACCTGAAAGGCATTATCCTCTGCTCCATCAAGCCAGATCTCAGCTTGCTAGATTTGAACAGAGGTAGCCAAGTGCAAAAGCAATTCATTCCTTTAAAAGCTGGACTGGGTTTCCTGGACAGCCTACTGTGAGCCTCAGAAGGAGTGATAAGCTGAGGACAATGCCATGGAGGTTAAGATCATGCACAGAGACAGTTTTTCTCTTGTGTGCAAACAAGCCATCGTTCCTTCCTTCCTTAGTCAAGAATTGTCCAATTCACCAGAGGATAAAGTTTGAAAGCAGCTTTGCACAATGTTCTCCCTACAATAGCAGCAATATCCAAAAGCTAAGTTAGTTTATTTTCAGCTCACCCTCCTCCTAGTTTCTCAGCTTGAGGTCCTATAAGGGGAATGATAACTAGGTGGCTTTGCAGGTCTCCCTCAGTAGCCCTAAGAAAATGAGAAGCATTACAAGTTAAAACAGTTCTCCCTTCTCTTCAGCATGACAGGAACTGCTGGCAAAGATCAGGCTACACAGATTCCCTCTTTCTCCCTCTTATATTGTGTGTAGGGGGATTGGATTTTTTAAAATTTCTGCTTCTTCTTCTCAGCATTTCAAGTTGGCAAAAGTGAAGACAATCATAGATCTCTTTCAAAGGGTTTCTGAGGGTTCAAAGGTTTGGGGAGTAGTAGAAGTCCAATAATACATGCCTGTTATAAGGGCTGTAATGAACTGACTGTGAACACTCAAGCTGATTATACACGTGAGTGGATGCTTTCCTTGTTGACCAGAGCATTCAGTTTGAATAGAAACATTCTTTGGATTTGCTACAACTTAATCCTGGTTAAGAGCACTATTTTCTGAAGATCCCAGTGCAATGCCTAGGAACACTGTCTTCTGTGGCAATGAATGGAAAAGATCTGTTCTGAAACCCAGGAGAATTACTGCTAATTAGATCCAATGTAGAGCTAGAGAAACAAATAACCCAGATTGTCACTTGTCCAAGGAAAGTGACACTCAAGTATCAATTTATTGCTGGTTGTGACACATTTTATGTCAGCGATGTGTTATCTCCAGCATGCTTCTTTTCTATTTTGCAGACAATTGCTGTAGCTAATTGAAGAAACCCCTCTAAGTTCAATATGACTTGGTTCTTAGCAAGGATGCCTCAAATTGCAATCTTAGTCTGGGCTTCAATGATGATTGGATGAGTCTGCAGTGCTCCTTGGAAACACAGGAATGAAATCAAAACAGGGGCTCTGCAGCAATGTGAATTAGCGGGAGAAGAGTCAGCCAAATGCTTCTCAGTAGCCTATAAACAGGGTGTGAATCTTAATTTTCACCTCCCCCCTCCCAGCAGCTGCTAGTCACGGAAACATTGACTCTAAACATGGAGGTTCAACAAAGCCAACAAATTCTCCATGAATTTATCATCATCATCATCATCATCATGTATTAAATGTATAAGGCCACCAAATCAGAAAGACTCGCACAAAATTTAAAAAAAAAAGCACAACCAAATACAGAAATACTAGTGCATTGGTCTCAAAGGTACTGTTCCCCTTTTAATGTTGTGTTAAAATTAATGGTAAACATTACCCTTCCAGAACTGTTACTTAACAGTGTGTCTCTGGAAATATTTTATCTTCTCCACCCTTAATGCATTGCCCATCATCAAAGGAAATCTGCTCCCCATTTTGTTCGTGCTGCACATTATTTTCAAAAGGTGCACCAGCCCCTTTGCAGGTGTTGTCACATTTCTTCTCCCACCAAGCTCCAAATAATTTGGGTTGCTCTTTTGCTGTTTCTCCCAGCCCTAGTACAGCTTGCTAAAACCTGCATTCCAAAGGTAGATATCTTAAACTTCCACACACTTATGATGCCTCAGGGTGGCTGGTGGGACTCCAGAACAAGAGAAAGATTTTCAGATGTATGAAAACTTCTTCTGGAGTAAAGCCTGAAGATAGCCTTGGTCCAGTCAACTCACTTCAAAAAGCACAGGACTTTTTGAAGTAAGTTGGCTTGACCAAGGTTGCTTTGGTCTTGCCTTGGTTGCGAAGCAGATGCAAAGATGGGCTTTTGATCTGATGCTTCTTTCTCTCCCTCTTACATCCTCTTCCAAAATGTATTGCAAATGAAAATCACCTGCAGAGATTAGTTCAAGTCACTGAGTCTCCAAGGTGCATCGCTCTTGATTCCCATATTTCATGGAGACAAATTCAGAGGTGTCACCAAAAATACATTTGACGTGGAGGATGAGCTAGTTTCAGCATTCTGAATAGGATAGCTCAAATAAACTGGGTTGTGTGGCTCACATTTAACTTCTTGCGGTATATGTAGAAAACAGATTCAGTGTGCATCATCGTGTGTGAATTGGCCCAGAGAGGAGAAACAGCCAGAACAGAGACAGGTACCAGACGAACGCTCAAACTGAACATTATTCTGATGACCACAACAGAGGCCAGAGATACTATCAATCGTAGTTTCTTCAAAGGTTTAGTGCTGGCTCACATGTACAGATCTTCTTGATGGGTGATTCCTCTCTCATCCTGAATGTGAATGAATTTGGTGGAACGATATTGACAGTGGGGGCTGTTTGAATGGAAATTGTTTCTCTGATGAAGAGGACCCACCAAACGCCTGGAGACAACGTTTCCAGTTCACAGCAAAATAATTTCGTGGCAGGGTGGGGGTGAGGGGGACATGAGATTACTGGGAGGGGAGGGAATAGAGTGATGAGGGAAGGTTGGAACAGCAAATATGAAATAGCAATAAAAGTGACAGGCAGGTTGAGAAAGGAACTGCCTTCCTTGTAGCGCATCTATGGGAACACTTCATGTCCTTTGTTGCAAGTGGAAACCCTTCAGGTGGAACCCCTCCCTGGGGCCTCCCCTCCCCCCCAGGGGCTGAATTTTAAAACCAGCTTCCCTGTTTTGTTCTTCCTGCACCTTGTGCCCAATTTCTCTGTTTATCCATCTATTTTTAACAAAGACCCAGAAGACATTAGCCGGTCAGCTGGCCAAACCAAGTGACGGAAAATAAGTTTGGGCCTTCTATTATCAACTTTGACCCCTTGACCAACGATCACCCCAATTCCTGAACCCCCCTTTGGAGGAGAGCTCTTGCACTTCAAGCAAATAGACCCCCCCTTTTTCCTCCCCTTTCTCCTCAAGGAGATAGCCCTGAGATTCTTCCTATTCTTTTTATTCCCACCACCCAGAAGATGAACCAAGCCTACTGCCCTTCTGCAAGGCAGAAGAAGGAGGAGGAAGAAGAGGAGGAGGAGGAGGAGGGGAGGAGGAGGAGGAGGAGGAGATGTATTATTCTCCCCTTCTCCGGAGAGGAGCGCCCCTTCTCATCCCCTCGTTCCTATTGCCCAGGCTGCCTTGCTCCCCTCAACCCAGCCCGGGCGAATTGCCCCAATGCCCCATTCATCACCCACGCACGCACACACACGCAGCCCTCCCCGAACACGGCACCGCTGCCGCTCCGTTCAGCAGCTGGAGAGCGGCGCCGGGCAGAGTCCCCGCCTCGCCCGCCCGCTCGTGCATCCCCCCGGCCGGGCAAGACCAGCCCCGCGCGTGACGTCAGCCGCGCTGGCTCCGCGCGAGGCCAGCCTGCCCGCAGGCAGCCGAACTCACTCAGAGGGCTGCGGGCGCCGCCGGAGTGGAGGAACCGGGCCAGCCGAGGCAGCGGGGCTCCCGCGTCCGCTCCGCTCCCCGCGCCTTGGCCCTCGCCCGTCGGAAGGACTCCGCGCCGCCGCCGCCGCCGCCGCCGCCGCCGCCTGCCCGCGCGCGTCTTGCGCCAGACTCACCGCCAGCCTTGCTCGCTCGCTCGCTCGCTCGCTCGGGGCGCTTTGGGAAAGTCTCGCCCGGCGCCTCCCGGGTGGGGGGCGCGGAGGTGCAGCGCTCGCCGTCGCCCGGCTCGGCTCGGCTCGGCTCGGCTCGGCCCGCCCCGTCAGCCCCGGCTGTCGGGCTTTGCTGCTTCTGCTTCGCCTCGCTGCCGCGGAAGATGCTGACCTCGTGGCTGCGCGCCCGGGCCAAGGCGGAGAGGTTGCGCTTCTCCGGATGAGTGAGTACCGCAACGCCGGCGGCGGCGGAGGAGCCGGGGGCTCTGCGGGCGCGGGGCGTGGGTGTTGCTGAAGGGGGGGGGGGTTCTGAGCTTGCTAGTTGGGGGGGTCGCCTTTCGCCTCCCATCAAGTCGTCTTGGTCCGGGTTGACTCAAGCTGATGTTTAGAGGGGACTTCATTTCCCTCAACCGCCTCCACATTTGGAGGGTGCCTCAATTGTACAGAAAGTGTCTTGGGGGGGGTATAAAGTAGATTGGGGGGCAGAGGTCCTGGAGAGGAGGAGTGTTTGCCTGTTGGGGGAGATTTAGTTGCTCTGAATCTTACTTCTTCAGCTTGCCTCACTATGGAGGTCAAGGAATTTCTAGCAGGAGACTCAAACACAGGGTAGGGGTGGGGGGACTTTCCTACCTTCATTTTCTGTGTCCCTCAAGATTTTTAGCCGAGAAATAGAGTCCCCCTCCCTTCTTTCCTCCACAGTTTTTATTGTCAAGCATTGAATTCAATGGGGGACGGTGGTGGTGATGACTTAAGAAATGGAAAGCAGAGTCTGCAGGATCCTGAGATCACATAGCTTGGTGTGTTTTTAAAGAGCATTTGTCTCTGCATGTTTGTATGCACCCTCCAATCTCCCCACGGGCAAATTAAGGAGCAATGGAATTGCACCCTCAGGGCCAAATCTCTGATTCCATTTGTCCAGCTTTTCCGGTGGATGAGGGTCCCCCAACCGAGAGCTTGGTTGTATCCCTGGACTATTGGATGGGAGTTGGGCCACTGGGAGTAATTGGGCCAACTAGAAACTGTGGGGCTGAGAAGGGGGGAAGCTTCCTTCCCCTGCAGCAAGAGCTTTTGATTACAGTGGAAATGTTGGGGGGGGGGGCGCTGGGGTGAAACCATGGGGGAGGGGAGATGAGCCAGGCTCCCCCTCGCACAAAAGAGTTTCCATGGCACAGGACTGCGCGGTAGAGGGAAGGGGAAGAACTACGGAAGTGAGGGGCTGTTGAGTCAGAAAATTCCCATAGTAATATGACCATCTGGGAAAGGGAAGAGGATGGGGAGGGAGAGGAGAAGGCTATCGACTCTCAGCAGGTTGAGACCACCTTCCTCTCTCCCCTCGCCCCAAATATTTTGGGGGGAGACAGTGCTGGCACAGAATAGGACAACTTGGTGAAGAACCCTAAAGAACAACCCAAACTGTCCAAGGGGTTGCAAAGTCATAGCTCTGGTGGGGAGTCCAGGAACAGAAAAGGTCATGTGAAAGGGGCAAAGCTCCCTTCCTCATGAGAAGGCCCTGAAAGGAATCATTGGAAGTCCGTGTGAGGGTAAGCCTTGAGGACTGTGGCACAGCGTGGCTGCATTTTTCCCATGTTCAGTGCTATTTTATTGATGTTACTTATGTTCTGCCCTTCCTCACCTCCCTCAAGGCTTGACTGTTGGCGCAGAAGGTGGGCTCCAGGGAGCATAAAGATGCAGAAGGGAGTTTGGCTGCTGAGTGTGTTCACAGTAGCTGGGATCGCGCCGACAGAGAGCCGCAAACCAGCCAAAGACATTTGCAGCAAGAGTCGCTGCCCTTGTGAGGAGAAGGAGAACGTGCTGAATATTAATTGTGAAAACAAGGGATTTACAACTGTCGGCCTCCTCCTGCCTCCGCCATCCAAGATCTATCAACTCTTTCTCAATGGGAATGCCTTCACGCGTCTGTACCCCAATGAATTTGTCAACTATTCCAATGCCGTGACACTCCATTTGGGCTACAATGACATGGAAGAGATCCGAACTGGGGCCTTTTTGGGCCTTCGGATTCTTAAGAGGCTCCACCTCAACAACAACAAGCTGGAGATCTTACGGGAGGACACCTTCCTAGGCTTAGAGAGTCTGGAGTACCTCCAGGCTGACTACAACTACATCACTGCTATTGAGGCTGGAGCTTTCAGCAAACTCAACAAGCTGAAAGTATTGATCCTCAATGACAACCTGTTGTTATCACTTCCAAGCAATGTGTTTCGCTTTGTCCTGCTGACCCACCTGGACCTCAGAGGGAACCGGCTGAAAATGATGCCCTTTGCCGGAGTCTTAGAGCACATTGGAGGCATCATGGAAATTCAACTGGAGGAGAATCCATGGAACTGTACCTGTGACCTTCTGCCTCTCAAAGCATGGCTAGATACCATCACTGTCTTTGTTGGGGAGATTGTATGCGAGACCCCTTTCAGGTTGCACGGCAAAGATGTCACCCAGCTCACGAGGCAGGACCTCTGCCCTCGAAAAAGTGCAGGCGATTCCAACCCAAAGGAGAAGCATCCTTCCCATTCAGACACACACATCCAGAGACTTCCCCCAACAGCTAATTCTGCTGTTGGTGCCACCAGGCCTCCAAAAGCCAGCCGCCCACCCAAAACAAGGAACCGTCCTACCCCACGGGTCACAGTATCTAAGGACAGGCAGATTTTTGGGCCCATTATGGTTTATCAAACCAAATCCCCTGTGCCACTGACTTGCCCAAGTGTTTGTGCTTGCACTTCACAAAGTTCTGACAATGGATTGAACATCAATTGCCAGGAGAAAAGAATTGGCAACATCTCCGATCTCCATCCCAAGCCCACCAGTCCAAAGAAACTCTATTTGACAAGCAATTACTTGCAAACTATCTATAAAACTGATCTCTTGGAATACCCATCACTGGACTTGTTGCATCTGGGAAACAATAGGATTGCTGTGATCCAAGAAGGTGCCTTTTCTAACCTCACCAGTTTACGTCGACTTTATCTCAATGGTAACTACCTTGAGATCTTGTATCCTTCCATGTTTGAAGGGCTCCACAGCTTACAGTACCTCTATTTAGAGTATAATGTGATTAAAGAGGTCCTGCCACACACCTTTGATGCATTGGGTAATCTTCACCTATTATTTTTGAACAACAATCTTCTGAGATCCCTGCCTGACAATGTCTTTGGAGGCACCACCCTAACTCGACTCAACCTGAGAAACAACCATTTCTCATATTTGCCTGTGCAAGGTGTCCTCGACCAGCTTTCAGCCCTAATTCAGATTGACCTTCAAGAAAATCCTTGGGATTGTACTTGTGATATCATGGGACTGAGATACTGGATAGAACAAGTCACTGAGCAAAACAATCAGCAGTCAGGAGGTCCAGTGGTCATTAATGAAGTGATCTGTGATTCTCCTGCCAAACATGCTGGAGAACATCTCAAGACCTTGAGCAAAGAAGCCATCTGCCCTGAGAATCCCAATCTGTTAGATTCTTCTGTCTTGTCATTCAATCTGAATACAGATATGCCACCAGCCTTCAGCATCTTCCCCAGCGCCTTTCCGGAAGTACGGACTGAAGTCCCCCTCTCTGTCTTAATTTTGGGCCTCCTGGTTGTGTTTATTTTGTCCGTCTGTTTTGGGGCTGGGCTGTTTGTCTTTGTCCTCAAACGCCGTAAGGGCATGCCAAGCGTGCCCAGCAGTGCCAACAACCTTGACGTCAGTTCCTTCCAACTGCAATACGGGTGCTACAACAGCGAGGCCCACGATAAAGCTGAAGGGCATGTATATAATTATATCCCTCCCCCGGTTGGGCAAATGTGCCAGAATCCTATCTACATGCAGAAAGAAGGAGACCCAGTAGCTTACTACCGGAATCTCCATGAACTGAACTACAGTAATCTTGAGCAGAAAAAGGATGATTCACCTGGCTTTGCATTTACAATCACAGCAGCGGACATGCTGGAGAAGCAGCCGTTTTCAAGGGAGCCTGAACTCTTGTATCAAAACCTTGTGGAGAGAGTGAAGGAGCTGCCCAGCGGAAGCATGGTCCAATATAATTTTTGCACCCTCCCCAAAAGGCAGTTTACCCCTTCCTATGAGTCCAGGCGACAAAACCAGGACAGGATAAATAAAACAGTTTTGTACGGGACTCCGCGGAAGTATTTTACAGAACTGTCTAAACCGGAGCTCCCTTTGCTGCAAGGAAAATTGCAGGCCGAACCGGACTACCTCGAAGTTTTGGAAAAACAAACTGCCATTAGTCAGCTGTGAAATGGGGAGGGGGGGAGGCCGGGGGGTGCATTTGATGGGTGGGAAGAAGTCTTTAAAAAGATGTCCTGAACTTAAGACATCCAATGAAATTGGTCACAGCTTAAGAATATTTTTTTCCCCCCATCATCGGTGAGAACATTCTCGTACCAGGTCAGGTTTTGGATGGGTGCATTCTACTAAATTCCCTTTAAGTTATTATTATCATTATTACTATTGTTATTATGTTGCATATCTTCCTGCTTTTCCCTCCTCAGCCTTTTATGAACTGAATGAATGTTTATATCAGACCATTCGCATCAGTTGATTTCGGGGGGGGGGGGGGGGAGACGGTAGAAAGACATTGTGGAAAGGGTCTCCCCACACCCGTGCCAGAACTGAAATGGAAAAAGAGTGTCTCAAAGAGAAGATCTGTCCTTCCTTCACTAGATCAGGACATTTTTTCTCTCCCCCCCACCACCCTTTTTAATTATTTTTTTGTAAATAAAAGTATTGACAGTACATCTTTTTCAATTGTCAAGTACAGCCACTGGACATCACCTCTGTATGTGTGCGTTAAAGTGTCTGCACTTTAAATACATTATCACTTGTCATGATTTCAAGATATTGTATTTTATGTTTACATTAGGGGAGAAATGTGAAATAGATCTCAGCTCTGCTCTGACAAAAGGGGATACTGCTTAACTGACAAGCAAGATCCCATATAAGAGAGTTTCTTTCTAAGACTTTTCATGGACTGAACTGTAAAGTCTTGATTTACCCCTTTTTTTTTTTCCTGGCCTCATTTTACATGGATTTTGAAATTGTCTAAGAATTTAGCAGTGGATTGGGGTATCCAACTGCCTCAGTTGGGAGTGATAGTTCCTTGATTTAAAAAAAAAAAAAATTAACACAAAATCCATACCCCCTGATCAACAGGTATCCCATCTTTGTTACGCTGCAGTTCCTAACACCGTTATAATGTTCAATGTTTTTCAGATTATTTGCCTAATTAAGAGAACATTACTTTACTTGTAATATATTTTTTCTGCATTAAAATTAGATATTTTTATACATTTAAAGACAAGAGTTTCCATTTCCAATGCTTGGGGGATATGTATATATATATATATATATATATATGAATGACATATATATATATATATATATATATATATATATATATATATATGTATATGTATATATATATATATATATGTATGTATGTATGTATGTATGTATATGACATGGCATGGAAAAAACACTTTATTTTTTTAAATTCCAGATGTAATGTTTTGTTTATAGTAATCACATGAAACCAGTGTGAATTTTCCCATGGGGTTCTCGATAAGGGGGAAAAAATTGTAAGGGCTTGTATACAATTATACTGTAAAAATTGTAAGGGCCTTTCTGGGTTATATTTAACTCAATCTTTCCCAGCGAACTCTAAATTTGGGCAAACAAGCTACCGGATATTAAGGCCATAAGAATATTTTTAATAAGTGAGAGGAAGATCCAGTCCCAAATAAGAATTTTTGAAGTCTCATTGATTTTCATATTGAACTGTTACTGACGGTGTTCTCTTGGATAATGGTCGCTCCTCTTACAATGTCATCTAAACCTGAAGGAACTACATGTTTTTACTATCTGGAAAGCAGGACTTGTAACCTACACCAAGCTCTAGTTACCAGTCCCTGCTCTTTCCAGAATAGTTTACAACTGTTTTCTGGTTTATGAGATGTCTAGTTTGGATGGTCAACCTTGATTAATAAGCAGCATGGAACAATGATAAAATGGTGGCATTAATTGATCTTTTCAACAAAGCGTGTTGTGAAAACCCAGCATGGTCTGAGCTCTCCTGGGGAAATTTGAGATTCCTTTAAGCAGGAGTGCAAAATAAATAAATACAAGTAAGCAAATCAGTAAGCAAATAAATAAATAAATAATCCAGCTGCCCTGTCATTATTAGCACTGAAAGTATTGGCTGTGGAGAATAAGATGTAATTTTGCCACCCGCCTCTCTCCGGTTGTGAGTGTTCTGCTTGTTTGGCTCCTGCTAAACCTCCAATTCGATGGTCCCTAATTGTGACAAGCTCATTGGAAGAAGGACTGGCCAATCAGAAATTGCTTTCTAGCTCAACCTAAACCAATGCATCAAAGAGAAAGAGGGAAGAGGTGGAGGGAAATGAGACATTAGAACACACACACTTGGTTCTTCATCCTCCAAACCAATCTGGAATTCTTCAGGGGCATTGATCTACAGTCCTCATCATCTCTTCCAGCAGTGGGGACTGTCAGCTTAAGACAATGGAAGTTGCATGTCAAGGTATCTGGAGGTCACCAAGTTGAGGAAAGCTGGTCCAGGAATGTTCTGCTCAAGGCATGAATCCAAGCCAAAAGACATTCCAACAGACAGAAACAGGAGGACCAGTTTGGTGCTTGCTGTTATTTAAATAAATAAGTTGATTTTCAACAGGTGTTTTTTTTTTAACTTTTCTCTTGCTGGTTGGGGTGTTTTTTCACCCATCCACTAACATCATTGCAGTTCCTGGGTTTGTGGACCCTTAAAAAGAATTACCAGGATTATTGCAAACAGCATTTGCAGTGCATCTCTTTGTATAGCCATTTAATTTGAGCAGGACTGTTTTTAAAAACCCTCTTTGAGAAAGGTCAATAATTTTTATTCTCCGTTCCACCTTGACTTTGTTCTGTATCTGCACACAGACGCCTTGGTGTGTCTTCACTTTAATCTTTACTGTGCCTGCCTTAAAGGTGATCTTGATTCCCACAGAACCTGGAACCCGTGTTAATGAATGAAAACCTGACAGATCCAAGTGAGCATTAAAATATTTTTTCCCTCCTCTCTCCTTAGGTGCAAACATAACTAAGGAGAGTTCCTTCCCCCCCCCCCCCCCCTTTTTCCTCCTTCTCAACAAATTGCTCTTATTTATAACAAAACCAGTTTTGTTTTTGCCTATTGTAAATCCTTATGCAACTGCAGTGATGTTCAGCATATAAAGTAGGCCAGGCTTTTCAATTCCTTATTAAAGCAATTGATGGCTTCTGAAAGGAATGCACTGTTTCCTTTTCATAAATAGATTAGTGGAGAAAATAATCCTTTTATTATTATGCCGATACAGAACTGGACTCTGTCGGATGGAATCTACAATCTTTTGCAGTTTCTCATGTTATCTTATCTAGGGATAGGAAGAAATCTTAACTCACAGGAATTGTGTGTGCATATATATGTGTATATATGCACATATATATAAATTCTGGCAGGCAATACTGTTTTTAACTAGACTAAGGCCAAAAGGAAGCAAATTTATCTCTTGGCATAAAATCTAGGGCTTCTGTGAAGGGTTCTAAATGGCCTTCTCATGACTCAATGTGGCAAGTAATCAATGTTCTCTTACATGTTGATTTTCTACTTTTAGATCCCTTAAATTTTCTCCCACTCCTGCCTACCCGTTAGATCAAATTTTACGTTACATTTATATTTAAAAACCTACTGGAAAATCCATCTTCACAAATAGGCCAGGCTTCAGGGAAGACAAGTCGTACTAGTTAGCAAAAGCTGGGATAAATGCTTGTTAGCAAAAGCTGGGATAAACTGGAATAAATAACATCTATTGTATTCTTGAGAAGGTAGTTGTTTGAAGACTTCTAGAAAGGAGCTAGTTAGGGATTGTGTTTTAAGAAAGAGGAGGTGTTTTCCCTTGAAAAAGCCCAAGAAAGTTGAGGCAGGAGAGTTTCTTGGGGTTTACAGCACTTTGTGATTCAAGGTGGCTACATTTTTGCATGTCCAAATGTATTCCTATTGACGTTGTGCAAGTATACACAGCTTTTTACTTGGGAAGTACTTGGGGTAAATATGCATTCTTGTTACAGAACAATATGCTACTTTTTTATCATTTATTTTTAACCTGCGGAGGGCTAGTTGGAATCTCGTTCACTGCTCACCAGCAGTCCATCTGTTAAGGTGAACAGGAATTTTTGGCAGGCAGGTGAAAAGCCAAGGATCCTTGGCTTTATTTTAATAGCTCTTTGTGAGACATTCATTTAGCGTGATTGGGCTTTTTTCTGCAGCTTGGGAGAAAACAGAAAGCTGCAAAGGTGAAAAGAATTAAGAGAAAGACACATTTTAGAAAAGGAATGTCAATGAGATGTTATGTGGCCCCACCTGCTTTTATTTTCTGCCCCAAACACTGATGCTTCAGCCCTACTCAAAATGGCACTAGCTATTTTGAAAGGGGAAAAGCAACCAAGGAGGCCGCCCTAAACCAGGATCCTTCCAATTGGGTGCAGATCCCAAAATTCACCAACATGGCCATTGCTGAGAATTCTGGAACTGAAGTCCACTTATCTGGAGGCCACTCAGCTTGGCAAAGATTGCTAGGCACGAGGAACAATTTGGGCAGAATTACCAGTTATGGAATGCATTTTGGTAGTAGCATTCTTATTCCGTGTGGACTTATGAGGTAAATTGGCCTGAGAAAGAGTGACTGGCCCAAAGCAGGAGCTATTTGACCTGCAACTCTGATAGGCAGAAATGGTGCATTTGTAAAATGTAGGAAGTTGTAAGTCCTTCCGTGTAAGTGCAGCAATATTTTCCTCAATAGGTAGCAGAAATGTTTTAAAAGCTTTTGCCTTACGTACCATTATGGAGTAGATACTAACCAGAGCAGATGGTCCAAGAAGGACCAGTCATCTATCTTGATTATTTATTTATTTATTTACTTACTTACTTACTTATGATATTCATATTCTGCTGACTCCACAAAGGACTCCCAGCCACTCCCAAATTCCATAAAATCGATACAAACAACAAACGGTCCCACCATACAATGATCCATCCAGTCTGTGGTCCACAATGTAATGTCATTCTAGATCTCAAAAGCTCCCCAGCAATGTTCTGTTTCAGCTGCTGCTTCTGTATGAAAAATATAATTGACTTATTACAAAGAAGTTTTACTGTAAACAAGTGTTTGTTATTTTCTTTTTCTGCAAATTCTCAAGTTTTGCTTGGAGAAAGCAGCAGGTTTCGACTCGATTTGCCAGGTGAGTTCTAACCTGTGATATTGTCAGGAATGTTACTCGAACTGGGAGGTTCAGCTACATTTGTCCACATGTGTCCAACATTTTATGAAGAGGAACATGTTGCCTCTGGTTCTTTCGATTTTTTTCTTCTCCCCAGAAGAACTACACTGCATTTACCAGGTTTCCTTTTTGGCTAAATCTTAAAGGTCAAACTTGTTTTTCACTAGGCACAGATGGAAAGGAAGAAAATTTCCCTTCCCTAAATAGATATATTCTTCCCCAATATTCCTGTTCTAGATGTAGAGTTAGATGTGTCTCCTTGGCTGGAAAGGGATGGTTTTGAAATCCAGATATTAATGCATGGAGATGTATATGGGATGGACTTAAATAGATGGCCTCCTCATTTTAGTGAGATTCATTTATGGATGAAGTGTACAGTATATTGCTCACTACAATATGTTACAATTATTTGTTGCACGTACAGCTTTCATAGAGATGATCAACCTAAACTTGGACACTGTCACTAAGGCTCCAAATGAGATGAATGGATCAAGACATGTCTGGTCCATATCACTTTTACACTCATTCATAAATTCATGTCATCTAGTTTCCATAACAAACTGGGATTTTAAAAACAAAAGAACATACATGTTTAGACCCAAACGTATTTTCATAAAAATGTACATTTTAAATGCATCTTGTCCTCAAGTGTGTGTTTCAAAAAGGCACTTGAGGGCTTTTAACTTGTTTTCTTCTTTTTTCGTTTCAAGCTGAGAACTCTCTCCAGAAATTCAGAGAGGTGTGAAAACGTGAGAACAAATTCTTTATGATCTGCCAAGGAAAATCAGAATGGCTTGTTTAAAAATGCAGAATGAACAAAATAGTTTTCCATTCCTAGTAAGGGCACTTCCATTCAATACTCATTTGTTCACCCACTCCTCCCCCCCTCCACACACACACACACACACACACACACACTTGATATATGAATTTTTTTATAGAAAAGGATTTTGTACTGTAATGTTCTTTCTAGGAATGATATTCCCTGTTTATAAGTTGAAATGCTGTGGTTCTGCTTCAAATCATCATCTAATAATCCTTAATTCTGAGAATTTCTGATACAGAGTTAAATCCTTGCTATAAACAACCTCAAATATCACCAAGGAAACACTTTGCTTAAGATAATTTCTCCTTCAGAATATAAATGTTGAGTTCCCAAACTCTTCATGAGTGAAATGAGATTGTGAAAAAGTTAATGGAAGTTTGTTTATTCTTCTTCCACTTTTTAGATTCTTTCAAGATAATCAGTGATACAGCTTGTGATTTTTCAAAATTACTGCGACACTTCGTGAATATAATTTAACACTGGGAAGAGGGTGGAAGAGTAAGAAAATACTTGTGAGTTAAAGAAAATACATGAGCAATATATTTTGCAAGGGCTGTCTTTGCTGGTTCCAAAAAATACCTTGGAAGAAACATATAAAAATGATATTTTCACAATACGTTTTGTAGGTCTACTGGATTATTGACCTTCCCACACCCCCTGGACATCTAATCAGATTTTGCTGCTTTTTTTCCTTTTTTTCTTTTTCTTTTCATTTTAATTGTTTTAGCTAACGATCCCAGCGAAGAAATGGGAGTATCATTGAGATTTTGAATATCTGGCAGGTTGGAATCATATGTAGTTGCAAATTTACTTTGTCTATTGCTTATTCCATTTCCCCCTCCTCTTCCATGCATTTTCATAGAAAACCCCAAATCATCTCCAGACTTCTAAAAACTGATCTATGACACTGAAAGGTCTCTGTCCTCTTCAGAGGATTTCAGAATGACGTCTTCTTTCCATAGATGAACAGGAATTTTCTGCACATTTCTTTATCCTGCTAGTAATTCTGTTTCCTTTTGGGAAATGACAACAATCCATAATAGGTGAAGTGGTCTTGAAAACAGAACTGCATAAGCCAGGGTTGCCATTTTCAAGGACTAAGATTAATTGCGCTTCTTTCACTTGGAACTGTCTTTAAAGGTTATTACAAAATATGTGGTTGTGGCGAAGATGCATTGCCCAATGGCTAACAAAATGAAACCATCTTGGATGTCTGATTTTGCCGCAATGCACTGTCCAGGAATGGTGAATCCTAATTACATTTACTGGTCTTCTTGAAAGACACTCCTTTTTATTACTGCTATTCTTTCTTTTTAGAAAGAAGAGTTAGTCAATAAACTTTCAGCAGGAATTATCTTTTAGACTTCATAGCAACTTTGGGAAGGTGCCTTAGAGCCAAGATAAAATGCCCAGACTTTGCAACCTCTTTATAATCAATGAAAAGCTGAGTTTCTTTTGGAGGGAGAAAGGATGCGACCCTGTTCAACACCCTGGAGAGCAACTACAGCTATCTATAAATGGATTAGGATTTCAAGTTCAGGAGGAAGGAGAACCATCCTGAAATCAGAAGTTTTCCCAATATTGATTTGGAATAATCAGGAGAATATTTTCTTTGATGACAATCCCACAAGTATTAGGCACTTAAGTTTATTTTTACAAATAGCCCTCAGTGATATTCCCAAATGCCTTCTGACAACCTCTCAGAGGATCAATAGATGGGTCTAAAATCTATCATTTAGTTGTATCTTCCAGGAATTTATGGGAGGAATTGCTGGAGTAAGGTTGGAGGGCTTGCCTGGAAGGACCAGGACCAATTCTACTATGGGTTCTTCAGGGTTCCCCTTTTTCAGCAGTGAAAGTGCCCCATCATGTTATCTTCATCCACAGTTGATTTAGGCCTTCCATCCATCAAAACTTTTCTAATGCTACCATTTTGTGAAATCTTTAGTTTTCATTATGCTGGGATAGTTATTGCATGCTATGGGGTTCATGGTTGGTCAGATCTTTGAATAGACTGAGATGAGCAAGTAAAAGAGGTCTCTTTGGTGCTAGTCCTCTTTTTATTGAATGTCCAGCCATTTTTCCTGTTGCTTTGGAACTCCAGAGAAAGTTTTTTCTCTCTGATCTCAGTTTTTTGCCTTCAACAAGAATCAGTTCCTTTACTCTTCTATTACATTTTAAAGACACACCAATATCCTCCTCCATCCTTTCATTTGGTGCCTTAATTTGAATGCAATTGGGACTTATCCAGAGAGGTCTGCCTCAACTCCATGGGGATATGTGGTGAAACTGGACTTCAGAGGATTTTGAAAAAATCTCCATTATGCAAGACTCTGAAATCTTGATTGGCATTTGGGTGAAATTCACCCATTCCCTAAATTACTCTTTCATTTCCATCCAGGCTAACAATGCATAATTTATCATGGTTCATAAGTTTATTTAAAGCATCTTAAATATCCATTCCTTAGTCAAATTTACTCCCAGTGCAGTTTCTAAGGAAGCCAAATGGCTCCATTATTAATCCGTATCTCACTTTTTCTCCCAAAAGGAAACCCCCATTAATAGCACACAAATGGAAACACCCTGGAAGGTACATTTTACAACTCCATTGTCCATCCCCTCTCTCAGGGCCTTTGAAAAAAAAATCCTATGGGGCAACCTTCTCATTTCTGACTCATTCATAATTTCATGGGGTAGTTTTCTCAATGTCAAAATGTTGGCAGTGGGAATGTATTTTCTCACACTCTCTTTCAAAAGGAACAACGTCCTAGAGGCAAGGAAAGTAGGAGGGGGATCACTTTTTCAATTTGGAATTATACAAGCCCATGTCAGGAGTAACTGCAAATAGCTCTGATCATCTTTTGAAACCTCACTTTGAACAGTTTCACCACAGTCAAAGGCTTCCTTGAAAACCCCTTTGATTTTATTCTACATTTGCTTAGAAAGCTTCTTTTCTTTCATGCCTCATCAGCTTTTTAACTGTGCCAGTGGATATTTATTCTCGGAGACGTATTGCTATGAAAGAAAGTCTGAAGCCTTCCACATCACTCCTTTTGACCATCATTTAGTCCTCTGAACTGACAAAGGAGCTGCAGCAAAGCCTGTGTGAATTGCAACCAATATATTTGTCTCCCACTTGCACTGAAATCTCAAGGATGCTGGGATGCCATATTTTTAAATGTTCCAACTCAGCACAGAGAGACACCCAGGTTGTGAACTTACATGCAATACTGTGAGCTATAATGGGTTTAACAATGGTTTATTCAATAAACCATCATTAGGACATGATAACCCACAAACAAGGAATGCACATTTTGGTGCACGGCACAAATAGAGTCAGGCTGCAGATTCTTTGTGGGAAAAGGGTTCTCCAAGATTATGAGGAGTTTGTTTTCTGAATCCGCTTCCTCTTTTTAATTTTATTTTCACCACTTTTCCAATCTCTTGTTGCACAAGATACTATCCGTCAAAAGAAGGATGCTGTTCTTGATCCCAATAACTATTCCTTTCCTGCAGCAAATGACCTGCATGACCAGAGAAATTTTTCATGTGACTCAGGCATGATTCTGTTGCTGCTCCTTAACCAGTATAAACCCAACAGATACATAAAAGCACATCTCCTACCATCTGTGGGCCTATGGAAAGTTCTGAAGCCTTTGGAGTTGCTGACTGGCGTAACGTTCTTGCTCATCACTTGAGACAAATGTTCTCTGTCTCTTCTTCCCTTTCCTGCCACCAGCATCATCTCATGCCATCCCTAGGCACATTCAGCCACACACATAAGAGTCCCATTATCAAGAGGAACTCATAATGGCCTGGATCTCATAGTCAATGGCTGGCTGTGGTAAGTGAACTTAGAGCAGAATATGGAAAGCGTAGGTACACAGTAAGGGTCACCAAACTAAATTTATTAAGCTTACTGGGGTGGAAGAGGGAAGGACAGAGTCAGAAGAGTTGTAGAATAAAACTTATCATCAGACAGTAAATAAAGCTTCTCCCTGGGTGATTCCATGTTGGTTGGGATCCTTTTGGGTACTCTGCAAGCAGATACATCTACTGTTAGAAGAGCCGTAATATATATAAATCCTGTAAGAATTCTCAGATTGCAAACCAGTTCAGGCACAACTTTCTACCCTATGTATCTTTGTCAGTATGGAAATCATTAATTGTAATCACCTTTTTAGATTCCATAAAATGCCATTTGATGTAATAATCCAGTTGCCTTCTAATTCTGATGGAATTATAGACACACACACACATTTGGATTATCTCCCTTATTAATTTTAATTATGTGACTGCTGTGGCTCCTTATTGTCTCTTTTCAAGAATATGTTCCTTATGAGGACACATTCATTTTAGCAAAATGTTTTGATTTCTCTATAGCTTCTTTTATACTATTTATCTGACCATGGTGGTATCACCTGCAGTAGTTATATCTTTAGTTCTTTGAGTTACCCTTTTGGATCTTCATTTCTGCTTTGAACATTCCTTTATTAATCCCTTCATTCTTTTTTTTAAAGTTCCCTCTCTTGAACTTTAACTTCCCTGCCTTAGATTTCCTTGACAATTGTCTAATGAAACAGTCATTCAACTTGATATGTCTCTTCTCATGGTTACCATTCACATTTTGTTATAAATATTGGGCATTACTTCAGATTAAATGTAGGATTTCTTTCTTCCTGGTCAGTTTCATGGACAATGATTCAAGGTTACAGTTCTTAAGATTCTCTAGAAATTGTTATAGGGCAAGACTCAAACCTTTTTAAAGTGAGCAAGCAGAACCCAGCAATTATTATAATTTAAGTTGGATGGTTATCGGTTTATGCCCTTTATAACATTTCTGTGAAAAGCAAACTGTGTGGTTCCTGCCCATTTCATTCCAGTTCTGTTCAGAAACGCTTAATGGGCAGCATGCTATTAAATTCACAGTGAAAAATCAGCTAGGAGATCCAATCGCTGTTTCTTCAATATCTCTTGGAGTTCACCTATTTTAGTCCCTTGCACACCCATGCTATTTCCTCATTGTGACCAGTGCTCCAATAATGCTTGATAGCTGAATCAGATAAAATAGAATACACTCAAACTGTTTGACACTAATAAGGAGATAATCAATCACAGGTATTAGGCATCCCCCACTCATTCCATTCAACTGGTCCTCCATTGGACCAATAAGTTCAGGGTCCAAAAGAGTTAATTGCAAGAAAAGATATCTGGGAATCTCATCTTTTGCTTCTCTTCCAGCAAATACCCTTGTCATGATCCCCTTATTTGGAACAGCTTATTCCATACACACATTTGGACCATCACCTCCTTAGTATGTTTTCAAATGGGGCTAAGAACATGGCTGTTCAGGATGGCATTTGGGGATGAGTAAAGATCCTACTACTCCCCTGGATCATGGCACTCCAGGCTGGTAGTATTGTTACTACATGGATTGTTTCATTGAATTTTAGTCCTATTTTGTTGGTCTGTTGTACGCCACTCAGAGTCTTCAGAAGTTGAATGTCATAGAAACCATAGTAAATAAATAAATGTATGTACTGAACAGAGATGGGAGAGGCCAAATTGTTCTCAGAAAGGCCAGTGGGTGACATTTCACCCCAAGAGTGTTGTCATCTCAGCCCATCACAATAGTTCTTTCTTTATTGGAGGCTCAGCTTGTATTTGAAATACAACTGCAATGTGATCTCGCCCATTTAGCTTCAGGCTAAGCACTGGTGATCCCATTTGCAAATGATGTAATACCTTAAACATCCTAGAGTGGAACTGAAGGGTGAAGAATTAGTCTGTTGCAGTGATATCAGTAAGTGATTATAAGGGTGAAATAGTGAGGATTGCTAGCTACTTTTATAAACTCCATAGATTTCCATTCTTCCAAGAGCTTGGAGACCAACCCTTTTTTTAAACCTGCCATTCAGAAATGATGACCTTTGATTCTACTTCACCAATTGGTGCTTGGTTTTAAGCTACTGCATGACTGAAATCCAACTAAGTGATTGTTTTAAGTGTTTAACTTGGATGGTGGCTTAACTCAGCATGAAACAGAGTCTTCCCTTTCAGTCCTTTGGAATGGATAAACTTCTATGGCCAGATTGAAAGATTCTTGAAAGACTGATTGATTGACAATAACCAAACCAAGGAAGAAAACACTACTTCAGTATTTCTCAATGTGTAGCCTTTTTTTAAGAATTGGGAGACAGAAGGTTATTTTAGAGAGAAATAACCTGTTAACACAATTGTTCAATCAATCAATCAATCAATGAGCATTGACCCAATAAAATGGATTTTTTTTTCAAACAAAGCAGAGAAGACAGCATTACTTGCATCTAAGATAATTACGTTCATTTATGAACCAATGGTCTATCAAATAATTAATGGAATGAACTACTCTGTAAATCTATTATTTTGTTTTACTGGGTTAGTGAAAACACAGCTCTTTCATTTATGTAAATATACATTTCAGGCAAATATGACAGAATGAGGGTAGTGTGCTTTTTTTCATTTTCTGTGTAACACGTACTGGGAAGAGACACAAATGTAGAGTTACTTGGAGTTCTCCTGGGAAACTGTAAAAAAAGACACAGAGAAGATAGGCAGAGCAACTTTAAAGCAAGGATGTTCCTGCTGAAACTAAAATGTCAGTGGGAAAAGCTCCAGGTTGACAGGTCAAATCATGATATAAACAAAGGTACTATTTTGAATTATAGAGTGTATAAAACATTTAGGAAAGAGCGGATGTAATGGAGTCTATACAATTTTAGGTGGTGTGGGAAAAAATGGATAGAGAGGGTTGTTTCTGGATCTCATCGCACCTGAAATCACAGTCTCTATTGCCATTAAAGTTGCAGAAATTATTCTTTACATAGGATATGAAGAATGCTACCAGCTACTGTCTATGGATGATGTCCTCAATTTAGAAAATTCCAAAGGGAATGGCCAAATTTAGAAAATGAGATTATATCAGGGACTTAGTGCCATTGCTACTTTATATTCCAGTTGTTGAGGAGTACAACTGGGAGATCACAATCATATTTGTGTCTGGCTTCAAGGCTTCCATTAGTCATCCATGAATGGCTAGGATATCCTTCTTCCCTCCAAGCCTGTGGTGAGGATTAGGGAAACAATGTACGGGAAGCTGCTTGAACAGTTGAAATGTGCTGTCTGATTAATATTTTTTTATTCTTGACAGTTTAATTACTTTGAAAAATGGATGCATAATGCTTGGTTTGGCTGGGTTAATAAATATTCCAGTCCAATTTTGCATTATCTTCTTTATAGATAGAACCCCAATGGAACAAAACTCCACGGTTGTTTCTTTGTTATATTTATCTCTGAAAAATAAATTGAAGTGAAATGGATATTAGCCAGTCTACTTCTGATACCTGTAGAAAGAGTAGTGCAAAGCCCAGGTAATGGAGCCAAGGAATTGCACTGATTGGCACCGCGCAAAGCAGTTCCTTCTTTGTCTGATAACTAGACCAGGAACACTTTCTTCTAAACGAATTTGAGCAAAGCACGTACAAAGGATACCTTCAAACAGCGGTGCTGGTCAAGAAATTCTTTTGCACAATGAGTCAGAAAACAACAGGGAGGTACTTCATATCATGCTCAAGCTAATCTGAGAGATCATCTGGAGCAAGAGTAAGACGATCAAATGATCATCTACTAAGTGTGCATAGTTCTGTAGGCCATCCCTCAATAGGGACTTAGTAAGCTGAAACAAAGTCGATTAAAGAATGGTTCCCCCTCCCCCCTTTAAAGATCTCCAGATATACTGACAGTTTTGAAAATTCTCATTATGTATTTCTATGAATCCCTCCCAAACTCAGGAAAGTATTATCTGAATTGATTTTTGGATGTTACAAGACAAGCCCAGTCCTTAATGGTGAATCAAGCATGCTGTCATGTAAGCCATAACTTTTCAGAGACCCAATGGTGCATGCATTAAATATATAGTACTTTTAAGGTATTACAGTACTTTTAAATATTTAACATATTTAACAAACAAAATTCTCATCATTTCCTCTCCCAGTATCAACAACACCTGTTGCTTTAGGGTTGATTGTTGTCAGGAACTCAACCAAAGCATGGTTAAATATCTCTTTGCATGCCTGGGTCAACATTCAAATATTTCCGTTTTCTATTAAGCTGAACCAAAGCAACAGCAGAAGTCCTTCAGCCCCAGAATGACTTTCTGATCAATGCTATTTACTTTTGATTCAAAGGCCTGTCAACACAGCAGATGAAAAATCAGCATGGCCTCTTCTCTCTGATCCAAATTCCCCAGAGTTCTTGCTTTTTATTTTAAGAGTTTTTCGTAGGCCAGCAAAACAGGTCAACAGATTGGTACTTTACAAAGAATAATGATGAGTGTTGATACATGCTCCTTTTGTTTTATCAACCAGCAAACTATGTATTATTGCTTATCTGGAGTAAATTACATTAAATCACTGGAAGTGAAAGCAATAATGTGAGAGACTTGAGAGCAAACAAGCATGAGAAAATAGAAGCTCTAGAAATGACAGAAAAATGGGGAGAAAGAAAAGATTGCAACGTTCTTGTTTCTGTGTGGTAGATACTTTGGAAAGATGTATGATATTGCTTTTGATGAAGGTTCATTAAGAATATGCATGAACAATGTAGCCATTTTTTATTGCTTGTTTTGGCAAGCTCCTTAGTTGGCGAAAGCACACAAACAAATAAACACTTTATCTGGATATGAGTTCTTCATTGGGATAAAGTTTCCTGATTCAGAAAATTAAAATAGCTTTTTTTTCATCTCCCCAAGGTATCTAAAACAACAGATGGCAGCTCATATTCTTTATTACAGTTAATTACTTTTTTAAAAAAGCTGGATGAGTACAGAAAAATGTTTCCCTTAACAGAGGGAAAGAATTAGAGGTTGGCTGTTCACACACCCAGGAAACCAGATTGTGGGATTCAGCCTAGAAGCCACAGAAGGGGAGGCAAATCTATATCAGGTGCACCATCCTTGCTTCACATTATATCTCACATTAAAAAACTACATGAAGGGGAAGGCTCACCTTTGTGCAGTTTGGTGTTGTGTTGGCTTAAAGACAAAAGATAAAATAAGAAACAGAAGAGAGACAATTTAAATACCAACTTAACCTCAGCAGTATCAGTAGATACAGAACGCCGACTCATCACCAACTGTTGAAAGCGCATGGAGGATGTTCTCAAAACAATGGCATGAAATTGGGCCAGCTGTTCAGACATTGCTGGAATTCGGTCTAGCCAAATTAAAAAAGTGCATTGAATCTGTTGGATCTGCCTGGCATGTTCTCTATTTCCTAGATCAGCAATCTGAAATACACGTTTCACCATCTTTATCTCATCAGATCCAGAAGGACACTTTCAGACAGTATTTTGATAGCAGACTTCATGAGAAAACCTTAAAACAGACCAGAGGCACTGATACAGCTCTCCACAATTAAACAGATATGTGGAGCTAATTTTCTGCAAAACACGTGCATATTGTTGTCAACAAGCAACAAGGATGTGTGCATGTGATTTCTAGGACTGACTTGAGTGAGATTTTACCTTTAACCCAAACAAGGTGCTTGAGAATGAGTTTCACCCTACAAATTCCCAACAAAACTAAGCCTATGGGAAATCCATATGACTGGAGTTTTTTCTTTCAGTAATCTCTTCCAAAAGAATTGGAAACCATCCAGGAAAGATGAGGAATCTGGCCAGCTGGAAGGAAAAGATTAATTTAAGTCAAAAATTCAATAAAGAGGTCCACGTTTGAGTCCCATCCCACACTCCAAATGTAATGCTGCATTAGACATGCAATGAGGAACTCCATATAAGTCTTCAGAGATTTGGCTTCAGCTGCTTCCACCTGGTAATTATCCTTGTGGGCCTATAGTTAGGAGTTATATAGCAGCTGGTCACTGGTTTTGGCTGGAGTGCAGAAGGAAGATGTTGACCTCTTCTACGCTGGAAAAAAAAATTAAGTAGCAGCCTCATTCATCTAAGTACTTTGAGTGGAATATTTAAGTTGAGCTTTCCAGGAGCAGATCTGTCTAGCATCTTCCATGTTGTTCTTGGCTCACAAGACATTAATTTTTGCAAGTCACCATCTGCAGCCTGAAGAAGTCAGTCCAGAATCCGATCTGCTACTTTATCTGCTGTTTTGAAACTAGGTGTATGATCTGAATAATAGGGACTTCTCACTAAATGTTCATCTATCAGGTGTCATTTAAAAATGCACACAAGCGTTAACACCCACTGGCTTCAGTAGCAAAAAAACCTCAGTGGTCTGGCCCACAGACTTTTTTTTGAAAAAGGGCCATACGACTTACCCAGTATTCAAAGTTGTGATTCCATTTCAGAACTTCAATTCATGGCCAGATCAGTTTAAATTTGGTTCGACAAAAATTGAGCACCCCTGCGAAAGTCCCTTCAAACTATGATGCACCAGTTCAAAGCAACTTGATTTGATGGGTCACAAGATTGCACAAGTCCATTCCAAAAGTCAGTTCAACGCACTGCATTGATTCAGGGCAGCACCTTTGCATCACAACTTTTGCACCGTCTATTTCTCCAGTCCTCTTTCAAGCTTCTGGCTCCTCCAGACAGACCAAGAATGTGGCCCTGAGATGGAATATTTCCCAGGTTCTGACTCCAGAGGAGAAGGACTCTGGAGGAAAGCATGAAATGGATGTACATGAGAGAAACCCAGCCCTAAATTCTAATTGTGTGAGATAATCTATGCAAACCACCCTGAGGAGTATTGGAAAGAAAGCAATTCCAGACTGCAGTTAGTCACACTGGTGTTCCCAAAAAGCACTGCTTCTCTCCCATTTATTGTTGCATGCCGAGAGGATAGTCTGTCTACCCAGCCATGTGTGAACCTATTGCTCCAAGATTGCAGGGGTTCTGCTTTCAGATGAGTGTTTCAGTTGCCAGAACAGTACTTTTTAACATTTTCATCCACTGTTAATATATCCTATTGGGTCTAATGACGAGGTACTAAGTTTCTTTCTGAATATTTTCAAGCAACATTAAAATCCTCACCTCACACCGGGGGGATTCATTTCTCTCCCATATGGGCCTTTTTAACGAAACATTATCTACACTCGGAAGTAACCTTAGTTTGGTATCACTTCCAGCATCACGGACTGGGCAAATGCCCTAACGGAAGCATGGCGTTCACAGATTCCTGAGTTTCTTTGATTCTCAAATAATTAATTCTGGACTTGGAATTATTATTGCCTTTAATGATATTGGCATATTGCCAAATCTAGCTGCCTACACCGGGTTGTTGTCAAAGCAGTGCTCATTGTGTGATCCCTGATTGGCTGGCCTCAGCTGTATGACTAAGTCATGAAAAGAATGGTTAGGTAAGCAACCGGGAAGGACCACAGCATAAGGGTAGAATTAAGGGGGGGGGGGGGGAGATGAGCAATTATTAGCAAACATTTCAAAACTACTTCTCCTTGGATGCCACCTCTGATGTTGGAATACAGTAGAACTGTATTAATTTTAAAAAATCCAATTAATTTAATTTTTTATTTTTTAAAAAAAGAGCTCCCCCTTTATACCGAGAGTGCAAAAATGTTAAATTATGTCCTCTCTGTGACAGACTGGCAGCTTTTTTTCACTGGATGCAGCAGCTCTGATTATAATTGGGATAAATAATAACAATACTGTAATTATTAACATCCTCTTAAAACGATGCATCGCATCCCTTCCAACCCTCACAGGTATCTGGCAGACATTGTTTCAGCAATGATGAAAGGCTGTTGGCTGCCCTTTGCAAGATGAAAAACTGCCTCTGCATTGAAAGACTCACCACCAAGGAGACAGATAGATGTATCACATAAAACTCTTTCTTTTCTCTTAAGCTGTCCTCGTTTTATTCTTATTGCCAGAGTGTGAAAGAGAAAAATCTAGTTCACACATTGCCTCGTACCACTGTTCGGTGAACCATGATTCACTGAATCCACCAAAATTGGCTGGAGGTGCAGGACAGGGTAAGCCATAAACCATGATTTTGAAACTATAATGGCTAGCTTTGCCCAGCATGCCAACCAAAATCCGTGCTTGGTGCCATGTGTGAAGCCAGGCAGAGAGAAAGGATGGGTGGCTACAAGATCATTCAAACCTCAAACTTCTCTTCCTTTACCATCTCCACTGAGAATCTTTGCACATTTTGAAGGGTTTCACATATCTTCTTTGCTGAATAGGTGTAGCCCCTGGGGATTGTAAAGCTGGTCCAGGGTTTCGCAGCTCATTTTGCATTGCTTATATGGGTATTTATAAATTGAATCAATCAATCAGTCAATCAATCAATGTTTACCAGGGTTTCTTTTATGTTTCTTGACAGTCCAGGTGGACAGCTGCTGCTGCTGCTGCTGCTGCTGCTGCTTCTCCTTCTCCTTCTCCTTCTCCTCCCTCTTCCTCTTCCTCTTCCTCTTCCTCTTCTTCCCCCCCCCCCCTCTAAATTACCACATTCTTTTTCTACCTTTGGGAGATGTACTAAGTAGCAAAGTAGACATTGTCACTTCAACTTAGTAGTGCAGAGGAATTAATTGGGAGGAAAATTGGGGATCAGACAACAGGAATTTAAGTATTGCTTTCCTCCTTTTTGCTTCTGTCTGCTCTGCCAATGCTACCTTTGCATCACTGTGTGTGCATCTTGTTACACAGAACTCATCTTTTTCTGTTATGGTTTGTGCTTTCTGTCTGAACATAGAGATCCTCCAAATCTAAATCAGCTACGAACCAGCAACGACAGATGATGCAACATTGATATAGACCCAAGAACTGCATTCTACAAAGAATCCAGGTGCCAAATCTTTTCCAGCCATACTGCTTCAACGCTAGGCCACTCACAACACCAGAAAAACTCTTTTTAAGGTGGCTCCAACTCCATCAGGGCCACCCTGAATTTCTTTTTTAAAAAAACAGAATGGTAAAACAAAGAAAGAAGGCAGAAGGTAACTTTCTCCTGGAGATCTTGGTAATAAAGGAATGTCCCGCCAAGGTGACCTCTTCCTGTTTAAGGTCATCTTGGTCATCTGCCACCAGCTCCTGGGGGATGTTTACCTAGAGGTTACGATCAATCTAGCCAATTTGTTTGTCCAAAACCAGCCTTGATATATCCTATTTTGAAGCTTCTAGCCCCCCCCCCCCCCCCCGCTTTTACATATGGGTGCAAAGAAAACCTGTTGCTTTTTATCTTAGCAAAACTATTTGGGTCAGTATATCATAGCTAAAGGGAATTAAATGCCAATCTTTCTGGCAAATGTATGCAATCACTCTCCATTTGTGTGTGTCTGTGCCTGTATAGGCATGTTTGTGTATGTGTCTGTCTGTCAAGATAACAACAACAAGGAAAGTCTCTGTAGGTTTCCACTTATTCTTGGGAAACAGATAATGAGACATAAGTGGTTGTTCTACCGTCTGCTGATTCAATTATAAAGAAGCACTGAAAACACAATGCCGTACTATTGAACCTGCCTATTGTTTTTATTAGAACAACAGCTCTTGGAGTTTTCATGGTATTTTGGGGCATGGGAAGCTTGAACAACTGTTGTTAATTGCTTAGATCAGAAGCACCCTCTCCTACAATCACTTAGTTTGCAGAACATTCTCCCAGTTCGTGACTTGATTTCCCCTTGCAATATTTCAGATTGTCGAGCCTAGCCATTCCGGGGTTTTGCTTAGCATAAGCAAGGCTGCCAGATTTCTTTTGATAAAGAAAACCGCAAAGTTGAACTTTAATTCCCCTCTTGAAAAATCCCTGAGGATTTCTGTGGGGACTGGGTTAAAAAACAGGCTTGAGGTGGTACATTTAGCTTCAGGCAACCATGAAGCCTACTGTGCCTTTCAAAACTCATTGTTTCTTATATTATTTGAAACAACTGCCTTTGGAATAACAGAAGTACCAGTAATCATAGGGACAACAATGCCCTTTGAAAAGTACAGATTTCAAGAGAAAATGCGTCTTTTGGGTTTACTTGTTTGTTTATCAGTACTAAAGAAGTTCACATGTAAAATGCTATTCTATGATTTATTTTTTTTTAATTTCCTGTAGACCTTGTAGCAAGAAGAGAAGCAAAGTGAGGAATGCAACAACCAAGGGATTTATTTCACAGTTTTCTTTCAGCATTAGGAGATGGGAGGGGGAAACTCGAATATACCAATATTTTCTATTTAGCACAAGAGATCAGAGGCAAGGGTGTGGCCAGCCAAGGAGGAAGTAAACTTCAAGGGATCAGTCCTTATGCCTACAAAAATGAATTGGTGGAAAATGGTGGATAAATATTGATCAACAGAAAGTAGATGGAAAGCTAGATCCCATAGGGGGGACATGGCCCAGGTCCTGTCTATTAAACAGGTGGGACCAAGGAAATGTGCCTGCTTCTGGAACATCACCCTCCCCCCCCCCAACATTTGTTCAGTCCTGATCTTCTATCATTCTGTAAGACTTTGAAGATCCAGATGTTCCCTTAGGCATATGGTCTGGAGGTTGGGTGAGCCCACTCGTGTGATTCTAGTGTTTGTTAATGTCTGAGTTGGGTTTGTTCTCAACTACCACTGTTTAGATAGAGAGATAGAGAGATAGAGAGATAGAGAGATAGAGAGATAGAGAGATAGAGAGATAGAGAGATAGAGAGATAGAGAGATAGAGAGACACACACACACACAAATACATAGACTTTTTCAGCCAACTGCATCCTTTTCTGCAAAATCCCATTCCATGCTCCCCAGTTTTCATCACATACATGGTCATGATATAACTGTCCATCAGCCTTTTAGGAACAAAAAATATACGTGGTCTTAATTGAACACAACAATGTTTATTAATCAAAGTGTTATGAGTAACCACGCTTTGAAAAGTAAAATATATTCTAAAGGGTTGCTTTGGGCTATCTTTATTTTTTTCCCACCCCAAACAAGCACACACTTTAACATCACAGTCACTTAGTCATTGTATTTCAAAAAGCAAAGGCAATCGTACAACAGAAGCTATCAGAATGGCTTCTGATTGGAGTAAGCCCTGTAAAATGACTGAATTAATTAATTAATTCAAATAAATAAATAAGCTACACTGATAAGTCTAGCCTCTCCAATTCCAATTCATGTGAGGTCCAGACAGAGCCATGTCAAAGAGCAGTCATTTGCAATACAGAAGGAAAAGATTTGGATGTATAATTAATTTTCCTTTTGACCCTGGTGATGAGCTGTTCATTTGCAATGAAACCCCACAAGCCCAAATTACCTGCCCCGATTTTTTTCCTGCAGCTTTCTGCTCAGTAGGGTAAGGATGACCTCGATTGATATGGTGGGGAAGCCGAGTGCAATTTGTTCTTGGATAATTTAATTTGCCAGTGGTTAATATTCACAGGCTAGAACCCAGAAAATTAAATCACATTTCAAGATGCTGCAATTTGATTAGGCTCTGTTTATTAATAGAGGCAGTTATCCAGAATGCCAGGCGGAGGTAGCTTAATCTCTGTCTAGCTTATGAGGAAGAAAGTTCGTTGTTGTTTTTTTTTCCTTTGCTTAAGATTTAACACCTTTTTCTACGGCAAGGATATTTGTTTGAACTATCACTTGTAGGAACACAACAAACAAAATCATTTACCACCCTCTTTTTCTCCTATCCACCTACCCCCATTTTTGTTGTGGCATTGAGAAATTATTTTTCCATGGTTTTATCCACCCACCATTACTCATTTTCTGGTGGTTCCTCCCCTCCCCCCCCCTTCTCACTGACACGCTAATTCTCCATCTTACCCATTTTATCTCTCAGGTTCAAACTCCCCTTTCCATTTTTCTTTTTTATTGCAGTTTCCTCTCTTTTCCCCCCTTTCCTTCAAGGAAGGAAGGAAGGGAGGGAGGGAGGGAGGGAGGGGGGAATGGAGAGGAGAGGAAAAAGAAAGAAGAGGGGGAGGGGAGGGGAGGGGAGGGGAGGGGAGGGGAGGGGAGGGGAGGGAAGGGAAGGGAAGGGAAGGGAAGGGAAGGAGTCAGGGTTGTTCACCCTTTATCTAGTAAGCCAGAGGATTCGACTGTCCACCTCCAAAATACGATACAGACACTTCCTATAAAGGCAGGCCCTAATAGGACCCCTCCCCTTTTGCTTTTCCACCAGCATCCATGTTTGGCACTGGAGCCAAGGCAGAAATCCCTAAAATTGAAAAGTCTCCAAACTTGTGCCTGCAATAAGCATAGGTGGAGAGTGGGAAACTAAGATTCCCCCCAGCTCCATGCTATAAAGTTGAGGGAATTTAACTTTAGGCATTTAAAGCAGAAAGAGGATAGAGAGGTATGAATGTCTTTCCACCTTCACTTTAATAAATTTGAGTTCCCACCGGATTGTTCAGGTTTCTTCTGTAGGAACACAAAGTCCTTGAGATCAACGGCCTTTGTGATCCCTTGAGAATCGGTGTTCAGTAGAATGTTCCTCTTGAATTTGAAGGCTCCCCTTTTGTAAAAGATACTAAACTACGTAGCATATATGGCTATTGCAATCTTCATCATATTTCTCACGATGGTATTCGGTTGTCTGGGGCAAAGTGCCAGATTTATTCGAAGTCAAACCATCTCTTCACCAATGGCATGGCACTTACTGATATAGCAGTGCATTGTGGAATTGGTAGAGATTACTCTGCCATGCCCAGCATCAAGGCACATTGATAGCCTGTTCAAATACTTCACTGAAGCCTTCTCTATATCACACTTTGACTCTCAGGACCACAAACACTGTACAGTTTTTGTTGTTGTTCAGTCGTTAAGTCGTGTCCGACTCTTCGTGACCCCATGAACCATATTGTGCCAGGCCTTCCTGTCCTTCACTGCCTCCCTGAGTTTGCTCAGTTTCACGCTCATTGCTTCAGTGATGCTATCTAGCCATCTCATCCTCTGCCGTCCTCTTCTCCTTTTGCCTTCAATCTTTCCCAGCATCAGGGTCTTTTCCAACGAGTCCTCTCTTTGCATGTTTCTCTTTTTTCTATCTACATCAACCTTGTAACGTCAGTGCTTTTTCCAGCTCCAGATATTTAGATTCAGCTCCTGGGCCAACCTGCAATAGGCAATGAACTTCTTAAAAGTTGAGGGGAAAAAATACTTGAAACATACTTCCAAAATTGGTCAGGGCCTATTACTCAGAAGATTGAAATGATTTTCTATGTCTGTGTCTTCTTCTTTCCCTGTTCTGTGTAGGACATATTTTCCAGTTTGCAAAAGGAATTCCCAATAGTTAAAAACATTGGAGGAGTTCGGTCTCAAAACGGTGGTGTTTTCCATGATTCTTAGATACTAAGTTATATATGGCTGTTGCCTTTTTTTCAAAACACCTCTTGGTTTTTTAAGCAGTTTTCTATGAGCCTTGGAGTATGAAGCAAAAATATTCCAATTAAAGCATTTGTTTATTTTGGACAACATAATTCATATTTGTCCCCTGCTCTGTGTGGTGCTTATTAGCAAATCATTCTGGCTTGTTTTATTATGTGCTACCAAGTTGGCATACGGTTCCTCTTGATTAAAATATATTAAGATCAACTGAAGCACACAGAAGCCAGAAGGAAGACTGGGGTGGGGGGTGAGGGGGGTAGGGGTTCTTTTTAATAGCCTAATCTAGCTTGCAAAGCTTTTATGGACTGATAGGATTGTAAAATGTTTTAGTGAATCACCTGTTGTTCAATTTATTCAAACTGCTCATGTTTCTGCTATTGCTGAGTATAGAAAGATTGTATCTGTTCCATTGTTGGTTTGGATTGAACAATTCAGTAGGTCTTTATGAATATTCAGTGCTGTGAATCACTAAACATTTTGGACAGTTTGGGAGTGTTGAATTCATTTGAAAACATTCCAGTTGATTCACCATATTTTCCATCCATGCATTTTAATGACCCAAATTCATCTGAATCCAGTGTCTTCTGATTCAGAGATTCAGATTGATTTGGATGTAGGGATCAAATCGGATTTTCTGATCTAGTAGGACGGACTTGCACATCCTTATATTTTGGCCTTTTATTTTCCATCATAATGCACACTTGAGAGATTATGAATGATGTGCTATCTCTGCTGTACATCAAAAGCAGGGGGTTTGATGCATCATATTGTTCTCTGGCCATGAACAAGGTAGCTAAAGTAATTGTCAGGTTTTGAACAAAGATGATTTGCAGATGGGAACAGGGTATTTTCAGATATTCTAGCTATGATAGGTAAGGGTGAGTTGGTTGGGGGAGGGGTTATGTTTTGCTCGGTTTTACAATTTAGTAAAAAAAATCACAAATGTATTTATGAACAGGAAAGGAAAAACGTGGCCTCTTAAAAGTTGGGGTTTGAATCCTTGCACATTGAAGTCATGCCAGTGATGCTGTCTCATTTTAATCTAGCCAGATTCTCATCTTTAATGTCTACCAAACAGGCAAAATAGACCACATTGTTTCCATGTTGGGGGAAATTGTAATTCTGCTGAGTAATGAATCAATAAGCATTGGCTTTGAGAAGAACTTCCCAATGGGAGTGTCTCAAATATGTTCCCAAATGAGAGATTTGGGATTCTTCAGAACTAACTATTCTTGAGATTTTTTTTTTTAATCACTCTACTCCTCTTTGATTGATATAAAGATTTGCACCCAACCTTTCATTTGCAAGGCTTGGTAGGCTTAACTGTTTTGCTCTGTCCTTTTCATTGCCAGCACATACAGCTCATGACATTTGTTTATATCAAATAAAAATCAGTCACAAAATGTGTTTCTTTAGTGCCCCTTTACATTCAAAGCAAACATTGCCAGATATTTTTCATCCCTTTTTTCTCCCTTTTACTTCTCTGCACTTGCTCAAAACAAGCAGAATTTTTCATTAAAATTTAAGAAGGATCTGGCAAAATCATATGGGGTGTTTGGCTTTAAAATCCCTTTTCCGTTTCTCTGGCCAAGAATATGGATGTGAATTAACTGCTTGATGCTGCTGATATAATTATTAATTAAGAGTTTGTTTGTTTGTTTTTTAATGTTATCTGGAGATTTTTTCCCCTTTTGGGTGCATTAAGACTCGTGATCCGCATTACCAGTAAAATTAAAGATATGTATTAAAAAGTTGATATCTCATTCTGACAGACAACCTTTGATTGCCCTCACATTTCATTGTTTTAAGCATCTGAAGGAAAGATCCCAGAAAATTATAAATGGCTCAGTCTGAGGCCAGATTTACTAACACAAGTTCCATTCTTTGGATAAAAGAATGGAAATTGCAACAGACATTATGCCTATGTGGCACAGAGGAAAGCATCTTGGAATTTTGTGATGTTTATGGTGTGGGAAGGTTCTTTTTTTCAGTAGACAGACAACAGAAACAAGGAACAGATTGTATGATGATATACTGTTCAAGACATTCAATTTGCAAATAAGCTGACATTAATCAACCGTTAGACTGTCCTTTTTATCTGAAATTTGCAACAGTATTTTTTCTTTGTAGGAACAATGTTCTGGTTTTCAAAAAAGGTCTCTTATTCTCTAAGAGAAAACAGATTCTTCCAGCCTTGCAATCTCCTCTATATATACACCATCAATCAAAAGTGATTAAACTGGGGTGGGGTGGGGGTGGGGGTGGGGGGTTGGCTTCCCAAAGGTTTCAAATGTTGTTTGAGGTTCCTACACAAATATAATGGGGGAGAACTAAGGCCCACATCTCTTCTCTCCATTCATTCATTGATGAAAAGTATCAGAGATATCTTCTGAAAACAGCTCAGCCTTAATCTAATTTGTTTGACTTTGGCTTAATATGTCATGATTTCCAAAACATGCGTTATGGAACCAACAAAGCATAATGAGTCAAGCCAGGAATTAGTGTGGCATGTGAACTGGCCATCATTGGGTTGGTTATGCATGGTTGGAAGACAGAGGCTATTAATATAGATGGCATTATCTTTCGTATTTTAGAGCTAAATGCTATGCTTTTGGTAACCAATTAAGGACATGATTGCCCATTAAAAAAAAACAAACCACTCTTTAGATCTAAGAGTAACTGTTGGGCTTAAGTGTATGACATTTAGCAAGACTGAAGCAGAATTCTGGTCTATGAAAACTTCAGAAAGCTGAAGTTTGGCTGACTCTCCTGCAGCTTTGGGGAACATGGTTAAGGTACAATTTATGAATGTATATATTTGTTTGTTCAATTTATATCTCACCTTTCCCAAGGCATTTATATGGAGCTCCCCATTTTTTTTTTCATTCCCACAATAGTGAGTTAGGTTAAGATGACAGAGAATGATTGTTGAGTTATCATGGCTGAAGATAAGAAGGGTCTGAAAACAACACCTTAACCACTACAACATATTAGCTCTCTTTCTAAAAGCTCTGACCTCTATAGCATGGGTTTTTCTATGAATTAAACCCAGGTCCTTAATACTCAATCACATCCAAAGGTCAAGAATATTGAAATCCCACAAGTAGCTTGCATCATATTGACAATAGTATTAGACAAATCATATCAAACAATTATTACTTAGCCTTCTCTAAAAGACCAGCTTCAAGAGTGTGTCTGTTCTTTATTAAGCAGAAGCACTTTTTTCATTTAAATAAGTAGAAAAGGAAATCTGAAACCTGATTAAAATCAAGATTGCTTTTAGAACCTAAATGGCTTACTAAGAATGATGGCTTCTGAAATTATACCAGTCCTGGATCAATAAAGCTACAGTGAATAGATCCTCTACGTTTCCATTCCCTCAAATCTATATAAAACCAGAATTCATTAATGAGAAGGTAACACTTTTTTTCATTATTTGCTGCACCAACTACATCTTGCTTTGGTAGCCCTGAAATTGAGATTTTGCACTTCTTGGTTACCAATAAACGATGCAAAGGTGTACTTGGACAAATTTAGTTTCCTTTACTTGCCGTTAGAAATATTTAGGGAAGAATTATATAGTAACCTCTTCCTTCAGCAATAAGCATATGTGAACTTAGAGAAAGGGCCTTTGAAACCTCAAAGGAACATGTCACAGGAGGAATACAGAAATCATGCTCCCTACAGAAATGTGGCTGGCTTTGAAAACACAAGACTTTCTAAGATACTCAGAGTTCTGAGCAATGTTACTTTCCAGATGTCCTTAAATATGTATGGCATGGACCATGAATAGGTATGCAATGGCGTGATTCTTGAATGAGTTGGTTCATGACCAAAGTACTAAATGTGAATTTCATTTCATCCCAGCAAGGTGTCGGAGTGACTACTGGAGCAAAGGAAGAAGATTGAATCACCAGCCAGCAAAATGTGAACAAACTGTGAATCCAACCCACCATGGTCCTAAAGCTCTGTAGAGTGTAATTGGACAGTGGCAAATTATGTTTTAAATGCTAGGCTTCACATTTATGCTTATGAACTCGCTTTATGTTTCAGCCAGTCTAAAATGCTGTGGTAAGATTGTGACCTGGGGCTGCCTATGACTCAAGTATATTTTGCAGCATTGCGTGGTTTGTACCTGCTTTATCTGCAATGTTTTGTCATTCTTCTGCAGTTTGGTGGGAAAACATTGCTTTTATATTTTTCTTCGTCAAAGCAAATTCAGGGGGAGGTGGGCTATTGATGACTTCTCTCCCTTAGGAATTGATTAAGCTGAATCTCCTGACTCTCAATGGGTCATTCTCTATCCAACAGTCTGCAACCTCCCCCTATTTCCATTTAATCCCAAGGAAACACCTCAGCTCCTCCTATGGGGTTTTTTTGAGAGCATAGACAGACAGAGAGGATTCAGCGTGTTGGACACAGAAGTAGTGCGTCTGGGTGTCGGTGTTTGCGAGTGTCCCTGAGAGTGGGCATATGACCTGGGCAATGATTTGTAAAGCAGATTTTATAAAGTATAACAGACCTATGATTTATTCACAGGAAATACATGATAGGGACAAGCATATCTAAGCTAACTCCATCCTACCAAGCTGGGAGTCCAAAAACGTGTTCTGCTCATGGCGGATTGGGAGGTTGCAACCTCAGGCTGGCGATCTGTTAAACAAAGAGCAGGCCAAATAACAGATCAAGATGGTGGGGGGAACAGAGTTCATCCTTAACTCTCCATCTAAATCCCACTGCCCCCTTGGGGTCCGTAGGCCACGAGGTGCTGAAGAGTCCACAACACTGGATTAGGACTTGCCACACAATATCATGAAACGCGCGAGACAGAAAACAGCTACCAGCAGTAGCCAGGTCCCCCATCTCTATCATAAATGGTTCCAACCCACTTGTAAGTTCTAAGGTGTGTGTGTGTATGTGTGTTTAAAAAAAGCTTTCTCTTCCAGGAAAGAAGCTCTTGCTTTTCTACTTTATCCTCAGGGTTCTTGAGTTTTAACATCTTTTGTTCTTCATTGTTGTAGACAATGCACCCATGGGTGTGACTACCTTCTCTGATATAGCTTTCCATCATTCTGAAGTTTTCCCTGACTACCCACATCTCAATTTGAAAAAGGCCCATAAAAGATATTCTTTTCTGATTTCTTCCTTTGGGACTAAATGAAGGGGTAAGAAGCCAGGGAGGCTGAAGACTGATGGAGAGAAGATGATGAAATGAAAAAAGAGAACATTGACATAGACACAGACACATCTTGGCCTATCTAAGTGGAAGAACCTCGCATTCACCCATCAGCATTTCCTTATATTTCTTGCCTAAATAAATATATTTATTTATGTGTGTGTGTATGTGTGTATATGTGTGTTAAAGCAAATTATCTCCCCTCCAACTGAATGACAACTAGGGTAGATTAAAAATGCAAAAGATTTTTTTCTTCACAGTTCTAACAAATACCTTTATTCAACTTCAACAGACTTTGATTTATATATATTTTAAATACTGTATGTTTAAATTCTAAGTTATTTAACATGGCCAGGCTTCCACATAAAACCCAAATCTACTTAGGAAAATTACTTGATTCTAATTGCTCTTACTAGCTACGACAAAGACGCCATCTCTCCTATTAATTTTGACAAGTTATGCTTAATTGTTTTCGGTATTCTGTCACTGAGATTGTTCATTTTAAAAAGGCTCATGAATTGAAAGTGGCATTAACACATTAGCTGAAGGTTACTCATTCCAACGGCTGCTTATTCAGAACCACGTTGCATACAGAAGTACCTTCCAGTCTCATTAAGATAGGAGGTCACAAGGCTGGTCAAATTAGAAAGAATGAGTGAATAGCATAGTTCAAAATGCCCTAAAGTTTTGACTGATGGGAAGTTGAAAGAGTCTGAAAAAAAATCAATTGCACATGGAGCACTTTTGCTATTATCATTCATCGACTGGTTTATTAGGGATCCATAAAAGCTAATATTTTGATGCCAGGAAAACAGAACTGCTGAAGTCAAACAATATTACTCAGAGCACCTAATAAGAAAGGCTCCTTGGACGTGCATTATTCTTTTGGAGATAAGACCAACAGCTAATTCCCCCCACCCCCCCCCACTCAATATGCTAACTTTGTGACTAAATTAACCCACTTTCTGGGTTCTCACAGTCCACACAACCACAACCTGGGTCTGCACAAGAAGGCAGGCCAGAAAAAACAACCCAAGTTAAAACTAACAAATCCAAGTTTAATTTTCCAACTGCAGTCCATAAGTCTTTAGCTAACATTAAGCAAGTTGTGTGAATTCAGACAGAGTTGAGTTTTTTTCCAAGATGGCTATGTAAACAGGATTGGATTTCCTGCCTATTGGAAGGCAGTGAGTAATGACATTTATTTTCTGTTGAACGTTGCATTCCCTGAAGGATCTTCTACTGGAAGTCACACGGCGATAGAAGGGTAGGGACTGAAAGAAGCTGTGACTGGGAAAAGAAGCAAAATTGGCAGAACCATACATTGACTCTCTTTTGGGGGGTATCTCTTTTCCCAAGCTCTCTTTGGTTTCATTGACGATGCACCTAGCATGCCAAAAGGATCTTTGGTGATGGATAACATAGTCATAGAAGTTCCGAGGGATTTCATTTTAAATGTGAAAATGCACAAAGGGAGGAAATGTGGAAGCTGTTGCTCTAAGGCAGAGATAGATGCTTCTGAAGTTGTTTTTCACACAATTGTCTCTTCTGGATTTTGGAATTCCAAGGGTCGGCTTTGGATTTTAGGATCTGAACGATCATTGCAATAGACCTTAGGGCATTACGATCTGAGCAATCATTGCTTGACAGGACAACGAGCCGTCCAACTTTAGGGGCAGAAGATCTGTATCTATTTTCGGGCAGAGTCCTGGACATACAACCATCTCTATTGCTCCTCATAGCTCTTCTGCATGCATTGCAGTGCATCTTATCACTTCAAATCTTCCAATCGAGGACATGAATGGGGGGAGGGAGGGAGTTAGGTTCACCTTTGGGATTTCCAGGTGACAGAATCCAGATAAGCTTTCAAGTGAGCCAGATCTGCCAACTAGTTAAGCTCCAAGCCCATCACTTTATCCCTGTGATGATTTCAGGAATATGTAACTTCAAATAAATCTGTCATAACGGTTTCCCTTCATCGTGTACAGTAGAAGCTCTGGGCAAAGCAACTGAATAAAGAAATTGGAAGGAAGGCTCTGGAGAAATGGTTGGGTGGGGTGGGGGGATAGAGAGAAAGAAAGACTCCACTAAATATTTTTTTCTGAATATTTCAGCAGTTGATATCAGCTCGTGCTGAAACACCAAGTTTCAAATGGATGTTATAAAAACAAACCTGTGTTGTACGTGTGTATTTCTCTTCAAATGACAGAAAAACAAGTTTGATCTGTTCTACAAAACATTCCACATTTAAATTGCAAATTCAAATAGGAGGAGGAAGGAGGGAGGGAAGGAGAAAAAGATTTCTCTGTTTTGTGTTTGTGCATGTGGTGAGGGAGATTTATCATTTATTTCAGCATTGCTATTCCATTTTAAAGAAAGCATCTAATTTAAAGTCAGCAGTTAGCTAACTTTCAGTTCAGCTAAGGCTGAATTTTTAAACTTTGTTCAAAACGTATTTAACTCCTGAATGAAAAAAGTATTTGCAACAGAGGCTTTTAATAAGCTATTATGATGTAGTACTTAAAGTGCTGGACTGGGAGAGAGGAGACCCAGATCCTAGTCCACCCTCAGTTATGGAAGGTGACTGGGTGACTTTGAGTCAGTCGCATTTTCTCAGCCCAGTCTACATCACATAATCATTGCTGTGGGGGGAAAATAGGAGGAAGCCAGAAGTGGTATCTGCAAATATGGCAATATCAGACCCACAGCTTCTACATAGACATGCAATGTCACGACGGATCTACAAGAGGTATGGAACTTACATCATGTGTGTGCAATGTTCCTTTTATCATCTGCCACCCTGTGATTCCTCTCATCAAGGGAGGACCTAACCAAAGAGATGGGGATCCACAGACTTCATGATGGGGATTCAGAACTCTGGCTTCAGGGTGATTCGTGGAAGGCTGGTTTTGCATCAGCAGCTTCCTCTTCTCCTTGTCTAGCTCAGCCGAGATGGCAACCCTGTTTTTCTTCTGAAAGCCTTGTCCAGAAGGGCTTGATATAATCTTGTTTCCCCCTTGATTTTTTGAGCAGCAAAATAAATACCAAATATTTGTATTTAGACCTAGATCTGATGGTTTGCAATGCCTAGACCTCACTGTTTATGCTGCTGGAAGCTCCAAACTTTTGCACCTGGAGAATGCTTCCAATTTCTAATCTTTCTTTCACAAAAAATACAAATTTTATAGCTCAAGCCCACATGGGATAAGGAACATGCTGCGTTTATCTATGCATCTAGCATCATCAAAGCCATGTAAAAAGCTAGCTTGGAATAAAATGTTCTTAACATTAGACATTGAATAACAACGTTTACAAATTATCATATGCTACACTTGGCATAATTAATGTCAGAATAAATACACGCACGCACACACAGACACATAGAGAGAAAGATAGATTTTTAACTCAGCATAAAAAAAAGAAGAACACATCTAGGAAAATATAAAACGTCTTACTTACGGTATATCTAGATTCTTTCTTTCAGATCATTCTTATACGCACTTTGCCTTCTGAAACAAGGTCAGTCTAACACCTACAAATTTAGCCTGTGAGAGTGTCCGCTATGTATAACTCCAAAAAGAGGTTTGTTACTCTCCCTGCCTTTCTGACTGTTGCAAACATTTCTTTCCAAATGAACCTTAAAAAAAAAGAGAGAGAAAGAGAAAGAGAGAAAGAAAGAAAGAAAGAAAAACACTGTGGCTTAATTTAAAACAAACGAACAACTTTTTATTTATTTCCTTTTTGTTAAGTCCCACTTTTCAGTGTCCAAAAGAAGATAAAAGGAATGGTTCTAAACAGATTTTACAAATAAAATAGGAAACTAAAATAGGATCTAAACACAGATATTAGAGCAGCAGAGAAAATCTAAAACACTTAAGCTAAATTACTAAGCTGCCAAACCCTATGTATGCAAGTTATAAACGGATGGATGCTAAAACAATCAGCTACTAAGCTCTTGAAATAGTACATTATTATTACTGGTCATGTCAATCTTAAAACTGTACCAATGGTGTTTGGGGGGCAACAGATGGCCATTGCAACCTCATGGTCTAAGCCCTACCCCTTTTGCACGTGTGTTGACATTGCACACGTGTACAAATGGATGGTGCTTTGATCCGGACACCGTGACCATCATCTTGCCTGCTTTGACCCCCTCTGCTGATTACAACCAACTAGACCATTACAATTTACAGACAAAAATAATTAGAAACGTCTACTCATTAACTCAGAAAGAATCTACTATACCTGAATACTTGGCTGATTCCCAACCCCACGCTTTAAATCCCCTCCTTCAAAGTGGTTATTTATCCGGCTCCTTCCTCCAATCCATTCCATCACTCTTGCTTATATCCACTTCTTTATTGGCAGCCTGGGCTCATGCTGTTCTTTGACAGTGTTTAAGATCTGCTCATCTTATTTTAATGATGGGTTTTGGCAGTGGCCCATGAGACTTTTAAAGGATTTCTTCAGCAACTTGGATACCGAGGAAATAAAGGCTGCAAGTGGTTTGCATCCTTTGATCCCTCAAAATTTTATGTGCAGTGGTTGAACAGATAAAGGACTACAAGTCTGTGTATGTATTCAGATTGTGGAAGTGCCAAGCAGAAATCTGTGATGATGTATCATGAATGTTTCATTCACCTTGGTGTGTAATCCCCTGATGTTGTGGTCATCCACTAATAAACACGCATGTATGATTATGACCTACAACTTCTTTGGAAAGTATCTCCATTCAAAGATCCTTACCAGTGTTGGCCAGCTGAAGGTTTCACCATCATCGCTGCTCCTCTAGAGAATCAATAGCTTCCCATTATAATTTGCTCAAACAGTCATCACTCCCTCTGCATCCATCTCTGGTGTATGGCAGATGGTGCACTGAGAGTCAGGATGACATTTGCCGGGCTGCCATAAAAAAATAATGCTGCAGAAGCTGCTGACTCCAACAGAAATGGTAATGAGGAAGGGATCACTAATTGCTGCAATGGAACAGAAGACTGGCGAGGGCATTCCTCTCTTTCTCTGACACCCATCTTATCTCTTACAACAGTGTCCTGCCTAGATAATAAGTAAGCCTTATGTAAGTAATATTGACACCTCCATCCATCATAGATGAAGCTCAACCATTAGTCAGAGGGGACCAATCGTGCACTGAAAAGACCAATCCATCATCTCTTTCCAGTGGGGAAACATAGTCAATACCAAGGATTCTACAGAAGCACCACCTGCTGAAAAGGAAAGAGAGACATTTTCCCCACCTAAAAGGAAGTTCCTTTCCTAGTCTTCTGATAGAGATGCCACCACAGACGAGACAGTCCCTTACAAAGGTCACGATCTGTATCAGTTTTGCTTCGTCCCATATCCATGTCTGTACCATGTTGTTGTTATTTATTTATTTATTTATTTATTTATTCAGTTCATAGGGCCACCCATCTCAACAAGTGACTATTTCCCTATCCTATTCATATATTAGATCGATACATTCAAAATAAGTAACCTAGTTAAACATACAGGCAAGAGAGCAGTAAATGAAACTGCTACGCTATGCAGGCCTTTGCTACATAATACTTTCCCCATCTCCCCAAAGAGATGGATGAGAAATTAATCCTATCAGAATTTTGTATTTATAAACCAATTTTCAACTTCCCAAGAGGTACGCTTTTCAAAATTTTGTGATGCAGCTGACAACTCCCTCACCCCCCAAAACTAAATTAGGAGAAACACGATTTATAATGGAGAGAAAGAAAAACGGTTGTTGCAAAACATGTGCGCAATGAAAACTGTGCTCATTAGGAAAAGAATGCATAAGAAGGAGTATAATTTTTCTTGCAGACATTTTTGGAAAGATATATATACTGATGTAGAAGTAGGTCAAACAGAAATTGCAGTTCATAAAGTAAGAAATCCAGTGAAAACAAAATATTAGTTTAAGTATTTATGGTCCCAGACCAATTAAACACATACACAATACTTAAAAGTACAAGAAAACCAAGTCTGAAACCATTAGTAATGAGAGGGACATACCAAGAGTAAGCCATAGCTATTGCTAATAACTTGACAACATTTTGGGGTTGCCCGTGCTTAATTTTGAGGAAGGAAGTGGGTAACCTCTTGATCCAAGAGACAATTAAGATTTCTGATGGTTGGATTTATGAGTGCCAGATACCATGAACGGTACAATGGACAGTTAACTATACATAAGTTACTGACTCTATATCTGAACACACATGTGCTCTTCTAATATGGTACTGTGAAAAATTTCCTATGAGGACCATGATGTTATCACAATGCCTAGGGATATCTTTGGGGAACCTGCAGTTATACCATAGTGAGTCTGAAAAAAGATAGGCCTTGTCATTTGGAAGATCTAAATCCCAAATCTTCCATTTAAGTGCCGCTATGGCTTTCTCTGGGCCAAGTGATGATCCAGCCAGGACTGAGAAGCCATAATATGCTAAATCAGAATCAGTTTGCCTCCTCAGGGTTGAGGTACACCTATCTAACTGAGGAAGATGAAGTGAGAATTCATTTCAACCAAAACCAGAGATGACAAAGTTTCAAGGAGACCCCAAGAAAGATGCAGCCAAGCATTAAACAAGTCAGGTGCTGTGTGAGGAACGTGGAGTATTACTTTAAAAAAATGTAACTGGATATCTGGATTGGATATCTTCCAAAATAGAGGGATCCTTATATAACAAAATGCACCTTATAACAAAATGATCAAATGTCTTCTAGATGGTGGAAAATGAGGAATGAGTCTATTTCCTAAGGCAGCCAAGCAGGTATCATTCCAGAATACCTCTGGGAACCCAAGATTCATGAGTGATATGAAAGGAGAGAATAAAGTGAAGCAGGTAAGATGAAATAAATGCAGTGAGGACTACATTCAATAACTATATTAGATATTGGACATATATATGAAAGAAATAGCTTCAAATGTTAAAATTGGATAGGCCTTTTTTTAAAAAAATGGTTTAGGGACATTCTAGAAGTTCAAATCTTGTTAATTCTGGAGAATTTGCACTGTAGAATGAACTCATTGTAATCTCTAACAGTCTAGCAAAGAAAGCTACTATCTCACTACACTATATTCATGTTTTTTTTCCATTATAAAAAGCTGCCCCTATATCGTTTGCATTCACTCACCCTGGACTCTGCAGAGTTAGTGAACTGCCACCATGCGTAGTTTTTTTAGATGGATTAGAGACAGAGAAATGAAATTGTAGAAGTAAAGTAGATTTCATTTTAATCATATAAACATTATGGGAAGTGTATGCCCCTTCAATGACCAGGCACGCAGCTCATTACCATAACAGAATGAATTCTGGGACAAATATCCCAGCACACAAGTCTGGTTAACAGAGGCATTCCAAATAGCACAGGGATAGTGCACTTTTTCATATATTAAAAATATTTATAAAAAGTTCATAGCTCTTAACTGCAATGCCTTCCAAGGAAGAAATTAGTTGGCTAAGCAAGTGCGTTATCTCAAGCTAAGCATTGCCGGGCCAATAACATCAGAGGCCCAGAATCAGTAGTGAAAAAACATGTAGTGAAAAAACAGGCAATTGCAGAGAATTCCCAGATCAGCTGCTCAAGGCTGTACTAATCCTTGGGAATCTGAAACATTTGGTTTAATGCTATATCTTCTTTGAGAAGCAATTAGACACAAAGACCGTCCTGCAATTAAAACTTGTAGATCTACTTAGATAGGCTGCTTTTCAGTATAAGTGAGGGATTAATGTGTTAGAAGGCCACTCCGTATAATCATATAGAGAGAGATTGAGACAAAGACGGAGACAGAGATAAAGATACACACACACAAACACACATGGTTTCCATGCACAAAATTGCCATAGTAGCTAAGCTAGACACTTCCTTAATATACTACCTTTCAATTGCCAATCCCTAGTCTAAATGGATCATTTGACTCATCTTCATATTTACGTCCTCAGGTCAAAGTACTTATCAAAACATCTCCCAACAGCATCAGCCTGGAGAAGTGAGCCAAGACTTGAGCTTGCAAACCAAGGTTTCAGAGCCAAAGGACCCGACATATCAATCAGAGCTGAGCTTTACATACAAAAAGTCAGCACAATCTGTCCAAGATTGTTTTAAATATGGGGTATAGCCATGCTGAAATAAGTAAATAATCCTGTAAACCGAGTGACAAACCTAGATGGGCCTCTGAACCTAGTGGCAAATGTACATGGGCAGACCCAGGCTAGAACTTGAGTTCTTCAGTGACAAGATGATGTGGGCTGATGCTATGTAACACAGTCGCATAGAGAACCAAGGCTTTCAGTGCTTGCATGAAAGTTCTAGGCAGGTTTGCTTGATGGAACCAAGATCCAGTCTACCTTTCCAAAAGGTAATTGGAGAACCCCCCTCTCATTTCACAATCTTAATATCAATTCCAGCGATAAATCTTTCTGTAGTTTGCTACAAAACCAGTCACTTTGCAGATTACATAGTTTTACCTCTTCCTCATCTATTCCTGAATGTGAATGTGAAACTTCTCAGTTTAATTTAGGCTCTTGAACATTTTAGTTTGTTTCATTCCAAATGCTGTACATCCTACTTGGTCTATGTTAACACAAACCTACTGGGGTTATCACTTTCTGCAGGAATAAAATGTCGTCTCAACTGCACTCTGAAGAGCAGAGGTCTTGATTACGTTTTCTTAAAGTAGTCTTCCTGGGAACTCCACAGTTAAGGCACTGGAATAGTTTTAGTTGCTTTGGAGTGAAGTGGCATAATATTGGGAAGGAAGTCAGCTGAAAGGTTACATGTGTTCCATGGTGGAATTATACACAACTAATTCTGGTAATTCAGAAGGAGCTGAACGCTGATGTTCTTTAGTATCTAGCAAAGATTCTGGGAATGTACTGCATATTGCATATTTTTTTATTATTTTTTTATTTATTTTATTTATTAAACTTATCCCCGCCCATCTCCCCCCAATGGGGGACTCTAGGCAGCTTACAACATATTAAAACAATAAATAAATATACAGTTAAAGTTTATAAAAGGACACATTTACAAAGAATAAAAGAAAAAGGGAAAATCTTTTTAAGTCTAGCTTAAAAATCTTTTTACTCTCAATATACCTCCACCAAATTGATTGATTATGTGTCATGGTATTGACTCTTAGCAACTAATAGATTAATAAACAATAGATTTTCTCCAGGATGATTTGTCCCCAACCTGGTCCTTTAGATTATCTGAAGACCCATAATGTGGATGGACTCATTTACAGTGAGGACTGTACTGAATGGAGCATGCCTCTCCTGCTGGATCTAACAAGATGAGCAGACGGCACTGGGGAGAGACAGTCCCATAAGTAACCAAGCCAAATTCTTCCTAGAGTTTTCTGTTGAGATTACATGGAAATGTGAGAAGGCAAGGAAGCTCCAAAGCCACTGAAGAGAAGAATGTCTGTTTCTCATCTCTCTATCACTTTGCAGCCTCCCTGGCTGCCTATACCTCCCAATCTGAAAAAGCCTTCTTGGAGGAGACCCTTCTGTTCACACCAGTACTCTTTCACCAACCATAGTTACCTTTTAATGCCCAGATTGTAAAGCTCTCACTCTTGAGAGCTTTACAATCTACTCCCCCCATGAAAATAAAGATACCTTTGAGTCAGGCTCAACTTCTCTGTTGATCGTAGCCATACAATTTCCTTGGCTGCCTTAAAGCAATTGTTTGCCATTGCCTTCTGGAATGTTTTTTTTTTTTTTAACTTCTCAGTCTACCCAAAAGAAATTCCAATTAAGTTTTAAAGTGGAGGCTGGTCAACTGAGCAGAGGAAGCTGTGGGCTGAACCGTTGACTTTTACTCAGTTTTTCAAGAGGCAACTATCTGCAAGGCTGGTTTAGCAGAAAGCACATAAATCTGTATAATCCTGGTTGTGTCTTTTAAGCAAGAAAGGAAATAGAGAAAAGCTTAGATTTGCACTTAGTTTGGAGGCTAGTAAGGATAAGGAAGAAAGTATATATTGAATCTTCATCAAGTTATTGAAAGACTGTAGTTGTTCTCTTCCACAGAATAGTTTTGATGTGCTTTGAAGGAATAGATTCTTCACCAGGAGGTTTAACTCTATAACCAAGTGGGCAGCAACTGAAGATCCCATTCTTTTATTGTCCTGTTTTCCCCTGAGTTCATGTTTAATTAAATTAATTTCTAAAATTAATTCCAAATATTGAAGTATGCTCTGTTTGGAGCACTTTAAAGGGGAAAAAAGCAACCTTAATGTGATTCTACACATTCACATACCTATATTTGGTTGAGGCAGTGTTACTGATGCATAAAACCGGATCTGGCACCCTCATGAAAATCCTACAAAACAATCTTTAATACAGTTGTGGCCATCAATACACCATGACCAACAGAGCGAATATGAAATGTGTTAGTTCTCTGTGGCAGCAACAATATATGGATTTCATTGGGCCCTTAATAAAGTTCAGTTTATTAATTTAGATGCAGATATTCCATGTGGCTCACTAGCTGCTATAAATAGCATGATTATGTCAATAATCTTTCATTTGGGAGGGCATCCTGCCACTTTCACATGGCAATGTTTTCAGAGAGTCCCCTTAGTGAATATGTCCTAGAGAACATGTCTCTGACTTCAATGTTTATTTTGCTGGAACTCAGCTTCCTATGAGTTCAGCTGCCTATGGTCACCCAAGAAAGACTGGGAGGAAAGTGAAGAAATAGTCAAGAGAAGTTCTTGGTCCTCTCTATTCTGTGTGGTCAGACCATTGTGAGAATATTGTGTTTTTTATTGGCAAACTGTAAGTGGGTCCAAAGGGTAGCAACCAAGAAGGGACTGGAAGGAAAAACACATAAGGAATTATTAGAAGCATTGTTAGCCTGGAGAAGAGAATACTGCAAAGAGCCGCATGAGCTGTCTTCAGATATCTTGTGTAATGGGAAGAAGGAATGACCTTGAGGGACAGGAGGAAGAACTGCTATCAAGGCAACAGTCAGATAAAAGAAACCTGAGTCTGGGCCAGAACTGTAATCCAAGTAAGATTACAGACAAGCACCTTCCTAGTTCTCACAAAGATAAAGGGAGTGAAGGGGAAAGCACCTTCAGACTTGCGAGATTCTGTTACTATAATTTTACCATAAAAGTAGGATTAGCTCACATGACTTTGGATTCCTAGTCTGGTTTACCTTGAAGGACTGACATCTTGAGGGATGTCATGGAGAAGATGAGAAGACAGGACAGAATTCTTCAAAGCTCTTCCAGAAGATGGGACGTCAAGGAAAAAACAGCTCTTACTCTTAATAGTAAGAGCTGTTTAATAATGGAACAGACTGTCTTGGAAGGTGATGAGCTCTCCTTCACTGGAGGTATCTATTACTATGGCTTCTTGCATAGGATAGGGGGTTGGACTAGATTATGCCCAAAGTCCCTTCCAACTTCTTACAGTCAATGATTATATGAAATGCATCCTATGAAAGAGTACTAATTCTCTATTGGCAAATAAATAAATAAATAAAATAAACAGTGGAAGTTTGTAAGTAAGCTAGCTATCTATAGTTCAAAATGTGCACAATACCATTCTATTAACGTCAATGACCTTCATCAAGTGCTGACATTGATCTGTTACTTAGAGGTCCTGCTGATACTCTGACTGGATTCATTGAGGTCAACCATACAGAATTTCTCTTAATGCAAACTGGCATGAGTTCTCTTGAATGGTATACAAATAAATTAGGTAAACCTACTGAGACTCATCCTTTGTTTTTCAGTAAAAGGGGTAAGTCTTTTCTCCCTTGCCTTTCAAACTGTGTAGATTAGTGGTTTGTCCTCAGGGGAGGATGAATGGTTAAGACAGCAAGGAAAAGGTGAGTCATGGTGGGGCAATTTTAATAGAAGAAGAAAAGAATCACACTGCACTGTGCTTACAGAGTTCAGGAGCTACTTTGGATGGAGACCAAGAACAAGAGGATGCTTCCAAAAGTCTCATCATTCAAAAGTGTCATCACGCAGATGTCAACATCCTGAATTACATGGTGTTGTTTGAGACGTATGTAGACAGATTGGAACAGGCCCAAAAGACAGCAATGGAGAAAGTCAGCAGTATGAAAAACAAAACCTATGGAAAAGGTAGAAGGAGCTGGACATGTAGAGCCCAGAGGAAAGAAGACTGAGGGAAGATCTGCTAGCGTGTCTTCAAAGTTCTTGAATGAGCTAGAGATAATGGCTTAAGTTATAGGAGAAAAGATAAATTCTCTTAATGGTCAGAGCAGTTAAACAACGGAAGGAATCATCCAAAGAGACATTAAGTTCATTCTCACTGAAGAACTCCAAGCAAAGCCAGATAACAACTGTGGCACACTTTATCTTTGGATTTCCTGCATCAAACAGGAAAGCAGTTAACTCCATGGCCTCAGACTACGGTTCCTAAAGCGCCTGCTGTGAGGAAGTGAAGCTGGGATGGCTGTCTGTGCTTGGGAAAAGCAGCTGCAGCCAGGCAGAAAAGCTCCCCACCCCACTTCCCCAAGACTCAGCACAGCTCATGCTTTTCCCCAAGGGCTATAAAAGTTTACAGCCCCAGACCCTGAGAGGTGGGCTCCTGCATACATTGATTCACTCACAAGTTTACTTATAAGCATCCACACTGGCTTTTCAGCTGCTTGGCTAATCGAGCCCCACCCTGGCATTTTCAAGGAGGTGCCTCACCCCACCCAGGCCCTTAGCTTACAAAAGCAAATGCTAAGACAGAATGTGGGTGGGTGTGTAGGAGAAAAGGAGATAAGAAAACAGCAAGCAGACGGGGAAGCGGGAGGTGACGTTGGGAGACTGACAACTGTTACAAGGAGGCAAGGGGGCTATCAGTCAACTGCCAGGATCACAAGTGACAGTAAGCAACCTAATCCTGGTGGGATTCCTACCTGGAGCTTGGCTTGGGGGCTCAGCAGCAACCAGAAAAGGAAGACTCACACTGAGGCCACCCCTCATCCCAAGTTGTGCAAGAATGGTTGGAAGGAGGCAAAGATGGTCTGCCACTTTACAGACTTTGAGACTTTTCTTTGGACTGAGTATGAAAGGACTGAGTATTAAAGGTGTATTTCCATGTCAACATCAACTTGCAAGGCCTAGAAGGGAGGAGTTAACCCAGAGCAATAGCCTGTGGTTGGGGAAGGTGTGTGCTGCAATAAAGCATTGTGTACAGATCTGCTATGCTGTGCTCCGTCCGGCCCTTGGAAACCAAAGGACCTTCACACCTCCCTAACAACTCATCCTTATTGCTCGTATTGTCTTCTCCAACTTGTGTAAGGAGGCTTCACACGTGCAGTTTGTTGCAGTTTTTAATCCTTTCCACCCAGTTAAATCGTCCTCCTGCCTCTAGATTACTAATATGAATAATAGTAGTCCTAGTTGTAGTGGCAGTTACAGAAGTAGCAGCGTAACTGAGACAGGCTGTGCACAAGATCATTCCATTTGTGTACTCATGCACATTCATTCAACAAGAAATTTTTTTAAAAAAATTACCTGGTGATTTTACATACAGTTGTATGAAATCTGTCTGTCTGTCTGTCCATCCATTCATCCATATCCATGCATGCATGAATCTATCCAGGAAAAAGGCAACAGTCAGCCACTTACATATTGTTAAAAAACAAACAAGGATATGATTATATAGACACCCAGAGTCAAACTCAAACTGAAGATTTGCCATCAGCTGACAATTTAAATGTGAAAACTAACATTTCAACACAGCGATAATCATTAATAACATAACATATTTTTTAAAAAGCACTATATTCAAACAGAGATAAACACCAGTTTCTCTGTTTCTCTCTCTCCTAGCCACCCAGCCAATCTGCTTGGTCTTGTAGAGACTGATTTGATGAGAAGTGATATTTACATGACCCTGGGATCCATGCTGTGTAACTCTCTTTTATACCAAGCTTTCTTTTATATCAAGTTATACCATTGCTAACACTAGATTTCCTACTCAACTGGCAGCTGCTGTCCTGAAAGAAGTTTCTCTGCAGATGCCAAGGACTGAAAGTAGGATTTTCTTCATATGAGTTAAGGCTGTCCTCCTAAGATAGACTTTCTAACAATAAGGAGACTTTTAATCTGTGAAAAGCCCTACACTTTCACAAGGCATTCTATATCCCCCTTTCTTTCCATCAGGCAGAGAAGGGGAATTAAAAATAAAATAAAGTATAAAAAGACAGAAATGAGCATCTGAGGGTCCATTGTCATCCAGCTCCTTTTGGGGAATATTATCTAGGAGATTTGGAGTGATCAATAATTCAGTAGAAAAACCACAGAAGAGATCAATTTCTTTGAGTGTCTCCTCTGTGCCAAGGAATGTGTGGTGGCAGATGACAATGGTGAAAACTCTGAGCAATGAGACCGACTGTAATCAATCCCCTTTAAAGCCTAGCATGGAGACAGAAGCACGATGTTCTAACTTGGTGTCCTTATCTTACCTCCTTATGCCTGAAAATCCCATCTGTCTTGGGAAAAGTGTTTCATTCCTTCACATACACCCTGCCATTCCCCCACCTCACCCCTTCTTCCATCACAACCTCCTCCAATCCACAAGGTGAATTGAAGGTGGCTCCTTCTGAAGCTTGGGACTCTGTCGCCTTGTTCTTCAATGTCCCCAGTATCTTCAAGTAATGAAAGTTCAGTTCTGAGAGACATACGGTATTGTTCAATTCACATCAAGGCACCCAGGAGATGCCTATTTTATTTTATTTTATTTTATTTTATTTTATTTTATTTTATTTTATTTTATTTTATTTTATTTTATTTTATTTATTTTATTTGTATGGCTGCCCTTCTGAAAATACAACTCTGGGTAGCTCACAACAACAAAACCCAGAACCATAAAAACATAAAACCAAAACAGAAGCCAGTGTCTCAGTCATCCCCTCAGGATGTGCAACAACCAACTCCAGACAACTTCACTCCACCCCAGCACCTGGGTAAAAAGCCAGGTCTTAATGGCCTCCTGAAAGGCTAAAAGGATGGGCTCCTGCTGAATCTCCGGGGGAAGGTGTTCCATAAGGGAGGGGCAGCCGTGGAAAAAGCACCCCTCTGAGGTCCCACTAGATGGTAAGATTTCAGGGAAGCGACCTGGAGCAGGCCTATCTATCTGGTAGGATGGGCAGATTTTGTCGAGATAAGGCAGTCCCCCAATAACCTGGTCCTGTGCCATGTAGGGCTTTAAAGGTGATAACCAACACCTTGAATTGCACGGGGAAGGAAATGGGGAGCTCGTGCAGCTTGCACACAGTGGTGTAATGTGGACAAACCTAGAAACATCCAATACTGGGTGCACCACTGCATTCTGGACCAGTTGTAACTTCGGAGGGCAGACCAGGTGTCAGCCTTGTGAAGTAATCTAGACAAGGAACACACCCAGAAGTACTAGCCCTAACTTTATTGTAAGGTTACATTAACAGAATCTTGCAGGTCTGAAGGTACATCTCTCCCCCGTCACCTTTACAGCCCAAGAAACTAGGGAGGGCCCCTTCTGAGATGTTCACCACACCCCCATTCCTTCTGTGGGCTCAGCTGCCACTTATCTGACCATTACCTAGTCTGTGGCTCTTTCTCCTGTCTCCCACGGTCATTCTCATAGACCGTTACATCAGGGAAGAGTATGGTGGTAAAGCGACTGTAAAAGCTAACATAGTTAATTTACATAAATTGTGCAATTGTCCAGATTCAGGGAATTTCACCGCAAGTCTTGCTCTTCTTTCCCCTCTTATTCCTGAGATCTTACTGGACATTTCATGGAAACCTCATTACAGACTGCCTGAAGGATGTCTTGACCAGCTGGGGAGATGGGATCAGAGAGGCCTTCCCTTGGTGCCCACAACATCAGAGATGAGAACTCAAAAAAGAGCCTTCTTGACTCAAGCTTTGGAGTTCCTTAAAATGCACAGCTACTTAATATCCTTATTGGTGATCAGCTACCAACTCGTGATTTAAAAGAGAAAGAGAGAGAAAAACAAAAAGTAAAATGAATTTGGTTTATTGAACTGAGTTGCCTTGCTCTACTGATCTGGAACTTAATGTGTTTTTTTTAACTGTCTGCCATTACCTTCTTTTTTTTAATTGCTCTTTGTTGATTTTTATAATTGCTTTTACTGCATTTTTCTTATTATGTTTATTGTAATATTGATCTTTTGTTTTGCTCTGTTTTGTTACATTCATTTTTATTGTATTTCATCTCCAGCTCTCCTGAGCGTTTAAGACAGAAAGATGAGATATAAATATAGCAAATACGAGCGAGACAGAGAATGTGTGTGAGAGAGAGAGATGGAGGGAGGGAGGGAGGAAGGGAAGGAGGGAGAATATTTGCATTTTTGGCAGGGGCAGGAGGGAATGAAAGGAAAACTCTGCACCAATTTTCAGCTCAGCCAGGGGAGAGGAAGGGAGGAAGGGAGGGAGGGAGACATTAATAATGACCAATTTCCACAAAGGTGTCACAGGCCACTAGAAGTGGTAGGACCACCCTATCTCCGAAAGTCTGTTCTTACAACATGGCAAACACTTCTGCCTTCCCAACGTCCATCTCCATATTTGGAAAACCCTCTTCTTCTTAATTATGGCAAGTCAGATTTGAATTCATTGTACACAAGCTGGGTTTTATCACATAAACCTCGTCTAGTGGACAATCTGGATTTTTGGTTTGATATTGCTGGCTTTGCTAATAAGAGCAAATGAAGGAGTTTCATTTATTTAATCCAGCAACATATTCTGGGATTCCAACCCTACCTAAAGGCGCTGGAGTTTGAATGGAAGACTCTTTACGTGCAGAGAATGTCTTGCCGCAATACAGTCCTTTTCTTCTTTGGCCTCAGTGAAAGTTTTCTCTCTGCCAGCTTCCTAACCCATTTACATTCCCATCCCTAACCACCCACACTGAGTCCACTATGGGAATTATATATAAAAGAACCTTCACACATTGTTCTTCTTTAATTGGTCCAGTGATGGCTCTTTAACCATTGGGGAATTTTTCATTAAAATCGTGTGAGGCTGAAAAACTCATAAAATTGCACCTTCAAAAATAAAATCTCCAGTTTCTCCCTCCATTCACTGAGCTGATGGGCCTAATTAGAGATTTATTAAAGTTTCTCGCTTCCATGTGAAAATAGTCTCATATGTTTTGGTATGCATTTGTGAGCATTTTTTTTGAAGAAGCAGTTATAAAAAGAGGCTGAACATTACTCTCCAGCTGCTCCAAACTCAGATGTATCCCACAGCCCTACACTTTTATTAACACTAGATCAAAGTCTTTGTCTTTTGGAGAATCTTCAACTCTCATTTAATATATTAACCCATCTATGGGGACATTCATTTAACCATGGTTTATTGAATGGACCACTGTTAGCCAAATCTAGATCAGCCAACTGCACGTGCAATCAGCAAGTGCACTCACATACAGAGAATATATCCAGGAATGGTGGTTCTTCTAACTCTAGATTGATGCAGCTATTCATTCCTCACTGGTGCCTATTCCATAGGTGTCCTTCCATAAGTCTTTCCAACCCCTTTGTGGGTCAAACTGCACTAAATAAATAAATATATAACTTTCAATCTGTCACATACTTAAATATAACTTTAAAGAAAATCTTTTCCTGTTCTAAATCCATACTAAAGAACTGGGTCAAGACATTCAAGAAATGTGGAAACTGGTAGATAATTCTTAACCTAATTAATCCAAGCTAAGCTTCTTTAAATTCAGTAAGACTCACTTTTGAATACATTTGTACAAGATTGCTCTGCAATCCTGCAATCCTATACCTATTTCCTAGGAATAAACTCTGCTGAACTTAATTGACTCATTTTTTGAGTCACCATGTCTAGGAAAACGCTGAAAAATGTCACTCCTACACAAATGTTACTTGGATTAGACAACAAAGTTCAGAGGGATTTGTTTCTGAGTACACAAGCCTAGGCTATGCCCTAAATTTTAATTTCTACATTAATCCATTTTTGCAGTACCTTTCATTTCAACCTGGAATTGGAAGCTCCTAATACTTCAAACCTCTTTGTTTTTGAGTAAAGACCCATGTTTTTTGTGTAATGCAACTGATGTGCATTTTTTTAAAAATCCAGGATTTCGTTTTGCTTTCTATTGACTTTATCTACTTTACAGCTGAAAGGGGTCATGAAATATTTCTCATTGTAAACAAAAAAGATCAGAATAGCTTCGGCTTTGTTCTTGCAGTGGAAGAAAAATACATTTTAACCTCAGAGCCCTGATATAAGGTAATTAGAAGACTGAATTTTGAATCAAGAGGATTTTGAATTTTGCTTTGCCCTGAATGTCCTAGCTGGCCAAACAAAGCAGAAACAGACATCATAAGGTTGTGCATACATTCAGTTTGAAGATGAAATTAAATTGAACATTTGCAAATCAATTTTAAAGATTCATCCCCAATCCAGTGATCTGACAGACATTTGTACAAATGGAAACCTACATTTTTCCAAGTCAGTTCAAAAGCTTAATAAAGATTTGAACAGCAAACCCTAACTGAATCACAAATCTGAAAGAAATTCAGATTTCTTTTATTTCTGTGCCCAGGCCTGGGGCCCTGAGTGTGTGCAGGGACCCACTTTTTGGTTGTGCCAGTGATTTGGGTTGCTTTTTCTTGACTGCTTGTATTTTAATTTTTACAATGTTTTTGTTTTTTTTAATTATTATTATTATTTTAATTCTGTTTGCTGCCCAGAGTCACTTGCTGAGATGGGTAGCCATATAAATGGGATAAATAAAATAGGATAAAATGACTTTTTTTTCAAATCACAGATTCAAACCCAATCAATTTAATTTTCCAGTTCAAATCACACATTTGTATTGGGTCATGGCTGTTCAGCACACCTCTAATACTTGTAGCTCCATCAGTCTGACTTGAAATATGAAATATAGAGGTCATAATGAAAGTAACCTCCTACAGAACAGTGGAGAATTTGAAGAAAAGCATCATCCGCTCCTAGAAAATCTCTGGGTGCTTGGAATAGCTAAGGGTTAATATTTACCAATTGCTTTAAAAGTTGCTCTACAACTCTTTTAAGAGCCCCTTTAAAAATAAGAAAAATAAAAAGCTCGTGAAGAAAATCCATGCCTTGTTCAACCATAGTATATTGAATCAATCTCATGTGAGCAATTTTGGGTACCTAGAAATCATTTTATGCACCGACAGCCGATAAAAGGAAGAGTGTATGAATATCATGTTCAAATTCTATGCCATAAACTACAGGTGCCGATCACCGTTGCTGAATTTTCCACAGCAGGCTATGTTCAAATTGTGATTAAGGGAGGAAACCCTGTGCGAGTTTGGAAGTGTGAAAGAATTGTAAGCAACGCCACTTGAGTGAAACAATTTCTCTGTTCAACTATGCCAGAAAGCAAAGTTTCCAGAAATGCAATGGGCACCTCTACACGGATGAAAACATTTTTACAGCATCCAACATCCAAAGTAAATACTCTACATCATTTTTTCACCTCCAATAAAACTGCATAGGATAGCAGACTTAGAAATCTATTTTTTTGTTTTTAATCTTTTAAAACATTTTAGTTTTGGCACACTCCGTTGCTAATACTGCTGTAGTTCCTGCCCATTAAACTGATGTTTACCTACTGAGGAATCCCCCTCTCACCCATTAAAGAAATGCTAGTCAACTGCTTTAATGAACAAAAATGGTGAGTTTGCAGCAGCCTGAGTTTCTGGCAAAGATAAATGTAGATAGTTAAGGCATTCAGTACAATATATATGAAATTAAGTAAACAAGCGTACTCTGTCCGCGTGAAGGAAACAAGTGTTTAATCATCTGACACGTAAGCTCCTATGCACACCTTTTAAAATAACTGCATATTTCTCGTATTCTTTTAAAATCAGATTCTAGTGCAGCTTTTCTCAGTTGAGGTCCTTCCAAATGGATGACTTCCACCTCTGTTAGGAGAGTTAAAGTCCAACACATTTGGGGGACGTGAGCTTGGAATACAATTGTCCCGGCACACAGCAAAACATGTTGGGCCCAGGAATTTAGCACCATTCTATATGGTTCATTCCATGAGCTTTGAAAAAAAAGGAAAATGTAAAAAGAAAAGGTTAATTTGCATGAAGCACACAGGTGCATTGAATCCAGTCAGTGCAATTCTTGCACACCTTAAGAATGATCCCCAAATGACTCACAGGTTGGTCTTTTGACATGACTAAGCAGGCAGCTAAGTGGTGAACCAAATGCATAGATATGATAAGTTCAGAAACAACAGTTCCCATTTCCGAAAAACAGACAATGATCATTTTGTTTCATTTGCTTGCATTAGGGGGACAATACTGTGCAAAATTAAATAAAATCAAATATTCATGATAGAAAATGGCTCTGGAATCAGAAACATCTGCTCTTCAATCTGCACAGATGAAGCAATACTGACATCCACTTATGGATTTTATTTCTTTATGCCTTTATGGCATAGCAACTAGTCACGGGTAATAGTTACGAACTGAAAAGAGATTTGGGCTGCATCGTTATCAGGAGCGGAAGCTGCCTGCTAGCCATGAATTCTTGAACAATAACTTCTTCCTCTTCCTCTTCTCTCTCTACTAAATCTGGGCTGCAAAAATAGAGACGAGCACAAGAGGGCATGAAAGAGTTCGGGTTTTCTGTACCTCTTTGCTGTCATCTGCTGACTATCCAGATTTTCTCAGCCACCATCTGATAGCTGTGTTCTTCTGTATCTTACAAGCAATAGGCTGCAGACAAGATGCCTACAAGGAACCCCTTGTAGATGCCTACAAGGAATCTCTTCAGTAATTTGGGTACACCTGTCTGAATGGTTTGCCCCATCCTTTACTGATTATTGTGGGACATTGAGTAGAATGATCTATCAAAGTTCTTTTTATATTTTATGTTAAAAAGAAGGTGGAGAATCTGAAACCAGAAAAGAGTAACTGGGTAACTTCTTGTAGTAACACAGTGCTCATTTTAAGGACAACCCTTTGACGGTGTTAGTATCAATGGCATAGTCGCTAAAAATAAATCTCAAGATGGAGAAGGTGAAATCTAATATTGCATTCAAACGATCTGTTAAAACAACATTTAAACGCAGGTTAAAATGGCAGAAAATGACACTTAAAAATGCACTAACCTGAGATCATCTGTTGCTAGATGAATTCTGGTATTTGAATCCTAGCTTGAACTGGCCATTCTTATCTATGATAGTCTCAAAATTTCTGCTCCATGATTCACTTCATATATTTATGCTAGCATGAAACTGAAGTCTGAGGTACCAGCAACTCAACAGAAGAAATATTTATTAATCAACACAAGTGAGTACATTTCTCTTTCAGTTCTCACTCTCACCTCCCAGATATAAAGCCACATAAAAGAAACACAGGCTTGTATTTGACAGATTTATTTTTACTCTAGACCAGATGTATGTTATAAATGATTGCAGAAAAAGCTGCTTTTTAGTCTCTGGACTAATTTTAGAAGCAATGTAAGTATTTTGTTAAGAACAAAAAAAGTTGTGTGTGTGAGTAAATACATATAATTTAAAAGCAAAGATGAAACAACCCTTTAATCATGAAGGAAGGTGCTAATATTCAGTTTTAAACATTCAAAGCTTGTCAGTACACTGTATATTTTATCTAGGGGAATATTGTATTTTTAAATGACCTTTTTTAAAAAAAACCTGGATTTTATTTCTCAAGGCTAAGAAATATGCAAAAAAGAATTAACAGTGCAAAGGAATTTTCCTGTAAGAAACTTTACTGTCAAAATGTCCTTTTACATCTCAATTCCTACAGAATCCAATGGAACATAAGTCATATTCACATTCCGCAATGTCAACAATTATGAAGCTAATGTAGAAGTAGATTAGTTGACCGTGTAGCTTTGCTGCCTAGCTGTAAAAGTGCTTCATTTAATGGTATTTTCATTCACTTAGAGATCGGTAGTAGATGTCCTGGCTGTCTTTGACTGGAGATCAAACAGGGGATGTGAGAAACCTATTCTTAAAATCTGGCTGCCAAGTGAAAGTGGTTTATCTGATGCACCAAAGGAAGTTTATGGCTAGAAGTGAAGAAACTGCCTGGTTGGTTATGGGGAGAGAGCAATTTATTCCTTACCCCTTCTCCCCCCACCCCACCCGCAGGGCTAATTCCATATAGTTAATCAGTACATTAGCTCGGCCTGCCCAACCTAGGAGTTGAAATCCCAGATGTGTTAAACATCAGATCTCAGCAATCCCCCAGCCAGCATGGTCCAAGATACCAATTTTATAAATTGAGCTTGGATAAACTGACAGGCATGATAGAGAGCCAGAAGATGATAGCAATTCCTGGAGTTAGACGCAGGAGCTGACTAAGAAAAATCAAATTCAGAAACAGGAGGATGAATAGGAGAAATCAGAAAAGGTCTTTCTGGGGGGTAGAAAGATATTAGGACTTGCGAAATAAAATTTTTAAATTTTTTTTAAAAACTTAAGACTCACACCTAAGGAACATGATGCAGTATGACCTTTGACTGAATCTGCAGCACCAGCATTGGGGGATGGGGGCAGATGTAGAAGAAGAAACAACAGTGCTGCCTTGAGAGTCAGAAAACATATCAAAACTTCATGGGTGACATCAACAAGGGTTTGGTGCTACACAGGACAACCCATCTTGCCATCACCTGCATTCCAGTCTACCTGCTGGATACCTCCAAAGGTGACACCACCGTGTGCATCATCTCATCACGAGCCTATCTTATGACACCTAGGAATAGAACAACCTCTCAGCTTGATTGTTGGGCTGGAGTCTTGAGGCCCCATCTCATTGGGACCTCAACTCCCAGAATTCAGGACCTGTGTTTTTCTAGCATGGATCCAGCCTGATGTGCCAGTTACCAACCCAAGTTTTAGAACCAAGAGCTTTGGAGACACAGATTACCAAGCATTCCAGATGAAAGGGAACAAATGAAAACCAGAAAGTTGACAACTGCCGAAGGGAGAAGGGTGAGTGCAGGAACCTGGTACCCAACTGGGGGAAGGTGGGGTCTTTGCATATAAAGAGCGGGAATGGCCATAGTGAAAACGAAGAATCTCCTAGCCTTCTCAGTTTCTCCTCTGCCCAAAAGCCTAGAGAAAGCTGTTCCGAATCTCTGTTGCAATCTTCTTTGTCAGCTTCCTCCTGTGTAACTCAGGGCAAACTAGGGGAGCAAGACTGGTTTACAATGTGTTCATTATAAATTCATCGTGACTGAAGTTTATAAATTAAGTTCATTATAAATCCTGGGTGTTCTTTCTCAAGGACTGCTCAGGTTTGTGTTACTTCTGAATTTACCTCTTTCTCTTCTGAAGCATCGAATCAGAAAATTAAAGTGGAGAACAATAAGCTTATCTTGATCTAGTCTTCTATCTTTTTTAGATTTTTTTTTCCTCCCTTTTCACCAGCTGTCAATGCCAAAGCATAGAGCTGAATGGGAAAACAGGGAAAAAAATAAAAGGTCCCTAAAGGATGATACACTTCCACTTCTTTCAACTTTTTGGCAACATAGATGAAGTAACTTAATAGGTCTTGATTTCAGCCAATTACTTTGAAGTTGTTGGAACCTGGGAAATCTTCATGATTTGGAAGCATAAGCAAGGATTTTGTAAGGGGGGAAAGCAAAGAGACATCAAAAACCTGTCACACTTCTTGTGCCATTCATCTGAGTGGATGAGGCAAGGAGCATTTAAGTATGTTCTTACATTATTATGATAAAAGCACATTTGCATCAATCAATGCATGCAGAATTGGTAAAATTCCAAAAAAAAAAAAGGCCAGGGACAAGCAACAATATGCTGTGTCCTACTTATAAACTCCCAAACATCTGTCTGGGCAATATTTGGAACATTATATATAAAAAATCAAAATTTCCCTCTCACCCCTATGGGTGGTCTGTGTCTTCCTCAATCTCGGGTCCTCCTCCAGAGGCCTGGGAGTTGGAGGGTTCTGCACAGAGTATCTTAGCTGTTCCTAGCCCTGCACTCTTCTGCACAGAGAGCTCGGATGTTGTTCCTGGGATCTGTTGGAGCCCCTCTCCCAGCTTAGGAGTCACGGCCCCGAGTGCTCCTACCACCACTGGGACCATTTTGGCCTTGACTTTCCACATCCTCTCGATTTCCTCCTTCAGGCCCTGGTACTCCTCCAGCTTCTCATGCTCCTTCTTCCTGATGTTGCTGTCACTTGGCACTGCTACATCTATCACTACCGCTGTCTTCTGGTCTTTGTCTACTACCACGATGTCTGGTTGATTAGCCGGTACCTGCCTGTCCGTCTGGATCTGGAAGTCCCACAGGATCTTAGCCCTGTTGTTCTCCACGACCTTCTGTGGAATCTCCCATCTGGACTTGGGGGGGTCTAGCCCATACGCTGTGCAGATGTTCTTGTACACAATACCAGCTCCTTGGTTGTGCCGTTCAGTGTATGCTGTTCCTGCCTGCATCTTACACCCTGCCACTGTGTGTTGGACTGTCTCTGAGGCCTCTTTGCACAATCTGCACCTTGGATCCTGTCTAGTGTGGTAGACCCCTGCTTCTATGGATCTGGTGCTTAGTGCCTGTTCTTGTGCTGCTATGATCAGTGCCTCAGTGCTGTCTTTTAGTCCGGCCCTTTCCAGCCACTGATAGGATTTCCCAATGTCAGCCACCTCAGCTATCTGTCGATGGTACATCCCGTGCAGGGGCTTGTCTTGCCATGGCACTTCCTCTGCTTGAACCTCCTGCCTTGTCTGCTGCTGCCTGAGGCATTCTCTCAGCAGCTCATCTTTGGGTGCCATCTTACTGATGTACTCCTGGATACTCCGGATTTCATCCAGGACAGTGGCTTTGACACTCATCAGACCCTGCCTGCCCTCTTTGCAGCTGGTGTACAGTCTCTGGGTGTTGGACTTGGGGTGGAAACCTCCGTACATTGTGAGGAGCTTCCGGGTCTTCACATCGGCAGCCTCCATGTCTTCCTTTGGCCAGCTCACTATACCTGCAGGGTATCTGATGACTGGCAGGGCATACATGTTGATGGCATGGATCTTGTTCTTCCCATTGAGCTGGCTCTTCAGGACCTGTCTTATCCTTTGGTGGTACTTGGATGTTGCTGTCTTTCTTGCCTCCTCCTCATGGTTCCCGTGTGACTGTGGGACACCAAGGTATTTATAGCTGGTCTCTATGTCTGCTATGTGGCCCACTGGTAGTTCCACTCCATCGGTCTTAACTACCTTCCCTCTCTTTACTATCATCCTGCCACACTTCTCCAGTCCGAATGACATCCCAATGTCCTCACTGTAGATCCGTGTCAGGTGGATCAGTGAGTCGATGTCTCGTTCACTCTTAGCTTACAGCTTGATGTCATCCATGTAGAGGAGGTGGCTGATGGTGATTCCACTCTTGAACTTGTACCCATATATATATTCTATGATCTACAGCTATATGTATGCATTTTTTACTCCCTTGCATATTTTCCCATAGGCCATAGATATGATTAGTTCAGGATCAGTTATGAAGTTGGGTATGTCACGGAGAGAGTAAATGGAGAAGATGTTTTCCCTCTCTCCCTCTCTCATATAAGAACTTGAGGTCACTGCAAGTAATTGGATTGGCCATTCATTCCTGACAAGGTAATAAAAATCAGAACAATTCTTTTAGATCAGATGAATGTCAGTCTAGTCCCCATTCCAATGTCAATCAGAATTCCATAGTCAAGCTGTAAACTATTACTCAGCTGTAGTACTCTAGCATTTTGGATTCAGTGGTAGGTAACAATGCACGTGTTCCTTGGCTTTCATTTTTTAAAGAAATGCTCAGATGCTTTCTGCCCCATCCCACTTACAGATATTTGTGACATTTATAGATACGTATGGATAGGATTGGATAGGATACGATAGGATAAACGAAGTATATCCTGAGTGATAATGAAGACGGATCCCATTTCGCTTTTTCAAAATGAGGTTACCTAGATGCTACCATCTGCTAATCACTCAGGTGGAAGGAAGGAACCAGAGCTGTCACTAGAGTGGAAAGTCCAAAAGACATGCCAGATGAGAGAAATACCAAACCATTTCCTAATTGTTCCAGAGAAAACTATCTGGAGATATTCATCAAAAGTTGAGTTCAGCTTGAGGGGGACTTTACATGCATGCACACACATGCACACACATATATATATGTGTAATCAACTGAACAAAATTCCTACCCACCTACACAGTCAACAATTTCAACAGATGTTATATCACTATTAAAAAGAAGGAGCCTATCAGGAAAATGTTAGCGGCATGCAGAGTTCAGCATCTCATGTCTGAGCTCAGAGCAATTCTAAGCCCAGCTGATTAACATCTAAATACTGGATGGATGACCCTCCCCATGTTCTTTTCTCCCACACTAGACTATTTGGCCACCTTCTTTACCTCTCCCCAGAGGCATATTGGAACCAAGAGATCCCATTTAGGAAATGACCATGCATTCATTTATTTCAGTGTGATCTACGTGGATTGGGAAAAGTTCTCCATGAATGCGAACAAGCTTAAGAAGTCTCACACAGCTAAGCCATGGTTTTTCCATGAATGCGTCCGATCCTCCTTTGTAGTCATCTACACCAATCACTTGCAACCCACATCAACCAAAAGCTTGTGGACAATGTAAGACCTAGATATTCTGGTGAAATGCAATCCAACTTTCCATGACTTAATGCACAAGGTTGGAGAAAGGTCACTGTTCCTCCCTCCCATCCTCTCTCCCTCCTTCTCCTTAAAGTGAAGGTAGGCAGACTCCGAATCATCCTTTTTCTCTGTCTGGATGCTTCTTGTGCTGAAATGCAAGTGCCTTAAGCTGCCATGATGTTTAGTTTCTCCTCACTTCAGGTACATTGGTACTGCCAAGCCAGTGACAAACACATGCCTATCTCATTGTTTAAACCTTCCTTCCATCTCTCCTGGATCACCCAGGCGAAGGCAGAGTCCTTTCAAGTCTGCTAGAGTGGAACGGGGTGGGAAATGTGAGCAGCCTGAAAACAAGTTGCACTGCAAGGTAAACATTTCCTACCTAGTGAACAGCATGCCAGAACACAAGGGTATGATGGAGAAATCAGAAAGACACTGAGGTCAAATGCAGTATTCAGTGTAATTTACCTTCACAGGAAATTGCTAGGAGAGAATACCATGCTATAAATATCCAGCCGCCCAGATCTGTTCTCCTCTCACAGTTGCTCATACATATCCCGGAGCAAAATAGAAAATAAACCTTTTTTCTTAGCTCAAGCCATGAGTGTCCCACACTCTATTAACATTTATTTATTTTACTGGTCTTATCCCTGTCTTCCCTCTCTTGCAAAAAGCCTCTGGTGCAAACACAATGATTGCAAACTAATTACATCTAGCTAGAATGAGATTGAAACTTAGGAATAATCACAACCAGCAACGTGGCTTTGTGATGCTGGGAAATACTGCACTCTTAGAAGCATCTCGCCTCGGAGAAGTTATTGCAGGGACATGCAATTTTCTCCTGAAAATTCGGGGGAAGAAGGGCATGTTATCCTTCTACATCTTCCTACGAGGGAGGACAATTGACTTGTGAGGGGGTGGTACGACAATTTTGAGTTTAGAACCAGAAAGACTGATGATAACCTCTTTGCAACTAGAGGTAATGAAAAGGACATCAATCCCACCCCCTATTTTTGTAGCAGGAGCATATATTCATAAAACAGGAAGGGACATTTGAAAAAGATTTTAATGCTTTTATTAAATTATTAATTTTACAGCATTCAAACGCACAGGTACATTCACACACCCACAGACATATATACTGTAGTCACAAAGCCAAGTATTAATCTTAACTTAATATTCCTTCCACACATTACTATACAACTGGAGGAGGGCAGCCATAATTCCCTTGACATATATTAAAAAGGCTTTGACTTTAACTTGACCTGAATCAAACTGAAAAGTATAGGTTAAAGGAATAGATCTCTCTTGATGGCTTAATACATGGGGGCTAATAATATAAAATAGGTTGGACAACATCCACAGGTAGGCTTTGGAGAAGGGACTCTTGTACACTTTAAAAAATGATTTTGAACCTATTTTAGGGCTAATGCAGTAGCTTTGGGGGGTTTCTCCCCTCCAAATAGCAAGATTGTACCAATTCTGGACAACCGTGCTACTGAAATTCAACAGTACTGTTGGAAGATGTTCTCACTAATGACAACGGTCATCATCCTTATGATGGCAAGAAATGTTCACCCAGACACATCTACACAAAAAACCCAGAATCAAATAACATCGGATGAATCCCCAGGTCAGTCAATAAATAAATAACAGCAACGTCAACATCATTCCTTATTTGTCCAAAAAGAAAATGGCAATATTGACCACCAAAACATCCTGCTTAATTCAAAGGAACACAAGAAGGGGTTTTTTTTCTTTCTGACATATCCCTAGGTTATCGATCCCCCCCCGCAATACAACCCAAGAGTATGGAATATACTCAATAGCAATCGGGAATGTCACATTACATTAGCAACCTGCTGTATCACAACGCAACACTTGTACGTGTCTAGCCAGTGTTCTTTGCTGCTGATGGTGATGGATAAAAATCATTATAGCTTCTTCTTTCAGGAACACACACACACACACACACACACACACAGACAAAGATTTCACCTCTCCTCTGGAACCTTTCTGGAATCTTCTGTTTCTAATGTTTAAAGATAAAATGATGTTGAAATATTTTGGATCTAATTCTGATTTTTTAAAAAAAGACTTGTGAAAGATTTGGTTTTCAGTGGTGACCTAATAATAACAATAGTAATAATAGCTGGTGTGGGTCTTCTGGGCTGTGTGGCCGTGTTCTGGGAGTTTTGTTTCCTAACGTTTCACCAGCATCTGTGACCGGCATCTTCAGAGGGCAGGAACACAGACAGGAGCTCTCTCTGTGCCCAGGATGGTGTGACCCTTTTGTGGGTATTTATAGAGATCTGACGGGGGGGATGGGGGGGTTAGGGGGGTTGGGGGGATGGGGGGGTTAGGGGGGGTTGGGGGATTAAGGGGGGTTTGGGGGTGGGGGGGTTGGGTTAACGAGTGGCTGCTTGTTTTGGTGTCAGAATATGTGTGTTCTTTTATCCTGGTATGGATGCTGCGTTTTGTGGCCCCGATGTATACATGCCCGCAGCTGCATGGTATGAGGTATACTCCTGTGGCGGTGAGGGGATCCCTTTTGTCTTTTGCTGATTTTAGCACTTGTTAAACAAACAATCTTCAGACCCACCAGAAAAATACAACAAGTGCTAAAATCAGCAAAAGACAAAAGGGATCCCCTCACCGCCGCAGGAGTATACCGCACACCATGCAGCTGCGGGCAAGTATACACCAGGGCCACAAAACGCAGCATCCATACCGGGATAAAAGAACACAAAAGACACTGCAGACTACAGCAACCAGAAAAATCTGCAGTAGCTGAGCATGCTCTCAGGCACACCAGACACAAAACCCTATTTGAAAACACAGAGATACTGGACAACACCAACAGCCACTACACCAGGCTATACCAGGAAGCCATTGAGATTCACAAACACCAGCACAGTTTCAATAAAAAAGAGGAGAGTCTAAAAATCAACAAAACCTGGCTACCAATCCTGAGAAATACAGCCTGCAAAAGGTCAACGAACTCAGCTCAACCACCAGGACATGCGAACAACTCACACAATGAACATGCTAATCACCCTCAGCAGCCACTCGGTAACAACTCAATAGAAGAAAAAACCCTGCCTAACCCACAGGAAGATACACACATATTTTGACACCAAAACAAGCAGCCACTCGTTAATTCAACCCCCCCAACCCCCCAACCCCAATCCCCCCCCATCCCCCCCCTTCAGATCTCTATAAATACCCACAACAGGGTCACATCATCCTGGGCACAGAGAGAACTGCTCCTGTCTGTGCTCCTGCCCTCTGAAGATGCTGGTCGCAGATGCTGGCGAAACGTTAGGAAACAAAACCTCCAGAACACGGCCACACAGCCCGGAAGACCCACACCAGCCATCGTATTCCAGCTGTGAAAGCCTTCAACAATACAATAGTAATAATAATTTGATTTTCTTCTTTCCTTTCTGGCCAGAGAACTATCAAGTCTAGAGGATTTAATTTCGTTTGGGAGGGGTAGATCCATAGATCCATCTCAATCTGAGCCACACTATGATGAGAAGTTTGCATGTATTATTTTGATCCACCAATATTCTCGACACTTTTCCAAATCCTGCCTTTGTTATCATACACAACTTTCCGTAAGATAATTTTGTATGTAATTTTCTCCAACACTTGGTTTTAAAAAATGCAGGTACCATAAGACTTTCCCAAATATATCCTCTCGTTGTTTTTGGGTCTTTGAGTCAGTGTTGACTCCTGGTGACTGCCCAGACAAGTCCCTTGGCAAGATTTTGGAATTGTTCTGCCATTGCCTGCTTCCTAGGGCTGAGAGAGAGGGACTGGCCCAAGGTCACCCAGCTGGCTTCATGCCCAAGGCGGGACTAGACCTCACGTTCTCGCAGTTTCTAGCCTGGTGCCTTTACCATGACACCAAACTGGCTTTCATAAACTCTTGTAGTTGGATAGTTTAAAAGAAAGCAAAACAGCTGATGATTACCAGGGCCTCACTTGCTCTCTATCCATTATATGACTGAACCTGTTTTGTAGGTATCCACCAATTCCATCCCATTGAAGACCATGAACTTTTCTGAAAACCAACAGGTGGAAAGGGTGATGATGGGGGTCTGTCTTGGAACTCCCAGCCACAAGGTGCCATGCTGGTCACTGCTCTAGAAAAGTATAAAGGAAAATCAGACCAATGCACAGAGAATAATTCCATCAAGTTGTTGACTATGAAAGAGGGGGAAAATGTATTTGGTACTATTCGTTCTTCAAAGCATAACCACCATGTTCAGAAACATATCAGAGGGTATTTTGTACCTGAAAATAATGGTTGCTGAGTTGGTGGTGAAGCAAAGAAGATTCTGAGACCCACATCCTGCTTGTAGGTTTTCCAGCATTGGTCTAGATAGATTTCTCCTTCAGTGCAGATGCTCATTTTGAGCGTGCTTACACGAGATTTGCAAATAGGGAATATCTTTGTACCTGACCTTATTAAGGCCATTCTCAGGAAACAAAGTTCATAGTTTATTTACAATGTAGAAATCAGAGATACTAATTGCATGGAGATTAAGGCCACCTTAGTATCCCCTGGCAACATTAGAACTGAGCATGGAACCATCTTTCCTTCTCTCTTAGAAAGATAAGGTTTATGCTTCCCCTTCACACTCAGAAAAATAAGAATACGGAAAGGAGGAGGATGTCAAGGCATCCCCAGGATAATAGTTTAATTGAATGAGAGACTGAACAACCGAGCAAGCTCATGGAAAACATGGCTATGTTGCTATATCAAATTATAACACAACCTTCCTTTTTATAGCTCTGAATGCCCCTGTTGCATAAACAGTGCTGTTGACCTTCACTGAGAAAAAAAGTAAGTATGAAATGCAGAGAGAAATGAAATAGATTTATAATGACATAGAAAAGGATGTTCATTTAGTTATTCTGATTTTTTATTCCATTTGACTTTTAGTACCAGGGAATATGGGTTTAATATGGTCCAATTAAGAGATGGGCAGATAGATGGGCATAGACTTCTTCTCGACTGGGTGTTTTGCATGGTGACAAATGACCTCATTGCCTGTCCTATCACTGCCACAAGTCACAGCTCATATTCCTCCCTCCAAGTGAATAATATGGATTCCTGACACTATTATTCATTAGTTTGAGCCTGCATTTTGCCAGGAGTTCAGTATGTGTCTGTGTGTTGTAAGATGCCATCAGATTTGCCTACAAACCCATTTTCACTTCAAACCAAACAGAGTCAGAACTTACATTTTTAGGAAGAGAAATCATGCTGTTGGAAATTCTATCAAACAGAAAGGTGGCCACAGTTTCATCCTGATCAGCTTGCTTTCTGTGAATCGAGTTTTTTAAATTTTATTTTCCTACTGAAGAAAATTTATTCATAGGATTTGTCATCAGCAGAAACATCGCTACTGATTTCATCCATTAATTACAGTGGAACTGCATTCACAGCTCACTTTAGTTGCATTTGGACCAAAAGTTAGATTTGTTTTAAAGAACAAAAAAATCATTTTACCTCCTTAAGATATAATTGGCTATAATTTGGAGAAAAACAATATGGGCTATGGTCAGATGAGGAATGTTTTTGTGGTTGATGCAGTTAACCTTTTGGTTTCTCTATACAAATTGACTATGGAAATTCTGGAACTGCTTCTTGGTGCTGAAATAACACACCGCATCCTAGATCAAAGAGATTTAGGTCTACTTGAGGTGTCCCTCAGTTTGAAGGAAGTTGTCACTATGAGATAATATACAGTATATACTACTCAGAATGACATACATATCTAACACCCCCAAATGACTTTGATAGAACCCCAGAAATGCATTCCAAGAAAGTGGATTAAAAAAAACAACAATGTTGAGATGCCTCAAGTATGCGCCTTCGAGAGCATTAAAGAATTAGAAAATATATATCGACTTTTCAACATCTAATACAGTTTACTTTGGATAGAAGATATACTACTTATATACTAATTAAATCAAAAAATAAATGCTTTAAGGTCCATCTGTTCCAGGAAACAGATTGGAGTATAAAATGCTGCCTTGGCATAATAGGACTACGCTCTTGTAAAACAGACTCTTGTAAAACAGTTATATTTTATGTAAAAACACAGCAACAATCCTAAAAAGCTGGTAAAACTTGTTGTAAAGCATCTGGTTCACTCTAACAAATGTGTGTCCCAAGTGTTAGCAATTGCCTCAGAAGTCATCTTCGGTTAGAACAGACCTTTAAAGATTGGATTTGTTTTCAAGGAAAAGCGGAATCAGTGATGTTAATGACCTGATGCGTTGCACAGTTAAAGCTTCTATGTCTCTGCAGGTGACGGCACTTCACCAACCCTTTCTGAGCTCAGAAGCTTAGCAGGGTGGGAGATAATTAGTACTTGATGGGACTCCTCCTGGAAGAAGGGAGTGGCAGGTAGGAGATACTGAAAAAGGAGACAATTTCTGTGTTGCTGCCGAGAAGCCTACACAGATGTACTCATGAACTCACCAGGACCTGAGCTTCATTTGGAAGAGATTTCAAATTTCCTAGTAAGGAATAATAGATCATAGAGTTGAGGGAAAGAATCTGAAATGACAAAGATTTTATCATGGGTTGGTTTAAAGGCTCTAACGTTCTCCCTACCTTCTGAACCTGGATCCAGCTCTAAATGGGGCCTGAAAGCTTCCCACTCTACCTTCTTCTGAAAAAAATGAAAACTGTTATCTTTTCATAAGCACTTGGAGGAAACTTGTAGAGAAGGAATCACATGAGATCGGGCCAACATTTAAGCTAGGAGTGGGAGGGGGCACAGTACTAAAAACTTGCAACAGGCTGGGGGGAAACTCCTATAAACGAAAACAAGCAAACGTAGTTAAAAGCAAACCGGGACAGCGTGTGACACTCAGACCTTCCTCCCTCACTCTGAAAAAAACAAGGGATTCTATTTTCTTTAACCTTTCCTGAGATATTCTATGCTGGAACATCCAGCATAGATGGGGGGAAATGGAAATGTACAATATGCTTCACTTTCACTTGAATGAGCAAAACTTTTGATTCCCCCAGAGAATCCTTCCCTCCTTTTCTTCTCTTGGCTTCCCCACATTAATTATTCCAGCTTTGCCCCTTAAACAAGGTGGTAACTCATTTAGAATTTGGCTTAGCGTGCTCTTCAGCAGACCTTTCTTCCTTATAAGTGTTTCTCATTAGCACATCTCTGTCTCCAGACTAATTCAGTAAACACAGATGTAAGTGAGAATATTAATTTGATACAAAGAAGGTACTTTCTCTCTCTCTTTCCATCTCATCCTGTTTTCACAGACTCAAAGCCAATGCTGCTCAACCTTCAGATTTGTTTCCTTATAGTAAAGATATGGAGCAGGTTAGTCAACAGGTCTGATTCCTTTTCAGCTGTTCTTCAGAGGCTCCTAGCATGCGCATTAGTTCCTTTGCATGGAAATGTGAATTCAACTCATCTCCATTTACTTTCCTAAAAATGTCCATCAGTTGAGATATTTAGGATCACAGTGAGGCACACTGTGATCTAGATAAACTCAGAGGACCAATATATTAAATTGTAATTCAGGAAACTGATTGGATAAGATGAAGTTCAAGTGGTGATGGTCAGATAATTTCTTCTGCATCCATTTTCCCATTCTCATTCAGACTGATTAAGGAGAAATAGTTTTCAAAATTATTTCAAAGAAGAAAAGAATGTCTATGGTAGACTCTGATGTTCATGCAATTCTGAGATGAACTGGCAGTACATATGTATGTGTGAATGTCCTGTCCTTCATCTGGAACAATTCTTCCCATGGTCACAGTCCTACTCTCACCCCTTAGAAATCCTGTCCTTGAGAAATTATTATTGAGAAATCATTTCTCCATCCCCTGGAGAAATTCAGAGAATTTCATTTGCTTCCATTTCTGTCTTCAAATACTTTCAAATTTCCAAGTATTGCTTCAACTCCCCCATGCCTCCCTGGCCCAGCATGTAAATAGAACTTCCATTCCTTTATCATCTAGCATTTTAGTTAATAGTGAAATCAGATGCTTTGAATGTAATTGATAAGTCATATTATATCTCACTAGCACAAAGTGACAATTAAATTATGAATGATCTCTGGGGAATCTCTGTTTTGCTGTTTGCTTTCAGAAATTTCCAGACCTACCATTCAGTCAAATGGTAGCATTAATTGGCCACAGGGTAACTGGGAGAAAGCTAAGATTTTTCAGCTGAGAATATTTTGTGACAGTAATGAAACTAAAAGGCATCGCTGTCTGTAGTTTAGCTGAATCTGAGATGTACAACTCTGAAGTTACAGTGTGAAAACTTGGAATGTGGGGATATCTTGGTCAAAAGGGCACCATGTATTTAAAATAAACATAGGATAAAGTTTAGTTAATTAATTATTTGCTTAATCAAACCTGCCCTTTTCCACATTAAGGGAGGAGCAAATACCTTTTAAAAGAGGGAAAATGTTTGGGTCATCAATTAGTTATACATTTGTATCAGCAAACATCATTGTTGCTCCTCAAGTTGGTAATGAATGCTTAAAAAGGCAGGGGGGGTCAATTCTGCAGACCCAGTTGCCACCTTGAATCTTTTGAACCCCTCTCCAAAGGAGAAAACATTTCTTACTTGCTGTTGGATGAAACAATAATAAAATATAAATACAAATTTGCCACCCTTAATGGGGTTCTTTTCAAACAAAGCAGAACCACAAAATAGGTGATATAACACATTTTAAGGGGAAACCCAATGCCTCTCACATCAGACTTTAGTAAAAATTAAACAGAACCATTGGCACGGTGCCAGAAGAAAACTCTGTCCCTGGGAAATTCACTGACCTTTATGAATTTTCATTCACCTCCATGAATTTTCCAAAGCTGGAAGAACCTACTTGTAGAAAGCACGTGCACATCGCTTTGGAAGAATGCACAAAGGCTAATGAACTTAGCCCTGGTCCAGCTGCTTTCAGCATCCATAGATATATTGCTTTGGCTGTAGCAAGAGGCAGAACTGGATAAAGCCACCTGCTGAAAAAGTAACAGGTCACAATCCACCACAGAATCTTCTTTGCGAAGACCATTCAGAGAGGGGAGTCTCAGGTTGTTCCAAGGGGTTGAACCAAAGGTTTCTAAGTTGGGGATGATGACCAATCATTTTCAAGTCAGTAACACAAGGCATCATTAAGATGACTCCTTAATAGGTCAAGGCTATTGCCTGAAATTTCAATTAAATCCACCTTCAGCCTTAACTCTACCGAGTTCTCTCCTGCCTCTTCAATTATTAGATTCATTTTGGTTGTATAAGCTGAAATCATTTCTTGCAGCATGTGGCAAATGAAAGCACTTTAGGGAAAAAGGAAAAAAAAAAAACAAGGACATCACTAATGAGACTGGATTATGCAAAATGGTCTGCACCAAAAACAATGTTTATTTGAGTTTAATCAAGGAAATCATCAGCAGAAATGAACTGAAATGGCATGGAATGATAATGTTAAAGTGAAAGGGTTTATTTATTGTAATTCCAAACAGTAATGCAGCAAGACACAGGAAATTGTGTTCTTTTTCATAACCTCTGGTGTCGCAGATGCAAAAACTCCTTCATTTGCTGCCAGGTCTACTAAAATGTCTACCCACTTTTCAACCAGTGATCACCCACAAGCTATTTCTATGTTATTTATGAATCAGTAACTCTTGAGTAACACAGTATTAAACTATAGATCTTGCAATTACAGTATATCTTTTGCTGTTAATGTGCTATTCACCCCAATCTTTTGTCTCCCTGATCTTTATTGTGTGGGATAGTGTATTTCAATCCATGTAGACATCCATGTATCCTTACTGTCATGGCTTTGACTGTTCTAAAGGACTGAGATAGAGAAGGATATATCTCTTATTATTTCCCTCCCATCTCCTTTGAGGAATCAAAGAATCCATCCTGTGATACGTAAGGCCAAATTATGGCAAGAAAAGCAGAGATCCATCAGGATCCTTAGAAATCATGGGGGAAACTGTTGGGTAAAGTTTTTTCACTTCAGCAAGGAGAATTGTTATTTCAGCATATTGCAGAAAGTCCTGATTTTAACCCCAGTCCAATAAGAAACTGTCCTGGTTCCTCAAGTGCTATGGCACAATTTGGTCACGGTATCCTGCTGATGCACAGAGACCATAATAAACTATATCTTCTGTACTGGACATGAATGATATTGCTCCTCATAGGCAAGGGCACTCAGGGAGTTAGAGTCCCAATGCAACTGTAAGCACACCTGTAGAATCCTAGCACATTTGTAGGGGGGAAGGCTGCCTTAAATGTCAAGGTTTGCTTGGTTAAAGCAGGAATCTGTCCACTATGTCCTCAGGTCCTAGTTGAAGAAAGTACTCAGACACAATAATTAGTTTTCAGTGTCTGTTTACATACATACAGCAACATACAGAAGTCCTCTGATGAACAGCATACAGCAGTTCCACAGCTGTCCAATGAGTCAATATAACAGTATTCAATCCAAGTTCAATGTAAAATAGCGAGCAGGAGAGAAATCGAGAGAAAATATACACATACAAATGTACATTTATACATCCAATGACCAATAGAAATGTACATTGCATCATCTTAGTATGCAAGTATAATACATATTTCATCATCTTCTTTCATCATCTTCCTTTCATTCTTACATCAGCTTCCTTTCAGCTATAATGACACAGCATTATTTCTGCTGATTAATGTTCTGTATTGTAAATTCTGATGTGTATTTCTACAAACATCAACATTAAACTCTTCAACTGTGGTGGTATTCCCCACCTCAATTAGATTTGTCTTTTTAAAAGTAAATAAATAGTTTCCATACACAGCACTCTTGACTATCAACAAACATATGTTTCCTGAAGAGACAACCAGCATCATTTTCATGAATCAGCTGGCTTGATAATGGAATGCAAAGGCAAAAATTGTTTGCAAGAAGACTACTAACCTGGACCATTGCTTCAGAAAGCAAAATAGAACAGAACTAGCAAAGGAGACCCGTTTATGTTAAATTTGTTGCTTGATTGCAGAATGATTTACAAGCCAAAACCCTTCACAGAGGTAAGCCACCTTATAATAGCTTCCAATATCTCAATCTTTATCCCATAAAATACTTGCCACTGCACAGTTTTTGCCTGATCTCCCCTGATGTGTTACTGTCTCCTTGGGTTCCCTTGCTGTGATTTAATATGTTTTTTATTTCCCAGCAATTTCTCCTTACTTAAAGAAAATGATAACCTCATTTCTATTTTGCTTGAATGATGTAAAGCTTATTCTTTTTTCAACTGTTTCGGTCCATGTAAGCTATATTCAGATGGGTATTAAGTAACGACAGAAGATACTATCTGAATGATGGCTTTGAAACCAAAACTCAAACCTACCTTACTGATCCCAAATTTTAGCCCAATCACCTAAAATAAAGAAGCTAAAGGAAGTAGAACAGTTTTGAAGCTGCATAAATGATGAACGTATTACTACTGTTTACATCACAGTTACAACGATGGTGTTGTAACTGTTGAGTAGCATGTGCCAAATAATGTCCCCCAAGTAAAGCCACCCTTGAGCTGAATTCAACTATGGGTGACTACATCTACATCTACTACCAAAAATCAAGCTTGGAGAACATCAAGAATGCAAGGTGACAACCCTGGACTACATACATTCACTACCATCACAGAATCAGTCTTCTTTATGCTGTCCTTCCCAGTTCAACTGAAAGTTGCTCTTGGTGAAATCCAGCCATGACCCTTCAGTAGTCAAAGACATATTAACTGTTGTTTTCCACATCTTCCTTGCCATGCCCCAAAGGAAGGTCATAACACCCATCATATTAAACAACATCCAGTTAGTATCCAATTAAACACAGATGGACATTTACTTTGAGACGAGGCAAGGTTACCGAGGCCCATACCAACGTGGAGTGCGATTTAATGCATCTTTTCTCAGGGTCCCTTCATTACAGCAAAGCAACCCGTAAATTGATGCTGTGCTCTGTCATTTGAATGTTTGCCCCAATAACTATGGAGCACTGAGATATGATGCACAAGGCAAAACTCCTCAAGCAGAAAGCCCAATTATTTGACTAGATTACTTGTTTGGTGTAAATCTGCATTTGAGCTCATGCCTTTGGAGGAGTGAAAGCTTAATATAAAATGGGAAAGCAGATGAGAACCAGACAATGACTGAAAGAAGAGAGAGAGCTGTTGTCTTTTCACAGAAGTTCTTTAAATCTTCTCTTTTACTGGATTCACACAACATATTCCATGAGGCAAAATGGGACTGGGTAGTTTATAAAAACCCACCCACTGTCTTTCTATACTGTGTGAACCCAGACATATTTAGCTATAATGCACCTTGGTAGTTTAGGTACTTTGTGTTACACTTTTCCTTAAACTGGATTTAATCTAGCTACTAAACCAACAACCCATTCTAAGACCTGTAATTAAGGAGATTAAGCAGGAAACATACAACTGAATTCTCAACAATTTCATGCAGCCAGTAAGGATCCTTGAGATTTTGTTCAGTTTGCATTTTTCAACCTATCAGCTTAATTGGACTTTTAGCAAGAGTACATGGGTTGGAATGGGAACAAAAAGGCACATTTTTTAAATTCAAAAAGAGGGCATTAAAAGATGCATATTAGCCTAAATACTTATGAAAATGCATATTTTAGAGTAAGCCTGCAAGGATAAAGGCTGCACTCTTGCAGCTGCCCAGATATGACTACCCTGTATGTGTCTAAATTCTTGATCTCTGTTTGTGGGTAAGACTAGTTAAAGGTTTCATGACAATGGACATATTTGGAACTGTGAAAGCATATTGTGGTTGCTGTCACAACACCAGCTTTTAAAAAATCTAGAAGAGTTAGGGTTCTGACCTGCAGCATCCTTAATTTCTGGTATTTGCCTGATGGTTCTCCAGAGTAGTGCTCCTTACAGTATATTCTCCTTGTTTTGGACCAACCTTGGCCACAGAGGCGCATTAAAGTTACCCCTTTAAGCTTGGAATGAGTTCATGTAATTCCAAATAGCAAAATGTATGAAGAAATTCAAATGGAGGAAATGTTACAAAAGTTCCTCACTTTCCTCAAGGCAACAACATATTAACACCTCATGTAACGATAAAATCACAATTACATTTTTTGCACTGCTGAGGATCGGGAGGAATTGAAATAGCAGATGCTTTGGAAATGGATTTTAGCTGACTGTAGCTTCTGTAACCTTCCATTCTGTTGCCAATTCATCAAAACAAAATGTTTGTGCTCTTTTGGATGGGTAGAGAGAGAGAAAAGGAGTAAATAAAGAAATGTTATTGTATTTCTTCTTCTACAGCAACTTTAAATTGATGAAGTAATCTAGAATTATTCAGATCAATTTTCCACCAGGAGTCAGAGGAAACTCATTTATTGAATGTCATTTCCTCTCTGTTACTTGTTTCTCTTACATAAAAACATATTTGATCATCTGCACCACATTCATTTAAAGTCATTTAAAACAGAAATAGATACAGTATATCTGCCATCAATGCTGCATTTTGAATTCTGTCTATGCACCAACAAGCTCAGGGGCCTCATTTATACATTTCAAACATATGTAAAATAAAACCATTTTCTTTTTCATAGAATGGACCCTTCTTGTATGATATTCCATAAAGGGGGAGATGAAACATTTTTTTTTTTGAAAAACAAACAAACAAAATAGAAATAGAAATAATTTCACTTGATCCAAATGTATAAGCAAATCAACTGTCTTCATATTTTTTGGTTTTCTTACTTCAGAACACTGATTCTAAGAATTCTGCAACACTTTGAATTTTGCAATGCATTTTCATGTCAGAAATTGCACATCAACTTGCACATATTAGGGCTAGCTACATACACAAAAACATTTCTAAGGAAAGGCTGCATGCAAAAAAAGGGGGGGGGGGGAAGCCAAATTGCTGTGGATATGTTTATCAATTCCCTGATGCTGGGAAAGATGGAAGGCAAAAGGAGAAGAGGACGGCAGAGGATGAGATGGTTAGATAGCATCACTGAAGCAATGAGCATGAAACTGAGCAAACTCAGGGAGGCAGTGAAGGACAGGAAGGGCTGGCGCAATATGGTTCATGGGGTCACGAAGAGTCGGACACGACTGAATGCCTGAACAACAACAAATGTTTACCAAAAAAACCCAGAAGAATGGTGTAAAATTGGGTTGAATGGTATCCTTGAATACACATGAAGCTGTTAGGGATTATTCATTCTGTACTGGAGATACTGCAGCAGTATAAGTAATTGGATGAAACCAGATGATTCTTCCTTCCATTAACTAAACACTCAAGAATACACCTCCCTTACTATAGCAAAACTTTAAGTAGGTGAATCTATGATCTTAAAAATGATAAGTTCAAATCAATTGAAAATAATTGCCTTAGAAATCATATTTGTGTTGTTGCTTTCCTACAAAAGTTTTCTATAGATATCTTCTATCTGAGACCTTTATTCAATGGGTTCTCTGTTGATAATTGATTGTATCCCCCGTGACTCTGTTTCAAAATTGTCTGTCCACAAATGCTACAACAGCCTCTCACACCTCCTCTATTGCTAAAACATTTGGTTTGGAAAATGGCAGTTGAACGTGCATTTTGGAAGTATTGAATGTGTTTGTCTATATATTTAGATCCATCTATATTCTCTGAATGTTAGAAAGAATCTCAGTGATTCAGAACAAACAGTCCTTGGAAGATGTTGGTGGCTTTTAGTCAAAGTTTGATTGCTTCCAAGTCATGTAACACTCTTTCTGAGTCTCACTTTTTAAAAAATAGCTGCTGGTTTTATTTCCTGTTTGTATCACAATAGGAGGTTTTATTTCTTCCCTCAACTTAATGCCACAGTACTGAAGTATTTTTCACTTGTTTGGGGTTCTTGCAAAATGGGCAAGCTACTTCAGCCATTGAAATCTGGACTGGAGGGACTCTTGTCTTCAGGTTGGGAGTGGTCATGTTTCTGCGCCAAAAAATGAGTCCTAGGCTACTATATCCAAGAAAAAGCAGCTGAGAGCCAGGAAACAAAATTCTGAAAGATCTGAAAGTTGAGCTGGGAAATACAAACCCATGTTGGAATAGTGGCAGACATAAAACTAAGGGGTTCATTTCTCCTTATGGTTTTGAGAATATACGACACCTGTCCTGGGTGCTAAAGGAGTGATTTGTAGGGTAGTCTGAAGCCCTTCGGTTCTGCATACCAGGAAAAATAGGGGGTTCAAACCATTCACAGAGACCCCACCTTAATGAATTCACTCATAAATCAGGTTGGAGTTTTAATTCATTTTTCAAGATTCTCCTAACTCCTTATTTCTTGACATTAAACCTAATTAATGAAATTCTGTGCAAACCTCGTTTCCTTGGTTCTGCCCTGCTGTTAGAAGCTTGTATCTATGTCTCTATGGTTGTCTGAACCTCTTTTTCCTAAAATACAAAACTGGAAGCTAACTAGGCAAGCCTGGTATTGCAGCATGCATTTGCTCTTCATCAGTGATGTTTTGAAATGTTCCCTGTTATTTCTCAGCCTCAATGAACTCTCCTATAGTCAAAGGCCAAAATATCAAATGTATTAACTGCAATCAGATTAAAAACAAATAAAGAACAGAAAATTAGTAGAGTTAAGGTTGGAATGCTATGTTTATCTGACAGGAACACCACATAAGAACATCATAAAGCTTCCTTCCAGATCACCTCAACTCCTCATGACCTTGAAGTTTTCTTGGCAACAAGCTTGTTACTTCATTCTTCCACATTTTTTTTTAAAAAAAATTCTGATCTAGTTTACCCAGCAATCTCCTATCCAAGTACTAAGTAGGTCTTTTCTGCTTTGCCTTTTCAAGATCATCCGAAGCTTGGCTAAATAAAATTGTCTTCAAGTCAACTTGCACTGATGATGACTTCATAGGTACGTCTATGCAGTTTTCTTGGCAGCCATTCAGAAATGGTTTGCCGTTGCTTGTTTCTGCTTTTTTCCCAGTATAGTCTAAGTCCTAGGATTCTCTGGTGCTCATCACCCATACATTAGGCAAGCCTGACCCTGCTTCAAGCTTAAACAAAGTTGGCCAGGTGCTGTTATCTGCTGAGACATGATAAGATTAACTTCAAAGCAAATGTCCATGGGGTTGCATTGCTAACCCATTTTCAAACATACAATAGAAAACAACAACAACTCCTCCTCCTCCTCCTCCCCCTCCCCCTCCCCCTCCCCCTCCCCCTCCCCCTCCCCCTCCCCCTCCTTCTTCTTCTTCTTCTTCTTCTTCTTCTTCTTCTTCTTCTTCTTCTTCTTCTTCTTCTTGAAATTCAGCTTCTAACCCCACACCTTCCCCCAAAAATTGAATAAAGAAGAACTTGAAAAGAAACTGCTCAGCCCAAAAATCAAATGGCTCAAGAATATATTCTGGAGTTTAAAAGCAGCACAAAAGTATAATATACCAAGGAAATATCTTATCAACCAAGAGAAAAAAAATGACAGCCTGGAAAATATCCAGAGAAAATGAGAACACTTGGCATTGCATAGTGTTCCAATAGTAGAATTTATTCCATCTCTGCTTTAAAGGTTTGGCATCTATTAAAAGTCATGAATGAGAAAAGGAAGGTTCTTATTGGAAGAAGCTTATTATAGTATGAAAATTTGAGCACTTATTGCAAAATGCCTGAAGAAATCCAAGGTAAACGTTCATGGTTATTAGCTCATTATTTACTATAGATTGTCTAGTTGTGACCAAATGCAACTTTAAGAGAGACTCCAATTGGCTAAGCACAAGAAACATGGGTTTCTTCTTATTAGATGCAAACCGTAACAAAACTTCTGATTATCTCAAATATTGTTTCCTGTTCACTGTTCCAGACTGTGTGAAGTCACCTAATTGGCTGGATAGTAGCAGTGAGGGAGCTGGGATTTTTCTGGCCTCATTTCAAAAAGTGTCTGTGAGAAATCAGTTCAGGCTTCTAGCAAAAAAAATGAAAAAATAATAAAAAAATTGTCTTTCATCTGACAGATGTCTGGGTGAAGAATACAATGTGGGAAGAAAGAGAAAGCACTAGCAGAAAGTAATAAAAAACAGAATAGTCCAGGTCAGTCTAGGTCCTGAACCTTCCACTGTTGTCTTCAGTTCTGTCCATTATCAGAACATAAACCCTGACAGATTTTCCCCAAGGGAAAATGATTTCCTACTGCTAAACTGGAGTTTTCTCAATATCATGGTGTCCAAGTGTTGAAACTCCCTTCTTAGAGATTTGGTTCCAATTTTTAAGTGAAGGGAAGCTCTGTGTGTGTGTGTGTGTGTGTGTGTGTGCGTGCACACACGTGTGTTTTTGCTGTAAGGTTATGCTTTGCTGTTCTTTTATATATAACTGCTCGTGTTTTTGAATTTCTTGATACTTTTGTACTGTTGCTCTTGCACAAGCTACTTTGAGATCATGGAGTCAAGCTTCACCAAAGAGATATTTGAGATGCATGAAATGGTAAACTGATGCTTACTCTGGAGCAAGACCTCCCATCTAATTAAGAGGACCAGCAATCCTGTTTTCAGTGACCAGTGTAGGATCCACTCCGACAGCTCTTCCTGCCATCCTGTGCATAAATTACTCCATCAAAGAGCTGGTGTTTATTCTGCGCTTTTTGAAATTCCAATCACTTACACACCTCCTCATACAAGGCAATCTGTCCTTTGAAATTTGGGTTCCTCACAATCAAGACATTCATAAGCTTTGGGCAGTAGACGGTGGCTTGCTACTCAACTCCTAATCAATGCCAATCCAAACATGTCCTTATCTTTCCTCCTTTAAAAGCAAACCCAAAACAGAGTTTTTGAGCATACTTTTGTGTTGCACATGATTATTGTCCATCATAAAATATGCTCAGATTGCCGTCAGTGATTGCATTTCTCTATCGCTCACATACACATATCCCCACACGATTCGTTCTGCTGCCAAATGCACTTCAGGAATAATCTCTAGGAAGGCAGCCAGAAGGATTAACGCAACCAACAATTGTAAGGAAGGGGGGAAAGCTTGGAAAAAGCATAAACTAAAGCCATTGCCATAAAGCTGGAAAAAAAAATGTGGAAAGGGGGTGGGGGGAAAAACAGAGATCGTGGAGACATTTAGATGAATCTTTATCTACCCAAGAGTATTTGGAGTGCATTGAAAGTCCCAATAAACTGGTTGTGTGTCTCCCTGCCAAGATGTCATGCCAAGATTCCAATCCGTAGGATAAAAATCTCATTGCTGCTTGCCAAGATGGCAGTGATGCCAAGGATGGGTGGTAATTTTATAATATCACATAGGAATGGAGCTCTCCGATTAGCAGCTTGGACTATTAGTTGAACCAGATGAGGAGGATGAAGAGATTTCACTACAGGTTTTGGAAAGGATGATGGTGTGAAAGCCATTTTCACTACTCAGCTTGGTGAGTTCAAATCCTTCCTTGTCAACCAAATTCTCCACCTACAGTTGGTTTCATACAGGCTCGCTTTGAGTCTGATATATTCTACAAGAGATTCACAGAAGTTCCCTTTGAGTCTGATATATTCCACTCTTCCTTCTTTTCCTCTGTTCTGGGAAATCTGCTCAACATTCCTCAGTACATCACCTTCCATATGTGTTGAAGTTGCAGTTTCCTCAAGTTCCCCAACGATTTCTTAAAGCTGTAGTTCCCAAACCTCAGGAACATGCCAAGTTCAGGAAAGCAGCCTCTGATTCTTTCTCTAATCCTCATCCTTTGACATCCTCCAGTTTGGAGTATTGATTTCTCTTGTGTCCCAACATTTTTGCGTAAACATCAAAACACCATCTACAAATGAAATGTGGGGGGAGAGACCTGGATGGAGAACTTTGAGGTTCATAAGTACAAGATCATAAGTCTATCCAGTAAAACCTTGGCTTCGTTTATCAAATGAAAGAACGAAGCCCTTATCACGGATATGATTTATGTCCTATAAACAAAAGAAAACCAGCTTTCTGTATATATGTATGTGTTGTGTGTTGTTGCTTTTTAATACTTCATTCTATATTTTTTTTTACAAGAGAGAGAGAGGGAGGAAGAAAGGAATTACATGCATCCTGGGAGAAACTTAACAATGATTTATGTCCTATGAACCAAAGAAAAAAGAAAGCCAACTTTCTGTTTGCCTGTCTGTTGTTTTTTTAAATCTCTTAGTCTAGATTACTTTTTTACTTTTTTTGGAAGGAAGGAAGGAAGGAAGGAAGGAAGGAAGGAAGGAAGGAAGGAAGGAAGGAGGGAGGGAGGGAGGGAGGGAGGGAGGGAGGGAGGGAGGGAGGGAGGGAGGAAGGAAGGAAATTAAATTATGTATCCTGGGAGAAACATACAAGGAAAATCATTAAATATTATTTGTAAATTGAAGTCTACAACTCCTTTCAGCGATTTTCCATTGATCAGGAGGGGGCACACACCACTCTGCCTCCCGCTCCTGCTGCTATATCTCTACTTTTCCCAAACGTGAAGCTTTATATGAAAGACTGAACTGGGAGCCAGCTCCACACACAAGCAGAATGCCTAATCAGGAAGAGTGTCTATTCCTTCAACACAGAGACATGTACATTTCCCGAGAGAAAGTGACCCCTCCTCTTTATTCATGCTTTAGGGTTTCTATCAGCCCTATCTGGCTTGTTTTCCTGATGCATTTGCATTGCCTCACATTTCCCCTGGGACACAAAAGGCTTACGCACAGGGTCTACAATTGGCTTTGACAGTGCTCCAGTGGCCTTCTCCAGCACACACATTTGCAGAACAATCTTCCAGCTACTGGCCATTCTGTAAGAGGCAGCTGGAGTGAGACCAAGCACATTGCTCTTCAGAAGCAGGAGACCACTGTGCTTCCCAAACCAGCATTTGAGGTGTGCTTCAATCAAAGCATTGTCAAAAGAAGGCAACCCTTTGGAGCTCGGCACAGCCCTAGGGCATAATCAGGGAAAATCAATCCCAACATGAAAAAAGGAACACACCTCTTAAATAAAAGCACTGCAAGATTAAACAGATTAAGTGTTCAACAGTAAGGTTCTTTTAGGCAATACGGTGATCACAGTCTGATGGGATATGGATATTTTTGATTTTACATAGGCCACGGTGAACAAAGTTGACTATCTGGGGCCACTCAATCTACCCGTTACACGTTCTCTTGCATAAGCGTTTGGGGAAATGCTTCTCAAATGCAGTGAAGTTCCCGTGATATTTCAGACTCTGGCAAGATGAAGGAATTTAGCTTGTTCTCTGATGCTAACAATGCGGTGGTTGAGAAATTGGCTTGTAACCTACCCTGAACCTTGTGCATTCCAGCATAGGCAACTTGGCCTTAAAGACCTTCTGCGCAAAATGACTGGCACAGCAGACACAATGTGCGGGAGACATATGACATCACGTCAAAGACACTTTTATATGTGATCTGTAGACTATGGCAGACACTCATGTTGACTGGTCTCGACCTGTCCCTGTTTACCAGAGAAAGTCCTTATATTCTGGTTTCTGAGTGAAGAATGAACACATTGTTCTTATGCACATCGAATTCCATCCTTCTGGTGGGTCCTCCTGAACTTACGACCTCTCCCTGTGGGTTTAGCTACCAGTCTTGGTCAAAGCTGTGGAAATTCAACTAGCCCCGGGGGGGGGGGGGGGCGGGTAGGACACCCATGGTCAATGGGCCTTCATTTTAATAGCCTTCAATTCCTGGATCTGAGATTTATTTCAGTTTAGAAAACTCTTACCTGAATGACTGCTCTGCTCTCATCAGAAGACTCAAGTCAAACAAATCCCTCTTAGTTATGCTAAGAACAATGTGGGCTTAAGATCCAGCTGAGTTTTCTTTCCATAGTTTATTTATGCCCTTTTTCTGATAGTATTCAGGAAGATGCTAAAAACGGAGTTGTTTCATAGAGCAATGGTTAGCTTAGATCTAACCATCAGTTTAGTACATTAATTAATGGATTGCTTTCTCCAGGATACAATTTTATTTGTTTTTAATTTGTACCATGGAGGTTTTAGTGATGTTTTATATCACATAAAGCATTTTTATTGTGGTGGGACATAAATCAAATAAAGAAGTAAATAAACAAATACCATTCATTTATTACAATGATTTGCATGCCGCCAATTCATTAGGCACCAGTATTAAAACAGACTGAAATCCATAATGACGTAAATACTTGTTAGATGGATGTAGATGGATACAGTATCCATATCAAAAATATCCAATATTCATATTTGTTGCTGTCTATTCTTTTAAATGTTCCTCTCCAAATACTCTGTGAAAGAAGGCTATTCTCACCACTCCTCTAAAGGATAGCAGAGCTAAACTGACCTTGGGAGGTTACCAGTGAAGTCATACTCCAAGCCCATGTTCCACTGTCCTTCCAATGGGTGGGCCCCCACAGCATACCATGCTTGAGAGATAGGGTGGGACAGACCAATTTCATTGGAGAAGTTAGTTAAATGACTCAATGGGACAAGCTTTGTAAGGCTTTAGGGATCACCGCCACCTCCTTGAACTGGCTCTGGAAGCCTACTGACAAATCATTCAGCTTTTGCAAAGTAGGTGTTATTCTGCGACACTGGATGATGGTGGTCAGCAGGCAGGCAGTCACATATAGTGCTAGCTGCAGCTTCTGATTCATCTTCAAAGGCAGCCCCCCATACAGCAAATTGCAGTAGTCTATCTGGGAAAATAACTGAACTCTTCAGCATCTCCTGGTCTAGGAAAGGATGCTTTGTGTGGACCAGCTGGAACAAGTCAAAGGCTGTCCCGGCCATGGCTTCCACTTGCTGATCTATGCACATAATTGCATGTTAATGTGTAGCAAAAGAGGGCCAAAAGGAGCAAGCAATAGTAGAAGCAAAATGGTGTGAATCGTTTCATATTCATTCTGAAGCTTAAACTTGATTTACGTCTTCTGCCATAAAATTAGAGTTCTGAAGAAGATGTAGAATGCCCAGCAATTTGGGTCCCACTGTTGAATGAGTTCCATAGCTGCTGTTATTTGTTATAAATTTGAATCTGGATAAAAAGATGAAGGAGAAGGAGAAGGAGAAGGAGAAGGAGAAGGAGAAGGAGAAGGAGAAGGAGAAGGAGAAGGAGAAGGAGAAGGAGAAGGAGAAGGAGAAGGAGAAGGAGTCATTGTTCTCCCTGCTATACTGGTCTTGCCCTTGTGGGTAGAAAATAACATATAGGTAATAGCCAATAATATGTCTTCCTCTACTTACAGTCTGAAGTAGCAGTATTCCTTCTATCTTATTAGGACTCTACCTAACAAGATCCTTCTTCCTTCCTTCCTTCCTTCCTTCCTTCCTTCCTTCCTTCCTTCCTTCCTTCCTTCCTTCCTTCCTTCCTTCCTTCCTCCCTCCCTCCCTCCCTCCCTCCCTCCCTCCCTCCCTTCCTCCCTCCCTCCCTCCCTCCCTCCCTCCCTCCCTCCCTTCCTCCCTTCCTCCCTCCCTCCCTCCCTTCCTTCCTTCCTTCCTTCCTTCCTTCCTTCCTTCCTTCCTGTGCCACCAGAATCTCTCTTTTTTAAAGCATGCCATTCAGTCCAATTGCTCTAATTGTAATCCCTTATACAAATCCTCCAGTCAACAAGCACGTCCGAAGCTGTGCTTTCATATGAACTTAATCCATAAAAGTTTTATCTGACAATGTGTGAATGGACCACAGTGTTGAGTAATCAAAATGAAGGTTTCAATAGCCCTTCACTCTTATATTTGAATGGCTCCATTGTAGCACAAAGAGGACTGCAAATACATTTCATTCCAGTGGAAATATTTTCTTTCATTCATTTTCATGAGAGCCTCTGGGAAAAAACACTACAGGCTCATGTAGCATTAGTACATTTTTTTGTACCATAACTTGTTCTGGAAAGAGGTGGCCCCATCTGCCTGAAAGGTATTAAAAGAGGAGAAAGGGGATTGACACTGACTTGATGGCAGAATCAATTCAAATTAAATATCTTTATTATGGTCTTTGACCAGCCTTTACAGTAGGAAAAGAGAAATAGTTTGGTACAGCAATTCATTACTGGGGGGGGGGGGGGGGGGAATAAGACAATAAAACAACATATCTAATTAAAAGTTTTGCACCATTGTATGACTTGATGAAGAAATTTGGCCACCTGGTTTGTGAGGGTAGAGTTAGCATCCCTTAAAAAGTAATAAATATGAAATTTATCAGTATGACCCTTAAATTTAGAGGTGATTGGGGAGATCAAAGCACATCTTGGGGCATCATAAAAAGGATACCTTTTAATGACTGGATGGCACATAATCAGTTAAACTGAGATTATGAATTAATAGTAATAATTGGCTTTCTTTGGGAAGAAGAGTGGATTAAAAATAAAGCAAAAAATAACAAAAATGCAATCTTCAGGGTAAGAGTTTTATTCCAGTTTAGCTGGATTGAATAATTTTGGGCCCAGTACTAATAACTAACAATTCTGCCAGGGGCAGAAACAAATGCCTTATCATAGTGTACATGCCATCTTTCATGAAAGCTTCTGCAGTATTAAAAATCAGATTGCTTTAATTCAATCGTTTTATATCATCAGCAATGTGTAGCTTCCCTTCTTTCCAGATTGAAAAGTTGTAAAAGATGCATCCTCTGATACCTTGAGATCCCCCTTGAGTTCTGAACATACAGCATAGATTTTATAATCGATGGGATATGAGACTGACTTGCACCATTTACCCTTCACAAGCTAGAAGTGATGATGCCATTTCTGATTAGCAGTGATCCTTAACTATATATGTCACTATTAAAAATTACAATCTCAGCAGAAACAAATGGCCTACCATAATGGTAAGTACCATAAGATACTGCTTGGGTCTATAATGAATGATGGAAACTGCTGTTGGATCTTTAATTCAGGGAGTAGTAAAGGCCAAAGAATGCTCAAACTATTGCACAATTTCACTCATTTCATATGCTAGCAAGGTTATGCTCAAAATCCTACAAGCTAGGCTTCAGCAGTATGTGAACCGAGAACTACCGGATCTACAAGATGGGTTTCGAAGAGGCAGAGGAACTAGAGATCAAATTGCCAACATTCGCTGGATCATGGAGAAAGCACGAGAGTTCCAGAAAAGCATCTACTTCTGCTTCATTGACTATGCAAAAGCCTTTGATTGTGTGGATCACAACAAACTGTGGCAAATTCTTAAAGAGATGGGGATACCAGACCACCTTACCTGTCTCCTGAGAAATCTGTATGCGGGCCAAGAAGCAACAGTTAGAACCGGTCATGGAACAACCGATTGGTTCAAAATAGGGAAAGGAGTACGACAAGGCTGTATACTGTCACCCTGCTTATTTAACCTATATGCAGAGTACATCATGAGAAATGCCAGGCTGGAAGAATCACAAGCTGGAATTAAGATTGCAGGGAGAAACATCAATAACCTCAGATATGCAGACGATACCACCCTAATGGCAGAAAGTGAAGAAGAACTAAAGAACCTCTTGATGAGGGTGAAAGAGGAGAGTGCGAAAGCTGGCTTGAAACTCAACATTAAAAAAACTAAGATCATGGCATCCTGACCCATCAATCCCTGGCAAATAGAAGGGGTAGAAATGGAAGCAGTAACAGACTTCATTTATTTGGGCTCCAAGATCACCGCAGACGGAGACTGCAGCCATGAAATTAAGAGACGCTTGCACCTTGGGAGGAAAGCTATGGCAAACCTAGATAGCATATTAAAAAGCAGAGACGTCACCTTGCCGACAAAGATCCGCATAGTCAAAGCTATGGTTTTTCCAGTAGTAATGTATGGCTGTGAGAGCTGGACCATAAAGAAGGCTGAGTGCCGAAGAATTGATGCCTTTGAACTGTGGTGCTGGAGAAGACTCTTAAGAGTCCCCTGGACTGCTAGGAGGTCAAACCAGTCAATCTTAAAGGAAATCAACTCTGATTGCTCATTGGAAGGATTGATAATGAAGCTCAAGCTCAGATACTTTGGTCACCTAATGCGAAGAGAGGACTCTTTGGAAAAGACCCTGATGCTGGGAAAGATTGAAGGCAAAAGGAGAAAGGGACGGCAGAGGATGAGATGGTTAGATAGCATCACAGAAGCAATAAGCATGAAACTGAGCAAACTCAGGGAGGCAGTGAAGGACAGGAAGGCCTGGCGCGATATGGTTCATGGGGTCATGAAGAGTTGGACACGACTTAACGACTGAACAACAACAAAAGGCATAAAATAAAACAAGCAATGTGAGGGGCTCTTGCAGAAGTTTCATGTAAATATTCTACTTTCTTTTTATACCAGTTCAGATTATTTCTGTATTTCACCTAGTATGATGGGCTCCCACTGTATCCCAGGCAGAAATCTTGTACAACCCAGTTACCTTGGGATTACACTGCTGTTGTTGTTTAAATACAGCATCATTCAGTTTCAGCCTTTCTTCCCAGAATGCTTTACAATTCTACTCTCAAGACGGTGAAGAATTCCAAGGTTGTCAAATCAAAGTTTTCCAACCATGAACAACTTCCAGATGTGTGGACTTCCATTCCCAGAATTCTCAGCCACTGTCATACCAGAGTGGGTTCACATAATCAGCGGAAACACTGGCATATATAATCTGAAGTAGGGACTCTGTCACAGCCAGAATGCAGAATTTTTCAGATGCAAAAAGAAATAAATATATAACTGAGCTCCCCAATTCACAGGGAGCCTCTGGATGAATCAGATCTGGCACAAATCCCGGGAGTCCAACATGCTTAATGAATAGAATATTACCTTCCTATTGAATTTCCAGCTCTAACTTCCAAGTTAAGTAATTGATCTCCAAGTCTCAAAACCAAGAGTCATACCCTCCAGATCTTGATTCCCACATAGTATGGCTTAGTGGGGAACGTTTCTTCCCTTCCATGTTTCTTTTAGAAAGCCTACTTTCTGGAAAACCTATATATAAACCGAAGCTTTATAGACATCCCAAAATCATGTAGCTCTCTTCCCTTTACTTAGAGATATTTACCTGAGTAAATTTACTAGATGGAAGAGCATATTTTTTTTGGATTTACTAAGGCAGAAGAGCTATTTTGGTTAGCTGTTTTTGTGATGAATCCCTAACAAAGTATTACTTCAGTTGACACGTCCTTGTGATTATTGAACTTTTTATGGGGGCACAGATTACCCCGTTATGGAAGCCAGCAAATGGAGCATCAACAGATGGGAAGCAGTCTACTATTAATTATATTGACAGGTTCTCATCAGCCCCTGTTGTAGTAATTAAGGGCATGCTGTCAATATGCACTGCTGGAAGGCTTCCTTTTTCAAGGGTCAGCAATCCTACTTGAAACTCCAGCGGACTTCAGAAAAAAAAAAGGGGGTTGGTCAGTTCTAAAACTATAGAACCTCATTTTGCAAGTAAAAGCACTGAATATCAAAGATGAGACTTTAATGAGCTAACAATTTCCATGGAACAAGAATGACTGTAGTAGGAGAGACCTTAAGGTTAAGGTAGAAAGTCACACATGTCACGCACAAATATGTCTATATTTCACTTGGTACATTTCTGTTACATGCACCTGGAGAGAAATCTGTTGGAAAACCAAGCCACCACACTATTTTGGGCCTACAATAAAAAATGATGGACAAGTATAGCTATAGGATTCTTTTTTGTCCCACCTAATAAGAAGAACTTTGGTCAATCTTGGCTGATTTCAAAAACTAACTAGAATCATATGTGGTTCATATTTAGACAGGCACCATATCAAGGCAGCATATTAGCCTGTCAAGTGTTTAATGGACTTTTTATTAGAATGTCAATAAAAAAAAAGAAATCTGCATCCCCTTTCATCAGCAAACAGAGCCCTTTTATACCTTACTTTCCCCTAATGTAAACTCCCTAAATTGCTAATGCATATTCCCCGGCAGTCTTCTTTTAACACACATTTCCATAATATTCTTTTTTTCATACATATCTCAAAAGGCAACATTTCAATATACATTTCTCCAATGTCAACTGTATACCTTTTAAATATACCGACACTTTTTTTCCTTTGCAGCTGTAGAATCTTCTTTTTCAGATGCATCTCTCACTAAGAAATTTTCTGTGGGTGAATTTTTGACAAGAGACAGATGGGAATTCATAGACTCCATTCAACAGAGCCTTGTAGAAATCCATTATCTTTACAAAATGTATCTCCTAGCCCCAGCCCTATGCAAGCCTTGCTGACATTAACTCTATTCATTTATGCTATTTATATGGCCATGGGTATCCATGGTGGGGGAGGAGGGAGAGAAAGAAAGAGGGAGAGAGAAGAGGGGCAAATAACAAACATGCACCATGACAAATGCAATGCAAAATCCCCCCCCCCCCTTCAACTTGCTTTGTGACTGATTGATTGATTGATTGATTGACTGTTGGTGCCTTTGAGTCAGTGTTGACTCCTGGTGACTGCCTGGACAAGTCCCTGCAGTTTTCCTGTCAAGATTTCAGAAGTAGTTTGCCCTTGCCTTCTTCTTCCTAGGCCTGAGAGAGAGGACTGGCCCAGGTCACCCAAGCGGCTTCATACCTAAGGCGGGACAAGAACTCCACAGTTTCCTTGTTTCTAGCCCGGTACCTTAACCACTACACCAAATTGGCTCCCCATGCTTTGTCACATTCTATGCAAATGTTTAAGAGGCAAAGCTTGTGTGTGACAAGGCAATGCTTTTTTTCCCCATTTTACTGAAAACATGGCTTGCTGTGGGTGCCTCTTGTATAAGCCCCCTTTGTGCTTTTCATTTTCTTCACATTCAGAGACGTAATTCTGGAAGGAAAAAAACTTTTCTTTGCTAGCTAAGAGAGGTGACCCCATGCAGATCCTAGGTGCTTGCTTTGTGTCTGTGGTGTGGGACTCAGCTGTAGAGGCCAAACACTCTCCTGGAACATTTAATTCTGATCAATCTATCAACATTGTCGGTGGATAAATGGGAAAAGAGGCCTTTGCATGCTTCTGTGTATACATGTATGTTTGTGTTGACAGTCAGCAAAAAGTCAAAGAATGAACCCTAGAGTCTTGTCTCATCTCGTGTCAGAAATGCAGGAACTGGGAAAGGGAAAATTATTGATCTAAATTTAAAAAATTAAAAGCTTTAATAAAAGTATTAATAAAACCCTGGAGTATCCCATAATATACTTGTACCATTTGGGAGACAAAACTACTTAATTCATAACTCCAACATCTGGATGAAAAATTTGGATGATCAAGATTCCTTCCTACAAATGCTATTAATTTACTCTTACCCACTCCATTACAGAATATGTATATAGATTGTGACTAGTACATTCATAGGTTCTCAAGGGGAAAAAATGTTGTAATTTCTTCCTTTATGAGTAGGTTAATGAACTTATATTTGCTTTCCCAGGAATGCATTCATTCGGAAGCACTGGGATCAAGACAGACAACAAAAGGTCCAAGGCTCCTTCAAAATATTTCTCACATTTAGTAATTTAATCATATCCTGTTCTAAACGCTAAGTGCTCTATGCATTAAAAATCAATTACTAGGTGACAAAAAAATTACAAGCTAGGCCATTAAAAAAATCAATGGTACATATTAACTTAGAACCCAATTAGTTCATATAACCAACTTCATCTAAAAGGAGCATGAACCAGATTGATTAATTGATCATTTTTCAAAGCCAGTTGCAGAAAATTAACTTGCAGATCCGCCAAGTTTACTGGAAACAATTCATTTAACAATGACAGCACCATAGTTAACTGGACCATCGTTCACCATGCAAACAGACAGATTCTAACCATTCCAAATATTGAAGCAGTACAGGCCAAGAAAAATTTCCACACTGCCCAATTATTTTGAGGCAGGAGGATGTGTAATTTTATGAGACTTTATCAAGCATGTAACCTCCGTGGAATATATCCATTGGAAGTGTAATAGGTTTTCCTTTTTAATAAGTTTGAAAGGTTTTCAACATGGAAAATAATATATTATGTGCTTGTTAGATATGTTGGGAAGCAAAACAGAGAGAAGACATTAAAGATGACTAGGAGACCAAATGACAGAAAGTTCCACCAGGGTCAAACATCTTAGAATCAAACATCAAAATCATAATAGTGAAGATATATAGTGTAGTTTAGGTGCTGTGATATTTTAAATACTGAAATGACATTTATGGAGAGAAGACAGGCTAGTCCCTACCAGAAGAACCACTGAGAGTTCCAATGTTTAGCTCAGAAGAAAGTGTTCCAAGTCAAAAGAAAGTGCAAAATCTCACCTTTTTCATGTTCTTAAGAGTTAATTTAAGGCAGATCTTAATTGCCTGTTGGACCTCTTAACGAAACACCAATATTCTGAATCCTGTCTGCAAATAAACTGCAGAATAAGAAGCCATATATTAAATCCATTGCAGTCTTCAAAGAGGTAAAGTGAGGAAACACCTTAGAGATGTTCAGACTTGAGTAAGAAACACTATGGAATCTCAGGGCTGTAAGCTAGAATAGGGAGTCCAAAGCATGTGTTGGAAGAAGTCAGTAACAAACTACTTCAGTACTACTGGCAAAAAAAAAAAAAAAAAAATGTTTCTCAACCTTTGCATCTTGAAGTCCACACATCTTCAAGTTGCCAAGATTGAGAAACACTGGGCAAGAAACTACATAGATGTATCCATGAATTCACCAGGACCTGAGTTTAACTTGGAGACTACCAATTTATCTTGTCTTCATTCCTTTGAATTCCATGCACCTAAACATTTGCCCAGGAAGTTTTCAAGTTACTCTATGCAGGAGAGGCTTTTAACCTCTTATTATAAAATTTAATTATAGATTCTTATTATAATTTTTTTTTTTATAAAATCAAACTTTTAGGGATCCCCCTCCCCAAACAACAATACTATGGCATTGCATTCTGCCCTACAAGTGCTGTTTACATAGTTCTTAAAAAGAAGCAGGTGGGACCATGAAAAGAGATCTAGAACAATCTTTCAGCTGAACTGTATGCATGATAGCAACACCTATGGAAAATATATGGACACACACGGACTTTGGAACATGGTGGAAAAACTAGTTGAAACTACACTGGATGAATATGGAACATTACTGTGTCAGACAAAACTCCTTAGCAGGTTTGGAACATGGAAATCCAGTTTTCAGCTGAACAGTTTAGCCTAACTCTGAGGTGGAACCATCCTCAGGATTTCATGCTACCTGAATGGTCTAGATTTCTTAAAAGTATCCACATTGATTTCAAAATACAATTTGCTCGAGAGAGAGACTGAGCCAAACAGGTCTACTGAAATGCAGATGTTTGTACAGAGTTTTTTGTTTTTTCCTGTACCATCCTGGAAGGCCTGTTCCTGCCATTTTTTTTTCCAGACTGGGGCCACTTGCCAAGTAAAAAGCCTTTTTCTGTATCCCATCTGCCATGCTATAATTCAGAGAAAGTCAATACTGATGAGAAGCAAGGAACAAGCTATAGACTGCAACCGGGAGACAATTAAAGGTTGCCATACCTCTTCTGACTCAAAAACTAATCACAGCCGTTATTACTACAAAATTAAACTGTACTGTGGTTTGCAGTCAAGCAGAAGCAGTCTTGTTAAGATAACCTAGTCAAGGCTCTGGGATGTACTCACAAGTATCTTAAATAATTATTAACTGAGCAGAAAAATGAAACAAAATACTCAATAGTTATTGAATTGTTGCCCTTTTCAATGCTTTCACTTGATTGTCCTGAGTATTCAAGATTTTTTTCTCACTTTCATCTAGTAGAAAAAAAATCACCTCCTCATTCCCCCATTTTGGCTGTTTTGTTTTTTTTAATTAAATTTTTACCAAGATATCAATGTTAGATGTTGTTAAACATTCATTTAAAAAAAAAAACAATTTGGACGTTTAGCAACATATCTGTAGGGGAGCCATCAAGAGTCATTTTGATCGCGATGGCATAGAAATATGTTTTATAAATAAAATAAATATCTACAGATTCCCATTTAACTCTGCTTTAACATTAGTCCATCATACATTTTTCAGGGCAATATGCTTCAGAGAAGAATATAGTGTTTTTTATGAAAAAGTGAGCATCGTTGTGTGCAGTCATGGAAGATGCTCCATCATCACTTTCTTTGTTTTTGTTTTAAAGGAAATTATCTGACATATCCAATCAGTTCAGGTCTGGCCACTGTTCCTGTTGCTAACTGAATTATCTATCTCCTTAAAAGTCAGGTGGGTGTCCTTTGAGTGTCATCCTTGAAGTTCTAGTTTCAGCATTGGGTAGATGGAAATGTCCACCTTGATGCCAAAATCCAAAAACTGGAAACTTCTCCATCGAGATTTAAGGGGGTCAAAGCCAAACTAAAGTCAGATTAGCCCAATAGGATTGGAGCATATTCTGTCAACAGACCCCAAATTCAGAGGGTCTATTTGTAATGTAAGTGAAGGTGAGGAATGGTTATTGGATGGGGATTATTCAAAGCAATGCTTAATTCAGGACAATTGGTGGATTTTGCTGAAGGGTGCTTCAACAGGAAAACCTGCACAAGTTATTTTTAGAAATGTAGAGTAAGCAGAGTTCAGTTCTATATTCTGATGCCAAAGGTCATATTCAGAATGCATATGAAACAAGCATTTCCATCATTTCCATTCCATTTGTGTCTGGCAAGACATCACGTCTTTGCTTCTCTCTCATTTTAATGACTCAGTTCCTAATTGGAGTAGCATAATTCCCATTCCCTGCTGCAAAATCACAGGTAATCTTATCAAAAGTATTTGACATAATGTTGGGGTTCTGACAGCTTCCTTCAATTGTTCCTGCCTGGCTGGCAACATTTAGATTGGATGACCGCATTTCATGGGAAGGCTGTTGAAGGCCATTCACTCCGTAGCAAAATGGGCACTCTGTAATCTTGGCTGATGTGGGCCATCTGGAAGTTATGTTTTACTTGGCAGCACCAAATGTTGCATCAGAGGAAAAGTGAAAGATGGTCAGTAAGACACAAAACAAGTTAATTTTATTGTGGGAAGTCTCAGGGCTGGGAAATAGTGGAAGAAGTCAAGAGCAAACCTCTTCAATGCAGTCACCAAGAAAACTACTTATGTATGGACGTACCCATGTAGTCATCAGACGTCAAGCTCTAGATGAAAGAAGCTTTACTTTTCTGCCTTACTAGCATCAGGGAAGACATATTTCTTCCACTCAGCTTTAAATGGTTAATTAATATAAGTCTTAATGAATTGATTACAGTGCCATCTGTTCATTGGACTCTAGGCTGCTTCCAATCTTAGAATATAAAAATATGAAATACAAAATGCATAATAAAATTTTTCCTTCACTAGTTATTGAGAACCATCCATTCCCAGCTCTTTCAGGAGATGCTACCACCTTTTTCATCATAAATAGACATTGAACTATGGCCTTTCCAAGTTTTTCAATGGTTTTCCCCAGCAAAACCCAAGATGTATATGGGTGCTATGGACACCATAGTTCTTCCAAGTTTCCATTTTCTTTTCTTTAGAATAAGGAATGTCTTCTCTTCTACCTCTCCTGTTTGACACTTAGGAAGTGTGGCTTCAGTAAAACTGAATGAAAACAAGAGATTGCTTTGACTTCTTGTCTTTCTGTCAAGGGCAAAGACTTATCTCATCTGGTCTTGGCTCCCAGCTATAGTGGATGCTCAAATGAAGCTCAGCAGTCAACAGAGGCACTGGTGTGATACCTTCTACAAATATAGTAGATCAAAAGGTGCTAACTGTTTGCCAATACTGCAGTGTGAAATTTCTTCGGGGTAGCACTATGATTGAGTCAAAGATGCAGGAGTAGAAAAGGTTCCTTGTGGTCCATTGGCTTTGAAAATAACCCTGGGGAGAACTTACAAAAATCTGTCATTTACAATCTTTGAGCAATGGTCGTGGAGGAAAACACACTGAGATCAGTATATTTCTGGAGTACCTGACCGTATCTCCACAAAAGAGATTTTGTTTTTTAACAACTGGGAGACAAGGTCAAAGTCATGGAGTGACATGGCCTCAGTATCTTGGATATCTAAATCCTTACACCAGCTTTCCCCCAATGTGAGGCTTTCCAAATGTGTTGGGACCACAAATCCAAGAATTCCCAGCCTGCATAATCATTATAAGTTTGTGTGGCAGGTTGGTCCTTATGAATTGCTTTGCCCTGCGGATGACTCCGATATTTGGGAAAGCCACCTGATCTTACTATTCTGTGCTCATAGCCAACAGCTCCATAAAAAGTTGGAGAATCCTGACCCACAATCATGATAAACCCCTCAAAAATATTTTGCAGATAAGTATCCTTGCAAGTTTTTGGTGGGAATATATAGCTCAATGCTTTGCACAGATAAACAATCTTACAAAGACATTTTCAGTCAAAAGCAGACAACCCTGGATTAAATGGACAACCTCAATATAAGGCAGAAGAAAATATATAATTTCACACGTTCAGAACAGTGGATACATCATGAGACCACCTAAGAAGGTTGTGGAGAGCTCTGAGGAGGCATTTCATTGTCTTTGAGTCCTTGAAGCAAAGCATGAAATCAAAATATGGCACCAGATCAAAACTCCTTATCAGCAATGCAGCTTCAGCCCAGAGCATAAAGTGGGCTTGTACTGAACTGAAAAAGCCTCCTCCTTTTCTCCATATCAAAGCGTCTGATTTGAAGATTAAGAATATCAAAACAGAGGGACCTGATTCTCTGAACTGAAGCACTATTTCCATTGCATTTGTTTGACACTCCAATTGAACGTGTGCTTCAAATCAACTCTATCTCCATGCCAATATCTCTGTTTCACATTCTTTAGACACTCACATGGTACAGAGAACACTCAGTTTCAACAACAGTCCCAACAGAGGTCCTTGGAGAAGTGACCCTTCTGCCTGGTTAATTATGACCATTATAATTCAATTCCTGGTCACGTTGAGTTGAATATGGAGCAGAATATGCCAGAATATCATGGTTGTAAATTAGGGATTTTTTTACCTGAATGTTGTCTAGTTAGCTCGAATAAAACCTAATTCAACTGAGCTGTACAGGAAATGTGGAATTGTTTGATTGCCTTTTCTAAAATTGGGTACATGGCAATTGTATGGATTTGATTTCAGGGAAAACAAGATTAGGTCTCTTAATTGCTTGCAAGGGGATGTAAATTGAGTCTGATGGAATAAAGGCAACTGTGCATAGCTTTCCCCTTGATCAAAATCTGATTTACAGAATGGCTGCCTCACCTTAATATGTAGAACCAGTTGTGATGATGTGAGAGTTGAAGGTGATCTGTAAAATCACAAATAGAATATTTATTGCAGCACAGGAGCAGCATAGCAAAACAAGGAAAACTTCATCTCCACCCCAGAGTAGGTCACGTTTAAAGTCCAGTTCCATAACAAAACATAGCAAGAACCATATTTCATTCCCCTGACATTGATATATGGCATGGCTCCAGGTGAACACTTTGGAGTTTCAGTGTCAACCTCGATTGCTGTCTTCAGAAATTTATTTCAAAAGTTCCTTTTTAAATGTGCTGCATATGCCAGTGGTGTGGATGGATAGATTGTTCTGTTTTAATATATGCCTGGTCCACTATATCTGCAACAACTCAGCAATTAATATATCTACATGAACATATTTATATCCCTTTCCATAAGGGAGAGTCTTGTTAATCCTAAGGTAACAGTAGATGTCATGTGCCTATGGGTTCCACAGAATATGTAACAGGAATGGTAGTTATTGTTATTGTGGTGGTGGTTGATATTATTATTAGCAAGTTTTCATCTCTTCCCCAGGGTAGATCAAGTGTAAAGTCCAGGTCCATAATCAAACATAGCAAGATTGCAGGCAAATAATATTTGGTATTTGAGTTGCACATCAGGAACGGCACTCCCGAACCTGGATGGGGACAGAACACTTGCATTTTTTTTTAACAAGATCTGGTAAAAATCTGACCTGAGATTTTGATTTCCTTCTACAATCGTTAACTTTAGCATCTTCTTCTTGGGAGCACAGCTTCTAGCACTATTTCCTCTTGTGGGTGCTGCACGGTTTTCTATTGGAGAGGAGCAGATGCTCAGAGCAGATGACTGTAGCAAATTAGTCATCAATGACACTTGTGGAAGGGAGCATATGAAGTGGGATGTGTCTCTCTTCTGTGCTTCATCGCTGGAGGAAGTGAATGAAAGCAGAGAACAACAGTGTAAATAGCTAGCGACCTTGGCGATGTCTCTGGGCAAACAAACTCATTTGGAGCAGAATTAAAGGGGGGAAACATTGCTGTTGAGAAGAAAGCCTGAGGTGTGGATTCTGGTAAAAAAAAAAAAAAAAAAAAATCTGACTGCTTTGCAGTTGGAGTAATAACTAAGTCAAGTGCCATAAAGGAAGGGTTGTGTGAAATAGAAAGATGAGTTTAAAATATCTGAACTGTGCCAATGGTGAAATCCTATTTCGTAGCATCCTATATAATTTGCTTTCTACTTTCTCTCATTGCAGAGAAGATTCCCTGGAGTGAATATCCAGCATTGTTCACATGCTCTGATTGATTGATTGATTGATTGATTGATTGATTGATTGACTGACTGACTGACTGACTGACTGACTGACTGAATTTATATCCCACTGTAATCTCATAACTCTTGATGGTTGAGCAGTTTTTGGTGAATCCATTCCACAATGATCTCCAGTAAAGGAAGAAAGAGGATAGAGAGTGTAGCATTTTTTTTTTTTAAAAAAGGCAAAATCTTAAGATATACCATGTGTTCTTCATCATGGAGGGTAGCAGATCGATCCACCATCCACCTTCCCAAATGCTGCGGAATAGATACTGTAAATTATCTCTTTCAGTAATTAGTGGTTTTTTGTTTTTGTTTTTTGTGGAGTCCTTGGGGTTCTCCACAAAAAAACCCAAAATAAATTACTGGCTAGGTAACATCTTCCTAGTACTGAAGATGTTACCTAGCTGGGTAATGAAATGTTTGCAAGAAAAGAACCAAGCTCAGAGAACCCCGAGGACTCCACAGTTCAACCCTGAGCTACACATCTTCGCTTCTAGTGTGTGTGTGTGTGTGTGTGTGTGTGTGTGTTTAAATCTGGTTTGTTTTGTCTTATTTTGTCATCCCTCTTGGACCCAAATTAGTTGTAGCAAAGTGGGGGATTTCACCCTTTCTTCAATTCAGTGTTGGAATAAATTCTGTTGTGATTCAATCTGGCTGTGCTACCAAGGCTGGATGTTTTGGCCGATAATAGTGACAGAATGTTTATGAGCACTGCAGAGCATCAGCCAGAAAATTGGGGCATTTCTTCACTCCAGCTTTTCTTGTTATTACATTTAGGGAAATCAGACCAAGCTATAGAAAGACAAATCCCCTTCTTTGGGGCACTTTTGGGTTGTTTTTGATTATTTTTGTTTTTGCTTTCACTCAAATTCAGTTTCTCCATTTCTGCATCAATCTGAGCACTGTTTTTCAAAAGCACAATCAGTCAACCTTATTTTTTAAGCCATGCATTTTCACATGCAATGTTGCCTATGATATGTATGTTCAACAAGCATTATCCCCTAACATAAGCATCTCCTCACCAATGCATTGTGTGGCTGTGTGCATTTTCTCCTATATGTATGTATTTTCAGAAAAAGGTGTGATGAGAAGGCTTCATCAGTGGGAGTTATGAATTTAGAAGGATCACCACATTTCCAGTTGCTTATCTGAACTTGAGAAATGAGATATGCTTGCACTAGAATATGACTCAAACAAATCCTGATGGTTTGGCTAGGAATCCTTTTTGTTCTTTTCACCTACACAAAATGTATTGACTTTGGGAATAGTGAACTTGCTTACACATCTATCAACACTGCTTAAAGCATACAGGCTAACTGAAGACTATAGTAGTAGTATAGTATTTAGAACAGAATTTAACTGTCCTGTAGATTTGAATGATATATGTTGGATTCTTGGGGTTCTCTGAGTTTGCTTCTGTTCCTGCAGATGTTTCATTACCAACCAAGGTCGGATCATCAGAGTGTTAGAAGCAAGCTCAGAGACCACCAGGAACAGCACAGCTCAACCCTGAGCTGAGTATGTCATCCACTGTTTCTTCATTTTCTTTCATATATATATATATATATATCAGAAAATGGATTGAAAGAGGAGCTACAGTAGAAGATGTGAGTTGGGGTGGGGGTAGAGGTATAGCCAGCATTACTCTTTCTGTGTATTGCATTTCAGAAAAAAAATAGCTTATTTTTTTTCACTTTTTTCTTTTCTTTTTTACTTATGCAGCACAAGAAAAATGCTGAATTAGCTAAATGAAGGCTATTCCTAGCCGTTGCTAAATATGCAAAAGAAAGCTGAACAGCTGGGCGAAGAAGTGTAATGTATGGAGTCTATAGAAGAGAAACAAAAAATATACTGATGGCAAAATAACCAATTGTAACTAAGAAAGGAGATACACCAAATCATTCTCAGTCTTCTCTCAAAAAGAAGGTAAGAAATGCGGGGTAAAGAGGAAGTCAGTAATTTGATTCCTCTTCAAATTAAAGGCAATGCCAGGGCTTCAGCAAGAACCCCAAGACCTTTGAACATCATATAGATCCATCATTGAATGCACTGAATCCCTAGGCTGGTCTATGACTGTAATAAAGATTTGATTTGATCTGATTTGTGTTGATTCCCCTTCATTCCTCCTGTGGTTACAAATAGGCTGAACAATCACAAGTGATTTGTTAGAACAATGGGATAAATGCTAATTTCTTTATACATAGATCATTATTTCTAGGTCTGAAAAGAATATTGTATCCATAATAGCAGCTGTTCTGTGCTTAGGACCATATATGATTTGAAATTGAACCACCGTTGTCGTGGCAGGCATTAAAACACTGTAATCTAAGTACCAATCCTGAAATTCCCACTGACCTTGGGATCCTCCAGACCAGCCTCCTGGACACCTTGGCCAAATCCCCATTCTATCTTCAAACCCAATCAACAAATACAGGTATTAAAAGCTGACACATTGTGGGATGATATATTTGACCAGAGAGGTGGAGTCTTGAGAAGGTGGTGGGATCTAGAGAGAGAGAGAGATCTAGAAATGGAGATAGAGATAGAGGTGATAAGTGTGTATGTGTGTGTGTGAGAGAGAGAGAGAGAGAGAGAGAATGAGAGATGGTCCTCTGTTCATGGATGGTACTCAATTTGAGATAGAAGAGGAAACTAATTTAGGAGAGTTCACGAAGAAGAAATTAATGGAGAATTTCTTGTTCCTCTGGAGAAATGAAAAAATTTCTATTTAGTTTCTCTGCCCACAGTTTGCTGGCATATTTCAAAAGGCTATCTAGTGGAACCATCTGGGAGAGGTTTGTGACAGCCACTCCTGTCTTCCATCAAAACTGGGTTTTGCAAGCGTCATTAGCACAATCCTAGTAAATGGGTCCCTACTGCTATGATTGTTAATTTAGCATTACAGGATTGTGTGGGAACCTCATCCCATGTCATGTGACATGATGAAGCCATCAAACGCACAAATAAATAAATTGCAGCAAAGGAGAATGGGGAATATTACCAGATTCTGGCAAGCATCTTTGCTCTATTTGTGGTCCAGAAAATAAAACATATTTTATTATGTTTTACACAGACATTTTACACACATCATTTAACAAACACAGAAGAGGGGGGGAAAAACCTCCTCATGAAAAAAAAAAGAAAAAATCTGATATATATATATGTTTATATATTTAATTGTGGTTCTGCATAGAAATGAAAGCATTTCTTTTTGCTCGTTGGCAGTGGAGGAGAAGCACAGACATTAAACCACAGACAAACAAATATTGGCAACCAGCTGAAAAAGCTGAATCAATCTGAACACCTTCCTTCATGTTGATTCCATTCAGCATGTTGAGCAGGTTGAACTTCTGCCCTATCATCTTGGCTGCTGGCATTTAATCTGAGATTTAAAAATAAAAAATCTGTAATATCCACTAGTAATGTCAGCTGAAAACTTCACTGAAGCAACCATATTGCAATGTCGTTCATTCCAGTCAATAAGAGATATGCTTCCCTTTTTTCCCTCTTTGATTCTTTTTCTTTTTAGCATCTTGCCTTCAAGAATCGTGGGCCAAACCTTTTAAATCATTGGGTGGGAATTAACTTTGAACCACAAAGTCCGTAAAGCAAGAACATGGGAAGTCCTTCAATGTGATGTCTAATGATTTTGAATGTGCTAGGACAACATGGACAACTCTCCATACCTAAGCTGAACCCCAGTCATGAATAAGGTAGATGAACAGCTTCATAATCAAGCTTTAAAATTCGAAATATTGTGCTTTCAGCTTGGAATCTTCAGCTCATAGAAGACTGGTTTAGAGTCCTTGTTATATGGGGAAGGGGATTAGGGTTAGGGTATACAATTTATTGAATGGAAATTTATCTACCTATCTATCAGAATTAGGTGTGGGGAAACCACAATTCTCTTACTAGAGTGTCTGTATTCCATACGCACTTCAGCTGAACTTCTCTGAGTGTCAGTTAGCATGAAATATTGGAACAATCCAGATAAAGTTAAGCACTTTAAGTCTTTACGGATTTCACTGGAAGAGTGAAATGCAAGCTTGGCATAATTTTTCATTGGGTTGCAGCCAAATATATTTATCCTTTAACAGCCTCAGCTAGCAGAAACAGCAGAAACTTTTTGATAGTCATGAACTCCATGCCATTTAGCTATTTCCCCTCATTAAACAAAGTTGAAATGTTTCATCTTAGCCTATTTTTTCCCATTGAGATAGTAATGAAGAGATGATGGTTTGTTTATTTCCCTGCAACATTTTGAGACGTCCATCAATCAGATGATGTTTTATAGACAGAGGTGGTGCCCTATTTTAGAGATATAAATAATGAAATAGTTACATGGAAAAATCGTATACCTTCTAATATATTTCTTTCACATAAAAGGAATGAAATATGCATGTTTACGCACAACAAATGTTACTATTACCCTTTATTTCTCCATATATTAATGGAGACCATTATAGCTTATCATTAAAAAAATGTTAGCAGAACATTTCCATTAGCGTAGTTCATAACATCAAACTACTATTTATAACTATTAACTGTTGTTTGTATTTTTTATCTTGTTGCAATGGGAGAGGGAAAAAACCTAAGAAATTAAGGCATTCAGCAATTGTTTGTGTACAGCCCAACCAAGTATGCAGATGAACAGATAGTCCCCTGACCACCAATCTGGCCCCCCTTTTTTTTTAATTTGGAAAGCTGGTTAGACTTAGTGTAAGCTGTTGGAGAAGTCCATATTCGAATATGGAAATTTATACTCACCTCATATCATAATGAAGCACTCTAAGTTTGGGAAATATGCCCCTCCCCCATATTAATCATGCATCAAACATCACAGGTGGAACTTGGAATTAGGCAGTAAGACATTGGCTTCCTAGGTTTAAATATGAAATCCAGTTATTGATATCTCAGCACGATTCAGAACCATCTGTAAAAGATCCCCTAAGGAAGTTCCATCTATTTTAGGCAATAATGGGTAATCAGAAACTATCTTCCCATGTTCTCTGGATTCTTAAAGTTTTACACGTATTTCACTTCAGTGCTGTGGTTTGTTTAAAGTGACTTTGTGTGTTCCACATAAATTGAGAATGCAGAGTTTGCAGGACATTCTCCGACAAGATCATACAGGACTACCAGAATGATATAAGGTAGTCTTCTATGGTCATAAATCAGGTATTCCAAAAGTTGAGGGATTCTTCAGCCACTCTACCACCAGTACTTAGTATATGCATTGTACCATCTAATCAACACAAAGTCCATAAGAAGAACCCCAAGCCTGTATTATGCCAGAGGTTCTAAAAAAATACAACACCAAAGTAACATCAAATAGATGAGATAAAATACTAGCCTAAGAAAGATAAACTAACACATAAAAATGTAACATACACTGCTATAATGGTGCATTAATTATCTACCTAAAATATTACAAACTATGAAGATACACACAGACACACACAAACAAAATAGCTTGTATGTGTTAAATGTAAAGTGACAAATAAAACAGAAGCGATTATTTCTGTAACCAGTTATGCCTTATTTTCATTGCAGCAGCACAAAGTTTGGCTGCTGCACAGGTGATAAAGGGTTTTGAACCTTCTAGAAGATGGTTCACATAGAAATTGTCTGGAAATTTACCTATTAGGGGCAGAATATAAGGAGACCTGATAGCTCTGTAGAGTTTACAGTGCAGTAATACACCCAAAATGGTTTTGATCTCCTTGTCGCCACATGGACAGATACACTTAGTTAATGGGGTTTTGGAGTATCTGCCTTTCAGCAGTGTGAATGGTAACATGTTATGCCTAGCTTTGAAAATTGCTGTTCACAGCTTGGGGAAAGTTAGATTTTGTAGATATCTTTTACTGTGATTTCCATATCCTGATTTTATTCATCCTTTCCATTTGGGTCCTGGGGTTAGTTGGATTAAGAATTAACCTAGTGGTGCTAGCAGTCCTCTGTGTTTTTCTTTATAGGATTAATATGCCCAAGGGTACTAAAGAGCATACAATTTAATAAATCCATGTTGAAGGCCTCTATGTTGTAATATTTTATTATCTCGGTTAAGAAACTGAATCTCCAGCAAGCCAGCATCAATTCTCAATTTATGTGGAACACACAAAGTCATTTTCAAGAACCATCAACCAAAAACGAACTTAGAAAAGTGAAATAAATGCAAAACTTTAAGAATTCATGGAGGGTGGGGAGATAGCAAGTCTCCATCTAGACATAGCTGAAGACTCTAATTAGAAATTAAATGATTCTCCTCTCCCAAAAGGAAAATTTAGAAAATCATGGTCAATGGAGCTAGCAATAGACAGTTCTGGAGGCTTTCAGAGGTTGGAGAGGTTTAGACCTTGGTTCTTGAGATTTAATAGCACCAGCGGATGCCAGATAATAAATGTTGAAAGAAAGACGACTGGGGAACAGTCAAGCTTGAGTTGGATGTTCACCAGGCAACAACCTTGACATCAGAATGGATTAGCATTGCCATTTGTGCTAATTCCAGTTCACTGCATCATACAGTGAGCTGGAATGCTGTTGGTGCAATCAATATATAATGACAGGGAAGGGAAAGATGGTTTAAAATTTAAGCAATCTTAGCCAAACCAGCAGATCTGTCTTCCTGTTAATACCCCTCAAGCAACTCATTAGAAGAAAAAAAGAAATTGGCTGAAAGTTACTTTGTGAGTGCAAAAATTGAGTCAGAATTAGGACTGGGCTGAATACTTTCAGGATGAAAAGGGTGGTTCAGGAGAAGAGGAAATGCTTTCCTCAAACATTGCAAATAATTCTGAAAACAGATCTGTTAGCCCTGTTTGCTTCTCTTCCCCCTTCATGCCAGGGTTGCTGTTGGATTAATGAAGACCCTTGATATAGGGCATCAATAAAGTTGATAGCCGCCTAATTTTACGATAAAAATAATAAAATAAAATCGATCAGAAGTTGCAAAGACACCTTGAGAAAAAGCAAAGAAACATTACCCTTTCTTTAAAAAAAACCTTCTATTTGGTTTTTCTTTTTTTAGCATCCGGTTTTATTATTGCTTAAGTGTTTTACAAACTAGATCAGAAGTGAGGTGCAAGGAGAAAGATACTGTATAGTATAATAAAAAAGCACATGGTAAAAAGAAATGTTCAGTTGTACACTCTCCTCCTTACTTTCACTTTTTCCCCCCAACCACTAACGACTACTTGGATATCTATACTTTGTTTTAAAAAATTAACAGTTGTTGTTTGTATCTATTTAAGCCATTTCCCCCCATTGTTGTAAATCTATTTCTGACTTAGAACATGATCCAAGGGTGCGAAAGTGTTGGAATTCCCACCTTCTTCCATTTCTAACAGGATCTCCCTCTTGTCTTTGGATTCCTAATAGACCCATGTCATCTTTCTGCAACATGGAATCTTTCATATTGATCAGAATACAATTCCTATCTTCCTCAGCCAGTGAGGCCTTTATCCTACCTAGATGTCAGCCGTTCAAGGTAGATCAGACCAGAAACCCAATAACATGTAGCACTACTTGTATTGTACAGCTATAGTAACAGAACCATGCCAGTCTGAATGTGCTTTCCCCCCAATCTTCCCTTTATCTTTGTGAGGGGTCAAGCCTGAGGTGCTTTCTCAGGTTACAGTTCTGCCCCAGACTCAAATTTCTTTTACCTGACTCTTGTCTTGGTAGAAGCTCTTTCTCCTGTCCCTCAAAGCCATTCCCTCTGCCCTCTAGAACAGTCTATCCTAACCCTTCACTGAAGTCACCTGAATTGTGTTGCCAGCTAAACCTGACCTAGGTACATTTTCACAGCTGACCCTGCCCAGAGAGGCTTCCCTGATTCTATTAAACCCATAGTGCTAAATTGCACATAAAAGAGAAAAATGCAGACAGGGTACAGTAAATGCATAGAGGGCAAAAAAAAAAAGGATCATAATCAAAGATAGAGTTAAAAGGAAAATGGAATTTCCATTCTGAAAGCTGTTTACCACTTCAGAGGGACACCGCAAGAAGATAAGTTTATTTTATCTTCTTCTGATTAACTTCCTGGAAACGTGAATTTGGTTACTGGTGAAAGTTTTCCGCCATTAAAACTTCTATTAGGTTCTTGTTTGGATAATGACTATAAGAAGCCACAGCCAATGCCCACCATTATAGCTACTTGAATTTTTATTAGCAATCACAATCAAGATAACCCTACATTCCTCTGACAAGCAATGGCTAAACAAATTAGATCACAAAAGGTCTTTATCTGGTATCAGATTATGGAAGGCTCGTTCTTAGTGCAAAGACTTTTTAAAAGACAGAAAGCTATCTCTGAGACAGACACTTAATTAGCTCTGCCTTAGAAGACATTGCTGAACAGATCTCGTGGCTTGTGGGTTGATAGTCAAGCGCCATAAAGAAGGAAAGCAGGGTGTTTAAGGACAGGAAGAATAGGCAGCTTCTATAAAATGAAGCCAATGGTCTTCTGAGTGTGTAATGCACTAAATATATTCTGGCAATCTTTCAGCAGATTATGGAGCAGATTCTTCATGGAAATGTTAGGAAGAGACCATTCCCATACCTACTGGATCTTGGCTTGGATTAGCTTGGATTCACCATAGCTGATAGAACCATATTTTCACATGAAGCATATCCCTGCCAGCAGAAATTCTGTTCTTGGACCATCCAATTCTACCCTTTCTATTATTTGCCATTTTATTATAGGTTGCTAGAACCTGGGGATGAAGTGTCTTCAAGGGGACAGTTCTGTTCGAAGAAAGCGTTGTCTTTCCAGGGTACTGAACTGGTTACATAGTGCAAGGTCTGTTTTTAAATAGATCCTAACCCTCTTCAAGTGTTCACAATGCAGTAAAAATAGACATGATAACCTAAGGCTGTTCTATAGATGTATCTTTCTAACTCACTTTATATTAATGGTTTTCAAGGCAAGATGCAATCAATAAAAATGCTTATATTTGGTTAGCTATTTCGGATTCTTGTGCAACAGAAGTAGGAGAAAGACCAATTAAAAATATAAAGAGATAAATTTCATTTTGATTTGTTAGTTTGCTTTTGAAGTAGGAATGGGGATTCCCACCAAGAGGGAGATATCTAAACTGAACTGAAAACCAAAGTTCTTAAAAGTTTCTTTGTATAGCGCCCTGGGTTATCTTTGGAGACTTAAAAAGCAGCCACATGATTGTTAGACTGGAAGTTGCTATAAAGAAAAAACAGAATGGAGAAACGGAGTCTACGGTGGATCTTTTAACCAGATGTGACTCTTTTTAAAATATATATTTTAAAATTTGGAGGAAAGTGGATTCCAGTTGTGAGGTATCTGTAGCCATTGATGGTTCCCTGATCAATGCTGCAGAATTAGGTTACTTCTATACCAATATGGAGCCTGTAACCCATTACTGCCACATTAAATGTACTTCATAAGAACACAAAACTTTCCTTGGTGGATCAGAGCAGCAATCCATCTGGTCCTGCATTCTGTTTCCAATAGCAACCAGACAGATGTCTCTAGGAAGCTCACCATCATAGAAAGACAGAGACAGGAATCACATATGTGCAAATCCACACCTGGGCTTCCTGCCGTATGCAATTATTCCCGTGGAACATCATGTTCTCTGATTATGTTGCGATATAAAAAGAAGCTATATCGAATGCCCAAAAGCAAGGTTGCCAGTTTAGCACTGCATCTTCTAAAATGAAATTGCACTTTTAATGGGATGTCCTCTATTTTTCCTCCCTTGGAAAAAGTACTCAGGCTATTTTTCTTCCTGTCCCATCTTATGCCAAAAAGAGTTCTCATGCAGAAGTTTCTCCAATATTCTCCATTTCTCCCCATTTATCTTTGCCACTTCCTCAGAATGACAGGAAAATTGGGATCTTATACAGGAATTCCTCAGCACCTTGGAGGAAAGTGGCAAAATGGTCTACAAATGTCTCTGTCCCTGCTTCCAATCTGACTGTTTGGAGAGATGTTTTGCATACAGTTGTAGCCCCAGATCCGTGAAGATAAAACAGTGATGAGACTCTCTTCCTCAAAGGCTCAGGGAACAAGGCAGATAAACAGCCCTCAGAAATGCAGCCATATTGTCAAAGTATCTGTCCGTTAATTTGATACAATATTCTGTAAGTGGCACGGTGCTTCTAAAACTCCAGAAGGTGCTCTCTTGTTTTCTGTGTGTTGTTTTGTTAAACGACTATTGTCCCTCCACCAATCCTCCTCAACGTTTTCAAATCTCACTATGCTTTCTAATCCTTTCTTCAAGCAGACTTCTGCCACTCCACCAACCCCAGAGCATTGACTGATTTCTCCTCTCTCACTCCCCACCACCATCGACTGTTGCCCAAGCAAACAGCATGTTTTTGCAAATTGTGCTCTGACACAGGACTCCCCTGCCAGCTGCTCTAGTTGTTCTCCACTACCGATCACTGTTGACAGCAGCTATAAAAAGCGTAATATATTCCTTTTCAAAACTAAACTTGAACATCAAGCTACTACAACAGCTGGGCTAGTCTTTCTCCAGGCCTAATTGCAGCACATGTGGGTCTAGTTGTGCCATCATCTGATCGTGTGTGTGTGTGTGTGTGTGTGTGTGTGTGTTGTTCCCCTAGCATGTCTGCATTTCCTTCAATGGCACTAACAAAAGAGGTGGGTGAATGATTGCATTGGCTGCCTCATGTCAAAGGAACAGGGGGAAAGGACAATAGAGCAAGATGGTTTTGAATGAAGGCTTGCTTGTTTGCTTTGAAATCTATATAGAAAAGGAAAAAAAGTCATTGAAATCCATTATTCAAAGCCAAGATTTTGCTTGGGTTGTTCAATATCATCATTAAGTGGTAAATCTTCCCATTCTGTGCATTTATAAAAGATTGCCTGCCTGCCTGCCTGCCTGCCTGCCTGCCTGCCTGCCTGCCTGCCTGCCTGCCTGTCTGCCTCCTTCCTTCCTTCCTTCCTTCCTTCCTTCCTTCCTTCCTTCCTTCCTTCCTTCCTTCCTTCCTTCCTTCCTTCCTTCCTTCCTTCCTTCTTTCCCATTCTTGTTTGGTCTGCAAACCATAATAGGAGATCATGCACCAATTTGGATAGAAAAACAGTATCTATAAATAGAGTAAATAAAGATATGTCTGCATGAGATTTTTTAAAAAACATTTCACTGCTGTTTCCTGCAGATCAAGGTACTTTGAAAGGGTTGAGCTAAGCCCTCTGATTTGCACTTGTGTCTTATATGCACTTAATTCACACTTATTAGATGGTGTCTGATTGTATTAATCTATCCTTTGAAATAATTGGAAATCCTCAATCTAATTGCCCATAGCCAGCTACCAAATTCTAAAATGATAACACACACATTGTGATGTCACAATACAAGCTCCGCCCTTTATATTCTTGCATGCAATAGCATGACACAAGTACAAGAGGTGTGGAGTTTGCATTGTGATGTCATGACGCACTTTTCTTCACTTGTCCCCCCCTTCCCTGGACAGGATCACCCTTTTTCACTCTTGTTGTCCATTACTTGGGCTTCAGCAATTTAGTAAGAAGAATATAACCATCAAGATTATTTTAAGTGTGTGCAGATGTACAGATTTTCTTTTAAAACCAGATGCTATTTTCATATATGATAATGTTAATGGCCATGATGGCTGGGAATTGACTCAGAGGTAGCTGGTGGGATTCCATAAAAATTCAGAATCTTTTTTAGATCATCAGTGCTGTGGGCATTATTTCAGGGGTAGAAAAGGGTTATTTTAGATATCATCTGAGCTTACCTAGTAGAGGTTTGTAACAAATTCCACATTTCTTCTTTCTCAAAAGAAGACAGATCCTGTGATTGTGCTCTATTGTTGTTTCATTAGAACTTGGTTTGGGCTTTGCATTCTGGGGGGCAAACCTTTGTGATGGAGGGAACAAAAGTGGTCACTGGAAAACTAAGTGGGGAGTGACCACCCCTGACTCATTACATAGCTGAATCCCTCTGATCATTCCTAAGGTACAAAGGGACCAAGAAGAAGAGATTTCCTCAGCTTTGGATGCTCTTGAAGAGTACTGCAGGGGAAGGCTTGGACTTTCTTGGGACTTTTGTGCATCTATTTAGAGGAGAAGGTAAAGGAGGCTGCTTGGAGGGGGAGGGAGGCAGGGAGGAAAGAGAGAGAAAGCTGCAAAACTGCTTGCTCACACCCCTCAAGATTGCTGTAATAAGCCATGGAGACTGAGCTGAAAGAATTGCTAAAAAGCCTTCTCATTCAAGGGAAAAACAACGCACTTAAAACATATTGCAAGACTGGAAATAACCGTCTGCCCCCTGCAGACAGGGATGGTCACCAAACTGAATGGGCAACCCCCTTATTTATTCCCATTGTCCTCCTTTTTGTTTGTCGTGGTGCACGTTTGAGAGAAAGAAGGTTTGCCAAATGCTGATTTGCTCTTGATTTGGAACAGAAAGGAAAAATGCCATGGATTTGGGGGGACGGAAAAGGGCATGATGTACCAAAAGAGACTCTTTTGCATGGGGCAGGAACCCACCAACATTTAATCATCCTCCACTGGAAAAATCAGCCGCGTATTTGGGAAACTTGAGCTGAATAAACCAGCATGTGGAAAGGAGTACAGGAGATGTACAGAAATTTGCAAATGACACAGAGTGCACATTTTCCAGTATTGTTCCAGTAATAAATTTTAAAAACGGATGGAATAGGATAATTGATAAATGAGTAAGAATATGATTTAGATTCACTGCTGCATTTCTATTCGTGTCCACAGTTCCCCCATTTCTAATTCTTTTTCTTCTACACACCCTCAGGGCCAAATAGACATACAGTGACCAGAAGAGAAGAACAAAGAAAGTAGACACTGCTGATTTATTCAGTGATGACTAGATCAGGACATTCTGCAGATTGGCCCCAAGCAGACTGCTGAAATATGTATTAAATGCCCAACGAGATTCGCCTCTGGGGCTAGCATTTGCAGTGAATGTGTGACTCAGATATACAAAGATGACATGTACCACATTTCTCTTCTTACTGTTGGTTTGCTTGATCCGTTCCCCCACCCCCTCTTTGTATGACATTGTTCTTCTTAAGAAATATTCATGCTTCTTACATGAACCTAATGTTGAATTGTATCACCAGTTGAGTCAAAATGAACCAGGGGATTCTGCATGGCTTACTAAGCTCCTCAAGACTAAGGAATATGTTAAGGCTCAGCTCTTAATGTTGAGAAGCTGGGTGCAATTCACACAAGAACCTCACCTCTTGATTCATCTGCATGCCATCCTATGGGCCTGAGGATTCCAGCTCAAGTTTTTAAAGGATGCAAATGAAGACTGTTGTGCTGGAAATTAGCCTGACCATGGTTGCCATTTAAACATGCAAGTAATTCAGAGCACCAACATTCACTGAGAAATATGGATGAGTATAATTACTCCCAATCAAAAATGATTGATGCTGTTGACATATACTGGAATGTTAGACATAAACTCAGTTATTCAGTCCCACACTGCACACAGTGCTTTCTATTTGCCACGTTGTTTAAGGTTCAGATGAACTAATATTCTCCCTCAAAAGATGGATTTGTTCCATATTTTTATTTCTCTCCATTCTAAGATTTCAGAAAACGTGGTGACATTGCCATTATCCCAGGCTGTAGGTGGTGAGGACAGCTACAAATGAATTTCCTGCTTTTTCTTTCTACCCATGGTGTGTGTTCAGCAAGTCCAATTCTATCCATTAGTGGACTTTGGTCTTCTCTCTGTGCAGATTAATGGAGTTGGGTGGTGGGGGGTGAGGAGCCCTACATCTCTCCTATCCTAAATTGCTATTGCTTAGGAGGTTGTTTGTCATGATCAGTCATCTCCTTCAAGTCTTTCACAAAATGAGTTGGCAGACCCTAATCATCTTTGAACCAAGTGTCCAGAGACAATAATATTAAAAAATCCCCAAACCAATTCAACACAACAAAATCAGTCTGAAAATTAAATCTCAATGTTCATAGAACTGAGAGTGTCAGGAACATGACTTAGGGTAGCCTTCAGCAACGTGGTGCCCTCCTGACATGTCATTCTGTCTGGGAACGTTGAGAGTTTTAGTCTCAAAAGGTTAGGAAAAGATAGGCTATTAGATCCCTTAGACTCTTGGAAGGAGAGATTGCTAAGCACTTTTAAGGCTGGTGGAAATGTAGATGTCAAAACAAGCTGCAATACTAATTCATCTGTGATAACATTAGTGGTCAAGAAAGAAGAAGGACCCCAAACAGTCCTCTGCTGGTAGCAACTGGCCAGGTAACCAACCAGTTAGTAGTAAGACAGAGATAAGATCTCCTTGTCAGAGGTTAAAAAAACAACTGCAATAGCCACTTTCCCATGAGAATTATAAATTAATGTAGTCGTTACTGAATAATGACTTTTGGTGAGAGAAGGCAAAGCTTATGAATGCTTCCAAGTTCAGTCTCAACAATCCAATGTTCTCTGTCTTTTGGGACCATGAAGACCAGACACCACAGAGAATACTGAACTACATCGGCTTCCTCCAACTTTCTGCTCTGTGTTAAGATTACATCTCCAGTATACTCATGTAGCATCTTGGAGGGCATGTAAAGGACAAGGTAAAGTTAGACTTTCTCAGCTGGAAAAAGGCAGCTCCTCGTATTTCTAAAACAAGTAAAGGGGTTCAATTTATTATTTATGTATTTATTTATTTATTAAATTTGTATGTTGCCCATCTCCCCCAATGGGTGGCTCTGGGTGGCTCACAACAAAAGTAAAAGCCACAAACAGTTAAAAAATAAATACCCCCGTTCATTCATTAAAATTAATTAATTAATTAAAAAGTTACATACAGGTAACTTCTACATCCTGACTTTATTTGGACTGGGGAGGAATTGGACCCTGTTTGCTAACTTGGGGAAAGCTCAGAAGGACAAAATCAGAAGACCCTTGATGACTGATACAGGTCAGAAGTCAGAATATTTATAACTTTGAGCAAATGCTTCGTAAATTTTGCTAACTGTATGGTTCAACTCAGCTTTGGCCAGCTGGATGATTTATCTCCGGTCAGTTAATCCTTCCTCTCTACATTCCCTGGTTACTGTAAGTATCATTGGTGCACTACTATCCTACACAGATTATAACACACAAAGAACTCAACTGGCACTCTTCCTTGTGTTTCTGTGCATCCAAGATAAGGCAAAGAAAACTATATTTTTAAGGTAAGCTGCATCAGGTCTGCCCCAAAAGATTACATATAACATGCCAGGAATGAGATGTACCACCAGATATCATGTTGTTTGGAAACATAATTATATAATGAGGCTCTCCAAGTCTTAGTTCTTTTTATCAGATGTTGTATGATTTTCTGAATGTTTTAGTTTCTCAATAACTATGATCCATCCTATAGTATCTAGATATAGAAATGGTTTGAATCCAAAGAACAATGAATTAGTATTGATGCTGCAATATCAAGGGATCCCAACAAGACCAGTTGAACCCTCAGAGAAGCTTCATATAGACAGAAGCAATGATAATTGGGAAGACAAAAGGGAATATGTCTTTTTCTGTAAGATTGCTTTTAGATTGTTTACTTGATCCATAATTTGCATTACTGAGACCTCGTTCATTCATCTTGTTATTGTCATTACCCCCTTCCCCCCAAAAAACAACCTTTTGCTGGCAATTTTCCCTTCCCTTCCCTTCCCTTCCCTTCCCTTCCCTTCCCTTCCCTTCCCTTCCCTTCCCTTCCCTTCCCTCCTTCCCTCCCTCCTTAAATTTCTCTGCCTAGTCATATGTAATGAAAAACTAATCAGATGAATGAATCACTAAAGGACTTTTTCTTTTCAAATTCATTAGCTTGAATTCTCATTCATATCCAGAATAAAAACAGAAAGGGCCACTTTTGTTAAAAAGTCCATACTGTACGTGCTTAATAGATACCAAAGTGCTGTGCCCCTACTGTTCAAAGAAATATTAACATTTTTATTGATAAAGTGTCATTCCAAACTTCATAGCATAGTTGTGAAATCCAGCAGCCATAACCTTATTGATCTGAAATGATCAATTAAATGACACCAAGGCATTATTTCAGCGAACCTTATGTCATTGCCAATTTACAGCACACTAATGTTTGCTCCCCAAATCTCTGTCATTAAGTTTTCTTTGTGGTCATTTAGCACCAGAAGCTAAATCTATTGGGAAACACTCTCTGTATTGGTAAGTTGCAATGAAGGGTATGATTAAAAACCATTGACATTGATAGATAGGTTTACTTAAATCGTTAACAAAAATGAGACTAGCTCTAAAGAATGGGATTTCCAAAATAGCATGCATTCCTTTTTCCCCCTTCCCATCTTTTAAGTTGACATCCCCCTCCATGCACACACATTTGGCAGCATTCAGTTAAACAAAACAAATGTGTGATGGTGTGTTACCTACACCAGAAACCTGCTGGTTCAAAAGGAAATCCACCTACCACCCAGAGTCACTTTTTGTGAGATGGGCGGTATCTAAATTTGAAATATTAAATAAATAAATAAATACTGTAGAATGACTATTTCGTGCAACAGTGAGTCACCTAGATGATTCTATGAGTAATGTTTGAATCCAGTGGCTTCACTTCCCACTGTCAGGCCCCAACAGTTGGCAGTGGTATTCAGCACCCCAAGAGTTGGCACCCTGGATTGCCAGAGTTAAGTTTGTTCTCACTGGATGACAACTTCCTCCTGTGCTTCCCAGAGAAAGCTCTGTATGTTCAGAAGAACTTCAAAACATTTAGAAAGGACAGATATGGAAGGAAAGACCACCATCTCCATCATCTCAGTTGTGGAAATCAAGAAATCACTGTGTACCATTAAAGCATCTACACAGAGGGTTGCCTTGCCTCTCCCACCTCAGCTGTTCTTTGGCAGAGGGAACTCCTCCATTTCTTTTTACTCTATCCATTTTATCAATTTATTGGGGAGATTACTGGTGGGAAGGAGAACACATAAATATCCTAAAATTGGTTCCAGCATTCAGTGATGGTTTTTAGATGGTTATGACAAAAATGTCTCTGCTGCTTGGTTCCAGGTGTCCTCCATAAACAAATCCATAAAATGCATACAAATAAATCAAATTCCAACTACGTGTCCAAACTGCTGCAGCTTGCAATTAAATTCCTCTTGCCCAAGTGCTCAGTAGAAGACAGCTATTTTCCAGACTCTCCTAAATGATAAGAAGTCAAATAGCAGATCACATGCCTGTCTTTGCCTCCATGTGAACTAGAGATAAGCTTCATCCACCTATGAGCAATTCAGGGATTGAATTTCTTGAGACTCTAGGAACAGTGCTAAATGTGAAGGGAAGGAAAAGAGAGTTACAATAGCAAAATGTCTTTCTGTTAGCACAAACAAATTAATGAATCCTATGTGACAAACTCAGCCATAATCAAACCTAATACCTGATTTTTATTTTATTTATAAATGTATTAAATACTGCCCTTTGTATAAGCATGCAAAGTGAGACGCTTTTAACAATACCATCATGTCACCATCATTTCTGTATTTTAATTTAGAAGGGTGTCTTTTTGGATTGAGAATAAATCTCAGTGGTATCAGTTCAAATCTGATCAGTTGAAATCCAGCAAAATATACTGGAATGGACACCTACAGAGAAGGGAGAGAGGAGGGACACAAGTGAAAAAATGTGCCTTGTATTGCAAATGTTGTGAGGCAAGTATGTAAGGTCAAACATACTACACTTGCACCATGGCATTACAAAGTACCTTCATATTCCTCCTATGCATTTAAGATCTGTTTTACTTTCTTTTTCATTACGGATCCTGAGTTCGGCTTTAATATTTTGATTTAAGAAGCAACAATTCACTTAATGGTAGAGTCAAGTCTCGAATGTACCCATCATTCAATGATGGTATTTATTGCATCAGCTTTAAGAAAATCTTTGAAGACTGGTGACAAACTCCTTTGCTTCATTCTACAAGAGTTGGAATGAATGAATCTGTTGAGGTTCCTTTCACTCACTTTCTCGTTTTTCCAGCTGTTCATTCCATCCCATTTCCTCCTTCAGAAAAATCATGTTGGTTTTTTTGTTTTTGGATCCCATTTCTGCTAAAATATAGTTTTTTGGCAAGCATGCTTCCCAAACACATGCAGTTTTGGATGCAACTTCCCTCAGTATAATGCCTCTCCTAATGATCTATTGGATATGTGACATACTAGCTTTATTCAGCTATGAATAAAACATCAGAAGATTTTACTGTCATTATTCAGAAACTGGTCACCAACTTTTGGAGAACTTTGGGGTCCACAAAGAGGCCTGATACTTCTTTCCTTGTAGTCCATGGGCCAAAACCTGACCTTCCTTGAGTTGATCAGTCAATGTGTTAATGCAGCATAAGGCAACTTCTGAGTTCCAGTGTTACAGAAAACTCTGTGGCTTAGCAGTAGAGTATTTTCTTTCCATACAAAAATGCCCAGGTTTAAACATAGGTATCTGTCAGGTAGTCTGGAGAAGACACTCACTTGGTCAAGAAACCCAGGATCTGACTTGTCAGAAAGACACTATCCTTTATTTTTTTCCTGCAGACATCTTACAAATCCACCATGCCTATTTTTTCTCCCAAACAACTTGTGACATTTGCCCTCTCAAAACTGAAACCATTGGAAAAACTGATGAAATTTTGCTTCAAGAAACTTCCACAGTGATGGTCAAAGTTCTCCCTTTCCAACCTTTGTCTCTCTTGTTACAAGGACAGAAAATCACATCAATCAATTGCATTGATTTCCAGCTCTTGTTGTTACAGGAAAAGTACCATCATTTTCACTATATTATGGGCTAAATTTAGGAGGCCATTATATTGCACATGGCTGTAAAACCTCCTGATACTACACCCTGCTCATCAATCCACAGCAATTTCATTGTAGGTTTAGCTGAACATTCGGATGATGAGCTTCCATTTTTAAAGCCATTTGCTCTCATTTTATCCTACTGAGCTTGGGTGACTTCTTAAAATACAAGCCATCACCAGAGAAAGACGAAACATATATTAACCTCTCTGGAGCTCTCCAACCCTCCTAAATGAAGAGCAAAAGTGATGCTTTGGATCCATGACTTCAGAAAAAGAAGATAGTTCACTTCTGCCCAGACTCGTCCTCTTGAAGACCACTGACATCTTCACCTGGGCAAGATGCTCAGACTGAACAGGTCGTCCAGGATCTGAGAATGTATTTGGTTCCCTCTTATCACCTGATAACTATTGAATAAAAATTGTAGGACTTCTTGCTGGCTATGTTATACAAAGCAAAGCTGAACACAAAGCAGCATAGCAGCCTCGTCTTCTGGTATAAGAGAGGGTGGTGCAACGGCTGAGGACCTCCTTTGTGGATAGGCTTGGAAGGAAAATGGGGCTAGCTAAAAATAATAATATATTGGGGTAATCACTAGATACACTGATATATATATACGTGTGTGTGTGTGTGTGTGTCTGTGTGTGAGAGAGAGGGAGGGAGAGAGAGAAAGAGAGAGAGAATGATAGTGTTAGGAAAGGCTATATGCTATAAAATTATTCTCCCCACAATATAGTCCAGGAGTAGGAAACTTTTGGCAGGGCAGGGGGCAGATTTGGAATGTTCAGAGCATATTGCAGGTGCCCACACAATATGGCTACTATGGAGTTGTAGCTGGGCACAAAACACCCATTTGCCAGAAGGCAAAGTAGTAAGATTGCTCCCCAGACTTTGTGAAACTCCCCCAAGTTCTATCCAACACACCCGCATAGCTTTGTCCATTTTCTGCCTAGACGAGTTCACTTACATACCATTTTCTACCATGGTTTTCTAAGAAGGCCGGTGAGAGACCCAGAGGCATTCACAGAAATAAAGAGAATGGAGAAAGCAGGCAGTTGCTTTTGTAGTAGACCAGCTGCCTATTACAAAGAAAATGAAAAAAAACCTTAAAGAACTGAAGTCAGATCAGAGGAGGAACCTGGAAGAAGCCAAAGGATATTTCTCTGAGATCATTGGTCCTCACTAGTAATGCATTTCTGACCCCTACTGTACCCTCTCCCTTCCCCCAGATATAGAGAAATAACCATACTGATCAGCTGTCCAATTCTGAGTTGGCACTGGGCAAATAGGAAAGTGTATTCTGTCTGATCCCAGCACCACTCCAAGATTCCTGTTCCAGAAACCATCTGTGTCCATCATGCAGTTTAAAATTAACTGTAAAATGGGGAGAAAGGATAAAATAAATACAGCCAGCGAAATTGGGTTTACCATCAGTGGATTCCTCTCCCTATATCTTGGAGAAATCAAATGATCTATAAAACACACTGTGATGGAATGTGTCTACAAAGGGGGAGGTGATGTGATGGAATACAGCAGTGTTTCTCAACCTTGGTGACTTGAAGACGTGTGGACTTCAACTCCCAGAATTCCCCAGCCTGGGGAATTCTGGGAGTTGAAGTCCACACGTCTTCAAGTCGCCAAGGTTGAGAAACACTGGAATGCAGTAATGCAGCAGGTTCTCAGGAAGGAGAGAGCACATTCTAGGAAGGGGGGTGAGACAAGAGACAACACAGTCTGGAGCAGGATCTTGGGAAGCCACTCCCTAGAATCTCCCAGGGTATATCCACTAGGTTAGAGTAATACAGATTTAGACTGACAAGATTCTGTCTATATGGTGTAGGAATAAAAGAACAAAACTTGGTTGGATTTTATCCCTGTCATTCTTGAGCTGGGCCTGACAAACACAGAGCTGTTGAGTAACATGCAGAATCATGCTCAGCCCAAACTGGATGTTTATTTCTTCAAATGCCTCGCCTTTTGGTCTCTTTGGAGCTTGATATCTGAAGCTCAGCCATGATGGAGCAACTATTTCCTGCCAGCAGACATTTGAAAGGGTGTCAAAAATCTAACTAGTCAAGAGAAAACAGTTTTCCCTGTAGAATTGGAGCCAGATGAGGTGGGACACAGTACTGTGTCAAATGCAGCTATAGCTGCTGCATGATCCCAAAGCCCACACAGTAGGAAAGCTAATATTATGTAGGTCACATGAATTTCCTAGGCTATAAAAAGACATCTAGCATTTGCTCCTTTATGGGAAGATGAAGCAATTTCTCCAGCTAGATTAAAACCCCTGAAGGTGTAGCAAATATTACTGACTTGAGTCATCCAAGGATCTGAGGTTTGGGCAAGCTGTTTATGGACTATGTATATTTTCCACTCATATACCGCAAGCATAAAAGTTGGCTTCACGCCAGAATCAAGATGGAGTTCATCCTGCTTGTTTTATGAAAAAGAATACTGGGAATGGCTGACCCATAAAAGGAGTGTATTTATTCTGTATTGCTCAGAGGGCAAGGCCATAAACAAGATATTAAAACTACAAGGAAGGAGGTTCAGGACAGGTAATCAGGAGGTGTCATGGCCCACGCTCAGGACTCGGATTCTGAATCTGACCCTGACCCTGAAGAAGCTGCTCCAGCTGAGCCTGTGGAATGTCAGCCTCAGGACAGACAAAGCCAGGGGTCACATGAGGTGGATTAAACACAGGCACCACCTGAGCAACTGGAGCAGTCAGATGAGGATGATGTAAGACCTCCCAGCCCCCGCACCCGATGAGTAGAGAAGAAGCAGAGCAGCAAAGGCCTATGAGGCTCCTCACCAAGCAAGGGATTAAATCTGATTAGTGACAGCTGGCTGCAGCCTGATTTAAGAAGCAGATCTGACCCATGCTCCCTTTGCTGGAAAGGACGTCTGACCCCTGGCTCTTGTGTAATGTTGCTGCAAATCCTGTCTGTGTTTGAAACTTGAACCTCTGACCTCTGGACTGGCTCAGAACCCTGGATTTGGATTTGGATTACTCTTCTGTGCCTCCTATTTGGGAAGCAAATTCTTCAGGCAAGCCTCAGTGTTGGTTACATTCCTTTGTTTGCTGTTATCTCTTCAGCCTGGGAATAAAATTGCTAAACTTCATAAGCAACCGCATGGGGGAGTGTGTGGTTGAAACCTGAAACAGGACAGGAGGAACTTCCTGACTGTATGTGCATCAGCCAGTGGAATAAACTACTGCATGAAGTGGCATGTTCTTGTTCACTGGAGGCCTTCAAACAGAGGCTGTACCAGATGCAATAAGAAATCCTGCACTGAGCAGTGGGTTGGACTAGGTGATCTCTACAGAAGCTTCCAACTCTATGATTCTTCCTAAATGTTGGGGAAATACTGTCAGAATTAAGACTGCTGATCTCTCTGTCAGGCACTTAGAACTCTGGTCAAGAGAGGTCCATGATCTGAGCTAGCAGAGCTCTTAGGTGTACGTTCAACCTTTCTCTCCTTTTCTGCATGGGCCAGATATGGAGTGAAGACATTTGACAGGTGAGAAATGGAAGCAGCTGTCTGACTGAGGAGACTGTTTCAAGGGTAATTGCTAGGTTCACTCAGGAGAAAGACAACTGACATTCAGAATGACTTTAATATTATCTTCCTCCAGCCAGCCTCGTCTCACTTGAGTTTAGATGAGATTGTCAGTCTCCCATAACTGAAAGCCATTCAGGGTCATGAAGTATCACTTCTCTCAAACCTCTCAACTTTTTCTGGAATGCTCTGGAGTTCTCTTGACCTCCAAGTTACCTCAAAGGGGATCTATAGCTAAGCTGGAAGTGAGAAGAATACCTTGGTCCTGAACATCTGAAAACACATTAGAAGAACCTCCAACAAAGAACATGTTTCTCTATTTTAAAAGCTGCAGTAGGAGTTTAACTTGAGATAGAACATGGATCAATACTGCTCATGGTAACTCGCATGGTTAGGGTTATTTATTACAATGTTTTTATATTGTTTCTCATCGCAATGAATCCTGAAGCAGATTCACTCAGGGTCACCACAAATTGCTCGAGAGCCCATTGCAGCAAGAATGATTTCTGAAACCCTGATCAGTGACCCTGATATGGCATACACTCACTCCCAAAACCTATTACTTACACATGTGGCTTAAAAATATTTCTGTTTATTCTGACTAATCTTCTCACACTGTCCATTGTTGGGAACACCTGTCCTTGGACAGAAACACAAAATATGAATTCCATTCCATCTTGGTGCTGCATTTCCTATCATCCTTCCACAGAAATCAATATATATGATTGAGTTACAGCCATGTTGTTCTGTTATTTGCCTTGGCTTTGAATTATATTATGTTTGGAATATATATGCATACTCCAAAGGAAATATGCTGTTCATGCACAACTCTTATTAGAAAGAAGCTTGGTAAGTACATATATAAATAAATTAGACCTCTCCAGGGAGACAGCAAGAGCAAATGTTGTAAACGTGTTGTAGGAATGTAAATGTGGTATTTTAATTCACAAAATATCAAGGGAAATGGGAAGTGAAAAATTCAGGTTGAGAGTCACACCATGTTATAAATCAATAAAAAAGGAAGTCTATCTTTTTGGCCTTAGCAGACTTAAAGTAGGTTCTCTCAAGGACTGAATTTTACAGCCACAGGTCAAAACTTCTTTTAAGGTTGTTGACAGGATTTCAACACACAACTCACCCTGGCACAACATATTTTATTTAAGCAACTTCAAAACATTGATCTACTGGGAGAAAAATGTAGCAAAGAGGTGAGGGTTCCAGAGCTTCTCAAACTGGAAAAAATATGAGGCAATGTTTCAGGCAGTCTGATGGCTCGGATTGGCCCTTGTGAACTTTGGTCATGACTGTGAGTCACTGGGCAAAGCTGTTGCCATGAATATTACACAGAAGAAATATGTTGCGAAAAGGATATAGATGAACTTAGAGCATAGGGCTTTTGAATACACTGGGAGCTAATTTCTATGAAAAGAGTTGAAGAGTTTCGGTTTACTGCTTTGGGAAAAGAGTAAGAGCAAAAAAAAATTGTATGGTCAGGAACAACTATACATGCACGCACGCACGCACGCACATGTATTTTTGGCTGTTCTTAAAAGCTAAGCTGGTCTGGAGGAAGTGGCTGTAGGCTATGTCAGGAAATCAAAATAATCTCAAAAGTAGACAGTGGAGAACTACAGGATTCCATGAACTCACCAGGATCTGAGTCTGGCTTAACAGCCCTTTGCTTAATTAATTATTCTACTTTTTCCAACACCATCCCCCCACCACCACCACCACCAAAATCAGTGAGAAGTTCCTCCAAAGTCTAGGAGCACAACTAAGGGGAGTCTGACACTGCGAAAATCCAATGGAAGTGTAGGATGAGACCTTCCTTCCTGGAAGATAATCCTGTAAGGTAAGTATTTGAATGTTCCAGGAATCACAGCATTGCACCATTGTATCTGTAATGTTATTTGGCTGTTCTGAGTACATTTTAAATATTTTTCTATGGCTCATGGTCAAAATAATAGCCTCATTCCTATTACTACTACAACTATACAGTAGAATTGTTTTAGGTCATTCCATCTTTCATAGGAACAAAGACAAAAATCAAGTTGTGAGTAATTGTATGATAACAGAAAGGTTATCAGACAAAGTCTTTAGTCTCCTGAGCCTACAAGAAGGAAGGAAGATGGGGGGAGGGAGGAAGAAGGAAGGAAGGGAAAAGAAAAGAAAATGAACTGGCTTAACCTATGGAAGATTGATAAATCCCTTGCCACATTCTATGCACCAATGTTGCATCCAAACTCTTTGTTTTTCTCCCTTGATTGGGCCTGAATCTGTTTCCTTTTTCATCTAATTCTTTTTAAAAGCATGCTGGCCTGACAGAGAAAGACAACAGGTAGAAATACTGTGAGGAAGCATTCTGCATTATGGGTTATCTGTGCCAACAGAGGGTCCTGTCCACCTGTAATGTGAATGGAGGGTGCAGGGAGGAGAGAATGATAGGGGCATTGCATGGAGAAAATGTTCTTCCACTTCAACTGTTGTTATCAGCCACAAAGCTGCCCAAGAGCATTACGGGATCAAGCTTATTCCTTGTTGTTCAGTCATTAAGTCATGTCCGACTCTTCGTGACCCCATGAACCATATTGCGCCAGGCCTTCCTGTCCTTCACTGCCTCCCTGAGTTTGCTCAATTTCATGCTCATTGCTTCAGTGATGCTATCTAGCCATCTCATCCTCTGCCATCCTCTTCTCCTTTTGCCTTCCATCTTTCCCAGCATCAGGGTCTTTTCCAAAGAGTCCTCTCTTCGCATTAGGTGACCAAAGTATCTGAGCTTGAGCTTCATTATCAATCCTTCCAATGAGCAATCAGAGTTGATTTCCTTTAAGATTGACTCGTTTGACCTCCTAGCAGTCCAGGGGACTCTTAAGAGTCTTCTCCAGCACCACAGTTCAAAGGCAGCAATTCTTCGGCATTCAGCCTTCTTTATGGTCCAGCTCTCACAGCCATACATTACTACCGGAAAAACCATAGCTTTGACTATGCAGATCTTTGTCGGCAAGGTGACATCTCTGCTTTTTACTATGCTATCTAGGTTTGCCATAGCTTTCCTCCCAAGGAGCAAGCGTCTTTTAATTTCATGGCTGCAGTCTCTGTCTGCAGTGATCTTGGAGCCCAAATAAATGAAGTCTGTTACTGCTTCCATTTCTACCCCTTCTATTTGCCAGGGATTGATGGGTCAGGATGCCATGATCTTAGTTTTTTTAATGTTGAGTTTCAAGCCAGCTTTCGCACTCTCCTCTTTCACCCTCATCAAGAGGCTCTTTAGTTCTTCTTCACTTTCTGCCATTAGGGTGGTATCGTCTGCATATCTGAGGTTATTGATGTTTCTCCCTGCAATCTTAATTCTGGCTTGTGATTCTTCCAGCCTGGCATTTCTCATGATGTACTCTGCATATAGGTTAAATAAGCAGGGTGACAGTATGCAGCCTGGTCGTACTCCTTTCCCTATTTTGAACCAATCGGTTGTTCCATGACCGGTTCTAACTGTTGCTTCTTGGCCCGCATACAGATTTCTCAGGAGACAGGTAAGGTGGTCTGGTATCCCCATCTCTTTAAGAATTTGCCACAGTTTGTTGTGATCCACACAATCAAAGGCTTTTGCATAGTCAATGAAGCAGAAGTAGATGCTTTTCTGGAACTCTTATTCCTTACCTTGAGCCATTACTGCTAAATTAAATATAACACAAAACAGAAATCACTTTTGTCTAGGACAGTGTTCCTCAACCTTGGCTGCTTTAAGCTGTGTGGACTTCAGCTCCCAGAATTCCCCAGAATTCCCCATGGCTGGCTGGGGAATTCTGAGAGTTGAAGTCCTCACAGCTTAAAATGGCCAAGGTTGAGGAACACTGGTCTAGGATATCACAAAATAAAACAAAGGCAAGGGAGGTGAAGACCTAGCTGCATTCCTTCATGATTAGACACCCCATGGACCTCGAGATGGCAACCGAGCAGGAAGGGTTAACAGACGGATCGAGATAACGGGAAATGAGATGAGCAGCCGGAGACCTGCAGCTCTAGAACTATTGCCAAAGTGATACAAAAAAAGCCCATTCACAGCAGAAATGTGGTCTGGTGTTCTTGAGTGTGGCAAGACTGCAACTGGGCTGGAAGCAAGCGAGTAAAATGAAGGCAGACAATTCAACTGCTCAATTTCATGGTGGTGCCCCAAATCGTGGAGATTAAAATGGGTTATGCGGCATGTCCGTCAAGTGTGCTGAGCATCATGATGATAATCATTACAAATAACGCTGTTAAAAGGAAAAACGGCCCTCAAATAAACAGCAATTCATCCACAATTCCTCTTCTCTGCTTGCTGGTGTGTGCGCATATGTATGTACTGTATGTGTATGTGTGTCCATTTTTACGTATCTGTGGATGCGTATAAATGTGTGTATACAAGAGTTTGTGAAAGTTTGTATATGTCTGTGTACATATGTGAGTGTGTACAGTGTGTGTATGTGTGTGTGTACAGTGTGTGTATGTGTGTGTGTGTATGTGTATACACACACATATACACACACCGTCTGTTGTCCTCTTTAATTAGCCAAATGAGAACACTTGAGCAGTTTTTACTTAATTCCTCTTTCGTAAGTGGCAATTAGCAAAAGGATAATGAAGGGGGGAAATGCAAGGGCAGCTTTTCTTGGTAATTTTAGACCAGAGAATATTATGGCTCAGCCAAGATATCCCTAGACTTCACCATCACTGCGCATGGACAATTCTTCCCAGAGGTACCATCCGAAAGGGGATGTTATTCAAAGAGTATCCTCGTGTCTCTTGGACGGTGCAGCTCCAGTCTGGCAAACTTTCAGAATCAACCGCCTTGGTCATCAACGATGACAACGCTCATGATAGAAAGACCAAGGTAATGTCACTGTAGACCCACACTGCAGGATCTGAAGGGGGGCTTTCATCACATTGTGGAAAAAGATGCATTGGCATTTAACAGTAACAACTGTAGGTTTTGTTTCCACCCCGAGTATTTCTCTTTGTCGCTTTTCGCAAGGCAGAAAAAACAGCTTCCACTACATATTTGCCTGCATAAAACACAATGGGGCTGGGATCTTACACTGCTTTGAAGTAGCTCTTAAGAAACCATTCACTATATTCAAAGATTAGCAGCAGAAAAGAGGCCAAGTGCTGAAAACCAAGAGGGAAAAGGGAAGGAAAAATCAAGAAGAAGAAAAGGGGAAAGGAGATTCTTTTTCCTTCTTTTGGAAGGACTTGCATTTAAAGACTGCAGAGGGGTGGTAGGATTGTGCATAATCTATTTGTGTCCATCAAAGACTCCAGGGCCAAATTTCTCCCGTGCAACAGGCAAAGGGAAATACCCTCTATCATTGTGTATGTCTATGTTTGTGTGTCGGAAGGGAAGAAAGAGAGAGACTATATCACTTGGAGAAGCATTTCATTGAACGATGGAACAGAAACCCTATATATGTAGCAACAACTAGCATCATCTTAGCAATGTGTGACACCAGTTGTCTTGGACAGATTGTGCCTTTCCTCTGCTCTTTCTTGTTGTTGAGGGTTTTTAAACAAAAAAATCTTGTCAAGAGGTGTTTATGACTTGTGCCTCCACTTTTAGACAATGAAAGAAAGAAGTACAAGCCATAGTCAAGCTGGCTGTATATTTATACCAACAGATTGCTTGCATTCAGACCATATGCGCTGTCTGCCACCATTTCATAAGCCTGAAGGAAAAAAAAAAGCCAGCGTAAAAATGGAAATTGCCTAGAAAACGAGCAGTGGATAATGCTGGAGATGGCTACCAGTCCAGCCAGATTGCTCTGCTCCCCTCTGCTGTAGTTACGGGGTTTTTTTTGAACCACTCACAGCGGTGGTCGTTATAAGTTATTGCCCTTTTTACAGCCCCTGTTACTCTTCTGGCGTTGACTTTCAGAAAAAGAACATCAGCAACAGCGCTTGTTTTAGAACGGCACCGAGCAGATGGTGTGGAATGCTGAGTCTCTTTCTGTTTGGACTGGAGAGAAGATTAAGGGGACAACTTAACAACTTTTAGTGAAAGGTGTTGGCTCTCCTTGCCTGGAATGACCAAGGGTCTCAGACTACATTTGGTTATACTCAATTACTGGACCGTCAGCTCTAATGAAGCTTTGGCAGATGCCAAGCTCACCTGAGCTACTGCTGGGCAGAAGCAGATATCTTTTTCTACTGATGGTCAGTTTAAGGAAAGAGAATTTGCTTTAGAAATGGAACCACAATAAGATGTGGACAACAGTGGAACATCTCCTTGTAGAGCTCGTGGGTTCTCCATCTCTGGAGGCTTTTAAGAAGTTTGATAGCCACCTCTCACTAATGGTTTCAATGGTTTTTCTGCACTTTGCAGAAGATGGAACTAAATGACCTTTCCAGTTCTACAATTCTATGATTCAGGAAAGAAAATATTATTTATGAGTGGAGGACAGTAGAGGAGAGTGGAGGAGATGGCATTCCTTTATTTATTCTTTCATTTGAATGATATCCCACCTTTCTTCCAAGAATTCAAGGTGGCTTCCATGGGGATTTGCTGTCACTTTAGCCCCACAACAGCAATCCTATGCGGTAGCTGAGGCTGAAATAGAGGGACTGGCCCAGAGTCACCCAGTGAACATCTGTGGCTGAGGGAGGACTAGAACCTGGTTGTCCCTGTTCCTCGTCTAAAATCTTTATCACTACACCACGCTGGGGCTAAACGTTTGGAGATCGTCAAGGGTTGAATATGAATGTTTTTTCTTTCATGGCACAATCTTCTCCCTAATGGACTACGATCAAGCTGAAAAAATTTCCACTGAAAATGTTCCACTTAGGCAAGTGAATTCTTCAACTTCTTGGATGTTTGCTTTTCATGGGATTGTTCTAAAAATGCAGGCACAGAGATTTCACAGCTCTGCTTTTCTCACACGTCAAATAATGTAGCCCAATACTCTGAAGACTATGGGTACTGAGATGAATCTACTCTCACCACTAAGGTGGATTCCTGCCTTTGAGAAATTGTTGTAGAATTTCTCCTCTCCAGGAGCATTTGCAGGAAAGAGGGTTAAAAAGTCAAGATGATACTTGTGCCCACACAATCAAAAAGTATTTTTTGTGTTTGATGCTTACAAAAACCAGGTACACATGGATGCATCTTGACTATTTTTGTGTATGCCTTGATTTCTCTCCCTGCTTGTAATACTTGTGGAGAGGTTTGAAAGGCTGTTTGTGCCCAGCTGTACCCTAAACTATTTACTGGACTTTTCTTCAGTCATTTTCTTGGATGGAACAAAAATATGGATTCACAGAGAGAAGCTATCAGTGGAAATCAATATTTTTGTTTCATAAACATCCAACCAGAACAATTACTGAAGCATACTATTTTCTATTCACCTTCTCTTATAAAAAATGGGCCATGTATTAAACAGTGATAATGATGTCTGAGGATCCCCTGCTTTAGGAAATGCACACATATGTAATCCAATCTTGTAGGGTGTGTGGCGTGCAATCATTGTTTATTAAAAGAGACAAATTAAATAATCAATCAAATTAAATAGCCATAACACATTGTTATATACCAATTTACTGAACTACAGATTGAATTAAATTAATCCATCCTGCTTAGAGAAAGGTCATAGGCACAAGAATATTCATATAAGAAGAGAGCGGCTACAAATAATGAAGTTCTTTTTGACAACTCTGAAGATAGTGGGAAACATATTTGTACAGTCATAAAAAGAAGACTGATATTTCTTTCCATATTTTGCCACAATGATTGGCAGTAAATTATGAATAAGCAAAAAGGAAATTCTGTTTGAATGCAAATGCTATAAATTATGCTAATTTATGGGTTAAATAGCTTCAGAAGTAGAATAAGCTCATTCAAAGAGTAGAGTACTTCTAATGACAATTTTCACTTTCGCATTTTTACTCCCCATAAACAAACAAATCAAGGAACGAGCAAGGAAGAGACCACATCCCCACCAAAACTGGCAGAGCAAGCTACCATATACAAATAGGTGCGCAAACCCCACGCTCACTTGCACTGATAATGTTACCTAGTTGGGTAATAAAATGTCTGCAAGCAAACAACCAAGCTCAGAGAGTACCAAGACCTCCCCAAATGAAATTGAGATATGGCTATGCCATGGCTAAAACTAGAGCTAGTTAAATAATGGAGGGGGGGGAGGAACCATAGCTAGCTAAACCATTGATGTATGAGTGGACAATGTAGAAGACTGCTGATAACCAAAGTCACAGATGGTTCTTCTCAGACAACAGAAAGTTGGAGCACTGGAAATGTGAGTAGCAACTGCAGAAATCTGGCTTGAATAATATGGTAAAACGTTTGGGAAGTAGAACAAAACAACTATAAATGTATAAATGTCACCATGAAATTAAACGGACTTTTGAAGATCCACCTTGGTCAGCTGAGCAGTTCTGATCTTCCCAACACCCTAGATTTTGCCTGGCCAGCATGTATGTGTGTTTGTATATGTGCTGAACTCAGAGCTAGTGCAATTTAATAAAATCAAGTGATTTCAAGTTCCCTGTTTGAGGTTTCTGACTGGAGCAATTCCAAACTTAGTAGGTCTTTATGTTCAGTTTGTGACAATTGTACTCTTAGGCCCTATTCATTCTTTACAGAAAGGCCTGAGAATTTAAATTAAGCAGCAATAACTTTATTTACAATAGCTAAAATGTTTAAACTGTGTATAATCCTCATCTGGGCTTCCCCCCCCCCCCCCCCGCCCTTCTTTCCAGTTAAATTTTGCTTCAGTTCTTTATGGTTCTTTCTTGCCTTATAAATAGTTAATGGCTCCTCCTTCTGTTCCCTGAACAGTCTCCAATTTTACTACTTGTTTGGAGGTAAAACATTCAATTCAATTTTGTTTTGTTGTTTTGCAATGTAGTCCTTTGGCATTGACTAGAATTGCCACAGGCATTCATAAGCGAACAGATTTGGTGTGAAAGGAGGAAGGAGAAATGTTCTTTGAAAGGCTCTTCCAAAAAACCAACCCTATGACTATCCAGCCTCTGTTTGAAAGCCTCCAATGAAGGGGAAGAAACCACTCCATGCAGTAACTCATTCCACGGATCGACAATTCTTTCTGTCAAGAAGTTCTTCCTCAGGTCTCATCTGCATCTACATCCTTGAAGTTTCATCCCATTAGTTCTAGTCTTACCATCTGGAGCAAGTGCAAATAAGTCCTCTACAACATGACAGCCCTTTGGATATTTGAAGAATTCTATCATATCCCCTCTCCATCTTCTCTTCTGCAAGCTAAACATGACTAGGTCTTTCCACCATTCCTTGTAGGACTTTGTTTCCAGTCCTGCCACCATCTTGGTAACCCTTCTCTCGGCTTGCTCCAGTTTATCAAAGTCCTTTTTAAACTGGGGTGTGCAGAACTGAAGGTGGACTTGAACCTCCCTCATTATCATTTCAACACCTTTAGCACTGTGCCACACATACTTTCTATTCTATGGTTATTGGGATAACATCATTAATTATTAGTTACTGTTACCATTTATACAGGCAGAGCAAAGGAGGGGAAGCTACATTACGTTCTTGGTTTGTTGTTGGGGTTTCTACTGCATATTTATTTATTTATTTACTCGATTCATACAGCCACTCATCTCACATACGTGACTCTGGGCGGTTTACAAGATTAAAACACAATACCAAAAAACCCCCAAAATAATCATACAAGGAAACCATGAAAACCATACCATACAATCAAAGGGAGAGCAACAGGAACAATATAACCATTTTTATAAGACGCAAAGGTACAGAGTATTTCATCAACCTTAGTTTTATTTCTGCCACATGCGGCGTTCTCTGCTAACAGGAAATTCCCTCCTAATGGTTCCTTTTGGCACATTTGGGGCAGTATACCACAAGTGCCACCCAAATCCAGTTTTACCCCGAGAATGATCCTGCTCTTCTATGCAAGCTAGGACCTCTAATCTGATGTGTTCTTTTGGTAAAACATTCTTTCCTTCCAATGATACCTGAAACCAGAGCACAGAGAATGAGGAGGTAATCAGTAATAAACACCATAAACTGGAAAGGTAACTCTACAGATGCTTGTTGCAGAAGATGAATGACATCAGATGATTGTCTGTACCGCACAAACCATATTACTGCCCAGAGTCACTTTTTATGAGATGGGTGGTATCTAAATTTGAAATATAAATAAAATAAATATTAGCCAAAGATGGGTCCCTACATTACTGATGAGTGAACTGTCTTCATTTGCCTCTGGGCATTTCTGAGATAATAGATCAAACTTCATACTTCAAGGGAAACCTAGGTGTGGAAATCATTGCACGATCCTGAAAGAAGGTGACCTTCTCCGATGAAATATTTGTGCCAAGATGCCGTTCAAGCTCTAAATATGAACTCTGGAACCAGTTAAAAGTCTACATCCATCATGATTTTGAATTACCAATATATTTTTATAAGTATGCATTAAGAACTACTGGGCAGAACAATCCATAATGGAATAGCAGTCTTTGAGCAATCACTCAACCTGATTCAGTGAGGACTAGTGGAAGAATGAAACATTTTGACAGAGAACAACTGTGCCCCTTCTACTATAATCTCAGAATCCAAACAAGAAATTCAATCCTGTATATTTTATCCATCTATAAATGGAGCTTTGCAGGTAACTGAACAATGCTGAAAACTATTTGGATGTTTGGCACGGAATATATCCATGAATTCTGGGGAAAGGCATAGATCCTCTTGTGTAGGGATCAAACACAAAATGGCACCGGACAAGAATTTATCATCTAATGGATAATGAATGTTTTGACACAGTTAGCTTTAATCTTTTGCTTTTTAAATAGGCTCAGCTACATGCATGTGGAGTTGCTGGCTTTAACAGGAAATGGACATCTGGAAACATTGGTGTGGCCCTGCAATAGATTGGAAAAAGTCCCTAATTAGAGAAGATTCATTTATCTTTAAAGATCTCCTGACAAACTGGGATCTGTGTGTTCTGTCGCAAACATTTCCCAATCCTAACCAGAAATTAAGGAACACCTGGTTAAAGAAGTGAGCCAGTCCAGATTTTGGAAAGAAGTGAGCCAGTCCAGGGAGGAGCCAACAATAAGAAATATTGTAATACAAGGCAGAAAGGGATCCATATGTTTAGGAATTACTAAACTTTGTTGGAGTACTTCTCCATATTAGCAGTTTCCTTGAATAATTTTCAAGAGACACAAGAGGACCATAATCTCCTATCCAAAAATACTTTTCTTTCTTTCTTTCTTTCTTTCTTTCTTTCTTTCTTTCTTTCTTTCTTTCTTTCTTTCTTTCTTTCTTTCTTTCTTTCTTTCTTTCTCTCTCTCTCTCTCTCTCTCTCTCTCTCTCTCTCTCTCTCTCTCTCTCTCTCTCTCTCTCTCTCTCTCTCTCTCTCTTTCTTTCTTTCTTTCTTTCTTTCTTTCTTTCTTTCATGTACTAGCACCATAAATGCAAGGAGGTTGATTTCTGAGTAGAAATGCATAACATTGTACTCTGACATGTATTTATTTATTTTCTTTATGGAGGAATGAATAAATAAACGGTTTTTAAATGTCATGGAAGTTTATCGTTATCTGTATAAGATGAGTTAGTGGTAAATAACTATATATACACTTTAAAATGTTTTATTTTATTGTTTTATTTTATTTTTAGGGTGCCTAACTCCAAATGACTCTGGATGGCTTACATGTTAAAAGCAAGAACATTAAAAATTGAGAAAAAGATCAGACACCCAGAAGAGAATAGAAACCACTGTCACTACTAAGTTCTAAGCTAAAAATGATTATCAAGAGTTCTACTTCTTTATCATTTCTTCTTGTCTCTTTTTATGGTTGTTTATATATCTTCTTTAAGACATAGGATTTAAGGCCAACATTGACTTAGCCTTAATGAAGGAGCCAAATGGGAGTGGGACCTTGCTAAGGTTGTATATTTAACTGTATAGAAATAGTAGGAGGCTCTTTTGCTCCCACCGCCTGAAAAAAAGATGAGGAAACTCTCTTTTAAAAAGTTCTGCCCCATTAAACAAATGAGTTTCTGCAAAACTCACTCAGCATATTCGCTATCATGAACCAGCTGTTTTGGATTTGCAAACCCTGCCTTTCAAATCTTCTTCTAACTATTGGCTGCAAAGAGGCAATTTCACTACATGATGCAGAAAAAGAAGAGGGGAGGAAGAAACCTAAAATAAATAGACAAGAAAAAGTTGCTAAAATCATATTACAGAATGAAATGCTATCCCTAAACAGGAGGCATCATTGGGGTTTTTTTTATATAGGCAGGAAGATGAATTCCCCAAAAGAAATCAATAGCAAACAATTGTACATCATCTGCCCGGCATGCAAATTAAATTGCAGTCACAAATGTTAATTTGTAAAGCTTTTCCAAAAAGCATGCTGTTTCAAGTGATACTGTGATCAGGGATCTGAAACATCACACATACATCAGAGCAACAGTGAAATTTTTATCAGTCTTTTACCTGGTAGCTACAGATAGATTAATGAGTTGTTTATGGCAATGCGATGCAAAGTCAGTTTTTCCCGCTGAAAGCCAAACTGTAGTGAATCCAAAGCTAACAACTGGAGTCCTGGTATCATTGCTATCAATTCTGTACAAATGACTGTTTAGGCTGAGACACTCTATACATCAAGTGAAAGAGGAAGAGGAGAGGAGAGGAGAGGAGAGGAGAGAGAGAGGAGAGAGAGAGGAGAGGAGAGGAAAACTCATATTTTGAAGGGTTTAAACCTATAGCTGAACTATCAATGATCAGATTGTTCCTAGGTAATTATTACTTAAGATTACAGGGGAGGAAAAATCACATGGCCCATAGAAAAATAGATCTTGGGGGGAAGAAGAGTTTTAATGAAGCCTTCTAGCTGACATGGTGGCTTTCTACATATAGGGACATATTATCTATATGCTTAAGGGAGGGATGATCGTGAATCCCTGGGACCTGATATTTGTGTTTTTTGTAAAGAATCTTATAGGAATGGCCATCTTTTTTGGAGTAACTGAAAAGAAGGTCTAGTGATGATGTCATCCTGTGAATGGCAGATGTCCATCTTGAGGAGAGAAAGCCCAGCTAGGTGGCAGCACCTAAGGTGACCTTGAATAAAGCTAAGCAGGTTTAGACCTGGTTAATACTTCAATGGGAGAGCACCACCAGGACTGTAGGCTAGACTGGCAAGACAATCCAGGAAGAAGGAAATGGCAAATCACTTCTGTAGTGTTGCCGTGAGAACCCTATTGAGATGTCAGGAGGTAGAAGCTCCTGGTTAATCTTAGATGTTGAAAAAGCTAAGCAAGGTTGGTTAGCATCAGGATCAGCACCCACTTTGGAAATGCCAGGACTTTAGGCTAGACTGAGAAGTTAAAAAACAAAAAACAGAAAACCACTCTAGAAGATAGCAGTGACAAACGGCTTCCATATTGTTGCCCTCCCCAAAAGTATATGGATAGATCTGTGAAGTCACCAGCTTAAGTCAAAGGACACTTGAGTCTATCTTACATTGGGCATTAAGTCCACTTTACCACGAGGAAAGCTTTTCACAAGACTGCTTTTTTAGGGACAATTCTGGGTTTATCACAATGTACTAGTTCCATGGCGGCCAATGCAGGATAGTTATGATTCAGAGCCTCTTTTAAAAGAGAGGAGAGGAAAACAGCCAAGACTCCTATTGTCATGGAATATGGGCAACCATGAATTAATTTATCTTATTTTCTAGAGTTCATTATGTCCTAATAGCTGAAGTATGAAGGTGTCCTTGCTGAATGTACTTGATGGAGACAATGTTGTCCTTAATAAATAGAGACGTCTGTTACAATTTGGCCTTGTAAAACTACAAATCTTCAGCATGAATCTGTCTTTATTTGTTGCATTTGGTACAAATAATTTTGCCCTAGCAGATGTACGTTTGATGGAGACAATTCTGCCCAAGCCAGCATACATCTGGCTAGGTCAATTCTGTTTGTAATGTATGAAATAATTTAAAAATCAGCTTTCTGTGCTTGAAATAAGTCTAAACTTTTCGAGGACAATTGGAGACTGCTGTGTTGTTCATAATGCTTCAGATGGTGTTCCAAGCTATCCTTATTAAGATTACATTGATCTGTATTGCTACGTTTGTATATACAGTAGGTACACACCCTGCTTTGCTTATATATTAGGAGAATGGCCAAAGTCTTTCTGATTGTGGTAGACACAGATCAAATCAAGTCAAATTAATATATCAATCTAAAGAACAAGGAAGAAAGCCTTTGATCTGCAATGTTTACAGTCTGTTCCAATGTTCTAAGACCATTTTGATTAAACCGCTAGAAGCAGTGTCTTGTCAGACTTAATGACAATATTTCACAGTCAGAAGCACGTCCATTTGTCTTACTAGCTCATCACATCTTTTCATCAGCAGGTGGGAAAGAAAGGATTCAGTCAGGGCTAGAAGAAAAGTCTTTCAACAGTCTGATCTGACTAATTCTGAATTCTGATGGGATTCTTTTCGTTTTCATAAAGTGAGTCCATGGAGGAATTAGCCAGGGGAACTAATTTAATGAATTTAAATATGCAAATGATTTTGAGTTGAATTTCATTACTCTGAGGATTTATCAGAGGAAATCAAGCAACTATGATGACTCACTAATTCCCAAAGCAAACGCTGATGGCCTTTCCTTCCCTCTCAGATTCCAACCTTTCAGAAAGTACAAATTTCCATTTATTTTGCAAATATCAGTCTCTCTAGTCTGGTGACTTTGCACCTCTGTAGCTCTCCAGTTTGACTGTATCATCCCAGAAAAATAGACCCAAACCAACTCTGTGGTTCATGTGCTTCTGGAGTATTTACATAAAAATTGGGCAAAGTCAGGTCAGAACCACAAATAGCTCTTCTGTTCAATATGTTTGTCTGTGATAAAGAAAAGTGCAGACATGTTAAGGCACACCTTTGCCGTTCTATAATAGCATGTATCATCTTAGCATCTGTTTGCATTTTCTTGATTGTTTATTGCTTCTTGATAACAACTATAATGACTATAAGTGGCCAAGATCTAACTGGCAATATTGATCACCTGAAACAATAAATAAATGATTTCAAAGCAAGAACTTGAAACTCTTTTACTCTTCTGTTGCTGATGCTTTTCTTGATCATGCCTTTCTTCCAAGAATTTTCTGTAGAGCAGGGTTGCTCAACCTTGGCAACTTTAAGATGTGTGGACTTCAACTCCCAGAATTCCCCAGCCAGCATATGCTGGCTGGGGAATTCTGGGAGTTGAAGTCCACACATCTTAAAGTTGCCAAGGTTGAGCAACCCTGCTGTAGAGGAACGTAGAGATAACCTTGAAGAAGGAGTGCAGAAGCTGCTAAGGGAGGGGAAATGGCAACTCAGTCCAGGGAAAGGGGAAAGCATGAGAAAAAAACTCAAAGAAATCCTTCCTTGATTCTGTTTGGTGTAAGAGGAGGGACAAAGGAAGCCGGCAGGTTTTCAAGTTTCTGTCAACCTGGACTCCTTGCAGTGTTTGTTTTCTGAGATGGCCTACCTCAAAGGGCTGAAAACTCAAAGAAACTTACCTACGTGGTTCTCTTCCCTCCTCTTTTACTCAACAGCTTACAAGGTAGCTTGCAACTGCTTTGTAAGGTAGCTTTTCTGTAAGACAAAGCAACTTAGCCATTCCTATTCTCCTGTTGTAACCACTATGCTATGCTATCATAACATAAAATAATACCTTCTATGCCTCCTCTGTCCCCAAACATCCAACCATTAGCACACACGTAAGTGTTCACCGAATGAAAGCTGAAACATGAAGAATAATCCCCAAAGCTCTCAACAAAGGATTTCATTATCCATTAATGAAAAGCTCAACATTATAGTCATTAGAACAAAATTTGTGATTGATCAGTTTAAGTATCCATTACTTCTAGTAATTAAACCTCTGGTCTCTATTGACGAGGTGATACATCGTAATGTGACATTGAACTGAAGTGGCCCACCAATTAGTTCTCAGTTATTAGATTTTTCCAGATTTGAATTCAAGCACCCACATGTTCATCAACTTGAATCCTCTGGTGAGTGTGAGTCTTTTGGCTCAGCAGGAATTTTGGCAACCTTTTCTGCAGACAGAGGACAAGGGTCATCGTGTAATCTATTACAAGACTGGCAATTAGTGGAGTTTCACTGAAAAAGTGGCAAGTGTCCTCCACAATGCATTTTATTTTCATTAAATTTCTCATCTGCCAAGCTAGAAGATCTGTTTGCCTCATTGTGGATGAATTTGATGGGAAATGCTTGTATGAATATTGTTACACAGCTTCATGCACAGTTCTTAGATATTTGCATTTTTTGCATAACCTTTCTCTAGAGCAGCGTTTCTCAATCTTGGCAACTTTAAGATGTGCGGACTTCAACTCCCAGAATTCCCCAGCCAGCATGCTGGCTGGGGAATTCTGGGAGTTGAAGTCCATACATCTTAAAGTTGCTAAGGTTGAGAAACACTGCCTTAGAGTGTTCACCTTTTTTTGTAAGACATTTTTCTACAGAAATATACGGCTTCTATATTTTCTCTAATGTATACAGTTGTTGCAGTTCCTTTGAGCAGAGATCTGTATCCCAAAAATGTGGATCTCAACATACATATGTGCTTTAAGTTCTCCTATATATTTTGCTGGTGCAGATTTCATGTATTATGAATCTAAACATTAAGATAGTCATTGCACCCAGTGAATCTAACATTAAGGCATCCACTTCAGGTTCAGAGCAGTGCCCATGGAATGTCTGCTGTAACATTTTCATTTTTTCTCCACATTACTTCACCTCCCTTTCTCTTCTACAGCATATATGGCCACGTTCCCCAAAAGCAAACACGATGGGTTAATACTTATTTTAGGAAATCTATTCTTTGCCTTTCCACTCATGGATGTCCAAGGCAACGAGCAATTCAAAACAGAGAGATATATATAGAAAAAACAGACATGCACGCACATAGCTTAATAAGAATAAAAAGTGACAAAACGATCATAACCATGATCTATAAAAATAGAGCTTCAGAAGCAACTGAACCGAGTAGGCCTAAACCTTGCAAAACAAACAAACAGAACAAATGAATTGCTACTGGCACTCATTTGTCACTATTGACACATGCCTTTGGGGCTGGGCAAATCCAAGTTGTTGTTGAAGCCACGTATAAGTAACCATATTTTTTTCATTATCTTGCAAGAAATAAATTGAAAGCAGTGCTATATTTAATAAGGAATCATGGGCATTAGTCTCTTCTGTGGATATGGTCTGGAGTAGATGGACAGTGAAGATTTGGTAGCATTTCACTGAATCATTATTTCTCTTCCTCCTTTCTCTCCCCCATCCCCCAACCAAGTTCTCATCAAATGAAGTCGCATTAGTCATTAATATTAGCAATTCAGGTTTTCCTTTTTCAAGAGCTATACTTTTCTGACTTGTTCATAGGTGATTTGAAAGGCAGAAACAAAATAATTACTAAGTTCTCAGAAAGTTATAATCGAGACATTAGCAACATCCTACCTTCTCCATATGAAATAAGTCTTCAAATTGTTTTCTCTGATTATATAATCTTGGAGCATGGCCAGCCAGAAACTGAATTTAATACATTCACATTAATAACATTGATACATTACAAATGGGGGAGAAAGCAGGCACTGTGCAAGTTGTGTGACTCATCTCCAAAAGTTATGTGAACTAATTAGCATGTTTTAATTAGGGAAAACAAACTGAAAGGTAACAGAAAGAGTGATGCTTGAATTTATTTTCCCTTCTCCTCTGAACTTCAAACAGGCTTTTATGCTGTTCATTCCAGGGTTCATCAAAAATGGAATATTTTGAATGGCCCTAATATCAGCAGGCCTAACATTTGACCACAAAATATGGAGCTCCATGAACAACACCAACTCCCACTATATTTAAAAGAAAATTGGATTGCATCTCCCACAAAGTTCTGTGCCTGATCTGTTCAGGGATATTTATAAAATAGACAATCTTGGTCCAAGAACTTCTCTATCTTTTTGACAAGGACCAGGAGATGAGGGACAATGAATATAGTTTCCAGATCTTTAAAGAAACATTCTTAAAAACTCCAAGTCCTTTAGAAGCTCTTCTGGAAGATCGGAGGGCTCCAGTGCGGCTTTGATACCATGAATGGGTTGGGAACAGGAAATCATAGCTACAATCTGGAATTCGCTACCATCTGATGTGGCAATGACCACCAATTTTAAGAATGGAGAATGTCTCTAACTCAGGATTGAACTGTTGGATTCTTGGTCTACTCTTGAGCTTGGTTGTTTTCCTGCAGATGTTTTATTACCAGGCTAGGTAATATCATCAGGGCATGGGGGAGTGGTGTTTGTTGGCTGTTCATATCTAATAGCTTGCCCTGCCAGTCTTGGTTGGGGTGTGATTTCTTTCCTTGATAGTTTTGTTTCTTCCCTCTGATGTGGTTTTCTGCTTATCTGGGTGTTGGCTTTAGAGAGGATGAACTTGGGGCTGTTAGTATCCTCCCTTGACTTTGGGTTGTATTTTTTAAACGTTAAGCAGATGGGATTTATTTCTACCTGTTTATTGATGGCTGATCAATCTAAATACCCAGCTTCCAGGAATTCCCTATCATTTTTGGATTTGGCTTGGTCTAGAACCTCAACCATTTCCCCATTCAAATTGTGACTGAATTTGTCTATGTATTGAGAGATTAAAGAATTTTCAGCAAGAGAAGGCAGGCAGCTATCAGGCGAAGTGAATGAGAAACATGGTCCAAAAGAAATATGGAAAGACAAAATCACACGATGGGTTGAGCGGCATGTTCAAGATGGTTCAGGTTTTGAAGAATGAGTTAAGTAGACAGTTAAACTAATCTAATCAATTAATAGACAATGTGCTTGAGGACTTTGCAAGTACTAAATCTATTTTTTATAAGCAGAATTCTCTGAACACCCATAAATATCTAAATAGTCAAAAGGTCAGACCCTTTTTTTCCAACTATGGATGCCTCTTGAGGGAAGCTAGAGATTTTAATTCCAACTGCCGGCCAGCATAATGGTGCATTTGAATAATTGTTTTTTTCATGTGTTAGAAATATAAATATAAATACACCAACATGTATCTGAGCAATTAATGAAGGTGCCTTTATAATGCATTCAGGGGGGAAAATGGGGATGATTTAACTCTCACAAAATATGACATTGACACTGGACTTTCAAAACTTATAGGTGGAACAGATAGACTGGCATTGTTTTAAAAACATTGCAATGGGATAAGAACTTTAAAAAGACTTAAAATCTAAAGCCCACATTCAACTAAACTTAAACTACAGTTAATTGTATAGTGAAGTCTTTTGTGCTCTCTGAGCTTGGCTGTTTGCTTGCAGACATTTCATTACTTGACTAGGTAACATCATCAGTGCTAGTGAGTGTTGGGTTTGCTCCCAGTTTATATACAGCAGCTTGCTCTGCCCGTGTTGGTGGAAGTGTGATTTTCTCCTTGGTAGTTCCTTGATTAGGGTATTGTTCTCTGCTTCATTGTTTGCTTGCTGTTAATCCCTGTTTATCTGGGTGTTAGCAAACAACCAAACTCAGAGAGCACCAAGGACTCCACAATTCAACCCTGAGCTACATATATTCTCTTATAATTGTGTAGTATCTACTCAGATGAAAGTCCCATTTAACTTCAATACAACTTATTCGCTGGCATACGATTTCAGTTAAAATCTCTCCAAAATCCCTGGGCCATGCTGACCATGAGTCCCACTGAGACTAAAGCAAGTGAACTTTTGTTCATTATACAATTAATTCCACAGCATTATGTTAAATAGCTATCACAGCTCTGTGACTAACACACTGAAGTTCACTCAGCTTTGTCCTTTCAGCTGGGACTTAGAACCTATGGAATTCACCTTTTCTACCCCCTGGGGTAACTTCAAAGTAGAGAGAGATTAATCTAGTTCCACCCTTTGGCCAGAGACAGAACAAATACAGGGTACTTGCTTTGATTCTGAAACTGTAAATGTGTTCTGTTGGAACAAAAGGCCGCATATAAATCAAGTAAATAAATAATTACTTCTGGCTGCTGGCAAGAACCTTCTCTTTCAAATCCTGTTGACCCAGAGCTAGGAATGGAGGAGAAATTTCTTCACATTTTAATTCATCCTTTCCAACGCTAGGTGCATGCTGGAACCGAGCTCATAACACAGAGAAGCCATATCAGGAGAAGAGAGGAGAAATGCAGTTTCATTCCAAAGAAATGCAAGCTTCTGCCATTTTGTTCTTAATAGCAGATACAGCCTTAAGTTATAGGAACATACCATGCGGAGAGACATAGGGAGTATGGGCCTAGTCATAAGAGCAGCTCAACAGCGGTTGCAATTCTGAAGGTGGGTTCCCTTTGAGTTGATGTGTTCAACCAGAGACTGGGGAAGTCATGTGGTTTGGACTCCTCTATTTAAACTGAGGTAGGTCTTGAAGGCCTGAATAAACTCTTCCAACACTGTGGTTCTATGAACTTGGATATTTCTTGGCAAATAACAACATAATCAGTTACTTTCCACTTTCTCTGATCCCACTGGATACTTATATATTTTACAGCAGAAACAGACACACCCAGACAGGTTTGTGTGTGTGTTCTTTATAATGGATTTTCTTCCCTAAATATTCAGCTAGGTTCTTATTAACGGTCTGTGAGCACCTTGTCATGAAAACATGCATAGCCTTCACCACTGTCTACTCAAGACACCCTGATTCCTTTTCCCTATAGCTGTTTATGCGACATCAAAATATTCTCAGATTTCTTCTTTGTTAAAGGCATCATTATTTATCCACATTGACTAAACCCCATCCTCCTGACTCCGATGATTTATCAGACTTGAAAAAGATTGAAACTTTTCCTGCCTTATTCATCCTCATTATTTTTTGATCATCTCTCAAATCTCATTCCTTCCCTAACCTCTCCTTTAAAGTTGACATCAATCTCCACAACATTCTGCTGGTAATACATATTTGCCATTCATCTTCAAGTTGTGTGGCTTGTTAAATACCTCTGGGGATAGGTTTGGTGCAAAGGTGTAATTGTCATGATGTGTAAAACTCTTGTTTGATCTTCCACCTCTACTAAAAGAGCAGAAGACTTATTGATTGTGGCGGGGAACACACAGGGCATTCTTACAGGACATACTGGATCCAAAATTAAGTTACTTCTCAAGAAGACTTCTAGCTTTGTATTGTTAACAGGAGTGATCTCAGTCTTATCTGAATGTGAACTCAGGATCCAGATTTTCAGTTTTTCTCTTTCAGATTTCAGTCATCCCTATTGCAAGTTTCTGGGAATTGACTCTTACAGTTTTGCTTGCAAAGTACATGGTCTCAGATTGTGCTATAGATGTTTCTGTGGCCATATGAACCTGTTCTATATCTTTATCTATATAAAATCGAACAGCTGTGCACATCAGCCTTCTTCAACCTGATCACCTCCAAATACGCAGCCCACAGCTTGCTTGGGCTTTTGGTTTTAGGAATCAATTTGCATTCCTAATATCATGGGATTGTACATTATCATGGTGATTTATGAGCTAAGGAACCTCACTAGAGCAGATATTTACTTAATGCCAACAATGGAAGTTAAGCTACACTTTCATTTTTCTTCCTCTTAGGAACTATCTAACATTAATATTATTGTATCCATGTGTACCTACGTACTGAGTATTTTCTTCCCTTTCTGACCCAACCTACTGAGAAAAGGATAACCATTGTGGTTACTGGTGTAAGCAGTAACAAAACCAAAAGGTTATTGGGGGACAGGAAGCTCCAGATGAACCCAAGAAAGTGTTTGCAGGAATACTATTGCCTGAAGTCTCCAAGTTGGAGATTCCAAAAACACCATTTGGTCAGCTGGATAAGAATTAAATCCTCCCATAATTGTAGAAACCACTGGATGATGTTCAGGAACATCATATCCTTTCCCCTTAATCTCCCTTAAGTCTGTTCTGTAGCAAAAAAAAAAAGACTACCCACATTTCTCAGGACTGTAAGTAAAAAATTAAGCATAAATTAAGATGAGAAATTAAGGATAAATATAAAGAAATGATAATCAAGACAATTCAAATACTTCTTGATATCTCTAGGTCAAGAAGATCTATAGAACAACAGGCTTTACATTTTTTTCTCACTTAATATAACATCAGTCCTTTGAGAACAATTAAATGTGTTTTACACTCACCTTCCCCTTCCTCTGTCAACTTTATGGGAATCCTGCTAACATACATGCATGGAAATAGCTGCTGTAGATTTCACCCCAAGCTAAGAAGGAAACCGAGGGGTCACCTCTTCAGGGAGAACAGGCAGACTTGTGCAACATAATGGAAAGTAAAGGCATTTCTTACAGCAAAGAAAACGGGGGAGAAGGATGAAGAGGAACCAGCAAAGTGTTTCAGGCCAGTGAAATTCCTGACTGGGTCAGCAAAAAGCTTTTAAGACAGCACATTTTTAACCAAGATAATCCAGGTAGAAAACAACTTGACAGTTACTTTGGAATCTTATACTTTGAGCAATCCATTGCTAGGCTCTGTCACAACAGTGAAACACAAATATGCTGGAGCAGTATCCAAAATGTCAGTCTGGGTGCACAGTTTAGGGAAAGAAGACTTTCCCAAGTCCTTTCTTTGTTAAGTTTGTCCTTCTTATGAATCCCACTGGAGAACATCCTGAATGACAGATTCAGAGGGAGAGCAAAGGAAGCAAGAGAAGTTGATGGGGAACCATACAGCTTCCATTCCAGCAAAGCAAGGGAATTGATGGGGGGAAAAATTATTAAGGCCAACTCAACAGTGCATTTCTGTTACTGTGTCACTGCTGCTAAATAATTGTCATGTTTAGTAGACTTCTCAAATTACTTATATAAAAGGACCGGTATCAGATCAGCTTGTGTTTGTGCTGGCATAAGAAATCTGAGGTCTCTTTAACTCATATGGTTTGGTTCTGTTCCTTTATACCTCCTTTTTGGTTTCAAATCATTGCATATGTCAGTACAATTTTGGGGGAAATATATAATCATTAATGATATAAATGTGATGCTGAACTATGTTCCAAAAATACAGAATTTGACATTTAATGAGGAACTTTGGCTCCATTGATCCTGGGAATCGACTAAGAGAAGCATCTTATGCGGACAGAATGAAAACAACACTCCAGAGTTCAAAAAGCAGATTCAAGAGATGTGTTCTTTGTCCATTTCTGAAATGTCTTTATATTTTATAAATGAGAAGATGGAGAAGTATGGCTATGTTAAGGAACTGACTTAGTTGTACCTTAATATTACACTGATCTTGTAATATGTTTGGGAGTCTGAGGGTTCTGCACAGTATGGGAGCTATTCCTAGCCCTGCACTCTTCTGGACAGAGAGCTCTGATGTTCTTCCTGGGATCTGCTGGAACCCCTCTCCCAGCTTAGGAGTCACAGCCCCAGGTGCTCCTACCACCACTGGGACCACTTTGGCCTTGACTTTCCACATCCTCTCTAGTTCCTCCTTCAGGCCCTGGTCCTTCTCCAGCTTCTCACACTCCTTCTTCCTGAGGTTGCTGTCACTTGGGACTGCTACATCTATGACCATCGCTGACTATATATAAAATTTGGGATGTTTTGTTGTGATCCTTTAATCTGGGATTAGGGATTCAAACTGCTAATGGAAGCTTTTAAAAAAGTCTAATTGCTGTGGAGGGAAACATTTATTTGGAGAAGGATCACTGATGTTACACACTGATGTAACATGATGTTACAGCATATCAGTGTGCAGTGTGTGACCTTCCTTTCTCTGTCCCTTCAAATGCTCCACAGAAGAGTTTGGGTTTTTTTTAAGCCTTCCTAGACAGTCCCACTGTTGTATTCATCTTCCTACTAAATGTCACACTTTTGTGGTATATAGGATGGGTTTCTAATTCCCACCACCACCAATCTGTCCATTTCAAGCAGGTCGTGTCAAACAGTTGGTATATTTAACCATCAGACAATGAAACCTGCCAAAGTATATTAATTGCTTATATCCCCATAGGCCTGTATGTTGTTCCCAACCAATCATAATTGTTTCAGCATTTTGTTAAGATTCCTCCCCTCCCCAATTCCCAAACCTTCTTTGGTGATAATTACTTGCCTTAGCATAAAAATTACAGATACAAAAATATGGCTACTTGCTTACGCTGGTTGCCAGGTTTGTCAAGACACGTCTGTGGCATTAGCTGCATTGATAAGCTTCTCCCTCTTTTTTTATAGTTCAGCAGGTACGCTAAGCTTTGCTTTGTTTTTTAACTAAGTCCTGACAAAGCTTAGCTCCCCACTGTAGAATCTGTCCATTCCCATTCTTTTACATTCTCAGCTAAATCACAATTGCAAACTGGATTGAGCCAGAAGAGATGGTTGCTAAACAATTGAATTAGGGTTGCGTAACATTCCAAGCATGTCTTCTTCTAAGCAGCCATGACGGTATGCAAGACACAGTTTATCAGACATGCCCTTCAGGGTTCACTTTAGTAGGGAGCTTATAGGCTTCATTCAGTTGTGAAGGACAGGTCGTAATGAAACTTTGAATAGAAGAACTGAGGAACCTGAATGACTAAGTAATTCCTATGTTAAGAAGTACCTAATGGTATATAGAGATTAAGCCCTTTTTGCTGAATCTTGAATTTCCATTTAGAAAAGTGAGGGCTTCTGTATGAGAACTGAGCTGCAACATAGACCCATTTCTAAGTAAAGAAATGGAGCAGGATGATTGATTTCCCAATGGAGCGTTTGAGAATTGCAAACCCAGATTTCAATCCTTTGACCTGGATGATCTGTGTCCATCTACCACTTTATTTAACATAAGTACACACTTCTTTTTACTGAACTTCTGTGCTATGGAGTAACATAGTGCATAGGTAAAAATTAAAATGTAACAAAAATGTCTTTTTGAAATTCTCCCAAGGGAACAATTGCAATCAATGTGGATGTTCCAGCTCAGATGAAATAGTTAAAACAAGGTTAAGAAGAACCTTGAAAAGATGACATGTATATGTCTAATCAACCAAAGGGTGGGGGGACACATGAAAAGTTCAGGATACAGGGCAAGATAGAAATGAGACATCAGAAATTTAGATCAGTTCATCCCATTTTATACAGAATGTTCCTCCAATATGCAGCTGGAATTTGTACATTTCTACAACATACAGGATAAGTGAGTTGGTGGGGGTCTTGAAGTCCATCTAAACCCATCAATGCAGTAAATCCAAAGACTTAATCCACCATGTCTTCAGTAATGGTCAATTATGTTTGGTGTTATTTGATGAGATAGCCAGAAATTTGGGCCTGTTTTCCAACAAAAGGGGAAGGATTTTAACATTGTATAGGTTTAACATACCTATTTTATTTCATTCACACACACACTCAAAATAAGTAGAAATTTCAGCACTGTGACCTGGAGGAGAGCTCCAGACATGAGAAATTTTCCGGGTTTCTGCTTTTGGGCCACAGACTGCCCATTCTTACGCTAGCCAGTAGATACTGATCGGCTGAGATCTGATTTCATTCAGTTCTCTTGAAAAGCCTGGAGTGTTGCCCTATTGCCCAATTATGAACTTTGGGTTTTTTGCTTCCCATGGACCAAGGGAGTTATGACGCTTTATATTTTTTGCAGGCCAGCGTCCCAAGACCAAACCCACAAATTAAACCCCATTGCCCCACATGGTGCCACTTCTTTTCCAGGGGATGTTTGCAGAAGAAACCGGTCCTCTTTTCTCTGCACTGAAGCAGAAACTGAGTAAAAGTGCAACCTCTACAAAGACAGCGTGATAAACAGCTTAACAGATGAAAGTGTCAAAATCTACTTTCCTTAAACGGTACCCAAAGAAAACAAAATTCCAGCAGATAAAATCCAACTGAGCCAGTAGAGGAGTCTGGCAGTAAAACCAGGCCATAAGAAACAAAATAATTTTGTGTCAAAATCCATACTTCAGATGAGTGATTTGCCGTCAAATGAAGAGTGTTGCATGCAACACATAGGAGTGGAAGACGGGATATATACAATGAAGGCTTTCTACTTTTTTCCCTGTTTTTATTTTTTGCTCTTCTGTGCTTTATATTATCATCAGTTTTCCTCTCCAATCATTTCAGAAGCTGTGGATGCCTGCACTGTCACCATGCTGAGGCAGGTCGTTGCTGGAATTTTTATGATTCATTAGTATGAAGCCAAGTTTGATTGCATGAGACCTGGAGCTGCAAAGACCAGTCTTTTCACATTCCTTGTTGGCCTTCAGCGTGTAAGTTTTCTTTTCTTTTTAAAAAAGATACAGAAAATGTGTAATACATTTACAATACCTAAATTGGAATACCTGCTTCTAATAAGATGACTGCTGGCTTCTGTGCTAGTTTCCTATCCATCCAATGGCTGTTATTTGCCATTCCATTTTCATCTGATATATTTCTATAAATGTTTCATTAGAATCATGATTTGGACTTGGGTCCTCTTCCCCCTTTCTAAACCAACAAATCTCAATCAGCTCCTTTCACTTATGTTGGGCCACAGTTATTATTTCCAGATAACAATCAGTTCTTCTGCCTAGAAATTATGAGAATTGTAATCCAAGAAACCTACAGAAAATCATTTTGGGGAAGGGCTTCTTCCCTGAACATATGTTCTTTTCCTACATCTTCCATATTAGTTTCCAGGCATTTTTCAAATGGTTTGTTTTCCCCAAGCATTACTTCATGTTGCTCCAAACCTGTCTTGCTTTTGTAATGGATCATAAAAACAGAAGATCCCCAAGATAGCTGGCATAATGTATTTGTCCATTGCTGTTTAGTTACCCTGAAAATTTCATTTCACAGGTGGGGGAGGGGGGAAGAAGGCATGATTTCTAACAAAAGAAAGCCTAGATATGCAAATGAAGATTAATTATTCATGGAACAGCATGTGGCTTCCTGGAATAAATCTCCAAAATGATATCAGTAATGCTACTGAACCATTTCAAGCACCTTCAAAGACTCTGTGGGAAAGAACTCATTAACTCCTTATCGGAAGAGCAGTATTGTATCAGGCAACAGATTGAAATCCCCAGAGATTCTGTGATGAACAACAACAAAGTTTCCACCAGGTTTTAGCTTTCCCCCCAGGTTTTAGCTTTGTTAACAGAAGAAGGTAGACCCCATGTAGTTCTTAGATCCAAGAGATTCAAAGAGCCAATCCTACTGTTGGACAAAGTGCTGCTCTCACCTTAGGCAGATCTGGGGCATCATGAATCACCTCCACATGGTTCCTGCTTTAAATGGTTTAAGTAGTTGTCTTTTTGCTTCCAGATAAGGGAAGAAGCTTGCATGGTTTTCTGTCTGTGCTGTCAAAAGGACTTGGTTGGCTTTGGCCTAATAGAGAAACGGACAGCCTCGTGTTTTTGCTCTTCTCCAGGGAACAAGGTATCTCAGATAGGCTCTTCTCTGTTCTGACATGGAACTGGGAATCCTGGCAGTCCTTTCGCATCCCTCCACCAACCTCCTTAGTTGCCATCTCTACACAGCCCCAAAATGTTGTGGCCTAACCAATGGAAAATGTCCAATCCCGTCTCCCAGGGAAGCTGTAGACTTGCCTGATGGAAGATATTCTGAATTGTCGTTTGTCCCTTTTCCTTCTTTATTCCTCCCCCCTGCATTGTAATGAATGTTTACAAGTAAATTAAAAGAGCCTTTTTTCCTCTCAAAATACACATCTACAGAGAACCTTTGATTTACTTCTGCTGCAAGGCAACTGAAGCTGATTTCGCTGCTTCAGATGAATAAGCAACCATTTGCGTGTTCATCATCTCAACTTCCCAAAAGTGATTTTATAAAGATCAAAACAAAAGAAATAAAAAAGAAATGAAATCTATCTCACGGAAGTTCAGACAGGTGGCAAGGGAATTTTCTACTATACTAGGATAATATCCCTGGGTCCTGAGGGAGACATCTTATGTTTTCCAATGTCCATAGCAGTGTTTCTCAACCTTGGCCACTTTAAGATGTGTGGACTTCAACCCCCAGAATTCCCCAGCCAGCATGGGGAATTCTGGGGGTTGAAGTCCATACATCTTAAAGTGGCCAAGGTTGAGAAACACTAATCTATAGGATTCCAGCCCAAGAAACTTGTTCAGCTTCATCTAATCACTGGGCTAGATCAGGAATAGGCAGATGGAAGAAGGAAGATAGCCTACGTAACCTCTGAAAGACTCCCAGTGAGGCTATTCCAAAAACAGAGCTTGAAATACACTGACAGAGATTATCATTTTGACATAAAAATGCCATGTTGCGTACATTATGACTCACTGCTTTCCTGTCCCTGCTCCATGAAACACAATAAATTCAGGATTTCCAGAGAAAGGTACTCAACGTGTAATGCCAGAAATAAATATTTATTTATTTATATGTATTACACACACAGATATACATGCACCAACACATTTATTGGAAGCAAGCAATTTCAACCTGTTCCAAAATGGAACATTGCTAAGTCTTATTTGAGAGAAATTGTTTGCTTTCAATAAATGTGTTGGTGCATGTATATCTGTGTGTGTAATACATATAAATAAATAAATTTCTGATATGTCCCAAGAAAGGCATCAGGGTTAGCTTTCACAAGAGTGGAGATCTGAAAAGGAAAAGGTACTTTATCAAGTCTACTTCACCTTCTGGTGACTATTTGAAGACATCCATGTTGTTTTCTCAGAAACAATATGGAAGTTTTCTTCTCAGTGCCAATCTGTTTTACAATGGTGTCCCATCCAGCCCATTAGAATTACAATTGGACTGCATATATATTAGTTTTTTTCCTCTTTTTGTGATCCTTTTTATAGATCCTAACATCCATACATTTTGCTCCTTTGTCGTTGATTGCAACATTTAAACATTTTATTAAAATAGAATTTCTAAGAACAGAAAACAAGAACTGGGCATAATGGGGTTGATTCTAAGCAAGCTTGGCCATTGGGGTTTATTTTGGTATGTTTAGAAATTAATGAGAGATTCAACTTTGTGCAGCATAATAGATTTTTCCCATTTTTTCCTCATTTTCCCCTGGCTTGTGTACATTTTTTTAAAAATGCCACATAATCGAATGTCTCAGCAAGCAACCAGAACATGGAGGAAAACTGATGTTGTCCTGCAGGTAACGATCAAAAGTAAGGGAAATGAAAGAGGCTTTGTGTAGCAATAGTTAGCATTTTTCCTCAATTTTACATCTCTGCTCTACTTAAAGAAGGACTATCAATTGCATTAGGGAGGCAGTTTTAGCCGTGTGTGGCTTTGAAGTCAACATTTTACATTTAGAGGCATCAGGTGGAATTTAAAAGCCTTCCCCCTCTTGAAGCCACAGCTTTGATATATCTGTATATGCACATGTTTTCATTATGCAGGAATGCTTTTTGCAGAAGGAACACTAAAATAACAGAGTCATACAAAGTAATTTCTCTTCAGGGTTCAAATCAATCAACTCTGCTTTCTCCAAGGGTGCTGTAGAAAACACACATCAGATGTGAATTCCATGGAGAGGACAAGAATAAAATAAACTGCAAGAACCTTGGAGAACATTTTGGAAACCAACCAGAACTGAGAAAAAATACAAAACATGTGTTGCAAACACCTCTGGATAAAACCACTGTCCAGCCCTGGATTAATGATGAAGCAGGCTAAACAGCTGCTTAGGGCACCAAGGGAAGGTGGGCACCACCAAGTTTTTTCCCCTAGCGATCATGCCTTTAACTCTCACTGCCACCCTCACCTTGAGTTTTCAATAAATGTTTGTGTTTGCATTTTCCCCCTTACAACAATGTTAGGAAAAATGCATTAAAAAGTGTTGAAAATTTGCATTTGGTTTCTATTGCCCTTGTTATAAGTAAAGAATTGGCTCTTATTTCTTACTGCCATTTAGTGTTAAATATATAGGTATGTATATATATGTATATATATATATATTTAACATAGTTATGGGGTCCTGCCTGGGAGACAGCCTGGAAAAAAACTGAATTTTTAATCTCGTATTTCACCTTCAGCATTTATTAAGTCTTGATCTCTTGTCACTGAAGGAACTTAGGCATCATGGCTGGGCTGTGCCTAGGACATCCATTGGCCTTAATCCGTCCCTGCCACTGTCCCCTTGCCCAGACTCTAAGAGGCTCCTTACATCAACAGAAGAAGCAGCAGCAGTATTTGACCTAAGTGAATGCTTCTAAGTAAGCAAAATAGACAATTCAGACTGATTGCATGTGTGGCCAGCTGTCAAGTGAATTGTAATCTTAATTAGAGATTTAGAGTTTGGTTTGTTGTTGTTTTTCTTTAACTGAGATTAATGGACTCTTTTATTCCCAGGAACTTCAAACATAGTAAGGCTGCTGTCTTTGCCATTTCATATTACTAGTCTGAGAAAACAAGACATTGAACAAGAAGTCTCATGAGAAAGAATAACACAGAAAGGATGGATTTGAGAAGGTAAACAGTGCAATCCACAGGTTTAGTTAACATGCATAAACTCTCCCTCATTCATTAAAATGGCTGGCTCTCTTCTGCCTTGCGCCACGTATATTTTTTTATTAGCAGCTAATTAATCATCTACAGGCATTCTCCATATGAACTGGAAGTTCATAGCTAGAATTGTTTTAAAAATGCAGAAGCCAGCTTTGAATGTCAATCATTAACTGCACCCAAGTCATAACTAAGTTAAGCCATATTGGTTTCAATGGGCCCCATCAACTGTCATCATGGACTGGTTTCAAATCCCTTCAAATTCCTTTTATGGTCTTCTGTAAAGTTATGTAAATAGTCTTTCTTTTTCTGTTGAAGTACTGACATCCCTTCTTTCTGATCACGGATGGAATTTCCCAAGGTCCATAGCAATACTTTTTTAAAAAACCAGTACTGCTTTGTTTACAAAATATATAAAAATAAACCATTAAACTCATATCCCAACAATGTCATGATGATGACAAACAGTAACATCATTGAAAGCATAGAGTTCTGCAACTTTCTCAGCACAGAAATCTCAAAACTACAGTTTTAGCCCTCTGAAAACTTCTAAAGACTGGATTTTTCCAGAGCGCTTATATGCTAGTGACAGGAAATCGGGTAGAGTTATTTATTTTGGATTGTTTGATAGTTTAACCTTATCGATGGCTGGTGTGGGTTTTCCGAGCTGTGTGGCCATGTTCTGGGAGTTTTGTTTCCTAACGTTTCGCCAGCATCTGTGACTGGCATCTTCAGAGGGCAGGAGCACAGACAGGAGCAGTTCTCTCTGTGCCCAGGATGATGTGACCCTTTTGTGGGTATTTATAGAGATCTGAAGGGGGGGGGATGGGGGGGATTGGGGTTGGGGGGTTGGGGGGGGTTGAGTTAACGAGTGGCTGCTTGTTTTGGTGTCAAAATATGTGTGTATCTTCCTGTGGGTTAGGCAGGGTTTTTTCTTCCCTGCCTAACCCCCAGGAAGATACACACATATAAGTACAAAATGGTCACACCATCCTGGGCACAGAGAGAGCTCCTGTCTGTGCTCCTGCCCTCTGAAGATGCCGGTCACAGATGCTGGTGAAACGTTAGGAAACAAAACCTCCAGAACACGGCCACACAGCCCGGAAGACCCACACCAGCCATCGTATTCCAGCCATGAAAGCCTTCGACAATACATTTAACCTTATCGTTTGCGTGCCTTTCTTTGCTCTTAATTGTAATTCTTTAGAGTTTCCTCAATTGCAGCAAGTATAAATATAATGATTGAATAGATAGATAGATAGATAGATAGATAGATAGATAGATAGATGATAGATTTCCTGCAGAACTGACACAGTGCTCACTACTTAAATAATTCTAAGAAAGGCCCATCCATTAGCCCTTAATGCAATCTCTTTCACAACTAAATCAATACTATCATTAAGAAGCATCTAAAATTTAGCCTAATTTGTTACTTTATTATTTCCACCAACAGATTCTCATGCAGTCTCTCTGGAGCAACAGAACCAGCTTTCTCTACCTTCCAGCTGTGAATCTTCAGATATTTGAAGACAGCTATCATACCTCTTTTTAATTGTATTCTCTCCTTGTAATCATATTCAGCTCTTTCAACCATACCTTATAGATATGGTTTCCAGACATCTTATCTTCATGGGGGTTCTTCTCTGGATGTAGTCTAGTTTGTTGAGATGTTCTTCATAAAATGTGGTATCCAGAACAGATAACCATCCTCCAGATGTGGTCTTATTAAAGCAGTTCAAATTTGGGATGGGAATAGAACATAAACTAGTAAATGTGGTACGGTGTTGATATTATATGATCTGGAAAGAAAAGTCCATGTTTCATTTGAACTACTTAAAATGTTCAGCCACATTTCAGTGCTACACAAAGAGTAGATTCTCAAATCAACAAACGTAATAATGATAGAAGAATAAACAACAAGAACTGGTGGTGAACTTAGCCACTTGTAGTTTATTTAACAAACCAGCATTACAGAAATCATCACTTTACACAATGTGTGAACCAGGGTGAAGCTGGAAAAGTACACACACATAAACAACCTCACACAAAGGACACAAAGTAGGCACAGCATTTATGGAACTCAAAAATTCAGAGGACTACTAGATGACAGCAAGGGCATAGAATTTTCTGCATTTCTGGCGATCTGCTGGTCTTCTGGATTTTTGCAGCCCAGATACAGTAGCCTTATCTCTAACCTACTTTCATATCTTCTCATGCAAAACGTCTCAGCTGGAAGTAGTTAACACAGGGAACAGGCTAGTGGTGACCCAGATGCTGTTATAAAGAAAACTTATTTTATATTCTGTGGCCTTCAAATTCAGAAGGTGCCCCTCAACATTTTGAAGCACATCATCCTAATGAAACTGTCCATCTTGTTCTGTAAACTTTTTGAATACATATCAGGTCTCAAAGAGAAGAACACATTGTAAGGTCCATAGAAGCAATGCAAACGTGTAACCATTTATTAGCCTGATGTTCAGTGTGAATAATTTATACTTCTAGCCTTGAATTTTAATGGCAAGTTCCAATCAATTATATACATCTCTTCTTTGAATTGATGAGGAAGGTGTACACTAGATCCCCCACTGCTTAGAAAATAAGCCCCAGTTTGAATCAAGGTATGCTTGTGTTTCTTTAGGTTAACTTGAAAATCTGCACTGTAACAAATCTGTTTACTATGGTACTCATTTTCACTTTTAAAGAAATTTACTGCACCTTTGTCTCCTTCCACACACCTTGAAAACCATTTCCAACTTTCAGCTTGTGCTGCAAATACATCTGAGAGATTTCACTGTCATTCTCAGCTCTGTTTCCCTTTTTGGTATTTCGCCCTCTTGGTCTGACCATCAGCACTTTGTTAGCGACATCACCACGCTGCCATCGATGTAATGCATGAGCAACCCATTCCTTTAAAAAAGTGAATATTCCAAAGCTTCCCTCTCCTACGTCTTTCTATGCAGGATAGCCTGATATCTACAATGGAAGATAACCTTGGATGGGGCCAAGATGCTTGCTGTTCGATTGGTATATGCCTATTTATAAAACAAACCACAGTAAGATTCAAAGGCTTGGAAACTCTTAATCTAGTATCATGGGAGAATTGCCTTAACAACTACCATGCAAAGCCATATTACTGAGATTTTTCGTCTGTTGTTATTGTGATGTTGCTTTAATGAATCATTGTTCAATCCTATGAATGCTAATTTATGGCAGGAGAGATATACTGATGTCTCTCTAGCTATTCCATTGTTGTTACACTCTTATCCCAGTTCCTTTTATTATTAGGACAACTATCTTTCTTCTGTAAAAGATATTTTCCTAGGGTTAAATTCCAAAATGAGGAGCTCCTGAAATGTTAAGAAAGGATCTACACAAAGCAGAACTGGTCTCTCGAGATGCTGTGCCTCATCTGTGCCCAGAACGCCTCTCCTTCATCAAGCTGAAAGACGATCAGTTGTCATTATTCATCACAGGATTATCAAAGCCTCTTTGTTTCAAAATGCCTCCACAGAATGTTCCTCTCATCTTTTCAGACAAGGAGAAGATAATGAGGTACAACCAGACAAGAGACGGGAAGGTGTTTCAGAGGATCCCCCCCCCCCAAAAAAAATATTTGGCAAGTCATGAGAGAGGTTGAACTGTCACTGTTTAAAACGACAAGGATTTCCCACGACAGTGGGACAAATTGCTATCAAATGCTTTCTTTCCTTTGGCACGTACTTCCAAAGGACCAGCGTGGCAGAATTGTTTGGAAACAGCAGACAATAGCATTGGTTTCTGTATAGACCTAAATGACTACAAAACTGGGAATTTCAAAAAGCAGCGGTGTGGGCCATAACAGGCACTTCTTATTATCCCCAGGTGTTATTGCTGCTATGTGATCTGCATTCACGACCAGCTGGCTCTCAGGTGCAGTTCAAGGTGCTGGTCATCACCTCTAAAGTCCTCCATCGCATAGAGCTGGGCTATTTGAGGAACCACCTGTCTCCACTTGCTTCTGCCCATCAGGTTCTTTCAGGCAGAGAGGTCCCCTCAATTACATGTTGTCATTATGTGGGACGAAGGAACTGTACCTTCTCTGTCACAGACCCTGCCCTCTGGAACAGCATCCCCCCAGAGAGATGGACAACTCCCACCCTCCAAGGTCCCTTAAGACCTGGTTCTGTTCCCAGGCCCATTGAGTCCCTCTGTTCTTGCTTTCTGTGACCTCCCTCTCCTTCATTCTGAAGCGTCCCAGCCTACTCACCCTTCCCAATCCCAAAAAGCCTACTGGGAAGAGTTCCCTGATGATGTCTTGTCTTGATTTAATAGAAATATAGGAATTAAGAGGAGCTGCAATCCCCCAAAATAGAGCATTTATCTATACACTTGGCTACCCTGTAAAAAATAAATGCAAGAACCCCAAATTCCTTCCAGGAGATTTCACTGACATTCTCTTCTTCTTTGAAAGGCATTTTGAAAGCAGATGGTCTTTCATCAAACGGAAGGAGAACTATTGCAAACTTGCCTGGGTTGCACCTAAAGCATAAAAGCACCATTCATCATTTAGATGCCAAAGGATTTCATGTTTCTACAAGCTATCATCATTTTGTCGTTGATTAGACTATTGTTATGTGCTTTTCTTGATGCAGCCTTGGAACAAAACCAGAAAAAGGATTCAGTTATCCCTGAAAAAAAATCAAAAATGTGGGAAGCATTCCTATTTGCAACGTATATCTAAAAATAGATAAAATAAACTTCATACAGCCAGTGCAACTTTGAAGGAAATTGTGGCTTGATCTCAAGTGTTTTGCAATATGCATATCTAGGAAAAGCTGTGTCACAGAAAGGCTCTAGATAGTTCTCCAAATCACCTCAATTTATAATAATTACAAAGAATAAACCGAGCTGTCTACTGAACAAAAATCATTTGTTACCCCAGCAAGGCCCTGGGATTAATTATGGACTTTTGCACCCATCTAATTAATACAGACTGCATCCATCAACTCTTTGCCTTTTTCATTAAGCATAAATGTAGTCTTATTATTGGAAGAGAGTCCCGCAAGTTTAAATCTATAGGTCAGCAAATGTAGTTTGCCTAATGCTATTAAGCAAACACACACACATGTACACACAAATTCTCATGTGGATTGCTCACAAGAATTTACAACAAGCAGAGCTACAACCCCTTAGGTACCCACAGCCCTTTTAATGTTTGTCTTTCTCCATCCCTCAAAAGGTGCAGAGGGGCTATAGAAACCTATTGAATTTCACTGTGGATGATCTTATATTGCAAGCCTGCTCAACTGAGGAGAGAACCTATATATCTTCCATCAGTAACAGGAGGAGGGACTAATACCTTCCCCACCCACCTCTGTGTATCTCCATATTTGCTCTTTAAGTAGGTCACTACTAGTCAGTTTGTTTTAGGTTGGAGAACAGAATGAAGAGATATGGGGCCACAGTGATTATGTTGATGTAGCAGAGAGCTGAAAAAGCATTTTGCTTTATGAGTCACTGGGGCTGGAACATCCAATCTACAGGCTTGATCTAATGGAATGAGCAACGTTCTTCAACACATTGAGCATCTATGAGCAATGAAAGTGAAAATCAGCTTCATTGCTGGTCTGATGCTTGAGCCATGCTGCCTGCATCATGGATGACATTTCTGTTGTAAAGCATCTGCAGTTACTTTGTTCTAGACAAACACCTCCCTCAGCTCAGTGGTTGCATTCATGCAGCACCCTTAATTGGCTTACAGTAGAGGAGAATGAAGATGGCCTTGAAGAAGAAACTTAACAGCTTAGTTAAACCCCAGCTTAGCCTTGGGAAGAAGAAAGTAGTAAGGAAGAAACTCAAAATGGCCCCACCGTGATTGTCTTTGATGTAAGAGGGGGAGAGAGAGTCTCTGTCAAGTTTTCAAGATTCTTTTATTATATCTTGCAACAATAAAGTTGAATTCCAGTAGTCCTTGCAGAATCGGTTTCCTGGCATGCTCTATCTTAAATAAATTGTTATTACTGATTTAACCCATTTTCTTGTTGACTCAATAACTCAAGGTGTAAACTTACCCAGTGGGCTGGTTTTGTATCCTACACTAAGTTGTAAAGAGCTAACCAAGCTTCACATGTTGAGGGACTGTTTGTAACTGTGTGAACACATTCTCTCGGTGTACAATGTGCTCCCAGATCCCTTGGAAGAATCTCAGAGTTGACAGCGCCTAACAGGAGGAAGGTTTATAAATCACCCAGGAGTTGATTCATGTTGTCAGTTTGATTGCAATTGTCAGCGGGTTGTTGATTCAGCTCAATAAATGTATATACACAGAGATGTGCCAAAGTTCCATCAAAATGGCCAATTTGTTCAAATGTACCCAATCTGAATTGACACCTTTGTTCAGAAACTTGATCCAGAGACTTGACTGCAAGGGTTGAACTGATCAAATGAGTGGGTTCACAAAACCTCCCTCCTCATTTTAAGTAATCGATAATATTATCCAGACCTTACTTTAAAGTGCCATTAAAACATATCCCTTCTCTGAAATGACATTATCCTTTGTCACAGCATCTGGAAAAGGAGCGTGTCAATAATGTATCACAATACTTATGGATAGCTTCTACTGCTGTTAAATTATTAACCTTTTAAATTGTATTTCATCCATGAGGGAAATTCATTTCTTCAGGAAATCCAGGATACTTTTTATCTTCATTGAGAAGGACTTCTAGATTATTCTTACAGCAGCTGTCGATAACTGCACAATAAAATCCAGTACTGTTTACTTAAGAGATATAAAGGATTATTGAAGCCTTAATATTTAAAAAGAAATAAAATCACTGAGAATAAAACATCCTCATAAGCCAGCTACACAGAAGAAATTGCTTTAATAGCTTCCCAATAATGGTTCCCTGCTCCCCAAATAGTGAGGCACTCCTTAACTCACTTATCTGAAACAAGTTCACATTACAAACTGTGTACGATTCCTATATCATTAGGGGAAAAAAATATTAAAATACGTGTGCAATTGCCACCTAACATAATGAGGGTTAATTTAAAAGAGAGAGAGAGAAGGAAACATGGAATTGCTTTTTTGAAATAAATGGTGTTTATTTTCTTTCATCAACTTAATGAAGTAGTAATGGCATTTACTTAACACTGTTACCTATAGGTTTTTTACAATGTGCATTATAAAGAGGAAATCGGATTGTAACGTAATAATGATACAGGGAGGGCATCTTCTTTTGTGTGTTGAAATTACATTCACACAAGCCAGACTCATGTAAAGTGGGGGGAAAGACCATAGGGGGAATTTGACTGCAATGTAAACTTCAAAATAAATGCAGCACCATCAAGGGGGAGGAAGGAAGGAAGGAAGGAAGGAAGGAAGGAAGGAAGGAAGGAAGGAAGGAAGGAAGGAAGGAAGGAAGGAAGGAAGGAAATCTTAAAAATTATTTGATTTGGGATGCAAAACTGTAAGGTAGCATTAGACGGCAACAAAGAGTTGGTGCTTCAAAGAGAAAACATATCAGATATTAAACTGATAAGAACAGATACTACACATAATCTTAGCCAAAAGGCCGAGAAGTGAGAATCTACATGAAAGTGGAGGCTGGAGTGTGGGTGACCATACACAACTATTGACTCAGAGTATCTTTTTCCCCCTTGGCCTTGCCCCATTAACTGTGAGGGGTGAATTTCAGTCCACATGGAAACAGGTAGTGGCAATGAAAAACTCATCCTTGGGCTCCTCTCCAAGGTCTTCTACTCAGCAGGGGATATGATCAGGCCAAAGCTCTTATTAAACAGCATGTAGCAGACACAGAGTGCCAACTGGATCTAGCCAGGACCCCAAACTTTATTGCCAATGAATCCAACAGGCACTCTGCCTCTGCTAACTAAACTTCCCCTCAGCTGTCCTCGAAGGCCAATACTGGAAGATTCCTTACCCAGACAGACAAGGCCCCTGTGACTCTGGACACACAGAAACCACAGAGCATGGGCTTCTCCAGTGCCTGTACACAGAGACACTTGTACTAGCCTCATCTCACCATTACTGCATAAATACCCAGGGCACACAAGACAATTTTATACCCCCTTGTGACTTTCAGGTACCAACCCTACTGCAACCTACAATATTGCCAGGTTCTATGTAGCAGTGATCAAAATTCATCAGATGATGACCTGCACCATAAACTAGATTTAATGAGCATCTCATTCACCCCATTAGAGTCCTTTGTATTGATATTGTCATCCACATACTAACCTTTTATGTTCCCCATACCCACCTAACGCTCCTACTCCTTCTTTTAGATTCTTGCTTTTTATATACACTTTTAGTTTTTAATCCATATATCTTTTACATCTTCAAGCTTTTCAGAATTTTTTAGATTTTTTGTACTCTTGATGTATCCTTGATGCTTTTTTAATGACCCTACCACACCTTCAAATTCAAATTCAAATTGCCAACATTCGCTGGATCATGGAGAAAGCACGAGAGTTCCAGAAAAGCATCTACTTCTGCTTCATTGACTATGCAAAAGCCTTTGATTGTATGGATCACAACAAACTGTGGCAAATTCTTAAAGAGATGGGGATACCAGACCACCTTACCTGTCTCCTGAGAAATCTGTATGCGGGCCAAGAAGCAACAGTTAGAACCGGTCACAGAACAACCGATTGGTTCAAAATAGGGAAAGGAGTACGACAAGGCTGTATACTGTCACCCTGCTTATTTAACCTATATGCAGAGTACATCATGAGAAATGCCAGGCTGGAAGAATCACAAGCCGGAATTAAGATTGCAGGGAGAAACATCAATAACCTCAGATATGCAGACGATACCACCCTAATGGCAGAAAGTGAAGAAGAACTAAAGAGCCTCTTGATGAGGGTGAAAGAGGAGAGTGCGAAAGCTGGCTTGAAACTCAACATTAAAAAAACTAAGATCATGGCATCTGGACCCATCAATCCCTGGCAAATAGAAGGGGTAGAAATGGAAGCAGTAACAGACTACATTTATTTGGGCTCCAAGATCACTGCAGACGGAGACTGCAGCCATGAAATTAAGAGACGCTTGCTCCTTGGGAGGAAAGCTATGGCAAACCTAGATAGCATATTAAAAAGCAGAGACGTCACCTTGCCGACAAAGATCCGCATAGTCAAAGCTATGGTTTTTCCAGTAGTAATGTATGGCTGTGAGAGCTGGACCATAAAGAAGGCTGAGTGCCGAAGAATTGATGCCTTTGAACTGTGGTGCTGGAGAAGACTCTTAAGAGTCCCCTGGACTGCTAGGAGGTCAAACCAGTCAATCTTAAAGGAAATCAACTCTGATTGCTCATTGGAAGGATTGATAATGAAGCTCAAGCTCAGATACTTTGGTCACCTAATGCGAAGAGAGGACTCTTTGGAAAAGACCCTGATGCTGGGAAAGATGGAAGGCAAAAGGAGAAGAGGACGGCAGAGGATGAGATGGCTAAATAGCGTCACTGAAGCAATGAGCATGAAATTGAGCAAACTCCGGGAGGCAGTGAAGGACAGGAAGGCCTGGCGCAATATGGTTCATGGGGTCACGAAGAGTCGGATACGACTTAACGACTGAACAACAACAACAACCACACCTTCCTAATGCTATGACCATAATAAAGTTTTGATTTAATTTGATTTGATGGTATTTCCTGTATCTCTGCCAAATAAGGTAAAGATAACTGATTTGGGTTGATAGAAAAGTTGCCATGTCATGTTAAGCTGGGAAGGGCTTCTACCCCCCTACAATGCATACATATGTGTGTGTGTGTGAGAGTATATGTATAAGCTTATTTGGATTGTTATTTAAGCAATTTAGGAGTTGAAAAATACAGATAAACTTCAGCATGGTGGATCATTAAGAACTGTTTTTAAAACTAGTAACTTTTAAATAATATCTCCCAGAACTTTAGATATCATATTGCCCTGTTCTCTACCAATAACTTAAAATTATTCCTTGTTAAAATGCACACACACAGACGCACACACGAAAACGACCCAGTGAAAATAAAATGACTTCAGAAGTACAGAAAAAGAGAACATTTCAGGGATGAAATGTAAGCATGGAAAATGCTTTTGACAAGCAAATTAGTCACAGTATTCAAGCCCTCTTCCCAGGTAAGTTTTTCAAAGTACTGTTATAAGAAGTAGAATTATCTCTTACGTAAATGTTAACTGTTTTGTCAGCCTTACGGAATAATCAAAGAAAATAGAGGGGAGAAGGTCCCACAAAATGATTTAAGAACATGGGCTCTTAAAAAGAAAAAATAAAATGAAAGACCTTCCCTGAATGTAAAAGAAGATAATTGAGTCGTGAAATTCAAAGCAACTACAAAAATGACAAGAATAAGTGATATATTTCACACATCAGAGCCAAAATATTGGAAGCAAATTACAAATAATATCAAGTCTATATTTTGTCCTTGAAAGAGTTAGAGTACAGTTTTGTAGCTCAATTTCTCCAGCAGTGCTAATCATATGGAAAGGCTTTGACAATGATCTAATAGGGCACTTTATTGTACAATATTTTTAAGAAGCCTATGGTTAGTTCTCACTCTTAAAATGTAGCTCTTCTCTTGATTCGTCATAATTTGACATCTGCAACTGCCTTATGTTTATAGTCAGCATTTCCTCTATATCGTTTTATTAATTTTTTTTTATAAAGAAAGATAAAAACTAACAGAAACTAACATATAGAATAAAGAAAGAAGAACAGAAAAGAGAGAGAAAAAAAGTTACCAAGCCAAAGTGCAAAAAAGAAAAGAAAAAAAAGAAAGATATAAAGAAGTAGGTTCTGATTTTCTTTACAGCAGTTATAAGTATAAATATAAATTTACCTCTTACTCTATGGTTACATCGTGATTTACCTTTTTTCCTATCAACTATTTTTTTAATCATCAAAACCATCAGTCATAAGTTCATCTTTTTCTGTTTCATGCAAAAAGTCTAGAAAGGGTTTCCAGTCAACCAGAAATGTACCTACAGTCTTTTCTCGAATCAAAGATGTTAATTTGGCCATCTCTGCAAGAACTGTCGGATCTTTCTACCTCTGTGCATGTTATAATCTCACTGCAGGTATCGCATGTAAAAACAACGTTCCATGACTTTTTCCCAACTGTTTATCAGTCAGGCCCAAAAGGAAAGCCTCTGGTTCCAATTGCATATTATTCTTTAAAAACTTCTGAATGAGTGTATGTTGTTGTTGTTGTTCAGTCGTTAAGTCGTGTCCGACTCTTCGTGACCCCATGAACCATATTGCACCAGGCCTTCCTATCTTTCACTGCCTCCCTGAGTTTGCTCAGTTTCATGCTCATTGCTTCAGTGATGCTATCTAGCCATCTCATCCTCTGCCGTCCTCTTCTCCTTTTGCCTTCCATCTTTCCCAGCATCAGGGTCTTTTCCAAAGAGTCCTCTCTTCGCATTAGGTGACCAAAGTATCTGAGCTTGAGCTTCATTATCAATCCTTCCAATGAGCAGTCAGGGTTGATTTCCTTTAAGATTGACTGGTTTGACCTCCTAGCAGTCCAGGGTGTATGTATTTGAATCCAAAAACGTTTCATGCTTGGTGGACATTTATAGCCATCATTTTCTATGGGGAATGGCATTGAAGATTAGGGGCAATTGCTAGTCACAGTGTGCTGAGCGAAGTCTCAACATTTGATAGAATTATTTATGATTCTATAGCTCAGTGTATGCCTAGACTCCATTGGGAAACCACGGTCTTTAAGTCATCCAGTGGAGGACATGTATGCATAATAACAGCCCATAATCTCTTTCCCAGTTCTGTCTTTCCCCATATTCAAGCATGAGGTATGATGTCTTTCTGAGGTGAGGAGTAGGATGAAGAAATCTTTTCCCTTGAATTTCATAAACTTGGCGAAGCTCCTGAAGTTCTTGGCTTGGCTCTAACACTGAATTAACTCTGAGGAAGTTCTTGATGATGTTTTTTCTTCTTCACCAGGAACACATGTATTTTGCTTTGATCCTCCAGAAATGTGTGTATCTTCACTCCATCATCTTATCCTGGTGTCCCCTGCAGAGGGATACAGTTCATTTAGAAGGAGAAGATTAGGGCCTTTATTTTTATAAGGGAAACTCAGAAAGCCACAAACAATGCAGGCAAGTAAAGGAGTCTACAGGGAGAACACCAAGGTTCATATTACAGTTACGTGCTGTAGTAAAGGATAAAACATGACCCTAAACACCAAGATGCTTAGACTTCCATGGTCTTCCTTAGGTTTGGAATCCAGCTGCCAATGAGCTAATAAAGAAGACCTTAAATAGGTGATTCCACACTGCAAAATTGGAGAAGCTATGCCACTTGCCAAGATTACAATTTCTGTAGACTGTGAACATTGGCCATTTAACCGAAACTGGAAGGTCATAGATTCCTACTTGCTTCTGCCTACAGGCTTGTTTTATAGTGATTCCATCAAATGTAGAACTTTGGGGGTCACCCTAATTCCTGTGGTCAAACAAAATGGGGGTCATGTTGAAAGAAGCTGAAGGCAGGCATAAATTCAGTCTAAAGTTTATTAGCAGGAATGTTTGTATTTACACAGCCATCCTTCTTCCACATTCCTCTAGGTCCCTGAAAACAAAACAGGGCTAACTTGTAATGCAAAGCTGGTTACTTGATCTCATGCTCTGCATAGAGATGAGGAACATGCCAAATAGTTTATGAGTATGTGGAGACTTTTTAAAGAGCAAAGACAACCTTTCCGGTTCCCAACAATGTCCTTTGTCATGTATTCCTCCATTCCTGGGGAGCCGACAGTAAATGCAATCACTTCACATTTACATTATTGTCTGAGGAATTTCTCTTCCCCATCTTTAATGACATTTTAAATTGGGAGACCTGTCAACAGTGATGTCATTTATGAAACAATTAAAATTGAAGATGTTCTTTCTTTCTTAGTTGGGTGGAGTTAACTTTTTGACTGCTTATAATGGAATTTAAGCACATTCTTCTCTTGTATGCTTTTCTCACCCATCCACCCCAACTGTTCTTATACTGTCCAATTTAGATAATCTGGGCTGATATGACAACCATCTATTTTTGTGGCTTGGGAATATGAATCTTGACACAGCTTATTGTGTAAACATAAGTATTGAAAAACGTAAGCCCTCTTTTTCATCTGCTCACCCTTTCTAAATTCCCGTTCAGTTTGTTGAGCGAATTCTACCATTGTGGCTTTGAAGCCATGATAAATGGCTTGGCACATTTCATGAACTCACTCCATTGTGGTTTATTCAATAAAATATGAACATAGTCTGTTGATACTTCCAGAAACAATTCAGAAATGTTTATAGTAAGCTGATTTTTCCATTTCCCTTGGATGACAGTGGGGAAAGGTGAAAAACTACTTTGTCCATTTTTATGGCTAACAAAAAGCACATTGCAATAATCACAATATAAGGGTGACTTATGTATTTTGATGCATTTCCTAATAAAATTAATTCCATGCAACAATAAATCATTCTATGTGAGGCTCAGAAGACTCAAGGGCATACAAATAGAAAAAGCATCTTGACAAATGAGTCTGCCCTTGCTACCAAAATGGGAGACATAAATTAAGATGGTGTCATGCCAACACATTGTCTAAATAAGATCTTTAGCGGTGGCATCCAATTCTCATTGGCAGGCACACAAGAGTCCATTAGAAAATGTTACTTTCAAGATGGCTCATAGCTTAAGCTCTTGACATCATCAATTCAGATGTTGACAAATAAGTGTACTTTTCACTCTTGATTTAGGGTTCTGTGAAGAAGATATGACAATTCCTTGTTAGGGTATGTAATATCCCAGTCTTTCGAAGGTTCTGATTAGAAACAAGCAAAACTTGATTTCTTTTGACAAGAAAGCATGTTGTCTCCAAAATGGAATGAAAAGCAATCATATTTCTAAGAACAGAATCTTGGAATTTATAAATGAATCCTTTATACAGCACCAGGGGTATGGTCCCTGTCATTCTGGCAGCTTCACCTTGGCCCATTTTGTTCTCCTATAGAACTTGGCAGAGGAAGGAGATGTTACAATTCTGTAACACACTGAAGTCCCATCACTGTTGATAGCCAATGAGTGGTGAGTTGGCTGTCAGCTGAGTGAGATCAAATAGCACAAGAAGTCAAGAAGGATCCACAAAGCAGGGCCTCCTTTCCCACCCTAAATCCTTTTCCTGACTGTGGACTTCAGTTCACAGAATGCCCAGCAATTATTACATCCTGAAGGTTGAATTTCATGTCTCTAAAGGGTTCCTAGGTTGGAGAATACTGAAGTTGGTGTTGGAAGGTGGGAAAAAGAATGGGAACTTTCTAGATGCACACACATACACACTGTTCTCAAATTACACTATTGCTACTCTGTTTTTCCAGCAAATAATTTGTGCTCATTTCTAATGTGTACATATAGCGGCCTTAGCTTAAGAAATCACACTGTACACTTCTATACAGAGACTTGTTACAGTTTCTTCACGATCCTGCTTGCTCCCTCTCTAATTCCATAGCTGTTCCTTAACACTAATTTGATAGGCTCACTTCTTAAACAGCTTCAGTACTTTCACTTCTCTGGTTTACTTTGAGACAGGAGAGGGCGACGAGGGGGGTGGGAATCCTCTTTCCTTAACTAGGACTTCCAGCACATTTATCAAGCTGCCCTCATCCACATCTGGTGTGTCCTTTCCACCAGCCTGTCCCCTCTGCAGGTCTATCTTTCAGACCCTGCTTGCTCCTGCTGGGTCTTCAGCTGTCAATTCCTCTTCCAGCATTTCCTTGATATACCTAGTATCTCCAGTCCACACAGCAAAATACAACTCCAGCAATGTTTAACAACTACTACCTACCTTGTCCACTGCTAACAGTTCTGTCCTTTTATATATTTTTGCCAAAAGGCAGATTTGCCCGCTCCAAGTACCTTAATTAGGCAGGAAGCTTCTGGGTGTGTGTGTGATGCTTTACGTGGTGCTGGCAAGTAGAAAAAAAAAAATCCCTTAATTTTGAGACCATTTATGAACTCTGTCTCAGTCAAGGCATCTCACCTTGCCAGACTAAGGAGAAGCAAAGTCAGGCTCTCTAGGGACTGGGCATACAAGCTTTCTATATGTAGATGGTTCTGTAGACACACATAAAAGGACACTGAGAAGACACAACCAAGTAAGCGTGATTCTGCTGAATACATAGGTCAGTTTACAGCTGCTGCTTTGAAGTAATGAGACTGAAAAAAAATATTTTCCACAGGTTGAAAAGTCTGCAAGATCAGAAACAAATGCAAGAAGCCTACAGTTAACAAAATACATCAGAGGGAGAAGCTGAAGGTAGAGAGAGAAAAAAATTAACCACACCATCTATGGGATTAAGCAAGTAAATGTTTCGTCCATCAGTTCTGCTTGAGGTGAATGAGTAATACAGTTGTTGGAAATATCTGACCTTTCCTTTCCATAATTTCCACTTAACAACTTTGAAAGCTATAAAAAATTGCAGATTTTACCCTAACCTAGCCAAATGTAAACAACCTGCTAGCATATAAAGACTTTCCACAGAAGACTCACAAAAGAACGCCTGGTTTTCATTATTTCTTCCTCTCTTTTACAAGCATTTCACACTGGGGTTTAATAGTGTCCTCCAGCCATCAATGTGGGATTATATGAAGCCTGCCTACTTTAATGATATATTACCAAAGTGATGGTGGGCTGATACAACCAGTTGCTAGGCAGAAGTATTCCACTCCCATTCCATTCACAACAATAGCTACTTTAAGGATCAGGTCTTCCAATATTAGAGTGAACAATTACCTCATTTTGTCATGTTCTATGCTATTGAGGTGGCAGGATACAAATGGAAAATTATTTGTAACTTCATTCTGATGATCTCTATACTATATTTTTGGGTTATGCAGTCCTAACTAGTAACCAAGTAGTGAACCTCTTCTCTGGAAGTGTTTTTTTAGCTAGAGGCTTTGCAGTGATAAGTCTCGGAAGCAAATATGAGAAGAAGTCTTTGTTATATCCTATATTTTGTATGAAACTTGTATTTTGTGAAGTTTTACATTTTAAATGTAACTCTCTGTAACTTTCCTTTCTGCTGATGCTGAGTGCTCTTATCTCCCTCCCTCCTCAGATAGCAATGCTCTAGACAGCAAGGCCGAAATGTACCCAAAACAAGGTACGACTGGTGAAGACAAGGACTTGTGGTTTAGCTACAAGCAATTGACCAAATTTGGAGTACGGAAGACATGGGGAGGGCACTGAGGGGGGGATTGGGGAGAAACGGCTCTTGTAATGATAAAAAGGCTTGCTGAACTCCTTTTCGGGGTTCAGTTCTTTGCAGGGACCTGCGAGTCCTAACTGAACCTTTGCGCAAATAAAGCTTCTCCCTGAATGACCCAGTGAGAGTCTCGTCATCAATAAATGTTGCATTGCTCCCACCCGTAACACTATCCTGGTGATATTTAGACAGGAGATCATCCTGCTGTTCTTATCTGATATCAGAAGGCTCAAATTCAGAACCAAGAATGGGATCATTGGCTCCAGGCTTTGAGGCAGATCATTAACAACCCATTCCAGGATTGACCTGGGACTGGGACCAAGATGGTCACAGGAGTTCTTCTGCTGCTCCTGCCTGAGAGATCTATGATCCCACACAGCATATTGAAATATATAAAAACATTCAATAAAATAACCAGATAAGGCCATCTCCTTAGCAGTTGACCCCAATCTGATCTAGACAGGAAGCGTATATAATTCGTGGTATTATCTTATCCTATTTTGTTTGATATGGGTGCTTGATTCATCAATAATTAAACTAAAAACTACTATCACACACTGTGAGAGTCAGGACGAGAGGAATCAAGAACGTGCTCTCCTCCCCGTTGCTCTGGTGATGAGAGCACGTTCTTGATTCCTCTCGTCCTGACTCTCACACACACATTCGACCAGCTCCAACCTCTTCTGATTTGGAAAATTAATTAAAACTTGGTTTTAAAACAAGAAGGTAACATGACATGAGATTGATAGTGGGAGTGTCTGCTTCACTGGGCTTTTGGAGTTCCTTGGTGCGTGAAGAGGATTCTGCTATTATATTATTGCTTTGTAAAACTGCTTTAATGTTTCTACGGTTTCCATCTTGCTTGCTGATGATGGAAGGGTTGGTCGGGCGGAGTTGGGAATGATTAAAGCAGCAGTAATTTTCTAAAAATTACCAATAAAATATAAAGCTGGCAAGTGAGACGCAAAATGCCAACTCCTAGTACCTAGTTATTTGCAACAATGCTTCTAGACCCCACGTGGGCCCCCAAAGCTTTCCTGAAAAATAAAAATGCTGGATAAGCTACATCTCCATGCTCTGTTTGGAAGTGTGTCCACCTGCTCTGGAAAAAAACAACAGTAAAATTAAGCTGCTGATGGGAAAGAGATCATCCTGGGTAGCTAATTAGTGGGTGTCTTTTCTGATTGGGCATCCACTTTGTGTGCAGACAAGCCCCTGCAAAGGTAGCTATTATGTGAGAGATTGCACAAAAATCTTCTGAATAATTATTCTGGAGCTATGTTATCCAACCATCACTGCAAGATACGTCCCAACTTACACACCACTAGTACAATGAAGGGGTTAGCCATAGTATAAATTGGAAAGTAGGATATCCAAACCAGGAGCATCCATTGAAGTTGTATGGAGAGAGATTCAGGACAGAAGAAAAGCAGAAGGCCAGATGTATGGATGGCTTTAAAAGTTTAGAGAAATTCTTGGAGGAAAGGTCCTATGGGTAAATCTTACTTCTCGTAAAGGAAACAGAGTGCCTTTCAGTACCTATAATTGGGTCTACAAACAGATTGAGGTCTTCCTGAGGTCTAGTTTGCTACTGTGGAAACAAGATGCCAGCAAGTTTCTTCTTATGTTCTAAAATGTTTACAGAACGTGGATTCTTAGCCAAGTATATTTCTGAAAGCATATTATAACTTTCAGGTGCATCACACTAGGCAATCTAATGATATGTTGGTGCCATTAAATTAAAAGCATTACAAAGCTACATTGCAAGTTGGTGATAATTCAGAGAAGAGAGCCAGAGGGCCTTTGAGATAATTTTGTTCCTTATTTGTAGAGAATCCCGTGCTCTAATGAACCATACATTATGAAACTGACTTTTCCTTACTTATCATGAGAAGTAATAAAACAAATAGTAAGAAGTAAGTAATCTCACTCTCACTAAGCAAATTATATTTAGGTATTTCCAGCCTTTTCCTATTACAGATTGGCACTAACAAAAATCAATGTTCATGTGCTAAGCATACAAATTAGCCCTTATACAATTTGCTAGAATGTGGGGACAGTGTTTTAAACACAGATAGTTTCCTTTGATGGAACAAAGCTCTTTATCTGTGTGCAGACAATCTGAAATGAAATGCCACAGAGACATGAAATTCAACAAGCCCACCCTCCCCAAATCTCTTCATTTTCATGTTTTGGAATTTGGCACTGAAGACAACTTTAGTTCTTAGGCATTGCTGATTAAGTGTAAAAGCAAGAATATTAGGAACCACATGGATAGAATTTCTGAAGGGAGGTTTGCTCCCAGACTGGCCCTTCAGGTCTTCCAGTGGTGCCTCCATCAACACTGTAACTGGGTCCATTCACCTTGTTGTTGGTCATCCTCTTCTTCTCTTTCCTTCCACCTTTCCCAACATCATAGACTTCTCAAGGGAGCTGAGTCTTTGCACTGATTGATTGACTGACTGATGTGCCATCAAGTCAGTGTTGACTAGTAGCAACCACATACACAGCCTCACCCTGGTCATTTCAGCCCGTCCCACTCGGTCCAGCAGAAGGGGCAGGTTGCAGTCCCCACCAGTCAAGGAATTTCGATTGGTGGGGTCTAGGCAGAGAGCCTTTTCTGCTGCAGCGCCCGCCCTATGGAACATCCTGCCTCCTGTGGAGATGGCTGGTGGGATGATGGGTTATCCCCCCACCCCACCCCAGCATCTTACAGGTTTTTTAGGGCTAAAACCAGAGGAGGTTTTTAGGGCATTTTTAATATATGTTTTTTAATTATTTATAGATTTTAGCCATCTTTGGAGAGAACTGTGTTTTTCCTTCTTTTTTATTATTGTGAGCCGCCCAGAGTCACCCGTTGGGGGAGATGGGCGGCATACAAGCCTGAAAAATAAATAAATAAATAAATAAATATACTGTACAGACTTTCTCCTGGAGAGCCTGTCTCGAACTTGGTCCTTCAAGTCTCCCAACATTGCACCCATCACTACTGTAACTGCGTCCATCCACCTTGCTACTGGTTGGCCTCTTTTCCTCTTCCCTTCCACCTTTCTCAGCATTGGCCAATGTATTCTAAGCATTAGAGATATTGTTTCTGGACTCTCCCCTCCTACCCCACTTCTAGAAGCATTCAGAAACATAACCATTATTGCCTCTGTACCTGTATAGTATAACATATTGGTTCACCACTTCAGCCTATTTCCTAATTCTCTGCAATTTGTAGTACTAGTCTTGGATTAAAAGAAAAGTATAATTTTTTTTAATGTTTTCCTTTTCTCTCCTGCTGTAAGCAGCAACATGAGTACAATGCTCAAGCTATGGATTTCCTTGTTTTGTTCAATGTTAGGGTATATGTCTTCCTCTTAGCAGGACAAAGTGGGGTTTTAAAATGTCTTTTGGGGCATGAAGACACAGATAATGGTACAAAATTGTAGGTTCTATTGACCAACATCTTTTTAATTTTTTAAGGTAATTTCTCCTCCAACTTTGAAGCACGGAGAAATTCTGGGAAGTTTCTGGCTGTACCTGTCAAACTGTAACCCGTAATCAGTACCCTGCATTTTCAGCAAATAGGTGGCTTTCAATTTGGCTGTTTCTCTTTACCGTTCCATTAAATTAACAAGACCCAGAGCACTATCTGAACAGCATGTGTTTGGAGAAATCTGACTTATTCTCAGAGGCTCCTGAACAAATGTTCATGAAAGAAATATGCATTTTAATGAATGAAAAATACAGATGGTACTATAGCAAAGGACTTGCTGAAATCACTCAAAAAAAAAAAAAAAAGGAATGTAAAATTAACAGACTGCATCGTTAGAGTAGGTCTAGCTCTTACATCAGGAAGGTGTTGGGGGGGGGGTCAGGTTTTTCTTTCCTTTTCAGGCAGTCAGGCTGCTTAAGCTAGATTGCTGTAATGCATTCTACATGGGGCTGCCACTGAAGACTGTCCAGAAATTTCAGTGGGTGCAGAATGGGGCTATCAAACTGTTGGTGAAGCCAAGAACTGAATCATAGGACACACACACGTCATCAACTGTCCTGCACTTCCAAATGAAATTAGTGCTTTTAACCTTCAACAATTTGGAGTTTGGGACTAAGTTATTTGAAGAACTGTCTTATCCTTAATTTAAATGCAATAAACAGAAGATTTTCCCCCCTAGTCTACCACTAAGAGCTGTGAAGTTAGCAAGGTCTTTTTTTCAGTGCCTTTACAACTCTGGAATCTGAACACCCATCTCTTCTCTTTAATCTTTCCTTGAATGTATTTTGTGAAGTCATTCTCGGTTTGTGACTCTCCTATGTTTTAGTATCAAGTTGAATATCTGTAATTATTCCAGTAGCTTATTGATCAGACTACATTTTTTTCCTTTTATCATCTCCATTATATAAGCTGCCTTGGGAGGGCATTTGCTCTTAAAGGTGGGTGAAAATATTTAAAATAAATTAAATAAAAAGGAGCCGCTTCGTATCTTTAGCACCCAGTGTACAGAAAACAATGCGCAGGCATAAATGAACAACTCCAAGGTAAATCAAGGTTGGCTCATATTAGGAAGTTACCAATGTCTGTTAAAAATCAATCGAGATTTGCAAAAGAATTGCATCATAATTAGCAAGGACCTTCCTTTCTTCCATTCATTCTGGTCTCATGTCAACATAAAGAAGCGCAAAGAGATTTGTGACTAAGACTGATCAGCAAATCTTGATGGTAACTTTCTTAATTGCCTACATAACTCTTATTGGAGACAGATGTGAAAGTTTTAATCAAGCCAAGGGCATTCTCCCAAGCTTAATCCATTTCTGTGACGAGGCACTTAACTCTTACAACTGGTTTATGATACTTGTTGACTTTACTGTTAATGAAGTTGTGAAGCTGCAGATGGCTGTAAAACGCGCCAATACTTAGGATAAGTTAACTGAAACTTTTTCCGATTACAATATCCAAGAACTGTCCTTCTTTGACTTGACTTGGCAGTGCTGTTAAACTCTAAAATGTGAGTCTCTTTGAAATCAAAATAAAACAGGGTACCTTCCAACATTTGTTTGGGCTTTTTGCCTGATCCTCCACTTATTTTCAGTTTGGGTTAGAAAAAAATGGGAAAGCATTCACACACAGACACACCAAAGGAAGATCGTTATGAATTATACCTGTGACAAATATTTTCCACCATTAAACCATTTTAAAAACCAAAATAGCTGTTCTGGTGGAATGAAAACTTCCACCAAAGGAAAGTAGAATCTGAGACAATCTACCACTCCTGGTATAAGCCATTGGGCCCCTGGTTATTTCCATTATTGTAGCCTTGTATAGTATTATGTTTGTAGATTAACCCTATCCAAGTCAAACATGGACCATGTGCTAATTGGTTGGATGTCTCTGTCTCTCTCTTACACACAGTTGGATGTACTTACATGATGATATCACTAAGGGCAAATGTGTATGTTTAAGAATTAGAGTAATGTGGAACCCGAGCTTCTTGAATTAGTCACAGCAAATCTTTCCAACCAATCAGGGATCAGGGATTGATATCATGGTACCTTACAGCTAATCAGATTTGCCTGTATGATGATGTCATTGCTTGAAAGTGAGAACAGCTTAGGGCACCTCATACCATCAAGCCCCTAAACATCAGAGGATAGGAAGGAAACAATCTACTTCATAAATGGCAATCTGTCTTGTTTTAGAGACGGATAGACCGTGTAGAAAGATAGGATTTTAATTCAATAGACTAAGCTCTTCTCTCACAGTAGGAGGAAATGGAAAGTCATTTCTGATGAGGTTTGCACTAAGGCGAAAAGCAACTTTTGTAATATTGATTTCAGCAAATTGCAAAAGTCCATTACATATGCTGGAGGGAGCCAAAGGGTTTGGATTTACATTAAGCAAATATTTGGAGTTGAGCAAGCATCCTAAGCCACCAATGTTTGTGACCATCTCCTACCAGTTTGCTAATGTGCACTAAAGTTCTAGAACAATTATTTTAATGCCAGGTCTTTGGTTCCCCTCAGTCAAAACAAGTCAGTATGTTCTATGCATTATGACTATCCTTTTTCACTTTATTCTAGATTTATTGCTACCGTATCCCCAGGTTTAAATACTTGTTTGCCAACAGTATTACAAAAATATAAGTTCAAAAGGGACAATTATGGGTTTAAAAAGTGATAGTGACTCACAGCATGATATAGGTTAGGACAAGCATCCTCAACAATTCACATATAAGAAATAATCTTGGTTGGCAGAGTAACTGACACTGATCCTCACCCCCACATGAGTATTTGCAAAACAATGGCAGAATGCAGATATTATAATATGCATTTAGATTTCATCAAACATCTTTGACTTATATTTTTCAGTAGCACATACAGTAAACTTGGAATGACTTGTATGTTTCTTCTTCTGTATGTAATTCTCACTTAGTTTTTCAAGGCTGTCTTGAGCTGGCAAAGAGAAATAGTACAAAAAAAAGAGGAAGCATATTTTCTCCCTGCAAAGAGAAAGGAATGATACGGCAATGGAAGAAGAAATCTAATCTCGTTAACCTTTGTAGTGAGGATAGGCTACTAATAAAGGGAAGATTCTTTCAGGAAGAGAAGAGCCTTCAACCTAGTCTTAATACAGGCAAGATGAGTTGGCCTTACGGGTCAGATCTGGAAGCACTCCACTGCTGGCATGGGGTTGTGTTGGAGGAAAAGTACTAAGAATGGAAATGCATCCAGATTTTGAAAAGGAAATCTTAGTATTGCCTAGGTCCAACCCTGCTTAGCTTTTTAAGGTCATTGAGGATTGGCCATGTGCAGCCAGCATATTTTAAAGACCAGCTCTTGAACTGGCAGCACATAGCCAATCCTCAATGACCTTTAAAAGCTAAGCAGGGTTGGACCTAGGCAATGCTAAGATGGGAAAACCACAGGAGAGATGTAGGCTGTAGGTTGGACCAGGAAGTTGGGGGTATATGGTAATCACTTTCACCCAGTTACCACAAAGCCTACATGGATGTGTCCATGAAGTTAATGCTTCCTCTTTTGGGAAATTAGCAGGAATCAGACTTTGCTTTTACTAGACTACAACAGTGGAAGAAGAATATCACCATCATGTCCTGCTTGTAAGCTTCCTAAATATATCTGCCAACAGATACTTTTAGGATACTGGTGTAGAATGCTAAACTAGATGGGCTCTTGGTCTAACTGAGCCTTGGAATACTTCTTACATTCTCAGAAATTTGTAATGCTCATCCTCTTCATTTCCTTCATTTCACCATAATCATCTACTGGGCATTCCAATTTCAGAAGGTGACTATTGATTGGTCAACTTATCACTCACTTCCCCATCCTTACTCCCACTTGTCCAAAATGAATGCATTTTAAACTTATCTTACACTAAAGTTTTGGCACTTTAATGAAACATTTCAACTGTCCAAACAGTTGTCCCACCTCACCCCAAACTTGGAAACAATTGTGTGGGAGAACTCCCTCCCCCATGATAATCTAACAGAGGAAGCTTTAAGACAACAAGCCTGTTAAGAATGGCAGCTTACAGAATGAAATGCTGCCAATCTGATTTTGTTTATGGACACCTGAAACTACTTTTCAAACTTCCTTTGAAAGGTTTTAGAGGAAATGCTGTACAGGTAGTCCTCAACTTACGACCGTTCATTTAAGAACCATTCAAAGTTACGATGGCACTGAAAAAATGACTTACAACTGTTCCTCACACCTATGACTATTGCAGCCTACCTGCAGTCACGTGATCAAAATTTGGGCACTTGGCAAAGGGCATGTATTTACAACAGTTGCAGTGTCCTGGGATCATGTGATTGCCATTTGTGATCTTCCAGGAGGCTTCCAACAAGTAAATTCAATGGGGGAAGCCAGATTTGCTTAATGACTGTGGCAAAAAAGGTCATAAAATTGGGCATGACTCACTTAACAACCATATCACTTTAGCAACAGAAGTTCTTGTGGTCATAAGTTGAGTAATCTATTTTGACTCTCATTTCTGAGATGAAAGGATATTGTTCTTTCTCATCTTTCTACACTTGTTTTTTTATCAGTTGCCTTTTGAAGTGGATCTGATTCCCAGGTTCCAGAAGTTATTACCAATAGATATTCATATGTCTGATATGGATTAGCAAGAAATAGTCCAGATAAATTTCCCCCAAGATGTCTGAAAAGGCCTTAGAGATCCTTCAAACTGGTGAGGTTTTATTTTACCTTCACCAAGGTTTTATACCTAATGCTTTCAGAAAATGCCCTTATGTTTCTTTTGCTGTGAAGTCTGACAGTTGACTAGATTTTTCCCCAAACTGATATATCATATGCATATAATGAAGCTGTATTCTGCACTGAAAATATTCCCTTGGGGCTGCTGAACATCCTCTGAGAATTCATTTTCATTACTGTTGTGGTGTTTTTACCCAATCTTCTTCCAGGTTTCCCAGAAAAGACATCTAACTCTTCCCATTGCCAACCTCCATTTTATTCTTATACCAGTGGACATAAATACATTGGGCTAAATTGGAAGAAGGCCCAGGGTAACTCAAGGCAAATAGTTTTGTCTCGAATTTTTTCAGTAGTTTAAAGAAAGACAAAAACACCATCCCCAAAATTTAGATTAATCTTTGGGGCTGGGCAAATTCTAAAATTCCTCATGTCATTATTAATGACAATAATCTGTAGACATGATGATGATGATGATGACGATGATGATTTACAATAGCATTGCAATGACTTCCAATGTGGCTTGTCTGAACTGTGGAACGTGGAATGTCTGAAGTGTTGGAAGGAATAAGAATGACAAACCGTCCATGTAGTTGCCTGGTGCTAATTACAAGAACGCTGTACTATGGTGTCTGCTTCTTAAATTAGCCAGATAAGATAAACTTCTGTGTGGTGGGGATGAATAAACCCCATTGACATACATGAGAAAAAATCCACCAGAAGCCACCTTACAAAAGAACACCTCTAATCATATTTGCCAAATGGTGATGGCAGCAATGTTGGGAGAGATGGGTGGCCTACAAATTTAATTAATAAAATAAAATAAAATAAACGTTTGGGAAAAAAGGAAGTTATGGTATCTTAAAAGGATATTCAGGAATTCTAAGTTACAGTGCCCCCAATAAACAAATTAACAGGAAAAATGCAACAATGTAAGTCCCAAAATAAATAGCAACAACAATGTGTTTTCTCATCAATATGGTCCATGGATGTAATAAACAAAGGTCTCCAAGTCCGGATCAAATCCACATCAAAGGAATGCATCCATAAAGTGGTTTGCCATTCCTCCTTCAGAGATTTCTCTAGCCCACAGCCCTAGAATTTCCAAGGTATCCAGTGCAAATGCTAACTTGGACTGACCTTGGGTCGCTTTTGAGATAAACCAAAGTTAGATGCATTTGGCCAAATGTGCCTGTACGTGTACATATACACATAATCTTTTCATGATCATTGCATGATTTCTTCTGCTCCCCATTAGCAAATTTCTGTTGCCTGTCATTCCATTTATATGTCTAGATGAATTTGAGTTATCTAGTTTGAGGTTATTTTACCAGAGGCACAAATCTAATTTTAGCCCACTCCGTGCACTAATTCACACACCTGTACATATAAAGTGAGCAGTGCTGTATCCCCAGGTGAATCAGCCATCACCACGGCAACGCAGTTCAACAGCATCTCTCGCAACCTTCCTACCATCATAGTTTCAACTGGACATTGAGCAAGGCAGGAAAACACATTATCATATGCCTATTTCCCTTACATGAATTGTAGATATGTTACCCAAAAAAAAAAACCTGACCTGTGAATAAGAATTAGAAGAGGGTAAGAGGCATTGCTTGAATTATAGAAAAACAGATGTTTGCCTCTTCACTTGCTGAGATGATCTCTTGGAACTCTTTTTATAAGTTCAGGATGGATGTGATTTGGCTGAAGATCCTGCACCCCTCTCCTGAATTCAACTCTCCCGGGTCTTTCCTGGATGACTTCAGGGTGGTTAATTTATTGCCCCCTTCCCATATTTAAAGGGATTAAATGTTTTCCATGTACGGGAAAGGAGTGGGTGGGTGTTTGTGTACACACACATTTTCTCTTAAAAAAAAAACTTTTGCATTTAATGATGGTTGTGAGCAAAATAATGCATATTTATACTGAAGCTATTCCATTCCACTAATCTCAATGTACTATGCACAGCCTGGAAGACAAATTTTATTTTTTCTGTGCTTAAAGCTGACATTGATGTTGGCTAGCAGAAATGGTGAGCTTACAATGAGGGGTATGGGACATCTTCTGGAAGTGTGAAAATACAAATCTCCCATCATCTCCTTTACAGTCCAAGAAGTTGGGGAGGTTTCCATGATCCTCTTTCTCCACCCATTATGCAGCTGCGGGCTATGCCCCCTCTTATCTGAACATTCCCTAGGCAGCATCTCTTCACCCCATCTCTCAGGGTCTTTGTCACATACCATTACATGCACTGTACACAATCAAAATCACAATCAGAGGGATTGTGAAACTACTGGCAGTGAATCATCTAATTATCTTGGCAGTACCCTTTCCCGAGCGGTGACTATTGATACAGAAGTTAACTGCAGAATAGCAAAGACAAGTTCTGCTTTCAGTAGACTGCAATCCACTGTAGGGGAACATTGAGGAATCAGCTCAGAAACAAAACTGAAGGACTACAGAACCATGGTACTTACTACCCTTTGATATGGCTGTGAAACATGGACTGTGTATTGAAGGCATGCAAGGCAACTCAACCATTTCCACATGACTTGTCTTCACAAGATATTAGGCATCAGATGGCAAGCCAAAGTACTGACACTGAAGTTTTATCTAGAGCAGTGTTTCTCAAACTTTAAGATGATTGGACTTCAACTCCCAGAATTACCCAGCCAGCCAGAATTCTGGGAGTTGAAGTCCACCCATCTTGAAGTTGTCAGGGTTGAAAAAACCCTGATCTACAGCATATCTACCATCAGTCCACAGACTGCTGATGACAGCATAGATCCAGATAGATACAAAGACACATTCAAGGGCTCCCTGAAGGCACAACCACTTCGAAATGCTGGCACAAACGTGGTGTGACCTCATCCACAAGGGCTATCAACCTCATGAAGCAAGGCACACTGCTAAAACACAACTTAAGTGCGAGCTGCGTAAGACCAGAGCCACTAGCACAACAACTGCAGTGCCTACACATGTCTGTCCAACATGTGCAAGAATATTCTGTGCCCAAATTGGCCTGATCAGTCATCTTCGGACACACCATATCCAGTCCTTACTGTGATTAAAAAAAAAAATGGTGTTGATGGAAACAACATTTTCTTGATCCCAAAGGCAGCCCTCTTGGCATATTATTATTTTTGCCCAGCCAACATGATTTTTTGATTGTGTAGTATTTATACAGCACCACCAGCATCCAAGATACTTTACAGAATTTTATGGAGAAAAAAACAAACAGGTCAATCTTACCATCCTTCAAGAAATGCTCGAGGCTATTTTCATGAAGCTTGAATGCAGTCAATCTATGGGAACTATGGAGCAAATAAATGGATGCGTTTGGAATAATGATGATTAAGGTCTTCTCCAGGCCAGTCAACTGGTGGATAATACCACCAGAAGCTGCACTGTCAGAGCTAAGCAGGTTTGGGTCTCTCTCCTACTTAGATGGATGGCTGCAAAGAAACCATTTTGTGGTGGGGTATATAAATATAGGAGTATACTACAAACAGGAGAGGCAGTTTTGTGTAGCGGTGAAGGCACCAGACTAGAAACTAAGAGACCATAAGTCATCGTCCCACCTTAGGCACAAAGCCAGCTGAGTGACTTTGGGCGAGTCCCTCTCTCAGCCTTAGGAAGGAGACAAGGAAGGGCAAACCACTTCTGAAAAACCTTGCCAAGAAAACTGCAGGGACTTATCCAGGCAGTCGCCAGGAGTCAACATACACATACACACATACACACACAACTACAAATATTCAGCAATGTGCTTGCTATCACACACACCAAAAACACCAGAAAATTTCTAAGCAAAGTCTGTTTTTGTAGTTTGTCACAGAACACAAATCTGCAAGTGTTTGTATCAACTGTGAAGCCAATTCTCCATCCTTCTTGAAGTAAAGTTATGCTAAATAGCTGACTCTTTGTCTCAGTCTTGGAATCATTCCCCTTTTCTTTCTGGACCAGTTTTTAAAAACAACATGCACACAGGCGTCCCACAAATTTAAACTTATATTTGAATAGAAAACTTTAGGAAAGATGGAACAAAACTTGAATCCACCAAGATGTGCCTCTTCAGAAGCAACACTGTTTAGAAACAGAGGAGGAGGAAGAGGAAGAAGATAGTGTCTAATACTATTGCTAAGTGTTAATGTCCTGGAGTGTGTTTGAGAGAAGGGGGGGGGGGGAAGCAAATCTGCTATTTCCTTTTATGTCTGTGTATGGCCTAAAACAAATTATGTTCTCCATATCTACCAAGTCACTCATGCTTAGAAGCTAGTCCCTAACTAGAGCTGATCATGTCAGATCTAAAAATTACTTAATTATCTTTGTGCCCGCTCAAAAGCTCTCCATCCATGCCTCCCTCTCTTCCGCCTTTGCATTTTGAATGCCTGATTATTGTCCTTGGTTGTTGGTCTCCCTCCCACTTTTCTTACTAACTTACTGTAACTGTTTCTCTTTTCTTTCTGGGCAACACAGCCTGCTTTTCTAAAGCGGTGTTAACTTCCACTACGAAGCCTTGCATCGCTTTACACTTCATTTTCTGCTGCCCCCTTCTGTCAGCAAGTGATGCAGACACAGAAGACATTGACCGGGAAAACACTTGAGGTCTAAGAATTGAGCATCGTGGGATGAATATGGCTGCCTTGTTTTACCTCCTCTTCTTTTCTGCTGGTAACATCTAGCAATTGAAAGGAAAAGAAAATTGTGACCACCATGCTGTTGATAAACAAGATAGCAGCTACACAAAGATTTGAAATCTATGGTCACAGCAAGAGAGCAGAGGAAATATGGGTTGTTGTGTTGTTGTTGTTGTTTTCCCAGCATTGCAGTTAGTTTATGTACTTTGGGGAAGACAGAGCTATTAAATGGGACCCAGGAGATCAAGAGGAGTCCAGAACATTGAAGCAAGAGGGCAGGTCTAGAACCTAAGGGTGAAAAATTCATTGCATCTGGACTTCTATACAAATTTAGCAAATATGCACCTCCTGAATCTCTAGATCAGTGTTGTCCATGCTGGCTGGGGAATTCTGGGAGTTGAACTCCACTCATCTTAAAGTGGCCAAGTTTGGACAATACTGCTCTAGATGAACCAAAAAACATTTGCATGCTAAAAGCCACCCATATCAGAATGCTAAGATGCCGTTCTCAGTTCAAAATTACGTCCAAAAATCAGTGCCAAAGTTTATAAGAGGAACATAAAAAGCTCATTACATTTAGGAAAATGGTTTATAAAAGTGTGTATCCAAATGTGGGATCATTGTCTAGAAAAAGTTCCAGAATAGACAGCAAGCTAGTTAAATGTGGGCTGGATTGTTTGTTACATGGATTTATAACTAGCTTGAATCAGACTGATTCAAAATATTAAGCAGGATGACCCCGGATTCAGTTCTTGGCCTGTTAGCAATTTGGATGAAGAGATGGAGGGAATATTTATGCAATTTGCAGATGAGCATGTTATGTAGAGCAGTTAATGCTTAAAAAAAAAAAAAAGAAAATTCAAAATGATCTTGAAAATGGGCTGAAAAGAACAGAAGGATATTTAATAGAGACAAGTGCAATGTTTTTTACTAAGGCAAAAGAAATGAAATGCACAGGATTTAAGATCAGGGAATAGCTGTTTGATAATACATGGGCAAAAATGAATTGAGAATAAAAGCTTATCATAACCTGAATATGAGTCATCAGGGTGACATCGTGTTTGTTAAAAAGACACACAACTGTAGGCTCTGCCAACACAGCTGTAGTAATCATGGTTACTTTCGAAATCACGGAAAGTAACAATTAGGTCATATTCCATGTTGGTTTTAAACTTTCCCCTGGCAGCACATTTTCAGAAACATCCAGAGAAATTGAAACTGACCCAAAGAAAGGCAACAAGATTATCAAGAGACTGAAAGTGAAGTCCTGCAAGGAGAGACTGAGATAACTGAGTATGTTTAGCCTTGAGAAAAGTCAGCGGAGTGACACTTTTCAAATACTTATATGATGCCAGACAGGAGAAAGTCAAGATGGAATAATAGCCTTCAGTGACGAGAAGCTAGATCTCATTTAAATGTTTCTTTAAAAAAAACTTCCTGGAGTAAGAATAGTTCAACAATAGAATAATTACCCCTTTGGGTGAGATAGAAAGAAATGAATGAGATGTCAAAAGACATTTTAATGCATTAATCTGGATTCCTGCATGGAACGGAGTTGGATTTGAGGGCTGAAGTGGCCCCTTGTAAGTCTATGATTCCATGCACAGGACATTGGGCCCATTATTTTATTAATGTGGATTGCTTATGGATGCCCTTTGGCAGAAGGAAGGAACTCTGCGTATATACAGGTATACTCTTTTTACTATTAATTTCATATTTTCAGACCGATTGGGTACAAGGAAACAAAACTGAACCCAGCTTCTTTTCTTTTTCTTTATCCTGCTGCTTTCCAGTTCAATAATACCAGCGGGATGGCCCAAAATTCATAGCCACACTTAATTTATTACTCTAGTAAACACTGACATAGGTCAAAAATCAAAACAGCTACACTGTCGCTTGATATTAACTACTGCCTACGCTGTAGTCAGAAAACTGTAATATTACTTTCAGATAAACTAACATCTGGGCATTTAATTATATGGGCCAATGACCCATTCAAATGTGCATAAGGTCCTATAGGTCAGCTAATAAATTCTAAGATCTTTAGAGCAATGGAGTTGCTGTTAGAATAAAACTAATAACAGCTTTCTTGTCCCATTAGCATATATAGAGAATATTAGCACCTTCTTGTCCCAGGAGCACAAATACAATCAGAGTGGAAATATCTAAACTAGTGTCAGCCATTTGAGGTAGGCCAGGTCAAGAAATAGACATTGCAAAGGTTCCAGCATGCTACTTTCTTGTTGTAGGGTATAATAACAGAATTTTGAAAGTCTGTCCAAGTTTCTCTCTCTCCCCATCTGATATGAAACACAATCAAGGCAAGGTTGACTTAAGTTTCTTTTTCATGCTTGCTTCTATCTCTGGATTGTAGGACCCCTTGCCCAAATCCCTCCTTAACAGCTCACTCATACCTTCCCCAAAGTTAGCGCTCAATTCTTTTACAACTAGGAGCACATCTGGATTTTTGAAGGCTTTTGGCTCAGATACTTTCTACACCAAAGACTTCAGATTGGAATCTGAAGCATTCATTCCCAAAGACAGCTAAGAGTCTAGTCTGAAAGTCTAGAATATAGGCAGTACAGGTGGAATAATATACATGTCTAACCAAAGACATAGTTTGGATAAGTCTGGGTCTTGGTTCCTTAGCTTAGTGGCAGGTCTCACCCGTGGAACCATAGTATTTAGCAAATGGTGATGGAAAAATGGTCCTCAGGAAAGAAAACTCTTCAGCAATGTTGCTAGTCAGAGGGAACCATGTTAGGCTAGATGGGTTAAGGGGCTGGCACAGTACAAGCCAAGTGCCATTAGTTAGTAAAAAGTTGCATTGTTTGCATGCAGAAAAACCCACATACAATTCCTAGTGTCTCCTAGAAGGCGTAGAAAAGAACTAGCAGTGGGCTACTAGTCCTGGTCAATAGTTCTGATCTAGATGTTGCTGCTCAAACAGCAAGGTTAACAGAGATGAAAAAGGAAACGAATTGGAAAGTGAGGGGTGGCAGGATAAATATTAAAACGCTGCCCGATGTCTGCTGGAGTGGGGAGCTAAAATAAATTTTATGTATTATTTTATTTAAAAGAACTGTACTCTGGCCACCATTAATGAAATAATTAAATAACAAGAAAAGGAACTGCTTCATGACATAGTCAATTTCCAGAATAAGGGAACAACTTCTAAAGAAGAACCGTATTTATTGGGATTAATGAAGTACATATGCAAGGAAGCATATTCCCAGTTGAAACATATTCTCCCCACACCCTGGAAGGATGAAGTATCCCTCTCTTATTTACTTCTCCCTCTTCATCATGACTAACCCAAATTAAGATACTGATATCTGTGTTCAAGTCTCAGGTGCTTTTAAAAGGATGGACTTATCTCAGCTGAAATCAATACTTCCCATCCTTTCCATGGATAATTAACATATTAAGCACACACACATGTACCAAAGAGTCAATAAATCACCTTTTGTATCAAATGCAGCTTTGTGTGTGCGTGTGTGTGTGTCATTGACACAGAAAATGAGAGCTAGCTAAGAAATGAAGGGTGAGTTTTCTTTGCTGTTTAAGTGTACAGAAAAGTACAAGAGAAAAGCAATGCTGGAGCTTCTAATGAGCGCTGCGCTGAATTAATAACCTTCTCCTCTTCCCCTCTAGAATTAATTCATGGCTTAGGCTGACATTAACTCTTCTGCAAAAAAAACCTATTTGCATTTTATAAAGCCTTGACATTATCCTGCTGGCAACAGATGCTCTTCTCCTGGAAGAAATGATGTTCTTCTCCTGGAAAAAAGAAAGAAGGTGGGAGGGTGGGAGTGAATTGTTTTTAAGCTGATTTTTTTTTAAGGAAAAAAACAGAAATGAAAATAGATTTATAAGTCAAGATAAATATGCATACGTTACTCTGTTCAAAGAGCAAATCTGAATCAGGTAGCAAGGCATCACTGACTTTTGAAACGGGGAAGGTACATTGTTCAACAGAACGTTTAGGCAGCAGGCAAGCTGTGTAGACGCCTGCATTTAAAATTAAACCCATGCGGGTAGAATACAATGCCATTTCTTGCCCCTGAAAGCCTGTCTTAAAGTTGGCAGTCATGCTACTGAAAATGAAGACTAGGGATGAGGAAAAGAGATCATAGCATTAGGCCATTTGCTTTCCATGAGGAAGAGCCTGGCATCTCCAGGAAGTTCGAAGAAAGTCCAGCTTCAAATGCAAGATATATTTTGCTCCTCTGTGGTATTGGTAGGTGGGTCTGGAATCTGAGGAAGCCCAGGGCAGCTTTCTATGTTGCTAAGATCTGAAACTAAGGATTCTGATGATGATGCCAAAGAAAGGAACTACAAACCAAGGTAGTCAAACAAATCTGGAGCCTAACAGATTGGGGGGAAATGGTATAAACTGGTAGAAGAAAAATATACCATATAAAGATTGCTAAGAAAATACAGAAAAGTCGTTAGAGTTAATTGAGAGTGAAAATCTTCACGTCAATTTTCGTATGTCCTCCCAAACACTCTTATATCAATCTGTTGCCTGGTATTTATCATTTCCTTTCCCCATGTCTTGCTCATTCCCCAGCTTATATAACTTCCTCTTGTTATTTTCTATTTCCTCATTTAATATTGGTGGTAAAATCATTACAATATGGATGATGGCTTTTTCCTTTTTTCTTCAAAGGTATAAAACTTAACAGTAGTCTCTTTTCAAGAGATCCAGAGCAGAACACAGTAGGGCGAAGTCGATCCAGGAGCCGAAAAGATACAGAAAGCGTCAAATATTAGAAAAATCCAATGCTGAGTTGGAAAAAGTGCAGATAAATTAGACATGGTCACAACTCCTCAGTTACCTCTCAGATCTACAACTTTGCATCTCATCTCTTCCCTGGGAACAGACGTTGCTGTGATCATGTAAGGAAAGCCATGTCAAACCACATGATACAGGTTACCCACTAGAAGAGCTTTAAAAGCCTTTTACCCTGATTTTTAGGTGAAACCAGAGCAATTTGCAAAGATGATCAGAACTGGTCAAGTGAATCTTTCAATCCCAAAGAAGAAATCCAATGCTATTCAGCAGTCTGCCTTTCAGATGACAGAGCTAAATCCAACTCTGGGAAGGAAAAGGAAGTTTTGCACATTCATCAACTTGAGCATATCAGTTAGGCATTAATTAATGGTGTATTTGCTTATGAACTTGCTGCTCCCTTAAAACACACCGGGGTGATATAAGTACCGCAGATGAAGCATCCGCCTTGCTGTGTGACTTTGCAGCCATAATTAAATTTTGAATTATAAAAGGCCTAGCAGTTACCTCCCCCAGCTGCAGTGGAAACGTAAAACCTTAAGCTTTTTCATTTATATAACAATGGAAGTATTTTTAAAAGGAAAGAATCCAAATTTAGCACCTTAAGAAGTAAGAAAATATACCTTCAACCTCACATACCTTGTATTGAACACCCTTACAATGGTTATGAAGAAAACCCTAGGATATTGGAAGAAGCCGATCTGTGCAAATTCTTATATAAAAAGAACTCCCCAGTTTAGGTTGGTATCAGAATTTAGCTCTCTGCTGACTTTTTCACTTTTCAGGTCATGGTGTGTTTCTCCAGACATTAAATATGCATTGAAACAGATATTTTGAGAATTAAAAGAAAAACTAACTCAAACACAGATTATGTAAAACCAGAATGGAATTGTACAGAAGTGCCCACAAAACTGAGGGGGGTCTGGCTCCCACATGCATTTATACATGTTCAGGATTTCTGTTTGCCACTCGGATCTCGACTTTTTTTCAATATGGTATCTACTACACGTGGTTGGATTACAACTCTCAGAATTCTCAGTCAGCTGAAAACACATCTGCAGTAGAAAAGATTAGTGGAAGTTTCTCCATGCACACCTCATTGCATAAGGGTACTCTTTCTGACTATTATGAACATGTAAAGTCAGATATTTACTTTCTCTGTAGATGCCCAAGTGGTCTTCCTTTAGTCCTGTGACTTTTGGCCCATTAGCCAGAATGATTTCCATCCTGGGTGTCAATATTTTATTCATTGCTTTCACCAAGCAAGAAAGGAGGTGGACATTCAAATTTACTGGTGTAGGCCAATATCTGTTGGGCAATGTTGAGCTTCAGGGTTTAGTGACCGTGGTTTAGAAGCAGATTTCCTGATGTTTTCACTGGCAATTGTGGCTGGCATCTTCAGAGGCAAGATGGTCTGCTATGCAGGCCACAGGCAACTGAGAAGGGACCGATTGGGCTCCTGTCTTTAAAGACAGGAAGTTTGGAGAAAGTCCAGCTTTTGGAGAAAGTCCACCAATCCTGTCTTTAAAGACAGTCAATCAGTCCCTTCTCAGTTGCCTGTGGCCTGCATAGCAGACCATCTTGCCTCTGAAGATGCCAGCCACAGTTGCCGGCAAAACGTCAGGAAATCTGCTGTCTAAACTATGGTCACTAAACCCTGAAATTCAACTGCCAAAAGTTCAATTTGTTTGTTCTACCTCACTTGTGAATGTTCAGGATCAGAAGGGATGGTGAAGCAACCCCTCTGCATTTTCAGCTTCCTTTCGAAATTTCAGTCATATTCAACCTGGCTTCAATTAATTCCAGGCCTTTTCTTCCAGCTCAGTGCTACCAATCAGGTTCTTGTGGAAGTCTGAACTAAACAACTATTACTGTACATTAAAATAGTACAAGCTAATCATAATAACAGCATCATTCAGCAGGAATTTAGTACAAAACATAAATGTCCATTGCTTATAACTCCATTATGATGAGAATGGGTCTATTTTAATTAACAGTAATTCTCTAGTTTTGCCAGCTTTGCCATTTTATAGCAGGCCTTGGATAAAAGTAGTGGATTTTCATAATTATGATTATTTCAGACAGAAATTTAGTTTGCATTCTTGAAGCAATTGGAAGATTGTGATTAACCCTTTTGGGAATCATGGTCTGTATCCTTTCACTCTCATGTTCTGCCTCCTTTATTGTCCATTACCAAAAAGTCACATTATAAAGGCCCAAGATTCAATTTCTATTCTTGTATGTTTGGTTAGGAAAAGTCATAAAGATTAGTTCATTCAGGATTTTAATTTCCAAACGTGATATTTCTCTTTTTATAATTTATTTATTTATTATTATTTATTCAAATTTGCTGTAGCAAATTTCCTTTCCTATTGGTCAGAATAAATCTATGATTTTTGAAGACTTAAAATAACCCTACTTTCTGTTTTCTTTCCCTCCACCTTGATAAATGGGAGAAGGAAAGAACTAATTCTTCTATTATAAACATTGTGGAGTTTAAAACTGGGCACAAATAGCCTTTGGAATTCTCCACCAAATTTGATAGCAAAGGAAATGGGTGATTTCTTTCCACTTCTCCAGGGAAAAGAGAAAAACTCCAATGATTTCTCAGAGATGTGGCTCCCTTTAGCAATGACAGATTTCTATCCTGAAAAGGCCCCAATGGAAGGAGGGTAAAAAGTAGAATTTTTCTACCCAGAGCTACTTTGAAGTTGTAGTCCCAGGACTGTATCTAGCTAGCTAGCTAGCTACTTTGAGGTTGCAAACAACGTGGTTTGTGGTTTATACTGGAAAGGAATGCCATGGGCAACCCCCTGAAAAGTATTTTCAGCAGTGTGATTGTCTGAAAAGAAGTTCTGGACGTTCCCAAGAAGCTGCTCTGAAAACAGGAGATTCGTCTCAGAAATGACGTTCACATTTAGGTCAAAGACAGAAGTGGGGAAACAAAGACAGCTGCGGTTTCCCTGGCAGATGAAATAGAGGAAAAGTTATATTTTTTTCCAGCTTCATATCCTTTATAGCCTGACAGACTTTCCTCAGCAAATAACAGACACCCTGGTGTCTTCCTCATCAAAATGGATATAGAATGGATCTGGCTTGGCCTCAGGGAAACATACAGTAACATTTATTTAGTCTGAAATAGATTCCCTTGCACAAAGCTCAGCACCTCGAGGGTAAAAGAAGCAATTTTGTCTTTAGATAAATGTTAAATAATAAATGAGTATGGCAGGATTTGGCTTGAAAAACAAGCTCTTTGGCATATTTTTATAAACTCAGATAATAGGTGCCCAGATAGTTGACTTCAGAGTGCATTACATTTTTGAAATGTGAGGCCCATCCACCAGAAGAAAACAAAGCAGAAGGCGGTGAGAATTTAAGGAAGTTAAATTGGCATCTGCACTTCCTCAGAGCAGACTCCAAGCACCCGGGGCCATTTCCAGTTCAGCTCCACAGATCTCCAAAAGCTGCTAGCAAGAATCACTCAAGAATCCTTGAAGAAATTAGGGATTGCCCATCTGTGACAACTGGAGCGTCCACATTTTGTGAGGGAAGACAGGCTGTGCTGCCAACCACACTTCATTATGTAGTTCCAAGGAAATTGTGCTGCCACCATTCACATGATTTACGGAGAACAGACCTCAGTTTGAACAGATGAGAATCCATACCTAAAAGCTGTGCCTGTAGAGAAGAACAAGCCCCCTTGCCACAGCTTCCATTTTCTTTCCTTAAGAAATTCAAACTGACCAATCAATCAATACCTTGGATGATTTGGTCAGATGCCTCCTAGGGGATCCATCCAGTACCTGTTTAGCAGAAGGCTAAGTTGTAGGAAATAACTGAGGCATTTGTTCAACCACTCCAAGAAACAAGTTCTCCCAGGATTTGAAGCTAGAGTTCTAAGAAGAACAGGGGTGGTTCAATCAGTCAGTAGAGGATCTCATTATGAGAATCTCAAAACCAGGACCTCAAGAAGAATCCACCATGGTCGATCAGGAGGTGTTCCATGCTCAGCTTTCCACTTGGAGTCAAAGGAATGAAGGACACAGTCAAAAGTGGGTGGGGACAACTGTTCTCTCTTTGACACCTCTTTTTTCTCCTCTTAACAACATCTCTCTCTCTCACTTAACATTCTGAACTGATATGCTGTTGAAGCTTTAGAAAGTAGCCTGAAGTCCTTATACAGTAATACCTCGGCTCACGAACGCTTCTGTTCACAAACAATTCAGTTCGCGAACAGCAGCGTTCACAAATTTTTGCTTCCATTTGCAAACTCCGCATCGGGTGACAAATACGACCCACGGCCATCTTCCCTGCTCTGTCACGTGGTCGTGGCTTCCTCTAGGCGAGATCGCGGTCGCAGACAGACACTTCCTGTGAAGCTTTTTGGTGTCGCCTCAAGCAAAGTTAGTGTTCTCTCTCTTCATACTGTACTGTACTGTACTTTGTTTCATATTTTTGTGGTTAAAAATGGTTCAGAACAGATTAACCTTATTTACATTGAACCTTATGGGGAAATTTGATTTGGTTGGCGACCAATTCGGTTCGCGACCAGAATCATGGAACGAATTAAGTTCGTGAACTGAGGTACCACTGTATTTATTTATTAAATTTTTACACTGTCTGATTCCCAGCAGCTCAGTGGTGAACAAAGAATTGCAAGTGGACCATCCTTGTTATAAAGTTTTGACCAAATATTAAGCTACACTTTTTTTTGCCTAAATCTTGACCAACTATTCCTTACTTAACAAAATTGGATTAACTTGAATATACATATCTGAGTCTTTCCAAACATCTAATTCATTGGTGACTTTTCTTTAAAGATTATTTAATACCTATAGGTACAGTAAATGCAAAGAATATAGAGACTTTTCTTTCTCCCCCAAGTATACCCACAGTTTTCCTCCTTAGAGACATGTTACCTGGACATTTCTTTTGCGAGCAAATAATAATGATAACAATGACAATACGAATAAAGTTTTCAAAGTATCTTTTAATGTTGAGCAAGCTGTATGATGGTATATTATTAAGGGAGTTTGACACTCTGAAAGCGGTAAAAGATTTTTGCATCTATTAGCCTGATGTGGAATCAAAGAGTTCTGTATGCACAAAGAAATATTATCTCATCTTTTGAAGTCCATTGATGTTTTTTAATGTAGCAATCTTTCACCTACCCAAAGAAATCTGTCCTGCTAAATACTGGTGAAAGGAATGGAGAAATGTAATATGCATAAACCATTAATAATACAGTGTGTGAAATACAAAACATAATACAGTATTTTTTGCCAGCCAAGGAAGAAGGTCTTTATTCAGAGGCTCTTTTAATCTCTTCTTATTATAATTATGAATTCAGATCTAGACCCTTGTTTTACAAGTCTCAGTTTCATTTTTCCAAGGATCTAAGGCTGGTGATTGCAAAGCCAAATTACCTTTAACAAAGCCTAAATCAACCTTTTCCCCAATACAGTAGTTTTGAAGATGAATACATTTTTATTCTATTTTATTTTTCATGGGGAAGTGTTCAGATATTCACCTTACATTAGGGTAAGAGACTAGTCTAAATCATTTCTGTGTTCGGCATACTTGTCCAAAAACATCCAAACTTCTGATTTTCTGGGTTGGTTTATATATTATGAAGACAACTTTAAACTGTTGACCTTTCCCCAATGACTTGTTGACATTCCTGATTGGCCAAACTGATTTGCAATATTGTCCTCTTGAATTTGTAATTGCTGATTAGCTGGGACTCTGTAAATGAAATGCCATCATTCTCATCTGACTTGGTTTTAGAATAGAATAAAACTTTGGATTAATTTCACATAAATCATGCTTTTCCCCACCCAGCCTTTGACAGGGTTGTTCCTACTGTGGCATGGAAAATATGGACTTTCCTCCTGAAATGATATAGCCGATTTTATATTATTGTTGGTTGCAGAGTCAGCCAGATGTTTAGACTGGATTTGGCATTTTTATCCACCTATCAAGTCCTTCCCAAGGACCTGGGATAGGCAGAAGTTGTTTTCTGATGGTGTTAAAGGTATCGTCGCAGGATGGAAGCTGCTCCAAGTAAAGCTGCCTTTTGCAATGGACCGATGGTGATTTTGTCAGTGCCAATGGTCTTCAAGTGGTGCTCCAGATGTTTGGGGATTGCACCTAAGGCTCCTATTACTATAGGTACTGAATATGCTTTCTTTTGCCATAGTCTTTCTACTTCTATTTGTAGGTCTTTGTATTTTGTGATTTTCTCCAGTTCTTTCTCTTCTATTCTGCTGTCTCCAGGTATCATTATTATTTTCTGTCAAGCTTGTATATTTTTATCTCCCTATTTTTCAATTTGTCTTAATTTGCTCTTATTGTATTTATTATTTCAGTACATTTCCATGCATTTTTAAAGCTCTTTAAATTTTTAAGCTGTTTAAAGCGGGGGGGGGGGGGGGGGAGCGGGTTGAAATATCCTAAATTTAAAAAAGTAAAGAAGCTCAAAATTAGTGCAAAAGGGATCAAGAATTTATCATACTTGCCGTTCCTTCCAATATCCAATCCAAGAATAGTACAATCATCAGCTGAACTGTTCATAAAAATTGATAATTGCGTTGAGATAACATCTGCTCATATTTTGGGGAGATGCTTAGGTTGTTAGTGTTTTATTTTAAAAGGCAATTATATGGCAATATTCACAGGAACAAAGAGTGGCCTCCAGAGTAGAAATGTGCTAACACTGCAATTTGGAAAGCATTCAGCACTCCACAAAGTTCCTGCTAGCACTTCTGCATTAATGACTAAATTTGTCATAACATTTTAAAAACACAGATTACATTTTACTCTTCCATGTTGCTTAATTGCTGCAGTGCAAAGCAACTTTGTCTGGGTGAAGAAGCATTTCCAGAAGTAAAATGTGGAACTCAGCTGGGATTATAATGTGTGTGTGTGTGTGTGTGTGTTGTCTATGTATTCTGCCAATGCAAACATTTTTTTCTGGACCTGTTCCTACCATACAAGCTCCTAGCATTGTCAGGGCAGAGCCATCACAATGTTCCATGACCAGTCGATTGGTTTTCACCACCTCATAGAACTGCAGAATAGCCAACCTGCTTTCTACAATGATTGAGCAAGTCTGATTGGGGAGAATCAGACCCAGCATGCAACGTTCAGCAACAAGGTCCACCTCTGCTGATGTCACCATGTTGAAGTCAACCTTAATGAGATGTCCTGCATGTGGACATCTGCCAGGGAACACTTTTGGCATTTTCAGCTGTACAAGAACTCTGTTGGGTTTGAACAATGTAAGTTTTTCCATAAACGTATCTCAGTGACAAGATGACCATATTCTATAGAACTGTAACTTAACATAGGCATTGCAGGGAAACTATTATCTAATGAAATAGTATTCCTGTATTCTTTTAGAAGCAGATTTAAAAAATAAAAATAAAGGATATTGATCAAGATACAGAAGTCCTTTCCTAATTAGATTTTTCGTTTATCTGCACATTGCACATCAAAGTATTTCTCTAAAGAGGCAGCTCACTGAAGGATGCAAAATGAGAAAGGAACGGGGAGAACAAAACCCACACAGACTTGTGGATCACAACAGACACACTTCATTGCATTAATTACCTGTCATTAGTTAGGACAATTACAAATTCCACCAGCGTTTTTCAACCAGCTGTGGTTCAGACCTGCTTGAATATTTCTTTCTTATGCCATGTTCAAGATGTGGAAAGAACATGTGATGAACTAGTGAGTAGGGTTGTTCTCACTGCAACCAGCAGGCCTTACTTGGGTCAAGATAGAGGGGCGTCATATCCTGAACCAAAAGTGATTCTTTCTCAAGCATAATTCTAAGACTGTCTTTAGCAAGATTTAGTAAGAAGAAAAAGATGGGGCTACAAGAATACAAATTGGTGTTCATTAAATTCAAGTGAAGAGAAATAGAGCAACATAGGTGTATTTGTGATGCAGTCTTGACTGGAAGGGTCCTTTCAATGAGTTCCTATGTTTTCATCTACTGTTTAACATTTATGTAATGGGGTTCAATTCAGACAAACCAGTTGTAGCTGAGTCCCATGGAAATCAGGATGAAAACTTGGGGGACTCCTACTGAATTCAGTGGGGGCTATGGGTTTTCTCCAGTAAGAAGCAGGATAGGAATTATTTTAATAAATAAAGTGCAATTAATGTAAACTCAATCTGGAGTTTGGAACATTTGGCCATGATGATTTCCTTCCATGCAAACATTTCTTCACCTTTAATCTGCACACTCTCCAGAACGCCTTGAATATAGGGAAAGCATAGGAGTGTGACAGCTTATTTCAGACATCCACGGTTATGATTAATCACTTTTTTGCAAGAACTTATGTGATTTACACTCTAGTCTAATTAATTAAAGCCAAGAAGGATTTAGTTAACAACATTGCAAAATGTATTTACGTTACTCAGTGAATGGCTTTAAGATAAATACAAAGCTATTATCTAATTATTAAAAGGAGCTGAGGGGTTAATGTGTTTGAAAAGTCATGCTAGGTAAGACAAAGTAGAACTTTAAATCATTAGGCTGGCTGTGTGTGAAGGGACTCTATTGTAAAAATACTTCTCTTGGCTTTAAAAAATATGATTCTTGGGTGAATATGTCTCCCATTGATCAGGCTTAAAAAGCAGAAATACACATTGGAAAACAGCAGAGCATTTCCAGTTGGGCAGAGACCCAAGTAAGTCTGGTTTGGGTTCAAAAAGAGCTTTCTTTCATTCCATCCTCCAGGGCAATGATTCCCAGATAAATCAATAAATACTCCAGCCACAAAAATCAAATAAATGCAAAGGTTTCAACATTTCTAGAAGTAATTTATGCGGGCTTTTTCCAGACTGAATCTCCATTTTGTTTCTGTCCATGCTGCGTAGATCTAATGGCAAAAGCTAAATGTGTGGCCATGTCCTGATTTTTCCAACATTAAAACAAGTATTTCAAGATATAGCTGGAAAGAAACTCCAGGCTAAGAAATAATAAGCTGTAATAGCAGCATTCTGTCAAGCTATATAAATAATGAGTTCCAAATTGAATCATCAGGTCAGATCCACAGCAAATGTACAATCTCCTTTCCATATTGAATCATGGCATTCCATACCGGGACTGTTATGGTCTACCCTGACTCAGAGGCTGAAGGGCCTGATCCAACAAGTTGTCTGCCTGGGGAACCAGCAGGCAATCCATCACCTGAAGTGGACCAAGGGGACAACCAGCAGGAGAAGGTCAGGGCAGACTCAGATAATTAGAGGTCAGATCCTGACAAGCTGCAATGCCCCAGGATGCACTGGCAACTTTGAAGGACAAGGACAAGGTGATCTGCTCAGCTACTCAGCAAGCAAGGATAAAAATGCCCTGTTTGAGCCATGCCAGCACCTCAGGCTTCTTAAAACTAGCTTCCAGGAACTTGCTGTCTGGTGGAACAGTTCTCTAACATCAGACCTGTGTTAGAAAATCTGTGGTAGCCTGATTGAGATCACAATTACCTTTTTGGAAAATGAAATGAATGGAGAACCTCATTTTTGCAGACCCACTACAGGACTTAATCTTTGTCCTAGCAGCCAGTTAATTCTTGTGAACCCTGTTGGCAAACATGGGGGGCGGGGGGGAGTTAATTAAGAATGAATCCCTGCTAATGCCACTGATTTAAACTGTTTACTAGGTCTACCACTTCCTTCTCTGGTTCAATGTTTCTCAGCCTCAGCAACTTTAAGAGGAACAGCTTTAAGAGCATGCTGGCTAGGGAATTCTGGACATCGATGTCCACACCTTTTAAAGTTGCTGAGGTTGAAAAACACTGAACCAGTTAAATGTTTGTGCAAAGAGAGTCAAAATGTGCAGGACAGAACTGACATGATAGGAAATGAGCTATATAGTGTGATGTAGGTAAAAAGATGTTGGCTTGCAGATAAATTAAAGTTGCAAAGAAAATCTAAGATGGCAGATTAATGGAATAGAGAGAACGAGAGAGAGAGAGAAACTGGTGGATGAATTATGAATGGCGTATAAGCAATGATCAAAGGAACGCTTAGGAACATCTAAATTATCCCTAAAGCACAAAAGGATGTCTAGTGAAAGGAATTATGTAGTATTAGAGGAAGAACTTCAACTTTTTAGTGGGATGATAAGTTAATCAAGCTGCACAGATTTCTCCTTTGTGTAGTATATTATGTTCAACAAGAAAAAAAAAAAATAAAAACTTTGCAGCTGGTATGCAGCATGCAAAAAGGGATTCGAAACACCAGAATTAAGCCATCCATCAGCCCTAAAAGCTGCAAGGAATGTGGGTGGGCATTTGAAAGGAAATAATGAAATAATTCAGTAAATTAGAAAATGTTCAGGTGTTATGCACCCCCTCTAAGAAGAGATCAGCTTAAACTACAGGTAAGGACCATGGATTTCTTGTTAGCAGGCTGCTGCTTGGGAAAAAGTATTGTTGGTTTTTTTCAGGAAAATGGAAAGTATGAAATCCCCCCTCCTTTGGGCACAGGATATATCTAAAGTTTGCTTCCATCCCCCACCTCTTTGGCTTCCCTTCCTGGTTGATCCACTTCCAACATCAAGCTGATCTGAGACTTTCTCCTTGCTCTCTCCAACCTCTTTGGAAGTCCAAGTGAAGTTGCGTTGAGGGGCATTTGGGTACAAGGACCCCTTTTTTCAAGATCTAAGATCCTAATGAGGCAGGATCCTCAACTGTTAATGGAGTTCTACTCACATTCCAAGACCTTGAGTAAATAGGCAATTCCAAGTCCTTGGGCATTCAGGTGAAAGCCTGAATAGCCCTAGAATCATGGAGAATAGAAGGATTAATAAGCTTTGCACCATACCCTGAGCTAGGAAGACCAAAATGAGTTATTCCAGGCCAACTCATAGTCTAAATTACTTCAGCACCTGTAACTCTCCAACATCTAGAGAAAATGCTTCTCTCAGAAACAAAAGGTCCTTTTCCTTGGAAACGGTGGTCTTGAATCTGATGCTTTCCTCATCCCAAGGTCATGCTCTAATCTTTTTTCCTTAGCTAAGCCCTGGATCTATTTTCATTGCTTCCCTTCAATTCTCTACCATTTCAATGTCTCCCTAGGAGTTGAGAAGCAAGAAATAGATCATATACAGATGCACAGGTGGTCTTTTCCTCTTAAAAAGACAGCTTAAAGATGGTTGTCCAAGTTTCAACACTGGCATGTTTTAAGTACCCTTTAAAAAAAAAAACTTTTTTATGTTGACCTTCCTTATTCTGAAGTACCATTAGTCTTTTAATGCATATTTTAACTCTGTTCTGACTTTGTTTTTATTTCATTTGAATTATTTTATTTGGACTATTATAAATCACTTCCTTTGGACAGAGAAGAGGTAGAAAGATAGTTACAACAAGCAAACGGGCAAATATTCAACCTGTTTTGGACTTCTAGCAGTGTCTCTAAAAAACCCCATTCTGAATATTTTCTCTGGAGTGGCCAAAGGAGAACTGTGGCTTTTTTTCCAGGAAACAGTGAGGGGTCAGTACCAGAGAAGGAAGTCTTAGCTACCCTCAGAGATGCTCTGGCTGTATCCTGCTTAGACTACTACTATGTCCTCTCTGTGGGGCCTGCCTTAGAATACTATTGACTGATAATTGGCAGTCAATTCACACCATTTTTATTTGAGCCAGATGCTTTGCAGATGCTTTCGGAGAAATGTTTTCCAAGCAGCAGAGTGATTTTTGACAGCACAGTTATGGATACACAGAAGTTTAAAAATAAAGGATTATTTCTGTTGAAGATGAGGGATATAATTCTCCATGGCTTTAAGGAAAAGCTTTAATACTCATATGGGTCAGTATGCTATATGGAGTAAATTGCTTGGAGAGATTAAGAACTCATTTTTGTTGTAAAAAAAAGGGGGGGTGGAGAAGAACCCTGAGAGTTTCATGCTGCTCTAAGTATATTTCAAGATATAAATGTACTTATTTCCAAATCTATTTTTAGCAGAGATGGTGTATTTATAGGTTTAAAAACAGCAGCTGAGCAATTTCAGTAAGTCCATATATTTTAGAAGGAGGACTTTTAATGGGAAGGTAGAATGAAATAAAACAGTGAGTTGAAAGATTTGAATGGTGCCAAAAACATTTTTTTTAAAAAAATCCTCTAAATATAATTGTACGTCCAGGAGCAGGATGACTCCAAAGCTATAATTTTCATGATTCGTTCATGATTTATTTTAATGAACCCAAAGCTGTGATTCCATGATTTATTGAATCATGATTTTTGTAATTCAGTGAAGGTGGTGTGCTCACACATATTAAAAGATATAGTTTTATTTCTTCATTGATTAGCAAAAGGTACAAGTATGTTTCCAGAAACGCCAAGTCAAAAATAAAGGGGTTATAGTGGTGGAAAAGAGCATTTTATGAAGTTGCTTCCTATCCTATTACATCTGAGGACTTTGTTAATGAAAAGACTTATCTTGCTAAGGTGAACAGTTAAGGATCTCAGCAGAACACCTCTGCAGTAAACATCTACCAGGATCCCTCAAATCTCAGAGGGGCAGAATAAAGTTGCAACCAAGTGAAAGATTAATCTAGCAATTCAATAACAACATAAAAAGACAGAGCTGGACTTGTAGTAGAGAGTTAAATATGGCTGATGATATACATTTTGGCAAGCTAATTTGGCAAATCCTCCAACAATCTGAGGTTTTAGGCTGCCTGAAGGCAAATGTGAAACACGGTTCACTTAGAACTTTGAGTTGGAGTCTATAAAATTAACTAAAAGGACACCTTATGACCTTGGCTGCCCAATGCAAATTCTTCTTTAAGTTGCATTTCTCATCTCTTCCTAACACATAGCCATGCAGCATTATGAAAGTGTCAACATAATTATATTTTTCAATCGAATAAGGCCTCCAGCAGCCTTATTACTGTTCTGAAGCTATGATTTATCATGTATTGAGTCAACCACAGAGTAACCTTCCATCTAATAGGGTTTCCAAAGCTGACTCCAAACCTAATTTGTTTTTGAGCTGTGTTTGTGAAATTTAGCACTTGGTGGAATAAGGTGTTATAAGCAATTTAAAAACAAAAAACAAAATGAAGAAAGCAATAACAAAATCCACCCATCATACTCCATTCACCTTGCACGAAGTAATTTTGTTTCTATTAAAGCTGCAAATGGCTGTTAAACTAAAAAGACTGCCCATGTGTTGAGTCATTTAAACTTCTGGTAGATGATTTCTTCTGGTCTGCACAGCTATGTTGGGTTTAGGTACTGCGGGCAGCATCCATTTGAGGAAACTTTTCATGTATGTTTTGCACACTGCATGTTTTTTTTAGTGATTTAGATGTTTAGAAAAAGGAGGAGCATTCTTGGTTGTGTAAAGCAATCAGGTGGGATATAAGAGAGAAGTCACTTTTGTAAGTATTCATGAAATACCTTGTTTTAGTTACACTTACTTTACTGGAGCTCAGAAGTTGAAAGAACAAAAGGCAATTTAAGTTCAAGCAACATTGTCAGAGTCAGGTTAACATCTGTGAGACGGTGCAGTGTTGCAATGGAAGTCCCATCCTTTTGACTGCGTGTGACACATTAACACAACTACAGAAGGGACAAGTTGGATCACGGATTTGCACCCACCATCTTGCAGACATTGACACCCATTCCACACGGGCCCAAGATATTCATGTGGGGATGGTAGGATCAAGGGTAGGACACAACAGCAGAAAAATATGAGGGACATAGTGAATGGTGTGGGTTTCAGTTAGATGTTATCAGAGTCTCCGGCCTTGATTTCTTTCACTCCTTCCCTCTTAATTTTTTTCTGTGCTTTACAAAATGCTGATTATCCCAAAAGGGGAGAGTGATGGTAGGTATGCATTTCAGCCAAAAGAATACAAGGGCAGGTTCCTCTACAGCAGTGTTTCTCAACGTTAGCAACTTTAAGATGTCTGGACTTCAATTCCCAGAATTCCCCAGCCAGCCATGCTGGCTGGGGAATTCTGGGAGTTGAAGTCCAGACATCTTAAAGTTGCTAACATTGAGAAACACTGCTCAACAGGCTTCCTCCCTATTAATTTCCCATCAGCTCTGAAAAGTAGATTGAGAGACCATGGTTCACTGAAGGTCATCCAGGGAACTTTCAGCACTAGAATCCATAATCTCATCTCCTGATTCACTGGAAACAGAAGGCTTAATTAACTATTGCTAACTTTGTTGCCCCCCTAGCACAAGGCCTCTTCAAATGCTGTTTATTTTGGCTGTTCACATTTTTGGACCACCTTAAAAAAAAGGGGGAAAAAACCCTTTGGTGTATATGCTTTCTTTGTGTGAAGGATTTCTTTCCGACTTGGCTGTTCTTGTCAGGATTTAGACCATGATTTGTTGAATGTGCCATAATTGCCTGGGTTCCCAAGCCATAATCCATGGTTCATACAAACGAGAGTCGTTGGGTTCATAGACTGTTCTAAGCCCCCTCCAAGCAAACACCCACCCCCCAAAAGAAGGCAATCAACAGCTATGCTAATATTGCCCCAGTGTTTCCCTATAGTTGATTGCTGGCAGCTATGCAAGCTTTTTAAAAGAAAATCCCCCTTCAAATCTTTTTAAGACAAAATCCCCCTTCAAATCTCTATACGATAAAAGATGTACTTTGCAGTTCCCTATTCTACCACTTTACAAAGTTCTCTCATTTATGGTAATCCTTCTTCCAGGGTGCATGAAGAGATTTATAGTGCTTTGTAGGAACTGGGAAAAGAGAGAAAGCGAACTCAGAGTCATCCTTTTTCAAGTCTGCTTAATCTACCCAAAGTTGACATTTTGAGTATGTTTTTTTTTTAAACCCACTCTCAACTGTATATCTTCTTAGAAGAGCTGATGATATTCTATCTATCTGAAAAATCACCAGCCTACATGATTAACTATTGGGGTTTCAATGCTGCAAGGAAAGCTTAAGAGGTCAGATGAAAAGTCCACCTTGAAGTGGACTAGTACTTCAAGGAAGCTCAAAGCTGCATTTTTAGTAGGAACCTTCCCCACTCTTTGTCCCACCACTAAGCAACAGATATATTCAGAGATATTCAAAATAGAAGAGAGCCAGTTTGATATAGTGGTTAAAAGCACCAGGCTAGAAACTAGGAGACGGTATTGTAGTCCTGCTTAGGCACAAAGCCAGAATGACTTTGAACCAGCTCTTCTCTCTGAGTCCTAGGAAGAAGGCAATGGCAAGTCACTCCTGAAAATGTTCCCAAGAAAACTGCAGGGATTGTCCAGGCAGTCTCAAGGAATTAAGACAGACTCAAAGGCAACATCATCATCATCTCAATAAGGAAGCCAGGATGGAAATCTCTCTAATCCATGGGACTGTCCTCACCCAACAAAAATTGTGCATGTTTGTCTGGATTTCATGGACTTTGGATGGGGCACTATATTCTAAAGAAGGTTCAAGGATATTTATTGTTGGAATTCAACAGTCCATACATTGCCTTTCTGCACCTACATACCTATTGACCACTAGACCACTCTGTGAACCCAAAGCCACCGGGGCAGCATCTCCACAACATCACTTGGTCACCTGGGGTCCAGATAACTGGGAATCATCACTATACTGGTAATACCTGACCCTGCATGATTTCCCCAGTGGCCTCATGTAAATGTTAAATTGGAGAGGGGAAATATCGATCCCCAAGGAACCCCCCAGAATGTGAACCTAAGGCTCAATCTCTCCCCCTGCCCCCCTCCCACTATCAATGCTGACCTTAGAAAAAGGAAGAAAATCACTGCAAAATGCTACCCCCCACTCCCAGGCCCCAAAGCTGATCCCGAAGGATATCTTGACCATTGAGAAGTCAAGAAGGACCAGGAGAGTTGCACCACCCTGCCCTAATCCTACCAGAGTTCATCCACAAGCATGTTCAATGTTGTCTCGGTATTATGTCTCAGAAAATGGTCTAGAGAATTCATAACTTCCATCATCTTTCCAGTTCGCTTTCTTCCCCTTTTGATTCTGACTTGTGTAGTTCAGGTACTTACCTGAAGTGTCTTCTCTTCATAATGAAGGAGAATATACTACAGGCTTTTAGTTGTCAATAGATTTTATTTAGGCTTTCTTATCACAATGTAATTTCTTAAATAAAGCTTATCTTCCTTTTCTTGTAAGCATCAGCCCCAAGAATGCTTTCTTACAAAAGTTATACTCCTATATTTAGTGTTTTTCTCTCCACATATTCTTTCTGCTGTATAAAACTCTCTGCTATTCAGTAGCTATCATATGTGAATTGGAAATCAAACACAAAGTGTTTACAGCTCCTTCTCTTCCTTTCCTCCTTTAAATAAAGCAAAGCAATCGTCATGATATAGACAAACAAAATTCACTTCCTTGACGTGGGTGACCCATCCCTTTAACTGTTCAGGAGAGCATGATGGGAGCAGCATCAAGCAAAGAAGAGGAGAGGAAGGACATTTCTCAGCTTCAGCTACTGTAGAGTCTATCTTTGTATTTGACTGAGGTCTGGTGATTGCTTTATGTCATTATTTTGTCCATTATTTTTGTTATATTTAGACTGGACGTTTGCGGAAGCCAAGATTTTCAGACTCAGTTCTTGCACCAGCGAGAGTTTATGGAGCAACAGTATGATTGCCTTAACCTTTGCAGAAGCTTCAGGCACCCTTTTAATCTCATAACCTCCCCTGTTGTTGCGGTGCCTATTATTATTACTGTTATCATTTTATCTAAATTTATTGGCCGCTCAACTCCAATGGACTCTGGGTGGTGTACAAAACTAGGAGAAAACATATAAACAGCTAGAAACATTAAATATTATGATTTGATTAAAATTTATTGGCTGCCCAACCTGGGGGAAAACAATCCAGTTTGGATGGGGGTGAAATCAAAAGAATGTAATGGATGCCTTGAGTCCCTGTAAGATTTCAATTGCCCATTTCCTCCCTTAGAACTCATGACACCCCTCTTCCCAACATGCAAAAAAAAAAAAAACCCAGAGACCAAACATTTCAGCCTTGTTAGTTTGGTGATGTAATGGTCTGTGGGAATGACCTTGGGAGACAGGGGGAAGAGCTGCAGCCAGGGCAACGGTTGGATAAGCAGCAGCTGAGCCCTCAGAAGGAATGGGGAAGTGGCAAACATCTCAGAAGGGACTCTCCCTATTTCTTGTGTTGTAAAGACGAGGGGGAAGAGAAGTAGTTTCAGACTTGCAAGATTCTGTTAATGCAACCTTATAATAATGTAGAATTAGTTCATCTGGGTGTGCTTTTCCTCTGGACTACCACACAAGGCTGACAGATGGGTTCTTGGGACTGAAAATGGGATCATTCCAGGGTTGCAAATGGTTTACAAGCTTCAAATTTCCCATCCCTACCTTGAACTATATTTATTCCAGAAACAATTGCAATAGCATTTACTGAAGTTTGTTGAAAGGACGCTAGGTGGAAATGTTTTGAAAAGTTCAGTGTCTTCCTTTCCTCCGCCATCCAGTGACATTTTAAGCAGAAGGGCATGGGGAAGAGGCAGATCCCATGTGTAGTTTTAATCATTTGGTAAAATCTTACTTACATATTAGCTGAGTGTTTTTTAAATATATCGGCTATTATTCAACAAGCTGCTAGCCCTCCTTTAACTTTGCTTTCTTCCTTCACACATAATGAAAATGTGGGAAGTAATTGATAGACAACATAAAAATAGATTTTAAAAAAAGATTACATTTAAGCATCAATCTACCTCAATTATTTCTGGGTAGCAAAGCTGCATCTTACAGCTGATAATAAAGGCTTCAACATTAAATGCAAATGTCCTTTGTGGTGGAGAATAAATGCATTTCCTTTGGGGGAATTTATTATCGACCAATTTTTCATGGTTTGACCTAGCAATACAGAAAGGAAGGAATAGGATTAGGACCTATTGGAACAGAGAGGAATTCTTCTCATGAATTTTTGTCAGATGGGAACATTCAGGGGGGGAAATGCAGCAGCTGATTATCCAAGTAGTTCTTCACCTTGATTTGGAGGTAAAATCAAACCATAATCCATAAAAGTGTGATGGCCCACATGTTTGCACTATGGTATTACCAAGCCATGGTGGTCTACTTTGAAGATGTAAAATCCCCACATGGACCACAGTTTTGTTGTTGTTACCTATACAGTGCACGATTTTTGGGACACTGCATTTCAGGGAAATAAAGTTGGTTGCTTCAATGGTCCTTTGTGGTGGACACCAAGGGGTGTTCAGGATTCATCAATTGCTCTAAAGTGATTTTGAATGACTATAGAGACTATTCTACACCCTGGAGTGAAATCGGTCATGATGTGATGGAGGACTTGAGTGAGGAGGTCCAAGGTCATGGGGAGAGCAAGAAGAATCTCAGGCATCTCCTCAGCCTGCAGCTTGAGCATGTGAAAGCTAAGAGGATGAGACTGGCACCACCGTAAGGAATTTGAGTATTTGTATTTGTATTGACTGTTTAGCTGCAGTCTTTGGGGGTTAAGTTAGTCTGGCGAGCATTTCATGATATAGACGAACAAAATTCACTTTTTAGTAGGTGTAAGCTAATAAAGTAACTGAACTGTCCCAGAATCATCCCACTGAGTTTCTTGGGCTGCACCTGACACATCAGGAGATACAGATTACATACTGAAATTCAAATTGTTCTAGGGCAGTGTTTCTCAACCTTGGTAACTTGAAGATGTGTGGACTTCAATTCCCCAGACAACATGGCTGGCTGGAGAATTCTGGGAGCTGAAGTCCACACATCTTAAACTTGCCAGGGTTGAGAAACACCTCTGTAAAGTATGACAAATAGTGTGAGCCTCTGAATTTGTATGCCATGCAGTAGGATTGAACAGGACCTACTTGTGAGGCCTGGAGAAGGATCTTGGCAGCTCTCGGCCAAAAGTTAAATATTTGGAAGATAAAAATATGGAAGATACACGGCTGGAGTCAAACATTTTGGCAGCAAGACCAAAGAAGCAGCTTAGAAGTTTACATGTAGGCATCACAAACTTGTGAGTGGCAAGCCACTGCTAACGTTTATGGCAATTGCAGCCTGCAGCATCTAGAGAATGAACATGGAACATTTACAACCATTTTCTTACCTCAAGTACTTGAGTTAAGTCACATTACCATAGCAACGGACCCGAGATATTTAAAGGATTTGAGAGTCCCACATTTCAGTGGATAAGTCATCCAGAGCTACCTTGTACTTTTCTCCTTATTACCTAAGATGGTGTTTTGCAAAAAGCATCAAACTTTTCTGGTTTTTACACCAAGAAGTGTGGCTCCTCTTAACACACAATTTAGAAAATACAGAATATCTCAAACAAAATTCAGCAAACAAGATGAGATGGTTTGGGGTTTTGGTTGTTGTTTTTTTTTAAACCCTTTCATCAGTATGTATTTAAAACACATCAAAGAAACTTGAGGTTTGTGTGATCATAAGAAAGGGTAATCCAGCATGACTTCTTCAGTTTAAGACCTTCAGCTGATCCAAAGGGGGTTATATGAGTTCAGGTCTGATGTAACTTGTAGCCTCATGTTGAAAAAGGCAATTGGACCTGAATAGATCATTCCTCTGTCATTCAGAATCCAGTTTTATTGATTTGTATTTTAAAAAATCAATATCTCCAAATGGAATTAATCAATGATCAAGCACTTTTATTCTAGAAAGCATTCTGAATATCTTCTCTTTGTTTTGTTTTGCTACAAGAAAGTCATACCACAGATACAGAACATAAAATACATTTAATTAAGAACAATGGGAATGTTATCTTATTGCATGTAATTTGGGCACCCATATTGTACCCTCGATCACAGGCACTTGTCAATCAAACAGTCAGTTTTAATTATTTGTTGTCTTTGGAGTGTTGGACCAGAGCTGAGGGGAGCCAGCCTGCCTGACAGGGTTGTGGTTCTGCAGGTTATACTGAAAGGTGTAGAACTTGTGTGCCACTTGAACTCCTACAAAAAACGTTAAGATGTAAATCTAACAACCAAACATATGTAGATCGAGTTTTCCTAAATCAAAAGGTAAGACCATGGATGCAAGGGCCCAATTTGCCTCCCTCCATCAAATAAACCCAGTTATTTTCTCATTAACCCACAAAGTTTTCATTTCAAATCTCAGAAAGAGAAGGAATAAATGCTTAATTCTGGTCTCTTCTCCTGATTTCTCTTGGGGTTCCAGCCCAGAAGCTGACACCAATTCTAATTAGCACTGAAAGCAGCACACTTTTATGAAAATAAGGATTGGGAGGGGAATGTCAGATTTCTTGAATGTTATGTTGAAAAAATATATAGTCGCAAACCAAAGAGTCTCCTTAAATAAGGAACAGAATTGTGTAAAGGTTCCACCTTGATATTATGAATTTCATAAAGGGTGTAGGTGGTGGACCTGGCATATGGATTAATCCACCATTTTGGAAATTATCCAGTAGCAACATGAAATTGTAAATTCAATGTAAGAACTGTTTTTGGAAAGTTCAGAGGTACCACATTTGCTTCCCAAGGTCATTTTCTGCCTTCTGAGGTTAAAAGAATGTTTGATAGCAGATAAAATGGAGGTTCACTTGAGTGCTGCTGCAAAATAAAATAGACAATACTATATATTATCTGAGCTAATATAAAGAGCTTGCTTACTTTGTTAAGGTTTCATCTGTGGTGTTTCCAGTTAAGGAATCAAAGGCATTATCTCTGCCTGATAAAGACTGACAATACTAGATAAGATGATGAAAACTTTAATAACTATGGTAGAACAAATGCTGTCCATGCAGAAGGTCTCTAGCTCAATTTCTGGCATCTCTAGGGAAAAATTGAGAAAGACAGTAGCTAGTTCCACACATTGCAGTAAACCATGTTTTCATTCAAACATTTGATGAATAAGCCACGTTGGCCTGCTTCACATGTAAGCCATGAACTATGGGTTGCTCATCATCATGGCTAAATTGAATTGCTCCAGCAATCAAACATCTTGTCTTCTTGGGGTTCATGATCCCTTCATATTGCTCATGGTGTGCAAATTTTTACTCCAAACATATGAAGATCTAATTGCCACTTCTGGATGCGTTTTCATGCATTCCTACTTTTCCCAATCCATTTTAGCCATACTTGTGTACTGGCAAATGTCTGCATAGAGCTCTAGACTTTTAGAAACTTAAGCCAAAGTAGTAGTCTGTCCGTCCATCCGTCTGTCCATCCATCCATCTATCTCCATCCATCCATATCTATCTGCTAGTGAGAGACAATCAATACAAGAGGGAAATGTAGCATTAAATCATGTGAGATATTTAAAGCCAAACTAAAAAATGATACACATGAAATGATAGCTAAACTTAAGACAAAGGTAATTGCAAGGCACATTTAAGAATGTTATGAACATGATCAGCGAACAAATAGTTCTAGGGTTTTTTAAGCAAAATGTGATGTGCCCTTAAAAAATGCAGACATTAAAAACAAGTTCAGGGATGGATGGATGGATGGATGGATGGATGGACGGACAGACATATAATAGATCTGAAAGAAGGAGAAAGCTGGCTCACTTACTGGGAGGTGAATGGAATCTGAGAACTTCTATTGCAGGGACATTTGCTCCATCACTGTCTATGGATTCATGACTAGACACAAATGTTTGAAGCTACATAATCATTGGTGAAGATCATTGGTTTACATAGCAAGAAGTTTGTTTGCTTCAGGTGTTCCCTTATAATTCTTTCCATTTTCTTCATTTGTTCTATAGCACCCATTAATTTTACTCTGTTCCCCCTCACCCACTAAAATCCACTTCCCTGCATTACTTCTTGTTTGAAAAAAATGAATCTAATAGCCTGCATCAGCTGGGATTTTAAAAAATAAATAATTATACAACCAAAGATTTAGTTGCCTTGAGGGCTGCGGGGGAGGGAAGGAGTACAGGTCCTTGGCACTTTTTATATGCAGAAATAAAACTGAATGTAGGAATTGGCTTAGATTTAAATTAATTATTCAGGCAGCATTCTCCTAAAAAGCATATATTGAAGATCTATATCTATTTACATTCTGCAGTGAATATGTGACTGGAATGAATACAGGTCCTTCACATTTTTTCATGTGGAGATGTGGAACTCTTCTGTCTCTGTACCTGTTTGTCACAGTAAAAATAACAAAGAACTTGTCCATAATTCTGTATTTTTAAAACCATCAAGCTGGAATATATGAGGACTCTACACATAGGGATCTAGTAGAGGCCACAATGATGTCAGACATGTAAGGATGTCATCATTCAATGGTGAATTATGTCATTGTGTCAGTCATGTAATGACACCATTACGCAAGTGACAGGATTTTATCCCCTGCCCTCACAGATGCCAATGTTATATTGAATAAGACCATCATCTGGTGAAATTCTGATATTTCAGCCTTCCTTCCCCACATTCAAAGTCAGGATTATTAGATGATGAGAGCACCTCAACCAAGTGAGCCAAAGAGATTGAGCCAAGAAAAGGGCTCTATCGTTGTTCATCCAGTATTTTATTTACACCAAATGAAATTAATGGATTACAGATTAGCTTTTATGATGCAATATAAGTAGCAGAGAAATAATGTCAACTAGAACTCATGGGGTTTTCTTTACCTATGATCTTTTCAGTGATTTGCAAAGGTATGTACATATCTTGGTGAATTAAATGCTCATAATGAATGATGAATGTGATGTATTATTTCACAGTAATGATTGCTACAGAAGAGTTATTTGGTGATTACAAGCAAGTCTATACAGTGTGTTTGCATTCTATGAATGGCAGTTTTCTCAGACTGGAAGTGGGCCCAGAAAGTGCGCCGATGTGGAATGAAGATACATCCAAGTTCAATTTCCTGCACCTCCTACATACATTTTTCTGACCCATTTGCAAAGCACCAGTACATATTCCTGTCCTGATATTTTAGAGGTAAATATGCCACTGCACTCTGATTGCATTTAACTTCCCATTGATTTATTCCATTAACCCTTTTTTTTTTTAAGTTCTTTCTATGCATATTTCTTATGGTGATTTGGATTTTAAGCTGGCATGTAAACCCTTCTAGGGTAAATATTTATGAAGGTTATTATAAAACACTTCAAATCAGTCAATGTTCAGGAAAAACAAAAAACTGATAGACATGGTGCACTTTTGGAAGCTCAAATGCTGAGACAACCATCTTAAGTGAGTCAACCAAGATGCCATACTAAGAATTCTTCCTCTCGTTCTCTCGTCTTACAATCTTACAACATATCAACTGAAGGACATGATAATGCTTGCCAGCATGATTTCGAATGACTGAACAGACTTTTTTTACATCTGGAATGAAATCATTTATCAGGAGATACAGGGAAGAAGACAGCAAGGAAGACCAGGGATCTTCAAAATGCAGAAGAAAAAAGTTACTGCTGAGACTTGTTGAAAAATGGCAAGTTTCTGGGACTAGATGTGAATCATTCACTTACGTTCTAAAGGTTTCAGAATCGGAGTGCAGTCATTGTGATGTGTTTAGCAGACCCCAGGGAAGAGACGGGCAAGACAACTAACACAGTTTGAGGTTACCATCTTGCAAGCTGATACCAGCAAAGGAGCTTTAGGAAAAGAGGAACTCGGGTCTGGTCCAGGAGTCAAACTCTGAAATATAATGTCAGAAGAGTATGGGGAAAATATCATGCAACAGGCAAGAATCAAGAGTTCTGCGTGTTTGAAGCACATACTTTCTGGGTATATGGCAATCAGGAGAGTGATCCCAAACATTGTTTCCAATGGCCAATCTGTCAATACATGTGTGTTGGGTGGAGGTCTTCCCAGACTCAGTCAGTGCTGATTAGCTGACAGCTGTCTTTCATTTATACCCAAAGTGTTCATTCTCACCACCTCATATTCCTGCAGGGCTCAGTTTGCTGGGCTTCCTCATAACGATGTTGATATTCCTTTGGTTTCAGAATCAACTGAACCTGTTCATATCCCAAAGAGATGGGGTCTTTTTCAACCTTCATGATTTTGTCTGGGTCTTCAGGGGTTCTGTAGCTCCTGGGCTCTGAATCACTGCTTCCTATTCCCCTACTTGAGAGTCTGGGTGTAACAGATGAGTAACCATGGATTTTACACCAGAAGCCTTTTATACATCATTAAAATCTAAGTGATTTGCAAAACGAACACTGTTTCTGCCAAGAGGCAAGCAACAGAAAAACTAGTCAAGCTTTTTCAGGGGTTTATGTCATTTCAAATTCCAAATCCCCCAATCAGCACTCTTTGTGTACATACAGAGAGTTGGTGTGCAGACAGTAGTTGAAAACAGGATCAGTGCAGGTAATATGCACAATCAGTGGGTGTCAGCTCTTTCTTCAAGCTTACTGGATGACTGAACAAAGGACCACCACAGGATATCAGACCGAGGAGGGGGAGTTTTATCACAGCAACATGAACCATCTTCTGAAATCTGCCTATGTGTGTGTTGGAGGAACAAACATTTGGTAAAAAATACCCTCGGAGGTATGAGACAGATATTCGATATGCAAAAATCTACAGCTGGAAATGGCTTCTCTTTCTCAAAAAAAAAAAAAAATTGTGGAGACCAATGTAAAGCAGAAGAGATGTTCTAAGATTGCAAGGGGCATTTTAGCAGCCAGAAACAAGGAGATTTAGCCAGTATTTCTACTGATGACCGAATAGCTGAGAGGCAGGGACCCTTGGTATTTTATAGCTGGCGACTTAGAATAAAGAAAATTATTGAACTGATTTAAATCAGGAATTGTGGGGGAACTGAATGCTGAATGCTGAATGCTGAAACAGGGCAAGAAGGCCATGACAACGTGCAAATAGCAGGCTTTCTATCTTCTATCTGGAATCAGTTCTTGTTCTAGGCATTATGTTTATCTGACATTTTAGCTCATGTGGCCAGTTTCTGATGGTATAAACTGGTCTTACTGACTATTCAGTGGCAGGATGCTGAGGCTGCAAAAAAGAGGGTCCTTGCTGGAGATTTCTTACCTGTAATTGGCCCTTATTGCTGATCTAAGCACTTTTTAAACATTCCCCAAAAAGACAACAGATCCATCAAGATCTGGAGCACTTGCTCTGGGTCAAGTTGTTGAATAAAATATATGCATACGGAATGCCGTTGCTCGATTGCTTTCATGCCTTTGTTTAATCCTCCGTCCAAATCATCTAAACTAATGTCTGTTTCACCAGCTCCCACATTTTGCAAAAGCACTTGCTCAGGTGATATTCAACTGAAATCAAATTTTCCTGAGCACCACACCCACCACGTTCCTTGCCTGTTGATAGCGACAATCAACAGGCAAGGAAGAGAAATCTGCTTGGCATTTAAAAAGAGCAGGGAGAAAAAAAAATCCCTTCCCAAAATTTAAAGGCTCAGTAATTTATAGGTTGGCTCCATTATAAAAGATAAAAAAACTGCTTTCCTGCAATTTAAGATAACCAATTGACTTCTCAAGATTATGTTTCCCCTGCTTTGAAGTTTCATTTAAATCCAACGGTATAATTCCACTTTTTTTTTCATTTTTAAGGACCAAACATGTTAATTCTGCAACCGGATCTCCCCATTGCATGCATGTGATAAAGGAAAGCAGCTTTGTGAGAAATGTAACACTCATGTGACTGGTCCTTTCAACAAGACTGAATGTTTACCACTAGGCCTATTTTAATTAAGACACTAATTATATTTTAAGGGGTGGAGAAGAACATCCAATTCTACAAGCTACCCTTAGTTTGCTTTGCAGTATAGTTTACTAATTAAGCCTTTCACTCTCCAATTCCAATGGCTGTCCAAGATTTCATAAATTGGTGATTTCCCGGAAGATCACAGGAGTTCTTCAAAAATGAAGATTTTTCATTGGCGATCACCCTGTTTTTTCTTATACTATTTGTTTTTGCATCACCTTGACATTTTTCTTCAACTTTCCAAGGTAGTCTTATCAATCAAGTATTGATCAGTTCCTATCCTGTTTAGCATTTTTGAGATCAGTCAAAGTTCTGTCATCTTCTGTGAATCACAAATCATCAGTGAATACAGTGTAAGAAAACACATATTATTGCCAAGAGAATAATATGGACATATCCAAGTAGTTTCCAGAAGATTAGCTCAGCGCAAAGGATACTTTAAGTGATAACTGATATGGCCTTAGATGAGTTAAGCTGAGTAACTTTATAAACTCTTAACATTCCCTTGTTATTAATCTTAGAATCCGCATCTCTTTGCTACTGTTGAGAATTGTGTGAATTGGTTGTTAATTAGCATGGGGATTGCCCATCTAAATTAATATTTGAAATATATCTTTTGGTCATTTTCCATTCATTTAATCCTGGACCCCTAGTTCATATAACAACAGCAAATTTGTAGTGTATATGCCATCTTGTTTATCCTTTTTACATTTAAAAAAGTTCATAAATACCTCGGTTATTCATGTTAATCTTTCCATTAATGGACAATTAATGATGCAACAGGGGTGCTAAATTTGCAGTTGTTACATGATAATGATTTAAAACAAATACCAAATACTCCTCTTAATAACTCAAAGTCCAAATTGCCAATACCATTGACATTTAATAGCTGAGGAAGAGGCACGTCCAGAAATATAGTGACAGAATGAATTCAGCAAAGTAAATAAAATTGTTGGGATTAGCATGCTTACTAAAACAATCAATTTTTAAACTAAATTAATTTTAACTCTTTGTGGCAAATGGTGTGGGAGTGTGGAGTAAGGGTGTGAAACATGGAGTCTCATCCCCAGAAGAACGAACACGAGATAAGAGAATGAGACTGGCCCCTCTCTAAGGAATGCAGAGGATATTTGTGGGGTGACCCTGGGAATTGCTCTCACTCTGAGAAGATTCTGTAATGGGAGTTGAGCCAATAAACCTTGCTGGGTTGAATCTGTATTGTCTCCTGGAGTTTCCTGGGCTAATCCTGACAAATGGTATGTTATGGAATGTGGTATGACTTAGAGAAGTATATAAAACAAAAACATTTCCTACAATTTTAAGTCTACAGTCATGCAATGTAATAGTACTTAACCACAATAATGTATGATCATTTCTGTTGTCACAAAAGAGTCCATCAGTGATGTGTATTCTGTCTAATGTTGCCTGTTACTTCATTTGCTTTCAACCACTGAAGACCAGGCAGTAACTGTTATTGTGAATATAAGTAATATTATTGTGTTAACACTGCTATTGACCTACAGGTAGTCCTTGCTTACCGACCACTCATTCAGTGACCGTTTGAAGTTCCGACAGCACTGAACAAGTGGTATTTTCAACTGGTCCTTGAAGTTCTGGCCGTCACAGTGCCCCCATGGTCATGTGATCACGATTCAGGCACTTGGCAACCAGCTTGCCTTACAATGGTTGCAGCGTCCCATGATTACACAATCACCATTTGTGACATTCCCTGCTGGCTTCCCAAAGCAAAGTCAATGGGGAAGCTGGCAGGGAAGGTCACAAGTCACTCTGGTAAATCCTCTTGGCCTTCCTGTGCTCATGCCACGCCACACTGTCCATCCACCAACTTTTCTGTGCTCACGCTGTGCTGCACCATCTACCCCCTGGCCTTCCCACACTCAATTTTCTTCTTCTTTGTTTTATGAATAATTTTTATTAAAAGAAGATTTGACAAAGATTTTTAAATTACAGAAACATAGAGGAAATAGAAAAAGAAGTAGAAGAAGAAATAGAAAAAGAAAGAGATTATAAAAGGGTAAAAGAAAAGGTAAAGAATAATAAAAAAGCAAGAAAAGGATATCTAAAGAAGTGACTTCTGATCTTCTTTGTAGCAGTTACAAACATAGCAATTGCTATCTCCACCCTCCCATGTTGCATATCATAGTTCCCTTCTTCCCATAAACAATCCTTTTTAATCAATACATCCCGAAATCACCAGTTCATTTTTATCCATAAGAGTCCATAAGAGGTTTCCAGTCTTTTATAAAAGTAGTTGTAATTCCCTCCTCAATCAAACAAGTCAGTTTGGCAATTTCTGCAAACAATCCATTCCTCCATTATTGTGATGGAATGGACTTATGAAGGCCATGCTCAGGGAGATTGATGTCAGGTTCAGCCCAAAGAACTCCATGAGACAATGCAAATACAGTTCTGTTGCGTTTATTAGCTTCCACCTCAAGACAGAATCTCACCAGACTGAACGCAAGTTCCCAAGCCAGCCAGCCACAACACCGTGAATTCCTTAGGGAGGTGCCAGCCTCATCTTCTTGAACTTCCCACACTCCTGTTGTGGGCTAAAACATGCTTATCTCCCTGAGCATGGGTTTCATAAGTCCATTCCATCACAGCCATAGATATTTGTATCCAGTATCTTTTTGCTTTTTCACAAGTCCTCCATGCATGATAAAATGTCCCTTCATGTATTTCACATTTACAACAGGAATTACAAGTATCTTTATACATCTTAGACAATTTCTCTAGTGTCATAAACCAACACTACATCATTTTTAAAGAGTTTTCTTTTAAATCGTAAGACAATGTGCATTTCCGACATTTTAACCACATTCCTTCCCGTTGATCCATTTGAATATTATAACCAAAATTCTTGACCCATTTTGCCATACATTCTTTAACTTGCTCTTCTTCCACTTCAAATATCAACAAAGGTTTATACGTATATTTAACAATCACATGTTCATCATTTGTACATAAGTCATTTTCAGATTCTGTTTTATCACATTCTATTCCTGACACTTTTTAATCTATATTAAATCTCTGTCCCAATTTTCTAAGGGAATGTGATGGTATGTAGGAGAGACCTTGGGAGACTGGGCCAAGAGATGCTGCCAAGGAAATGGTCAGATAAGAGACAGCTTAGCCCGCAGCTGGGTAGTGGGTGGGGCAAGAGGCTCAGAAGGGACCCTCCCTACTTTCTCAGACTGTAAAGGAGACCCGGGGGCGGGGGTAGAATTGTACTTTCAGACTTGCAAGATTTTGTCAATGTAGCTTTACATTGAAGTAGAATCAGCTCATCTGCTAGAAATTCCTATCTGGTTTACCCTGTGAGGCCAACAGGAAATCAATAAAAGGGAAATCATGATATCCCGCTAACGGAGATATCCAGAATAAATTAGTGAGATCCTGACAGTTGTCTTGAACATTTCTGACACTCTAGTTTAAGTGACTTCCATTTGTTATGTTTTGACACCATCTTTTGGCTGGCTGTAATCATTTCTGGAGCACTTCTCTCTTTGAGGTTAATATGATAGAGGCGCATTAAATTATGCATGGCGTAGACAAAGTGAATATTGAGCATAAATTATCCCTTCTCATAATAATACTGCAGTCATCTAGTAAAGATAAATCCTGAGAGATTCAGGATAGATCAGGGGAGGAAAAATAATAACCATATTGTATTGATAGCAATAGGTTGACAAATATTTAAGGACAAAGTTATTAAGAGTAATGGACTTTAGGGCTGACAGAAAGACTAGAAACCTTGGAATGGAAGATGCTTAAGAGAATTTGGGAATATATATATATTTTTTAATAACAGGAGTTCATAATCTTTTCCAAGCCAAGGACCTCACTTTGTGTTTCAGTAGAAATCCAGAAATTATGTGGGACACAGAGACCTTCATGGAAATCAAGATGATGTTAGAAGCCAGTGGTTTCCTTTCTGGCATGCCAATTTCCCATTCATTTATTTTCTTCATTAACAATATCTAAAAGAGAAAATAGAGTCTGAAGAGATAGGGAACATGGTAGGATCAAGGGAGATACCAGGTGGCACTGCCTTGTTGGCTACCCCTGAGGTAAAACATTAGTGATCTAAGTAATCTGGGGTCTAAGTCTGTTAAACCCTGAAGTTCAATTACCCAATGGCTGTTCACAGAACATACTTAACCAGGTCAGGTAAAGATCCAGGAGATGCATTTGCCCAACACAATAAACTTGATTGTTAATATTGGCTAGATTTCATTGTGATTTGGCATGTCAATCCAGCCAGTTTGGAATTCAGAAAATGGATTACTGCAAAATCAGGCAAATATGTCCTCAAACTCAGCCAGTGACCCATATTTCTACAAAATAGAAAAGCTTGATGGGAAAATACACAAATTTCGGAGCATCTCTGTTGACCTATACACATGGAAAACATTGTCCTTTTTTACGATGGCAGTTCTAAAGAACACAAAGTCCCTTGTATCCAAAATCCGGTGTGATCCTTCTTTCACACTCTAACCCAATTCTCTTGGGCAAATATTATTTGTTACAACAGCTTCAGATGTTCAGGGCAAAGCTTTCATTTAAAAGACCAGCTTAATGATTTAAAATCCCACTAAATGAATTTCCATCAACATTGGCCAAATTAGTTTGCTTTTATAATTACTTCTGTATGTGCTTTTCTTGTTAAAAACAAACAAACAAAAATCTATTTACAGATCTGGGTCTAGACCCACTCTGAAGTTTCAAGTATGCCCCTGGCTACATAAATCTTTGTCTAAGCTTTGTGACACTAACAATTAATTACATTAACTAATGGAACCAATTTCTTTCTCTTCCTGAATTCTAAAAAAAGGATTTATAATATAAATGCTCTTTCTAAAAACAAACAAACTTGACAACACAAACATTATCACTTTAGAGCTACTTTATCAGTAGAATAATTATTCCATCTTCATTTTAAAAATGCACTGACTACAAACAAATGAATAAATTAAGAATACTTTTCTTGAAAGGGGATGGGAATAAAAACAGCTTCTTTTGCTAACCTCATCCTAGGAATAGATGAATCTGCTAATTCTACTTTCTTTCACATTTTTTTTTTAAACCTGGTATCTTTTCATCCCTTTATGAAGAAATCCGCAAATGTTGTCAAGTTCTTATTTTAAAAATTGATTGATTGATTATGTGCCATCAAGTCATTTTTGACTCCTAGCAACCACATAGGTAGATTTTCTCCATGACAATCTTCCCCTAACCTGGTCCTTCAAGTCTTCCAACATCCATCACCTCCATAACTGAGTCCATCCCCCTTGCTGTTGGTCATCCTCTTCTTCTCTTCCTTCCACCTTCTCCAGCATTACAGCCTTTTCCAGAGAGTTGTGTCTTTGCATGATGGGTCCAAAGTAGGATAATTTAAACCTGGTCACTTGTGCCTTGAGTGAGAACTCTGGGTTGATTTGTTTGAAGATCCTTCAGTTTCTTTTCTTGACTGTCCATGGTATTGTCAGGAGTCTTCTCCAACACCAAAGTTAAGAAGCATCAATACTTTTCCTATCCTGCCTCTTCAAAGTCCAACTTTCACTTTCATAGATAATTTTCTGCACTTTCTGAAGTTTATTATACCCAACATGGAAAAATTGATTCGATACTTCTGATACTTGTAAGTGTCCGCAAATATAAAAGATACTGTCTGAGAAGAAGAGGTGGCAGTTCTTATTCTTTTCCACAAATAGGGTTGCATACACAGGGACCCACACCAGACTTTTAGACACTCCTTCCCCTTTCCAGGGATGAGTTTTGCTTTATTCCTTACCCTTTTTTAAAAAATGAAATCTCAAACTCTTTTCATCATGTATATCATGAAAGTTCCAAATATTATTGCATTATTCTAATAAACCAACCAAACCTGTATGGTATTCCATTGATCCTTAATGTCAGTGGTCAACGATGAATAACTTTAGTAAATAATTAGTTGTCAAACATATGAACAGTAGAAGAGTGAGAAAAGTTGTTCATCTGTATGTGAACGAACATAACAATCATTTGATGAAAGAAAGCATAGGAAGAACCACAGAAAGGAAGGATACACATTCATTTCCCAAAGGAATAGCAAAATAGAGTGATGGAATTGTCTTCCCTTACTTTTCATTTCTTTCTCATTAAAATGAAAGGCAAAAATGAAGGGGGAACATAAGTACCTTCATTTTCTTTTCTGGGTTTTGTTGTGTTCCATTTAGCTTTGGGAGAATCAGTATCCCGAGGACATAATAGAACCTGCAAATTTCATGCTGTTTTGATGAATTAGAGGCAACAAAATTTCAGAGCCGTCTCCACCAAAATCAATGAAAAAATGAAAGTGAACGCCACCGGAATGAGAAATAAAATGAAGACAAATGCACTTAAAGTGGAGGTACAATACAACAGAAGCCTATTGAATAAATGGGCCCAAATGAATGCAGTTCTTCAAGAAGCCAGATGTGGGAACTACAGCCAAGTCAGGAGTCATCTCTTAACAACAAAGCTAGGAATCAAATAAGAATATGCCAAAATTACAAGTTCTGTAGTTGGCCAGAAAATTCAGCAGCCACTCTGACAGGCAGGGCTAATTGCTGTGGGGGTAAGCGCAGGGAGAGGCCAGGCAAGAGGGGTCAAGAACATTCTCTCATCCCCCGAACAGCGAGGGAGAGATAAGAGGATGAGACTGGCACCTCCCTGAGGAATGCTAGAGATGTTTATGGATTGACCCTGGGAACTACTCTCAGTCTGGGAAGATTCTCTGTAAAGGGTGAAGCCAAATAAACCTTGCTGGATTGAATCTGTATGGTCTCCTGGAATTTCCTGGGCTAAACCTGACATTGCAATAAGATTGGTGTGGGTATTCCGGGCTGTGTGGCCGTGTTCTGGAGGTTTTGTTTCCTAACGTTTCGCCAGCATCTGTGACCGGCATCTTCAGAGGGCAGGAGCACAGACAGGAGCAGTTCTCTCTGTGCCCAGGATGATGTGACCCTTTTGTGGGTATTTATAGAGATCTGAAGGGGGGCTAGGGGGGTGTGGGGGTTGGGTTAACGAGCAGCTGCTTGTTTTGGTGTCAAATATGTGTGTATCTTCCTGGGGGTTAGGCAGGGTTTTTTCTTCTATTGAGTTGTTACCAAGTGGCTGCTGAGGGTGAATAGCATGTTCATTGTGTTCATCAACAGTCATTGAGCTGTTTGCATGTCCTGGTGGTTGAGCTGAGTTCGTTGACCTTTTGCAGGCTGTATTTTTCAGGATTGGTAGCCAGGTTTTGCTGATTTTTAGACTCTCCTCTTTTTTATTGAAACTGTGCTGGTGTGTGTGAATCTTACAATTGCAATGTATTCAACAATACATTGCAATAAGTTTGCCAATCTGAGCAACTTTTTAAAATATAGTAAAAAAAGTAGTTCTAGCTTTCCTGTGGAGTTGATTCTTGATCTGGCCTACCTGGTGGGGCTGACAAGGAAGCTTCTGTATACCAGGTCAGGCTATTTAGCAACTCTACATGGTTTCAGGCAAGAATTTTTGCAGCCTTATGTAGGAAAACCAAGAATTGAACTTGGGACCTTCTGCGGACCGAAAAGCTGGCCTACCACTGAGTCATGGTCCTTCCAAAGCACAGAATGTTAGGGCAGTCCTTTTTCAGTCTGTGCCTGGGATGCTTCAATGCCACCAGATAGCCTAACCTTTTCCTGCTGTGTCTCACATTTGGGTAGTAATCTGTTGAGTGGGAAAAGTACAGGGAAGCCATAACTGATGAGATTAGTACCCTCTCCCCCAACATTTTGCTTTTTGTAGGTAATGTATTCTCCACTTCCTAAACTGGCTCTGTATTCCTGCTGTGCCTATTTGTTCTGAAAGATCACTGCATTCTGAGTTTGAAAAGGGGGTTTTGGTTTTTGACCTCCAAAAAATACAGCTCGGCTTAACAGGTGGAACAACATGAGGGATTGAAGTCTGAATTTAAAAGAGTCCCTGCTGGTTTAAGCTAATGAGATTACTCCTTTTATCACGGTGGGAGGCCAGTCACCTGAAAACAGGGGGAGCACATGGATTCTTCCTGCAAATAATTAATCACTCTTCAATTACTTTGCAGGATACAATTGCTCTGAGCTGAACGGTGGCTTGTTGTCGGTCTCTCTGCAAGGAAGAGAAATGCTCATATTTGGATAAATATCTACAGAAAAGTCCTGTCTGCAGCTTCTCCCTCAATGCTCTGGATCACGGAGAGGGTATCTTCCCAACTTCTGATCCTTCCAAGCCAGGCTTTCATCAAGGGTCCAATGGGGTTTAGCCTTGAGAACCTAGACATAGTACAAGCCTGGCATATTTCAAATAATTTGAAAGAGATATGTTAAGTCAACCCCTGTTGGACCCTATATTCCAGTATTGTATACACTGGCAAGGCTGCATTGCCAGTGACACTTTCTAACCGTATTTTCAGCGCCTCCTTAGTTGCAGCAAAGATACTGCTGTTAGATCCTTTTCATGCAGTATAATAACCCATGTGGGGGGTGCCTGTTTGCTGCTTTTGAAAACATTTAGCATATCCAGAAATGGCAAAACTGACCTGTTTGATTAGAGACAAAACAAGTACTTTTGTAAAAGATTGGAAACCTGTTATGGATTTTTTGCTGCAAATGGACAACAATGAATTGGTGATTTCTGGATTTGCTGATTAAAAAGGGTTTAATATGGGAAGGCAGGAACTATATAATGTAATTCTAAAGGGGAAGAAATGATAAATGTTTCTTTGTATCTGCAGTAAAGATTGGAAGCTGAGTCTTTAACTTTCTTGTCTCTTTTTTCTTTCTCTTCTTTCTTTCTTCCTCTCTGTGGTTCTTCCTATACTTTCTTTCATCAAACTCTTGTTATGTTCATTCACACAGAGATGAACAACTTTTCTCACTCTTCTACACTTAATATTTTTGGCAACTAATTATTTAATAAAGTTATTCATCATTGACTACTGACATTAAGGATCAATACCAGACCAAGTGTTTCTAGCAGTTTTCTCTTATCTTTTTCTCTTTTCTCTTATATACCCTTTCTTGTTTATCTTTTAATTATGTAAAAACTCTCAATAAAAATACTTGACAAAAAAAGAAGAAAAGGTTTAGCATAACCATTGCAAATCTCAACATCATTCATGCCAATTCTTGATGAACTTGACCAGCTAAATCTGCTGGTATGGGGGTATGTGTACATACGTATGTGTTTATCTTAATTTTGTGCCTGCTAGAGCTGAGGATGCTTCAGACATGGTTAAGAAAAAGTACTTTGGACCTGGGTCTTGCAAGAAGCCAGCTTCTCCCTGCTATTCATTAAAACAATTCTTTTTCCGGCTCTTGTGTTCACTGGAAAAAAAGCATGCGTCTTCTTTAAAAGTCCCATTAACTTTAAGAAATTTACTCTTTCAATGAGCTGCACTTTTAATCAAGTTCCAAAATACAAAGAGACCCCCACCCCTATTTTATCACCCAGAGGACAGAAGACATTTCAGCTTACTCGGTAAGTGTAGAGTCACTGACCAAATTCATGCTACATTCTTAGCCCTACGTAACTGAATCATGGTTTAGTCTGATAAGCCTCTTTTTTGGCATGGCTACTTAATTATAAACAAACCAAATGGCTGGGTTCGCATTCAGTACCCATAGCCCAAAGGTAGGAATTTGCAAAGGAAAAGAAAATCCATGAAGCTCAGATTCATTAAAGGTGCTGTTGCTTCAAGATATATTGAGATGAGGGAATGGAACCCTTCCTCTAGAAGATCAAGGTTTGCAGTCTGCAGAAAGTATGAATTGGTGATGTGTTGCTGCCTCTGATATCTTTAGTTACGATAATCATTCCTGCGCTAATAGGGATTTTCTAAATCCTCAGATAATCTTCAAAAAAAAAACATTCCTCTCATTATCTGCACATCAACAAAAGATGGAGGAGGGGGAAAAACCCTTGCACTTCATCTGAGCAAATGTATAACTGATAATATAGGGGGGTTTTTTCCCCTAAAAAGTACACCTATTTGTATGAAGATGGGCAAATCATTATTGACCTGGCCATTTAATAAATCCACCAAACTGGCCATTTTCTAACCTGTGTAGATGAGGAAAGCCTTGGATGAAATACAAGTGATTCTGAAACCCAACTGATGTGATCACTCTGTCTTCAATCAGATGGAAACTTCAGGTTCCCTGGCAGAAACTTGGTTGGTGAAACAATGGCTATGGGCCCAGACTCAGCCTCCTTTTTTGCTTCCTCTCCTCTGGGAACGAGCAAGCATTGCATCCACTCCAGAGGAAAGCTAGAGCTTGCAATTATAATCATTCTCATGCTACCGATTAGCCGGAGTCTTGTTTCCAAGTTATAGAAGCAGCATGCGATGATACTGGAAAACAGATGCTGGCGAGAGAAAACAGGCCAGAGTATATTTGATTAATCCATGCAATTAATTGCAGATTAAAGTGATTGCACAAAGCAACTTTGTGATTCAGGAAGTGTTTTTAACAAGTTTTCCCTCATATGCTATTTGTTCTCCTTGCTAGTTGACTGACAGTAATATATCGTGATCACACACAGACTCTGCTGCATGGAGATACTGTTTTATCTTACAGCAATCGTTCCTGGTTGTAAGGACTCTCTGCATCTGGCCTCAAGACCAGCATAATTCCCTACTCCATGAATCTTTGCTCACAGCCGGGGAATGCTCATCACTGACATTGCGTATACAGTCTTCTCCTCTATCATCAGTTCCTGCAACATTCTGGACCACACTGAGAAGATTCAGGGGCTCCGCTTCTATGTGATTTGCAAGAATGTGTGAATTGACTCCAGCTTCCAATCAGACTTAGAGGCATCAGGCACACCAACTCCCATAAAAAAGTACAAGACTGCTGCCTATTCATTGGGGCACATTTTAATAGATTCAACATGAGGGAGGGGGAGTTTCCAGTTCCTGTGTCTGACTACACCCACTCATAACTACTGGGGGAAGAGGGAATCTTTATGAGCATCCTCCACCCTACATCCTGTCCTTAGTCCGTCGTCTTGTCCCCAGGAGTTACTCCTTTTCAGTATCATTCTAAAGATCAATGCCTTTATTAGGGCTATTTTCTAGACTTCAAAAACCCAGGCTACCACCAGCCTGGATGTAACATCCCCGATTCAACAAGTAACAGAGGAAGACACATCTTTTCTGAAAGCTTAGTTTGGGTTTGCAGCAAGAAAAAAATCAGCTTCATGCTCCCAAATTCCAGTAATGTCCTGGGAGGTTTAATAAGGGCATGTGTTTGGGCCAGAGGGATGGAGCGTGGGCTGTGTAGTGTTCCAAGTTCCCCAGTCCAGAATGAGCACCGTACCGGTATTAACAGAATGCAAGTGATGAAGATCCTGTCAATTTTGCTGTCTGGGTTCTTTCACAGAGCAGAAAGATCAAAAAGTGTCTCTTGCCACACACACATGCACACACACACACAATTAGATTAGTGGCAATGCAAGGGAATTCTTCTAAGGATTTTCAAGGAAATCTATTCAGGTATGTGTGAACTGAAAATAACTACCTCTTAAGAAAACTTTGCCAGAAACACTAGATGTAAAAAAAGAAAAAGAAAGAAAGAAAAACCTGGCAGACTCAACTCTAGCAATTAATGATTCCCCTTACTAAGAAAAATCCACAATGTTTTAAACTGTATTAAAACTTATCTTGCCAGGCACAGTGCGTTCTACTTCAACTATTATGGTATACAGTGAAGCCTTTAGTGACTTTAATGAAGCCTGCTTTGATAGTACAGGACGTCCACAAATGAAAGTTAAGTCAAATGTCTGTTGTTGTTGTTGTTGTTCAGTCGTTAAGTCGTGTCCGACTCTTCGTGACCCCATGAACCATATTGCGCCAGGCCTTCCTATCTTTCACTGCCTCCCTCAGTTTGCTCAATTTCATGCTCATTGCTTCAGTGATGCTATCTAGCCCTCTCATCCTCTGCCGTCCTTTTCTCCTTTTGCCTTCCATCTTTCCCAGCATCAGGGTCTTTTCCAAAGAGTCCTCTCTTCGCATTAGGTGACCAAAGTATCTGAGCTTGAGCTTCATTATCAATCCTTCCAATGAGCAATCAGAGTTGATTTCCTTTAAGATTGACTGGTTTGACCTCCTAGCAGTCCAGGGGACTCTTAAGAGTCTTCTCCAGCACCACAGTTCAAAGGCATCAATTCTTCGGCACTCAGCCTTCTTTATGGTCCAGCTCTCACAGCCATACATTACTACTGGAAAAACCATAGCTTTGACTATGCGGATCTTTGTCGGCAAGGTGACATCTCTGCTTTTTACTATGCTATCTAGGTTTGCCATAGCTTTCCTCCCAAGGAGCAAGCGTCTTTTAATTTCATGGCTGCAGTCTCCGTCTGCGGTGATCTTGGAGCCCAAATAAATGTAGTCTGTTACTGCTTCCATTTCTACCCCTTCTATTTGCCAGGGATTGATGGGTCCAGATGCCATGATCTTAGTTTTTTTAATGTTGAGTTTCAAGCCAGCTTTCGCACTCTCCTCTTTCACCCTCATCAAGAGGCTCTTTAGTTCTTCTTCACTTTCTGCCATTAGGGTGGTATCGTCTGCATATCTGAGGTTATTGATGTTTCTCCCTGCAATCTTAATTCTGGCTTGTGATTCTTCCAGCCTGGCATTTCTCATGATGTACTCTGCATATAGGTTAAATAGGCAGGGTGACAGTATACAGCCTTGTCGTACTCCTTTCCCTATTTTGAACCAATCGGTTGTTCCATGACCGGTTCTAACTGTTGCTTCTTGGCCCGCATACAGATTTCTCAGGAGACAGGTAAGGTGGTCTGGTATCCCCATCTCTTTAAGAATTTGCCAGTTTGTTGTGATCCACACAATCAAAGGCTTTTGCATAGTCAATGAAGCAGAAGTAGATGCTTTTCTGGAACTCTCGTGCTTTCTCCATGATCCAGCGAATGTTGGCAATTTGATCTCTAGTTCCTCTGCCTCTTCGAAACCCAGCTTGTACATCCGGTAGTTCTCGGTTCACGTACTGCTGAAGCCTAGCTTGTAGGATTTTGAGCATAACCTTGCTAGCATGTGAAATGAGTGCAATTGTGCGATAGTTTGAGCATTCTTTGGCATTGCCCTTCTTTGGAATTGGAACGTAAACTGACCTTTTCCAATCCCGTGGCCACTGTTGCATTTTCCAAACTTGCTGGCATATTGAGTGCAGCACTTTAACAGCATCTGCTTCACAGCAAATCTGAAAAGATGTTCAAACATGAATAAGAATAACTTTGCTGGATTAGGCTAAAGCCCATCTTAGACCAGTGTTTTCTTTCTTAAAGTGGCCCACCAGGTGTTTCTGAACTACTCACTAAGAGGAGACAAAGACATACCTTCTTCTCATGATGTTCTCTGCAATTGGTGTTTGGAGATATGCTGTCCTCAACCTGGAGCAGTGTTTCTCAACCTTGGCAACTTTAAGCTGTGTGGACTTCAACTCCCAGAATGCTGGCTGGAAAATTCTGGGAGTTGAAATCAACATATCTTAATTGCTAAGGTTGAGAAACAGTGATAGGAGGTAACACTAAATCCTCAGTAAAGATGGCCCCCCATAGACCTGCCATCCATGAATGTTTCCAACCCCTCTTGAAATCATACCTAGAAAAGTACCGAAATGTTTCAAAGTAAGTTTCCTTAATTTCAGACTAAGGAAATATCAGAGAGGGGAAATCAGAAGGGAGGCAAGGCTCCAACAGTTTCATTTGAATACAGCATCACACATACTATTTTGGACAGGATCCAGCATTCTTCCTTCTTGTCACATAACGATGGGACCCTGCACATCAAAATTTCTGGTTTAAAAAAATAAGTCAAAGGAAAGATTTTAGAAGGACAACAGGGAGGACCTTTCAGGGAAATGTAGAAATAAAAACTAGAGTGAGATACAAGGAACAGGAGAGGCATAAGACTGACTGGATTTAGGTCCTGAGAAGACGCTGAAATTACTTGATCCTCCTATGTCACATGGAAGGGAGAATTTTACAGCAAAGCCTTGTGCCAAGTTTTCACAAAGGACATCCCTTCACTGAGATTTAAAGCACATTTTCCCCTCTCTCACCAGAATTTAGGAGCCTGGTGCTTTGAGAGCTGAGAATGGATAGATCATCTTTTCCATCCCTTGCTCAGTTTGCAATTAGGTAAAATTAGAGGTGTGTGCAGACTGGGTACAGGGAAAAGCAGCTTTAATTGTCTTGTAGAACTATTCAGTGTTCTGATTCAAGAAACAAAGCACTGATTGCAAAGATATCAAACAATTGCTAGGACTGTTCCAGCCCAAATAGATTAAATTCAGTAAAATCATCCTTAGACCTAACTACTGCTCAAAGAAGTTGGGGAGGGCTGTAGCAGTGCAAATGATAATTAACATTCTTCCAAACTATCACTTAAGCCTTTGGTGTCATGCATATCTATTTAAATGTAATCAACATATCACCCAAAAGGTAGATGAATAATCAACCAGCAATGCTTTAATCATTTGCTAGTCCTCCTTACAAGGCACGGTATATATTTCCCCATGGCTCCATGAATGGCTTTGATTTCTAAGCAAATTATAAAAAGCTAATCTCTAAGGCAATTAGATCAGATGAAACTGTTCTTTTTCAATGATTTTCATGGCCTGGGAAGCAAACAAGGATCTGCATAAAACAATCCAAATATAGACAATTCTATCTACTGGTTGTAGATAACATTGTGTTTGCAACATCAGTGTCCCTCCAGCCTAGCAAGATTCCATGGACGGCCCTTGAGAAGGACCTGGGCATTTAACACCCTCTTGATTGTGCCCAACACTAATTGTTGTGTCTCTAATACTGGATTCTCTAAAGTGGTGCCCATGGGCATCTCCTTTGTTGACTGCCAAGCTTTGTGTCCCACCTGGCTTTTGTAAGAGTCAGGGAAACCTCAATTTATCAGACCTCAGTGCAATTACTTTGCAAGCAATGGATCAAATGTCCATGGCAATTTGTATCATATGAGTGATGTCATCATGCAAATGGAATAACATGATGCAAATTCACATAATTTCCATAATGACCTCCTCATGAAAATAAGGTAGATTGTCACAAGGAGGTGCTCTCTCTTTTAACCATCAGGAATAACAGGTACCCCTTCTCCTCAGTTGGTGCTAGATACAAGAGTTAGTTCTCAAACTGATGAACAGGCAAGAAGGGACAACTTCCACTTCCTCTCTAGTGCATCAGAGGGCTGTGGGAAAAAGAAATGCCATGATCTATTGGTTCTAAATTGAAAATAGTTCACTTGCTGGAATCCTTGTATCAGTATTGCTTTCATGTTAATAAATCTGGCTAAAGAGAACTTGGAGAAAATCATATTCAGTTCAGGCAGCTGCCAAAAGTCCGATGCTGGCTTCTAACACATGTTTGAGCAACTTAAGACCTCAGGGCTCACGCAACAGTTGAAGTTCTAGTTGCACCAGAATCCAATAAAACTGATGGTATATACCTTAAAAGAAGCTTAAGGAGATTAAAACAAGCCAGAGAAAACTTCAGATGCCCCCATCCAGCCAGAAAAGAAACAGAAAAACTGGATTTACCCCCTCAAGTGACATAGCCCCAACCACTCTAGGTCAGAGTCTCATATACTACTGTGCTTGTTATTGTATAAAACTAGATGTGTCCCCCAACAATCAAGATGTTGCTCACCCTTCTTCTAGCCACATTCTTTAAAAATTTACAGGAATGCCACTAGGCCCCTCAAAATCTCATAGTAGTCTTAATAAAATTAAAATGGTAGGGTGACAGCCCCCAGTGTTTTATTTAGAACTGCATCCATCTGATCAGCAAACCAAGAGCCCAGAGTCGGTTTGTGTAAGATGGGCAGCTATATGAATGTGCCAAATAAATAAACCAAAGGATAGCAAAATCATCTAGATGGGGATACTGTCTAAAAAGTCAAGATGGATTATGTAACAGCTCAATTGAATCCCCACCCACCACACATGTTACATGGGGACAGCATTTTGATTGAGTGGTTATGGTCAACACCTTGACTTTTTTGACTCCCTGGTGAGAAGCATCATCCCAAGAATGCTGTCTACTCAATGAGTGTTTCAGGAACACCCATGCTCCACTTTATAAAGCAGCAAGCTCCTCCATGACTCCCATTTTATGAACTCCCCCATAACATGCATCCTGAGGTAGCATATTTCCAAAAGCTGCATGGAAATGTCCTCCATCTTCCTTATCTTCTGCCTTTCTGTCTCTCTCTTTTTCTTTTCACAGAGTTTAATTTAAGTCGCAACTTTCTAATTAATGTATGCTGTGCAATAAAGTTGTCAATTTAGGTCTCAAGTGGAGAGATACATGGATTTGTTTTCTTATATTTAATTCTCCAGAGCTACCAAACACCACATGCTGATGAGGAATTAGGGTTTTTTCCTCCTTTATAATATTTTATGCCATTTGTAAGCTATAAATGATCAGTGCATCAAATTTTCTGCAAATTTAGTTTTGTTCTTTGAGTTTCCACTGTAGTGGGATACAAGTGAACAAATCAGGAGCCGTTATCTCTTGTCAACATGTCTGCTGAGTTTTATTTCTGAGAAAAGAAGAAAAAAAGGCCTTTTATTAACAAAAATACAAAATAAATACATATTAGAGTTAGCCCCCACATTCTGCAAGACTTTTTTAATTTAAAATTATTTCTTATTGATAGACAGAAGGCAATAAAGGGATCCGTTTATTTAAATAGCTGGATATCGCTGCTCGAAGTCAGACTATAGGATGCCCTGTCTATAATTGTGTGTTCTTTTTAATAAGATGGAAACATTCAGTCTCCCCTCCCGAGTCCTTTTGATTGGTAGGTAATCAATACTATCCTGTAGTGCAAGAATTATCTTGATATTTTATTGCATTTCTTCCATGTGTATGTGAAGTAAATTAACTGCAATACAGAGGCAGTTTGTGTACTCTATAGAGCACTGAACTTGGAATACAGAAATCCAAGTTTGAATCTCTACCTGACTCTACCATTGGGAATCCTAGGCAAAGCTGTAGCTGGATTCATCCATCATGCTAAGTTATGGTTTCTTTAAGTATGGCTTAGAAACCACAGATGCAACTCCCAAAAGTATCAAGGTTAAATCTCAGCTACGGTCCCTAAAGCTCCTTCATCTTTTCTCCTTATCATTTGGGGTGCTTAGATGCTTTTATGATGTGCTGGACTGTTTTTATGATGTCATTTCCAAAATAAGTATTTCATTCTTGCCATAAGAGACAACAGGAAGACTTGCAGCTTGAGAGAGGAGGAAAATCCTAAGGGTTTACTAGAAGGCAAATTCCAGTTGAATGTTTGGAGAAGATTTCCTCATAGTCAAAGCAGTTCAACAGAAGAACCAGTTATCCAAAAGATGGTGGTTTCCCCTTCACTGGACATGTTCAAATGGAGGCTGAACAGCCATCTGTCAGTGATGCTTTAATTTGGATTCCTGCACTAAGGAATACCTAAGTGGCCACTTCCAACTCTAGAGTTCAGCTGCATCCCCCAGTTAAGATGTTTAAGTAGCAATATCTCACTCAGATGTTAAGCAGAAGAATTCAGGATCTGAGCCATTTCAAGGAGCATTTGATGGAGAGTGAAAGGTAGTGACATTTGTGCTGGAATCATACTTGGTCTCTGCAGGTTCAGCCAGTAATCTTAGGAAAGGGGAATTTCTTGCTTTAGGCCTAGATTACAGCCATTAGGAGGTTGAGATTAATCAGAAGTAAACTGTGAGGAAATGATAAATGAGCACCAGATCATCTGTCCTACTAATTGTCCTGAGCAATTAGATTTCATTAATGAAGACTACAAAGTTAAACAACTTAGTAAGTCAGTTCCAATTCCACCCTGGGCAAGGGTTTGAAATTCTCCAAAAACTGTGGACTAAAGAACAGATGAGACACAGAAACTGTGATTTGTTTCTGTCCTGTATGGATGACACAATACTCTTTTAAGTTATAGCTAACATGGAATGCATCCTCATTCTTTCGCCTGTCTTTCTCCAATTTTCCTTTATAGCAGGTGCAAAAAATGTTGATGGTCAAGAAGCAGATACCATCTTTGAGTGGTTTACCAGGCACTGCATTCTGGGACAAAGAAATGAGTGGGCCAGCTCCAAAACCAAGTTAAATAGAATCAATTAAGTGCTGCTTATGAGATTACTCTGCATCTAATTCATAATTTTCTCCTTCTGCCATCTTAAATGTTATGATGGTAACTTGAGGGGGGTTTGGGGTCATACGCAAGTCCTTAGAAATCCCACCGGACCATTAGGCCTTTGACTGGGCGAGTCCATTTTATATTGCCTGGAAAAGTTTAATCAAATGCATTCTCCAACTCTAATCTTGGCCCTCATTCAGAGTATTTGTCTTAAACAGAGCTTGACAAAGTTTCTTCCATTTATAGTCCCCCTAATATTCTTTGTTCTAACCTGCTATCAACCATAAGCATTACTCAAAGGGGCTCATCTGAGCTCTAGCATTCCATTCTTGGAATTGTCTTCTAAAGCTGTTCTCACAGGTCCTTCTGGTCCTTTCCCTGGGTTTTCATTCAGCACTGATTAAATTAGCAATTGGCTTGTTTGCCTCTTGCTGCCTAACTCTGAATGCTGAGACCCAGGAACAGCTGGAGGTTAAGTAGACAGACCATCTTGGCCCCCCTTCAGCAATGCCATCCCAAAACTCCCTTTTCTCCCTAGATTAAATGTTGTTTTTTAACTTTAGTTTTAGAAAAAGTTCAACTTAGGAATCTTGGATTGACAACCACAGTTTCTTTTTAACTCTCATATCATAGCTAGAATAGCCACCTGACTGAGAGTTATTGGGCCATGGCTGAAATATACAGTCAGGAAAATAGGGTCTGCTGGTAACACTCCTTAACTGAACATTTAAGTATCATGTGGAACTCATAGAGGAATATGCAACAGGCAATTTGGAGGCTCAGTCTTGTACTATAGGCTTCATGTTTGGCCCTGAATCCCCAACCATGCGATTAGTAGTAGAAATAGCACTAATGACATTGATGATGATGATGATGAAGATGATGACGACAATGATTAGTAGGATTGTGCAATGCTCCAGATTTGATTTGGAAGAGATATTTTGGAATGCAAAGGAACATGAGGATCACAACTCCCATCTCCAACTCATTAAAGTAAGACAGCCCTAATATCCTTACTGGCCCAAAGACTTTCTTACATCTCTTTTCTGGCCCCCTCTGGGCTTTTTGACACGTATGATAATTTCATGAGCCAGTTTGAAAAATCCTTTGCCTGACTTGATTTTCCCAGAGAACAAATTCTGATGCAAAGTAGTAGCCCATTATTTGTGCTCCGCTAATTGGGGTGGAACAGACGAGGCATTGTCAACTGGATTTAGAACCGATTTAATAGCTATTGGAATATATTCCAAGCCCAACAATTTCAGGGGGAGGGGGAAAGGGTATGCAAAATAACAGTTGTCTCTTTAATCTGTTTTATGTTGGTGGGAAGGCATGTGTTAAACGGTTCTTTAAATTAGCTGTTTTAACTTTATTGGAAGTGTTTAATTCAAGGACAGCTGGTTAGAGTTATAAACACAGACAGTGGCATTTTCCAAAGAGAGAATAGGAACCTACACAGTGCAGAAATCTCTGGATGTCCTCATGGGAAGCTTCTGTATAATGAGTCTAATCATTATTCCTTTTTGCCTAATAGTGTTTATACTGACTGGTGATGCAACTTTTTCAGAGTCAGGAAATCTGTTAGTTAACCTTGTTACTTTCCCTAGGCTTAATTGTCTCAGTCTAACACATTCCATAATGAACTCCTTAGCATGCAGTTTGCCCATATCCCTTTTTTTTTTTTTGGTAGGGCATGAAATTTCCCATCATTGCACTGTTAAAATCTAACGGCATTTTTGGGGCACGAAATGAAATAAAATGGAGGGGCGCGTAGAGGGGGGCATCAGCATTTGACGCCATCCCTTCAATGACAACATGGCGTCTTTGGTTCTGGAAATACTCAGACGTTGCTTGATGTCCATGATGGAGTTTGGGCTTTGATCCACCAAGAATTTCTGATATTCATAAAGGAAGCTTTACTGCCCAAATGGTTCCTATAATCTCACTCAGCATGATGCATGCTGGATTTTTACAAATGTGAGCAGTCACACAGTCACATGAATACATATATTCTCTGTCCTTCACTGTATTTTCATCCTGCACACAAGTGACTTACACGACCTTTGAACTTTGATCAAGAAAGGCTGATAAATGCCGCAGTGTATAAATAAGGTTTCAAAGAAATGTGCATGCAGAGAAAGAAAAGAAAATATATTAAAAATCAATCCATGAACAAGGGCAAATGTTCTGGGTTTTACACTTTTGTTTAATGAAAACACTGTTATCACTCTGAGTTGAGATGATAACTTTACTCCCATAAATCACAACGCGTGTTTGAGCCTGCTTTGAATGGCTGAAACAAAATAACTCTGAGTAATTTAAAGCCTTCCTGTGTTTTTTGCATTTGAGATGGTTTAATGTCCTAGATGCGTGCAGGACTATGGATTTTATGGCTGAATCTGGTGAGGCAGCAACCACTGGTTCCACGGCTAGGAAGGACCATAATTTCTGAGCTAAGGGGTTTCCAGTCACCAAGAAATGTAGATATTGTCTTTCCTCTAATCAAAGAAGTCACTTTGTCCATCGTGGCAAGTTCTGTCAATTTCACCAACCATTCTTCCGTGGTGGGTAACACCAAACCTTTCCAGCTTTGTGCATATAGTAATCCCACTGCAGTAACCATATATTGAAATAACCATCCATGGCTTTTTTCAGATACAGTGAAGTCTATTCCTGGATAAGGGCTTAACTGTCTGGAGTGCTGAGAGTTACCACCAGGATCTGTTCATTGTCTGTTTCTTACCCCTCTCATATTTTCAACAGTGAAAGTGTAAATATCAAGGATGCAAAGCAAAACTCACTGGTATTATTCCAAGCTGCATTTGGCGGGTTGCTTTTCTTCCCAGAATTCCTTGGGGTGGATGCAAAACCTAAATAGCATTGCTCCAGGGATCCTGGGCAGAATATTGGCTGTCCTCTGAATGAAGATTGCCCCTGTGTTATTCTCCCCTGTTCCAAATCTCCCACTAGTCTTGAAACTCTTCTCTGCAAGACTGGGAGGACCAGATATTCCAGGGCAGCCTTTATGCATTTTATTAAAATATTTTATTAATATTAATTGCTCCTTCAATCAATTGATTAATTATTAATAAACAAAAATGATGTGTTACATTATTTTACTCATGTAAATTCAACTTATAGCCTTTTATTATTTCTACACTTTCTGTACTCCAGAATTTCCAGAGTACAGACATAATTGGTTGTTACTTAGCTAGTGTACACATTTTGCTCCAGAGTAGTTTTATATTCTTTATGTTGAATAATCCCGTATCGTTAAATATGTACACACAGAGACGGCTTTTGTCAGCAAGACAGAGTTCAACAAATTTGCAATGCAAAGCAAAAGATTGTTTCTTGATTGTATCTACATGTTTTACCTTTTCTACAGGTACATTTATTCTTAAATGGAAAAGTGGGGAAAGGAAGAAATGCTGGAGGGATCTGAAATGGTTTCTTTTAAAAGTAAATTGATTGCTGAAATCTCTTCATGCATTTCTAAGCCCCTGGAAAATACAGAATCGATAAAAACAAAAGATATGTCTGTGGAAATATCTCAACAAAAGGCTTCTCATAAAAGTTACCTGTCATCCCTAGGAGCTAGAATTTTCTTTCAGGGTTTGAGAAAGTTATTTTGCAGGACAAAAGATAATTTTCCAACATAATTATATTGTCTCTGAACAAGACAGTATGGTGTCAGAATGCAGCTACAGGAAAAGAAAAATCCTGCTGTTATTGATTATTTCTGCAACTCTGTAGAGGAATATGCAGATGGCCTTGAAGAACATATGGGGAAGCTGTTAGGAAAATATGGACTTCGTATGGAGAAACAGGAAGGGGTGAGAAAGAAACTCAAGATTGCCTCACCTTGACTCTCGTTGGTATAAGAAGGAGGGAAGAAGAAACGCTGTCAGGCTTTTGAGTTCTGTTATTATAACTTATATCAATTAAATTGAATTCTAGTATTTCTTGTGGTATCTGTTTCTGACCTGGTCTACCTCAAAGGGCTGACAGACTCCTTATTCTCTGTGCTTTGTTTATACTTCATTTCAGAAATTGCAAGAAGAGATTTTGGAATACTTCCTCTTCTGCTGAGACCTTCAAAACCTCATATAAGTTAAGTTGAGAAAAATACTGAAAAAGACCAAATAGCCAAAGTCATCCAGCTGATTTTTCTGCTGAGTAGAGAACATAATTATATTTCCAACATAATTATATTTTCTCTGAACAAGACAGTATGGTGTTCTACTTGGGATATCTAAATCAAACCCAACTTTCCAGCGGTTCCTTCGCAATGACTCCAATTCCAAAATCCCTACAAAATGAAAATGTCTATTAACCCACATAGATCAGAACTTGAAAAGAGTTAACTCAACCCAGCTACTCAGCTTTCTTCACATAGATGTGCTTCCAGTTCAACAAGTTGTCATTTAAACAATCACATCCCTGAGTGTAAGTCAAACATGAGCCGTAGGGAATTATCCAAAAAGAATGGGGAACTAGGAAGCAAGAAATGGAAAATATAATAAGCTAGTTTACAGGTGGCTGGCTGACTTAGCTACAAAATGGCTAGGTGTGACTTACCAAGAAGCATTTTATGCACTAAGAAAGCCAAAGATTGCCCTTGGTGGGTGACCCCAGTCCAGAATTTGAAGGACTTCACTGACCAGGAAATAGGAATGAATGAATCTGCCATTTTATGTAATATTACTCAATATGCCCATCTAACAATTTTTCTCATGGTAATGTATTTTTCTCCATCATGTTTACTAAGAGACTCATTTCTCTGGGTAGCTTTCCATAATGTAGATATTTCAGTCTGCACTACGTGATTAGAGTCCTGTAACACAGAATTCAGAGATAGCAAGACATATTGGCTTCAAAGGGCAAACCTCACCTTGGTTTCCATGAAAATGTGCCCAGGATTCATTCTTTCCTAATCCCTGCTTGGAAAAGCCTTCAAAAGGCATTTCTAGTAGGTCATCATCCCCCAAGACAATTGTACAGTGAGCTGGTGATTTCTGATTCTTACCTTGATGGCTTTCAGCAGCAGTTGTACCTAGGACATAACTCCTCTAAGCTTTACAGTTCTACGTTGAGTCTTATAAAATGGGCTCTTTTGATCTAACTTGTTTAGTGCTAAGCACTGCCACATCAGAGATAAATAATGTCAGTAGGATTAGCAGTGCTAAATCATGATCTGCAACAGGCCATCTTTCTTTTCATAATAGCCATGTCAGGCACAAACTCCAAGATTTTTGTCCTCAGCAGTTCAGTCTAGAAATTTATGCCTTTTATGTTCATGAGGGCTCCAGGGTTTTTTAAAAAATCTTTTTAAGGGAAATTTCCAGAGGGTATGTCTAGGACTTCTACTGAACATCTACAGCAAACAATTCACCGACTTTTTGCCAGGTTTCTACAATACCTAGTCAACTATCCCTGGGGGTTAAATTTCACCAATCATGCCAGGGTGAAATTAACTCCATCCACTCAGTCATGGTTATCTAATCCTCCAAGAAAGAAAGCTCAAGAGAAAGAGAGGCTGAAAAAGCAAGCCTCTCTACTAGAGTACTCACTGCTAAGGTCTGGTAGCTGAGGACATACCTCCCATATATTGATTGGCCAAACCCTGCCTACTGCTGTCATCATGGCCAAAGAGATAGGGGCTAATGGTATTATGAAGCCTTCCAATAGTTCTTAATACTCACAGAATGCTAGGTACTTCCTGGGGAAAGTGGATGAGGTTTCCACAATTCCCCAAACTGTGATTTTTGACTTAGCTAGTGTGATTGTGTGTTGGCAGAACCATTAGCAAAGAGACCCAACTGAGTTAGAGGCTGGCTGAATTCAGTATATTGGAGGAACAAGGCTCTTGGATCAGAAGATCAAAAAGCAGGAGAGAGGATCATAACTCAGTGACAGGATAGGACACCTGTTTTGCAAGCAAGATTTCCAACACTGGACATCTTCTGGAAGGGCTGGGAGAAGCACTCCTACATATACAACTTATCTAGATTAGAATCGTTATCACAAATAAAAATGACAGCGTAAACAGAATAGTTGTACTGATTACTGCAGAGCATAAGAGTCAAAGCTTTTATATCAGCCTGTGCTCCAGAATGTAAATTCTTGGCTTTTTCTTCCTGCTTTCTGGGTAAAAAAATGTTCGACAGATTTCTTGGTGGCTTTGGGTAACTCTGGTCTGTTTATGTAAAGGTTTTCCCTAGCCTGGAGATCTCATCTCGCCAACTTCTGCCATCCAAACCTGTGGATACTTGCTGTGAGTTACTGTAGAAGATGCTGTGCTAGATGGATCAAAGATTTTGTTGGATATAAAGAGCTTCCATTGGGGTTAATCAAAATCCTGGGACTTTTGAAGATCTATCATGTGGATTCTGATCCAAGCAAAACTTCCAAAACTGTTTCTTATTACAACTACTTGTGCATTGACAAAATGATCAGTACACTAAGGCTGCTTTCACATAATACCCTCAACTTAGTTATTGAATTAATAGATTTACAGGGTTTGCCCCATACACTGAACCTTTGGGAATTGAATAGCATAGAAGTAGTAAGAATTAACTAAATAAACTAATCATAAACTAATCCAGTGGCCTATATTCATATAACACAATACATTCCCCACTCACTCACTCACTCACTCATTCACACACACACACACACACACACAAACTTTTCATCATGGTTAATGCAATGAACTGTGGCACGTTATGTAAAAGCAGCTGTTTGATCTTTAAAGGATCTGGTTATGTTTGCTGTGTGAACACAGTCAAAGTACTTGATGACATTCCTGAGGAATTACTCATAAAACCCTTTATTAGTTCTCTTTTGCAAAACAACATTTGAAAAAGGGTTTCTCTTTTTCTAAACTGTGGTGACATATTTGCAAAAGGACTTGAAAGATGGACAGAATGATGAAAACCTCATCCTGGCTCACATTTGATGAGGGACTTCCTAAGATGGAGTGGCATATGCAAGCTTCTGATCTTGTGGACTGAAGTGGAAGATGAGTCAAAGGTTTAGCAGTAAAATGCTTCTGGGCAGAAGAACAAGAAACTCAATCTCATTTAATCTTCATAAAACATGTAGCTCTTATACCTCCCCATAAAACTATGCTGCCCAATAAAAGTAGACATCAAATATCCTGCAGGACATGGCACATGCTGGAGAAGTAGGAAGAGCCCATGAGCTGCAGGGTTGTTGCCCAGCTCTGGCAGGTATGTATGTTGCAGCCTTACCTAGAAGAGGAAGGACTGAAGACACACGTTCTTCTCACCTTGCATTTGGATTCAGGCAATTTGCTCTTCATTTGTCTGCCTTTCAGCTGGTACAAATGCAGCAGCCTGTGTAGTTCCTAAATAGTCATGGTGTTGCCATGTAACACAATTGCTACAGAAGCTGCACTGGTTACTGTTTCTTTCCAAGTGCATTTCAAGGTGGTTGTCCTCTGTAAAGACTTAGAGGACTCTCAGCCTGAGTATCTTAGAGGCCATCTGTCCCATGCAAATTCTGCCTACCCAACCTGGGTGAATACAGTACACCTGGTGAGGGCCCCCTCCTATCAGCTCCCTTGGACCTGCTTATTCACTGAGGCCAGAATGGTTAGAAACCACAGTGGGTTCTAAAACTTCACAAGGAGCCTCCAACAGATCTGACTCCCAGCTGCCAAACTTCAGCCTCATCACTTAGAGGATTGCAGGAATGAACCCTGTTCTTACACAGAGAGTGCACAATTTCTCTGATTTCACCACTACTTGTTTCAGTGATGCGAAACCCAAGTTGATCGAATAAGAGCTGCAAACACACTTGATATTTTTCTGCTGAATAATTAGAAGGTGTTCTGATAGTCAATTGACAGGACACCACCTTCATCAATGTGACATTCAAGGATTGTTTGAAAAATGAGAGTCCGCACAAGGAAACGGGTCCAGCTGCTGATGCAGTGATGTAAATATGATGGATAATATTGCCTCTCAACAGCAAAGTGCTCAGCAAGAATAGCTTTTTTATTAGAGGAATATCATTGAGTGATTACTCTGCTGAGAGAAACATTGCTGGAAAAATATGGGAGGAAGATGAAATAGCTATGTGTGTAGCAGGTATAATAATAAGCTGTCTTTTGGAAAAGAAATCAAAGTGCTTTCAAATTCTGATGGAATTTAAAGATGGTATTTAGAGAAGAAGGAAGAGGAAGAATATGATCTCTTCAGTGAAAAAGATCTTTCAAATTTCTAGGTCATGAGACCATCTAGACATTTTGGGCCCGGAGATGCAGTGCAAAGTTTTGTTTTCATAGGCTCTGTTATCCTGCATAACACAGGGACGCATTCCCCCCACCCCCCAAATCCATCTTCCTCTTGGATTGGATCTGATGTGACCTTCAGATATTACTTTGGTTGCACAACTTTATTTAAACCTCAATAGCTGCAGTAATGTCATCTTTACCTGGTTGTAGCTGACACTCCATACTAAAATATGTGGTTCCATTTGCATGTCTCCCCTCCGCCGCCCCCCGGAAAACTCCTCCTGCTGCATGCTGTGAGCCGTTGAAGGTCAACCATAAACAGGATGTGATAGAGCTGAAAAAGATGCTCTAAATCATTGGAGAAACATGGTTCTTTCCATAGATATGGATCAGGGCACCCCAAAAAAGAACATGGAATGATTCAGTGAATGAGATCTAGGAAATTAAGTGTGCTATAGTGAAGAGGGATAGAGAACAATTTGCTTATTTGTCTCTCATAACATCGCAATGCTAGCAGTTGAGGACAAATGACTCCGAAAAGAGGAAAAAAAAAATTTTTCACCCGGTACTTACTTCCTTTGTGCAAGTCAAGGCCACAGGTATGTTCTTGGCCACTAGGTGAGCAGACGTTAAAGAGGAATTAGGGAAGAAGTACAACACCCAAGATCTGCACAAGTCTCACTTCAGTAAAAGCTTAGGGAAGATTGTTGCATGGAACTAGGGATGCCAGTTTCAAAAGACTGTGTCACTGTGTCCACAGTGGCACCTTAGTATGCAGATTTTATCAGAGGGGAAGATTTGTGCAACATAGCAGATAAACACTGAGGACTGCTAATTGTTGCAGACCAGGTTGTTGTCAGTAATTTGAGTATGTGCCATCAAGTCAATGCTAACTTTTACCAACCACATTGATAGATATTTTTTTTCCCCTGGACAACCTGTCTCCATCCTGGTCCCTCAGGTCTTCCAATGGTGCATCTATCATCACTATAATTGAGTCCACCCACCTTGCTGCTGACCATCCTCTTTTTCTTTTCCTTCCACCTTTTCCAGCCTTATAGACTTCTCAAGCAAGCAAGGTATTTGCATGATGTGTCCAGCATATGATAATTTGAGTCTGACCATTTGTGCCTTTAATAAAAACCCTGGGTTGATTTGTTCTGTAAGTCGTAGGTGATACAGATAGATACTTGAGAAAAGTTGGCACCCACAACTGAAAAATTCCACATTGTTAAAACAGTAGAAGATTTTCAGCCCTCACCCTGCAGGTAGGAGTGAACCATAAAGGCAAGCCCACAATAAATCTACAGGTAAGTGAGATTTATTGGCCAAAGAAGGAAGTCATAACAAAGAATTTCAGGGATTGCAGAAATTCCAGAACAAATCACCCATATAGAAACAAATCTCTTCTAGTCTGATTTACCTTCCTACGCTACATAAAAAACTACTTGGCCCTTTCTTTTGGGTGGGCTGGCTTGAGTCCATCTGCACTTTGCTATTGTTTGTTTTTCACCAAATGTGTGAGCACTACCTCTCATGCTAACACCAAGACGAGCAACGCTTTTGTAACATTTCAGTACTGTTACCTTCTGGACATGCAACATGTTTCACTGCTTTATCCAGGTACCCAAAGAGACAAAATAAAGGATTGGGGGCAGAGAAGGGTGGGGAAGAGTGCTGTAAATTCCAGGGAACAATTTGTTGTAACATGCTCAAAGCTCAGAGCAATTAATGGATGAATAGGTATGAGAAACCGAAAAGGAGAAGTAAATAAAAAGAAAACCATTTATTTTCAGTCCTTCTTGGGATTCTATAATTCAGCACAAAACACATTTGAATGTCATAAGCTAATATTTTATTTTGTGTAAATAAACAAGAGAGACCTTTAATCCTTTCTGCAAAGTGTGCAAACCAAGAGGTCTCTCCAGTGAGTTTAGTTTCAAAGTTGGAATGTGACATTGACATAACTATAGGTAGAAGAAAATCTAGGAGTATGTGGCCTTCAATTCTAATGAAATTAAAGTGGATTGATACCAAAGAGCTTTGTGCACCTCCCTCCACTGGAATTTGTGTTTCTTTTCCTTCAAATACCAACAATTACTCCCACGTCATCTATTAAACAGTTTTGAAATTCTCCCAATGAAAGAATGGCCAGATCTACCGATTTTCTGCTTTTCTGAAAATTATACTTACTTTTGCATACGGACTTTAAAAAGCAACATTGCAAACCGTATTACAGCGTCACCCAATGCTGGAATATTGCACTTCTTTAAGCAAACTATATAATTTTTCTTTGGGAAGGAAAAATGGAGCAACAGGAAGCATCATAGAGTTGGAAGGTGGCCCTGAAGCTCCCAAGTCTTATCACCTCCTCCTTACCAGATCCATATCAAAAGATCCCCAGCAGATGCCTGTTGGGGATGGCCATCCACAGATGGTCATCTACAGTGCAAAGGCAAGTCTACCACCTCCCTTAAGACTTGCTTCAAACCCCTTAAGAGTTTCCTAACTTTCAGCCAGAATCTGCTTTTCATTCTTACAGTAGAGGACAGAAAAGGACAGGTTCCTAACACTTCTTTATGACCCAGTTCCTTCCATCTCTTTTCAAAGGACTTCATTTCCAGTTATCTCCACTGCCATACTCGGAAATGTTCCAATTTTAATCCTTATAGAAATGGACTCACTACACAAGATGAGGTCTGTCTGGCAAAGGAGAAGGGATTTTAGTTTTTTAGTTTTAGTGTTTAAGGTAAATGTTTTAAAAATGAACAATATAGCTCTGAGAGTGGGATGATATGTGAGGGGCATCAGTGTTCCTTTCAGTAGGGTTCCCATGGAACATCATTACCTGAGCATTAGGTACTGCTGCTTCCTTACTTTCTTGTAGTTTTTTAACTGCAAAAGGAGCAAAACAGGAATAAGAATAGCTCTGAGTGCAGGAATGCATTATTGTAAGTCTTGTATGCAGCTACATGCGACCTGCAATCAAGATTCACTAAACATAAGCTCTTCCTTTCTTCATTCCTCTCCCCACCAAAAAAAAAAAGAAAATCAGTTGGAGAAAAGAAAACCCAGAAGCAAACAAAGCCGAAGAGCTCATGCAATTTCAAAATCCGAACAAGTGTCTGGCAAACCCAAACTATGAACAAGTTTACTGCTTCCAGCCACTTCAAATTCTGCAGGCTCAATTCAAAAGCGTGATGAGTAATTTTATATCAGAAAAGCTGACAGTGATGCCAATATGAGAGGAAAAATATGGATCCAAGAGGATTTTTCTGGCTTTTGTTTTAATCTGGCCCTGAACTTCTGCTCTCTTCCAGTTCTGAGAAAATAGCAACAGCGTAGGAAAGACAGAGATTGTTAAAATATCCATACTTCCCTAGGCAACCTTTCCTAGCCTCTTCATATGCTTGGTTGGTATCTGTCAACTATTTACTCTCAGAAACCATGCTTTATGTGCTGGTAGAGCAAGTGTGTGTTCCCTTGCAGAGGTATTTAAGGATCCTGTTTTTGAAAAACTGTTATAGTATGAAAAATGTTTCAAATTATTAAGTAAACTTTCTGTTTTTAACACTTCAGCGTCAATGTCTTCATCACAATCTGAAAAGAAGGTCTAAGAGTTAAACTTCTAAACCAGGGTTTCTCAACCTCAGCAACTTTAAGACATGTGGACTTCAACTTCCAGAATTCCCCAGCCAGCTCAATTTAGAACATGTGAATTTTGTATTAAAAGAAGAATCAGCTTTCATTCCAAATTGCTCTCCTTTATCCTGGGATATCTGCACAAAAAGGGGCAGTGAAAGAGACACTTAGTGATTACAGTGTAGGATGGCCCCTAACTTTTATCCCCTTAACTTTTTATGATGGAATCTGGAATGGAGACCTTCCTACAGTTAGCCCAGGAAATGTTCTTTAAAATATACTCCTTGGAAAACAGGGGAAATTGTTTCTAGATGAGGAGCTTTACTCATATCATTTGAAAACCCCCTTCAATGATGCAATGGAGACATTACACTATGCATCTTTTTGCAATGAGAAAAATATGGCGATAGGGGAAGGTGAACACAAGAAAGCTCTTCCAAACATCCAAGGTGGTGGATGAGTTCAGCTCCAGGTAATTATGTGTGTGTGTGTGTGTGTATTTATGTATCTGTATGTGTACATGTATACATACATAGGTTTTCATGAAATCCATCCCATTTTAAGGTACTACGGTATAACCCCACAGCTATGACCTATTGGTGTCTGTGTATGATTTACCAGGACAGCAGAAAAATGCTCATAGGTACCTGAGTACCTTCTGCGCTTCCCATGCTGTTTCCTTTGTGTAAAAAACACCACAGCTCTGTCTGAAATGTCACAGCAGCCCAACAGTTGAAGCATCTCTTCTTTGTCACTGAGTACTGCCCATTTTCACTATCAGTAGAGGCAATGACAGTGAGGGAGCTCTTAGTATTCAGCCATACCTTCTGCACTTCCCATGCCCTGTTTCCTTTGTACGAAAAAAGCCCACAGCTCAATGCAAAATGTCACAGCTGCCCAACAGTTGAAGCATCTGCTCTCGGTCACTAACTGCTGCCCGCTTTTGCTATCCTTTTGCCTGAATTGTCCCTACCTCACCCCCAGTTCTAACCATGGAATATGCCCATTTTCAAGACTGCCACTGTCTCTCTTTCAATAAGATTGTGTAATGGCATCTGGGAATGACCTTGGGAGACAGGAGGAACAGCTGCAGCCTAGAACAACCCTCTGATAAATGAAATTTGAGCCCAAAGGAACAGGGGTGGAGAAAGCATCTCAGAAGGGACCCTCCTTAGTTCTCTGGAAAGTAAAGGCAAGGGTGGGGAGAGATGTGCTTTCAGACTTGCAAGATTCTGTTACTGTAACCTTACAATAAAGGTAGTGTTAGTACTCATGGTTTGTGCTTCTTGTCTGGACTACCTCAAAGGGCTGACGGATTGAGAGATGGCTGGGGTGTCCTTTACTGGATTTCTCACTGAGCTCCGTAGCCATCTGTTCCTTGCGTGTCTTCCTCAGACCCAGCCAAACTTACACTGATTCTACTGATTACGTTTTTTGTCCTCTTTCTGTATTGAAGATGGGGCTAGTTGTTTGCTGATGTGCTTCAGAGTCCATTGCTTGAATAAAGATCAACCAGCAGTTAATTCTGGAGACCTTCTTTGAAAGCCTCGGAACTTTTGTTAGAAAAACAGGCCATTCATACCCTAATCCTCTAGGGAGTGATGTGTACAGTATTCAGGAGGGGGAAAAAATCAAACAGCAATTATTATGCCAATTCTGTTGCCCGCTGGGGAACCTGCATCCCAGACAAGATTCCACAGATCAAGCAGTTTTGCATTTGGTGGTAATGACATTCTTTATTCCCTTGGCAATATTGATAGTTGACAGCTAAGAAATAACTTGATGGGGAAGCAACAGAAAGGGGGCACACAGAGATGTGAATCAACTTCCATCTGGCACGAACATGTCAATATTTTAATGCACTCATTTATATTGTACACCCTGACTTGGGATATCATACTTTTAAAACTTCTTTTGCGATAGCCAGAGTTCAAAGGCTTCTACTGGGGGGCTTACGATAAATGCATTACATGACCCAGTCTGGCCCTTGTTTTCTCCTGCCATGCCATAAGGCAGAATAAAGCATTGGCCTCTAGCAGTGTATTTTAGGTGCCATAAAATGGGGAACAAACTGTCAGTTGGCTTGATGTGTTTCTCTTCTATTTCTCCTGCCAGAAATGGAGAGCGATGGATCTCAGGTTGGCAGCATTCTGGGCTAAAATAACTCTGTTGGGTTTGGACTGGATACTCAGCTCAAGTGCCTCCAAAAGAAAATTTTCTTGGACCAGCTGTGTCCAAATTAATATTTGGGTCATAGACTTGGCCCTCGTCCTTATGCTTCTTCATAAAATGCTGGGCGTGTGCAAGGAGATCTTTTATGCTGCAGAGGCAATACCTGTAGATCTGTAGAAGCTCAGAGAACCCCGAGGACTCTACAGTTCAACCCTGAGCTACGTATATTCTCTTCTATTACAGGCAATATCATTCCCTGACCATGAAGAAGAAGGGGCACCATTCATTGTTCTTCATAGTCACTGATCTCCCCCATGACTTCCAAAAGTAGAAGAGTCTTGGGGGTAGGTACAGCCTCTAAGAAGTGATATAGGAGACTGTGAAGGAGGTCAGTGAAGCAGAAGTGAAGCAAAACAGCTGGTTGGCTTCACTCTTAAAAGCTACGGGACCACATTTCATCATGAAGTAGCCTCGGTTGGTGTGGGGGAAGGTGTTCACCTTCACTGAAGCCAAGACTCCCTCAAAATTTTGCACTGCCTTATCAACTGTCATATATAGCGAAGACATTATTAACCATTAATGTATAAGGAAAACTTGAAGTTTGAAGTGGTGCAGAAATGGTAGTATGGCTCATTCTACAAACGCAGAAGAATGTCTGTATGTCATCTGGCACTGATATATTGATGTCCTGTCTACAATGACTAGAAACAGAGGAGGGGGGAAACAGGATTTTCTGCAGGGTGGAGGATGTGTTTGAACATTGAGCATGGCCCTGTTACAAAAGAAATCTCATCCTAGACCTCTAATGTCACTTTTTGTAACAGTTTTACATACACTGTTTAAAAAAATCATATTTCATACTCTTGCCTTTTCTTTATGCCCTTTTCTTGCATTTTAATGGGCCTCTTTTATAATAATTTAAAAGAGAGAAGTATTGCCCATATATGGAGACACAGACACATTCTGCATGCACTTGGAGGCAAAATTTAGAATGTATGGTCGTATTTTCATCAGGAAAGTACATTTCAGCATTGCAGACATATATTAAAATGCAACTGTGCTTCCCTCGAGTTCCAGTCCCGATTTAATTTCACACAGCTGTAAATAATCCACCATTTCTTTTAAATAAATGTGGGGAGAAGAAAGAAAATTTAACCAACATGATTAGAGATGGAATTCCTTTTAAGATAAGGGTCTGGATGTACAGTTAGCAAAGCAGCATAAATTAAGTCCCACAAGAAATTCTCATTTCATGAAAGAAAACATATATGCACACAGATATTTTGGTAAAGAAAAGGTGGTGCCTGTGTGTGTGAAAGGGGATTGTTTGTGTACCTAGTGTTTGAGCATTTGTGTGAAAAGAATGATTCACCGAAGACGGTGCAAGGCAATCTCTGGAATGGGAGGTCCTTTTTAATGGAGCTTCTGATTGTAAGAACACAAAAGATATTGTGCTGCAGTAGCTGGCAGAATCCAGCTTCTTGGGCATACACCACAGCTGGCCATGGAAAAGAAAGGAAAGCAGACTTTGAAAGAAAATACAAAATACCTGAGCTTCCAAAACAGATCAGTGCATACAACTGATGGGTCCCACAAAGAGGGCAGTCTTTGTTCAGCAAGAAATCACTGGAAGGTAGAAGTGTGAGCACACCTTTCCTTTTCTTCCTCCATCACCAACACCACTGTTCCACTTTTTCACTCTCTGGGACACCATGGCTGGGCGCAATGTATGTCTCTCTCTTTTTTCTCTCCAACCCAAAAAGAATGATGGAAAAGAAATTGGAGAGTTGGGATTCTCTGTCATCAGCAACGTAACTCTCTGAAAACTAGACAGAAAGGGACCAAATTTGGGGTGGGATGAGAAGCCAGCAAAGGGAAGATGGGTCAGATCCAGCCAGGAGGGCTATGGAGAGAAAAAAATCCCCAGTGCCTCCCAGTTATTACATTTTACAGTACAATTTGTTTCTACATTGTTAATTTACTGCACTATAGATTGAGTATTAGTTTTAGACCTCACTTGCAACTAATTTTATGGTTCCTTTTCTTCTTGTCTAATCTTAACATTTAGTTTAGGTTTTAGTCTTGGGGCTAATAGAGTACATCGCTGCACGATTGTATTTATACCTAAGGACATTCCATCTCCATGGCTGGATTTTGTTATGCCTTATTCAGGCTGGTCACTGCCCAGAGTAAAGTTAACTATCTCTTAATCCTCTCTCCAGTGTCCTGCAGCCTCCTTGGTTTTTCTTATTTCAAGTAAATCCAAAAGGAAGAGGCTTTATGGGGAATGGAGGCTTTTGAAAGCAACCAGGTAATCTGCAACCTAATCAAAATATGCTCTACAGAAGGGAGGAAACAGCACCCTTGACTGCCTTGTTGGTGGGGGGAGGATCCTCAGCAACACAGCTATTATGGTGTCTCCATACTCTAAAATACTAATTTAAACCATTTTACACCATTCTTTAGCCCAAAATTCTCCAGAGTAGCTTTCAAACAGAAGTGAGTCAATCCCTATCTTCAGATGTCCCTTGCATGGCTCACAAAGAAAAAGAGACAGGGAAGTGGGGAAAGACAGACCTGGAAGCCAACATGAATGAAAACAGCTTGGATAGCATTATGGAAAGTCGACCACCTGCTATCAACTGCAGAAAGAAAGAAACAGCTGTTTTTGCAATGTCAGCCATGGAGCAGACTTCCTCTTTGTCTCTCCCTCTGCAAGGCAACCTACCAGAATTGCTGCTGCTGCTGCTGTGTTTGCTGAAGTGCTAGACTCAACAGCCTCCTAATCGATTCTCCTGTGGTCTCCAGAAGTTAACATTCCTCCACATCTCATGTGGCTATTCCTCAACAGGATATGACATCCTTTCCAGATTGAGAACTGAGGAGGCCATGCCTATCCCTGTATTGAGCCAGGATGCCAGACCTCTCTGCTGAGAGACCAGTGGCCTCCAGTAAGGCTTAGTATCTAGAAATTGCAATCTTACCTTGAAGAATTCAGTGGGTTCCACAGTGCCTGAAGACAGCATTAGAGCAAAGAGTAACCTTCACGTAACTGGGGTGGGGGGAGTGGGGAAGAGAGATTGCCACTCCTTAACTCCAGTTCAGCCTTCATGCTTCTCAAGAGTTTATACTTCCTTCCACTTAATGAATCAATGGAGACTTAGAAGAACGAGCAAAGCAAACTCATTATATAGTCAGTTGTGAATCTCAATCAGGGAAAAAAAAAAAACCTTGGGAACATCCGCATAATAATATTCTTTTTAATGATCCTTTCTTTTTTAAAAAAATGCTTCTTTTTCTGGGAAAAAAAAAGCTTTAAGCTTAATAACTACATTTTCCCATTAGCATCTATGCTAACCTAAAGACAAATTTTGAAGCCCTCGAGTAAAACTCCTCTTACTAATTAGTTCTTCTTGGTTGTACTCCTGAAAAATGACAAATTTCACCTTGTTTTTGATGCCTCTTGGTATCTGTTAAAACAAATAGGGAAAGTCTAGTAATTTTTAGCAGAAGTATTCTTCTCCTCCCCACCCACTTAGGAAGCTATGCTAAAATTTGGATCCTGTTTTAGAGATGTGCCTCATGAAGAAGTCATTTCAGATTTGGTTTTTATGTTTCTCCCAAGAGATGGGTGGGGTGGTGGTGAAGATGAAGATGATGTTGTACAGTCATGGACCACAACATGGCAACCTAATTTAATGGACTGATGTCTAGGATGGATTGGGGGGGGAGGGGGGGAACCACTTCAGTTCCTCAATCTGGAAATGTGGATCTGTATTTTTTTTCCAGGTAATTTTTTTCCAGGTAATTTTATTAATAGTAAAAACTAATACAAACTAAAAGAAAGATAGGAAAATAAAAAGAATAAAAGGTACAAAGGGAAAAATAGGAAAGACATAAAGAATAGAAAGAGAGAGAGAGAGAAATAAGAACATAGTAAATCAAAAGAAAAGAAATACATAAAGGAGTGACTCCCAACCTTCATCACAAGTATAAACAATCTTAGTAACTTTTCACCTCCTCTTAAATTACAACAAACAACTTCTTCTTCCCATATCCCATCTCTTACCTATGAACAAATCCAAAAAGCATTGTCACTTCAGTCCTGGTGTCAGCAAAAGTCCATTAAGTGTTACCAGAAAAAAACAACATATCTATTTTAACCTTGTATCTTTGTGTTCTTTCCTTTTACTTTGAACAATCTTAATCTTCAGTGCATTCAAATAATGTCACATTTCATATTTGAAATGTTGGTCTGTACTGGGTAACTTCAAAGTAACTGGAACAGCAAGGTTGCCACTTGGTTGAAAAGTGGCATTTCAGAGAAACACTTAACCCTTCCCTGGACACTGATTTTTTTCCCCCACATCCCCTACCTCTATGCCATGAAAATGGGCAGCAAGGTAGAACATTCTAAAATGTTTCTCCAAGTTTTCATGAAGGCTTCTCTTCTCTTCTCTTCTCTTCTCTTCTCTTCTCTTCTCTTCTCTTCTCTTCTCTTCTCTTCTCTTCTCTTCTCTCCTCTCCTCTCCTCTCCTCTCCTCTCCTCTCCTCTCCTCTCCTCTCCTCTCCTCTCCTCTCCTCTCCTCTCCTCTCCTAGCAATGATATTGCAAATTCTTAGTACCACATGGCAATAAGGAATGAAGTTGGTGAGATGGGAGCCAACAGTTTCCAGCCTCAAGTAGACTGCTGTATCAAAAGACTGAATCTTCTGAAGCTGCATCCCGTGGTCTTGAAAAGCAGTGAAATATACCTTGACTCAGAATGGCAGGAAGCATCAGCCTAGCGTTTAAACCCTAGAGCATGGACATATATAAAGGCTTTGATTGCTATTAAATGCAGTTGGGATCCCTTTAATAAAATCCATTTAATCCAAAACAGGACAGCAAGAGTGGTCACTAGGAACGGTGATTAGCATTGTTTTATGCAATACTATATTATCTTCACTGCTTGCCCAACTCAGGTATTATTAACCACCCAGAGTTCCTATGGAAGATGGGCAGCCAGATACATTTTCTAAATAAATAAACACAAAGAAAAAAGAAACTTTTCAAGGTCTAGTTCAAAACGTTGTTAGCAACGTGGAAGAAAGGAGGATGAATCCAAGCCTGCATAAGACTGAGCTCCTTTTGGCTATTATTCCTGATGGAAAGGAGGTCAATACAAAATAGAAAAGTCTCTTCTTGGAGGAAGGAAACATCAATCAGGACTGAGGTGTTGCATACACACAGACCACTGTTTGTTTTGTTCTTGCTTATTAAGAAACTATAGGTTGCTCCAGTTGTGCTTTTGGAGTGTAAGCTGACGAACAAAGTACCAGGGCAGACTTTCATTTCAGTTTTGAAAGCGAAGAAAACACTTCTGGCATAGAAAAAAATTATATAACAGAAACAGTCGCACTGACACACACACACACAGATGGGAATATACACTGCTTGTAACTGAAGAGTTTACCTTCGATCCCAACACTATATGGAATGTTTATAAGCAACTGCAATTGGTACAAAGTGCATACAATTCAAAGTGCTGGTTTTAATCTATAAAGGCTTTGGCTTTGCTCCCAAGGATTTCCACAATGCTTCTTCTACCTGGAATTGGGTAGCCCTGTGCACGTGCACTGAATGGGGAGCCTCCAGTCCTCCCCCGATGTGAGGTGAGAGAGTAGGGTAGGGGCCCAAAGACAATGTTTTTTTTGGTGGCTAACCTCACCACAGCCTTTGGCCAGATACAGTATTTCTATCCTGCAAATCTAGATGTCTCCCCATTTCTCTTCTCACTTTCTCACCATTAATGGTTTGTTTCAACCTCCCCTCTCATCAGCAAAGCAGGGCAAGAGCAGGTGACCCACTGGAGCAGGTGGAAGACAAAGATGCTGAAGGAGAAAGGCAGAGCAGAAGGTGACGTCGTGCCAGCATTAGCCAGAGAAAACCAGGGACTGATATAGATGTTTCTGCTACCTTCATGGACAGATATCCCATTGAAGCCCAGCCCAGCCCAGCCCACCAGGTACCTTCCTGGGGTAGATAGGTGTGCCATTCAAGCCCATCCCATTACTGCTTTGGGGACTCTGAGTGGGAGAACTGGAAACGTGTGCCTTATGGGAAGGTGGGGGGTGTCATCAGATCTTGATATTACAGCCTTCCTGCAGGTATCTCTCCAGGAGAGATGCTTCCCCCTTTTGCAGCCCATGCTAGAATCCCCTACAGAACCCTTCTTTCTTTGCAAGAAACATGTTCATTGTGAGCCGCACACAGCCATTTGATTGGGGCAGCACATAAATGCTGTGTATACCCATGCACCAACACATATACACACAATCCCATGAGGTTTACACATCAAGAACAGAAAATCCATCTACTTGAAAAAAAAATCATCTTTTCATCCTCCCAGTTATATTCCATCTTTCCATCTAAAAAGACACTCCATCAGACTGAGTAAAACATAGTAATTTTTAATTTTTAAAAATGATTTTTTTCCACAGGACAGATTATAAGATGACCTCCTACAACAATCCAGAAAGAAAGGTTAGATGATGAAAAAAGAGTCGCATCCCAAATCATCTAGTGAGCTGTCTGAGTTAAGGTTTTACTCTTTGAAGTCCACCACTCCGAGTCTCAGTTGTTTCATACTGAACCAAGGACGCTGGTGGATTTCAAAGCAAATTAAATGGTTTGACTTTTTCTCAGCCTAGACTTTTTAAATAGCATTAAGTGAAGTCTGCATAATGCTCAGCATACTTGATCAATTAATCAAGAGTAGTGCCAAATCAGTTATTTGCAGCCGCTAATTTGCTTAACAAATTGAGTCTGTCTTTTTCCCATTTCTAATGGAGCCATTTCTTTTCATATATTGCATTCAACAAATTAACTTTTCCTGCAAGGTTCTGACTTGATTAGTATTTGTTATCTGCAGCTGGTCACAAATTTGGAAATATCAGTTGCAGTCGTCCTCCTTTTTCTGCTGAAAACTAAAATGTTCAAGTTCTTATGAACAAAGCTGAATACCTCTGGAGAAGGGAGGTTCATAGCTTGGGAAAAACATCTAACCAGCATGTATGTTACACCCACGGGATACAGATGAACAGAAAAATTGTTTCAAGCTCTACTTTCAAAACAGCTCAACTCAAAACATTCTATTGGGTTGGCTGTGTCTCACCAGAACAAAAACTGACTCAAATTATTAAATTATATGCACATTCAGAGGACCTAGAGGCTCCCTTCAGGACAAATACACCAACCTGGCTGGCTGCACGTGCAGGAAGCAACTTGGAAATCCCTTGGATTTTATAGATTAAAACCAGCACTTTGAATTGTACTAGGAAACAAGGCAGAATCCACAACACAGAGATGTTGTGTGACTATAGCAGTTCTTTGCCACCAGCACTCTGGCTGCTGTATTTTACACCAACTTCCATTTCAGAGGACTCTTTAAAGAGAGTCTCATGTTTTGAATGAGCATTTGAAATGGTCCATTTCAAGGCTGAAACCCTTGAGATGTTGGTGTCACTCAAAATGGGCATGTTTGATTAGAGAAAAGACACTGGATCATTTTAATGGTAATTGGAAGCCCCTGGTGGACTTTTTGCTGGGAACAGAAAAAAATGAAGTGATGATATATGGATCTGACGATTAGCAACATTAATAGATTATAGAAAAAAATGGATGTTCCGTCGAAATCTTAGACTAAGAGTTTAATGTAGGTTTTACTTATATCTGCTGTAAAAGAAGTCAGAAGTCATTCTTTTTGTGTGTATATTTCTGCTTCTTTTTCTTTCCTTTTCTGCATTTTTTCTTTCTTTCTTTCTCTTTATTCTTTCTTTCTTTTTATTCTCATTCTTGATTATTAGTTCTTATCTTTCTGGTTTTTTTTTAAATTTAATGAAGTCATTATGAAAAATGGGCATGTTTGGATGGAACAAAACAATGTGTTGGGTTTCAGCCTTGAAACAAAATTCTCCAAGCTCATGAGTTTTATTTTTTCGCTGGGAACCCCTGAAAAATCCATCTTACACTCCAAACATTTTGCACTCCCTTATTAAGGAGTCAAGTCAATAATATAACATAGCAGGGCCTGGATTTTTTTCCCCCCCCCCAACGAATTGCCAGCTGTGGACAGAGAGAATTCAGCATGGTAACTTATGCTCTGGAAACCTCCCTGTTGGATCCTCTGGACTAATGGGGCTTCCCTTGAAATTTCTATTCCCCTCCAGAATCAACTCCACCAACACCAAACATCTGCGATACACTTCCAAGAGCTATGGCAATATTTCAACCTGCTGGATATGGAGAACAATTAGTCAGCTAGCCTGAGATAAAGATCAAATTAAAGGAATGCAGTATTATTTCCCTTTAAGGAAAACAGCTGTAAAATAAACAATGATGGTCAAGTTTATCTTCCCATTTCATTTCAGGATGAACTGGGGCTTGATTGCTTTTTTCCTAAAAAATCAGTTTGGTCATAGAGAGAAAATCAGACATACAGTACTTAAATTAGATACAGATTTAATTACAGATTTAAAAACAGATTTAAATAAAATACATATTTAAGCACAATTTTCCTTTGTTTAAAAATATAGTCGGGTACAGAAATAAGAGAAGAAACAAAACTAGGTTGGAAGACAGCTCATTTGCCAACTAATACGCACTTTTAAGGCTGAGTGATTGATAGTTTATTCAAATTTAACTAAGCCATGGGAAGAGAATTTAAGCTCAATGTGGATCACTTTTTGTAAAATTTTTGGCTACAGGGATAACTATGAAGGGAGTAGACCTGAAACCTGTCATGCTCTGTTCTTGAATCTTATTTAATCTTATTTTATGGCTAGAATACAAAAATTTTGTAGACTGAAGGCCATGTCCCTCTTGAGAAAACAATTGGGGAACACATATCAACCATTAGCTAGAACAAAGACAAAAGGGGAGGGACCATCCCTTCCCTCACATCCATGCACCGCCTGTTCATTCCCTCTTCCATTCTGACCCACTGAAATATCCACCCTGACAGGGTTTCATTTCTGGAAAGCAGGACCATCAGATAAAGATGAATAGACTGAAATCTTTCACATCTTTTGCTAGTGCACATGTTCTTATGATAATTCTCTTAGCTCCATCTTGGACATTAAGCCTGTCTTTTAATACAAGCGTGTCAGAAAGAAAGATAGAGACCACCTTTTCTGGTTTTCTCTGTGTGTGTGTGTGTGTGTGTGTGTGTGTATGCGTACATGTGTGCACATATGCATTTCCCCAGTTGATACAAAGAGAATTTTGATTCACACAAAAGATGCTCCATTAAGCTAAATACTTGGCACCTAGACTTTTTTTCCTGCTCTTTTGCTCTATCTGCAGTCTATCTGCAGTCTCATGAAAGGACCTAGAGACGATTGAGTGTGAAATCTTTTCCAAGTCACAGTGCATGATTTGATTTCCACTTGAAAAACAAACAGTGGCAGTTCCAGTGACCCACAAAACAGAAGTCAAAATACTGTTTCTGGGGTGAATTCTGCAAACAATATTTGCACTTTCCACCAGCTAGTGCAGCCAAATCTAAAAGCCTTCATTATAAGCCCCAAATAGAGAAATAGCAAGCTAGAGAGAGAGAGAGATACGGGTAGAAATACAGGTAGACATACTAGATGAAGATACAGATACAGATACATATACAGATCTCACAGAGGACCAGTTCCCATCTACGCAGTCATCATTCCACGTCTCCTGTGAAGATCTTTATGTGCAAATGAGGAATGCATTCACCCTGCTAGATCACAGGACTTCCATATTATGAACGGGGCCTCCTTGTGTTGGAAAGCCTTGGACAGGATAATTTCAGGGGTCTCCCCTCCAAACTGAGAGGACACGAGGCCCATGTACTTACTCACCTCTCCTTGATCCCCATCTGTACAACTCTGCCTGAAAAACTTCTAGGAGACTCTGTCTGTCTCTGCTTTGTGGTCCTAGTGTGAATGTTTGAAAACAGCAAGGAGAGGAAGTTTAGTCCCCTCTATCAATGTGAGCTTCACCAGGGACCTAATATAAGGACCCTGATGCTACCCTTTCCTATATTATCTTGAATTTGCTTTTTTCTTTCTTTCCTTTCCCTTTCCCATGCCTTGTCCTTTTAATAAGCCTTATGCCTTTTAATAAAATGTGTTAGCTGGGAAAGTTGCTAGCTGACTCCTGATTTTTTTGACACCATCAACTAACACAACTCTCCTCCTACAATTCCTTTTCTACGGTATTTTTTAGATGGCAAGCCCTGGTGCAAAATAGGTATTATTGAATTTGGGAAGTTATTCAGGGAATTCTTTGTACTTTGCTTCTGAAGGGTTAAAGCAACATTTCAGATAATTAGCAATTAAATGCATGGTAGTTTTTAGCAGTGGCATTTCTTTTGATGTAATTTACAAGCGGTGGATGGAGGAATTGCACCAACCCATCTGGGAATGGGGTCATCCTAAATCCTTATCATTCTGAAATAGGAAGAACTGTATCTTCATGAACTTTTACAGCTTCCTATCCCGATGGGTGCATTTTCCAAGATTCAGCCCACTTAAGGAACGATATGTCATATCACTTCGCAATTAATCACACGGGTCCGTGGTTCTCATAGCAATGCAACGTGAAGTGCTTTTGATGGGGAATGTTTTGTGGTGTTTTCAGCACACCCCTCAGCCTTAAGCGTGAAAATGTTTCAGAGTGCCAAATGCCACAGGATGTCAACAAAGCGCCTCTGAATACCATGGTAAATAAAAATAATTTGAAGCCAGCCAGCCCCCAGATTGCCACTTAGATTTAATAGCTCTCAGAAAAACCACTTCTTCTACCTGTTCCTCACATGCCTGCTTCTCAGCCCAATTTCCATCCTGCTGATTCTGTCATGGAAATTGTAAGGAAAAAAAATCAAGCTTGCTCTGTACAACAATCAACATTTTATATCCTAGATTTTGGGTGAGAGGCTAGAGCAGAAGAATCTGCTATCCATTCTCCAAGACAGAGGTGATCCCAAAGAGAACACCAGGTCCTACCATTGACCACTGCAGGGGAGAAAGTTGAGATATCCTTCTCTTTGATATGATATGGAACACTACTTCCCAGAAACACCCAGTCACAAGCAACAGAATGATATTCCTTTCCTATAAATAACAGGAACATGTGGAAAAACACAACATAGTTCCTTACTCCCCAGTCCTAAAACGAGGAGAAGGAGGAGTGGCATTGACTACCATCCACCAAACCACCATTCCTACTTATTTCAGGAAAAGACACTGTTTTAGAACTTCTTAAGGATTCTGAACCAATAAAACCTTGCAGGGTTGCATTGAGGAGTAAGTCAATATGCAAAATGAACTTTGGCTCAAAAACCACATGATAATACATAAGAAATAATAATGGCTTGTATTTTTCCTCTAGTGTGGATCTCTCTACCTGCAAAATGCAAAGCTGTCGCTTGTTTTCAATGCAATCATCCTGACTAAAAAGACACATTTCTCACTCATCTCCTACAAATAACATGGAATTTATAGACCAAGGCTTAACAAATTGCCCCTGCCCAATAGCATTAATCAGAATGGAATTTTCTGAGTTTGATCATTATTCAAAACTATTCTCAAAATCCACTGTGCACATTACTCAACCTATGGCTCATTATAAGTCTATCTAACTATTGACTGCTCAAGCTGTGAAGATTGTTCACCTAAAATATATCGCTTTTGTTTCCTGATGAGTTGACAAGTTTATTAAGAGGTGCCACACTTTATAAATCAAGCCAACCTCCAAGATTCATCCAAAGCTGTGTCTCAAGAATGAATGGAGAAATTATTTTTCCTGAAACCTGGTTAAGGACAGAGATACGTAGATTGGTAGTGGCAACTGAAATTTCCATGAAGTATGGAAGAGGGAGAAAATACACATTTTCAAGACCCAATAGGGTGGGATTGATTTTTCCTCCAGTGAGCAAGCAGGGGGTTTGAACTAGATGACCACAAGAGTATCTCATATGTTACACTTCAAGGAAACAAATATATAGGGAAATAGGATTGTCAAGAAAGAACCCACAGTTTGCTTTATTTTTCCACTAAGGTATAGCTCCTTTGTATAATGCCTTGCTGTTGCTGTTGTCGTTGTTGTTGAAACAGTATTTAAAAAGAAGAACTTCCACGCCCTCACCTTTCTCTTTCTTTCCTTTTTACCAAGTATCTTTGTTTGTTCTTTTATATCTAATATTAATGACTGCAAAACTTCAACAAGTGGAGCAGCAGAAGAAAGAAAGGGGGAAATTCATTTATGAGGGTGCCCTTTCAGCTAAAATCCTATCCAAGTTGACTTAAGGGGAAACCCTACTGATATCACTGGGGCCTTTTTCCAAGTAAGCGTATTTAGCATTGGATAGCTAGTGTGTTCTTGAAATATCAGCAAGCTAGCTTTTAGGCAGTCCTCTTGGGGAGAAGGCTTAACCTCTAGCCCTCAGATGCAAGCTTATGTCAAGAAACATTAATATTTGAAAAATCAATAAATCAAAGTACTATCAGTGTGAGAAATGTTGACCCAGCACCTTAAAATACCTCTGAAAATTCAGCCAGGAACATGGACTGCCTAGCTTTTGAAAGATCTTCTCTACAAGTCTCTGGAAACTATCCCATGTATTCTGATTGCTTTTGTATCACGTTTGACCCCATTTTTGGTGGTTTTAAAAGGAGCCCAGGGAGACGTTTAGTCAGTTCTTATCCCCTTTGAAGCTCCAAGGGCATAAATGTAGATAATCTATGGGCCTGCTCTCCCCCACGCTTTAAACATTTATATTAGCCCTTGAAATATTTATAAATTTGTCATTGAGAGTATTTATGCCACTGTGCAATTTGTGCATTTGGGGTGGGGTGGGGGGATGACAGAGGGAATTTTTGTGATACAAAATAAATAATATATTGTGCAGTTACCATCGGGTGTAAATATTTTATTAAACTGTACAGTTCATCCAGTGTGGTCACAGCATGTAAAGGATAGAATTCTGAAAGAGGCGAAGGGGGTTGAGACCAAGGAGAGCATAGCTTTTAAGGAGGCCCTGGTTCACCAGTGAGGACTTTCGTGGGGGGATGTTAAGAGAAGGTAAAAGCAGAATTGGGTCTAGAGAAGGGTTAGGACTTAACAGAAACATGGAGAAGGAAGGAAGGGAGGGAGGGAGGCAGGCAGGCAGGCAGGCAGGCAGGCAGGCAGGCAGACAGGCAGGGCAATGAAAACTATTATGGAACTAGAACAGCTTCATTCAACCCAGAGATCTCACTTGAGGCCCAAATGACGAGGTTCAGATTATCCTACTTCAGACACATTATGCAAAGACCCAACTCTCTGGAAAAGGCTCTAATGCTGGGAAAGATGGAAGGAAGAGAAGAAGAGGCCAAACAGCAACAAGGGGGATGGACTTAGTTACAGTGGCAATGAGTGCACTGTTGGGAGATTTGAGAGAACAGTTTAGGGCTAGATCAGTAGGGCTAGATCATCATGGAGAAGATCTATGTGGTCACTAGATTGAAAATGACCTGAAGGCACATAATCAATTTAAAAAGAGAGAGAGAACAGCTTCATATGAGGAAAGGCTACTGCATTGTGGTTTATTTTATTTCATTTATTTTATTGAATGAAGGCCTTTGCCATCCCTGTTACCTGTGAGAAGAGTTGTGTAACTGTAAGCATCTTCATGCAGAGATATTTGTTTCCTCCTGGGTCAGCTGCTTTTTACTCAATGACACTTTTTTATTATTATTAATAATCACTGTCATTATGATAGTTGATTGTTCTATAGAGAAAATGGTAGATATACCTGAATGAATAATAGCAATAATTATTACCCCTTTGGAATAGCAAACTACCCCTTTGGAATGGATCATAGAATCACCAAATCAGCTTGAAGTAGCTTTCAAATTCAGCCTTTTCATAAACTTTTGCCCACTTGCATAGATACTTTTTACCAAATTGGATCAACCATTTGGATGAATTCATTTCAACGGTTTCATGTGTCCATTTGAATTGACTTGTTTCATTCAGTCAAACTGATGATTTGAATCACACTGTGGGTGATTCATCTACTCTGCATAAATAACGTACCGTTCATTTTGGTATATCAAAGTGCTGTTGGCCCTCTTGAAGGCATCTTTCTAACAGCAAATTAATTTCTATACTTCCTGCACTGCCACCATACATGAATGTTCTTAAATTATGTAAGAGTTGTTATGTTATTTGTGAAGCCATTACTGTCAGGATGATGCTAAAATTATTAAGAAATCTGTACAAGGAACAAGAGAAGAATCAGATGGTTCTGTCTAGACAACCACTAACTGGAGCATATATGAACTGAGTTAGATGGACTTTGATTAAAGGCAGTAGTCCATATTTCCATCAAAGAACCTTGAATTTGAAGTTGCAAAGTAGACACTGAGTTCCCTAATGCATTATCCTTTTTAGCAAAGTTCAGATAACTGTGACATCATTCCAGATCTGAATTTAGTGATCTCTAAATTATATAGCAACTTTGTGATATGTTATAAACAGTCAAGCTGTAGCGCAAAAATGTATATGCTGTTTACATGTTTATGACAAGGCTCTTACAGCATATTTTCCTCAAATGGACATGAAATTAACAACTAACTTCATGGCACTGAACATTAGCCAGAATGATCTGGCCAGTGTTTCTGATTTCAAGTCAACATATATTCCAAACTGAGATCTACATGCCCAGCAATCGTATTTATTAAAGCTACAGAACGTGCCAATAAGGCTTATATATTAAAAACCTTTCTGCTCTGAGTTAAGCCTCCAGAGAGATGCAGAATTCATCAGGAAATCCCTACCCAAATTTATATTTAATCATTTGTGGTGAAATGAGCTATCAGCCTGGAATATAGGATAACTTAAATTTCAGTTGCTTTGGAATGCAGCAATCTATAGCTACTCGATTAGGGCTGCATAAATCTGGATGATCATAACTCGACAGCAAAGAATGAAAGCTTTCTGCACCACCCTAGTAGTTATTCACTTTTTTGCTGCCCAGAACTAACTGCTAAAGCATCAGCTTCAAGATTCCTTCCCCAGAAAGAGGGGAAAAAAACAAAAACTTGTTCAGTGACCAAGTACTCTTCCACCAACTTGCATGATGGTGCAGATCTCCAGCACCATCAGTTTTGCAAAATCTCATGCAAGAACATTGCAATCAAGCAAAACCTGGTGATCTCAGCATTTTTAATGGGATACTGTGGATTGCATTTGTTGCCATCACCAGAGCTCCTGGCATTTGATTAAAAAAAAAAGCTTACTCTCAGGCTGCAAGATTTTCTCGGCAGTCTTTGGACATCGCCTCTGAAGTTGTCCAATCTCTTCCTTAAAGCCAGAAATAGCTCTAAGTAATGCTTTTTCACTGAAAAACACATATACCCACACTTCCATTGGAGCTGATAGGCATAGCTATAAAATGCAAGCTTCTTTGTTTTTAGTTTGAAAGACAGATCCTCATGATAGTTAAATGACCTGAAAAAGAAACTGTCTTGGGCTAATCAACAGAGGGCATTTTAGAAGTGAAGTGCCAGCGCCAGAAAAAGTCTTTATCTGTCTCAGTTCAACACGGTGAACTACTTACACAGATGGAAACAAAGGCACGCAGGATCACGTCATTAGAAATCAGGCATTAGGAAGCCCCTAAATTCTCCAAGATTATATCCAGACGATAAAACAGGGGAGCATCTCCTATCTGATGCCTTTTAATATCTGCTCCTGGCTCTAATTCCATCAGGTGATCTCAGGGACACAGAGCTGAGAAGATGCTCCAAATCCCAGCTTGTGGTTTCTCATCATACAATGCTAGGTAGGCCTTCCCCAATCAAAACCAAAGAGCTGCAAATGGTGCCCACATAGTGGGGTCACTGGAAACCCAAGTAGCAGAGCCAGATTAAGGGTCAAATAACAGAGCTGATCAGTTGCAGAGTTAAAACAGGAATTATGCAGAGTCATAGCAGATCTCCAGTATTTCAGATGTTGGCCCTAGACTTCTATTTAACTTCTGCCTGATGTATTCTTATCCACCAACTTCTGCCTGATGTATCTATGTCCACCATCTGGTTTCAAGAATCCTAAGTTAAATATGTATCACTACACTACCATAAGTTATCCACAACATGGATATAGTTATAGCTTCAATTTGCAAGCTACAAATTCTTTTATAGACCATTGAACTGGTCTATAAAAGAATTTGCATCTTGCAACTTGAACAGTGTATGAATATTATTGACCATCTTCCTTGTCAACTTTACTCCTCACCTCCTATGCCTCTTCTTTAAACTGAAAGAAAGATGAAACAACTAGTGGAAAAACAGAATATAGAATTTTTCTGGAGATCAAGCAATCTCAATTGACAATGGCTATGTGACAAAGCTATCTCATTTTTCTGCTTAAAACAGAGAGGTGAGTGATGACCACATAACATGAAGCAGCAAAAAAGAAAGGCATTACAAATGCAATGCAAAAATAAAACTTTATTTAATTAAATTATGATGGCATGCAAAATAACATTTCATGAAAACACTAGGCATCATCATTTTTCAAGTAAATTTTCCACTTGCTCAGAAATTCATTGCAAAATCAATCATATTTTGAAACTATTATTTCCAGTCTAAGTGTATTATTCATAAGCCAATAGATTGGTAGAAAGACCCTGGTGTGCAAAAAGTCTTAAATCCCCAAAGTTCCTAGATATAAATTTTTATGTGGAAGCAACCTAGCCAAATGTGCAAAGAATAGCAAGAAAGACTTAATGGCAGTATAGAAAATATTAAGATGCAGAACAATACTGGGGTTACAAAGGTTGACTTCATATGTCTGTTTTTATCAATACACACATTTTGCCTTTGACGAAATTTTAGCAGGTTATGAAGAACTATGGACAAACCCATCATCTGTAAAAATTTTGAACTTTCAATAGGAAAAGTAAACATTTCTCAGCTTTCACACAACTCTACCAAATGCCCAGTTTAGTTTGCGCATAACATGCATAAACATGCTTTGTGGTCTGTAAGTCAAGATTTATTATAGTGTGTTCTGTAGGCCAGGCCATTGTAGTCTGTTCACCAAACTGGAGTTAAAACAAATCATGGTTTAGTGGAATGTGGGAACACAACACTTTCCCCTTCCTGATTAAGACAGTTTGAACACTGCCCCCTTTTCTTTCTTTCTTTTTTTTAGTTAATGAGAAAGAGGCCTACAGGACATAAACCAAAATATTTCCCAAGGAGGGAGTATTTTGTCAAGAAATAGATCTTACAGCTACGCTGGCAAGGACGAAACACGACCTTGCCGTTCCTACTTCCCGCGTGCTAAAGTTTGGGCATCTTTCATGTTCTCCTTTTCAGCCGTCTAGCGTGCCACCCCCTCCCCAGCTGTCTAATTTTATAGCCCACTTCCAGTAAGGTGATTGCAGTAAATAATGTGCAAGGGCAAAATCAATATGCCCATAAGGCAAAGGAGTTGGCATTCATTTTCAGTCAGGCGAGATGTATACCTGCCTTGTCATAATTCTCTTGTATTCAACACAACCACAGCTCCCAAAGGTTAGTTGTTTTCATCTTTCTGCAATCATTTCAGCACAAAAAGGAAGGGTACTCATAAAAGCAGGTACTGTCGTGTCTATTGCTTGCTTTAAAAAGGATAATGTCTTTCTCAAGCCAGGCTCAACTCCTGGTCATGATACAGACAAGTCCGTGTTGTTTTCTTTGGCCACAATGCAGAAATTATTTGCCATTCCCTTCTCCTGGAAGGGCATGTTTTTATTGTCCAGTGTAGCCTACAGCCCTGGATCTCTCACCAGGTATTAAGTAGGCTCAAGTTTGCTTAGGTTTTTTTCTTTTTTCCCCTCTCCCAGGTCACCCATGGTGAGGCTGCTTTGGCATCATTAGGTGGTTGTGCCTTCAAGTCAGTGTTGACTCCTGATGACTGCCTGGACAGGTCCCTGCAGTTTTCTTGGCAAGATTTCAGAAATGGTTTGCCCTGGCCTCCTGCTTCCTAGAGCTAAGAGAGAGGGACTGGCCCAAGGTCACCCAGCTGGCTTCGTGCCTAAGGTGGGACTAGAACTCAGGGTCTCCCGGTTTTTAGCCTGGTGCCTTCACCACCACACCAAACTGGCTCTTATCATTAGGTTTAGCTTTGGACATTCTATTGGAGCATCATTGCCAGATAATGGGTCTCCTTAAAAGTATATCTGCACAGAGGATGAGGGAGATACTGTTTATGCATTTTGAGAGGGGTGTGTGTGTGTGTGTGAGAGAGAGAGAGAGAGAAAGAGAGATTGACTGATTGTATTCCATTCATTAGGTGAGAAAGATGTGAAGCATGCTAGACTGGAAGAACCAGATCAGTTAATTGAGCAACATGCAAGTAGATAAATAAGAAGGCAAAAATATGAGTTATTTAAGGCACCTGTACCACTACAACCTTCTGGGTAACCTTGGACTACTTCACAAGAATATGGTAACAATACAGATGAGAGAATTGTAAGTACTGTCTGTTCTCACTGAAGGATGGATAAAACATTACAAATACACCATGTTTATTGAACATTTATGCAGGCGATGCTCTGATCATCAGGAAGACTTAAATCCCAACCTTCACAAAGCTGGAGTTGAATCCCCCAAAAGAGAATGGGGTCTACCTTCAGGAATATAGGAAGTTCCTTTATATCAGGGCAATTACTTAGCCACTCTTTGTGGTTTCAGGTAAGAATTTTTGCAGCCCTACCTAGAAAAGGTGGGGATTGAAACTGGGACCTTCTGCATAGAGAACAGTTGGTCTACCACCATGCTATGGTCCTTCTAAAGCACAGAATGTTAGGGCAATCCTTTCTCAGTCTGTGCCTGGGAGATTTCTGTGTATTATCTGGTCATACTTGCTGCAGCTGGCTGTTCATGGACCACAGCTGACAAAGTCAACATCCCTGTGGGCTTTCCCTAGAAAAATGTGCCTACATTGAAGTGCCCCTGTCAACCTGGCGTTTTATTTCTACCCGTGGCTTGATGCTACTTGACATATAGTCAAAAACCTTGCCATGTATACTCAACTTCTATGTCTTTCAGACATCACTTCTAGTCAATCATGCATCTTTCATACTCTTATTTCCCAGAAGCAGAACTATGATCTTCTCCCTTCTTAAACTCCCTTACCTGCTTCTATAATGGAACGTTATTTCTCTTTCTTTTCCCAGAGTTTAGCTGTCTGCATACATACTTAGTTGCAATATTACATACTTTCACAGGCCAGTAGTGTTTGGAAAATGCTGCTATGCTTGATATTGCCTGCTAGGCCTTCAAAATCTTAACATTTTAAGGAGGACAAAGTAGAGAAACAGAAGTTCCTTTCACACAGGAAGAAAATGTTCATAAATTTGGAATACAGATCTTGGCCCAGTATTATCAACAATTGTCATTGAAATTCCATTCTGTAGTGGAGATCTTAACATTTTATCTCCACTACAGAATGGAATTTCAGTGACAATTGTTGATAATATTGGGCCAAGATCGTATTCCAAATTTATGAACATTTTCTTCCTGTGTGGAAGGAACTTCTGTTTCTCTACTTCATCCTCTGAGTTCTTGTAAGTCATTCAAACCTTCTTGATGCAAACATGGTACAAGAGATTGGTATTTCCTATTACATAGTTCTCACACATTCTTTAGTCTTCACTGACTGCTCACACTTGACAGTCTGAAAAAGTCCCATGGATGGAGTATCCTCTTGGCTGGTGTCTTCCCTTGGGACTGAATGAAAGGGTGTGAAGCCAGGGAGGCTGAAGACTGCCAGAGTGATGATTGTACAGTGAAAGTTAGGACCATCCTTGGCCACATTATAACTAAGGTGTGCACGTGAGCCTGCATGGCACTCAGGGGACTTAACTGAAAATTTCTTATCCTTCAAGTCAGGAGGACTAGAATAGATTCTTGGGGGGAAATGGAGAAGTTTTTGGTCCAGCTCATCTTTAGAAACGAGGATGTGTTCTTTCATACTAAACATCTATTTTCATGAAGATGAAAGCATAAAGAAATTTGACCAATAGAGAGACAATAATTTGTATGAAATGCAAGATTTTCTTATTAACAAAATAAAAATGAAACGTTTGAGATTGTCTCTTTGAAATGATCAGAATCACTTCATTGCTTTTAATATCTTCAGATAAGGACTATAGTTTTCAAAGAATTATGAGAACTAAGTGGAACACTTAGGGACCTGAGTCAATTTGAAAATCACATAATACAAAACTCAGAACATTTGCTGGGGCTTATTTAAGTTGTTATGGAAATAAGATTCAGAAACTGAACAAATCAAAGACTATTATATGGATGCAGAACTTAACGGAACAATTGATATGCGACCGCAGGAATACCAATGGAAGAAAAATATTAAATTTATAGTGAACCTCACACTTAGAGAAACCTTAAAATTCTTTCTCTGAAAATTGTTGGAAATGCAATAACAAAGTTGGATTAGTTTTCATATTTGGGGGCAATGCTGTGAAGCCTCACACTTTTGGAAAAAGTTTCACAATAAAATTAAGCAAATTCTAATTTTCCTTCCACTTTGCTGTTTTTTGTTAAATGTTACTAACTTCACATTCCCACAAAGTTTACCAAACATGCTTTGGATATGGTAACAGCTAACCCGACTAGAGAGAATTTTTAAAATTTATTTATTATTCATACTACATTCATTAGCATCGTGGATTATTATATATTAATTTAACTTTAACAATGATTGGAAGTTACAAAGTGATGTAAGGTACTTAAATAGGTAGAAGTAATGCAATTTTGAAATTGGTAGTTAATTTTATTTGATCCTACAATGCTTGCAAATCTCTTATGTACTTTCTACTTTTTCTACTTTGTTTTCTACACTTCTTGAGCATTTTTTAAAATATCTGATAATTTTTTTTAGAAAAAGAAATCAGAGTGTTTTAACTGATGGAAACTTCATAGGACAGGAATGGCTCAGGAAAAGCAGACACATATACATAGATTTTAAAATGGATTTAAAATTTTTAAAATTTTAAAAACCCACATTTTATCCTTATTCAAGTATCGATTGTAAAAGAGCTAAGCTGGATGAACATTGTCACACCAAGATAATAATGATCCAGATTGCCTGTGTGTCGTTGTAACTCTGTCCATTCCCAAGTTATAACTAATAAAACTGACAGTCAACTTTCCCATATTTGTCCTGCACGTTAAATCCATATTCCATAGATATTCAGTAATCATTTAATCAATATTCTGAGACAGTGAGTTGCTTTTCTGTGGCTGTAGATTTTTTTTGAAGGCAATTTCCGTGTTGCTTCTCAAATGTCCTTCACAACAACACACAAAAACTTGTTAACAAAATCCAGGAGAATCCTCATTTTTCTGTTGACAAAAGCATTCAATCTAGGGTTCTTTTGAAATGTTCTTCGAAAGAGAAATAGATTGATACGTCACAGCATTGAACTCATCCACACCTGGGTCACATTCTCATAATCCAAGCCCTTTTAATCCACTATGCTTTTCACAAAAGAAAATATCTAGGAAGTTAATCAGCTCTGCAGCATAATAAACAGGGTACCAATGATTGCAAACACTTTGGGAGAAGCGTTTGGACCTAAAGTTCAAATACCGTAAGCTAATCTCATTGCATTAATAAAGTAACAGGTGACAGAATGTACATTGAAATGCCTAAGACCATGTGGTTTGAATAGTGTGTGGGTGCGTGCATCCCTAATAGGGGGGAGGAGGAGGAGGAGGAGGAGGAAGAGGAGGAAGAGGAGGAAGAGGAAGCTGTTTTTTATTGTGGTCAATTGCCGATCCATCTTCAAGGGAGAGATTTGGCAAGGTATATTCAGGGCTGAAATAAGTTTTGAATAAGGGACTTCTGCATTCCCACCAGAGTAACTCAACTTTAAGCATCTTTACTATGATATAAAACCCCAGGATTCTATTCAGAGATTGTGCTCAAGAAGAGGTGTACACACATTAAAAAAAAAGGGGGGGCAGAGCTTTGGTTGCATGGTTGCAACCACCATTTGACAACTCCATAGACTTCCCTGCACTAAAGTCATGGCTAGTGGGCTTCAGCCCCATTCCCTGCAAGCCCCCCCTTTTTTTTTTAATAAAGCTCTCCAGAGGCCTTTCTGATCATAATTGCTGAAAATGGGTGGTTCAGTTTCCTGTCATTTTGAGTGAGGAAATCCATGGAAACTATTTTGTAATCCCAAATTGGGAGAAACCTTAACCTTCAAGAAAACTACTGTCTATTTTGCATCATCAGTTTGCCCAAGGCTGTCCTTGTGCCCCTTGAAACATCAGACTCCACAGCCTCTAAAACACCACTCATTGCTGGCCTAGAGTTGCACGAAATCAGCCTCCGTGGCTTGCAAACCATGTGTTACAACTTAGCATGTTATGGGACCTTAGCAATAAGCATGACTAAGGAGGTCATTATTCACCAAGGGATTTATCGATGAAGGCTTTTCCATGCCCTGACCTTAGCTACCCAGGGTGAAAATACTAAACCAAAGCATATGTTGTAGCTTAAGGAAACCCATGAAGAGTCACTCCATAATAGAGACATGACACTGGGATACAGCGATGGGTCACGTCAAACCACAGCATAGTCCTTTTCTAAAGGAGGCACACTTGAAATTAATGTTTCATATTGATGTGAAGCAAAATAATTACATTGAAAAAGCATTACTATGGCAACAAATAATCCCTTTTCTATTTTGAAAGGCTCTTCCATTGATTCTTCCTCCCTTCCTCACTTGGGTGCAAAGCTGTCTTAGGAATCATAAAGCTGGAAGGGAAATACATGAAGGCATTAAGCATTGTTCTGGGTGCCTTTGTTTACAGCAGGCTCCCAATTTATTTTCAATGCAGTGTTTCCAAGCCAACAGGAAAATCTCCTGCGTGACCTTCCCCTGCCCCTGCTCATTCTAGCTGTCCTTGGGGACAGAAGATCTGGGAGGTCTACTTGTCCTCGACCAAGTACTTTAGTACTGGAAATGAAATCTGTTCATCATTCTGCACCACCCCCAATTAGACAGGCAATTTTGAAATATCTGGCCGTTCCATTCAGACATTAATTCCTGCATTCAGCTAACCCAGAACACTCTACTCTGCTGATCAGCAGAACATGCCACCTATCATGATCTTGGTTCTGACATGTCCATCAACTTCAGCTTTATTGGTGCCACATGATACGTTCATGTGCTACAGTAGCTTTCCTTTTGGACAAAAATCATTTCACCTATTAATTTTCTTCTGAAACACATTCTTTCTCTGCTCTCTCAATAATTGTCTACTTCACAAAGTCCTGCCTTATCAGTTCTTCTTGAGCCCTTCTCCCTCACTGGGAATCATCTTCCCCCTCCATTTTATGTTACCAATTCCCCATGTCCTTCCTGCTGACCTAATGGGACAAAAGTACCACCAGGCTTAAGTGGAAAAAGACAAGTGGACAATACACATAGGAAAAAACAGACTGAGGAGAGATGTACCCGGGGAGGAAAATGAACTAAGGAATAAGGTGAATGTTCAGAATTGCCTAAAGAAACAGCTCTCTGGGCAGAGATGTACACATAAAAGTTTGCTGATAAAATGAGAGCTTCTGGATGAATGAGCAAATAATTGGCCACACTCGGTGTGCAAGGAGATGTATATCATGCTGGCATCCAAGCAACTCCATGTCAACAGGTGCTCTTTTGAGAGAGGAAGCTGAAATTGATCTGAAAATGCGTGGCGAGAAATCAGAATGAATCAATAGCCCTTAGAAAGCAACATGAAATGCTGGCTTCTACTGCATTCTTAGAAAGTTGATGGAGTCATTCTGTTCAGTGAATCCAGGAGGGTTTTCTGTAGCTACGAGCTGCTTCAGAAGGTCTGTTGGATTCACTGGAATAAAAAGCACTCTGAACACTGTAAGGCTATAGAAGCTGCCAGCTATCCCAGGACTGAAATTGACCATAAAGAATATTCCTTCCTATTGCCATAGGATAGGGAAAGTTTTATACCCCATGGCAAGCAGGGATCCTTCGTGATATCTAAACTGTTCCCACTTATCTGTCTCCACGCATGGATACGAACATCCAACGCGACAGATATACTTGAGCGAGTAAGAAACTAATCTTTCTTGGCAGAGTTGTAGGCCACGCATGGCAACACTGGACTAAATACTTTGGAGAATTCAGACTGGCCAGCAATTCCACACAAAATGAAATTTTAAATAGCACAGAGGAAAACTCTCCCACTTAGAAAATGATCAGAAATCTATAAGAGGCTCTCTAAAATGCCATTTTACAAATTGCCTGTTGCTCCAATAATTGCCTGGCTTTAAAATAATCCGTGAACTTGTTCCAGCTCTTTTCTGAGTGCAGTTTGGCTCTGTGACATTGAGGGAATTTATGATTTGAAGGATGAGCTTTGTAAAGATCAACTCACTCACCCTTCTGTCTCAGTTAATAACTGTATTTCTTTTGATGCTGTTGATTAAACTTGCCGCTTCATCTTTAATTAAAAGTGGTACTGCTTCCCTAGCTTTGTTTTACATTCCACCACCCACCCCTTCTGCTGCCTAAGAAGCAGCCATTTTAAGAAGACATGACAAGAAGTTTCCCACCTTAAAACAAAATGGTGGTTCTGCTGATAACTTTGAAAAGATCCACAAGGAAGGTGGACTTGTTCCACGGGCACCAACCTAGATATTGGATCATAACCCTTCAGAAAAATCACATGACAAAGAGGCTAAATGATACAAAATTAGACAAATGATACAAAAATTCTGAATCATAAGCCTTCCCCCCCCCCCCCCCCCAATAGCACCACGCCCCATGCGTGGGTATAACACGTTTATTTTTCTCTTTTCTCCCCTGCTTTGCTTCCCATCTTGGTTTTGGACAAAGTTCATATTGAGAAACAGCACTGGCAAATGGAAACATTTGCTGTAACTTCATAACAGGATGACAGTTTGATCAAATTTGGATTTCAACCACGTGCACATTAATGAGCCAAACCTGTCATTGTAGTTATTATGTAGTTCCATTTGATGAATGGGAAAAAGGATGGATGTGTTTAAGAGTCAGAGTGCTAAAGGCTTTCAACCCAGTTCATGAGAAGGAGAGTCTTCTGAAAATCATTGCTCACCAACAGTGCTTGGAGGAACATAATTAAGCCATTTCTGATTTGCCTGGAGAGTCTCAATGGGATCTCTCCAAGGTCCTGTAAAATCCAAACTCCTTTCCATCTGGATCTTGCAACTAAGACCAATTTCTCTTACCTATAGACTGAAGCTGGAAAACAACTATTTCTGGAGACCCCTGTTCCAACTCTCCTAATGTTCCCAGATCTTTACCTGGATGGGACCAAGAATTTTGGACATGCCTTTCAATTTAAGCCAGGGGTTAAACACTACCATCTGTCTTGGAGACTTATTTATTTTCCATTTCCTTGATTCACTATTTTATTTAGCACAGCTGGTGGGCTTCCATTGGCTCAGCCTATGTACACAAAGTTCAGGTTCTTAATGTACGTAATGCAACTTGAGTCGCCAGATCTTTTCCAGTTTTCAGTGTGATTTACAGGGGCTTGTATGTAAGTGTGTGAATGAGTGTTTCCCTGGTGGGATGAGAATGCCTTATCAAAAGACCAAAGTCAATCTATGGATTCTGAGACTGTAGATTTAGAAAGAGAAATGGGAGGCTCTAAGTCAGGGTCAGTCCTCCCTGAGCCCTGAGCCCTGAGCCCAAGACATCAAGCCTGAGTTGGACAGAGAGGCTGAAATCCTGTTAAATGTTAGGATGCATAATCTGTTATGGGTATAGAATGGAAGATGAAAGACACATCTGAAGAGCAGGCCACCTCCAAATAAGAGCTTGCTCAGAATGGGTGGAATCCCATTCAAACTTGGCTGATCTTGAAAAGCTGAGCAAATGTTTGGATGGATGGGAGAACATCCAAAAATTGAAGACTGAACACTAGGCTAAGAAGTTTTAAAAAAAAAATGTCCTGGAAGAAGATGATAGGAACCTATTTCTCTATCATTGCCAAGAAAGCACAACCATCTTCATGAAATCACCAAGAGTTAACCTTGATTTGAAGCAGCTTTAACGTCAGCCCTTTATTTGCCTGTGACCATAAGGACAATAAATATTGCCCTTAGTGAACAAATTACTCTTATGCTCTGGCTGAGGCTACTGATCAAAAAGACACCACCTTTTCTTTTTGTACCAAATGTGAGAAAGGAAGTTAAGAAAGAGCTGCTGTTGCAACATTTAAAATGATGCTCTTCTAACTAAACTGAGATTAATGTACGAGAATATAGTCATTTCAATAAAAAATTAAGTACTTTCAAGTCCCATGGATTTCTCTGAGAGACTGGACATGTACTTCACTCTCTCCCATCAAAAGCAATGAAGCTTAAGAAAGTATGTTTATGGCTGGATTTAGCCCATCATATGATACCTAAGCCTAATCATGCTTGCTTCAATAACAGACATTTTGATGCAAGCTGATTCTTTAACTCTTAACTACTAAATGTCTGAAATATTGCAAGAGGAAAAAGGTGTCCTTGCCTTTTTAAAACCAATTCTCATTCCATTTTATTAAAAGAGAACTTGCTTCGAAAATTCTTTCCAAGAAGAAAAGAATTTCAAAGAAATCCTCGTGAATGGGGTGTCTTCCTCCACTTATTTAGCGAACGTCTTGTGTTTCAGCCATATTTCTAGCAGTCAGCAGCTGCCCTGATTCCATTCGTTTCCAGGAGAAGACATCAGGAGAGACCAATGTTGTGCGACTTGTTCAGTTCTGATGCAACTGTCAATGCTAAGAAGTCCTGACCTTGAGAAATGTATGGAGAATTTCTCCTTCTGGAAAAATTCAGAAAAAGCATCTAGCTGGGTTTTCCACCCATAATGTGGTGGAGAAATTTGAAAGTCTGTTCCCACTCAGCTCTACTTTGTTGTAGCAGTTCATAAAGACTCATGGGACAAAGTTTGTGGAGGCATTAAGAATGTTATCAGTGCTGATTAACATGATCATGTTTTCATTAAAGGTGCATATTCTAGGAAGTGAGAGATGGGGTCCCATCAGTTTTTCCCCAACCACATGGCCTTTACTTCTGGTGACTTTTGAAAGATGCATCTCGACGTTTAACTTTTCAGATGAATGCAAAGCTTTGCAGAAGCTGCCAATTTCCATTCGCTAGTAATAAAAAGAGCATTAAAGCTGGTTGGGCTTACAGGCATTTCTTTTAAAAATATGTATTTCATCAAACAGATGCTAGATTCTTAGGGAATTCCTGGGCTGCAATATGTACAGTATCTTTTCAATAATGCCTTTTTTCCTGTCTCATTATATATACAGTATTAGTTTTCTGTCTCACCATGTAAATTCCTTATGGTTGACTTACACTTTTTATCTATGTGCAGGAAAAAGAAGTTAAAATATACTTTGAGCCATCAGTGGAAAGTGGAAAGACCACCCGGTTTCTACCTGTGATGGTAAGGTGGATTGCGATCAACAAGATGGCTTTTTAAAAGAGCTTATATAGTATTTATAAGCTCCCTTTTAGACTTCATAAAAAACTGAAGACCTGGTTTTGTCATCACACATGGGGTGGGGATGGAAATAGTCAGTTTTGGGGATGATTGGTTCTCTACTCTTACCTTTGACCGATATTATCTGGTCACAGGCTGAAATAATATCACCATCTCTTGGATTTTATTGTATTTAATAATTGTATTTTATATTTTTATTCTTTATGTTTTTACTGATTTTAAATTGTTTTGTCGTGAACCACCCAGAGTTCCTCCTTGTGGGGGAGCTGGGTGGTGATATAAATTTGACATATAAATAAATAAATAAATATGGATAAAATGCCTTTCTCTAAAGACAGGTACATGCATTTGTTATGCTGGAACATGTATTTGCTAAGCTCTTGCTCACTTGCTTTTACTTGAAGAGTGATCTGGTGGGGGCTTTTATACTTAATACTTAAATTGCTTTTTATCTCTGCGTTAATTAACGCAGTTTCTATGCTCTTCTAAAGTGTTGTCATTCATATGATAGGGATTTCTTTTAATTAGCTGTGGTATCTAAAGCATTTTCTTTCATTTTTATGGCTTTCATTATAACCACTTAGGACATTTGGATATAGTAAAAAGCAAGTTATAACAATATTGCTGAAATAAGAAATGGAGCTTGTGGCATTTTGGAATTTCACATCAGCCTGTTCATGGGAAATCCCTGTATACCTGTTGAAAATACCGCGAAGGTTGTGGGGTAGGTTGTGTATTTTCTTGGCAATGGCTAAGCCCCGAGACTTTGAGAACATCCTTTGGAGCACAGCCAGTAACTCCCAATAACTGCATTTCACCAAGTGTTAAGAGAATACACACTGTCATTCAGAAAGCAGGTCCAGGAAGATGGATCAATCTTCTTATTAAAGAATCTTAGAGTTCCCATAAGCTGAGTTTAAAACGGTTCCTCTAAGGTGAAACACAGATATTACTTTTGACTGGTGGAAAAAGATACAGACATGTCAGGCGAACATAAAGATATCACTAAAATGCTAGGGGGGTAAAGATAGTTTAATTTCTTTTTTTTTTAAAGTGACATATTCCAATACAGTGGGTAAGATCTGTGTTATTCTGAGGCTATAAAGCAGACACAGGGTCTGGTAGTGCCTTCATGACTGAAGGAGTGAGCCTCTGTTCATGAAAATGCAGGTCCCTGTAAAATTGGTTAGTCTTCAAGGTACTCTTTCTTCTAATACAAAACATCACGTGAGGACCATTTACCAGAAACAGAGGGAAGACTCAGTGCTTGCTCATGAAGACTTTAGATTTTTTTTTTTATCCCACCTTTCTTATTTGTTATAAATAACTCAAGGCGGTGAAGATACCGAATACTCCTTCCTCCTCCTGTTTTCCCCACAATGACAACCCTGTGAGGTGAGTTGGGCTGAGAGAGAGGGACTGGCCCAAAGTCACCAAGCTGGCTTTCATGCCTAAGGCAGGACTAGAACTACCATCTCCTGCTTTCTAGCCTGGTCCCTTCACCACTAGACCAAATGGGTTCTTTGGAAACTAAGCTTCCTAGATCAAAGAATCTTTTGGATTCCAGAGAAGATCCAGCCTTGCCCTTCTGTTACATATCTCCTGAGTCATCCAGCAAGGTTGAGTGGGACATATTCAAAAACATTGAACAAAAATACTGGTTCACCCAGTGCATTGTTCAATTTAGGATTCATTTCTAGAAAATGGCTTGAAGGCCATCAACCTAGATGTCTTGAAAAGTCAACCAAACAAATTCAAGATGAAGGTTATCAATGGCTATTAGTTATTATGGCTCCTACGATGAAGGCTGATAAACTTCTAATGGCATTGCTACAGAATATTAGGGTAAGGGTCCTAATTGTGAGCTTCTTAGAGGCATCTTAGCTGGCCAGTGTGGAATTGAATACTGAACTTCATGGCCTTTAGGCTGACTTAACACAATTCCTATATTCTTATTTATTTTGAAGCCCCTGCCAATCAATGTCATTCAGTTCAGTCGCCTGAGGTCATAACATTTTGTCGATCTCTGAAGGAAGGATGTAATGCTGTGAATAAATGTCAAAAGAGTGCTCTGTAAAAATAAGGGAACAGAGATGATTTATTTATTTATTTATTTAGGTTTGTGAGCATTATGGTAAGTCAAGAAAATTCTCCTGTCACACATTAAAACTGCCATTCTTTGAAGAGATGGAACACTAGAGCCATTCCCAGGCAAGGGCCATTTATTATATTTTGTAATGGGTTACAACAGACACCACAAAAAAAGGGACGGTAGGGTAGGGTAGGGTAGGGTAGGGTAGGGTAGGGTAGGGTAGGGTTGGGTAGAGGAGAGGAGAGGAGAGGAGAGGAGAGGAGAGGAGAGGAGAGGAGAGGAGAGGAGAGGAGAGGAAAGGAAAGGAAAGGAAAGGAAAGGAAAGGAAAGGAAAGGAAAGGAAAGGAAAGGAAAGGAAAGGAAAGGAAAGGAAAGGAAAGGAAAGGAAAGGAAAGGAAAGGAAAGGAAAGGAAAGGAAAGGAAGTTTATGGCACAATGTAATATTCAAAGATAATTCATTTCTTACAATCTCTACTTGCCATCAGTAATCCAGAAAAGACAATATAAAAGGAAACGAATGATTCTCAAGCCAATTATGCCGGATGGATTCAGCCTTTGTCACCTTTAATTTTAAATTCTATCTTTCAAGTACAGTATAAAGTATTAACATTAACAATTTACACTAACTCTCTTCCCACCTTTGCATGGCACAATCAGTCCCAGGAAATATTTATGACTGAGTTATGTCTCCAACATTAACAAAGGAGTCGGTGTCCTTAGAAGCTAAAGATGGTGGACCATGGGACAAATGTAGGCATAGCAGTAATGAGGCTAAGCAAGGTTTTTCTTAATTTGAGAAGAATTAAGTATACTTTACAGCAGAGGAAGAGAGGAAGATCATAGCTCTATCCATGTTCCTTCTCTTCACTGACAATTTCTACACAAAAGCATTTGGCTCTATTTATTCAATACCCATAACAGTCTTCATTATGTTTTCTCACTGCAGTTTCATTATCATCATCATCCTGCCTTTTCTGAAGATAGGACAAAACCGTATATCTGAAATTGCAGCATAGTTCAGGATCCAAGTTAAAGCTCCATTCATCGTCATCTTCTCCATGACACAGAAGAACTTGAGGAAAAGACTGCTAGCCTCTCTCCTTCATAATTCAAGCAGTGAACAACCTCACATTATTTACTGCTTTCTTGTGAAATGTATCGGAGGTGCCCATATATATATATATATATATATATATATATATATATATATATATATATATAAATAAATAGAAATTAGATCCTTAAAAACTTTCCTCCCAGTCTGTTCCAGAAAAGGAAGGTGTGAATGTGCCAGAATAATGTATTCCAAACAATGAAGGTTACAGGGAAGAGAAAAAGGCTACAAACCCAAGAAAAAGTTCTCATCATTCCCAAAATGGGCAAGTTTCTACCACCCTGGTTTCTCCCACTCTTAAAGAAGATGCTACCAAACTCACCTGAAATTTCACTTCACAAAATCTGGAGGCTCCTCTAACCCCACCACAAGCCATAGCAGTGGAAATGATGTGTTCATTTCCCAACACAGCTGTCTCAAGATGCTGTTGTTGTGCCTTGTGTCTGACTTGCTCATCTGATTTGTAATCTACAAACAGATGCTCTGAATGAAATGGGAAACCCACTGCCTTTGACATGTGTTAACCACATGCCAGATGGCAGAGAAAGAATAGCTTTATCTGTCAAGATAACAGAATTATGTTTGACGCATCCTTCGGTTCTGATAGGCAACATGGCACTTCTGGCCACACTTATCATCCAGTCCATCAAATGTTTACTTGACATGCCTAGACATCTGACATCAGGGTAAAGACAGCCAATGTTTACATGACTTAATGAGCAAAAGAGTGGCTGGATAGAATGAGCAAGAAAACCACCAGGAAACGAATTATTTCAATTTCTCTCCAACATTTTTGGCAACCCTCTCCAAAACTAAAGACAACAGATACAACACCCAGCCTTAGAATTAACAATGAAGATATTGAAATGGTAGATAGCGTCCGGCTTTTAGGATCAACTGCCAACAGTAAAAGAACAAGGAGACAAGAAATATGCTGCAGACTAGCACTTGGTAGAGCAGCCATGAAAGCCTTGGAAAAGATCATGCTTCTACAGACAAAGGTCAGGATCATGTAAGCCGTAGTGCTCCCTGTGACCTTCTGTGGAAGGGAAAGTTGGACTTTGAAGAAGCAGGATATAAGAGTATTGATGCTTTTGAACTTTGGTGTTGGAGAAGACTCCTGAGAATGCCATGGACAGCAATAGGTCATCAAATAAATCAACCCAGAGTTCCCACTCAAGTCAAAAATTACCAGGCTCAAATTATCCTATTTTGGACACATATTGTGGAATCCAGCTCTTTGGAGAAGGTTATGCTTCTGGGAAAGGTGGAAGGAAAGAGTGGAAGAGGATGACCAGCAGCAAGGGGAATGGACTCAGTTATAGTGATGATGGGTGCAGCACTGGAAGACCTGAAGGACCGGGATGGGGACAGATCCTCCTAAATAAAATCTATCTATGTGGTTGCTAAGAGTCGATACCAACTTGATGGCACATAATCAATCAATCAGTCTCCAAATCCATATCCTTTGGATGTGCTGGACTACAGCTCCCAAAATCCCCAACTAGCATGGCCAAAATGGGAATAATAAGATAATTTATATTTTGTAGGAAAAGATGGCAGTGGATATTGTACATCTTGTTTCAGTTGTACAAGGAGAACTGAGCAGGCCTCATATGATGAATTTAGCAAATGGCTTGGAAACACATGGAGAAAAGTTCTGGATTGGGGTGGAGAACTTGCTGAACTACAGCTCTTAACGTGCTTTGCCAGTGGCCATGCTAGCTGGGACTGCTATATATTGGAGTTTAGCTACCTCTGCAAGACCACAAATTCTCCGTGTGCTATAGATCTCCTCACAGGGATTTGGTTGATGGAGGTCAGACCTATAATGGATAGATTTTGCCTCGCTACAATGTCTTCTGATAATCCAGTGCATTTGCGTTCAGACTGTAGGACCGGTGGTCAATTAGTGGAGAAAAGGATGCCTTTGAAAGCATCACTGGAACAAAGGCATCCCTCCTGTGCTCTGGAAATTGGAGCAATGATCAGGGTTTGCCCTTGCTTAAGCATATTTACTTTCCTCTACAAAAGGAAATGATGGAAACGAATCAATCTACCTACTCCTGGTCTGAATTCTTTGCACATTCATGTGGGTGAGACAGAGACGGAGAGACAGAAAGTAGTTGGCCCTCCATGGATTCTCTCCCATGCTGGAAGAAAGGAATTGCTCGTAGAAAGCGAGTGCGAAAGCAAACTGCACAGCGACGCTATTAGCACTTTCTGCAATTCCTTGCAGCTTGTGTTTTTAGGAACTGCCGTTATGGCCTCGAAGTAGCTAATCCATGCATTCCTTGAGAACCAAATTACGGAAGTTCAAAAAAAAAATGAAAAACAAAAACTGTTTGTTCTGAAATGAACTGTTCATTTGAAAAATTAGTTTCTCACATTGAAACCTTTATTTTATTTTACTTTTTGCTGGCATGGCTTCTTCGTGGATAAAATGCTGACGAGGGACAGAACCCACATGCTCAGCAGAAGCAAACTTGAATCTCAAATAACCCAGAGGAACGAGATCTGGCTCTCAACGTATCTGCATTTTTTCCCCCAAACTTGCAGACTCAAGCAACTTCTCATGCCCTCCCAGATGTGTGTACCTTCACTCTCTGGGGCTGAAGAAAGACCAAATGTCTACACTTTTCTGATGGGCCTTTGTTGCATCAGGTCCCTTAAATAGAATCCTCAGCTAAAATGCTCCGATTTTTGGACAGGTTGAAAAGTTGGCAAAACCTAGGGATGCAAATAATGCGTACCGGTTGCATACAAATGCAATTCTTCCCCCATTTAACAATATAAAAGGGAACACAGGTAGTGAAAGTCTTGTTGGAAAGTTTATTCTGGAGCAGAGAAAGGGGGGAAAGGTAAAGGTAAATCTGTATTGCTCGCCAGATCACACAACTACCTGCATTAATGCAGAGTCATTTTTTTAACATAGGAATTTAATGGATGATCATCAGAAATGTATACATTTTTTCCACAAGCAAGTTGCAAATCCTATAGAAATTTTCCCAAGACCACTTCTTATCAAACTTCCGAGTGTAAGACTGAATTAGAAGGGTTCTGTTAAAGAAATGATAGGGAATATTTCAAGCTGGGAACAAGTAGATGAGAAAACAGACACTGACAATAACTTACCAAGAAGCAACAGGAAAGGATGGGAAGAAAAAATATGGATTGTGCTGAGTTCATTTATAACCTAAAGTAAGATGCATGCTAAATGTTTTGATCCCAAAATAGTCCTATTTATGTATTTTATTTTAACCCATTTTCCTCCAAGGAACTCAAGCTTTTCATATATGGTCCTCACCTTATTTTATGGTCCCAACCTGAGATAAGTTGCATCAGGTATGAATGGGTCAAAGTTGGCCAAAGCATCTCATCACCAGTGAGAACTAGAACTTTGGTCTTCCTCATCAGATCTAACTTTGTCATCAATGTATCAAATCTATAAAAGGTCAAAACCAATTACTGAGATGGAAGAGAAAGATTAATGGGGGTAACGTTTTGAAATATTTTACAAGGAAAAAAAAAAAGAGAATCCAACATCAAAGAAGCTGCAAGATGTTTTATCACCCATCAGGACCAAAATAATTACGTTATTTATTTGATGTTACAGACTATGCAGAAACTATTCTTTCAGAGAAAATGCTTACTGTGTGCATCTCTGGGTTAAAGGCAAACATCAGATGCAGTTGGAAATTAAGCAACATGATATGAGGGAAATGTTGGCAAAAAAATAATAAAGCAGTAGATTCTACCTGGTTGTTCCTGGTTGTTCTAAGCTGCTATGAAAAAAGTCAAAGGAGTAATTTACAGTGGAATAGCACCTCCATGTGGCTTACTAACAAACCAATAAGCTTCAAAAAAACTGCTGGAAAGATGTGTCAGCAATAAATAGGATAAGGATTTAGGTTTAGCCACCTTGGAATCATTTCTTACCTCTTCTTTTCACAGCACAACTTAAAAGGGCTTAAGAGAAATAGAAACACACACCAAATTTTCATAACCAATTCTACTGTTTTATCACAAGAGCTGAACTCTTGCGGACCTATGGAGTCCCCAGCAACCGTACCCAACTCAGAGGGAACTTTATCTTAGATTAACAATTATACAAAACATCATGTTTAAGTGGTAGGAAGTGATCGGATCTGAGAACTTGTGGTATATTTTAGTTACGGGAAAATACATTACTTCAAGAGAGGAGTCACTGCTTCGTAAATCAGTCTGCTTCCTGGTGTACTAATTCTCTATCTACCCAAAGATTTTACTTAAGGGAGAACTTTTAAAATATGACCTCCAACTTCTAGACTAAGATTATGCTGTCTTCCACTAATTGAGGGCTTTATGGTCTCTATTCTGCTCTTTACGCAGAATCGAGATTCAGGCGTGATCTGTTTCTGAATAAACACATACAAAAATCGAAGTTTTGAATATAAAATCTCATGGAAAGGAAGCAAATATCAACCTGAGAAAGAGGAGGGGAAGACAACTGGCTCTTCCATCACTGTTTTCAGGGGAAAAGGAAGTTCCATCAACGGAGCAAATGGCTGATAAAGAGTTTCCACTGTTTTCCATCAAGTCACCAGGAACCTAAATATGAAATGAAGTTTCATCATTTTTGTGCTCTCCTTGTTTATTTGCGCCTTCTTAGAGGAAAGAAATTAAGCATGAAATTAACTAATCATGTTGCTTCCACACTCCATATAAATCTTTCTAAAAAAGTTACCACTGCCCTTGGTGTCCAAAACGAGATGGAAGGATGGTGAGCTGAAGGAAGTCTATGTCCCTCAAATGAATGACAGGCCTCCCTGGGTCACCACAATGCCACACCTGGTATGCTGGAAGAAGCTGCTGAAGAAGGTGGCATGAACAGTCTTGCTACATCAGGTTATTTGAGGTTATATCAACCGATGGGGCCAGAAGCATGACCATCCAACTGGACGGGATTCAACAGGTAGAAAGAACCAGGGAAAGATGTACACGGTTTAAGGACCTGGTGTACAAAAGAAGTGAATAAATGAGTCAAACTGCTTGGCCTTTGCTCTGCCAGGTGGCAGAAGATGGCACATCTTTCCATTTGCCCTTGCTAATCCAGGCATCTCTCATGGTTTCTACCTGTCCAATAAGAGCTGGCAGAGTTGATGTAATGGTATGTGGGAATGACCTCGAGAGACGAGGGGAAGAGATGCTGCCTAAGGAATGGTCAGATAAAAGGGGGAAGAGCTCACAGCTGTATAAGAAAGAAAAGATCTGCCCTAACTTATCAATCTGTAGAAGGAGACAGTGGGAGGTTTGAACTTTCAGATTTGCAAGATTCTCTTAATGCAGCCTTACAGTAAAGTAGAGTTAGCTCATCTGGTCATGTTTCCTGTCTAGTCTACATGGGAAGGCTGACATTTGGCATGCTGCAGTTCCCTTGGATTAAACAATGCCATCTTTCGGGACCCAGATAACGTGCCTCTCTGGAATGAAATGCCCCATCCCCCTGAGATCCATGTGGCTTCTGCCCAGATGGCATTCTTGAAGGCCTTGAAAATCTGGCTGTTTGCCCAGGCCTTGGGGTGCTGTACACATGGCCCCCTTATTAGATGGGTTTTTGGATTCAGAATGTACTGTCCAGATGGATGTTGTTTTCTGGACCCTTCATGTTGTATATTATATTTTGTATCTCATTGTGTTTTAAAATGCGAGCCACCCAGAATCACCCTGGAGTTGGGCAGCATCTAAGTCCAATGAAATTAATCAATCAGTCAATCAAAGGAACACCTTCTTGGGCCTATTTCCCACAATGGAAAAGGGCCAACAGAAGCCAATGGCCAATAATTGTCATCTCCCGTTGAAGCACTCTACAGCCTGATATTCAGAAGCACCGTTACTCCAATCCTGAAAGTGGTATGTCGCCATCCTGATGGCCCTGCTCACAAAACATACTCAAATAGGCCAATGGAGGGATAATATGTGTAAAAACACCAAAAGGGTATCATTTGACCCTGTCCACTAAGCCCAAGAGAATCAATTTTACTCAAAGGGTTTAACTAGGGTTAAACTAACTCCATACACACGTGTGTGTGTGTGTGTGTGTATTTCAAAAAATGTTTAACAAGATAAAAGCAATACAAATATTAGAAAAGAAACAAAGAAAAGAAAAAAGAATAGTGAATAAGGAAGAAAGGAAGAAATAGAAATAGAAATAGAAATAGAAATAGAGGTTATAAAGAAGCAGCTTCCAATCTTTTTGACAGTGGTTATAAATGCATTGATATTTTACCCTCTCTCTCTCTCTAAGGTTACCTCATAATTTCCTTCTTCCATAATCTACCCTTTCTAATCATCAAACACGTACATCACAAATTCATTTTTTTCTTTTTTCAGCAAAAAGTCCATAAGGGGTTTCCAGTCACTAATTAATGCAATATTTGATTTCTGTAAGCAAATCAGTGAATTTTGCCATCTCTGCTAGTTCCGTCATCTTCACCAACCATTCCTCCATTGTGGGTACATCAGAGTCTTTCCATTTTTGTGCATATAGTTGTCTTGCAGAGGTGATCATGTATAAATTAACTCCACACATTCAGTCATGGGAACATCAAAACCCAGTCAGTTTTAGCCTATTTTGTCCGGCTAATCCACCAAGAAAAACAGCTGGTGAGAAAGCATGGATGAAAACAGATGGATTTCTTTTCATCTTGTTCCAAATTTCATGGAATTCAGTTTATTTGGACAGAGGAAATCATCAGAATGTCCATTTTCACCACAATATGCATCTTCTACCTCTTTTATCCAACTTTACTTCCCTTTTTGGATAAAGCTTCTTTGAGTTTTTATGAGATCTTCATGCGTATTTTGCCATTTTCTGCAAACACAAAACAAAACAAATGACAGTAGCTCATTTTAACCCAACTGAAAGAGCTTCAAAACTATTGAGAATTGAATGTCATCCAAAAGGGCTACAATAACTTGCACCAGAACTAATGCAATTATCTGAGGAAATTCATGGCCTGCTAAGAAAGCAATAAAACTCCAAGCAAAGTTCTTCAGAGAGGTTGTATATGTCTTAATTTAAGTTAACAGCATTTGTGGAAATAAGCATCATGCTTACTGTGACTTCTTCCAAAAGTCACAATAAAGTATGGGAACTATATTTCTTCCAAAGCTCTCCTAACATAGAGTGATAACCTGTTTTGGCACATAGTACTTCGAACCAAATCAATAATCCAATAAATATTTGTGTGTTAAATATGTGTGTGTGTGTGTGTGTGAGGGAGGGGCAGAGCAACTGAGACTCTTACTGAGAAAAATTAGCATAAGTTTAGGCTTTAAAGAGAAATTCATACTGATTTTGTTTCCTTTAGAAATTTGTACTTGGGCGATAAAGACAATTGTCTACCATAAATCCATTAATATTATTGCCATCTTTATTAGTCTATTTTTACCATGGGAAACAAGATGTTATTCTTTCCAATCTCAAATATGATGTTTAATAGGATCATTCCAAACACGTCTCTGCTGGTAGCTATTTTATTACATTTGCAGCAGATGATGCAATACTCAATTATCTTCCTTGCTATTGCTACTCCAGCCTCTGCTCTAGAAGCCAAAACCACACTTACTGGAATAAGCTGATTTTATGACTCATATTATCTTCACAACTAAATATTCAACAAGATATTCACAACCCTAACCTTCCTACCACAGTTCACCGGTGCACCGTTAAGAATTTGTCCAACCCTTAAAAGAGGGAATGTTGCAATTCATTAGTGGGAGAAATTCATGGGAATGTTTTGCTATTATGGGGGCTTAAAAAAAAAAAAATTAACTCACTGTGTTCTAAAATCTTCCCACAATGACTCCTCCGTGGCATGGACAAGAGTTTGGATGGAATCTGTTTGCATCAGTCATTCTTTGACCAAAAATTTGCACAAACCACCACCCACTGCATATTTGCAAATGATGAATCTGAAAAATAGTGCATGCTTCTGAAAGGGTCTACAATAAGAAGGGGAAGTCTGCAGAGCATGGCTCTCGGAATACTTTCCAACCTCTTTATCAGCTGTGGCCACATTTCTGTGTAGACAAACCTACAAAGATCAGAATTGTGCAAGCCGTGGTATTCCCTGTGAAACTGTAGAGAAGTAAAAGTTGGGCTTTGAAGAAGCAGGATAGGAAGAGCATTGATGCTTTTGAACTTTGATGTTGGAGAAGACTCCTGAGAATACCGTGGACAGCCAGGAAAACAAACCGATGGATCTTCAAACAAATCAACCCAGAGTTCTCACTCGAGGCACAAATGACCAGGCTCAAATTATCCTACTTCGGATACCTTATGCAAAGACGCAGATCTCTGGAGAAGGTTCTAATGCTGGGAAAGGTGAAAGGAAGAGAAGAAGAGGACGACCAGCAGCAAAGTGGATGGACTCAGTTACAGTGGCGATGAGTGTGCCATTGGGGGACCTGAAGAATAAACTAGGGATAGATCGTCATGGAGAAAATCTATGTGATTGCTAGGAGTCAAAAACAATTTGATGGCACATAATCAGTATACACTGGGAAACACAGGACGAGTTACATGCAGTCCATATCACACGACCAGGAAAAAGGAGGTTGTAGGGTTAGAATGGAGCAGTCATCAACATTGTGAGTCATAGCCCAACTTCACCTCCCATAGAAATGCAAAGGGAAAATCAGGTGATTTTCTTTTCTCTGCAATCCTCACCCAGATCTCACCCATTCTGAAACCCAATCTCTCTTTCACCAGCTTCCACCACCACGCCAAATTTGGTCCCTTTCTGCTCAGACAGACAAAAAGACAGAAACTTTATTTCGGTCATTGACCAATAAAAAAACACTCTATAAAACAAACAAAGCAGAATTATCCCCTAACATCAATAACGGTTGGCAACCGTTTGTGGGTTCAGCTTCCGAAGGATTATTGGGCTGATGGACAACTCTTGAGCATCTTTCCATCATTCCTATCCATGGCTTTGGAAAGAATAAAAAGGGGTAGCTCTCCTTAAAAGTGTACAATCACCTCTCCATGCTTGGAAAAAATGGCCTTTGCAGGGAAATTTTCTCCTTGAGGCTTAAACTGTTCATCCTTCTGGTCTTCAGCAGGCTTTCAGATTATGGACTTGACTTTCTTCTGAAGGAGAATGGAATCTAACGGCACACAAGGCGATAGGACATTTCATAAAACAGGCCCATCAACAGAAAAAGCACACTGGGTCTCATCCAATCAGATTTATTTACAGAATGCCTTTATGTGGTTCCCTATTATTAGTTTTATGGGTTATCTATCCTGCAGACCTAAAAGGGGTTGGAAAAGAGGTTATACATTTATCAGAACAAGTAAAATAAACAAGCTTTATACATTATGAGCCTCAGTCTAGGTATATTTGGCTGAAGCACTCTGGTTTCAGTGCTGATACATACAGTGTTAGAATATAAGAAAAAGCAAAAAATAAAATAAAATAAAATAAAAAGGACTGAAAATGATTTATGAAATTAGACTGACAGGCAAGGGGATTTTATTGATGTGTCTATTTTCACATTTTGTCCTTTCTGGCTCATTGTATTAAACAACCCTGCCAATTTGCAGCTTTTTGATCTTCCTGGCAATAAAAGGAAGGCTTTTTCCACACCACAGGAAATCTCTTATTCATAAAATAGCAATGGGAAGGGGGGAAAGAGTATTCTTTTTCTTCTGGCGTGATTACTATATGCAGGAGAATATATCAGGGTGTTTTTCTGTTTTGTGAGGACCATGAACTTAATTTGTAGGCTTCGAATGCCCTCTTAATCCTTGAATGAAATCCAAGTACTATTGGATAGAAAAACGCAAAAGGATCTTTTTATTTATTTAATGATTCGATTTCCATGGCCACCCATCTCAGCAAGTGACTCTGGGCAGCGAACAATCTTAAAATAAATTAAGAATAATTCCCATCGCAGATATAAAAATGAGAATACACTGCAGCCGAGGAAGATACCACAATCGGCAGTCACTAGCACAGCCAGAGATGGGACCCTTCACCCCCTCGGGGCCCCAGGCCGGGGCACCGAACCAGGTCTGTAGGGCCTTGTGAAAGGCCAGCAGGATGGGGGCCATCCTGATCTCCGGAGGAGCAATGTGTCCTAGGGCAGGTGCTACAGCAGAAAAGGCTCTCCGCCTGGGCCCCGTCAACCGATGGGGCCAGAAGCATGACCATCCAACTGAACGGGATTCAACAGGTAGAAAGAACCAGGGAAAGATGTACACGGTTTAAGGACCTGGTGTACAAAAGAAGTGAATAAATGAGTCAAACTGCTTGGCCTTTGCTCTGCCAGGTGGCAGAAGATGGCACATCTTTCCATTTGTCCTTGCTAATCCAGGCCTCTTTTTAAAAATGCATGCATAAAACCGCGCTTAAAAATAAAATAGTCCTACGTCTATTGCCAGGAAAGCTGGCCCCAAGCCATGAAGGGCTTTAAAGGTGACAACCAGCACCTCGAATACACCCAGAAGCACACTGGCGACCAAGGCAGCTCACGGAGTAGTGGTGTTGCATATGGCGAGTAACTAGCACTCTGCACCAGTGCGAGCTCCCAAGTGCCCTTAAGGGCAGTTCCAGGCCAAGCGCATGGTGGGAGTCCAAAAAGGAGGTCCCGAGGGCACGAATGACACACTCTACTGATCCATCAGCAAAACTTTCCCTTCGTTGAGAAAAGCCACTCTGAACTGGCAAAGTTCATTTTTAAAGAACGTTACTATAATTTAATGCCGTCCCAGCGAAGTTACTGTAATTTCAAACAAGAAGCAACTGAGGCTTTCCTGACAATAGATGTAGGACTATTTTATTTTTAAGTGCTCTTGGAAAATTTTCACTCTTGGAAAAACAGGCATTTTAGCTTACGTTAGTTTAATGGCACCTATGATGCTACAGGTTGTTATTATATAGAATGATTTCTACAGGGTGCTTTTTTCACCTTGTTTACCCCGCCGACCCAGAGTTTGCCTGGACTGGGGGCAGGCTATCCATCTTGTAAATCTAATGAATAATAAAAGAAATGTCTATGGGGTGCTTGAGTACACTGATGCTGGGTGGAAATTAAAATATTAATATTCAAGTGAAGCATTTAAGAAGCAAGGGAGGCATATCTGCGTAAGCTGGCCGAGGTCACAAACCAGCCATCATTCCTGCTTGTAGCAAAAGCTGGGTGACTAAGTTCTGCTCCCTTTGTAAGAAAAATATGACTGCCAAGGAAAGGAAAAAGGAAAAAGGAAAAAGGAAAAAGGAAAGGAAAGGAAAGGAAAGGAAAGGAAAGGAAAGGAAAGGAAAGGAAAGGAAAGGAAAGGAAAGGAAAGGAAAGGAAAGGAAAGGAAAGGAAAGGAAAGGAAAGGAAAGGAAAGGAAAGGAAAGGAAAGGGGGAGTGAGGGGAAGGGAAGGGAAGGGAAGGGAAGGGAAGGGAAGGGAAGGGAAGGGAAGGGAAGGGAAGGGAAGGGAAGGGAAGGGAAGGGAAGGGAAGGGAAGGGAAGGGAAGGGAAGGAAAGGAAAGGAAAGGAAAGGAAAGGAAAGGAAAGGAAAGGAAAGGAAAGGAAAGGAAAGGAAAGGAAAGGAAAGGAAAGGAAAGGGGGAGTGAGGGGAAGGGAAGGGAAGGGAAGGGAAGGGAAGGGAAGGGAAGGGAAGGAAAGGAAAGGAAAGGAAAGGAAAGGAAAGGAAAGGAAAGGAAAGGAAAGGAAAGGAAAGGAAAGGAAAGGAAAGGAAAGGAAAGGAAAGGAAAGGAAGCAATGTTTTTGTATGCTCAGAGGACTTTTCGTCTGTTTGTAAATGAAAGGTCCTGCCAGATTCCTTCTGGTTTGGGGCTAGCATAGACTAACACAACTTCCCTCCTCCAAAATTAACACTAATTCTGTTTTGGAGGTTGTGTGAATGCACCTGCTAAGTCCGTAAGCAACCTGTGGTGGATCTCACGCAAATACACGTTTTCTTTTCAGAAAAGAATCGTTCTAATGCCCCATTCTAATTTTCTGCGTTCATTTTCATTTCCGTGAGCAGCAGCTTGCCTTGTAGAGTCATCTTGTGGCTCAGCTTAGTATTACATTCCCTGGTTGGCACGCCTTTGCACACCAGACCGTCCCATATTTTTGACTCCTGCTGGAAAGCACAATTGGATGCCCAGGGGGCAAAACTCCTATTGCAATCATCCAGGTAGCGTGGCTTCATGCAACCATTAAGCCCAAATGGGGTTTGCTTGTTCGGTAAACAATGAGCCTGATGGGTGAAAGCGATGGATTGATTATCATTTGATTTATATGGCTGCCCAACTCATAAAAGTGATTCTGGGTGGCTTGCAATCGACGCATTGAAAAAAAATGGAACTAAAACATGAACACCAGAAGCACCCAGAACCAAAAAAATCAGAAGAAAATCCAAAGACGACAAAATCACCGCTGTATTGTTTTTTTTCTTTTTCTCATTCGTAATATGATCTTTATTATATTATTTATTATTATTATTTATTAAATTTCTCACCCGCCCACCCGATGGGGGAACTCTGGGCGACTCACAGCAAACATTAAAAACATAAATATATATAAATACATAAAACATCAGTTAAAAGCATTACTAAAAAAGGGGAAGGAGAGTCCAAGAAGATGAAAAATGAAAAATTATTACTATAATTATTAATAGGATTGTTCTATTTGGTGTGGTAGATGGTGAAGAGTAGCAATGAAGGCCTCAGAAAAGATATTCAGACGCCGTGATGTGTCTACCTACCAAGTTCAGAATCGTGCAAGCCGTGGTCTTGCACAGACACTCTATGGAAACAAAGGCTGGACTTTGAAGAAGCAGGAGAGGAAGAGTATTGACGCCTTTGAACTTTGGTGTTGGAGAAGACTCCTGAGAATACCAAGAAAACACACAAATAGATCACTTGAAAAAATCAACCCCGAGTTCTTACTCAAGGCATACTTGGCCAGGCTCAAATTATCCTCCTTCAGACACATGACGTGAAGATCTAGCTCTCTGGAGAAGACTCTGATGCTGGGAAAGGTGGAAGGAAGAGAAGAAGAGAATGAAGAACAGCAAGCGGGATGGACTCCGTTGCAACAGCGATGAGTGCGCCGTTGGAAGATCTGAAGGTTGGGGACAGATCATCACGGAGGTCTATCTAAGCAACCACAAGAGTCAACACTGACTTGATGGCACATATCAACCCTAATCAATCCAGATTAGAGGGAAGGGCTATCTTCTTCTCCCTCGTATTACTAAAGTCACACGACAGGATATAAGTGTTATTCATATGGTGCTTGTAAAAAGTGTTGTGATGTATATTGATTTTATAGTGTTCATTTCATAGTGACATTTGTTTCGGTTTAATCGTTTTAACTGCGGTTGGACTTCGCCTCATGTTGCAAATGCAACTATTGTTTGCATCATGGTTTGCAAACTACACTTTAGGTTTCCGCATCAGCTATGACGAGTAAAGTCTCTTGTAAATCAGACTTGACTCTTGGTAGACATGAGGGATATATCCATGTTCTGTTCTCAACAACCATAGAGGAGCGGCTTGCCATGGTCTTTTCCCAGATGCTTTTTCAACTTCTCAAGTTAGGTTTCTGACATATGAGTTCCTGGTGGTCTCCCATCCAAATTCCAACCAGATCTGCATGTGTTAAAATTCCATCTCTGTTGAGGTTGTTCAAAATCCTCCTTCAAATGTGGTTTGTTGTGTAAATATGGCCCCTTCATTTTCCAGGGGTTCAGATGCATCCCAACATTTTGTGTGCCATTTGCGTTCTGTGAAGAACACCGATCAAGTTGGAAAGGCCTCCTAACCTTCTTAATTCTTGCTAGTAACAACAGGACGCTCTGCACATTTGCTCAGAGTTGATGCTGGTGGAAGCAAATTAAATTTATTCCCGCCTGAACCGGGCTTGGATTTCAGCCTTAACCCCCTCCACAGAAAAGGGAACTGAAAATTGGACACTATAGTTGCAATGCACAAAGAATGCCTGATGCACTTTCTTAGGCTGAAAATGGTTCCAATGTCTCTGGAGCTCGAAAAGTCAGATATCATACGACCGCATATATTTTAAACTGCCCGTTTATTTTCTTTTACAACGTCCCACACCAGCTTTCCCTCAAGGGAAATCGACCTCCCCTCTCCGCCACCAAAACTGCCCGCCATTTCCGGCGCCTTCCCATTTTAAACCCAGGAACCCCGCCTTCTTCGGCGCTCCCCCGCTTGGGATTGGTTATCTTCTCGTCTCCGTTTTCATTGGGGAGAGCGGCCGTCATTCCAGAGTGAAACGAGCGGGCGGGGGAGGCGGCGGCGTCGTTAGAGGAAACGTCTAGAGAGGAGGAGTCTGAGCGGCCCGAACGCGCGTGCGTGAAAAGAAAAAAAAAAGAAGAAAGGAGGAAGAGGAGGAGGCGCTGAAGCCAGGCGCGGGCGCTCCCTTCCGCGAAGATCGAAACCGCGCGAGATCTCGCAACCCCTCGGCATCGATCGGTCCCGCTTGCCCCGCGGAGTTCTCGCGCGAACGGGAAGAGAGGGAGGCCGCGCGCCCGCGCGCGAGTCAGGCGGAGCGGGAGGGGAGGGAGCGAGAAAGGGCGCTCAAACAGTCCGCCGGCCGGCCAGCCCGCCAGCGTGCGCAGGCGCAGGGCGCGTAGTGCGCGCGCGCGCCTGCCTCCCTCCTCCCTCTCCCCTCCCCTCCCCACCGCGGCCCCTCCCACCCGCAATCGCCGCTCTCCCGCCGTCGCCGCCGCCGCCGCCGCGCTCGCCGCCTGAGGGAAGGAAGAAGGGAGGGGGGAGGAGGAGGAGGAGGAGCAGAGCGGAGCCCCCGCCGCGTCACGTGACGGCGCCAGGCTTTTAATGTTTACATTTGAGGCGGGCGGCCCGCGGCGCCGCCCCTCCCCCGCTCCGGGCCCCGCGCGCCGCCTCAGCCGCCGCGTCCCGGCGACCGTTTCGCTTTCCCTCGCGGGCTGCGAGGACCGCGGGCAGCCGCCTTCGGGGCCACGACGACCGCCGCCGCCGCCGCCGCCATCACGACGAGCCGTGAGGAGCGGGCTCAGAAGGAGCCGCCGCTCGGCCTAGAGCGCCCGCGACGACGCCGGCCCGCGCCGCCCGGGCGGGGAGCCGAGGGCGCCCTCCCGAAGGCGGGCAGCGCGACGGGCCGCCCGGCCCGCGGGGCCGCCGCCGTCGCCCTGGCCATGGAGGAGCTGGTGGTGGAGGTGCGCGGCTCCAACGGGGCCTTCTACAAGGTAACGCCGCCGAGCAGGCCGCCGCCGCCGAGGGGCGCCTCCCGGGAGCTCCCGCCTGCGGCCCCCCACCCCACCCCGGGCACCTGCTCCGGGAGGAGGGAAGGAGGGGAAGCGCCTCGCGCCCGAGCTCGGCCGCCCCGGAGCCGAAATCGGCCTGGAAAAGTTGCGCCGCCAAGCCGAGGGGGCGTCCGGCCCTTCCTTGGGGGCGGGGACCCGATCGCAGACCCCCGGAAGAGCGAAGTGATTCTGGAGGGAGTTACGGGGGAGGGCTGAGGGAGTCCGAGGTTGGGTCTCAGGACCCCGGTCCAAATGATGGGGGGCCCAAGAGCCCGGGTTCATCCGGGTCCTCCCTCTCCATCCTTACTGCACTAGACACCAAAGCTGAGACCTGCTAAAACGTTTCTTGGCTTGAGTTTGCAGACCCGAAAGGATCTCAGGGGCCCCCAGGGCTCCCCAGACCGCCCTTGGAGAACCGCCGCTCTTCCACCTTTAACAGTGACGGAGGACCCCAAAAGAGCCTTTGTTTCCGGGGGTTGCGTTTTATCAACATTTACCGTTTTAATAGTCAGAATGGACACATCCACTGCCGCTGCTGCTGCTCGCAAGGGTTGGGTGGGATTTTAATATTGTACTCTTTTTCAACCTAGGCCAGCAAATCATTTTGAGTTCGTGGACCCCGGAGAGGGTCTTGGGGACACCCCCCCGGGGCCCTCGGACCACACCTTGAGAAACGCTGGCGTACAGCATCTTGATGGAGATAAAAAGAGGGGTCTGGAGGGAGGTAACAGGTGGCAGGTGGAGGAGGAACTTTGGGAGAACTGTCTGAAGAAACTAAATCAAATGATAGGATTCGGCTAACGGTGGTTAGCCAACCAGAACCATGACTTTGAGATGGGCGGCCATATAAATTGAAAAAAATAAATAAATTGCATTCTGCCAAGAACAGGGGAAAGAGTTGGTGAGGTGGTCCACCTGAGTTGCTTTCAGTGGCCTAAAAGTGTATCCGAGAAGTTTTGAAAAGGATCACTGAACCCAGGAATGCCATTACTTGAATCTGTGGTTCAAATGATAGCCTTACCTTTGATTATGTGCCCTCAAGTCAGTGTTAACTCTTATCAATCACATGGATAGATTTTTCTCTATCAAGTGACTTATATCAGGCCTAGTTTATTTTCTGCTAAGGCAGCTAAGCATTTTCAAGTTCCTAATAATGCTCTGCAACAGGATTCTAATTTGCATTTTGTGGTGGTTTCCACAAATTTTTATCAACATTTTTTTCTGGTGTTTCCCCATACTATAAGACATCATTTTGCAAAGATCAAAGTACTTTATTTTGGTCGTTGACCAGCCTTGCATAACATAAGATACAGGGTTAAGATATGATAAAAAAAGGAAATAAGGTAAATTGAATTTGGCCAGTCCAAGTATAATTTACAGTCTAAATCAGTAATAGCAATTCTTATGATATAGGCATGCTATTTTATCAATGTTTTTGTTTGTTTAATAAGCAAAGAATTATTTTAATATTGATGAAATGAACGCACAAGGGAATAAAGCATCATTTATTGTGATTCAAATCCACATATATAAGTTGGAGATAATTAGTATAATCTTGATTTGTTATCTGGTCCTTTCAGAGATATGATTATACTAAATTTTGTAGTCTAGCAATCTTAATTCTTAACCTGCTAGATTTGTGCACATTTTCAGAATATCAAGTTGCAGTGTTGAAAATAGTTTTCCACTATTAGTATAGGTGAGACATAAACGACAGCTCATCCTGAAGTATGTATTTGTTACTTGGGCATTGTATTACATTTCTGTTTTTTTATTATTTAATAGCATCTTGGTAACTTTGTTTTCAGACCTTGTCCTAAATTTGTAATACCTAACCTCTTAAATGATTTTTTATTTTATTTTTAGGTTTAAGAGCATAACGTCTGACCTAACAAGTAGTTCAGATGAAAGTTGCATACCATAACCAATGGAATTTTCCATTAAAGCAGGGGCTCTCAAACTTTGTGATACCACAACTGCCAACAGAGGATTACGCAGGCAAAGTCCGGAGCAAGTTTTGACAACACTCCCACTGCCTGTGCATGATTTATAAGTGTGATCCACACACTGTTGCTTGAAATCTCTCCGGGGGTCCTAATCCACAGTTTGAGAATCCCTGAATGAAAGAATGTAATAAAAAGAAAACAGTTCAGTTGATGTTTACATGTAACACAGTTTACATATATCAAGACAGTTGTGTTTTGTTAGCAAGGCAGTGAATTCTAGTATCAGCCTAAACAGCTGATGATTTTCTTTGTTTCGGTTGCTTAGATTACCACAAGCAGATTTCGTGGTGGAGCAGGTAGTTTGATTACATTTTTATTTTGATCAGACTTAAATGCAATATTCTGTTGAGGTTTATCCCATTAATATCAGTAGATTAACATCAGTGGATCTTGATTTTCAAATTAATACATTTAATACTATTTAAGGAAAGACAACTAGAGGACTCAGTATAAAACCATAAGGAAAACTTTTGTTCCCAGCGGTTTTGTTAATACATATATTTACCCTTCATAAATATGTATTTTTCAATATTCTAATTTGTAGTAACCACCATTAAATTAGTGTGACTTTGTGTATCCTGAAGCAGTCGGCACATTAATTTTAGCACAAATAGATTAACGTAACAGTCTGTACTTTTTGAAGAAGTACATTGGAAGCATTTTGTCTATTTTTGTAGCTCCCTGAGTGAATTTTGTGTTGTTTTTCATCTAGCTGGTATTAAACCATCAGGATGGGATAGTTGTTTGATTGTAGGATCTCCACATCCACTATGGCAATCTAGCACTAGCACTAGCACTATTTGAAGAAAAATATATTAAGGACATTTCATTAAAATCTTTTGCCTATTGATTTAATCTTTGCTCAAAAGTGTATATTTGAATCTGAGTGCATTTTTTCTCTAGCACTGTCACAATGCACACAGTCCAATTTAAATCTTCACTTAACTTGTTTATGATGTGCACAGTTCTGTGACCAGTGGCAGACCTAGATTTGTGGCCAGCAACTAGTGTCCTAGAAGAATTATGCAGTTGGCACATTCATGCCCACAAATTTTTTTTGACATCTCTCTGTCCCATAAGTGGCCACTTCATTTGTTTATATGGATGGATCACTTGTACCTGTGGCATGGCCAATCCCCATGATGCTTTGCCAATATAGTGCATTTAGAATGAATATTCAAAGCGGCCCTCTTGTAGTGCCAATAAGAGAAATATCAATAATAGATTAATGTATAATCCACTATTAAATCTTACTTCTTGGTTGCAGGCATTTGTGAAAGATGTCCATGAAGATTCAATAACCGTTGCATTTGAGAATAAGTACGTATTGTCCTGAAATTGACTTTACAAAGATTTAGCAATCTTTAAAATGCGATGCTGAACTAATTTAGATTTTGAATATAATGTGATTTTTGTATACTTCCAAATAATTTTTATGAAACTGGTTGCTTGATATGTAGATCCTTTCTTTGATTCTAGAAAGCAACCTGGTCATGGCAGCATTGAGGACAAATTCATGGCCATTTCTTTTCTACGCTCTCTGTCCTCGTGGAGCCATCTTGATGCACTGCATACATAGAAAACCACCTCTCTTTGCAGCCCTGGTCCATTAATGCTGTGCATACCAAAACTTGCATAAGCTTGTATCATAGTTATTCAGGGGATGAGCAGCATGTCTTCATGTTATATTTATATCCCAAAGAATAACCAGAAAGTTTCACATGGGATGATGAAGTGCAGTGAGCAGCAATTCTTTTCAAGAGAGCTGACTTCAATATTTATGCTGTAAATTCTCACATAGTTAAAATGCTAACCCAATCTTAATAATAAACTCAAGTTGCAACTTTAGTTCTCCTTTAGAAAAGATATTCTGGTTTATTATTACTTTTTTAACAAAATACCTGCATCATTTCTCTGCTGGGCACTGAGGGAAGGGCAGTCTCCCCCTTTGCAAGTCCACTTGTATTTGTGCTACGCACAAAGAACTGATGGGGTTCTCCATTCTTTCTCTACCTTCTGACTCACTTGGCTGTATGCAGTTCCATGCACTCACTTGTATGCCATTGTTTATCGGCTATGATTACTAAGCAAGTGCTCTGAATCCAAGACCGACTTAGCTGTGTGTTTATTCCGTTTAACCCGGTTCTCTGTGCTTGGTCTCTGGGAAATAATCTTAGGTTGCCCATCTTTCCTGAATTGGTGTGCTTTCTGCCTCGCTCACACCTGTTACTTTTTAATAGCTTAGGTTTTATTGTGTATTTCAGCTGGCAGCCAGAGAGACAGATTCCATTCCATGATGTCAGGTTTCCTCCACCTACAGGGTACAATAAAGATATAAACGAAAGCGATGAAGTTGAGGTAAGGCCTGCTTTAATCTTACATTTTGAATGAGGGTAGAATAGCAATGATGTTGGCTTTCAAGGGAAAATACTTGCAGTAGTCCTTTGAGTGCTTTTTCCTGTTTTTTTTCCTTTTCTCAATTTTCCTATTACATAACATTTTCCTTCTTTGACACTCTTGTTCAATCACAGGGGGCAAATATTTATATTGGATACTGCTTTGGACCGAGGCACATCATCATAAATTAAGGAATGAAGATGCATAGCAGAGTGTGGCCCTATTTGCATCAGCTGCACAAAAAGTTTCACCTGAATCATGCAGCTTAAATAGGTGTGGTGCCAGTATTAAGGTCCCTTGACTTAATTATACCTTAGTTTAATTTCCTGTAATGGCAATGGATGCGATGGACTAGGATTATACACGTTTAATAAGTAAACTTGAAACTTTTAAGCGATGTAATTCTGTAGAATAAATATAAAGGTGCCCTAAAAGACTCATTTTTAATGACTTAGGGCTTACTTTGCTAAATACTTCTTACACAGACATTCCAGTTGGTGTTCTTTAGTGTAACAGTCTGTGTATTTTAGTTACCAGACATGATTCCATAAAAGCAAAGTGGGTTGATGTTTCCCTCCCCCCCCCCGTCCATTTCTCATCACATAACACTTGCCTTTATTTCTGAGGCCTGGCCACGTTCTGTCTTTCAGCATGCATGGAGAGCCCACTGAATACTTGTATCACCTATTGGTATTGACAGTTGTTGTGCCATCCACATCCTGAGTTGGCCAAGCAGTTCCTGATGAGCAAGGCTCTCCTTGATCTCACTGTGCTTCTTAAATATTCCTTCTTGTGCTGGTTTTAATCAGAGAATAGCCATTATGCCAGGGCCTGGAAGAAGTCTGGGTGGGTGGGTATTGAACTAAAATTTTTTTGTTATCCACATTTTGTATCTAGTTTAGCAAAGTCATTTAATTTGTGTTAATTAAGCAAAACTAAAACTTTTCTAAATCCTTCAAGCTTTCTTCTAGTGGACAAAATCATTTGAACTTTAACATTTGATTTGGAAAATTGCAAATACAGGTATTATATGTGTAATGTCATATATGTAGAATACATCTCACTTCTTATTGAACATATGGAGATGGGGGGCCATCTTACAATTTCATTTACCCTGTGTCCTTTCATTGAACGCAGGGGTAGAGTACAAGAAGATGGATGTAGCTTCTTACATTGTTTTGAAATGACCCAGTGTTACAAACCAGTGTATTGTTACATACGGAAGATGTAAAATTTCTAGGAATGCGATAGCAATAGAAAGGTGTCAGCTTCCGTTTCTGACGTGTATCATTGACCAGTAGAAAAACTGCTTGCCAGATTGTTTCCAGGTTAGCTGGAGGATGATCCCTGCTCAAATGAACTGCCAAGCAGTGTGGGTTCAGGAGCAGTTTAAAGAAGATTAGAACAGATGGCCATGATAGGCACGCCTTTGATTGCGTATTAATTTTTCATTTATTTCCTGCCTTCTAAAGAACTTAAGGTGATGTACTTGGGTGTCTTTCCTCATTTTATCTTCACAGTCTCAGGAGGTAAGTTTGGACTAAGGAAAATTGAATAGCCCAAAACCAAGTGAACTCCATGGCAAAGTGATTTGAACCAACACTCTAACCACTATACCATACTAGCACTTTTTAATATTGAGATCTGTGCCTCTTAAATGTAACAGATTATTGCTGGATGGTTCATTTTTATTTCAGATTTCTGAATGGATGAGCCTTGAACTTTCAGTATATGATATTGAGGATCAGTAGCAAAGGATCATTTTATAAAATTTCATTTAATGTGAAAAACTTTTTAACACCAATATTTTAGTGTGATGATAGCATTATGATTGCAGTGTGCTGCTTCTCCACCAGATGACAACATTTTATTGCATAACAATACAATGTTCTACACTATGATTTCATTTAGGTTTATTCCAGGGCTAATGAAAAGGAACCATGTTGCTGGTGGCTGGCTAAAGTGAGAATGATAAAGGGTGAGGTAGGAATATATATATATATTTTAATATTTTGGTCTTACGTTATGTATAACATCTGTGTTTTAAGTTGTTGTGGGTCTCCCTTTCAGTTTTTCTGGAGTCTAAATGTATAGTTAAACCCTGAATTTAAGAAACTTTGGTTTAGTGGATTTTGGATGCAGTGGGGTAAATCTTTCCATATGCTCTGTGCGTCTGCATCTGTGTAAAATCCATTTCCATTTTTATCCATGTAAAATGCAGAAAATATATGTGCCTATGTTCCCATTTGCCATTTTACATGCGGGTAAAATCCCACTCAGATTTAATGGGGTAGTGGCTTTAATAAACCCCCCTTCCCCTTATTAGTCCATTAAATCTGGGGCATACTGTAATAAACTTTGATACAAAAAGTGCAGTTTCTCCTAAAAGTAAGCAGCAGGACCCTTCAAATATAAAATGTGAATATAATCTTAATATATCACTACCTACTTATACAGTGTCTTGGACAATTTGTTCTTTTCCATTAGTTTTATGTAATAGAATATGCTGCTTGTGATGCTACCTACAATGAAATTGTCACAATTGAGCGTTTGAGATCCGTGAATCCTAACAAGCCTGCAACAAAGGATACTTTTCATAAGATTAAGCTTGATGTCCCTGAAGATTTAAGGCAGATGTAAGTTCAACCTTATTCTGTATATGAAGTTGTAATCAGTGTTCTTAAGATGGATATTACATTTTCCCCCCAGTAGGATACTTATCAACTATATAGTTGTTTTCAAATACATTACAACTGTGCATAATAACTTAGCATTTAATTAAAAGATTTTATGTAAGGAATGGTATTTTTGAATGGGAACAGTTAAGTAGAATTATGCTGCAATTTAATTGCTATGTTGAAGAACCAGATAATTGATTACCTGATTGAAACCAGATGAAAATATATAAATATAAATGTAATTCCCAGAAGCAGATTATGGATCAGGTCATTGTGCTTCACTGTGAAATATGTCACAATAGAGAAGGCCAGGATAATTCTCTAGACAACATGGGGTTGTACTGTTCATTACTGCTGAGGTTCTATGGACGTAGCAACAGCACATTCCCTAAGCATGGATCTAATTGTTGTTTTAGGTGTGCTAAAGAATCTGCACACAAAGATTTCAAAAAGGCAGTCGGAGCATTTTCTGTAACATATGATGCTGAGGCCCATCAGCTTATCATTTTGGTAAGTTACTTTTGAATAGATGGGGTCGAATTCAAATGGTCTGCTTTGTATACAGTACTAATCAAGATTTTTTTTCTCCATTCTAATCCTTCAGTCTATTAATGAAGTAACAACAAAACGTGCAAATATGTTAATTGATATGCACTTTCGAAGTCTTCGCACCAAGTTATCATTGATAATGAGAAATGAAGAAGCAAGCAAACAGCTAGAGGTAATCGTTGTAACAATTTTTTATAGGTGTAGTTACATTGCTGCCAAAGTAAAGAAATTGAAGTTTGACATCAACTTAAATGTCAGTAAATCGTAGTATGAGGCAACCTTCCCCGAGATGTTCACCACAGTTGAGGATGATGGGATGTACATTCCAATACATTTGGGAAAGAAGTTACAGGCTTTCATGGTAATATAGTGTTTTAACCTGCAGTATGATGCCTTGTTTATCAGAAAAACTTTATGAGATTCCAAGGGATCATAACTTCCATGGTTATCTTCACTGTTATCTTAAGTTTTAAGATGAATTGATAAGTCTTCCTTAACCTGGATGTTTTCTAAAGAATCAGTATCAATTCCCAGATTTCTGAACAATAACCATGTTGGCTTGGGAAGTTTGGGGATTAAATCCACATATCTGGAAGGCACCTATGTTAGGGAAGGCGTTACAAAGTGATGCACCAAAAATAACTAGTGAATCCATGTAACTTCACTCCCAGTTCAATATTTGAAATAAATTCAGTGTGCCAGTGAACAGTGACTGCATTCATGCATGTAAGTTTGATGTATGTTATATCTTGGTACTTGCTAAGGAATTCCCAAATAAGAGAGAGCGCCCTATTATCTATCTTCTTTAAAAATGACTCCTTGTGCACCCATACCAAAGGTCTCATGTAACTCAGAATGTCTCTTTCCAGAGTTCAAGGCAGCTTGCTTCCAGATTTCATGAACAGTTCGTTGTACGTGAAGATCTCATGGGTCTGGCTATTGGCACTCACGGTGCTAACATTCAGCAAGCCCGGAAAGTACCAGGGGTGACAGCAATTGATCTTGATGAAGACACTTGTACATTCCATATTTATGGGGAGGTGAGTTACATTTCTGAAGCTCCTTTTGTGAAGTATCTCTGATTCTGAGTCACCGCAACACTTCAAAGCATGCTTGCATTTCCTGTAGGATCAAGATGCAGTGAAGAAGGCAAGAAGTTACCTTGAATTTGCTGAAGACGTCATCCAAGTCCCAAGAAACTTAGTAGGTAGGTTAGCCAGGGCATGTTTCTGAAGCTTGGTTGTTCTGGAAGTAATGATGGGAGGAGATTTTCACAGCATGGCTAATCTATTTTTTAATGTAGACAGCAATTCTGATCATTTGGGCTGACTTAAATGAAGTTGTAGCTTGATGGGACCGTTTTAATAGTGACTTACAATGATATATCAAATTGGATATATGGAGATGTTGACCCAGGATCAAGGTTACTCATTCATATCCTTATTCAGCCATGAAGCATGGCAGTTGAACCAATCATATGTTCTTACTGGTGATATACATGAGGGATTGTCTATGCCACTCTTAATTTTGGGGAAAAGCTGAACGTAACCATCATTTTTACTAATGTGAATGACAGTACTTCATTAAAAAAAATGTTTATTTTTAATCCTTAAAACAAGGATTTGATTTGATTGTCATCCTTGTTTCACAACATCAATTGAATAAAGCCTTTTGACAAGTGACGTGACTGTGGTAATTGGACACAGATTTCTCCTTGCAATATTGATACTGGAGGTTATTGTCAGACTTGATTAAATCTCATTTTAATGGACATATCTAGTAATTGGTTTCAATCCATTTTAATAACTGTTTCCTGCAATTGCAGATGTTAACTGTGCATGTAGGAAAAGAAATCTTTAAATTCAAGTCCTTTTTAAAATAAATGCCCAAGTGTTTTTAAAATGCATATCAAAGAGAAATGAGCATCTGATGTTCTTGTGAAAACAGGCCTAGTTTATTGATGCAAGAGTGAAGTATCTGAGCACCTGTGGAAACATTTTTGGCAAACTTGATTTGTCCCCCTTTTTTTCCTAATGCTTCTGCTGATTTGAAGAAATGTTTTCTTGTGTACTTTTTATAGGAAAGGTTATAGGAAAAAATGGAAAACTCATTCAAGAGATAGTGGATAAATCTGGAGTTGTGAGAGTGAGAATTGAGGCTGAAAATGATAAAAATATTCCACAGGAAGAGGTACGTGTATTTGTAATGTTTCATATGAATGGGGAAAAGCACATTTTCCTCAACTGCCTACATTCTTTATTGCAAACCAGTTCAGGGAGTTGCTTAAATAGTTGTGCTTTTTGTAATACTGGCTAAGTAGTTGGACCACTTGGAAAGGATCTCTGCAAAGCAACTAAACTGCCATTCAGATCCCGTTACTCTAAATGTTAAAGCGTGTTCTCTGTTATTCAGATGGGCCACTTCTGAGGGTCCCTCCATTGTCTGGGCACGCACTTGTACACATACCGTGTTTCCCCGATAATAAGACACTGTCTTATTTTTTTTTTTTTGTCAAAAAAACACCATAGGGCTTATTTTCAGGGTAGGGCTTATTTTAATTAACATTGACAGCAATTTCAATTAAACAAAGGTAAAGGTAAATGTGAACAAAAAAAATCTACCATTATTCAAAACGGCTTGTGTGCCTGTGTGCTTTTTCGGTTTCAAGAACGTAAACGCCTTCCCCCGTCGGGCCTGCGGAAGTTTCCCTCCGATGGGGCCGACGCACCCGTGGGGGAGAGGGCGGGAGCCGGGCCCGTCCGCCGGGCCCGCTCTCGGGACGGAAAGAAAGCGAGGTGGAGACGAAGCGGGAGGGGTGACGCGCTCGGTCGCCAGGCGGAGGCGGCGGGAGGACCCCGGAGCGGGCGACGCAGAGCGTCGCGGCGGAGGCGCCCGCTGAGCCCCGCCCGGGAGACGGGGGATCCGCGGGCCGGCCAACGACGGCGGGGTCGCCGTCTTCGCCGCACCTCTCGGGCCGTTCCGGGGCCGGCGCAGAGAAAATGGCGCTCGTGATAGGGCTTATTTTAGCTGTAGGAAGGGAATTTAGGGTAGGGCTTATAAAGTGATAAGGTCTTATTATCGGGGAAACACGGTAGAAGACTTTTCAGGATTGCTCACTCAAGCAGTGGAAGGCCATTGCCAGGTCTTTAAGAGATGGCTGGTGTGAACAGCTAGGTCCAGAGGGGCAGTTGGATCACTCTCTATTCCGCCCCTCCAAATGGTTTATTCAGCACTATTAAATACATTCAGCTTTGCAAGGCTTGCCCTTGAGGGTTTTTTTTTTAATATATAATTTTAAGTTTTTAGGCAAGTTTACCTATTAACAACTTAGCTGGCACATGATCAGGTGAACAAAGCAATATCTCCTGTATCCATCCATAGAAAGATGCCTTCTCAGAAGTCACACACAGGAGGAGGAACTGCCATAAGGAAGGCTTTAATCTTAGACAGGTGTCACGTGGGCTATATCGGTCACCTCTTGTATTTACTGCAGGGAATCTTTTTGTACAGAAGATACAAGAGTATTAGCTATGGGATCTGTAATAATGGCAAACTATTTCAGTTTTCTGTAACAATTATTGGAGTTTATCCATTAATAATATTTGGACTTTCCCCATTTTTTTTTTATCCCATTGTGTTTTGTGAGCTGCAGAATAGCGGCAGCTTTTCAGGCTGACCCTTAAAAGAGCATCTTATCCCAGTGACTTGTAGAAAAATACATCTATTTCCAGGCAGTTATGTTCGCTATAAATTCTGTTCCGTTTCTGGAATCTGCATGAAAATTTGAATTAAGAATGCAGTTTGAATCCAGAGAAGTGTACAGTCCAAAAGACAAGTGTGGTTAGTTTGTGTATTAGTTGGCATAAGTTATAGATTAAAATTTGGGATGGATTGCTTAGAAGGAGAGAATTTCTCCTTTGGCTGCCACATGTAACAAAGGTCTTGAGGCTCATATGTCACCCTGCTTTGAGTTCTGATGAAATTCAGGTACTGCGTTCATGTGCTTACTTAGAACATTATCCTTAACTGTTCAATGAGATTATATTGGGCACTAATAATAGAATGGTATTGATGGTATCACAGAAGTCCTCTGATTCTAGATTTGCTCTCTAGGGAATGGTTCCGTTTGTCTTTGTGGGAACCAAGGACAGCATCACGAATGCCACCGTTCTTTTGGATTATCACCTCAACTATTTAAAGGTGAGGATTCCCCTGGCTTGCCTTTGGGGGAAGGGGAAGCCTGGCTTCCAGATGTTCTGCAAAATTATTTAATAGTTTTCCCCTTAATTCCTTATATTAAATGTCATTTTTGGTATTCATTCCTAAATGAGTTCCTGTGTCTCAGTCATGGTCAGAATAACTGTAGCTTCCTGTAACTTGCCCCTCTTCCCTTAGGAAGTGGACCAGCTCCGTCTGGAGAGGTTGCAGATTGATGAACAGCTTCGACAGATTGGGGCCACATCGAGGCCACCCCCAAATCGCCCAGATAAAGAAAAGGTGTATATGACTGATGACGGTCCTGGCCTCGGAAGGGGTGGCCGACCTTACAGGAACCGAGGGCACAGCCGGCGTGGCCCGGGCTACGCTTCAGGTGGGTAACTTGGAAGGCTTGGTTCTGCGTCCACTAGGTGCCCGGCTTTGTTCCGGAGGCCTGAGGTTTTGGTACTCTCATCAGTGGAACAGTCACGGAGTCTGAAAATGCAAATGAGCTCTAATTATGAAAAGTGCCGTCTGCACAGGAGCGTGGATCCTGCATTGCTGGCTCATTTACTTTTCTGTTTATCCCATGTATGTGCTGTTGAATCATTGCTGCTCATGATGGCTTACAACCGACGCAGTAAGAATGTCCAGGGAATGGTAAAACATTCAAGCCCAATACTTAAATAAGACAATAATTATGCTCTACTTTTACCCTGCCTTTCTCATTAAGAAATATTAGAAGAGGAAACCAATTTCAGCTGGTAGTTGCTTGGGGTAGTTTTTCTAAAACATCATAAAAATAGCCTGTGGTATGTCTTGGTTTTTTCAAACTCTTGATAGGAACTAACTCTGAAGCATCAAATGCTTCTGAAACAGAGTCTGATCACAGAGACGAGCTTAGCGATTGGTCATTAGCCCCAGCTGAAGAAGAACGAGACAGCTACCTGCGCAGAGGAGATGGGCGAAGGCGCGGAGGAGGTGCGCGTGGCCAAGGAGGAAGAGGCCGGGGGGGATTCAAAGGTAAGCTCTCCAATCCATTGCTACCATGCCAGGTGATTTTTGCATAGACTAGACCTTGGGTAGTTGATCTTCCTCTGAAATTGAGGCCTGCTGCTTCTAGGTGTGCCAGCCATGTTTTAATAAAAAAGCAGCACTTTCAAACTGAACAAGAAATTGATACAGGGGAGTGTAGAAGTCTCAATCACCTCCTGTCACAGACCAAGCAAGCCTTTTCAGAAGGGGGGGGGGGGGGCGGACGGACAAGATTTGCCTAATAAAAGCAAAACCCTCCAGTAACATTTTGTGTTACTTAAGATTGGAAGATGGAATTGCTGTTTATCCTTCATGTTACCTTGGTCTATAAAATGTCCAGAAATATCATTGGAACTACCTGAAGAGTGCCTGCATTTCTCTAGAATATTTGCTTGCCTAAAAGCCATTAATAACGCACAATTCTTTCTCAGATTCCTATTCTTCATGACAATCTGGGTGAGAATGGATTGTTCTAAAATTGTGAATGAAAGGCAGCATTTACAAGCTTTAGAATGACACTTGTATGCTGACAAGTAATTAGGTTTTTGGGCAACTTTTTGTAGTAAAAGCTTTAAAATGTAACATATAGATGAAAAGGGAAAAAAATCATAGCTAACAGTTATATTTGTATTAGCTTGTATACCTACAATAGCCCCAGTTGAATACTGGTCAGATGACCAGCAAAAAAGAAAAAAAGTCTGTATCAAGGATGGAGAAAGATTAAGAGAGATAGAGACAAATCTGTTACAAAATCACCTTCCTAAAATCCAAATTTGATGTGCAGGAAATGAGGAACAGTCAAGGACAGACAACCGTCAACGCAATTCAAGAGATGCTAAAGGGAGAACAACAGATGGGTCGCTTCAGGTAATTTTTGTTTCTTTACTGATACATAAATGAAACATGCCCACATGGCACTGTAGGTTATGTGGTTTTTTTCCTGCAGTCTCTTGTCCTTACATCAGTCTTAGTAGGTTTTACTGGGATTGTTTTGTTCATGTTTTTTAAATTGACCACCTCCCAGAAGGCTACCAAGAGGAATACTTTAGAATAGTTAACAGGGGAGGGGGGATCAATATAAGGCCTACCGATTCACAGTTAATGCTTGTCTGGATAAAGTCAGCACCTGACCTATTTGAAAGATAATTTTTATTCTTCATACTGAGCAAAATAATTGTAATAGCCAAGTTACATACATAATGTGCAATTGTATATTGCGCAATGGGGGATGCGGTGGCGCAGCGGCTTAATGACGCTGAAAGTTGCCGGCCAGAAATGGCTGACGCTTCAGCGGTTCGAGTCCAGCCTTCGCGTTAAACAGGGTGAGCTCCTGTTTCCTCCCCAGTTCCTGTAAACCCAGCAGTTCGAAAACTCACGTGAGTAGATAAATGGGTACTCTCACTCCGGTGGGAGGAAAAATGCTGGTGGCGCCATGCAAAAAAGGAGTCGGGAGCAGAAGCAATGGAAACCCCGCCTCCTGCGCTCGCCAGCCGGGCTCTGCTCTAGGAAGGAGGCTCTGGCAAACCACTTCCGAAACACTTGCCTTGAAAACTGCAAGGACTCATCCAAGTAGTCACTGCAGAGTCAGTAATGACTGAGCGCAGATAAAAAAAAAAAAAATATTGTGCAATATATTAATTTTTATTCAGTAACTTGCTATAAAATGCTACCTCAAAATAGTCAAATTGCTTGCCCCTTAACTATATATTTTTTCTAGAGCGTATTGCATTTGGAGAAGGAGAAAACTATATATTTTTTAACGTCCTCTCCGGCAGCTCTTGACGGGCGTTCCCTAGTGTTCCCAGGGGTATGCTTTATGTAACTGTAACTTGTTTCAGATCAGAATTGACTGCAATAATGAAAGGAGTGTCCACACTAAAACATTACAGAATACCTCCAGCGAAGGTAGCCGGCTGCGCACGGGTAAAGATCGTAACCAGAAGAAAGAGAAAACGGACAGCGGAGATAGTCAGCAACCGTTGGTGAATGGCGTGCCCTAAACTGCATAGCTTGAAAAGTCGTATTTCCTAAACTGTTCCAGTAAATCTTATTCCACATTAGAGAAACTTGTTAGGCCAAAGACAAATAGTAGGCAAGAGGGCGCAGGGCATGAAATATAAAACGTTCTGTTAGCCTTTTTTAACATCAGCAGTATGCAGTTTTTTTTTTCAAAATAAGACATTATACTTGCATTAAAATACCTTGAACTTCTGAAAAAATGCTTTCAAGTACATATTGCACTTCAAACAATGAAAGAATTCCTTTTGTTTGTTTTAAAAATACTGAACTGTGCATTGGTATTTCTGTTCAGTTGTACCATTTTAACGCATCTGGTCAAAATCACTGCTAAATTTCAATTTTCAGAATAAATAGTGTTTGCGGTAATCAAATTGGGCTTCTGTTTTCAATCTATTAAAACTTCCTCATTTAAAAAAATAAATAAAAGCTATGTTTTATGTCCTGTGTCAGTTCACACTTTCGGTTCACTTTTTCAGTATTTTAGTGAACCTGGATCTATGTGTAATGTAACTAAATTGTCATTTTCATTAGCAAAAAGTTGTATGGTATGTGCCTTTTTTATATCTTGGCAGGTAGGAATATTCTATTTGGAAGCAGAAATCAGGGAAGATGAGTTGGAAATGCTGAACTCTGTTGCGTTCAGGTGTTCGGCCTGATGAGGGTGCAGAAGCCCACGTGAGAGCCACGGGACCAGCTCCCTGGCTCTGGCTCCGTTGTCTTCAGACGCACCCGCCCGGCCGTCTGCGTGCCCGGATTGGCCCGAGCCCCCCGAGAAGGCAGAGTCCTGGTAGCTCGGAGGCTTCTGCTCACCGGCCCTCCTGTACCCTCTTCAGGCAGAACTTCTGAATAGGACTTCAATGTACAATATATATGTAGCAAAACTTCTCCAACGATTAGTACTTTATTAGAAGAATGCATGCTTTCCATAATTTTTTCCTTGCATAAACATCATTAGGCAGTTTATAAGATAGAAACCTATTTTGCACTGAAGATAATGGCAGATCATGTTACTGAAATGGTGGCGTTTTTTGTTTTGTTTTTGATTTTTCCCCCCTTTTTAGTCAGGACAAGATTTTTTTTTTTTTATGTATATTCCCAATGGTGATAAAAGAGTTGATGGTTACCGAGGGAACAACCTAAAATTTGTTCGTAATGTGTGCCAGCTCTATGGCCAGAGGACCAATTTAAAAGAATAGGTTTTTTCGTTCACTTCCCCTGCAGTTTTGATATTTAAATTTGAGCCTATCTCAGATGAGATAGGAAGATGATTGTGTTATATGTGGCTCTTCGTAAAATTCAGGGATATACTGTAGTTTGACAGCATTGGATATAGAACAATTTTTTAAGGTCTCATTCACAAGTAGCTTAAAAACCTGTAATTGAAGTTGGTGTAAGGTTTAGTTGTCCATAATTGGGGATGGGGCATGCTTTCTATTTCCGATCATGAATGAAATTTACGTGCAAAAATAAACGCAGTAGGACATTCATTTTAAGCTATTCTGTTTTTATTAAAATTACTCCAGTAGGAGTGTTGCTGATTATGTACAGAATTGTACAAATTGCAGCCCCAGTCTGTGTTGTTTTTTGTTTCTCTGCTTTTTCATTTTATTTTTTTTTCTTTGCATACAAGCAAGCATATAAAAATGGCAACAAACTGCACACAACTTAACAAATATTGAAAAAAAAGTCTTAAATATTGCCAAACATTAAATGTTGATTTCTAATTATTTATTTTGGGGGAATGTATAGTATTTGAAAACTGAAATTGGTACCTTGCACACATCATCTGTAAGCTGTTTGGTTTAAAATACTGTAGATAATTAACCAAGGTAGAATGACCTTGTAATGTAACTGCTCTTGGGCAATATTCTCTGTACATATTAGCTACAACAGATTGGATTTTATGTTGACATTTGTTTGGTTATAGTGCAATATATTTTGTATGCAAGCAGTTTCAATAAAGTTGGATCTTCCTCTGCTAATGGATGTTGATGCAATCTTTATAAATGATTGCTTTATACAAATCAACTTAAAGCAGGAACCTATTTTTTCTGTGTTGAAATTGGAAACATTGTTTATTCCAGAAGTGTGAAAACTGAAATATTTTCAATTTCAAGAACGGGCTGGTAACATGCTATTACTGGTCAAAACGTACATGTTTGCTATTATATGCACTAATTTTACACTCGAGGCTGACTTCAGTAAGGTGCTAACTAGATTTGACTTAACTAAAACTGTTAACAGATTAATCACCATTTTCAAATGACATTTTGCAGTATTTTTGTGCTTTAAATGTGTATCCCTTTCAATTTAAAAAAATTCACTGTTTTTAAGTATTCGTACATTTTAAAAACAAATTGTAAATCCAAATGTAAGACTCATTTTGAGAATCATGCGTGTTACAAAGGTTTGAAAGTGCAGCAAATGTCTGATGTTTGGGTTCACTTCCTTAATGGTAACTTCACATATGGTCTAATAAATTACAATTATTTTGAAAAAAAAAATAAAAGTTTTTTTTAAAGATTGAAAGATATCTGTGAATGGCCACAAGATTCAAGTACAGCATGGTTAGACAACTTGCTTTTCCAGCCCAAGAATTGAATTGGCTGGTTTGTTTTCTTCTCTTCACCCCCACTAGAGAAAGGATAATTGTGAAGAGAAAAAAATGGGGATTCCATAGTGGGATCGTGCTAATTGGTTCAAGACGGAAGCATGACACCAGCGCGCCTCATTTGGCGCATCAGCAAGTATCTCCTCCCCCAGAATAAGGTATTCTATCTGTTACTACATTGTATTGGTGACAGCACATTTCTAGAAGATTCTGCTAACAGAGCGGTAGCATCTGTAGGTGTTTCCTGCTCAGCAATTTATAGCACCATCCAACGGATATAAAGCCTGCCTTTAACAGCGGCATAGTGTTGTTGGACAATGCTATAAGATGACAGACATCGCTAGTGAAGAAGTGGCACCTGTCTATCCGCCTCTCCCTGTTAAAGATGTTTGCGGTCTTGAAAGAGGGTGGGGGAAGAAGTCAATGCAAATTCAACGTCTTCTTCATCCTTACGAATCTCTTGCTAGGAAATCGAGGGAATTTCATTACAGAACCCCCTGAATTGTTTGTTTGTTACACTTAACATTTGAAGGGAAATTTTTAGAATTGCCATTCTGCGGGAGAACCGCTTTAGAACACTCCAGTGGTTCCCTTTACTTAGTTTGTGTTTCTTTTCCTTTGCATTTATGTTCTCTTCAGCAGGCTGAAAGCCTAATTCGTGTTTCCTTCCAGAATGAAGGGTAGCAGCCCCATGGCACTTGGCGTGTTCCCTCGCACCTCTCCCTGACCAGGTGTATTCCAGGTGTGCTGGAACTGAAGCACCTAGAACTTCCGATCGGTCAGAAGTTCTACTCCAGTCCATTCAGACCAAAGAAGTCTCGTGCTTCAGCTATCCCAAGTCTTCCCATTACAATTTAACACAGCCACTCATTACCCAGTGAGTAAGTCACAATAGAAGTCCCCATAGTGATAGATCCTGCATAGCCTCAGTTTGCATCCTTACTGGGCATGTAGTTACCAAGACTGCAGAAAAATAAAGGTGGATTGAAGTGAATCTGAAGGTTGGAAGCCCCAGGCATAGATCAGGTTACCCAGCGACAGGGAAGAGCAAAGGAAAGGGGTCTCCTTTTATATTCATGTTGTTTAGTTTTCTAATGGTGATAACCTTCGAAATCTTGAATTAAGGTAGGCATCTGTTCTTCGTTTCGTTGTTACCTTTGTGCCTTGGAGAATTCAGGACAGTCTGAATTGAGGAGATCAGGACCAAAGTCCTCACCCCAGTTTAATGTTACCAGGTATTGCAGTCCTATCTGTAGGAATTGTAGAACCTGTAAGCTGCCTATAGGCTACTCAAGGCTCTGTGTTAGGTAGTTGATAGGTTGGCCTCCATCATTCTGTCAAAGCAGGAACCATACAACAGTATTGATCCTCCCCTTTCGGGTTTCCTGCCTGGTTCCAAGTATGAGGCGGTCATTATTTTCTCTTCCTCCTCCAGGAAAAAGGTCATAATTGGGACCTTACTCTAGCCTTTTTCAGCTTCCAATTATTTTTCTACATTGTCTTTTTTTAAAAAAGAAGTTCTTTGCATCCTTTGCTATTTCCTATCCTGCCTTTATGGCCAATTCCATCATTTGATTTGCCATCAACAATGGTAACAGGCATGTCCTGGCCACAATTAAAATCTTAAGGGCTACAATAATGAGCTGTCTGCTACGTGGTGCATGGATCTGTAGCTGTTGCAGAAGAACTTTGGTCAAAATTTCTAAAGGTGTTTCCAGAAAAAAAGCCAATTCCTCATTAAATTTAGAAATAGGTTTAACCTCATTAGAGGCCTGACTCTGACTTTGCTGTCTGAGGTACTGACTCAAGCTACTTTAGTTACCTTGACCCTTCAAAATACACCATCATCGCTAAATGAAATTAAGTCTGACCTTAGACTTCATTTTCCATGCAATATCTGGTCTTGATCAGCTGTGAGAAAGTTGAATTGGTTCACAACCTAGACTTAGAAAAGGGTTTAAGTTTTACTCCAAAAACCAACATTTTGTGTCCAACGCACAGAAGAGCCTTTACACTAATTAGCCAAACTCAGCATCTTACCTTCCGCTCTTCTGCAAAGAAGATTCAATGGCACACTAATACAAGATTGTCTCTACTCCTTGAAGAAAGTTGAATTAATAATACATGCTATTTTTTGTTTCCCCTTTTATTCAAATTGCCACAAAAATTCAATTATACTTCTTTTAACAACCAGTCACAAGTGCTGATCTTACTGTCCCCTTTCTAGCAAACATGTCATAGATGACTTCCAGGAAAGTGGCCAAATTCTGCTCAGTTGCCATCGCTATTCACAAAATGGTTTACTTTCCCTTGTTTAGAATCTTACGGTCCTCCCACATAGAATGTTAAAATCATTTTATGATTTAACAATATTAAGTAACACCCTGTGATAGCTTACATTTATATTCATTCATGTCTCTCTTACTAGACTTATCACTTAAGTAGCTTAAAATCTGAATCCCTATGGAAATAAAACGTAAATATTTCATTCCTTTGTTTAAGTAACCAGCAACTTGTTTTAGCCAATTAGCTTGGGGTATTTTTATGTTTTTTAAAAAATTAAGTCTTAGTTGATTTCAGAGTTATCCTATTTCTTTTGTGAAATTGTATTTAATTTTGGTCCTTGACCATGGTAATAAAACTAAAACTAGTATCCTGCTTCTGCTTTGCTTGGGGAAGAAAACCAAAAGAGCAGGTTTAATAGGGCAGCAAAAATACCTGAGTATGAATGCCCTGCTTCCATAACAGAGAAAAAAAGAAAGAATGGTTTTTCATCTGCCATAGATGGCAATTCTGAAGAACAGATTGCTCTAGCGTGTGAGTCCCAGGACTTCCCAATATTCTTCACTTTGCTAAGTCATCTACAGTCTCAGCAGCTTTCCACCTAAATACCAATATTTCAGATTAGAAGTGCTTCTACAATAAACAACCACAATGACCTGTGTGGCCTTTGGAGGTAGCATTTAGATATCCCACCCTGTGGTTTCTTCCATGCCAACAAAAAAGAGAACAGTGACTTTGTTGTGATGGCTCCTTGTGGATATAACCATACAAAACCCACCATGGAAGTCTGTTTTCACCATAAATCTCATTAATCAGCCATCCTCATGTTCCCCTGTTCCTCTTATATTTTCGGACTTCAGCTTTGAGGCACTAATGTCTTCTTTTTTTCAATGGGATTCCTCTCCCAACTTAGTAGAAACGAACCACCAGGGGTTCCTCAAGAAGGAGAAGAAGACCCTTGTGATTTCCGGTTTTTTGAGCAAAGTACGGATGATGGAATAGGTCCTGTATATTCTCCCACCAATGCAAAACCACCTGCCCAGAACAAACCAATGTTTGTTTAAATCCTGGGGCTGCAAAGATTAATCCATTTTGCCCAATGGATCACTTCCACATCTTAATCCCTGCCGTTTTCTAATTAAGGAGTTTTGAGAAGCTGCTTCTGTTCTTCTATCAGCAGGGCCAAAAGGTAAAGTAGAAGAAAAACCATCTTCAGAAATCTTATGTCTCACCTAGGGAAAATGGGCTGCATTCCAGTGATGGTGTTTCACTGAGCCAACAAGAGGGAAACAGGGTTGGTTAAGAGCTGGCATGGAGGTGCCATATCCTAACCTCTTTTCTCATGGCAAGCTGTGTGATTCTGTGCCAGACCCAGTCCTGGCACACAAAATAATGAACTGGAGACCAAAAAGAAAATCTACCCTTGAATTCTTGGCCAGCAATGCCAGAAGAACTTCCTTTTCACCTACAAAGTCCAGCAGCAATTGTTCCCTAAAACTCTTCTAATCGCCTGAAAGCAGGCAACTGCTGATTTGGAAAACTGAAACTTTTAAAAGCACAAAACTTTTGCTTCCTTTAAATATACATATTTCCCCCTGGAGATTTTTTTTTTAACCTTATTGCAACTTTACTTGATCAAGTTATCCATTAATCAACAAGGATTTCTTTAACCAGGTGCCCGCATAGTTAGAATATTTCCTAATATTTATTGATTACACTGTAATTATGCTCTTCATAGTACTCCAAGTAGCAAAAACAGAGATGTCTGATCTCCCTTTAGTCTCATAATATCCCTGTGAGGTAGGCTAAATTCAGATCACACCTTGCCTCTAGTCCTACAAACATTGCGGATGACGCTTTATGGTTTCTAGGAAGTCAAAACCATTTTCACCAGACTGGCTTCCTCCTCCTCCTCCATCAATGATGAATTTCATGCTTTGACCGTAGACCATGGAGCGAGACGGATGGATGAAGAACCCTCTTTGTATCAGGTAGCAACAAGCATGAATGTTGAGAAGTGTCATTCCACAACATATATTCATCTAAGCAGTGTTTCTCAACCTCAGGAACCTGAAGATGTGTGGACTTCAACTCCCAGCATGAAAATGGTTTTGACTGGCTAGAAACCATAAAACGTCATCCACAATGTAATATGCTATTTTATAGATGCAGTATGGACATTCAATTTATTTATTTATTTATTTGCTGGGTTTTATTTATTTATTTGCTAGATTTTTAAGGTCACCCAACTCAAACAATGTGACCCAAACAATTGATTCTTTGTATCAAGATGCTATCCCAGTTCCTTTGTTGCATAAAAAAAGTCATCTAGACATAGAACTCCTATTGACTATTTTTATTTCCTAATGTGTATGGGCTTGGGGGTGGGGGGGGTGTTTTACTGTCATTTCAGGAATGATACAAATCATGAGATTTGTGCTCCAGCTTTTAGCCAAATATTTGTACGTATTATATCATGCAGTCAACCCAAGTGAGTATTACAAGGCAGAGTTTGTAAGCATAAGTTCATGAAGAATTTGGTCACCCGTTGCTTCCGAGAAGCCTTTGCGTATACAAGGCCCCCAATTTAATCGCAGAGCCCTTTAACAGAGCTGAAATTTTGCAGAGCTGCTGAAAAATCGGGGTCTGAGTCCAAGTCAGCTACCTTAAGCAAACTACGCAATCTTTTGGTGTGTTATGTGCCAGCAAAGTTAAACTGTGGCTTAAGAGGGATGAGAGACCCCAGCCAGCAGATCTCGAACAGCTTCCCATCCATGTGCTGACCCCACCCTGCCCTGCTTAGCTTTAATAACTTCATTCAGAGCTTTAAAAATGTCATGCAACAGGCAGGGGTTACGTCCAAAAAGTTATGATTGCAGTTGCAACCATATGATTGAAACCTATTTGATGCACATTAAAAAGAGGCAGAGTTTCGGTCACATGGGTGTGGCTGCCATCTTGACATTTTTGACCCCCTTTGCAGACCCTGTGGCATGCAATAAAGTGCACCGATGCAGACTTACTTTTAAGCAAGTCCCTAAGAGTCTGGTTAAATCAAAATTTAAACAGACCGCAAATCAGCATTTCTCTGTGCCCCTCCAAATCCCTCCACATCAATAAATTCAGTATTGCAACTTATATCAAAGCCTCACAGTGATAATACTAATACAGAATCTGTGCTTACAGTAATTTGAATGTCCTGCAATGGCTGGATTCAGATCTACTGCTTAGACTTTAAACCATGGTTTTTCACAATAGCTAGGTTCACACAACACTCTAAGCCAGAACTAAACACACCACATAAGGACTTAAGGTGACATATGAGCTCCAACTCCTTGTTTCACTCATGTCCTTAGTCAGGTGAGCAAAAATGGGAATCTGTGATGGCTGAAGCCATCAGATATGATGAAGCATAAATGTCCAGCTAAATGCAAATATGGTTCTAAAAGTAGGATTTAGACAGCTTTAGCAACATTGCACACTTTGCAACCTCCTGAACTTTCCAAACTCCAATTCTTCAGGTTTTTCACTGCCAGTGCTAGAAGTTCAAAATGAATCACACGTGGTTCCTATTAAGCCAAGGACAAAACCAGAAGCCATATCTGAGCAGGTGGTAAACTTCTTCCATCCTGTGAGTAAGTGCTGCTTGGATATTGCCTTGATGTTACTCCCTCACCAAACTGTTGAGCAGTTTGGAAATGTTGGGTTTGTTACTCTGAAAGATACACTGAAAGATACACAGAAACCATCTGTGTACAGAGAATTACATCCAGGTTTCAGAGCAGAAAGTAAACGAGATTGATCCTTGGGAATTCACCCTCCTCCTTCCTTCTGTCTCGCCAGTCTCTTGGCCTCTGTTGAACAGAAAGCACCTTTTCCTGAATGCCAAGTCCTCTTGGGTGCACACAACTAGTTTGAAGTGTGTTTTGGATCCTGGCTGAAGATTTGAAATGTTTCCTTCTTCCCAACCAACTTGGTTAAGACTGCTGGGAAGATACAGCAGCATTGTATGACAATGGATGCATGTCTCTGAAAAGGCATGGTAAAAGTCCATAGAAGGCTGTTGTATTCTCATTCTGCTAAGATTTTGGAAACTGAAATTATGCAAGCAACCGATGGATGGCTCTGCCCCAGTGGGATGCTCCAAGTGAGAATTAATTCAGTCTTCACTGTGAGGACAGAACTTTGCAGCTACACTTGTTCCTTGAAGTCCAGTATCAGGGCACAAAATTAGACACATGTTTCCTTCACTTCTTGGGTGAGTTGCATAAAGAGAGAAGCATATCTCAACCTGCTGCTTAGGAATTATAATTTAAAGTTTGCTTGGTATTTTCTAAGCATGTCATGGGTGAAAGGTTCTCTTCTGTGTCATTCTGCTACTCCAACTCAACAGAAGAGAGTATCTATAGCTCAGGGTTGAACTGTGGAGTCCTTGGGGTTCTCTGAGCTTGGTTGTTTTCTTGCTCACAACCAAGCTCAGAGAACCCCAAGGACTCCATACTCCAACTCAGCTTGTTCAATGATACATTTTCCAAAGACCATCCTTAAGAATTTGACCCTCCCTGTTGTGCTTTTCTTTGTCCAGTTTTGCTCTGTTTTCTCCCATGTAAACCTAATGCAGGAATGATTCTCAACAGATTTCTGAGGAAATACAGATCTATTGGAATGGGCAGTTATGGAGGCTAATATACAACCTGAGTCATATTGTCTGTGTTGGATGTGAGAGAGATTCAGAGTTTAGATCTTTTGTTGTCTTTCTCAAAGCATGTTGGCCCAAAGGAAATCAGGGAGCGGTGGCTTGCAAAGCTGGAGATTATATCAACAAGACATTGTGCCTAGAACACAAATGTTGTGTTTCTTCCATAAAACTTATTCGGTTGGACTGCTATACTCCATTTGAAGACCGTAAGTGGCATTCTGTTCCATATATCCTCTTTATCCACTTTATATCATTTGCAGGGATAGCTGACCCCTTTATTCAGATGGTCATTTAAAGAAGGGCTTAACAAATTCAAATGTTTTAATGTTAGCTTTAGTGAATTTCACTGTGGGGTATAGGACCCCTTGCACAGTGACAGAACAAATACTTGTATGCAACAGGTATTATATTTTGTCCATGTCATCCCCTAGTTAAAAAAGCAGCCTTTTATCTGAGATCTTCTACATGTCCTAGCCAATCAAGGTTGGTGCTACTGAACTGGCTAGAAGATTGATCTGTTGCAATACCATAACGCCTTTCCTGTCTTGGAATGTAACTTGAAGTCACTATTTAGAACTGAAAGAGTTTGTTCTGTATTTTTTTGCTGGAAGTCCTTTTGCCATCAAGCTGTCTATCTGAAGAGTAATTAAATTACCAACACTTCAAGGCATGCATCATGAATGCTTATGTCCCACATAGCCTATCCATTATCCCTTCTTTTGACAATGTGCAAATGCAGAGCAGTCATCTGAGACCTTAGGGGGTTTTTTCCCCCTTACTTAGCAGGATCTGTGTACCCCCTACCATGGATAGTCATGTGTTAACTTCATCGAATTTCCTTACTAAGTTTCCCAATAATTTTTCATAACGGCATAGAACAGTGGTGGCTCTCGAGGGCTGTTTGTAACTTCCCCAGCAAAAATTCAGGTGGCCTCTTGGGAACATGGATGAGAGGCAGGGTGGATCTGAGATTAGTTTATCATTCTTAGATTTCTATTGAAATAGCATAGAATTGCATCCAGAGAATGACACAACTAATCTGTAGGCTGTTAGGATCTTTAGTTTTGTGTGTTTTCTTATATAATATCCTCCCCCAGTGCTTATGATCCTTCCAGAAATTACTCAGAACTGGTTGTTCTCCCAGGCTTTAAGATAGGGTGGTTGCAGAACAATTTTCAGTATGGTTCTTCTGGTGAGACGTGTTCTCTTTAATATGTATTGTGACTTTTTTCTCTCTTATTTGCAAACCACCCGTCATTAAGTAGTTGCATTAAATAAATAAAATGCCCCATAGCAAACTGCTTTTTGAACCAAAGACCAAAGGTTTCAAATCCATATTGTGACAAGGTGTTTATCTTTAAAGGGTAAAACCTCTACATTTTGCCTAAAGCTTATTATTCCGGCTACAGATTAGATGCCAGCCATGCTAATGTTGATCAAACCACAATAGGTCCTCAACAGATTTTGAGAATATTTGGTGTTGGAATTGGAGGAACGATGATTGTTGCATGTCTTCCATTTTGCTGTTTCATAGTAGAGAGAAGGTAAGAAATGGAGGTAAGACGTATTACAGGCTAAACATGTTCAAAACGTTTCAGTAGTCCCGCAAGTCACAATTCCCTACAGAAAGGCATCTGAAGGTAAGAAGAAACCTTAAACTCCATGGAAAAGAGAATATGGCACCTGCAGACGTTTCTGGGTTCCACCTTGGCCTTTTGAATTAGCAAGGATGAGCAACCATCCTTTCTAATCCAGTGGAATTATAGAATGGAATGGAATGTCTTTTTTCCATCCGAATGGAAAAACCATTCTCTGCCTGCGTCCAGGAGACACCTCGTGCTCAAAGTGTATGCTTTGTAATGGTGGATCAAATGCATTAGAAGAAAGCTATTGTATCTGGCCTGCAAAAATCCATACCACCAGTGGATGGCACGGAAAGGGCTATCCTTTTAATCTCCTGGCTGTGGTCCTCTGGATTTTGCAACCAGAAATGGTAGGCCTGCTTTGGGGAGAACCTTTGGCTCGTAGAAGCAAGTCACGCTTTGGAAACAAAAGATCCAAGATTCATTCCCAACATTTCTAGTTATAAAGATCAGGGGATGGGAAACATGGAAAATTGTTGCCTGTCAAAACCATAGTGCTTTTTACCTGAGAGACAGAAGAGCTTCAGAGGTAGACATCCTAGTTCCCATTGGATACTTCTGACAACTCCCATAAGCCTCAGATAAGATGGCTAAGCCTCATGTGTTGTAGTCACAAACATGTGGAGGACATCAGGCTATTTATGTTCCAAGTGTCCTTTACCCAAGGTGGCTCTTTGTATTTTAGTATTCTGGGGTAGTGGGAAATGCTTGGGAATTACAGTACAGTTAAAAACAATGTGTGGCCCTTGAGCAAAGAGAACCAATGTAGAATAGTGGTGAAGGTGTTGGACTGGGACCAGGAAGTCCCAGGTTGAAATCCAGTTGCAGCCACAGAAGCTCCCTGGGGGACTCTGGTCGGGTCCCTCCCTCCCAGTCCAAGAGACAGTGTGGTTTAGTGGTGGCAGTGCTGGATTAGGACTAGGGACATCCAGATTCTGGTCCACCTCAGCCATGGGACTCCCTGGGGGAGCCCCTCTCTTTCAAGCCAAGAGCCAGTGTGGTGCAGTGGTTAAGATGTTGGATTAAAACTATTCTATAGTTTTAATTTATAGGAGACTGGGTTATAGTTCCATATTAGAGCAAAAATGCTGGAGGCAAGCAATGTAGCTTGTCACTCCAGATTTTAAAAAAGGATCAGTTTGTAAGAGATAGAAAAGACCTTTCGGTGGCCAGAACTCTGAATTGCTGGAGTCGAGCAAAGTTCATTAGATTAGTACCCTGATCTGGATGTAAGGCAACTTTGAGTTTTCTACAAACTTCTCATCAGAAAGTTGCTTGGGCATCAAACCGCTTAGCATGGAAGGAAACAGTCTCCTGGGTACACATGGAACCACACCCCCATGCATTCTTCCTCTTGGCTGACCAGATTGCTATTTGTCAAAGGTTTCTGCACCCAGACCTCCCTCCCGTTGCACAAATGTGCACGTTCACCACTTCCTCTGCTCTCAGCACCGGTATTTAATCTGTGGACAGACAAACAGAGCTATTGTCAAGCTTCCGGAGCAAAGCTCTGCATTAGCATAGAATTGTCTGCTAAAGAAGAGATCTAAAATTTGTTTGGAAGAGATTAAAGTCAGCATGCAAATGATTTATTATTGGGGAACTATCACTTGCAAAATTGACAAAACTTACTTTAAGAAAATGGTTTTTGTGCCATAATTAACTGGAGGCAAGGTCATTTTAATTTTCAGTATCTCCTGCTGGGAATATTTTTGAATCCATCCAAAGGAGGGGAAAAAATGCCTTATAACATAATAGAATTATCTTTTCTAGTTCCATGATTTTGCCTATTTTTATAAATGTTCCAATAGATTTTCCCAGCACATCTGCAAGGCGTACTTATTGGAAAATTATCAGTGCAATGTGAAATTTCCTTCCCAATTCTGCAGAGGCATTGCACAAATAAGGACTCCTGCATCTGTATTAAACTTGGATTTCTGAAGACCAAATTGAATGTGACAGATTGACATGTCTACCCTTTTTATATATAAAGTGGAGGATTATTGTTGTTGTTGTTGTTGTTATTATTATTATTATTATTATTATTATTACTACTTAGTAGGAAGTGGGACACAGTGGTCTGGAAGTGCATTACAATGGAAGAAAATTGCTTGAACAACCAGTAGCTAATGTGGTCCCTTTCAGAGGCTTTGGATATCAGTTCCATTTAGTATTATCCAGCAGATCAAATAGCGAGGGATTGTAATAGTTTAAGTCCAAAAATTCTGCAGAAATACCTGGTTGTGTAGTATGACAGTAGCAAGTTGAAGGGAAATAAAACACAGAAGAATTGGTGTCAACATTCCTCTCCCTATTTAATTTTTATGCTTATGTGAAGTCAAATTTGGTGTGTTATCTGCTCTGGAAGAAATTTTCCATATTTCCCATCCCTCCCTCTCTGATCTTTATAACTAGAGATGCTGGGAGATTAAGCTGGGCATTCGGCCTGCAACTTATATGCTACACAACTTATCGTCTACTCTGGCAACAATTCCCCAAGATCTCAAGCACAGAGGAATCTTGTACATCACCTGCAAGTTAATCACTAGATGACAACAGAGATATGGGCAACTTTAGTTCTTTGATTCCATCTAATGTTGGTCCATAATGTTGAAACCCAGATATGGTAGATCTAGGAAGGTTCCTTGTAGACAGTGAACCATTCTTCCCTAACCCAGTGTCCTCCAGGTCGGTTGGGACCACATCTTGCAAAGTTTATATCTTTGTTTTCAATGGTGTTGCAGCCCGTGTGCTAATCCTTTGCGTAGAGCCCCCAAAGAAGATGACACTGAAGAAGAAAGTGAGGACAGTGAGGACACTGAAGACACCGAGGAGAGCGAGGAGAGCAGTGATAGCCAGTCTGCAGATTGAATTCAAAACTAGGATGTATGAAAGACAACTAAATGCTCATGATATGCCTAACCTATATGTAGTTATGTATTGATTTCTGCAGATGTGTATACATCAGCTGTCTATTTTCCAGAGCGGGGGAGATAGGTGTCTGTTCCTAACCACAATGACACCCGAATGAAGAAAGGTGCATTTTGATGTCCCCAGACCAGCTCTGCCCTTTCATACTTGCCCACGTGCAAGTGCCATACAGTTCCATAAAGGGTGGAGTTGGCATTGCAATGTGGCGGTGCACATTTCATCACTTTCTACCACCCCCTCTCTTACACATGCTGATGACTCCAGACCGCTTTCGTAGTACAATATCTGGTGCTTTCAACAGAAAGATGCAAACATCCCAAATCAGGAACAGAATAACAAGCAAGATGTTTGTGACTATGGATTAATCTTATTTGAATCTGCTTTGTAGGCCACGGTGAGTCACATTAACATTTGATTTTTTTAAATGTACAGCACAATTAAAGGGTAACAAAATATAACAATTTGAGAATAAACCAATTTTGTACTGGTGTGAAAATTGATTTACTGTTGAAATGCTGCATTTTTGTACTTTATACCTATGCTGACCATTTAAAAAAGCAAGTATAACTATGAAAACGACCTGGAAAACATTCAGGGAAAAATGGAAGAATGAAGACAGGCAGCCAAAAGTGATGGGTGGGACAGGTCCAGCATTCAGGCTCAAACAGGGTATTCAGATGGCACACTAGTCCCTGATGTGCTTTATTTGGTTTTGACTGAATGTACTGTGATTTGTGAACCATGGTTTATGATGTTTGAACCCCGCCAGTTGCAGAAGATTTTTGAAGCAGTCATGGCTCAATGGGATGTGCAAACCCATGCTCCTTAATTTGTATAACCTTGTACTTAAGGTGCCATGACACAAGATAGTTGGGGTTTGCCAAACATTTCTATGAATTTGGGAAACTCTTCAGAATTTTAATTTAACAGCCACAAGATGGTGGTATAAGCAAATCATCTTAGTCTCTTTGAGCTGGAGGGAATGCAGATTCCCTTCTGAGTTTTTTAGTTTTGAAATTCTTCTTCTTCTTTAAGTATCTCAATACCTAAAAAGGGCTGGGCAGCAATTCACATCCATCAATGGCTAAATAGCATATGATGGGCTGCAGTGGCAAAATATAATCATCTGTGCAAGGTTTTATAAAGTGCCTGGGAGAAATGGGCCAACAGAAGCTACTTCAAAGCAGCATAAAATCAAGGAAAACTCAGTGTTAACCAATCCCTAAGAGCAATTGATTCAAACCTGGAGCCTGATTGATGGGTGTTAAGAGCACCTGATCCTGTAGCAATGGTGTGTTAGAGGTGAAAAGTCGTGAGTCCCTTGGAGGAGTTATCCTTAAGACCTGAGGACCTTATGACTTAGGAACATCAAAAAAATAATGTTGGTCTCCTTGCCAGTATTAGGGGAGTGGGCATCAAATCCTGATTGAGAAATGAATATGCAAGATGTAAACCCTGAGAGGAGGTTGGTTGGAGTGTTTGCAAGGAAAGTCTACTCAAGAGTAAGTACATGTTCAAGAGTAGCCCTTTCTTGCCTATAATCTCTAATAGTTTGCAGCTGTGGCTCTGAAGGCATTAAAAACCTTCAATTTGCAGCTGATCCAAATGGAAAAACATCTGCTCTTAGCTTGGTTGTTTTATGTTGCAACTTTGTGGCCCGGCTCTTAATCATCAGATTTGAAAAATACTTGAATTGCCAGGACCATGATTTCTTATCCATAAGCTGGTATTGTTGGTTTAGTTCTGTTCTTCGTTTACCTCTGGACTGTTCTTATTTCAATGGTATTATTCCCATTGCTATTTTAGTGTAAGGATGACTTTCTACCATTCCTGGAAAACACATTTTAGGGTTTTTTTTAGTTTCGCTGTTGGATTTGTTGCCCTGAAGGACTCTACAGTAGGATGGGGGTCTATAACAATGGCCTAGTTCCACAGGTGGTTCCCATCAAAATCGACAGGTACAGATCAGTGCAACTATTTGAAGAGACATCACTGATTTTTCATAGGCGATGGATACTGTGTTAATAATAATAATTAAATTTATATACCACGGACTCCCATAACTTTGGGTGTTTTATGAATTGCTAAAAACAAAGAACACCACAAAAACTATAGAAGCAACACAAAACACAGTGAGGCTTTTATATGTACAAAGGTGGAAAGACTTGACATTGCCCACCATGGAAGAATGGATGGTGAAGTTGATGGAGTTGGCTGAGATGGCAAAGCTGATGGCTTTGATTAAAGACACTGAGTCATTTTAATGCTAATTGGAAGCCTTTTTTTGGACTTTTTGCATGAAACAGAAAAAATGAAATTATGATGTATGGATTTGATGATTCGAAACAATACTGGATAATAGAAAAAATGAAAGTTCTGTTGTAAACTTAGAGTAAGAGTTTAGTGTAAATTGGTACTTATATGCTGTGAGGAAAGTCGGAAATCATTCTTTCGTACTTTCTTTCTTTTTGCACTTTTGACTTTCATTCTTTATCTTCTGTATTTGTTAGTTTTTATTCTTAAAATCTAATTAAGGTATTTCAAAAAAAAAAAGTGAAACCAAGATGGCAGAGAAGACAATCTTAAATGAGAACGAAGAAAAGTATCATTCTCACCAAAGGCCTGATTGAACAGCCAGGTCTTCAAGACCCTCCTGACACCAGCAGGAGCCATCTGGATTTTGGGGGGAACCTCATTCTGGAAAGCCAGCATTGCTACAGGGAAGGCGTGCCTTCGGAGTCCTGCTAGATGGCATTGCTTCCTCAAAGGAACCCGGAGCATGCCAACCCTGCCAGATCAGACCGGCCAGGCAGATACTGTGGGAGATGGGAGCTTGTTACTGCCATAAATAGTTGATTTCTGAAAGGTAAGATATTTAGATGTAGGTAAAATTGGAGGCATAGTGAGAAAATACTGCCTATTTTAATTTTGTACATTTGCACTATAAAAAAATTAAATGCATCATTCTAATGCTCATTTAAAGTATGTAAGCAGTAGCAACACAAATTAGGTATGTCTGTTTGGCATGGGTTCATTTCACTGTCTTAAGGCGAGGGCTGAGATAATTACAGAACCTAACCTGACTCATAAGTGATGATCGGACTGGGCAGATGGTTAGTTTAGCAGGTATCAGTAAAGGCTGCTCTGAGATGAGCTCCTGGTGACTTTATCCATGTTGTTTTCTTGGCAACAGTAGAGAGGTGTTTTGCCACGGCTCTCTTCCTGGCTACTTTTTTTTCAATTTGGCAGTCTAGTCTACAGCTCTAGGATTCCCTGATGTTCTTCAGGTACTAACCAGGTCCAACCCTGCTTAGCTTCTGATCCCAGACAAAATGGGTTGCTGCTACCTGCTGAAAATCAGCAGAGGTGCGTCATATGTAAAGTTCTAGTTCAACTCATCTTCTAGTTGGTCTCCATTCCACTTAGCAGCAGCTTCTTACCTGCTTAAATGCTCTCAGGAACAGAAGAGGAGGTGCACTCCTGCAGTATTGGTTGACATGCACAGACCAGGCTGTTTGCAACTCTGCCCACTTACTTCGCTAGTAGTCTGTCTTAAGAATGATGTCTGTGAAGCACCAGTAGATGGTGGACTATTCCATGTAGCCAGCCAAGACAGACCAGTAACAAGCAAAACCACCATTGCTTCTGGGGCAGCTTGGGCATTATGGACACCCAGAGAAGAGTCTAAGGATGGTAACCAGAAGTCTACCAGACCATTGTGCCATAGTATCTGATGCTGCTTTTCACTACTTGATGGAAAACAGAAATAGGAATAAGACTGCAAAAACACCTCCTTTCTCTAGCTCACCTTTGGCATCCATCACCCCCTCCCATCTTGAGGAAATTGGGGTCCTGACACACCTCCCAAGTAAAAACAATATATCTGTCTAGAAGTTGTACGTCTAAAGAACAGACTTAAGCCCACAGTAAATCTCTACTCCCTATCTGGGCCATTGACTGTGATGCTTCAGTGAATCGTTACTCACACATATCCCTTGTTTGGGGAGAGGATATAAGCTCCATGCTAAGAATTTGTTTGTTTTAATGAAGTTTAAAGTGACCCCTTTGTCTCAGCGAAAGAAAATAAAAATCCTATCACAAGGGGCATGTTACAGATGTGGTAGCTTTAGCTAATGGGTGGTATCGCCCAGTTTCAACTCTCTCCTGTTTTTCTGCTCTTTGTTGACAATGGTGACCATACCATTTCTCCCCCTCTCTTGCCGCTGAACTGCATCAAGATGAGATATGGAGAACCTGGAAGAAGAACAGCATCTGTTGGTGCAGCAGGAATGTCGCAGCAACACAGCCTGGCAATTAGACTGGGAAGAAATCTTTAGAAATGATCATCTGTGGGGTTTTATGTGTGTGTCTTAAAGGCTATACCTTGAAACAGCTGACTTACAGAGCAGGGGAAAATAGGAGGGAGAAGAAAAAAGATTTTCCCATGGGGGGGAGAAATATTCCTCTAGACAGAAAACACATCAAAGAAATGTATGTGTCTCATTTCTCTAACCTCTGAAATATGATAGGATGAAAAAGATGGTTAACCTCCTTACAGATTAATGGCAATTGCTCTGTATTTGTGGTCATATTATATTAGTTTCGGGGCTGCTGTTTGATTAAAGAAAACAAATGCCTTTTCTCAAATTAATCATGTGGTTTAGTGAGCACATCAATTACCTACTTCGTAGGAGAAGGAAACCATGTTTCAACAAGTAGATTTCCTTGCTTTTTTTAAATTAATAAGTTCATGTTTGGCAAGTTTTATCTTACCGGTGTCTCTCCTGTGTGATATAGATAAAGGAAAGTTACTTCTGCTAAGACGTCGGAGGATATTGTCTTCTAGCTCATATATTCAAACTTTAGTTTAACAGACTCATTGTAGGGAGGGGTGTCCGTTATTCCCAGCTGTCCGTTAAATACAAAATTACATCATTTACATCGCTTTATCATTTCCTTGATGATGTAAATTGCCCAAGTGATGTGACTTGTATCATTTGAATAACTGAAGTTATTTAGAAATGATGTACGTATACAATTAAGGTAAAAAAATAACATGAACTTAACTACCTCATCCACACTATTTCAGATGCAAGAGATTTGTCTGTTATTCTGCGGAAATGTCTGGACAGCTGTTTTGTCCATTATATGTGAAGTCTGCTAAATGGGTGTCAACCTCCAAATTGAGGTTCTACTGTATTGTCTAACTTTCATATTAGGATCTTTCTGGAAAGGTCAGACATTTAGCCTTTTTCAAAATCCAGCTAGATCATGAAATGACCCCCAACATCTCATACGGGGTCATTTACTCTGAGTGATTTCAGATATGGATCTTTTGCAGATCTTTCTGGTGACTAAGCCTGGGATTGTTACAGGAGTAGGTATGTTCTACTATGCAAATACTACAACACCTGTTCCCTGAGGAAAAAACCTGGGCTCCTGAGTTGAATGTTCAAGAGGCAAAATAGTCCAGAAAATACAGAGTTAAGTCAATGACTTACACTCTGACCATGGAGTGTCAAAGCATTTTCAACACAGGATACAAAGGAGGTGGGGGGTTTTCCCCCCGCTTGTACCATCTGCTGTAATTTAAAACTATAGTTAAGGGGTGTACAGGTAGCTCCATCTATAACTCTTTGGAATCACCCTTGTTTTATGGGCTTCTGCCAAGATTCTTACTGTTACTTTAATAGACTCTTTTGTAGTTTAATTTTATCTCGATATGAAGCTAGGCACTCACTCACAGGTATATTTGCTGATGATATTGCTTCCTTGTGAGACATTAGTTGTTTCGTATGAGCTGGAGATACGATTTACTCATTTTTACTCAACTATAAAAGACTTTGGAAAATCCTCAGCCAGACGGGTTATCAGGGCTCCTGAAGGAATAGCAGCATGATTTTAGGAAATAAATAGAAGCATGGATCATACAAACCCTTGCCCTTCCTAGTTTCTAAAAGCTTCATAAACATTGTCTTAAAAAAAAAAAAAGGATTCTGTTAGCATTTGGTTATTCTATTATGCTGGAGTTCGTTCCCTCCTTAACCTGTGTCATATTATCAAATAGAAAGGGCCTTCCCTTGAATTTAATGGCAGAAGAGAGTCTTGGAGGGCACGTTGAGAGTGAAATTTACAGTACAGGTGGATATATGGGTGAGGTGGCCATCAATTATTGCTTCAGGGTTTGAGCTGTCTTGCTCACAGAACCAGAATAAAACAAAGGCTTTGGGACAGTACCTAACAGTATCATTGTCGTGCCCTTATATAATTCACATGGACTTTCAGAAAAGGTCTTTTATGGGGCTTCTATAACTCTCCCCTAACTTTCTCCCTGAATTTGGGGAGCTAAAGACTGGATCAAATTGCAGGGCCGTCAGAATAAAAAAGGATCATTATGAGTAATTGTCCCCAAACACCCAGCTATCCAGCCCATAGTGTTTTCTATAAGAATCCAGAGATCAGTGGACCTGTTGCAGTTCATCACACTTCCTTCCCCAAGAAGATCTAAATGATGGGAAGATAATATACAAAACTAACTAATTTTGGCATGTTTTTTGGCTTGTATTGCTGGAGCTTGACAATCCTATGGAACTTGCATCCTATTAGGTCAATCCATTCGTCCATCTTTCCCGCTGTAATTGACAACAGCTCTTTTCAGCTGGAGATGCCACTGATGGGACTCATAGACCTGATGCCTGTGAAGCATATGCCCTTTCCTTGAACTATGGCCTTCCACCTTGAAGTTACCCAGAGTATTTTAAGGGGCAATATCAAAGCATATCTGGGATAATATGAGTGATGGCAGTCAAGACATTGCAATGTTTTGTTCCACATGCATCTTTGGTTTGTGTTTATCAAGTAAAAATTGAAAACTTAGCAACCTCCAGGCTGGGTTCAAAGATCCAGAGGTTGCACAACATAAAAACACTTCCAATAGAAGAGAATATCTGTAGCTCAGAGTTGAACTGTAGAGGCTTGGTGCTCTCTGAGCTTGGTGGTTTGCTTGCAGACATTTCATTACCCAACTAGGTAACATCATCACCTGAGCACTGATGATGTTACCTAGTCAGGTAACGAAATGTCTGCAAGCAAACCACCAAGCTCAGAGAGCACCCAGGACTTCATAAAAAAGCTTTCCCAAATGTGCACGATTTTCAAAGTGCCAAAAAATCTGGAATCTGGATCTGTTCCATTTTTTACTAAATATAATAGACTCTTAATTTATGTTTAATCCTTTCCTGTGACATCTTAAATCCATCTTTATTAGATTTTGCAGATCCAGCTTTAAAAAGCTATTGTTTATGGATGTATTTAGATGGTTAACTGTTCGCTAAAGACAATGTTAATGTTTCTTTGGTAATCGGTTGATATCCATCTGTTCCAATTTTACTCACAATGTGATGAGAACCAGACAGTTAATGAGAAGGATTCGCAATATACTTAGACTATGTTTCAGCCTAATATGATGACATTGGAAACTTGCTGGAATATGCAAAAGCAAGCTAGCGTTTTTTTGAACAGTCATTCTTATGGATACTTGGAATGATACAAAACCATAATATGGCCTCTCAGTCTAGTTTGAACAAAGCTGCTCTCAAATATAGAAGAAGAGTGTTTGAACTCGGGCATTTCATAAATAATCAGACTTTACAAGTTTTCAGCCCTTCATGAACAATTCCATCTACCCAAGAAATAATTAGGAGACCAATGATATATATATACATACACACACACATACACACACACTACGTTTGTGATGCACACAACAACCTTAATTTGGAAGGCATCTCATTTTATATTTGGCAGAGAGAAACAAAATCCAAGCCACACCATGAATGACAAAAGATACCATTTAGAGCGCAGATGGCAGTATAAAATAAATTGCCATTTCCTCCATAGAAGCACAAGCAATTTGGCTGTGTGAAACTGCATTTCCAGCCGAGATCCTTGAAACAGATGTCAAGATTGCTTGTGCTTGGAAACTTTTTAGTGAAAGGCAAGATGCTCAGGTAGGAAGACTGTGCAATAACAGACACTCAGATTTTTATTTTATTTTTTTTTTGTATCTAGGCAGGCGATGTAACTGTTTACCAGAAGACAGGGGAGCTTGGCACACAAACATTTCTCTTTGGACATTAGAGACACTATCTAAGGCACTTCTGGAAGCATACATGATGTTCCTCATTTCTTAAATATGTTTTCTGGCTATTGAGAAAGAACAAACACAAATCAAGAATACAAAATCTAGATAATAATCAAGTCTGGGGAAATAGGGACACTGGGTTGATTTATGAATGAGTCTTTAATACTATGGATGAAAACAATATGGGGTAACACGAATTTGACTGGATGAACCCTCTCTCTCTCTCTCTCCTTCTCTTTGCTCATGTATCAAAACAGCCCCAAAGCAGCATATAAACATCTATCAGATAGATAGATAAAAGAAGATAAAAGAGGAATGTGGTTGAATTAGGCAACCCGCTCCCCCCATCAGTTTCTTGCTTTTGTTTGTTTTATTTTGAATTTAATGTAGCTGGTGAGATAGCCTGCTTTTGCATTTTTAATGAAACCAAATGTTGCACCTTCATAAAACCCGCAGTATTTTGACGACTGTGGAGAGATATATTGCTCTGTTTTCAGATCTCAGTGGAAGAGGTTTCCCCAAGTAATACAGAGTTTTGGTGGAATGCTGACTGCTAGACGTGATAGGCAAGCAGGTAGGGCAGTCACACACACACACACACACACACACACAGTTGGCTGGAGAGGTTATCATAACTCAATAGCAGAGAGGATGCTTTGCTGAAGAAGATTTCAGGTTGCCCAGTTCAGTTGAAGATTCGTTGTCAGGTGATAGGAAATGTGTCTCAGAATCTCGGAATCTTTAGCTTTAGCTAAAGTAGATATTATGGAGTCCTTGGGGTTCTCTGAGCTTGGTTGTTTTCTTGCAGACATTTCATTGCCCAACTAGGTAACATCTTCAGTGCTCATTGTTATCTAGTTGAGTAACAAAACATCTGCAAGCAAACAACCAAGCTCAGAGAACACCAAGGACTCCCCAGTTCAGCCCTGAGCTACATATATTCTCTTCTAAAGTAGATATTATTCAACTTATATGTAGTTTAAAATCAGACAATTTCTTATGCAGAATGGGATTCTGGCTAATGCAGCAGGTTTCCTTCTCAGCCAGAATTATATGGATATCACAAAGGACTTTGTGGCATTGGAGCATATGATTGTGTACAGAACATGTTTGGGTGGGTTGTGTTGAAAGCACACTTGGGCTTTTGCATTTTAGAGTACACAGTAGATGCTGAATGTGCCCTTGACAGATTCCTACCTGATGGTACCTACTAGATTGTCGTTATTCAGTGAATAGCATATTTGTAGGCTTCATCATGGATCAACATGGATCAAGCCAAGATTGGATGCAACCATTCTTCTAAAACTATGCCAAAATCTGCCTTCAAAGTCCCCCAGGTTATCTTCTCCTCTTTTTCTATCTCATTCTTAGGGTGGTTTTAGAATGGTTCTGTTGCTATTCTGTTCATATGCTATTGTTGTCATAATTTCTTTTCATGGTGTTATTGAGCCGACTTGGTTCCTGTGTGGTGGACAAAGATTCTACATGACTGTCATTCAGAAGCCCATGTATCTTGATCAGATAAACCATCCTGAGTTTTTTGAAGTAAGATGGTATATAAGCAAATCCATCAGTAGACAAGGCCAACGGGAGGCATTTCCTCCTGGAATTGAATTGAGGCATAGGATATTCCTGGAGCTGCTATCCACTGGAGAAATTATTTTATGGTGAGAAAGACAGAAGATACCTCTCTTGACCTCCTTGCAACAAAGATAAACACGAGATCTATGAGAATCTCACTGACATTTTCTTGTCATTGGAAGGGGAAATCATGGAATGTTTTTTTGTTATTATTATTTAGCTAAATGTGAGTGCTGTGTGTGTGTATGTGTGCACACTCACATACCCCACTCATACTTTAATACATACAGGAAAGAAAATGGCATAGGACTTGGTCCCTCTGTAATTCTGACTGCAGATAACTGTTCACTCTACCCATGGTTACTTTTCCAGGTTTTGCTGAGCAATTGTTTTGTATCAATCAATTATTCACCCAAGCCATGGTTACCACTGCAAACTTGCCTGTATTAACATGGATGTCTTTCATATCTTCTGCAGAACGCCCTTTCTTTGCGTTATAGTCAGGAAACCTAAAATAACATATCAGACAAGGGAATCCCAGTAATGCTGGAGTACTTGGAGATTTCCATTGTGCAAAGAGAAGAAAACTGGAAGGAGCAGGAGGCAAACATATTCAATAAAGGTAAGCTGATAAAAACACTACCAAATAAAGTCGAGAGACAAGCAAAATCTCTATGGTGCTCGCAGCTGTTGGTTTAATGAAATTGCCCTCCCAAACAGATGGCAGAAATAGGGGTATTCTTCCATTTCCTCTAGGCGTATACTTGCAAATCATGCAGACAGAGGTTGCAGGCATCATCTGCATGTCCCTGCAAGGGGTTGCAAATATTGCAACCATGCATTATGACCTGCCAAAGGTTTGACAGTTGTCTGGCCAAGATTAGAAAACCAGGGCAACATTAATAAGAAGCCTCTGGAGGTTTTCCTGCAAGCTAGGCATTGCTGGTTGGCATTAGGCCATATGCCTCACCATGCTGCTCCTCTCTGCTGTGGCTGCCTGTCCCCTGCTGTGTCCTTGCATCAAGATGCAGAAGCAACAGACTGTACACACTTTTCCATTAGACAGAAGCATGGATTGTCTCCATAACAATAGGGCTGTGGATCTTCCTTTGGGGGATTTCTCAAGAAGTCCCATCACTTGAAGCTGACATTGCTTTGGAGAATCCTCATATATTATGGGTGGAGGATCATCTAGCGCATGGAAGGCCTAACAGGTTATAGAGGAGGTCACAAGTCTGCAGACTCACTTGCATGTGGATGTGTGTGCGTTCACACTCACTCTCAAATAGGTGCAACTTCTTCCCCCTCCATTAAATCACTTGCTGCAGATTGCTGGGATCTTATTGTCATTATGAGTGAGCAAGCTGTGATATGGTTCCCATCAGTGTCAGCCCCACTAGGTAGACCAGACCAGGAAATCAACTCCACACGAAAACCAGAACTACTTTTATTGAGATTGGCTGTAATAACAGAAGCTCGCAAGTCTGAACGTGCTGGACCTTTCCCCTACCTTGTTCGTATACCCCAGTGAATCAGGGAGGTATCTGCCTGGACTGCATCCAAATATTATCTTATTTCTCAGGGCTTAAAAATGTTTCAGACCCATTTGGATGAATAATAGTTCTTCCATATTTCTGCCAAGGTCATCTTCCAGTCAACCAGTGAGTCCTGCCCTTAATAGCAACACAAACCCTTCAGTCTACTTCCTATCAGCTAGCATCGGCCAGGATAACCAGGACACACATTTCTCAGCCAAAGACTTCACATGGACAATATATTTTTGGTTGTCATCCACAATGAGTGGGCTGCCTTGAACAAAGTAGAGATCTGCACAAAGATGAACCATTCAGTCTCTTTCTCTTCTGTTGCACATGGGTTCATCCATAAATTCATGCTATCCCATTGATGGGTCAAACGGTGCTAGGATCTGAGATATAGCTACTTACTTTGACCGTCGCTGGCAACAGAGCCTTCCTACCTTCCAAAGAAGCCTATTGCATCATTGCTCAGATCTTTGTTGGACCTACTGAGACACCTGTTTATTCTTCCTGCTAAGTCTTCCCCAATTTGTGATTGAAAAAGCAAAGTGAATGGCAATGCTTCAGTCTCACAGGTCTTAGCCATACCTGGAGCTGTGTCTCCTTTTTCTGAACTCTTGTGTTTATTTCTTCCTACACCTATGTAGGTAACAGAATATATGAACAGAGAGAAAGAGAGAGAGAGAGAAGATATGAAGGGCCTGAAAGTGTGTTCACAGCAATGTCCTGTCATTTTTCCAGAACCTCTGAATTATCGAGATCCAAACTTTCACAGCTGGAGAGCATTTTAATGCCAAACAGTTGGAACATGGAGTCTATTGGTGCCTTCTGCTTGTCCATTAATTTGGTATATTGCATTGTGTAACTACTTTTGTCATGCTGTTGCACATATATTTCAGTGTGAGTGTATGTGTGTTTATGAATTCCACAGAGGACAATGTGGTTGACTTTTCTAAGCAGCAGTTTGTTGAATATTTTTTTCTCCAAAAAAAAAAAAAAAATCTTGAAAGGGAAGAAGAGGGAGAGAAACCTACTAATTTACAGTTCCCAAATAGTCAGAAACTTGCCAAACTGGCAGGAGTTCCATGTCCTTTGAAATGCCAACTTTCAAATGAAGGCCGGGGAGAAAATATTGCTGTTTTTTTCCAAGACTGGCCCAAATAACAACTGAGAAGTAATTTTGCCAGCCTGAGCTACATTTTACTGATAGCAGAAATAGGGCATGTTATTTTATTAGAAACTGGGTTGGATTGTCCTAATATTAGCATTGCATTAGTTTCTTGATAGAGTTGCAGAAGTGCTGAACTTTAGTTCTAAAGTGCAGGGTTTCCTAACTTAGAAGGGTGGGGCACCAAATAAATAAGGTTTCATGGGGGAAATCCTGCAAGACACACCCATACTGTATTTAAATGAATTTAAATCTTCCACCAAAAGAAATTGTGTGCAGTTCAAGGAAGCTTTGGGAAAGATTCACGACTCAAATCTGCAACTTGAGTAAAATAGTCTCCTCTCTCACTTTCCGCACAAGATATGCACTTACGGTGGGTGATAGCAGGACCAATGGTCTTGGAAGCAGGCAAACTCTTTTTGAGATAGTTCTGTGGGAATTTTAGAATTTGCAAAGGTTATGTATCTTTGATGACTTTCACTTTCATCACACTCTTTGCATTTTGGCACTGCTTTTTTATAAACTTCTAAGTACAGAGGATTACCTTAAAAAAAAAATAAACTTGGGACAGGTGATGTAGGAACTGGAATATTTCTGCAATGCTGTGAATATTCAATTACTTGAATTCCAGCTGGGAGCATTCTGGGATCAAAACAAGACTTCATATAACACAGGGCAAATCAGATTTGTGCTCTGGAATCCATTTCACATTTGGATTTCAAAGTGATTGATTTTATGTAACCATGATATGTACTTGTAAAAGTAGATTATTTCTCTCCATTGATCCCACTGGGAGCAAGCATTTAATGTCAACCCTATATTTTAGCATACAATTAAAACCAAAACCAAAATCAATATTATTAGGGTTGCAATTATTCATGAGATTCCCATTCTAGCTTATGTAATTGCTCCAGAGTAAATGGTTTGTGAACTGCAGCTTGTCATTTAAAATAAGGAGTTTGGTTACAGTGATGATTAATCTATTCTCCCGCCCCCTCCCAATTTTTAATAGTTTTAAAGCATTTACGACCAGTAATTCAGAGAATGGTATTGATTTATTTTAAAGTGATAGTATGTTGTTTGCTACCATTAGTAAAGAAGCTTGTGTTAAACAATGTCTCTCGATCTGGTATGACCTTCCAAGTCAGTCACAGCCTAAAAGCTACATATCTGAGTCTTGTAAGATGATTGACAGCAACTTTACTCACATGCTTCCAGTCTATTGGAAGGATTAGGGGAGTCATAACATTGTCAGGTTAAAAGGGACCACAATGACACTTTTACCCACAACATATAGTCCAACAATCTGCAGTGCGTAGCAAAACCAATTAAACTATCTATGAGGGATCAACTAACTCCCATTGCCTTTAATCCCATTTTGCCAGCTAACTGCTTTTGAGGTTTCCTGACGTTTAGTAAATAAACGTCAAGCTCTATTTTTTGCTAGCGGAACTGAGTGGTGGGTGGGCTTGCCACAATCTGGATCTAAGGATTGACTGGGAATGTGGTGGGTGCAAACAAAATTGGAGATTACCAGCCACAATTTCCCAGCAGTTGGGACAAGGCATCCGGTGCCAAGAGACGTCCCAGTAGGTGCCATACGGTTTATTCCTGATTCAGGAGGTTATAAATGGAATCGCCCATATCTGAATGTTGGCAATGTGAATTCAGTGGCAGTCCAGCCCGATGACCTATGGACCACAAGGGGGTAGGAGGATGTAGACGGAGAGTGACGATTTTCTCAGTGCCCCCTCTGTCACTCAGGACCCCCTCCATGCCCCCTCTTTGTTTTATGCAATTGCTAATCTCAGTTTATCTCCTTTTCCCCAAGCATGCATGAGCAGAGCACATCCTCTTTGACTGTCCTATTATCGTTCTAAAACCTGCTTCACTTGCTCGGGTCAAAGCCCTGTTCTCAGGGATATCATGCGCGCACACGCACACACAATGCTTCCACCAACAATGCTGAAATTTAGTCCCACAAGTGCTAAACAGGCTGAATCAAAACACCTCGCCAGTTCAGGGCAGTGGGTGGCCAGATTCAGTGCGCAGAAGGCAGTCCTCCGAGTCGGCTGGGCCTAGGCTGCTCCAAGCGTTCGAATGGCGGTGCTTTTTAAGTAATAAAATTAGAATCTCCAGTAGGTGTGCGTGTTAGCATGTTAAAAATAAGATGAAAACCAGCCTCAAGACGCTTCTGGCCAAGCTGAGACAGGGAGGGAAAGGTGAAACCGTACACCGTGTTCGTTTCTCTCGGCTGGTGTGTACTTAAAGCAGAAATCCTACGGAGACCCAATTAGAAGTCTAAGGGGACAGATTGGTAGAGAGATGGAGATCTTTTGAATCCATGCTAAATTCCCAGCCCCTTTCCAAAAGGAAAATAATAGGGCATGTTCATGAGACAACTAGAAAATGGCAGCTTCCTTCTATAATAGACTCTTCTTACAGGGTAACTATTTTCAGTAAGAGGAAACATATACAGAAAATGGCCATTTGGGGGGTAAGATGCACCTTTCTGGTTCCTGTGAATGTTTGTTTGTGTGTGGTTTCATTCAGTTATTGTTTACATTCACATGGCTGTTCGCTCAATGCATGACTCTGGGCAGCTAACAAACAATGGAAAACAAATGGAAACAGTTTAAAAGCAACCCAGTGCAACTCAGCCAACATCTAATCAAAATATTCGGATGGGCTCACCCCACAGCCTGGCCCAGTGCCCAGGGAGAAGAACCAGACTTTCAACATCTTATGAAAGGCCATCAAAGGTAGAGTCATCTGAATCTCAAGGGGTACAGTAGTCAACAAAGGAAACTGTATTGTTTCCTTTGTTGCTGGCACCCAGGCTGAGTTCAAAATATAGACTGACATCTCATATCAAGTTCTTGGCTGCCCCACCACCCTAAAGGGGTACCATTAAATATCATTGTTTAATACAAGGGATCCAGAGCATGCTTGCTCTGTTAGACCTCATAGAATGGGAAGAAAGGATAGGAGACAGGCTTCTATGTTGGTGGTACACAGACAACAAGGGTAGGAGCTGAGCTGTGACTTTGCTGCTGCATTCATAAATGAAGTGGGTTGTCTCTACCTCTGTTCTAAGGAAGAGAAGTTCCTCTGAATTGCTTTGACATGAAGCGTCATCTGCCTTTTTTCTTTCCAGAGGAAACCTGCTGTCTGAGTATTCTACGCTGACACCATGGTTGAATAATTATTGGCTGTCTGAAGAGAATCACAACACACATCCTACTTTCATGTATGATGAAAAAAGGATGAATACATTCCCCCCGCCCCCCAAAAAATTTGTATTTCTTTCCCGCTCAGATCTGCCTAACTGTATTGTTTCCTTTGTTGCTGGCACCCAGGCAAAGTTCAAAATATAGACTGACATCTCATATCAAGTTCTTGCCTGCCCACCTCCAGAAAAAGCGAGTCTTCCAGAGTTGTTTAAGCAATTTTTATTGGAAAAGGATAGGGTTCGGCTACAGAAATCTAAGCAACCAGATTGCTTTCCCTTTTAGAATTCCATTTATCTCCCAGGTTCCTAAGGCAAAAACATGATGTGTCTCTTACTAGGCTTCTGTGTGAACTAATGAGAAGGCTGTGCTCTTAACAGATAACAGGGAAAAGTCCAGCTGGTTCTAAACACACAATTACATCTCAGTGGTACAGAACAGGCTTGTATTTAAGTAAGTCTTGGATTCAGTCCTTAGCAACTCTACATAGGAATCAGAAAGACTCCCATCTGAATTTTTGGACAGCCAGCTTCCTTGTGATGTAATAAGGCATCCTCTTGTGGAAATGTAAGAAAGTAAGAACCACATTGAGTTCCACAGCCCAAGTGTTCAGTATATGGAACATGAGTGAATGTTAGCCACAATGCCTGCAACCATTGGCAATATATCTTATTAATGAAGATTCTGAGTTAAACAGCAAATCCATTGGCCCCGGTGTAGCAGTTCTAAAGATTTCAGGGTAATTAATCACGCTCTGCACATCTTCCAAAATCCACTTTTAAATTAGTTAATCACCAGTTCCTCGAAAAGGAGTGCATTCATTATCTTACATTTTGGAAATTAAAATCAGAAGTTCCCTTGTACCTTCAATAAAAATAACCTTTCAGTGAATCCTAATGTAGAACAAATGTAACATGTAAACAGTGAAAATTCAAGTAGCTGGAGAAGGAAAGAAAAATGCAGCGCCAATTCAATTTAAGGAAGCCTGACTCCCTGGCCCACGTACAGTTTTCAACCCCTTTATTTGTGGCCAGAAAACCTACCCGTCCTGACTTAATGTGATCCCTTTCGAAGAGCAAAGCTTACAACCATCTACCATTAAGCCAGACTGAAACTTAATTATATTTTACACTCAAGCTTGCATCTTTTTTTTACAATAACTGTTGAAAGAGTCTCCAATTACTTCAGTTAAAGAAACTGTGAAAGACTTGCATCTGAAACCCTGGAGACAGCTAGACAAGACAAAGCTGAAGCTGAAAGATATTAAAAAAAACAACCTGCTATCAGGCAGTTTCTGGGGAAAAGCGATGGTTGTATTCATGGAATTGTCTTTCTGTTTAATAGGAAGGGGGCCTGCCAACAAACATGATCAAATAATACTTTTTCCCTAAAAAAGAAAATCAAATACAAATGGTAAAATGATAAATAGCAGAAGAGGGCATAAAATGTTAAGAGCCACAATAAAACTTTGAGAGCAGCCATAGAAATAATGGATAATCCATTTCAAAGCATAGTCAGATGAAAAGAATGTTAACTCAGCCCTTAAAGCTTTAGCATAGTGATCATCAGACAAGCATTGCTGGGTGTGAGGTTTTCTAAGGCCCTTGGAAGGCCTCCAAGAATGATCACCACTTCCAGCAGAGTTTCATCCACAATTGGTCTGTATCTCCCATTCATTAAAAGCTTTTGGGTGTTATCTGTAAGGATCAAAATTCTCATCCACAGATATACTGGTAAAATCTAGCCTTCTTCTAATAGGTTGGCGATTTCTTTTCTTTTCTTAAATAAACTTTTTTGTCCAGCTCCGTGTAATCTTTCAATTACTTTACTCCATGTAATCTTTAGGAAGCTGTAAGTCAGGCAAAACCCCAAAGTTTGGAATGATGGTACAAAGAGAGAGATTTCCAACAAAAGTCAAGCTTATTGTTTAATAATTCAGGAGTTAAAGAGCTCCAAGGTTTACCCTCTTTAAGTAGAAATTAATCAAGAGCTAAGCCATAGGCAGTTACCATGCCACTCCAACTGGGAGATGTGCATCTAATGCTAGGCAGATCTTTTACATGAAGATATTCCTGGGTATCAAACTACTGGATGTTTCAACTTAAACTCTCCCACTTCAGTTCTATTTGGAGGAAAGGAGCAAACACTGAAAGTTGCCAATAGGCTCTGCTAGTATTCTAGGAGGTAGCAAAGGCAGTTCTCAGTTGTTTCCTGGTTGTAGCTGAGGGACTTCTCATATGCTTATCTCCTAGCTCTGCTTGACACCTTGGCTGGACAACAGCAACGATTGCAGAGAAGTGGAAATCTGAAGGTTAACAACAAGGTTATGCAAATCTTCTTTTTGGTGCAGGTCTGTAATCAAAACCAACTCTGTAACTTGGGTCTCTAACTCAGGCAAACACAAACAAAATACAGTGAACAATTCCAAATGATGAAGTCACAAAATAATTACCCAGGAAGTGTTACAGTCCATATGTACATGCTCCAATTAAACTCATTTCTGTTAGTAGAGGAATCAACATCGCATTCAACCTCCCAGGGCATGTGCAAACAGCCAAGTCTTTATAGACTTTGTAAATGCCAGCAGGGAAGTAGTAAGTCACCTGCTTCTCATGCAGAATGTCCCAGTTTTCATCCTTAGCAATTCCAAAACTGATAGGAAGGGACCTCTTTGCCTGAAATCCCAGAGGTGGCAGTCTGGTGCCCTCTAATTATTCAGATTCATTGGTTCAGGAACTCCGTGGCTTCAGCTTTCCCCATGAAATCACAAAACCCAGGTAAAGACTACCTTTGAGTGCAAGTAAGACTGTTAATCAGCTTGGCTGATTGGAGAAGAGCACTGATTAATATAAAGAGATTCAGACTCATCTACTAGGTTTCTCACATTTTATGTCTTGAGCCTGTGCACAGAAATAAAGAGATCACTGGGGAAATCCCTGACATCTACTCACATCAGCCAATGCCCATCCCAATAGACACAGGTAGTGGGAATTTCAGTCCAAAATATCTGGATGGCCTCATGTTGCCTACCGAGTAGCAGAGGCAGAAAGCAAAAAAAAAAAAAACAGTAAAAAGTAGATCTGTAGGGCAACAGCACTTAAGCCACAATAAATGTAACTTATTTTGCTCTATAGGTCTTGAAGCAGGGGTGCATAACCTATGTACCAAAGATGGCCACCCTTTGAAATAAATGCAGGAGCTCCAAAAAAATAGACCGGAGCCAAGCAGGCAGAGCCTAAAATTAGACTAAAATAAAATTGGGCTGAAATCAGTTTAAAGCTCAACTTAAATAAAATGAAATATGGGATTCCTATATACTTAATAATTTTTGTAGTCTGTCATATTAAAAGCCACACTTCAGTGATAACTTTTGGAGAACATCGGTCTTAGCCCTACACCCACAGTTGCACATCAAGTTTTCAAGAAGCTCCAGGGCTGTCACTCACCTTTTGGGGCCTTGTGATTCAAGGATTTCAGTTCTTTGTTAAGCAGGGACTTAAACCTAGAAGTTCCTTTCTACATGCCTGTTGGAAAAGAATGCAGGTCACAAGTGGGGAGGCATGGATGGGAGACAGAAAGGCGAGGAATGGAGAATCCTGAAAGAAAGATCCTCATTGGCAGATGCAATCAGGATTGTGAAAGATACAAGATAATCTCCTGGGATAAGGGACAATAAATGTTTAATAAAGAAAGTCTAAAAGCCATATATATATATATATATATATATATATATATATATATATATATATATATATATAAATAAATAAATAAATTCTGGTAGAGGAAAGAGATGCCCTAAGTATTTTAATGAGGACCCCACAGTTTCCATGGAGATCAAGAGCCTGAAGCCAAGTACTACTGCATGCTCTAAAAGGCAAAGCATCTATTTCTGTGGCAATATTGTTCCAGGAAGAACCTGCATTCTTTTTAGATATTCCCACTGATCAAAGCAGTGTTTCTTTCCCTCCTTGAAGCACAGCCGCATATCTAACCTTCCCCTCTTCTGTCTGGCTATTCCTCCTTGTTCTTCAGTTGAGGGATTCGCAACCACTTAGTTTAGTTTAGATGAAACGTGTTGTAACGTGGTGAATTTTCCTAACAGCTTCCTCACCAGTCCATACAGGACTAAACTGCAACTAGCTGAATGAATATATCATGTACAGGTAAACCAAATGAATATATAAAGAATGAGAAATACCCAGGTTGGGTAATACTACTGGTGAATAGGATCTTGGATGAAAAATTAACTATGCTGTGCATTTTTTATCACATAGTCTTTGGTTAAATGTAATGCTGTTTTTCAGTGGTTTGCTTTCAGAGGGGCTACATAATGTAATTGCTTAATAGAGTTTTCAGGATCTGCATATCTCATGAGCTTCATTCTGGCTCATCCTTGGCTAGAGATATCTCCATCTCTTCCACCAAGCTACATTTGGAAGAAAAATAAGCTGGTCCATCACCTGAGCTGAAATGGTCTTTGTTTCTTTCCTTCCAGAATGGCCCCCATCACTGGTGAAATGTTGGGACTTCATCCATTGATTCAGCTGACCCTCTCAGTATTTGGAATCCACCTTCTCTGGTTATTCCCTCAATCAATGAGTATGTTATCTAGTCATTATCTCAGTGCCGTACAAAAGAGCCAGTGGCTGGTTCCACATATTGTCCTAAGCCACCATGAAATTTGTTTGGCTTGGACATAGAGTAGTGGGATGCCTCCAACTATTTTGGCCTATAAGCCATGATTTATGGTTATATTCCAACCCAACCAATTGCTTCTTATTTAGTGAACCCTGGTTGAGCGAGCCATGGTTTAATGAAATAATTGATTCTAATCTAAGGCTAGATTTTATATCCCACTAAATCATAATATGAGTTTTGAGCCCTGGGGGGCTAATGTAACTAATTCCGATTAAGCAGAACATACAGATGATGCATTCTGGGAACCTGTGAATCTGCAGGGCTTTGTCAGCCACGTCCACTCTTGTTTAAATGTGGAGACCTTTGTTCTTCCGTTGACTTTGGGAGGCTTTGTGCTCCCAAGTCTGAAGGCTTCATTCCCTTCCCCTTGTCTCAGATCATCTTTTTGTAGCTGCCAGGTATCATCGAAGACTTTCATTTTTCCACATTACCATATTAGTTTTGATAACCACGCTGAGACAGATGGCCGTGCGTCAGCTTTCCAAAAGGAAGAAATAATTTCCCCAGCTCTAGCTGGTGTAATGAGAGAGCTGCATTAAGCTGAAGATGAGGAGAACTTGGAGCATCTGCCAGGCTTCGCCTGCCAGTTCTGAGAGGCTGCCGACAAACCGATATTTCACAAATAAAGTTGAGACTATTATAGATTTCTGACACCAAAAAATGGATGGTGTTGGATAACAATGCTGTAGCAGATGTCACAGAGTCCACGCTTGAAGGTTTGGGGGTGTATTTTTTCTCTCTGTCTCTTTCCCCATCACTCCCTTTTTTTTTTTAATTTTTAATTTTACTGCTGCTCTGAGCTTTCTTGGAAGCAATTTGTGCTCTGCACAGCTTGCACAAAACGTTCTCGTTATACATTTTATCTTTTAGGAAACAATGAGACGGGGGAAATTGTAGCTAATCCGTTGATTGTCCTGTTATGCTTTGGAACTTGTGAATGAGGATGAAGAGTTTAATGTCTATTTCATTCCTTTAGAAGTCTGCCACATATCCCCAAACCACTTCCACGCTGCTCCTGGTGATGCTCGAAGAGAACTTATTGGGCAAGTGACTTGGATGTACCACCACCCTGTCTGTCAGCCACCACCCTCCTTGTTTTTAAAGTTGGCAGCAAGCAAAAACTTTGTGTCTTCTTCTGCCTGTACCACCCACCAGAGTGTTCTCTCCAAACATAGGGGTTCAGGCCTAACATTGATGCGATTGAGGCAGATCCTGAGATAATTAATATATTTCAAAAGAGTTTCCCCGATTGTATCGGGGGCCCAGTTCAAGTTTCCTTTGAGCATACAAAACTTGATATGGTGTGGAAGCAAAATGTTTCACTTGAAAAGATCACTTTCTTTCCTTTGGATCTTGATAAATGGTTGTTCTACCCATCAGATATGGTGCTAAAGTCCTACACGTTGCCCAGTTGGTGGCTTGGCATTTTTACATTCCTTGACCACCTTGGTGTTACCAACTTTTCTTTCTAATGTTAGTCTGTGGAAGAGGGCCGTAGAACCACTGAATTATGTAGTTGGAAGAAGTCATGGAGCCCAATCCTTTGTTCTGTGCAGAAATTCAACTTCATGTACCTCTGCACATTATTGTCTAGCCTCTTCTTGAAGACATCTAGGGAAAGGATGTCCACCATCTCTCTGGTGTTGATTCTACTGTCAGGCTGTTCTTTTGGATAAACAGAGTGCTTTCTTATCCCCCTTTATTTTTTTCTTCCCAAAGCTAATTCTCAGAAGCTTCCAGTTTTTTTCATTGGATTTGGTTTCTATTCTTCTAAGCACCCTCATTGCCTTTCTCCAATCAACACAGAATAAAGAAGAATGATTACTTCTCAGTGGTACCTCGAGTTACGAACTTAATCCGTTCCGTGACTCTGATAGCAACTCGAGTTGGTCGCAACTCGAGGTAAATTTTCCCATAAGGTTCAATGTAAATACGGTTAATCTGTTCCACCCTCCAAATTTGGTCGCACCACAAGGCAAATTTCCCCATAAGGTTCAATGTAAACTTATTCTTGCCAAGCCTGCTCTGCATCTTCTTTGGAGCCATGCTGACAAGCACACCAAAAACCTTCCGAACGCCACAAAACACACCACAAGCCTCACCGAACGTCTCCTTGCTACCGCGATCTCGCCCACAGGAAGCCGCGACCGCGTGGCAGCAGGGCAAATGGCCGCGGATCCGGTTTATAGCTTGAGGCGGAGTTCACATGTCGAGGTAAATTTTTGGGGCTGGAGCTGGTCGTATCTCGAAAAATTCGTAAGGAGGGGTGTTCGTAACCCGAGGTACCACTGTATTTGGAACTGTACTTCTATTGAGGCAACCTTAAATAGCATTTGTTATTCTTGCAGCCTTATCACACTGCAGACTCTCAGGCCATTTGGAATCAACTATTAATCTGAATCATACTCAAATCATGTTTTAGCACAAGTCCACTTTTGGGACCCCAGCGAATGGGTGCTGAAGGAGGTGATCCAAACTCAACTTTGAAACCAGATCTGCTTGCAAAACCAAGTGTCATTTCCGTAGCATCTTTGCAGAAGGCATAATTTCAACATTAAATTGCATTTGCTCCCTTGTGACAATGGTAAGCGTAAAATACCTAAGTAGTATTATATTTTTCAATCCAACCAACAGCTTTCAGTTACAGATGCACTTTTATGTTTCTTGTATGCTACCGAATGTTACTGGTGAACGTCCACAGTATAAATCCACAGGTGACTGTTAGTTGGAGCATTCTGTAGAATTGATTCTATAGTTCTGGAGTCTTCATTTTCCTTTGTTTGTTTTATGGATCTGGCTCCCTTTAGAACACGTATGCCTCGATTCGTTGGTGTATCAACTCCAGTACCATCTGTTAGGGTGGCTGGATGCCCACTTCCAAGGTGCAATGCCAATTTCAGCAGGACATAGGTGCCAATGTAACATAGATTTAGACAATGCATCACAGGCGGCTCTCCTGATGGAAAACAGCACCGAATTAGCCCCTTGAGCTTCATTATATGGGACTGCATCTGTTTGTAGCCTCAACAGCCGGAAATGTCTTGCTTTCTTTATCTTGTGGCAGAAACAGCAACTTGCAATCTCATCATAATCTTTTCCAAAGTTGGGGAGCTCCTTTGATAGATACTTACTCTTCGAATGGGGAATATTGATATTTAATTGTCTTTTTTCCATGAGCTTTAAGCACCACGGTGTCCAACTCATTTGATTAGCATCTGATGCCTGATGTAATGTTTGTTTCTCAGGTTCGGACTCACGCATTACGCAGAATTCCGTTCTCTTCTTCTCCTTCAAAGCCCAACTCAAGTGGGATTTAGCCAGGCAGAAGATATACTAAGCTATAATTCTTGTTTCAGTTTCAGCTGAGTATGTTGTATGAATCGAGCCAATTGTGGCTTATCCAATAAACCATAATTAAGTAAACCGTAACTTACATGTGAACCCTGATACTGGCAGCATAACAGGGGAGTCCTTTCCATTAATTATACGAACAACATGCAATCTCCAACATTATTCTGATTTTTTAAAAAGAAAACAGGATATCTTTGTTATGAATTACTGTTCTCTAGGCATTCATTTAATATACTCAAGTGTGTTGTCCTACGTGCCTGTTTCTTTTTTCTGTCTTCTCTATATCTTTTTTTTTTAATTGTTCAAAAATTAGATTAATCAAATGTCCTGTTTAATAAGTCGCTGCTGGAGCTGACTTTTTTGTGGAATGATATTCCAGCAGGTGGGTTCCATGACAGATTGGTCCATGCAGAGTCTTTCAAGATTCAAGATTCTTTCAAGATTCTCCCAGTATAGCTCTTGAAACATAACACATTATGACCAGAAGCTGGGTTGCCAATTCCTGCAGTTAACCACGATTCAGCTAGCCATGGCTTAACATGATGTACAGGCAGTTCTCACCTATACCTAGATTATGGGCTTTACTATCAATAGGAGAAGACAGATTGAAGCAGGTACAATTTCTTGTTTCCTTTGAATAGATGATTCCTATCTGTTTAAGGACAAATGTATTCAGAAAAAAAGTGTGAGGCAGCCTAATTGACTGCTAACAACTGTTGCCAATTCTTTTTTTCCTTTTAAACACTTTTTCATTGTTTGTATAAAATTCATTCTGCACTAAAGCTCTTATGAGAGATTGCATTTGCACACTAGGAATAATGAGTGATGTCTGAATGAAAGAAGCTTGTCTTTATTAATCAAGAAAGAAAGGGAAGGGGGATGAAAATGCACAGCTTTGTATTAAAGCATGAGTAGACCCATCAAAGAAATTGATAGAACCTACACATTGATGATATCAATAGTACATTTAATTAGCATTGCTCTCTAATCTTTCTCTCAATGTTGCATGGATTGTTTAATGAAAATAAACCCACATGCTTTCAAGATGTGGGAGCTGTTTCAGCAGGGGCATTGAAGCTGAGATATGATGGAACTGTAGGAACTGATATTTGAACAAAGCAAAGACAAAGGTTGATCCTAGTCCTAGAGTTGAGGTAGGGTACCTGTTTCATGGACATGAATTCTCCTCCTCCTCCTTCTAGAACAAAATGACTTCAGCTTCAGATCAAAAAATATTATTTAAGGACTCCCAATTACATCATTCTCAGGGCACCTTTGAGTTTCTTTTCAGGCCTAAGTGTTGCATGGTGATGACCTATGCTGCTGTTGGTTCTTTGCTACTAAGAATTGTTCTAACTCTGCTTGTCTCTCTGCCTGCCTTTCTTTTCTGCTCAGGAAAAGAACTGTCAGGTTCAGCCCAAGAACTACAACGAGGTCATCCAGTACAGTTGAGATACTTTATTGGCTTGTATCTAATAGACAGAATCTCGCCAGATTAAACTTATCTACAGCTACTATAGAATATACTCCGCTATGCTCTAGGGAGGAGCCAGCCTCATCCTCTTCGTTTTCCCACAGTCTTGTTGTGGGCTGAGCAGGTGCTTGCCCTGGAATGTCTCTCCCCCCTCCTGACAACCTTGCAGCTCCATTCCAGAATCTTCCCTGCTCATGCTATCCATCACAAGAACCCATGGAAGGAAGTCCATCTCGAGATCTTTCCTTGGAACTCAGCCAGCACAGGACAAGCCATGATGGCTTCAGACTGCTGAGATCCAGTGTTGTCTTGCAAAAAGATATGCTTGCATGCAGACATCCAAACACCAGCCACCTTCTTAACAAAGGTTCATCCTGGTCTTCACATTCTATCCATGAAAAAAAATATGGGGAAGAATGCAGGTAAATATTCCGGTGCAGATGAAATCTGAAAGTAATTCTGGGGTGGATGGGGGTAAAACAAACTGAACTATGCCATTCTGGTTTTTGCTAGCATTAATGGCTACTTCAGGACCAATTCCCAGAGTATCTCATCCTACTAGATTATGTTTGCAGACAGTCCTTAAAAGATAGAGCTTCAACTGATCTTTCCAAAATTCTTGAGAAAATTCATTCTCCCTTTCATCCTAAAGAAGAGAAAATCATTTTTTTTTTTCCATCTGTGATGGGCAATGAAAAAAACATTAAGCAGCCCTTTTGTTCCAGTTATTGTTGCCACAGGTGACTTACAAATGGTGGCTTGTAACAATATGCTTATTGCTGTTAAAATAATGGCTCTCCCCCAACATCCTGAATTATCACTCCATAATCAGTTTTGAATGCCATCGTTGTATTAAAATCAATTTCCATATCTTTATGAGCATGGATTTCTCCTTCATTCTTCTGCTTCCCGTTGCTTCAGGGTTCTGTAATTAAAGCTGGTAACTTTGTCTCATTATCAGAGGTGGTTATGCTGTGAGAAAGAAGGATAATCAAAAAGTGCAGTAATACTTATTTTTAGGCAAGAAGAACCTCATTAGCATCACTGAAATTCAAGGTGCTACCAAAAGGAAAGAGAGAGAGATTGAAGATATATATATATATATATATATATATATATATATATATATATGTATGTATGTATGTATGTATATATACACACATGAATTGAGTTTAATGCAATAATTACAGTGGTTAGGCAATTGTGATTAAAAGGGTTACAGACAAAAAATTACAAGATTTGATGAGATATGGAACACACCAGCAGCTCTTGAGAATGAAGTAGCTGGATTTTTATTTTATTTTCTTTGGGAAATATTTGCTACTTATAAATGATCACTGGCACATACGTTTAGTCTTGATATTTTGTTTAGCGTTTTTGGAGAACTGAAATGGAGAACTTTGAGTAGCAGAGAGATCAGAAGGAATGGCTATCTATTGAGTAGTGGGGCTTTGCTATTTATTCTTCGGTGCCTTTCAGAAAATCACCGCATACTGGTGATTCTGAAGGATGACTGAGCCCACCATTCAATTTCCCATAATAAATTTGTCCTAGGATGGGTTCAAAGGCATTGTTTTCCCCCTCATTGTTGCTTCTCCATGAGCTCATGTTCAGGAGATGCTTCCATGTTACCAACAGACAGAGAGAAAGAGATGAACGTTGACTTAGGATTGCATCAAATATACATTTGCCCGTTCACTGACATGAAGGCAATTAATACAGCAGCCTCAGGATGTTGGTACTACTAAGACTGAATTCAGCTCAACTCCTAGATTCTGAACCAGAGTCCCCTAGTCTAGAGAGTATAGAAGATGACCTTGATGAGATAGGCAAGATTCGTTAACAAAGCGGTGAGGAGAAAAAGAGGTTTTAAGCCCAAAACACGAGGAAGGAACGTGAAAGGAACTCAGACACCTCCCAAATTCACATGAGTATAAGAGGGGGAGGAGATCAAGCACAATTAGACCTGCAAGATTCTGTTACTATAGCCAGTCTTAATAAAAGTAGTTTTAGTCTTCCTGTGGAATTGATTTATTGGTCTGGTCTACACAATATGGCTGACACCCAGCTTGGAGGGATCCTAAATTAAAAATCATGAGTTCTATATGTCCCCAGGCTCCATATTACTCAGACGTCCTCAATCCTTTCTTCTCCACTGAAGACAGAGGTCTTTGTATAGGCTCAATTCACTGCCCCCAGCTTTTACTGCTTCATGGACATCTTCCAGATCTCCTGCTCTTCCAAATTCTTCTACTTCTTCATTTTTAAACAGGATTTTGCTTGGGTTAACGCTTCAGAGAGTCAACCCTTCCCGACTGAGGTTTGTTGAACTTTAAAGCTTGAGAATTTTAAAAAACAAATTAATTCAGACAATTTTCTACGTAATGGACTCCACTGGCAAACTACATTACAAAATTTGAGCTGGGACTTTCAAAAGAAGTTCCAGTTTGTGCATTGTTTGCAAATGAGAAAGCCGATAAATTTGCATTCAGAGATGAGCTAAACAAATTTCCCCCAGTTCATTCACTGAGGTCCTGTAATACATATATTCTGGATGTCACACACAGTACATGCCTGAATGGGCATGAATGCCATGACAAAGGGATTGTTTCAGAAGAGAAGAGAAAGTTCATGAGAATCCACGCAGATTTGCAATGTTTGTTTCTTAATCATTTAGAAAGGGGGAAAAAAGCAGAGTCAGGGATTATAGAATGTTTTTTTTAATCTGAGCATGGAAGCTTTTTTCTGGCTTCCAAGGAAAGATGATGAATTGCCAAAATTCCCAACTTATTCCCAGCAGACTATCGGTTTGCACTTTTAAAAGCAAGCTCTGAATGATTTACTGGAGCTGGTAATAGCTCACAGCTGCAATGGAGGAAATCCTGTTGCTGTTTTGCACATTTATTTTGCTTCATACACCATTCTTTCCTTGAAATAAGTCCCTTATTCAGTCAGATCCCAAACAAAACCATGTCTGTTCGTTGGCCATCCAACATGTTTAGTATATTATATCCTGTGGGTCATCCATACATTTCCCCCCCTCTCCCATGTGTCTCATTGTTTTGCTTTTAAAATTAATGTATTTATAATTGCTTAACCTTTTCTTCTTCCATATATAAAGGGACACTTGGCTGAGACTTGACGACATCAAGGGAAGGAGTGGAGAGATGCAAAAGTAGTTATTTCTCCCTATAATGTATAAAACATATATCCCAACACATACGAAATCAATACTGGAAGAAGCAAAGCAGCCAACAAATGATTTTTATGTTTGTAGAGAGGCCGAAGTGCCTGGAGATGTATTAACCTTGGAATGCAGTCAAGTGGTATATTTCGGAATTATGGAAGCCGTTGCCCTAAACTTCGCCAAGCCAAAGTTTATTTAGCAGCAGGAGCAGGAGGACCACTAAGGCTAAAGCGAGTGTTAGCATGAAATTCTGAAGTTGTCACATCACTTACTGAAACTGGCAGCAGCCAAAATAGAGATGGCAGGAAGCCACATTTCTCAAGCCCTGATCCAAAGCCGATTCCATTTTCAGCCTGCTGAAAATGGGCCCACCCCACTTTTTCTTGCAACTGGCTTGTAAAATAAGTAGTTGACTCAAAGTCAACCACAAGTGTTAGGAGATTATGAGAGCTTGGCCTACATTTTCTTCCTTATCACAATCCATTTTGAACTGGGTTCTTTTTCTCTGCACTCAGCTATCTACTGTGCCAAATCAGTATTTCTTTAACCACATCTATGATTAAACCATCAAGTGTCTTATCTTATTTTGCCTGAGCACATCATTCTAGGTTGTAAACCAAGGTTTATGGTGAACCTAGCCAATGGTTGCTTATTCACTAAGCTGTGGTTAAAGAAATACTGATTTGGCACAGTAGATAGCTGAGTGCAGAGAAAAAGAACCCAGTTCAAAATGTTGTATGCCCAAGTGTTCCAACCAGGTTCCCAGCAAGATACTCCTTTTGAAAACCAACTCCGGGCCAGCCCTTCCTGCCATCATTCTCTGTAGCCACTAAGCATGCTCATTTCTCAGTAAGACTTGGTGGATGGTTTTACCGCCTCCCTAATATTTCTCCTCTAAAGATTTGTGGGAGTTGGCAAACCATGGGGCAGGTTCTGTGATTCTGGATACCTAAAAAGGATGTCTTCCCTGAGTCAAACTCAACTTCCATTTTTTTTTCCTTTTCTTTTTTGCTTGGCAATAATATGAAAGTGGGTTGGCATGGCCTTCTTACAAAACCCTTTTCTGACTTCTCTGTCTCAGCCACAGATTTGAGAGTTCTTCCATCCAAGTCATAATCGGGTCCAAACCTGCTCCATGACCAGCCCTGGTCAATGAGGGGCTGCAACGGAGCTGGGTTTCACTTATATAAAAATGGACACTGGGAGAACACACTCTGTCTCAGAATATATTTCAGTTACAGCCAGTAGATCATCTACAAACTGTAGTCCTTTTGTAAACTTACTGGGATTACAAAATACTGGACATTCTTCTGCTGCCCCCCACCCCAAATGCAAAAGAAAGCATGTGAACTTACAAAAATCAGTCAAGCCCAATTTATTTCCTGCCTCCCCATAACTTTGCTACTTCTGCAGATGTGCCAGAAGGTAACACAGTATATTTATTTGTTAGTTTCAAAACCTGCCTTTGGTTCAGGAGCTCAAAGCAATGTAGATAACATACCTTCCTTCTGTTTTTCCCTACAACAGCAGACCTCTGAAGTGGATTGGACTGAAATAGAATGACTGGCTCAGAGTAACTCAAAGAGGTCTCTGGCTGTAGGTGGACTAAAACCTAATGCCAGTCCACCATCTTTCCACTATACCACCTTGACTGGGAAATATACCAACTATTCCTAATATAGAGATTAATAATGGAGCAATCCATGGTTTGAGTTTAAAGGCTTCCTCGTTTAGCTATGTTAATGCCAACCCTTGGAAAATTGAAATAGATTTTTCTATGAAAAAGCACGTTTTTGTTTTTGTTTTTAAGAATGAGGGTTAATAAATATTTTTAAAATGCAGTTCTTAGAAAGCAGGCATTTAATAGTGCCCCCCTTTTTTTTTCCTGGGTGTGTGCTTGTGAGTTCGCCTTGATTATGCTGAAATGACCATGTACGGTAAAAGGCAATGTTGACTAAACATGTGTATATAAATCTTTTGCGGTTAGTCCCACCTGAACCTTGATTCCATTTGCAATTTTTCATTTGGAGTTGGATGTAATAGAAAACTAAGATTCCCTATAGTCCTCACAAGGAAATTTGAGCTGAAAGCATTTTAAAATCAGGAGGAATGGTGGGACAAGATTAAACTCTCCCCACCCATGCAAACTTAACTTTGCATGGGGTGAGAAAACTCAGCTTTCTGCATGAATATTGCTGTATTCAGAACACATGCACACTCCAGTAAGTGTGATAAGGATATGCGTGTAAACTTAATTCACTCATCTTTGGTTAAAGTTTAATATAAAGAGGCACTCTTTCTCAGCAAGTATAATATGGAAGAACCGTAACATCACTACCAGTTGTGGCTTCTGCATTTGGTTTCTTATGCATCTGAAAGAGAGCTAAGACTGATGTTTTCAGATGGTAGAGGCCAGTCAAATCAGGAATCTCATAGAGTGATGTGTGGAAGGAAAAAGGAGAAAATGCTTCTACAATTGCTCAGAAAGTTGCTATATTTGAATTTTCCCATCAAAAATTAGCAATACTCGGCAAAGAGAGATTTGAGTCACTTTTGCTGAGTTGGGAACAGAAGAAAATGAAGCTTGTCCACCCATTTTCAGTGACAGCCTGCTCAACCTCTAATGGACAGCCTCTGTACTGAGAATTTCTCCTGCATTTTCCCCAGGCATTTTCATTCAGTTGCATCAGAAGGTGCCAATGAAAGTTGTGTGGGTGGTATCTGAAATTTAGTGGGTTGAAAGAGAAATAGGAGAGTGCTATGTTTCATTGTTGAATCCTCTTTCTCACAGTCTTCAGCCTTCCTTGCTGCCTGTTCTCCAAGTGTAGTAATCAGGAGACATCTGCAAGAGACCCTTTTCTAGTTGGAAAGTATAAACAGCCACAGAAGTTACATAAAGATGTAAGTCTTGGCACCTTCCAATGAAACACTCTTAGGAGGGGAAGAAGATCAGAGCAGACCAGCTCTCAGAGATCTCAACTTTTTTCTCCTTTCAAGTGGGATCCTAGGTTTGCACCAAGACCCTAAGAAGTTCCCTGCTGGATCTGGTCAGGGTTCAGTCTAATCTAGCTTTCCATAGCCTGGAGCTTTTCAAGCGTGATTGGTTATAATACCCATAAGTGCCAGCTGTCATGAAAAAAGTTGTGCTAGAACAGGCAATAAGTCCATCTCATTCTGTCTTCCTCAACCTACAGTGGCCATCTTGGTTAGAAAAGAGAATGAACTCCAGTTGTTTCAGCTACTTGGTTTCTAGGCTCAGAGTTCTTAAATTGTAGTGTGTCATGATCCAAAGTAGATGTCAACATCAGTCAGCAGAGAAGAGCTTGATGTTTCCTCATCACTACTCATGACTCCATCTTGTCTTGCTACCTACACACTTCAGATATTGAGACTCTTCTGTGAATGAATCATGAGCTCTAGACCAAAGTGATATCTTCTCAAAATACAGGCCTCTTTTATGTTTAACCACTGATAAGTCCACTGTAGGCCTGGACTCCTGGTTCAGACTGGAAGTTGGACTTCAGAGAACAATAGTCACAAAAGAGCAGAATTGCTAGGAAAGTTGGGCAGCATTTATTGATTTCAATGACTTATGGAGCTGCTCATCTCACAACAGTGATTCTGAGTGGCATACAAGATTAAAATAATACTTAATTCAGTGTTGCTGTATTTATTGTGAGGTAGATACCAACAGGTTTCCGCATCTCTTTTAAATATGAACTCAGGATCTTCTGTGTGTAAAGAGAATCCTTCCTGCTGTCTTATTTTAATTCAGAATCATGGAAGAGTTTCTCCAGTATTATCTTAAGTGGCTATGAGGAAAAGCAATTTTCCTAATAATACTAGGCCCCTCTTGCCCACTGGGAATGGCATTTTCTGGAGTGTTAGAAAATAGTTAGAATTTGGCCTGGTGTGATGCTGGGGTGAATATCTGCAAACGTTCTGCTGATTAAAAGAGAAAGGAGATGAAGCCAAAGACGAGGGAAAAATCTAGGTTTTAAAAAGATCCTTGTTCCCTAAGAGGACATTTTCTTCTAGTGTGGTCTGTGGGAGACGAGCTATCAAGTTGTCCAGTTTTGTTTAATTTGGTAGCAATCATGAGTATATTTTTACATGTGATTAATGTTTAGTTAGAAATTACCACTAAGCTTGAAAATTCACACAGGCTGTGTTTCTTTTTAGGAAAGAGGAAAACCTTTTTTATTTATACAGCTGTGTCTTACCCTTTCATGTTTTTCCTACTTGATTTATTAGTCAGTTTTACAATCCAGAAACTCACAAGTATACTTAGATGAGTTCCAAAAATGAAAGAAAAAAAAAGATACTTTGTGGATCACCTGTGCGTAAAATACTTTCCATCATTTCTTTTTCTGGATGGTTGAAGTAACGCTAGGGTTACAGAAACTAAGGTTCAAATTTCTACTGAGCCATGAAGTTCACTGGTTGACTGTGGGCCAGTTACCAACTCTTAGTCTAAACTACCTCTCAAGGTTGTTATGGGGAGAAAAAATTATGTTGGGGAGGACCATACATGATGCTTCTTCAAGATAAGTTATCACATGGGACATCTGTCCCAACAATCCATGGAGGAAGGAAGTAGGATCATGACTTTCTCTCTCCTTCTCACTTCCACAAGCTTCCCTACCATGCCCAAACACCCATGCATTGAACCCCCACTCTTCAACGTACCTTCAGCTCTATGAGAACAGGCTTTTTATGAATTCAAGAACGAAAACATTTTTTTTAATGTTTGGACAAACACAGAGAGGTTGTGGGGATTTATAGAGTTTGGGAGATAAGCCAAATGCTGTGATTCCATTTTTCCTGGATACACAAAGCAAACAAGTGAAAACATTTACTTGTGATTAAAAAAAAGTGATTTTGATATCTCCACTTACGTGTCATTTTATTGTCTAGAAAACAGAAATCACTTTACATTAGATTACATTCCTCCTCCTCCTCCTCCTCCTCCTCCTCCTCCTCCTCCTCCTCCTCCTCCTCTTCTTCTTCTTCTTCTTCTTCTTCTTCTTCTTCTTCTTCTTCTTCTTCTTCTTCTTCTTCTTCCCCCCTCCCCTCCCCTCCCCTCCCCCCATAATTTGGCATTCTACAGCAGAGAAACCATGACCTGAATTGGCAGATTTCTTTCGTATCTCTGTCTGCTGGAAGTGCAGCCTTTTGTGAGCAATTTAATTACTTTGAGGGTGGCAGTAGTAGATGGATGCTGAAAATAAAATATGGCATATATACCTGGGCCAGCAACACAGTGGTACGATTCATTATTAAAATGTGCCACGACGGCTCAGTTAATAGCAACTTCCCCATCAGCCAAGTTGCCTGAGAGAGATCAGAATAATTTGTCTGTGTTCTGTCTAGGTCAGTAGAATCATTTTTGTATCTATAAGCAAGTAAGTCAGGCCTTTGCTATTTTAATGAGAGGAGGAGAAGAAGAAGAAAAATATTCCTACAACGCAGCATATTAACTAGGCTTGGTCTTTTCGAGTCTGGTCCAACTGAACAAGGGAAGCAAAATTGCAAGGGGGTGTGTGTGCGTGTGTGTAAAATTGCAAAGCTGTCTGCTTCAGCACAGCACTCTTCTTACAGTCTGTTCTGTGTAGTGATGGAGACTTAAGTCCCACTGAATGGAGTTGAACTTCCTTCCAAGCAAGCATCCTTAAGAGCAAGAATCATTTTGGGAACAGGCAGTTAAAGGGAGGAGTTTTAGGAGCATGGCTCTCTCTCTCTCCTTCCTGCCAGATCATCCCACAGCAGCTGACCCATGAAACTCTTAATCCCTATGTCTCACCCCATCCTGAACCCTCCAGTTGTTCAAGCCCATCACACTTTGTGTCTCAACCATTATACTGTGTTGGATGGAGGCACCAATTCTTTTGCTTCTCCCAGAAACCACGCATTTTGGGGGCTTTAAATCCAGTTCTAAGTTAACCCAGTTGACAGAAATCTTTACACTGGTGCCCAGCCTCTTTTTCAAAGACCAGAGTCCCTCTCCAACACCCACACTCCTGCATTTTTCCCCCTTGAACTAAATTATCACATTTTTACTGTATGCCCACAAAGGCTGATAAACGCTCATGGGATTTTCTAAGATGCCAAAATAATTCAGATCTTGGGTTCCTTGATTGAAGCAAGAACATGGTACATGGCTCTGTTAGATCATTTTGAGCCATTTTAACTTTCCAGAGTGATTTAGTTATTTCTTTAGCAATTAAGATTGTAACTGGAGAAAAAAATCAGTGAATGCACAAGTGAACAAACAGCTCATGAAATTAGTTGCGTGGATGCCAATTGCAGCTGCATCTTACAAAAGCAAGACAACCATTGTTTTCTACAGTCAATTAGTAACATTTCTGAAGTTTTGTCATCCAGTGCAATTATATTAAAGAGTTCATGTTGAGCTATCATGGATTCTTTCAAACCAGTGAGAGCTGGCTTAACCAAGAATTCCCAATTACCAGAGAATTGGGAGTGAAAATAAGGTGATAAGAATTGATTTGTCTGTAGATCTACCTGTGGTCTCACTAATGCTCCCTGGAATCCTCTGTCACCACTGACTTCAACATTCCATAGTGTGGTTTGCTAGTAAAACATGGTACTGAAGTACAGGTAGAACTTGCTTAATGACTGCCCTGTTCAGCGACTGTTTGAAGTTACGAAGGGGACAAAAAAAAACTTTACAACTGGTCCTCACACTTACAACTGTTGTAACGTCCCCAGTCCCACAATCACCATTTGCGAGTTTCATAACCAGCTTCTGACAAGTAGAGTCAATGGAGAAGCAGGCAGTGAAATCTCAAGTCGTGGTCACGTGATGTCTTGCTTAACAACTGTGTCGCTTAACGATGGAGTTGTCGGACCCAATTGTGGTTGTTAAGCGAGGACTACTGGTATATAGTTCCAAAGACAATACATTTCACTTCACCCTGGTTTCACCTTTTTTTCTGCTCCCAGCTATGGGTTTGGCCATCGCTTTTGACATACAGCCCTGTGGCTCAAGAACAGTTAGCCATTGCAGCCCAAATGTTACAAAGTGGTTTGAATTTGTAGTTAAAGGTGGAATGAACATATGACATTTGCATGCATTTTAAATGATTTAAGATTAAAAAAAAAAAATTACAGAAGTTGTTTGAATCTCTAGAGAGGTATCAAATCAGCACCTAGGGAGGTGAGTTAATAACACTGTGCATGGATTTCTCGTTTCCTTTAAAGTCTCCCCTTTACTTTCAGATGTCATTTTTATAGGAAATCATAAAATATATTTTACAACTCATATGGCTGGCAGTTGGAGGCATTATGTCAATCTGTCCTTCTTGTGTCTTCCTTTAATTACATTTTACATTCCACAGAGCAATGGGAAAGGATGCTTGTTCACAGGACACAATTAAGATAGGGACATTGCAGCTGACTTTGCAGAAACAATATAAATGAGGGGGGAGAACTAAAAGGGTTTTTCTTTCTAGTACTTGCAGGGGGTGTAGAGAGAAAGGACAAGGATATTTGGATTATGCTTTAAAATAACAATCTCATTTCGGTGAGAAGGCAAATATGTTATGAAGCTTTTATATTTTGGCTAAAGGGGGTGAAATCTCTAACAGTCAGGTTGTCCTTGAATATACTGTGACTTAGTCCAATTCAGCAATGAAAATAATTATCTGTCCCAAATAGGAGGAAGGAGGCTCAGATGTTGTCTTCTCTCTTTGGCATCTACATTCTGATGTAGCAGTTGACCTACAAGCTTGACGCTACACCTTGTCAGTTAAAGCACTGATCTTCAAGGGAACTGCTAAGAATACTTTTCTCTTTGCAGAACAGTTAGGTGTTTGATCAAGGTGTGATTATGATGTACCCACTAGAAAGATGACAGTTGTTTCCAGCATGCAAAAGGTGAAATAAAATGTTTAAGCCACCCAGAGGAGGAGGAGAAGAAGAGGAGGAGGAGGAGGATCTTTCACTGAGATATTTAAGGGGATCTTCTGGCAATTGAAGGCCTTAATATGATTGTTTGAAGCCACTTTTGCTAGTACAACTCAAGCCAAATCCCATCCAGACTTGTTTAAATTAAAGAGGAATAGCAATGGGGTTATGGTTTCAAACTTGGAATGGGATGTTATAAACTTCAAACAGCCCAAATTGAAAACACTCTTAGTTATTTAAGTCACAGTCACTCTGCTGTGAGATGGGCAGTGATAAATTTGAAATATAAATACATAAATAAAATATTTCTCTTCACTTGTTACTCAAACTGTTAAAATTTGAGAAGCCCAAATTGACCATCAAATTATAGTTTCTCACACAGCAGCCTGTACTACCACTGGTCTTGCCTCAGATTCCCAAAGCACAATTGTGTAGACCTTTGCAAGCCTTCATGCTCTTTCCAATCCAGTTCCACACTGTCCTTTTATCCAGGGTGTCTGTTATGGCTGTTCTTCCATCATCTTCTAGGATATATGTACTGGTAAGCATCACCTTAGGAGCTAATCTTCTCCTGGTCCCCAAATGCAAATGTTCTGAATGATTCCAGCCAGTATATCTCCACCTGTAAGCCTAGAAGTTAGTTTGGGGTAACAACTACTCAGCTGAGCTCCATCCACCCTGAGAAAGGGAACAACTGAGTTAACACATCGTCTCCACTCTGTGGGTGCAGGTATCTTACTTGGAATCAAAACGTTGCATGTACAAACTAAGGCAATAGGCCCGACTTGAGATTTAGAAGAAACCATGTTCTAGTCTGAGGCTTATAACAAAACTTTCTCCACATTCCCAACCTGGGATGGCATACACTTGAAATGACAGATCAATTTTCAAGATGAGTCATAAGAGGCTTAGAAAAGGCTAACTAAAGAACAATGAAATCCCATTGTGGCATGCCTGGAGAGAGAACCATTTTGCTTTAGAAATAAGGACTGAATTTTCCTTGGATCCAAAAGGCAGCACTAAAAGTAAAACTGAATTTTGAAGGCCTTCACAAAAGCTTGCATTCTATCTTAAATCTTCCTCCTTCTCATTCCAGAAACAAAAGTCTAAGTTTATGAATGCTGTGTCACTGCTTACACCATCCCTTCCCTTGTTTCATGTTCCTCTGAACTTTTTTCATAATTAAAGTGGACCTTTTTAACCAGCATGGAACTTCTCCAGTGGTTGCCATGGCTGGGTTACAGCTTCATGGTTATAGTGCATGCTAGATAGCTCTTACTAAATCCAGAGTGTGATTTTGCTCTGGTTCTGAGATTGAATATAGCATTATACTCACTCTACTGCTGTGAAAGGTAAGCTGTTTCAGGGGTACAACATTTCCAAACGGCTTGTTTTCTTTGGAAGAAATCCACTCAAACCATTCTGTAATATTTAAGTTTATTTAGAAATAGTCAAGTTGAATCTAGATGAAGAGCTAACAGCTAATATGCATCAATGGACGACCAATTCTTGTATAAACTATCTTAGATGTTATATTTTGATTACTGAGAGAAGGGGGAAGAAGGAAAGGCAAACATGCTGTTTTTGATTGACTAGGATAACTAAATGAAAAGTTACTAAGGTAATTGTATGGAGCCAAAGGAAAAGAAAATGTTGAGAAAACAAAGAAAGGAGTGTGCGAGCAAATTCACAAGCAGGGAAATCTAGGAATCTAGACACGAGCAAATGCACCAGCAGGGATGTCTAGAGTGGATAAAAATCACACAAGACATACGTGAGCTGTGGCTGCTTTCACAAATCTTGCTATTGTTTGTTGAACAAGGCAAAGGAGTGGGACTGCATGAAGACCCAACCCATGGTGCACAGACCACAAGAGTTTTGGATTCAGGCATCACACTAAGCCAGGGAACCAAGCAGACTATGGCATGGGTAAATCCTTTGCCTGTGAAATTTGTGGGAATTTCCTGCCATTACATAATGCTAATCGTTTTGGGGTCAGATGGAAGATGAGGCTATCCGTGGCTCCTCATCTGTTGACTCAATAGACCAACACCTCTCCTCTGGTTGTTGTACTGGTTCCCTACAGGTTTCTGGCTACAATCCAAAGTGCCGGTTATAACCTCTAAAGCTGTTTGTGGCTTGGTCTTGGTTATCTTTAAGACCATCTGCTGCAGATAAAATCTGCTCATTGTACACACCTGGGTCAGCAAGCCATGTTGTGTGTTCTCCCCAGTCCTAAAGCTAAGAGGGTGGGGATCAGGAAAGTGGCTTTTTTGTGACTGCCCCAGTCTTATGGAAGAGCCTGTCCTCCTCAGTGTTAGGATGGTCTCCTGTTAATACTTACTGAAGAGGGAAGTGAAAGCAATCTTCTTTCAGCCAACTGTGGCTTTTGGACCACAGTTTATACAGGGGTTGATCTTGCCATGCTTGAGATGGCTACACTGATTTGTCATCTCTGCCCCCCCCCCCCCCGCCCAATCTTTTATTATGACTATGTGAACTATGTGGCTTTTATGGCTGTTTGCTTTTATTTCTGTAAGCCTTCCAGAGACTTTTGACTAGATGGACTAGAAGTCTTGTAAAGGAAAAATAATATTCATCTCGATGGCTACCTTCTACCACCAGAAGCAAAGGCAGCAAGATGTAAAGGCCACTTGAAGAGTGGAGTTGAAGAGTGGAGAAGAGCTATCACCCTCTTCGCCATGCTTCTGAGTGACCCAGATCATTTTGGTGGACTACTGTATGATATAGAGTGCTGGTCAGATTGCCTCTTGGACTGAGTCAACCTGAAAGCCTTCTCATAAACAGTAGAGAATGATGATTCTTTCAGCACTTCACGTAGGCTCAGCTTAGACCAATGTTTTTCAGCCTTGGCAACTTTAAGATGAATGGACTTCAACTCCCAGAATTCCTCAGCCAGCCAACTCCCAGAATTCCTCAGCTGGCTGGGGAATTCTGGGAGATGAAGTCCACACCTCTTAAAGTTCCCAAGGTTGAGAAACACTGGCTTAGACAATAGCTATATAGACTTGAGATGCCATATAGACTCTAGACATTCCTGTGTGCTATTGGTGATCAGCTTCCTTATCTAGTATGTACCAAAAAGTGGCAGTTAATTAGGGCATTGATGAATGAGTGTGTAACTTAGCAATGAATTGACACAAACAGCCACCTATGTAACTGCAATGAATTAAAAGCCAGGCTCCTTGAATAAAATTCAATCTGAAGGGGAAAAGTAATGTATTAAAATGTCAGGATAAGGAGATCTTCAAAATTAGAATTCAATGTATAAGGTTAATTAATCATTTTCATAATTATTTTAAGGCAGGCAGGCTAGGCAGAGGTCAACATGGTCAACTGCAAGCCATCCTAGGTGTTGGCAGATAGCTCAGAGGTCCAAATTAACGTGTGAGTTAATTGTGGCTTGCCTGCACTAAATGGACCATTGGTGAAATGAGTTAATTGGGCTGACGTGAAATTAAATAAGGCACAACTGCTTTCAAATGATAAGTTACATGGAGCACCAGAAGGCAGGCACTACAGGACCAGTTTCATCCTATTTGGGACTCATCAGACATAGATAGACAGACATTATTCTATGGGGTTCATACCCTCTATTGGAAATAGAACTCATAGACCTTTGTGCTTCAGATGGCTATATACACTATATTAACTTTAGGAGTAGTAACATCCATATCTGAATGCTTAAGGGAAGGTGGACTACTGTATAGATACTGTTCTGATAAATTTCAAATGTCAAATCTGTCAATATTTATTTGCCATCATTTTCCAGTGTTAGTCCTAGAAAACTTTCAAGCCCATGGTAATGCTTTGGACAACACAAACAAAAGGCTAAAAATAGAAGTTGGTTGGAGTTGCTTTAATGGACATATAGCCATTTCTCCAGGAGCTGACTTGTTCTAGTCTTCTGGCATACTCCAAGATTCTTCTCAAGCTTTCAGCGAATGGTAGCCTGTAAAGATTGGATGAATGTTTACTTGCCCTGGATTCATACAACACACTTCATCTATGCTTCTTCAATACGTGAAAGAAAATGGATTCGTACTCTCTGGCCTCATCTATGTTCGTATGTTGGGCTATGTCGGGATTTGTGTAGCCATAGTTTATTGAATAATGCACACGAGGCTGGATTTTTCTGATACACCAATTCATACACTGTCACTGAAAAACCACAGTGGCTGGGTTCCACGGCAGAGTATTTGTTCTGCTCTGAGGCATCCTGGAATGTCTTGTCAGTCCCATGGAGAAAAGCCAGATGTGTAAGATATGGAGAGCAGAGGTGTGGAAGGACACGGTTGCAACAAAGCAGGTGGAAAAGAGGAAAGCTTCTTAAGTATAGCAATACATCTGAATGAATGAATAAGGTCTCCCATGAGGTCAGGTTTTTGCTGGAGTAGGTAACTCTAATCCAGCACATACTGTGGCATGATGTACCGTTCACCATGTACTTGCTAACCACTAAAAAAAAAAAAGAAGACCTTTCATTAACTTGATGTTGGCTTTGCAATGAATCTCTCTCTCTCTCTTTTTTAACTATCTCACTGAATGATGCCCATTGTGATTTTATGTTGTCCATACCAAGAACCATAAGAAAAGGATTATGGCTTGGCAGAGACAGCTTACTACAATGCAATAGCAGATATAGTACTTTTTTCTCCCTGCATTGACAGTTATTCTTTGAAAATGACCTCCATTTAGAGGCATCATGGGCCAAATAATTCCAATTATATAATAAGCATCATCTGCTTGACGACTTCATAGGGCATGTGATATCACTTGCCCCCCATGGATGCCTATTCTCCATTAAAATAAATGTTAGATGGACTCCTGAACTATTAGATTGAGTAGAAATCTGTGCTCCTTCAGATGTTACTGTGTATAACTTAAGGTCGTCAACTACTGATCTAGATGATGTCCTACATTTGAGGGGAGGTAAGGTAAAGCATGCCTCAAGTTGAGTTTGACTTCTGTGAACCATATGAACCACATGTCTATGTTATTTTTCCACCAACAATACAGAAATCATTTATTGTTGCCTTCATCCAGGATGTTTCAATCACTTCCCAGTGTGATCAACAACCTTGGCATTTTCTGGTAGACTCCCATCCAAATCCATCCTTCCTTCCTTCCTTCCTTCCTTCCTTCCTTCTCTCCAATAATCATAGCTTCAAAAATCCTCAATACATTTTCCCCAATTTGCAGACTCTGAAATCTCAACAGGGATTTGATGCATTAGAATCAGTAATTTGGAGAAAAGGGAATGCACAGGTGTAAATCAAGAGCATCATTTTATTTGACATTTTTACTGTTGGTTGTAGCCAGAGAGTAATGAAGAATCTTAGATTCAGTGAAAAGGATAAGTCTTTCCCTTTAATTCTTTGGATCCCACTGTCTAGCAGATGACAATTTTTTCTCCATTCTTTTTATTTTTGTGAAGAGATGGATTGTTTTCTAATGCTAGGTTTCATAACATTATATGACAGGCTAAGCAGAGGCTGACCAGAAAACCCTAATTGCTCTCTTAAAGGTCTTCTCCTTCCAATGCTGTTGTGTAATAAATCCAAAATATCACTTAAGATCACCTGAGACCTCTCATGTAATCACACTGGATTATTTTAGAACATTAAATCAAATTTAATTGCATGGTTCCATTTGCACATAATTCCAAGGATAACTATATACCACATACGCACATACATATATAAAATATAAAATGACAGTTGTGTATAAGGAGAAATTTATGACCACTCTCAAAATATCTGCTCTTAAAGTGCAGGAGAATTAATGAGGTCATTTTAAGAGAGAGAGACTGAATGTAGATGGACTAACGAGTATATTTAATTTCCACCTTTAATTTTAAAACAAATGTAACCTATGTAGGCTTGGAAATATTGGCTGCACAATTAAGGGGAAATAAAATATCTCTGCTCTACTTCAAATGAACATTAAACATACTTACTAAGTCTGAATAATCCTGTCTATAAAAATCTGATGGAACTGTGCCCAAATTTGAAACTCAGTAGGATATATAGAGCCAGTAATAAAATTCTTTCTCACACTCCTTGCCACAAATGGCTTTAGTAAAATTGTAAGGCTGACCTTGTCTGAGCTTGAAGAACTAAGCAAGGTTGCACCTGCTTAATGCTTGGATAGGAGACAAGCAGAAATCCCAGGGCTGTTGGCTAGATTTGGAAGTTCGAAGAAGTCAATGGCAAACTCTTTCCATTTCATTGCCAAGAAGGCTATATGGATGCACCCATGAAGTTATCAGGAATTAAACTTGATTTGAAGGAGACTCTACTTTTTTCAGATTGACTATGCAGACTAGCCACTTCTTCCCACCTTCATCCAGGCCCATTCCACCTAGACACTATGACTGCTTCATCCTTATAAACTGGGAATAGAAAGAACCCAGAGCTTCTGCATACACAGTAGTTGTTCTTGAATAAAATCAATGTATATCTTGTAAGCCTCAAATAACTTGGATTATTCTTGAGATTCTTAGACCAGGTATGTCTGTGTCAGAAGAGAATAAGTTGGATAGTCATAGGATCTCTTGGATAACTGCTGTAAAATATCTCAGCATGTTTCATGAATTAAAAAAAAAAAACTACTAAATTTTCTTTCCAGTTAGAAGTTGGATGATCTCCACCTACCTACTAAAGGCAGAAGCTATTTTTGGGGACATGGTGGAGGGAAGAAATTCCTCATTTCATTGTAGGGAATCAGATCTGTCTTCCTTTTGGCTTTCAATTAGTTCCCAAGATTATTGAAAAGCAACTCCAAGAGTCTTGTTTCTATCACACTTACCTGTTAATCTACTTTCACAGTATTTGTTTGTCACAAGTTGTCCATGGCTATCCATTTCACATGCTGCCAAGGCTAATTGTGAACTGTTGATGACGGGGAAGGGGGGGTTGGTAGGACAGTTCTGTTTTTCTAGCATAACCTCCAGTGTGGTCAAAACACTTGCCTACTGCAATAGCATTGCAAAGTGAATTAACAGGCCAGAAGAAATAAATGTTGTGGTAACACAGAATCGGAGTGAAAAATGGTAATTCATACCAAAAATATATGGAAATATAGTTTCAAGAACACCACTATTTCAAAAACGTTCTAGGGTAGCTGGAACTTCTCCATTGCTGCTACAATCTTTTGCTCTTCAGAGGAATTAAACTTGGGCAAAATTTGAGATTCCTAGACATCAAATTCAGATGGGTGGCCCAATGAGTACTAAACTGTGCTTGCTTTTAAATGGATTGCTCAGCCATATCAACAGCTGAGAATAACTCTATGATTCTGGATTGGAGCATTTTTCTACAAGGAACATGGAAAGTTAGAGATGCTGTTAGCACGCTGCTTCGTCAAGAATGAAACATAGCACCATTACTCCTCCAAGGTTAATACTACTGTATGTAGTAATTTCAGACCAAGCAACCATCAATTTGCATGTATCACAGGGAAATCACACACATCGATAGATTTGTGAACAGTAGATTTCTAAAGTTCCTGTTATAATTGGGTGCTGGAACAGATTGCTTCCTGTAATCACTAATATAAATGAGAAGCATGGGAAAATACTACATTGGCAATCTAAAACAAATCTTGAAAAATAAGAGCTTGGAGCCAAATCTGGATGTTATGCCAAATGCATAAAAGTTGCCAATTTGCACCTGCTTGTCAATATCTAGTGAAGAAAATAATAGTATGATGACTCCCATTCTATTTTTCTCCTCCATATGTTAGTCTATTGGCTCTTACTTTCAGGTGGAAGTGATCATAGGAATGAATGACATCTTGTAGGTTATCTAATGCATGGCTGGCTGGGGAATTCTGGGAGCTGAAGTCCACCCATCTTAAAGTTGCCGAGGTTGAGGAACCCTGATCTAATGCAGTCACTCAGTTAAGTACAAGCGATTTAAAGCTCCTATGTTGTCTATACCAGGAGATGTAATGCCACCATTGTCCTCAGAAGATCTCAGCAACATCTCCATCTGTAATCCATCAGAAGCCAACTGATGCAGAATTAGGGAAAGACCTTTTAAGATATATAACAATATTCCTTCAGAGAATTCAGGCCAACTACAGAACAGGTTTTGTCAATCTACACAAGCCTTTAATTAAACTCAATCAGCTGAAACAACATCTGTCCATAAGTGTAAATGGCAGAGATCATGGTCCTAATTTCCCCAACCTGTGCTTAGGGAAAACTTGACTTGGTTCTCCCAAAAGAGACCATTTCCTTTGAGAACCTCAAGGTTCAGCAGAGGAGAAAAACATTGGCCTCAGATCACGGGGTCCATGTAACTCAGCATTGTCAACAGAGGCTGGGAGAAACTCTCCAGGGTTTCAGGCAGATGTTTTTCTCTATCATTTCAGACAGAAATTGACTCTGTGACCTGAATTGAAGCTGTGTGCCCTACCACCCAATTATGGCCCTCCTAAGAAGATCTCCAGGTTAAAGCCTTTGTATTTTTTAGCATTCAAGAATTGTCTATCCAGTAAATACTATTTGTGCTTATGTGCATGACAGTGAGCTTCTAAAACACAACAGCAACCATGTGGCAATGAGGGTTTTTCCTCTGGGACAATGTCTTCAGCTAAATTAATCTGGTTATTATGGGAATCCGGCCCATAAGTCCACTTGAGAAGATGGAGCATGAAAACACACCAACAAGCCTCCTGTTGTATTTATGACCACAGGATGCATTCCACTCAAGCCTTCAATAAAAGCAGATGCAGAGCTTTCAACCCACAGGGGCCTGAGTTCCCAAGCGTAGCAACAGTGTCCAAGCAGAATGAGCAGTTGTGAAACCACTTAAGGAGCTCTGGAAAAGTTGAGTCAACAATTAGATCCTATAGGAAAATGAGCAGAAACAGAAGCTGTTTCACCACCAGGAGAAACAGCTTCATTGAGTCTGATAATCGACGTTCTAGAAAAGAGTGCCTTTCAAACCATCATTTTGATAATGCTCCACTATCATAAAATCTTAGAGTTGGAAAGGACTTTACAGTACAAGTAATAGAGTCCAACCCCTTGCTCCACATAGGGTCAATCAGAGCATCTCTGGCAGTTGACTACCTAGCATTTGTTTCAACTCATCACTCCATGCGGCAGCCGGTTCCACTGGCTGAGAGCATCTACATTTAGGGAGTTCCTTCTGATGTCATGCTTAACCTAATGTCCTTGCAGTTAAGCCATTGGTCCTGGTCCAGTCCACCATCTGTGTGACAATTTTTCAAACATTTGAAGACTGCTATCCTATTTCTCCTCAACCGTCTTTACTTCAGGCTATGTGTGCCCAGATTCTTCAACTGCTTTTCTTAGGGCTCACAAACCCATCTCTGGATATTTGCTGCTCAAGAAAACTAAATCAGCCTAAGATGTTGATGGCTACCTCAAGGATACTTATCATGATATGTTTCCATCAGGCTGTTCAGTCATCTTGAAAGGCCCTTCCCCCAGTGAAGTGAGGCAAGTGGTTACATGGACTGTTTTGGAATGACTTGCTCAAGAAGGCACTCCTGACTCTAGTTCAATATAGTTTTAGTGTCAGGCTAAAACGTTCTTCTCCTATGCATTTCCATCATTTTGAACTCAGTTTGATTCTGTGAAATCTTTCCATCCCGGAGTGGTGTGTTTTACATATTTTATATTTTCCTGTTCTATTTATTGGTTGATATTGCACTTTTCCTTGAAGAAACATAGAGATCTAGGAGTTCATGGGCAGTCTTCCATGTAGACGCTGGCCATATGTTTGAAACAGATGGGGCCCAGCTGGCACAGACTCACAACTTACTGATTTCGGAAATCTCAACAAGACAAATTCCTCAGGGATCAGGTTGATGATGGTGATGGTGGCATAGAAGCTACCAGGAAGTGAGAATTGAAGCAAGTTGTGATTCTCTTCTCCAAGCTTGTCCTCTTCCTGAATGGATCAGTTTAATCATAGTGTAATCCAGAATGCTGGATTAGGTGGACTCCTGGCCTGATCCAGCCTCAAGGATCTTCTGTGCTCTTAACTTCCTAATCTCCATCCTTTGAAACATCACAAGACCGCTAAGCTCTCTGCTCAGAGAACTATTACAGATAAATGTGAAACTCATCTTTCAGTTTCTGAATCAAACTCATTAAACTAATTTCCACTTTATAAACACTGAATTAATATCCCCTCCCTTTCTTCCTTTGGGGCTAGAGACAGCTTATGGTGTTATAAATGTAGAACTAAATAGAGATTTTAAAACATACTCCACAATAGCATGAATTAAAACCTAATTACGAGTGCTCAATCTCATTTGAATTTTATTTCAAGCACTCAAATACAGAACAAAAAGGAAAGAAAAAAAGTCACAAGATGGTCCAGTTGGGGTTTCAGTGATTACTAGCAAAAAAGTCTCTATCATTTCTTCCATTGCTAGTTTTTGGGTCTAATTCAAAAAGCCAGCTCAGATCTTTAGATCTCTGTGGCCAGGATATTTTGGACCTGGATAGTTTCCCCCTCACTGATTTTCATTGTCCACAAGATCACCCTTCCCAAGGACACTGGTGAATTTAGACATTTCCAAATCAGCCTCTGTACTGTTGGTCATTCTGCAAAGCTCTCTGTTACATCTCTTTTCCATTTCATGGTCTCATCATACTGGAAATGATTTGTGCTTGGTTTTCCTTTATCTGTGATTTTGCTGTGAACAAACAATTTTCCTTTATAGGGCCAAAAGGGCAGGATGCAATTGTTTTTATTTTTATTTATGCATTGGAAATTCCATGGCGAACATGACTTGGCTGGAGCTATGGAAGATCACTTCAGATTGCTAGAGCAGAGAGAGCTATCAGAATGGTGTATATAGTCCATCATCCCTTAAGCTCTCAGAGCAGAGTGCTTAAGGAAAGATGGACTGTATTTATTTATTTAGCAAATTTATATGGCCGCCCATCTCACTGGACTCTAGGCGGCATACAACCAACCATTAAAACAAAGCCACAACGATTAAAACACTTAAAAATAAAATAAAAATAAAATAAAAAGCAAGATTGCAGGAGAATAACAACCATCTAAGCACAATAAAACCATCTCACAAGATCTCCGTGGGATCCTCAAGAATGGGATATACCATTCTGATAGCACTTCTAAGATATTCCTTCCTGAAGCTGCTGAGCTCCAGGACCTGGATAGCTCCTAAAATGAATCTATCTGTTGATAGTCTTCTAAAATGAGAAGGTCCATGAGTTCAATTCCAGTAGACGATTTGAACCCATATGTGGTTACCCATGTCTAAAGATTCCCAATGTGCTGCTTCCTGGTGGTCACTGTAATTAGGTGGGGGGATAAATCCTCTTACCTTCAGACAGCTATGGTGAGTGTTGGTCTGATATTTATTTTTTATTTATTATTAAACTTGTATGCCACCCATCTCCCCCAATGGGTGACTCTGGGCGTCTCACAATACCAAAAAAGAACAAAATACAAACATACATTAAAAATGTCCTAAACCCCCCCTACATATTTTAGCTCTAACACCTTCAAGATGCTGGGGGGTGGAGCCAGAACCCATCACCCCACCAGCCATTTCCACAGATGTGAGCCCCCATCTGGCCCCCAGGCCTTATGGCAAAGCCAGGATTTAACCCCTTTTCTGAAGGCCATGAGGGAGGGGGTACACCGGGCCTTGGGAGGCAAGATGTTCCATAGGGCGGGAGCCACAGCAGAAAAGGGCGGATCATCCCTGGGGAGTGAAACATATCCTTCCCAGAGGCCCTCAATGATTTGATATGGTCATTTGACTGATCAATAAGCAATAAACAAGCAAATAGAGGCCCCAGAAAATTCCCTGGGTATTGACCCACTGACGAGAAATTTCCCCAATTGGTTGGTTTCATCACTACATCAGATCTGATTGTAGTCTGAGCAAATGCATCAGGTCTATTAAATAGCCACCATCTCAGTTCATAAGCTCTGGAGATGATCCAGATGAACGCATTGGGAACTGCCACCGTTGCATCTTCTGACCACTTGCTCGATGAATGTGAAATGAAACGAAACTAGAAACGGGAGTCTGCTGTTGCTTGTTCTTGAGGCTGATTTAACAGCAAACTAATGCTGTTTTATGTGGCTCTGTGTGGTACTCAGTTATATTATCCATCATGAAACTATACGACTGTATGTTGGAGGCACTGGTATGGTTTATCTTATATTGCTTGAAATAATGTCCTCTGGTAAGGGAAGCTGAGTAATATGCAAATGTTTCCACTGCTGAGAGACTGCCCATTGATATAATAAAAAGAGAAATCCCCAGCATCACCAACTTAAAAGAAATCCTTGTAAAATTATGTCACACTGAAGATATGTGATGTCTCTTACGTTGTTTTTTTGGTTAAAACCACAGAAAAATATCTAGCCATTCATCTTACTGCGCCCTGTAAAGCTCTGAACCAATCCAATGTCCTCCAGATGAGTTGGACTACAAATCCCATTACTCCAGCATGGATGATTAAGAGTTTTATGAAACTGAATGTTGAAATCAGTGTGTGTACCAATAACCCTTCCAGACAACTGCTTATATTGTTCTGAAGATCGATATGAGCATTAAATCACCTAATATTCTAATCTAAGAGTTTGCGGATCAGAGAAAGAAGAGATGGGGAGGGAGGAGGAAAAACAATGAGCCAAGATTTCAGTTTTGATGGTAGCTACAGTCATGGGGAGCCAACATAGTTTAAATGGTGGTGGTGATGATGATGATGATGATGATGCTGATGCTGTTAAGGTGTTTGAATTGGGACTGGGAAGACTCTGATTCAAGTCTACCTTCACTCATGGAAACTCACTGGGTGACTTTCAGTCAGTCACTCTCTCTTAGCCCAATCTATTCTACAGAATTGTTGCAAGGGAAACTGGAGTTAGCAGTGCTATAACCACTTGTTTGAATTCTTGGATGAAAACTGAGATATTAACCTAATAAACAGTAAATAATGGCAACAGTTCAGATACATTGGAATGGCCTCCATCTAGGTGATCACTGTAAGAATCAAGGAAGCTTTCTGATTTTTTTTTCTCCCATCTTTCTCTTGCTCTGCAGCTAGGTGGATGTGACTGTGTAGGCAGGTTAAGACTGATAGAAGCTCAGATGCAGTTTCTTCCATGAAGAGAACCTGGCACTGAGCCACAGTTTGTTTAGGCATAGCTTATGGAATAAAACACAGTTGACTGGGTTTACCAGCCCAGATGAGCCAAAACTGGACCTTCCATATGATTGCTTAGCACAATATACAACCAAGCGACAGTCATGTTATTGTAGCTGCTGTTGACACCATTGCATACATCTGTTGAAGCCAAGAAGGGAGCTTGATTATAAATGCAGCAGTAGATTTTACTCCAGAAGCAATTGGACTTGATTAACAAAGGCAATGGAATTAATAAGGCCAAGAAATTGTCAGTGGACACTGTGAACACAGCTTTGTAAGGTGAACGGCTTTTGAGTCTTTCCCCTCCCATGCCTCCCAGGTGATAAGAAGGCAGAGAATTAAAAGTCAAACAGCTAGATGCTTTGAAAGTCAATCAAAATTAATTAAGAAATTATAACTCAGTCAATAATGCACCAAGAAGTCTTATAATGACCTCAGTTATTCTGTTTAAGTGCAAACAAGATCATCAGTTGTATTTTCCATCCAATGATAAGATTGTTGCCAATTAACTTAAGTCTTAATTAACTCTCTGAGGTGCTGCACTTGAGATGTTTCACATCGTGTGTTTTAACATTCTAATTCCTTATCACAACAGTGTGTGCAATTTCTTGATTTAGGGTTATTATTTCACTAGGGTTGCGTTTACACTTTTCTTGCCATTTTTCATTTAAAGAAGAGGGGAAAACAACAATATTAAATTATAGCTTAAATAGAAGGAGGGAGAAAAACCCTTAATAGACTTAAATCAAGTTGAGTGAAGCAGGGAACCCTCCATTAAGCATGTGCTAAATTGGGGCCTGATCTAGTCATAGATAAGCATTTCGAACCCCACTGAACTTCTGGGATTCAGCTGAATAAGCATCAGACTCCGACCTGCTCAGAAAGAAGAGAGGGAAAAGTACCTGTGCACTTCTTGTAAAATCTTCATCCAAGGCAACCCAGGTTTCATAACTGAAGTCAACATGCACACATATATTCACATGCATCAATTTCTCCCCCTTTTAAATCTCTCAATGCCCCGGACATGAAAATCATGTCCATTGTGCCTTTTATTCTTGGGCCCTGCAGGTGTCCTTTTCAGGTCTACAAGCCAATACTATCTTTTCTCAGATGTTCTTTGGCTGGTTCTTCATGCCTTCTTCCCCACTTCTCATCTCCTTAAATGCCCCTACATGCTTGCAGGTTGAGAATGGCTCTTGACCTTTTCCTCCAGAACTGGCTTGATCAACCCAACTGGAAAGGTGACTTGATATAACAGCAAAAGGTTGTCCCTTTGGCTTCCAGTTCCACCAGCAAACCTCTGCTCACATGGATGCTGGAGCACCACATGCCTTTTCTTTTCCACAAGTTCTTTTCCCCAGGCCAAAAGAGGCTTCTGTTTTTCTATCTCATTCCCAGGATGCTTGAGAACATCTTTCCAACTTCTCTAGGGCGGAGTTTTTTGCACTGGCTTTCTTTCTGGAAGACACTCCTGCTTGAGTTATAGCTTTGCTGCACCATAACCCACCTTTCCCTCTCTCTGAAGTCCCACTGGCTGCCCACACTTCACAAACTCAACAGCCTCAAGGGAAGAGTTTCCTCCTTGTGTCTTCTGCTGGAATTTAACCAGTGCTGGAGAAGCTACCTCCTGCTGGAGAGATGATTGATGATGAAAACAGGACACTGACTATGGGTCTCTGCTGATTCTTTCTGCTGCATGGATAGATCAGCCTGAAGGCCCTGCAGAGAGAAAGTTTTGCCTGTATTTATACAGACATCACTGTAGATTTAGGTGCATGTAAAACCAAGCTTTGTAATACACATAGAGTAAGATTCCAATCAATCTTGAATTCATCCCTGGAGTACACTAACATTTCCCTGCACTTGGGTGCCTTCCTCAAAGCCATTAAATTATCTGTTTAGAGAGATTAAGCAAGGGGGCATGAGAACATGCAAACAATGACTTAAAGGGACAAACAGCCCCTTCCCTGTTCCCTTACCAGCCAAAATTAAAACCTGCAGCTTCCTGTGCTTTTTTCTTTTTAAACTAAATAAATAAAAGCATGGCACTTTCTTAGCTTAACAGCCGCAACAACCACAAAAAATCTTTTATTACTATTTTGAGGCATCGTTTCCTTTATGAAAAGCAGTACCAAGAGGAATATTATACCCATAACTCGGGTTTGCTAAGAATTAATGCAAGGGAAAATTATGCTAAGGCAACTGAGTGAGTTTAATTGCAGTTCCACTGTATAATATTTTGATGCCACTATAAAAATGCAGAATGAGGACATAACAGCTCTATTAATTGCTAATAAATTTAGAAGGTAAGCATTTGCAACAAGGGGGAAAGCTCCAGCTTTTCCCCCCAGGATTTTTCAAATGTGGGCATATTTGGTAAATTTCAAGGACTGCTACCTACCTCTATGACCCTGCAAGTTCTTCATAGTTAATACATGACAAACCATATTTCCTCTTATGAGACTAAAGGTTCATTCTCCTCCCTTTGGAATTTGGTCCCATAAAACTCTGTCTCAGATAAATAAGGATGAAAGAGTGTCTGCTTAGGTTCACACAACCTATTCAGCCATGATTTGACCAGCTCCTCCTGGTCGGCCAGAAAGAGGGCCCTGATTGACTCATTCTCTCAGCACTCTCAGGGAGGCAGGAGTGAAAGAAATCAGATCAGCTTCAGATTGGAGAAACTGGAAAGGGCGTAGTGTGTGGAAGCGGGCTTCATCTAACTGCAACATCATTTCCACACTACTGTACGTCTTGGGGCAAAGCCTGCCATCTTTCTACAGCTGGGAACCCCTCCCCTCCTTTTTGAAGTGAGGTTTGTGAACAGTTGAGGATCACATTGGGAGGGGATGTGATGGACTGAAATCATCAAAATGGGTAGACTTGGGATTTTATGCGGTTCAGGGGTGTGTATGTGTGCATGTGGATAAGCAAAGTCAAAAGATGACACATCTTTTTTTTAACCCCCCCCCCCCCACACACACACACACAAAACACAGTAGGATATATGCCTTCTTGCTGTTTTGTTTCTGAAATTAATCAAATTGACAATGCAAAAAAACTGGGGGTATTGATGGCTGTATTTAGCCCAAGAGATGTGGCTAGTTCATCTCTAGCTTAACCCTCAATTGTGACTGACTCTTCCCAACTGGCTTACCAAGTTATTGTCCCCATGCTTAAGCTTTAGGAGAAACGTTCCAAGTACTTCCTTGCAGGGTCTATTGATAGCCACTCTTGATAAATTCTCCTCCTCATCCGATGGCATCCATGTGTCCTAATTTACTGAGGACAGTCCTCTACCGAAGGGTTGTCAGAGAATAGTCCAAGGGTACAGACTATTTGAAGGAACTGCTTCCACCTCCTGCTTTTGAGCACCCCGTAGACCTGTTGGCCCTCAGGAGAAGCAAAATGTTAGACTAGGGTTGGACTTGGTTCTTAGATTCTGGCAAAGGACCGTCCAGCCCAATATCAGTAAAGAACCTTAAGAAGGGAAAGTAGAAGCTACAAAGTTAGCTACAGTTCACACTATGGCGTAGAAGTCCCCTGGGCCTTCTAAGTTCAGATAAATTAGATTGCACTACTATTTAAGTTACATTTATGACTTCAGTAGTCATGGCTTCTGAACTTGCAGTTCTCGATAAAAATAAGCCTGTGCAAAGATTATGCAAATCTGCACCTGCTTCAGTCCTCTTCTTTTCGGCACTTCCCTATTCTGGCAAAACATGAACAATCACCTTCCCTTGCCCCAAACAGAAGAGTTTTCTTTCTTAGTGGAAACTCCAGTGAAAATTACTGGGCTAATGATTGAAGCATTTATCATTTTATGGAGGCCAAATTTTCCTTGATGAATGAGATGCCCCTTCTTATTAAAATCAATATTTTAGTAAGATCAATATTTTTAGCCTGGCATTTATATTGTTGCTGAGTAATGACTAATGAGATACTACCCATGCCAAGATTCATTGGGTTGCTCTGTCATCTCCCCCCCCACCCCAATTCCTCTAAGATTAACACTGAGGTCATTATGGACAGATACTACAGCAAAGACATTAATTGCTTCCCTGTTTTGTAGAAGATGATACTTTTCTCCACCACCACCACCACCACCACTTTTTGACTATTGTTTGTATGTGAGGGAAAACTATGGTTCTGGAGATGATGATCATGATGATCATAAGACACTGTTGTGGTCAACGTTCAGCTACTTGACTCTCCCCCATTCTAGGAGGAACAGAGAAAACCCTTAGCTCCCAACACACAAGGAAGAAATGAAAAATCCAAGTTGTGTCGACATATGTGATGCATTGTTTTAACTACATATCCTGCTCTTCCAATATATTATCAGGATGGTTTACACAATAAAATATTAAACTTCATAAATGAATAAAGGTATTAAAATGAGCTCAAAATAGCAAATATGTAAAAAGTAAGATTCAAATCAACTAGAGAGAAAGCTTGAAGGGAATGAAAGGATCTTTTCTGGTACTAGAAAATTATCAAATAGGCCATCAGCTTTCTTGGAAAGAACATTCTCCAACTGAAGTATTTCCACTGACAAAAGGTCTTCTCTTCCTGATAGCCATAAGTCATCTTGGAGAAATTACTTGGGCAAGCATTTCCAAGGGGTAATTTCAGGCGATTCTTCCAGAATTCTGGCCTCAAGCTATGGAAAGCTCCAAATGTTAAATTTCAACTGGGTGAGGGTCCAGAAATGGATTGGGAAATAGAGGACAGAGTCATAACCTGCTCATCATGACCCAATATCAGAAACCTGATCCACAAAAATGCACCTGTATAAAGGTTGGAGGTTGGAACTAAGATGCTTGAGATGTCGTCTGGAAAAGACTGGAGTTGGGTGGTATGTACATTAATAAATTATTATTATTATTAATTGGAAGGAAATAAAATATTCAGTCTCTTTTCTCTCCCAATCTGGTTGCCTGAAACAAATTCATTTATGCCAGTTTTAGCTTGCCCTGTCTCTAGGAATGGAAGCTGCAATTTTGAGCTTCATTTCAAGGGCCATACTCCTAACAGCCCATAACCGAAAACAAATGTTGATGAAATGAATGAAATTGTCCTAATATTGCTTTCTGTGTATTTCCTCATCCCATTCTTCTGCAACATTAAACATTCCAGTTGTTTGCATTCATACTTGTTTAACCGGGTTACTGAATTAGACATTTGTTTGGATTTGCCCAGCATACTGACTTCTCAACTAACCATAAGGGTTGGGTTGACCCAATGCTCTATGCCAGGGTTCCTCAACCTTGGCGACTTGAAGATGTGTGGACTTCAACTCCCAGAATTCCCCAGCCAGCTGGCTGGGGATGCTGGCTGGGGAATTCTGGGAGTTGAAGTCCACACATCATCAAGTCACCAAGGTTGAGCAACCCTGCTCTATGCCACAAATAGCAAACAATGCTTAGCAAGCTGTGTTAATTCAGCTAACTCAGTGGCCATTTCCAGCAGGGTTTTGGACACCACATCCAGATAGGTAACTTAAATCTAGAGAACTCAGATTTCCCCAACAGTCTTTTCCTCTGCCACTTTTGCAAGCAAGCATCCCACTTGGACTCATTTCCCAGCTCTCTTGGGTCCATGAATGGTGAGATGTGCTACTTTCAGTGGAACGAGCCTTCCAAGGGGGGTAAGCCTCTTTTAATTGCTCCACACACTGGCCTTTGCAGCTTCCTTCTTCTCCCATCTTCACATCTGCTGCCACTCCAAATTGCTTGCTTCTGCCGGCTCTGTCCTCCCACCTCAGTCTGGTTTTGGCCAGAAGAAAGTCCCCCATGTGCCTTCTTGGTCTGATTCCTTTAACAGGCCTCTGGTTAAATGCGTGCAGCAATTTCTCTTGAAACAGCCATCGGCACTTTCAATCCTTTCAAAGGTCTCTGGCAGATTTCCCAGAAAAGCAAGACGGGGTCATTGAAACCAGTTGCCAGGAAGGATAGATAATGCTCTTTCTGAGTTATTTTTTCTGGATCCTCTCCCTCTGTGAAATAAAATGCACCCAGAAAGTTCCTCTCCATCAAGACAAGGAGCCACCAGAAGAACGGTACGTGTGTCTGTGTGCACGTGTGTGAATATGCCTGGTTTCTCAGCCATGTTTTGAAAGATCTCACAGACCATCTAAACGATGACTTCAGCACTGGGTTATTCTGAACACAACTGATCATGAAATTCTGAGCCATCTTAGGAATTGATGCCCTCTTAGCGGTTCTTCTGCTGATGGCATGGCCTTCTCCACTTGGATAAAATCCATGATCACTAACCAACAATAGCTACATCTTCCATTCTGAAGGATACAAAATATGTTTACGGTGGAAGCACCAAGAAAAGTCAAGTCCTTGAAAGCCCCAAGGTTAGTACTAACCACGGTTAATGCTAACTAAACATGGTATGCTAGATCCTTCACCGGTTAAGCTCGTTGAGTGAATCTAATGTCCAGCTGAATGTGTATTAGATGGTCTTGGGCTCTACTCATGAGGAGGAAATATGCTTTGGATCACAGACCTTGTGGGAATGGAGCAAAAAGTGCCTATAAGGGAGCCTAACTGGAGAGTAGAAGCAACTGAAGCAACATTTCTCTGTCTGTGGTTTATGCTGGACAGCTCCTCTGAGCTATCTGTCAAACAAAGGACTAATCTGAATAAGGAGTGTTTTGATTTACTGTACATGTCAGGACTGGTAAAAAGTGGACTGTTGGTCAGACTCCTTGTTTTATAATGTTGTCTTAGAGTGGTGGCTTTGGGCCACTCACAGAATACAGACAGCTGTAGGAGTGAATCTCTGAATTGCTTGGAATGGAGAATCCTGGGATCAATTTAGCATAACATTTGAAGACCTGAAATGGCAGACTTTCTTCCTCCTCCTCCTCCTCCTCCTTTCCCTCCCCCCCCCCCCCTTTAAAACACATTAGACATTCAATATCTGTGCAGGTTCCTTCATAAAGACAAATAGAAATGTGGAGGCTTGCATTTTTGGGAAAGCGTTAGTGAATACCATTATAATCCTCACTAGAGATGGCCATAGAGCAGTTGAGAAATAATCACTGCAAAATGCCTTTGAGCTCACGTGGGTGCAGATCTTCAATGTATAAAATAAGATCTTGAACTCAGGGAAGTCACCTGAGACTGCCCAGTTATCTTTCAGGATTATGAAGGACCCAGTGCAAGGACTTTTATGGTCCCAAGCAAAACCAGCAGCAACGGATGTGAAAAGATGCAAGAAAGTTAGCAAAGAACTACTTCAGGGGTGCCCTTGCAAAGCGGGTGAGGCCAGGGTCTCTTGAGATGGCTGCCTTGAGCCCCTGCAAGGTTTAAAACACCCATGTTTCCCACTTGAGCCATGTTCTAGACCAGTGTTTCTCAGCCTTGACGAGTTTAAGCTGCATGGACTTCAACTCCCAGAATTCCCCAGCCAGCATGCTGGCTGGGGAATTCTGGGAGTTGAAGTCCATGCAGCTTAAACTCGTCAAGGTTGAGAAACACTGGTCTAGACAGAGCAAACCCAAAAGCGTTGACAGTCATTGTCATCTTTACACAGTACTAAGCTAGCAAATATTTAGGACTGTGGGGATAAAACATAGGAATAAGGAATATCAAGCATGGAGAGTTTTACATCAGGCTAAGCATGCACAGGATTGGCTGCTGGTCAAGAAACAAAGGGAAGGAGATGATGGCTGAGATCTAGGATCACCCTTGCTACCAAAACCCTGAACTGAATTGTCAGGACTTGATTTTGGAACCACAAAGACAAAGATCCATTCTTGATATCTCAAAGGGTCTGAAGCCTTGAAGAGCTGCTTCTAGTCACTGAAGACTAAAAGGGTTCCCAAATGGTGCTCCCTAAAAGGTGGGGTGAAACCTCCAAGACCCTCCAAAATGTGCTGCTAAATGGGGATTATAAAGAGACAGAATAGGGACATCTGAACTCTGAAAGATCTGGAAAGCACCAGATTTTCTGATCCTGGTAAAAGTAGGTCTACAAGATGTCTTCTCTGGCTTACTTATTGACAGTCTTCACAAAAGGCCAACCCCAATCTAGAATTTCTGCACAGAAGGAACATGAATGATGAAGAAAAGCAGTGCCCAGAGACTGGCAAATCTTTTACGCATAGTGCTATTGGGGGTAATAGACTCACCATCTTGCCTCCCTTGTTTTTGTATTCCCTTCTCTCTCCGTGACTGCTTCCCTCTCAATTTCCTTGAAGAGCCAAGGGAATACCGAAGAAGAAAGCGTTAATATCAAGAGCATTCCACTTTGGGAGGAAATAGAAAGGCGACTACAGGAAATGAGAGGAGACTTGGCCAGCTGCACGGAGGCCGCGATGCTAGGCGAGAAGAGTTGGTGTGTGCACGTTGGAGTAAGAAAGAGAGACAGAGAGTCGCTCTTGGATATGCCATCTGCAACTCAGGGATCCTGTTGGCTTCCAAGTGAGAATCTCACCCGGAGCCAATGGTGTCGCACCTTCGTGGCATGCACAGCTGAGCATGTTTCCCCCAAAACCACAGTAGACTTTCCCCTCGGCCTTACACGGCACCCTTTCTCAGCAAGTCGCACAGAGTCAGCTTGTGTTTAACATTGGGCTTATCTTAACATTTACATTACTGAACCATGGATTAAATCATGTGCTAGGCATTCCATAAGGAGATTTACTTTCTTGTTTGACTGATGTTTACACAGGAGTGAGCAAAAAATAAATACATTAGACGTGAAATTGGGGAAGGAGCGGCTCAGTCATCAGCTCATGGAGAAGTCAAGGTTGAAACAGGGGTGTTTTTCCCCACCTTAAGGGTATGAAGTTATTAGTGTCCCTTTCGTAAGCGTGAAAAGTCAGCTTTTATAACATGGGGCAAACCCATCTTGATTGATTGATTGATTGATTGATTGATTGGTCTGATTTATATCACTGCCTTTTATCCAAAAGTTCAAGGCAGTATATGTAGCACTGCCACCTCCATTCTTTCCCCAGAACAACAATCCTGTGAGGTAGGTTGGGCTGAGAGGATGTGCTGTCCCACGGTCACACCATGAGCGCGTTGGCCAAGGATGGATTTGAACTTGGCTCTAGTGCAACAACTTAACCAACTACACCAGTGTTGTCCAAACTTGGCCACTTTAAGATGAGTGGACTTCAACTCCCAGAATTCCAGAGCCAGCCATGCTGGCTGGGGAATTCTGGGAGTTGAAGTCCACTCATCTTAAAGTGGCCAAGTTTGGACAACACTGGGCTACACCCTACTGGCTTTCTATCAGCTAAAGTGATACAGGACATGGCTTTATATTAACAGGAGTTGTGTTCTTGTAACAAACTGAACGCCAAACTGGCTGATCACCCGTAAATGGTCAGTTTGTGCAAACTCAGAAACTTGGGTGAGTTGAGTAAACCCTGTTGTGCAACTCTATTTTGGGGGTTTCAATTCCACTTCTGCTTTTCAGAAGCATTCCAAAATCATCATCCCAGAGCAGGGGGGGGGCGGGAAATGATCTTGTGGACAGAGTCTTCAGAAGTTGATCTTCATACATCTAAAGTTTCATGTCCTCCCAGTTGTGGTAAATCTCAAAACTCACCACATGAGGGCCTCTCCAGAAGATCTTCTCATCTCTCGGAATATGACAAATAAAAGCCACAGTCTGGCAGATTGTAACTTGTCCTGAACGAATGTCTGAATCTGAACCTAGGAAAGCACGTTTTAAAAGGAAAAATAAATAAAGGAGTGGATTAAACCATTTCAACCACCCAGTAATCCATGAATAAACAGAAAAGCAAAGCAAGACCTTTCTGCCACATTTTGCTGAACTAAATATCCAGAGGAATGAAATGCTGGTTTCTTAAGAACCTGATACATAACCAGGAAATCCGTGTTTAGGTTTAGCGGTTCCCAGTTCTGAACCGGTAACTGACCAGGCTGTTGAGTTTCTTTGGGTTTCGGATTCAGATGAGACCAAAGTTTCCATGTGAAAGATTAATTGTGAATGCTGTTGTATTGCAGTCACCGCAGAGAAATGTCAGGACCCCTGGCAAGTTATGGTCTTTGGTCCTCTCCCCGCTCTGCCCAGCTTCTGAGGACAATTCTGGTCTGCGCAGCCACAACAGAGCTTGTTTTACCTGGGCTTCGCGGGTGCTGTGAATGGAACCACTACTGACTCTGTAAATTCGTGTCCAGTGTGAACCCAGGCAAGGATGGTCGGTTTAATAAACCCGAGCTGAACGCCACAACGCTGCATTCCCGCACCCAGTTGTCGGGAGGTAGGCACCAGAAGCCCCCGGGGCCTCGGAAGTCCACCCCAGGGCCTTCAACGGGACTTTCTCCCCAGGAAAAGTTTCTGGTTTGGGGTTTTCCTACCCCGCCAGCCAGACGTTCCAAGGGGGGTGTGTGGGGGGGAACTGAGCTCCCCACGCTCCAGCCAGCAGCGGGACTACAACTCCCAGAACCCCCATCTTGCAGGGAGGGGAGCGGGTTCTGTTCTTCTCCCGGCGGCTTCTTCCCGAGGAAGCCCGGCTGGGGAAGGCAGCTGGGACGGGAGGCGAGTTCCTTCCTCCGCTCGGCTGCCTTTGGCGGAGGACCGGCCCGGTTCACACGACGCGGCTTTGTTCCTGCCCGGAACCTCCGGGCAGAAAGGCGCGGAGCGGGGAAGAACCCTGAAGAGCGGCGGGGCCGCCTGGCGCCGCCTCTCGGCCGAGGGAGGGGCGGGGTGGGGTCCGACGCGAGGCGCACGGCCCGGGCGAGCGACGCGTGTCTGCTGTACGTGGGAACGCGCCGCCGCCGCCAAGCCAGCGCCGGGGCCATGCTCCAGCCGCGGCCGCCTCGCCGCGGCTGCCCCTCGCTCCTCCCCTTGTGGTGAGCGGCGAGGCGGCCGCCGTCGCTTGCGCCTCTCCCAGCCAGCCGGGCGGCAGGCGGCAGCCCAGGCTCCCGCGAGCAGAAGGAGCAGGCGGCGGCGGCGGCGGCGGCGACCGCCTTCTCGCTCTCCCCTCCCACCGCCGGCCAGTCCTCTCGCGGCGCGGCGGCTGGGCGCAGAGGCAGCCCGGCAGCCCGGCTCGCCCGCCCGCCCGCCAGATGCCTTCGTCCCCCGCCTCTGCCGCCGCCTCCTCCTCCTCCTCCTCCTCCTCCTCTTCGCCGCCGCCGCCGCCGCCGCCGCAGCCCTGCCCCGGTGCCTTCTCCTAGCCCGGCGGAGGAGAAGCGGGGGCGGCGCCTGTCTCCGCGGTCGCTCGGTATGGATCTATTCGACTTTTTCAGGGACTGGGATTTGGACCAGCAGTGGTAGGTATTCGCGACGCCCCCGAGGATGGCTGGGTGGGTGGGTGGGTGGCTGGCGGGTGACATCGCCGCCGGGAGCAAGATTAGGAGATGCTCCGGGGAGGGGGGGGGGAGAAAGCCAACCAGCCCCGATCCCCTCCGATTGCCCGGAGTTGGTCCTTCCGGAGCGAGATTTTAGAAGCCCTTTGTTGCATCCTCCCCCCTCCCCCCCAGTCCGTCCCCCGCCATCTCCCTCTCCCTCGCTCGCTTTTATTTGATGTTTGCTTGGCCCAGAAAGAAACTCCAAGGCGGCAGCAGCCCTGCCGTGCCGTGCCGTGCCGTGCCGTGCCGAGCCGAGCCATGCCGAGCCGAGCCGCGCTGAGCCGCGCCGCGCTGAGCCGCGCCGCGCCGCGCCGCGCGCTCCGGGGGCCGCCTTTCGCAGGATGCTCCAACTTGCAAGTGGTCCCCCGGCTAAGCGGGCGGCCGTTCCCCGGAGAAAGGGGAGGGAGGTCCAGGGACCTTCCCCCCACTCCCGTCGCCGTCCAGTGCCCTCCGATCGCCCCCCCCCCCGCCCGTGCGCGCCCGAGCCCAGGTTGCGCCTCGGCGTGCCTGGGTACCCCGAATGACCCCCCTCCCCAAATGAGGGGGAACGGGTCCCCGACAGCCCCCACCCGATCCCCCCGACCCTTGCATTCCCCGCAGGTGGGCTCTTTCTAAAATGCGCCCTGGTGGGTGCCCGTTGCAAGAGCGGTCTGCAGGATGGTCGGCTTCGTTTCTCCCCTTCCACCCCATCCCCGCTTCCCAGCCGCCTCGCCGGCTCCTTAAACGCCCTTCTTTGAACTTTAAAAAAAAGTCTTGAAAATGCAGAGTCCAAAACGGTGCGGGCTGGGGGGGGGGGGGGAGAGAGAAAAAGGGGGGTTTGCAAAAAGGGTGAACTTTCTCTCCCTACCCGCCACCCCCACGCCCCGCAAATAGCTGATATTTCCCGTCTCAGGTTGGTCGCATTCCGCCGGTGCCCAGATCTCGCAAACCCGGTCTTGCAAACCGCTTTTAACTCAGAAAAACAGGGATGCCTCCAAATATTTGGAATGGTCTTTGCCAGTATTTGGGCTTGCTTGTTGTTGCACTTTGCCAGGCTAACAAGTGTGTCGTAATTTGTGTTTTCCTGGAGACTTGGGAAAATAATAATGAGAGTGATAATAAATAATAATTATAAATAGGATCCAGATTGCGTCCATTCCAAAGAGGCTGCAGCTTGTTCACAAAGTTAAATAAATAAATAGGCTGATTTTTTTTCTTTTTTGCAAGTCTGCTTTGCAAATGCCTTGAAGGTGTGGGCTAAGGTGTTTTGCTGAAGATACCCAGTTTAATTTGTAGAGTTGTTATGAAATGTAACAATAATCGCATTTGAAAAAAGAAAGAAAAGGAAAAAAAATAAACACCTTTGCCTGTGAAACTATTCCTGTCATTTTGCCAAACCTGCTGTAGCTGCCTGGCTGGGAATTCCCCAAAATGTGTCATGTTTTATTTATTTTATTGCATTTTATTTTTCACAGCACCTAAGTATCAGCACTTGGAAACCATAAATTACTCCGTATCAGAATAATCTCCGTGCAAGCACAGTGGGTCGGAGGAAGAGTTTTTATCAGTTCTGTGTAAACCCATCACATTATGTTGCTTAATAACCACGCTGTTGTTACTTAAAAGTAATAATCACAATAAAATTAGCACTCAATTAAATATGCCGCTCCACAATATCTTTACCCTGCCAAACTAATTTATTTTTGCAGACATCTGATAACCGCTGCATTGCTACTCAAACAGTATTTGCATACAATTTGCCTAATTTATGGTGTGGGTAACATCATTAATTTAATAGAAGCTGTTACAACTGAGCATGGAGGTGTCATCCAAAAAGCAAAGCATGTTGCCTGGTTTATTGAGTCTGATGCAGACGGCGAGGATATATTTTTTAACCGATCAGGATAGTGAGCGTTGAAAGGATGTATTGCATGAAAAAGGAAGTCGTTCTCACGGAGGTTTTGCTTTGAGACATGGAGGTGGTCTTGGTGCCTCACATTATCTGGCCAGATAGAGTTTGCTTTCTCCATGGCATCTAATCCTTTGGAGTAAGGGAAGCTGTTGGGGAATTTTGCCATTCCGGCTGCGTCTGTTTCTCAGCATGGAATACCTGCCTAAATTCTTGGGTTTCTGGGCTGCTGTGAGAGGCAAAATCCTCAGAATGAATCGGCTTGGCTTGGCTTGGCTTGGCAGCCTCGTTCAGCCTGGTGGCCTGTTTTGGAGACAAGAATTTGCAGCCATGTGCATGCTGTGGCTAAGTGGCTGACCTTTGCTAATCTGGGAAAGTTAAGCAGGAACATCCTTTGATGGAAGACCACTAGGAAATCATAGTTGGTTAGGCTGGGAAGCTGAAAAAGAAATCACAGAAGAAAATCACAGCCAACCTCTCACATACCTTGCTAACCAAGCAACGTGGACCTGTCCATGGAGGCCCCAGGAGTTGAACTTGAGAAGTCAGACCTTGTGGGTGATGGAGCATCCGTATCTCCCCCGGATGCCCTGACCAAACCACATTCTTCTATAATTTAATGTATATGATTAAGCCTCTTGCTGTGTAATGCAGCTATTTAACCTTCCCATCTTCATAGCAAGGGATCCCACTGACTTCCAAACAACTCTTTCCTAGGCATAGGGTCGGGCTGCATTCTCAGGGAAATAGCACGAAAAGCTTTAGCATGTGTGAGATTTGGAAGGTTCGCAGCCCGATTGGCATCAGGAGAAGCTCTGGAAATTTGCCTTTTGCCAGTCGTTAGAGTACCGAGACTCCAGCCTAAAATGACAGCACAGATTTATGGGTTGAAAACAAACAAGCCAGACTGAAGCGTTGTCGGGGCTCAGTTTTGGTGGTACATCCATCAGACGTGTAGACGCCCAGAGAGAAGAGGGCCTTTTGGTTTCCAGGAATGTAGACTTTGGTAAAACGGAGGTTGTTATCTGCCTGGGGCAGAGAGCTAGAGTTTGGGTTTTGCTTAGTGGGTGGGTGGGTGTGTTTTGTGTTGTGTTCTGAAAAGTGGAATACACATGTAGCCCTTTCTAAATATAACTGATCCTGGGAACAGCAAGCCAACTCTTGCAAGATTGATGCCTTTGTTACCAGTTATAGAAGAAAACTCGATTGATATCTGAGGGTTGTCGTTCTGTGCAGGTTTCTGCAAATACCAGCCTGAATTCATTGGGTGAGAAACACATGCACCTAACATGGACATAAAGAGAAGTTTACTTTGATGTTCAAATCTGTTTATGCATTTGTGGGATGAATTCCCTATCCCCAAAGCTCTGTTTGATACACACAGCCCTCTCTCCGAATCTCAAAACCGCCTTCTGAGTTGGGACAATCCTTTAGTGACCAGGACCTGCATTTGGTTCCTGACGGCATCAAGGAAGGCCCTGTGTTAATTTAATCTCTGCTTTAGCATGATCACCCATGAGATGTATAATGGAGTTTGATGGGATTAGCAGGACTGATCCCTGCTCCAAGATGCTTACAAGACTTTCAGGCATGTTGTAGACTGGGATTGGAGATTAGGATTTTGGGAAGGCTCAGCTTCACAAAAAAGGTCAGTTTGGCAAGGGTTTAATGAGGAGAGCCGGATGGAGGTGCAAGGAAATTCAGACATCACAAGCGATGTCCTTTAAGGGAGCAGAAAGAGTCTGCAGCACAAATAGTTTTCCCCCTCACTTTCATTTTATACTTCTTACAACTCTGTGGGGCAGGCAGGGTTGATATGGTTTGATACAAGGCCTCCTAGAAAATCATGGCTAATTTGAACCATGGTCTCCTCAACTCTATTCTACGCTTTCACACCGAAGGCTGAAGCTTTTCCAAATAAGCATCATCTTTTTATTTCCACCCCTCACAACAGCCGCTCAGTTTCCTTGGAAAAGTCTGTCAGTGGAAGCATTCAGTAGAAGCCACGGTGACATCATGTGGGTCATGACACCATCACCGAAATGATGCAAATGACATCACTAGCATCGTTTGGATGATGGGCCCATCACACCCATGATGTCGCTTTTCCTTGTCCTCCTGTGACAACCATGTGAGGAATTATCGAGTGTGACTTAAAGATGTCCCAAAATCTAAGCATTAACCAACAGGCAAATCAGCTATCCTCCAAATTATATATCTCGCACCCCTTCCTTATCTTTCAAGGCTTGCATTAACATCTGGTGAAAAAAAAAATGAAAATGAAGGATAAAGGAAAAGAAATGCTAGAACATAACATTTGAGCATGAACTGGATTTGGAGCAATGGGGTCCATGGATGCTGGATACACAAATTATTTCCTTCCAAATGCAATTCCTTGTCCATAGTGTATTGTTGTTGGCTTATCTTCCAGTGCTGTTGTATGGAAAACCAGCTAATATGTTATTGTGCAATCCTGGACAAATTTACTTCGGAGTAAGTCTGATGAAATTTGACAGGCCTTCTAGGAAAAATGGGTCAGTGCTGGAGGATTTAATGATGCTAGAGGATGCACGAAAATGGAGAACAGCTGTTGCTGAAGTCGTGGACTTCAGCTCCCAGAATTCCCAACTGCTGGCTGTAAATTAAGGAGCAAAAATTGGCAGGCAACAGACCCTAACCTTTGTAATGTTAAAATGAATCAAGTTGTTATCTTGAAAGCGAGCCTTTGGAGGCGTGATTTAAAAAGAAAAGAAGTTGATTTACATAAGGCATCAACAGTAGACCAATTACATCAAACTGAGAAAATAACCATTTATATAAGAAGCTTAAACTCACTAAATGGGTACATAAATAAAAAGGTCAAGGGGGTGGCCTATAGTGCTGGGACTAAGCCATCTGCAGACCAGATCATTCTTCTGGGCAAGACCAAAGCCAGCCTCCTTTCCCCAGGAGGGTTGGGAGCCAAACAGATTTCCTGAACCAGGAGCCAGGAATCTACCTTGTTTGTCCGATGAAGTTGAACTGTTCCAGCCATAGCCCATCAGCAGCATGTTCCAATCTCCATTTTCCCCTACTTGCTGATGCTCAGTTCCAAAGTCTTGACCAGATTACAATATAATCCTGTGCCTATGAAAGATTGGACTAGGTACTTTGTTTTATTTTATTGTATTATTTGGCACGTGTCCGCTGGGGGTAGCCAAACCTACCCCTTTTTTCTTGATGGAGAAAGCAAAGGGTGGTGTGCAGTGGTCATCATGAACACAAGGGAGGCAGAAGCCACTGAAAGTTTGAGTGTGTTTATTTCAGAGATGTGTTGATCTTACAGATATTTCCCCCCCTGCCCCATTCCCCCTCCCCCCAAAATTATTATTGAAGAATCACAGTCCGTTCCTCTCTGGATTTATTTATTTATTTATTTTGATGGAAAAAAGGAAACACCTGACCATATATTTGGTATGTGGTTAAAGGATTAAGATCTGTCAAAACAAAACAGTTTGGTTGGAGGACTGGGGCGGCAGGAGGGAGAGGAGGATGGAGGAGGTAAGATTATACTGTAACATATTAAATTCTTCCTGGGATTACAAAGAATGTTGAACCAGAATTGAATCTCTCTGTTTTGTAAAGAGGAGATCTTGAGTGCAGCTGATCAGTCAAAATGGCAAAGTTGGTGCAGCAAAAGCTGAAATGTTTTGCTAATGAGTAATCGGAGAAGGTTACGATTCTTAAAAATAGAGTAATCCCAAAGGCCTTTTGCAAAAGATTGAACTATCAAGTGGTGTGCCTGCAAGTAGGGAGAGAGAATACACTTTTTGGAGGCTCGTTTTGGATGATTTTTTTAGAGCTATCGGCTGAGTTATGGGCATGCAATTCCCCATAGAAATTAACCATATGAAAGCAAAAAAGAAAAAAAAAGTGTGTTGTCATGCAGCAAATATTTGCTGCTAGTAAAAATTCACATGGTTTGCATCATGGTCTCGGCATGTTGAATCTGAGCTAAGGGGGAGACCCACGACTAGATTACCATGGGTAGTCTAGCCTTCCAGATGTTGTTGGACTACAACTCCCAACATTCTGCAGTGTTGGCCATGTTCTAATGGCCATTTGCTAAGAATTGTGGGAGCCGAAGTCCACCCATCTGGAAGTTGCCAAGTTTGGGAAACATTGTTCTGGATGAACCATGATTTTGACTCATAATGTGGGCACCATCAGCCTTAACCTGAATTGGTGGGTTCAAATATATTAGGTGAAAAATCATTCATTGCTGCAAAGTAGCTGACAATAAGGGATTTCAGAATTTCAATATGAGAGCCTAATTCCTTCTTGAGCCTACCAGCTATGTGTTGGACAGGGGCTGAGATCCTCACAGCAGTGAAGTTCAAGCACCCTTGTCAAAATCTTATTTCCATCGTCTGGAAAGAGAAGATCCTCAAAAATGCAAACTTCCTTCTTTGCATCCAGCATGCAAACACCATTGCAGCAAAGGATCTTCAGAGTCTTGATTAAAAATCTGAAGGTTTATGGGATGGAGATTTGGAGAGAGGGCAGCAAGAAGGAGTTGGAATTGAGCTTTGAGATACTTGTTGAATGTTCTGAAGGCCCTTCAATGCCGTGATTCAATACAGTGAATCCAAAAGATAACCTCCATGCTCATCCACAAAGATAACAGAATTTGATGACAAATGTGCTGCTCCTTGCCAACTGGTTGCTAATGCTCTTTATTGGGTGCCCTAAAATAGTTGGGTGGTTCTTTGTAGTCATTTTGCTGGAAGCGAACGCTCCCTCCTCTGTCCTGATGGTAGTGATGTCCTAGCACAGTGTTTTTCAGCATGGCTTTCTCAAAATAATGAAACTATAGTTCCCAGAGTTCCTATCAAAATAGCAAATGCCATGTTGGCTGGGAATGCTGGGAACTGCAGTTGCTATGCACCCAGAAAGCTCCAGATTGGGGAATGTTGCTACAATAGAATCTAAATATCTTCTGCCTTGTTTCTCATCATTCCCCTGAGGTTGAAACTGGCTGGTTCAATCAGCTTTGATAGAAGAGGCCATCAAGTTTGTTGGTTGAAGCTTCCCGCCTTTGTTCTCCCTTTCTTTTTGCTTTTGTAGACCCATGATCCTTGTTTCCTCTGCTGTGGGCTTCCTGGTTTGCTCCGTCCAGCCACTTGCCTCCATCACAAAGACCTTCAGTTAAGAAGTCCTGCTCTTGGGGCAGGAACGGACCTGTCATTGATGGAGTTGACAGATTCCTCCTTGGTTTCATGGACTCATGGTGTGTGGGGAGTATGTATTAGAACTACAGTATTTTATGTGTTTTGGTTAGCTCAAGCAAATGTTTATTTAAAATAACTACAATTTCAGTTTACTACAGTGACCAGAAGGAAACCTGGATGGATAGATGAGAAAAGAAATACTTGAAAGCTTTTGCTCTTGAAGGACAACTGGTTAATGGTGCTTACTAATCACAAGAGTTGTTTAAATTGTTCTGGTGTCTATTGGCCACATACTGTCTGACCCTAATTATTTGCAGACTAATGGAGATATCTAGAGATAAAAGGATGACAACAAAAAGGGGGAGAGAGAGAGCAGGGCAAAGAAACAAATGTCTTATCAGCCAGGATTAGAAGTCTTCTTCAGCCAATTTTTAACAAAGTTGCAAACTTGATCTGAGAAATGCTATGAAGGTTGGTCAGCTGAGTAATTCACAGTACAGTCTTTAAAGAAAGTCCAATGAAGCTTATCCCCTAAGTCAGAGGCAATTGACTTTGCACTTTCCACATATGTGGAACTATAATTTCCATAACCCACAAGCAGTGTGGTCTGTAGTCAGGCTTTAGGGAGGTGTAGCCAAGTTGTCTGAACTGTACAAAGTGACCTGCTCCTGCCCTAAGCATGTGTGCTTAATAAGTGTGGATATCTGGTCTAGGAACAATTTGCTTTGGATTCTGAACAGGTTTAAAATCTGAATGAGTACCTGTGGCTTCTTCTGTGCAGCAAAAAATCTTTGGTATCCCTACTGGAATACCAAAGGAGCAGTGGGCATGGCTCAGCTGTAGAATTTCAGTCCTAAGTTGCAGCAACGGTCATCACCTTGGAAGACGTTAGAAAAGGTTCAACCAGATGTGTAAAGGAACACTTATAGAGTCTGCTTATCCTGATTGCTATCTCCAAATGCAGAGGTTCCTGTGTTTCTGCTATACAGGTAGTCCTTGCTTAACGACCACAATAGGGATCAGAAAATTTGTCATTAAGCAGGGTGGTCATTGAGTGAATCACACAGTTCCCCATTGATTTTGCTTGCCGGAAGCTGGTTGGGAAGGTTGCAACCAGTGTGACCATGGGATGCTGTAACTGTCATAAGTGCAAGCTGGTTGCCAAGCACCTGGATTCTGATTGTGTGACCGTGGGGGCATTGTGACAGTCATAAATGTGAGGATCGGCTGTGGGTAGCTTTTTTCAGTGCCGTCGCAACTTCAAATGGTTGCTAAACGAATGGTCATTAAGCAAGGACTATCTGTAGTTGGGAATTCTGTGACTTGTAATCCACTAGAGAAGAACTTGCCATCTTTCTAATTTTCCCTGATGATAGTGTTTTCTCATGCAATTAGTAATCAGTTTTGGACTGTTTGGTTAAGAGGGTACAATTTCAGGTTATTATAACAGAAAGTCCCTTGATGCTCTCTTGAGACATCCACCTGCCATGCAGAAAAACTATTTTTTTTCCTCACCAGTTCTCACTCTATTTGATGAAAGAGAATTTGCTTTAAGTTTTCATGTCAAAGAAAAAGAGGACGGGAGAAATTCTCCTGGATCTAGTGTGGCATTCTTGTCCCCATTTTTTAGTGAGAAAGTAGTCAAAGGGGTTTATTGTACAAGCTTCTCCCCGGCCATCCGTAGCTTCTCTGGCATCCATACAGTTCCAAGGAAAGATCTCAGGAGGAATCTCCCCCCCCAAGTCTTTTTCAAATGAGGAAGTGTGGGCAGCCAGGGAGGCACTAGAGCAGTGTTGTCCAAACTTGGCCACTTTAAGATGAGTGGACTTCAACTCCCAGAATTCCCCAGCCAGCATGGCTGGCTGGGGAATTCTGGGAGTTGAAGTCCACTCATCTTAAAGTGGCCAAGTTTGGACAACACTGCACTAGAGTGATGGGAAAAGGTGGAACATCTCTCCACATCTGCAGCTTCCTTGGGCTTCCCTGATCCCCTCCTTTTTCATATCGGGACAGGCAGGCAACTAAGGAGGTTTCTGAATGACAGATGGGTGTGTCACAGAAAATGGCTTGGCTGTACTTCTCCAAACCCCCTCCACCGACCAAACCCAGTTAAAAACAGAAACATTTGAGAGAAATGCTCAAGGACTCTGAGAATTAAGGTAGAAAAAACAGAGACCACTTCCACCAGGCAAGGAAAAGCTGTTAAAAACTGCAAGGAAGTTTTTTCCATAAGATTTTCCCATTCTATTGGGGGAAAATGTGCCAGGTTGTTTTAAGAATTGATGTAAGAGTTGAGCCATTTGGGGGGGTCTTCAGTGAAGGACAGTCCATGGGAGAAGGAATCAACATATTCCAAGGAGGTGCTTTAGAAACCGAAATTAATTTTAAATGTAGATTAGAAGAAAAGGTTGACAGCCAAGGCGACTTTACCTCTGTTGATTCATTCATCAGAATACCGGTCAATGATTTTAACCAAGAGCTACATATAACAGGATTCTAACGGGAATATGCCTATTAATGTTTGATTTATTTCATAAAGTAATTCTCCTCCCTTTTTTTTTTTTTCTTCCTCCTCCAAAACTCCACATTAATTTCATTCAAATAAAGCAGTAGTCACACTGGATAAAATGGCATGCTGAATAAAGTTATGATTTTTGTCTGTCTCTCATAATCTGATTTAGCAATGGATTAAATCTGTTCGAATAGTTTATTCATAGAAAAAAAGAGATTGTTGGCTGAATGATATCTTTTACATCTGCCACTTTTTATCTTGCTAGGAAAGTTAGTAACACAAAGCCTTTATCATGGACCCAGTCCCCCATCTCCTGCATTTGGAGAAGATTCCTCCCCCCCCCCCACTTTTCTATATATTTGTTATGGCTATGCTAATATTCTATTTAAAGGGGACTTGACTGAGCCTCTGAATGGAATTAACTTTCTAATCCAATCAGAAATCAGATATCTCCAAATATAGTTAAATAGTTTTGCTTATGTGCAGAAACACCTCTCCCTCATACAGTTTGGAAATCAAAGCTGAATCGATCGGATTCAGGGATTCAGTTTCAACTTCCAAATCAAATTGGGTTGATTTTCTGAAGTGATCTCAATCCCTGAATTGGACTGACTTTCTTAATCAAATGGATGAGTCCAACTGTGTAGTCTGTCTATTAAGTTGTAGTATCAAGTTGTGGGATGCTTTTAAGGTTGAAAGCGTCTCTTGGGTTGTGGTGAACTAGGTACAGATGTGAAATGAAAGCAAGAATATGGCCCTTGTGTTAATGTAGGGACATGTTACCTGAAAATTGGCTTCTTAGAGACATCTGGCTGTGCAAAATAGTGTGCTGGATTGGCTGAAGGTAGGTCAGCTGATGGTCCAATGCAGCACTGCAGCTAGAAAACTTCAAACCAGAAGGATGTAATCTAAAGTTTCAAAATGGCATCTGACCCCTGACACCCTTGGGTGTGTCCTCCAGGCCTCCAAAAGCTTCTGCGAGTTCTTTCTGAAAAGCAGCTGTTGGTACACCCCACAGTGGCTGAATGCCATGCTCAGTCCAGAAAAACTCATGAGCTTCTGCTGTAGACCCTAGGCTTGATGTTCTTCACAGGGGGTGTTAGGAAAAACGAACATCATGAGTATCTGCAATGGAGTGCCTGACTGCCTGGTGCCCCCTCCTTAAACTCTAGCATCACAGTTATTGTTCTTGAGCCTGTGATCCCTGACAATGTCACTTGCTACGCTTGGACTTGGATTTGCTGTGAAGCTCCAAAGTTTCCATGTGCTTCCCTTCTTAATTTATTCTTGTTTGCTGATATGGAAGAAGCCAGGGAGGGCACCCCCCCTATTCTTAGTTCATTCTGCAGGGCCTGCCTTCTGCTAATACTTTCATTGCCCATATTTCACAGTGTTTTCTAGCATGAAATAAAGTCTATTCATCGTGAAAACATGGTAATGCAATCTATTATAGTCTGATGGGTTTTTTTTTTTAAAGCTTCCTGACAAATCCTGTCTTTTGCTTAACCATACTAAGTGAATACAGATGGCATTTGCCAGCCGTACAATCCCGGTGTGCCTGTGAATTGTTTCACTGGCCTTGTTCAGCTACAGGGACACAGAAATCTTACTGTTTTTCTAGGTCTGATTCTAAGGCGCAAAAGTAACATTATCAGGTTTTAGCCCTGGCTTTGCAGGAGAATACAGATTTGTTTCTTATCCGATAAAAAGTTGGCTTCCAACATGGAGCTCAAGGCAGCATACAAGTTTTGGGTTCACACATTGCACTCAGCCCTAGTTTGCTTAACCATGGTTCACTGGATTAAGCCACGACTCCAAGTCATATGGCCGAAATGGCGTAGAAGCATTAGTAATAAATATGTTTAAAAAAGTGTTTGCAAGGTTTGCATAACTCTACGGCCATAAGCTGGTGGAGTGACTTTGGGCCAGTTACTTTCTCTTTGCCCAACCCACCTCAAAGAGTTGTTATTGTGGGGAAAATAGGAGACTGGAGTATTTTATATATTAAAAAAAGGCAAAGGAGAAGGAGAAGGAATTACAAACCACAGTAGTTGAGTCTATGCGTCAACTAAGCAGCAGGGGGATTTCCCCCCAGCCATCTGGAAGAATGCAGAATACTGTCAGATAACATCATGATACTCCCAAAAAGGGTAGGGACAATTTTTCCAGCTCATGTTTTGGCACCTTAGGTAGGTTTTAAGACTGGGAAAGGAGGCAGGAAGAACAATTGCTTCCATTTCCACTCTTAACACCAAGGAAGATGTTTGCCAAGACTTTTTTAAACGGCCCCCTTCATTTACCTGGTAAGTTACAAATGTTTGGTGGATTTTGTTAGGGAAATTTACAGTTGCCAGCTATTCTATTATAGGTTGCATGCACAAGTTCAAATTAGGAAAGCTTAAAAGCAATGGAACTGCCTTTGGATAGCTGGAGAAATACAGAGAGATTGCTGTTTTTGGATGAGGGATGGGTATTCCATTAATATATACATATATTTTCTTTTCAATCTTTGAAAGGATAATTTTTGTTTTCAATCTTTTCTCTGAGTATAACCAAAACACTGCCTTTGGAAGTTTATAGAAAGGGCATGATGGAAATAGACTTAGTCTGTTGTTTGATCGAAGGATGTGGAATTCAGAGGTAGTCTGCCCGGTCTGGGGAAGTCCCCATTTGTACTGCCACGGTAAATAAGTCATTGTTGGGCCTACACTCTGCACCTTTTTCTAACTGCTTTCGAAGGCCAGCAAAAGCTGATGGCCAACATCGTAATATCTGGCGGTCAATTCCACGAGTGATTTGTGGCTTGCGTAAAGAGCTTCCTTGTGTTTTCCCCACATCTCTTTGCCAAATGGGATGGTGTAACTATTGATGAAGTGACATGAGAGGAGGAAGGGGGTCATCTCCTTCTCCCGCACTATGTAAAATGGTTTTAATGGAAATGTGGCAATCAGTGAGGTTTGGGAAAGCTATTTTTGGATGCACAGGGAGAGAGGACCTAACCAGACTTTTCAAATGGCATTTCTCTTCTGGACTTTGCAGAGCACCTGTGTTTCGTCCGCTGAATTACTGCGACTCTTGAAATCAGCGACGGATTTCAAAATAAAAATAAAAACAATGTTATTGTTTCAATGTTATTTGGTCCCAAAGGGGATGGGAGGTATTTTGGAACACAAAAAGACAAAGAGTTCTCTGCCCTTGTCAGTTCAAAGGGAATGGTTTCGCTGGAGTTAACGAAGACCTGCACACTTGCAGCAAAGAAGTTTAGTGGTGTGTGACCCATAAAATCTTTAAAGTGATCTGTGGACAGATGTTGCACCATAAAATCTGCTGCTTGTCTTAGTAAATGGTCTGGCTAAAATGACTGCGTGGCGTAAGCAAAGGGTGAGTAGATCAGGTCGAAGTTGGAAGAATTGATAACTGCCAACTTGGCAAGGAGCTAAGCTCATTGATGACACGATTGTGACTTCTCTCCTAATAAGAGATAAGGCCAACACGATTTGTCAGAGCAGTTTGCTTTCTGGTTAAACAAGGTAGAGTTCAGTTTTTCATGATTGTGGGAGATGTTGGTGGGCCTCCGTAGGAGACCCAACTTGGACCATTAATAGCCACCTTGACTGGATTGTACATTTGAATTGTTGCCCATTTCTACAGGTTTCATGGAGGATTGAGGAGAAAGAGATCACAAACCCCTTTGCATTGTAACTTGTGAGAGCATGCTAAAATAACCTGGTACTCCTGGCCCTGGGTTGAAGCCTGAAGGGGTGGCTGAGTTTACACAGTGAACCAATGGCCTTGAGTCTTGATTTAAACTGGGAACTCAACCGCTCACCCTTCTTGACAGCATTGTGTTCTCATAGTGCTGTGGGACCGCAAGGTGGTTGAGTAGCATCTTTCGCTCTCATTTGCAGATTTAGAAATTTAATTGACTTGCAGCTGACTCTGCAAACCTGTGGTGTGCATCTCCCTGATTGCAGAGGAACTTGGGGGTTTGATCAAATGGCTTTGATCTTCAGGACGAGGGCAGGGTGATGTGCGCCGATGCTCGCTTGAGGCTTCGGGTTCAAAAAAACCAACAACGAACAAATGAGTACAGCACCAAAATAGCCTTGCTCTTTCTGGAACGCATAGCTCTGGCCACCTGTCCCAGAGGAAAGAGGAAGTCGGCGTGTTTTGAACAGATGTGAAAGTTTCGGTTGTTCTCCAGCATGTGCTAACCACAAGGGCACAGCATTTAGGTGAGAGAGGTTGGGTGGTGAAAATGAGGTTTAATGACGTGTCTCTTCATTATGGGGTGAGTTGGGAGATACACACACACACGCACACACACACTATAAATTTTTATAGTGTACCAACTGTGAGGCCCCATAGACAGTTTATTATACAAATTAAATGGTCAAATTGGTTCCCGTTTTACTGTAAACCGCCCAGAGTCTCTCTGTCGTGAGATGGGCGGTGACAAATTTGAAATATAAATAAAAATAAATAAATAATTTTTTTCTCCTAAACCGCCCAGAGCCGCTCTTCGAGTGAGATGGGCGGGGACTAAATTTGAAATATAAATCAATAAAGAAACACTCCCTTACTCATGTGTCACATGACTTTTGAGCATTCCTAAGTACAGTAACATTTTCTCTGAAAAAAAAAAAAGAGGATTCAATGACACATACTGTGATTGGCCTAGGGGGCCTGACTTTTGTTGTGTGTGTGTGTGTGTGTAAGTTTCACTGTGTCAGTATTGATTGAGGGCTGCCCCCAATTTTTAAAATGTTGAAAAAGATGGACTTGTTATGGGGAAAGAGTGGGGTAAGTGATGGTGCTCTTTAGGACCGGTTGATTTTCACCCCTCCCCGGTGCCCCTTGGAATGAAATTGACTGGCTAACCCAAACTGTCACCCTCCCCGGGGTATCCACAGGCAGGGTGGGGTCAGAAAAGTGAAGATGGTGGGCACAACGCTGCAATCGAAGCCCCGCCCTTTTTTACATGTGTGGCCATGGATGTAAAAAAAGGGTGGGGTTCGATCGCACGGTTGTGGCTGCCATCTTCACTTTTTTGAGACCCCCCTGCATCCTACTCTTCCTTCATATAATCCCCCCTCCCATTTTGCAATCGATAAGGCTGTGGAGGCATTTTCGTGCATAGCCCTCATTTTCGTGCTTCGCGTTGCCATCGGGGTCAGCTGAAGGCAACTTCTCTTGCAGGGCAAATACTCTTCAGAGATGGCATGGACAGAAGCTGCTGAGTGAGAGCCAGCCAATCAGCTCCATGCACAGCCGAGCTTTGTGTCCTCCTCCTTACCTAGACAGGCCCCGTAGCGAGAAGGTTCATTGGGGCCAATGTGTGATTTGGTCCAGAGGTCCAGGAAGAGATGTCAGCACTGGTGCAATTGAGGATTGAGTTAGGCTTACTGGAAGTAGTACGGAAGGTGGAGGGCATAAATTGCAATGCTTATCAGGAAGTCAACCCCTTTGTTCTCAGTAAGATTCAATTTTGAATTGGGTTCCACATTAAGGGTAGACCACCCATGACTCTCCAGACTCTACTGAACTACAATTCCCAGCACCCCTCAAACTTGGCCATATTAGCTAGGTCTACTGGAAACTGTAGTTCAAGAGCATCCAATGGGTTACAGGTTCCTTACCTTTGTTCAACAGACTTACATTGATGTGATACCTCAATGGCAAATGGTGATCTGGGCTTTGTGACAAGACATACAAGGTTCTCCATTGGTTGAGATCCCACTGGTGGCTTCACTACTGTCTGCCCCTAGTTTGCAGAGTTACATGGTGGGCTCATTTCTAGAAGACAAGGGTTATTTTCTCCTCAGTTGTGCAGCCAGCTCCTCTTTCTCCTGTGACTGTTACGGTTTTGGTTCATCTGCCCAAGGGAGGTCAGGAATCCCTCCATGTGTGTGCGCCTGTGTGTGTGTGTGTGTGTTTAGGGAAATTGTAAGAACTCCTTGCTTAGAAAACCAGCTATAGGGCTCTTCTGTTGCCTTCCCCCTCATTTCTGTCTTCGCTAATGCTCTGTTTGTTCTAGAGTCTCAGCAAGTGGGAGTTCGAGCTAAGAAACCCTTGGCTTTTTCAAAAGGCATTTAGTGCACAATTACGGCTGTTTACGTTCTCCTAATTGCATTGCGAGCTTTCTCAGGACTTAGGGAGAGAGACCTCAGTGGTCCTGGATAGCCTCTTGCCTTGGAATCAAACCAAGGAAACCAAGAGCAAAGCCGGAGTAATTATACGTCACCGAGACAAGATGAGCTGAAGAGGCAACATTTTGTAGGGTTTTCACATTAGGTGGTGATACACAGGTTTGCATAGAATATAACTCTTCAGTGAGGCCAAGGAGTTGTTTAGATCAGTGTTTCTCAACCTCAGCAATTTTAAGATGCTTGGACGTCAACTCCCAGAATTCTTAAATCTTAAAATTGCTGAGGTTGAGAAACACTGTTTTAGATATTGCTACTTCTCCCATAACTTCATCTACTAGCGCCGCTCTTAGACTTACAAGACCAGCTCCTCCTGGAGAGGACTGGATTCATGCATTCTCCTCAGGCCAATATTCCTAAGCCAGCAAATTCAGAAACTGCAGACTTCGAAGTAAAAGTTCATCTGGTCCACTAAAGGTATCGTGTGTGTGGGTGTGTATGCGTGCGTCTGTATATGAATTTTATTCTTATGGCCAATATGGCTGAGCGTTCATCTCTGCCAACCCTTCTGTGTTTGGCTTTTAATTTGCGCCATCTTGGAACTAGGTCTGATTGGTTCCAGCAATTTCCCTTGGTTCAGCTCCCTTAGACCACTGAAGAACCACTCGCTGCCACACAGGACTGTGTTTCTCAACCTTTTTTCACCTGTGGCCCCTGTTCTGACCATGGGTTTCTCCTTGGCCCCCCTGTCCAGGTTCTGTTACTGGACACAGACACGGGACAGTAACCGGTGCATTTTCTGGCCTCAACAAGTCAGGATTTGCAGGATAATACAGTTTTTTTCTGGAGCATGAACCTGCCCCCCATTACATGTTTTTCACCTGTGACCCCCTGGAAATATCCTGGGGCCCCCAGCGGCCACAGAGCCCCCAGTTGAGAACCCCTGACATAGGACTCTCCTTAGTAAGTGCTTGGGCAGAATTTAATGCCATAACCATCCTATAGAAGCTATAACAATGCCATGCGCATCATGATGTGATGACAGAAATGATGCGATTTGTCATTTGCATCATTTGTAGAACGATGTCATGATTTGCAACATGTCACTTGCCTCCCTTGGTGCTCTATAGATGCCTATGCCCAATCTTGCTGCCCCTGAATATCTGGCTTGTTTGCAGCTGCAGCTAAATTTAAAGTTCATAATGAGAGGAGGAGCATGATTAAATCAAAGGGAAGCAATAATGTTAGTTATATTTAATATTAATAGTGTTAATGCAATTAAGCTTATGATCCAAAGTCCTGCTCTGGCTGTGCAGATCATCCTAGAACAGGGGTGGACAACCTATAGCCTAGAGGCCCGATCCCTATCACTCCAAGGTCATGTTTATTTTTGACTCATTATGGCCAATTCTTTTGTGTTAAGGGTCTCTAAAAATGAGAGTGGAAATTTTTTACCACCCAGAAGCTACCCACTCCCATGCTGGTCCATACAACCCTGAAAACTATGGGGGAGGAGCTGAAATTACTGCCCCATTCATTGCAGTGACATCACCACTGTGGCCCTCTGGTGGTGTCCTGTGGCTGAATGGTGGCATTTGACTTCTCAGAAGTTGCCCATCTTTGCCCTAGAAGAAGAAACCCTTGAAGAGAATATCTAAGGATGAGTCTTAGAAAGTTCATGTAGGAGAAGACAATCTATCAATCAACCATTCATGAACATTGAGGAAGAGTTTTAGAAAGGAACCATCCCATGTTGAAGAGCAATAATTATTTCAGAGAACATGAACCCAAAGATAAACATGGAACAAGGCAAAATGAAAACATGTAACTATAGACACCAAATTTCCTGGTTTTATGAACATGGGTTTTCCCGTTGCAGAATTACCCAGGAGTATGAAACATTCTAGTTATTTTTTTAAGGGCGGAAAACATTGGGAATTGTATCACATTTTGTACACGAATCCCTGATATAGGCTGGCATAGGTTTCATTTGTTTAGAACAGATTAAGGCAATCTGCAAAGGGAACTCAAATTTCTCAACCCATTTCCACCGAAGAGTGAAGCTTGAATGTACAGCTGACAACTGAAATTCACTTCGCTAAAGCCGCCGAGAGCCCTTTCTCAGTCTAGTGTAAACAATTTATTGTTCAAGTCCTAGAATATTTGCATTTTAATTAAAAACAATTTTAATTAAACAGAAAACTTTAATAGGAAAAGTAGAATTTAAGCCTGCGGATGGTCTCTCATACCGAGGGGGACTATTCTGAAGGGACCCCATATTGTATGTAAATCTAGATGCTGTGTAATTTAAACGGAGAAGGAAATGGTTGCCTACAATCCCAGAAGAAATAATCTATCTTCCAAGGACAAAATGTAAGTTGTGAAAACACGTAGCTGGGGCACTTAGCAGCGGTGTTCCTAAGAACACTGTTTTTCAGGTTAACGTGCCAGGAGTTTTTCTCTTCAGGCTTTCAAAGTTGTAAAACTGGGCTGAATCCTGACCGATCTCGGTTGGCCGGTGTGATGTAGCCATCGAAATGTTCAGCTCGAATCTAGAAATACCAGGTTCAAATTTTCCCTCAGCTGTCATCTGCAGTCCCTCCTTCTCAGCCTACCTCCCGGGGTTATTGTGAAGGTAGACAAGGGGAAAGCCACGTATATTTCCTCCCAAATTGTTGCAGGAAGTTGGGATAGGCTATAAAGATACAACTCATAAACCAACGCTTAGCCGGCGTTGACTGTACCAAAGTTAGCAGGGTGCACCAGAGGTACTTCGATATTTTCAAACCTTGCCCTTTTTCTCAAGATGAATCTGTGACGTTCTCTTTCATTCTCAATCACGAAGGAAGATAAACTGAAATAAAGTGATCTCAAGGGTGCAGTTTGGTCATTTTAGATGCTGGAGTTAATGGCCTTATGGAATTCCTTCTTTAGGCATTAGTGAGTAATAATCCCCTTACTTTCAAACGCAGTAAGGCATCTCTGCTGTGTTTGGGCCCTGTCTTCCTTAGTCAACCCTGGGACATTTACTCTGAAGTCCACTCCTGATGCAACCCCGGAATCTCCCGTCGAGCTTAGCATCTGACTGGGGCTAGATTTATCCTAGGGTTAAGGATAGTCTTGATGCTTACACCAGTTATTTGGGCAGGACTTAATCTCTCCAACCCTTGAAAGCCTTGGGTAACGGTTCCCCAGAGCCTCTTCAAAAGTTGCAGCAGAAATAAATTTTTAAGGTGAGGGAAAAGGTGAATTATTAAATTCACAGAGAGTAATGGCATTCGCTGCCTTTGATTTAACTCTTTTTAATTAAATTTAAATATAACTCCAATGAAATCGAATTTAGTTTTCCTCCAGGGCCCATCACTGCTTTGTCTTGGCCCCACCTATTCTTTGGAGTTGGGCCAAAGTGCTGCCCTTAGCATGCACACATCTCACACACACACACACACACACACACACATTGTTCACCTCTGCTGTCCAGCAAAATTGGATCCTATGTCATCTAAGTCAAGCTTTGTCGTTCTCAGAGGGCATGACACAAAGGGTGTAACTGAACTTAACAAGTGCATTTTCCTTCCCCTTTTTATAATTAAAATACCCGTGTCACTATCGTGCATCTCACCGGCATGCAGGGGTCAGGAGGAAAAAAGATTGGCAATTAAGCATCTGGTATTTTCTAGGCTTTGTTTTGTAAGAAGTGAGCAACTGAAAGATACCAAAATGGGGGGGGGAAACAATAGTCGATGTTATACTAGATGCTAAAATAATTAGCAAAGCTTAACATGGAAAGACAAAGGGAAAGCAAAGACCTGGTGGTGTAGCTTAACTATTCTTCCTTGTTCCATTTTTGGCTACAGTTGTATTTTACCTTTTCAGACAAGCAAAGACAGATTTGGAAACTAAATGTGAGAATCCCATTGATACTTTCACTGCTCCTACTCGGATTTTTCTACCCAGAAACTTGAAAAGGCACCATGTTCCTGGGCAACATTCAGAAAAAAAGAAAAGAAATTTAAAAAGGGGAGGGGAGGGAGGGAGGAAGGAAGGAAGGAAGGAAATCTAAGTACAGCCCACCAATTATATGTATGGTGTGTGTACATATACATGTACATATTCTTGCCCATTCCTCTAGCGTTCTGTTTTCATGCTCCAGGGAAAAAAAGTTTGTATAATGTATAAAAGAGTAATAGACCTTATAACACCCTTTAAGTACTGAGTTCTGTTCTGCTAATGTTATAATGATTTCAGAAGAAATAAATTCACACTCACTTATTGCAGGCAGGAATATTTGTTTGTTTGCTTTACTGCAGGCTATGTATTTGTGTGTATACACACACACACACACACAACTGAAATAGTAAAACAGAGAACCAAGACCCAGTGGGGCCTAACTTCAACCCATAATGGAATAATCTGATTAACTCTTCATTGTTTGCCTCTTTTTTTCAGAGTCATTGAAGTAGTCATAGGATGATGATAATCATGAAAAATCTACCCAATGTCAGGGAAAGTCACGCAAGTAAAGATTCTGGATGTTGTACTGTGCACTAAACTGGAGATCTGTAACATCTGCAGCTTCAGGTGGAAAGGTGGTGGCTGGAATGGATGGATGGATGGATGGGTGGGTGGGTGGGTGGGTGGGTAGGTAGGTAGGTAGGTAGGTAGGTAGGTAGGTAGATAGATAGATAGATAGATAGATAGATAGATAGATAGATAGATAGAAGGAGCACTCTATCTGAGGATGGTGTGCTCCAATTACAGAATGTTCATTCCTCTTTCCAGCTGATGGTGACAACCATGGGAGGTCTGCTACATATTTTGGATCCACCTGGCCTTCATCATGTAATCAACCTGGAAACATTGGTAACGTTGAGTTTACATGACATGCTGAGCCAAAATGCAGTTGGATTAGCAGGGTAATCCAGCCAGTGTGGTCTTAAAACAATGGTTTATGGTTTTAGTAGGTTGTGTGAACCTAGCAAAGGGTGGTTTATACAATAAACCATGGGAAACCATAACTTGGTGTATCTGAACACCACCTGAGACCTTGGGGTTCTTAGACACTCAACATTCATATATTTTATAGTCAGGATAAGGCTACAGTTGAATTTATATTGATTGTGTTGCTAATTCTGCCTTCTAACATCACCAAGCAGGAGGCAGGTAGCTGAATTGTATTTAACTGGTTTTATTGTGATGTGACTAAGATGGATGTGACATGGTCTTCCATTATTCGACAGGGAGTATGGCTAATGAAGCCATTAGCTGAGCTAAGGCGAGTGGAGAAAAATAGGGAAATTACCATTATTCTGAACCCATTAAGTTGTAATCTGCCACTTTCTCTCCTTACTCAGAAAGGCATCTCCTTTTGAAGGCCTCCCTGACTGTCCTTTAAAGATTCATTAATTCATTAACTTTCCAAAGGAGATGAGGGGAAACACAATTGAAATTTTAATCAGCGTGGCATGTCGTATTATTAACATTCTGCCTCCGCTGTTGGACGGCATCAGGTTAAGGTTAAATAAACTACATTACTGCAAATAATATTCTGTTTCATACCATAAAACATAAAATGCTGAGGACAGAAATTGGTTTCATGGGTAAATTGAATTACAATGCAGGGCTCGTGTTGTGAAGTCTGTTATTCACATTTACATTCTTCCTGGCAATTGTGAATATCAATGTGGTGTGGTGGTGATGTTTTTCCCCATTCTGGGCCTGAATTGGGGTATGGGAAATGTAGCCATCATGCGAAGGCTCCATTCACATGAAAGCACTCCATGCATGAACTGGCATGTAGTATAGCCAAGGAGACTCAGCATTTCAGTGAAAACCAGACTATTTCTGTATGTGTGAGAGAGAGAAAGAGAAAGAGAGATTTCTCGTTAAAATAACTGACTTCCTGCTATCCACCAGGCTAAGGCAGGCCTTGTGAATATCAATGTGGTGTTGTGTTCTTATTGTGGAGGGAGAAAGGACAGAAGCTTTTTGGAGCTACTTGCAAAGGCTGGGATCATCTGCTCCTAAATAAGGAACATAGGTAAATATACCTCCTACAAGGTTGAAGAGCAAAAGATTTTTGCTTTCTCTCCCTGCCAAAATGATACCCAGGGCCACCATGCTCCAGTGAAGACAAATGAGACCTACTTCCACAACACATAATTATAGTTAATTATCCAAGTGGTCAATTGGAAGACCTAGGTGGTCAACCGACCTGTATTCTAGTCCTCAGCCTTGGTCTTCAGGCATCTCTGAACTCCAGCTTCTAGGTTTCCTTCCTTCCTTCCTTCCTTCCTTCCTTCCTTCCTTCCTTCCTTCCTTCCTTCCTTCCTTCCTTCCTTCCTTCCTTCCTTCTCCAAAGACTTTGTCCAATAAAGTCTGAGGGGTGTGTGTGTGTTGGGGAGGGGGGGAATTTGCATCCTTAACTCCCTCAAAACTGAACCCTAATTCCAATCTTGGAGTTGAGCCTTGTGGATTTCTCTTCTGATTCTGGGTGGGTCATCAATCAAAAACGCCAGACGAACACCATGGGTGACTGCGGCGTTCCCACTCAGAGCTTCTTTTCCATTCCTCCCTCTCCCTCTCTCCTTTCACAGTGATACTGTCAATTTGATGCATTGCCTTCCATGGTGAGTTTGTTCTGTAGGTCAGGAAACCTCAGAGTTGCTTGTAGCAGCGATGCTGGAAAAACACAAGTAGCTGTTTGCATCTTGGCTTAAAGTCTTGTGGTGGATTTGTTGGGGGTGGGTGGAGCAAGGCAGAATTAAAAAAAAAAAAATAACAGCTCTTTCCTGTTCCTCTGGAGGAAAAATTATGTTTATGGCGATGCAATTAGGGTTACAAAGAAAGTAGAGGAGTAATAGAATTACTAATTATATTGCTTTACATAAAGAGTGACATCAATATTATCAAGTACTATTTGTAGTGCTTAATGGTGGCACATGGAATAACCTTTGATTTCAAAGAAGGCCTCTAAAGCTTACCAAGCTGGCTCTCCTTTTAAGCTCCTATGGAGGCTGAATCATTCTGGACTTTGAACAGAGGAGGCTTCCCCTCTCTGTCTGTTCAGTGTACATTGGAGCATTGCAAGGAAATGTTAGCTGTGGTCAGAATGTGTTTGTGACCCTCAAAACCCTTCAGAAACTAGCTTCTCAACATCTACTTTTAACAAGATAGAAGGTGATAAATTCTCTCGCCCAGAGAACGAAATTAACTGCACGTAATCACATTTCATTTGAATTTTCCAATGAAATGAAGTTCAGTTTTCTATCCTGGTCCCTCCAGGAATGGTGGCCTCTGGTGCAGCATGATGCAACTCCGTCTGAAAGAAGTTGCTCATCTTACCTTAAGCCAAAGGCTACCTCCCAAAATGAAGGTTAAGTTGGAATCTGGGAAGAATATTGCCAAGAAGAGTCTTCTTAGATCAAACTAAATGTTTGTTTGCCACAGCATTCTATCTCCTATAGTAGTAAACCAAAGAGGATATGATGCTCAACTGATTTTCTTTCCCCAGCTGGCATCAGGGACATATTACTACTTTGAACTGAAGAGTTCTGTTTAGTTGGTAAGGCAAAGAGATGTTTGTAGCTCCTTTCAACTTGAATTTGCTTAATCCTCTTGTCGAGCCATTTAATAATATTCTACTTGGGTCATCATGAAGGATAGGTTCAGGGATGGAGCTGAAGATGCTTCCTGGACTCCGTAAAATGGACCATTTGGGGATTATGTTGACTTTTCTCAATTCTCCAAAGCATTGGGTATTGCTGGTAATAATGAATAGCTTGTGTCTTGCACTATGACCTGGTCACAAGTGATGTCAACCCTAAAAGTATGCTATAAAGATGTAGGGGGCAGATCTTCTGAGGCTCACCATCTGGTGACCAACCAAATCCTTGGAAAGCTGAGATAAGGTTTAGCAGATTCAGATTTTAAATTAGTATTAATGACTTTCCTTTGATTGTAGATGTTTGGGGGGCTGCTGGTTGTTTTCTGATTCTTATATTTGCAGTTGTTTTCTGTTCCCATCTCTGTCCCTCCCACTGGACCTCTAGACAGCTCACCCAGTTGACCCTGAGAGCAGACATAACTGTCAAGTGCTTAGCAACTTTCAGCGTTTTCTCAAGGAAATGGGGTGATGCTGGCATGGCAACAGATTAGACTCTAAAGAGTAAAGCCACTTAAAAATTCAAGGAAGCCAAATGGAAGTGGAAAAACTTTTCTTTTTCTTTTCCTTTTTTTTTTTTTAAGGCCGCTCAAGACGATGTAGGGTAGGTTGAACGGCCTTAAATGTGGGTCTTAAAAAGGCAAGAACCCAGAATCTTATTCAATCATTTAAAAGAACAAGTAAATGTAAAAGCAGTAAGGACAATCTGCAGTTGCGCTTCTGGGGAGGTTGTCACCAGAATTAAATGCTCATCCCCAACAACGTGGGTGGTTTGGAGAGGGAAAGGCTGGGATCCCCGTTCTCCTCCCCATGTTACTGCTTCCTTGTTTAACTCATGTGGATTAGGAAAAAGGCAGCATTTTATAGTTTGCTACCTATGCATAGCCCCAGGCAATGAATAAATGAAGTGTCTGTCTGTGTGCGAATGCCAGGTTCTTGAGATTTTGCCCAACAGCTTCTTCGTTAGCTAATCAAGCAATGCAAGAAGTGTGTAAAAACTGCAGGATGACACATTCCCAAATCAATGTTTAATTAATGTTTAATTGATTTCAAAATCTACAGTGGGGCTCCCCTTGGAGGAAAAAGAATAAATGCAGTTTTGTGTCAGGAATTAAATGACGTAGTTGCACCAAAGTAGAAACTACCAAGCCACTGAGCATCTATCCAAGGAGAGGTAGTTAATAGAAGTGCCCCAAGTTTTCCAAATTAAGGTAAGAATGTGATGTGTCTGGATGTTCCTTACACTCTTTCTTGGCTTAGGGCAAAGGAACTGCGGAGGAACAGAAATGTGCTACCTGAGGCAGATTGTGTGTGCACAGAAACATTTGCCACACGTTTAAACTGATGTCTAAACTGAGTTTGAGTGCCGTTTCTTGAAATGAATAGATGAATCAGATGTATCTGTTGCATTTCTATTAATATAACACTCAAGGCAGCTTTGATTGATTGATTATCTGCCATCAAGTTGTTTTCAATTCCTAGTGACCACTAGGAAATAGACTTTCTCCATGATAATCTGCCCCTAACCTGGTCCTTCAGGTCTTCCAACAGTGCCCCCATTGCCACTGTACCTGAGTCCATCCCCCTTGCTGCTGATCCTCCTCGTCTTCTCTTTCCTTCCACCTTTCCCACCATTAGATCCTTCTCCAGAGAGCTGGGTCTTCGCATCATGTGTCCAAAGTAGGATAATTTGAGCCTGGTCATTTGTGCCTCAAGTGAGAACTCTGGGTTGATTCATTTGATGATCCATTGGTTTGTTTTCCTGGCTGTCCACGGTATGCTCAGGAGTCTTCTCCAACACCAAAATTCAAAAGCGTCACTACTCTTCCCATTCTGCCAAGGCAGCTTAACATCAATAAATAAGTCACATCATAATAGTACAATTTACTCCTAAGTGAGCTAAGCCAGGTGTCTTCAGGCCCATTCCTGGTTTGCAAGCATTACAGTATTTGTCAATGAGCCTACCCTCTCCAATAAAGCTGTTTTATATACAACAGGGTGACAGCCAGAACAAACGGGCACACATTTTTATTACCTATTTGAGTAGGAAAAATATCTCTCCCGCTTTCTTGGGGAAAAAAGGCTCAGGTTTTCTAGGTGGTGTCATGGCTGACATGGTTGACATGTCAGGAACAGAACCTTCCTTATGCAGGTCACGCTGCTGCCCTAAAACTTCACGAACAAGGCTTGCTGTGTGTCAGTCATGACTGTGGCTTCATTGGTTCAGTCCACCGAAAGATAGGCACGGGTTCCTCTCTCACAAAATAATTGGACAGACTCTTCTATAAGAGTTGAAGTCTCTCTCTGGTTTGCTGTCAGTCTCTCTTTCTTCCTCCCCTCCAACCCCTTCTCAAACTACAACCCTCGGCTGTGTTTTGATGTCTCCTGCTCTTACGTTTCTATGTAACAGCAAAAGACCCGCCTCGCATTTCCTGATTCCCACTGTTTCATTTTACACCTTTCACCAACCTCCTTTGCTTTCCTCCACAAAAAAATCCTTGCTGCTCTTCCTTTCCTTTTTTTAAAATATTATTTAAAGCTAAGGGTTTTTTTCAATCTATGAATGGACAGATCATTCCTACAGTTATATAATTCCTGCCTGATCTACCGTTAGTAAAAGATACCAAGCAGAGTACGCTGAGTTGTTTTCATGAGACATAAAAAGGTATACATGGTTGAGCTTCATGGATTCATTTATTTATTCGTTCGGTTTATACAGCTGCCCTCTCAACACCATGACTTTCAAAACCTACAACAGACATAAAAATATGTAAACCCATCCAAATGAATGCCAACATCTACGCTATATTATTATTATTTACAAATGTTAAAGAAGAAGAAGAGGGGGGAAAAAGCAAAGAAAAACACCCCTAAAAATAATGTAGATAAATATTTAATTTCTGACTTCCCCTTCTTTGTACTCCCACTGATTTGCAGTACCTATTGGTGTAAACTTTTGAAGCCATACGCTAAGTGTTTGTATTGACCTTGCAAATATAATATGTATGAAAGCCCTTCCTTTCCTTTTAAAGACCCCCCCCCCATTCCATACATCGTGCTTTTTTTCTTCTGTACTTCATTGCCTTCATCCCTGTAATGCCTTAATTTATACCTGCATGTTCGGAAGCTTTGTTGAAAATGAGCTGAATCTGAGAAGGGATTGGAACTACCTGTTCTTGCTGAAATGAACAAGCGGCATGGGGTGAATTCTTTTCCTGCCCTATTTCCAACCTGGCATTTTCAGAGTATAATTTAGACTTTGCCTTAGTAGTTTACGGCCGTGTAATGTGTGGGTGCGTAGGTAGGAGGTTAGAGCAATGCATTTGTAAATGGCTATAAGGAGAATGGTGGAGGACGGTCCCCGACTGAGTGTTATTTTAGCTCACTGTTTTGAAATTTTGTCCTAAGGCATTTGATGCTACGACTTTTGCCAAAGCCCCCAAGATTTGCTTTATGGAAGAAATTTGGATTTGATTCAGGTGCGCTGCTTCGGGGCAAAGCATGTTTTGGTGTGTACGGCCCGTGCTAATGGGCATTTTTATCGGAATTATTTACCCCCAAATAGGCCAAGCAATCTTGCTTTGTTTGGAAATTAACCCTACAAAGGCAACACTCGGTGTAACGGCACTCAGTTTCATTCTAGGGGGGCTGGCAAGAACGATTTTGCAGTTTAGCAGAGCCAACGTTCTGCTCTATTGCAAATGCTGCAAGGCGAAAGTTTATAATTTACCGATTGTTAGCTATTGGGGTGAGCAACGGTAGCCCACAACTGGCCGTGACCCCAGAAGCAAGTTTTGCCGCCTTCTCCCACTCAGTAGCCTTATCATATTTTCATCAAGGTTGACTAAAATTGTTTTTCTTGCAGGGTTTCATGGATATTTGATGGCATTACTTTCCAGGGCTGGTTGGAAAGGCAGAGCACCTTTCCAGCCTGCTGGCCCCCCCCGGTCTCAGTGTCCCTCTGAGCATAGGTCTTTCCCCTAGCTGTCCACGGGTCCAGCTCTACCACTAGGCAAGGTTGCCCTTGGTCGTATCGGTTATGACTTTCGAAAAGCAAAAGGAGCTCTAAACCAGTTGGATACGCAGAAAAGGTAGTCAAGGTAAGGCAAGTCAGTTCCAATAAATAAAGGGGTGTGCTTTGGAAAGGTCTACTCTCAGTGAGGAAAATAGCAGGCTAAAGAAGTATATATCGCAGGACCTGCTTTGAATTTGCCCCCGAGCATTTTCATTAACATCATTTGGAGGAGAGCGGTGCAGGGGGGGGACATGCGCGCTTGTGCATCGCAACACAGATCCTGCAGTTTCAGGATGCAAGTGTGTCCGGGAAGCCTTTGTGTACAATGTCATCATGGATGTTTTAACTTTTTCCGGGTAAGCCAGTCATTTTCCTTGCCACAAGTGGGTTTAATAAAAAAGCAAACAAAATGGGTGCAAATGGGTTTAATTTGAAAAACCACAAACATTGTTAGCAAATTAATTGGGTGGATAGATGCTAGCAGGTGCATTCTAGGAAAGTTCGCAGCAGAAGCTGGGAAAAAACCTCACTCCTTTAATTTGGCTAAGTGTGGGGCCACCACTTTGTGGCAGAACTCGCGACCGCGTTGCAAAATTTCAAATATGTATAGCAGCCTGCCAAGAACATAATTGGCTATATCGCAAATATAATGGTAGATTAAATAGTTACGACAGTAAGAAGGTATCTAAAACTGCCTTGTGGGGAGGGGTCAAAAATGTAGGGTCCCCCACCAAGCATGCCATTGAAGATGTCTTGATTCAGTTTAGATCTTTCTTCCTCTAGCATGGTATTGACTGTTCTGGAGCCATTCTGCAGAATTTTAGAGACAGATATGGAGAGATCTTACCAAACGTTAATAACTTTTAAATCCAAAGTTTCAAATTGAACTGAACCCAGAACTTCATCTGCAGTAGATGCTCTACTGCTACCTCTCTCTATACTGCTGTGTTACCCCAGTGATAATTTTGTACCCAGCGTATTTGGTCAGATGTAAACTGGCTATACCAGAACGCACAGTAGTTTACTAATAATATCCAGGTTAGATTTTTATAGACCTTTGTCTTTATAGGCACATAAGTCAAACACAACCATGTAGGAGGTGAAGCGTTTGTTTAAGACAACTCTCTGAAAGACAAAATATTTCCATCCAGTTGTTATGCAATCATTTCCCCCTCGGATTTAACCTGAGAGTCTTCTGTTCTTTTTGTTTAAACGTAAATAAATGTGTCAAAATCAACCTTTCTTAGAAAGCACTTAGCTAAGCCAGCAATATGTTTGCCTAGCACTTAGAAGAAAGCAGATACAATATTTACAAACTGTAGTAATTCCTGTGCAAATCTGGCTTCTCAAGTCGAATCACAGTAAGAAAACAAGGAAGTATCATTGTTAGTTAAAGCTGTTAAGGGCAGCCATCTGGGTTGTGAGGTTCCTTACCCAATTAAGACCTTTGGCATTTCGAGACTAATTGAAGGTGACACTGATAGGGCTTTTATTTAAACGGCAACTACTGCCAACAGCTAACCTTAAAACCCTGCAAAAATTAACCAGTTGCTCAGCAAATTGATCCCTTTTCATTATCATGAGTTAAGATATTGTTTAGAGTCTTTTCCTTGGGCGTTTGGGGTATGGAAATGACCCAAACGCGGGGGATGTCATGTCGGGATAGACAATATGAAAGAAGATGTAACACGCAAATTAAATTCCCCTTCCTCTTTTAGCTTTAATTCAGTTGGCTAAAGGATGCTGAAGACCTTCTTCTGCGTGGTACAATGAAAAACTTCCAATGTGTGTTAACTGGGGGGGGGGGGGGATTAATCAAAGAGCAGAGATTCTTTCTTGTTTCTATAGAAACAAGGTGGCGATGGGAAGAGAACAGGGTAGCTTTCTAGTATATAGTTTAAGAAGGAGAGCTCACCACAGGACCAGAAACAAGATGAAATACCAAGATACTAAGAAGCGGCGTTCTTCTCTGTTATACTGAAGATCTGATGGGAGCAGAATCAGCTGGGAAGCTGAACAAATGACTGCAAGAACATCTCTTCAGGGCCTTCTCCTACTTCCTCCTGCAGAAAAATCCATGCACAAAAATCTGTTAAAAAGCACAAGCGTATCAAAGATAGTGCAGTGCTGGTTGTGCCTGGAAGAGAAAAGGGCCCTTCTAACAGGCAATTTTGTCACCTAATAGGCAACGTTTCTTTATCTGGTGAGATGTGTGGTTTTGATACTGTTCTGTGCGCCTCATCACTAGTGGCCAAAGCCTTGAACGTCTTGTGTGTCGTTCAATTGCTTTGAATCTGTTTAAGCAGGCTATGGTCCTGTCGTTTCCACTCCATGGAAGGACTGGGCCATTATTAATCCATATAGCAAGAAGTACAACGATGGATGGTGGTAAACCTCAGGCTGATGTGATGGCTCTCCATGGTGCCAAATCCCAGGTGTGATGTCCATGCAGAGAAGCAGGGATAACCTAGGTTTCTAGAATTTAGAGAAATGTTCTCTAGCACATCCACCCATGGAAAGGTAGGGTATTGTCTTCGTTCTGAATTATCAAAATAATGGCACATTGTGATCTACCAGGCATGAATTTCATCATTGCTGTCACCATGATAATCATCTAAACCAAAGTGTATTTTATTTTATTTTTTTTCATCTGTTCAATCGTGTCCGATTCTCAGAGACTGCCTGGACAAGTCCCTGAAGTTTTCTTGGCAAGGTTTTTCAGAAGTGGTTTGCCCTTGGGCTGAGAGAAAGTGACTGGCCCAAGGTCACCCAGCTGGCTTTGTGCCTAGGCAGAACTAGAACTCACAATCTCCCAGTTTCTAGCCGGATGTCTTAACCACTACCCCAAACTGGTTCTCATTTTATTAAGATCTAAGCCCAATTACAAATAACTGAAATGAAATGTATTCCTCCATAGTTTACGCGTTACATATCCTTGTTCTTTCTTCTCTACCCATCACGTTTTGGAAAGTAAGCTCTTCATTGAAGGATCCCACCTTTTAGGTCTTGTATGAATTAACAAATGACATCAGCAAAACTTGGTGCTGTGCAGGGTGGCAATGTTCTTAACCGTGGTTTGCACACTGCAGGTGCAACGTAGAACTGTGTTTATGGCGAGTCAGGTTAACCCAAGCCAATCATGTTGATGTTTTCAGCCTCAACCTTGCTTAGTAATATCTGTAGAATTTTCAGAGTTGCTTTTCTGCAAGGCTAGATACCTCAATTTAATCTTTTTGGATGTCCCTGGAAATAACCCCCCGTTAAATGTTTTGCCTACGTCCAGCCACCACTCTCTGAAATCAAGAAGCATGTAATCTTGTTACCTAAAGTAGAGTCCTGTAGCTTGCCAAGCATTATTGTATTTCTGTAATTCAAGATAATTAGAGTTCAGTCTCAGTATAAAGTCCAGCTTTTTTAGTCCAGGAGCCTCCAATGTTCTTACAGAATATCTAGGATGTTGGAAAGAAGCTCGTTCAGTCTGATATTTATAAGCAGCAAACATCCCTATCTATTAACATCAAAATGGATGAGCTGGAAACCAGCCATTCCACGGCTATTAATATTAGATACTCTCTTGCTCTCTGTTTTTATAAAATACATCCTCTCTGTGGCAAGTTATGCTTGCCACAATCTCACCCCACAGTTGCGTGAGCAGAAGGGATCAGTTTGCAAGCCGTGGTACCCTTGTCAGGTCTTGGAAACATCAAGTGCAACATAAAAGACAAGGATTTGGAGGATTAGATGCTACAAGTTTTGAAATGTTCCTAACAGATTTAGTCATCTCTGTGGTTGTAAACACTACAATTTACAGGGGATAGGACAGCTGCCTTGCAGGCTTTGTGCAAGTTGAATTGTCGACATTTTTTGCAAGTCGAATGGTCTTTTGATAATGTAGCCCATCATCTTTGCTCGTCCTGATAACCCAACCCTTGTAGCACATTATTGAGGAAGGAAATAGAAGTAGCGCATGTGTGCAATTGGGGGTGTATGGGTAAGAGTGGGTTCATATAGTACCTTAAATCATAATGTGGTTTGCTTGCTTTTGACCTAGCAAGTTATTGGAACACAGCCGTTATGGTTATATCGCACCATTTATGATTTGGTGCAGGGCACAAACCCTGACCGTTATGGTTCAGTGAACAAATCATAATCAAGGAAACCACGACTTCGTGCAATGCACGATCCAGATCTCCATATGGGCTTGACTGAGTTCCCACATACAAAGCCAGGTTTGCTTCACAGGAGGTCAGATCCACGCCTTAAGCCACTAGCCGTGGTTTGCAACCACAGTAGTTGCGTTCGAGCAATATGCTAAGCAAAAACCAAAGGAAGTCCATTATGGTTTAGTGCGGTGTTTGAATCCAGCCACTGCACAGGAGGCCTTTTTATTTTGTAAGATGGCTTGTGTGGTTTTTTGGAAGTGGTAAGGAAAGATGGACTGAATCCCGTCTCCCAGGCCCTTGTAATCCCAAGCCTTAGTTCCCCTCCACCCCATGAGTTCTGCTGATCTAGAAATTAAAAAAAGGTGCAACATGCAAAGAAGCAGTTAAGCTGATCCGGTGGTTTTGCACAAATTCATTGGAGTGAAATCCAAAGAAAGTCATGGAGCTAACGCACCTAGAATTGTTTCCACCTGGTGCTGATTGTAAGGTCTCCCCTTTCTAAAATATGCAATTAGAATAATCTTTTTCTCTCTCTCCCTCCTGCCGCTTCTTCGTGCTTGGATCCGTGCATCAGGGCAGATCGGTCAGCGGACTACCGTCTAATTACGAGAATTAGCAAAGCCCTTTGAAGCCGCTTCTAGCTCTGTTGTTTCATGATTCAGTGTCTGCAAACATCTGAGTCTATATTCCTGCTCCTAAGTCAGTCTGAGCCCCACAGACTTTGTACAGCTTTAACAAGGGCTGTCATAGCTGACTCCGGGGGGCTGGCTTAATAAATTGAGCTTTTCAGAGGCTTTGGAAGGTTTACTTCTTGAATGTCCACCTGGCTCACACATACGTAGCACTATGACTGGGAGCACATGTCATGCTAAGCCATGATTTGCTTAAGCATGAATCAAACTTGTTTGGGTTTATCCGTTACATTCAGTTCAGATTGGAACCTGGGTCTACCTACTCCGATGAAGTGTGCGTTGGCTTTGCAAGAGCCCTGTGCAACTGCATTCACAAATGTCAGTTTCCTGCATTTTAAGGCAGGAAATGCACAAGGTTTGTATATTAAATAGGTATGTATGCATTTAGTTAGTAAAAGATTTGTGTGGCTGGCCATCTTAAAAGACAACTCTGTATGGACTAAGAATCTGATAATGGCAACTTAGTTGGTTCAGCAATAGGTTCTCCAAAAATCTGGCAATCTGAATACAATAATGTGGTTACGACTGGGTACATGCATCGTGCTAGACCATGGCTTATTTTAACCATGGTTCATTGATTACACCAGGGTTGGTTTGGTTCACACACTGCAATAAACCATAACAGCAAGTCAATCATAGTATGGCTTGGTAGGTTGCATGGATCTGGCTGAGGAGTACAAGTGGGCTGCTACATCATTTATTATGTATTATTTTTAAATTCCCAGCAACAAAACATGGGGCAGTTTTTTTCTTTCAGCCCTGGTTCATGTCCTTTTTTGAAATGAACAAAATGGTGTGTTAAGAATGGTTGAGTGGACTTTATCCCAAGAAAACGCAGAGGGAAGATGCTGTATATCTGTGCAAAATGCTGCTTCTCTTTCTCCCGCCTTTAACTTGGTAAGGCAGTCATAAACTGTTGTTAAACAGTCAAAAATTAAATGTTGGTATAATTTATGGCATTTCCAGGGTACGTTAGAGTGCACTTTAATTAGCAAATAGCATGTTTCTTTTATTTCCTTAGTATATAATTGAGAGCGGGAAACTGCTTTTCAACTTCCTCCATCACCTTGGTCTTCTCATGCGGTATAATCTTTATTTTTTTTTTCTCTCTTGCAATTTTTATTGTCACATCCTACAGTTTATGATATGGTGTACAGTTAAATATGCTCAACCCATTCTTTGCTGTCAAGAAAATTATGGTTTATCTTGGTCTCGGTCAGGAGAGCACCGTGGACGGATAGTGAGCTAATCTTTTTCCTTTTTTAAGTCAAGTCAAATGATATGTGAAAAAATAAACATGCAGGCTCCCCCCCCCCCCCACAACTCCGAAGTAGAGGGAAAAAATGATTGTAAAAATGTCATTTTCTTAGTTTCGGCACATCAGGCTGAGGTTCAAAGCACATTAAGGAGCTCAGTGAGAGGGGTAATTCTTGGACCCAGTTCTAATGTCACCCTGAACTCCATCACCTTCTGATTTTAGAAAGGAGCCACTGATGAGATATCCATAGCTGTGGCTTGTAGGTTTATTTTGAAGCTAATGCTCCATTCATGTCCCAGGGAGGAACTTTTCCACAACAGAATTTATGTCTCTGGTTATCTTCCATTTCCCCACTGTGCCTCCTTATTGGCTAGGATTAGACTTCACACTAAGCCATGGTTTAGCAAGATATAGTGGACTTGTTTACCCGAGCGACTAAGTCATAAACCATGATTTGAAAACAGTAAGGAGGAGGTTCATATATCACATAATGTGATTTGTTTGGATTTAGCTTCATGTTGTACAAATCTGGACAAGGGTAACTTGCTTATGGTGTTGTGATGCCACCCAGCTCCTGCTTCTTCCACCATTCGTGACTAAATTAAGCACAGCTTAGCCCAAAATGTGAACTAGCCAATGTGTTCAGCAAGTTTGGGACTCTTGCCATGGAAGCTGTGGTGCAGAGTTTCGTAGGTACCCCTGATACAGCCGGCTTTGGGAACATCTTCCTGCTGAAAATTGGCCTGCAAATGTTAGTAGGAAGACGATGTACACTTAGCGGTTAGCTTCTCCAGGCTTCAGGGCATTAGTACCAGGGTACTGAATGGGTTTTCTGCAGATGTTTTGCCCCATGTCCCAGCAAGGTTTCTTGGGGATTGCATGCAGTGATGGTTGTCTGTGTAAGATTTGACCTCAGCTTTGTTGGTAGTTGGAGGCTTCCTGGGCAATGTCAATTAATGGATTGCTGGGAATGGTGTTGTCTCTATTTTGATTGGCCCACCTTGTCACATTGCTGGGTGGGGCCTGGATCAGGCCCTGGGCTGGGTGGTGATCATATCCAACTCTGTTGATCTGTTGATGGCCCATCTATTTGAATGCCAGGCTACTAGGAATTCTTTGGTTCTTCTGAAATAATATGGTTAGCTTGCATACCAGAAGGCAGGAGCAACAGGCAGCCCCAGACCGGAAGATCTGAAGAAGATTTACACTTAGGAGAAAACGACCTTGCTATGCTGCCCTAGAGTGCTTCAACATTGACTGATTTGTGCAGTTTTCTGCAGCCCTGTTTCTTGCATGTAAGATTTGCAGTACACTGGAATATTGTATACATCTTTTGCTTAATGGCATAAATAAAACAGTAGGGGAACAGTCTTTACCTTCATAAAGAGAAAGTCCAACCACCCTTCTGTCTGGAAAAAAAAATGACATGTTATTTCTGCAAAAAGCAAAAATAACTGGAAAATACTGGTTTCCACTTGCCTTTCTAGTCTGCATTTGACCAGACTTAAGGAAAGTTAGTTGCAACCTTTCACTAAGTGGGGAAATTTGTGAAGCAGGCAGTGAATCAAAGCTCATTAATTTAATTCAGTAGGCAATAAATCAACTTCTCTCTCCCCCTCCTTTCTGTTTCCCTGCATTGTTTCTTTAGCTTATATTCAGGATAGTGGAAAAGAAAAGGCATTCTGAACCTCTGAGAAATGTCATAAAGTGACAAACACTGACAGCATAAAGGTGAAATACTCCCTGTTTTAAAGCCCGGCTGACACTTCCACCCAGCACATGCTGTTTATCTTATATTAGCAAATGCCCGTCATTATGATGGGTATAATTCATTGCATGGGTGCATACATGCCAGGAAGGTCTGTAATGGAACGCAGATCCCTAGAACATGTGCTAAGTGTTTGCCCATTGCAAATAGAGATGTGCTTTGCCCATAGGGTCTGTGGGGTGGAGGTTAAGCTGTCTTCATTCTGATTTTGCAGGGCATTTCTTTGCTGTGACCAATAGATTAAGTTGTTGTCAAAGTTAATATTGGCAGCATTTAGCCATCTTCACTGATCTGCACTAACCAGGCCTGAGCTTGGTTAGCACTTGGTAGAAAAGTACCAAGTAATGCCAGGGTTGCAAATTAGACTAATTGGAAGGCTGAAGAAACTTCCCGAAAGAAGACACTGGCAAACACGTCCATATTGTTGATGAGGAAACTACATGTCCATGTCCAGAGGGTCCCCAGGAGCCAAGCTCAATTAGATGGAGGCTTTCCATTTCTCTTTAAGGGACCCTGACCTTTCCTTTTCAGAGTGTGGCCAGCAGTACACCATTCAAAAGTCAAGCGTAGTCCTCAGCCTGGAAAATATTCAGAGGAGGGTGACCAAAACAGTACATGGACTTGAGGATATATCCTTTCAGGACAGGTTGAAAGAAGTTGGGATGTTCATTTTGGAGAAAAGAAGATGGACGGGAGACATTAGATGATGGCTCAGGTGCATAAAAGGGTACCATAGGGAAGATGTTCAGGAATTAATATCCATTGACCAGAAACTAGGGCCAGAAATAATGGGTATCGGATGCAGTTCGCTAGATTTCAGTTAGATATAAAGAAAAACTTCCTGACAATAAGAATTGTACAACAATATAATAGTCTACCTAGAGAAGTGATAGCTTCTACATCCATGGAGGTGTTTAAGAAGAGGCTGGACAACCACCTCTTAAGGATGATTTAATTAACTTTCCTGCAGGTTGCAGAGGGTTAGACTAGATGTTCCTTGTGATCTCTTCCAACTTCCACATTCTGTAATTCTATAAACAGTGCTGAGCTACATGGACTAATGCTATAAAGAAGTTTTCTATGTCCTTAAAACAGTTCTGTAATCAGAGAAGACCCACTTATGGCTCTTTTGGAGCTTCAAAGGATTGTTTTGATTCAGCAATGATTTGTTCAAAGTGTCTCTTTGAAGAAATATGCTGAATTAAAGCAAGGTGTCTCTTCAAAGCCCCAGATACCCTTTTCCTAAGCTACATATCCCTTTCGTAATGGATTTTATACTTTGGAATATACCCAAGGTCACGTTGATGGCAAAGATGAGCTGAGTCACCTTAGCTGTAGGTGAGCCATTTGGCTTTTAGGCAAAATGCCCACACAATTTTTCATTAGCATCGTTTGCAAAAACCTGGTCCCTGGAACTTTGTTTCCGCGAGTGTTGCAGCTGGGTGATGCGTGGTCTGTGTAATTAGAGGGTTTTGCAGAAATAGCAAGGGGAAAGGTGAAGCTGGAGATGAAAAAGCAGGGCAGGGACTGAAGGAGGGGAAGAGAGAGGCAGAAAAAGGAGAAAAGCATTTGGGAATATTTTGGTAAGTTTGAATAATATCTATAAGAACCTTGTCTTATATGACATTGTATAAGATGTAATGCTGTGAGGCTATATCGCTGGTACTTAGAAGCTAGGCTCTGTATCCTTTAAATAACTCTTTTTCCCACCCTAAAGAGAAGTGATTTTTTTTCTTTTTCTGGTGCTCTGGAAGGTACCCCAATGGAATGGCACCAGTCTTAATAATTAACCTTCCTTCTCAGAGCAGTAGCCATGGAAACCCAAGCTATGCCCCCACACTGGGTTTTGGCTCCCTAGAAATCTCCAAGCTCATCATTCTTACATCCTAAGAAAATGATGGGGAAAATATTTCCCTTCTCAATTCTTGTTTTCTTGGAGACATTTGCCAGCCATCAGAGGGACTCAATAAATACGAGTCATTCTCTGGGTGTGCGGCTCCCACCTCTGAAGCCATAAATAGAGAGATGCGATGTCCTAAAGATAGTATGACAGGGCCGTGTGGCACAACTGTAGGAACTGACAGGCATTTAGAGGGGTATTTTTTTTAATCTTTTTAAATTTCTCATTTGCTAAACCAATTGTTTTAGGCCTTTTTAAGTGTGTGTGTGTGTTTGTATAATACATATGTATGTGTGTGCTTCACCCAACTGCTTCAAAACATGTGGAACTGTAGGAGCTCAGCCAAGCTTCTGTGAAAAGCTATCATCTAGTCCTCTGTAATGCTGTACGTGTAAAGAATAAAAACTACTTGGAAGTTATTTATAGACCATAAACCCTCTGGTTTCATAAACCATTTTATGCTATTATTTGTCCAAGTCTCCATAGAGTTCATCAGGTGCTCTAAAATCTCTTCTTTTGATTTCCTGGCTGTTTGAACAGGGAAATTAATCAGAGAGTAAAGTAGCAATTTATTAACATAAAAAGAGCCACTTGGCTCAGTGAACCTGATTCTTTCTTTAATTTCGTTTTCTCCCCTTGCCTATGCTCATTCTCTTTAGCTATTCTATCCTTCCATCTGTGTTCATTTAATTTCTTTAAAACCAAACTTTTCAAATCGTACATCATGAATAGGTTTCCAATATTGTATATTCTCCAACCATGCCTATTCCGACAAGAATACCAGTGTTATGTTTTAAGGAACGAGCTTTGAATTTCTGGGGGGGAAATATTTGAGAGCTTGGTTTGTGAAATGCCATCCATCTTATTTAGGCATCTGCAGTCTCAATAGCTAACCCACGTTTTTTCCTCTTCAGTCTGGCAAACATTTCTTGCTGTCCCCGGATGGAAGAGAAGCTAATGCAGGAAGCTTTACTCTGGTCCTGAATTGACTGTATGTGCCCTCAATGGCATTGTCACCATGCCAGATTTAATTGGCTAGCTGGTGCAGTGATGTCATTGCCTGCCCCTGACTCCTAAATTGGTTGGGACAGTCTTCTATAAAGCAGGACCTGTGTAGTATCCTGAGAAAGTGGCATGAAGAAAACGCACTTTTCAGGGGATCATTCCTGAAAGGTCTTTTTGCATTGAAAAGGTTTGCCCAGAAACATGAACTGCAAGCCAACTGTGTTCCCACTTAGTTCTATTAAAATTGCAGTAGATTTTGTACAGATTTCTTTTGTCTTTTTTTAAAAAAAAAATATTAAAGCATAAATGCTTTTAGGACTTGTGAGACGGTTTGACTAGGTAGGCCCATTGGGGCAAAAAAGGGATGAAAATGAACTGAAAGGGAAAGATTGTGGCAGAGTAGAATAATGCTCCAGTAGAAGCTGCTAAGTTGTTGGAGTCTTCCAGATTTGTGAATCTAAAAGCTTTTAGATCCTAAATCTCCTATCTGAGAATATAATTTTATTCACTGGATTATTCTAGGTGGTTAGTAAGCCTAGTCCATTCTAAGAGGAATTATGAAAACAGGAAGTACTTTGTGAATGTTTGACTGGTAGTAATATGCCCTTAATTCAGAAGGTAGCTATTCTTTGGGCTCTCTGATCTCCCCCCCCCCCCCCAATCATTTGAAATCTAGTGTTGATACAAGATCCAGATGCAAGACTGGTCAGCTTCTGTATGTGGAATCAGGGTGGCTCATCTGGCCAGCCTTGGAGAAAGATCATAGTTTAAGGAGTGAGCAAATGCATGATATTCCCAACTTCAAAGGATCAAATAGTGGTGATAGTCAAACCTTTTTTTACTGGAGCTTTTGGAGAGTCAGACTGGCAAAAGGGGATTGAGAACTTCCTGTGCAAATGAATACAAAAGAAGATTGTTGTGTTATCACAGTGCTTTCAGCTACTGAAGTGTGTGTTTATTTTTAGCCAAGGTCACTTGCTTCTTAATTGCTTCTGTATTCCTTTTGTGTGTGTACGTGTGTGTGAGATCAGCCAGCTTGAAGACTGAAGGTAATAGAAAGGTAGGACCCAAATCCTTGGCATGCAAATAAATAAGAAAAGATACAGAGAAAGGAAACTGCCATTATGAGTTTGCAAACAACTAAACCAGATCTTAACTGCACAGGAGAAGAAATTTAGGAAGCTGTTGTTGGAGACCATGAAGAGTTAGATGACCCGTTGGAAGATTTTCTCCATGTGAAGCTTCTTTCTGTAGGTCTTCTCTTTGGCAGAGTTAGGTGGTGGTCTCCACAGACTTTCAGGTCAACAATTAAAAAAAAAACCCCTGCAGTCTTGATTCTTGGTAGCTAGAAATTGAGTTGTATATCCTCAGTTCAAAAGTCTCCATTTTAAATGACTGAAGAAGACAAACTTGTTTAATGGGAGGGAAACTTGCTTTTGGCATCTTGGCAGCACCTCTGCCTCCAAATCCATGCTTGGACTGAGATTTGCTATGTGTTTTCCAGCTTGATTCCATGGAATGGAGCAAGTGTTGACTTAACGTTTAGCTACCTTCAAGTGTTCTGTTACAAAAGATGGGGGAGAGTGAGAGAGAGAGGGACTGGCCCAGTTTGCACATTTGGAGAGAGCTACTTGGACTGTTGCATTTGCCAATAGTAACGGTAGAGGAGCTACCCAGCACTCAGTACAGAAATAGAGAAATCTAAAGTGAATATCAGAAGCAATTATTAATAAATTGCAATGAATAAATAATTATAAGAAAACATTGAATTTACGGCTCTGAATAATTATTGATTATGTGTACTGGGTCAGGAAACCATTGTTGGATGAACTGAACAAAGCGTTCTGCATCCTCTTCTGTGGCTCGTCAACACATCTCAGAGGGAGAAAAGCATTTATTTACTCTGATTAACTGGAGAAGGGAGGCAATTTGTGAACACACTATTTTTTGAATCACTCTATCAAGATAACACAAAAGGCATCAGGACATGTAGTCTTCTTGCCACAAGTCGCAACATTCACGGCCACTTTCCTGCGTGTAGAAAGTCCTGAAGCTGAGGTTGCAAGGTGGCATGACATCCAACCCTCAGACCTTTTAGCACGGTGCTGAAAACCCTCAGGCTCTTTGCTCCAAGTTCAAACCATCAGTGTCATATCCAGGACTCTCTGACATGGACAGCCTAGCTTTTCAATAATCCTTCAACATAGCAAATAAAGCATTGGAAGAGATTCCTCCTTTCTAGGCTCATAAAACCCTGATGCAAAATTAGGATGAGTCCCTTTAACAGTCCAGGCAGCATCTACAAAGGTGGTGGAACTGTCCACAGCCCAGATGGTGATTGCCCATATGCAGCCTCCCTAGGCTTCAGAGCATAGCTGGGACAACATCCTGCTGTAATTAAAAAGGAAACTTGGCAGGAACTATCCATGGTCCTGTTTTCCACTCCTCCTCTCCTACAAGGCTTTAGGTAATGCTAACTGATTTCCATAATAGTTTACACTGCAGTCCTGTGTAGGGTTTCTCTACTTCACTTGTCTGTTCTGACCTAAGTCCCACCGAGGATCATTAAGATACCTTCCTGTATGAGTATGCCCAGGATTGTCACGATAATATAGTCGCTTCCTTTTGCTCTTTCAAGTGCTAATGTGACATTCTTTCAGCATTGTTGATAGCAGCGAGGCTCATCCTTCCAAATTAAAAACTGCTACAAAACTGGCAGAACTCTTGTTTCTCTAACTAAACAGGCAGCTTTGACATAGGAACATGTCTCCATTAATATACATTCCTCTTCTCCCCACTCCAACCCTAACAAGCTAGAGCGTACAGAGATTTTGGAATATGAATCACACAGACCTGGGAGCCCCATGGGGGGTGGTGCACGTGTGGTCAGGATGATGTGTGTTGTGTTTGGAAAGGAGAGAGATAAGATAAGATTGACTGTGTAACTTTCACTGCTTCAGGAAAATGATGCTCCAGGTGGCAGGAAATCACTTCTCTGTTGACATTTGGAGCGAAGAATTTAATTTGCATGTTGGCGTGTTGCAAAAGCTTTGAAATATGGTGCTAAATACATTCGCATACAGGTAACGCTGTGTCGAATGTGAGACGGGTAGTTCTGCAATGCATTGAACACATGGCTTAATGGAAGTACTGCAAATATTTGTCATTTAGTGCTTTACAAAATAATAATGAAATATAATAAAAATAAAATAAAGTGAAGCTCTAGGGCACATATTTATTCTTCCAGAAAATGTTCCCCAGATTCTTCTTACAGATGATAAAAAGCCATGATGCAGACCCAATCAGGTATGTTCTAACTACCAATCTTATTAACGCTCCACCGAAGACAGAAAGTAAAGTGTGAAAAATATATTAACATAGCACAGCTGTGAGATATAAATGCAGAGAGGGGAGATCCATTCCAATTCTACAATCCTTAACTTGTCCTGGTATAGTTTGCCAAAACGAGTCATCAGTCTAATAGAGAAAGCGTGTGCCAAGTAGCGAGCAAGTTTTCAAATTCAGCAGAAATCTTTGTCATCTGTATTGTGAGCAAAATCATTTTCGCTTCTTAATATCTTTAAGAAGAAAACAGAAAAGAAAAATAGAAGCAGAAAAAGAATATTGTGTAACAAGATGAAAAAGTCCAGGTGTAGAGATCTGGTTATTTTATGTACTGTGTTCTCCTTCCCTCCCTCCCTAATGTGGGACACCAAAGGTGTCATATGATGGCAAAAGGTTTAAAAACTTGAGATAAAAGTTGAGTAATATCCTTCATTGTGAATTAAGGTGGACTAGGGGAAAACATTAATTAGGTTGTTAATTGATTCAGAATATTTAAATCCTATCTTGGTTGTAACCAGATGGCTCTTACATTCAGATAAATACTGTTTTCTTAGGAATATATTTGCTCAATTTTGTGTGTAGCATTGAACATGTGAATTTCATGTACAGTTATCCTTATGTTGGCAAAACTGAGGATTGATGTTGGGATATAAAATCAATGAATGACAGATGTTCCATTATAACCTTCAGGGTATGTTCCAGATGCAGCTCTGAAATTGCTCACACAAAGCAAGTAGATACTTCAAAAGCTATTTATGATCCTGCCCATGGTTCTGGGAGAGCCAGGGTTTCAAATCTTCCATCACCAAGATAGGAAATTTAAAGGGCACCTTAAACCATTGATGTATAAAGGTTTCCTAGAATCAGCACTAATTTGAGGAGCTTTAGAATTCCCCAGAACTACCATGTTGAAATCACTGAATTAGTCAACTTAATTGATCAAACAACAAAGGATCTTCAAATCCAACATTATTGAACCACCTGATGGATTTAAAAGGTGGGTAGGGTATATTTTTCTCTCAATTTCTTTTTTTCTCTTTTTCCTCTTTTTCTTCTGTCAGAAATGCAGCTTTTTCTTAACTTAACAATAAAGGAAACAGGGCAGTTGCCCTCTGTTTTTCAGGGGTTGGTGTTTTAATGATCAGAATGGGAGTAATTTGCCTCCCAAAGGCCTTTCATTCCCATTCCCATCATTATCCCTTAAGTGCCCCCCCTCCCCAATTGTCCACATTTGGGCCATGTCCCTTTCCGATATGTTTCCTCATCACCAAACGGCCTAGACTGGTTTATCTTTAATTGTCTGACCACAATATATTTAAGTGATACAATGTCCACCTAGGATCTAATAGGAAGACTCTGACTGATCTTATTCTTCAGCATGAGAGACTCTGCTTGACTGAAGGCCAAACTGTTTCTACTCTATCATTAGCAGCTTGACAGCTCAGTGTCTTTTGTTCTTCAGGCACTGACAACAAATAGGAAATAAGAGCCACCAGCTTCTGAACTAAGCATGCCAGTGGCAGTCTTTTATGTGCACAGCCAACACCATGCTTCAAGGACCTCTTGTGTATATCAGAGGGGCACCCCATTTTGCTCCTCCTCCCTTTGTCTGTTTCTACCTGTGGGTCCTCTCCCAGACACCCTTGATCTTCTCTGCTTCTCCCCGCCTTTCTCCCTTCTTCCCCGTTAAACTTCTCACACAGACACTGTGTTCTTTTATAAAATGTTAACTGACTCACTGTGAGCATTGTAGGAAGTGAAACAGGTTCAACCATTCTGAGGACCCTTCCTCCTACGGCCGCTGATTGGGGAAGAGTGCTGAGCCAATTGTTACCTAGCTTTTTGCATGGTCACCTGGAGGAAGTAACGAATTGTCACCAAGTAAGCAATCGTGGAAGACCTTTTGAAGGGTTGCTGTTAGTGGTTCTGTTGAGTTTTTAGACCCAGATATATTTCTTTGTAACCTACAGTGGACTTTCCTTCAGAGCTGTTTATAGCAAATAAGTAAGTCTGATTCCCTGATGGAAACAGACCCCATGACTAGATCAGGTTAAAGTCACTCCTCTTCCTCTGCCTCCTTCCTTGCTAATATCTTGGCCTATTTCAAAGGGGAAGGAGCTCCTTTTCACCTCCCTGCTTGCTCTAATAACTAAAAATCTTCTGCAAACAATGTTGTTCAGCACCTCAAGACTGACCTGCCATGTCTCCAAATTGATTGGGAGCTTGGGCACAGCAGGAGGTTCTTTACTCACAACAAACAGGAATGATTTTTGCCACATTGCCTCAGGAACGTTTGACAGAACTGCGGGGGTGAATGCTTTCTTGTTTAACCCTGGTGGCCAAGTGCTTTCGTTTGCGCCCTACGTGGGTCAGTGTGTTTCCGATAAGCTACATGGCGCAAGGCAAGAAGTGCCGTCCAAGGAAAAGAAAATCTCAGGTGCTTCTAATCTTCTTTATTGACAAACAGTAAAGGGGTGATTGTTCACGTGAGACAGAAAGAAGGGAAGGCGTCCATTTCGTTAATGTGGCCTTGATGGGGTGGTTGAGGACAGGCAGCACAGCTCAGTGGTTGAGCAAAAGGCCCCACGTGCAGCCACTCTCCAGACCTGTTTCTGGGGTCCTGGGACCATAGAGACAATTCTGGCTTTGAAGTCTAGAGATATGTTGATGCTGACTAGTGGTTTCTCCTAAACCAGAAATGTGTAACTTCAGTTGGTTCCACTGCAGGTTTTGAATGGCATGTTGCAGGGGAAGGGGGAGGCTGGTAGCTCCAGAAAGTGATAATAGGACCTGCTTTTTGTGAGGGATGTTCTAGGATATGAAGAGGTCAATTTTTCCCCTGAAACCCATTCCCCATTAGCAACAAAGCCTGACATTCTGAATTCCATCCAATCTGAGGGGGATTTGAGGACCACAGAAGTTATGTTATGTTATGTATTTATTTATTTCTATGTCACATTTATATAGCCGCCCATCTCACACAAAGTAAGTCTGGGTAGTCCATATGTAGTTCCAGGGCTGCCATTTTCCCATACTTGCCTGAACCATCAAGTCATTTGTTTGAGTTTGTGTGATTGCATCAGCCGTTGTCATGGGTTCAACAACTTATGACTTAGTACAATACCTGAATTCCGTCGCTGTCAATAGTTCTGTACTAGATGGGCCAGTGATCTGACTTCATATAAAGTGGTGTCCTATCAGACCCCTCTTTATCTTCTCCCTATCTTAGTGGAAGGATGCAGAAGTATTTGTGCAGGACTGGAGAAAAGAAGAAATATAAACATATTCTTCAGGCACCCAAGATGATGCCCTCTACGATTATATGTATATGCATGGATCATGGCCCATATGAGTATAATAAGCTCCCTATTTTTCTGATGGCCTACAGCAGCAAAATCCAAGGAGGTTACAAAAGTGATGGATCACAGCTGAGAAGCTGCATTAGGCTTGATGAGTCATCATTAGCTCAGGCCTGGCCAAATGTGATCTCAAGCCAAAGGTATTTGCAATCCTATAAATCACACGGGCTGGATACATACATTCTGCTAAGCCCTAATGCGGTTTGTTTGTCTGTGCTTTAGCATGAAGTGTGGACCCATCTTTCATGGCTTCGCAATACTTTCAAAGGCTATTAGGATTCAGTCACCCATGGGTAAGTAAACATAGCAAAGAGTTAAATATTAGTTAACCAAACCTTTATTTAAATAGTTAAACAAACACAGCCACAGTCTTGTTCTTTTATGTAAGCATCTTCGTGGCTTCAGTGTCATTGGACTGTTAACCTAGACTGCTGACTTAAAGCAGGAGTAAGCAAGAAAATACGCCTTTTTCTAACCATCCATATTCCAGATGAGACTCACACTGCACAACTTATAACCCACCAGAGTGTGCCCTGAGGCTCACATGGCTGCACTTTGCAGACTTCCAGGGAAATCTTCATAGCCAAGTTGAAGACAGCCCTTGAGTCTGAGCCAAGAGACAAAGCCAAGAGGCTCTAAGCAACAAGCTGAGATTGCAAGCCAGGAAAGTTCTAGCCTGAAGAAGATGCCTTTATAATCTTTCCAGTTGAGGAGAGCCAATTGCCAACCTGGGTGGGCAAAGTGAGTCCAGAACCTAGGAATCCTTTACTGCCAAGAAAATGGCCCTTGTGCTCACCAGCACAGCAGCTGTGCTATTACACAGTGAGTTTCTACCCCCAACTCTCTCTGATCAGATACAACTTGTACAATCCTACAAGAATTCATGGAAAGAGAAGCACTTCTTTTTTCAACTGTAGACCCTCGGAGGTCAGTTGGCTTGTCTGGTTGTTTGCATATGGTTTAGATCATTAACTGGGCAGGCCACTTTGTTGAGAATGTGGTTTGACATCCAGGGAGAAAACTGCTGCCACCATGTTCTGTTGGTGGGCTTCCTAGAATCAGCTGGTTGACCACAGTGGAGCAGAATGCTACTGTAGATCAGACATTGACCTTTGGTATGTGCTCTAGGAAGCTGTGCAGTCTCTACTGAAGAAGAAGAAGAAGAAAAAGCATTGAGGGAGAAGAAAGGACCAGGGTGACAGAGAGCTTTTAAGAAACTAGAAGAACTAGAAGTTCTAGTTAAGGACAAGGAGTTTGAGGGCACTCCAAGCCTTACTTGTGATATTACAATTCCAGACACACATAAAATACAAGCTCTTGCTCAACCTGTATTCACCCTTATCCCTTAGGGACAATGTGTCAGTCCCATGACATTGATAACCACCATTAAATTCTTAGTGTTGCTAATTAGGTACGCAATATCAGAAAGCGGTTAACACTTTTAGTATCTATCTCCAGCTTGATCCCAAGAGGTGTTTTCTCTTCAAAAGCTTTTCTCCTCAGGTGCCAGGAAAAACTAGAAAGAGCCAGATGAGATTGTTTAAATTAACAAGATGTTGTTTGTGATGCTCCTGTTACTTAGTAATAACAGATCTTGCTTCCTGAAGCAAGGGTTGGCTGAGAGATGGATAAGAGATTTTTTTTTCTTTAAGGCAAAAAGGAAACGATAACACAACTGGATTCCCCCCCCCCCCCCTTAAATCTCCAAATGGCTTTTGCAAAGTATTTTTGTAAGCAAAAAAACACCATCCGGAAGTAGCCATCCTTCCTTGGGAGCGAGGGGTGGGGGAGGAAGAAACCCTCTTAAAAAAAATGGAACCCAAATGAAATCTGACACGGCCTGCTATTCAGCAGTTTTTGCATAGCCCACCTGCTAGTGTAACTAATTAACAGTCATTCTCATTAATTACATTGATCAGGATCATAAAATAATTCTAAAATTGCCAAACATGATCAGTCGGAGGAAAATGGTTTTGCTTTAATCCTTTAATGACATGTGGGGGGGGGGGAGGGTGATTAATTAAATAGCATAGATGGATGTCACTATTACACACCCACCTCTTGTCTTACCAACCCCCCCCCCCATGTTTTTAGTTTCCTGCTTTTTTTTCATATAAAAACAAATCTGGGCAATTAAACTAAGTTGATGAAGAAAGAGCCCGTGTTTCATCCAGTCGCTAATTAAGCAGTAAGACACAACGGAGTTATGTGGCTGGTGAGGGTAGGGATTATATCACTGTTAGGAGGTAATTGCACCCCCCAAGAAAATGCCATACAGTCTCTGCTTGGGGTCTTTATTTCGCTTCTTTTTTTTAAATGCCTACATCTCTTCTCAGTATGAACATCCTTGCACAGTTAAAAAAAAAAAAAGCAGATTGAAACAAGATGGTAACAACATTTAAATGCCTATAGCAGCCAAATTGTATTTTTGAAATGACACTTAGGGATTCATGCTTCAAAATGTGAAGGTGGCATTTTGTTTTTTGATTAAAGAGGGGACTTTGTTGGGAGCGGAAAAGTCAGAACGTTGCTCCCAGCACTGGCTGCCTGGGAAGCAAATTCAACAAAGTCTCTGTCTTTGCCCATTGCCCATTAGACTTCTTGTGTGAGGAGCATCCAGAGAAGATCTTCAGGTCAGACCTAGGAGCCTAGGGCCCGCCACTCCAAGTCAGATGATGGGTTCATTGCTCAGGACAAGGATGCACTAAGATTTAGTGCGTCACACACACACACGTATTACATTGGGCCTATGCGTAGGTATTTTGTGCCTGTCGAATTGCAAACACTGAATTTCTAAAATTAAATCAAGTTGGGTTTCTTCCTGTGTTACTCACCAGTTTCCACTAGTCTTCACCATCTGCCCTTGCAATTTCTTTCTTTGCCTTTCAAGGAGGGCAGTTGTTCAGCGAGGTAGCCTTTGGCGTCCTGCTTCCAAGAACATGTTTCATGATGATAAAGTGCTCAATAGGCTTGAGGATCCCAAAACCTGGGGTTCAGCCGTTACTGATGTGACCATCGCTTTCCTGTTCTTACCATGGCCAATTTAAATCCCAGTTCTTCTCATAAAACATCAATAGGGCATGGTCATAAAGTAACTGACCTTTGTAGGGAGGAAAAGATGTGGTTAGTTTGGTCAGTAGCTTGCTCAGAACAAAATTTCCCAGCTGTTAAGTGATTTGCATATTGTACAAATGGCATTTTCATCACCAACCTGCCTCCCAGCCTTTGGTGCCCTGCTGCTGTCACCGTTGCCATACTTAGCAAGGACCTCTCCAAGTGGCATCTTCTCCTGATCATGCTTAAAGGCAGAAACAAAAAAACGAAAGAGAAAGATAAGAGCTGAGACAGCAAACGAAGAGCGGGATGTTCATGCACACACAGTTGACTGCCAAGGTCAGCCAAAGTGACTACTCACTGGTGGGCCAATTTGGATCCTAGTCTTTGTGTAGCTTGGAAGTACTTTGGTTCTGGAGATACACCCCCAAAAAGGATCTGTCTGGAACTGGAGCATGGCTGAAGTTGTACTGGAAATGTACAAGGATTCCAAGGATGGATGGATGGATGGATGGATGGATGGATGGGTAATGGTAGGTAGGTAGGTGGGTGGGTGGGTGGATGGATGGATGATAGAGATATTTATCACATTTGTATGGCCACATTTACATATTCAAACCAAAGAGGTGTTGAAAGAGTGGGAAAGAGTGCTGAGCCATGAACATTGATCCCCAGTGAGTGCATTGCTCCTCAGCCTTTGATCTACCTATATTGGGTGGCAAGGTATGAAAGGATATCCTAGCTGATCCACCTTCACTTGATCTGACCTTGAGCACCCTTTACTATCCCAGGCCCTACTTTATCAGAGTCCCTGCCTGAACGGAAGCATTTAGCCAGGGTTCCCACCCCAAAATGTATCCTGCACTTTTCCTGCCAGTTCTCATTCCACGTGATGAAAGAGAGTTCCCCCAAGGTGGTCTGTCGCAAAGAACTGCGTTAAGCCTGTCATGGAGATATGGACACCAGAAGATTGGGAAGTATCAATGATTGGCTAAATTACCATTAAGTAGGGGAGCTAAAAGGACTCGGTAACGAAAAGCAAAGGAGACGTTCAAACCCGATAACTTCCTAAAGGCATTCTAGAAGTGCTGTTTAAAAGGATCTGGCATTCATGCTGTCATCCTTTCTTTTTGCATTTAAAGATGAGCCATTAATTAAAACAACCAGCGTCTTAATTATACTCATCATTTGCTATCGTCTTAATGCACTAGTTGTTGGCACATGGTGCCCTTCACTGGCTCAGGAGAAAGCACTCGCGAGTGAAATATCTGAAGAACCAGTTGATTACAGGAAACTGCGCTGTTACCAAAGTTGGTCAGCCTGCCCGTTGCAGGTGTCACTGACCATGGAATAATGCCATGGTCTCACTCATAATTTGCTTTCTCGCATTCTGACAAAATGCTTTACAAACTACAAGGGTTGGGTCCACACAACATCTGCTATCAAGCAAAACCATTACATGGTTTTGCAGAATGTGTGATTTGGTCCACAGGCCCAGGGAGAGATGTCAACACTGGCACATTTGAGGATTGAGTTAGGCTTACTGGAAGTAGTAGGGAAGGTGGAGGGCATAACTTGCAATGCTTATCAGGAAATCAACCCCTTTGTTCTCAGTAAGATTCGGTTTTGAATTGGGTTCCACATTAAGGGTAGACCACCCATGACTCTCCAGACTCTACTGAAGTACAATTCCCAGCACCCCTCAAACTTGGCCATATTAGCTAGGTCTACTGGAAACTGTAGTTCAAGAGCATCCAATGGGTTACAGGTTCCTTACCTTTGTTCAACAGACTTACATTGATGTGATACATCAATGGCAAATGGTGATCTGGGCTTTGTGATAAGACATACGAGGTTCTCCATTGGTTGAGATCCCACTGGTGGCTTCACTATTGTCTGCCCCTAATTTGCAGAGTTACATGGTGGGCTTGCTTCTAGAAAACAAGAGTTATTTTCTCCTCAATTGTGCAGAAACTAACTGGATGGGCAGTTGGACCTTAACCTGAACTGACATTGCTGACACAATTGTGCTTTTTACCATATCTGAGGCAACCGAGTATTTTGAGGGCTCAGGAAAGAATGTGTGGTTCAAACAGTCTGTCCTCCAAAGAGGAAGCAATTCTTGGAACAGCTGAGAAGCTCTTGTTGCATCTGCCACTGAAGACAATTGCTGACGCTGTGAAGCTTGGTGCTGGCTGGACATTGTACCATCCCAGCTCTTAAGCACTTGTACATTATACATTGCCATGGCAACTGAAAGATGGGATAATTTTAGAGTGTAAATTCATATCAGGATTGACTGTTGGGCAGGCCAGGGTAAGACATGTGACTTTAGGGTAACTTGAAGGGAAGTAAACATGAGTTATGAAGCCTAAAGCAAGAGATCAGCTGTGCCTGGTGACCCTCAACTCCCGCATTCGGTTCACTATACTGTTGAGAAAATGCGGGTAGCATACGTGCAGATTGTACAGCAGAAGAGCACATAAAAATGTATGGCAAAGAAGGTGTGGATTATGGCACATTTCAATCATGATGAAGCTTTGGATTGTATGCTCCAAATTCATTGTGATAGGATGAACTCGAATTGAGGATAGGATGATATAAACTGAGTCCTATCTTTGAGCACCAAAAAAAAAAAACTTGTTGGAAAAATGTATTGGATTACTCCTTCCTTCCTCCCTCCCGCCCTCCCTCCCTCCCTCCCTCTGTATTGGTAGACTCCCTTCAGTGTAAACTCTTTTCATTCATCATATCAGGACTTCTAGAGAGCTACAGAAATGACCTTGGAAAAACCAGACAGAGATGTCAATTGCAAAAATGTGCTTTAAGCCCAGGAAAGAGGAAGTGTAAGAAGCTACGTCTTACTCCTCCCTAATTCCCTGGAGTATAAAATTCAGTTAGGATTCCAAGATTCTGTTCCTATAACCTATATCAATAAAGTAGAGGTCCAGCCAGACTCACAGTCTGTTCCTGGCCTCCCTTGGTGGGCCGATAGCGCTCCATTCTCCCAGGTCACTGCAATTTAAAAGCTAAATTGGGAATTACGCATATTCCATAGAAGTTCTATAAGTTACAAAAGCAGTTATGTAAGTTATGTTTAAGTGATTGCGCAGATCGATTACCATTATGTGGAACTTGATAGCATTGTACAAAATCTCACTCTCTTTTCCGTTGCTCACTGCCCATGCAGCCAATCAGACAGCTCTTACAACCTGTTGTGCCTTTTATATACCAACACAACTTCACAGAACTTCCAGAAAACTTTTCCCACAACTTGTGTATGGGGCACTGAAGGTAAATAGTTATGAACCTCATTGGGATAAATGATAGCTCTGTTTTCAATTTTTGCACTGCTTTAGAACAAGATCCTTTGTTACCTGACCTACAAGTAGTCCTTGCTTAACAACCACAATAGGGACCAGAAAATTTGTTGTTAAGTGGGGCAGTTGTTAAGTGAGTTGCACCCAATTTTATTACCCTTTTTGCAGCGGTCATTAAATGAATCACTGTGGCTATTAAGCGAATCACACGGTCATTAAGAGAATCACACGGTTCCCCATTGACTTTGCTTGCCAGAAGCTGGCTAGGAAGGTCGCAAACCACAATCACATGACCCCAGGACATTGCAACCATTGTAAGTGCAAGATGGTTGCCAACTGCCTGGATTGTGATCACGTGACCACGGAGGTGCTCAGACAGTTGTAAGTCCCTTTGTTCAGCTCCATTGTAACTTTGAATGGTCACTAAATGAATGGTTGTTAAGTGAGGACTACTTGTAGTTGACACCCAGTGTAACCCTAATAAGGCTTAATTATTGGGCCCTGCAGATTTATTTATTAGTATTAGATAATGATTTTGTACAACTCAAGGCAGTATACTAAAGCTCCTTTCTCCTGTTTTCCCAACAACAACAATCCTGTGAGTTGAACTGGGCTGAGAGAGAGGGACTGGCCCAAAGTCAGCCAGCCGACTTTCATTTTCTAAGAGAGGATTCGAACTCACTGTCTCCTGGTTTCTAGGCCAGTCCCTTAATCACCATGCCAAAGTAGCTGAATTTCATAGCTAGACCACCACAAAAATGATGTTTTAGGAAGGGCTGGGAAAGCAGGAGACAATCCCGCAGCTCTTCTAACTTAGATCCACTAATCTGGCATTAGTGCTAAGGTGCAATGTCTTGGAGGAGACTCTATTTCCTTGTAAATGGCATTTAAATATACCTCTGATATACCACCTCTGCACATCATATTTCAGTCTACAGGCTTTAATCAAGTACCTGAGCACTTCATTTGGAAAGGTAGAACAGGAAAGCAAAGGGGGCTTGAATGCCATAAGCTCTTCACATGCCAGCTTTGGGCTACTGCTTAGTCATTCAGCTTCTTTATTAAAAGTGTGGCTTCAGAGGGCAAAAAAGTCAACCAACGATGCCTCTTTCCTAGGGGGCTGGACTGGTGACGGCTTCCCAGATCTCGGCCTTGGAATCAATGTATATTAGAACTCATTAAAAACATGCTTTATATTTTTAAATATTTAGATAGCATTTTAAAATCATCCACAGAAACAGGTGATGCTCGTATAAGGCAATACTTTGGCACCATCAGAGGAGGCTATAGGATGGGGGGAAGAACCTAAATCAAGTAGATTTTTAGTGCTACTTGTTTTGCTGCTTTCTAGAATTATTTGGGAAATTTTGTTTTACATTTTGGACACTTATCATCCTGGCTAGATCAATCAGAAGCAATTTGTTCCTATTTTATATGAAGCTATGTGTCTGTGGCTGGGTTTGTGTGTCCCAGTTGCTGAATGAACCCCAGTTGGTTAGGCATGTAGAACCTTGACTGGTAAACCGGGAGGGCCAAAATCAAGCCAACCACGTTCTGCCTTGGCAACATGTGGTGAACTGCATGACACCTGTGATTTTCCTGTCCAACCTACGGGAGTGACCCAGTTTGCCTCGTCAAGGCACCTCTCTTCAGTGTTAGGTGTGAAGTGTGTGGTTTTGTGAAGCTCCTTCAAAGAGATGCTTTACATGACCCTCGGAAGCTATTTGTTGGTCTTGCATGCATTATACATTGCGTACAGATATTTAAAGCTGGGAACCTAGCAGCAATCATGCCTCTTATAAAAGTTTTATCAGGTAGCTGAACTCAAAAGGATTCTGCCTGAAAACATAGGCAATAATAACTCTACTTAAATCAGTTCAGAAGCATAGAGAGTTTCCTCCTATTGGCTTAACAGTTCAGTATTAACTGCTCTGTCCTAAGCTTTTGAACATTTGTCCTTTTCTCCTCAAGGCCTGCTAAAGAGAGACGCCAAGGACTAAACACTACATCTGCAGACCAAGCAGAACTTGTATCGCTCAATTCCAGCAGATGCTTAATAAGGACAGCTTTTAAAACATGCAATAAAACCTTAGTATCCTGTGTTACCATAAAGTTCTAGAATCATCTGGAAGCAGACTATTGATTTAATGTATTTTTAACTCACTCACTAACTATGGGTAGATGTAAAAACAAATTATATTGGACACCATGGATGGGCCCATCCATCTCCAATTTGACGTCCTTTCAAAAGTTGGACGGCAAGGGCCATCACCCCTGTGCTGCCTGGGGATTATGGGAGTTTGTAGTTTCCAGCAGAAGAGAGTATCTGTAGCTCAGGGTTGATCTGGAGGGTTCTTGGTGCTCTCTGAGTTTGGTTGGTTGGTTGCTTGCAGATGTTTCATTACCCGACTAGGTAGCATCATCAGTGCGAGGGAGGGTGGGGTTTGCCCCCTGTCTGTGGGGGTGTGGTTTCCTCCTTGGTGGTTGCTTGATTAGAGTATTGTTTATATAGGATGTGTTGTAGTCTTTTGTTTCCTTCCTAGGCTTTTTTTAAATTGTCTCTCTTAATGGTGTGTAAAATACACCCCCTTCAGCCACCCACATTCAGATAAGCAGGGATCAGCACCAGACAATCAGGCAGAAAACTATACTCTCCATGATGATGTTCCCAAGTTGGGTAATGAAACGTCTGCAAGCAAACAACCAAGCTCAGAGAGCATCAAGAACTCCACCATTTGTAGTCTAACATATCTAGAAGGTAGTTAGTTGAGGAAAATGGGTCTACTCTAACATACAGAGATAGAATAGTAGAAGAATGATGCTGTTGTGCAAAGCATGAGTTGGAAAATTGTGTTAATAATACTAACCAGCAAATTAGTGGTGCCACCATTCTGTAATACTTCTTGGCTGTATTGAAATGGTGAGCTGATATTCACCATTTGGGGTTGGTTTTCATTGGTTTCCCTCCAGTCAGCTACTCAGTTCTTCTGACATTCTGTTTTTTGATCTGACGTATGTATCCCAATTCTTTTCTCAAATGTCTTGACTTTCCATGCTCCTAGGGAAGAAGGTAGATTGTTGCCTCAAGGTTCCATGTTCTAACCTGACAGATACAGTGAACTCAGATATTTTCCAAATATCAGAAGGCTAGGATGTTTAGCAAAAGAGAAAGAAAACCATTGTTGTATTTCTGCACTGAAATATTGGCATGGGATAAACATGAAAGTAGAAATGAAGACGTTCTAGGCAACTGTTCTTGTCCATAGAAACATAGTGTTCCTCCAAGGTGATTTAGGCTGCACTCAGCAGAAATGCACTAAGGTTACCCAAGGTAGTGCTTGTTTCTACATAATCCACTTCCATTTGCTCAGTGAGGTCATTGAGAGAACTTCACCTGGAACTATAGAAGGGTTATCTAGTGTAGGTTGTTTCTTCTGTATGAGAACATTGCTAAGAAGCCTCCTCTCTTTTTTTCAGTTTTCAAAAGCCCTTAAAAGCACACCCCTGTGCCCAACCATTGGCTTATCGATCATTTAAAAGTGTGTTAAATATTCTTGGTACCTAATTATTCAATAAATCTGGTAAGAGAATCATGAAATGATTGAGGGGACCATACCACCTCAGTTTCCATCAGATTTCCCCATCCCCACCTGTGTTTGCCATTTAAGAATTTCAACCTTACATGTACATCCAAGACAATCTCATGGGGGGGTTTGTTCCTACTTCACTGAGATGAAACTTAATTGTTGGATGCTTTAATTTGCTGGCTAATTGAGAGATCTGCCTGAATTCCACTCTTTAACACGGCTAATTCACATCAAAGAAGTCACATTGAAATGGGAAGGGTGGTCACCTTGTATGTGTGAAGAGCAATAAAATGTGCATTCTAGGCTCGGTATTAAATACCAAATTGTGACCTAGTGTAGCAGGTCTGTCCTTTAGCATGGATGGGAGTGAACTCTGAAAATTGGACTGCAGGTTTAGCAGGGGCTTGGGGCAGGTATCTCTAGAGAAGCTTAAGAATCCAAAATGTCAACTTGATTCTATCAAATTATGTAAGGTAAAACAAGATCCACAATACTGGGAAACACTTAAACATGATTGCCTAGCAGTTCCACCCTCTGCTAAATATTTTTTTTGTCAAGAAACCTTCCAGCTGGATGCCAAAAAGAATATAGAAATCTCAGCCTTACAGTTAGATTTCTCCAGTGACTGCAACCTCAGTCAGTAGAAGCCTTAGAAGATCTTCACCATTGTGTAATGATGTACCTCTTTCATCCCAGGGAGCCTGATAGACTGATGAATTTATATGCATCTGGTGGGGTACACATTCCAATATGCAGAAAATGTGACAGCCCCGTGTTCTTCTCCTTTCCCCCCAGTCCTTTGAAAAAGGCACCTCAATTAGGAAAAGATTACAGCTCCTTTTGTATATGGAGTCAAGGATCAAATATTCATGCATAAGAATGCCAGTTGGGTGGAAAAGCACTGTTTTATTATTTTGTTTTGCTTGAAAAGGTATGAGGGTCGGTGACTGGAAAAGTCGATAAACAGAAACGGATGTCTTCCTGGCAGAAGGCTACCTGATGGAGCATAGCTGAATTTTAAATTATAGATGCTGGAGGCTCTCTCATGAGTAGCCGTGGGCAATGCAGATCTACAAGCCATACCTTTGCACAGCAGACTGTCAGGAACAAAAGATTGCTTTGGGAATAACCAACCCAGCTCACTTCATGAAGCTTTGTCTGTCTGTTGGATGGAAAGAAAATATTACCTGCTGTTTTGTTTTTCCTCTTGGCCCATCCCATTAACTTCTCTTTCTTCCTCCTTCCCTCTCCCCCCCCCCCCCTTTTCTCTTTTTCTTCTCCATTAAGAGCAAGTTTAATGCAGGGAATAAAATCTTCCACAGATGAATGTGGGGTAGACAATGTCTTCTGAACATCATCTCTGGAATGGAATGGATCCAAGGTTCTCCCATGTGCTTATGTTGGTTTTCCCTTCCAGGTGAACAGCCATCTCCATGATCTCTTCTTTTGGCTTTACATTGGATAATATCTCTAGATCAGTGTTGCTCAACCTTGGCAGCTTGAAGATGTGTGGACTTCAACTCCCAGAATTCCCCAGCCAGCCAGGCTGGCTGGGGAATTCTGGGAGTTGAACTCCACACATCTTCAAGCTGCCAGGGTTGAGAAACATTGCTCTTGATCAGTTAGGATGGAGTCACCAATCCCAGGAGACCAAATTCCTCTCGAGAAAGGGGATTGGCAGGTTTTGAGGAAACCGAAGCTTCCTAGTCATATTTTTCATTGGAGAGGAGGATTCAAAAGACCATCCCATTATCTCAAGCAGTGAGATAACAAATGATTGGATTCAGATGTGGTATTCCTGGGAGAACAGCTTCTCATAGCACCATTACTTCTGTGCATACTCGTAGCATAGCATCATGAACAAGGGCCATAATAGGGTTACTTCCAGGGATGTCCACAGGAGGTGTCCAAACAGCCAAGAAGGAACCGCCAACACATCATTGAAGCCCACCCCATTTTTAACACGTGTCACATGTGTTACGCCCATCAAAAGGCCTGGGCTTCAGCTGTGTGGTTACCTTGGCATTTGACCCCTGTCCCCTACCTGGTTACTACTGCTATTAGCTTTTGAGGCGGGTGGATGAGATATAAAGTATGTGGTAAATAGATAGGAAGTTTCAGAAATGCATGTTATTCATGAAGAAAAGTGTACTTAAAAAAAAGAAAGCAAAAAATATCTTTTTAAGAACATTTTTCCCCACGGGGGTAGAAAGAGGCATTTAGGTATAAGATGTAATAATTTGCAGATTGCCTGCTATCTTTCACATTTCCTCCATGTTTCAGCACAGACTCAGATCCCAAAACTATACGTGCAAGGTGGACTTGGAAAGAAATAGATTTAGATGTGTGTGTTTAATACATTTCAATATCCTTAGATATTCAAAAGCGGTGCATTACAGGGGTTTAGGCTGCAGAAAATGCTCTCTTAGCTTGCAAGTGTCATGGGCTTGGGGCACCTTCTTGGGTAAGAGGAAACTGGAAGAGTTGAAAATTTACCAAACTTGCTAGACCTGTTGCTGGAACTCTGATTCTTAAGTCCCAAAAATAATAATATATATAAATATAAATATAAATATATATATGTATGTGTGTGTGTGTGTGTGTGTGTGTATGTATGTATGTATGTATGTATGTAAGTATATATATATATATATATATATATATATATATTAAAAGGAAACCAGGAGTGAAGGGTAGGGAGGAGATGACTTATGTTGGGCAGAAATGAAACATTTAGATTTTGCGTATCTTCCTCTCTCTTTCTTTTTCCCTAGTTGTGCCTTCGGGGGCTTTAGTAAGAATGGAATACATAATATATTGAAAAGAAGCAATATATATTCCATTCGTGACTCAATCTGTTGGCTTCTCAGTTTCTGAATCATTATGCCTTTCTCTCACTGGAGAGATAAATATGGCATTCTCTTCAACCTATTTAAGACCATTATTCCTTGGTACATAAAATGTGCCAATTAAGATATCCTTCTGTGTATTTGTCTCTTTCACATACAGAGGGAGAGTTAAAAATATTTGTAGCTGCAAATACATTGGAATGTTCTGAGAATATTAAATATGGCCTACTTGCCTTCCCATTTTCTTACAAGCCCACGGGGTGGTCAAAAAAGTCAAGATGGCAGTGGGACAGTATGATCAAAGCTCCAGCTGTTATTTTTTAATAGGCATAGCATGTGTGATGCCCATAAAAATCAGTGCTTCAATCAAATTGCCAGGGCCTCCATCTTTACTTTTTCTACCATGTTGTGCAGACACACCTGCCTGAAAATGTGGCTTTATATGACTTTATAAGACTAGTGCTTTGTTTTATTTCATTCCCCCTGTCGTATATAAGGTTCATGGAGGCACATTTAGCAAGGCACAGTTTATTTCTTTTTTCCCAACGTTCAGTTGGAATCTGCCTTCCTATAACTTGAGAACAGTAGTTCACGTCTGGCACGTTTATAGAGTTGGTCTTCTTCTTCTCTGAGAAACCCCTCCAGGTCCTTGAACATTTCTCACCCTTTCCCTCTCAGATACATAAGATTTAGGAAAGCACATTGAGCCGCTTACCACAAGTTACTTCCTTTAGAATAAGGAAGCAGGATAAGCAGGGTAACTTACAGGTTGTGACCATACAGCTCAATGATCTAGCTTTTGTCAAGCTGAGATTCTGGCACCTGCAGAAGACAACAGCCCAAGGTGAATGAGAGCAAATCAGTGTGAAGTTTGCTACTTCTGGAAGATGGTAGCAATCTGTAGGACAGGCCAGGGAAGACAATCTCAGAAGCATAGAGTTAGAAGGGGCAATATAGGTAATTGAATCTAGTGCCCTGCGCAGTAGGGGAACCCTTAGATAGATGGCTATCCAGGTTCACTTTGGATGTTTTCAGTGAGGGGGACTTTCCCTATTTCATAGAATTACAGAAGGGGAAAGGACCACATGTACGATCTAGTCCAATCTTGCAGTGTGCAGAAATAACAGTTAAATCACCCATGAGAAGTGGCTGTCTCCTTAACTACCTCCATAAATGGAGAACCCATAACTTCCATGGGTAGACTGTTTCACTGTCATATGGATATTATGGTAAGGACATTTCCCCTTATATTTAAACAAAACCTAGATAGCTACAACTTATGCTTGTTAGTTTCGGTGGCCAGGGAAAATAGTTCTTGGTCACCTTCCCTGTAGCTTCTCTTGTAAAAATAATTATAGAGTTGTAGAGCTGGAAGGAACCACTGGTCCTGGAGTTCCTTTAACTCTGTAGGCAATTATTTTCTTTCAACCATTCTCACGGTTAGAGAATCTGTCTTCCTTCCATAATTCCATGTCTTGCACTCTGGAGTAGTAAAAAATAGATCATAGCTTTCTTCTGTATGGCACAGTTCCAGTTTTTGAAGAGGGTTCTTATGCCCTTCCTTCTTGTTATCTTTCTGGAAGTAAACATACCCAGTGTCCTTAATGCGTCTTCAATGGGCTTGAAAGATACCTAAGTAGGCAGGTTGAAGAGTTGAGCAATTATTTAGCCAGCCTGCCTAGTAATGTGATGCTCAGAATGAAGAACAGCATCTGGTCCAAGTTATTATATAGGATTCTGTAACAGCTTCTGAACAAGGGTTTGTTTATGGCTGGTGCAAAAGGTCTGAGGCTTTCTCTCTAGCTTGGTATGATAGCAACTACCAATAAAGCCACCTCTTGACAGTTAGGTGGGAGGTGTTATTCTGAATAGGATCATAGACAGTTCCTGCAATAACTCAGGGCATCTTATTTATAATATTTGAATTTATTTATGCACTTGTGCTTTCTCATAGCACATTCATCCACCCCTTTCAAAGTGTATGCAATAATTAGCATTTGCAAGCCAAACAGTGTGAAACTAGCCATGTAAAAAGAAACAAAAAGAATTCAGCAACGTGAATTATTACAGCCAAACAAGATCAGCAGTATGTAATTATTTTCCCTATCTCTTAACTTAATATTTACGATTTTAGGGTTACCTTTTTAAACGGGCTTCCTCCAAGATGTTTGGGAGCCGAATGAGGTACAGAGATAAATAGATAGATACTAATACATACTAATTAAAAAGAGGAAAGAATAAGTACATGAAGTCAATACAACAGTATTACTTTAAATTATCGTAATGATAATGAAAACTGGGAAAGGGGTTGGTGGGGAGATGAGGGCTTGGAAAATTATTTATAAACAGAATAATTTGAATATTTTCCAAAGGTCTTTTTGTCCTTTTGATGGGAAAACCCTGCAACCCTAATTCCCATTTGACAGCCAGCCTATGTCAATGATCCATTGTGGCAAATCAGGTCTAGCTTTCTCCTTCTAGAGTTGAATGATCTTTCTGTTAGCCATTCCCACCCCACCCCACCACATCCCACCCCACCCCACCTCTGAAGAATCCATAGTTGTTGATATCTTGATTGATTCCAAATACCAGCTATAGTGATATGTGGGAAGGACCTTGGGAGACAGGAGGAAGAACCGCAGCCTAGACAACTGTCATGCAAAAGATATCTCAGCCCACAGAAGGAAAGTGGATATGGGAACCATCTCAGAAGGGACCCTCCTTAGTTTTCTGGAAAGTAAAAGTAAAGGAGGGGAGAAATGCTTTCAGACTTGCAAGATTCTGTTACTGTGAGTTTACAGTGAAGGTAGAGTTGGTACCCATGGTTTCTGTTTCTTGTCTTGACTACCTTGAAGGGCTGACACCAGGATATAGCCATGAAGAACTAATGTAGCTTCTACAGATCCTGAGGGCATAAAAACTTCCTTACCTCTGGTGTTTTGGACAATTACGAAGGTTCTTGCTGGGAATGCCAAAGGACTTCGGATGGAATCTAAACTGTTATTGAAACCAATGCCTTTCCTTTCTACAGCTTACGTGTTTGAAATGCATCAATAAATGGTCTTTCAAAATCACAAACTTCAGATGCCCAGGAAGTGGTAGACCTATATTTTAATGTGTCAGAAGTATAGTTTCAGAGACAGCACTAATGCTGATTTCATTTGCACAGTCTTTGTTCGTGCTCCTTCTGATGGCATTACACATCTTTGTTTTGACTTGTTTCTTCAATCTTTTTGATAAGCTAAGGCAGATGAATGAAACTGTCTCATTTGTATTTCCATGTTGTTTTGTTATTTATTTTTTAAAAGGAAGTCTGCTTGCAGTCAATGTGCTAAAATGGAGTATTGGTGGGGAGGGGGGAGCCAGAATGAAATTCACATCAGCAATTTCAGGAATATCTCATTTTGATAAGAGCTATTGTTGACTTAAGCGTTCCTTGGAATAAAATGCCAATTGTCTATGCCTTGAAAAGAAAATCAGCATGTTCGTGCAAGATGTCAATTCCTAAAACACAATAACAAGTAGTAGTTGCTACTCAAGATTCACTATCAAGAGAGATAAAGGGTGTTCCAGTGAATTATGATTTGGGGCTTAAAGTCTTGTTTTGTATTAGACGGTATTAAGCGTCATTCAGAGATGATAAAACCGTGCGCTGCATAATATGCATTTTCAGCAGGAACAAAACACAGTACAAGATGTGTTAAGAGGTTGCTGATATTTCCCCTGCGGCACTATTTAGCTAACCTTGGCTGATAACTGTCCTCTGTAAAAAAATTAAGCAGGGTCAGACTTGGTCCTTGGATGGACCAAGGAAATACTAGGATTATAGCCTAGGCTGGCAAGTCAAAACAATCTTGGAAGAAGCCAACAGCAAACGGCGGTTGTACTGAGGCCATACAAAACCATGGATGTGAACAGTCAAACTCAACTTGAAGGAGTGTTTACTGTTGACCTTTGAAATTTTGGTAGTAGTAAAATATTTTTCAATAACACGGATGGGGAAAGTACAGAAATCCCATCATTGCAGGATTACTATTTCTTGCATTTATACCCTCCTTTTTAAATAAAGAGTGTCAGGTGCTGTACATCTCTGTTCTTCATTTTAATTTTCCTAACATCCTTGTAAGGTGGGTTGTAGAGATAACAGGAAAACCTAAGAAGAGTTTGAATTGGTTTCTCCTGGTTTATAGAAGACTCCGAAGGAAGTTGCAGTTTGGCATTTTAACAGATGTCCTTACGATCTGAGACTTCAAATACGCTTTCACATTATGAATTTCCCCATTTTTTTTTTTTTTTTTGCTTTCTTAATGAGTGTTTCAGGAAGTGGTGTTTACTTCTATCTAAAGAATTCCTGTTTAGGAGGGTTTTTTGTTTTTTTTAAATAAATGAAATATTGCTTGGGGCCAGCTCTGTCATTAAGTTCACTGGGGAGGTCACCTCAGGTGCCAGATGCTGAGAGGTGGCAATCAGTTATTACAAGGAAGAACTGTGTTGTACATGACCTGCCTCACATCCAATCAGCTGACTTGCTGGCTTCAGACCCAGTGGAGGATATTGATTCATTGCTTCAACAATCTGTCCACTTGGCTTTTAGATACAGAAAGCGCGGAGAGTCCTTTCATTCTCTGTCTTTGGCAGTAAAGTATCTTGGGCTGATCCTATATTGTCAGATTCCCTAATGAATATCACAGGTTACTTCAAGGGACAGATGTTCTCCTCTCTTAAGTAAGATGGGTTTTCTTCACACAAATTAACATCTTAACTCGTCTCTTCAAATGCCTAAGGATTTTCTTTTTTGCTGCTGGCCTTTTTCTTAGCATAGGACCCTCCTTCCTTCCTTCCTTCCTTCCTTCCTTCCTTCCTTCCTTCCTTCCTTCCTTCCTTCCTTCCTTCCTTCCAGCAGAGTTCCACATGTGTTCACTGGGTTATCAGTAGTCATGAGCTTGGCCAGCATGTTTCATGGAGAAAGCTCTAACCCAGCATATCCGAAGTGAAGATATAGAAATGAGTCCTGATCATTAGCTCTGACTTTTCCAGCCTTCCAGCTTATTTCTGAAAGCGTCACCCTTTGCTTCACTTTCAGGCTGAGTTATAAATTATAAGTTCTTAGCCATCTGTGACAGATATGAGCAGGTTGGATGATCCTTGACCTCCATAAAATAAATGTAAAGAACAAAGGAGAAACTTCAGAGAAGGTGATCTACGCCAAACACCACTGTAGTCTAATGGAAGGAGTGAGGTGCCTCCAAACAAACATTAGAGTTTCTGTTTTTTTTCATGAGTAGTCTGGAATGGTATCATAAAGCCAAAACAGAATGTCTGTTTCATGGTATAGGTAGAAGATTTGGGTGAACAAAATTTTCTCTATGGGGAATTCTTACTCTTTTTGTGATCAGCGTTCTCTTCTGTCATCTATTTTTCTTAGTTCAGCAGCTCCTAAGTAAATTCAAGGTTTGGGGCAAAACTTGAAGTCAGTTTTGGAGTCAAGCTAAAGGGATAATGGGGGCTTATCCCACATGGTGATTTTCAGGATAACCAGTAAAACTGGGTCTTATCTAAAAACAACAGAATTGGTTCATACGTCAATTTTCCAGGGTAAGTTCTGCTTCCCACTATTGTGGAAAGACAGGAGATATTCCACTGTAAGAATAATACTAGTGTGGGAAGGAACCCTTTCCCAAAAATGCTCATTGGCACAACAGTGTATTATGAAATACTATCACTTTCAGGCATTGGTGGAAGGGAAAGGATACAGCAAAGTGACAGGCAGCCTCAGTTAGGAGCTGGGGAGAAGGACCAGTGGGCTTATATGCTGAATACAAAATCACTAATCCTCTCTTCTGTGTCTAGAAATCAGGCCATGGAAGTGTGGAACAATGTTTACCATCATAATCAACTTCCCCAGTATCAGTCTCTTTGGCTCCCGCCTATAACGGAAGGTGATTTTTTTCCAAGCATGATTCTCTGTAGCTAGTTGTAACAAGAAGAAAGTTATAGGGTTACCCGAATTACACCAACTGTACCCAATTACTGTGTAGAAGGTCATATACTTTGATTTCCTTTCTGATAACCTTCTGACGATCTACCAAAGAGAAAGATCTGTGCCCTGGAACAGAGAAGTTTGCAGCTGTTTCTATAACACTCCCCTGAATCTTTATCAAACCAACTGTAAAACATGTCAGAAGAATTTTCAGGTATTAGAAGGTCCCCCAACCAGCTGTCGGGAATCCCAGTTTATACAGCCTCATCTTTTGATGCGATCCATGTGTAAATAGGCCATCTAAGATATAACATAGCCAAGGAAGCTTTTTCTATATTCTTGCTTCAGCCTTAATTGTACTAGTTCCAGCAGAGCCATATTTGACTATCAGTGACTCAAGAACACATACAAAGTGGTAGTGAGGAACAATTTCCTCACTGGGACATACGTTGAGATGACTGCATAATGTAAATTATCTCATTGATCTTTAAACCTTACTTTTAATAACTGGAAGTATCCTTAACAGACAGTGATTCTTCTGTGATCTGCTCAGGCTTCCAGAGAATAGACTTTAAGCCTTCATTGTTAATATGTTCCTGGGAAGAATGAAAAGAAGGAAAAAAAGACTCTGTAAAGTCACTTACAGTATCATGTGGTCCTCTTTCCCTTATAGGTTAATTTGGCAGAATTCTGTTTCCTTCTTTAGGTTTCATTGTAATGCTTTCTGCATCTGTTTTGCCACTGGAGAGATTTGACCGGGATTGACCTCATGACTTGTCATGAGCAGAAATCATGAATTAAAATGTTGAAATCGTTAAAATAGAGAAATGATGGAGGGAAAACGTGACTCTGCAAGGGTGGAAGCTAATGAAATGCAAATTGTTGTAACAGCAGTTGAGTCACTCAGAGCCAGTGAATCTCCTTGCCTTGGATGAGAGAACAACTGCATTGTATATTAAGTTAAATTCATTCCTGGTAGAGAAGTCAAGGATATGGCATTTTCCATTTGCAGATGACAGCGTTGCGATTCTCTTTCTACCACCAACTGAGGCCAAAATGCCCCCTTCCTTCCTCCTGAAATAATAGAGACATAAGAAGTGTAGGAAGTGGTCTGCTCCTGAATCATCCTTTTCATTCACCCAACCCAATATTGTCTGCATTGACGGACAGAGATTTGAGAAACTGCCACCCACCCAACACTGTGAAGGTTTGCAGCCAAGAACACCTTTCTTTTTCTAGGCAAACAAAGTCAAAATGTGCACCTATATAACTGTTAGGAATGGGAACAGCTCTGTGGTGTTGTACTTTGCCAAACAACAATCTTTTTTCACAGCTACCGTATAATAATGACCAGAACTTTCAGGCTTTAGATGTTAGATTTTCAGCCGTTGCAAATGGTTGAAAAAAGTTCAATTCTCTGTAACACAGTAACATTTGAGGAACCAGATCTTGAGTTATTTTCCTCAGATCTGTCATTTCCTGTCAGTTGAATTAATTTGATAAACTCATACTCCGTATCGATTTTCAGATCGGTTCTGCCTGGCTTATTTTAACAATAAACTCTATGTATTTATAAGGAAGGGGGACCATTATGGAGTTCCTGTCCCACATGTGTAAACCAGAACAAGAATCTGACCCAGGGTGGAAACATCGATAACAGGAATGATAAAGCGAGATAAGAAGCATCCAGTGAACAGTGAAATCTGTGATGATTTATTATTTTTCCATGATTGAAAAGGGAATTGCATCCCACGTTGTAACGTTATTACATTCTTCTCAAAGATTAGAACATCCTCCAACCTGATTTGGATAATTACTCCTGAATATATGGATGGATCATTTAGAAAGGTTATACTGAATGAGGAAGGCGCTGGAGATAGTAATGTAGGTGGTTGATGATTGATTGATTGATTGATTATTTGCCATCAAGTCAGTGTCAACTCTTAGCAACAAGATAGATAACGTTTCTCCAGGAGGATCTGTCCCCAAACTGGTCCTCTAGGTCCCCCAACAGTGCCTTGATTGCTGTTATAGTCAAATCCATCCACCTTGTGGCTGGTTGCCCTCTTCTTCTCTTTCCTTCCATTTTCTATCCATGTGGTTTTCTTGGTAAAAGTACAGGAGAGGTTTACCATTGCTTTCTCCCACTCAGTATGACTTGATGCCTTTGCCGTGGTCACTAAAGAGATCATCTGCCTCCAGCATCTTCTTATATTGCTGCTGCCCAACACAGAAGCCTGCTGGCTTTAGCGGGGCAGTTGGGATGATCTTCACAGCTTGGTGTCCCACCTGGGATTCCTTACTCTTGTCATATTCTCTCCGCCTTCCCAGGAACACCCCGACCCCACAATGAGGCAGCACAGCAGGACAGGGGTGGGGTGGGGGAGAATTCAGGTGACAAAGTCCAATAATGCTTGTCACACACTAGAAAGGAAGGTAAATCCCATGTCTTTCCTGCAGAACCCAGACTTAAATCCCTGAGATTTTGTTGTTGGTTTGTTCAGTTCAGTTTTAGTAAGAATTCATTATGCTTCACAACCCTTTCCGTAAGTGGGAATAGCAGTTTGAGGGTTCCTTTCAAAATTCTCTTGGTGGTATTTGCGCCCTGCTTTTACTGCTAGAGGTGGTGGAAGAGGTTCAATTGTCGTTGCGTGGTTGTTCATTCATCACTCTGTAGCCTCCCTGGCTGCCCTCACTTTCCAAACCAGATGATCTTTTCCTTTGAGACGTAATTAAAGGGAGGGCAGCTGGAGGTGGTAGTGCCAAAAACCGGCCCCAGTAATATAATAAAAGCTAGAACATTAACAAACGGGCACATTATCCTGATCGTTAAGCAAGTAGTCACACTCTGCCCCCGAAAATTGCACCGGTATTCTCTCGTCCTTTAAAAGAAGTCTTGAAAGCAAATTCTCTTTCTTTCAATCAGATGAAAATCGGTAGAGAAAAAAAAAATCACAGGAAGATGCTTCTGAGTGGCACTAAACTGAAAGAATAAAGTGACATAAAGTGAAATTAACAGATCAATTTCCTTTACTCCCACCCAGACATATATATATATATATATTTCCATCTTTTGAATGTCTAGTGCAACTGTTGCAGTCCAGTCACAAGTAAGAGGTGAGATGTTGTTTGTAATTTGAAATGCGAGGCTTTTCGCATCCATATCAGCTACCCCCGGCTCCTTATTTTGTAGCAGATGTTATTATACTAAATGGAAGCAATTAAGGAAGACTTCAACAGAGATAGAAATAATTTATTGGGAAGTAATTAATCCAGGCCAGCAGTAAAACCATGAAATTAATCCATACTAGAACTTTTAATGCTATTTGACTAGATAGTAGAATCTATGGATCAGTTGGAATCTACCCCCTGCTACAGGCTCTCTCTGATGAACAGAACAAAAAGTCATCTGATGAAATTGAATTTCATCAGCAAACTGTTTTTGAATGCTTGTAGGCACAGCAAGGTTGGCCGAAGGACTGTTACAACATGAGAGTATGTCCTCTGGAACTGGGAAAAAAAACTGTTAATAAATGGACATCTTGACAGTGTGACAATCAAATATCTTTGTTTCTTCTGATAGAAGCATTTAGTTAGGGCGCATCCAGGTTTTTAGGTTTCTTCAAACATTCCCATTTCTTGAGCCATCATTTTTGGGAGAGGACAAATAACGGTGACATAGGATGCGTTGAGGAGGATGTGAGAGCTCAAAAATTTATTTATCATATTTATATGGCCACCCATCTCACAAACAAGTGACTCTGGGCGGCGTACAACAAAGCTAAAAACAATATATACAAACAAGTATTAATATAATAATTATTAAAAACTTTAAAATTATAAAGGCACCAGACTAAAAAAAAAAAATATTAGGCAAAGGGCAAGTGTTAATCTGAATATCCCACCCCCAACCCCCCATCCCAGACCTATTGGGATCTTTAAAATCTTGGCTTCCAACAGAAAAATTCAAGTGTTTGATTTATTCACGCAGTGAAACGTGTAGAACTAATACGGATGTAGAAGGCATCTGCCATGGGTTAGAGTGGACATCTACTGTACTATCCACCCACTACAATCCACTAAAATATTCTCTGTTATATGAGAGCAATAAATAAGTATATCAGTGCCCATCATTCCCTGATCAAAAAATTGAAAGAAAAACAATCTACTTTAGGGAAAGTTGTATTCATATATTTGTGTCTGTGTGTCTCTGTGTGTGTCTACGTCTCAAAATTATGTGCTATCCTTTCCTAGAAACTTTATTCTAGCTAGGAACATTGGATGTGCTACATCTTCTCAGAAAGAAGGTTGTGAATTATGAAGGGAGTTTTTCTAGCTGGAACTGCTTTGAATTCCTTCTGCTGGAATTCTAGCAGGCCTCTCATTAGAGAAAAGACTTGCATTCAGACATCACCACGGTGCAATTTGCTTGGTGTGAGTTGGGCACGTGTGAACCCAGCCCTTTGTAGATTTTCCAGTTGTTGTATTATTGTTGTTGTTGTTGTTGTTATTTAAATGTGTATACTGCCTGTCTCTCAGCAACTCTGTGTAATTTTAAGCTGTGTACTCTGTTTTAATATGTTCTGTGAATCAAGGCATTTGTGGATTGGCAGTAAACCATCATTAACCAAGTCATAACTTAGGAAGATGCGCAGCTGAAGCCTGTATTTGTATCTGCAGGAGTCTTGAGGAGAATCATTGTTCTGACTTTCTTCCTGGATTGCGGGAAAGCATTTTGCCTATTCCATTTGATTTGATTTGATTTCGTTTCATTTCATGTTTTACTTTATTTTATTTTTAGATTTACTGTTCAATTTTAATTGTGACTTATTTTCATTTGCTTCATTGCAAAACCACTTTGGGAGCATTTATGACTGAAGGACAGTCTATAAATATAGTTAATAAACAGTCAAGCTGATGTAGATTTCAACCCAAGTGGGACTAGAATTGTTAAGATTTCTAATAAATGTCTCTCTGAGACCTCAAACCAGGCAAACTTTGGCAGCATTTCTGTAGGAAAGGGCATATTTTAACCTGTTTGACAATAGTCCTATTGATAGAAAAGTAAAAATACACAACAGTGGTCTTAATTATAGGAATTGGCTTGCTCCCTCTTTCACAATATATTGTTTCTCAAAATGGTTAGTTATTGCTCTGCGTTATCAAGAATTGCTATGAAATAAAATGTTTTATGGGGTTCTTCCATCTTGATGTCAGACCTGGGAGGCAGAAGTTTCCAACAACACAGGTAATTGTTGCATAAATCAAAGCTCAATCACTCTGTAATCAGAATAGTCCCATTAAACATATGATAGTTAAACACAAATGTGTAAGGTTTTATTTAAGAAAATAAAAAGTAATAGAGTTGTCATCAACATTAAGTTGTGCAACAGGAAAAAGCCCGCTAGTAATCTCAGTTTTCTTTGAGAGGGATGTTGTCAGCAGTAACTTCCACACATGTTGCATGATGTTGATGGCAAAACTCAGCTGTCTTCCTTTCAGTTAACTCTATATTTTCAAAATGGCTTGGGCAAGAACATAAAAACATAAAGAGAGCCGTGATCAGGCTAAGGACCTCTCTATTCCAATGTTCTCATAGTCACCAGTCCTGCACAGATGGGACAATTGCATCTTCGACTGTCACCTTCCAGCAACTGGCATTTAAAGAAAACTGCCCGAGATGAAGAAGATAGCGAGCGTTCAGTGAGAGAATTAACTGGGATTGCTCAGTCCTCTGCAAATTTCTTTTCAAGCCCTCTGACTCAGTAGCCGTCACAACAGTCAGTTGTAGTTGCATTTTTAAATGAAGGAGGCCCATTCATGATATTTTCCTAACTATTCAGATCCCTGGCTTATCGTATGTGTCACATTAATCAAACTGAATCATAAAACCAGCAATGAATTCAAGAAAGAGAACTGCTGCTTTGGCCAACTCCAATCAAATGTGCCGTTGAGTTTCTCTCAACCCAAACCTACTTCCTCCCCAGTTTCTGCATTTTGCTGGATTTGCAATTTAAACTTTATCCCTTCCTTTCCCCCTCTTACTTCCCTCCTTCAATGGATAGTAAAGCCCCTTTATATGTCTGGTGGGAGAAAGCTTGAAATTCAGCACTCTACTTATTGCTTATCATACTCAACTGGTAAGCTGTAACAAATTTAAGTACACATGTGTGAAATTCATTAGGGAGTCTTGGCACCAGATAAATTACATCCAAGATAAAGGATGGGTATTAAGAGGCTGTGTTAGATAGGTACCCTGCTGTGACTGTTAAGGAGAACGTGAATGCAGTGTGAGGAAGGAAGAAAGATGAAATTTGAGCTTGGGTCTGAGTTTCTCAGCTTTGAAAAAGATGAATAGATTTTGTTAATAACAGTAGATTTCTCATCCTTCCATTTATCCTTCTTGACCCTGGTATTTTATTATGGAGGACCAGAGTCCTATAAATGAGAGTTGTTTGGGCTTCAGAAAACACAAAGAACAACCAAACACTCTTTAATGGAGACCTGGGGTATCAGTGGGCATAACTAGGGGATTTTGTGGAATTGCTACCCTTGGTCTTAGCCAACAGGCTGAGAAGTGACGGAGTTGGTGGAATTGCTGGGAACAGGTAGGAAATCAGTCTGCCCATCCTAAGTGACATTTGGGGTTATTGATTTTATGGAGCAGAGAGTCTGGAAAATCAGCTGCATTTCCTAACAATTGTGCATTCCAATCTTTTTTTCCCAAAGGAACTCTTAACGTATGGAAAATCAGGTTTCTTACCACATGGTAACACTTTCCCATGTGTTTAATCTTTGTGCAGCAAAACCACAAGGTAACATCTCCTGGCAAATGCGCGTGCCTATAATCTGTTTTAAGACCTATTTGAAGTACAGATACTTGCCCTACATTTTGGACTTCCTCATTCCTTCCCCTTCCTTGTTTTCTAGTTTTTGAGGAGGGCAGAAGGTATCTTATCTAACTAAGGATCCCGGGCAACTTCAAAACTTGAATATTCTTTTATGCATTTTGGTTAGCCTTCATAAAAATATTACTGTACTCAACTATGGATATTGGAATTTTTTTTTTTCTTTATGGATCCAGCTATTATTTTTAAAAGAATCTCCTGGCACCATAAAAACTAAAAAAAACACATTGTGGCACAAAGTCCCATAGACTGAAGTCAACTGCACTGCTTGGCCAGCTCTATCCTTAAGCATTTGACCCCACTACCTGCCTTCTACTGTCCTACCTGAAAGGGCTGAATGCTGTGGTATAATTTATCATGTTAGATTTACTTCCAGGAAGAGGAATCTGTAGCCATTTTTGCTCTGGGTACCAAAAGGACTTGACCACAGCTGTTACACACTATGACTTGCATGGAAAGAATGTCCTTTGTTTCTCCATCTCAGACAATAACATGCCTTAAGCTGGCCCAGATCTGAGTCGAATAAATTCTATGAAAACCTACAAAATAATAAATCTGTTAGTCTTTGCAGAGTGGCTCGACAAGAGAGGTGAACTTGATGTACCATCTTGGACTTAGCAAGAGCCTGCTGAGAACCTTAAGATTTTATTTTAGTTTGTTTTCTTTTAAAGCAAGTTTCTGGTCTTTTTAAAATAAGAGATCCCCCAAAGCATAATTGTAACCAGTAGTTTTGTGGGACATAAACCACACATTCTCTTTCCATTTTTAGCCAGTGAGTACAGTCATTGCAGTGATTGGTATTTAGGAAAGCTACGCTGGGGAAAAAATAAAATCAGACACATGTACTAGGGTCTAGAGAAAAAGCTTTCTGATTAATTCTGAAGTTATTATTTATTTGTTTGTTCATCTTTCTGGTAGACAAATGATTGTTGCCCAGAGGAAACCCATAAAAACGTCCTGGATTATCAGTGTCACTCTGAATGAATGAGTAACAGAATGGACTCTTAAAATAATAATGTGGCCAATGAATACTGTGTGCCCCATCGCTTAAATCAGTTGCATAGAAATCCTTGTGAAAATTCTGCTTCAGTTCTTAAAGCCAAGGGTTCTGTGTCTCTAAATTAGATTCCCCAAATTGGCAGAGATGGTCATCTTGCTTGTTTGAGGTTTTATGAGAAACTGGGTTCCTTACTATCCGTTCTATTCTGTTGCATTATCTAGATTATGTCCCTATCTAACAAGAGTGTCTTTGGACATGAAAGTCATTGAACAAAAGGAAGTAAGTTACAAAGCGCTATTCTGATTTTAAACCTAACTGTAATATTTCCATAAACCAGTTCTGGGTCAGGCAGTGGGTGTTTTCTTATGAAAATGTTCCTTTCTATTTTTGTCCTGGGTTTGTGCGATCCTTTGTGCCTTCAACAGTTTCAGCCCTTTGATGCAGATTTAAAAAATGATCATACTGAAATACGTGTTTGAACAAAATTACTGCACTGTTTACCATTTTCTTAATAAACATGCTGTCTTCTGATAAACCTGATTCAACTGTTGGTGTCGCATGGCATTATTGAGCAGATAAAAGGACTGATAGATTCCAGGGGAAGAGATCTTGGTCAGATTTCTTAGGAGTCATGTATGTAATGGATCCCTTGGTCTCATCATGAGGATTCAAAGTTTGTTTATTGGTTTTACGTAAGTAGCACCTCTTAGTGTTTCAGCTTGATAGGCCAGTGTTGGAGTAGCAGTGATGATGTTGGACTGGGGCTTGGGAGAGACAGGCTCATGACTACAGTAGACATGGATACTCACTGGGTGACTTTGTGCATGCTAAACATGATTTCTTAGTCCAATTTACCCCACACAGGTTTGTTCTGAGGAAATTTGTATATACTGCTGTAAGTAAAGATGGGGTAGAAACCTCTCTCTCTTTCCCTGGTTTGCTAGGAATGGACAAGTTTTTGCAGACAGCCCTTAAAAACATCAAGTTGGTTGCAAAGCTTTTGGCTTTTCCATTTAGAAATTTAAAATACTTTTTTTCCCCCCAGCCCTGCAGTATCTACTAAATGCAATATAAAAGAGTCGTTTCCTACTCAGGTTTTTTTGTTCTGAAGTTTAGCTTTAAAGAGACAACATTTGCTTCAGTAGTCATCATGGTACCTCTACTGTTTGAGCTGAATAAAACATTAGTCAGAACATGGTATGCTCATTTCACTGGCCTGGGTCTGTCTGAACTCTAAAAGAGGAAGATTCCTGTTTTGAAAGCAGACATTGTATCAGAATATCTTTTTTATAGGTCTTTTCTGAGGACACACTGTACTCCTTGTGATGGTCTTTGAGGTTCTACAGATCCATGAGAGGATAATACTTAAAAGAAACCATCAGGACAAATCAAAGTAGCTTGAAGAATTGTGAGCTTATTTTACAGGGAGTGGTGTGTAAAGTGTTGGCATAAGGCTCACAATTATCCTCAGGATCTTTGTGGAACTCCAAATGCTCCTTCCACCTATGACATGAACAAGAAGTTAGCCAGAGTCCTCATTTTTTTAAGAGTTGGTTGGTATTCTTTCAATCATCTGCAAACTCTGATTCACCTCCAGGATATGTAAACAAGTCAGTGTTTGTTTCTGAATAGCAGATTATGCACATGCTATAAACTAGACTTAAAACTGAACATCCAAACACCCCTAACCAGAGACCATGTACCATTTTGCGTGACAAATTTCTGCAGTGCTGGAAAAGTTCTCCCTTTTTTTTTTTTTCAGCCTTCCTTGGGAAAATGCATGGTTATTCTTCACTGAACTTAGATTGCTCTTGGTGGAGGTCCAAATTGATTAACTGATGTTTTCATGGCTGATATTGGATGATGTTGTCACATCAGGCAACATATCACAGTGCTGCTGATGTGGTTGGGTAGGATCACCCAAGCGACTCGTTCAGCAAGAAAGAAATAGCAGAAGCCAGAGAAGGCAATAGCACCCCCAAAACAAGCATCAGAACAGCCAATTACCCCATGAAAAAATGTCTAGATATCAGAACAGTTCGTTGAGATTTTAAAACCAAAGCCAGCTTTGGTCCAGAGATGTTGCCATCTTTGAATTCTGGAAGTTGGAGTCCCTGCAAACCTGGAAGGTGCCAGGTTGGGTATGGCTGATTTCAACTGAGTTGTCTTAAGCACCATCTTATGATCAACTTGAGTAGTTCAGTTAGATGTTCCCCCAATGTTCTTTTGAACCTTCCTTGGGATTTCCTCCCCTCTTTTGTTCCCATGTGGAAACAAAGGAGTACCTATCTCAGGAACACTCAAGGACATGACTTTGGGGTCCCCTCTGCCCTTGAGGGGGCTCGTGGGTCGGTATATAAGCTTGTCTGCATCCGGAGAAGTTGTGCTGTGCAGATAAAGAGGTCTCTGTAATTAGAAAGCAGCAGGAGGCGTAACAAGAGGCTAAATACATAGCTGTGGTTTTAATTAGACAGCACTTCAAATTAGTAATTGCGGCTTCTGTGAGAAATCGGTGACTTTATATGCTGAAAAAGCCTGATGGGTATGTGGCTTATTCCTCATTATAGCTCGCTGTGTGAATCTTTCAGTACGTTGGCATGCTGAGCTGAAAAGGCTAGTGTTGAGATATGGTTATATCTTGGGCAGAAAGGGCTGGATGGAGATTAAATTCATCCCCAGCAGAGATGTGAGAATATATTGTTCTTTGCTACCCGCGTGTGGCCATGTCTAGAAGGTGAATTAAATGCAGGCATTAAATCAAGTCCTCTCTCTCTTTGCTCAACCTACTTTACAAGACTGTTGTTGTACATAAGCCATCATGAATTCCTGGAGGAAAGATGGGACATGTGTTAACAAACAATGAGAAACTCACTAAGGCTGTGTGAATAGGCGTTTGTGTGCAACTGGGCCCCCCCCCAAAAAGCTTTGCCATTTGAGATTTGATCGGCCCCAGCCCTGCCGGTCTTCCAGAAAGTGCTTAAGACCTGGCTGAGTGCCCAGTCATGGGGATCCAAAGGTCAGTGAAGTCAGTGCTTTATCATTACTTTGAGGAATCTTATTCTTGGCTGCTCTTTTGTTTTCATTGGATTCTATGTTGTGCATTTTATACAGCTATTTATATTGTTGTTTTATTCCTAAATTTTCTTCACCACTGTCAACCCTTTGGGGTAGACCAGATCAGGAAACACGCACCCCAGGAAGACCTGCGCTCTACTTCATTAATCTTGCAAGTCTGCTTGTGTTTCTCCTCCCTTCTCTCTTGTACCCCAGTGAGTCAGGGAGGGACCATCCTAAGTCTCTTCTTAATACCGTCTCCCTTCCCAGAACTTAAGACATGCATCTGTCCTCTTAGTTTACATGACAGTTTCTGAATATTGGCTCCAAGACCATTTCCCTGGCTCTCTACGGCCACCGAAAGTCCCTTTGGTGAGGGGGGCAGCCGTATACATTTTTAAAAATTAAATAAATCGCCTTGCTCTAGAACTCAGAAAAAGCAAGACCTGTGCATCTGGTCAGATATTTCCACTCATTCTACAGATTCTTCCTAACTTGGTCCACTGCTTACAAAGTTCAGATGTCTGCGCTAATCACTAAGACGATATCTCTATTTTCTATCTGCAAAAAAATTTTTTTTCCCAAGAAGAGCTCAGCTTCTATAGATCAAGATGTTACAACAGAACTGAAGCAGATGGTCAGGTGTAAATGCTAACCGATCGGGACAGACCTGAAGTTTCAAAGACAATTCAGCTAAATCCCGGTTTAACAGGGAGAAAGGGAGGATTAAAATCTTGAAGTCAAGTTACCCCTTTGTTTTCCTCTCCTAAACAAAAGAGCGCAGACACACGTTGACACAATCAGTTTTGAAAATACTGATTTACAACTACAGTCATTGTGGCCCATTTACTGCATTTCTGTGCTACCTAGAAGGGCAGATGATAATTATCCACATTGATTTGAGCAATTATAGAGCTTCATTTTTATTAATCCTTTTTCAAACTTACTAGGAAATAGTAAATGCTATATTGCTTGTTTACTATATAATTATGTTTTAGTAATGATTTATGTCAGGCTGCATTAGGGTGGTGGAATTTAATTAAACATGGAAAACAGCAGTAGAAGGTTTTTTGTTTTTTTTTAGATTAAAGCCAAACTGTTAAAACTGTTATTTATTCTGGATAAATAAATTTCTCTTATTAAAATGTCTCATCTACACACAGCCTCCAGCCCTGCTGCTACAGTTATGCTCAGCTTCAGTTCCAGTAGCATGATGGTTTAGGAAAGAGGTCGTGTTGAGTTCATAGACTATCTTTACTGCCTTCTGCTGGTTTAGGGTGCTTGACCTTCTAAAGCAATGACTGGATTCAAACCTCATGGTCAGCAATGTTTTATTTAACCAGACCACAAACCCAACATTAAACCAACCATATTAATACAATATATGAACATTGCTAGTAGGTCTACTCAGCTGAGGAGGTTCTGCTTGTAGTTTCACAGGTTTGGCTCACAGCATAGTGGTGAAGAATACAGCCTTTTTTCCGAATATTGGAACTCTCTCCCAAGGATGGTATAGTTGGCTCCCATCCTTTTTGGGGTCAGGTTCTTGACAGCTGACTCAAGTGCAAGTAATGCTTCCAAGAAAAATTCTCAGAGTCTTCTTTAACCAGATTTATTGAGACCAAAGAGATGGCATATCCAGAATTGTAGCAACTGAACCCTCTCCAGTGTAGAACCATTTTACCCCCAGATCCATTAGGACAGAGACTTTCTCAGTTTCTTACATTGAAGAATTGGTTCTTTTCACTGGTAAAGGAGAATGCAGATACCTGTTTACAACATGGTCTCCTGAATCTTATCAGTCAGCAAATTGACTGTTGCATCTTCTTTTAGAAAAGAAATGAGCACCTATTTGCATAATTATTCCAGGACTGGTCTGCCTTTACAATAGCCCTTTTAACATCCACCTTCTTTTTCATTTTAGTATTTTTATAGTCTTTTAGGGTTGTTGGAATTATTATCAATGCTTTTATGAAAAATTGGTTTTCTTGCTGTTTGTAAACCACCCTGAGCTCCTCTGAGAGGAAGAGTGGTATAAAACATAGTAATAAGGATGCAAATCTCATGGTAGCCACTATGGTCTCAGAAAGCTTGCACGTCATCTGCTACCTGATCCTCAGGGCCATCCATACTATTAGGCAGGCTGAAGTGATTGCCTCAGTCTATAGATGCTGGGGACAGGGAGATGTTGAAAGACCAAGCAGTGTGCCATCAGCCAATCTTACTTTCCTTGAACTTAGGTAATTTGCTTCCCCAGGAAGAAAAGATGCTGGTAAGCTGCCAGTGAAATGGGAAATGGAAGAGGCATCATCCTATTTTTTTATTTGATTTGATTTGATTTGATTTGTAAAGCCACACATCTTAGAGCACAGCTCTGGGTGGCTCACAACCCCAATAAAACTACAAAAACAGCAAACCCATAACAACAGAAACAAATCTTCTACTTCGTTTCATCTGTTGATCAAATTTTGTTAATGGAAAACGGTGGGGTTTCAACTTGGAGCTTTATAGATGTGCTTTTGCATGGAGTTGTTGTCATCAATCCCTATCCCCAATCCTCAGGGTCTTCCATTGGAAGGAGTGGAGTAAAAGGTTGGGCAGAAAATCACAGTCTTGGATAACCCGAGAAATGCTGCCAGTATAAACAGTACTAGAGTCAGTGAACTTCTAGGCCAGCATTGTTAGATTTGGCTGAGTGTGTTGGGTGACACGACAAGACTAGGCAGAGTTGGAGGGCCAAGGACTGCAATGCAACCTCCAGATCTTCTGAATGGCTGCAATACATAATCTGGATGGATACTAGAATTGGCATCTGAATGAAAAAATGTTGCGCCATTTTTTTTGCTTTCTTAATTGGTGCGTGTGTGTGTGTTAAGGGTGGCCAGAAGCCAACTGCTCTTATCTTTAAACTCCTCAAAAGTTCAAAATGAGTCTTTCAAGGACTGTTGTTTTTAAGTTTTCAGCAAGATTTAAGGCCAGAAGAGTGAACAGAAGGAATCCTAGAGACAAAATACAATTTCTACCCTTAAAACTACTGTAACACCTGAAAAAGGGCTGAAGTCACACTGCTAAAATTCTGCCATTTTAATTCCCAGTTTGAATGGCACAATATCAGCATCACCTTGGCTTAGTTCAACATGTTAACTCAGCCATTATGGTTTATAAACCACAATGGATGGCTTAGTCCAATGAGCAAAGCCAGCCATTGTGGGTTATTGAATGTTTTCTGGCTAAAACAATAAACATAAGACAAAACCATGTTTTGTTTTAACCATGCTTAAAACAATATATGGCTTAGCATGGAGTAAGTCTCCAAACCACTGTTGGGTTCTGACCAATTTTATCCTGTGAATGTGTGGCTGTCTTACCCTGCCCTTGATTGCCACAGGGAACTTGGAAGAACTTTATGGATTATTCTAGGGTCATTAACTGAATCTTGGGGCTGAGTCTAGTTTCTGCAATTAGGTTTGCCTGCTCAAGAGTGAAAGATACAAACTGTGTTAAATGTAGGGTGGTTCATTTCTGATTCAAGCAAAACCGGCATGGGCGGCCATGGGGGTAGCAGGAAGGGGCAAATGATGTTACATGCATCATGCAAATGACATCATTCATGTCATTTGTGTGATGATGCAAGCATGCCTATGACATCATTGCGGCTGATAGTGGACAGCTACATCCAGATTTGGAGGAATTACAGGGAAATCTGATGAATTGGGTGCAGAATTATGCCAGGCACTGACACGTTGGGACAGAGAGAGGAAGAATCTGGAAGACCAGGAATTCTTTAGCAGAGAAGTCCAAGAAGCATGATCTAGGCATGAAGAAACAAGACAGCTTCTTTAACACTATCATTATAGTGAAACTTTTGGAATGCTTTCCTATTTTTAACCAAGTGGTTAATGGTTTATCTCTTTTTTAAAAATAAAATTGCAGTCACTATGAACAAGATCGGAATGCGCTTAAAAGAAAAGAATGGGAACGGAGAAACCAAGAAGTCCAGCAAGATGAAGACCTCTTTGCATCTGGCTTTAATCTCTTTGGAGAGCCATACAAGGTAAGTCAATGCTGGAAACAAAATTTGGCATTGATTTCATTGGAAAAGCAACTTCTTCCTTCTCATGTTCAATGTACCTCAGCCCCACAGAAAGGACAATCCTGGCAAGTAGTAGCATCCCCAGGGTGGGATCATGGCCAATGTTGGAATATTGGTTTCTCCAACTTGATGTCTTCCAGTGGTGTGGAATACCCATTATGAGTAGGTGAGCTGAGAAAGATGGGATGTAGGATCCCATGCCTCCAAAGACCAGCTCTGCAGTTTCATGTGTTTGCTCACATATCATTATATAATAATATCCTACCCTCTGTCTAAATTATACGGCCGAAATACTGGCATAATGATGGGACTGCTTCTCTGGCCCCCCACTTTCTGTAATCATGCCTGATGAGGACTTCCAAAGCCCTCAAAAACTGGCACACTTTGGATGTGCTCACATACTACGCTTAGCCAGTTTAGCTGTTTAAGCTGCATTCCCACGACATGGAAGATTGTACCTTAGCATGATACATGAACACAGCCCCTTTAGGATACATTGGTTAGGATTGTACAAACCCAGAACAGAGGTTAATTAAATAACCAGGCTGAACACGTGGCTTGGATTCAGCCTTTTGGTGCCATTTCAGGTGGCTTCCATAAAGATGCTGCTTTAGCAGGGGTATCCCTTCCCCACGGGCCAGCATGGCCATCACTGTTTTTTATTTATGAACCAGACCCTCATATTGTTTGCTCTACATCAATAGAAGTCATTGCCCCGCTTCTTCCCTCTGTTTGTCCTTGTGATTGCAGTGCTGCCAGGCTAAATTGGACGCTTTCCCGTTTCTTTTCCTTTTCAGAAAGTCCAGTCAATTGAAAACCTGCAAAGGTAATGAGGTTCTTTGGATAAGAATGTTCTCAGTAGCAGCAACCTGTCCAGCCTCTTTGCGCAATTGCTGCCTCAGCATTTCTGCAGAGCGGGCTGGAGAGGAGAAGAACAAGTGAACAAGTGTTTGGCATTAGACTCCTCATTCCCCACCCCACCCCACCTCCTTTGGCACAATGGAACCTTCTTGTGTTAAATGAGGAGGGGGAGCGAGTCCAAGCTGGCTTTGGCCATTGTTCATTGTGTATTGGGTTGACGAAGGTGGGCTAGCTACAAAGACCTTATTCTTGGCTGAAATGGAATGTACTTCTTTGGCCATGAAAATGTCCTCCTTAAGCTTTTCTTTTAACACACACACACCAAACAAAACCCTGTTTCTTCCGTACAGTATGATTCCTAGCTTTACACAATTGATTAAATTTCTAAATATTTGCTCCAGGGTGCATCTTCTTGATTACAACCCTGTGAAGGAAACATTTCTTTAAAAAAAAAGAGATGTGCAGATATCATGTTTCTTCCTCCAACCCATTCCCATCTTCCCAAAACCTTTTACTCCAACAGAAACATTGTGGTGCAAATAATATACAACCCAAAATAAACAGATCATCCAATCACCCTGATGAGCACCAGAGTTGGACCAAGCAAAGCAAAGCTTTTTTTATGCAGTGTATGAGCAGATTTATGGAATTTGCTGCCCACAAGGTGAAGGAAAATCACTTTGCCACCCTCAGTACCCATTGATTGGTAGCAACCATTAAGGTAGTTAAGTTTGAATTGAGCTTGAATGGAGTTGGGTGAACCAAATAGCTTTCTTGGTAGCAGTGCAGCAATGATTTGTCTCTGGTTTCTTTGGGGATGTTTTTCCAACTTCCCAGTCTAGCCTACAACCTTAGCATTCCCCCATGGGTCCCCACCAAAATCATAACCAGGTCCAGTCTTGCTTAGCTCTTTCAAAATCAGCCGAGATTGGATTAGTGTGGCCACCAAGCATTCTCCAGGGCTGCTCCAAGACGTTTTGCTGCCTAAAGCAGACAGCTCATTAGCATCCATGCCACCATCACGAATACAGGAGCTGACAGGGCTGGTGCTTGGATTGTTCCACAAGATCCGCAACTGGACATTATTCTCCAGGGGCCCCTGTGGGAAGATGCTTAGAAGATGCAGGATAAGCCCTGATACACAAACAGTTCTGTCTTTCAACACTTCCCTACTGTGCCCACCATCCTTGGCCAATGCTTCCCGAATGTATTGCCCAATATTGGGGCTTGCTCCTTCACAATTGTTCTCATGTCCTGTAGAAATGGGATGCATTCTAAGGAAACCAACCTCCCCATGATGCATCTTTGTATCAGCACAATCCAGAGGATGGTTGGATTAAGACTTAATTATCTTGTTTTCCTTATTTACAAGAACAAATAAAGAAAAATGCATAAGATCTACTTCAATCGTACCCTGGAGGAACATACTTATTAGAGGAATTGTATCATCAAATAGTTTTGCAAGGCTGGTTTCCTTCTTCCTCCACAAACTCTTAGAAATGGAGTTTCTTCTAGTAAACTGTTATCTTTTTTTACTGTCATACTTCCACCAATTGCTCAGAAGTAGTTTTATTGCTCAACTGAACAGTAACCATGTGGTAAGGGTATTATCTGTGGACAAATGTCCCATCTTTTAAACGCACTTTCAGAAAAGGAGACGGAAAAAGAGAAGCAGCAGATAAAATCTAGGAAATTGAGTAGAAGTGTGCAGAGGATGAAAACACAATAATGCCAAAAATGAGTCAGAATTTGCCTAATAATTGCTGTGCTTTACAGAAAGTGACTGTGAATCATTGATTTGCAAAAACACATGCTGTGTGGTTCCAGAAAATAAAGGAGATTGAGTTTGGCAAATACAGCTGACAACTGTATTTATTTATTTTTTTTAAACCCTCCTAAATGCTCATTTTGGGAGAAATTATTGAGTAACCAAGCTGGACGCAGGCCAAAAAGCACCCAGAATCACATCTTAGTTGTCCAGGGCAACTCGGAACAACAAAAAAGGACATTTGAAACTGTTATTCATCACAACGCAGTAGAAAAAGTTAGTCAGCAATTACTTTGACCCCCACTGTTTCACAGAGTAGAAAGCTTGAGAGCATTGTGCCATTTTCCTACAATTGTCTCTTCCTTCTTAGCTGATAACTCAAAGGTTCTTGGTGAGCTGGTAGGCAGTGCTTACCCTTTCGGGAGTTAGATGGTCATTTTCAGCCTGCCAGGCTGATTGGCTGGCTGAAGCTGGGACCAAAATAATATTCTCAGTGAATGACATCCCCATTTTTAAAAGAGCAGTCCATCCATGTTGGGTCCATGTCAGCCTTCCCAGGTAGACCAGATAGGAAACACGACCAGATGAGCTAATTCTACTTTATTGTAAGGCTACATTAACAGAATCTCCCGCTGTCTCTTATGGCCTGAGAAGTTAGGGAGGGTCCCTTCTTAGCCTCTTTCTCCACCCATTATGCAGCTGTGGGCTATACCCTCTCTTATCTGATCATTCCTTAGGCAGCATCTCTTTCCTCCGTCTCCCAAGGTCATTCCCACATACCGTAACAGTCCATCACCAATCAAATCACCATCTTCCTGGTGAGTTTCCTGGTTACCCAAACCCAAAGGCACCCTCCCATAGCCTCAATGATAGCTTCCAGAGAGGAGAAGAAGCTGTTGTTTGATTTATTACTGCTTTTCTATCCCTCTTTCCACATGGAGGCTCTAGGCAAAAGAACCAAGGGTGTTTCCCCATTTTAATCTGATAACAACTATATGAGATAGGCTGGGCTAAGAGAAAGTGGTTGCCCCAAAGTCATCCACCCAGCTTCCAGAATTGAACAGGAACTCACTTCTCTCTGGCCTCAGTCCAGCTCCTTCGCCACCACCACCACCACCATCACACATTGCTGCAGTTGCGTTGTCATTATTAAATGTTACTGGAGGGGAAAAATATAAGAGGATTCCTCTCATCCATCTTCATGGCATTCACATTAAGATCACTAACAGGTACCCTTCTCAGGTACCTTTTCCTTTGAGGGCTCTGCAGTTGACAGGACAAGAACCTCTTTTGCTGTAGGCTCAGCCCTTTGGACATGTTGCCTTTTGGGGTCTCTCTGTCACAGCAACTGTTAACCATTCCTTGACTAGGCTTTAATGGTCTGTTCCAAGTTTTATCCGCAACTCACTCTGTTTTTATTACTGAAGTGGGATTTTAATTACCAGGGCTTATTGATTTTATTAATGTTGGTTGTTTTGATATCATTTTGATTATATGTGATTTTCTTCTTTTAAGACACCCTGGAGAAGTTTCCAGTCCATAACATTGACTTAGAAATATTTCAGATAAATAAAGGCTTAGGATGGAGGAATTGGCGTGGAAATCCAAGACATTTCTTAACACCCACCACTGAAATTCAGGAGAAAGAAAAGATTTCAAGGAATGGAGTCCTTTTTAGAATGCATTTAGACATTATGGGCTGAAAAAAGTCAGATCCTTTCCTTTCTTGCCTTGTTCTGACACTAGTCACGTGTCACATTTCTTAACACTGGTTTCCTTTGATGTTTTAGACCAGCAAAGGTGATGCTCTTGCCAACCGTGTCCAGAACACCTTGGGAAATTACGATGAGATGAAGGACCTGCTGACGAACCATTCCAACCAGAGTCACCTTGTAGGCATCCCAAAGAATCCCGTGCCACAAACCCCAGTAGATAAAAATGAGCCGAGCTTTTTCCCAGAGCAAAGGAACCGGATGATCACACCCCACCAGATTGGTGGGAATGCCTCCACTGCTATGCCTCCCCCAACTTCCCTGTCGTCCAATTCAAGTTTGCTGCATGGCCACCAGAGCAACAGGAAATCCAGGACTGACTGGTCCCGTAGCAACCACAGTTCTAATGGTGGCCAGCCAAGCCAACCTAGTAGCCAGCCAAATCGGACAAAGCATAGCTCTTCTCATGAGCCATCCCAAGGCAGATATGAGGACCTCTATACCTGCCAGAATGAGCCACAGAAAACTGGAGGAGGGGAGGAAGCCAACACACCACCATCATCTTCACACTCAAGGAGGCATAATCATTCCAAGTCCACAACGGCAGAACACTCATACAAAGAAACCACCCATTCGAAGTCTCCAGTGGATCTTGACTTTCTGAGCCATGGATCTCCTCTCCCTTCTACATCCTTGTTGTCTACCAGTAACAACCTTTCCAACCAGAATTTTCCTCCTGGACTTCACTGTAAGAGTAGTATGACCCAGCAGAAACCCACTGCTTATGTTAGACCTATGGATGGCCAGGACCAGGTTCCAAATGATTCACCAGAATTAAAACCACCAATAGAAACAGAAGGTGTCTATGGAAACCAATCCTTTGGAATTCTGCTGGAGGGGAAAACCACCGGATCCAGTTCAAAGAATAAATTACCAAAGCTTACTATCCCCCAAATGAGTGAAGTAAGTGTTGTGTTTTCTTTCTCTTTTGTTCCGTCCAATATATTGTCTTTTGTCATTTTTCTTGGCTTCATAGGACCAAACCAGGTGGAAAACACATTTCTGGTTTTATTTATTTATTGTAAGCCTGTTGGGGGTTTTGTCCTCCTTCTTATCCAGTTTTTGTTTCATTTTGTCTTTAAGCTACTCTTCTTACACAGAAACTAGTTCCTTTTCTCTATTGGCACTAATTGCAGTTTTGTTAAAAAGAAGAACACCAGCACCTTTTTGGGAGGGTGTTTTTTTTTTTAAATAAACCAAACCCATCCTTGCATGCAGTGCCCCTGATGCAGATGGAGTCACTGTGGGCTTTCCGTGGAATAAAATTGCCTGCCCTTTTTGGATCATTGAAAGTTGATTCTAGTTGACCATGACTTCAGTGCATAACGGGATTGCTAAGTTCAGCCCTGCTAGTGGTGGTTTTTGCTCTTGAAACTGACTTTCTTTTCACTAAATATCATGGTTCATAGCTGGTGTGACTTTAAAGAACCTTGTTCTGAGTATTTCCAAGAAGGAGATGTGGGGAGAACAGATGTTGTCAAGGCAAAAGTATATAGTGAACCATTAGTAATACGGTCTGTAGCAGAATCCAAGCAATTGGTTTTGGCTTTAGATCCATGGAGAACAAGATGTTCTTGCAGGGCAGATGAACACCCTGTTTACAACTGAAAGGTAAGAACCACATGTAACAGTGGACAGTTGGGGAATTAATGTGAACCCAGGTGTTACGAATTGGCATTTTTTTCCATTTGTGAATATTAGAGGTGTTGGACATCAAGTCAGTGTTTGTTGCCTGTCTGAAAAAAATAAAGTAAGTTATGGGATCAGGGATACTCAAGGGGCTTGAGACATTATGTTTCAGTCTGCACATGCTTTGTAAAACTGACTTACACTAATGTCACAAACAACTTGCTATCTGACTACCATTTGCACATATCAGCTAAAAGGAAGATTGGGGTTTTGGAGCTGCTTGTTCATTTTCCTCCCCTCCCCTCCCCTCCCCTCCCCCCTCCCCCCTCCCCTCCCCTCTCCCCTCCCCTCTTCTCCTCCTCTTCTCTTCTCTCCCCCCCCCCCTTAGAATGTATATCCTATTATTCTTATTGCCTGATCCTAAAAGGCAGCGTTAGTGTTCAAGGCATTTGGCTTTCTGATTAAAGATAGCATTACATGTATCTTTTGCTGCTAAGGCGAAACATTTAATAAGATTCATTACAAGGGTATTAGAAATACTGAATGAATAGCAAACTTCAAAAAAATTAAAAATATGAAAACCTGTGAAATACGTTTTTGTAGGTTTGTGGAAAAGAAACTGAGTACCAGCCTTATGCATATTTACTCACAAACAATTCCCATCAGGGGCGTCTCTAGGGGACATTCAATGCAAGGCTCCATTCAGATTCCTGAACTGATTTGGAAAAAGCTGTTTTTGCACCTACGCAGAAACATCTAATCCTTTCAAATTAACACAGAGGGGTTTGCTTTGATTTAGTGATTCCAAACAATGTTTTGATTTGGGAATTTAATTCACCAATTCGGTGGGATTGCCTTCAGATCATGCCTTGGGATCAAATGTTTGCACAACTCCAAGGGTTGCTGAAGGATTCCTGTTGGTTAAACTCTGAAATCAGCACCCAACCCTTCTTCCATCCCAAGACAAAACAAATAAAAACTCCCCTGGCTGTATATAGATTTTTCCTTGGAAGCTGGACTGCTGTGGTGCAAAGCCTGGCTTTTCCCCACATCTGCCCAGACTAAATACCAGGTCCAACGTGAATCTGTGTACGTATTTAGGTTTTGAGAGGTCCTTGGCAAGGCTTTGCAGATCAGAAGCAGAACAAAATTACAGGACCGATCCAGAGTTCCCCAAACATCTATTTCAGAGCCAACAATATATTTTTATACGCAAAGGTATATTCTAAAGGTGTCTTATGGCTAATGTCAGCTCTCCCATCCCCTCTGGGAATAATTGTTTTGAGTCTGTAATTTGTCTGACTGCTTTAAAGAAGAAGGGGAAAGGGAAAAGCCCTCGCCATTATTTATTAACATTCCAAAGACCAACAAAGACAGATGTGTTTTGCAGGAAAGATTGGAAAATGTTCTGGGAACAGCATCTGAAAACTGGAAAAAAAGACCTATTTATATCAAGTCGAAGCTGAGGGTTACTTGCAGATGGTGGTTTATTAGAAAAATGTATTTGTTAATGAACGTAGCTTTGTACATGATTGCTATACAGATGTTTCTGTTTATTTTTACCTTGGGTTAAAAATCTGCTGGAGGAGTCTGTTGCAATTTGTCACCGCTATTGTTTGGCAAGAAAATAATTGCATGCAAAGAAAATAATGAGATTGCAAAGGCAGATGAATCTGTTTGCTCTCCTTGTCTATTAAAAAAAACCCAACCCCATTAAAAAAATTGAACATGAAGATTGAAGTCAGGATAGTGCAGAACATGGAGGATGTTTCCTGCATTGTATAACCCAGGTTAATGACAGTGTCAGGGGCTGGATCCAGAGAACACTGAGCAGAGGAAGAAAATAGATTTATGCTGTAAATAGATTTGTACTGGTCTGTGACTTTTCTAGAGTGGGATGAATCTCTCCAACAGCAAAATAAATGCAACATTTCCCCCCAGAGAAATTCAAAAGGAATTCTGATGCGTCTGGAGAATAAGGCAGAAAAACAGGTCCTTTATTTTCCCCTGGGAGAGGAAAAAATGTTGAGAATCTGCAAGGAAGTTGAGCATAGCACTCCCAGATTCAAATGGAGGCATGCAATGCTTTTAACCTAGGATCTGTTCCATCATGTGATTGCAACTTAATTCTCAATAGGTGTTGCCCCCTAAATGCTAATACACATCATTGAACAGGCCAGAGTTTCAGTTGTATTACAATATGGGTAGCTATATAAGCTTACACATTGCTTCAAATGTATTTTGAAGGAGCAGGTGGGACTGTTGCTCATCCCACCTGACTGTGAAGCGCAAATGACAAAGCCAAGGGATTAAAGAAAATATTTCTCCCCCACTTCTGGGGAATTCTGGAGTGAAATTTTCACATAGGGAGCACATAGGGAAATTTTCCTTAAGGGAGCACCTGAACTTCAGACCAGCATTTTGGACCACATTGATTAGGATCTTCTACAAGTCTCAGAGGAGACAGTGAAGTGATTCAAAGTGAGGAGAAACACCTCACCTGGGCCAATCACATGGCCTCTTCTCTTGAACAAGGTGCATCATGTTTTCTTCTTGTGCAAGGAAAGCACAGGTGTATGCTTGCAAATGTCCAGACGTTCTTATCGCTGTGGAGTCCTTGGGGTTCTTTTCTTGCAAACGTTTCATTACCCAGCTAGGTAACATCTTCAGTGCACTCCACAGTTCAACATCTTCACCTCTATTGATTCTTATCGCTCTTTGTCCTTTTGGGGGGCAGTGAACCCAGAGCCAGGCACCACCTGTAAGAAGCAGTCAGGTTCTGGACAATGTTTGCAAATGCGAATAGCAGAAGTCTCATATCGTTTGTCACCACCCACTTAAAGCATGAAGGATGGAGTCTTCTGTTGGCATTCCTTCTAAGAAAAATATTTTGACAGGTTCAGTGTACAGGAAATGATAAGCTTTTGTTATATGCATTTCAAATCATCCTGTTATCACAGGATATATTGATCAGTACTATCTCGGCAAGATATATCTATCCGCACACAGACCTGCACTCTTTCTGGATTAAAGAGTATAGAAAATTGACAGGTAGATAACGGTATTGATCAGCCCAAGCTGAGCAGTAAATGCAAGGGGCTTTGTATCAGATGTATAAGATTTTACAGGCACGGTCAGTTTAATAGGGCTTTGGAGGTACTTTATTGTTTTTGCTGTGCTTTTAATTGAAGGAAAGGACAGACAAAAGGAGAGAGAGAAAACCCAGGTTAATTAATTCCTCATTTTATGTCAATTTGCCAAAACATGATGTCCCCTCTTTGCGGGTGGATCTTTCATTCCATATTTAAGCTTCCCCTTTGCTTTTAAAACTTCAGAGGGCGAAAAATAATAGACTGGAACAAGCATTTAGGCTGAAATTCTTTTGCCTGGTTCATATTTCAAATAAAATAACTGAAGCCAAAACCGAATCTGGAGCCTCGATGTTCAGGCTATGTTATAAGGGTTTGGCCATGTGGTTTATATTTGTAAATACTGTGAGAAGTATTGCTTTTGCAGTTCCTCTTAATGAAGACCATATGACAGCCCTGCTCAAGAGAGATGCCACAGGGTTTGGTCAGGAGTCCAGCACTCTTCAACGTTTTCATTAATTACCTAGGAAAATTCTGGAACAGATCTACAAGCACCATGAAAGCAACATGGGGAATATCAGAAGTCAATAAGGCTTTGTTAAGAACTTGTGTGTCTTGATTTCAGTTTCAGCATCATCTGACACCTGAAGCTGGACTGAGTTATCAGGTAGGGGGTACATAGACGCTGTAGACCAGAAACCACTATTTGGAAGGGGTTAGGAACCATTATGTTATGGAATGAAAGCCAGATTCAAAAACACCCCATAGCCAAAAAGATTGTTAATTGCTATTAATTAGATTAGTCTAAGTCTTAGTGGGGTCCTTGGGGTTCTCTGAGCTTGATTGTTTGTTTGCAGACGTTTCATTATCCAACTAGGTAACTTCATCAGTGCTAGTGAGTGTGGGGATTGCTCCCTGTTTATATGCAGTAGCTTGCCCTGCTGGTGTTGGCAGGGGAGTGGACACTAGCACTGATGATGTTACCTAGTTGGGTAACGAAATCTCTACAAGCAAACAGCCAAGCTCAGAGAACACCAAGGACTCCACAGTTTAACCCTAAACTACAGATATTCTCTTCTAAGTCTTAGTCCCCAAGATGAGGTCTCTTGTATCTTACCTGGGAGGGCCCATCCAAATCTTGAGAGTATTCCATTGATTGTAGATGTTCCACATGCCGTTCTATTCTTCATGCAAGATGAGCGGTGGTGGGAAGTCCTCCTATCTCATCCAGGGCTGGCCCTACTGTTAGTCTGCTTCTCCTGTCAACCACGATGGCACTCTGTCTAGTTGGCATGAAGCTGTCTTGGACTTAGAGACATTTGCACCATACTTTGTACGGTAAGGTTTTCCCTCTAAAAAAAAATGGCAAAATGTGGATGAGGAACACGGGAGAGTAGTTCTAATTTTTTTACAAGAAGAATTTACGCTTTTCTTTCATGTTTTTTTTCCCCCTCCTCTTCCTCCTCCTGTTTCTAATCCAAAATATGGGAAAGCATTTTAAAAGGATGCAAGTGAAAGCAGCAGGGGGGATGCAATTAATCACAATAAAAGAAAGGGAAGGAGGGAAAGAAAGTTAAACACACGATCTGGCATCTGTCCATATATTGAGATGAATTTAGCTGGCTGACCTTTTTTTATGGGGGCTAGTAATGGAAAGGGAAGCATCTAGGTTTCCTTATTATTTAGTTAGTTAATGATGCTGTAAAGCAGAGGTTTTCAGGGTTTTTAGTAGATCTCAGCAAAATGTCTTATGGGCATAACATTTGATTGAAATTTGGGCCGTGTGGGGATGAAGGAGGTCACAGTTTGTGTTTTCCCACTACTGGTTTTCTTGCAATGGTAGTTTTTTTTACTACCTGTATCATTTTAGGATTATTTTTCTTCAGTTTGTCATAACAGACCATCTTTCCAAGAGGCTTCTGATGGGTACCATTTTCCCCGCAGAATTATTCTTTCTGCATCCTTGTCAATCCCTGCTTAATATTCCACTCATACATTCAATGAAGTGTCTTCTCCCATTTTTTGCCACCTCCCCAAGTAAAAACGGAATGGGTTTTTTCAGCTTAGTCTTCATCTGTCCCTTCGGTCACCTTTTCCCACACTGACTTGTCCACCAAGGAAACCCCGAAGAAAACTTCTGTGAATGTAGAAATTCCTCTTGAAATACAAGGAACTGCTCCTCTTCCCTATATTATCCAATGATCCTCAAATTATTTTTGATTTGTCTTCTACAACCTCTTGCCAAGACTGTTTTTGAATGGTTAAAGACTGATGTGAAGTTGTCACTTGGAAGTGAGTCAATCTGGAAAGGAAATTTTTCTGCCATTCCTGTTCTTCTTACTGAGGAACTCTTACAAATCCCAGGATTCCTGGAACACAGTTTGAAATTTCTGCCCCCTTAAATAGACTCATTTTGCTTTCTGGAAAGCAAAGAAATTGGAGGTGCAGTTTGTTACTTAACTCCCCTTCAATTAATATTAGACTGTTGGGGACACTCCCCACCCCATTAATGGTTGTGCCTTCCAGAAGAATAAAATCCCCCCCCCCCATGACCATCTGTTTCCAACATAGGCTTGAGAGCCACATCTAAGAGACAGAAAGGTTTGCTAAAACAACTCCATGCAGTAAATGGAAATGGAGAAATTGGGTACTTACTGAGAATAAGAAGGAACTATAGGAGTATTATGAAGTATAGGGAGAATTTGCAAGGGCTAGAATGTCAGACCAGGATTTTGGATTGATCCTGGGCAGGTTCACACATTCATTGTGCCATGAGAAGGAACCTACAGGACTTCGGAAGTCAGCAAGCTTTCAGCACCCTCCTCATTCTTTTAGTGATTTTCGAATCACTAAAAGAATGATCCGCTTCAGCTGCAAGGCTACCAATTGCCTACATGTGTAGGCAATCACTGGCAAACCAGATCCCATAGCACGCTAATCCAAAACCCCAAAATCCATGTCATGGCTTAGTCTGAGGCACGTGTCCAGCCACAATCTCTTAATCCATCTCTCCTTCAAAGGGGAGAAAATAAAAACGAAATAGCTTTACTTTAGTGTATGGCAATTTCACAGTGCCTTATCCCTCCTTATAATTCCAGACCTTAAAAAAAAAAAATGAGTCCAAGTCACTGCTGCAAACAAGACTTTTTTATAAAAAGAAGTTGAAGCTTTCAGTCCTCTGTTCAGCAGACTAGCAAGTCTTCTGCCTCACAGTTATGTTATTCCTTGTTACATCACAGCTCCAAATTCCATAGCTCCCTTCCTTCCCACATCCAATCACAGTTGCCACCTCACTAAATTCATTCCTGTAATGGCACAAAAGGAAAGAAGGTGGGGGAGGGAAGAGGAAAAAACTGTTCCCATAACAGCCAGCTGGACTAATGGTGAAGCAGTGAAAAGGATGGGAAAAATTGTGGTTGTCAACTTAGCTGAGCTAATGGATTAGAACCAGTTTCCCATTTCTCCTTCTGCTGGACCTGAGAAGAATGGGATCCAAGTTCTCCTAAAGATGCCCACATGAGAGTTTTGGCACCTTGTAGCTTTCTTTTCTTCTGAACGCAGCCATCTTCATTTCAAAACCATTTGTGGAGTGAGAACGAATGGCTCCTCCCCACGAAACATGAATGGTAAGCCCCTCAGGCTGCTGAAACGACCTTCCTCTTTGCATTTTGCTTCACCTCCCTTGCAGAAGAGACGCTGCTGTTTAGTTAAAGAACAGCATTTAAATAACTCACTCCATAACATTTTAAGAGAGAAAAACAGCCTTTACAGTCAATTCTTCAAATTAATAGGAATTGCGGAGCAACCACTTTAAGGGGGAAAAAAAGCTCAAGTTTAAATTTCTGTGGCTCCCTTTAAATAGGAAACAGAGCTGAATTGTAGGGGGGGGGGGGCAGAGTCATTATCTCTCACTTGGCTGTTCCAGGGGAGACACAGCTGCCTTGGGGGCAGGTCGGCTTCTCACCCTGCAGAGTGAAAAAGGAGAACTTAGCCCAGACTCCTCACATCCTGGGAAGCCCCAGGATTTCAGAGTCTTCCAGCTCCAGCAAAAAGAGATGATGGAGGATTAGTCTTCCCCAGCTTGGATGCTCCATCTGTCCTGGGGATAGAAGTCCCCAGATTCCAAGCAAGAATTCCACCTATCCAGATGGTGGTACCATGTTGGAGAAGAACAGATGCCCTCAATCATGGACCGGGTAGCTTCCACCAAAGTGAGAGCACTCTTCAGGCACTCTTTCTAAAACTCCTCGATAATGTCAGTCTCTGCTTTCTCCTCTCTAATTCTTTGGAAGAGGGCTGGGTGACTCAGTGGCCCAGAGATGTAAACCAGTAAGGTTATATTTCATAAGTGTGCAAAAGGCCAGTGGACAAGAAAGCTCAGATGACAGATCTCTACTGTTCAGTTGACATACCACTTGGTATTAAAATGTAAACTGAGATTATTGTTTTCCTTAATATGCAAAGCAGTGTTTTCTTAATAAAATCAATGTGGCGTACTCTTAATGCAACTGCTGAATTGCCACAAATGTTAGATGCTTCTCGCTTAAGTAATGGCAGAGCAGAGTTTTCGATGGAGGACTTCTGAGCCCACTCGTGCCGCAGTAGAGAAGCGCATTTCAAAAGCTTCCTTTGGAAGAAAAAGGAAGGTGCAATCTTCAGAATATGAAGGACATACTTGATAGTTTCTCCCCTTTGTGATAAATGATGAGTAATCCATAACCATCTCAGAAGAGATGGTCTCAGAAGAGATGGTTCCTTTAAAGCGGTCTTAATATTGTGCGTATTTTCCAGCTTCCCTTTCCTTCCCTACCAGTAGTTCTTAATGCAGATTATCTCAACCGTACGTAACAATTCCATGCCAAATGTTCATGAGAATTAATTTTGCATGATATTAATCGTCATTGGGGTAAATGTCTGTCATCACCAGCAACATCCCAAAAGAGGTTCCCTTCCCGTTTGGAGCATTAACAAAAGCGATAGCTTCTTGGGTGTCATATCCTGTATACGAAAGGTCTTTGTCAATGCATGGTACCAGCCAATCAGGGATCCCATAGTAAATGGGATCTCATTGATTGCATTGCCAATCTGATCATGTAACAAAGTTGCTAAGATGAATGATGTTCATCCTTAGCACAGTCACATCTCCCCCTGAATTGCTGGTAGGAGACAGCTATACTTTTCCCAATAAAATTACATCTGTAGGGGACCATCTGTGAAGAAAAAAAGGTGTTGCTTTTTCGTCCAAATTGACTGTATCCTGGAGAATATTCTGAAGGGGCTGCTCTTAAATCCAACTGTGAAAATTAAATAAGAACTCGGGGGCCAGTCCCTAGATGGAGGACCGTCTGGGAGATTGCGTTGTTCTACGCTACGGATCATCTTTAAAAAATGATAGAATGTAAAGCACTCTTGAAAAAGACGTATCACTGAAAGAGAACACAAGCTGAATGAAACCGTTTGGACATTTGAATAGGAAAATGATATTCATGTCTTATCGTACATTCTTGCTTTAAAAAAGAAACGGGAAAGGATCTTTTTTTTCCCCCAAAGCTTTCAGAAACAAGGCAGGTGGGAAGAAGACGACAAAGTGGTGTTCAGAATTAAGGCTCAAGAGATTAAAATGGCATCTACAGCAGATAAGAGTGAGCATTTGTAACGGTTTACTTCTATGATCCTACACCTGTCCCAAAAACAGCTCTGGGGAGAATGAATGAACGAGGGCATAGCAAAAGCTAGAACCGTTTTCACTTTCATACATAATTAACATGGCTTCTGTAAATCATTCTTTTTATCTATCAAACATAGCCCACGTTAATTGTCATGGGGGTTGTAAATAAACAATGGCTGCGTCCACTGATGTTTGATTTTGAAACATCTATCGCAATTGGGGGGTAGCAAATCCATTTTAGTCATATAATGACTTTTCTAACACTCTGGTTGGAAATTGAGGAATGGGCAAATCTGTCTATTTCACATTCTGTTGCATTCAAATATGGGTGAGTATGAGTTTGTTCCCTCTTGCTTGTGAATGCTTTTTTCAAAATCCCACATGGAAAATGGCAAGCATTTCCGTGCACATAAAAATCCATGCACAATATTACACAGTTCCATTCATATATATTTTTGCAAGAATGTTCATGGCTTCCATTAAAATAAAAAAGCATAGATGTCATTGTAGGCATAAACATGGAGAAATGAAAAATGGGAGAATGTCTTACTAGTTAAGGTAGTGCAGTTAGGTTAATTAGAGGAGGAGGAAAGAGTTAATAATAGGCAAGGAAAAATTATTTGATGGTCTAATATTTTCTGCGATGCTCTTGTATTAGAATAAACTAATCCCAATTCTTTCTTTCTTTCTTTCTTTCTAAATTTTCACGGAAAATCCCCCACCCCCATCCCATGAGCACGCAGGGAGAGAAGGAAATGTTCAATGGGAAAACATGCAGGAAGAATTAATCACAATTTCTGGGTAACTGTACACCACAGTCCAGTCCCTTCCAGTGTCCTGTTTTGGTCTGTTGAATCCAGTGCCTCACACATGTTGTTTCTTTAAATGAAGTGAGTCCTGAATTGTTGCAAAAAAAAGAAAAGTATTGGGTCCAGTATGCCAGATCAACATATAAGCTTTGTAATTTTATTAGAGTTTACAAGGACAAAGATAAAAGACTAATACAAGTTAAGGAAAATATATATATATATAAAAAAGGAAAAGTGTAAAGTGATAGAAAAAAGAAAGGAAAAAAGAAAAGAAAAAGAAAATATATAAAAGATGACTCTCCCGTCCCTCCAGACAAGTATAAACAATTTCAGTAATTTAACGCCTTCTCTAGTATTCCAATTAAAAAAAAAACTCTTCTTCCCATATCTTATCCCTTACCAATAATCAGACTGTAAAAACTCATCATTCAATCCTGATCAGCAAAAGTCTATTAAGAGCTACAGAGCAACATAGAAGCTTTGATGCATAAACTCTGGACAACATAATCAATATGTAAATCATATTTTTGCAAGAATTTTGCAAATAGGTAGATGATATTTTTGCAAGAATTTTGCAAGGAAACACAATGCTCAGCTACAACTCCTGGCATTCTTGGCCATGCTTTTTGTAGCTACGTATGTGTTGTAGGCCAGAAACATCTAGAGAACTTTAAAAATTCTCTAGGGCTCATAAGGGAACAGTCTGAACAGGCAGTGTGGGCTTTCCCAACTGAAATTTCCCAACTGAGTCATCAACATTCCACCACCTTTTCCAAGGAGAAGCTGGAGTTATAGTCCATAATAATCTGTGGTTAATGACCTGACTAATCAGAGTAAAGAACTGTTTGGTGTATCTGCCCTTATTTAATATAGATTTGCTCTGGACTGGAGACTTCAAAAAATTCTTTACAGTATTGGGTTTCCCATGAAATTTAGATTGCAGATATCAGTTATGTGTAGGAAATTCCTAACCCATTGACATTGTCTGGTAAAGGCCTGATAAATGGTGCATCAGAAATGTCAACAGGAGCTATCAATACTCAGCTGGTTTTAAACAGAGCAACTCGAAACTGGATTCCAGCACAGGCACCTCCTGATAATGACATTTCCATAGGTGCTTAAGTTCAAATTAACGGTTCTAAAAACCCAAATTAGAGTCAAACATGATGCAAACCAATTTACCCAGCGCAACAATCACAGGCAATGAAAAGTGTTCTACTAGATTGCTGCTTAAATTGTATCACCGTGGCTGCCTCGGTGGGGGACCAGTGCAGAATAATAATAGCTGTTGGCTAAATGTAATTTAATTATTGGGGAAGGGGGGTAGTTCTTGCATTGTTTAAAAAGAAACATTTATTTTCTCTTCCTCCACCAGGTGTTACAAAGCTTTTGAAATCCGTGTGGAAGTAAAGCACAGGAATAATGACTGACAGACTCAGGGAGGCATTTAAAATTATTCAATGGACACGTCTAGAATTGGGATACTATTGCAGTTGATGACTGATGCTAGTTATTTGACATGAAAAGGATCTCAACAGATCTGGGTGGGAAGCAGGAGGTTGAGAAGGTGGGGTGAGTGAGCAAGTAGGGTGGGCAAGCTGGGGTGGATGAGGAAGATGAGAAGGTGGACAGAGGAACATCTGTAGGTACCGTGGCTAGAATACCTATCACATCTTCCCTCACTACCAAAACTCTTGATAGAATTGTGGCAGGGTATAAAATACATATTTGTTTATCTATTTTTTCCTTTATCAACATGAATAAAAACAAGCATATACATATTTGTATATATACACCAAGTAACAACACAACAGGGATTTCAATATCAAGTCATTTAGCTTAAGATCAAAACCTTTATGATATAATAAATACTTTGATGTATGTTCTTTCTGCGTCTCTGTTTTCAATGTTAATGAAAAAGCCAGATAATTATAATGCTCGTAACATTAATATTCTAAACTGTAATTAATATTGATAGAATATCCATTTTTTTCACTTCTCTATATCCCATACCCTAAGGTTCCTAAATAATAGAATGTTAAGAATGTAAGTCTATTATATAAATATCACTGTATTGAAATAACATACTGTAGCAAGATTTATACTAACACAACAAAAAGGAATATACACATGCACACATACATACACGTGTGTGTGTGTGTGTGTGAAATCTCCATCCCAAACTTTTATGAGAGAAGATGCATACATTATGATTGGTGATCTTAATTGCATTTATTATTCTGTGTCTCTTCCTTTCCCCATAGAGCTCAGAATGATATATATAGAAGTGAGGGGTCATCCCGTTGTAGCCTCCCATTTACTCTGCCCAGTGGATTATTAGAGGGTGATTACTTCAGGATCTCCAGTGGGGTTTGTCATCTCATCGGAAGTACCATCACTGGGTTCAGTGATCCATATTTCCTGGGTCTGACTCCCCAGAGTTGAACTCCAATTTGGGGATGATGTATGATGGAATGTGTCTAGGAGGAGGAAAGTGATGTGGGAGATCAAGGCTATCAGGAGGGAGGGGGTGCATTCCAGGAGGGGAAAGGAGGCAAGAGGCAGCACAATCCACAGGGGGAGCATGAGAAGAGTAAGAGGTTCAGGATAGCCACCCCCTAGAATCTTCAGCCAAGGTCAACCCAGCAGATAAGCCACCGTAGCCAGGTGCCTCCATCCCACAGCAGGCTAGCAGAGATCGCTTACCAATTCCACGCTTCTCAAGTAGAGCCTGTAGTTGGTGATATACACTCTCCCTTTAACAGGACCGTTGAAAGGACACATGTAGATGACTTCTTTGTCTGTGGAAGAAACAGCAGCTCCACATTTGAAACACGGCAATATAATCAAGATGTAACTGAGATAAAAAAGAAACCTCAAAAGGCAGAGATTAGTAAAGAGCTGTGATGGAACATATCTACGAAGAGGAGGGTGATGTGAGAGATCAAGGCTATCAGGAAGGAGTGGGGTGCATTCCAGGCGGGGAAAGGAGGCAAGACACAATACAGTCCACAGGGGGAGCGTGAGAAGAATATGAGGTTCAGGATAGCCACCCCCTAGAATCTCCCAGGGTATATCCACTTGTTGCAGTAGTACAGATTTAGTCTGGCAAGATTCTGTCTATAAGGTGTAAGCAAATAAAGGAACTGTACTCGACTGGACTGTTTCACTGTTGTTCTTGGGCTGGCCCTGACGTGATGTACTCCTGCCTAGTTAAACCATGTTAGTGAGGCATCTCAGAGAAGCATGGACTCAGAGCCGTAGCCCTGTGCAACGCAGTTTGGCAGGATTCCAAGCAATGCTTGACTGAGATTCTGTCTTTAGCAAGTAACTCGAGGTTGATCGGTGTGAATGTGTTTATCTGTCACCCAGGAAGCCTTATTTACAAAAGAAATGTATAGGTAGGCTAGCGGAATAGTGGCGATAACCTTTGGCAGAGAAGCAACACGGAAGGAAAAGAAAAATAGGTCAGAGTGACTTGCTTGCTCTTTACACTGCTATGGTTGATTGGGTATTCTCATCACCCTTTGTTTAAAATCATTTTGGAATTAATTGGTGTTCATTAGCATGAGCCTTTGTAGACAGTTGCAGAAACAGTCATTAATGTAGCTAATAAACATAAAAAAGAACGGGGAAAAGATCCTATTACCAGGTCCCTGCAGGCTGTTAACTAACATTTTGAATAAGAATACATAAACATAAATTAAACATTTTTACCAAGTGCTAAGAAAGTGAAGATTTAGCTTCCTACAGAAAAATAATATTTGGAAATATAGGACACGTTCTTGTTATTTTATTTCTTTTTCAAATAGACTTGGTCTATAAAGATCCCATCTCTGTTTACATGTAATCAGGAATACATTCCTTGGTAAACGGATGCTTTAACTTACCTGTGAAATGCTACACTGATCCATCAGCTACAAGATGGACAGGGGTTGATAGGGCTGGTTCAAGATATGTGTTGATGGAGGTGGAGAACTAGGTGACCCTATTCTCCTAGTTACATGTAAGGAAACCAATTCAATTTGGAGTCAAAATTGACCTCAGAGCTGGCGATGGAACAGAATTCTCCACCACATTGTAGGCAGAGGATTGAATTAGGAATTGGGAATATAGGAGATGTTGTGTAGAATACATCAGCTTATCCATCAGAGAGGAACTGAAGGAAACTATTCCAACCCCCATCTCCTCCTATTTGCAACCTGGGTTCATTATCTTTGCCTAGCACTACTTGTATGGTTCATCCTCCAAGAAAGGTCTCTGTTGGACGCCCTTGAGTACTGCTGCTGTTAATCCTAGAAGAATCCTTGATTTGACCTCCTGTGAAAGAACTTATGTTCCTTACCATCCTTTGCAGAGTTGGACCAAACTTTCCCAAATCCAGTACAGGTCAATCCATGGAGTGCATGATCTGCAATGCATATATGGCACTATAGTGCTTAGATGCAAGATGAAGACTGGAGAGATTGAACCATGGAAACTCTTTTACTAGTATTGGACCATCATTATCTTTTAGCACATCCAACTACATGGGACCATTGCATTTCTAGAGAAAAGACAGAACGTAAATCTTAGCTGACTGTAAGATATTTGCAAAGCGAACAGTTGCAGATGACTCTAGAAAATAAAAGCCAAAGTGTTGTATGACCCAAGGGATCATATTTTTTAATTTGTGTCCTCAACAGTTGTGGACTTTTTGATTTATTGAGGTGACTGCCAAAAGTTTGCATTTCCATTAGCGTATTTTAAAGGGTCAGGGACCCAAAAGAACTCCATGTTTATTTTATGTTCTCAACCTGAATAATATGTAAGCCCTTCTGGTCATTTTTATGTTGGAGCTAAACTGCAGGAAGGTTCTTAATCAACCTAAATGGCCAAATTATTCAGCTGGTGAGCCCGAACTTACCTTGTCATCATTTGTCATGGATGCCTGTCACAGATCATCTGCAAATAAGGTCAAACTGATCAAAATGCATTATGCAGATTAACTTGGATACACCAGCCTTGCAATTCATTGGAGAACAATCACTTCCAGTATGGCTCTTGGCACTCACCTCGCAATCACACAACCCTTCACTTCTGTTAGGCACGTAGAGACTCTAGAACCACACTCAGAGCCACACCTTATGCATACAGGAGGTTTACAGTCACCAAAAGTGACTATTTCACACTATTGGCCTCCAGCAGCAGACTTCACTGTCTTCTTCATCATGTGCACCTAATACGCACCATCATGAACATATCCTACTTCATGATGGCTTTCTTATTAGAGCTGAGAAGGGAACATGACTATAAACTGAGAAATCTGTGTATCAGATCTTACGATGATGATTTCAGGAAGATGTCTTTTCCCGGTCCTACCAGGAACTGCCTAGTTTTGAAGCTGGGATCACTGAATATGGGGCAAGATATTAGGCTGGGGGGAAGCAATATTATGCTCTAGCTATTTTGGTGGCAACTTCCATAACTCCTGGCCCCAAACTTGAAATAAGACTTTTAAAAAATCCAGCAGGGAGGAGGAGGGAAGGCACTGAGGGTTACCTCAAAATGTTTCAGTCTTAATTCTTACTTATGGACAGGCACAAATAAACTGTTTTAGACACTCCTGAAGAATGAGAGGTGACCCACAGTTGGGTACTTTATCCCTTTAATTTATTTTTGATGCCATGTGTGCAGTTCCTGAATATCTTTTGTGAGCTGTAATAAAATAGCTGCACTGCAATTTTGAATGTATGTCAAGCAGTGCATGACCTGATATGCAAATTTAATACCAAGGTGCCAAAATGGAATTTATAATGTTTCACATCTACTGAGCTGTTTAAAGCAGTTTAGAAATCAATGAATATGTAATATGAAGGTGATAAGGCCTAAATAAAACCCTATTTATCTACTATGAAAAAGTATTTATACACAGAATATTTAGCCCAAGCAGAAAAATGGACAGTTTCCAATTATACGGTTTGCATAAACAAATGCTAAATTGTCTGTCCTGAATAAATTGCTGCAAAGCGAGTTTCTTTGCATTATATACTCTCTATTGCTGGAAATATTTACTAGTGTTTGGCCTTGTTTATATGTATATAAGCCAAACAATGAAACTGAAAATGCCTTTGAAGGGAAAATCTTGTTGAGATCACTTATTTATTTTTAGCTTGAAGTATTATGGGGTTACAGGTTTCTTGGTTATTAAAGATCAGTGCAGTGAAATACTAAGATGAAGTTGGGTGGTTCATGATAAAATGAGAAGCAGGAATTAACTGGCAGCCCCAAATAAGGAACCACTGTTCAGATTTGTTCCATCTGTTTACTATAACGTACAACGTTAATGTTTTAAGAAAAGGAAATGTTTTGTTGTTCAGTCGTTAAGTCGTGTCCGACTCTTCGTGACCCCATGAACTATATTGCGCCAGGCCTTCCTGTCCTTCACTGCCTCCCTGAGTTTGCTCAGTTTCATGCTCATTGCTTCAGTGATGCTATCTAGCCATCTCATCCTCTGCCGTCCTCTTCTCCTTTTGCCTTCCATCTTTCCCAGCATCAGGGTCTTCTCCAAAGAGTCCTCTCTTCACATTAGGTGACCAAAGTATCTGAGCTTGAGCTTCATTATCAATCCTTCCAAGGAAATATACCAGAAATATTAGGTTTTCTTTTGACAGATTCAATTAATGGGATATTTCTGAAGATATTCTTTTGAGTCCTTTATCATCCCACTGAAAGATGTTGATGTCCTCTGCATCTGCTGCTACAGCAAAAGTGCTCGTAATCTAAAAATGGAACCTGTTATGAAAAGATGGGATTGTGAGTTTGCTTCTACTGGTGGGAGCATTTTTTAGCAAATGGGAGATTCCCTAAAGAGGAAACAGGGGCTTACAGCTACAGGTGTGAATCCAGTACTGATTCGATTCTAGGCCATTTTTCTTTAACTGTTGGGAAAAATCAGCACCTACCAAATGAGTTTGAAACACATAGGATTGCAATGTATGTGTTTCCCTGCACAAACTCACATAACGGCCCCAATATGTATTTTTTCCCCGTGCAGCTAAACAGCATATGCTCCTTTCTGTGCAACTGTTCCTAGCAATTTCTTAGTTCAGCATTGCCAGCTATGCACTGCTTTTTATACAGCTTCCCTAAATAAATGCTGGTTTGTATGCTGGTTTGTTGAAGATGTCAAATGTCAACACATTCCGTTTACTGTTTATACCAAATCTCTTGGAAGACGATCAAATTTTAAAGTAAAAGCAATCCATTAATATTTCTTTAATGTCCATAGAACTTTCCCCCGATTGTCTTCCCCCAATAATGCCTAATAAATTTGTTCAGAAAGGTCTAGAACAGAGGCTATGTTCTCCCCAGATCTTGACTAAGACCATGAATGAAAGGATATGTTTCTATTTAGCGCCAAGGAGAGGAAGAGAAATCAAGAGAACAGTGTCCTTTAGAGAAATATAAACAAACTGATAAATCATTCATACGAGGACTTACAATTAGATTTTTTAGATATAGTGGTGGCTTGAGGGCAGAGAGAAAGCAGAATAGAGTTAGCAAGGTAAGTTTAAGTTAAGCACAAGGGCAAAACATAGGAGGACCTTCTATTTGCAGTTTGGATGCAAAATGTCAAAGTTTCATCTTACTCTCACCTGACCACAATAAGGACCCATTTGCTCATTTAACCCAGCATTATCCACTCTGACAAAGATTGATTTCTCAAATCCTGTGTAAAATAGGGATCACCTGTTAACTGAACCTCTCAACCAGAAATGTCCCAAATGGACCTTGTAATTTTCTGCACTAAAAATGTATGCCCTTCCCTTTGGAATGACCCACCAAAGAAAAGTTCTCTTCACCACATGTGGAATTACCTCCAGGTGTGTAGACTTACCTCTCTGTGACAATTGGAAGCAAGAGTGGTACTTGAATACCAGTTTGTATTTAAATTTCTCACAAAGACTCTGATAAGAGTATTTACACGGGGGCTTCCAGATCCAAAATGGACAGATGTTTTTATAAATCAAAGATTGTAGAAGCTCAAAACATAATTCAGAAGGACCTTTGCAGCCACCTAGGGATGCACGCTTAGAACATACGCCCTGAAGAACTTGTGCAAACCTAGAAAACAGGGTTAATAACATTTATATAGGAACAGTAGAATATAGCATTGTTGTAATACCATATGTCTACAATATTTATATAGAACTCTTTGCAGGGTTTATGATAATCCTTTTACAACAGTCCTGCAAAGTAAGCTCAGCTTGATCATCCTCACATTGCAAACAGGGAAGGGAGAACAGAGACTGAGAGACCATCATAAAGTCCTGGCTGACGTCCCAGAATGAGCCTGTGGCTGGTGAGAAAAGCTAATCAAGACTCCCCAGCACCAACCATGCATCAGCTCTCAATATTTCCCTGTTGAGATATAATGAATCATTAGACCTTTAGAAATACACAAAATCTTCACTGGTGCCCTTCAGACCTGGGCGTTTTAATACCCAAGGGTTGGGATTGCACAAACCCTTGATTGCTTTAGTTATTTCTAGGCTGTTTTTCTTTTCGCTTTTAAACTGCTTGTGAGTGTTAACATCATTGATTCAAGGTCTGTTCCTTTTAAACAGGTAATGGGATTGGCTGAAAAGCCATTAATTAAGAAAACATGAAAACGGAGCTGTGGAGTTTGTGCAGCTATCACTTGGAGGCCTCGGCAGTGCTGGTCTTCCAAGCGAGATCCATCACGATAGACGCCTGATCTCTAGGCGGCCCAGTGAAATAATTACTTCCCCAATGACCTTTGCCCTTGCTGCAAAAGTTAAGACACCGGTTTTGTTTTTCAACAATCACAGGCATTTGCAGACAAATTCCAGCTGAGCCAAAGGGCAGCTCCGAGTCAATTCTTGTGCATTATGAACAATGGGGTTGGACAACTAGTTGTTGACCCCACACTCTTAAGCCCAGTGGAGGTTTCAAAGGTTGAAAGAAATGGGATTGCAGCAACTCCTTCCTTAAAGACAGAGTATCACCGGATCTGCGAGGGTGATGCTGCTAATAGGTCTCTTCATTTTGTTCCTCACCCTGGTGCTCCGGCATCTATAAAAGCTGTGTGTGTGTTTCAAGAAAGACTCCGTGATTGTGGGATTTAAAGATGGAAGGAATGTAGGAAGCACAATGAAAGCCAATGTAGGGGCATACTGAAGGTGTTGAGACTAGGACCCAGCTCCATCCTTCTCCATGGCCACTCAGTGGGAGACTCAGTTGGACAATCACACTCTCTCTGTCCAACCTACCATTCAGGGATGCAGTGGTGGGATAAAATGAAAAGAGATCTCCATGGAAGCACTTTGAGCTTTTGGATGACAGGCAGGATAAAAATCTAAGAAATGTGTGCTTCGTTAATGGTTTAGAAGGTCCTATTTCCCTTTTAGCTGACCTTGGCTGATCTTGCAAAGCTAAGCAGAATCAGATAGGGTTATTACCTGGATGGGATGCTATCAGGGAATCCCATTGCTATAGGCTAGACTGGGAAGTCACAAACAACATATTGGAAGAGAAGAATGGCAAGCCACTTCCATGTTGTTCCTGCCAAAACAACTTGGATGTGTCCACATAGCCCCAGGAGCTGAGCTTGATCTGAATGTCACTCTATTCTACTTTATTCCCTATCTAAAGTAACTTAAGCTACTGGCCACTCACCTCTACAAACAATTACTTCAAAAACATAAATTGTGAGCTGGTTAAGGAAGGATTTCCTTTCTTCTCAATTTACTACCAGTCAAGTTTAGAGTTTAGCTAAGACACTTTCCATGGAGGGAAGGTTGGCATGATAAGCAAGTTCATTCCCTTTTGGATGGATACAAGTGATCCTTTGCTTTGCTTGCATGCTTTCTAAGGAGACCAGTAAATTTGGAGGATAAGATGCTGCATAAAATGAGATTACATAGGCAGCATACAACATATTTTCTATGTTTTGTATCTGGAAATTGCAAACATATACTGTATTGCAAATAAGTAATAAACATGAATAACTGTTCCAAACAAACCATTCTAAGAACAGCTGTTGGTTGATGTTGTTTGCAGGCAATCGTTTACTAAATGCCAAGCTCTCCAAGAGATTATGAAGATAGGTTGAACTCGCTGATTTGAGAGCTCTGTTGGACATCTGAACCCACATCCTAGGGGTAGCCCTTTTCAAGAAGTGGGGCCCACCTCATCAGGAAAAGCCATAAAAAGTGTTCAAATGTTCACCACTTGAGCCTCTCCAGAAGTGGCAACGTTGAATTACAAAACAAATTGTAAGGCTGAATATGATAGAATTTGTCTGGCCTCGAAAGCTAATCCAAGTCAGGCCTGGCTAGGACTTGGATGGGAAACTGTAGGCTAGACGGGGAAGCTGGAAAAGCAAAAATTCAAAGCTGTAGGCTCAACAGGGAAGCTGGAAAAGCAAAAATTCATACTGTTGCCCAGAAAATTGTGTGCTTATGTCCCTGTAGCTATCAGGAGTTGAGCTTGACTCCAGGGTCTCATTATCTTTTTTATTCATATTAACTGCATTTAATCAATTTTATGTATTTTGCATGTCATTACATCCAATTTAGCTTTTGTCCTGGCCTTGCTTCTTCATCCTGGACCTACATTTCAAGTATAGCCCCAGGAAAATCATCCAGAGGCAAAGTACAGCTATTGCTTAAAAACAGCTGTGCATCTTTGGTGTGCTCTGTTTTGAGTTTTAGGTTCTCGTCTTTCTCTAGCGCAATCTCCCACCCTTTAGGCACACTCCGCATGTGGGTACTAAATCTCCCAGAATTCTCAGCAGTAGCCCTGATGGTAGAAGAATTCTGGGAGCTGTTGGCCACACCCCCAAACTGTTCAAGAATTCTAAATAGGATGAATTTCAATCTATGAGTGCAGGTTCATAGAGTTGGATGACCCTAGAGGTAAAGTGCCTCTGATAGATGACCATCTGGTCTCTGTATGGAGACCTCCAAGGAAGGAGAACTTAACCATTTCATGTGGTAGCCTGTTCCACTGTCTGACAGCTTATACAGACAGGAAATTCTTCCTGACATCTCGCCTGAAACTTCCTTCTTTGTACTTTTAAACCACTGGTTCTGGAACTGCCCTCTGGGCAACAGAGAATAAATCCTCTTCCTTTTCTACATGACATGATAGTTGAAGGTTGTAATCATATCTCTCTCCAGTTGTCTTTTCTGCAGGCAATTAGCTCTGCCCGAAGGTCCATAAACTGATAAAAGTGTCCTTCCTACATCTTACTGTGGTTTAGAATGTGAGAAGCCCTTCTCAGATGATGTTTGTATAGTTTTAGGTGTGCATGGACAACTGTCCCTCACATGACATTGCAGAGAGAGGCCAATGACTTGGACTTCCATGATGCAATTCAAACTCCTGCATCTTGAGATTATTTAACAGGATGGGATTAGGGAAGATGGCTCTTGCAGATTTCCACCGATGAGTGAGGAACTCAGGCATTTCAAGGTTGTTTGTAACTATGTTATGAGTTTGCTTAGTCTTTAATTAGATGATTGCCCTGTGAAATGTCGTGTTTTACCGTAGCCAAGAAATATGACATTTGGGTGCTTTTGATTTTAATCCTCCTTTGTACAGTATCTTAGTATATTCCCTCTTTTAGAATCAGTAAGAATGATGATTTATAGTATATATAATGAGAGAGACAATTCCCTTGCTTCTTCTAAGGGTTGGGAGACAGTGAATTGATTTGGAAAAAATCCCTATGTTAATGGATTAAGGTGACATCCAGGAACTTCTCATGCATTCCCTATAATGCTGTTCCAACTCCTATTTAATTCAGTTCCAGATAATGGGATGAACATAAAGGTTGTTTAAAAATATATATTAGATATAAATAGAGATTTAAAATTTGTATTTGTCCAGGGAAGGCTTTTCTGACGTGAAACTTCCACAGCAACAAAAGGATACTACAGAATAACTATGCAAAACTTCTAGAGGATTAGAAGAGTGATTTTTAGGCTAATCATAATTTACAGAGTCCCTTGGAGTCAGGTGTTGTAGAGAGCATACGGAATGGCCTTGAAGGACAGGAGGAAGAGCCACTACCAAGGCAGGGGTCAGATAAGCAGGACTTGAGCCCAGGTCAAGAAAGTAATGTGTGAAAACGTCTCAGACAAGCCCCTCCCTAGTTCATATGAAGATAAAGGGAGGGAGGAGGAAGCACATTCAGACTTGCATGATTCTCTTACTATAGTTTTACAATAAAATTAGTCCTGACCTACAGTATATGGCATTGGTTTCTGAGTCTGGTCTACTTAGTAGGGCCGAGAGGCGGCCTCGAATTGAATTAAATAAATAAATAATTCTCTTATGAATGTGCTGTGAATTGAAGGAGCTGATGAACATTATGCAATGCAAGATGGTATTTGGAAGACTGGGTGTGGTTGGCAATTGGCTATTTATGTTGTTGCAGGACACTAATTCCTCCATAATATCTTCCAGACTGATCTGAAACACACACAGAGTCCTGTACTGTAGGTAGGTAGGTAGGTATGTGAGATCCAACACCACATTTTCTGGAAGTCATGATATTGTTGACCAGTAGTGGTCCGGTGAGGATGCAAAATCTGCAACATTTGCATTGTTTGATGCTTCTTCTCTTTCCCCTTTTCATTTGCAAGTCGTTCCCTCCTTTCCTTTGATCTTAAGTTAGCCATTAGGCACAGATTCACCTGTCTCACAATCTGAGTTAAATAAGGTTAGCACCAAATCAAGTCTGAATTGCTAACAACTTGAAAATTTATTTATGTATTTATTTATTTAGATGTATATGGCCACCCATTCCATGTTCATGACTCCGGGAGGCTAACAATCATTTTTTTAAAAAAAAAAAAAAAAGAGCATAAAACATAAAAAAAACAAGAAATAGCAACACCCATATTAACTGTAGCCAGGGTAGAAAACAAACTCAACAATGACAAATTCACGCAACCATTGGGTGGACTCAGCCCTGCCTCCTGACCCCAAACCTGGTGACAAATGTTAGTTTGAACTTATTTATTGCTAAGAAAAAGTTGTTAAAGTAAGTACAGGTAGTTCCTGGATTAAGAACACCCTAGTTACAGATGACCCATAGTTAAGAACACAGCCTCTTGTAGCAAAATTCGAGTTAAATACACAATGATTCGAGTTAAATACACAATGGTTCAAGTTCATTACACAATACTATTTATACAGTATTGTACAATAATATTGTTCCGGCTTACATACAAGGACAGACCTTGGGAACGGAACTCATTCTTAAACTGGGGACTACCTGTATCATGGTTATCATAGTTAGCACAGAACGGAATGTTCAGTGAATCATAGCCTGTCTAGACTTTGATCTCATTATGCTAATTAAAAAATGTATGCCTGTACCAGGCCAACAATCTCATTTTAATCATGACTCAAATATCTATACTCCAGAAATGCAGGCATTTTGTATTCCAGCTTTGCCATTGGGCTTAGTCATTTATTTGAGCAGTTTCACCTTTGTTTCATCTGAGACGAAACTGACAAACTTATTTTTACTGCAAATTATCTGAAATGTGAGCTGTTTTGTGGATGTGTGGGAGCGAATGAGTTTTTTAAACCAGTGAATGACTTACAGCAGCCTGACCTTTCCAAAATGCAAACTGCCTGTCACTTTTGAATATGATCGTTCTGGATGTTGAAAGCCACTGAGATTTTGCATCAAAATGAAACAGCCACCTTAAATTCTAACTCAGTTAGATGGTGACGCTTGGTGAACGTTTTCATGGACTTGGCTTTGGATATTCCAGCAGTCAGGAATAGACTGAGGTTTAAGTCCATGTATGAGTTCTCGTAGCGATGTGCTTGTTGTGGTTATCTCTTCAAAAATAGAACCTCTCTTCTCTTCCAACTGACAATTTTCACTTTACTGCATAGTTTAATTTAAGGATAAACTTATGATGATCGCTAAATTATGGCAAAAATGATGTAGTAGAATCCACGCCTAGTGGTGTAGAATAGGAGATGAGTAGCAGGTAGGTGCAAATCTGTCGAAAAAAATCTCTGGGTGATTTGAATTGGTCCAGCAAAGATGTCTAACTTCACAAATTCAATAGTGTTCCTGAAATATTTGAATTAAGGGAAACTCTGAGGGAAATAAAAAAGAACCTACTTTTTTGGAGAGACCTGCTATTCAGAAGAACTTCTGGATCACTCAAGTGTCCCATCAGATGACTCTGGAAAACCCAAAACTAGTGGGGAGAAATTGTGCTTGTTCCCCAAAACTATGCTAACTTGGGGGGTCTATCCCAATTATCCCAATCCATCCTGATTAACAGTTGTTGGTAGTACTGGATTAGATCAAGGGTGCCCATCTTTAGACCCCAAGGCTATGGAGATCCTCCCAAGACTATGAAGATAACTCCCCAGACTTCCTCCAAAATTTCTTACAAAATGTAATGCTTAATATGACAAGAGGAGAAAGTTATTAAATTCCCAGGAATTAACTACAGTGAATCAAACTGAATTTGGATAATATTAAGTTGGCTTTTGTCTTGGGCACCAACCACAGCTCCTGGCATGTGACACAAAATACAGATGTGACCTAGCTGGAAAAGGTTGCAAAGTCCTGGATTCCTGGACTTGATGGATCAATGATCTACTCAGGTAAAGTGTTCTGTTTGCTTTAAACAAAGAAAAAAAAAACTAAAAGGAAAATGGTATGGCTGCCATGATATGAACGCCTGGCTAAAATGAGGGCCTCCAAAGAGAAATGTCTGGGAAATGCTTGCTTTGGTGCAAGACAGTTTGAACTTTGTCAAGAACTGCATACTTTGGTTTGGTTTTGCTTGCTGCTGTCAAGTTCACCCTGCTGATAATTTGATCACCTCCGAAGGGCTCCAGGTTGCCCATCCTTACCCCAAATGATCCAGGTATAACCCTTTATATTGAAACATGGGCCCTGTTGGAGTCCTTCAGCTCTCCAGGACCTGCGATCATTGTTGGATAGCATTGGCTTTCCAAAATTACATTGGCTTTCTCAATCCAGAGGCTGCAGTGCATAAATCAACACGTCTGTTATTTATTATTCAGTGTCTATAATCCAGCAAAAGCAGCGTTCTTCAGGAAGGGCTGGCGATGAATTTTCATAGGCATTTTAAACGAAAGAGGCAAGGCATCAGATCTCGTTCTGGAAAAGGGCAGCAACAGTTTACATCAGAAAGTCCAGAGTTGTTGAGAAATAATTGCATAAGGTCACAATTTCTGTTTTTGTTTGAAGAGGAGTGAACGAGGTCTTTGCCAGAGATACAATCTTTAAAAAGGCCCCTCCAGGCTCATTTGGAGGAGTCCTTCAGCTCGCTGACACTCTTTACCCGTTAGAATTAGGAGAGGAGTGACAAAGGCAAGCACTCCACCAGCCAATATTTATACTCGGCATTTGATTCACTTAACAAGTGTGCCTAGAAGGCGGCTGGAACTGGGTGAACTAGGCCAAGGAGAAGACAAAAGGACGGGGGATTCCTTTTTCCTTTCTTCTTTCTTTTCGGCAGACCCCTAGCCCATCCAAGTAATGAAATGGAAATTGTAGTGGCGTTTTGTCAGAAGTTATGACCCATGGTTGCAGCTGTTTGCAGGCTACAAATGTGGCTGGCATTCCTGAAAAGCATTTACTAGAGAAAGCGATGGGCCGGTGGTGGGTTAGGTTGGGGCAAGGCTTCTCCAGCTGATAATCTGGGATACTGGAGTGACTTGAGTGGTTTGTTTAGGTAGTTCTGGGATGGGTACAAAGTCTTGTCCTGTAGCTATTTTAAAAGGGGTGAGGCCAGTGCTTTGGTGCACTGCATTATTATAAGCTACTTCAGCAAACAGTAACAGTTCATCCCAATTGTCTTGTTGGTACTTAATGAAACATCTCAAATATTGTTCCAACACTTAGTTCAAACGTTCGCATGATCCTGCCATCTGGGGGTGGTACCCCAAACTCAAGCCTTGCGATGCCCCCAGTAGCTTTAGGAACGCCCTCCAGAACTTGACAGTAAACTGGACCCCACGATCCGAAATTATTCGTTCTGGGACACCATGAGCTCGGTAGACGTGTTGTATAAATAACTTAGCCAGTTTGGGGGCTGATGGAAGGGATTGGCATGCCACAAAATGTGCTTATTTGGAAAAAAGGTCTGTAACTACCCAAATAACTGACTTTTTGTTGCTTTCAGGCAGGTCTACAATAAAGTCCATGCAAATTTGCTTCCAAGGATCCCCTGGGTTTGCTACTGTCTGTAGAAGCCCCATTGGTGTGCCCCCTCTCTTTTTGGCCATTGCACACATGGGGCATGTAGCTACATATTCCCCTACATCTTTTCTCATTGTTGGCCACCAAAATTGACGCCTGAGTAGATGTAATGTTTTCACAAAGCCAAAGTGCCCAGCTGTTCTGCTGTCGTGACTTCTTTGCAAGACCCACTTTCTAGCGTCTGCAGGGACATACAGCTTATCTTGCCACCACCATGCCCCTTGTTTGTTCACTAGCAATTGGCTGTTGCTTTTAAACCAATCATCCTGAGCAATCTGGGCATTTAATTTTTTCAACAATTCTCCTTCTGGTTGTTCTTCACCCCTTTTTTTCTGAGCTCTAGTGACCACTCTTAGGGCTGCTTGGGTACATGGAATTACAGGAGCGACTATTTCCTCCCGCTTGCTGTTGTGTTGAGGCAATCGAGACAGGGCGTCTGCCAAAAAATTTTTTCCCCCAGGAATGTACTTCAGGGAGAAGTTAAAACGATGAAAATATTGTGCCCATCTCATTTGCTTGGGTGACAGCTTCCTCAGTGCAGTCAAAGCTTCTAGATTTTTGTGATCAGTCCAAATTTCAAAGGGATGGGGTGATCCCTCTAACAAGTGTCTCCAGCAAACTAACGCCCAGCATACTGCGAACGCTTCCTTTTCCCACACCAACCAGCGTCTCTCAGTTTCTGAAAATTTCCAGGATATGTACACACATGGAAACAGCTCCCCCCCTGCCCCCTTCTGTAACAACACAGCTCCCACTGCCACATCCAAAGCATCTGCCTGTATGACAAATAGCTGTTCTGGATCAGGGTGCTTTAAGATCGGTTCAGCCATAAACAGACGCTTTAAACTGTGAAAAGCTTCCTGGCACTCCTTAGTCCAGGCCAAGGGGGCTCCAGGTTTTGATGCCTTCGCTTTGTCCTTGCCCTTGGTTTTCAACAAATCGGTGAGTGGGAGTGCTACTTGGGCAAAGTTGGGTATGAATTGCCGATAGAAGTTAGCAAAGCCCAGGAAACTTGAAGCTGATGCCTGGTTTTGGGAGCCTCCCAACCCAGGACGTCCCTCACCTTGACTGGTTCCATTTCAATTCCCTGATGAGAAATTCTGTACCCCAAATAGTCAATTTGCTGTTTATGAAATTCACATTTGGAGAGCTTGGAATACAATTGAGCCTCCAGTAGCTTTTTTAGTACCTTCCTGACCAATTGTACATGTTGCTCCATGGTCTCAGTGTAAATCAGGATATCATCCAGATAAACCAACACCCCCTGGTATAAATGCTCTTGTAACACCTCATTTATAAGTTGCATAAACACCTCCGCCGCTCCTTTTAATCCGAACGGCATTATTTCATAACGGAAGCACCCCAGGGGCATGTTAAAGGCGGATTTCCATTGATCTCCTTCCCGGATTTGCACCCTGAAGTACGCCTCCCTTAAATCCAGCTTTGTGAAAATTTTCCCTTTGGATAAATGGGCCAACAGGTCTTTCATCAAGGGGAGTGGGTACCGGTTGTCAGCAGAAATGGCATTTAGCCCTCTATAATCTGTGCACAAACGTAGGGAGCCATCCTTCTTTTCCCTAAATAGCACCGGTGCAGCAATTTGAGAATGCGTAGATACAATAAAGCCCCTCTTTAGATTCTTATCAATGAATTCCCGCAATGCTTCCAACTCTTTGGGTGTCATTGGATACATTTTCTTCCTTGGAAATTTAGCCCCAGGCTCAATCTCTATGGCACAGTCACTGTCACGATGGGGGGGTAGCTGATCTGACTCCCTTTCGCTAAACACCTCCTGCAGGTCGCGGTATTGCTTGGAAATCTGAGTTGCAGCCTCCACTGCCTTTTCCCCACTCACAGCGCCCATCTCTCCATCTGACAACGTTTCGGTAATTCCTTCAACTTCCACTCCCCCCTCCTTCGGGAAACGTAAGATCTTCTCCTCCCAGTTCACTTCTGGGTTCTTCCTTTTTAACCAGTTCATGCCCAGAAGCACTGGGTTGCATGCCATGGGAGTCACTAGGAATTTAATAGTCTCTCTATGGTCCCCCATAGTTAGCTCAAGCTCTTCAGTACGATATTCCACCGGCCCTCCCACCGCTGGGGATCCATCCAGCTGGGTAAAAATCACAGGGGTTTTGAGTCTCTTTAAGCGCAGTCCCAAACCGCGGGCAAGGGCGGGGTTAATCAGATTTCGGGAGCAGCCAGAGTCTATCAGCGCCCGTATCTCTGCCCTTCGATTAGTCCTCATCACCCTTAGTTCCATCCAAATTGTAATGGGACTCACCCCCATCTCTTCACTCTCCAAGTCCTCCCATGAGCTGCTTTCTTTCTCTGGAAGAGCAGCCGCCTGTTGGAGAGAGAGTGGAGCTAACAACTTCCGGGTTTTGCCGCTGCCGCATGTTGCCGCTCTAGCTCCCATCTCGCTGCCTACTGCCGCTGACTCCTTCTTGCCAGGCTTCGAAGACTTCGGCCCCTTCCGCTCCACCTTCTTGCCTCCTTGCTCCGTCTTCGCTTTAGGGCACACAGCGGCAAAGTGCCCCAGCTCCCCGCAGTTGAAAGAGACACGCCAGCTCCTGCTACTTTCCGGCACGCTGGTCTTTGCCTTGGGCGCCACCTTCTTTGTGCCAGGTAAGGGCGGAAGTCGGGTTCTTGCTTCTATGGTGCGCCATTGCTCCTCCACTTCGCCGGCCATAGCGACCCATCCATTAAAGGTTTTGGGGAAACCCCGGCACACCACGCGCTGCAACAATTCGGGTTGCAAGCCTCTCTGGAAGAACTTGATCAGGAGCTCTTCAGGCACGTGAGGCAGCCTTTGAGCCAGCCCCCAAAATTCGTAGGCGTACTCTGATACCGACTTGGACCCCTGCTTCAGCCTTTCCAGGTCGCGTCGTGCTTTGAGCGCCACGCACGGGTCTTCAAAGCGCGTGCAGAGAGCCGCCATGAAATCCTCTATTCTCCTTAAAGCCCGGTCCTTCGCCCTATGCAGGCCAACCACCCATTCTGCAGTCGTACCTTCAAAAAAACTGGACACATAGGAGACCTTCTCCCCCTCGCTGCGGAACAGACCCCCATAGCCCTCCATGTAGATCCGAACCTGGGTGATAAAGCAAGCCAGCTGCTCAGCATCTCCCCCGAATTTCATGGAGATGCCCCGCTGCTGCATCAGGCTCTTCTTGGCTCTGCTAGGTGTGAGATCCTCCTCCTCCTCGCTGGAGGTCTCACCTTCGGCTGACTGCTCTGCCACCTCCGTACCTCCTGGTGTGGCCGCTGACTCTCGCATGGAGGGGGTAAATCCCCCTCCAAGCAGTTGATCCACCGCTGCCCTTAACACTCGCATATCATCAGATAGGGACCCATCTGCCTTTCCAATTTCCCCATGCGATCTTTCATCGAAGGGCCCTGTCCCTTCGTCGCCATTGCCTTCGGCCCCGCTCAGGCTTGGTGTGATGATTGCACCGGCTCCTCCTGGTTTATCACCTTCACTTCCAACAGAGGAGGGACCGGTCTCTCTTCTTCTTCCTCAATTACATCGTCAGCCATCCCGCTGCTCGGTTGGTCCCGGTCAACATGAGGCTTTGGACTCCCCGCAGGGCAATCTCCCTGGTGGAAGTCTGCGCTGGGAGTCTTAGCAAAATGTAACTAGCTGCCACCTGTTGATCCCAATTCCAGTAACTTTCCTTGCAACCAATATTGATTCAAAAGAAAGTTCATTTATTGAGAATAAGTGTACAGATCCAAAGCATTGCTAAGACTGAGCAAAAGCACGCCAAAAGCTGTTTTTCTTACTCCCCCCCCCCCCTTACATCGCCCTTAGTTCTTGGTCTTCTGATTCCCTTGCTGGCATGGCCTTGATCATGCCAGAGCCTATGATAAGGAGCCATCTGCTTTAAACATTCCTTCTCCCCCCCCCCACCTTTTACAATGGCAGAACCACAGCATGTAAAAAGCCATTTTTTAAACTAGCCATATAATAATCTATTATAAAATCTTGCTAGGATTCTGACACTGAGAGGGATCACCTTGAAACTGACCATTCAAGGAAGACCTTGCTAAAAAATCCTGGGCAAAGGCAGCAAAGTATTCAAGACTATAACTGCAGAGCAAGTAGCAGCTGTAAAAGCTGGAATATCATTGAAATTAGAGTTATTCTCTGGAATGGAGCAACCATATCAAGAGACACTCAAACGACCATGGTAGTGTTTTACGACTTACAACAAAATGAATAGAAAGAATGAGGTGGCAATGCTGAATCCACAACGATCAAAACATCCTGGACAAGCCAAAAGTCAAAACAATTAAATTCCTAAAAATTCAGAAGTTCAACCCCTCACAAGGCTACTGCCAACTGTCTTGAGATTTTGGCACAGCTTCATAAGATTCTTGTATGATATCCCCAATGTCTTTTGAAACGGGCAGTTTTCACAATCGTTCGGTCTTCAGTTCCTGTAATTCCATGGTCAACTGGAATAATGTTGGAGAAGGCATCCAGAAACCGTTAGGACAACAACTGCAGAATAAGCATGAGTTAAGCCCAAGAGGTGGGAAAGTATTAGAAAAAGACACAAATTGCCCCCCCCCCCCCGACTCCCTGGGTATAGGAGAGAGGAAAAAGAAGACACAGACTAGTTCAATCTTCTCATGGAGTCAGTTTCTGAATCAGGTCTATCTTCTAAGGCTGACATGGCCAAAGACTTGTGAACATTCACACATCAGGGGAGGTTCCTTGGAGAAGGCTGCCCTGTCTTATTTCTAGAATTTAGCCTGCTAAAATAAATAAGTTAAAAGCTGCACCTTCTTAGAAGAGACATTCCTGTCTTCTTTCTGACAGGGAGAAATGGTGCTTTAAGATTGATTGATTGATTGATTGATTGATTGATTTCATTTCTCTCCACCCCTCCCCCCCCAATGGGGGACTCTGGGCAGCTCACACAAACCATTAAAACAATAAATATATGTAACTACATAAAACATAAAAATTTATACAAAACATTAGCAAAAGAGAAAATCCAAGAAAATGATGCATTCCGGGGCTAAAGACAACAGGCCTCTAAGGGGCTAGCCATCCCCACATCTGATGTCTTCCCTCCCCACCCCAGGCCAAGTGGCAGAGCCAGGTCTTCAAAGCCCTATGGAAGGCCAAATTGAGGGGGCCAATCACACCTCCGGGGGCAGAATGTTCCAAAGAGTGGGGGTACAGCAGAGAAGGCCCACCTTCTGGACCCCACTAATCGGAGTTCTTTTACCGAAGGGGTCCGAAGCATGCCCTCTCTGTATGATCAGGTGGGACAGGTTGAAGTCATGGGGAAGAGGCGGTCCCTTAAGTAACCTGGTCCCATGCCATGTATTTAAGAATAATGATAGATAGTTTATTGATTGATTAGTCTTATGACCCTATCAAAGAAAATAAAATAAAGGTAAAATACAAGGTCTCTTTCCGGGATAAAATAGGTTAAAAAAAAACACCACAGTAATAAAATATGTATGTGCTAAATACAGTCAACATTCAGATAAATGCATCACATTTACATGATACCCCGATCTGTTCAGTATAACGGATTCTCAGCTGAACTGCCTTGTCTATAAACTGAGCAGTTCTGCTCACAATGTCTATGTTAGAGCCCAGGAGGAAATAGGACAATCTACGATTCTGGTCCCCGTGGGCTGTTCTTTCAAGTAGGGATTTTAAATATCTAAGCCTAAAAGGGACATTCAGTTGACAGTCAAAGAAAACATGAGCAGTATCTTCAATGGCTGGGCATTCAATGGCATACACGTCCTCTCATGATATGCAAGTGATGGAAGAGCCCATATTTGGCCATGGAATCCAAGAACTCATACTGCTGATTTTCCACATACTAACATAGGAGGTTTGCCTTTTTCCCCCTAAGAATTGTTGTTTTCTGTCATCCTATACAAGCTTGATCCATAAACGTATCTGTTCATTCACTGATCTAGAGTCCTGTGCATTTGACAGTTACATCCTCTGACTTCAGTGAAACGTCCTTTAGAACAAACATGAATAGGGTTGAGTTTAAACTCAAAGAGCATTGAAAACGGGTGCCTGAGGTCTACTCTTCTCCCTGTCCCCAATCCAGTCTCATGTCTCCCTGCTTTTTCTGTTCTGCATCTTTTTGCAATGCAGTTCACCAGTCATTTAAAAAATTATACAAAGGAAAAAGACCTGTAAAAAATTGCATATAATTGTAATATAAATATGCATTGTGACGGCAAAACTCGTGTATGTATATGGTCAGGGAAGCATGCCCCAGAATTAACCGATTATGTGCCTTAAGGTTGGTGTCAATTCTTAGTGACCCCTTGGATAGATTTTTCTCCCTGTCGATCCGTCCCTAACCTGGTTCTTCAGGTCTTCCAACAGTGCACCCATCATAAAATGGGCATGTATAGAAATATGATAAATAAATATATATTCGTGTGTTTTTACAGTTTTTTTTATTTGTAATTGTTTTTATGCATTTATTCTTTGTAATCGTTGTCCGCCGCCCAGAGTCACCTTGTGTGAAATGGACGGCTATGTAAATACGATCGATCAATAAATGTACGCGCTCCAAAATACATACACGTTTTAACACAAATGTCTAATAAATTCCTTACTTCCCCCAGCCCGGTGGAGCATATTTACAAACGGGAGAAATGGAGAGAATCTCAAATTGACAGATTTGCCCATCCTTAAGGGGGAATAAAAAAGTCACTGGAGTCTCTTCACCATCACGCTGAACTGTTGATCCAGTGTTTTCTCTGCCCATAAGCGCCCAGCAGGTGGGTTAAGATTAGAAGAGGGCATTGTGGCTCCTCTAGACGTCTGAATGGGGGTCCCAGTGGGACACGGCCAGACGCTGTGATTTATCGTCAGGTTCAAGGTGTCAGACTTTATAGAGGATTAAGAGGGAGCTGGCTTCATATTTCCTCTCACCTTAGCATAGCATTCTCTAATTAGGCTACGCACCGTGGAGGTTCACTTGAACATGATTCACTCATTTTGATGAACGAGGGGTGTGCGTGTGCTTCACAACAGTTACAACCAAACGGCTTGCTGTCTTGTGTTTCTTTCAGTAAATGTGATGGAGAAGAGAAAGACTCCTGAAATGTTTGAAAGGGAAGACGGCCAACCGAGTCGTTCTTGATAACCGTTTTTTATTTTTTGTTCAAATACATTCCAGTTTTCCCCCGCCTCATGCGTTGGGCCATCAGACTAATGTAGCTTTCATGCTTTTTCCCTACACACATGGAAGCCATAATATCTCATTACTGTGAAAAGGAGGCCAATGACACGTGGAGAAAACAAAACTAATTTTGCACCATTCAGAATTGCCTTGTTTTCGGGGAGGGGGGCTGTTTTTAATGGATGATATGAGCAAAATAAAAAAGACAGGGATTGTGGAACAGGCCGAACATAACAACAATTGCCAGACAGGGAAAAAAATTCTATCCCAAACTTTTCCTCCCCTTCTCCATCTCTCTATCCCAGTGTTTCTCAACCTTGGCCACTTGAAGATGTGTGGACTTCAACTCCCAGAATTCCCCAGCCAGCCAGGAGCTGAAGTCCACACATGCTGGCTGGGGAGTTCTGGGAGTTGAAGTCCACACATCTTCAAGCGGCCAAGGTTGAGAAACACTGCTCTATCCATTGTTGCATAGAGATGGTCTGAACGGTTAACAGGTCACTTTGTGTGAGATGAGCGGTTATATAAATATGATAAATAAATAAATAAATATAAATGAATAAACAGGTCATTATGTTAGCATGCCTGGTAGGGATGGGAAACTTCCATCAGATATTGAGATAGACAAAGGTGGGCAGTTGCTCCAATATTTGTGCACTGAGGTGTGTACATAAATGCACTCTGAGACCGTAGGAGATTGTCTTTCCAGTGCAGCATGATGTCTGTTTTTCAGAACACAGGCAAAAGCATTTATTACTTGCTTCGCGGCTCTCCAAGGGGATCCAGGTTGTTGTCCGCCCCAATTTTATCAGAACAACTCTGTGAGGTAGATTAGAAACTCTCCCAAGGTCACCTGAAGAGCTGTAGGGTTGAGGGGGGAGTCAGTCCTCATCTGGCACCCTAACCATTGCCCCATTCTGATTCTCTGAGCAACAAGCGTGCAATTGTGAGAGTATCCCCTCCATGACAATGCCTCCCTTTGAATTATCTCAATAATCTTGAGAAAGAGAGGGAATCTACTCTCCTTCTCAAGATTATTGGTGCAATATTTACAACCCCACAGTTCCCCAGAGTCTCATGTCACCCCCACCCCGGCCAGGTCTTGTTGGCAGCCCCCAGAGACCTCTAGGAGTTTTTAACCAATTGCAATTCATGTGAGCAAAGGGGAACAGGTACGAAAAGGAGAGTAATGAAATGAGGAAATGGAATAAATTTCTGTTTTTGGCCTGGCTGTGCCCCTCCTTTTGCAGCAGAATCCTCAACAGATCCCTCGAAGACCCGGAGTGCCTTCAACTCAAAGTAGTGTATCCATCCTGTAAGTTGTGATAACATCCACAGTTTGAGGAGAAAAGGAGATAGAAGAGCATCACAGATGACAAAAATTGATTGGGACTCCCAGCCACTAATAATGGGATTGTATCCTCACCTATCTGGGAGTTTCCGCATTGTTCTCAATTACTTCTGAGTAGATTATGTCTTGGATCATGTTGTAAGAAGCTTTGCCGTGGTGCTCGCCCACCATAAAATGAGATGCAAATTATTCTTTCAACAGCTTTACAAAAGGCTGGTGAATAAGGGGATCCTCATAGTAACAAATTAAACAAAAAAATTCAGCAACTTTCACACTCAAAAGCAGTAGTGTGATGACTTAATTAATCTATGTTCTAACCAATCCAATCATGCTTTGATTTTTTTAAAAAAAGCTACTGGCAAGATCTTTGGTTTTTTGCGACAGAAACAAGCTTGGTTTCTCACTTTTTCTTCCCTGAGGGGCCCTGCGCTTGGCACAATCAACAAGACATTAGCACAAGCCAGGAAGTGCTCTTGTACACCAGCACTTCTGTCCAACCAATTCTGAAGCCCATTAAGGCTGTAAAATCAGCAGAATGCTTTTGCACTTCCATTACGAGCACCGAATGGGAGTGCATTACACGTTTTCTCTTTCCCATAAGCCATCACAGATATAACCATCCCCATATTTATGTTTGTTTGTTTCTTAATCGCATTTATATCCCGCCACAATCATAAATAGGCTCTCAGCTCACAATGTGAAAGAAAACAATTCTCAGTCATAAAAATCAAAAAGATAAAAACCTACAGCCCAAAACATGTACTAGGTCTGGGTTAGAAATGAAACCCCAGTGATGCAAAACAAAACATTGTCTTTAATAAAATGTCAGCTGATGGATGGCCCAACTCTGCTCTTGATCGCGTGAGTGCCCTTAAAACAAAAAATTGTTCTTTTCGTTTGTTAATACCTCATCAATTATCAGTTTGTGGATAAATATTTATTATGTTAGAGGTAAGCTAAAAATCCCCATGAAGAATGTTTAGCATGCTCGTTGGGACTTCTAGGAGACGGTCAAGATCTGATTTGCAACTGTCCTTTCTGTTACTTTCCTCTGCTGCCACCATGTTATTGTCTCAGTGATGACAACAGTGACACACCCAACCATTATGGGCTTATTCATTGCAAGCATCGTTGGATTGTTGACAATCGAGGTGTTTTTGCTGCCTGAACTGAAGAGCAACATGGAACCCGTCCCTCATCCATGCACATAAGATAACCAGATGAGAATTGAATCTGAATTCAACTCTGCTGCTAGAATAAGGTCCTCCATTATAACAGAAGCCAGATAAGCTGTATGTCTGATGGCTACCTTCCTGCTACTAGTGTTCTTCAGACCATCTTCTGCCTGAGATGGTCACTTCACTTGATTCAACAGAAGGTCTGGTCCTGTTAGAAACATCCAATAAACGCATGGGGGCTTAAAAATCATCGATCCCTATTTCCATTCTTGATTCAAGTGCCCATGTCGCACCAAAATATCCAGACATCTTGCTTTATATGCAAAGCAAAGAGATTGTCTTTCATCTTATATGCTGTAAATGTTTCTCAATATTCATGCTACTTAATGATTAACTACAATAAGCCAAAAGTGTGTGCGCATGTGTGTGTGTGTATATATATGCGTATGCACACACACACACACACATTTCTCTAACACTTTTAATTACCCATTGCACAAATTACTCTGTTTCTGCAAAGAGCATATGAAGGATATTAGACCCTGAGTAAATTCGTTCTGAAATGGCCATCTATATTTGCATCTGCTTCTTGCCTGTGTTACTAGTTGCTGTGAAGTGCAGAATGCTTATCTTTCCCATGGATTCCTTTGACTTCCAATTGTACAGGGCCTTTTTCTCCTTTTTCTTTTCGTATTTTCTTTTCTGGAGGTGCTTTTCCCATTCGACATTCCCATGGAATGCTCTTGTCCATTTCTACAGTGCTCAATTTGCCTTTTGTGAGAATGTGAGGGAGAAAAGGTTGGAACAGGGAGGGGAAGTTATACTGGCTGGAGAAGGTGGCAGAAATATTGGCCTGGGGGGAAATTAAAGCCCCAGTGTAAGCAGGGGTGGTATAAATATGGGGACGTTCCAGGCATGAAAGGTAGAGTGTGAAGGATGGCTTAAGAATTATCTACAACCCTCCTGAGATGCAGACATGTGGAAGTACTCTCGAAACTCTGTGCAAGCCTCTACACTGTGTCGTAATTCAAATTTGTAACCTTTTCCAGCCTCTTTACATTTATTAAGTTCTATTTGTTGAGTTCAACCCTTTTTCTCTGGAACCTGGTCTCCTTTTCCTGGTTTTGCAGTGGAAGTCGGTTCCCAATCCTTGTGCTTTATTCCTACTCACTTCTGCATTACTCCTACCACAGAAGAACCCAAATGAGTCCTCGGAAGCTCATTCAACCCCCCCAAGCTCAGAGCCCCCCACAAGATCTTCAGTTGTAATGTTTAAGGTGACAGAAAGCAGAAACAACTGAATCCATGACTGGGAAGTAGCCATTTTAACTCTAGAGATTTGCAAAGCTCCCCCCTCTGTTTTTCTTTCAGAATTTGCCAATCCAGACTTTCCAGACATGGTTTGGTAATTTTTCAGGAGTGATTCTTTTGAACAGGGAATGATTCATGGTTGTCCAGAGAATTTTAATTTACATTTTTAAAATGTTTTCTATTTTCTATGTGCGTCATTGCTTGCCACCTTCAGTTGTTGTTTGAATAGAAAGGTGGGATAAAAAGAGAAGAAATAAATATCTTATTCTCCAGAACATTTGGTTAAATGCTTCTGCTTCCATTAATCATAGAATTATACAGCTGGAAAGAACCACAAGGTCCATCTCTCTGTGATGTGCAGGAAAACCAGTGAAACTGTCCCTGAGAGATGGCCGTCCAGCTTCTTCTTACAAACATCCAGAAATGAAGAATTCATCACCTTCATAGGCTCACCCCTTTGAGGCAGACCAGACTTAGACCCCAAAGCCATGAATACTAAAACTACTTTTATTATAGGGTTACAGTGACAGATTCTTGAAACGCTGCATGTGCCTTTATCCTAAAGAGAACTTGGGAGGGCCACATCTGAGAAGCTTTCTCAAATTCCATTCCTGCTTTGGGCTCAGATGTCTCTTATCTGACCATTGTCTTGGTTGCGGCTCTTCCTTCTCTTCCTCAAGGTTATTTTCACAGCCCATTACAAAAGGAAGACCGTGCCACTGTTGGACCAATCAGTTTTTCCTTACATTAAGCATGTGTCCATCTGCGGTATCCCTACGAATCCAGGCTGCCTGATGACCAATACCCACTCACTCTTTAGACTCAGGAGGAAGGCAGTTAGCTTGTGGAGGTAGATGGTCTGCTGCCGAGACCATCTTCCAACCTCTTCCCCTAACCCTCTACCCAGAACTGACTTCTGCACTTGGGAGGTTGCTGAAGATGTGTAGAGCAGAGATGGAACCCCTCCCCTCAGCACTCCTACTGCATGATTTCAAGAGATGAACTTTCCCTTCTCTTGATTCTTCCTGATGAGAAGCAGAAGGAAAGACCCAATGCTTCTTCATGCCTAGGAGAAGACGCTCTTAAAATCTCAGGATCCAAGGGAGCAAGGGAAGTAGAAAACAGAAAAGATGGTGGTATGAGAGCAGGATCAGCCAAAATAAGAAGCAAATTCCCTGAGATTAGATTGTCCTGTTTCTGTCAGCCCTTCAAGGTAGTCCAGACATGAAACCATGAGTACTAATACTACCTTTACTGTAAGGTTACAGTAACAGACGCTTGCAAGTCTGAAAGCATTTCTTCCCTCCCCTGCCTTTACTTTCCAGAGAACTAAGGAGGGTCCCTTCTGAGATGCGTCCTCCACCCCCATCCCTCCTTTGGGCTCAGATTTCTCTTATCAGACCATTGTCTAGGCTGTAGTTCTTCCTCCTGTCTCCCAAGGTCATTCTCCCATCCCACTGCAGTTACAAGAATTGCATCATTCTGAGAAAGGGGCAGCTCTCAGTCTGATGTAAGGGCAGGAGAAAGGGAGGATTTGAACCTTGGGATTGGTCTTGAAAAGGCTTGAGTCCTAGAGTTAGCAGTAGTCAATTTCCTTAATTATTTAGAGCTCTTCTCATAACTGCAGTAAAAATATCAGAGCTGTGTCCTTCAGATCTCTGCCTGTGAGCTTTCTGGTTCATGTACCATTCTGGATATAGCTTGACACTGTGTGAACAGGCCCGAGGTGGTGGTGGTGGTGGTGGTGGTTTTTAAGAGTCTGTATATGAGCCTAAGAGTTCAAGTTGTGCAGTTCTGTTCTACCAAAACACTAGTACACATTGTAGCAGTTATATGCTATTCTGGGTTAAAGAGAATCATATTTAATATTACTAATTTTACATTATTTTACCCATAAAAATCCTTCTAGCAGCCTAAGAAGAAGAAGAAAAGTTTTATTGCACTCTATTACAGAGCCTCTAATTTATTCATGGGATAAATGTTTCATATAATGAATTTTCGAGTAGATGCATTCCAAAACTCATGCGAGAGAAGGACCTCTGTAAAACCACAGGCAGTTTTGCTTAAATGAGATTGATTCCCTCCGTCCCTGTCGGATGTTCTTCTCTGCTTATTGTAATGCAGGTGCAGACAAACAGTTTGGATCTCAGTTAGCAGACAAAGAGGTTTGAGCTGAGTTGCTAAAGATGGAAGATTGGAAACTTTTTTTTTTAAGGAGCTTTTTAAACTGCTTGCTATTGAAGGACTGACCTTGTGCTCTGAAATAGCTCACACCTGTGTAAAAAAATTAAAAAGTAGAGATTGTTTTGTTTCTTTTGTGACTTGGTTTATTTTCATTGCCAAAGACATCCTTTGTTTGGAAACCCTTGGTTAAAATACTGTGAGTTTTGTAAGCCAATTGTTTAGACAGTACTTATTGCATAACTCACTTTGTTTCATGATTTTGCAGTGGCTTTCTTTCCCTTTTCTACTCTGTTGCCTTCTTCTGACAGCATCATCCGTAATGCAGTTTCTGGAGGTGGCCATCTTAATTACTTTGGGTATTGAAAGCTCTGAGTATTTCATTGTTTCCAAGCAATGTGGGGAAAGGTAGCTTTGACCTAAAAGAGAAGAAAAATGGTAGATCCTCACAGCCAGTTGACCCAGTGGCCACTGTTCCTGCCACTGTTGCTGTTGGAAGCAAGCAGGACCACCGTCTCTTAACAATGGTCTAAAAGAGGATCCCATCCTTATTTCTGGGTGTCTGCTTTTGAGATAGACAATACTTTAACTCAGTATTTCTCAACCTCAGCAACTTGGAGGTGGGTGGACTTCAGCTCCCAGAATTCTGGCTGGCTGGGGAATTCTGAGCGTTGAAGTCCACACATCTTCAAGTTGCCAAGGTTGAGAAACACTGCTTTAACTCAATGAGCTCTCATTTGGGGTCCCTCATTTGTTCGTTCTAAAACCAAATGCTCTTAAGAGAAAGTCAAACTTGAAGTTACAGCAATGGAAGCAAGAATGCTTTCAGTGGGCCCCCCCTTTCTCCTAGCAGAGGCTATTCCAGACCCGTCGCTTTCAAGAAAATGCTTTGCCAAAATAGGCCCATCCCAACCCTGGGCAACCCTTACTCTGGCAGCAAACTGAATGGCACCAAAAGAAATAGAAGTTCAAAAGCCCTCATTGATTTTATTATTCTATTTTAAGATCCCTTTCCCGGACTAGGGGGGAAGGTGGGGGGGAAAAAAACTATGCATCTTAGGATGTGAATTTTGAAGTGTCCAGAAGCAGGTTTTTAAAATTGCTCCAATCTAATTGATATACGTTGCCATCCGTTTTGACCCTGGTAATAGCATAGCTAAAACAATTCCAAGTGGGTCGAAATATCCCTGGAGTACTTACTTCAGAGATATAAAAATCTTGAAGCAGTGTGTCTTGTCTCCAGTAAATCATGTTAGACTTAATGAAACCTCCTCCAAGTGCATTCGATAGATGTGATGCATTTAACTGCACTCTGCAGATGACTTCCATCTACTTTTAAGAAATATGTAAGTCCAATGGCAGGTGGGGCGGGAGGGGGAAGCGAAATATGGGGATAGGTGTTGGAATTTTTTTTTAAGACACCAGTTCAACAGGCGGATGATCCGAAGTCAGGGGCACACAGCTTTTCCCAGCCAAAGTCTGCATCCAAAGCAAAGGGGTACAGCCAGAACAAAAATTAAACCGGATTCCATTGTGTTGACATTTAAATTCAATGAGTTAAATACTGTTGGTTTCTATCCGACCCCTGTGTTTTATAATGGGGCATGGGGGTGGGATACATGGACGAGGATAAACGGTCCCATTTTTGAAGTTGGAAGAATTGCTCCCTCCATATTTTAGCTCTGTAGGAGTTCCTTGATGGTCCCCTTGTTTGGCCTTTTTTTTTAACCCACTTTCTGGAAATATTAAACCAGTGGTCCATGTAACTGAGTCAGTCAAGGAAGACTTTTGCTGCTCTCAGGCATGTCCAATCTATGAGCCATGCAGCTCTGGGCCTTGAAAGAGCATGAGGGAGAAGAGAGAGATCTCCACGTTGATAAAGCAGAAGATCAGAGGCATGCTACAGATATCTACCAACCTCATATAGGCAGATTTGGACAGAAGTCCAAAGTAGGACACAACTGGATGATTGAAGCCCCACATTCCAGTGGCTGCTAGAATCTTTCCTGTCTTGGCTCAGATGTGTTCTGCTTAGTAGCCATAATGCAGAATTCATAAATTAGGAACACACACTTTAGAAGCATTTTGCTTCTGAGATGACTCTCAGAGTCATTTCCATTGTAGGCAAGGAGTCACAGGATTGAAGGACTGGAAGGATATCAGCAGGGATGCGAAGATAATCTACTATAGATGTTGATGGGAAGGGCACTGCACGATATGCCAAAGCAATCTAACCAAGCATAGACATCCATAAGAAACCACAGTGATGGCGCACATGTTATGATTTCACTTCCCCCCTTGCTCCCGTCCAGCGGACATCCATGCCAACAAGCTACAGGCAGAAACATTATATGGTGTCTGCTTGGGCCTGTCATTTTTCACTCCAGCAGATGATTCTGAAAAAGCGTATATATTTTTTAAGTTTGTATTTTACATTAGAGATAGAGATAAAATCTTGCATGGGAACATGGACATAAGAAAGGGAGAAAGTAGCATGTCCCTGAGAGTTTACATTTTAAACTACATCCATTGGGGGAAGCTGAGTGGGAAGAACAAAGACAAATTGATGAGGATATTTTAAATGGATTTTTTAAATCCGTCAATAATGATAGAACAGAATACTGTCTGATTAACACAGGGACTAAACAGAGAGCTCTAGTTTAAGAAATTAAATACTCTCCATCTCTCCCAGGGTTTTCTGAATCTATATATTGCTTGAATGGCTCTTCTGTCCACTGATTTCATTTTGATAGAAATAAATCCTTTGAGCGGAGTATATTGACTGATGCCATTGAAGCAAAATGGGGGGGAAAAAGGTGTCTCATGAATTGCAACAGTAACTCAAAGGTGCAGCACTTCACTTTCCAAAGATTTAGGTTTGATCTCCTGCATTTCCAGTTACAAAGTTCAAGTAGCATCTGAGAGAAGAGAATCTCTGCTTGACACACTTAACAGACGATCTTGCGGTAGATGGAGAAATAGCCTGTTACGGTATAAAGCAACTTCCTATCAAAGTTGATTCATTTTGATGGTTCTTCTCCACGTGCCAGTCATTCCTTGATGAGGTCCTATGACACCATTGCTGGAAATGTCAGCAAATCTCAAAGGTCCACTTTGAACAAAAGAATACTCTTGGCAGCAGACCTGGCATTAGGTGTGAAATGCCACCTAATTTCACACCTAAAACTGGGTCTGGGGGCTGCTTCAGTCACTGCTTACCCTCTTCCTTCTCTTTCACTAGGTGTCTCTGGTTTCAAAACTGACATCTGAAACCTCCTACCCACTCTATAATATTTGATGTCCTCTCACTCTGGCTGGTGATGCTCTGATCATTCTACCATTTCTTTCTTTCCTGGGGAGGGAAAAAAAACCCCTCTCTTCTAAATTATAATCATTAGGAACAAGATGCAGAAGAGGGGGGTCGCGTGAAAGGAACTAAAGCAGACAATTGCTTGGTAAACATCTGGGATGTTGGGGGGGATGGCTATTAACAGGAATGTGCTGTACCGACTGAGGCGCGCACCCAGGCGAGTTTATCCAAGCAAATCAATTCAAGTTAATCTTTCAGTGTCAGCTGGCTGGGTTTTTGGTCTGGTGATGAATGCTTGGGCTGGGAAGATGAAATGCTGGAATGCCAAGCAGCAACAGATGGTACCAATTACTGCCAGTGGAGACTCTCCTGCTGTGGTGTCTGATTTGTGGCCGCTGAGAAAGGGAACAGGAGCTCTCCAGCTGGGCTTGTCACCTGCCCGACTCGGCTACGTGGCAAGAGAGGAGAGGGCAGGGGGAGTGGGGGGGGGGGGGAAATGGCCTTCAGGGTCAGAAGTTACAAGCCCACGTTTTTTTTTTTAATGTGCCTTTCCAAACCTAGTTTGTCACTCTCTGAAGCAAATAGATGGGCATGTGTCCTACAAAGAAGCAGGAACAATTTTGTGGGTTGTGTTTTTGTGTTTTTGTTTGTTTTTTGCTTGTTTTGTTTGTTACTTGTGGCCATTTGCTTTTGCAAAGAAGATGGGGGTCCTTCCCAAAGGGGTGGGATGGGAGTTTTCACAGAAGGCAAACACTGCAAGGTGAGAAGAAGCCCACCATGGAGAGGTCCTTTGGCTGGGTTCACAAAATCTATCCAATCTGTAACCTCGGTTAGTCAAACACAATTGCTGCTACGTTGTGGCCCAAATAAGGGCACTCTTTGGGATGGGTGGATTCACACAACATGCTAGGACAGGTGTGGAGTTGCCATGGGCTTGAGGGCTTCCCCTGCCCTTGTGGCATTCCAAAAGCGTGTGGGGCCAAAGGCCGTTTTGCAGGAAGGAGATTTAAGAGTGAAAGAGGTACGTTAAGAGGTAAGTAGGTAAACTTTATTACCCACATTAAGCCTTTACAAAGTATAGAGTGAAGAGGAGGGGTCGGGAAAATAATATTTGGCCCCAAGCATAGGGTTGAGGGTTGCAGAAGAAATGTTGAGATTGCTGAAGGACTGTTGTTGTTTTTTTTTTTGGCATCCCTGTGCTAAGTCAGTGGCTGGGCTCCCCCAGCACATGGTGGATTAAAAACTGCCTAACCATATTTTAACCTGGTCTGGCATGTTGTGGAATCCAACCATTCTGAGCTGATTTGGCATTATCTAAGAGTTCCCTTTTCAAATATCTACACCAGTGTTTCTCAATCTTGGCAGCTTAAGCTGTATGGACTTCAGTTCCCAAATTCCTGTTGGGATGGGGCAATCCTAGGTGAGATATGGGCCTTTCAGCTGGGTTCCACAGAACCATGCTGTCCACTCTCCTGATGTGGTCAGCCTTGGTCCCCCTGCCAGAAAGCTCCTAAGCTTCAGGCACTGGAGTGGCAGATTCTCTGGAGAGCCATGTGCCCATCCAGACACACTCTATAGAATCCAAAATTGAGACCTTGCACTAATCAGCTCTCCAGGTATGGTTGGATGGGTGAGGAACTAGCCTTGCACAATTACACTTCTCAGCCCATTAAAAATGGTTTCTCATTGTCTCTTCTTAACGGCAAGCCCTGTCAGATCAAAGAGCGGCCTGCCAGAAAGCAGAATGACCTCTGTTAGGCACAACCAATAATATTTGTAACCACCTGCAGGTATTTTGATGGACATTTGCCCATCTTTTTCATCTTCTTCCTAGCATTTGAATCAGGTCCTGTTCATTTTGGTGGTTTTTGGCCTTTTCTCTTCTTGAGGAATTCAGTGTTGACCTGTTTTTGGAATTTTCCATGTTGCTTCCTTGCCACTCTGATATTTAAAGGGATTGGTCTAGGAATCTATGAAATGTAATTGGCTTCTTCCATGATAAAGGAATCTGCTAAGACATAATCTTGATTTTATTTTATACAGGGATTTCAGGTTGGTATGTCTGGAAGCTACATTTGCCTAGGCTGTTCTTATTGGCCCATCCATGTCTAGACTATAAATTCAATAAAAAGTTTTACAAGATGGGTGGTTGTCACTACTGCTAAGACCGAGTCTCGAATACATTTTGAAGACTCCAGCGTTCTTTTCTTTTAAAACTGAGATTCCACGGGTTCACTGTTTTATCCATCTGAAGAGCTCCCTTGCTTGTTCAGTTCTGTAAGGTTTTATGGAACACACAGGGTTATCTTTAAATTAATCACTAAAATTGGATGAGGGAACTCAAAGATGCTTGAAATGAAGAGGCTTTTGCAGTATACTTTACGAAGAATATTCCCCTGGATTCCATTTGACACCAAGAAATCAAACACTGCAGGGAAGGTATAGTTCAGTAAAGTTTGTCCATCATCGGTTGAACTTGCTGAATATTCCCTTCTTATCTCTGTCAGAGTTTGACATTGGTTCATAATGGAGTGTGATGAAAAGAGGTGTGTTTCTTTCGTGCAAATCGTTCCATTGTCTTTGGATTATTTTTAATTTCCTGGCTGCTAGCAGATAAAGGGGAAAACAGGTGGCGAGCTGTAGTCCTGTTTCCTTGAGTGCAAAGGGTCTATGTTTTCTAGGGTGAATGTAATGGGTCCCCTGGTTTATGTAACGTTAAACCTGTGAATCAACTTAATCACTTTGCCTCAGCACAGCTTGTTGCATACTTGGCAATGGCTGGAAGATTCGTGTTTCATTCACCTGGGCCTGGTGCCAGGGCAAAAAAGACTGTTTTCTTTTCTTTTTATAATTTCACTTGCAGATCCTTAAAAGTCACCAGAGAACCTTGCCTGAGTAATTTTAAAAAATAGACGAGGAAAGAAAACACGTTTTATTGAAAATTGAAGCTTTTTTTTTTTTTAATATCACATGCCAACCATTTAAAAATGTTACAGTCATGTTGGTGTACATTTTAATGACTTCAGTCTCGAAAAAATGCCAAGTCACTTCATTCTTTCTTCTTTCTCTCTCCTTCCAACTTCCCAGTATGTATCGATATTAAGCTAGACTTTCAGAAATAATAAGGTTTTAACCCCACCTCCAAAAAATCCAAGTCCTAAAGCCAGGTTTTTTTTAAACTTATTTAGAAGGAAAAATGTTCATTTTTTAAAAAACATGCTATAGCAGTTTGAGGTATCTCCAATTGTACATGTATTTTATGAAGGATGGACTTCCTCAGACCCCATTTGGGACTGAACTGACTAAAAATTTCTTTTTACACATGGCCGAATATTCCTGGTGCTTGGCGTTTTATCCACACAACAGAAATGGAACTGTTTTCACACATGGGGCTAAGCCATCCCATAGTATATTTGGTTTTGGCAGCATGTTCTGTAAACACAATCACTATGGCTTCTAATTTATGATTTTTGGCTTAACAGGTTACGCAAAACTAACCACTTATCTTTTCTTCAATAAACCATGATTTAAAATACATGGCTTAATGTGTGTGAACCCAGTCAATATTCAGAGATTCCAGTCACAGAAAGAGAATCCCATTCAATGCTTTGGCTAATAAATTCTGTCCCCAAATTAATATTGACTAGTGGATCCTGCATTGAATAAGGAGTTGAAATGCATGACGCCTAACGTTCCTTCCAACTCTATGATTCTATAATTCTGCTACTACATATATGATCATAATGTACTTGTTTACTTCCTTTTGTCAATGTAATGATAGTTCTGCTCAGTGTGGATGCCCTCCAGGTGTATGGACTTCAAATCCCACAATGCCCCAAGCCACCATGGTGCCTGCTGAGAATTCTGGTAGTTGGTGTCCACTCACCTGGAAAATGGCCAGGTTACATCAGGCTGGACTAAATGGGGGAGGCTGACAGAGAGGGACTGGCCCAGTCATCCAGCCAGCTTTCAAGCCAAAGGGACAGCTAGAACTTATGGTGTCTTGGGTTCTGGTTCAGCACCTTAACCACCACACCAAACTGGTGAATGAAAGAGGAAGAGCTACTGGGAGTGGGGAGTGTGATGGGATGTAAGAATGACCTTGGGAGACAGGAGGAAGAGCTGCAGTCTAGACAATGGTCTGATAAACAAAATCTGAGTCCAAAGAAGGGATGGGGGTGGAGGAAGCAACTCAGAAGGGACCTCCCTAGTTTTCTGGAAACTAAAGGCCAGGGAAGGGGGAACTGCTTTCAGACTTGCAAGATTCTGTTACTGTAACCTTACAATAAAGGTAGTGTTAGTACTCATGGTTGGTGCTTCTTGTCTGGACTACCTCAAGGGGCTGACAGGGAAGAAGAAAGGAAGCATGAGGAGGTGTGCAGCCACAGGATCTTGCTAACGAAAGGAACATCACACTGTGGCTCTGCAAGGTCTACCCTTTCATATCTGTGTGCAATGTCACAATGCATATACAGAAAGAGGAAGGTTGACCCTATGACCCTGCTTTTGTCCTTCTGCCCTCCCTGTCATCCTCCCTGCCCCCCAGACTCTGCTGCATATGAACCCCTGATTCTTCATCAACCAGTGTTGCAGGTAGCAATTCAGCAATCATTTAGCTTGACCTCAGTGCAGCAGAAAGTTGCTGGGTTTTGGTTTTCCTTCTTCTCATGGCCTCTGTGATGAAAGCTGATGAATAGAAGGAGAAGTGATAAAGCAGTTCTGCCCCCCTGGATTAACCAGGACATGTATGGCCCAAATGTAAGAATTAGACTCTGCTATTGCTTTTTTCAAAAACCAGCTAAAATGGAACAGCCCTGCTTCTTCCCTGCCCCTTTCCCTTTTTAAAAATGATGAGAGGACATTAATCTAAAAAAAATCTGCTTCAACACTGAGAAGAATCTACTTGAAACCCAGCATTGTGGGGGGAGGGGGGGAAGGGGAGAGCAGCGACAGAATCAACCTGCAGGGGTTTATCATCACTTCTGGGAACCAAAATAGCAAAGAAAACACAAGGGATGGGGAAAGCTAAAATCTCTGTGGTACAACTACTCCTTCTTGTAGTCAGACATGTTCCCTTGTGATCTCACCTCTTCCCTAGAGGTGGTGTTTTCCACGCTACCTGGACTCTGAAGAGATCATCCTTCTCACCCCCAAGGACTGTGTGAAGTATTAAGCCTCCCAGATGCTGCTTCATAAGAAAATGACAGTTCTGAGCAACTGGTATCCATAAATAGATTCCCCCCCCCCCCCCCAGTCATATCAATCCAATTCAGGGCAGTGCCATATGTAACAAACCACTGTGGCATAAAAGTGATGGCCCCTGTGTGATGATGTCATCTGTCAGGGGTGACAATTAAGTAATAGCATTTTGTGATGACATCGTCACAGTAATGGGATGTGGGAATGACCTTGGGAGACAGGAGGAAGAGCCGCAGACTAGGCAGTGATCCGATGAGGCAGCTGAGCCCACAGAAGGAATGGGGAAGTGGCAAATGTCTCAGAAGGGACCCTTCCTAGTTTCTTGCACTGTGAAGGCGAGGGGGAAGTCGCATACTTTCAGACTTGCAAGATTCTGTTAATGTAACCTTACCATAAAAATAGCATTAGCACTTAGTTCTGCTTCTTGTCTGGACTACCTGGCAGGGCTAACAATCACCCACATGTCATCGTTTGTCCTTCTCCTTAACCTGCCTCTGCCCAGGAATTACGGCCTGTTTCTCTCTTGACCAATTCTTACCATCTAAAGCATGGTTTCCAAAAATCCATCTAGAGGGATTCTGGAGATCTACAGTAGCTTATCAAGTGCTCTTCAGTTAGAAGATCAGCAAGGGGGAATAATCTGTTCTACAAAGCAAGCTATCCTGCTCTACTTTTGGAGATTTTTCCATAGGCTTTGGGTTAGTCATCTTCTACTCTTGAGCGCCATCGTTCAGTGCAGCCAAGTGTACAAGGAACAAGTTGTGTTCTGTACAAGGAAGTTCTGTATAAGGAAGAGTTGTGGGCATTTTGACCTTCAAACCAGAGATTTTGTTTCCATGTTTTTTTCATATGCCAAACTTGCCTTCACAGCCTTTCAATTAGTGAAAGTCAACATATTTCCAAATAAATTGATGTATCGCTGTTTAAGGAGCTGTCAATAGTAAGAGGCAAGACAATGCTCCTAAGTTATCCTTCTTGTAAGAGCAGCAGCATTAGTCACCTGCAAGAAGTTGGGGGGGGGGGGGTATGGGAGGAATCCATGTGTGCAATGGAGAAATGTCTAACTGGTTGACTCAAGAGGAGTGTGCACAATATTAAATACAATATGACTCTTCCAATATGGCTTGTGTAATTAGAAACTCATTGAACATAGCAACCAATCATTCTTCAATGGATGTTTTGTCTGCACAACAAGCTATTGCATGCATTATATGTATTCAAGATAAACTGCCAATGATATATATCTGCAAAGATGCTAAAGAGATGATGGGGCATTATTGAAAGGTTTTGAAACATGTTTACATTCACTTTAAAAAGGAAAACTCTTCATGAAGAGTTTCAGAGACTTTGGGGCTAGCCTAGAATTGCAATGCAGCCACGTTGTTATGATCTTCACACGGCTGTCTTCTTTTTGCAGGCTTGCAATTCTGGAGTAGAAATGCAAGCATCATTATATGCCTCTGGGTATCTAGCCCTCTCTAGACATATTCTTATGCAGAAGAAGTAAAATGAGGAAGGATTTGGAGGCACAGACCTGTCTCTCATTAAACTCTGTCATTGTGTCAGTGGACTTCTTGTGGAAAGAGGGTGGAATGGTGGCCATCAACTGACTGCTGCTGCAGCTTCTGGAAGGGGTCACAAAACCAACACAAACTTGTGGCAGCAAACTAAGTGAGGTAGTTTTAGGAATACAGTTCATTGTCTTCCTCACAGATTTTTTATTGAATAGTTCCAGGGGAGAGGGAATTGGATATCATGATAATCTGTCTGTCTGTCTGTCTATCTACATTTCTCTTTCTGTCTCCATACAGCTGTCTAATTAAATTGCACTGTGAGGTTCTTACATTCTTTCTTCAAACAGATACCAATTATCCACAGTTCTTTAAAGATTCCTGTTATATAGATACAAACCTTCTCAGTGCAAGATAAATCAGGAAGAAGGCTGGGCAGAAGCTTGTGGAGGGCATGGAAGGGAGGGAGGGAATTGTAAAGGTTATTTATATTGTCTGACAGCAAAATGTGACATTTTCTCCCTGGAAAATGAAAATAGCCAGGAAGCAGATGAGCCTGGTTTGAGGTGAAAAAGAAAAAATGAACAAAAAGTACATTTTAATGAGACATTTACAAATTGTTCTGCACACAGCAATCCACATTATAGCAGTATTTTGTCAGTGCAGATGTCTCCCTCCTTCTCTTTCCGGAGTTTGTCCCAAAGTTTGGTTGGGTTGGAATAGGCAAGGATGAAGCCAGGACTGGCTTCTGTTGTCCATTTGGACATGATCTTGGCTGCTCTGCTTCTCATTCCATCCAAGATAGAGGCTCCAATGGAAATGAATTTTCTTCATGCAATGCCTACTGCTTGGGGAAACAACAGCAGTATTTCTGTGGGCACCACCAGGGTCTCCCTGTGTTTGAGACCTTTAGGGCTCCATCGTTGATAGGGTGGGACTTGGAAATAAAGTGCAGAAGGGCGAGAAGTGAGGCTATTTCAGTGGTCAACAATAAACATGGTCATTTCTGGTTCTCTGCCTCTGTGTGACAATTCTCTAAGCAGTTGGGAAGCTCTGGAGAATTAACATGGAGGTTCTAGGAGGTCTGTGGGAATGACCTCGGGAGACAGGAGGACCAGCCACAGCCTAGAAACCATCATGCAAAAGGTATCTCAGCCCACAGATGAATACTCCATCCGATTTCCTTTTCACCCCACTTTTTCCACTGTGCTCCTCCACTTCAGTTGTCAGTGAGCATCCAGGAAACACCAATTCCCAGAGTTCACTGGGTAATTTTTGATTTGTGCTATGCCTTTTAAGCACTTTTTGGGAGGGATAATGTATTGTGAGAGTACCCAAAAGGGGTCAGTTGATCCATCAACTAGCTCCCAGGGGTTAACTTTATCCCAAATCCAGGTAGTCCTTGTTTAGCAACCACAATTGGGAGCAGCAGCTCAGTCATTAAGTGAAGCGGTTGCTCAGTGAAACTGCAACTGTGCTTATGACCTTACTTCAGCTTTCCTTTGCTTTACAGACCTGCAAAGGTTGTAAATGTGAGGATTGGCTGTAAAGTTACTTTTTCATCACTATCGTAACTGTGAACAGTCATTAAACGAGGCAGTCGCTAAACAAGAACTACCTGTAAGGTTAAAGTACTGACTGCCCATCAATTATATCTTGGGAACCACAAACCCCTCAATCCATTTGCAGACCTAATCCTCCAAGAAGAACAAGCACAACCAAGGCTTTTCGAAGGTCAACGTCTCCTGAGATACCAGACATTTTCTGGAGATGGGACTCTAGAATCCCCAGACGGTGACGTTTGACCCTGTTAGTGCAGCCGTTCACTGTGTTAAGCAAATTGTGGAAATAGGTAACTTATCCAGGTGAAATTTCCATCTTGTGTTCTCTATTTCTTTTCATATGTAGGAAGACACACTGACATACTTTCCCCTCAACCCATAAATGATCTTTTAATGGGGCATCTGAATCCACCTTTAAACATCGATGACACACTTAACCTGTGAATTGCCTCTAAACCATAAAACAAGCCATCTGTTTGCTGGTAATTCATTCCTGAACAGCCTTCATTTTGCTCTCTACCACCTTCAAATAATGTTGGTTTGACCATAAAGGCAATTGCTGGAAAAATAAATTCTTTGTCTCTCGGTTATTTTTAACACCTATTTAATTCCAGTTCCCCAGTGTGGCCTTCTGTTAAACTTTATCTCATGGCTGTCAAACTCACTGTCTGTGGCAGCTAAACCTCTTTCTTGAAGGCTACCAAGTTGTTCAGTAAACTCTCTTATTTCTGACCCAGTTAGATGAGATTTTAAAATAGGTGTGCTGTTACATGTGTGTAATTGTGCCCATGTGTGTGGAAGTATGTACACATATTGCGTATTAATGAAATAATTAGATAATGTACTGTTTATTCAGCCCATCCCAATACTTTCCATATGTAACAACTTTAATTTGCAGGAAATCATTACTTGCTATGATTACAAGCATCCAATGATGGGTTCGTTGCTTTGCTTTGCTTTGCTATTCATCCTTTGGCTGATGTCAATACATTGACTATCCACTTGAGTTTTTATTTAGATCCCCATTCTCTGAGAGCCCCTCAAAAAAATAGAATCTGAAGCATCTGGTGAGTCATGCCACTTCTTCAGATTAAACAACTTGGCTTCTTTACATTGTTTACTTACCCACAGGTGAAACTCAAGGTATCTTCTCATTCTGAACAGTTATGTTGGAAATGACACTCCAGTCCTCATCATAGTGAAACATGTCCAGCGTGTTTCCATTTCCCTTTACAAAGTACTGTGATTCAAGACAGTAGGACATTTACAGTAGGAGCTTTTGATTGTTCTCTTCATGCTGGTTGAACTTCATCATTTTAGGAACATTCCATGCCTTTCAGCTGAGGTTGGACTCCCATGTCTGGGTTGCAAAACTCCAGATGAACACTAGATGGCAGTGAAGAGATACAGAAAATTTGAATTCTTTGCTGCCCAGATATGTTAGCCCTACTTCATGCCCATCTGTTTTCTTTTATATTCCTACTATATCTGATCTTGTCTTCTTCAGAGCAGAGACAAAGTTATTTCTTTAAGCTACCCTATCAGGGATTTTTGTTCTTATTTCATCTCCCTTCTTCAAATGGGGTTCCCCCCCCTTTTTTTTTTTTTTTTTGCTTCTTTTTTTAAATTGATGGTCTCCATCATAACATTGCTATAGACCTCTTGGATGCCTTGTAGGGGAAAAAAAAGAGGTGTTGATTTATAACTTTATAAAGGGGGAAAGGTGTATTCCAAGGAACAATGGTGTTTATCAGACAGATTTTTTTTTCTGTTTTGAATAATGAAAGCCATTTGTGAAGCCTTCAGAATCACCATGGGCCTAGTAGATAGAGAATGAATATACACACTTATACAACAGACACAGACATGATCTAGTAAGAATGTAACAGCTGCTGCAAACTTACTTTCCTGAGCAACATAAAGACTAGATGTAAGTAGTAAAGAACTGCAGATGTAGGCTGGTGTGGATCTTCCGGGTTGTGTGGCCGTGGTCTGGAAGTTCTGTTTCCTAACGTTTTGCCAGCATCTGTGACTGCAGATGTCTTTGTCCAGGTGTGCTTCAGGAAAAATGCAACACAGCTTTCCTCCGACTCTTATATCAGTGGATTCAGTGCCCTGCTGAGGCATTCAACCCAAAACCCAGGTCATGAAGTTGCTAAAAAGTAGGACCAGTAGACCAATTCATGAAGAGGACCTCAGCCTCAAGAGAGGAAGCCCCAGTGCTCAATTGCAAAGTATCAGCTTTTACATTTCATGCTCAGATAATTTGTTAATCCATTTTAACTAAGCTTATACATCCATGTCCTTCTTGTCTCACCAAATATCAAAGTACTTGGCCATTTTTTTCCTAGGATCACACTAAATTTTTCCCATTTTTCTGCATAATAGAAGATAAGCTGAGAGAAGAGAACAAGTAAATGTTTCATAAAGTTTATTTAATGACAATAATGTAAAATTCAGGAGTCTGACTTCTGGCCAATGGTTTCATAGTTGATTTAATAGTAAATGGGTCCACAGTGACTTGCTAGTTCAAATTGTATCCAGAGGAAGAATTCAGCTGAATACACTTGGAAAGACCATTTGCTCAGAAACTGGGGCCACAGTGCAGAGATTCCATGGCTCAGAACTTATCACTGTATGGAAAAAGGATCTACTCTAGAAAGATCTATGTGTGAGAGCCACTAAAGGCTCAAAGAATCATGAATCCTCTCATCACCACTGGAGGTAGAGTCAAATCAACCAGATTTTCCCAAGCTGGGTGCCCTCCAGATCTGTGGAGCAGTTCCCAGAACTCCCCAACCAGCATGGTCATTGCTGAGAAGGCTGGGAGTTCAAGTTTACACCTGGAAGTCCATGCAGAACCTTTCCACAGCGCCACTGGCTGGCCACTCCCTCATCAATCTTCTATAGGTCAGATGACCATCCAACTGAATCATGTGACTTAATAAGAGATCAGCTGACCCCAACTGGCTTGTTTTCATGACTCCATCACAGAAGGACACTTCCAGTCTAGCCCCACTTCATCCAATATAATGCCCAGTTCTAGTCTTAAACACATAAAGGCAAAGAAAATAAATGTTAAATCACCCAGTTGCTTTTTCAGAAGAAACAGTTGCTAAATCAAAAGCCTTAAGGGTGATTACTTGGTTTTGTGATTTGTTTATCCCCACTCAAGGGAAATTCCACTAATAATTGTGACAAAAGCTTCCTGCTTCTTTATAATGCTTTGCTGTCATTTTCATTAAAGGCAAATTGTTCAATATGATGCTAAACTGAACTATATTAGATCAGCTAGAAATCTTCGCTGCCTCTCAAAAGCTGGCCATTATATATTCAAAACAGGGACCTAATGTTTCACAGTTTCATATTCTCCTATAATTATATGGTTCAATGCAGGTGATTATATCTCTTCTGCAGTATCAGACTGAAAAGTTTTGGTTTGCTGGCTTCCTCATAATTTACTGCCTAGGCATAATAGGCCAGCCTTGTGGGAAAAAAGATGATAAATGACACTGGTGAGGATTCATAGATTTATTAAATTTCTATCAAACTGTGCAACAAAAAAAAATCTGCTTAAGTTAGAAATAGGCTCGAATTTTTTAATCAAAATTCATGAGTACCGGTATTTGGTTCACTAGGTCCGAGGAAGGCTTGAATTGAAGACTGATTAAAGAAAATAAAAGGTTTATTTGAAGTAATTTTTCAATGACGGCTTTTAATTGGATGTTAAATCAAATTCTTATCTGCCTTTCTGCAGATAGCACATTATATAAAATACAGTTAGGGGCTTTACCAGTGTAACTGATATACGGAATAACAATTGACTTCTCACTTTCTCCCCCAGGCAGCAATTGTCAACCTCTCAGAAATCAAGTAGGTAAATTAATGTCAAACTTAAGGGCTAGAAAGATACTGTTTAAGGCAGTTCCACGTTCTTGGTGGCCAAGGCGTATATAAGTTGCTTTTCCCCTGACAATACTTTGCTCATCTGTTTTATTCTTGGATATAGTCGTTTGAGCTGTTCAAACAGGACGTGGTTTGACTTGGCTTTTCTTCCTCTGAAATGCATTATTGAAAAGAGAGAGGAGCGAAAGTGTAATTGCCCACTTTCTTGAGTACTTCTCAAGTTGAACAAAGGTAGACTTAAGAAGAACCCAAGATGTGAAATGGGATATGCTGTCCAAGATTTTCATGAGAAAGGAGACTCCTCCCCCCCCCCTTCAATGAATTTAGTTAATGAAATCCCAGCAACAATTGTCACATTGTTAGCAGGGCTAACTGTAATTTTTTTTTTTTTTTTTGGTGCCTTCAAGTCAGTGTTAACTCCAGGTGACTTCCTGGACAAGTTTTCTTGGCAAGATTTCGGAAGTGGTTTGCCACTGCCTGCTTCTAGGGTTGAGAGAGAGAGTGACTGGGCCAAGGTCACCCAGCTGGCTTTTGTGCCTAAGGGGGGACTAGAAGTCACAGTCTCCCATTCTAGGCTGATGCCTTAACCACTACACCAGACTATCTCTTCAACTGTAACTAGATGCCTGCAAAAAGGACTTCCTCTTCATTTGATTTCAATTTCTGCTATAGGCATGGAAGATAATTGACACCTGACGACTTCATGGAAACCTCCATGGAGGCTTTTTGACATCCCAGTTTACAGAGCTGTGGGATTTTCTGGTCTCCCATCCAAGTGCTGATCAAGTCTAACCCTGCTTAACCTTTCAATATCAGCCAAGCTCAGCTCTCTCTGGCCATTTGCTATTAAACTGTGTAGTAAAAATATTTTGCATTGCTGCCTAGAGAATTTTTTATATATATATAGTGTGTGTGTGTCCATAAATACTGTGACCTCAGCAACTTCAAGATGTGTGGGCTTCAACTCCCAGAATTCCTGAGCTAACATTCTGGGACTTAAAGTCCACACTGGCTGGGGAATTCTGGGAGTTGAAGTCCACATATCTTAAAGTTGCTGAGGTTGAGAAACACTGGAGTAGAGAGACTGCTTCAACCACCCAGCCTTAGGACCTATCATAAGCTTGAACTTCCCTTGACAAGGCTACAGATTATCTGCCATCTTCTCTCCATCTTTACTTTCGACTATTTCTTTTTCTTTTGGGGAGCAGGAGAGAAATACACACATGTACACCATCTCACTTGTTGAAGAACCTCTGAGCGATGAAAGCAGATAATGCCGCAAAGGTGTTTAGGGCATGTTCTAAGCTGAGCGATATCTTCATTGTAAGTGCTGACCATGCTTGTTCCATTTCACTGCTGCTCAGTGTGAGCTCAGAATGTATCCTGGGCTCCTTGCAGCTGTGTGTTAGAGGGGAAAATTGATTGTCATTGGCAAAATGCCTTTTAAGGGCTTTTATCCCTGTTACTTCTATTCTCATTCAGGGACTCTGCTAAGCTTGCAGGGAATCCTCAAGGGTAGCCAGAACATGGCTTGGAAAAAAAAACACTGAGCTAGGAGAAATAAGATGTACATATTGGCTAGGTTTGCATCCTAAGAAAAAATAAGGTAGGGTAATTTCTAGTCCTGTGCAAATCTTCTAACCAGCAAAGCTGGCTCGGCCCTTTTCCTTACTTGTCCAACATAAACAGAAGCCACTTGCACAAAGTATAATGGCAGGTGTGTTGTCACATCAGGACAAAGCAACATGTTTGCACAAAGGAAAGCACTTCATTGACATGGATTGACCCATTCCTAGGATTTTATAGTTCAACCTATGGGGAGAACCCAGCCTTTTTTTTTTTTTTTTGGCAAGTTATGTGAAGCAGGCAATCACATTAAGCCAGTAATGTTTATTTGTTGGGGCCCCACATCTTATATAGGGAAGATAACTGTGCTCTATTAACACAGTCTATAATTTAATGTGTCCTGCAGATATAACTGCCAAGCAAGAATAGATATGGATGTGTCCATTTAGACATCAAGAGTCAAGCTCAGCTTGAGGAACTTTGTTTCATACTTCACAGGCAAAAGGTCTCAATTTTGATTCCTGCCATTCTGAACTAAAGGGCTAAAATATTAGGTGACCGGGAAGATCTTGATTGACTCAAGATCTTAGAGGCCTTCTGGCAATCAGAGCAGACTAAATGAATATTTTAACCTTGATACCTTCCTGGATTTTAAGGATCAAATTTTGAACATTTAATATGCAAAGCAGGACACTCAACTATGTTTTTTCCAGCTCTGATAAGACATATCCAACTTTCAGTTGGCATTGGGTCTTCTAAAGCAGGAATAGGCAACCTGGTTCTCTCCAACTATTTGGCACTGCATGGTCCACAGATCCTTTCATTGGCCATGTGGGTTGGAACTGATGGAAATTGCCCTAAAAAAATCTGAAGGACACCATGTTGTTTATCCCTGTTCCAAGGTCTGATGTTTAGAACTTTAAAGACTTCAGTACTGGTGCTGCTGATGCTGCAAACCAGAAGGCCTAGTGCCAAAACACACACTAAGGGAAAGCTCATACTATTTCCTCCTTCATTAGAGTTTGATAAACTTTGCTGTTTGGTATGGAAATTGACACACATTGGTCATCTAAGCTACAAAGCAGAATGGAGTTTCACTCCAGAAGGTCAGTCATATGATCAGAGAAGGGAAACCATGTCTGCAGGTCTGAAATATCAAGTCCTTGTCATATTAACAATGTTGTTTGTGGTAGTATACTGGAGTCCATAAATTCTGGAACATCTGTAACTGATTTCAAATCTCTGTTGAAAAAAATAATTGCCTTCTTGTTAAAATTATATTATATACCCAATCTCTTTATGAACAACATTCACAGAGGGACGTCCTCTTTAACTGCATTGGAATCCTGCATGTTTTAATCCTTGAGCAGATATGGTTCTAATTATAGTGCTTGCATTTTGCTGTTTTAATTGTCTCTCTAAATGCACTCTTGATATCCTGCCAAGAATGTGTCAGCAATTTAATTGAATAAAAGACTTTTAGTCATATCCACTGTATTGGACAAGACTATAATTTTCAGCAATGTTTCAATATGCCCTTCTTTGCTTGTTTGCATTGCACTATGACTATTCATATACCAACACCCTCTTCTGGATGGGCCAGACAGAATTTCACTCGGTTCATGTTTTTGAAGGGATCTGACCTAATTGCTACTTCCAGACTATTGTGGAGCTCAGAATTATCGTACACAGTTGACACTTTGACATATGATAGATTGTATGAAGATGCACTGATTAGAGAAAGTTGCACATAAAATTGGGTATCATTGGGAAAGAAATGCATACAGGATTGTGTAACTTAAGAAAGTGTTGTGTTTGTTTTATGGCAAATGATGGGGAAGCCTGCCAGTGTGAATGTGATTGGATACATATTTCTTACATGTATGTACTGTGCATAATTCAGTGGAAGGATGTTGTGACCAAAGAGAAGGAGGCCAAATATAGATTACTTTGAACATCTCTACAGCTAGGTCTTACAAGGTGGACCAATGATAAGAACTTATAGTTAATGATTATTTGATTGCCAAACCAGTGCTTGGGACAAATGCTTCAGTTGCCCTAGAAGTGAGCCAGACAAGTCTACAAGATGGACCCTCTGTGTATCATTGTGAGAAATCTGTTAGTTTGCTTTAAAAAATATTTAACAAAAGCCCATGTATTCCAGATTCATTACTCAGACCATTCCAGATTAGTGACTGTCTGATCAATTAACTCTCTAGGAGCATCCTAAAGGGCTGGCCTGGAAGCTATTATGGGAGTGCCCATAGCTTCCTAGCCCTACCTACATCCATTTGCACCTTACTCCCCAATTACCAGCATGTAAGGAAGTATAAAAAGAGACCCATGGAGAGGTTGTCATGGCCCCCAAAGACTCCAGAAGTTTAACAAGATGTCAGAGCTAGTAAGAAGCATGCTTGCTTCGCTGCAAGACAAGGAAGTGGAAAAATGATGACTTGCTTTTCAACCATGCAATGCAGGAAGTGCCCAGCTCAGGCAAGACAATAATGCCAATTAACTCTGAAATTGAGGCTTCAGGAGGTAGGAAAAAAGATGGGAAGATGCTGACATCCATGCTTGGGCAACAGCTTCTCAAGGTTACAGGCAAAATAACTAAAGACACTTTCTTCCTTTTCTTTCCTCTCTCTACTTCATTCTCCAGTCCTCAAGTATTTATCCCTCTTTCTTTTCCATAACCTCCCTGCATCTCACCTGTCTTCTCTTCAACTTTCCTCTTCCTCAGCCTAATATTCTGAGCCACTGTAGCCCTTAGATTCATTATTGAACCGGTTGTGTTGCATGAACATAGAAAATGGGTCTCCTTTTGAGGAACAAGGCTAAGATTCTTCTTGAGAACATGTGTGCACTAAAAAAACCCCTCTGCTAACATAAAGTTGGAGCTGGAAAGAGAACTTAATATCATCATCCTCATAATCTGCCATAGCTATTAGTTGGGACAATGAAAAAAAAAATGTTTTGGTTCAAAGACAGTATAAGGTTGACTAAGGAATAGACATGTCAAATTTTGAAGGCAACCAAAGGAAAACTTGTGGCCTTCCAGGAAACCACCAGCTGATCAGACCAAGGACAGAAGGGTTAGAAGGAAACTAGTCCTCCTAAACTTTCTAAGGCTCCCCTTAATTTGAAGCTGTCTTTTAAAATCCTGGATTGGCTTCCTATATCTAGGGCATACCATCCAATTTTTTAGGCTAGCTATGGGCCTGTAGCTGACCATTGTTGGAAAGAATATCTGGATTATAGCCTGTCTTTGTCCAGTCCAATGCCTTGTAGAGTAAATGTGTATTATGGCTGTTCCTGTTTTAATACATACTCTTGGTTACTGGGGAGCACGGCATGCTGCTTATTGTTACAGACACACAGATTAATTGAAAAGATCATTTCCCAGATTGACCGGCTAATCTGATCATGATGATGACTAAAGTTTATTAATTGCCATCTAATTTGCTGTTGTCAAAAGAACGCTGGTCTCTCTTCACATTAGTTGGTGTTCCGGTTAATTCTAACAGCAACACACTCAACCAATTATCCCAAGTCGTTACAACTGTAATTTTTCCGCCTCCTCTTTTTCCTTTAAAGCCTTTGTGTGTCTTTTGCCTAAGGTTAATGATGACTTTAAACTTCAAGGAAATGTTTCCGGTTGCTACAAGATCACAGTCTTTAGACTGACAAAGTGGATTATCTGAGATTTAAACCAGTGACCTCCAAGCTGTGGTTATGGTGACCTTCCTTCTTTCGAAAAACAACAGAGCTGATTCTGTCTAGGTTATTCTTAATCGCAGCCTGATGAGGAGTGACAGGTTCCACAAGAGATCTTGGTTTCTTTCTCTCTGGGCCAAATTCCTCCAAAGAAAGGTGACCCCAGGTCAGGTTATGGGTCCACCACCTCTGAATTGGGATCCCTATCATATTGTGCAAGGAATGACTGCAGTGTTTCTATTTATTTTTTATTTATTTCAACTTATTATAGCCGCCCAGTTCAGATGGACTCTGGGCAGCATACAAAACCAAAAAAACCCCCCCATAAAAACAAGATAAAATATAAAATCACACAGACAGCCTGGACTAAAACAGTCTAAAAGCCACACAAATCAAACGGAACAAAGCAGGACCCCCCAAAATGCAGCCACACGTGAACCCCAGGCCTAGGATCAAAGCCAGGTCGTAAGAGCTTTCCAGAACCCTCGGAGGAAAGGTGCTCTCCTTATCTCTGGGGGGGATGCTGTTCCAGAGGGTGGGGGGCGCAACAGAGATGGCATGATTCCCCAGTTCCACAAGGTGGCAATATTTAATGGAGGTGACCTGGAGTGCACCTACTCTGCCAGAACTTACTGGGTGGGCAGAAACAATTGGAGATTAGTGGTCCCTCAGATAACCAGGCCCTGTGCCATACAGAGCTTTATAGGCAATAACTAGAACCTTGGATTGCACCTGGAAGCTGACTGGCAAGCCATGCAGTTTGCGTAACAGTGGTGACACATGGGCGTACCAATAGGTGCCTGTTACTGCTCACACTGCTGCATTCTGAACCAGCTGTAGCTTCTGGATGGTCTTCAAGGGCAACCCCACGTAGAGCATATTGCAATAATCCAGTCATGAGGTTATTAGGGCATGAGGAACTATTTGAAGAGTCTTTCTTTCTTTCTTTCTTTCTTTCTTTCTTTCTTTCTTTCTTTCTTTCTTTCTTTCTTTCTTTCTTTCTTTCTTTCTTTCTTTCTTTCTTTCTTTCTTTGTGGTTGAGTCAGAACTTAACCCTGGGCCTCCTTATTTGAGGTCCAACCACTGCCTCATACTGGCTCTCTTTTGCTCACTCCTCTCCAAGGTCAACTGTGTGGTCCTTAGCCCAAGGAAGTTCACCATTAGATGCTTACAGGATTGTGTTTCAGCCGGATGCTCATGGCCTCATCCTTAAAAGTATGAAAGTTCCCTTGGGAGGATACAGAAGATCAAAATTTTTTTGAACCAGGAGGAGCTAGCGGAAAACAAACCAAAACAGTATACCAATTTGTACTCCAAGATGCAGGGTTTGGGCTTGGTGGTAAGTGAAAGAAAATACTACCTACTAATCAGAACATCCTTTCATGACTCAAGAGATCTTACATGACTGCCAAAAATTAAGGTACCTTTACAGCATTTCAGGCAAGGAGATTTCCAATTCCCTTTTTCCCAGAATTCCCAAGAATATTCTGGAGAAAAGCTTGTGTTTTTGCTTGTAAATGTCTTAAATATGGCATAAAAACTTTTATCATACACTAAAACAATAATATATAAGAAAATTACTTTATTCTTGCTATTTGCTGGAAGGAAGGGTGAAAAAGGACATATTAGTTGACTATGGACCTCATGATGGGAAAGAAGACTCTAGTTCCAGATATAAAAGTCCTTGAACTAGAATACAATCCAGTAGGTCTCTTGTGAAACTAAGGAAGCCAATAAACTCATCAGTTGTCTTAATCTCAGTTGCTGGGCTTCTAAGTCAGAGAAGGTTGTGGTAAAAGAGACCCTTATTCCATTATATGCTAGTTTTGTACATAATTAACTCTCATTTCCTTGTGGCAGCTGTTTCTTTTCATCTAAGGGGTCATACCATCTGCATTTCCATTTTACATGTTTGCAAAGATCACACTTTCTCAGGATCAAAAGGTTCAGTTAGAAGAACAGATTTTTTTTAGATACAGATCAGTGTTTCTCAACCTTGGCAGCTTGAAGATGTGTGGATTTCAACTCCAACATGGCTGGCTGGGGAATTCTGGGAATTGAAGTCCACACATCTTCAAGTTGCCAAGGTTGAGAAATACTGATCTAGATAGATGGATTTGCCATCTCCGGATGCTTTCCAAAAAAGTTTTCCCAGTTCAATTTTGAAGCAGTGTTTGTATAACCTGCTGGTTCACAACGTTTCAGCTATGAACTTATTTGAAGCAGGTCCATGCCCGCTGCTTCTTGACAGGCCAAGCAAAAGCCCTGTAAAAGTTACCTTTTCTTTCTGACAACAGTGAATTGTTGTCACTGTTATGGTAAAATACAGATGTGGTTTAAAACAAAACTTGCCTCAGCAGCAGAAATGGAATATATCATTAGAACAAAGAGGACGCAAATCAAATTAATCTTGATTTGACAGGAGCATTTGCATTTACATCAGTGACTGCGAAGCCAGAGCCCAGACTGGAAAGGAAAGCAGATAATGATAAGAGGAGAAGACTTGGTGCGTGTAAATTAGAAAGCACAGTGACACGCATATTGTCCCTTGGTGCCTGAATTAGCATGATGACATCCAAATGTTGACAAATTTCTACTTTGGCATCGGAGGTCATGGAAAGAACTTAATTTATTTCCTTGCACTATTTGCAGTATTGGTGCTCAAGCTGTATAAAGTAGCATACAAAAGCAGGGATAAGCCATCAAAGACTATATTAAACCTGAGAAGACAAGACAGGAAGGATTCATCCATATCGTTTCTGCTAACCAACAGATTCCACTTGAAATGCTAGGATCTTCTGCCTGCAGAGAGGGGGTTCTGTCACGGAGCTAAAGATGCTTCTAGGGTCACAGGAATGCACTAAAGATCCATCTAGTAACCCACTGGGGTTTCAGGCAGGAGTTTTTCCAGAACTTTTGCTGCAAGAATGTGTGATTAAAAGTCCTATGTACTATCACCATTCATTGCTAACTAAGCTACGACTACCAAAGCCTGCAAGAACTGGCCATTTTGGAGTTGCACCCCAACCCATTTAGAGGGCTTGACAAAGGGTACAATGGACCACAACATCACTCCTGATTGCAGATGTGTGGTAGGAATTTGTGGGAGTAATCAAAAGCCCTAGAAGCAGAAAAGTAAGACTGAAGTCAAATGAGAGTACAATTGTCGATTCTTAACATGAAGGAATAATCCCTGTTTCTCCACTGCTGCTTTCTGAAGAAGGCTTCCCTGTGCAGGAACCTCAAGACAGATTCGTAGGAGTCTCTCCTAATAAGATCCCTGCAGCAGTCCTGGGAAGTTGGCTGGGCTGAGAGAGGGAGAGAAAGACTCAGGCCATCCAGAGAGCTTTGGGGTTGAGTAAGTCTTGAATCTTGGACTCCCTGGGTTCAAGACCAGTATCTTACCCTGTAGAGAGTAAGGAAGATGACGTAGTATTTGTGTGACAATGTGATCACACACCTGCCATCATTTGCCCCTGCTCATCTCCCCTACAGATGTCCATGTGTAGAGAGTAAAGAAGATGACCTTGATGGAGATACGCAAGGTCCATTATCAAAGCGTACCTTAAGTCCACAACAGACAGAAAATATTCGGAAGAAGCTCAGACAGATACCTCCCTGATTCAGTGGCATATAAGGAGGGAGGTCCAGCACAATCAGATTTGCAAGATTCTGTCCTTATAGCCAATCTCATTAAAAGTAGTTTTAGCTTTCCTGAGGAGTTAATTTCTTAGGTCTACTTGGTGGGACTGACATCACCACTACACCATACAGGCTCTCATTTCTTCACTTGCTTTTGCTTCTGTTCTTATCTTCTTTGGTAGGGGCAGCTTATAAAGATGTGGTGAGGGCAACTATTTATAGGGTGTTTGGGAATACACCAGCATCTTAGCATGATGTCAAAAGAGCGGTTGTCAACTAATTTTATTGTACTGGATTGTGATTTTTCCTCTCAAGTACAATTATGGAAATGATTCACACATTGTGCCCTGCTAAAAAGGAAGGTAATTTGAGATAGCAGAGGGGATTTTCACTGCCCAAACAATAATGATAATTCATCCAGCAGTAAGGAATTGTTATGACACATTTTCTATTACTAATCTGCTTACAGAGTCTGGGTTAAATGATTACATTCGATTAAAATATATACAGATGGAGGGGGACACTGTTCTGTATTTATTATCTGCTTAAAGCAAAGCAAATTTAGTCAAGGCCAATCACTTTGTGGAAGACGGTGTAAAGTGTGATTTAAAGAGCACCTTTTGTCGGAACATCCCATTTTAATAAGGAGACACAGGCATCCTCTTTATGAATGCATCCATGTGAATCCAAGTAAAACTGTAAAGGTGTTAAACAAGATTTGCAGCCAGATTTGAGCTAAAATACCTGGAACGCCTGAACTTGTAGATGTGGGGTCTATGTAGGACTACCAGTTAAATTTTACTGGAAAAAAATTGTTTAGTTTTATGTTTAATTAGTATTGGTACATCTCCTTGGGACAGCAATAGCCTTTAAAAATGGTACAGACCTTTTAAAGAAACAGCCAAATATTTCTATGGTGATAGCAAACCATCAGTTCAAGGTTCTTCTTCCCCAGCCTGGTGCCACCAGATTAGCTGGGATGATGGATCCCAGAATTCCCAGACAAACAGATGGGGACATTCAATTATTCTTTCTTCCATCTTTGTTCTGAACCAAGCCAACTCAAGGATCAAGAGTTGCATATAGCATTTCAGTTCTGAAACTTTTCCTATTTCATTTCTAATGGAAAATCAACCCTTGGTATAATTTCCTCTTCTAACGAATAATGCCATGTTTTTGCAACCTGGTCTCAGCTTGTGGGTTTTTGTTAAAAAAAAACAAAAGCCTTCTGTGGAGGGCAGGTACAATGAAACATTTTACATTTTGCTCCATAAAGCAATGCTCCAGTCCGTAGGGAGGCTGACTCTAAGCAAAAGTTGTGTCAGCTCATTCTAAAATCTATTAACATAAGAGTCTTTAATTTGATTTGCAAAATACTGTAACAAAGTCCCATATAAATGTTGCCTTAAGGGATACAATCAGGAGTGCTGGAGATTAAATTAACCTAACTGATATTTGTCCTGTACTGCAGGTAGCCCAAGGGGGGGAAAATCCTGCTGCATTAAGTTCAGTGTCCATTCCAGTGTGCTGTGCCTTGGATCTCAACAACAAGAATGTTATCTGTATATTGCATACTTTGTGTATACAGAGAGAGAGAGAGGGAGATCCTAAGAAAACACTAGTTGGAAAATTACTTTGCTTTCTACTTTTGAACTGTACCACCAATATGTTGGCTTATTGGAAAAATTCCTTTAAAGGCTTACCAGTATTAAAAAAAAAACAACTTGTTTTATGCAGAAAATAGAAGTCAAGAGGATATTGATCCACCTCACGCATACCCTAACCCTGCTTTTGTTTGTCAAATGCAGTTACTTGGGGGGGGGGGGTTAGTATGTGGCAAGATATCATGGGGTTTCTTTGGAGATCTTATAAGAAAGAGGCACAAAACCTGAGACCCTAAACGTTGCTACCTAATCATTGTTTTTAATATGTGAAAAGGGAGAAGTTGGTAATTTTTTAAAATGTTTTTACTGTTTTCACTGTACATCAATTATTCTGTAAGGCACACCCAGAGTCTTTTAGAGTGGACGGCTATACTTAATGTAATAAAAAAAGCAGAGGAAGGAAGGAAGGAAGGAAGGAAGGAAGGAAGGAAGGAAGGAAGGAAGGAAGGAAGGAAGGAAGGAAGGAAGGAAGGAAGGAAGGAAGTTCGCTATATTTAATTTTTAGTGAATTTACATTTTAAGTTTAATTAACTTTTGTCCCAGAGTGTAGAGAATAAGGAATATGATCTTGAAAGATATGCAGAATCTGTTGCCTAGAGAAAAGGGGCTGAAACATCTTAAAGTCCAGAACAACGAGATAACATTTGGAAGTGGATCAGGCAGATGCCTCCCTGATTCACAGGAGTATAAGAAGGAGGAGGAAGTACAGCACAATCAGATTTGAAAGATTCTGTCCTTGTAGCCAATTTCAATCGAAGTAGTTCTAGCCTTCCTGTGGAGTTGATGTCCTGGTCTGATGTATCTAGTGGGGCTGACACAGCTCCATCTACAGTTTGGAGAAGAGCACCCAACCCCGAGACATAACTGAAAGGCCAAGGTCAAGTCTGACAATAGTGCCTCAGGATATTAATTTGGGGGCAGAAATCAAGGCTCTTACTCAGCAGAATGACCCTTCTGAAGAGTTCCAGTATAATGAATTGGCTAAAATGTTGTAACCACGGCAGGGAACATCAAAGTCCAGCCCCCACAGTTATAAAGTTCCATCCAAGAAAATTGATTCGCAGCTTAACAACCAACCAGGATATACAATATTTAGAATTGAAATATAACCTTTAGAACTGAAATAAGTCAAGCACAACAACCATGTCAAGCCTGAGAAATGGGATGGTGGCTTGCAAGGTATTACAGGGCTGAACATCTGCAGTTTCCTCCTGTATCAGGGGAGCAAGTAACAACCTCCCCACTATTGCAAGAAGCAGTTAGCAAGAGGATCAAATAATCTCTGCTCTAAAAACTCACTGATAAATATTGTGCTAAAGTACACCTATCCATTTTCCAAGATTAGGAAATGTAACCCCTTTTTTCTTTCTATAAACCTGGTTCATAAACCCCAGTGAGAATCTAACCTTCATGATTGTAAGGAGCTCCTAGGGGCTTGAGACATATATATTCACACCCTACAATATTGCAGAATATCTATAATTAACAACAAATACTAACCTGAAAACTGTCCCTCTTAATAAGAGTAGGATAAATTAACCGGCCCCTACACCACCCTGTAGTCAAATAGAGTCTTTAGGTTTCTTTTGAAGGTCATCCAACTTTCGCAGAGATGAAGGAGCTGATTCCAGAGTTACGGTTCCAGAACCAGTAGACCACAGACTGCAAAATCTCAGAAGTTTGCTACAAATTTTCAGCAACGTCCCTGTGCAATATTCTGAAGTCTTGCGTAAGAGCACTGAAACCTCATGAGACTTCAGGTGGGGTTCCATGAGATTTCCATCCATGTTTGAATTGTATCACTTTCATTTCATTTTTACTACTGGGGATTGATGATGTCTGCCCCCTGCAGTGCCCTGTTGCTGACGGCAGCCATAGATATTCTGGATCCAAACTGCTCTTTAGGGCAACTCAGCCATCATGAATAATGTTGTAGAAGACCACATGAAAGGAAAGAGTTGCCATGTGAATCTTCATTAGTTAGCCAGAGCCATGAAATGGAGGGAAGGAGAGATTTTAAGTTCATCGTGGAGGAAAAAATGCCCAAGGAATTCAGGGTAGATTGCTTAGAGCCATGAGGTTGTTGGCCCCACAAATGAGTTTTTTGACCCATAATAGGCTCAAGCTTGATTTAATAGGTCACATTTCACTGCCTTTATGGACATCCTTACATCTTCTTTGCAGGGTAATTATCTTTACACACATCTGATGTGGCAGTGTAATTGACTCCTGCTTTTGTACAGTTATAGGTTAATGAACCAAACTGATGGAGAGGTTTTTTGCTTTCTTTCTTCCTTCCTTTTTTCCAGGCAACCAAAATAAAATGGTTATCACTTGCGGCTTTGGGTTTTTTCAAATGGAAGCCTGGAGGAGCAGGTTCCTTGACTTCTGTAAATGCAGGCTGCTAATTAGTAGCTTGCCAATTCTTCAGCTTTGGTTACTTCGGGGGGCTGCAGTAAACAACGCTGCGGTGAACTCCCAAAGCACCTGACTTTAGAAAATGGGAATCCATCTGTCCATGGACAGATGCCAGCACACAGTAATTCTTCTGATCTAAGGCCAAGTACCTGAGGCACAGGAGATGCACGACAGGTCAAAACTGGGTTGATACCACAAAATTGGTGTGTTAAATTCTAAAGTCCAAACATGTTGGATGGGTTTCAGCTGGGAGACCAATGGAGAAGAAGCTACATGTTCCTTTCCTCCACAGAATGCAAAATAGCCTGCCCCTCTTTCACCTGAGACTGTCTCAGTCATCCTCGTCTGCAGTAATTGACTATCTGTTAGTCATATTCAGGACTTTTATTTTGTTATGTATTTGTGTAACATTTCTAACCTGGTTTTCATTAGTATATTATAATTGATGAGCTTTTAAGAAACCTCAGTGTTCTCTCAACATCCTACTTCAGAGTTGTACAGTACTTCCAGTGCAAAGGCCAAACAATGAAAAGGTGCTTTAGTGTGCACCAGGACATGTACATTGCACCTGATGGCAGCTCCTTAAGCAAATGCTACGTTTCCTGCAGTTGCACAGCAGCTCTGTTGGGCAGCTCCAGGATCCTGGGAAAAAAATGCAGCTTAGTTAAAGAGTTGCAGACAAGTGTTAAGTGAATGTCCTTGCACATTCCTGTGAGAGACTGTGGGGAGACTGAGCAAGGAAGGAAAGAGGACCCAGACATAATTAAGAGATAGAAGGTGAGTCCAGATGGCCAGAAACCTAGCAAGACGCATTTCAAATCATTGAAAGAAACTTTGCCTTAATGACCTCACTATAAATGAGGCTGGGAAATTCCTATGACAGTTTCCAAAGTTCTGTATTTTCCCCAGAGTAGCTCCAAGTCATTGTGTACCATCAAGTCAACCATGCAGACAGATATTTTCCATGATGATTCATCCCCAACCTGGTCCTCCAGGTCTTCCAACAGTGCACCCATCACCACTGTAACGGAGTCCCTCCACCTTACTGCTGGTTGTCCTCTTCTTCTCTTTTCTTCCACCTTTCCTAGTATTAGGACCTTCTCCAGAGAGCTGGGTCTCCACATAATGTGTCCAAAGTAGGATAATTTGAGTCTGGTCATTGGTGGCTCAAGTTAAACCTCTAGGTTGATTTATTTAATGATCCATTTACTAGTTCTGTTGGCTGTCCATAGTATTCTCAGGAATCTTCTCCAGTACCAAAGTTCAAAAGTGTCAGGACTCTTCCTATCCTGCTTCTTCAAAGTCCAAGAGTAGGTCTAGCCTTCCTGAAATCTGGGCAGTTTGCCCAGCCACCTGGGGCTTGGCACCTCTAAACCATCTTTGAATCTGGAATGCTATTCAGCTCTCCTTCCTAGTCTGCTCTTTTGAGACTGGGGATCCCAATTTTGTGCATGTGGAGAAATGCCAGTGGAGGCAAGACAAAAAAAGAATTTGACTCCATTTAAATTTAATGAAAAATTAAATTAAATATGGCTGTTCCTGTACCTTTAACGATTTTCCTTTCCTTGTCACATGAAAAAATTCAATTCAGCTGCAACTTTTCAAGGAACTTGTCTGCAGGGAGCTCTGATTTCTAATTGGGGATCCACTGAGATATTAGCTTAAGTGCAGAATATGGATTGATATTTTAAATAGCACGTGGACCAGGGTTTTCATATTGCAATGATACAAAGGACTACCACGCAACTAAGTTTTGGGATTTTCCTGCATTCCTATTTAGAAATTCCACAGTGTTTTAAAGTGCTATTTCTATTACACATTTTTTTTAGCTAGCTTAGTATGAGGAATATGTTTAGCATAAAATTTATTAGTGACATGCCCTTTAATTTAGCCTGTCTAATTGATGCTAATTTAGTTAGATTGCATTAAATTATACCCTTTAATGTAGCTATGCGTGGGTCAAGAAATCCATTCCAACAGGTTAGATAATTTTTCATGCAGCTGAACAGTAAAGAATATTTTAAAAAATGCAGTCAGTTTCCAAAATAATAGTTTTCTCAGATATTACTGTCAGCGAGAAAAGTTCTCCCCCCTCCTCCCCACTCCAAGTGCTCTCATTTCTGAGACATGCGGAATTCATCTTTCATGTTATCTATCTTTGAAACAAAGACAAAGGTTAGGGAATTAATGTTTTCAGTCTTAAATAAAGAGGAATCATTAAGAGTGATCCCAACTCCAGGGTTCAGTCTACATTTATCACATTGGAAGAAGTGGTAAGAGTAAAAAATATCTCATTTTCTCTCAACTTTATCTTAGCTTCTGGCCCATTAGAATTAGTTTGGTTCAAGTGGTTAGTCTGGCAAATAATTGATTTGGTTGCAACGGAATGTAAAGAAACATTGCAATACAGGCAACATTTTAGAAAGTCACCTCTAATGACAGTCACTTTGAAAGTCATGATATAAGATGAAGTTGATTGGATTTTACTATCTGCCTTGGATCCTGTTTTCATGTTTAGGTTGAAAATAACACAATTATTGGTGCTAGACTGGTTCCTAAAACACTTTTACTATGTCCTTGTTTTTTAAACGTGTTTATGACTTAGTGGCTTCAGCTTCTGGTGGTTTCTGGCTTCTGTTGCATTACCATTTACCCCATAGCAGCTTCTTTCTCATCTTGATCGTCTTGGTTCTGCTATCTCAATCAATCAAGGATCGTGCTGTCCTGTGTACCTGGCCACAGATCATGTAAAGATATCCAATGACATGATTGAGGTAAACTTGAGATTTAAACATCCCTCGCTTTGTGGAAACAGGTGAAAATCAAGTGAGTTTATTTTTTTCAAAGTCACAGTGTATGAAGGGGCAGACATTAAGCTTTATCATGCTGCCAGATGTGAAGGTCCAAGAACATCCTGGTAAAATAAACTGGGCTGGTTCTTCTTTCTATCTGAACTTCTACAAGCATCCCCTTCTGCCTCAAGCTACAGAATCCTGTTAGGGGTAATAATCCTCTCTTTATGAATTGTTCTTTCACTGTTTGGATTGAAATAATTTGTGCTCCTTTTGAAAATTCTGTTGAGGTTTCACCTTCAAACTGATCCAAACTTCTCCAGTGAATTACCCCAGGATTAGTGATGCATTTAGTCCTGTGGATCTAAAATGAAGTAGACACAGCATGGAGACCATCAATTCCCCAATCTTTGACTTTCTTCATTTTGTCTGCTACCTTGATTTAGAAGAAATGGTTTTTTAGGAGCCTGCTTTTACATACTGTGGGCGGAAGATTGAAGTTTTACAGGGCCTCAATGTTCTTTTTAATCAAGGAAGCTTTTCTTGTTGTTGTTATTTTCCTGTAAACTCTGTAATGTAGCAACCTGGAATCAAAAAGAAAAGATAGTGGAGATTTACAAGTTTAATCTTATTGAACAAGAATGATAACTCTAGACATGCTAAGTGTGTATTCTGAGCACTCCTCAAAAAGGATGGAATCACCAAACCAAGAAGAGAAATTCATCTTCACTTGACCCAAAATCTGGAACCAGAGGCTTCTTTGTGTTTCCTATTTTCTTTAAAAGTTGGGGGGGGGGGGGAGGAACCAAACACCTTTTAATCTGATAGCTTGCAGTTGACCTAGTTTGTTTTTATTTACTTGCTTTTATTGCAAATAACCAGGAATCTCCTTGTTTAAATCTCTGCACAGTTCCTCTTTCTCTTAGGGAAGAATTCTAACACATCAGGAAGTTCTTCATGGTGGGGAAATGGCCCTGATATTACCTCTGTGCCTTACAATTGTTTGATGACATCTCAGAGGTTGTTTCAAGCCATTTATGAACTTGCAGAGACATTGACAGCTGCTACATGACTGAATTCATTTGCCAAAGCATCCAGGATTCCTGGTTGCCAAGGACTTTGTTTAGGAAGTCTGTGGTGTCTATAGCCAGAGAAGCCAATTGTTCTTCTTCCTCTCAGATTGAAGGAAGAAAGTGGGGCTTTAAAAGCTCATATTTTCATTGAAGTAAGATTGACTGTTTACATTCCTTTATGAACCTAGATCTGGAGCCCTGGGTCTGCATCCATGCAAGTCAGGGATCAGCATTTGATAACTAGGCACCTGAGAAATTTTAGGAGGCCAAAGCCTATGCTCATGATGGTGCCAAATGAGTTGGGAGCTCTCACAGACATGTTCTAATCCAAGATTTACTTTTTTTGTGTGGGTCTTAAAGGTGATATTGCATACATTCTTTGTTTCACTGCACTAAACCTAATTTAGGGCTTCTGCCTCAATTTCCACACCTTAAACTGATAGGAAACCACATGCCAATTTTGGACCACTATGATCAGATAACTGTCCAAATGAAAGGAAATGTGCATGTTTTGTATCAACTTAGAGCTGTCCAACTCTTGGCAACAGAGAATGCATTGGTTGCCAGTTGTTCAAACTCCCCATCATGATGTTCTCTCCTTTAATGCATTACCTTTGTTTTTCTCCAAAACACCTGCTCTACAGAAATTGCACAGTAAGTCTGGGTCTCTCAACTTTCATCTCCAAGCTTCTCATGAATTCAAGAATGCATAATAATAACTTTCAAGAGGCTATACAAGGTTCAGCTTTATTTTATTTTCCTTAAGGATTAAAAAGGAAAAAAGGACTAGGGATAAAATAGATGTTGCAAGGAAAATACTTCTGTATTGTGGCAATTAAGAACAATAGTGTTTTGCAATGACAATCTCTTCTTTTGACTATACTGATAATGTGTGTTTGCCCATGAAGCATTGGCCTCTCTACTTGGAGGAGCAGATAGAGTACTGCGTAGCGGGTTCTCTAAATCTTCGCCCAGAGGCATGATTGCCTCTCGACAATAGAGAAGGAGATGGGAGGGAGGGAGACTGTCAGAATCTGCCAACAGTGTGTATTCCAACCCAGGCAGATTTGGAATAAAATTTATGCAAAGCGAGCTGGAAGTGAGAGCAAACTGAAAAGCATTCCAGTAACACCATGACACACTCACTAACACACACACACACACACACACACGATAGGGGACCTTGTCATAATATCAAAACTAGCTTTGCTGGGCCACCTTCATCCTTCAAACGAGAATATATAAGCTCTTGTAAATGCTGTAAGTAGGTTCAAGAAGTGGGTTGAGTTCCATATTGATTTCAGTTTGTTTCTCTTTTCAAGTTCACAGTGGTAAAACCTATTCAGTGCACTTTCTTTTTTATTACTGCACATCGCCCATTCCATTCAAGCTGGGCTTATTCTCCTCCACCCGCCCAAGCTGTGCGTGATAACCGCCTCTCCCAAGTCCCTAACTATTCTTCAGCGAGCCGGCCCTTGCCTGTGCATTCCCCTCGGTGTCCACAGCCCTGCTTCTTTTTGTTCTTCATCACAAGCTGATTCCCCACAGAGAGGAAACAATGATTTAGGGACAGGTTGTGGTGTAAACCTGGATTGGACCTGGCAGAAAAAACCACAGCGGTCTCCCCAGTTTGGTTGGGGCACGTCAAGAAACATGGCTGATCTGTTTCACAAAAGTTCCGTTCACAGTCTTTAGCCCATGTGTCAAATCCTTTCCTATAATCCCCGAATGAATGAGCTCCGTTCCCAATTTTTTTTTTTTTAAAGCCAATTGAGAAATGAAGCCAGTTAGGGGAGGATTAATGGAGTAATTGGGTGCTCTTTCTCACCTAATTTGCGAAGGTGGGGGAAACCAAAGTAGAAATGGGGACCCTGATATTCATCTCTGATCTTCCTTCTCTGCTGTCCTGTATGGGCTGCATCAGGGAAAACTAGTTCTGATTTCAATCATTAGATAAACTCAACATGCGTTTTAAAAAATCCAGTAGCATGGCTGTTAATTCAAGAAGACAACCCAGAGCTTCACATTTGATTCGATCGCTCTGGGAGACCTAAGTGGACGCCGATGGGTTAGAGCGCATGAAATGGCTCATCAGAAGCTAACCGCTATGCAAATGGAGCACACCTTTGTACCTGCATTGCAAAGGCGAGGGGAATCCCATCTCTGGATGGAGTGCAGATGTAGACCTCAATAACATCCCAACATACAATTCCCAACATGCGCCACCTTCTCTCAGCCTCCGGCTGGATAATAAATGCTCTCCGTTTGCCAAGTGCACGGCCTCCATTCATTTTGACTCAACCATCCTCTGCGCCATTTCTAAGAAATATGACGCTCCCTGAGTGATTTGCCAATTCTCCCTCCTGCTTGGAATGTATGTATTATTAAGATCGTTTTTGTATTTTGTTTTAATTGATTTTGTCTCTGCGGTAAACCACCCAGAGTCGTTTCAACGAGATGGGTGGCGACAAATTCGATATATACACATATATATAAATAAATAAATAAAAATAAATAAATGAAAAGTAAGTTTTTTTGCAATCAGGAGGAGCCAACTGATCGGTAACAACAAGGAAGCGGGTGTGGAATGGGGGATGGCAGTGTACCCTTTATACTTCACGACACAGAAATATGGGTATAAAAATAATAGTGAATGATTGTGTCTAATTAACAGCTGTTTTCCAAACCCTGCTTTCTTTTTTCAACGCCCCCCCCCAACATCTTTGGTGGATTAACACATGCACACATGCACGCACAGGGACGAATCTATTTGGATTTTTCACTAGGATCCGAAGAGAAAGTCCGTCAATAGAGATATTGAATGAAGTAAGAGACCAATGGCCCCTCTCTTTCCAGTTGCCATTTGCTTAGATTGGACCATCTTTCTCTGTAATGCTTGGCTGGTCATATTTTGAAATCTCCTCCAGACCAGTCACGTTTCTCATCACATCTGAGAGATGCTGTGCTTTGCATGGCAATTAGGGTTTTCTTTGTTTCATCTCCCGAGCTGTTTGCTGAAGCTTCCTGCAGCAGATTCAAATACTAGAGGCTATTGCTGCAGTGCCGGCAAAAGTGGGGGTCCTCTTCCAGGGCTAAACAATTCAGTGATTACCTAGGAGAATAGAGCAGGAAAATGCTAGTTTGCAGCTCCAGCTGAATGGGTTCTTCACAGCCACCCTCTTCTTCGTCCTCCAGGAGGACCGGGGGGTGCTGCCCGCATTGAACAGAACAAATGGGCTGGTTCCTATGACGCAAGGTCCAGGAGGTAGACTAGAGCCCATGTTTGGGAAGATCTTCACATTTTGGATATATGTCTACATGGGACAGAGTCCATAACAACTGAAAGAAGTGAATCCATGGGAAAACAGTGCACGTCAAAGAAAGCACAAATTTCCTATTTTACTGACTCGCATGGGGACGCGCAGAATGGAAGAGAAATGCATAGCTCTTCAGTATGAGGGAGTAAGGACGCACCTCTCTTGAAGTTAACATTAAAGCATCACTATATAACAGATTGATTGCCCACCATTGCCAAGGCACTTATTCAGAATAAGGGCAATGCTTGCTTCCTTCCTTCCTTCCTTCTAATGGGCTTTTGCAGTGACATCACACTGATTGGCTTTGGGGTGATGCAATGTTTTAATATTAACTATGAGATCCCTGATTGGTTGGGACCATTCCAGGCATGTCTAAGAGTATGTTCATGCGCTTGTGAACATACATGTGTGTATAACAGCTTGGACCTATTTGCTGCAGTTCAGTGAAAAACCTTTTTTTTTTTTGTCTTTGAGTCCATCTTGACTCCTGGCAACAGTCTGAACAAGTCCCTGCAGTTTTCTTGGCAGGATATCAGAAGTGTCTCACCATTGTCTCTTTCTTAGGGCTGAGAGAGAGAGACTGGCCCAAGGTCACCCAGCTGGCTTCGTGCCTAAGGCAGGACTGACCTGATGCTTTTAACCACTACACCAAACATTATTTTAAGGTGTATTTATCTTATGTTAGAAGATTTATAGCTCCAGTCTGAATGAACTCTGGGTAGAGCATAACAAAGTTAAAAGGAGAACAGGATGCTAAAAATCGTATCTAACTAATACAATCAAGAAAAGAAATTTAACACATCAGAAGTGTCATGTTGTTAAACTAGCTTAAGGATCATATTCCTGCTTGAACAAGGCTGCTTTGACTATCAAAATGCCTATAGAGCAGTGGCAGTCCATAAAATTGCAAATGAATGTTTTTTTTTAAAGTCCAATTCTTCTTAACAGCTGACGGGACCAGAGATATTATGCATATAACTATGTTATCTGGCTACGATATGAAACTAAGTTGCATAGATTCATCAGTTTGGAAGGAAATATTTCTCTTATCAGACATGACAAATATTTTTCTCCTTTCCACTAATTAAATAAACTCATTCTTCTCTCATTCTCCTGGTACATGTTTTTTTTTTACTTCATTTTTATCAGCTTACTCTTGATTTTTTAAAGCATTTACCAGTAATACACAAACTTTCATATAGTTGCAAACCACTTTGAGGTGCAGAATTGTAGGCTCCAGAGAAAGATAAATCACACTTTTTTTGATACCAAAAGTCATAATAAAGGATACCTCATTCTTTCCCTTCCTCCATCTTCTGAAAAAGCACTGGCTATGTGAGCAGGTTAGGGTGGGTGCAAATGTGGATGAGGACATGTTCACATTCCATTGAAGGTGGCTACGTAAACATTTTCATAAACAAAGATCTGAGAAAAATGTCAAACAAACATGTGTTTAGAACCAAGAATGTGAAAATGAAGCACCAAACATTTATTTTCCCCTAGCCTTTATAACAAAAATTTTGCCCCTTGGCTGACCTTCAATTCAGCTGTTGAGTGAACCCAACTTCTAAAATGATGCAACTTAGTGGTTTGCTGAAATTGCTTGCTGTTACAAGTTTTGTACATAACAAGTTCATCTACCTGTTGTATCTCACAACAAGCCATCAGGAATCTGGTCCCTTCTTGTAGCTGAGATGATGATTCAGCTCCCTCCCAGAGAAATCACCTCTTTTCCTCACTATCTAATGACATTCCATTTTTCCTAGCAACCATCTCCTAGCACCTGTTGCTAAGTGTTTCTTCTTCCCAACATTCCATACCCTTGGACCACTCCTGACTAATGGCCCTCAATCACTCTGTATCATGCCATTAACCATCTAACAAATTTCAGATTAGGAGGGCAACTGACTATGAACAGCAATATGGAGGTTACCTTGAAATAGTCATGGCATCATGGAAGCATATGCCTTTTATATATGTATACTGAGATACTGCTAAATGGCTCCTTGCTGATCGGCCAGAGGGCATCTTCTAAGGTCCATGTCTGAGATGGAAGGTACTTCTACATCTTTGTGCACACAGATGCAGCTTCTTGGTAGTGATGGTTGCTTTGACCTTGTGGATAGCTAAGTAGAAGATCTTACTTAAATTGATGGTAATGGAATGTAAACATGTTCTTAGGACTAATTAATGTGCTTCTCCATTTCTTTGTAAAATATATAGATATTATTCAGTGGTCTTATGAGAAGTATGTTATTACTGTTCAGAACAAATGGGCTACTTAGAAACTGGGCTACTAAGTTTTGTGACCTTATCTGCAAGGTCCATTGACATCTGGAGTTTAAACAGATTCCCCTTCTGTGGCTTTCCTAAGAAATCATGCTTGGTTCATGTCAGCCCACATGAATGAAAATTGAATCATCTGCAAAGACATTTATTCAGGATTTCTCTTCAGTATTTTCTGCCACCCAATATAACCATGTCTCTTGTTGTCTGTTCTTGACGGGGTCCAGCAGCAGGTCAACCTCCTAAGCTAAAAGAAAGGATCAGTAGCAAGGGAAAGAAAATTAATGGGAGCCATCTCCTGCTGATCTCTCTGACAATAAGGGATGTTTATGGTCAGCATTTAGAGGAAGTGCTAGTTATCTTGTCCATAGAAATTCAATCTTCAACTTTCTGCCCTGGGATGCCAAAATATTTGAGCAGAAAATGCTGAAGGAAGTTAAACTATGAAAGATAATTTCAATGACTGTCTGGTGGAATGGATTAATATGTGATGAAACACCTCTGGGGGCATGGGGCAGACTCTGGTAGGAGAAAAATCTGTCAGTGTTGACAGATGAAAAAGGTCATCAGTGAAGCAGTGTCAGATGGTGTTAGCCCTATCTTTAAAAAATAAAAAATTAAAATCTGAATTAGATGATAGATTGGGGCAAAAGAAGAAAGGAGAAAAGCATACTCCACATGTTCAGAGGTAGGCTGATTTAAATACCTTCTAAAAAGCTAAGATGATCAGAATCCAAATTCCGCCCTCCCCCAGTTCTCATTTTATCTACACTGGATGGAAATTAACAAGATTTTAAGGAGAGTAATAATGTATAGTCTGAACTCCCATATACAGTATGTTAAGTTAGGACTCCATGTTGTTGTTGTTGTTGTTTAGTCGTTAAGTCGTGTCCGACTCTTCGTGACCCCATGAACCATATTGCGCCAGGCCTTCCTATCTTTCACTGCCTCCCTCAGTTTGCTCAATTTCATGCTCATTGCTTCAGTGATGCTATCCAGCCATCTCATCCTCTGCCGTCCTCTTCTCCTTTTGCCTTCCATCTTTCCCAGCATCAGGGTCTTTTCCAAAGAGTCCTCTCTTCGCATTAGGTGACCAAAGTATCTGAGCTTGAGCTTCATTATCAAAGGACTCCATAATCAATATCAATATGGGATCAAGAATCTGCCACTGGCATACGTTTATACATTTGGCATGCTAAATTTTAGCATGAGATAGTCAGAAAGTTTGGTAGCCTTCAAGACTTACCAATTTTAAAAGAACATAAGCTTTCATGAGCAGCTTTATTATGTCCTAATAAAGTTGGTTAGACTTGAAGATGCTGCCAGACTTTGTCCAGTTTGTTGCCATAGACCAGTGTTCCTCAACCTAGGCAACTTTAAGATGGGTGGACCTCAACTCCCAGAATTCCCCAGCCAGCCATGCTGGCTGGGGAATTCTGGGAGTTGAGGTCCACCCATCTTAAAGTTGATAAGGTTGAGAAACACTGCCATAGACTAACATGGCTCTCCCTCTCATCTCCAAAATATTGAACAATGTCATCTGGATGTATTCAACTTTAGGTCCTGCTTTCAAGAAACAGCTGTTTCTACCAACCAGGGCTTTGAGGAGTCAACCTCCAGGATCAGCTCTTGTGGTTGACCCAAGCAATATTGTTTGTGCAATAGGACAGTTCGCTTATACTCTTAAGGCTGTGGATTGGTCCCAGCCCAAAGTGATTTACAGAATCACATCTTCAATAGCCAATCTGACTGAACCAAAATGGGATGGATGTTCTGCCATGTTGAAACTCTCCATGCTAATTTGCATCCTTTTCCATTGTATGTTGTGAACGGTGGACTCCTTGGGTCTGATGCTTTTACTTACTCAATTTTTCCTGCACTGTTTTAAAAACAAGGAAAGCATTGGCTTTTTAAGTTAAAGATAAACAATTCTCACCTATTTTTTTTTTATCATTGCCCTGGACAGCAGGGATGCCTATTTCTGTTATAATCGAAGTCAATATATAACAGATGAAAGAAAACTTCAGGGTGGAAGACAAATTTGCTAGATCTGAATTTTTAGTTGAATTTTTTCAGTTCAGTCTTGTAAACTCAAAAACTAGAAGGCACTTGGATATCAAAATCCTCAGTTTCAGAATGTTACATTCTGAAGTTTTGTGGTTAAGGCACCAGGCCAGAAACCAGGAGACCATGAGTTCTAGTCCCACCTTATGCATGAAGCCAGCTGGGTGACCTTGGCCAGGCCCTTTCTCTCAGCCCTAGGAAAGAGGCTAAGGCAAACCATTTCTGAAAAACCTTGCCAAGAAAACTGCAGGGACTTGTCCAAGCAGTTGCCAGGAGTCAACACTGGCTGGAAGATACCCAAAAAAACACAAAGCCTAAATTAAGTATTAGTGATAAGGGAAGAGAACTTTAATTCCTGGTCTTTGTAATAGTCTGAGCTACTCAGAGATATCTGGTTAGTTTTTTACAGTCTGTTTTTTTTTTTTAAGTTTTCCCCCAAAAAACTCAGAGGTGTTCCAGTTGAAGTCTTCTTTTGATATAAATGGGGACTTAAAAACAGATCTGTCTCTGGACAACCCAATAGTTGGAAAGCTTTCTAATAGAGCTGCAAAGAGCTTTTGCAATCTTAGATTTGTCACAGTCGCACGTCTGTTGCACATGCCTTGCCTGTGCCAAAAAAGAGAGAGAGAGAACTACTTGGCAATCTGTCCTCAATAGATTTTAGAAAGAATCGCCAGATTTCCTTTGGCTGGCCCAACAAAAGTCAGGCGAGGGAGTCCTGAATGAATACTGCTATTTCTTTTCTGCATGGATTGTTAATGAATGCCATGATCACCAAAGATTTTTTCACACCAGAAACAAATATGACTGTTTCTCCTTCTCTCCCTGCTGAAACACGTCTGCTCCAGCCTGGAGCTCACATGTTTCTGAGAGATAGATAACACAGCAATAAAACGGAGCTTCCTGTATAAGATGCAATGAGAGGAGGCTTTGCATGGATCAATTATGTATATATTTGTTCTTTGAAGTGTTTAGAGTTCTTTAGAGCTCCCTGGGAATGCTAGTATCTCACGAAGGTATGGAAAAAGCAGTCAGCACAAATTTTCCTGCATCTATGTCCAAGAAAACTCCATCTCATTGTAAACAATGAAGAGATAAGGGCATGGGAATTAAATATGATCAAACCGTTGGCCTACATTTTTGTCCAGTTGGGGGCATAGCCAACTGGACCTCTTACACAACCTGTCATTTGTTGGCCATTATTTTAGGAAGGATCCTGAATATTAAGTGTTCATGACAACACCCTTATATTGAATTCTTGACCTATCATATTGACATTATGTGATGGATTCAAAAAAAAAAAGGAAGGCTATTTTTCGAAACGCAAGCTGAATAAAAGGCTTTCGGCTTTTAAGAGTCTAATAACAGTCTTTCTAATGTGGATGTGATAGATATTTAGGTAATAAATGAATAAATTATCTAGGTTTTATTGTCATGTGTTTTAAAGTAAAACTAGACCCCTTCCATTGATCTGCTATTTACATTTCTGCAAGAAGGAAGGGAAACCCACATAAAAGCCATCAAGAAACATTTCACAACAGGCAAATTAATTGGTTTTTACTGTATTTGAATGAAGTTGATTGTCAAATAAAGCAAACCATGACAGTTAATAGTGTCATTTAGAGGCATAGAATTATTGGCTTGTTATTGGATAAAAACAAAAGCAAACACTTTGCATTAAGAAGTTTTAATGTGTTTAAAATCCTCATTAGGGATGTATGAACATTCTTGCTCAGCAAAATGTCTCATTAATAAGAAACTGAACGGTTTCTTCTGCGGTGCAATTCCAGAGGAGGGTATTTTGCATGCATACAAGGTTGTGAGTCTGTCTGTCTGTGTCTGTGTGTGCACATGCTTTAATTTTCCATTTTACTTTCATTAGACCTTACATTTGAACTTGGACTGCATGCTGTCAGAGTAGCATTTCATTTATGTGATTTAAAAATCAACTGGGGAGTGAGTTATATTAGAATCAGCATCTTTCCTCTTTGCTTTTGGGTGAGTGATTAAGAGGTATGGGGTGAAAGCACTACAGATCTTTCAAATCTTGGAAGGCCAGAAACCTCACCAGTGAAGATATCTACCAGCATCTCTTGACAACCATAGTTAGAGTGGCTTAATTATCAATGTAACCAAAGGGGATGTAGGAAAATCCAGGGGATACCCTGAGTTTGGTGGCTTTTAAAGTTACTCATTGTAGCAGAAAGGACTTCAATTCATTTTATAGCTTTACCCCAGGGCAATTAATATATCCACATCACCATCAGTAGCACATACCGTTGTTGTAAAGCAATTTTTCTCATGCGCATGGTTTCCATTGATAAACATCTATTTGGAATGTTGGAAATTACTTTTGTCCAAAGTGTTCCATTCACAAGGGTTCCGTCAATTACACTTTCTCCCCCAGGGCTGTTTAACCAAACCTCTACATTTCTTTCAAATATAAAAAGATCTGTCAGTCTTGGAAAATGATTATGAACAGCAGATAAGCAAAACACCCATCCATTGAAATTGGCCAAATTCAGTAGCTACACCTATTCCTGGTCTAAACAAGAGTTAATCAGTGAAAAAAAGAAATGGGACCCCTAATTCCCCTCCATAAATGTGGCTGAGTATCCATGGTTTCAGAGACAGACTTTTTAAAAGCAAAATACCCAAAGCCACCTACATCCATGGATGCTTCTGCTGGATTCATTCTGTCTCACAGTTTAATAAACACTTAGGTTCTTTCTGTCCCAAATTTGCAAATTGTGGTAAATTCTGCCCCAGGTTTGCAAACTGTAGTAAATTCTTTGCAAAAACAGACTTGAAGAAGATTCTTCACCCATTGATTTGTTTTTTAAATAAATCTTTAAAACTCCCACTGGTATGTCTTTAGCTATATTTGGCACAAAGCTCAAACGTGGATGGATTTCAGTCTTATGTTCCAAAGACAGTTGTTGCTTTCTTAAATAGAGTTTTCTGGGTCACCTAAACTGCTTTGGGGTTCCTAGAAGGGGTGGATGATCCATATACTATTACTGGCCCATCAACTGGAGCAAAGTATAAGAAGTTATTCAAGTGCCCTGTTAATTCATCTCTTCCTTAGCTGTAGCTTAAATTCTTCTCTTTATCCTGTACCACTCTTCAAAGCTCTTTATATGTTGTCTTATCAAATATAACCAATATATTCAGACTGCAACTAGCTTAACAGTCCGATCAGTTCATCAGTGCCCTCTTCCTCCCCAACAATTAACTGGTTTTGAGCTACTGATTTTTAGGCATGGAGATTTTCATTTTGGATTTGTTTGCTCATGTATTCCACCAGCAATCATATAGATGGGGCTGTCAATAAGTACAGCTAATTAATTAATAACTAAAGAAGGGTGACATAAACAATTGAATATAAAGTGACCTTCCTCACGGATACAGTGAAAAGTAGTGCTTTGGGTTTTACATCATTTTAAAATGTGATGAGTAACCTGTTGATATTACCTGTGTTTCACTGATACAATGATTAGAAAAGTTCCCTTGTAGACTGACTATATATTTTGTTCTCCCTCTTTTAGGTTAGCCTTCCCAATGATTCCAACTGTGTGGAGGAAATACTACGGGTAAGTTGAATCTTTTTTTGTTGATTACATCATAGAGCCTCAATAGTACACTAAATAGAGTATTCAGCTTAGATCTGCAATATTATGGTCAAATATCTGGTTATCTCTGAGACTTATCAAGTGATTTCAAGCCAACTATTCTATTTCAGCTGGAGTAAGAGTGTGTATTGAGCTCTGTGGAAACATCGAAAAATAAAATCAATTCCATCCATTAGTAAAGCAAACTCATGTTTTCAGTGGTGACTCTTCAACAGCCGAAACAGTAATGTCCATAATTCCTAGACAAGTATCAAGAAGCTGGGTGAAACCAGACATTTGCAAAACTGCAACCAAAAAATTGTTAAGGGTTACAACTTGGGTCCCCTTCCAAAAGCTGCTTCAACTGAGTAACATCAAAGACCCTAAAATGGAGGTTGAAAGAAGGGGCCCAGAAAGGGAAATTAAATCTTCTGAAGGAGGTTCTTGTTGGTGGATCAGAAGTATTCCATATTTGATGCAGCTTTCAGTTCTAGAATGTATTCCATTCTATTACAATAAAATTGAATCAATCAGGTTAATCTTATCCATAGGTTCTTGCATATTTCTGTCAAGGCCATCTTCCTTACTCTCTACACAGTGTTTTCAAATAGAGATTCTGCCAAAGACAAGTCCCTTTGGGTCACTAACTTGGTGAATGTTCAATGTTGCAGAGCAAGTCTCTGTACTTTCTTCAGATGATACAGTATTGTTGATGCTCAAGAAGTGAGGAATGGCAAGCAGACCTTCCCCTTTAGAGGTTGCTATGATGTCTTCACTGAAGACTCAACTGCTATGCAACAGTTGTTTGAAGAAGGGATTCTTCACCTATGCTCAAGATTGCCACATGAGCTGGAACCCTGATCTTTGTGGGTTCCAGCTTTGTGTACACAAAGTCTTCCTGCTATAGACTATTCCAATGTATCAATGATTGTCTGTTCATTGAAGTCACATCACCACTTCTCCTTATACATTGAGATCCATATATAAAACTCCCATCTGAATAGCCTTATGATGCTACTAAAAACAGCTTTTTGATGCAGTGCAGAAGATCAATGTGGGAGGGCCACCTTCTCTAACCTAAGGTGCACCAGAGGCATTAAGACTCCATTTGACCCATGTTGGTTGAGAATTCTGAGAGTTGCTGTTGTAATATATCTGTGGGATGCCAGACTGGGGAAGGGTGTGATAAGTAGGGCTTCTAGCTTCAGTGGGAAGAAAGAATCCAAATTTGAGATGGAGCATGACAGCTCTAATATGTAAGGTCTTGATAGATACCCATTCCAAGAACAATGTTCTTCTAGTTAGGAATATCCATTCCATCATTCCAGACAAATAGTTGGACAGGTGCAGTATTAATTAAAAGCTTCATACTCCCAAGCAAACCAGAACCCTGCTTATAATCAGAATAAAATGAAGAGAATTAAATGAACAAAACTCTGTAATTTATTCTCTCTTCTCCCCTCCTGATGACTAGCTTCAATCTAATGACATTGGAGAATATGTAAATTGATCAGCAGGTGAAAATGCCCTTGACTGAGAAAATTATATGCAATATTACCTTTCCTGTACAATTTGAAAAGCGCTAATCGACTTAATACGTACCAGCCCTCGTTGAGGGGACTTGTTCACAAAGCAAAATTAGCCTGCTAATAGACTTGTCCCTGTGTCCCCACCCTCCAGGAAACCCCATTAATTGTTTCTTTTCATGTGGGTGCAGATGCATCCAGTAGTCCACAGAGAGTTTCAGAATTTGCCCATGCTACTTTTGCTGGGAAGATTTTGGGAAGGTTGGGGGAAAAGGATACAATCTGAATTTCAAATGGCTTTTCAGACATCATTGCACAAATGAATAGCAAGCTGGCCAGCATAGTAAATCATACGAGTCTGTCAAATATGGGAACACCTTGGGAAGGATATGATGTCAAATACCAGTAACTTAGCAACCTAGCCCTTTGCTGTCTGAAGAATGAGGAACAACGAGCACTTTTCAACAGAAGAGTACATCAATCAACTGTTATGTTAGGAGCAGCCAGGGTAGAATCAGGGATCTTTTCAGCTTTGCAATGCTAGTTTGTGTAGTATGTATCCAAGAGCCTCTGGGCTATTCCATGCCACTGATCCCACCTCAGCTGGAAGAACTATAGAGACTCAAGGTCAGGATGGGACTTGGCACTGTAACATCAGATTTCAGTATGCATGCTTCCTTATTCAGTGGCTCGTGAAGGCCCCAAATTGCCTAAAGAAGAAGATTTGGGGGGCGGATGTTATAATCAGCCCTAACTAACAAAAGCAGGATGCAAAAGGAGCTAGATCCCCAGTCTGTGAAAGCGAGTTCTTACAAGGTCATAAACAAACAGCCTGATCACCCTGTTACCTTACCAAGAGACAGAAGGAAGCCATCTTTCCCACCTAAAAGGGAGTGGATTCAAATCCATGACACCGCAAGGCACAAGAATGTGAACCTGGATTTCATTATAAATAGGGCTTGCATTTGATACACAGCAGTCACTGGAATTCTTTTGTGATGGCTTCATTAGCTTTCCTGCAGTAAATCTACTTATCGAAAGCTTTTGTATCTTTCCATGCCTGTTTATCTGTTGCTAGGGCAGCTTTCTTGGAGAAGCCTGACATAGTTTGCAGTTTCAGGGCCCCAAACAAAAAATGGAAAGTGGCAAGAGGTAGCCCATCAACGTCAATGTTCTTAGGAAGTGGTCCATCTGTTAGCTACATGGGGCGTGGATGTGTTTTTACATTTTTCTCATGAGCAAGGACCTTATTTCCAAGCAAATACTTTAGCATCAGAATGGCAGAAACAAATTCCCATTTATCCTTGTTGTCATGAAAATGATACAGTTTAAATGTAACACCAACTATGCACACTCCAAGTGTGGATTTTGATAGGAAGTTTGCAAGTGCTCTGCTCAGCTATCAGATGCCCATTAATGCCTCTATTGACTAAGTCACCTTCTCAAAGTCCTTTCCTCTGTCTGAGAGAAGATGTCTTCACCTTCCAGAGAATGGTCCCTTTCGAGGAACCCTTTCCCTTCTTCTGAAAGGGACACTTTGTTTCTCAAGACCATGTTCACCATGGCTGCAGAGAACCCAAAACACTCCACCAGAGATGCTGCTATTTCATCCAGAGAGTTCTCTTTCCACCAACCACACTTTCTTCACCAGGTCCTCTTCCTCAGTCTCAGGAGAACAGATGTGTTGTGTCAGAGATAAGTGCCTCTGTCACCCATCAAATCCATTCATAACTTTTGCCAAGGGACTAGTCATATGTACAATTTACTGGATAACCCCAACATCCCTATTAGCTTTCGGTCTGGGTAACTATTGTTTTATTGTGCTGGACATCTACATTGTTTAATGTATCAGGAAGCAGGAAATCAAATGCTCTGAGTTCCTTACTGGGTTGTCAAACTCACAGATAATTCCTTTTCATCCTGACACTTTGTCTATGGGAATTCCTTCATGGTCACAGAGTCTCTGATTAAACCTAGACTGTCTGCCTTGCTTCCCACTGACTATGGGCTTGTTTTATGTTCTCAACAGCAGCTTTATATCCTCTGTAATATAGTTTTCCAACCTAAACCACAGAAGAGGGCAGCAACATACATGTCTATACATTTGAAGTATTTGATAGTTGGTTGACAATACCTTGGCAAGAAGAGTATAAATTAACTGTTCTTTATAGCTGTCCTGCCAAAGCCAACTTTGGGATAAGACTTCCTCTATAAAGTCTAAACCAAGGCACAAAGGAAATTTTACAAGGAGTGAAATCTGGAAGGATGGAGGCTGGGTGGAGAAACTCGTGCGGTCACCCCAGGACAGAGAGCAGATGTCCAAAGTTCAGTGAAATTGTGACAGAAGCAGTCGGCAATTTAGGAATGTTCACAACAGGATTTGCAACCTCAGTCAAAATTAGGGATCACTCAAGTCTTGATTTTTTAATTGAATGGGTTAAATGGATTTAGGATACTTTTTAGTTCCTGGCCAGTGTTCATTTTAAGAATAACTCTACTTTTTCCACTGCCTCAAATTCTTGCATTGCTTTCCCTCAAAAAACCTGTTGGCAAAACTCAAAGTCAAAACAACCATTCATTTAAATAGTAGAAGGCTAGACTTAGTGTAAATAACATTTCTGACAATTAAGTTGTACCAGCAGGTGGTATGAGTAAGGAATGGACTGGGGGCGGGGGGGGGGGGGGGTCATCTTTAGGGTTTTTTTTAAAAAATGTGAACTTGGAAGAGATATATGAATTTTATTCCTGCGACCCCGCTTTTCTGGCTGCTTAGAGTGATTTCCAACAACAACAAATGGGGATGTATCAAACCATAGGAAAACATAAGGCAAAAGGCTTCAGCCAAAATGAATGTTGCACTTTTTGAGAAGAGAAGGCAAAGAGGAAGCTTCCTTCACCTCTGATTAGAAGGCAACTCTGAACGTTTAGACCAGATTTCTAAGATTCCCTACCTGAAACTGTTACTTATTCTTTTTTTTTTAATTTTGTGCTGCAAAAATGGTGTGGCCCAGGGTTATTGGCAGCGGGGGGGGGGGGGACTCAAAAGGTGACTGCAACTCTGCAACTAAATCCCCCTTTTTGTTTGTGTTATAGCCACCATCTTGATTTTTTACCTTTCCCGAGGATACCTCTTTTTAGACACCAGGCTACTAACTTGTACAGAGTACGGAAGATGACCTTCACAGAAATAGTCCAGATTTGTTATCAAAGTGAGAAGGAGAAAAACATAACTTAAGTCCAAAACAAAGAGAAAGTATGAGGAACTAGCTCAGAGAGACACCTCCCTCATTCACATGAGTATAAGAAGGGGAGGGGGCATAGCACAATCAGACTTGCGACATTCTATGATTACAGCCAATCTCAATAAAAGTACTTTTAGCCTTCCTGGGAGTTGACTCATGGTCTGGTCTACCTAGTGGGACTGATGTAACTAGACCCAATAGGCAAATCTGCTTATCTAGAGCAGTGGTCTCCAGAGTGGGGTGCACATACCCAGGGATGTGCAAGATCGTCCTTTGGCATATGGGTAACAATATTTTATTTATTTATTTATTTATTAGATTTATCTCCACCCATCTCCCCCTAATGGGGAATTCTGGGTGGTTCACAAGATCCATTAAAACAATAAATATATATAAAACTACAGAAAATTTTATGTAAAAAATAAGAAATTAAGTTAATAAAATATACATGATGATAGATTAGATAGATAGATAGATATTTTTATAATGTACATAATGTATTAGCATAAGAGTACATGTATAGAATTTATAAATAAAAACATACAGAGATTGCTTAAAAGATTTACTGAGAAGAATGTGTGATCAAAGAAGTTTGGGGAATGTTGATTTACAGATCTTTGAGGCTAGAATCAGCACATTGAATTATTAGGTCTGGAGCTACAGATCTAATATTTGTTCATGTATTTATTTATATGCTTACTTACAGGGCTTATAGGTCATTCCAGTCAGCCAACTCTGAGCAGCAGATCTAACATGTATTTAGGGTTACAAATCAAAATTTAAAACAAATTGTAACACAAAATCAGGAGACATATTCAGAAAAATAAAATCGGTTCCTCCTAAGGAGGGGTAATTTAGCATGAACCACCCCCCATGGCTTGATGGAACAACCACATTTTCACTAATTACCAGAAGGCCAAGAGAGAGGAGGCTATTTGAACTATCCTATGGTTGCTATTCCACAGGAGGGGGACAGCAACTGAGGAAGCCCCTGAAGGTGGCAATGTCTGATTGAGGAGACACATCGAGAGCCCACCCTACTAGAACTTATCTGATAGGCAGATGCTACCACAAGAAGGTGGTTCTGCAGACTGCATTTATTAATATTGGAAAGATGTATGACTTCTGCTTCAGACCCGGCCACCACACAATGAAGATTATTTTATGTGGCATGCAGAATACCTATGGGTTTGCCAGCTATTACGGACCTAAGGTTTTCCTGAACAACGTCACTGCAACCTGTTCTCTTGTTCTTTCCGATTTAGAGACAGCATGGTGTAAAGGGAATTTGCTAGTCCTTCTCCTAGCCCTTAATGCTACTTACATACCGATGTGAACTGACAGAGATGGCAAGGAGGAAGATTGGGACCAGGGAATTCTGGGGGTTGATATTGGACTTCCTGTGCTGAGATTGGACTCGTCAACTGTCCAGTAGGAACAGAAGATAAATGTGATTGGTGTGCATGTGGGTTCAAACTTACCTAATTGTGTAACCAATCAAATCATACTGCAGTCCTAACCACATTTAGCCTTTGAAAGAACCATATCTCTAACTATTGCAACATGCAGCACTCCAAGCTACTGTTATCAAATCTATGTTATCTATGTATGCATGGTTGAAAATTGCATTTAAACATCTCTAGGTCTAAAAACTAGGGACCCCAATATGCGGGCCCATTTCAAGCAGCCTTTTCTTTGCCCCAAAAAGTCTCAAAAACTCCAAACTCGGGACAGAATGAACTGGAGACAGAGAACTGAAATTGACCAAATGCATCCATTCCTGGATCCCAGTTATTCCAAAGGGTTGATGCCAATCTTGAATGTAGACGCATCTCATTTTACGTATGCCCTTGAATGATTGGGGATGTTCACCTTCAGAAGCTGCATGGAAAGAAGCCCTAACAAGTGGGAAATACATCATCAAAAGAAGCCCTGAGGGCAGATTAGCATACAACTCTTGAACCTCAGGTGTGTTGTTCAGATGTCGCCATGGAGTTGCTATTTTTCTCCTCTTTTCCTTTCTCTGACTTTAAAGGATCAAGAGCAGCAGGCACACTTAAGGCCTCTTTCCAAGAAAATAGTCGTCACTCTTATCTTTCTGCCAGAGCAACTCTGATTTTGTTGGTCTCAGAAAGGAAACCTTGTCACGATCCTTTCATTATCATTTTCCTAAAGTGGGAAGTATCAGGAAGACAATACTCACATTTGAAGAGCCAACTGCAGCACTGTTCTTCTCTGAAAAGACCTGGCTGGGAGGCGTTCGTTGACTTGCATCTTTCTCTCTCTTTTTATGAGCTGAGTTGTCATCTGGGGGCATCTCTGTCAAAATGTGAGTTCCCCTTCTCAAGGCAGCAAGCAGGAAAATGCACATGTCACATAGCTTTTGTATCTCTCCAGCAAAGCATGATCAAAAACTCCCATTGGTAATTGCTGGAACATGATAATATATTGTGTGTTGTGTTGTGTTGTGTTGTGTTGGGAAGGGAAGGGAAGGGAAGGGAAGGGAAGGGAAGGGGGAGCGGAAGAGTGTTGTTTGACAGGTTTAACTCCAGTTCTGCTTTGTCTGATCACTGGTAATTGTCATCACTTAACATTTTCTGGAGTTACGAATAACATTCCCTCCATAGGGCTAGCTAGCACATTGTAGTTCTCTTGGGTGGTCCTCACAAGTGTGTCTTTCTAGCTTTCTCATGTGACCCCCTGATAAACTGTTGCTAATGAACAGCCTTGCTAGTGTGTGCTACCCAGCTGAAGACAACCAAGACGCTATTAGCCAGAAAAATAATTAAGGCCATTTTTTTCCAAAATTAAAAGTCTTTTAAGAACTTATTAGCAATTATTGAGTACTATATTTTACATCCTCATGGCTTGTGCTTTCTGAAAGCAAGATGTATCACCTAAGAGATTGCTGTGAAAGGTTTCTAGCATGTGGTGTCAGTTTTTAAGAATATACACGAATACCCATGGTAATAGTATTTTCCCACCTCCCTTGCACTGAATATATCCCCCTGCACATACCACTGAAAAGTAGAGAGGTGACTTTTGAAGTCCCAGCACAGTCTTCTCTCTCTAGAGAGAGAGTGTGGAAACACACAATCTCTTTTCCTACGATGTACTGCATTTCCCAGTGGCCAACTCCCTTTTAATACATAAGGGACATAATTAGGTGCAATGATTTTCTAACTTCCTACCTTTGGAAGAGAAGAAAATGTTGAGAAGGATTCAGAGTCTCAAAGAGTCAAAAGCTCTAAACTCCACCTGCAACTCGGTCCACTGGCTGTATCATAGAAAAAATAAGTCAGTCCATACAATAAATAAAGGATGTTCTTTTATTCTTCTACTTGTTGTTCTTGTAGACCGTGGGGTGAAATATGGAAGTACATCAATCACCCTTAAATTTTGAAAGATCTGCCACACCATTCTTGCATTTCACTGTAGAAGCCTGCAAACCTAAGGCCGTTTTTCTGCAAAGACAATCCTCTACCATTGATCTAAGACCCTTCTAAAAGGTTACATCTTTGGAAGATCGACGTGGCTGCTGTGTTTTTGCAGGACACATGATGATTTATCAATTCATTTATTATGAAATACAACTCCTATCTTTCTGCTTACTGTAGATAAGCCCTTAAGGCAGATTATAAAAATAGTTCCATCTAACAGAGAACACAGGAGGCGACTCTTTTTTTCAAACCTAACCAAATTGATAAGGCAACTTCCTCTCACAGAATGGAGAATAAGCTTCCATATTCTTGTTTGCACCAAGCAATTTGGAGAAATTTGGCCAGCTCTAATGGCTTCCTTAGTCATAACACAGTCCTGTGCATCCATTTAATGATCTTGTTATAATTTAGTATCCCATTTTAATGAAAAGGAGTCATGGATTAGGTGAAATCAGTTAGAATATAACAAGGAAACGGAGAGTTCAGGTTTTGAAACCTCCTGTATGCTAAATTGACCGCTAATCTGCTACTGGCTGAGGGAGATGAGTTTAATTTCTTTAGGAGTTTGGCTGCACTTTTGGAAAAATACAGATTATTGGTTTGGAGGCTTAGTGCATAAAGTAGAACTAAATGGTTTCAGGAATAATTCCAGAAGCAGGCACTGTTAGGCAGTTTTCATTCTGTCCCCTAATGAAACCGAAGACATTTTCTTTCACAGCTTAAGAGGTAAGCAATTCTGGAATGAAATATACTCTGGGTACGTTTACCCCAATGCTTCTTTCAGTTGAGAATTTCTGTGCATGGAAGCTCCATTCTGATATCCTGTGATAGTGGTTCTTGCCAGATTGATCCTTTAAGGCAACAAGTGTTTCTCAGTAGTAAAGGTATCAGAATGAACCCCATTTAGCCAAGTTAACCACTGGATAACTATGGGCCAGTTGCCATCCAATCTACCTCACTGAATTGCTGTGAGGACCAAATCAAGGAAGAGACCTTTCTTGCAGAAACTCAAGATGAATATGTTTGTACTTTAAAACAAGTGTTTTTGTCTGCTTTATTTCTGGGACCAAGTTCATCCTGACTCTTCACTCCTTCAAGAGTATCACAGAATTAATTGTTCTGCCTGCTAATTCTCTCCAATTCTTTTGAGAGCAGTGGGAGCCATTAATTCTTCTGTCCTAGAGACAAATTGTACCACAACTTCTTTTTTGTGGCCACTCATTAGCATGTTCTGCATGTATGCTTCTCCATTCTTTACCTGAGGGCATCTACATCTACCTTTAAAATGACAACAGCTTCAGTGAAGAAGAAGAAGAAGAAGAAGAAGAAGAAGAAGAAGAAGAAGAAGAAGAAGGAGGAGGAGGAGGAGGAGGAGGAGGAGGAGGAGGAGGAGGAGGAGGAGGAGGAGGAGGAGGAGGTCCTGAACTGGTTTGATGTCTACCCCTCATTAATACAATTTTTAAAAATGGAGCCAGTTCAAACAATGTTTCAATCTTTAGTTTTATTTTTTTAGGAATGAAGACTTGAGCCAAATCAACCTCAAAGTCAGCAATTCTCAAGCATTGTTTCTGCAAGTGCTGTCTTTTTCTTCTTCTTTTTCCAAGTGCACAATTTAATACAAGAAACCTGAACCCTTTCCATTAGTTAACACAATTTTGGAAACACTGGCCTTCTGGAATGAAGCCTTGGTCTAGACTCAATTTTCCTGCATCCGGCTTGAAATAGTGGTGTCCCCTTTTCACCAGGGCACCAGAAGATAAGCCCAGATGTGATTCTGGTCAGCCCCTCAAAAGCTTTAAGGAACAGCCAGTATGGCACAGTGGCTACGGTGTTGGATTCAAACAGATCCAAGGTCAAGTCATGAAAATGAGTGACTCTCTCTCAATCCAATACCTGTCAGCCCCACTAGGTAGACCAGGCCATGAATCAACTCCGCAGAAAAACTAAAACTACTTTTATTGAGATTGGCTGTAATCACAGAATCTTGCAAGTCTGATTGTGCTGGATCCTCTCTGCTTTTGTATACTCATGTGAATTAGGGAGGTGTCTGTCTGAACCACTTCCTAATGTTATCTGCCTGTTGTGGAGTTGAGATATGATTTTTCTCTCATTGCTTTGGTAATACAGCTTGCATATATCTGTCAAGGTCATCTTCCTTACTGTCCACACTACTTCAGAGGGTTGCTGTTGTGGGCATAAGATAAAGGGAGAGCCCAAGTCAGGTGGTCTTGAGGTCTTGGAGGAAGGACAGAATATAAAGTAACATCATCGTCATGACATGCAGGATCCATAGGTTATGCAGTGATCGGGTCAAAAGTCGTTTGTCTGAATGATCACTGGGAGACATGGCAGAGGCAATCTATACCCATTAATCATGATGGTGTGAGAAGGCATTGGACAGATATGTTAGATGAAGCACTTTCTTTCCATTCCAGATGTACACTTTTAAAGAAAATAGTTATGTTACTTTGTCTGGGTTATTGACATGAGTGTTGTAACCTTTTTAAAAATTGATTGTATTGCTTTACTCCCAATTACATCTTGATGAGTTATATGCTGCTCAGAGTTGGTGGATCAGAGCAACCTGTAAGCCCTGCAAATAAACAAAGAAATACACAAACAAATTAAAATCAAATGTCCCTGCTTTTCATTAAAGATTGAAGTCAAAAAAATACACACACACAGGCACAAAAGCAGGCAAGCTGAAAAATGCAGTCCACCTCTGGAGAGACTGATTTCACACATCCCATTCAACTCTGCTTTTAACTGCCTTCTGTTGAATAAACCACCATTGGTTGGTGCGCTCTTCACTTTCATACCTGAAGCATAGTTTACAAGTCACAGTGGCTGTGTTCCCACAAGATATTGAACCAATCCCAAACAATGTTATGACTTAGCACAGCTTGTGAGTCCCACCAATATGACTTTGGGGATCCCTCTAAAATTAAAAGCAAAAGCAAAGGGAAAGCCAATGGATTGGTCTTGAGTTGAAAATATACTCCTGTGTTTGTTTGCTTCATTGCTAGGAGATGACCCATTCTTGGCCTCCACCTCTCACTGCTATCCACACTCCTGGGAAAGCTGAACAGAACAAATTTGCCATTCCAAGCAAGGTGCAGGTAGGTTTAAGAGCAGACGTGCAAATACGTATTTGTTCAGAGACATTAAATCACAGTGTAGTGCATCAGTCCACTCTGTATGTTGGGACTACAGCTCCCAGAATGCTCTAGGAGAAAGCATGGCTATTGGTAATATTTTGTAATGCCAACGTATCTAATGATACCTGATTGGATAATGCTGATATAGGCTCTACATGGGGCTGCCTTTGAAGGCCATTACAACTGGTCCAAAATGCAGTGTGTGCATAGTTTTGGGTTCCCCTTTATTACACCATTTGCTGTATTGCACCCTTGGTGTACCAGCTGCACTAGTTTCCAGTTTCCTTCCAGGTGCAGTTGGAGGTGCTGGTTCTCACCTTTAAAGCCCTGCATGGCACGGGGCCAGGTTATTTGCAGGACTGTCTCTCCTGGAGGGTATCTGCCCATTCCACCAGATGGAATAGGGTGGACTTGCTCTAGGTCCCTTCTCTTAAATGTTGTCATCCAGCAGGACCTAGGAAGTGTGCCTTCTCAGTCGTGGCCCCTGCCTTGTGGAACACCCTCCCTCCTGAGATCCAGTAGGCCCTGGTTATTGTGATTTTTTATCTATTGAGGAGTGTTGTTTTAGGGTGCCATAAGGTTTTTTTGGGTTTTTTTGAATGCTGGTTTTTATTGTTTTTTTTTTTAATGTTTTTATTGTCATTAGTGTGAGCCACCCAGAGTTATGGGATATCAGATGGGCAACCATTGAAGTCTTTTAAATAAATCAATAAAGTGTTCCCTTTAAAAACACCCTGTCTTATGGTAACCATTTTAATTCTGTAGGATAGAAAAAATAAATCAGTGAGAAGGCTAGAAAGGGAACAGGAAATATGGGTGAAATTCTTCCAGCTGGGATGCAGGGCTCTCGAGCTTCTTGACGAGATGGCAGAAGACGACGTAAATATCCTTTTGTAAATCACTGGAATAGCATGGTGTCAGCCCCGCTAGGGAGACCAGACTAAGAAATCATAGGATGGCTAAAATGATTTTTTATTGAGATTGGCTATAATAACAGTGTTGCAAGTCTGATTGTGTTGTACCTCCGCCTCCTCCTTGTGGTTCAGGGACTTAGGGAGGTGTCTCTGTGAGTCGCTTCTGAATGTGATCTGGATGTTCTGGACTTCAGAAATGTCTCAGCCCCTTTTGCCTTGGCAGTGGAGCTTGCCAGTCTCCCTCAAGGTCACCTTCCTTCCTCTCTACACGTGGGCATTCAAAGGGGAGATGGGCTGGGGCAAAGGATGGCAGGTATGGGATGACATTGTCATGTGAATCGCATCTCTTGTGTCAGATGTCAAGATTCAGGCACAGAAGGATGGTGCTTGTGGGATGATGAGGCACAGGTATCGTTGTTTCAGCATCATCCCAGTTTGCTGTGGGCACTGTTGAGCTGTAGACGAGGGCGCGTGACTTTCCAGGGAAGATTGGCTGCAGCTCAGATAAGGAAGACTTAGTTCACCCAAAGCTGAGGAGACCTTGTAAAGAACCATTCCTGCATCTTCATGGGAAAAAAGGGCAGGGAGAGCCTGCGAAACCTGGTTTCTGGAACTCTTTCCAGCAGAAATTTTACTAGCAGAATCTGTATTTTCTTCTCCGTGACAAAGTAACACGCTGCATCTGTGGGTGGGTGCATGCGTGGGTGTGTGTACCCTTTCTCTCCAGGGACTAGCAAGGTGTGTGTATACAAGTTGCCTATATGTGTGTGCACGTGGTTCTCATCCAGATGGGTGTATATGTATTTATTTCCTCTATGTGTGCATGTATTGTCCCCCTGTATTGTGTCTGCACGTTTGCATGCATATACGCAGAGGGCATAGGGAATGGCCTTGAGGGACAGGAGGAAAAGCCACTACCAGTAATGGTCAGATAAGTGGGGCTTAACTTGAGAAGACGTCTCAGGCAAGCTGCTTCCTAGTTCACATGAAGATAAAGTGAGAGAGGGGTTGAAACACATTCAGACTTGCAAGATTCTCTTACTATAGCTTTACGGTTGAAGGAGTGCTGACCTCTATGGCTTTAGTTTCCTAGTCTGGCCTACTTGGTGGGACTGACAATATGGGAACCCCAGGGTGAGCTGCATTGGATCTTTTTGGGTTATCATGACTAGAAAAGAAGAGGAAGCGGGGTTAAAATGGAGCAGACCTTGGCATTCTGAGCCACTGCCCACCTGTCTCCCCCGTAGGAAGCGTTAGGGCAGTGTTGTCCAAACTTGGCCACTTTAAGATGAGTGGACTTCAACTCCCAGAATTTCCCAGCCAGCCATGCTGGCTGGGGAATTCTGGGAGTTGAAGTCCACTCATCTTAAAGTGGCCAAGTTTGGACAACACTGCGTTAGGGAAATTTGGGAGTCTTCTTCTGCAACCTTTGGCCTGATTTGGCCCATTTTCAACCTCAATCTTTCTTTTGATGGCTTCTCCCACCACCTCGCCATTGGTACCTCTCTGTTCTATTTTCAAAGAGTTATTCTGCTGATGGAGAGAGAGGGAGAGAGAGGGGATCCTGAGCCAATTTAAAATCACTTCTTGATCATATTCTGTTAGGTTGGAGGGAATAAAAATGCTCCCCCTTCCCAGGCTTAAAATGGCTCAGTGGCAGCTGCATAATGTTGAATCTCCCCAGCTTCATTCCCACAGCAGCAAGCCCTCAAAGCTTGGCTTCTGAGCACATCTGAGCATGGGAGGGGGGAGGACCTGCGCTGGTATAGACACCTTAAATTGAATATTCCCAGCAGAAGTGTAATCAAATGCATTAGAAATGGAGAGCACTCATTTTTGCAATTCATTTTCTCCCTCCGACTCTCAAAGATAAAGTGCCATGTTTGCCACTACAACATGATTTGCTTCCCAAGGACTGAGTGGCAGTGTGGGAAAATATCAGGAGCTAATCACGCCTCCAAGAAGGTAGAGGAGATTCTTCAATAGCTGCAGCATCCCATAGATCCAAACTTGTTAACCAAATGACGGGATGAGAGGCCCGGGCTTTCATTTTTGCGCAGAATAGCTATCATTGGATTCATCACAATCAAACAGGAAGGGCTGAATGCACATGGGCCGCAATTCACAGTAATTGTGCAATGCCTTGCTGCGTGTGCCTTCTCCGTACCAGACATGCTTTATGGCTTCTTCTTACCACTGGATTTCCTTACGACGTGGACCGCTGCAAAAGCATTTAACTGTACACTTATTCATTCAGGATCTTTATCCATCGCCTTTCAGTCCCATTGCTGGTGCGCCAGAGTGATTAAAATCCACAATTAAACTATTGCACTAGTAAAAGAGATTTTTTGTAAATAGCGCAAAGTGAAAGATCAGATCATGGGCATGGAAAAAGCAAACTGGTCTTTAAAGCATGCACATACATACTTTTAGAATCTGTCACCCCAAAATGGGTTAAAATAATTCTGGCTTTTCTGAGGAATAGAGGGACTGCATAACCTGAGCAGCACACAGAAGTAAGGGCCCTACTCACATAGCACCTCTCAAAGCATAGCCTCTCCTATGATCTCAATGGGTGGACAAGGTTATGAGTTAATTCCTCCCTCCCTCCCTCCCTCCCATCCATCCATCCATCCATCCATCAGAAGCACCAAAAAAAAAAAAAAATGTGGCCCAGAGTGACCACAACTAGCTACCTTGGCTCTGAGAGCCCACCCAGACTAAGGCTAAAAATTTGAAAAAAAATTATTCAATTTGGGGCCATCAGTGGTTTAAAGAGTTCAGTCTTTGAAAGGCTGAAGGCATCTACTTCACCTCTTCAAATGTACTTGTCTGAAACCCAACCCCAAATGAACTCTGGGCTGTCTGTTTTTTGAGTGTAGCCTGTAATGCCCCCATGCAAAGCCTAGGGCAGCCATTGTGCTCTGAGAAATTGTGTATCCTGGTTTATCCTATTCATGGGGGTTTGCAAAAGAGTGACTGGTTGGTTATGTGCCACCAAGTCAGGGCTGACTCTTAGCATAGATAGATTGTCTCCAGGACTTGCAATAGGTAAGAAGAAGGAAATCATAAAATAACAGCAGCATGCTCTTTTATGCATTCAAATATGTTGGCAACTCACCTGCAGGAATCTTTGAACTGGTAAAATTCATAGCAGTCATGCTAATATTGTAGGTGAATATGTGTCCAACTATATCACAAACGTATGACAAATATGGGTCATAATCTTTCAGAAGCTATAGCAGACATGGGCCCTAGTATCTTGGTAGCTATAAGGAAACAGGATATCTCAATGGTGGATTTCATTATTTGGATGCAGAAGCTTTCGTGTTTGTTCCTTGACGCCTGCAGATAGGGCTGGGGAATATCCTGTATGTCTGAAATCCTGAAGATTGGCAAATGTTCTCATTTAATATCAGCAACACAGGCCTTGGGAGTATGGGGTGCGGACAAATGAATGAATATTCATCTATAGTTAAGCTTGTATTCGAGAAACACTTTAGTGGGCTTACCTTCTTCATCAATGTACCCATTCTGCAATTAATCTAACACGTTTGTGTTTGTTTCCATTTGTAGGATTGCCAGCATCTGACCTCAGGATATAATGTGCAAAGTAAGTCTTCATTGCTCTTGAGGGTAAACCAGCCTCCTGCCACTTGGGGTGCTCTAAGAATGCTGCACTATACCCTCCCCCACCATCTCCAGCCAGTGTGATCTGAGAGAGGACAACCTCTCTAAACCATCAGCTTTTCTCTTGATCTATTGTCCCGTAAGACAAAGGATGGGAAGTTCAGCTCCGCCCCACAGAAGAAGTTAGCTTTTGCATGCTCCTCATTAATGCTTTGTCCTATTAGGGGTGATGGCCAAAGGTGGCATCACTTGCCCTTGAGAGATACTGTGGGGTGACGTGCAGTTGCCACAAAAATCAGGGCAATGAAAGTGACTCTGCTTCATTTATTTTCAGAATGGAATGAGCCTACCAGTAAAGTTGCAACCAAATCCGTGCCACAGAAATCGTAAGTACTTTCATTTTCTTTTTAGTTACAGCTTGACACATTTTAAGTGGGCCTAAGGATGAAATTGATGACTGTCTTCCACTGTCTGATCTGGGTTAAGACCAGGGAAATCTGGATTCAGATCCGCATTAAGCCATGTAAGTTACTGGTTCACTTTGTTTCACACTTCTTGATATATTCACGTCAGGTTAAAAACTTAAATAACCACCTTCTCATGAAACCTGATTAATATTAACCTTGATCAGCTTTTGTGGTGGCTTAGCATGTTGGACAAACCTCCCCCATTAGGTTAGTTTACAACTGGATACATTGTGTAAATCCAGAAAGAGAGCTAATTCAATAACCAGGCTAAGCGTATCATATGAACTTAGACGTTATCTCTTAGACTGACCTACCTATTGGGTTCTTTTGTGGATAACGTAGGAGGCAAAAGAATTGTGTATGTAGTTCTCTTGCATGGAAGATAAAATAATTTGCAAAGGGTGCTGGGGAACTGATTGATGACGTGACCACCAAAGAGAGAAGGCTGCCCTGGTGGATATCTTTTTCATGGTCCTCTGCTTTGTGCCATCTTCTTCAAGTTTACTTCTGTTTTCCATTTTTGCCTTGAGTTTGGTTGGAATGGAATAGCCATTCATTCTCATTTGTGAAAAGCCTTGGTCCAAAGGCGTGTTGAAAGCAGCAAGTCTTGCAGAGTCATGATGTCATGAGCTAGAGTGTCCTTGATAGATAGCTTTTCCTGCCTTTTCTTGAAGACCCCTTGAGAGAGAGACCCTTCTGCTCCCCAGGTCAGTTTCATGGTTGAGCGGCTGTCTCAAGAAGTTTCTCTAAACTGCCCTTCTGCCTTTTAAGATGGTTAGATCCTGTTCTGCTCACTGGGGATGTAGAAACCCAATGAATGGGCTTCTCTGAGGGAGAGAAGAAGTTGACTGAGGAACTTTTGGGTCTGCTGGGAATTCCTGTTTGGGTCACTCTTGCTTTTTAAAAGCAAATCAGGGCAATGATGAGGGTCTTCTTATGTGATGACATGGAAGTTACCACACACTACCACCAACTGGCTGAATGCTGGTAATAATTACACTGAGAAGGTTAAAAAAAGGGAAAGGTCACTGATTGATTGGACTGAATCCTGCTGGGTAAAAAGGAGTGGTGTATGGCTTGGAGACTGACCCCTTGGGTAGCCACTGGATAATTGATATAAGCTGCAGTACAAAGGCCTTCACAGAGAACACCAATGGGTGGCAGGAGAATTCTGGGCCAAGAAGATGCAGTGGTTTAGTGAAAGAAGGACAGAGCCCTGGAACAGCTTAAGAATCCTTTGACAGGACAGTGATTCCATCTCTTCACAATTTCTGTAGCTACCAGGGCTTTTCTTCTTTTTTTCCTTTTTTTTTTTTTTTTTTCTTTTGGCCTACTGAGTCTGCCTGAGGGCAGGAGTCTACCTCCTTCCTCCTCACTGTTACCTGTCTTAACTACATTGTATTGGAGAATTCCCCAGCATGTCAAGGGAACCAGAAGCATAGACTTAGAATGTCAATCATAACTTGCTTCTGGCGATAGGATGTTCTGGGATTGTGGGTTTGAGCACACAGACTTCATCCATTTTTGTTAATATTTTTTGATAGGCAGAGTAGCCGTAAAAAAAAAAAAAAAGGAAATAAAGCATTCCCTGTCATTTCTATTTTGCCATGTTTTACAAGAAGAATGCTAATCTGCAAGGGGAAGGATACAGATTTGGAGGGGAGGCTGGTCAGATATTCAGTGTGTCTCTCTGCTTTTCACTGTTGCACCATGATGCTGTGTCACAAAAAACACACAGCATTGCCTTGCAGAAAGTTATGTAGAGTTATTTTATTTAATGGGGTTGGCATCATGGTGCCTGTGGGTAGTAAATTTCACAGCAAATGGCATCTACTTAACACTCCCCCCCCCCAACTTAAATAAGAATATTTCAAAATAGCAATAATTTTAAGACATAGCACAAGATTTAGGCAATCTCATAGGATGTTGCAAAAATGAGATTGCCATAACTTTATGAGTTTTTGATGAACTTGTAAGGTTGCAGCACATCACCTCAGTCCAAAACATCACTGGCATCTGATTCAGAGATGTGCCAAGGAGCAGAAATTCAAGTTGTTCTGCATCAACTCAGAGCAAGTTGACTTGATCTGGCCAGCTCTTCTTCTCCAGAAGAAAGAGGTTTCTGACCATTAATCCCTATTTTCTGGATCCAGACATGCTGCAGGGGCTCCAACCTGAACTTGAAAGGAAAGTGCTGCTTCAAACAGAAGGGTCCTTCAGTCCAAGATGTGTCAAACTGAAATGCCCATTCAAAGTTCTGCATAGCCCAGATGGAGATGGATGGGTGGGTAGGTGGTTGAATGAAGACAGGCACTGTTTTGGTACCCAACACCTGTAAAGGTTACACCTAGAATTACCATCTCACCAATAAACTAGTAGGCATGTGTGTGTTAGAACTGCAACCTAGAAGGGTATTGTAGGTGAGTTTATCAGAAAAGGCAGCCTTGTGAGCAGTGTGTTGCAAATAATAATAGAGGCATCAATCATGGTGTATAGTTTTATGCCAGATTTTGGAACAGGGAGAGAAGATCATTCTTGACCTCTCTGGTAGGCAATGTACTTAACGGGATGAAAGGCCTTTTATGGGAAGCTAGATCTAAACCTGAAGACAGGAAGTAGGGAGTTTTGGTGACCTCGCCTCTTTCTGTCCCTATCTAATCCAGGGGTCCAGTAGTATTGCTCAGTTCTTAAGGAGAATCAACTGCTGCCCCCTGGATGGTGACGGATTTTACACATGAGAGTTCAAAGCCAAAATACAGAGTTGTTCTTATTTTTAGTTTCCAAGCCAAATCGCTTCTTTGCTATAGTGCTTCTCCTTGTTCTAGTGATAAGTTGTTCAGGCAGTTTCAGAGAACATCTGCAGAGGAATGGGTGCATGGAGTTTGGAAACCTCGCCTTGTTCAATTCAGTTTCCCAGCTCTGCTTATGGGGAGTTGGAGCCTTATGGATGGGAGTTTTGTGGATGGAACTTTCCAATTCACCTGCCTAAAATCAGAATCATTTGATAGAAAGTTACTGTTCAGTGCTGTGACTCCTATTAAATCCCATTTACTTGCTAGTCATCCTCCATTCTTCCTTAGTTTAGAAAATTCAGGTAAATAAAGGAGGAGGAGCAATTTCAGGCCCTTATAGCTGATAGGTGACATAGTTGGCCTTGATGCAAGATTAGCAAGGTGATTTTTTTCAGATAACTAGAATTCTGACCTTGACTTGGCATTTCCATGGACATGGAAATGACACTGGATGCTCTGAATGAACACGGCCCTTTATTTATTTACTGATTACTTGCTTACTACAGACTTTTATCAGCCCAGGCAGTTTACAACCATAAAATACATGACAACATACAGTAAAAGTAAGATCTCCCTCTGTTCCCCAATAAAACCACTGTATCAAAACTAGAAACAGCCACCAACAATAACAAAATACAGTGGGAAAAATGCCACCCCACATTACTGCTGAAATGTCTATTGAAGCAGAAGAGTTCTTTATTTAGAATAAATCAATTAATAATATCCTTCAACGGGGCATTTTTCAAAGAACAAGAGAATAGGCCTCTGCCCCCACCTAGAAAACAAAACTGAGTCAGCAGATGAAGGAGGAGAAAACAGAAGTACAAAAAGTGGGATGCATTTCAGTTTTTTTCTATTTAGGATGCATTCATTTAGGAAGTGTGGACTGAGAGCTTACGTCAAAGCTTTCACAGAAACGGTGTGCTTTGAGAAGGGTTTTATGGGAAGTAAGAAAGTGGAATTAGGAAGGAATTAGCCTTGCTTGGGATCTGCCTCCTCAGACAGGACCATTCCACGTACTCAATAATTTCCAGTAGCTTATGGGCATAACCTCTTAGCTTTGAAAGTTATTTGATGACAAGGAAGGAATCCCATTAGGAGTTCTAATGTCCTTCTTTGATTTCAGCTGGACTGTTAGGAAAATCTTTGCAAGAACATGGCCGTGTAACAAACAGAGCAGGATCTATTGGGTTTAATAGCAGCCTAGATGGCTTCGAAGTGGATCCAAGCCAAGGGCTCACTACCAAACAGGGCAAAAGAAATCATCGTGATGAGGCTAATGCATTCTCAAGAGCAATTGCAATATGCAAATTTAGCCTTCTCAGCAGCAGAAAACTAAAAAGTAGTGGCATGCCTTTACAATCACGGATGGGTGAACAGAGAAAATACCTTTGATGGTCAAGAAATACATGTTCTTTCCCAATTCCACTGTTTTTTTCTTTAAAAGTGAACCATATATTCCCCTTAAATGACCAGACTTCATGCTGCGTCCAATTCAATCAGCGTCCAAAAAAGTGGATGAAAAGGTATTGCCCCATTGGTAGCTCTAACCAACCAAGGACAAGAAGAATGCCTATTAAAGAGAATCGTAACTTTTTATAGGAAAGAATATGGCAAGCCACTTTCAAATTTTGCACATTCTTGATGAATCTCATATGTGAAGATTAAAATAATAATAATAAGATAGTACCAATAGTAATAGGTGCCTTAGGAACACCAGTTGAACTGGAGCACCGCTTGAACACCATCAGCATTGACAAAATCACCTACAGTCAATTGCAAAAGGCAGCTTTACCTGGAACAGCTTATATCCTGTGACGATACCTTGAATGCCATCAAACCATCAGGCAGCAACATCTGCCTATCCCAGGTCCTTGGGAAGGACTCGACGGGTAGACAAAAATGCCAAATCCAGTCTAAACATCTGTGCAACCAACCATAATAATAACAATAATAATGGATATATAGACTGCAGGCTTCCCAACCCAGTGCCTTCCAGGTGTGTCAGATTTCAGTTCCCATAATACATAGCTGTTCCTTTAAATATTGCATCTGAGTAGTCTATCAGATCCATTTCAAAAATCCTGAGCAGGATTCACTACTATTGACTCTATAAGAAACTCTAATTAAGAAGGTGTTTTCAATGAACTTTTAAAAATTTCAAATAAAAGCAAACCGTTGGCCATTATCAGCTTTCAGTGATAATTGCCACTAGATTCTAACCCTGAAGACTGAGTATACTTGTTGGAAATCTGTTTGAAAATGGAAACACACTTCAGGATATCTGGCTGCACTTGAAGAAGATTTCATCGTTTCTTTCTGGAGCTTCTCTGCCTTGTCAAAACGAATCATCTGGGAGCCCAGAAAGTAAAACAAAGCAAAGCAAAGCAAAAAAAATGGCAATGTCTTTATGAGTTGAATTAAAGGTAATTCATTCTTTGAAACGCTTCAGCAGGAGTTCCTTCTGAAGAGCAATCAGGCTTCAAGAGGATTTTCATTGCACGCTTTTCATATTGGATAATGTGACAACAATCAATAATGCCATTCAGAACATTCAAAGCAAAATGCAGTCGTGTTATCTGAAAGTTAACAAGGAACATTAAACGATGCAATTTAGTTGGAAGTGGCATTTGAATTCCCTTTTAAGCCTTTAAGCTTGAAACTTCTTTTTCTTCCCAACCTCTGTGCTGTTTGTCACCGGAGATATCCAAAGGAATGCAAACTTTTTCTTTTTACTAGAGACTTATTATCATTATTAAAGTGGTTTTATTAGTGGCTTCTCGCTTCTAATACTCCCGGCGTTTGGACATTTATGATTCCTTTGGTTCATGGACGTTGTTCATAGGCTGCCTCTCCTCTTGAAAGCTAACAAGAGAATTTACCAACATGTAAGGGGGCATATTTTCAAAAGGCTCGACACCTGCAAAAATGTACTTTCCACTTGGTGATGGGTTGATTGATTTTTAGCTGAAAAACTGTGAAAAGGGGAAGCCATACTGCCACAGAGCAAGAGCAGCAGAAGGATCAGTTGATTAAGATCACCTACGTGACTGTTCTCATGTTCCTCTGCTTTCTTGCAACTCATTCTCAAGGCCGCCTATCTGACCAGATATTTTACCGTGGATGGAATACCCCCATATTCAGTATGTGATCCCAGATTAGCTGGGATCTCATGAGGAAAGAGGGTGTCCTCACAAAAGGGTGATGAGGGAAATGGCTCCTGAGCAGTAGCTCCATATCTGAAGAAGTTGACTCTTCCCAGAGATTGAGAGATTCAGGAAGAAGATATTTCCACTTCCCTGAGTATACACCCATTGCACAGAACAAGTTCACCAGTAAGGTTTCAGTGCAAGTATAATATTAATAAGCAGCTTAGGCAATATTTATTGAAGACAAATAATTAAGATCAGTGTGCCTCGGCAGATGAAGCTATTCCTCAAACTAATTTCCAAACGAGTCTCTTAATTTGTTTTCATTATTTAGTGGCTCACTTGCTTTTAGACTTTCCCATCAAAATAAAGTATTTGCTAGCCTCACCTAATAAATGGCCTGCTCTCAGGATGTTTATAAATTACTTTAAAAGATTCTGTGACAAGGGGGATTTAATTCGGTTATATGTTAACCACCAAGTCCTGAATAATTTACATCTCTGGCCTAACTAGTGTGTTAAATGGGGCAAGGAAAAGGGTCCCAGCTGAGAGAACACATATAGATACCAGGTTTATGATATATCACTGAAAAACAATTCACACCTTTATCAGATCAAGAGGTTCCCGTTTTGAATTCTCCAACTGACCACACGAGTGAATACTAATAGGAATTGACATCCAGAACGTCTGGAGGCCACCTGGAAACAGCTAAGGTGATCAGCTGTAAGATTATGAATGTTCTGCACCTAAATCTGTATGAATTCCTGGGAACTGTGGTATGGGATGTTGGGTGTGGCCTGGGCATGGCTGAATTCAATGCATATGAACATTAGAAGCTTCCAGAAATTGGCAGAATGAATTATTTAGCAGTTCCGGAAGCCTCTCCAGAAGCGTCATTCTCCTCTGACATCATGTATTAAAATCCTAAGTGGTAGGCCAGACGACTTATTTAACACCTGCATGCTAAATTCCAGCTTGTAAGGAGAAAGGAAATAATCTTCTTTAAAAGTCCATTGGGAAAATATGATACAATGAAGTACTCCTTCAGCTGGTCATCTAATATAATCTTATTTGAAATAACAATCGGACGGCAGTCAATTCTTTTTTCAGGGGTGGACACATTTCTTTTCAGGCACTCCACTTTTTTTAGGGTGAGTTGATGCCAACGTCTGCTTTAGTTTCTGGAAATTTCTCAGCATCCAGCAACTATACAATGCTACACAGCAATTTGACTTCAAAGAGGAAACGGTGCTGTAGCGTGCATGGAGAGGCCTCATATGGCACATGCCGGTACCTCTTTAAAGTAGCTGCTTCTTTTCCCAAGGTCAAGTGGCTGCTTCCATAGCTATGGCGCAATCCCAGGAAAAGATGTATTTGGTTGAAGGAGTTGCCAAAAAGTGCTCCATATGTGACCAAAATCTTTTAGCCTTTGAACCTGAAGTTTTGCACAATCTTAGTTTATATAAATGTTGGCCAAGTGCCCGCCATTAATCTGATTTCAAGCTCACTTCATAGACAGGGCGAAAGGGAAGACGGAGTCAGAGGAAGAGGAAAACACGTTCCAGAAAGAGAAATAATGCATAATCCCACTTTCTTTCAGGTCTGGCCACACCTCTGCTTGATTAAATCACACTCACAATAACCTATGACCTTTTTTCAACAGAAATAAGGCTACTCATGTCTGGTCTATCCAAATCAAATATTGGAGAATGTCTTAACAATTCTTTTAAGGTTCAGGAAATCTTAATTCTTACGTCTAGAGGTTTCTTTGTTCTAATATTAAAGAGGAACTGATGCTATTTACCTGCCCTGGTTTTTAGTACTAGATCAAAATGCTCAGAAGCTTCCCTGGCAATAAAGCCTTGAAAATTAAGTTCTGACACAATGCCGAAAAGAAATGTAAAATTGCCATTAAAGCTCTGAACTCGGAAGAAACATTGCTTACAATCATCAGAGACAGGTTCTTAATTGAAATAATCTGCTTTCTTCTGTTACTTAAAAAAAAGAGGGGGAAAGGAAAAGGAAAATGAAGAAGAAAGGAAGAAAGGAAAGAACAAAAGAAGATTATATCTTGGATAACTTTGTTTTTAAGTGAAAACGGCTGTGGTTCAAAACAGAAAGAGTTCCGTAGCATGAAATTCAAATCAGCCCCAGCCCAATTTAAGGGATTCAAAGAAGACTCAATGAGGTAAAACCAACAAAGCTTAACCACGAAAGATGGGATTGAGGGTTAACTTTTTTGAAGCTTGAAAGCGGGGCTGCATAATGTCATTCAGGTTGAGGACCTTTGAAGGACCACTCTTAGTCTTTGAAGTGTATGCAGGGGGTTGCCTTCCAAATCTAAACAGGATGGAGGCAGGGTCTAAATTTGATTGGATTTCATGTGTAGGAAATGTAATTTAATGGTTCTGGGCCTGTAATTGTTCAACTCTGATCTCCAGCACTGGTCTCCATATTAGGACCTAGAGTTGGATTGCATCAAGTGTTCACATGGATCACACCATTCTCAAGTAGTGCAGAGGTTTCAGAAAAACAAGGATAGAGCCCATGAGAGAGTACAATTAGGGAAAAACCATAGTTCCATAACATATATTTGTCTTGCAAGTTTCATGGTCCAAAATTAATCTGCTCATTCTGCAAAATCAGTGAGAGGAGGCTAACTAAGGGTCCTATCCCTAGGAAATTCCATTTGCAGAGATCCCAGTCTCAATGGGATCTCAATGGTGTCTCTCCTCCTGTGGAATAGTTTCTCTTCTTATATATAGACCACCACGACCCTGATGAGTTTCAGCAGAGAGAGTGAAAACCTGGTCCTGGGAGATACCAGGTCCTGGATTTGAGGAATGTTGTTTTGATCTTCTCCTTGATGGTTAGCACCATCTTGGTTTACATTGTTGTCTTCTTTCATTCTGTGGTGTTTCACTTTTCCTGACATTGTATAGCACTCTGAGCTGGTGCAAGAGAAACAGCATAGAAAGTTTAGTAATAAATAAAGTTTCAAATCTTGTCATCCCTCTAGTGCTTGGAGAGACACTTGCCTGAAGCATTAAACTGTCAACCAATACAGTAACAATTCTGGCTTAGATGGGATATTTTCTACACTGTCGTTGTAGTCCAGGTACAAAGGGTGATCAGGCTACAAGGATTGGAAAATGAGTCCCACCAATGAGCTTTATTACCTGTGTTGACTCATTTTATCACATTCTATCTTAAAGGAGAATCCAATCCTTACTGTGTACAGAAGATAGTTCCTGTCCCCAGATCACCAATCCAGAAATGCTGGGATCCATCAACTTTTAACTTGAGAGTGGGAATTTCTCTAGCCCTTCCAACCCCCTTGGCCTGAAGGATAAGCATGGATGATTGAAATAATGAAACAGTTGTATCTCACCTTTACAAAGACATTAAGAGCTGCAGTGTTAAAAATAGAGCGAAGCCCACATTAATCCCCAAGTTTAAAAAGTGGAGTATAACAAAACAAGACAGTTTAACTTTCAATGGAGAACAGACATTGTGCTAAATCAGATGCTGAGCAAAATTGTTGCAGCCTGTCTAAGAAACGACCACAGTGAGCTTCCACAGTAGGTTGTTGAATAACCAGGATAGCCCAACTGGAAAGATGCAACCATCAGGATCTAGCTGAGAAATTTAGATTCTACACACACAGGCCTTGGTAGAGGCTCACTGCAGATGTTGTTGAGTGGAAGAACACTTGGTTTTTGTACAAAGGTTTCTAGCTTCAGTTCTGACATCTCTGAGTAGGGCCCAAGAACTCTGGGGAGCTTCTGAAAATCATTCTTGACCCTTCTGTTGTAGGTTAGGGTTGTAGGCCAGTTTCCTACAATAAAAAAAATGGGAATAAATTTGCTTTAGAATATTTCTTTCAGTGTAGAAGAAGATTTCAGTGAAATTCTGTGATTTTGGTATGGCTTGAGCTCTCTTCAAAAGGAAATGTTCCTTACATTTTTTTTCTTAAATCAACTTTTAATGGCAGTCCATTAACATCCCTACAGACTTCATCTGGATATTATGATATTGGATACAGCTTGATCCCCATGTTGTTGCACGGGGGAGTGGAATTCCCCAGTGTGTTCCATGTTGCGGGAAGAGAGACCATAACCTATCTGAAAGGAGACAGTCTTCTATAGCTTGCCAACTGTTGACATTATTATGATGTCATCAGCTGGAGGAGGAGCTGTCTGGGTGATTTAAAGAGACAGAGGCAGCCTGGAAGATGCCCAGGAAAGACACTACCCTAAAAGTAAGTAATTCTAAAAGGGGGGCAGATTTTAAGTTGACGGCTAACATGTGTCTGTCTCAGCAGATGGCACCAATAGGTTGACCTTTATAGGGCTCAGAAGCTAAGCAGAGTCAGAAGGCAAAAGTAAACTACTTCCATATTGTTGTCAATAAAACTGCACGGATGGGTCTGTGAAATCATCTGGAGTTGAATTCAACTTGTGGTGTTATCCTTACTAGATGTGTAAATAGTCCTTCTAGATAGTAGGTTCAATCAAATTCCCTTTATAATCTTCCTTCATTTCTGCCCGTAGCTTCTCTTCATTGTTTATCATGGCTACAAGTGCCTTTTGAAAGCCAGCATTGTTCATACACTGGTCACCTGTGCAGGAGGAGAGAACAAAATTGAGCCAAAGTGTTAAGTCATCCATGGACATGGGGGCATCAAGTATTTAAACCTGTATTAAAATCAGCTTTCATGGCAGCATCTTCACCCTAGTTAGTTACATCTCCAGGCAGTTCTATGAGGAATTTCAAGCTTTAGGAAGAAACAAAATTGCTTTATGAGTGAATTCTAGGCCAAGAACTAAGCTAAATAATCATTCAAATGGTCTTTAAAAAAAACAAAAATAAAAAAGAATGAACTGACCCCAAAGGCACACTCCTCTGGCATATGCTGTTTATCAATATATATATAAGCATAGAGCTGTAACCATGACTTTGTAAAAACATCATAGAGCAAACTATGAAAGAGAAACCACTAAGGTGCTATGTCCAAAACTCTGTAAGCGCTCGAGTTAAAGAGACTAGCATCATAAAGAAGATCTGTGTTGTTAAAACCATTTGCTTTTGTCAGAACACACTGTGCTCTGTGTCCAGCAGGCTTATCCTTTTCCCGTTTTAATCCTTGGAAAATGGGGGCATTTAATGAAGAATCTCACCACTCACAATAAATAGGCCTAGAAGTTCTGGCTGATTCTAGAAGGCCATAAAACATTCTGAACTGTAGCTGCTTTTTCTGATTGTGACTCCTCTGGATGTCCTGTATTGTCTCAATGCATAAAGATTGGTTCTTGGTCTCAGCTAATTAATAAAGGAGGTAACATTCATAGAAACAGATGGGAGGGACGGATGGGCTGTTTAGGTCACTAAGTCCAACCTTTTGCTTGGTTCAGGAATCCCTGATAGGTGGTAGACCAGCCTCTGTTTGAAATACACAATAGAGAGGATCTTATCAGCTCTGCGTGGCACTGATTCTATTGTGTAGCTGTTCAATCTTCTTCCATTGATCTCATGGAAAGTCATGGTCTTCTTCTGGGTGATCATTCTTCAGGTACTTTAAGAGTCCTATCATATCTCTTCTCAAGGCAAACATACCCTATTCCCTCAATCTCTCCTTAGGACTTAGTTCCCAGACCCCTGATCATTTAGCAACGTAGATGGCATCTTTACAAAACCTTGCTTGGTCATTAGGTTGTGCAGTACAAGTGCCTTCTGTTGGTACCGACAGAGCTGGCTCTAGATTTGCAGATGTTCTTAAAATATTTCCACTACTGTCAAATGGTTCTATTTGATGACTTACTATTGGATTAGGAATGGGGAGACCCAGGTTCACCCTTAACTATGGAACTGGTTGACTTTGGGCCAGTCACTCTCAACCCAACCTATCTCACAGGGTTGTTGTGGGGAAAATAATCAAGTCTTGTACTATGCTTAGCTATAAGAGCATACCAAATAAAAGTACTGTTGCAACTATTGAGTAACATCCACTGCCATTCTAAGTAGAATTGGGTAACTGAATCTAGCTGCTGTTTTAATTCTCACAATGTCCTAGTCTATGTTGTGAGCTTTGTGGATAAATAGAAATGGTGTTTAATCCTACCACTTGGCTCTGATTAGAGTGCAAGGTCAGAAAAGACACAGAAAGCATTCAGAGATTGCCGGTCTCATGTTCCTAACCATTTGCCTGAAGAAGCTAGGTTGTAGTACATGATTCCACTGTCCTAGTTGCTGAAGTTCCTGGTTGACAACCATTCTTAAGTGCTTTATGAACTGGGCAATCTCTTTCAATGGCAGACTGTTTGCCCAACAGACAGAAAGTCTCAGATTTAATACTCAATATCTTCACTTTCACTGTGAAAGCTGAACCATCAGAAAACCTGAAGAAAAATCAATGCCTCTGAACAGTGGTGCTGGAGAAAATGGTTGCAAATATCTTGGCCTGCAAGAAGAAAACAAATCATTCACTACCAAGGGAAGTAAAACCAAACACCTCCCTGGAAGCAATAATAAGGAAGCTAAAACTAAATATTTTGGACCCATAATGCAAAGGTGAGAGTCACTGGAGAAGACTCTGATGCTTGAAAAAAAATCAAAGATAATTGAAAAAGAGACTGACAGAAGACAAGGTGGCAAAATACTTTCATTGATAAATATGAGCTTACAAGAATTCCAAGAAGCCATTAGACAGCACAGGCCAAAGGATGTCCATCAGGACATGAAGAGTTTGAAGCAATTGTACAACTTAAGATCAGTCTTCAAGGAGCATTGGGAAAGATCCTCATGTGAAATGCTAGAGACGTCACCAACCAGTATGGCCAATATCAAGATAACAATCAACACTAGATCTCTTGTGTCTGTCAGTCTATCTGTCCAGCTGCTGCTGTCAGTCCAGCCTGCCTAGGAAGCTCATAGGGTGAGTGGATGTCCAGAAGTAGAAATATCCTCATGGCCCTTCTGTAACAGAAGTCAAAGGGCAAACAGAGACTGTCCAGTGTCAGCAAAGTGATGACGTCAAGAGACTTCATAAGCAACTGAACTAGTTAAATCAATGTCCTGCTCTCTCCCTCCTTCCCTCCCTCCCTCCCTCCCTCCAACACACATGTACAATAATCCCCATGTCAGCATAACACTCTTGAAATAGCATAAATGGTTTGTTTGTGTCTCAATCCATGATTGAGCATATGTTCTGTCTACATTTAAGCCTGTACATACACATTAGATTCAATCCCCTCCCAAATGTTGTAATTATTTATATAGCCTCCGCCTCGCTCTAGAATGGTGTTCTTGCTTGTTTGAAAAACAACAATGGGAACACACCAGAGACCATGTTGTTTATATACCAGCAGTAATTTTGCCTTATGCTCCAATTTTAGCATCCATTCCAAAGACTGAATATGCAGCAAGCAAGGCTGAGTACATGCATCATATTTAAAAAACCACTAAACAAACACAATAAATCCATTAAAGCATAATGGCTTCCAAATGTGACAAATTTGCCGATTAAAGCTCATTGAATATGCATTCAAGTGATGGATGGGAATGGCTTGGAGAGCTATTAGAATCTACTGGATCAATAATCCTGTCCCTCTCCTCTCTCCCCTCTCTCCCTGCAATTGTGCAAAGGAGAGATCGGCTGTCCAAAGTTTCTGCTTTGTTTTGGTCCCCCCCCCCCAATGAAAAGAAAAACCATTTTTTAAAAGACAATTGCCAAGTACAAATAAGAGCAGTTGACTGTTTAGACCAGTGTTTCTCAACCTTGGCAGCTTGAAGATGTGTGGACTTCAACTCCCAGAATTCTGGCTGAGGACTTCTGGGACTTCTGGGAGAAGTCCACACATCTTCAAGCTCCCGAAGTTGAGAAACACTGGTTTAGTCTGCTTACAGAGCAGCATCCAGCCTTTTCCCAGACCGCCACTAAAAATTAATGGTTCCAATTAATTCTCCAAACTCTTCGGATCAGCAGTAGAGATTGAAGACCCACCTGGATATAGAAAGATCCCATCTTTTGTTATGAACTTCTCCAGCCCAAACCACATAAATGATCCACAACAGGCCACCAAGTGGCAAATTCAGTGCATAGCTTTGTTGAAATGTAGGAGCCTGCACCCTCAAACAGCCTGAGCAATCTTCAGCCTGTGATCCTGGGCTGAAAGATAGGTGTCATCTCTACCTGCTTCTTTATTAGGAGCACCTGGCTGGCATTAGAACCAGGACTTAAGCTTTGGTTGATTGCACAAGTCCATTGGAATCCCTGTCTCCCATCCAAATTCGTTACAAGCCATACTGGATCTGAATACTTGTTCTATACTCCCAGTCTCCATAATGCAGAGAGAAACATCAAAGCCACCCTGCTCATTATGCTTCAGAAAGACCACCTTTTAAAACCCATCCATACGGCTTAAAATAGGTCTCCTGGCATAGCTTCACAAAAATGATAAGCAAATTACAATCATGCATTGCATAGTACATTTTCATACTTCTGGGAATTTCACTGTGAGAAGAGATCTCCTAAGGACAGGATGTTCTAACACAAACCAAAGAGGATGAATAGATGGGGGGGCAGGGAGAGGGAGAGATTTCCTAAAATACAATATTCAGCTGTCGTATAGGAGATAAGATAGAGAAGAGAATGGCTTGTTAAAAAAAATTAAACTAATTAACAGAACAAAAAATATACACACCACGGGATTAGCAATTTCATCTCACCTAAAGGTTATTAATCTTGATAATAATAAAAAGGGAAAAGAGAAAAATTGGGAAGGGGAGATAGAAGAGAGCTTGGACAATTACATTACAAACGAAACCATTCCCTTTCCCCCAAAATTGACTATCTTGCTCAAAAGTCTTTCTTATCACTGTGTCAAAATAAACAAACAATGCCTAATTAAAATTAAAATGTTGAGGAACAGCAGATAGCAATCATCCAACTGCTACAAATCGGGTCTAGATTCCTTCTTCCTTTGTCGAATGACCTGTCTTTCAGCCAACTCCCAATGCCTGAAAGGTCCACCATCTGGATTCATAGAGTCCAGATCTGAGGAATATAATGAAGAAGAGGTTGAATACACAGTTCTGGATCCAGAGTCAGATTAACAATCGGGTTGAATTCAGCAGAAACCGTGTAAAGGATAGGACAAGGCCGAAACATCTGTGTCAATGTTCCAACTGTTATTATCGGAATTGTAAATATGGTAAAGCTGGTTCAATTCTTCATCACTGAAGATGAAGAGTGGTGGAGAATAGCAATGGAGGACAAATTATATGGTTTTGTATATTACAGAAAACATATCACATATTAAGCCACACCCATCTCCAGCCACCTCCATGGCTTATTTTCCTCTTCCTTCTGTGTTCTTTTTTTCCTTTTGTGTTGTGTCTATTAAACTATAGACCATTATTTTAAATAGAAGGTGGCCACAAAGGTTGCCCGAAAGGCAATAGAGAAATGTTTCAGAGCCGTCTGGGGCTACTTCCATTTGCTTCGTTTCTCACATCTTCATTTGCTGCTATTGTAATCATTGTTAACTGAAGTGCATTTAACATACTTTTATCCAACTAGTTTTTGTGCAAAGGACTCAGATTGGCACCATTACTTTACAGAGAAAATTGTGTGTAAGCCATTGGGGGAAATGTAATAATTAGATGAATTAAAGGAAGAATTCCTTCTCAGGAACGGACATGTGCCCACTCAACCCTTTCATTAATTATGCCCTCCATTGATTTTGACCAGGAACACCAAAGTGGCAATAGCTACTAAGACTGTTATGCTCCTAGTAACTGGTTGATGAATTGACTCTTCTCTGAACTTTGGTGACCTAAATTTGAAATATTACTCAGAATATAATGACAGAGGAGTTATTTTTTTAAAGGAACAGCATAAAAATGCCATCATCATCATCATCATCATCATCATTTTGGTCAATGACCAGCAAAAAAAAAATACAACACCAAAGTAAAATCAAATAGTTGAGATAAAATACTAGCATAACAAAGATAAAATAACACATAAAATTGAGACAGACACTGCTATAATGAGGCATTAATTACTTGTGCAAGTGTAAATCTAAAATATTACAGACTATGAAGTAAAATATATATCATCTAAAACAAGATAGCTAGTGTGTGTTAAATGTAAAGTGATAAATAAAACAGAAGTGATTATTTCCATCACCAGTTAAGCCTTATTTTCATTGCAGCAACAGAGTTTGGCTGCTGCACAGGTGATAAAGGGTTTCAAATCTTCTAGAAGACGGTTCACATAGAAATTGTCTGGTCTTCCTGGAAATTTACCTATTAGGGGCAGAATATAAGGAGACCTGATATCCCTGTAGAGTAAGCCATAACTGCAGGCTTACAGTTCAAACTTTCCTTGTTTTTTATCCTCCTACTTTGCACCATCTTTGAGTCAAGGGGAGGAAAGAAAAATGTACTTGCCTTTGTCTCTCCTTTGGGCATTTTTAATAGCAGGAAAATACCTCATTTACCCTTCTTTTTGGAGCAAGGAGGAGCAGCCTCTGTGCAAGAATGGGTGCATTTGGAAGTCATAAGGGTAGGAAGAGAATCAGAAAACCCCGTTTACAAGATGCAAACTGTTCGATGGCGAGCCACTGTCTCTTGACAGTTTAGAAAAAAGCTTATGCATTTCTGCTTAAAAGTGCCCATTCTGTATGTGGTGGAATGTCTGACAGATCCTGGGAAAGCATAGGAGAAATCAGGACTGTTGCAAACGAGACATGACAGCAAAGGGAGGGGGGAAGCATGAGAAAAAGACCTAGAGTGATTCTGCCTTAGGTATAGGTTGAGCAGAAGAATGGCTTTGAGAGACTTCCAAGATCCTATTACCGTCTAGCAGTAAACATTCTTCCAGAATTCCAAGTGGTTTTTGTATCCTGAGTTTGTTATTCTTTGTTTTTCAAATTGTTTAAATATTGTATGCCACCCAAAGGCATGATAGAGTTGGACAGCCTTATGTATTGAAGAAATGAACATGAACATGGGTTTGCCAGTCTTGGGAGGCTTGAGATCAATCTTGAAAACCTCCCAAAGCTATTCTCCAGGTCATTTTATACCTAGAGTAATTAGGCAGAGTTACTCTGCGTGTTCATCTCATGCTTCCCCCCCCCCCCCCAATGCCTCTGTTGCAATGATTCTGATTCCTTTTCCACTTTCCCAGCTTTGTTAGACATTTCATCACAGAGTAGAAGAGAATTGTCGTTTGAAATTGTCATGGATGGGGGATGGGGTTGTCATCCTTATTTAGTTATTGGGGGCAGGGGGGGAAATCCTGCCTTTCATTGTGCATCCTCTGTCCAGCACTCTGCCATCTCCCTTGCTTCCCACAATTCATTTCAGTCTCATGATCAAACTGAGAAGTATGAGTAACCAAGGTGTGTGTGTATGTGTGTGTATCCTCAGAATGATAGAAAGGAACCATTCCATGACTGTATGACCCCTCCATCAATAAAGCCAGCTAAAAACAGCATCAAAAGAAAATGAAAAGAAATTCTCAAGCTCTCTGGGAGTCAGGGAGAAATGGATGTCTCTTTTGTAAGGCAAGCAAACTTTTGAAAAAGTGGAAGGCTGATTTCAGTAATGCTAACAAGAACCTCCAAGACACAAGAGAAAAGGTCCTGGAGAAAGATGGAAAAGTGAAACTTTTTTTTTTTTTTTACCCACCAGTAAGGATTCCTTGCCCTCCCCATGCCTGAATTCTTTAGAAGGAAGGAAGGAAGGAAGGAAGGAAGGAAGGAAGGAAGGGAGGGAGGGAGGGAGGGAGGGAGGGAGAAAGGAAGGAAGGAAGGAAGGAAGGAAGGAAGGAAGGAAGGAAGGAAGGAAGGAAGGAAGGAAGGAAGGAAGGAAGGAAGGAAGGAGGAAGAGTTCACAATTTTTCCCATATCTAGAAACATTACTGCCCAGTTACAGAATCCAGATGAAGCTTCTAGCACCAATTTCCTTACTGACTAAAAGAAGCGTTTCAGTATTGATGGTGAGTCTCCTTCAGCTTCTTAAAGAGAAATTAAATTTCCATATTGTTATTGTTGTTGTTTCAAGAGACTTCAACATTTGCAAGGGAACTGGTTCTCAGCTGTATACTCTGTGCCAAATGATTTCCCGTTCCAATTCTCCAACTGGAAATCAATCTTACAGAGGAAATACTAGGCGTAATATGCAATTTCTCGTTCTGAAATTGAAAACATAAAACCATGTTAATGATGATGCAGTTAATTTAAACATAACATTTTTTTAAGCTGAGAACATTTGTATTCCTGCCAGTGGCTAAGGAGGAAAAAAGTGACTTTCCTAGAAACCTCATAAGCAGAATTACTGTAATCTCTCCGTCTCTCTCTTTCTGAGTTGTGAAGTTAACCTGAAACACCCTCCAAGCAGGTTGGATTTATGTAGATTAATGTGGTGCGGTGTAGTGAATTGCTGATATGATGTATATTTTAGCATTACTTCCTCGCACAGGCTAATGGCTGGAATCAAATAAAACATAAAAGCAGATTTATAAAGATTGCTGAATAAATCAAATAAAGCTTTGTGTTAGCTGCCGCAAGATTAGAAGCTCGCCGCCTCTTCCCCAAACAATATATAAGCTTTTCATGAAATATCATAATTTCTAAAATAAATCCTTCTAAGAAAAAGATGAGGTGTGGGGAACTCCGATGAAGAGAGAAACCTAGGGGGTCTAGCCACCATTGACAATAATATGGTCGGAGCAATTCCTCTCTTGTTTAATAAGATAATGATTCCATGGAATGATGGAACTAAACAGTCTAGATGAGGTATTATAAAATTCAGAAAGTACCAGACAATTTCTGAATAAGATTTTGTATAGGCTGGGATTCACTAATTTTTAAACCAGAGATAGATGATGATAGAGAGAGAGACAGACAGACGGACAGACATTTTTGCCGTATTTTTGCAAATATAATCACATGGTCAATTCAGGAAGTGCCGCTAAGGAGAATCCCCATACCAAAGTGTTGGAAATATCTCAGCATTTTTGTTCAGAAAAAGCCAAAGACTCAGCCACCTCAGAGATTTTCTAAAAATTAAATACATGGATTTTCAAGTTGCCCGCTGCCCAATCTGAGAAGGACAGATACTAGCTAGATTGTGTTCCTGTTGACATTCATCCTATTATGGATGTGCCCAAATCTTCTCCCTGAGGGATTCTTCATGGAATTCTCTTATATCCCTAATTGTGATTCAGGTTTATTTATCTACATTTATTCAAAGTTATGATAAACTGAAGGTCTACAAGGAAGCCCCTTCCTCCTTCCCTCCTTCCCTCTCTCTCTTCTTTGACAATGTCCTTAAATTTTAACCCAGTATACAAACATTTTCTTGTGAAAATTGCAGTGAGATTTTATGCTTTGTCAAGTGTAATTCAGAAATGTATAACCTTCCACCAGAGAGAATAATGCAGATCCTTATTCATTTATCCATATCTTTTCTTGTCAACATGGACAGAAAATGAAAAATACCCATCACACCCAAGATTTGCTCTAATTTACTTAGAATTTCCATTCAAAGTTGCTCATTACTTGTGGAATAATTGCAGAAGGAATGGGGGGAAACCAACAAAAGCCGGTTGTATTCCTGTTTCTTAATTTTTTTTTTAATTGATCAGTATAGCTTCTTTTCTGGCCAGTATTTACCCACAAAGAAGGCCCGTGTCCTTCATCCCATCTTCTAGTTCTGTTTTCTCTTCTCAGCAAAAGCTCTGCTGGGTGGAGAGTAGAAGGCCACGCAGTTGGTGCATCAAGAGGGGTTGGATTAGTTGACCTCTGAGGTATCTTCCAACTCTCTAATTCTCTGTGTTCATATTGCATTTCATCTTCACCACTTTGTGGAGGAACTTTATGCCAAGAGAACTTACAGGAGTCTGAGTGACAGATTGGGCAATTCTATCACCTACCCATCGCTACTAAATCACCATTTCTCTATGGATGGAAAATGACTATTGTGACACGGTCAAACAGAGGCAAGTTAAATGGCTTGAAACGAACACTTGTGTTCTCAATAGTAGCTATCTCTGTCAAATGAATGCTCAGGTGACAAGGCAGCCCATCCCTGATAGGGGGTCAATCAAAAACCAAAATGATCTCCCAGTGCCGGGGAGAACCTTTTATTTAGTTTGCAATAGCCATGATCAAGAAGAGACTCGATTCTTTTTCTGGAACCAAGGTGGTTCCCAACCCTTTTAGGAAGAGCAATGGGTCTAGCTCGATCCATTGGAAATGACTTCTTTGATTCTGGAGATGTGGAGATGGTGTACTTATTCGTGTTTTCCCCTCCTGTAGTAAGATGTAATGAAGTGTCTGCAATGTTTGAGTGAGGAGAAGGATTTATTTGCTCAGCTGTAGAAAGAATGGGCCATGCCAACATTGGAAGCTGCCAAATCATTTAGGCAGCTCCTCATTTAGGTCTTAGAGTTCTTGGAGACCTTGCTGAACCTGAGAGCAGAGAAGAGCTTTTCATGGCCAGCCTTCTGCCAAGGTTTGGGGACGGCATTTCCTGGAATGCCTTGGAAGGCTGGGAACACTACGTTGGGGGAAGCTGTTGAAAAGGCAAGCTTGAAAGTGAAGAGGGCTCCATGGAGAAAACTGTTCATCATCAAGAAGCAAAAAATGGTTGGTGAGAGAAGGAAAGCCCATTTGACTGGATGTTGTGATGTCCTTCAGAAATGATCTCCATGGGTTAATGATGTGGAAGAGTCCTGGCTGGGATCTGCACATCTGATTAGTTAGGAGAATCTTCTTTTTTAGGAAGTCCATTACAAGGCTGTGGGAAGGCCATGAGTTCCTCAAAGAGGCCAACCAAAACTCCAAGCTCTAGAATGTTCTCTATGTAAGAAGGCAGTGGGTCTTTTCTTGTAGCCTGTACTCCCCTTGGCTGTATTTCCCGTAACCCAGTGATGCCTTGAGTGCACAGACTGGATGTAGAGATCACACTAAGCCATGAACCTTGGGTCAGCTGGATTCCCCCAATGCATTCTGCCCAGACCAAAAGATTCCAGTGAAGGTTTGGATGAGTGGTTGGATTACATGATCCCCAGGATCCCTCTCAGCCCTTACTGTCTGTGATTCACTGAACCTTATGGTGCTATCTAATGGAGCATACATCTACCACTTTATCTGTGCTACTAGGGAGGATACTGTTTTTAAAATTGGCCACTCTCCTTTATTTGAAATACAGGTAGTCCTTGACTTATGACCACAATTGGAACTAAAACATTCATTGCTAAGCAGTGCGTTCATTAAGTGAGTTGTGCCCAATTTTATGACCTTTTTCGCCATGGTCGTTAAGTGAATCATGTGGTCATTAAGCGAATCACAGGGTCTTTAAGTGAATCACATGGTTCCTTATTTATTTTGCTTGTCAGAAGCTGGCTGGGAAGGTCACAAATGATGATCATTATGACCCCAGGATGCTGCAACCATCGTAAACACATGCTGGTTGCCAAACGCCTGAATTTTGATCATATGACCACGGGGACACTCCAGTGGTCATAAGTGCAAGGACCAGTCATAAGTCACTTTTTTCAATGCCATTGTAACTTTGAACAGTCATTAAATGAATGGTCATAAGTTGAGGACTACTGTATTTGCCTACCCAATCTGTTCCATGGATGAATTATTTTGCCTTCCCAGAATGCATCTTCATAATGCTTAATTGAGCCATAAAAAGGGAAGGGAAGGGAAGAACGTCAGAAGAGCCCCCCTGAGTTTAGCATTGTTTTCCCAGAGCAGATGAAACAGATTATCTGTAGAAAGTCCGTAAGTCAGAGATGAGCGCAGTGGCCCCCCTGTTTTGGTCCCCAGAATATTGAAAGGTGTGTTGACCCTGATTTTAGAGGCAATATACAGCCGTCATAACTAATTGCCATCAGTACCTTTATCCTCCATGACTCATTTCAGTGGCTCAATTAAGAATTATATGCAAGGAAAGAATGCAGTTCAGAAATGTTTGCATCATATGGAACAGCTGTTTTCTGAATGGCTATTGTCTGTCAGTAATTATCATTGTCTGTAGCTTCTACATTTCATTGCTAACTCCCATTTTTTTTAGCTATTTTTATCCCGCCTTTCTTATTTTTATAAATAACTGAAGGTGGTGAACATACCTAATACTGCTTCCTCCTCGTATTTTCCCCACAACAACAATCCTGTGAGGTAGGTTGGGCTGAGAGAGCGGGACTGGCCCCAAGTCACCCAGATGGCTTCATGCCTAAGATGGGACTAGAACTCTCCATCTTCTGCTTTCTAGCCTGGGGCCTTCACCACTAGGTCAACTGGCTCTCTTTTTTTACTACCTTCCTCCAGTGATGGGGGTGGAAGGTGTTTCTATCAATTCCTCAGAATGCAATGGGCAGTAGTTCCTCAAAGCTTGCATCTTAACAAATATGAGTCTTTAAAGGTCCACACAACTTTTATTTTTATTTTTTTTGGCTACCTCCCTAAAACGTGCTAGGAAAGAAGGCCAAGCGGATCACGCAGCTTCACCTCTGATTTAGCTGCCAGTCTATTTTGAGCTATCGGGTCATTTTTAAGAAAATCTAGCATGGAAACAATTAGATCGCCCCCCCCCCCCCCCCACACACACACACACTAGGGAAAAAGTCCCCAAGAGAAAAGCAGGGGATGAAGATAACTTTTGATAGGGTATTGCTAATGATTTCTTTTCCTGTATGCTACCCAACAGTATAATATAAAGTCCTGAGGTGAGAAATGGCTGCAACACTGTTCAAGGACATCTGGGAGGGGGGAGGGGGGTGTCAGAAAAGTCAAGATGGCACCCCTGACCAGGTGAGAAGTCCCACCCTGTTTTATGTGTGGTGCAGGTAAAAAAGGGGCAGGGCTTCAACCAAAGGGCTGCCATCTTGATTGTTTTGACCCCCATCCCCAGTGAAGCCCTTGATCCCTTGAAATCCCTAATATTATGAGGCTGGTAGTCTGCATTTTGTCTGTTTTAATTGGCATGCAGTTTCCTCCTTGACAATTATATGTTGCTATTTGTGAAGAGCATACAATAGACAGACAGACAGACAGACAGACAGACAGACAGACAGATAGATAGATAGATAGATAGATCGATCAGAGGTAGAAGATAGATTGATAGATCGATCGATCAGAGATAGAAGATGGATGGATGGATGGATGGATGGATGGATGGATGGATGGATGGATAATAGAGATAGATAGATAGATAGATAGATAGATAGATAGATAGATAGATAGATAGATAGAGTTGAACCTGAAGCCCAGATAGGGGTTGGAGTGGGGAGGTATTCAAAATCTTAATTTTGCAGAATATATTGTAACAGTTAAATATATCCTGAGACATGTTTAAGACAGGGATGTGATTTTACTTCAGAACCATAATTCAAAACAGCGAAGAAAATTCTGGATTCTAAGCAGGACAAACCTGGGGCTATAGCCAACTACATTTTCTTTAAAAAAAAATGTTTGAATTGCCTGGGGAAATTCAAGCCCTGCTCTGTTTCTTAGGGGTAAAATTTACCCAGACAGCCTGGAACCCCTTATAAAACAATAGGATCTAATTTTTCAATCAGGTTATCAAGCAGTATTACATTTGTGGAGCCTGCCAAAGAAAGCAAGTCTCAGAATAAAAAACATGCCCTAAAAAAGCCAGAGAAATATGTTTTCATTTATCTCTTTGCATGTTTATTTTATTTTCACATTACGTAGGGGAAAGTAGGGGATTGTATTCCTCGTGCAATTATTGCTTATTCTCTGGCAAACTATGCTACAAACGCCAAGTCAATTTTATCTTAGACAGATTGACAGGAGAGAATCAATTCATTGCTCCAAGCTATGGATTGGTTAAACCATATTTGTTGATTAAACCACAATGCCTGATTTCACTCATCTAGCTAAGCCAAACCTAAACAAATGCAGCATACAATATGTTGTTTAATGTCCTAGCATAATAGAAATGGCAGTTGATATCTAACCACATTTGCTTGGATTCCACCTCCCATCAGTCTTAGCCATTATGACCGTCTGGGATGATGGGAATTTCGACCGAACAAAATCTGTAGGATCACTCCTTGTGATCCCTGTTTATCATAGATGGTCTAGTCTTGCCTCCGAATCAAAGTGGCCCAAAACTTATTTTCACTTGGGCTTCTGCTCAAATGAATTTGTATGCTATTCCTAAATACAGTAATGCATGATGTAGCTTACAAAAGCAATGAACAAGTCATCAGCCTACTAATCGTTTGGTGCCTCCAACAAATTGCTAATTTTATAGGGTTTCCTCCTCTTATATGTATTATTATGTATGCAAGTATTAATGAGGTGCTGTATTTTAAATGTTGTGACTTGGTCCTGGACAATAAATAAATAAGCCTACAAATACAACAGAAGGATGCTGCTGCTGCTGCTGTTGTTGTTGTTGTTGTTGTTGTTGTTGTTGTTGTTGTTATTATTATTATTATCACCCACATTCTGAAGCTACAGGGTGTATTGAAGGGGAAGCCTCTTTACACATGGGATCAATGATTACCAAGATGAATTCACACTTAGTCAGCAAGGCTTTTGCAAACTAATCCACCTCGTTAAGCTTGCCACGGAAAGAAATAAATCAGGATGAAAATATTATAGTTTAAATCCATTCATGTCAAACTATATTTGAACAGCACCATTATGGTGAGAAAGTAGAATAAGGAGACCTATTCATCTCTGTGAACGCAGGAGAATCCATACCAACATGTTGAGTCCTCTCAAATGCACAGCTAGGTTGTTCTTCACTGTACGGTCCATCCTGATGGAAGTTCACTTGTCCAGGTCACTCCTTAGGGCAGTGTTGTCCAAACGTGGCCACTTTAAGATGAGTGGACTTCCCTATGCTGGCTGGGGAATTCTGGGAGTTGAAGTCTACTCATCTTAAAGTGGCCAAGTTTGGACAACACTGCCTTAGAGACACGTGGAGCAGGACAGATCCCGTCTCTTTTCTCTTCACTTTAATAGCACAGCATTCTGCTCCATCCATGTTACAGATAACATTTTAATGATCCTGCTGTCTATCCTCTATCTATCTGCATTTTTTACTCAACCAAACAATCAGTCATTATTGTTTTACTCCTAAAACTTTACGGGACATTGTGCTTCCTTTGTCAGTGGTTTGTCGCCGAATTTCAGTGCTCTCTCATAGGGAGCTCTAGAGAAAGAATCTTTGTCTCTCCTTAAGCCTTGAGCAGACACCGTCTTTTGCATCACTCAGCCTCGAAGGCTATTGATAAGAGGTTATGAATCAGAAAATCTGGACAGTCCATCAAGTCTTCCTTATGGGCACAAAAGCTTGTCAACTGAGGGCTGCCAGTGTTGAACTTTTTAGAGTTGGTTCTGGGGATTCAAAGTCTCAGTCCAATATACTGGATACTCTGGTGTCCCTCTCAGTTCCACCATATATGTCCTGCTGGGAGCATTGTAATTTCTCAAGGCTTAGCGAGGTTAACGAGTAGAAGTAAAAACAACATAAAGCTATCCTTCTGGCACTATTTTAGCATGCAGTGTCCACCTTCGCGTATTATGAACCCAATTTTATCCAGCTCCCATTTCCTCGAAGAAAAAATATTGGTGTTCCAATTTTGTTCAATCGTTTGCATCAATCCAATGCCTTAAGGTGAGGCTGAGAATTAAGGAAATGCCATTAATCTCACATTGCAATTTCCGTACACAAATATAGTTTCCTGCCCTTCTTTTTTTTTTTTTTCAATCTTTCTGACATTACCTAGAAAGCGTTGACATGTTTGACTATCTAGTAAAGCAGTTACTGTGCATGTAAATAAGATTGTTTTTTTAAAAAAAAAATCTCCAAAGGTGGGTGGGTGGACTTCAAGGTTGTAATCTTAGTTCTGCTTGTTTGAAACCCTTAAGCTTGATGATTGGTGATTTCTTGGCTAGACTTTGGAAGTGATTCTGCCATTGGCTCCATCTAGGTTGATTGTTGACTTCCCAATCCAAGCTGATATTCCTTAACAGCCTCCCATCTGAGTACTCCCAAGTGGTGGGAAACATAGGTCTTAATCCAGAGAACTGCACAATTAGGTTTATATATCCCAAGGGCTTTTGGCATTTGAGCTTCTCAAACACACACCCTCCTTGCCAACCATTCTGGAAACTATTGAAGACTTCTGTGGGATCTCTTGTTTAAAGCAAAAAAGCCAAAATGCTGGCTAACCGTGGCAACACCCTGTAATTTGCCTCAAGGAGCCTTTTGGGTCTAGAAAGAAAAGTAAGCCCATCGGTCTGATTGGTTTTGTTGATTGCGTGTTGGGTGCAGTTGTTGATTTGGAAATGAACCAAAGATCAGAAGGAGGAGAAATTCATGAAGGTCCAGTTACCAATAAGGGTGAGTCAGCTATGGAAAATCTGCCACTGATCAGAGGAGCCCATCATCCACCTTCCCATAAGGCTTCTCCTCAGCAGAAACAGATGCAATGATGTTTTGTTGTGGACATTGTGGTTCTGGTCTCAGTCTCCTCCCTGTTGGGAATGGCTCTTCTCCCAGGGTACGGGAATATCTACCTCTCTCTTCCCCTGTTCATGCAATAATCCAGTTAGGCTCACCCTGAGAGGAGCAAAGGAAATGAGAAGCGGTAAGATTCAACTTCTTCTGACATCCTTTTTCAAACCAAACACCCAAAGCTAAACTTGATGCAGTAGTATGAAATAGTATCAAACAATCAGGTGTTATTTGTTATTTAATATTGAGGATGAATTTTCCTCCCAAACTTGAATAACATTCATGCATAATGATCAGCTTCATACGTAGATCTGGGGTCAGTGGAAGAACCTTTTCTTATTTCCACCTGACCAACCAGCCATCCATGGTCATCTTCTTCCTAAAGATCCTGGAGGGTCCACTAGAAGGCCTCAGAGCTAAAGGGCTGCCAGATAGTAAGCATATTTGTGGGCACAACAGAGGGAAACTCCTGGGTGTGTGAAATTGCAACTGGGCTTGAAATACAAGGTGTCTGCAAGCATCTAAGGCAGCTGCCTGCAACTAGGAACCCTCCTGATGGGTGAAACTAGAGCTCATTTTCCACACTGGCTGGAAATTCTGTTAGCCCTATTCTCTTTGAAGGACTTTAGGCTATGGAAGATTGCTCTAAGGCTGCTTCCCTGCATAGAAGTTGTGCTGATCCGAAAGGGGTGCTGCCCCTGCGTTCCCATGAAACCGTGGGCTTGTATGCAAGCTGGGAAGCTGGACCAGTTGGCTCAGAAAAAAGAAAAGCAAATTTACAGCAGTTTTTCTGGAGCTTTGAGTCAAGAAGTTTCTCATTGGTGGTTCTTCCCACCACCAATTCCTTTTCTTCCCTTTTACAGCCAAGGCACTATGGAGCTTTCTCATCATTCCCGCTTCTTCACTAGCTGACCCAAGGGTCAATTTTGCCACTCGTTTTGCACAACAACCTTTTGTTTTTTTCTCTCCCTCGGTGAAGCAAAAACACAGAGGGGGAAGAATGTGGATGAGGGAAGGACAGATAGCTGGCTGGTGTTTCTTATGTCCTTTTGGCCAGCTGGAGACAGCACTGGCTGGCAACATAGGAGGCAGAACTCAAAGGTGGGGACAGCTGTGTAATAATGTGAAACTATTGACTTACATATAAGGCCCATGGCTGGGTGGAAGTTAGTCTCACTATTGTTAGTCACACTAAAGTTGGAACAAGTTGAGAGCTTATGGAGCTATCCAAGGTCCTGGAAGAGTTAGCCAAGATTGCCTTGCAACTTACACTTTGTGAATTGACCATGCTAGGGCCAACTGATTCCATATAAATCAATCTATGCCCAAAGAAGTTCTAAATTGTCCTTGAGTCCCTACTCACTGTTAAGACAGGACCTGGCATTAGATCCAGGACAATCACTGAATGAAAGACCTTGTTTTTACATGGGACCTTGTAGGAGTCACAGGTGTCAGTGAGTTCTAGTCCTGCCTGAGGCATGAAGACATCTGGGTGACTTTGGGCCAGTCCCTCTGTCTCAGCCCAACTCACCTCACAGGGTTGTTGTGGTGGGGAAAACAGGAGGAGGAAGGAGTACTAGGTATGTTTGCCGCCTTGAGTTATTTATAAAAAATAACAGAGATGGGATAAAAATTCTAAAAAGGGGAAAAAGAGAGAGAGAGAGAGAGAGAGAGAACATGTGCTAAAAAGGACTCCACAATCTTCTTGAGAGATTTTATGAACAATGATTCAAAGTGTTGGATTTGCTTTGATAGGAGCTCCACCTTTTATGCATTATGGGGAAAGAAGGGAATGACATCTTAAAATTCTCTGCAAAGTTGTACAACAACTTTAACTATACTTACTGCTAATGGAGAATGATGATATAGTGGCCAAATGCCAACTTGGTCCTCTCACACAGAGCAGAAAAAAAAAAATAAAACCTAACATCCAGTTCTGTTTCTGACTCAACAATAATTCCATTAAGTAAGCGTGTGGGTGGGTGGGTTGAAGAAGTAAATAAAATCCAAAATAGCAGAGGGGAAAAGAGGAAAATCTCACTTTCATATGGACGCAATATGTGTGCTACCAACCTAACATAATGCAAAATCAATTAAATAGAATCAGAAGCAACTTTGAACAAACCTTTGGATATTCAGTCCATCCTTTTTCCGTATGTCTGTGAATGCTTTGAGAAGCCTGCATGAAAATTCATGATCCATTCTGTACCTAACTTAATGTCTCCATTTCATTCTGCAAACTTACTTCCCCAATATATACTTTTGAACACTACTTTTAATCATGACTGTGGCAGACAAACCAAAAGAGAGCTGTATTCTACTGAAGGTGTGCATTCATTTGGGGGTAGGGTGGGGGACAGTATAGTTCAAATCATTATTTTAAAAAGGTGGAAATTATTGGGCATCTAGATTAAGACATTTCTTGGAGAATTCATTTTGCTTAATCCTGTTGAAATTGGGAGATAATATGGAGAAATGAGTAATGAAATGCTCTCTGATTGTGAGGTACCTAATAGATAACCACAGGGGTTACATCCCTCTCACCAGCTGTAATTACACTAATTACTGATATGGTGCTAAGGCAGATTGAGTGTGACAACACAGAATGGAATGTTTCTTAGCAACATAAGATCTCCCACCAATCAATTTGCCAAAGAAAGAATCATCTTCTGAAACTGGGTGGGATCAGAGAGCGTTCTTTGCCACCTTTGAAACTTCCTCGGATTCACTTTGCTGGACCCTGTCTTTCAAATGGGTCAATCAAAGCATGAACCAAAAAAATACCTTTTCTCTAGAAGCGTGCCCACTTAAGGTAGAAAAGTGTCTTCCGATGTAGGGTGTGTTTCCATGCGAAAAGAGCCAAGATTACATTCCACGCACAGTTTGTCTTTTCTGGATCAAAATTCCCTAAGTTATACACACACACACACCCCTCAATAATAAGATAGTTAATACAGAAAAAAAGAAGGAATGATAATGAAACAGAGGAGGGGAGAAAATTAATTTTAAAACAGTCTTCATCAAATACACACATATATAAAATCCCTTACAGTGATCCTGACTAGCAGGTTAAATTATGCTTGTAACTTCCATTTCCCTCTGGAGAGTTTCTTTCTTTTTTTGACAACATGGTAATATAGAAAATCTCCAAGGAAATGTTTAAAAAATGGCTCGAACATTTTGGTCAATGGGTGACTCTCACGTTGCATGATTTATAGAAGGTTGTCTTTCTCCTTAGAATTCCTCTGCCATTTCTTCTGAGATTTCAAGGCAAGGATCTCCTCTCCTCCCCTAGTTTTATGAAATTCTTGAAGGAAATAGCTGTGGGAAACAGAAAGCATGCATATATAAATACTTATATATTACATTTATGTGATAAATGTTTTTTTTAATAGCAGTAATATTCATCAAATACATTTTCCATTTTCACAATAGCTTAATTTGTTGTTGATTGTTTTGTATAACCCAAAATCCAGTCCTACCATTCAACTAATTATATTTAAATTGATTAACATGATTAATTCACATCAACTTTGCACATGTTCTGTCATTAATGACTAGATAATCCTTGCGGTAGCTTCCAACCATCCAGTTCTATGATTCTGTGATACAGCCTATATCACAACAATTTGCAAACTGAAACACACGCAATGAAATTTAGATGGATTTTAATATACTTTCCCATAAATTAGGCATAATTATAGGATTTTTTTTTTAGAAGAAAAACATTTTATTAACTACTTGGGTGGGTAGGTTCCTTCAAATCAGCCAAATCCATTCTACCTTGGAAAATTTGGAGAGGTATGAAAGCTGAAGGATAAGTGTTGGCAGAAAGTTGATTTTCCAGACGCTGAGAGAATATCAGCATGCATGTGCTTAGATGGCCCAACAGAAAGTTATATTCTTAGCTCTGCGAAAGTGAAGAAGTAACACACTGCTCATAATTAGGCACTAGTCGTTGTGTGTGTGCCTTGTGTCTGTGTTGACTCCTAGCGACTGTCTGGACAAGTCCCTGCAGTTTTTTTGGCAAGGTTTTTCAGAAGTGGTTTGCCTCCTTCCTAGGGCTGAGAGCAAGGGACTGGCCCAAGGCCACCCAGCTGGCTTCGTGCCTAAGGTGGTCTCCTGGTTTCAAGCTTGGTGCCTTAACCATTACACCAAACTGGCTCTCTAGGCACTAGTTAGAGGTCTGTGAAATTGTGAAATATAACTAACAGGTTGGGGTGATATTTCAAAGAGGGAAAAGCCCAGCTTTAGCCTGCCTGCCTGCCTGCCTCTCTTTCTTCCTTCCTTCCCTCCCTCCCTCCCTCCCTCCCTCTCTTTCTCTCTCTCTCTCTCTCTCTCTCTCTCTCTCTCTCTTTCTTTCTTTCTTTCTTTCTCCTTCCTTCCCTTCCCTTCCCTTCCCTTCCCTTCCCTCCCTCCCTCCCTCCCTCCCTCCCTCCCTCCCTTCCTTCCTTCCTTCCTTCCTTCCTTCCTTCCTTCCTTCCTTCCTGTTCAGCCCCCTTCCCAAATCAGCTCCTATCCTTCAGTATTTTCAGCATGCCCTAAGGGTATAAATTCAAGGCTGTCACAAAACAAATTTTAGCAAATCCTTGTAGATCGATTAACTGCTTTCATGCCCATCTCCCTGGAAGACAGGAGGGTGCAAATTGAGAATGTGCAAACAATCGGGGGTAAATGGCATCGCCCTAATAATGAGAGCAGAAAGTCCTCCCTCATCTAGAGTTTGGGAGGGGGGGTTACCCCCTTCAGGGGATCAGATGCATTTGTTATGGATGACAAGACAAACAACTACCTGCATTTTTCAATAATTATGTCAGTCAGGTCAGAGAAGAATAGAAAATGAAGTGAATTCTTAATATCCTCGGAGATCACTTTAGGAAGCGGGTTGTTTTCATTTTTCATTTAGCCTTGGTGCCTGCGTTCACTTTTCCTTTAATATATCTAGCAAATGCTTTAAACTCTGAGGTGATGCCATTGCTAACACATGGATTGTATCATCATTTGGTTCGGAGAAGTGGGGGGGGGGGGGGGCATGCAGCTGAATTCAAGAATCTCCCAAAAGTCTTCGCTTCTCTTCAGCCTTTCCCTAGACTACCTTGAAACAGTGTTCTATCCTGGAATCATTTATCGCCCTCAGATAGCCATGGTTCAATTCCTCCAAAATGGTGCATTTTCCCACTGTTTTTCAGGGAAATGCACAGTCAAACCATTAGGCCCTAGACTGCTTAAGAATAAAACAAAAACAGCCTCCCTTTGAATCCCTTTGAATTGGAGCGGGTTAACAGATGGTCTGGAACAATAACCAGGAGCGCTCTTGTTGAGACGAGAAAATGTAGTACAACATTTTGTTGCAGCCCACAGTTGTGATTTTGTGATGTACGAACAGCAGAAATTCAGAACCACTGTTCCGTAGCCTAAGGATTCCTAGACTTAAAAAACAGACGTTGCGTTGGATCTTGACAACAGAGCGCTTAAGGGGTTGGACTGGCACCACAAAAATCCAGGTTAAGTTCATCATCAATCGTGGAAGTTCATTGGGTGAGTTTTCTTTCTCTCTCAGCTTAACCTCCTTCAAAGGGTTGTTGTTCTGGGGAAAATGGAAGAAGGAAACTCTATATACCCTGCCCTGAAGCAGGGTATAAATCAAATAAATAAAAGATCCACTAAATTTCTCATCTGGATGCAAAGCCTCTGTAGTTCCAGGTTTTCCCCAATGCACGTGATATTGTTATACTTAATAGGTACCCATTTCCCTCCATCAAATTAATCCTGATTAGTATGGGAGAAGCCTCTCCAGCCCCATAGACGAACTCGTCCAGCAGTAAAGCAGATTCCATCAATATCTTATTCAGTTCACTTTTAATTATTCCAAATGCCACCAAACTTTGCCATGTCCTTCTGGTCGAGTTCTGGATTAGTTAAATTAATGAACCAGAAGACAGAGGAAGGAGCTGCATTCTTTATTAAGTAGTGCTGACTAAGGAAAGAAAAGAGAGAGAGACAAGGAAAACTCAACACTCAATTTTATTTTATTTTATTTTTTGACCGCCCTCCTCTTTCTTCGTCCCCCCACCGCCCCCACCACGGTAGATGCCCTGGCACCTCAGACAGAAAACTTCCTTGGGCCAGTTCTATCCGCCAAGCCTTTTGCCAGTTTGAGAACAGCTCTCCACCAGCTCTTTTCGGCTGTGCTTAATTAATCATCCTTTACTCTTTTTCCTGTTCTTTCCATTTTCCATGTTTTCTTTGTCAAGAAAGGATGTTTAGTACGTTAAGTGAATAAAAATGTGCATGAACTGAAGAAATAAAATCCTTCAGGCTTTTTTTTTAATCATTTCCTTTCTTAGATCTCTATAGTTTTAGCAACCCAAATAGATTCATTAAAGGTTTCCTTTGAAATGCCAGAAGTTTTGCATAAAGGGGGTTAAATAAATAAATAAATAAATAAGTTTTGCATAAAGAGAGGGAGAGGGAGGGAGGAAGGGAGAAGGAAGGAAGGAAGGAAGGAAGGAAGGAAGGAAGGAAGGAAGGAAGGAAGGAAGGAAGGAAGGAAGGAAGGAAGGAAGGGTGGAAGGGTTGGTTTTGGATGGCACTAATGTTGATACTCATTCCCATGTAGCCTGTGATTTAGGTGCTGTTTTTGTAACTGAATCTTGAAGGCATCTTGGCCTTTGAGGAGAGTGTAATGTACCATGCTGATAAGAATCAAGGGTAAATAGTGCTCTGTGATCTGTTGCCATGAACATCACAGGCGACCTGTCCCACTCAAGCAACAAAGGTGGCAATTAGATAAACAAGTTTCAAGCACCCGTTTTTCAGCTTCAGAATCCAAACAGTTAACAATTAATATTTCCTAAAGGTTTCTTGTTTGAAAGGATGGGGAAAAAGAGATCTCCAATCTCAACCCTATTTACAGATTTATACTTGACAGAAGCATCTGTCATTGATTAGGAGGTTAATGATCAGTTGTTTCAGGTTTAGATATTCTGTAGCAGCTGAGCCTCCTAACAACAGAGGCCACGAAAGATGAATGACTTACGAACTGGCTAATGTTCTGTCTTGCACATTTCACAAGTAAGCAGAGAGGTTGAACACCGAGGAGCTGGAGAGTGGTTGTTGTTGTGATCCAAATGAATATCACAGTCTAATTGACTGGGCGTTGACTCCAGTGATTCAGTACTTAGTCTGAAGTCTTAGTTCATGGAGGTATCATCTCCATAAAATGTATACTGTTACAAGTAGGGTAGCCTTTAGCAAATTTAGTTGTGTCAAGCCTAGTAAGTTTAAGATTTCTAAATATTTGGTGAATATTTGCACCAAGAGGTCCAATTACAATTGGTATGCCAGTGGATTTTTTTTTCCTCCAAAACCTTTCAGCCTCAATTTGTAAGTCCTGATATTTTGATGTTTTCTTCAGTTGGTTTTCATCAATTTGATGTCTCCAGTTATTGCCACATCAATGAAACACTTCTTTTCTATAACAGCAATGCCTGGTGTATCATGTTCTAATGCTTATCAGTTTGAATTTTGAAATCCCACCACATTTTGATCTCATTTTGCAAAACTTTCCCTAGCTTACTTTCGACCTAATGGTTAATTGTTGCAATTGTATCGTGGTGTTGTTTATAGGAGAAAGTCCTGTCAGCAAATCTGTTTGACTGGCTTTACTGTAGCCAGTAAGATGATGATGATGATGATGATTTTGAGCTACTATCTGATGAAGTATATTTAAAAGGATTAATCATATGATCAACCTATGTTTGACACATGTACATCCTCAAATTCATGAATGATTTTAGACCAGTAATGATGGAAATGTTTTGTTAGCAACAATTATTTGGGAGGTGTGAGGACCACAATGGTGGGGCAATCATGCAAAAAAAAAAAAAAGGAAGTTATCATACATACAGGAAAACCAGGAATTCTCTATTTTTTCCTAAATGGGAGAGTTATGTGTTTTTCTTTGAGTTTTAGAAGGTGGTAGACCTATCTGAATGCTTGCAATATGCTTCCCACCCAAAATTTGTTGGGGTGGTGAAAGAGGCTCTGGAGACAACAAGAGCAACAAGCTGTGGGGGTACCAGCTGACCCCGGACTAAATATTTTATGAGGCATGCTGGCTTTAGATAATGATCAGAATTTATTACTTTTGTTGGGAAGTAATGGTTTCTACATGATCAATATGCACAAAAGGCAAAAAGCCAGTTTGCCAACCCTGTGCACTTTCCATTTTAAGTCTCTCTAAATCATATTGCTATGAGGGTATTTGGGACCAAGGACCATCTTGGTGAAGAAAGGAACAATGCATTTTAAAGTACAAGTTATCTAGTGAACATCAAGGGCTGTGAGGTTAGGCCTGAAGGAAAGATGTTCTACTGACCAGCATCAACCTGAGAAAGCTCCAGATGTCTAGAGTAGCCTAGAAGTTGATGATGGACCTGTTTCCACTGCTCCATCATGTGTATCTCCATTCCTGATTGGGACTTACTTACAGGAGGTTCCTGGGTTGAGAAAGGCCAGTATGAAGTGCATTCAGTAGAATTCTCCTGGTCTTATCCTCTCTTGAAAATCTACAACGGGGCCTGCTTTGCATAATTTTGCTATCTCTGTTTCTTTTTCTCTTTCCCCTGCGAAGAATGCTTGAAGATGATCTGAAACTCAGCAGTGATGAAGACGATAATGATCAGGTAAGCTTTTTAAGAAACCAAAAACTTCCAAGCTTTGCTTTTCAAAGTGTTAAAGGTATCCTTCCTGACATCGGCATTGCAGGACTTTGTCCCAACTATCCCATATTAAGGATGTCATTTCTGCCAAAATAGATGCACTTAGTTTTGCATTTTCCTTCACTGTAGGCATTCTAGACTTTATTTTATCCGAGAGTCCCTTGGTTGTCCTCACCCTTCCAAGTGGCAAACTTCTCCAGCTCACCAACATTCTGTCCTTCTTACAACTCATCAAAGGCACCAGGTTGGGGGCCATTAAGAAATCAGTTCTGACTGCCCCAGAACTGTGACTGCCCCAAGATGGCAGTGAGGGGCAAGATGTGGTCCCAGAACCGCAGATACCCAACCAGACTATTTTTGTGTGGCTCCGGGAGCTCCTTGCAACATAACTGTCAAAAGTCAGCAGCACCCTTCCATTTTGCATAGGAAAACCTGGAGGTCATGTTAAATGGAGGCCATATGCAGAAAAATCCTGCCCCCAAATATCCAGGAAAAAGCAGAAAAATGGTGCACAAGCCCATTTGCACCATCAGCTTGCCCTTTACAGTCCTCCTCCTCCCAGATGTTCAGTGTGTTCCCCCATGCTGTGAAAAGGCTTTTTACACTTCAGGAGGTGTCAAAATAGGCAAGATGGCAGGACGACAGAGCTGGCAACATGAGCATCTTCACTTTCTTTGCCAATTTCAATGCCACCTCCGTGGATGCTGCCATCACTCCTGCATTCCAGCATCCGTCCATAGGTTTATCCACACCCTGCAGAGCTGATTTATGGAAAATTAAACACTTTGGAAATGAAGAAGTCTTCAGCAGCAATCAGAGAGATAGTTTCACATGTGTCAAGTTCACGAAGTGTCCCATCTAATCAGCTTGGGGACCTTAGCACGTCTCGTGGATGCAAAACAAGAAAACAAAGAGGGCTTAGACTTGGAGTCAATTTTCATTTGCGGCTTTGGATCTGTTACTGATGCTGTGTTTTTGTTCACAAAAAGATATCTTGAGTTCCTCTTTCAGTATTCCTTACCTAATTAGTATCAAATGCTTTTCTTCACTAAAAAAATGCTACTGGTGGCTTTCTAAAATGTTGCTCTAATTGTTTGATGTTAACCACAAATATGGTCTCAGTCTTCTGCGTTCAAAAAAAAAATGTATGGAAGCTTATAAGACTCCAGTTCTTAACAGCAGGTAAACATCTGCCTAATGCTTTATTGAGCAGAATCATAAAAACTGAGATGTGGTAATGTCTATATTTTATAATGTTCTAGCAGTGTGGAATCTGGAGGAACAGATTCCCGGGCTCTTTGTGCTATAGAGATGGCATTTGCATAGCCACATCATAGACACATGTATAAGCAAAATGTAACCCTGCCCTACATTTGCATGAAGACCCTAATCCCAATTGTTTTGGCCATAATCCAATTGTAGTCATGTGCAACTACTTACCGGCAACAGCCAGTAACTTAAGATGGTTATGCACTTTCCCATCTATGCAAAGACCTTCAGCGAGCTCCACTTAAGCATCGTACATGACTTGCACACTCAATAACCTATTTCCATAGCAAGATCCCTTTCAATAAATCAAGGAAATCAAGGTGCACAGTTGCCAACAAGAACGATATAGACCCCAGTCTTGAATTGTTGCATCGGTTTTATATAATATAGTTTACTTTAATTTATAATAAAGAAGTAATCACTCATTCATCCCCAGACTAGAAAACTGTAGGAGAAGGAATCATTATTCTTACCTCTTACCCACTCAAGGCAATTGGGCTGTTTGTCTCAGCCACCGTAGTCATCATATCCCCTAGCAAGTTGAGAGAATTATAGCACATGTGAATTGTTTTCATATTCCTAGTGCAATGCTCTAAGGATTGCAATGTAGATCTCCAGCCAAAAAAAATAAAAAAGGAAAGGAAAAAAAATCCTTCTGTCCCGCAAGATAGTGCTTAATCATTGCTTGGGATAATCTGCATGGAGAGGGCGCTAAGCTATATAGTGCAACTGAGGTTAGATAGAGTTTATATCCGGACAGTGCATGCTCTTTGGGGGTAAAGTTTTGGACTGGCGTGCCAGGGGCATATTCCCAGCACCTGATAGAACCAGAATAAGTGTGTCAGAACAGAAACTAAAGTTAGTTCAGACTGGTTCAATTTAAATTAACCTGGAATGGAATTGAACGCTATTCCTGAGTTGCTTAATCATTTTCCGCCCTTTGTGTGTGTGTGTGTGTGTGTGTGTGTGTGTGCCTTCAAGTCAGTGTTGACTCCTGGAGATGCCTGGACTAGTTCCTCCAGTTTTCTTGGCCTGATTTTTGGAAATGGTTCGCCCTTGCCTCCTTGCTAGGGCTGAGAGGGTATGAATGGCCCAAGGTCACCCAGCTGGCTTTGTGCCTAAGGCAGGACTAGAACTTGTGGTCTCCTGCTTTCTAGCCTGGTGCCTTCTCCACCACACCAAACTGGCTCCCTTCCCCCCACTAGTACATTAATAATTACAATTCAGTGACAATTGAGGGAGGGTCCCTGTAGGCCCATGGCTTCAGGAGTGGAGTGGAGCCTGGGGCTTCAAATTGAATCCTTCCTTTTCTCTATAAAGCCGCCAGATCTCACAGGACCAAGAAATGCCTCATCTCACAAAGCCTAATCCTCTCATGGTTGTAAAGCCATTCCCACAGGATTCTCTGATTTCTCAGAGCATGCCAGGACTGCATTCACACAACACTTTTAACCTGACTACTGAATGAACTCAATGATACCCTGGACCATGAACTAACCAAACTGGCTGGGTTCGCAGAACAACCTATGCCAGTCACCATCAACGGGTAGCAGTTAACTAAACTGAGCAGGTTGTAGGAATGCAGTCTCAGTCTCTCAGTCCTTAACTGGCTTAGTTGTATGAACACAGTCAGTAAGTTTCTTAGATACGCTCTCCAGAGGGAAAAAACACTGCCTTGGAACACTCTCTGCAGAAATAACTCAAACCTTTTCTTGCACATTTTATTGGCTTGGTTAAGAAGTTTTTATCCGAGTAAAGTGTAGCAAAATCTAGCATTTTAAGCAATAAAGGCTTACTATTTTTTCCCTTCCATCTCCCAGCTTCTTTGTTCTGCTCTCTGCCTAAGAAACAGCCCTCTTAACCTTTGAAATGTCTGTCATTAATTTAAAGCACATTGCTGGATAGCGATGTGTTTTGGACCACAGTAACTTTGATACCACTCACTTGATTCACTTCATTGTTTTGTGCATTCTTGGCAGAACGAATGGTCGAAGTGCATTTTTTAATCTCTTCCCCCCTTCTCTCTTCCCCCACTTTGCTTACATGATCCTCTTTTACACATGTGGCTATCCGATAATATTGCACTAAACCTCCTCTATGTCAGCGATCGACTTGTAATATTTTATTTATTGTTTCTCTGTTTGTATTGGATAATTGCATGCAAAAAGAATTATTTGATTGCTCCGAGGCTTTTAAAATGGGAGGTTAAGAATCTCTGCAGCCAACAATTTGTGTTTGTTTTTTTTAACCCCGCTTAAAAATTAGCTGATTTGGCAATTACAGACATCCATTTTTTTTTTCAAGCTCCTACGTTTCTCTTTCCAATAACATATCCATTCCTGTTCAGCTACCCCTTCATTCCTTTTTAGCTACACTCTTTTTTTAAAAAAGCTGTTTACCTTCCAGACAACACACACACACACAACCTATTTATTTTGTTATCAGTAGAAGCACTGAGAAGTCATTTCTCAGTCATGACATCAATACTGAACACACAAGGAGAACAAGGTCATCTTGTCAAAGCGATGGGGGGGGGGGAATCAGATGGATGAAGGTGAAACTAACTATCAATAACTTTGATAGAGTATTTTAATGCAAGCTGTTTACTTTCTATTGAGTTTCACTGAAGTCTTAGGGGTAACGATGTTGCTGTAACAAATAGAATAAATTCTTTTTAAAAATGGAGGGCCTCTTCCCTTTTCGTAATGAAGCTTTACTTGCAAGGTGATCCAGAGAAACGTTGATCAGATCACAGAAATTCTTTCTGAGCATGTCAAAGTTCAGTCCCTGATTTTTTTAACCCAAGGAGGGACCTCCAGAGTGGCTTGGAAATTTGGGGATAGGCAAAAGTTCATGAACCTCCTGGTTTTAGTAAAAACAAAAATTAGCTTCATCTAAGATCCTGACATTTAGATCCCACGTAGATAACAGCTATAATGTTCAATACCCGCAAGAAAATATAGTATACTGTTAATAGAAACAGCCATTTTTTTACTATTTACTCTTCCATTCTTTGTTGCAGAAGGCTTAAAGAAAACAGACTAAGTAAGCAATTGAGAACTTAATCATTAAAATGGTCCTCTCTGAATACATTGTTTGATCTGATTCAAACTGGGAGCTAGTAACAGGCTCATCAGGATCGATTCATTCACTACCTTATATCATAATAGGATTTATTTCGCTTTGTCTTGAGAAGTTGGGTGAATTTTTACCTTTGTGGTATGCAAGCCATGGTTTTGAACTTAGCGTATTTGAAGAAACTAAGGATATGAAGAATGGTGTTCTGTGCAGAACAACTTTGTGGCTTGATATTGAGATGAAAGGGACAAGGAATTGGCTTTATCGGAGAGAGAAGAAACACGGATGCTCAGGACCATTTGCATTTCATTTCCCAGTGATCTCTTACGGCCTAGCATAAATATGCAATTGCCTTTTAAAAAACCAGAAACAAAACTCCCCAGCCCTTCATATGAATGTTGTAACCAAAGCTTTTTATGTCGATAACAGCCAGCAAAGCTCTCTTTCTTCATCTCTCGCACAGCAATGTCACTTTTTCTCCCCTCTTCTCACTGGAGAGTTATTCATTGATTGAGAGAAGGAAAGACATGCAGGACTGCTATGAATTCCCTTGAGGAGCTCAGTAAAGTAGACCTTGATCATAAAGGAGAATCTAAGGGCAACTACTGCAAGTCAACTCAGGCTAGGAGAGAAAGACAGTCTTTCCCGATAGCCAAAGATAATTTTAACTCATGGGGCTCTCTTCCTCACAGCAATAATGGCAACACAGACCATAGCTGGCAAATGCCAGGGGGTGTGCAGAGATAAATTCCCCCTGGGTTGTTCCCTTGTCCTCCTAAAGACTTGCTGGGAGCTAGATGAGTTTATCTGCTCCTTCTCTGAAAAGGTTTCACATTAAACCTGTAGTCAGGACCGATGCTGCTTCACCTTGAGAAGCCAACAGAAATGGCACAAAATATCAGCAAAGAAAAGATCTGCAAAGGTCAGGCTTCCATGCTGGGAGCAGAGAACCAGAAGACCTGGGGTGGCTGAAGAAGTTAATCACCATGCAGGTCCTTGGAGTTTTGATGGAAAATGAGTCAACCAGGACAGGAGCAATAGCTCCATTAATGAAAGCAATATTGCCTTTATATCTGAAAATTAGTGACAGTTAACTTTTCTGAGAAGAAGAATGTAGATGTATGAGTTGGGGAGAAGTGGGGGGTTAAGGGTGGTCATAAGCAGGGGTTTTAGCTACCCTGAAACCAGGAGAGTGGTTAGTGGTCCTAAATATCTCCAACCTGAAAAATATCTAAATAAGTACGTTTTCATCTTTTGCTAAAATTAGACAGTGTGGAAACCAATGAGTTATTCCCATGCAGAATTCTAGCCCACCAGCTCTGCCATTTACATGTAATATTCCATTACATTGTTCCCAGTTAGCAAGCCGAACTGTGAGCCATGGAAGTTTTAGTTTAGGATATTTGGAAGATGTAAATGTGCAAATTATTAAGAGGTGTCTTACCAAAAGAAGGCTGAAATAGAAGAACCAAGATAATCCTTAGATCCTAACGATTAGCTTAGTTTGATCAATCAGAGGAGAACTATTCCACCATAGCTTCAAAATTCAGTTCATAGGGGGTTTTTTCCCTTAAGAAAAGGCTTCTGATTTAGATTGTCTGGGAGGAAAGTGTAGGCTTCTGGTGAATGCAATATAGAACTCAAGAGACCAGGGATGTGTCAGGAACAACACTACTAAAACATGGCTTTTTGATAAATAGCCTTTGCACCAACCTCAGGGTTAAGGTGACCTAACCCACGTCCCTTTGATTCTCATAGACAGCCTTGCCAGCTTTATGTCACAGAAAATTAAAGAAAGCCCAGATTTCTCTTGGCATTGATCTGATGGAGCCATCTTGCCAGAACACCTTGTGTGGGCTTGGCCTCCATGTTCCTCTTACTGTGGCTTCAGGATATCTTATAGGTATCCCTGTAATATTGTGTTATAGAGTGGAGAGAATGTTGGATTTCACTCAGGGAGACATGAGTCCAATTTCTTTTGGTCTTGTTGAGTTAGTTGAGGTGTATTTTCAGCTGAATTCACACACATTCCGAATTTTTGTGGGAATCATATCAAACAATGCTTCCTTTGATGCTGATGTGAGCTTCATCTAAGCAGAGTAGGAAGGACATGGAGTGATTATAACAACCGGTGAGCCCAACCAGGGAAATGTTAAGAAATAATAAACAGGTGGCTGACTTGTAGGGGGCAGGAAGGCAGCTTAAATTCCAGGCTGAGAAAAAAGGCTATATTGGAATGTCCTTGAGTAATCAGTTTCTGCAAAACCCATCAGTGTTCAAGCAACCATCTTCTTTGACCGAAAGGATTGATGGATTGATGGATTGATGGATTGATTGATTGATTGATTTGTATGCTGCCGGTTTCCCCAGTGGGTGACTCTGGGTGGAAGAATAATCTTGAGACTGAGCAGTTGTTATCTAAGTTCAGTGAGTCTTTGGTTTCTTCAGTAATGGCCACAGTGTAGCTTTGCCCAGCTACAAGAAGCACCAGGCTGATTTTGGAAAGTTAAACAGCATCAGTACTGGTTAGTACATAGATAAGAAATTAACAGGAAATCCAGCTGAGGCTGGAAAATCAGAAAAACATCCTGAAGAAAGGCAATGGAAAACTACTTCCACATGATTGCCAAGAAGCCTACCTAGATGAATCCATGAAGTCACCAAGATACAAACTCAGCTTGAAAGAAATTTTATATTTTCATTCCTCCCTGAAAAGGAAGAGAGAACCAGTTTGGGGTAGTGGTTAAGGTACCAGGCTGGAAACCGGGAGACCGTGAGTTCTAGTCCTGCCTAGGCACAAAGCCAGCTGGGTGACCTTGGGCCAGTCACTCTCCTTTAGCCTTAGGAAGGAGGCAATGGCAAACCACTTCTGAAATCTTGCCAAAAAAACTGCAGGGACTTATCCAGGCAGTCATCAGGATTCAAGACTGACTCAAAGGCACCAAAAAAAAAAAGGAAGCAGAGATCAGATACTCTCTCAGAGATGAATAAAAAATTGAAAGCAGGGACGCCATGCCACATTAGGATCTGTGAGGCTCAGGTTCCAATTCCCATTTTGCCATATAATTCATGGAGTGATCTTGGACTAGTCACTATTTTCCAGCCCAACATTTTACTGGGTTGCCATGGGCCAAAGGGGGTCCTGAAAGGTGTCCTCCTTGCCTGGGTTTACAAAGATGTAGTTCCTCTTTTTGCAAAGATCTATATTGGTCATAATCGGCCCCTTTGAGCCCTCACTCCATCGTGAAAATATTGCTATGCAATCACAGGTTCCACGTCACAGGCTGATCCATCCATCACATGACATATTTCGAGGGATAGAACCATAAAGATAAAACCATAAGGAAATTACCAAGCAAAGTGGCCAAAATTGCCTATCGCAATCTGCTCCCCATTTTTCAATTACCTTTAATTATCTTAATGTACATTTTCAGATTCAAAATTAGCAGTGGATGTGTGTCACCCGGTTAATGCCCCAAAGGATCACTTTAGGCTTGTTTCTGTCCTCCACAGTATAATCTCCCCGTTTCAGTTCCATTCTTGCTGAAATGGTAACACTGGGTCTGAATTTAAACTACAGGTAAGGGGTCCTTTCCTCCTTTCCACTGGATGATCATTCTCCCTAGCCTGTCAACTTCCATATATATCTGAAGGCCCTAAACATTTGCAGATTCTGCATTATTTGGGAACCTTTCCTGCATTATATAAAGGCCTCAGTGAGGCACAAATCACTGCAGTTATATATTTAGAGCCTATTCTTCCATAGATTTTGCCAATAACACCTTTTTGAAGAGGGAGAAAGGAATCCATCTGAAGTACTTTAAATTAATCATCCAACCTTCAAATCACATCTCCGACAAATCAAAACTTAGCCACCGAAATGAGAAACAGAAATCACTACTTCACTAGTCAGGCTGATGGAGGCTTGGTGAGATCATTTTGTTCCAAGATTAAAGGTGATGAGTGTTAAAGTAACTGGTGGGGGCCAGAGGGGTGACTATGACAATATGATATTACCCCCATTAAAGCCACTAATGATCAAAAGTTAATTATCAAAGCAGAGTGAACTGTTCAGTGAAGACAATCAGGCTCAACAGCTTGCCATCCCAGGGAAGGGGAGAAAAAAGGAATAATTTGGAGCTGGACTTAGAATAAAGCTTTAGCAGAAATGTATATTTCAAAGTCTCCTTTGTTACAAAAAGAGATAAAGAAACAATGCATTTTTTCTTTCTGATGAGAGAAATGTAATTAGCCCTAATTAAGAATTGGCACGTTTTTGTAAAACCATTTTTCGTCAAAGCATCATATACCTTCTTGGGTAGCACCACTTTAAGCATGCTTTAAGGAGGTCCTATCGCTGTTGTTACTGTGGTTGAATTCCTTTAGATTTTACTAGTTTGTGCCACTTTCCCATTAAAAGTGCCTCCAAGATGGTTCACCAAGTAATCCAAACTCCCAAGCCCAGATCAGCATATAAATGTGGACATTTCAGATGATCTTTGGGGAGGACGAATACAAGTCTTTATAATAAATCATCCAATTCTCTTTCATATCACTGTGTCTGGCACCAGTATTTCAATAAACAAGAATTCCAAACTTTAAAATAAAAACAGTGCACAAATGTTTTTTTTTAAAAAAAAACAGTGCACAGAGGAAGGGGCAAATGTGGGTTTAAATTACCCACATTTCTCAAAAGTAGCACATTGATTCAAGTGTTTTTAGGTTTATTTATTAGTGGATTGGTGAGTTCCAGGCTCAGCTTCCTTCCTGTCGGGCCTCTTTCTCTGTCGTCCTTCCCTTGGCCTTCTAACCCAGCGATGGAGAAGCTATGGTCCTCCAGATCTTGGATTCCAACTCCCATCAGCATGGCCACTGGTGGGAAATGCTGGGAGCTGTGTTTCAGCGCCATCTGGAGGATTCTGAGCTCCCAACCTTCCCCTCATCTACGCCTGCTGCTCTGATCTCCTGTCACTGCTCAGGAATGATTTGGCACACGTAAAGAGGTTGCACTTGGTGGAGAGAAAGGAAAGGATCGGGCAACTGGCTGTTAAGCTCCTACTCAAGCGTGCTTAACTTTGGTGAAGAATAATGGTGGTGCTTTGGCTCACCAGGGAAATGCAGTCAGTTTCTTTGCTCTTCCTTTTCTTGTCCTGCTCTTCCTTCCACTCTTCCTTTTTATTCCTCCCCTCCATCAGCATGTAGGAAAGTGTTCTTGCCCTCTTTTCTTAGTTTCCTAAAGGAGCCTTTAGGAATGGATGAGAAGAGGGCTTCTGCTACATTTTTTTTTATAAAAAGGTATTTCAGAGGAGACCCGTTGGGGGCGCAAGGCTACGAACCTCCATCCGGTGGTGCCGTCTTAGCTGTGCTAAGGGGAGGAATGCGTTTTACCCACAGTCATCGGTTTCTGCAGAGGCAGACTCTGGTTTCTCTCCCAGCCCTCCCTGCAATCGTTGTGGATGGACTGTGCTCTCTGCTAACAAAGCCAAAGATGAGTAGAAAACACTTAGAAACACCAACAGGGGGACGTTGCATAGGTAGAAAATTTGGATTCAGAACGTTTTGCAGAAGATGCCATTAAAAAAGATCTCTCCTCTTCTCCGTGTGTGTGTGTGTGTGTGTGTGTACGCATGAAAGACATCAACATGGAAATCTCCAACCGCTTAAACAGTTTGATAGAGTCTCGCCTTTCCGCCATCCGTGCCCCCAGCGGTGTTGCTTAGCAACATTTTAATTCAAGAATGGAAGGAGATGAAAATCCCTGTAGAGAGAAACAGAAATAAGAAGGCCGTAGACAGATGATCTGAGTTGTTTCTTCTAATATACTGTGAAGATCACCAGGTCTTTTCATGAATGATAAATGGACTGTATACAGATCAATGGATTCCAGCAATAATAATCGTGTTTAAAAAAAAAAAAAACTGAAACCCTGTTCTATATCTAAGGCAGTGCAGAGGGCTCTGGACTGTTAGTAATTTAGAAAATTTGGAGCGTGTTTTTCTAGGACAGGTTTAACAGGAGGAAACGGATCTGAACATTTGGTCATCTTGACCTTTTTGGTTGCTGGCTAATAAAAACAGCTTGGGGGAAAGCTGCCCTGCTCTCTGCCATGATATTTATAATTTCCCTGATGTTGTTTAAGGCCAACAATAGTGAAGTTAACATTAATTTCATTGCTGGGGAAATGGCTCTCAGTGAATTGGTTTGGGTCAGCATGTTGCCCTTTGCTAAGAGAACAATCAAAAAATTGCCCTTGCATCCAATTCAGTTTGAACGCAGATTTTCTCCCAAATAAATATATATATATAGGATTACAGGCTAAACATAGGCACTTTCAGGGATCCCTGTACTCAAGGCTCTGGGTGAGTCATCTATATTTCCAAAGCGTTAATGGTTATTAAAAAATAAAAGAAGTGGAATCTTGCTGATCTATTTCTCTAACCATTGGTGAGGACCAAGTGTTTGTGTCTGAAAGCCTAATTTAACACTTAACCCCTTCATGTGCAAACCACTCACAGCTCATGCCCAAATATGCACCACAATCTCCCTCTTGTGTACATATGAAGCCAACCAGCAGCCACATACACAAACCGTTCATCTGGGTTCCTTTGGGGCAAAGATCTTGGAGCTGTCCATTTTAGCCAGCTGTTCATATAAGCAAACTCAAGGTCAGCTTGTGAATTTGGGATGAGAGCCCCAAATCCAAAAGCACGTGAGCCCTAATATTTGTAATTGCAAAAACAAACAAGTCTGCTGTGATGTATGACTTTGACTTGATATCACAATCAACATAATATAGAGTTGGGCAAGAGCTGTAAAGATGATTCGAATCTTTTTGCCCCAAGAAGTCCTAGACCATTTGAACAATTTGATAGGAGCTGCTATCTACCTGCCCAACCCACATGTTAAGAAAATAATATTGGAGAGGAAGTACAACTACCTCTCCTTGAACCCCTGGAAGAAAAGCAGGATATAAATGCAACAAAATATAAATCAGAAAGAAATATTTTTCCTTCCTATACCTCTTCACCCATAGAAAAGATCCACATTGTCATCCACCACTTGTAAGACCTGTTGATGCAGGCAGAACAGCTGACTTCAGTCCTCCAACCTTCAACATATTGGGCATACTGTTGAGACTCATGTGCAGGGAGAGGTACATAGAAATCAGTACTTTGGCACTTCCAGGCATTTAACGGTTCCATCAAATAAGTGAAGACGTTGGTAGAAGGCCCAACCAAACCAAAATCTGACAATCCCTCCAACTGCCAGTTGATTTTACACTAGTGCACAACTGATTAAAAACATTTGAAAGTCAGCCTGCAGGCAAACATGGAGAGAAGCCCACACCAACCTGCATGGGAGATGTTTCCATGTGCTGCAGTTCCATATTATTTCTACACAGCGACAAGGCAAAATGGCTTGTTTCGGCCACGTGGATCTCCCCAGCTTTGCTGGAATCTTCTTTCCAGCAGGTTGCCAACTGAAAACGTAAGGATCCCAAAATCCACCCTACCTTGTGACAGTGTTATTCAGACATGATCCATGGAACTTGCAGTCACAGCATACATTGCAAATCATTCAAGGCATGCTTTGCAAAATGAGTGAAGCAGTCTTCTGACTGTTTTGTGTAGCTCTAAAATAAATGGATCAGGAGATAGGTGAAATAGAGGATGGATGGATGGATGGATGGATGGATGGATGGATGGATGGATGATGGATGGATGGATGGATGGATGATGGATGGATGGATGGATGGATGGATGGATGGATGGATGATGGATGGATGATGGATGGATGATGGATGATGGATGATGGATGGATGGATGGATGGATGATGGATGGATGGATGGATGGATGGAGGATGGAGGATGGAGGATGGATGATAGATGGATGGGTGGATGGATGATGGATGGATGGATGATGGATGATGGATGATGGATGGATGGATGGATGGATGGATGGATAGATGGATGGATGGATGGAGGATGGAGGATGGATGATAGATGGATGGATGGATGGATGGATGGATGGATGGATACAGCAACACTTAACTCAATGAAATAGATAAACTGTTTCTTCCCTTGCTTTGAATTCTGCATAATTTATGGAAGGCTCCATGATCAGGAGCCTTTCTGTTCTCTGAAATAGATGGTCTTTACCAAAACTCATTTGTGTTTTCCCCACCCCCACTTTCTAAAAGGTTACTCTTGCTAAGGTTTGCTAACTGTTCTTTCACTTCTTCTTTTTTTTTTTAATTTATAGACTGCAGAGAAGACAAAGCCTCGAAACATTCCTGCAAAGTAAGTTATTTTAAAACTCATTGAAGAGGAGGAGCGGGGTGGAAATCAAGTTTATTGAACTGCAAGGAAAGAGAATAAATCAAAAGCCCACAGCCAGGTACTAATGATATTATGAGCAACTGAGGCTACTCTGTAGCTGTTGCCATAAAAAAGGAAGGAATGGCAGATAGATAAAAGCATGATCAACAAGAATAACCTTAGTTCATGGCTCTCCCGTGGATGGCATGGCCCAGTCATACCTGCTTGGCATGAATTAATATGTGGCATCTATGAATAGCTGTTCAGAGGTATTAGATGTGGCATCTGTGAAGAGCTGCTGAATAATAATAATAATAATAATAATAATAATAATAATAATAATGCCATTTCCTTTAAGAGAGTCCTAGAAGAAAAACTAAAGAACCTACTGCACATAGGTTTTAAAAGCATTCCTCACTGTGCTCTATTTCTAAAATTTGGGAGAGTTGATTGATTGATTGATTATGTACCATCAAGTCAGTGTTGACTCTTAGTGATCACATAGGTAGATTTTCTCCAGGACAATCTGTCCCCAACCAGGTTCTTCCAATAGTGCACCTATCACCACTGTAACTGAGTCTATCACCTTGATGCTGGTCATCCTCTTCTTCTCTTCTATTTTCCCAGCATTATAGACTTCTCCAGAGATCTAGGTATGACAGTTTGACCCTTGACATTTGTGCCTCAAGTGAGAGCTCTGGATCGATATGTTCTATGATCCATTTGATTATCTTCTTGGGGGAGGTAGAGGTTCCATAAATAGCTGTTTGGTGTGTTTCATGCCTGATCATAATAATACATCTCAAAAGACATAATAAATTTGGTACATCCTGAATGTTCCTAGTTGGCCATGGTGTGTCACAGAATGCTGGACTCAAAAGGCATTGGCCTGATCTAGTCCAAGGATCTTCTTACCATGGGCATCTGCGAGAGTGAGGTTCTCCACATCAGATATTGTGACACCATTACATAAATGTGTCATTTGTGTCCTGATATCACGATGCCCATGGAATCATTTTGATGTCATCACCTGTCCATTTCCAAATAGGACTGGGTAATGCAAAATTCTCAGCTTTCATGGCTAGTTGTGTGAATATGTTGCAGTAGAAGTGTGAATATGTAGAAGTAGAATATGTGTGAATATGTCTCAGTAGAAGTTACAGTTGCACCAGGAATCAAAAATCCTCAAATCTGAAAGATAAGGGAAATGGGGAAGGAAGGAAGGAAGGAAGGAAGGAAGGAAGGAAGGAAGGAAGGAAGGCAGGCAGGCAGGCAGGCAGGCAGGCAGGCAGGCAGGCAGGCAGGCAGGCAGGCAGGCAGGCGAGGGGAGGGGAGGGGAGGGGAGGGGAGGGGAGGGGAGGGGAGGGGAGGGAGGGAGGGAGGGAGGGAGGGAGGGAGGGAGGGAGATAACTGCCAGTTTTTCTCAACACCACAATTTATACTTTGTTGCCCTCCTCTCTGAGTTCTTTTTAAATGCGCTCATATTATTTATTTTGGATACATTTTAGTAGTTTACTCATCTGGACAAAGTTATGGCTTTCTCTCTTAAAGCCATAGTTCTTTGGAGGGAAGAGCATCTCCTGTTCATAAGGATCAAGCATTGAGTGGGAGATATAGGAGCTTCTCCCTCTCAGGCCCCAGTTAATGTCTGGTTCTCCACTGTATTTCTCCATTTTTTGTACAAAAGGAATTCCAGAGGAAAGCTCCTCTTGTGTTTGCATGACAGCCAATGGTTCATCCCACATGAGTTTCCCAGTGGGATGACATTGTAATTCTTGAAATTATTGCTTCTGAAATCCTTCAAGAGTGAGAACCTAGAGTAAGCTCTAGGTGCCAACATCACAGGAGAAGTAACAGAACACCTGAGTCCTTGTCCCCGGATCCCTGGATAGCAAGGTGAAGGATATTCCTGGAAATAGGGTCCAGACTTGCATGGAGATGGTCCCACCTTCAGTTCTTGCATTTCCATTTAGGTTGGAGAACCTCCCACTTGAAATCTTGACTTTCTGCTTTCACTGGGTGCTGACAATATTGACTTCTATGAACGGAGTCTCAGCAGCTCAAAGATTGCTGTATTCCTACATGAAGCTGCAGTGCTTTTCCCTGAAACATGAAAACTTTTTTTGTATGATAGTAACAACCACCAGATGAAAGCTTTGCTAGGATGGGTTTGGTTTTTATGTTTTGGGTTTGGGGTTTTTTTGCAAAGAGTGTCATTTCTATTATTTCCAAACATTATCAGAGATTCCCCTGGAATATTAATGTATTTTAGCTTCCACTTGGCAGCATTAGTTGCTCCCAATGTCACCACAAGTGAAAGATGTTCATATTCCTCTTAGCATATGTGACTTATCACATACATTTTTAAAAATGGAGTTCTCTTATGAAGACATATGTGATGCTATACTTCTGCAATTGCGAATGGCTGTTGGCTAAAAGCCGCACACTAACAAGTTGAGCTGAACTTAACTGCGGTTGACATCTGCTACAAGATGGGGGGCAATGGGGGGGGGGAGATGAAAGAAAGGTTCTCAGTTGTCATTAGTGTAAAAAAATTTTCTTTGCTCTTATGCTTTGCTGACTCTGTGGCTTTCTGCTGAAGTCACATTTCATTCGTGGTAAAGGCGTTGTCTGTCATAAGAGCCTCAAAGCAAGGACATGAAGGAAAATGTTGCGAGTTCCACTGTCAGAATTTATGTCAAAACATTATCATTAGGTGGTTAACTTTCCAACCCACTTGTGCACCTCAGTTTGAAATTGGGGGGGGGGGGTGTTTTGTATCCCAACCAGCACTTTTTTTCTTTCTTTCTTTCTTTCTTTTTTTTTTTTTTTGAAGTAGGGGATACCTTTCTTTCATGCATTTAGCAACAGCCAAATAAAAATCCTCCTTTGGTTGGCTTTTCAGAGATAGCTTGGTATTTTATTACTTTCATGATTCCATTCCTGCTCTTTTTTCTTTTTTTTTTAGGGCTGAGCTACAATTTCTGATTTTCTTTTTTGAGCTATCCTTCCTTTCTGCTGCCTGCAAACAGAGTGGAGAATTGGGGCCACAATCTGGATCCACTCCCATCTATTTCAGTATTGCTATAAGAAACAGTGGAATTGGCCCTTCGTACTTCCAGAGTCCTCCCTTTGGGGCTGATCCACCAGCTTGAATTAGTGATCCAGGTTCTTTCAGAACTAAGCGAAGATTTCTCATAAAACCATTTTCTGATCATGTTGTTTTTTTTCGTCCCCACCCCATCTCGCATTAGCGTATGATCAAATCCTCACACCTACAACTTTCCCTCTCTGTGAAAAGTGGAGAGAGATTTAGTGGGCATTTTTGTTCATCAACCTATGTTTAATGTCTCGGTTGCTTTGGGGATTGGCTGGATGGTTGCTTCTGGTCATTATGTTCATTTTCTGAATTACAGTTCAGTTGGAGACCAATAATGAAGAGATTCCCCCACCTCGAGCACTGGGAATTGTACCTAGATTAGGATACAACCCTTTACAAAGGATTCAGTCCAAGTGGAATGGATCCAGGGAAGGGCATCCAAGATGATTGAGAGACTAAAAGATCAGTCCTCTGAGAAGAGGTTGAGGAGAACAGGATGTATTTGAAAAGGTATCAAAGCAGGAATGTCTGCAGGGTAGGTCAAAACAGTCAAGCTGGTGACTGCTGTGGTGCAAGCGAAGCACCATCTGTTATTTAAGTAGGTTGCCCATAAACAGGGGACCCTTCAATTGCACCATCACAGCTACCAATTTGACATCTTTTAACTAGACCTTGCAGCCATCGCTGCATCAAAGAGAGGTAAAGCAAGGCATGTCCTCTGTCGTCCGGGACTACAGGCCATGAAATCAGGGTCCTAAGTTACAGGAAGGCCCTCTTAAGAAGAAATCTCCTAACTGTAAGGGCACTCAACAAGAGAATCAGAGACCTAGGGAAGTGGCTAGCACTGGATGAGTTGAAGCAGAAGCTAGACCACCATCTGTCAAGAATGCTTTAATTTGCATTCCTGTGTTGAACAGAAGGTTGGCCTCAATTGCTTGAGTTGTCCCTCCCCAACACTAGGAGTTAATGTTTTCAGAATTTTACCATGTATTTCAGTGATTGTTGGCAGAACATCCTCATACCATAAGCTTCACAGCAGTATACTAGTAAGTGTAAGACTATTTTCTGATCGCTGCAGTTTTGCACCTTGTGATGAGACAATTCCCAGTGTGAGGAAATACTTATGCAAACCTTTAGACTTTTTATTTTTAATTTTTGGTAGAACAATTATTAACCCAGTCACTAAATAAAGGTCTCAGAATTAGCTACTCTGCTGATCCTTCCCCTCTTCTATCACACCTCAAATGCCTGTAGATCCCCGTATCTTAAGGGAAGAAAGAAGAAACTCCAAATTAACATTGACGCCTTTTATTTTTATTGCAATACTGCTTCTGTTTGCTCTGGCAAATGCATAAAATAATCTGATAAACTGAAGTTTAATGTTGGGAAAGGGTGATCAGAGACACGTTCCTTCAACTGTCTGCAAAGGAACATGTTACTTCCATTTCAGTCATTTCCTACCAATCCTGCAATGCTATTTCTTTTCCCTTAATGAAAGTTCAGACATTCTTCCAAAGCTCCTAAAATTTAGCTGTCGTCCTACTTTTACTTGTGTTTGATGATCTCCTTAGATCTTTATTCTTCTGTTGCAGTTCCTATCTGATTTTCTCCAGCATCCTCACAGCTGCTTAAAGATGGACTTCTTTCTGTTTTTCTTTCCATCTTTTTCCCTATTTTTCTTCTTTTTAATTGGTTTTATTGTCATTTCCTTGTTTTGATTGTTGTGAGTCACCCAGAGTCTTGGGAGATGGATGGATGGATGGATGGATGGATGGATGGATAGATAGATAGATAGATAGATAGATAGATAGATAGATAGATACAATTTGGAGGGAGGGAGGGAGGGCGGGAGGGAGGGGGAAGGGATGATAGATAGATAGATAGATAGATAGATAGATAGATAGATAGATAGATAGAGCGAGCTAGAGCTTTAGGCATAAAATAATAGTGATATTATAATTATCTCCTCCTTCTTTCTTTGACATTATTGGAAAGGTTTATTTGCTCAGCATATGCGGCTAGGGATGTTTCTATCACTGTGCAAAATAACCACTGCAAAGCTCTGTTTATATCTTAGAAACGTATTTGTTGCCAACGGAATTTAATTGGATAAATCAGGCCTCTGATAACCCTCGTGACGATTAACATTACACGGAGGATGTCCTGGTCAAGTTCTCCCTTAACCGGCTACCGCTTAAGATGTCCATTGATAGGTGATGCTCAAGAGGAATTGAAACAGGACATCGTTTATTATATTATTATCGGCATCCTTCTCAGAAAGTGGCTTCCTTCTCAATTATTATAGTAGCTGTATAATAGCAGTAGTAGTAATAATAGTAATAGCATTTAATGAGCTTGAATTGTTTTCATGCTTGGAGTCAGGATTTTTACTGGCAACAGGATTCTGGAATTGGTATCTTATAACTTTCACCAAGAGTGTCTGCCAGGGGGGTGGGGGGGGGATCGTCACAAAAGTCAAGATGACATTGCAATGCATGTAAAAAAGGGGCAGGACAGCTGTCCCATAGTTGTGGCCGACATCTTGACTTTTTGACATCCTCCTCCGTCACATACCCCCCTGCCTTGCACAAATCCAATCCAAACAAACTTCCTTCTTAGCTTTATTTTCCAGATAAGGATGGGCTGATCATGGTGACCTAGGCATTAGGCTATGGTTGTAGGGTTGTCCCTGAGAATAGTTTGGAAGGAGAAGCTGGTGAAGATCAGTCTGTAGCTTACTGAATAGAGAACCTTACGGCAGGCACACCATCTTTGCTAAAGCCATGTGGTGGCTGAGAGTTTGGTACCAAGCCATGGTCAAGGAATCCTCGTTAGTTTGAAAGTTCAAGTTAGTTCCTTCTACATACAACAACTTTGTCTTTAAGTATGCTGGGGAGGCTTTATTTACTCTACTAAACCCTTTTTTTATCACATCTAACCCTGTTGATGTCAGCAGTGTGCAGAAGAGGACATTCTTCCTTGTACAGAACCACCTCCTTCCTGCAATTAGCTATGCAGCACCCAGCCCACCAGCAGTGGTCTGCCAGCAGTTCAGGGCATATTCTTCTTTGCTCTGACATCCCCAGAATTACCCCATTTCCATCCTGAAAAACTGTTGATGCGGGGGGGGGGGGGGGGATGTTTCCTACCTGACTGATTTTCTTCTATTATATAGTACTGTCCGTTTTTAATTTTTTTAATTGCCTTGCAATTATACGTAATATTATAGCTATAGATGCAGATATAATTAAGGAGAGAATTGCAGAATTACCAAAGGGGCAGAACAGGGACAGGCAACGTGGTTGCGGCTAGACTTCATTTTGTTTTTAGCAGCCACAAAGTACCTTTCCCTTGTCATAATATCACCAGACTAGCTCAGGCAAATGAAGGGGGGGTGCATTTGGGGAACCGGAGGACTTGGAAAGAAGGTTTAAGGAACAAAATGGATGCCTTTGCAGAGGATTAAAAACAAAACCAAACCAGAGAAAAATCTGCCCAATTCTAGGGAAGTCATGGGTAAAATTAAGACCCCCATTTTATCCCTTAAAGTCGCATAAGCCATCCCAAAGCACGTATTGATCCTATCTACACCAGTGGGGCTCTACTATAAGAGGCCGAAGAGGCATATACCTGATTTAAAGAATGTGTCTGTGTTGGCCAGAAATAGAACAAAAAAAAAATGGACAAGAAATTAGACTCGTTGAGCCCCTAGGAACATTAGTATAGGAAATCAAAGGGGACATTTACCATGATTTTAAAAGACAAACCAACCCCTCTTTGCCCTGTTCTGACTAGGCTGATTAAATCATTCTAAAGCTGCATCGGATTTGTTACTGCTCCTTTTGGGGAAAGAAGCATAGAGTTAGAATGTCTGCATTCAACGGCGCTCACACCAAAAACACAGCATCCCGTGCTCGGCTTTCCTCTCTTTCTCACAAGCACGTTGAATCGCGGCTGACATCCCCAGTTTCCTTCCCCTGCCCCGGGTCCACCCCATTGACTCTTTCTCTCCTCAAGACAATAAAGCAAGCCTTTCCGTGCCTTCAAACACCAACCATTTTGCTCCTCTCCCTTTTTGTGCATGCAAACCTTAAGCAACTTTGGCGATATTAATTTTATTCATAAATGGAGCTGGGGAAATAGATATATATGTGTGTAGATGTTCTCTCATTTGCCCCCTCCCCGCTTCCTTCCACTCTTGGGGTCAATTAATGTGAAAGAAAGAGGAGAAGTGGCTAGATGTTTCAGTGGATAATAGCACTGCAAGGTTAATTTTCCTTCGTGCAGCATTTCCAGCGACTGAATTGCCTCTTATCCTCCCGCCAGGATTGCTCCTATTCTAGCAATAATTGAGGCTGATTTTATTGGAAAATCACCTCTGGATGAGAATATACTCTGGAGAAAACACTGTATGGGTACAAATAGGCTTCTTGGTGCCAAGGCCATGTTAGGCTGGCCAGCACAGCTCCAGTTCCCAATCTGTCTGTGCATTCATGCAACAAATTCATTAGCAACCATTCTGGCTGGGGGTAGAAGAGCATATTTGGAATATTTGCTTTCAAATTGTTTTTATTGCCTCCCCCCAATTTGTCAGATAAAAAAAAGTGCAATTGCATTTAGTCACCTGACAGTATAGGTACATGCGGGCCTGTGTGCCGTGTCTGTGTGTGTATAAAAAGAAAAGAAAGGAAAGAGAGTAGCGAGTGATTGTTTCACCACTAATCCTGCTTTCTTGGAAAACTCTCAGTTGAACAGGTCTGGCCCTACCATTAGACAAAATGAGGCAGTTGCTTCAGGTAGCGGGTTCTGAGAGAAAGCAATTGGCAGCATTCCTGTAAGTTATACAAGCTGTTTGTTTAGTTCTAAGCCAGGCTCTTTCTTCAAGTACAACAGAAGATAGGGTCCTCTTGTCAGTGATGAAAAATGTGCATTGCCAGGTCCATCAGGTTTCATATTCAGAATGGAAGGGGACCTCATTTTGCTTTGCAACAGGCAACCATTTGTATTCTTTCACTCCTTCATCCTTTACCCCATCTTGTCAGGGCTGTTGTGAGGTGCACATTGATTCACCCTCATGTTCTACTGTCCTCAACCTTTTGGAAGAAGAACATCTAAGTGGGAGAAGTAGGTGACTCTAATTGTCATAATACCTGAGCATAGACATCTTCAAAGGATGAATCAGGAGAGTATAAGAGGCAGGAATCTCCTGGATCAGGAGAATCTATGACCCACTCATTCTAGCCAAAACTGTAAAAAAAAAAAGACCTATGGCCCAAGTAAAGCCATAATTTGAAGCTATCATAATCTAATGTGGTGTTCTTCCAATATGGTTTAGATCCACCACAACCCAAAATTCCAACTCAGCACAGTTTGAAGGATACCGAATTAGGGAATCCTGCCCTGGCAGATTAAAAGAAATTAATGAGCCATTTGGATGGTGGGATCATCCTGGAATTTTGGGATATCATCTGTCCAAGAAGTTGGGAGTCTTCCATCTGTGTCACAAGAGACAGAAAATGATGGATCTGGACATTCTCAATTTTAATTCTGATAGTTACTAATCATGTATATGAGTGGCAAAGATTGAGAAACAGATTGAGATTCCAGAAGAAGAGCAATTTATGACAGCTTTGTTGTTTTATTTTCTTTCTCTCCCCACCCACCCACCCCCTTTCCCTTCTCCTTCCTATCACACTTCAAATGGTTGTGGAACCATGTATCTTACTTGTGTAATGCTTAGTCAGGTATTGCTTTGTCCATCAAGTCTTGCAGCCAGAAAGCTTTTTAAGTATAGGAGGCCTCTGTCTTCATAATGCAAATCACTTAGAGACATATTCATAGATTTAGTGGGCTATGTCAAGAAGAAAATAAATACACTGTAAACCAAAATTCCTTTAGTTTCCAGCTGGGTGGAAAGGCACATAGAGATCTGTGTCCTTTGTGCCTCGTAACAGTGGAGACACCAGACTAAAGAAGTGATCTAATCCAATTCTGTTCAGAAAACAGATCCTGTTCCCTTCTTGCATTTGAATCCAGTTGTCCAATTGGGTCAATGCAGATTTCTGATCAATTCAACTACATGCAATTTTTAAGCCCTGCTTGTTTGTTTCAAGCATTTATAAAGCAGTTGTCAGTGTGACTCTGGGTGGCATTCCACAAAAATAAATATTAACAGTAAAGAAATCAACCATACACTATGAAAACATAGCCCAATATATAAAATGGTGGTCCAAGTGGGGTAATTCAACCCAACCAAAAGGGGACTCTACTCAACTAGACCCAAATGCATGGGGAATAAGCCGGGTCTTAATGGATTTCTAAAGGCAAGCAAAGTTGGGGCCCATTGTATATTGAGGGGGGAGGGACAGGATGTTCTCAAGAATAAGGAGAACCACTGAAAAGGCGTACTTTCTGCATCTCATAAGATGGCAATGTTTCAGGGAAGGAACTTGGAGCATTTCTTCCCTATGCATGGGGTGAGCAAATGTTCTTGGGAGCGGGCAGTCCCACAAGTAGCTTGCTCCTATGCCATGTAGGGCTCTACAGGTGATAACCAACACTTTGAATTGCACCCAGAAGCCTGTGTTGATGTCACACCTGGTCCTGTTTTAACATCACAGGAAAGCATGCACTCAATAATTCAGTATCTCCATGTAGTAATGGACAGGCAACCATCAGAAATGTTGTATTTAGAGCTGCTGATACAAGGGTGCAAATTCAATCCTCCTGTGTGGCCAACAGTTTGATCTAGTGGGTGCCTCAGTTTTAATTGAGTCACACATCCAGAATCACTTTGGATAGGATGAATTCCTAGTTTGAGGGAGCCTTGAACTGGTTTCTTCAACTAGGTCCTGTCCCCCATCAGTAACTCCTGTTTCTTGGCCACAGTGGCCAAGGGTTTTATTCCAAACAACCAGACTCTGAGTGGCACTGAACAGCTGGGTATAGCGATAATTGTAATGTGCCACAGGATTCCTGCAATACTTGGGGGCTTTGTGGGACACTAAAAGAGCAGCTAGACTCAGGCACCTTACATTACTAAAAAATATTGGCCTGTCAAGAGTAGTAGCAGTAAAGTCAGAGAAGACATCTCTAGCAAGCTGGAGCCTCAGCAACTTCCCCCAAATCCTAGAAGTTCACCAATTTTATCCTGGAGGAATTCTCACCAGGGAGCAATTGGCTATATTGAATGAGTCCTATCTTAAACAACAACAACAAAACCAGGTGTGTTTTCATGACATGTTCTTGGCTCAGATCCTTGGCCTACAGGTGACCACCCCTGCCAGCAAGAACAGGACATTTTCTGCATTTGAATTTTGCAAGAGGATCTCATTCTCTTGCTAACTTGATTTTTTTTTTCAGTGAAAGGGTAATCATTGTTTGAAACACGAAGGATGTGGATATTTTTCTTCCTTGACAGACTGAACCAGCCTTCAATAGTATTCCACATTTCTTTTAAAAAAGGAAAAGAGAAAGTTCTTCCCAGGTCTCAACCATCCATACAACTGTCCAAGCTAGGGAAAAGAATGTTAGCAGGCTTGTTCTTGGGGGCTTTCAAATGCTCCTCTTTACCGACCGTAGCAGGTGGTGCCATTTTCCATGTTGGCCATCCCTCTTATATTTAATGTCTTGGCACTTGGCTACAATTTTGTGATTTTTCTTTTTTATGCAGCTCTCTCAATTATACAGCCATCATAAGTTTTGCCAACATGGAGTATGGATCGATTTGTGTTCATTAGAGCACAAAATTAAAATTTCATTGCAGGAACTATAAACATGTTGGCTGAAAGAAGTCAAAATACTTTTTCAAAATAAAATCTTGGATTAGCTGTCATTGGCAAGTTTTAACTTTGCTCTCTATTGCTGCTTTTTAAATATCTCAGTGAGTTTTCTTTTTAATTCTCCTAAATACTTGGGTGTTTAGTTGGCCTAGAGGCAGAAGAAGGCACAATCGTAATCTCATGGACTTTCTTTCAAGCAGGGATGCAAGTAAAGTGCCCTGGGCCCCCAAACAACTTCTCAGATGGGGGTCCTGGTAGTAAGGGAGCTCAGATGCCAACCCTGGCCCCAAAGCTGCAGCAGTTGAGGGTAGGTGGGAAGTGGAGAGAAGGAGAGTCATATGTTCACTCTTCACTTCTGTAGCAGTGGCCTTGAACCTCACACAGGTCTCAGAAGAAGAGAATAGCTAGCTATTGGGGACTTGGGTTGAGGAAATGGGGCAAGAAATGAGGTACGGGAGAGCCTTTGGACCTGTGGGACCAGTAGTCACCTCCCCTGCCACTGTATTTGTGCCCAATAGGTAAGTATCATTGAACCAGGTTCTAAATCAAGATTAGATTAGAACATCTGGGGCTCATCAAAAGCTGATGGCCTTCACTGACCAGGAGAGTCAGAACAATCAATCATAAAAAACCCTGAGATGTGTAGTTCAGCAGATTCTTAAGGATTGCTGCTTCCCCATTTTTGCTGTAAGGGACCCCAAGCTGGTCACCTCTCCCTCCCTCCCTCCCTCTCTCCCTCCCTCTCTCTCTCTCTCATCCAATTAGAAGCTTTACCAGCTATGTCCCATTCATTAGGGCAAGGAGGAGCCCAACAAGGTCAGGATGAGGGTCAGCTTGGTGTCATGGTTAAGGTGCTGGCCTAGAAACCAGGAGATGGTGAGTTCTAGGCCTCCCATAGGCATGAAAGCCGGTTGGGTGACTTTGGGCCAGTCACTTTCTCTCTCTCAGACCAACCCACCTCAAGTGTCGCTGTTGTGGGGAAAAATCGGAGGCAGGAGTATTCGGCATGTTCACCACCTTGAGTTATATATTAAAAAGGCAGGATAAAAACATCATCATCAAAGAGAAGCCACGGGGGCTCACTACATCCAACAGAGCTAGGAATCTCACTGAACGTTGTATCAACCTCATGGCATATGTTTTCCAGTGATAAATGTTTTCCTGTCTGAAGAGGATTGTCCCAGCTTGATGCAGTAACAGTCCTTCTGATCAGAAGAAAGCTACCCAGAGTCACCCGTTGGGGGAGATGGGCGGCATACAAGTTTAATAATAAATAAATAAATAAAATAGGTAGGATTTTAATCTTATAGTTATTCAAGGCTACAAGTGTGGGCAGCACGTTCTTTCTTCCTAAATATGACTTTTCTTCATGTTCCGTTGCATCTTACATACAGTTTTCCGAAGGGCTGAGAGGGAAGCAAAATCTGACTGCTTACGTTCAAGATTTGTGCTGTGAGCACTTTTGTAAACATTTGCTACTTCAGCTCTCTTCCAACCCTGTAATTTAAACATCAGCTGGCATAAATTAACAAGATGAAAAATTTAAATATGCACCTAAAGTGACTCTCAAAGGAAAATAAGCAGATGGATGCATGCGGCGATGAATGACTGGACTGGATAAAATATCAACATGCATTTCTCCACACAGGTTATGTATAAATCAAGGAAGGTGCAGAAATGTCCTTTAAAGCTTTTAAGATTTATATAGACTTCTGCACTTTAGAAAACTCAGTTATGGGGGGGGGGGGGGAATAATTTTGAAGGCTTTTAGTAGGAAAGAGAAAATTGGCATATCCAAGCAGTTCTTCTCCATCGAGCGGGAGTGCTGCTAAGTCCATCCTGAATTAATGTCCTCCTTTGTAAGGTGGAAATCTAATGAATGGGCACTGAGGGAAAGGCGGCACTGAACATTTATTTATTCTGAAGGAGGGTGTCCATTAATCCGTCGCAAAAATATGAAATTAGAAGCAAGCGAGCTGTGGTTTCAGATTTGGCAGGGACTTAAAGACGCAGATGGTCTGACAGCTTTCAAAGATTTTTCCAGGCTTTTGATATTGATACCAGTGTTTTTCTTAAAAAAAAAAAAAAAACTGGCTTTATTGTGTGACTTAAGTTTAACCAGAATAGCCACAAGGGGAAAAAGCAAGGCTTTATATGTTTTGAATGGCCCAATTTCCGAATATTATGTTCACCTAAACCAAGCATTAAGGATTAATTTTCTTGAACAAGGGGCCACGTAGCCAGACATAGGTTTGTGTTAACTCAGACAACTAATCTGGTCAAGGAGATGTTATTATTATTATTTTTTAAATCTTTATTAGGCTCTTAAGCTACTCACCTCTTATTTATATTTTTTGCAGAAAATATCCTGAAAAATATACTGGGTTCTCTATTCTAAACTGCATGTGGCATGAAAGGATGAGGCAAGTGAAGATGGAAGGTTTGAAATGGGGGGGTTAAGACTGAGCAGAAGTTGGGGGGAAAATAGGTATGAAATTATAGCTTTCTTCAGTCTGTTGTCACTGAGAGATGTCGAAATTGCAGTTCTCAGGGCCAGAAGTCAAATGTCCTCAGGGTCAAAAATGCAGGCATCATCAGGATGCTAAATATGAAAGCTTATATATTTAGCTTTCTCTGTATTTAAGTGGATATAAGTTTCTGCATATAGGGTTAAAGATTATATATTTAGCATTCTCTGTATTTAAGTGGATATAAGTTTCTGCATATAGGGTTAAAGATTATATATTTAGCTTTCTCTGTATTTAAGTGGATATAAGTTTCTGCATATAGGGTATCATACAGAGAACCAGAAGCCTTCCTAAATTATCCTTCTAAATTACTCTTTGGGATTTATGCATTTTTTTTTTTCATCTCAAAATACATAACCTCCCCTTCCTGCGTTTATGCATTGCTCAGGCCAGCTAGTAACAGTTAACAACGAGTGAAATGCAATCACTGGAAGGGAAAAGAGAAATGAGGGGAAAAGCAAGTTTTGAAGGAAGAGGCAGAAGCACCCGTTAAAACAGAGCATTAAATAAAATGGACATTTCAGGAAAATAGACGACTTCCTAAACATAAGCATCTTTAGAAAAGGAGGGGAAATTATTATAGACCAGTGTTTCTCACCCTTGGCAACTTTAAGATGGGTGGACTTCAACTCCCAGAATTCCCCAGCCAGCCATGCTGGCTGGGGAATTCTGGGAGTTGAAGTCCACCCATCTTAAAGTTGCCAAGGGTGAGAAACACTATTATAGAGGATGCTGACCTAGGCTCCCGGGGTGAAACATTCTAGTGTTCGTTCTAATTTTCATATTTATAAAACAGTTTTATTGTCGTTTTTGTGGGTTTCTTCATTATTTCATTGTTTGTTTTATTATTTGCCACGTATTAGCTTGATGTCTTTTTTTTAAAGATATTTTTATCCCACCTTTCTTATTTGTTATAAATAACTCAAGGCAGTGAAGATACCGAATACTCCTTCCTCCTCCTATTTTCCCCACAACAACCCTGTGAGGTAGGTTGGGCTGAGAGAGAAGGACTGGCCCAAAGTCACCCAGCTGGCTTTCGTGCCTAAGGCAGGACTAGAACTCACCATCTCCTGCTTTCTACCCTGGTGCCTTCACCACTGGACTAAACGGGCTCTTCCAGGAGAGATCAGGCAGATATATTAGCAAATCCATGTACATATTTTTCGAGATGTTCATCCTACCTGGAAATCTTTTCTATAAGCAGAGGGATAATATAGAAGTAAAAATAAATGATTTTTTTTTTCTTTTGTCCTATCTGCTTATCAGATATGGAATTTGGGCATCAACACTCTGTTCATCAGAAAAGGGCTAAGTGATCAAGTGAGTGTGAAGTTCTTTGTATATTTCATTTTGCAATCAGTAATGTTTGCAAATAGTCATGGAGGGGAAAACACAGCCTGAGGGAGAGTTGCCTACACATGGCATAGGTTAACAAGATGCTCACTGAGCTATTGATAATTAACAGTTGCTGCGAGTGGAAGCTTGGAGGCTTTGTGCATTCAAGAGTTCAAGACTGGAGACACAATGCTGCAATGAGGACCTTGGTTTTTTTGTGTGAGGAGAAAGATCTGTACCAATGAATAAATATTTCAGCTTAAGAGAGGCTTCCTCCAGTGACCTGGCTTTTTTGAGCCCCAGGCCAAAGTCTTCTGTGCCGAGGAAAAGGGCCCTTCAAAGGTATGACATCATGGTAGGACCAGAAGCCTCAACTTGAGTTGCTACAATGGCAACGTCTGGAGATGAAGTGAGGTTAGCCGATCCACAGCTGAGAGAGAGGATCTTGGCATCTTGTCAGGATGAGAGAAAAGAAACAAGGCCATCAGGCAGCTCCAATGGGAGGCAGGCAATTTCACGCCATTTCACTGTCGGTTTTGCACAGCCAGATGCAGGTTTGCTGTCGTTATGTACACACTGGATCATTTACAGATCTCAGTCTCCTTTTCATTCACTGGCGAAATGGAGATGGATTCGGTTGCCTTCAAAACATTGGGTTGTTGGTTTTGTTGTTGTTTTCCTTTTCGTACCGGCTGCTTTGATCAATCCTCTTTTAAGCACCAAGGTGGGGATAAGCATGTAAAAGAAGTGCTCTATGAATTCCACTTGGGGAGAAAGTGGGCTTTCTGGAGCATCAAAATACTGGCTTCTCAAAAGTCTGACAAATGTTCAACTCTTCTGCCATCAAAAATCTCCCCACCACCACCCACAAAAATAAATGCACTAAATATTGTTTTAGAAGAGCTTGTGTTGGAAAGAATTTGCATTTAAAATGGCTATGTCAGGGAAATGTGTATGTCTAAAATTGGGTGATTTGCAAATAAAAATACATCCACGGACAATTTACCTAGCAATTAATGTAGGTCTAGGAACGATACAAACAAAAGTTCCATATTTTACAAAATGTAATGAATATAAATGATTGCAGATTTTTTTTTAATTTGAAAAATATACAGAAAAACCATTGGACTTAAGTGCTGCCTTTCAAATTACAAAATTCGCATGCATGATGTCACTTCTCCCACCTTGGCACTTCGGGGTTACCCATGGATAGCATTAGATTTATTCTTGGACATTGGTCAAGAGTGAAGAACTTCAGGAGGATATCATCTGCCCTTTGGTATGAGACGCAGATGAAGAATGTCAAGTCTATTAGGTGTAAGACTGAGAGAAAAGCCTTCTGTTGCAGCAACCTAAACCCTGATCGACTGGGTTCAAACACGAGACACTCAACTACGAAATAACTGGATGGGCTGGGTTTGCATTATCTGCTAGATTAAAATATAGCTGGCTGGTTTATGGCTCGTGTCCTAAAAATCTAATCACTGTCCACATTAAATCAGTCTGGGAAGGAAGGAAGGAAGGAAGGCAGGCAGGCAGGCAGGCAGGCAGGCAGGCAGGCATAGGGAGGGAGGGAGACAGACATAGGAAGCAAGGAAGGGAGGGAGGAAGGAGAGACAGGAAGGAAGGAGGGAGGGAGGGAGGAGAGACAGGAAGGAAGGAAGGAAGGGAGGGAGGGAGGGAGGGAGACAGACATAGGAAGGAAGGAAGGAGAGACAGGAAGGAAGGAGGGAGGGAGGAGAGACAGAGGAGGGAAGGAGGAAGGGAGGGAGGAGAGACAGGAAGGAAGGAAGGAAGGAAGGGAGGGAGGGAGACATAGGAAGCAAGGAAGGGAGGGAGGAAGGAGAGACAGGAAGGAAGGAGGGAGGGAGGGAGGAGAGACAGGAAGGGAGGAAGGAAGGAAGGGAGGGAGGGAGGGAGGGAGACAGACATAGGAAGCAAGGAAGGGAGGGAGGAAGGAGAGACAGGAAGGAGGGAGGGAGGAGAGACAGAGGAGGGAGGGAGGGAGGAGACATAGGAAGGAAGGAAGGAAGGAAGGAAGGAAGGAAGGAAAGGCTTAGCCTCTATTCCTAGAGCTAGCTGTATATTAACTAGAAAACTGTTGTCAGGTTTAGCAAATCAATACAATAAGTGTGTGAAATGGTTCCAGAAATCTGCAGAACTCTATTTCACAGCAAGAGCAATTGGGGAAGTAACGGGGGGAGAAACTCCAATAGAATAACTTATGAGATTGCCATTTAGATCACAAAAGGATCATAAAAGTCAGAAGCAGTTTGCTTGAAACAAGGGTCAGTGTAACCATCTAGGATTCGCTACAAAACAGCATGAGGAGGAACTGCACACCAATCTGTGGCTCTGGTAGTTGCCGGCAACACTGCTGGGATTTAAACCTTGTTAAAGGTTGGCGCCTCAGCCGTTTCACATTCCTCAACCAGCAAGTGGTAACTCCTGTCACAGCAGCAGAAGAAACCGTGGTTATTGGAAGTCAATAAAAATACCTCCCACACAATTAGCGGAGCAGAAGGTCGTTGGTTTCCACACAGAAAAGTTGTTGCCCAAGCAAAATTCGTTAGCAATAATTTGAAGGCCGTTTAAGGAACATTTACCAGCCAGTTTATAAGAATGAAGACTCATACTCAGCTTCTTTCTGTTCTTGTTCACAAAAGCTCTCTACAACCATGGTGCCCTTTTTCTAAGAGAAAATGCTTTGCTAACCTTAGGTGATCTCAAAAGACCTAACAGGGTCAGACCTGGTTAATCCTTGAATGGGACACCACCAGAAAACCCCAGGACTGTAGAGTGTAGAACGGTGTTTCTCAACCTTGGCCATTTTCAGATGGGTGGACTTCAACTCCCAGAATTCCCCAACCAGCTGGGGAATTCTGGGAGTTGAAGTCCACCCATCTTAAAATGGCCAAGGTTGAGAAAACTGGTGCAGAGAGTAAGGAAGATGACCTTGACAGAAATACGCAAGATCCATTGTTAGGAAGATGAGGGGTGAAGCATATTTTAAGTCCACAATGTTCAGATAATGTTTGGAAGCAGCTCAGACAGTGCATTTGATACACTGAAGTAAAAGGAAGAGGAGGAACAGCACGATCCAACTTGCAAGATTCTGTTCTTAGAAGGTAGTTTTAGCCTTCCTGCAAAATGGATTTCCTGGTCTGGTCTCCTGGGGGCTAGATGGGGAAGCTGAAAACGCAGTCAGGAAGGAGACAATTGTACCGTGTTGTTGCCAAGAAAACAATATGGATGTGTTCGTGAAATGCTCAGGAGTCAAGCCTGACTCAAAGGAAACGTAATTCCTCACCTTTGGATGGAGGTGGATCATTGCTGACCGAGAATCAGGTTGTTGGAGACATGCTTTGGAATACCATCTGTTTATGATAAGAGTAAAATCTTTTCCTTAATGGAAACAAGTAGTTTCCCATTTTCGGATTAACATCAACTGCCATTCTTAGCACCTCATCTGGAGCCAAGGATTTGGCACCTAGCCCTGAGTTTTTCAGAGAATCTGAATCTTTCCTAAACCATTTTGGTGCCAAGAACTGGACACAGTTCTCAGGGCGGGATCTGACCAGTGCAGAAGATCATGGAATGATTATGTCCCTTTTTGAATCTGGAGAGCTGGGTTTCCTCCCTCACTCTAAGGGGACAATCCTTCTGAGAAAAGGATCCAGTCAAGGAAGACTAGCTATTCTTATCCACTGTTCTTTTCTCACTAATCTGCCCTTTTCCTGACTCCGGAATATTTTCACCACTGGCATGTTTTATAAGGACTATTTAAGAGAATCAGGGTTATAACAATCAAAATGAGAAACACCAAGGCTGGCAGCCTAAGAAGAGGACTGCCAACATGACATCAACAGCTCACTTCAGAGATCAGCTGGCCGCATTATATACTGCCGAATGTGTTGTGCAGGTTTTTATTTTTAACTTTTTTTGTTTCATTAAATCATGACTTTCTAAGAAGTGACATCCCACAAGATATTTATCAAAGCAAGAAAGCAGTAGAAAGGTGTGCCTTTAATATTTCTCCTTTTCTTCTGACATTTTTCTAGCCTAGAGATCTAATTCCATTAAATATGTACATTTTTGACTGGAAGACTTTTTCATGTCTCTTTCAGATGAATCTTAAAAGTACATAAGGTCTGTGGGGCATCTTTTTTAAAGTGCAAATGAGGCCCACAGTAGAATATGGTCTATGAGTCTTTTCACTTTATTTATATTCCTGCAGTGTTTTACCTTTCTCTGACTGTAAAATGATGTGAGGAAAGGAATAGTCCACCGTATCTTCTGTTGAGTCCCATTGAACCATATTATTCTTATTTAGCAGATAACATACTGGAGTTTAACTCTGGCCAATTTCCTTTCTCTTGGCTTTATTAGTAGTTGTCATGTTGGGTGACTCTGTATGTTCTCCATGACCTGGAAGTGCTGTTAATAATTAGATTTTCTATTGTTCAGTAGATGTCTCCATTAGAATCTTTCCAGTCAGATGAGACCTCTGAACTGAAACTACAGTCATGAAAAACTGTTCAGATTTCCATGCCCTCAGAAATTGTCTAGCAGAAAACCTACTGATGCTCACTACTCAGTGCTTCCTTTTGGTGTCTCCTGGTAAAGATCCATCCGACATTAATGGATCTGAGCGCAGAATGCTGAACAATTCTTCTAGTCTTCTCTAATATTTCATATGCAGCAGATAAATCTGAAGTGGCATTGAAAGAGGATCGGATAAGAGAGGGAGGACATGTACTTTAATAACAAGTGAGCAATCGCTAAAGTATGTCTCTTTGGGTTGAAAGACAGTATGACCTGGAATGTGCACAGTTGGAGACATGGAATAAGGTGGCCTTCCACTCCTGTTTAAAGGTGGTTCAGTCCTACACAAAAAGAGTGAAAGTAAGGGACATGGATGAGTTTAGCCTTAGGAAAGGAGGACTACAAGAGGATCTAGAAGTGCTCTTCAAATAGCCAAAAGGAGACTATGTAAAAGAAGGTTGAGATCTGTTCTTTCCTGCAGAATACAGAACAATGGATCTAAGTTATAGGAAAGCAAAGTCTGATTATTATTTTTTTTAATAACCTTTCTAAAGAGCAGGTGAGTTTGGTGTTTATCAGGCATCTGTCAGGGATGCTTTAATTTGGATCCTTACACTGAGCAGGAGGTTGGACTTGATGGCATAATAGTCCTTACCAACTCTCTCTTTCTATTTCTGGGCTTCCCAGAGGAGTCTGAATGGGGACCAAGGGGAAAACTCAGGGTTAAATTAAATTTGTTTATTTATATGCCCCTTTTATATCACTGCAATCACAGCTGACTCTGAGAATCCAGCTTTTTACAACCAGGAGGAAGGTTAAAACATATAATCCCTTCTCCTCTGTAATAGTCCCATTACAATAATATCTATTACAGCAATAACAATAAAATTTCCCACCACCAAGGAATAACCCACACCTATAAATGTTCGCCCACCAGGAGGGAGCAAGACAAATTCTATGCCTGTCTCCAAAGGTCTACTGAAAAAGCCAGATCTTAACAGCTTTGCAGAAGGCCAGGTGTGGGGCCTATCCAGTGTCATGGAGAATGCTGTTTTGGGCTCAGGAGATGCAACAACAGAAAAGGGCTGACTCCAGGATCTCTGAAGACGGCATTCCTGAGGGTTGGGATCTATGATGTTCCATGGGATCTGATGGACTCTTGCTCATTCATCATGGCTAAAACCTTCTCCAAAACAAGTAAAACCAGAACATTTTAACACACTCTAGGCTAGTAAATGATTAGAAAGATGTGTTGTTTTTTACTCAAACCATTGGTGAACCATAAGCAATTTCTGATTGTTAACCTACTGACATCTCCAGCCCCCCTCACCACCCCACAATAAGACATAGACTTCTAATATCTTGGACAAGAGTCTTCAGACAATTAAGAAAACCTTAACTGCTAAAAATAGTTTATAGTTATGTGCCGTCTTTGCTCCCTGATCCAATTGCCGCTATTTTTGCCCACTTGCCAATCAGATCAATGGGCTGTTTCATGATACAATTCTTTTATAATAAGAATGGGACCATTGGAGAGGGTCTTACACACCCAGGGAAAAGAGGACAAGGCCACCGGCACTGAACGTCCCCCTGCCTAGTGTGCGTAGCCACGTATCCCTGCCGATGCCGATGCGACAAATGGGATTTGATTTTGTCTACATGAGGCGTATCATGTCAAAGAACAACGCCGGGGAAAGAAATCCACTTCTTTCCATAATGGCTCTCATGCAGAAGAGATTCCTAAATGGAGCTAACAACGTGAGCAAGAAGCAAATTCCTTACTTTTCTCCAGCAAAAAATAATCATAGCTCTAACGCTTTTATAAGGCTCCTCCATTTCATGGGATAATTGCGGTGTCCCTTGTTTCTCCTTTGTTAGTGGCTCCGCCATCAGTAACAGCCGGAGGGGAGGGTGAGGGGGATCATCTTGCAAAATTATCAAAGGGAGGGAGTGGGGATGGATCGTCACAAGATCAGCAAGAGTGTTTAGGTTCCAAAGGGGTAAGCAGGTGTCTTTAGAGCACCAGATGAGCTGAGTCCAGGCTTGTGCAAACACCCTCCAAATCATGCTTGTTATTCATCGAGAGCTTTAAACCATCTTAATTCTGGCATTCCCAGAATTCAGATGGCACACAAAGGCTGGTAATGAACAACACCTGTGCTTACCTCAATTACTATACAAATCTGAACACAGTGGCAGAAAATGGGGGGGGAGGATAAAGAGGGCGCAAGACGGAGCGAGAGAGACGTTTTCAACCAGCGAGCTCTTCCACTGTGCCTTTCGTAATTGCATTCAAAAGCTTCAGATTTCATTTGGAAAGTTGGGCATAAAACGGGGAAGGCAGGGAGGGGTCGGTCTGGCGTGGCGTCAAAAGCAAGACGTTGCACCGAGAACCCCCAGAGCCGGCCACTGCGGAGAACGAAGCGGCCAAATTTTTAATCAGAGGGTTTTGAGCAGCCCCAGTCCCCTCTGCCTCCCCCACAACCCCCAGCTCTGATGCTGTTATTATTATTTCGCTAATTGAATTTCTGTTAAAGCATGGGCTGTAATTTAACACCCCAAATTTATGATATGAGTGGTGGTGGGGGGGGGGGTTCCTTGTAATAAATGCGTTATTACTGTCACTTTTAATGGAGTCATCTGTATTCCCTATGCAGTTGTCTCTGATACAGCTACTGCATCAATGTTGTGTGTAGACAATTAAATTAATTGGAGATAGGGCCATTAATTCGACCTGAATACCTCTGATTGCTTCTGTAAATAAGGTTAGAGAGCAAATGGCTAATCTTTGTTGTCATTATAGATTCCTTTTCACTTTTTCACACTGCCTAGTATATTAAAATCATTTTGCTAAGCAGTTTCACGTATTTACCATACTTCCTTGCATATCGCAAAACCATAATTGTAGCATCTTTCCATTTCATTTCCCAGATCAGTATAAAATACAGGACTGGAGGGAGCACTGTGCTGAATTAGAGCTGATAAAAACCACCAGACCAACAAATTAATAAGACACAATGAATAAACTGGAATGTGGGACAGGGGTCATTGTCAATAAATAAAAAAAAAATTGCCCTAGACAAATTAAGCAGGGAAGTTTGCCTTTGATGGTCTGCCATACAACCACCACAGCCTCCTTAGTGAAGGGAAGATCCAGTTTTTAGGAAAGTTGGCTAAACATTTGAAAAGGGTTTAGGCCATCTGATTAGGGTCTGATAAGGTATCTCAAAAGGACAAGCAAGGTTAGTCCTAATGATTATTTGGTTAGGAGGTTACCAAGATACTCCACATCTTAAAGCCTTAATGGACCCATTTTATCCTCTATAACCTATCAAAGTGCAAAAGGGGGGGGACAATTTTCTGGCTCCCTCCTTTCTGAGGACCACGAGAGGAAAGCCACTTATTTTGTACTCCTACTCTATCAGAAGTAGAAGTTTAGAACTTTTTTCACAGCGAGGGGCTGACCTCCGAGAAGGGAGCAAGATCAAGCTCACAGTCATGGGGGGAGGATCCAGTTAAGTTTGATTTCCTTCATTTAAATTTAATTGTAAAATTACATCTGTTATTGTTCATGTGTTGAACCATTCTCCCTTCTCTGGCGTTGAAAATGATAATTTGGTGGCATCTTTTGGAAAAACCATGCTCAAAGCGGCCCCAAGCTCGGTACAGTGGTACCTCGGTTCATGAACTTAATTCGTTCTGCGACTCTGGTCGCTAACCGAATTGGTCATGAACCGAATCAAATTTTCCCATAAGGTTCAATGTAAATACCGTTAATCCGTTCTGACCCCTACGAATTTGGTCGCCAACTGATTTTTGATCACGTCCCGAATCAAATTTCCCTATAAGGTTCAATGTAATTATGGTTAATCCGTTCTGAACCATATGTTGTTGTTTTTTTAAACCGCAAAAATATGACACAAAGTACAGTACGAAGAGAGAGAAAGCTAACCTTGCTCGACGCGACTTCTGGCGTGGAGGACAGGAAGGCGGGTGGGGAGGTGGTTACTGCTTGGAGGGAGAGTCCCCCTCCCTACAGGAAGCCGCGACCACATGTCACGGGAGGGAAAATGGCCGCGGATCCTGTTCGTAACCCGATGCGGAGTTCGCGAACGGAGGCAAAATTTTGCGACCGGAGCTGTTCGTGAACCGAATTGTTCGTGAACAGAAGCGTTCGTGAACCGAGGTAACACTGTACTTGTGATCCAGAAAATTCTTAGGGATAGTCCCTTATGTGAAGCTGTTGCCAAATTTAATCAAGATGGGATTAAAGATTTAAAAACAAGCAAACATAAGGGAGAGCAGAAGCAGAGATTTTGTAATTACATCTTCAGTACTTAGAGCTGAAAGAAATCTGGCTGAGTTGACTACAGACTCACGTTGTAGTAAAGTGGATTATCTTTTCATTGAAGCCATCATAATTCTCCTTAAATTTGCACTTACATCAAAGATATGTACAACGCAAACCTGAGTCCTCTTGTTCCTAATGTAGAAGTACTCACCTCCATCAGGCCATGTAAGTGCCGCTAGTGATATTATTGGCAGTAATACAAAATCCAATGATTTCCCTCTATGTACTTCATTATGCCCCACTATCTACACGCACACACACACATGCATATTTTCACCAGGTTTTCACTGCAAATATAACAGAGCCAAGAACTGCTATGTAAGAGATGCCAGGGAGCAAAAGAAATTAGTTCCAGGATACACATGTACAGGTAGTTCTCGACTTACAGCCATTCATTTAATGACCATTCGAAGTTATGATGGTGCTGAAAAAAGTGACTTAGACCAGTCTTCACTCTTAAGACCATTGCCCCATCCCCACAGTCACGTGATCAAAATTTGGAAGCTTGGCAACTGGCATGTATTTATGACAGTTACAGCATACCAGGGTCACTTGATGGCCACATGTGACCTTCCCAAGGGGCTTCCAACAAGCAAAGTTAATGGGGGAAGCCAGATTCACTTAATGAATCCAGTGATTCACTTAACAGCCACAGCAAAAAAGGTCATAAAATTGGGTGCAACTCACTTAACAACTACATCGCTTAACGATGGAAGTTCCGGTCCCAATTGTGGTTGTAAGTCGAGGACTACCTGTAAAATATTTCCTGCTGCTCTTTTCCAGGTAAATACTGGGAAGGGAGATCATAACAAGGAGAGCTAGTTCTGCAAATCTATTTGAAAGCAATCCCAACTTTTAAGGGAAATGGAAACCACTGTGGAGCATAAAAATCTAGGAATCCATATGACACAATCCTACCCAGAGTTTCTCAGAAGTCACTGCAGGCTATTCGGCTAGACTTCCACCCAGAATATACAGGCAACAGTTTCAGCCTAAAATTTGCTCCTCTGTGTTGCAATATTTATTTTGTAAGGTGTTGTATGTCTGAATTTTGATTTCCCTTCATACGTGTTTCAGCTGCTATATATTTTTAAGTTTCTATCTGCAGGGCATTATCTTAATGTGGTCTTTTCGCCTTTATTTTGTTTTTATCACATGGCATTGCATTGATTTGTCTTGGGAATATTATACTTCCTGAAACAGGACAAGGATTATTTTTGTAATTTCTGCTCATAAACGCACCTTCAGTCAGGCTCACCCCAAGAAAAGGTGCATAGGAGGAAAACCATGCCCTTCCACCCTAACCCCATTTGCTGCAGATTTCAGTGAGATTTACTTCTACATTAATCAGCAGACTCAGGTTGCTTAGGAGAAAGTCTAACTGAACTCCATGTGGCTCCCATTGGAGGAAATGTGGGTCATCGTGAGCTAGACAAAGACAAAATATGTCATTTCCTTGGAAGTTCTTCTTCCAAGTAAGGATTTTTCTTTCATTATATGGCTTTTCCTCATGGGGAGCTGTTAGAATCCAAACTAGAGAAGAAGACCTCACTTGGGTGAAGGACATTGCCCAGAGACCATTTGTCATTTGTAAACATAGCCACACTGTGGCAACTTGCTGAAAATTTCTGCTTTAATCTTACACAGCCTTGATAATTATTCAAGCTGTTGGAACAAGCGATGATCCTGGAGAGCAAGTCTTCCGTTTTTCCCCCTCCGTTTTTCTATTTATTTCTCTTTTTAAAAAATTCAACATTAAAGCAGGCGTTCTGCCTCATATAAATGAGTTACAGAGTGGATTAAGATGAGCCACATGCTCTGTGCTTTTCCAAAGAGTTTTTGACAGCAGGTTACACTATTGTGCAAAAATGGTTATAAAAATGGAAATAAAAATACCCGGGAACTAACGAATTAGGGGAGAGGAAAAAATATCAGTCCTCATTTGGCTGTTGTTTTTGTTTTTCAACAATTAGCTAGGGGGGAAAAAATTCTTCTTAACTATTCTATATTTCCATTCTAATTAGATTATCAATATATACTCAGGGCTCCAGGCACTCAACATATGCACATGGTTTTGATTTTATATTTCCAAAAAAAAAAAAAGTGGTCTTGGGCTTGTTTCAGGATTTGAGGAGATTTCAGAAGGTCACCCTAAGATGGGAAAGGTAGGACATGGCTGTTTAGGGAGTCCAGTTCAGATGTTCATGTTGGAAGAAACATTCTGGGTCTCCATTCTGTGCACTCGATCACAATGGAAATCAACCTTAACCTTTCCTTGATACCATGTGGTGCAAGATTTGGTGAATCTAAAAAATCCTAAATGAGTTTGCTAGATGTGATGGCTTCTTGTCATGAAGTGGAAAGGGATCAGTGCCAAAATGAGGACATGTGCACAGTGATGTCAACGCACAAATTCTTCCCTTCTGTACCAGCATCCAAATATCTGATTCAGGTCCATAAATCTGAGCATATATCACAATTCATCTTCTGCCTTACAGACACCATAATTCTGGATGAGGTGTATGCGCCAACTAAGCTCAGTGTGTTTTGAAATGACTTCATACAGGATTAAAATCAAGACGATTAGATGCACCAAATCGGATGGACATAAAAGTGGTTTTTTAATTACTATATATACTTGCGTGTAAGCCAACCCTCAAATTTTGAACCCAAATGCCATGAAAAATGCACCACCTGCAGTTAAGCTGACCCTCAAAATTTTTGCGTGTTTAAATTTTTACAATTAGCTTATCCATGGGTAATCCACAGATTATCCTTTCTTTATGGGATTTGGGTTCAAAATCTGAGGGTTAGCTTATCCACAGATGGCCTCATCCACAAGTATACAGGTACTTGAAAAAAAGTATATACTCATGGATAAGCCCATTTGCAGATAAGCCAAACCCAATTTTGGGTTATTCTTTGCAAGTATTTACAGCATTTGCAAGTATATACAGCAGTGTTTCTCAACCTCAGCAACTTTAACATGCATGGACTTCAACTCCCAGAATTCCATCCATAGCTGGCTGGGGAATTCTGGGAGTTGAAGTCCACACATCTTAAAGTTGCTGAGGTTGAGAAAAACCAATATACGGTAACATTCTTATGTGCAACATAAAGGAGATACTAGACCTTAGGATGAACTGGCTAATTTGGATTTTTCTAGTAGACTGAGATTCATCTTCCTAATAATAAGCACAGCTGAACTCTAAAAAGTGGTCTGATCCCAGCTCACAAGCATTACTGTGTTTTCATTTGGCATACCAGACATGTTGATAGAAGGTTGCTATTTCCAATCCTCAGACTTTTTGAAGTCCCAATATGGACTTCCCTAAGTGGTTCTGTAGCCGAGTGAAGTGTTGTATCTGTTCACTTGCATCAGCATGGATTTAAAAAATAGAGTCATCGATGGGGAGGAGGGCGTCCAAAGGGGTGGGCTTCAATTGCAGAATTGTGGCCACCATTTTGACTTTTTCAACCCTTTCTATGGGTGCCCTAAAAGTAGACATGCTGATTTAAAAAAAGAAAAGAAAAAACTTCTTGATATAGCATCGAGGTTCTTCCTATGAGATGATTTCCTCTTCTCACCAAACCCAGTGCTAGTCCAGTTGTTCAAATTCCTGTCCAGAGGCCACCATCTTAAGGTCTTTGATCTCATGTGGAGATCAAAGACCTTAAGTAGGCCTTATTGTTTCAAGACTTTGTCCCTTGAGTCAGTGGATTTTATTCCTTGGAAAGATGGTGTATGAATCATATCTTATTCCCATGAGAGCATTTTAGAATTGCAATCTTTATTTCATTAATTCGTGAGGTACTTCAGCAACATGGATTTGTAATGTTTTGTCTTGAATAAGAGGCCATGTTATGGAGAGGATAAAAATATAATTAGGATGTTTCTTTATTATTAGATGGACTTCATTGGTTGTATCTTGTATTTTGTATTCTGAATTTTGACTTTTGCAAGCCGCGTTGAGCCGATCAGATTGAAGCAGCATATGACTCACAGCAATTAAGTCATATAAAAATATAATGAATGAACTAATTGAAAGGCACACCTTTACTCTAAGAAGCTATTTGGGGGCCTGATCTGTTGATATAAGAGTAAGAAAGACAGCCTAACGAAGATGTCCTTTTAGTTTAGGTCCTCATTATTCATCTGTAAATTATCGTAATCATGCAGTATCTCAAAAAAGGTATCCACGTCGAGGCTTTGCTGATACGCAAATAAATGTACATCAAATACTTGTATAATCTGATTATCTGCCTTTTACTCAATAAATCAATGAAACACCCTTTCTCTGGTGGACAGGGCCAGCACAGAGTGACTTTTTGATTACTGAACGTATTTACAATGCAAGGATAGGAGTACGCTCTTTCTGGAGATTAATAATTGTCAGTACTATACATGATATTTGTAACAACTCCATTTCATCTTTAAAGTGGTTTATTAAAATATTAAGAGTAAATGATGTGTTGAAAATAATGCAATAACCATCTCAGCAGTGAACAGGGGGAAACAAGTAATGCGTAAATTGCCCATTCGTTTGTCATTTATGGTGCAGAAAAAATAGGCTCTAACAGCAGCCCCGTAATCATTTAAGAGGGCCTTGGAAAATGAATCTCTAACTTAAGGAAGTCCACAGAGACAACATAAAAGCTAAACACATCAGAAGATCACTTATTTCCTCAAATTATACAGGCCTTTTTTTTTTAAGTTCTTTGTATTTGTGAAACATTGGCTGCAATCAGCAGCAAAACATGGGTTCAGGTCAAAGAGACAGGACAATCTAGGGCGATCCCTAAATCTGGACCACAAGTATCAAAATGATGTCATGTGCATCATGGCACAGTTGATGTGAATTATGTCACCTACACGATTAGTGACTTGTGCACCACGGTGTCGTGATACCTGTGACATCGCTTGCCCTCCATTTTAGATAAAAGACAAACTCAGAGCCGGTACCAGTAATGGTGTAAAATTGCAAGGCTTGGCTTCTTGGAAATAAGGGATGCCAGACCTTGGCCACCTGATGTATACGTAGATATGCCGTTTGCAGTGCAAAGAGTTGAAAACCTGTGCAACCGCCTGTCTTGCCACTTTGTGACTCTGATTCAGAAATTGTGTGAACCCCCCAACTCTTGGCTTATTGAAGATAGTCAGTGTTTCTCAGCTCTCTGGTATTGACGAAAAGGAGGCCATGCTCTCCTTGAACACGGGACACAGAGTCTTGCTTCAGAGTCCAGGGCTGAGGTGGGTGGGGATGTTAGATAGCATTTCTGGTAAGACCACAGAGCTACATTCTGGCATCTCAAGATACGTCTCACCAGGCGTTTTATCTTCCTTGGATTCTTGGAAGAAGACTGCAGTGATACCTGTGAAGCATGTTCTTGGTAGCTCAGTTGATTTGTCAGATTATAGCTATATGGCTCCACAGATAACGTAGCTCTTCCCAAAGCATATAGAATATACACTTTTGGGTCTATATTGAATGCTCATAACCCTCCATGGAGTCAAGAATCCTGTGCCATATGTTTCTGAGACCATGTGATGGTCTCAGATGCACACAGGCCCTCACATGACAGACAGGCTATGCTTTATGGGCTAATATACAAGCCGTAGGTTGTTCCCAGCTCTCCTGCTCAGTGGAATTGGAAAGATAGCATTCATAGTTGCAAAAGCCCAGGACTAACTGGGATATATCTGGTACGGTTCCCTTCTGTCTCTTAGGCTGATACTATCTCACAGAGATGGTTAAATTAGCTAGAGTGCTTCTTGCTATCTACATTTAGCCACAGAATTTAATGCTATCATTAGATCTTAAGAGCACCAAATAACAAACCTTTCAGTGTTTGGAAATAGAGGGTTATCTCTTCATTACAAGCGTTTTCCTTCTCTTTTTCTTGACTGGTGTTACAATTGTGCCGTGGCTGAAAGACGACCATGTCACTTTGTATTACGCATATTGATGTTACGAATTAGATTGATTTCTTATTGGAATGTCATGTTTTGCTGCTAAAGATAGCCTAATGTATGGTGTCTCTCTCTTCCCCCCCCCATAGGAAAATCAAATAGACTTTTTAAAAGCACTCGCTCTCCAATTGTTTTGGACTGCATGTCCCATCAGTCTTAACCAGCATAACCAGTGGTCAGGAATAGTTGGCAGATTAAATCTCTCAAGGAAGCCCATTGGGAAGGGCTGATCTAGAAGGAGATACGGAGGACAATAAACCATTCCAATCCAAGAAGTGTGTTCAGAATTCCTCAGCTCCTTGAAAAATAGTTATATTACTACAAGTTGCTTCACTGACGGATTTCAATCCCATCTTCTCTTCTCGAAGTTCAACCTATTTTTTTATGCACAGCAACTCTTAATAGCAGACGTTCTCAGTTTGGTGGCCCCCAAAGGTGTGACTTGAACTCCCAGAATTGCCAGCAGTGGCCACGCAGGCTGGCAAGTTCTCATAAGGAAAGTCCATGCATCTCGTGGGCCACCTGCTTGGAGTGTGGGTTTGATCAAGTTCAAATGATATTGATTCTTTTTCCTTCTAATCTCCAAGGGCATTTCATCACTCAACGTTTTGGAGAACCAGGCCCTCCATTTTCAGTCAGCGTGTTTGGAAGGAGCTCTGGGAGCTGCAGAAATAGTGTTTGTGATCTGAACCCATCTCTGGAGCTTCAGATTACCCAGCCTAGTCATAAAAGATCAAGTAAAGCTGCTTTACGCTGCTGGATAATGGAAACATCTAATCCTCTATCAATATTATCCGGCCTAAGTATAGTCACTCCCTAAGGACGTGAGGAAGTTCCTTCCAGGTCTCCTTAGCGTAGATCCAATAAATGAACATATTAGGGGTTGAATCCAGGTTCTTCTAGAAGTAAAGCATATCCTCTACTTCTGTGTTAAAATCCCCCTCCTGGGTCCCATATATGTGAAAAACAGCAGGTTTTCCATCAGCCAGCATTCTTGACCTTCGTAGAAAATTACTTTCATAGATACGGCTAAAATAGCCTACTGCCAAGAAAAGTTTCAGGTTAATCTATGCTTCTTTTTTTTTTCCTGAATCAATCTCCCCCTTACGTATTTGTGTGACGCTGAAAAGGACAGCCTTTCCCATTTGCAACTGATTATATAGCAGGGCTACATGTATTGAAGCCAAATGATTAAAGGCAATATTTCTGCTGTGAATGATCCTATTTGGTAGCAGCGGCTGTTTTGGAAAGAAATTGCAAAATGTGGCAAAAGTTGCAGTTTCGCAATCCAAGATGAAAATCAGACCTATCCTCCTCATATTTTGTATGCAGAAAAATAAAATACATCCTTTCGAGCCAAGCCAACAATCTTTCAGAAGCAAATTGTTCAGTGTTGTTTGAACTATAATAAGAGGTCCTTGCAGTTATAGAGAATACAGTTTGCATTGGGCTCTGTCAGGAATGATACTCACGCATGCTGAATCTAATTCTATTATTTTGGTCTTGTTCTTCCTTTGCTCTCTTTTTCCAGTAAACCTTGTGGCAGTTGCGTCTACCTTAGTCCAGGATCATCTCACTAGAGCCTTGTAAAAACATAGATATTTTATTTTAAAAATGCTAATCTCTGGTCTGAATGAGGCAGGATGGGACGTACAAGTAGAGATGTCCCTTTAGTTATCCGGAGACTAAACTTTTCTTTAGCTAGTGGTTGACTTCATAGAACTCTGTATGGAAAACAGATGAGACCAGCACCATAAGCTCTATTTATTGCAGAATAAATCCAAATATTAAGTATTTGCCTTTAAGCTATAGCTTGCAGTGGGACAAAGAATGGATAAACATGGGAGACAGGCCGTGTTTCAAAACAGGAATACCATTTGTTTTGTCGTATGTGAATTTTATTTTTGTTGGCAAAAGCATGAGTGAAAAACTAGTTTCAAATAAAGAATCCCTAGGGCATCTCTAGAGAATCGTAATATGCCTATATCTCTTTGTACTCTATGGTGTGTCTTGGGGGGAAGGCTGGGAAGAGAATAACCCATAGCATTCATTAAAATTAATTTTTAAAGTGTTTACATCCAAATATTAGAGCTGCCTAATGTCCTTCATTTGGGCATAAATTAGAAATGTGTTGACAAAAAAACCCAATAAAATAAAAAAGGGAGAACAGGATATGCACATAGCTATTGGTAAATTATTTAAAGAATGTTTATTTGTTTTAGCAAGCTATACCCCAGCACATTTTGACTTGTGATAATAAATTTACAACTTACTGTAAATTTGTCCTTATGTCCTGCTTAGTTTAAAAACCACAAAACCACTTCAGAAATTGGAGGAAAGAACCAAAATCAAAATCAGGGGGAGGCCCCCTTTTTAATTCTCCCAATGGAAGGTTTTAAGTCATTTCTGGAATGCCAAAATTATGGAACAAATCAAGTCTGGGTTTGGGTTCTTTGTTACATGACCTATGGTTTTCCCATGGCTCTTTCATGGGGGAAGAAGATCCCATGGGGTAGGATGAGAAGATGTTTCATGAGGTGGGACACCATGACTCTGTGGGTATTGGCCACCCTAAAGCTGCCTCTCTGTATTTGACTGTTTGATGGTTACCATCATGTCCTATAAGCATGAATCCCATAACTTAAGTAAAATTTGCCTTAAAAAGGATTTGTCCAATAGTAAAGAATATAAGGAGCTCAGGGTTGAATTGTTGGGTTCTTGGTGTTCTCCAAGTTTGATTGTTTCCCTGCAAACATTTTATTACCAGGCTAGGTAACGCCATCAGTGGAGTTTACTGGTTCTTTGTACATAGTAGCTTGCCCTGCCAGTCTTGGTTGGGGTGTGAATTGAATGTTTTACCCCCAAACAAGTAGAGAAATTGGAATCTGTTCAGGGAACAGAAGGAGGAGGAGCTAACTATAAGGCAAAAAAGAACCATAAAGTTCTGCACACCCCAGTTTAAAAAGGACTTTGATAAACTGGAGTGAATCCAGAGAAGGGCCACCAAGATGGTGGCAGGACTGGAAACGAAGCCTTACAAAGAACAGCTGAAAGACCTAGTCATGTTTAGCTTGCAGAAGAGAAGATGGAGAGGGGATATGATACCACTCGTCAAATATCCGAAGGACAGTGTTGTTGTAGAGCAGGGTTCCTCAACCTTAGCAACTTTAAGATGGGTGGACTTCAACTCCCAGAATTCTGGCTGGCTGGCTGGGGAATTCTGGGAGTTGAAGTCTACCCATCTTAAAGTTGCTAAGGTTGAGGAACCCTGTTGTAGAGAACTTATTCTCACTTACTCCAGATGTAGATACAGATTAAACGTTAGGAAGAACTTCCTAACAGGAAGAGCTGACAATCTGGAATGGATTACAGCATGAAGTGGTTTCTTCCCCTTCACTGGAGGTTTCAAAATGGAGGCCGGAGAGTCATCTTTTGGGGATGATGTAGTGAATCCTGCAGTGGGAAGGGGTTGGACTTGATGACTTCTTAGGTCCAACATAAGATGGGGATATGAGTCACCTGATGAACGTTTAGAAACACTAACACCTAGATACATTTTTTCTGTCCTTGCAGTGGCCTTCCATTGCCAACAGTGCACAGCACGGTCCTAATACATTCCAGTGGAGGGTCAGGAAGCTCCAGTGAATCTGAGAGTAGCTCTGAATCCGATTCGGATAGTGAAACCAGCTCCAGTGACAGTGAATGCAACGAAGAATCCCGCAGCGGAACCCCAGAGGTAAAGCTTCACAACTTCGGTCTCCAGAATGTCTAGTTCAGAATTGTGTTTGCAGGTGAAAATTCCAACCTCTTCTTAAATGAAAAATGTCCAGGCTTTTGGAGCAAAAATGGAATCGGTTTAAAGTTGCTTACTGACCCATTTCCCGAATAGCTTGGGATATGGCTCTTCACACATAGACACATATATAGACAGCCATTGGTTTAACTACATATATGTAGATTTGGGAGGAGTTGGGGTTTATATGCAACCTTTGACAGGCTGCCTTCCAAACATATGTGGCAACCGGACAAAAACTCAGTTAGCCTAATGTTAAATGTAATAAAAATGAAACCAATTTAAACATAAGAATAAAGACAGCTCCTTGTGTATTTAGTAATTCTCCCCTTCTTTCAGATTAAGCATTCCGGTTGTGAGTAGAGTTTGCACAGATTCTGGTAGCCCCATTCACATGATCTGCACCCTTCTCCTTGGAAAATACAGAATGCCCAAATATTTTAATTTAAAAGCTGGCATCCTTATGGGCCTTCGATCTTCGATGAAAGAAACACAGACAGATGCACAGTTCTTCACTTGGGGTAGGATGGGACATAGCTGGTTGGAAATATCCTGAAATTGTAATTGATGGTGGGCTGAATAAAAGTGTGCATTTTTAGTCTACCTTAATAGAAGAATGGTTTCCAAATCCCAGGAAGTAATTGTTAAATTGGTTTAGTTTTTAACTTTTAGCTTTTAGTTTTTAGTCGTTTTTAGTTGTTTTTAGTTTTGTTTCTACAGTGTTTCCCAACTTTGGCAACTTCCAGCTATTTGGACTTCAACTTGCAGAATTCTCGCCAATGGCCATCTTGGTTGTGGAATTCTGAGATTTGAAGTCCACACACCTGGAAACATGTGTGCCACTGCTGATTTGGAAAAGAAGGCTGTGTTGAACATGAGATCCATTTGGTGTCACTTTCTGAAATCTGTCCTTCTGCAGCCTGAACCTCCCTCAGCGAACAAATGGCAGCTGGATAAATGGTTAAATAAAGTCAATCCCCACAACAAGACGATCATCAACAACCAACATGAAAGTCACGGGGAGAACAGTGCTCAGTCCCAGAGTAGCACCCAGGTCGAAGGACAAAACAAAGGGAAGGTTAACAATAGCTTGTCCCTGACCGATTCCAAAGACAGGGCCCTGCGCAGCCCCATCCGAGAGAAGGCAAAACCCCGTGTGGCCCAGAAGACCCCAGCAGATGTGAAAAGTTCCAAGCAGAAGTCACCGGCGCACAATGAGACGGCCCCCCAAAGGACGACTGGGAAAAAGCAACCCAAAAAAGTTGAAAGAACGTCCAGCGCAGAAGACTACAACTGGCCCAGACCAAATATGACCAGCAGCACCCCCAAAGACAAGGAGGCGCAAGAGAGCCCAGAGCAGGCCAAGCTGCGGGCAAAGATCGCTGCTGGGAAGACCGCTCCGAGGAAGGAGCCTAGGACAACCACAGGCCCTGCTCTGGAGAAGAAAAAGTACAGGGGCCCCAGCAAAACCCTTCCCAAGTCACGGGAGTTTGTGGAAACAGATTCGTCCACTTCGGATTCAAACACCGACCATGAAGAAACCCTGCAGGCCAAGACCTTGCAGGGGGGAAGCGGCTCGGACAGTGGCATCAAAGCCAAGGACTCCAGCAGCAACCTTCTCAGCGTCAGCAGCTTAATGAGCAACCACAGCAACACCTCAGTCGACCAGAATGGGCCAGATTCGGAGGAACAACTTTTCTCTCCCCTCCCCATCGTTCAGAATGAACCCCTGTCCCCCTTGAAGGAGTTTGAAGAGCTCAAGTACCTTTGGGTGAAAATAGATCTGAGCTTCCTCTCTCGAGTCCCCGGACAAGATCTGGACTTTGAGACCCTCTCTGGAAAAGTGGAATCTCGAGAAGGCAGTGCCAGGCATAGGCGGCAGGCTCACGATTCTCCCCTGCCCCCTGCTGAAAAACCCTCTGCTAAAACCAAAAGGAAGCACAAAGTAAGTCCCTTATCCTCAGCTTTCCTTTATTCACTCCTTTGAATAGTTTGTTTGCAGAGTTTTGAAGAGCTGAAGGTCACACTAGATCTTTGAACAGCACGTGGGGCGCTTTGTTCCAACCAGCGAGCAAGACCAGGGGAAACTAAGTTTGGCTGAATTTCAAGTCAAATTAAGTGCAATAAAGAGAATTCCTCTTGGTGTATTTAAACATTTTCCTTACTATCACGTTAAAAAATATATATATAGCTGCATTTTTAGGAGGGACTCTTAACTCTGCACCCAAGGCTTTAGAGCTGCACCCAGCTCTCCAGTTTTTGAAAATCACAAGGAAAACTCATGTGGAAGTCTGCACTTAAGCACTGAGTTTATTAAGTATCTTTGGGCGAGTCTTACTTCACAGGTTTGTTATAATAAGATGAGGAGAGCCCTGCAAGAAACACCGTAAGAAATTCCCCAAATCGTGCCACTGAAATTCCCAGAGGCCTCCCATCACTACCCCCAAATAATTGAAGTTTTCTCCCATCTCTTCCAGTGAGGTCACCCCATCACCAAAAGACCTCCTGCGTCCCACCAATTAGTTGGGAGAGGAAGTTATGACTTCCAAACCAGAGGAAGTTACTCACTCTCATCTTAGGCAACTTTTTCAGACACACGGTATCACTGCAAAGTCCCTCATGAAGATATGGCTGCCCAAAATAAGAATAAAACATCAGCACAAATTTTGTGAGGTCACCTTACTTTGGCCAAAAAGCCTGGGTGGGAAGTTGGTGGTGCCCCAAATTGGTGGATTTGTCCCCAGATAGCAGCAGCATAGTTGGGGTGCTCTCACTGCTGTAAATTGCCTGCTTCTGCTCAACAGCCTGGATCTGAAAAGAGTCAAGAAGAATTTGCTATCAGGGGCATCCATGGAGGTTGTCCACAATGTCAGAATGGCGGATGCAACCAGGCGAACAAAGCTCCATTCTTTCTTAACATGCATCACACACATTACATGTATGTTGAAAAGGGAGCACAGTCATATCTACCGTTTTAATGTTGTTGAACCGCTCTGTGAACTTCCCGGACTATGGCTGTGGATTAATGGGGATTTAGAAAGCCGGGTAGGGTCTATGATGGAGAAAGGATAACACAAAGGCAAGTTATCTATATGCATCCTTCAACCAGAATTTCCTTCAAATGTTAGTCTCTGGGGGGGGAAAAAAATCTAAAGCTACTTTTTCCCCATCACATCAAATAAGCATGATTTTTAAAAGCAGAATAAATTTTTGGCACAGCATTTATTGGAACAGAGTTTGGGATATCGCACAAGAGCTTTGCAGGAGAGAAAAAAGATTGGGTGATCAAATGCATCCCCTGGGTTTAATCTAATGCTACATTTGTCAGTTTCATTTTGTTTTGTTTCATTTTTACTGTTCGGAGCATTAAGACAAGATTTCTCTCAATTTTAAACAGGCATCCATCCATCAAAGTCAAAAGAACGCATGCTTTCGGTAACATTTGCTGAGTTTTGTCTTTATTGCACATTGAAAAAAAAATTGTGGATTTTGTTACATAAACACCTGTGATTTATCAAAATGCCATTCACTTAAATAGCCATCTTTTTTATTTTTATTTTTTTATGCTTTCCCCCCCAGCAACTACCTGTAAAGTAGAATCTTTTCTGAATCAAGAGGCAACGCTTTATCGTATATTATTTATATCCAGGGGTATACTGTTGTGTGGGATATGACTCCAAACTGAAATGTGCTTTTTGGACAGGAAAGGGGGGAAGATACGTCAAAACTGAATATTTGCAGACTTTTTTTTTTTAACCTACCTGAAAATTGCCATCCAAAAAAGGCCTGTTTTTAGCATTGCCTGGAAGGAAAGCGTGTGAATCAGGACAAAAGCCTGTCCTTATCTCTTTGCTAAAGATGAAGTAGGACATTTCATGAGCAGCCAGCCCTGACAGGTTTTACAGAATTCAACTGGGGTGCTAAGAATATTAGCTGAATCAATCTGCGCAGCGCAGAGTGCCAAGTGGCACTCATTCTAATTTCATGCATATTTGGGTGATCCAGAGATAGAAGGACTGTGGCAAGAAGAACTGGGGGAGGAGGAAAGGAAAGGGTGGGGAAAGAGAAAGTGGGATAAAATAAAAGGCTGTCAAAAAGAAAGAGACTAGAGAGATGGCATCAAGTGAGAGAAAATGACACAAAGAAAGAAGTGGTGATTGAAAGCAAGAGGAGAAAAAAATCAGGGAAAGAGAGGAGATTGATTGATTGATTGATTGATGATTGATTGATTGATTGATTATGTGCTGTCAAGTCAGTGTTGACTCTAGCAACCACATAGATAGATTTTCTTCAGGGCAATCTGTCCCTAGCCTGTGCTTTCAGGTCTTCTAATGGTGAAAGAGAGAGACGGAGAGAAAAATAAAGGCATATAAAAAGGGGGCAGCAACAGACAGAGAAAGGGGGCATTTCCACTCTCGGCTCTAGTCCTACTGCCCCTCCACAAAAGGAAGATTTTTGACTCCCTCCTATTGTGGCCAACTGGGAAGCAGCAGAGATCAGTTGTCAGGAGGGGGCAGAGGGAGTTTTTCCATTTCAAACATTCCAGCTGCCGGTGGCCAGAGTTTTCCCAGTAAGCTTCTTATTCTTTTATGGTTTAGCCACCAATTTATGCACAGTCTGTTGTACAGGCACTCCTGCATTATACTTAATGCAGGTACAGGGAGATCCATAGATGGTTCCTTGTGGACCCCAGGAAAAGAGAGAAAGTAGAAACCAGGTTAAGAGCAACACTCTAATAGGCTGCTCCATTCCAACCTGGCATGACTAAATCTAGACTCTCTGGACTTTCAATCCCTTATTCTGAAGTTCATTTATTGAGCTGTAGGCTCTTGGACCACTCAGTATAGATACGTTATCCTTGTCTTCAGTTACACAAAGATCTGCCTGATGCAGTAGAGAACAATCAGAGCTTTTGTATCAGCCTGTGCACCAAGATTTCAGTCCTGGTTTTTGTCTCCTGCCTTGTCAGATCAAAGGGTATTTGGCCATTCTCTTCAAGGCCACAGAAGGCAACTTAGATCTGTTGGTGGATGGTTCTCCTTCAATGGGGGTGCAGTGTGTTGTGGGAAGTCAGCTATAACCTAATCAACTCACCCCATTGGTGTTAGATTTAGTCTCAGATAGCTCCAATCTTGCCTAGGGCTCGCCAAATTCCACCCAACCAGCCATGTCACAGGAACTCCAAAACCTTCTCAACTGTCCCATTTTATCTATCTAGTCTTCCAAGAAAAAGATCTGGAGAGAAACCCATCTAGAAAAGCAATCTTCTCCATTACAGGACTCATTGACCATGTTTCTGTGACAGCATAGAGCACAAACCCTGATTGCAATGGCGAGACCAGACCATTTTCTCTCTGCCTGGCCAGTGGGGAAGAAGCAATGATGTCATGAAGCCTTGCCAATACTCTCCTGTTGCAAGGACTCATGGATATCAAACACTACCTGAAAAAAGTGGGTGGCTACATTCCCCAAGTGATTCTTCTCCCAGTTAGTGGGATCATGTGTTGCTAGAACCACCAGTAAGGTGATTTGACTGGGGTAGTGACAGATTGGGTTTGTCAGAACCATTTGATTTCATCAGTTGTTGGAAAAGTAATGTGATGAGAAGCATAACATTCTGGTTTTTATTGTTCTGGTTGAAGCAGTCCGAAAATGTGGACACATTTGGCGAAAACAAGAAACAACGTTTGGAGGAGTCTTCTGCTTCATGCTTGCTTCCACCTTGCATCTCTCCAATACCCAACCACAGAATAACCGGCACAAAAGAGTATGTTTTTTCTACATTTTCAGAACATCTTTCCCAACTGTTTAGAACACGTCATGGGGGAAATCCCACTATGAATTGTCCATGTTATAGTCCTTTGAGGAACTGTAGGCTCTGTTTTTGGCCACTGTTAATTTAAGTTCCTCTGATTTTAATGCAATGTAGTTTTCATGCTTTACAGCATAGAGCAGCAAAAACAACCTTTGGGTGAGAATCTCGTACTTTTAATATATGGTATCCTAGGATTGCACAGGACACGGGAAGGGCAATAAGGTGGTGAGGGCCTCAGAGCAGTTAAGGCCAAAGTATTTAGCACGTTTTGGGGAGAATGCTTTCTACAGAGATTGGATTTAAACAAAATAGACATGTTTAAAAAGTGGAGGCTTTCTCTAAAAGTTTGGAAAATGTATTTGAAAAAAAATCCCACTGCCAATTTTCATTGTTTTCTGACTGAATTTCTGGAGTTGCAGAATTCATCAGCATGCCTGTAAGAGTCTTCTGGATTGCAAAACAGGGATTCCAGTCCATTTGGGTTCATAAACCTTCAAACTGCCAACCGTTGCCTTATAGATTGACCCAGAAAACATGTATATGAGGTCAATGTGGAGAAATACTAGTCTTTCTGTTGGAAATGCTAAGGCAAAGCCATGCATATTCCAGAAAACCATCCTGAAACTCTTATGGATTGTTTGATTGGCATATAATCCAATATATTTTATAAGATGAATAATTCAGCAACATAGTTTCAGTCCAGCTGTGCAGATATTGTAGAACTGAATATTAGTTACTGTTTTTTAAATTTTAATATTTTGTCTAGAATACCCTCACTAGGTCTAACAAAACCGTTCCAGGATTTTTAGCTTCAAAATCCCATGAAGTCGATAGGTCTCATTTCTGGTTATTATTTTATCTCTCTCATTTTCCATATTTTGTTCATCTAAGAAATAATTATTACTGTTGGTGGCTACAGGCAATACACAGGAAGGACTAGCCTTACCCTCCACCTTCAGTTTTCTTTCTTTCTGGTCTTTAAACTTGAATTCAAGGGATTTATTTTTGACTGATGTTTTTCAACCAAATGAAACTGCTTCTTCCATCGTATTGTCACACAGTGGTGAAATGTATGTTGAGTAAGTAATCCCGCAATTAACTTAAAACTCATGGCTTTTAAACCATTGTGAAATAAAACCAGCCAGTTCCTAATCTCTTTTATACCTGTGTAATTATTAACTCCACTTAATGCAAATGAATTTATCCCAATTTGCCTTCTTTAAATCCCCCCCATTTCTCAATTCCATGTGAAAATGGCGCTGATAACTTGGAGTAGAGTCCATTTAAGAATGATGCAGATGTAATCTTTCAGCTACATATGTTTATCTTTCTCCAACACTTACATCATCTTTTTTTTTAATCTTTTATTTCCTGCCTTTACCAAGCCCTAGAGATCTACCCCCCAACCTGATGTTTCTTAATTTGAGCTTGTTTTCTAGGTCATTAATTTGATTCCTTTGAGCCCTGCAACTATTGGTATCCTCTGTTAAAATATAATTGTGTTCATCAATAGTTATTTCCCCTATGTTAGCTCTACATTTCCCCTGGTCCCAGATGTTTCCAGTTGCCAAGCAATTTTTCCCCTGATTTTCTTATTAGTTATGTTTAACTGAGACCAGGGTCATGATGCAGTTTGCTCTGAATATCCTCCAAGTTCATATTCAACCCAAACATTTAGATAACTTTTGTAATATCACTAGCCCTGCCCGTGTTCTTATGGTCTCAACACTTATAGAAGGATCAGCAGGAAGTCCTCTCTATGAGTTAATGCTCCCGCTCACAGCTACCCAGAAATACCAGTTCTGCCACTGGGGGCAAAAGCCCAATCTCAGGACTCCTACCTTCTTTTGATTGAAACTTTGCATGTTTGTGACCGATCATGTTTCTACCACCATTCAACATTCCCCTTCCTTGCTAACTAATCTGCCTTTCGTGATCTTGAGTGCATATTCTAAGGACTGGATTAACAGGAATGGTAAGAACATTCCAGTTCTGACCCCACTGCTTTTGACTTGCTAACAGCCACAATTAGATACTTACTGCAATAGATGCTGCTTTCATTAGAACTGGTGGAGCGCTGCAGGGCACAGCCAGGTGAGGCCATACTGAATATCCCCCAGTTGAGAAGTCATGTTGCTTTGCTCTGCTCGTTTCTCTCTGATTTGTTGCTTTGAGGTATTGTAAATCTATAAAAGCCTGACACAGACTTAAATTGACTAAGAGGGAGACATCAATTCTTGTTGACTTAATTTGCTATTGAAAATTTGAGTCAATAATCATGAAAAGTAAATGGCAGGAGAATGCAATATGAGTTGTCTAAGGGAGGATTAAAATCCAAGTAATCTTCATTGACTGGACTAGGACAGTAACTAAAATAATAATTTAAAAAATCCATGGTCAGATTAACATGTTAAGGAGTCAGCTGATCTATCTGACTTGACTTTTCTTTTTTTCTTTCTTTTTCTTGACAGCCATGATTTAAATGGTAGGATTTTTTCCCCATGGGGAAGGAGGTATATGTTTGCTAAACATCTGCCTCAGCTGTTACTTCACCAAAGACATCTCTCTAAGAGCATTTTTGGTATATCACCTCCAGCTGTTTTCTTCCCAGCATCATTCTTCTTACATTTGTTCCTCCTACACAGGTTGAATGAGGTAGCCAATAGGATGGGAAGACTTTAAAGCAGAGATGGGCACCCCACTTTTTCCAGGCCAGAGGTGGCATTTGTTGGGACTTACACTCCAAAAATAATGAGACATTCTAGGTCAAAGTCTACATTTCAGTGGATTATAATTGCATTTATGTTCAGCTCAGATGAAACATGGTTAATAGGCCAACTTCCCAATCATGTAGTCAATAGAGATTGGAAATGTTCACACCCAAGACTTTCAAGAGCAACCCTGGGAGTAACCCAAATAACCTTGGCTGCTAACCCAAGGAGCTAATGAGTAACCATGGGAGTAATGCCTTCCTTAGAAGTATGGTTTTCAGCACCTTCTGGAAAGTAGAAGCCAAGGGAACTTCAGCATATGCCATAAGAAAGGGACATCTGAGGAAGCCTGCCTACTGATCTATGTTTCTTGTATCTCTTGGGAGCAGAGCCTTCAGCTGGTCCTTTCTAAATATCCATACAGGACAGGCAGATATATAAGGGATATGGCAAACCTTAATTTCTTTTCGTTGATGTTGAAACAGCCCAGTTTATATCTAGGTGTGGGTACCAATAATCTTTAAATGTTCTTCACCAAATTTGTGGGAAGGAAGGTTGAGTGGATGACTTCTGTACATTTCTCCAGAGGGAGGAGAAATTATCCAACATTCTCTCAAGAGCAGAACTTCTCCATAGCAATGATTGTAGGAACAGTACTGAAAACGTCCCTCCGGATGTCTTCCCTTGGAACTGAATGAAAGCCAGGGAAGCTGTAGAGCACTGGTGAGACAATTGTACAGGTCAACGCAGGACATTCACTTGCTCCACTTGTCCATTGCATACATACAACAATGCCACACTTCAATCATGAGATTTTTATAGGTCTTTGGAAGAATTTCTGCACCATATTCTGTTTCATCAAGCTAGTCAGAAAAAGAAAATGCAGGAAAACATATCCGTCCATCACTAGTTATAATCTCTGGGCCTTCTTTGTTCTTTGACAGAAGCAACTCCATTAAAAAAGTGACCAAAAAAAGGGAAGAAAAGCTCTTTCCACCTCCACTGTCTCCTCTGCTTGACGAGACAGCACCCCGGCATAACATCATTGACAGCAGCTCCTTCAGCCAAGAGAATTCCCTACCAAACCCCTTGCAGACCAACACCTGCTCCAAACACAGGAAGAATGAGAACAAATCTTCTGCCATCTCCAAGGTAATCAGTGTAAGTTGCTCAAACAATTGTTCTGTGAGAAGCTTCTGAAGGGCCACAGGGTGTTTCCCACAGCACACTAGACTAGGCTCAAATGAGATTGAGTAATTGAGGCTCAGCAAGTCCTGAGAAACTCAGCCATTGTCTTAGCATGTATGAACCAGGCCATCCCCTAAACTCAGGATATCACATCTATGAGTACAATGAGGTACTTCAAGGGTAGCCTCAGAAAGATGTTTATAGGGCAGCCTGGCTAGCTGGACCATGAATGGCTGTGCTGGTACTGCAAAAAGAGAAACATGGGAGGAGAGGATACAAATGTCCCATCCTCCCCAGCTTCAAATGCCCATCTTCATGGGTCACCTTGCTCCAAGATGGGCATCCACCATACCTAGACCTCTGTTGCTGCTGCCACATTTTTCCCAGGAGCCCATTTTAAAAAGCATTACTTCATGATCAGGAAGGAGAGCCACCAGCACCACCAGTGAGTTCATCCTCCTGCCCCAGTTGTGCACCTCAACCTTCTGTTCCTGCACCTGGAATTGGGAGCTTCAGCTCAGTTCCACTCATGATCTGCCATCTGCTTGGCAGTCTTCTGTTCTGCAGCTGGGGGCAGCTAACAAAGTGAGGCTGGTGATGAGGGAGAACCAGGATCCTTACCCCTTTGCCACCCATCACTCTCCTTGAAGTTTTCTACACCACCTATTCTTGGCCTTTGTCACCCTGATCATGTAAAATTCAAGAGAAGCTGCATAGAATTGATCTTTAATCTGTGATTTAACATCTATGATTTTAAAAGGGCAGGGAATTCAGACATTATTTTTCCAGTGGCAGCCCCTCTGCTCTTCCCTGGCACCGGGCCTAATCATTGGATACTGTGAATTTTTGCTTGCTGTTCGCCTCCTAACATTTTAATTTTAATAAGCAAGCGATGCTACAAGGCACCCATGCTGACATTACACCTTGGGAGAAGTGGGTGTTAATGATGCTGGGCATGTGAGCAATATGTAGCTGATTGCACTTAATTAATCTGCTGAGCTTGACTTAGCGACACGCAGCCCAAGCAATGAAAAACAGGAGCCTGGATTTTAATTTCAAGGCACACGCGCTTGCATTATGTGACGTGTAAAGGTATTCTTAGTGTGAAAGCTGAGGTCGCTAATTAAAACTGTTTTCTGCAGGAGGAAGACACCCACAGCAGGTCTTCAAATACTCTGCTGGAATCTAGCCACTTAGACAACGATCTTTGGTTGACAGCTCCTACCTTCACCAATGGGAATCCTGAATTGAGAAGACCTAAGATAACATTTGATGATATGTTAGTTACTTAATAGTGTGGTTCTTATGTTCGTTGGTTTCACGTGGCTTTGACACACTTTGGTTTCAGAATGTTCTTTTGGTACACTGCCCAGAGAAACTATGATTGGGTTGGGCTGCATTGGGTTTTGGGCCCTTGAACCAGTTGTGACTCCTAGCAACTATATGGACAGATTCTTGCAGTTCTCTAGGCAACATTTTCAGAAGTGGTTTGCCCTTGCCTTCTTCCTAGAGCTGAGAGAGACTAGCCCAACGTCACTCAGTTGGCTTTTGTCGTTAAGACAGGACGAGAACTTGGGTGTTCCCGGTGCTGGCCCAACACTTTTCCCACTAGAGATGCTGTAAAGTCCAGTCCAGACCAGACCAGACCAAAAGCACATAATCATTTAAAGTTTAGTCTTCGAAATTATCCATGTCCTATAATCGTCTAATCTGATGTTACAAAGGAAAATAGCTGGAGGAACTGCCTGCAATGGCTATAGATTGTACAAATAAAGAAATACGTTTGTAGGGAAAGAAAACTTATTGTGCATATATATATCAGTAGTATATATATTGTATCATTACAGTAGTAATGAACTCGAACCATTGTGTATCTAACTTGAATTTTGCTACAAGAGGCTCTGTTCTTAACTATGGGTCATCCATAAACCAGGCATTCTTAACCTGGGGACTATCTGTATTTAGCGGAAGTGTTTTGAAGTCAGTTTCTTCCAGGATGTTGTTTTGACTTCCCAACCTGGACTACAGCGCTAAGATTCCCAAGTGGTCTCCTCCCCAAATATTTTCCAGAGCCTACTCTGTTTAGCTTCTGAGATGAGTCAAGGTGTGTGGGTTCAGAAGAATGGAAAAAGGAGAGTACCATGTATATTTACATGAACTCTCTAGAAGATGGGCAAGATAAATAAATTGAATAAATTAATTAATTAATAATAAACAAATAACTTTTTAAAAATGTTATCCTGAGCTAAGATTAAGGCAAGCCTTGTAAGAATTAAGTCTAGATCAGGCCAATGTAGAAGCTGAAATCTATCAGCTGCGTCTTCTGATTGTTATTGTTGTGTCTTCCTAGGCTTCACAACGCTGATTACTATATGCAAGAAGCCAAAAAACTCAAGCATAAAGCAGATGCCCTGGTAAGTCTCCAAGTGTCCCTTTCCCTCTACCCAGTTGAGCTGCCAATTCAGAAAGAAATCATATGCCAGAGAGGATTGCAATGCAATTGTGAGCCTTATTAATAATGCAATTAGATCCATGCCCCTCCCGACTTGTGAAAGCAGCCTAGGGGGTGTTGTGTGGGTGGGTTCTAGCAGTGGTGAATTCTTCGTTGAGTGAGGAGGTTGTTCCTTCACCTCCTAAGTCCTTCACCTTTGGTCTGCCCTCTCATCAAGAAGGCATAACTGGACCCCATGATACTGGACAAAAAGGCCTGGGGACCCCAGGGGACAGGCGATCTAGTGAGGTGGCTCCATTCTTTGTACTTCTCTCTGCTTACTTTTTTGTTTTAGTTTGGTTTTTTATATTTTTTTATACTTTTTAATGTATTTACGGATTGTTTTTTTTAACCTTGTTGTACACTGCCCAGGGTCACTTGGAAAAAGCAAAATGGGCAGACAATAAATTGTGTAAATAAATAAAATTATACTAGTTATTAGTATGCAGCACAGCAGCGTTCATTAACAGGAATGCCCACAAGGGGGGAAGTAATGCAGAGCATCCTCTGGTGCACCTTGTGGCCAAGTGGCCACCATCAGAAAGTTCAAAGTTGCATTGAGCAAGAAAACAACCAACTTCATCATTGAACGAAGCAGCCTTGAACAAGAGTCAAGAGATATAAGTGGCCTAGAGGGGTGGGCAAGGCCTATCCAAGCCACCAACAGTTTCCTCACCAGCACTGAACAGAAGTCAGTGACTGGGGTCACATCTCATGTCTTAAGCTATGGTTTGTTTCTACCATGGTTTCTTACACAAGCTGCATGATTTATGGCCTAACATGTTAAAGCCAGCCCATCATGTAGGTGTTTAAGACTTTCTTGATACATGTGTCAAACTGTAAAAGACTTCATAAGGTGACTCCCCCATTATTTATATGTATTTCCTTCTGTCATGCTAAAAATTATAATTTGGTAACCATTGTTTTGGAGATCTGGGGGGACCACCTTAAGCTTTTGGGGAGCTTCTGGATGCTTTAAGATGTTCTCCGCATCAAGGGAAGCTGCAGCTTTACCTCCAGGTATATGAATATTCAGATTTCCTATTCCTGCAGTTTCTCCTGTTGGCCCCAAAGGGTGAGCACACAGGAACTAGAAACTGAAACACACACGAGTGCTCAGATTTCTTGTTGAAATGAAGTGTGATGCTCTTGACCAATGTTTCTCAACCTTGGGAACTTTAAGAAGTATGGACTTCAACTCCCAGAATTCCCCAGCCAGCATGGCTGGCTGGGGAATTCTGGGAGTTGAAGTCCACACATCTTCAAGCCGCCAAGGTTGAGAAACACTGCTCTTCACTGTCTTGAAGACAGCCATCCAGAACACTGAGAAACACTGCTCTTGACTGTCTTGAAGACAGTCAACTGGAACATTGTCTCAAATGTACATCCACCTTCCCTTCCTTATTTTTCAGCTGGAAAAATTTGGCAAAGCAGTGAATTATGCTGATGCTGCTATCTCTTTCATCGAATGTGGGAACGCTATGGAGCGCGATCCATTAGAGGCGAAATCTCCCTACACCATGTACTCGGAGACTGTGGAACTCATCAGGTTAATGTCTTTTTTGTGATCATTTTCCTCATCTCATTCTGCTTATAATTAGAACTTGCTTCCTATTTTTTTAAGGATCGTTTTGACCTTGTTAATGATTAGTCCAAGGCATCTCCATCTCAGAAGTCATCATACTTAGTTCTTTTTGCCATTTTATTAATGTCAAGGAAAATTTATAATTGATGGACACCGTTCCTATAAATTAGCCCTGTTACAGGATAATATGTGTGTTATATAATTTGCAATATTCATATAATTAAAATTGAATGCAGTGGATGGAAGCAAAGCATCATAATTTCATCATTTGGCTGTGTCACTTATATTGGAAAGGGGTAGTTTTATTTTTCCAAATATTAAAGGGAGACCACTGGGGTCTCTCTTATAAATCCTGCTTTTTCAGAGTTTATAAGTTAGCCATAAAATAATTGTTCCAGGATTAATTTTGGCAGATAAGGGCTTCAGCTTACAAACATTTGTTTAGATATGCACAGAAGGGAAGAGGTGGACAGAAGTACATCCAGTTTATATTCAACAAGAGTGTTGATATATTTACTTACTTAGAATATCTGTAGGTTATCCCACTGCAGAAAGTTCCTTAGCTGATATAAGGACTAAGTGTATGCACTTCAGCTTTTGTTGTGGGTATTTTATGGGGAATGGACTAAACTGTATCCTTTTCTACATGGGGGAGGGAGAGATAGAAAGCTGTTCATGGTCATCTCCTGATTCTGCATCAGTATCTTTTTTAACATGGAAGAACGTTCCCAACTTATGATTCCAGGCAATGAGGACCACATAGAGAAGAGGCTGATGTCATAGCATCACACAGCCAATCCGCTATGAGGAAGTAACTCCCCCCAAAGCTCTTCCACAATTTTCTTGTTGAGTGAAGTCAAAAAATAATGTGTGTCTTGGACTGAAGCTACCTCCCATTGGTCAGTTAGCTGTGGGAGGACCTGTGCTTGCTGCCTCTTCTTAGATGACCCATTGCAAAGGGGTATGTTCAGCTCCCATTATTGCCAAACGATTCAGGTGGAACTCCCCACAGCTGAATTATAGGTGGAATAAGAGAGGGTAACATCCTAGTCATTGCGTTGGGGAGCAAAATGACTTGGGCTGATGGTGTCTGATAGAAATGCCTTCATTTAACTGCTTGGCTACATTCAAACTTGACAGAGTTAAAGATAGCTCTATTGATCAGTACATCCGGCTCTGTTTATGGATTGGTGGATATGAGAGAAGCATGAAGCTGGTGAAGTTATTAATAGGTTGTGTCCTCAAGCCATTTTCAATTTAATTTGCTTTGCTGAAATAACACTCATTTAATATGGGCAAAGCTTCTGAATAGTGGTTGAAACATCGCAGGTATATAACAGTGGCCCCTTATGAATCTCAAACGTTGCTAGCCCACTTTTCCATAATAAGTAAGGCAGCTTGCAACAGAGTTTAAAAACAAATATATATCATGGTCATTGGGAAAAAAATAACTAATCTCATTTTTAAACCAGACAGGTTTCCTGCCCCATTTAAGCTTTAATTTCTTTTAAGATTCTCTTAATTAAACATAGTACACTAATCAACCAGGAGGATCCTCCTGGCCTCATTGCACATTCCTAGAAAATCAGAAGGATGGGTGTCATCCATTTAGGGCTTGATTTAGAATTGTGTCAAATCAAATCAAATCAAATCTTTATTATGGTCAAAGGCCAGCATAAAGAATTGTGTCTTATCTATCCAGAAAAAAATACTTAAAGAAGCTGGAGCGGTGGAGTCCATCACAGAGTTGAGAGAACCAGCTTGCTTTCCACAAAATGGATCTCTGTGACTAGCCATATCCCCTGCAAGAACCATTTTGTTCCTTACAGCAATGTTGTGAGAAAACCACAACCTCCTGTTAAAAATATACCTTTGACGTGTCTTAAAATGGCTAGGGTTGAGAAACACTAGATTACACAGTGCCATCTGGTGGGTTCCAGAAAGCAGGCCTTTTCTGTCATGGGACCTGCCCTGTAGAACACCATCCCGCCACCCCAAGATTCGTACAGCCCCCATCCTGGCCCTATTTAAATGACCCCATAAGACCTGTTTCCCCAGGCCTTGGGTTAGTGGGGGTGATGGTCTCCTTGCATCCTTGTGTCTTCCTTTTCCCTTCCCCTCCTATGATCATTTTTTTCCAGACATTTGATGAGTTGTGTATTTTATAATTTTTTATTGCTGTATTTGGTAGGTCTCCCAGGGTTGCAACGGATTGGGGCAGTCTATAAACTCTGTCAATAAATAAAATGAAATGGGAACACTAAACCCACAAATACTGCTTACTAAAAATGCAAGAGTTTCTACAGCCAACCTTCTAATAAATCTCTCTTCATACATCCAGAGCTAAGCTTTACATAGTTACCCAGACTATGGTATCTGGGGCGCAAAAGCCTGGAGGACCACTGGAGCAAACATCTCCTTGGTGCCATCTCGTGGTCCTCCAGATATTTGCACCCCAGATCAAATAACCCTATCTCAGACTTCCTAGGTAGTAACATAACAATAAGAAAACAGTTTACAGTTCAAGTAAGCTCTTCATGGAAGACTTTGAAATGGGTTTCAAATAGGTTTCCGTTTCTGGTTTGAAGACATATTGCATGGTGTTCACACAACATGTGTAACTAGGTTAGATAAAGATCAACTCTCTGTAGATCCACATGGTGAGCTTCAGTTCTGTTAACATTTGTTTGCATTTGTATTGTTCTTCCAGTTGGCGTTACATGGTGTCTGTATTGTTTAATATTGCCATCATCAAATCCAAATATCACCCAAGACATGTAATATCCAGATTTGAATCCACCCCTACTATTTAAAAAATGGTCAAGAACCTTCAGCAGGGAAATAGTACATCTTTGCATTAGGAATTAGTGGTTGTTTACATAGCAGAGATGTACTGGATTGGAAGAAAAGTGGTTAACTATGGGGAAAGCATATGCCTTGTAAATACTTCAGGGGGTGTGTTTGCATGCAGGTCTGGTTTAAGCAGAAACCAACAGCTGCAAAGAAAGCATGGGGACATGAAAGCAAACCGGCGTGTCACTGGCATGGGCAAAGAGCTGCAACAGCATCTTCTACATAGTCTCTAGCAGCCCTAAATTCTAACATTAGAAGATGCTGTCTAGCTGTGTTGCACTTAATTAGAGGCATGCAAATCGACCTCCATCCAGTTTGAATTTCCAAACTGATGCAGAAAGTTTCACGAGTTTGATTTGAATAGGCAGTCTGGTTTGGAAAAGCAACCCCATCTGATTCAGACTTGTGAACAGATTCAGATTTCTGAATGAGTTGGGGAAAACTATGTCTGCAGAGCCACAAAAGCCTGTTAAATCTCCAAATCAGGTCAACCTTTATTAGTAGACATCTGGTTCCATTGGAGGCTTTCAAACCTATCTGGAAATTTCAATGGTGCTGTTGACTTACTTTCGCATGCTGTAGTATGTCCATGCTGGATGTTCACACAGCTCTAAATGTAATTCTTTTGTAGCGCCATCACTGAACATCCAAATTTAGACCAAGAAAGAGGAAAATGAAGGGTGTGCAGCCTATCACTATATTCAGCTCAACCCCATTTATTAATTTGTTTGTTAGATTTGTATCCTGTTTTTGGTTCGAGAGCTCAAGATGGCATACCTAGTGAATGGTTCAGTACTGAGCTAGGAGTAAGACAAAGATATGTGATTTATCCTTGGCTGTTTAATATATGTATGGATAAAACGGATGAAAGTATAAGGAATGCTTTTGGTGACTTTATAGGTATGTTGCCTGGGGCACATGAATATACATGTATTTTTATATGTAAATGATACCATGTTGTGGGCTGAGAACCTGAATGGTTGGCATCAAATGTATGATGCAAGGAGAATCGTGGACCTGAAAATTAATGTATCGAAGACCAAGGTAGTTAAGTTTGACAGGGAAAATGGAGTAAATTACTGCAAGTTATACATGAATGGCCAAAAAATAAAACAGATGAATTTGTATATCTGGGTGGAACATTTACTAAAAGTATGAAAATGAATGGAGAAATTTTAAGACATACAAATGACAATAGAAAGATAGGCGGCGTTAAGTGGCACTGATTGGTTTTAAAAGCCTGTTTCCTCCCATTTTGTTACATGAAAGTGAGAGTAGAGTCAAGAATAAATAGATGCCAAAGGAATGTGGATTGAATACGAAAGTGAGTGACCAGAACAAAAGAAATATGTTGAGTTAGTTTGGTCATAGAGGGAAAATGAATGAGGATTGGATTGTAAAATAAAAGAAGGATGAAGAGGTCAAAAGGAAGATTATGGATGGATGGATGGAATTGATGAGATCCTGGGAAAAAAGGAGTTATGAGAAGTTTAAAGAACTAAAGACTATGTATGAAGTAGGAATGGAAAGGTACAGCAAATGGTATTGGTATAAACTACTTTCAGCCATGTTTCCTTTTCTTTTTCTTATCTCACGCCTTTAATTTGTTTGGCCTGCTATTTACTCCTCCTTTTCTATGCTCTGCATAATGTTGCATATCCCAAAAGGGAATTGCAAGATGGGTATGTACGTGAGGATATATGCTAATTATAGCCATTCAGCAGCTTGGATGCCTGCGAAGGATGTTGATCTCTAAGAATGAGGGATAGATTCATGACTTGGAAGGCCAGGACAATGACAGCCTGGTCCCTTGAAGCGAAATGCTTTTTTAAATCCCTTCCCTCAAAGAAATACGGATCTTGGCTCCTTTGCCTAATCCACCAAACATGATGGGAGTGATTATTAAGAGCACAAGTGAGAGGAAGAGAGGAAGAGAGAGTGAAGCATAGATCAAAAGGACCCTCCATAACAAGCACATAATGGCAATGACGGGGGTGACGGTGCACCAGGGTGGTCAAAGCAATGCAGTTCATCTGCACTCCATTACTTCCTTGTAAATGAAACTGCCGGAATACCTTAAAACTTTCTTATGCAACAGTGAACTCTATTACTTATTCTAACATAAGTACTGTGAAATTGTATTAAGGCTCAGAACAATGGTTTTTATATGATGATTTGATTTTCAGAAAGCTAAGTGCATGGAATATGGAAGTAGGAAGGTCCAGGCCAGTGAGGGTGGAGGGGAGAGGAGGAAGCAAATGATCCGTCTTCCGTCGTTCAAAAGCCGGGGCAGGATCTGTTGCACAGAAAGAGACTCAGGATTCAGTCTGTAGAGTTGATATCCTGCATGCAAAACCTGAGGCCCCCAGGGGTGCAGGTGGCCCTGAAAGCAGTGATTATGGACCCCAGGACTCCTTCAAATGCACCAAACTGACAAGGGGGAAACTATGAAATGTACGAACAGAGAGCTGGAGTATATGATACCCAAGGTCCTTCCCAATCTTACCTTCTATGATCCTATAATTGGAGAGTAATCATACTAATTGTAGCCATTTTAATCTAATGGAAATGTAGATGAAGGAAAATCAGTTTAGTTTTTGACCTGGACCCACCCACTATGTTGGGGAATAGGGAAGGTCTGTTTCCTTATTCCTAAGAAAAATTGTACATGCCTGATTTTTGCATTTCATATTCAAGCTTGGGAAGACATGTGCTTCCTCAGGTTGCCTGTATCTGAAAATGTCAAAAGGAGCAGCAGTGGAAGAAGGTTTTAGGATGGGACTTTGAAAGTTACTACCAGTCAGAGCAGAAACATACAAGGGAAGGAGATATTGATGTGCCATTCTTCACTGTTGAACCCAGGGCGACTTAGAGCATAAGGATTTTTTTTTTTTAATAAATGGAGATTAATCAACCTGTGCAGATTGTAGTCAACCATCTTCAGTGCATCAGGTCTGATGCAACAAAGTGCCTCTTGGAAGCCAGATCTACACACTGAGCAGTAGCTTCTGTACCGTAAGTGTGCAGAAGTCACTTTCTGTGAGCAAAGCAGATTGCCCTGGTTGTTCCAGTCTGCTGGTTGAAGTACTTGGCCAAAATATTTTGAAAGGTTGTTCAACCTTTGCCCAAATGAAGGGTGGCTTCAAAGATGGCTGTGGTCCTACCGATTAATCATAAAATAGAAACAATGTCGGTTGTTGCGAAAGGCAGGCAGACATTTCAAGCCTGTGATGGGAGGAACTCACATCCCCTGAAGATTGATTTTTCTAGTACTGTTTTTATTGAGGATGGTAGTTGCCGTTTTGAAGGGCAATGGGTGCCCTGGTGCTTGTTTACAACCTTGAAATAATTAAGCTGTGTCCATGGCCACCATTGTTCCTTGATGCAACCCTGTTCAATCTCTTCTCTTAAATCTCTCTCTGAAGGTATGCCATGAGACTTAAGAATTTCACTGGGTCTTCTGCCACAGAAGGAGACAAGAAACTTGCAGTTCTCTGGTGAGACATCTTCCATCCTTCTAAATTATTTCCATCAAATCATTTGACACTTATTAAAGCCTTCAGTGAAGACTAAACTTTAGAGCCTTCTGGCCTCTCTCTCTTCCCCCAATATTTCTTGCCTTCCTATTCTCTGGCCATTTCTTCCTCCTCTACTCTTCTCTCCTGTTGCTCTTTTCAGTTGCCTGCTCCTCACTCCCATCTTTTTCTTCATGTTGAACCTTCTTATTTATCTGCCACTCTCCTCAGTGCTTGTCTCTTGAATTATCTTTTTTTCCCTCTCCTTTTACTGTACTGCTTTCTGCACATTTTATTTTTTCTCTTTTTCTTCTCCATATATTTCCATATTTGCCTTTTATCTTTGTTAAAACTCCTAATAAAAAATATTTTTAAAAGGGGGCTAGGTCAGTGCTAACCCAAAGTGATTCTCTACTGTGGTTTGTGTCATCTTCTAGTTCACCAGAAGTAATGTCAAGTTTGTGTTTGTGTGTGTTTCCAAATTACTATAGCTACCGCTGCTTATCCCTTCTCTATCTGAGAATGTTTAAACTAAAGAAAGACCATGCAATGAAGTACTCCAGATCCTTGATGGAATATTTTAAGGTAAATGTCATTTAATTCCTTTTTATGCAGGAACGGGGGAGAGAGAGACAGAGAGAGAAATACCATATTTTTGCAGCTGAGGTAGAACAGCTTGTTATTATGTTCAGCTACAAAAGGTTACAAAGGGTGGGACCTTGTCATAAAGTGTCCTTGAGGAGGCAGGTGTAGGGTAGAATGAGGTAGATTCTCCTCCAGAGATCCCTCCAAGGTAGCCCCTAGGGAAAAACATGGTTTGACCTTGGATGGAAGGTTTTTTCCTGGCAAGGTGACTTCTTCCCAAAACTTACCATAAGGCCTTTGCCACGATGTATAAGGTCCTGAATTTTTAAGTAGAGGAAGCGTGTATTTAGCGTAACTGGCCTTCAGCACAGAAAGTGCCACCCTACTTGCAATTTATACATAGCCACTGTTGGAAAAGCAATCCCTTTGTGTATTTATGTGTGTGTGTGTGTGTTGTGCAAATATATTGCAGTGGATGTCCTAATGCTGTGAAACATTGATACACATGCTAAGGTGTTTTGGAAGGTAGAATATTATATTTATTGGCTGATGTAATCCCACCCATTGGATTTAAAAAATGCAAATGCTTATTTGGTTCACTAAGACCAGATAATGCTTTCTTCCACTTTATTGGCTTCCTCTGAAAATATGCATGCAACGATTTATTGTAAAAAGGAGATAGTCCCCATTTTCTGCATGCATATATATATATATATACAGTATATATACTGTATATATCAAAAATTTCATGAAGTTCCTGGGTTCTTACAAGAGGAGATTCCATGAGATTTCAGGGAAGAGCATGCAACACATCTGGAAAATGTTAAAACCTTACTAGTTCTTAGCCAACTAAAATCTACTAGATCTTAGTCATTCCTATTATTTTAAATATTATTTATGTTCTTGGTACCTTCACCATTGGTTGAGATTTAGGGGTACCTAAAACAATTCCATACAGTTTTCTTGGCAACATTTTCAGAAGTGGTTGGTTTACCTTCTTCCAAGAGGTGAGAGAAACTGACTGGGCCAAAGTCACCCAGTTGACCTCCATGCCCAAGACAGGACTAGAACTCAGGTGTCCCCAGTCCCAATCTAGTGCTTTAATTACTAGTCCAAACTGGCTCTTGAAAGTGATTATTAAACTGTACAATTCTGCTTTGTAACATTCTGTTTCACTACTGAAATCAGAAACATCCTGTCTCACAGCAATCAATATTGCTACAGTTTAAATCTACTGTGTCTACTCATCAGAGAATCAAGGTCTGTTTTTTTTATTCCTCCCACTTTTTTTTTTAACAGAATTCATCCAAAGTTTCACAGGCCCCTTCTCCTTGGGGAGGCAAGTAAGTATTCCTCATTCGCGTAAGTGAACTGTAAAATGGGATATTGGGAAGAGGAAACATTTCTTGGTTGATGAAGATTAGTTGTTAGATTAAGTTTAATGTTCTGTGGGTTGACGTTTGACAAGCAGAACGAGAAAAAGCTTTATATGGATTGATATATCCCATATTCTTCATCAGCGGGCTTCTTCAAGCCAATTGAGGACTATAAAGGGAGCTGCTAATTGGTTAGGAAGGACCACACCATTCCAGGATAGCAAAGAAAACTTTAAGATCCAGGGTAACGGCTGTCTCTTCCCACCAACAATGATTTCTTCAGTAATAAAAAAGCCAACAGTTATTTAATTGATATATGGTAAGTGCTGTTAATAAACTGGAGGCATTATGGCACTAAGCAGAGGAAGAACGTTTTCACCCTGTTATCCACTCTAATTCAGTGCAAAGATAGCTGGTTTCAGCTTGCATTAGTCAGATACATATTTGGATCTTGCACACCCTGTGTGTGCCACCTGCACTTATTATCACACAGACCACACACCTTGTGATCACCCAAGCTGAACGCAGCCTATCTACCATGAATAGCTTGCCATCACGAGAGTTTGAGACCATAAAAAACAGGAGGCATTGTCACAACAAAATCATCCATCATGCAGGGCAGATGCTGATGTAGACAGAGAGGAGAGCAAAGGTATGGTATGAAGGGCAATTTGTTTTCCATCCTTGATGGCTTTCCCTTGAACTCTGTGCAAAGGATGGCTCTTGGGGAGCAGGTAATAAGAAAGAACCTGCTCCATCAGAACCCCTGAGATAACATGGATCTGGCGCAAAGCAACGTTGTGCATTAACCAAGATGTTTTGCCTTCTGAAGTGGAACTCAACTCTTTTTCAGACTGGAGCTGGCATGGTCCAAAGTTTTGCTTCACTATTGGGGTGGGCAACTTTCTCCCCCATTTTTCACACTCAGGGATAACCTGTTGAAGGCCACCAAGTAGGTCCCACAAAAGCAAGTGGTGGGTGTGAGTAGTACCAAACGTAGATGGGTCGGCCATTCACGTCCTCTTCCTTCCAAGCAGTAGGCTTTTTCCAGAAGTCTGAACTGCTCCTTTACAAACAGGGATTGAAATTATCGTGAGGACCCTACAATGTTCCCTCTTAACTGAGAGTTCAGATGCTGCCTCCTTTACATCATGCAAAATCAAAAGCAGAGGACTTTATCTGATTCCTGTTTAATCATTGATTCCTTTTCCTAGGGAAATGGGAATTCTAATTCTGTGAGGGCAAAGCTAATAGATCTTTAGTTTAGAACACCAATACTCAGAATTATTGTGTGGGGAGGTGGGTGAGAGGAAACTGCACCAAATAAATGCTGTATCTGATGGATAAATCAGTAGATAAGCCCGAAGCCACATCCATATTATATAGATTCCTGGGATTTCAACCAGCTTCAAATGCTTACTAAAAAATATTAATTGTGTTACCAAAGTCTTTCTTGAATGAAAAACTCTGCTAGGGGCAGATGTGCCATAGCACTCTAAGCTGGCAGATGTTTTCCTAATTGTTGGTGTTAGAATTAAAAGAAAATCCACATGGGAGGATTAGTGAGCCCCAAGTAGGTAACTTAAAAGACAGCTTCATGGAAAACACTGTCCAGGTGAATTGGTGCCAGAGTGAAACAAAGTCCTAAGGATTCCTCCAGGAGTGAATGATTAATCTTCTCGCAGGTACCTCCTACCACCTAAGAAGGAGGTTTAAGAACAGTTTATAGGGAAAGAGACAAACTGTTGTAGCAAATTGAATTCTTCTCCCCATCAAATGCTTTGGTTAGCCAATAATGCAGCCTAAGAGTGCGGTGGGAAGCTCACAACACTTTCAGGATCCCTTGTTCTATTGTTTTCCTGTTCCTCCCCAGAAAAGTTGTAATTCCAGTTGTTCATCTAGCAAAATCATTCTGAATTCTATCTGTCACATCAACCATTTCTCCTGCAAAATGGCTAAAGGTAGCCTTGAACCATGGTCTCCCCAATCTTGGACCAACACCCTACTCACTACACCGTACTGCCTCTCTTGTGACTTGTGACAAGTAGCATTATTCTTCGTGAATGCATTTCATCCCCATCTCAGTTGGCGGAAGTCACATCAACTTGTGGTAGCAATTCCAGTGGTCAAGTGACCACAATCCACAAATGTGGTAGATGGAAGACAAACCCCAACAACCATGTGGTCAATAGTTAATAGAAGCAAAAGAGATTTACTCACAGGCCCCAAACTAGGGATATTTTTAACTCTCTGCTGAACAGGCAAATTCTTGGAGAGCAATTTCTAGCTGAGGAGGGATAGATTAAACACCCCTCCACCCATGTTATGATATTAAGCTAGATTGGAAGATTCTCCATTGAAGACAAAAGACTGCATGCTACAACTTAGCATGAACATTTTGACCCCCAATGTCTTGCTCTTGCTCCTCCTCGTCCTCGTCCTCCTCCTCGTCGTCCTCCTCCTCCTCCTCCATCATCATCATCATCATCATCATCATCATCATCAGGCATCAATCCTGTTAGATTTCACCTCAACTTTCAGAAGTAGGCTATTGCATTACTTTTTTTAATATTAGCAAGAGACAGATGCTAACTATTCAGTCTGAAAAAAATAAAATGAAACGGCTGACAGAAACGCACTTGTCACAATATCCAGCAGATTAATTGTCAAGCACAATGGAATGATGTTAATAAAATATGCAAATTAGATACAGCCTTTGGGCTCATGATTGGCTTCCATAGGGAATCTTGGGATCTGAGAACATATTGCATAGCTGGATTCTTTTTTAATTTAGCAGTCTGAAAATAATCTTCACAGCATGAAGGGAAATTTGAAAGACTTTAAGGGGGAAAAAAAGCCTGAATCATTTTCATTTGCCCAAGTTCAGTTTGGTGTTTATTAGTCAACCAACCGTACAAAATAAACAAATCCAACTGAAGACAGCAGTTAATCAAAGTTTTCTCTTTGGAACGTTGCCCCAAATCACCTTGGGGTGCCACTGTGAGATTTGGGGCTAGGAGGTAGCCCTAAATTTATGGCAATTGCATGTTTATTTGTTTAAAGTGTGTTGAGGCCATCTTGAAAGCGAACATCTCTCCCATACATTCCTCTGCGTTTTTAGCATTCATTTGGCGGTACAAATAACCATCTGAGTAAGAAGAAGGCCATCTCCATAAGTATATTGAAGGAGACCCACTGAATTGAGATGGCATTCTAGGACTTTAGCAGTTCAATTGTTTGAGCTTCCTCCTTGGAACATCCTAGGGGATTCTGGGAAACATGCTTTCAACTACCTGTTGGAGATCCCTCACCCCTTCCCCCCAAAGAGGGAGTTGGTGAACAAACTGGCTTAAAGTTCATCATCCATGGCTAGAGATGGGGAAAATCAGGTCAAATGGGTGCTTAGGCATAGTTGCATATTCTTTTCTCTGACTTTTGGTTTCATGCTGCAATGCTAAGACAGAAGTAGGGGAATCCATCAGCATGCATGCAGACATATGCACACCTATCTTTGGAGGGGGAGTATCTTCCTGGTGGTTTCCATGGCAATAAGGTAAATTCCTTTTTGGTAACACCAGTTCCAGAGATCCGCGCTACTGTTAAATATTCTTCCATCGAGCGTGCAAACTCTCCAGATCAGCCGGGTGACTAGTATCTCACACAGCGCCTTCTCCAACTCTTCCTTTGTTCCTCCCCTCCAAATCCTTAGAAGCTGGAATGGTAATCAAACATCAGGAGGAATCTCTCTTCCATCTTTCCACTGTTAAAACCTTGGCTATTGAAACAAGCATTTGGGGATTAAGTATGCAATAATTCGAAACCTAGAAGGTGTGTGGCACAGATATGATGTTGTGAAGATTAGAATGGGATGATGGTTTTTGGCTATATTATACAGCAGTGTTGTTTGTTTATTCATGTATTATTAAAACAATTTATACATTTATTAAACAAATTTATATAGCTGCCCGTCTCACCACAGGTGACTCTGGGCAGTGTACAATAAAGCGAAAAGCAACCAATCAATACATTAAAAATATAAAAAGCAAAATAAAACAGAAAATAAAAGGATGTTAAAAATAAGGGAGCCACCTCATATTTATTTATTAAACCAATTTATGTATATTTATTGCCTGTGATCTGTTTTGGTGTACTTATAGACCACTTAGAGGTGCTTGATCGGGTCAGCTAGATTAGGCCCGTTTCTCAACAAAAGATGGGTTAGAAATCAAATCAACCTGGCTCTTTACCCTTTTCTCAGGAGCACAGAAACGCCATCCCCAATGTCTCTGAGCCCCTCGCCCATCAGCAACCTTGGAAATACCGCAAGCACTGCGGGGTCCTCTTCGGTGGGGACTGTCTCCATCCCCCAGCGTATCCACCACATGGCAGCCAGCCACGTCAACATCACCAACAACGTCTTGCGGAGCTACGAACATTGGGACATGGCCGACAAATTGACAAAAGAAAACAAAGGTTTCTTCCCCCCCCCTTACTTCCCCCATCTGTTTTCTCTGCTTTTAAGTCTGCAGAGGTTACATTAATCATGATTAGATGCTGCATCTCTTATCTTGCAGGTTAACAGGACATGCTGGCTCACTGATTTGCTTTGTTACTGTATGTGGTGGGGGTTATTCTTTACCAAAGTGGGATCAATGGATGGGAAGACCCAGAAGGTTTATACATTTTTCTTTCTGTTTAAATGGACTAAAGTTTTGAAGCCTAACAATCAGGGCTCCAAGTCTGAAGAGGGAGAGAAACAGGGGAGAAAATATGGCTGTGCTGTTTTCTTGGCCAAACCCATGGGTGGGCATTAACATTCCGCAGTCTGGATGCCATTTTTAATTCCATAATTCCTGAAAGGTCAGTCTGGGGTACTGTAGGAACATTAAATGACCATGAGATTCAGTTGCCCAGTTGGAAGGACAAAGGTTTAGTTTGGGGTCTGAGATAAGTGATGGGCCTTCTGAAGAGTTGGGTCCCTCAGTTGTCTTATCATGCCAAATATTGAGGTTAGATCTGCCCCACAGGTATTTATTTATTATTTATTTATTTATTTATTAAACAACTTCTATGGCTGTCCAGCTCACACACAGTGACTCCGGGCAGTTTACAGAATTAAAATCCACAATACAAAAAGCCCACCAACCCCACACCCCTGCGACAGCTACAAGCACAATCAAATCAACCACTTGATCAGCTCCGTATCAACCTGGGGGCCCCAGGCCCTCTGAGGTATATAAAGTTGGGTGTTTTGTGAAACAGAACAGCCCTATCTTTCTTTCCATTCCTATCCCATTTAAGGATAGAACATTTTATGGCTAGGGATCTGTCCCTCAAATCTTTTCAAGTAGTAAATAACAGGCATTCAGCCCAGCTGGCAAATGGATAAATATGTCAAATGCTTCTGAGAAGTGGTTCATCAGAGGTGAACCTGCAACTAACTCATGATTTCCCCCCCCCAAACAGTTGCAATGTCCATATGTGAATTGATCCAGCCTATTTGTTCCACTTCCATACGAATGTTAAGTCAGCAATATTTGCATAAAATTACATCAGCATCAGACAGAACTAAATCTCATTGAGATGCAATCAAAATCAAAGTGAAAAGTTAATTGTGACTTACATTCTTTAGTTTCGAAAAGTCTTTGAGTGACCAATGAAAGAGAACATAATTTATTTTTAGATAATATACAGGTGGCCAAGTAAATATTTTCTTAGAAGTATAATTCCCCTTTCCAATCACCCACTCAAGAGCGCTCCTGCCTTAACAGTGCTTGCTATTCTGCTTTGGGGAACAAGAAGAACTTAACACTGACTCAACATGTTTTATCAATATGTTTTAATCATGTCATCTAATTGATTAACCAACTAAATCAAAGGCCTGAGCAGGGGAAGACAAATGAGCAAAGCAGCATTACAATGACACCATCATCTTGAGATGTTGCTCCCATGAACAAGAGGGGCAGATCTTGTGTTGGGACAGCGTGATGCTGCTTTCATTTTGATGATGATCCAGTGGATCATGGAATAATGATAATGATGATCCAGTGGATGCCTTTGAGCCAAATGCTGCGTCCCAAAAAAATATGTCTAATTTTATTGCATCCATGAGCAGTCACACCCCAGAAAAATAGTGCTCTCTTGCATATTTCACAGTAAGGAACAAGCTGAAAAAAATATATTAAAGAATCTTCAATGTAGGTTGGACCCAGAGCAAATGCTGAGTTTTAAGAACCACTGAGTAGCATCTGAACAAAAGAAAAGACTGCTTGGAGCCAGAAAAAAATGTTTAGAAAGCTCTAAAAATATTCTTTAACTATTTTCAATAATGTTTTTAAATGGAAATTTTTATCCAGCAAGTGCCATTTCAGGTTCAGCTTTTTTTCACATGGTGGAACAAAACATGACAACTCAAACGAAAGGTGTTTATGTTGAGATCACAAATATTTTGACCTTTGGTTTGCCAAGAGTCTGTGACTCATCTCATGGATTCAAATTAAAGTCATTTTTTCACTGCTGTTGGTTTTTACAAGTCAGGCTGAACAGAACCTGGATGGCCAATAAGAAAATAACCTGAAAGCCATCTGCCTTCCATTTCTTATTTGCATTTCACCAAAGTAAAACCAGAATTCCATCTCTGCAAAATGTATAATGGGGTGATACTTCTAAAAGACCTAAGTTTGTTGCATTGTTTATGTGTGAATTAATTTTTTATTCACTATAGCAAAACAGAAGAGCAGCATTAGAAGACAGAGCAAAACCGCATAGCTTAAGAAAGGGCATATTCACCCATAAAAGCAAATAAAAACAATACTTTCCAAATAAAGACAAATCAAAAAGCATACTTGACAAATAAAGCACGCATTATGCATTCTTAGGAAAAACAAGGAAAAGAAAGCAAGAAATGATCTTGGGATTAGTTCTGTGGATTTGTTAAATGGTTCTACTTGGAACTCAGTCAGAAGAGCTCAGGTGCTTAAAAGGAGAAAGAAAATCTAGTTATCTATTATTATTCCTAAAGCTCAGTGCAGGGCGAATCAGTTGCTGAAATTCCGGTTTGCATCTTAATTGGAAAAAAAAACCCTCAAAGCATTATATTCCCTTTTGTTGAGGAAATAACCCCATTTCATGACTCCTTAAAGGGGTATCCCACTCATTCTGCAAAGGATGACTCAAAGTAGATGCTTTGCCTGGGCGTTGAGATAGCTCTGCTTTTAATGGTTCCTTCAACTCCTACTAGCTGCCAAACAAATTCATGTGTATATTTCATTAAAAAAAAATGTGATTTCTGCTATAGTTGTCTCTATCCGTGAGATAGAAGGATGAAGAAGGAAGTCCAGGTCTACTTCATTTGTCCAGTAGCCATTTTCTACTAGCACCCATTCCTCAAAAAATCAGTCGTACGCTGCTAAAATGAGAAGCTAATCTGCAGAGCCAGTTTGATATTCCCAACAAGAGGCAAATTTCTCCATAATCACCGGGGAAACGTGGGAAATCGGGTAGAAGCGATTGCTTCGTGAATCATGACATAGTATTCTGTTGTTTATCATTCCAGTCAGGCAGGTATTTCACTATGCTTAATCTTAATTCTTTTAAAAATGCTTCTAGGGAGATGAGGTATGGATACTTCCTGAAGAGTAAGGGTTAACAATCTCAGTGAGAGTTATTTCTAAGCCCACCGGCATAAGATTGCTCCCATTTACTTCGCTAACATTGCCATAGTCCTTCTGCCCCACAGTCATGCCTCTTTTCAGCCAACTACCAATATCCAATGCTCTGAATCAGTTCAGAATTTCCAATAGGGAGCATCAGAAGATTCAGGGAACTGAATTAAACTGAATTAATTAATTAATTAGTTAATAAACTAATTTATATAGCCACCAATCTCACCACAGGTGACTCTGGGCAGTGTACAGCAAAGCTAAAAACAGTCAATAAATACATTAAAAATATAAAAAGCAAAATAAAACAGAGAATAAAAGGATATTAAAAACAAGGGAGCCACCTCACTCATTTCCCCAGCCCCTGGAGTCCCCAGGCCTGCTGGCATAACTAAGTCTTAAGGGACCTCCAGTAGCTCAACAATGCCGAGGCCATATATAAATTATAAAATCTCACAGAAACATCAACCCTTGCTATATTTCAGTAATCCCAGGTACCGTCTCAGACCAGAATGTTGAAATTTTGCACTCTTGCCAAGATTTTAGCCATTCTTACTGATCCCTGCCTTATTCTGTTTCGCACTGGAGATTCTGAAATCTTGTAAGCCACTGAGATATAAGTTGTTAAAAATAAATAAATATTAGAAGAAGAAGAAGAAAATTGGGGGCATAGAAAACTAACCAATACATTCGATGGCACTTGCTTTGGGAATGTATTGGCACCCTGTAGACCGTAAGAAAATAACACTTCTCCCTGTTTTTCAGAGTTCTTCATAGACCTGGACTTGGCGATGGGTCCATTGACGCAACACAGCAGTATGACCAACCTGGTCCGTTACATTCGTCAAGGACTCCATTGGCTTCGCACTGAAGCACACTTGTAGTGATGGCCATCCTACCAGTCACAACTCCATCCCGTTACCTTCATCGGCACACAGGTGATCACCGATGGAAAGCCACTTCCTCCTGGAACTGTATTCATAGAGTTTAATTTTGTTGCATTCTCTCTTCCTGTCTTATACAAAACACAAAATATTCTATCTGTCAGAAGTGGAATCGCCATAAATAGCTTCCAAGCAGGGTATGTGTTCCTACTGTTGAATCAGTGTGGAGTGTTTTCTTTGCCCTGGATCTCCTAGATCCTGCCAATCTTGCCATCTGTGACATGCTTTGTACAGAATGGTCACTCCCTGCAGTATTGCACTTTGGCCAAGATATATATTTTGGGGAAAAGGCTTACATTTTTGAGAGCCCCTTTCCAAAAGCTCTCACCCCTGCCAATTAATGCAGAGAAACTCAGTCTTTCCAACCCAACGTTGCCCTTCTGATGCAAATCATCCTGTTCTCAGTTTAGTCCTGACTTGTTACTTGACAAGAGGTCATTGTTACAGTGTGGTTCTTTAACAACTGCAACTTCAAGCATTTTCATGCTGCTGTAGACACTGATACACACATACACATAAACACATTGAAATACCCTGAAATCACAAAAGACTTTGGGAGATTTCTGTAGAGATGCCAGTAAACTATAATGTTTTGTAATTCTGTTTTATTGACCTACATTTTTGGCAGAACAGCACAATGCCCTTTTTAAATCTATTTCACCACCATGGAAGTCTGCGTGCGTCTTTTAAATGAAAATGTATCCAGTGGCCCCTGCTGTAGGACTCATCCAAATATCTCTAATCTGAGAAATCAGGGATGAGATGGTTTTGTTATTCTAAATGTGTGGGGCAATCTATGTATGTAGATTCTATATGGTACAATGAAACCTCATGTAATTGAACCATTTGTGGGGAGACAATGTCCGTTACTCTTGAATGTCCACTAAATGCAACAGTAATTACCCTGGCGATGTCTATCATGATGGAAATGATGCCAGATGTCATTATATGAATGAAGCTACATCATTACCCAAATGATGCAGATTGACCCACATTATACTGTTTGCTTCGTTTGCATAATGATGTCGTTATTGCGCAAAGATCCATTGAAGCAGCATCAGCTAGACTTCTGGGGATGTGATGGACTTGTCTGCTGTTTCAGAGGGATGTCCAGATGGGAAATGTGGTTGTGCGCATCCAGAGTCTGCTAAATAGGAGTTGGTTAAAGCAAGGTTTCACTGTACCCAATTGGTTCTCATCTATGATGGCTCCGTATAATCACTGTGTGTAATGACTCCATCCTTAAGGCAGCCTGGAGTGTGGTTTTCTTCATTCCCTACTGCAGGGCTTCTGGGAGGTGCTTTCTCCTTTCAAACATGTCCTCCCTTACGGGCTGCAGTGTGTGTGATGCTCCGCTCAGATTGGTTTTAATGAAGTCCTCTAGGCCCGAACAGGAGTCTAATTTCTGCAGGAGGGCAATAGCTTTAATAGGACCACCGAGGTGTCCCGGAAAAGGTAGGGGAGCTTTCAAATTCTTCAGAACCCTTCATCAAGCAAGATGTTGCAAAAACGCAGGGGATGGAAAAGAAGCCAGGAAATTCAAGAATTAAGTTTCTTGTCCTCCTTCAGTTAACTTTCTGCAGAAAGAGATTCTTTGGCTGACAGCGGCAGATGGACAGCTGTGAGATGCAGTTTTCCCAGCAGCGGAGGGTGATATATATTGAATAAATAATAAATAATCATCCTCTCTCCCCAACTACAGCCCATCAGACTGGATGCCACACAGCAATTGATATCCCTATCGGTGGCTTTTCAGCAGGATTCACCAGTTGTTTGCCTGTACCTTTGTTTTCAATGCTAAAACTAAAGCCTGGGATATAGGGAGGAAGACATGATTAAAATCCCCTAAACAGCTGCAGGGTATATTTTTTTTATCACAAAAAAGAAGTCAGAACACAAGGGATAACGGGAACAAAGCCTTTAAGATCAGAGTCAGCTTCCATTACAGACTGCCTTGAAGTTCAAAATATTTTTTTTCTGAAAACAATAAATAAGCCTTTGTAAGCCTGATAGCGTTGTCTTATAATTTAATTTATAAGCCTTATAAATTTGGACCAGTGCCATATCAGTTTAGAACAGCTGCAGTCATGTACATGCTTACCTGTGAGTAAGCCTCCTTGAATTCAGTAGAGCTTTATGTTAAGTAGACTCCCATTAATTTCTTTTCCTAATTTGTTTTAAACTGGAGATTGGCTAATGTCGTTTCGATTTTTATTTTTTGGGCAAAGAGCACAGGTCCTCCACAACAGAATTTGTACGAAGGAATAAACTTAAGGAACAAACTTAAGGAAAATCCTACTAATGTTAACAGTTTAACTGTAAATGTCAGGGGGGGTTGGGGGAATAAACCACGAAAAATATCCATCATATAACAATGTAAATACCATTCTGTGTCATCATTTCTCCAGAATAATATTCCATTCGTAGTAGATAACTGAGAGGAGAATCATTTGTAGCTACATTCCGTTATATAATCCTATAATTTCAGAAACTAACATATCAATGGCTCACACCATTGGGACATCTGGGGGAAAAGGTTTTGTATTCACATGCCAAGATTTCTAACAACTGAGTCCAAATCCAGGTTTAAAGGTTAACTTGACGGTAGTCAACAATTCACATTATTTTTTTAAAAAAGAAATCTAAATCTTAAACATTTTATTCTACACGATACCACTGTAGTTCAAAATTAGAAGGTATCTCAAGCAACGTTGGGCTGGTCTTGAAGAGATTATCACCAGAACTTGATTATCTCAACTAGGTTAGGAAGATTCTGCATACAAGGATAGTTTCCCATAGAGAATTTTCTGAAACTCATGGCTTGGGGTATGATGAGAAGGACAGAGAAATCCAGCAGCTGTTGATGCTTCCTTAATTGGCTTCAGTCTGGAGATCTTCTTTGCTTGTGTGTTCCTATACTTCTGTATTGGAGGCTGAACATATAGGGCAGGGTTCCTCAACCTCAGCAACTTTAAGATGGGTGGACTTCAACTCCCAGAATTCCCCACCCAGCCACCCATAGGGAACCCATTCCATTTCCCTGCTGATTCCTGTAATCTCTATAAGAATTGCTGTATATCTCTCACTAGGATTTAACAGTCCTGCAAGAGCTTTGGAGCAGTCTTGTTTGTTCTTCTGGAAGTTAGTCATCTTAACTAGGAATCCCAGATCTAGCCAATTGCAGTTGGTAACTCTGAAGAAGACTATTATTTTGGAACTCAGAGGCCTTTTGGGGTTGTGTCTATTGTCATTCTAATATATTAAGTGATCTGAAGAAGTCAAAGTAACCAGAGATGTTCCACTCTCTTGGTTTAGATTTTGCCAATTGATTCTGACTAGCCAATTTGATCCAATTAAATACATTGCTCTTCCTTATAGAAACCTTAGCCCACTGTTTACTTGGCAATGCATATTTATAACATGAAGCATTATCAGACAAGAACACATCACTCAGCACAAGTCTGGTGTTGGTTTTCTTCCCTGTAATTGTAGAAAATGGATGCCTATCTACAAATCTAATCTTCTTTTCATGTCTGTTATTTAGGTGGATTGGGGAGCCTATCTACATTTAATATTTTCAGAACTTCAAATATGGATTTTTACATCTCTTGATTGTTTTGTGCCCTAGATGTTTCTATGGGAACTGTACTTAGATAGGAAGTATGAGATCATACTTATTTGTCCTCAGCCTCATACATGCATTTGTCATAACCTGTGAAATATTCTATAGACCTGAAAAGCTTCCATGACAAGTTTTTGCACGTTGTTAAGTAGCCTATCTGTTCAAAACCATTAGTGGTGTTCATGGAGCTTCTTTCACAAGTTATAATATGCATGGATGAGACTATTAATACCAGCCTTTTCTCTCCCTAATGCACATTGAAGATAAATTTTGAGGAATCCTCAAAGGTGTGGCTTACTCTGTGGGGAAAAACCATAAGGTCATCTGCAATGACAGAGAAATTCTGCTTGTGGTACTCTATCTGTAGTAACCACTCACATAACTGAGTGATGCTTTGACCAACAGGACACAAGCAGCTCAAAGCTCATTGCCAAGTTGGGTTTTTCATATATCTCATGAAAGATGGTCATTATTAAATAGATGCCCCAAAATCCTCAATACATTTTCATGTTAATTTTACTGAAATGTAGTCACATTTAGCTTCTGTTCTGACTCCATCTCCTACTTTTTAGGCAAGGCCTCTGACCCCTGCACTCAAGAGCCCTCAAAAGAAAATTAAGGCCTAATCTAAAGCTGAATGACTTTAAATAATCCTAAAATCACAGAGAATTGCACTGCTAGGTGTTTAACAGTTGGCTACACTATGTTTGCAGAGTTAAGTGGACTATAGTAAATGAGTTTGGGGCTATATAAGCTCCAGTGCCCATCCTTTTCCTATATTTAGAAAGCCCTCTCACCAGCTTTTCCAAAATTATCCAAATCCTTACTTATCTCTATGTCTGTGTCATTTATTTTTCCAAGATGGAAGGCAGGGAGGTGCTCGATCAATTTCCATTAGACACTTTTTCTGTGGCTGATCAATCACTTAGATCCCCCAGTCTACTTTCTAAGGAAGGAATTAGCAATAAAAGGAAGATATGCCCTTACATTGTTTCTTATTATCCTTCCCTAGTTCTATATTATATTCCTGAGAGCTTTCTTCTGTGTCTTTGTGATGATTCCGACAACATGCAATAAGGCAACCATCTTCCTACCCAGATGTCTTAAGGGGAGTCATGAGACCTGTAAGTTAAGAGGTAGAAACAGAGAAAAGAAAACTTGAGGGAAAACAGTAAGAAATCCGACTCCCTGACCCTTCTAACCTTGTTTCTGCATGTCTGGAAAAGGGGATTTATTATTGATGGCTTAAACATTTTTATAATTCAGACTTACATGGTGAAGTGTTAACAGTCATGATTTCGAGGGGAACATCTGGCAAAAGACTCCTTGTTTGGGATTTTCCTCTTGTTTGTCTCAGGAGAGCCATCTCTAAAAGTATGGTCAACTAGTCAATGTCTGGCATTCTGCATTCAGTGGGATTGCTATGTGGGGTTGGATGTCTGGGTGTAGTTTCTCTAAAATAGGACCAGCATGAAAAAATAAAACAGGCAAAGCCATTCTCTTTCCTCCCCACTTCTTGTTGGCTCAGTTCAGATTTCATATCAAATCATGGACAGAAGTTTGGTATGACACATGAGTTCTTCAGCACTACCAGGCCAGGGGTGTAGAAATCCCATTGGATGGCCCCACAGTTTGTAATTGCTAAGTTTGCATCTGGATTGTTGCAAATCTTGTAGCTCTAGAAATCTTGTAGCTCTAGAATTGGCCAATCCTGCCTTTCTGTTACTTCAAAAGATCCGAAAACATGGCTCAAAATCAGTTTGCAAATACTGAGTTGGGCTAACCACAGTCTGACTGAGATTTTGCTATTATATTCATAAATATCTGTTTTGTTACTAGAGACATTTTAATCTATGTTGGTTTTGCATTATGTTTTTGAGACGTCAACCATTGGGACCTGCTCTCAAGGCAGATGTATAAAAATAGGACAGATAAATAAATATAATGTCTCTTATGACTGACTATAATCAAAGCTGTTGCTTTGTGCTGGATTTTGGCAGTGGGCAAAGAGAAACAAACACACACTAACAGCTCTAAAGCATAATTTGAATTATTTCCAAAGCTAATCAATGTTTTGATTCTAAACCACGTTAGGACAATCCAAGGCTTGGTGTGGGGTCTGAACTGAGCATTTAACATTATTTAGATGTACTGCAAAAAATAATGCTTTAGTATGTAGGCACATTAGCTTGGTGACCTTTTCCCATTTCTTCTGTCTGGTATTAAAGAAGAAATCAGAATTTCTCATTTCTACTTTTAAAAAGCAACAATGTATTATGATGACCAAACCTGGACAAACCATGCATGATGTCAAGTGCAATTTACTTGAAGCAAGCATCTTCCAACCACCTTTTATACGGTGTGCTTGTTTCTCTAAACCTCTGTTAGAATTAACCACAGCTTCCAATTCAGGACAGAGGAATTACCTGTGATTAATTGGAACAGAACAGGGGAAAAATCCCAGAAAAAGGAGGGGGTTCATCAAAAGCAGGCCTTGCTTTCCATGCCAGAAACAGAAAGGTTTTAAAAGCCGAAGAACTAGGGTCTATTAAAAAGAAGAAAGTTGGCCACCTTGAAATTTAGTCTGACTTCTGTTGAAAGTTCCCGTTCATCTTATTGAAAGCCTCATTGGGAAAACTGACCAAGGTTACAAGTTTGAATTATTGCCCCGTTAAAGCAAGTGGATTTCACCCCCATACCTTTTTCGTTGAGTGAATGGCATTTTCCGTCAATTGTGGGAGTGTAAATCAGTCACGGTAATATAGCACCAGCTCTGAAGGTTTGCCAATAAATGTGTCTGGGGGGGGGGGGGAGCCAAGAATGGCAGTTTCCCCATTTTCCTAGCTGTATCTCAGCGAAGGTAAATGCCCAAAGCTTTACTAGTGTGCAAAATGTTTGTCTGTGGACCATGTCAATTAAATTGGAAGTTCCTCATGAAATAAATAATTGAGGGGAAAGAAATGGCATCAAAGTACTGGGCAAAGTTGGCCACCAACCAATTTCAGAAAGATAGACTAGGAAATTAGAATAATATGGCAAGTCCAACCTCTGAGCAGAATGCAAGATGGTTTTTCTGGATACACACACATGGAAGCCTTGAAATTTACACAGACTAAACCAAGGCTTTTTCATCTGCTTTGTTTCATTAAGAGGTCTTGTAATTCAAAAGCTGCCTTGGGTGCCCTGAAAGTAAAAAAGACAGGGAATAAATTGGAGTACTTAAGAAAGAAAAGCTTGTGGGCTGTCTTTTAGAAACAGAAGTTATTCTGATCAAAGGAGCGGACTTGACTAACAAGGATTGTGGCTTTTTAAAGACCAACACGTTCCTTCTTGCAAAAGTTTTGAGGATTGTAGTCCCCGTTTCTGTGGATCTGATGAAGTAGGTTGTGATCTAGCAAATTTTATGGGATAATAATATTTATTTTAAGGGCAAGAGGCGAATATGGCTCCCTCTTCCGATACTGTATTCATACAGCTTAACATCTCTGCTTAATGACTTATCCCTCAACAGTTTCCAGCTGAATATTTTGGAAGGCCTCCTTGCAGACACGTGTTACATTAAGCAGAGCCAGGCAAAGCTTTGGCTCAGAGCTCCCACTCAGTGGCTATTTGATTGAAACGCTGAATCAAATCCACTTTCCAATTCATATCACCTCTAATAATTAAGAGCTATTTCTTTTCTTTTCTTTTTTTTCTAAGCAGCACTTGCAACTGGAGGTGGAACCATAGGAAATAGATTGAGGTTTAACCCTTTTGCAGTCCAGGTTTAAATGAACTTCCTTTTAAATCAGTTCATATCCCAATAAGCAACAACTCTTTGCCAGGTTACTTGAGCAGCTGTTTGATGGACTTTTCTCTTTCCTATTTTCTAACCATTCAGGTTCCTGGCAAAGTTGATTTTTTATTTTACTTTGGAATGAGAAAGAATAAGATGGGAGGAGCTTGAAGATGGAGGGCTCAATTCTTGTATGCCATTTGATTCCTGCATGTAAATCAAGTTCTAATGTTGCAGAATAATCAACGTGTGTATGCATGTGTGTGCAAACTCACCATTGTTTACCATCAACCCCATTACAACTAACTCAACAAGGAGAGGTTCAAATCTCTCCCACCCCCCACGCCCCATTTCAGGGGGACTAGCTATTAACCAGGAACTACTTTAGGATTCTAATTACCTATTTACATTTAAAATTTGGAGTGAGTTCCACTGTTCACATTTTGAAGGAAACGCTTGAGGCTTCACATGAGGTCATTGTGGTTTGCAAACAAGGTCTGCGACTGATTGTTACATGTGAACCAGCTAGTGGCATCCACAGCAAGTGTCAAAACAAACAAGATGGTGATTGTGGCACCACAAGAGAAGATGACAACTGCCACCTTGCCTGATTTGACACCTTGCCTTCGTGTACGCTGGTGGAACCAACCTACCATGGCTTGTTCTTCAAGCCTGAAGGACAAACCTAGTCACTGATCTGACAATGGCTTTCATTGCAAGCATCAGGCCCACGGGTATGCTCCTGAGTTCTGCTGTGTGTGTGTGTATACACACACACACACACACGTTTTCTCCTCTCAATAAATCTCCTAAACATAGCATATTTGACATCAACATTCATGTCAGAGCCCAAGCATTGCTGGTTTGAAAATATTCCTGTGCAGAATCACACCTCTACAAAAAGAGCAAGGTTTTGTCCAACAAGCTTGTAATGTGATAAATTCTGAGAACCAGTAATCATCCAAGATTGTTCTCCCCTCATGCTTTTGACTCAGCCAAGTCCCGACATCAACCCCAGTGAGGTCAATTCTTGGGAAATGCTGTTCACTTTGGACTGACTTTGGGAGGGGAGCTCATCCAGCTAGACCAGTGTTTTTCAACCTTGGCAACTTTAAGATATGTGGAGTTCAACTCCCAGAATTACCCAGCCAGCATGCTGGCTGGGGAATTCTGGGATTTGAAGTCCACACATCTTAAAGTTGTGAAGGTTGAAGAACACTGAGTAAGACTCTGTGGGAATACCGCCACCTGTCTTTAAGTATCAAGGTATAAGAAAAGAAATATAGGCCAATGAAAGGGAAATTTCATTTTTTTAAGCTGTTCTGTTTCTCCTCCAGAGACGTAGGAATTCGTCTGGCTAAATGTAAGATTTGTGCACCTGTTTTCCATGACTGCCCCCAAACAAACCATACACATCAACGATTCTGCTTTTACCTGCTTAGATACGTTAGTTAAGCAATTTCAGACATGTGTATCCACCGTACAAGTCAGCTTTCCTGATTCAGTGTCCTCCAGATGTGTTGGACTTCAACTGTCCCAACTTCCAGACAGTCTGGTCATGACCCGGTTACTGGGAAGAGCTTGTGCTCCCCCAGTCAACCAAAGTCAAATCTGTTTTCCACCTTTATTATCCTACCACTAAAATTAAATTATAATTGGCTCTTGGGAGACCGATACACACCTTCCCACACCACTTAGGGATCTAGCTTGCATTCATTCCAAAATAGTCCCTTTTGAGGGTAGGAACCATTCATTCCATCTTCTCTGAAATTCCACAAGGTGTCTTTGGAGCAAGCATGTTATTCCTGTACAGTTTTAAGTTAAGATGTTTTTGTACAGATCAAGATACAGTAACTGTTAACCTGTCCAGCAATTACTGAAATGTTGTATAGTTCTGAAATTTTCAGTTTCTCTTCGTTCTTTTTTATTATTGTTTTCTTTCTATGTAAAGGAAAAAATGTATCCTGCTTGTTTTCTTTGTATTTCCAATGTGTTGCACAATTATGCATTTATGTTTACATTTTTTTTCTATTTTTTTAAATAATACTTTCTGTACAAACATTTTCAATGTTGTTTGTTGTTTTCAAAAACAATTGTCTCTGTATAAAATAATATTGGTTGAACTGGTACATTTGTGTCTCTCATAGAGGGATTAATTATACTGCCGACGCATTGAATTATTTAAAAAAAAAAAAAAGGAAAATAAAATTTTTATGAAATGTTGAACTGTACTGGCTTTTGTGACCATGGGTTTATCCTACATTTAAAACCATCCCAGGTTTTGTGCTGTTCAGTATACAGGTAGTCCTTGTTTAGCGACTGCCTCATTTAGCAACCATTCGCAGTTATGATGGTGACAAAAAAGGAACTTTACAACCAATCCTCGCATTTATGTCCTTCACAGGTCTGTAAAGCAAAGTAAAACTCAAGCAAGATCATAAGCACAGTCACAGTTTCACTTAGCAACCACTTCACTTAATGGCTGAGTTGCCAGTCCCAATTGTGGTCACTAAATGAGGACTATCTGTAGTTGGACCACAATTCCTATCTTCTCCAGCCTGGAGAGTGGGAAAAAGATTCAAATATCTATGCCCTAACGAATCCTTAGTTGCAACTAAGAATCCAGCTTTTGCAGAGTCTTTGACATAGGAACACTCCAAGGAGGCCAGTTGAATAGTCCTGCCCACTGACTTAAATGTTGCAGCTTGTTAAAACCAGGTAGTTTTGATTTTTTTAAAAAAATCTATCTGTGCTAAAGGGCAGCTGACCTTCTCAGCCCACGGCGCAGTGCCTCAGAACCTGCTGTGAATCACTGTTGCCCCTTTTCCCATGCCCGTTGGCTCTCCCTGGCATTTACAATGGAGAGGAGGTTTTGCACCCTTTCTGGCGATGTTGCATTGTCTGCCTGTCAAGGCAGAACTCCATAAAATGGCTCTTACCGAGCTTCAACCCATTAATTTTACAGTAATCGCCCCGTGTGTGCTTGATGGGCTGACAGGGAATTATCTGCAATGGGAAGTTGCTTGCCAACAAACATTGTAAAGCTAAGGATGCAAATCAGCGGTAGGAGAGTGCTTATAATACCCGGGGATAAACCAACTGACTGTTGCTAAGGGGATTGCAGATCTGTCCTTGCCAATTGCACCTGTTATTTTTAATCTGCAGCAAAGTGGGGGAGCAGACCTCTTCTTCCTTGTCCAGAAGAGTTTGTCTGGGGCCTTTTTTTAAGGGCCAAGACTTTGCTTAGTTCTGCATCTCTAGTCCAATGATGTGTTGGTATGGAAGCAGTCTTGGGGAATCAGGGGAGACATCTGGTTTGATCATCCCCAGGGACTTCTTAGTTTTCATAGTCCTCCTCCTTCAAACCCATTAAGTCAAGAATGGGGAACTCAAAGCCCCATGTTTCACATCAGAAACTTACTTATGGGTTACTTACAGGACTGTCTCTCCCCAATGATGTCTACCCATCCTGTCAGATCCAGCAGGAGAGGTATGCTCAGGATCCCTTCTGCAAGAGAGGGCCATCTGTCACTTACCCAGAAAGAGCTTTTTCTGCCCTGGCACCAGTCCTCTGGAACATCATCTCCCCAGAAATCAGACTTGCCTTGACCCTGCTGGCCTTTCACAAGGCACTGGAAACCTGCTTTGCCGTCAAGCCTGAGGCCCTGATAGCATGGCTGAGCCCATGTCATGGCTTGTTTGAGTGGTTGTAAGTCTTCTTGGCTGCTATTTTTATGTTACTTTTGTTGTTTTTAACTCTGGTTGTGTTTCTTGTTTTTATTCTGTTTTAATTGTGAGCCGCCCAGAGTCATGTAGACGAGATGGGCAGTTTATGAAAGAAATAAATACATTAATAAATACATAAATAAATAACTTTGGGGGGGGGGGTCCCAAATGTCCTTCAACTTCACCTTGCCTTTGAGTAGTACAAAATCTAAAGATCTAAAATAGGCTTTTTGTGTGTGTGTGGGGGGGGTGCCTTTGAATGAGTCTTTGACTCCTGGAGTCTGCCTGGATGAGTCCCTGCAGTTTTCTTGGCAAGATTTTAAAAGTGATTGGCCCTTGCCTGCTTCCTAGGGCTGAGAGAGAGTGACCGGCCCAAGGTCACCCAGCTGGCTTTGTGCCCAGGGTGGCACTAGAACTCACGGTCTCCCAGTTTCTAGCCTGGTGCCTTCACCACAACACCAAACTGGCTCAAGACATGAAAAATGGAAATCCCCAAACCTCCCCAGGAGAAAAATCTAGTTCCCCCCAGTCCAAAGCCTTGCACAATTCCACTTTGAAAAAGTGGCCTACCCACTGCAACCTTTTAGATCTCCCACCACTATCCCAAGGGTGGTCTAAGTTTTCTTCTTTTGCAAGATCCAAAATCGAGCATTGAGATTGCACAAGTCTTCTGGGATGGGTGCCAGTTGACAGTCACACGAATGTTGAGCCAAGAACCCGAAGCTTTTAGACAAAGCCTAGTAAACAGCATTCGTGTCAGGATTGGAGGGCACTGTGAATTCTCCCTACTGGCCAGGTCTGGGGTAAATACTCCAGGCATAGCTTTTGGGTCTGAAGTCCAGCTTTTGACACTCAGGAGAGCACCTACTTCCAGCTCAGATTAATAGCTTTAGCTACCTTAATCTGGGTTCTTCTAATTCTGGGAAACTGGGCACGACCATCTTTGCACTTTCCGTATCATCTCAAAACAAAACAAAAACCCCAAAAAATGCAGAAAGCAGTTCATCCAAGGTCCCATTAGCCTGTGTTCATTGGTGAGTGGTATAAGCTTGAATAATTCTTCCCCCACCGACCCACCCCTCCTTTTCTTTTCATGAGTGCCTCTGTGTTGGTTAACCTAATCACTCCTCTGAACAAATGTTGGTAAAAGCTAGAGACAGCAGCAACTTGCTTTTTATTTTTAATTTTTAATTTAATTTAATTTTTTTGAAGAGGGGAAATGGGGGAGATGAAAAGGGGGCTTAACAAAGCCCAACTTAAGGACTCTGCTGCTAAATAATTCCTGGAATGAGTTGTCAGAAAGCTTTTATTTACCAATCCTGTGCATTTCATTTCTTCCTGGCATGAGGCCAAGCTCCCTGACAGTCAAGATTTATTGATTTAATTGGCTGGTGTAACCATGCAATAAAATCATCTCCAAGATAAATTTTCATGGCACTCTGTAGCATCGAAGTAATTTTTCAAGTGCTATGGCTATATTTCTCTAAGTTACAGGTGCAAAATTTGCTTAAAGCTGAAATACCTCATTATAGGTCTTGCAACACATCTCCTTGGGTCTCCATTGTGGAATTATTATTATTGTTATTGTTATTATTATTACCATCATCATTTTATTTCCTTTACATTAAGGAGATGTGGCATCGGTTTTTAGGAGAAGAACTAATTTTTTTTAATTGCTTCATATATTCAATGCCTAGGAGAAAAGGAGGCATTCATTTAATTTAAAATTTAATTTAATTGAAAAGGAAACATTCATTTAATTCGGAGGTGGCTTAGAGGTTATTTACAATGTTATCCAGAATCATTTGTCTCCAGCTGCGAGATGCTTTCAAATGCAGAGCCTCTGTTGCCCGAGATGATTGTCATGTTGTGGTGTGATAGATGATTGAATCTTTAGATCTTTTTATGTACACCATTGAAGAGCTCATTATGGTTCATAACAACCACTACATGAAAAAAGGAATCCTCAGATTAACTCCCAGATTAATGTTAATGTTTTTTTAGAGATCGATGATGGCTCCAAATTTTTAACAATGGGCAATCTTCCTTCATTGTAGATTATTTACTCAGTAGGATTTCTCATTTGTTTTTTCTCACCCTACCCTAATTCCTTGACAGCAGCTCTGATCATTGCGGTTGCAATTCTTCCTATCAATCTATTTGACCCTCTGTGTTACCATCCTAAACACACATGTACTGTAGAGTAACTTGTATCTTCAAGAAAATCTATCTATTTGATCGCTGAGAGTCAACCCAAACTTGAGAGCACTTAATCAATCAATCAATCAATTTCTGTTGGGTACAAAAGGACTTGCTTCCAAGTAAACATAGATCAGAATGCACAAGCAAAGGAACTCCTGACCAGTGATCACAGATGTGGAGAAACAACAATGCCTTTGACTAGAGAGGCCATGGGCCCCAGCAGATTTTACATCCAAGTGTTGAGAGGGACCTCAATGTTTTCATTGTATTTAGACATCTCAAAGGAATGTTGTTTTCTTTTAATTTGTTTTTATTGAACTATGATGTACGAACTTTATCAGGTAACTAAATTAACATACATCCAAGATGCATAGTGAAAAAAAGATACAGAAAATACAAACAAATCTATTAAAAAGTAAATAGATAGGTACTGTACATGTACAAATTTACCATATATGTAAAATATTACTAAATGATCATCTCAAAGGAGTGTTGTAAGGATAAAAGTGCCTACTGCAATTTCCCCTACCCTGTGAGCCTTAGGAATACAACTCTTGGAATTCTCTGCCACCTTCAAAAGCTCTTCTTGTTATGCCAGGGCACTACTGCTGAAGACTCCTGTTTTCAAGAGAGGACAACCCACAAATTTCACATGAACACCATCCCCAAGTCTTCATTTTGCCACCTTGAAAGCAAAATCATTCATGTTGGGGAACCATTTTTCATTCTTTTTAGCAAAGTAAGGTTCAGAGATCATCCCTTGACCTCTTCCATCCTCCAGACCAAAATTGGTTCCTTCCTACACTCCTTTTGTATGCAGTTTAGTGTCATTGTGGAGAATCACTTGGTGTTACGAGGCTGGGGGACTAGTCCTCTGTTAGGTATAGAGACCAGCTGGGTGACCTTAGGCCAGTCACTCTCTCTCAGCCCCAAAGCAGCATCAGATTTTGATTGGTTAAGTATGCCCCATAACCACCAAAACACCCTACCTCTGAGCTATATAGGAAGATTACCATGGGTCAGTTTAGAGCTGAGTCCAACTAGTCTTTTGAAATTCTCCACCCACTTTTTCCAAATTTCTCTAGGGGAAGGAAAATGTCTCCAATAATTTCTCAACAGTATGATTTGTCTTTAGTGGGGATAATAGCACTGCTTCTAGGGGAAAAAACAGGATGAGTTTGTTCCTGATGTTTCTCTAAGAAATCATGGAAGTGTGAGAAGCCAAGGAGCTGCAGAATTCTGGAAAGAAGTTGGTGCAATGGAAGACTGATCATTTATGTAAACCTCCCACCTGCCCAGGATGTCACTCGATAAACACAAGAACACCCCATTTGACCCCTGTAGATTTCTCTGAAACCTACAGCAAATTCTGAGAACTGGTGGAAACATTCTAGGAGAGCTGCTCAGCCTAGCTCATGATGGGAATTGATCTGAAAATATAATACTAATATGCAGCAATAGTAATAATGTACGATACAATAGCATCAACAATAATGGCAATACTGTAGTAAAACCTCTGGGCTACTTTGCCCTACAAATGGAGGCATCTGAATTCAGCAAATACCAGCTCTATTCCATTCCATGTTATCTGAACTTATCTTGAGCTTAGGTTAAACAGCTGATCCATATAACTCTGCATTGGTTGGCAGAAGGTATATAAGGTCTTGCAGAAAGGTGTTCCCCCTCTGGATTTCCAAGATCTTCTATCTTGGGGTGGCAAAGGCTGACTCGGAGACCTGGGATGCAGAACAGTTTTACTCTTCTCCCATGGAGTGAACTTGCATAAAATGAGTACAAAAGAGCAGAAACACGGTTTTCAGACTTGCTGTCAATGAAACAGATTAAAATGCCCACTTGATTCCAAATCAGTTATGAAGAAGAGGAGGAGGAAACACCCTTTCACTTACAGTCATGCTGCAAGTATGGTGAGGAAGGAAAAATTAGGTTGAAGTGTAACTAAGCCTCATTAAGGAATCTCACTGCTAAGCAGAGATAAAGTCAATTATTTGGCTTATCTTCTAAAGAGATACTTCAATGAAAGTATTATCTTACATTTTTATGCAATGTCTGTTTTTGCCTCTTCTTTCTTGAATAAATTCTGTATATTATAGTACATTTGCAGTCATCATTTGGGTAGTATAAACTATGAAATCTGGTTATATTTTAATTACAGTGAATTTAGACTATTTTTATTCTCATTTTTATGTCTGTTATATGGCGCTTCATAAAACAAAAATAAAGACTCCTTGGAAAAGTGTTTTAACACCTGCCATTTTATTGCTTTGGGGGGTAGAGTTATATTACATGGGTCTAGTTATAGGTCTAATGCCATTGTGGCTTCTCCCTAAAAATCTGGGGATCTGGAATAGAATAGAATAGAATAGAATAGAATAGAATAGAATAGAATAGAATAGAATAGAATAGAATAGAATAGAATAGAATAGAATAGAATAGAATAGAATAGAATAGAATAACTTTACTGTCATTCCACTATACACCAAGTGCATAATAAAATGAAATTCCGTTGCAGTTGGCTCACAATTATAATCAGACACTAAAAGTACAATCAAGATACCATAACTGCTATAAAATATACATTCTATACACATTTGACATTTACTTATTAAACATTCAAGAGTCTAATAGCCTGGGGGACAAAGCTATTTCCCAATCTGGCTGTTCTACATCGGATACAGTGGAACCTCTTCCCAGAGGGTAACAAAGAAAACAGGCCGTGATGAGGATGGGAGGCGTCATTGACAATCTTTCGAGCTCTAGACAAACAGCACACATATGCTAGATCTTGGATGATAAGATGGTGAAGGCACCAAAGAAGCTATTCCAAGAATTCCTGTTGACCTCATATGATCTCATAAAAGTAAAGCAGCATCAGAATTGGTTAGGATTTGGACTGAATACTCTGGGAAATCATAGGATTGTAAATTAGACTGGAAAAGACCCTAGGATTGTAAATTAGACTGAAAAAGACATATTCCTATTCCATACTGTTTGTTTATTTATTTAATCAAATTTATACGCCACCCATTTCACTGTATAATGTGAGTGTGCCCATGAAGTCAGCAGGAGGAGTTCCACTTGAGGGAAACTCTACCTACCTCGTATAAATCTATTACTGCAAGAATTTCATATAAAGAAAGATTGACTTTAGTTAGGGAATGACGAATAAAGTAGGCCATTGCCCTCTTGCATTCTCTCAAAAGGAGCTAGATGTCACCTTCTCATTTCACAGTAAGCCAAAATTCTAAAAATGGTCTTTTCCTGCCAAAAGCATCAAAACAATCTCAGAAACACCATCTGTGGTTTGTTTATCTTGCTGCATAAACCAGGACACTTGGCTTCTCTGCCCTAAGCAAATCAGACATTGGAAGCTAAGAACAAATGATGGCTTCTGATTTTAGCTTTTTTAACAGGGGAACAAGTTAGAATTCCCAATACATATACAACACAGTAAACAAAGGCTGACCAACTTGGGTGGTGGGGAACTGTACTTATGTTGCAGTTGCTCGTTGCATTTATATCACTACCTTTTCTTCAATAACTCAAATCAGTTTACATGGGAAGCATGGGTTCCCATAATTTCATCCCCACACCAACCTGCCTGTGAGACAGAGGAGGCTGAGAGCAATTGACCCAAAGTCATCTAAAGGTTGAGTAGGAAGCTCCAGAAGGCAGTGAGATGATGAAAATAACTTTAGCCACATCACATCCCATGTTCATGTTGTGTGTGTGGGGGGGGGGGGGTCTAAGTGTGCTCAAACCATCTTGAGCCTATTTAAGCAGGACTATAGCGTTGGTGACTTATCCTTCTTACAATAGTGGGATACTAAATTGACACCCCAGTCAGTGGGACATTTGGGCTGCATGACATTCTGGAAATGCAGGTTGCTCATTCCTGCAGTATCTGGCCAAATCACACCACCCTGTGACCCTCTGGCTTCCAGCTGCAGAGCAAACAAGCCAAAAGTCCCTTCCCATCACTAGCTTCTCCTGCTACCGTACATGGCCTCCTCTCAGGGATCTCACTAGAGCTTATATAAAGTTAGCCATGGAATCATTATGTTGGAAGGGCCACGGTGACCATCCCCTGCTCCAGGCAGGCAGCAATGCAAATCAAAGAATCTCCAAGAGGCAGCTGCCCAGCTTCTGCCAAAGAGAATGGGGCTGCACCCCTTCCCTTGATGATTGGCATTGCTGTTGAACTTGGTCGTCAGTCCTGATGTTGTCAGGCCCAGCCCAAGAACAATGGTGAAACAGTCCAGTCGAGTGAAGTTCCTTTCTTTGCTTACACCTTATAGCAGAATCTTGCCAGGCTAAATCTGTACTACAGCAACTAGTGGATGGATATACCCTGGGAGATTTTAGGAGGTGGCTATCCTGAACCTCTTACTCTTCTCACACTCCCCCTGTGGACTGTGTTGTCTCTTGTCTCCTTTCCCCTCCTGGAATGCACCCCCTCCCTCCTGATAGCCTTGATCTCCCACATCACTCCCCTCCTCATAGATACATTCCATCACAGATATCCAATGAGAATTTGCCTTTCTGAAATTTTATTACTCCATGACCTATACTCTAGGACAGCATTCCTCAACCTCAGCATGCTGACTGGGGAATTCTGGGAGTTGAAGTCCACACATCTTAAAGTTGCCAAGGTTGAGAAACACTGATCTAGGAGAATAAACAGTTGATCTTCTGCTTCTCCTCTAGGATGTGCCTTCAAGAACTGTAAAAGTCTGATTGTACCCCTGATCAATCTCCTTTTATCAAGGTGATGGTCCCCAGTTCTCTCAGTCCCTCCTTGGATTTAGTTTCTACTCTTCTACTCATCCACACTGCTCTTTGCTAAACCACTTTTGGGTTCTCTGAATAGACAGCATTGAAGCAAACCCAAATGCTTAAACTAATATTCTCTAAGGCCACTCAATGCCTTCCCAGTTCTTGTGGCTTGTAATGAAATATGAATATGTTTTCCAAACCAGAGTTCTACTTTTTTCTCTCCCCGACTGCTGGCCTGAGTTGTTATTTTTACCCCAAAATCATTGATAGCGACAATACAGCCGCAGATAATGTTTCAACTGTGTTTTAAAATAAATATAAGGCTGTCATCAGAGATGAGCCAGTTGCAAAGTTTTTCTTCACTGGAGCCAACCAGCATCTCGGTTGATTGAGGGCTCTGTTGCATTATTGATTAGTTTTTAAGTTCCTGTTACATATTAAATTAGTATCACTGAAGGCATGGGGAACAGCCAGCCCAATTACCTCTAAAATTGCTTCTCTCTCCCGAAAGCATTCTCTGTTGTGTTGTTATGCATAGAATATGCAGCAGCCATTAAGAAAAATGTAGGCACGGTTCTTAGATTTTTTTGGTACAGCTCCCTCACCTATGGATAGAGGCTTGACTGAAAAAATCCAGACCGTGCCTAGATGGCAGCAAACAAGTACAGAAAAGTCATTTTTACTACACAAGACTGGTGGTCCTACCTTGATCTGTGGAGTAGGAAGCTGGTACCTTTTCCTGCTTAGGGTGGCCAGCTGATTAGAGAGGGGGAAAAAACCTACAGCCAGCTCTTCTGCTTCTAATGACAGCTTGATATGCAGAAACAAGAAGATGGAGCTCAACACAAGGGTAAACTCTGCATGTCTCCTCACATCAGTACAAGATCTGGCTGGAAAGCTGATAGGCTTGCTTCTTTAAGGGCCCTTTTTCCCACAATGCACTTAACCAAGTCAACAACATGGAAAGGGGGGGCAAGGGAGGGGAAATGAGGACAGACACACATGTCCTATCATCACCCCACAAATGATGTGACTGACTGACTTGTGTCAGATACCATGGCATTACAGAATTGCATCAGCACAATGATACCGTGACACTTGGGTTGTCATTTTGACATCATCTTGGCTGGTAATGGACACCTATGTCCAGTTATCCTTACTGGTAATTCTGGCAGCACACAGGAATGCTAACTGGGTCAAAAATTACAATGTGGGGTATACAGACTCCCATCCCCTTTCTTCAGAAAATGTCTAGGATCCTAGGCTCCCTTATGCCTTGCGCCTTTCAAATGGTAGCTGCTGATGACATTCTTTACAGGCCACCGAAAACGTTGAGGTGAGCCAGTAACTCCTTAGCTTGTTTTGTTGCTGCGCTAATGTTTGGTATTCCTGTTCAAATGAGAAAAGTTAAGTTAGCACACTCCTTGGGTTGCTATGGCAAAATGTGTCCTTCATTCAGGTCTTTGCAAACAGTTATGAATATGTGACTCATTGGTGATTAATATTAATGGCGGCTCCCACAAGATGCCATCCTTCTGAAAGAAATTCAGCATAATCCGAATTCAAATTTCTTGGAAGCTGAAGAAACTTTAATTGATATCCTGAGTTGAATATCCATCAACAATAGTTATGTACAAGGCAGAGAGCGAGCTTGCTAATAATCACAGCACAAGACAGAGTGCTCTTTCTGGGGAACATCAAAGATTAAGCATCAGAATTTTTATCAGAAAGTAGCAATTATGATCTTTTTCCGTACACCTGTACTTTTCAAAATAATAAGCATCTTTTGAAAACCCCTGAATATGTAGTTCATTGATGTATGGTTATCTAACGTTGACAAAAAAATACAAGATGAAGCAAGAATTCTGATTCTTTCCTTTGCATACTGAATGAAGTGGGAGTGACGGTTGTGTCTTAGAAAGCTGGATCTTTGCACCAGGCATTTGATACCCAACCACTAGAAACCTGCTTCAGAATATGTTCCAAAATATGAAAAGGTTGCTACTAACTGGAAGTAGAAGCGGTAAGTCAGGAGGGAGTTTGTAGCGCAGACAAAAACTAATACCAACCCTGTGGTGAAAGGACTGAAGGCTTGTACAACTGTGGCTAGTTATGCAGTTTCCAAGAATTATTCTATCAAGCAAGGGAGAGGACAGTCAAGAGAAAAAGACATGGGGCGGGGGGACCAATGGCTTGTGTTTAGGCCACTGTCTGCACCAGCGTGGAGTAGTGATAGCTGAGCCAAGAACTCTCTCAAAGTTTGCAGAGAGGAAGAAACCAATAAATCACTGTTAGCTCCTCCCTTCTTCTTCAAAAAAAATATTAAATCCAGCTGCTGTAGAGGAAACTGTTTCTTCTTTTTGAAAGAAATATCAAAATTCAGTGGGCCAGAAAAACAAACAGAGGTGGGAGATCAAGGAATTGGTGGTGCCAACAGATAAAAAAAAACCAGTAAACAGTATATCAATCCATTTTTCTATCTGTTTTCCTATTTTAGTTTTTGTCTTTTTTGTTTAGTTCTATCTCCTTTCTTTGCTATACTCTCTGATTTGTACTTTAACTGTGCTTTTTATATATCTTAATAAAAGTTTAATAATAAAAAAAAAGGAATTGGTGGTCCCAAAGATGGTGGAGGGAAAGGGCAAGTAGGCTACTCAGGTCTTCTCCAACTTAGCACCTTCCAGTTGTGCTGGGATTACAATGGTCCATAAGAATTCTGGGAGCTTTAATTCTTGTATATCTGTGATGTATTGGGCTGGTGAAAAGTGGTTTAAAAACACAAAAGGTGTGCCTCAGTATCATCCCTCCAGTTCCAAGAAGGACAAATAGTGATGCCTTAAAAGAAGAGCAAAGCTGAATCTAGTCCACAAAACTTCACAATGTACTGGACTTAAAAATAGGTTAGTTATTGTTTTGTCACAAGATTCCTTGTTTCTGTTGCCACAAAGCTACCTTACCTGTTGTCCAGAAACTAAGTCTGAAGTCCCCTATAGGATTATAGGGTTGACCCTGGGTCAGGACTGACTGTCCAGAAGACCTGGTCCCATTACCAAGAGGACTGTGTCTATAGTGCTTTTTTGAGTTGACTATCACTCCCTCCACTGGGTTGCAACCTTAATGGTGTAGGAGCAGATTCTCAGGTTCAAAGCAATTCCTTTGGAGGTTCAGATGGAAAGCCCACAGGATATCATATATATACTCTGTGTGTGTGTGTGTGTGTGTGTGTGTGTGTGTGTGTGTATCTCCTGATCCAGGGATGGTGGTTATGATGTTTGTCAGGTTTTTAGGCTACTCCGTTTGCCTTAAGGCTGTATATAGCTGAGTTCAGCAGACTTTTGTAAAAAGGGCAATCTTCAGCAATTCCTGAAAAGTGACCTAGATTATTCTCATACCTCCCTTTACAATAAGTGGAGGTAATTGCAATATAATTAAACTGGAATTATTGTGTGATTTCCAAATGAACCTTGGTAGCATTTTCATTAATTTTCAGTGCAGCCCTTCTTTTGCCCCACTTAGGATTATTAGTAATGAATGAGAGTAATTGAATTGTAATTAAACAGGAATTAAAATATGATTTCCTAATGAACTACAGCTAAAGAGGTGCCATCACAGCTGCCATAGGCATCGATTTCTGCATGTTTGGTGGTAAAGGTGAAATTATTACGAGTTATTGAGATGCTGTGTGCTAGAAGATGCATGTTCACAGGTTAGTTAGGCCCAGAAAAATGTACCTCCCATAGCTACCTTTCATAGTCAAGATGATCCTTTCCACATTGCAGAATTCTGCAATCATAGAGAAGGAGCTCAGCCAGTAGAACCAAAGGAAAGCTGCACATTTTAGCCAAGGATATTGTCAGCTTTCCCAGGTAGACCAGACAGGAAACACAACCAAATGAGCTAACTCTACTTTATTGTAAGGCTGCATTAACAGAATCTTGCCAGTCTGAAAGTCCAATTCTCCTGCTGTCTCCTTCACAGCCTGAGAAGTTAGGGAAGGTCCCTTCTGAGCCTTTTTCTCCACCCATTATGCAGCTGCGGGCTATGCCCTCTCTTATCTGAACATTCCCTAGGCAGCACCTTGTCGCTCCGTTTCTCAAGGTCTTTCTCACATACCATTAGAAATATCTAAGGATGGTCAACCATGGTGTTTCAACTAGACCATCTGGCTTGCAAAATAGAGAAGACTGTCCACCCTCGTCTTGTCCTGCCCTTGTGGCAGAGAAGCAAAGTCTGACAGCCAGTCCCCAAAAGCCATCCAAAATAGCTTCAGAGGCCAGATCTAGCTCAAGGATTGCCAGTTGGCCTGTCTGAGTTAAAGGGATTTGGGTTGCTCTGTGTGTATTTAAATGTTCTTCCTAATTCCAATGGAAGAGTGTTTTAAGTTTCTGCCAACGACTGTCCGGCTAAGCGTCCTTCCTTGACCCTCAAGGGTTAAGACTCACCAGACAGAAGGAGACTTAATAAGAGGCAACAAGGAAAATGAATTAGAAGGGGGGAGAAGAAAAAATCAACAGACAGCTGAGGAACCAACTAAATTACATTTCATTCAGGCTCTTGCATTCATTTGGCTGGGAGGAGTAGCAAAAGGAGCCAGGACTTGGAATGTTTTTATTCTAAACAGTATATCAATCCATTGATTAATTTTACACTTTGTTCCTTATGAGGCCTGGTCTGGAGCCCTGGCTGTTGCTATGAAAAGAAGAAAAGAGCCAAAAAGGAACTCTTAAAAAGTTGGCAGACGGTTCAAGGTGCTGTGTCTAGCCAGCAGGAAATTTTCCTCCAGGGAAATTCGGAGAGCTATAAACCCATTTGGCGAAGCGACCTCTGTTCTTTTTTTCTTTTTTTTAATAAGACGTAGGTCTTTGTTAAAGCAAATCTTTAGGACACTGGCCCATGGCTTGTAAACAGAGTGATAAAAGTAAATGGAAGTAACTTTTTTTTCCAGATAGGGCATTACAGGGCTGGTTAGCAGCAGCTGAATTTTTCTCCTAATGTAATACAATTAACTTTGGAAATGGTTCTGCTTATTCCTCAAATGAAGTTTGCCAGCCACTCTGATTTTTGTCAGAGAGTTCATAAAATCAAGGTGTCTTCAATGGCCCAGCCAATAACTCCTTTTGAGGAAGATATTCCTCAAAATGTGTGGAGGAAGAAAGGGTAGAGTGGTTGAACGCTTAGTCCTCAATTGCTTGAATCATCAGTAGAGAAGAAACTATCTTTTCCCCTTGAAACACATTGGGAGATTCTTGTTGGGTAACATCAGAGGTCCATTATGACCAACATTTTCAGCTCCATGTTGCCCACCAGATGCCTCCAATAAGGCCATGAACAAGACAGATGAGCATAGTAACATTCTTTTGCCCCTGTTCCACATTGCTGGTGTTGACATCCATCTGACCTCTGATACTGGAGGTGGTATTAATTGTTTGAGGATTTTTCTAATCCTTCTTGAAGATCGTGGCCATGACGACATCCAAGAGTAGCCACTTCTACAGTTTAAATGAGCTCTGTGAAGAAGTACCAGAAGTATCTCAGGACAGATGACAGAAGAGTGACTAGGCCAAAATTTAAATGCAATAAGCCAAATCTGAAGTAATCTACATTACCATCTAATGAGGGAATTCCTTTAAAACTCATTGATCTAGAGTAGAAATAGCCAGCTGCCCCTCTGAGTAGGATTTCCTTTTAGCAGTCCTCTCTTTGAAAGGCAACCCAGCCAAGATCTGGTGTCTAGAGAAATAATGCACTTAACTGAAACCATAAGGCTTCTGTTGGAAGAAGTGGGAAAACATCACTTCCACATTGGTTCAGAAACAACTGAAGTTAGATGGCCATGACTATGGGCTAAAGATGAGAGGAGGGCTGTGTCATACAGAGGTATCCTTCAAGAGTAGAGAGTCAGGCATCTTCAAGTCAAAGTCATCTCTCCAAGAGTGCAGGTGAGAATCCCTCCTAGCCTCCCCTACCTTACTTGGAGATCCTGAGAACTAATCTGGTTCCTTCTGTCTGCAAGACAAATGCTTTATCACAGGCTTTTGAAAGCCACCAAGACTAGTAGTTCTCATAGGGGTAATAGTGGCCAGCTGGGCACCGGATGTCCTTCCAACCAGCTTTTACAAAATGCAAAAAAAAAAAAAAACCTCTTGCCTAAAGAAGGACCCCACAAATGCTTTGAAGAATTTTCACTTGAGTTTTTCTACTTGAAACAATCCTTGTAAGGAAACCCAAGACAGGGAAGCATTTCTTTTTGACCTGGCTTACACTGAATGTACACTCATTGCTCTTTATAATAATCTCCTTCAACAGACTCCAAAACTGCTTAGAAAAGCACAGCTGGCTAATTTGCAGGTGTTCCCACTGCTGTGTTTGTGCTTCACAGCTCTCAAAGAGGCTTCCTTCCTCCTAGGATTTATGAGTCTAATGAACCACTGTTGTCCTCCACAACAGAGAGAGAAAGAATGCTGCACCTCTATGGCATGAAGTCTTGAAAACATATGGAGGAAGACTTGAAATTAAAATGTTGCCCATTATATTGCCTTGGCTGAGTCTCCTGTCAGCCACAGAAGCTCCCCAGGTGACTTTGGGCCAGTCCCTCTCTCTCAGCCCAACCCACCTAATAGAGTTGTTGTTATGGGGGAAACTCAGAGGAGGAAGTCCTATGTATGCCACCTTGAGCCCAGAATGAAAGATGGAATATAAATCTAATAAATACATTTATGAACTGAAATAGTTTTCTTCTACCCTGCCATTCAAGAAATAGCTTTTGGAAGAGCTTATGTTCAACCAAAGTAACAGCAGACAAGGCATTCCTTGCTTTCAAGCTTAGAATCCAAAAAGCAAAATCTTGACTTGATGTTCCATTTCTGTAGGGATCTAGCATGTTCGGGTGAAAGAGCGCACTGTAAAATGGGAAAAAGGTACACAGCACTTCAGTTGCCTTTTGATGGGAGATATTCTTTAATTTGACACCTACAGCATAGTGGGTGCTGGAGCAAAGATGGCTAGTAAAATGAGATCCACAAAAGTCTGGAGAGGAGACCCTTGATTGTTCTGTGCTTCATGGTTACCATATCTGGTCCTACAATAGATTCTTCTCCAACATGGCAGATCTACTGCTGTTCATCCACACACAGCCTATTAACTGGCTACGTTCATACAACCCATGAAACCAACACTAATCAATGTCTTAGACTGCTGTGTGCATCCAACGATGGTTGTATATAAACCATGGTTCATGGGTGAACAGGTTACGTGAATCCTATCAGTTTAATAAACCATGGTTAGGCAAACCAGGCTTAGAGAGTTTCAGCTTTTTCTGGTTTGCTTTGCTTCTAGGTTGCCAGTTTTTTCTCCAGGTGACAGAATAATTTGCTCTTAATATTTCTGGAATGCTTGCAATTGTATATCGGATAATTGGCATGTAGCCAATGAATTGATGGAGGAGCCTGATCTGTATAAATCCAAGAGAAGATCTCCAAGGTTCTTTGACCAGTTCAGCCAACCTTCCTATCATCTCCAAGAGTAATACCTATTAGCACACACTTCTGAAACCCATTATTTTATACACTTGTGTTAACCCCACCTGCTCTTTACAACTGCCTTTTAAGAGCACTGAACTTCTTGCGCGTGACTCAATTGTTCACCCTCTTGACTGTAAGTTGTCTGATGACCTAAAGAAGTCACTGTGAATTGGATCACATGGAACACTCAGACTAAGCAATGCTCTCACTAAGAGGACTTCACAAGAAACACTTGCAACATTAGTTAACCTTTCTGAGTTCTGGTGTCATCTGAGGCCAAGCTTTCAACAAGAGGGTCAGAAAGACAGCCAACGGGTGTTAATCTAAATGGCCCAGCAAAACAGGAAAAAAATGGAATGGGTGGGAACATAATTAAAACTTAAGAGGAAGCTGATCATGTAGGAAAGACTAGGCTGGCCTTCAAGAAGAGGCAAAAGCTTTAAATTAAAGAAGATTGGTGGAGCATGTGGGATTTTCCTAGCTGTTTCAACTTATCTAAGAAGAGACAGAAGAGAGGCAGTCTGGATAACAATTATTGGAACTAAGTTTGATTTACATTTTATTTATTTGTGTACTTGTTTTATTGCATTTCTAACCTGCTGCACATGACTTTATATACAAGATAAAGGTATGGCACGTGAAGGTGTCACCAGGTTCATTTGTTCTCTGGGAGGAGTAATTGAGAGGAGGCTGCAGATACCCTCCAGTTCAGAAAGAAGGGAGAAGCCCAACCAGGTCATCCACTCATTATATGATCCCTGCCTATGCTATGGTTCTTCTAGCACAGAGTTTCTCAACCTTGGCCTCTTGAAGATGTGTGGACTTCAACTCTCAGAATTCCCCAGCCAGCATGTCTGGCTGGGGAATTCTAGGAGTTGGTCCACACATCTTCAAGCGGCCAAGGTTGAGAAATACCGCTCTAACAGAATCATTGTCCAAGGACGAAGCAAAACTTTCTAGTTTCACAGCTGAAACATCTTTCTCCTTTCACAATCACAGCTGAGATGAATGAAACAGGATCACCCATCCCTATCTTCCCTCCTTGGTGAAACATACAGTGTTTCGCTCTAAGTTATATTACAGAAATTGTTTCTGAATTGGAACACAGGTACTTAAATGGGGGTGTGCAACTGTGTGTCCTTCTTGTGCATTTGGCACCTTCCCTCTTCTTGGGGTGATGCGTCAAGAATGATGCTAATCAAATTAGACCTTACATAGAATAGGGTGGCATGAACTGTAAAATGCTGGGGTGGCCCAAGGCCAAAAATTGCCTCCACCCTTGATTTTAGATACATTCAATCAGAAACTATAGTTAATGTAATTCAGAGAGTGTGCATTGGGAGGGGGTCAAAAAACTACAGCCATGCAGTTAAAGCCCCCTTTATATGTGTGTTGTGATGCACATAAAAAGGGGGTGGGGCTTTGAATAGCAGGTGGTTGTGGCCATCAAGATGGCGGTGGCTGCCATCTTGCCTCCCCTTCTTTGTGTACACCCCTGAATTTATCCCTCTTCAGTCGATTATTTGGTATTGTTTCTCCCTTCTGTCACGTTAAAAAATAAAAATGGTCTGTGATAGGAAAACAGCAAAATGAAATTTTGGGGATCTTTGGGGTCACACCCAGGATCTTCAGAGGCTTCTGCGTCTTAGAGAGCAAAGCATTTTCTTTGTCCTTAAAGGATCAAGCAACGCTTTCTCAGTGCTATTTGTACTACTATATCACACTGAAATAATTTCTGAATTATATGCTGGCCTGATTAACGCAGGTTCACTTTATACTCCAACAAATGATTTCCTTTAATCCATTAATCTACCCAAGTCATTCACTTTGCTCCACAGCCTGAAACCGTGTAATTTTTTGCAGCTATGGTGCACCAGCGCAGAGGCTGGCCTTTCTCCAGAAAAGCAGTGTCAACACTATTTTATATGCTACAGTGTTTATCATGAGTTATTTCCTTTCACAGGTATACATTTGTTTCTTCCTTCTTTTCTTTCTCCCTCACCCTCCTTCCCGGCGTTTGGCCTCATCTATCAATCTTTTCATCCCTGCAAGGGCAACAGCTGAACTGAATTTCAAAATGTTGTCAGACCTAGCTGTGTGTGATAGGAAAATAGCAAAACGAATGCTGGTTTCTTAAAAAAGAATGGGAAGGGAGGGAAAGGAGAAATCTCAGTCAAACTAGAAGTCACACCCAGCTTTGGGGTTGCTTAAAGTTTCTCAGTCTAACAGACTGTGGCTTCTTGGAGCCTCTGAAGACACTTGTTAAAGGTTGCCAGATCATCTCTTACCACCATTGGTAAAAATGGATGAAAAAATATGCTGTTGTTTTGAAGCAGAAAATCCACAATTGATTGATTGATTGATTATGAACCACCCAATCAGCACCTTCTTAGCAACCACATAGATAGATTTTCTCTGGGACAATCTGTCCCCAACCTGGACCTTCAGGCCTTCCAATGGTGCACCCATTGCTGCTGTAACTGAATCCATCCACTTTGCTGCTGGTTGTCCTCTTCTGATAGTATCAAGATCACAGGAAGTGATGGTACCACTCTGTGCTGCACTGGTTAGACCACACCTGGAATATTGTGTCCAGTTCTGGTTGCCACAATACAAAAAGGATGCTGAGGAACTGGAAAGAGTGCAGAGAAGAGCAAGAAAGGTGGTAAGGGGCTTGGAGGCTAAATCCTATGAAGAGCGGTTAAAGGACCTTGGTATGTTTAGCTTAACGAAGAGAAGACATGATAGCAGTCTTCCAATACATGAAGGGACATTACAGGGAGGAGGGAGTAGATTTATTCTCTATAATACCTGAGGGTGAGAGAAGAACCAATGGGTGGAAGCTTTACAGTGAGAGATCCAAACTTGAGCTAAGGAGGAATTTCCTGACTGTGGGAGCTATTCAGCAACCTGCCTCTTGAAGCTGTGGGTGCTCCATCACTGGAGGTTTTCAAGAAAAGACTGGACAGGGCCATTGGACCAGAATGGGATGTGGATTTCTACCCTGGGCAGGGGGCTGGACCAGAAGACATCCCTTTCCAGCCTATGAGTCTGTGATTCTGTGAATGCAAGACCCAAAATAGGCTTAATATAATTTTTAAAAGCAAAGCCACACCTCAAAGTTCCCAACCACAAGGGAATCAGAATCTGACCTTCTGGCCGGATATGTTCTTGGCCTACGCACTTTGCATCACTCTCTCAACCCCTGTGACCACCCTGCTGCTAAAAAGCCTTTTAAACGAGACCCCAGTCATTGAAAGATTAGAAAATGTTGGGTTTTGTTCCAGTGGTATTTTCAGAAATGAGCTGGCCCCAGGTTTCTATTCATGCACAGATTTCATGCAGATTAAGCTGTCCTGACTCTGTAAGATTCAGCGGGGTATAAATCCGGTAAGTAAACCGATTAAAGATAGTGTAGATATATTCACTCCTTATTGGAAGAGGCTTCAAAAGGCATGCACAGTGTGTAGAAAGGGGTTCAGAAATTTTTCTCCCTGTAATTAACGTCAGAACGAGGGGCATGCATGAGGAAGGAGGGTCAAAAAAGCCAAGATGGTGAAGCGTGATAGAAACCTCTTTTGTATGCACATTTAAAAGGGATTGAGATTTGATCACATGATCACAGCTGCCCTCTAAGCTTTTTGGATGCTCTCCTCCCACCCCCACCCCCACCCCCCCAGCCTCCATGGATGCCCCAGCTAGAATCTAGGTTTATCCAAAAATGAAGACAAACGTTGAGAGACTCAAGGCTGAAAAGGGGAAATGGATATTCACACAATGCATAGCTAAGATCAGGAATGAACTGGCATGAGAAGAAATCCTGTTTTTCCCACTGCAGTTGAGGAATTCCTCCTTGTTTTTATTGTTATTTATTTTATTTTATTTTTTTACTTTTCCAGCAATGCAAGCAATAGAAGTGATGGGAAAAGTGGGCGAGAAATCAACTCCATTGTCTCCCAGCAAACTCCAGTCTTTCCCAAGCTGTTGTAATGGAAGAGCAGCAAGGCAAAGCTTGCCACAAGGTCACTGAAAAGGTCTAGCGGCAGGTTCAGGGTGTCATTGGGTAAGTGATGAAATCACATCTGGAACCGTTTGTTGAATAAATAAAATGGGCACGCTCATATATCACTGCTCAGCCTTCCCATCTGTAAGGGAAAGAGAAAATAAATTCTCTAATAACCTTGTAAAGCACAGAGAATATATTGAAAACCCTGGTGACACTCTGCAGTTAGAACTGACCACGCTAAATAGCGATTGGCAAAAGTGACACAGGTGTAAGGGTGGAGGAAGAAAATTCTGTTGATCGGTAGGAATCACACTTATTAAAAGGAAGAGCCCGTTTGGCCTAGTGGTGGAGGCCCCAGGCTAGAAAGCAGAAGATGGTGAGTTCTAATCCTGCCTTAGGCATGCAAACCGGTTGGGTGGCTTTGGGCCAGTCCCTCTCTCTCAGCCCAACTCACCTCACAGGGTGGATGTTGTGGGGAAAATAAGAGGAGGAAGGAGGATTTGGTATGTTCGCCACCTTGAGTTATTTACAAAATCTAAAAAAAAAGTCTTGTTTATATGCTCCTCATCAGAGAGCTTTAGATTACAGTTCTGCCCCATGCTGCAAAACTGGACTTTCTCCTTTCCTCCACTCTAGCATTATTTTCACATGTCCACTGGAAGGACAGTAGGTTCCCCTGTTGTTAGACATGATTCTTCCCCCAGCAAACCTGAATATTTGATTTTTCTTGCCTTTCCTTTTCCTTTTTATTTTTTTTAAGGCTGTGGCATTCCAAAGTTCTTAAGAAAACCTTGGGTCTAAAGCTGCTTTCTGTTTCACCAGTGTGTTACTGGCCTTTGAGTTAAGATAACTACAGGTTGAGTATTATTTTACTAGGCTATTAATAATGGCCCCCTGTGCATTGTAAAACATCAATGGAGAGGATTGAGTGTCTTCAGTCACCCATGAAATGTGTAATGTTAATAACAGTCTTGCAAAAAGGCATTTGGCCACAAAGAGGACTAAACTTCTAGAGGGAAATCCTGCCACAAGGGAGTTGCTGGTAACCTCATATCCAAAACTAGGTATTTTATGGCACAAGAGGCAGCCATTTGAAAAGTGAAGGGTTAAATTAAGAAGAGAAAGCCATTCCAGGCTCATTTCCCCTTCCTTTTAAATTGATTCCAGTGGGCTTTCACTGTGTACACACACACACACACACACACACACACACACACACAAAGACACTTATAGACAAAGACGTTCTCCATTATATATTCCAATTTCATTGCTTCCCAGGGACTCCTTACAATAAAAATAAAAACCTTCACAAATGGACTTATTTGATTTGGAGTGGGGGGGTGGGGGGAATCTTCTTCCCAGATCAGGTAGAGAATGGTCATTCATGGACACAGTTTGAAAGATTGTAATGGTCATGATGGGCTCATCACAAGATTGCAATGGTTGTTGTGGGCTCACCACTAGAAGGAGAACTTTTTCCCATCCTTCTCCATAGGAAACATTTTTTAAAAACTTCCAAATAGATAGTGAGTGAATCTAAGAGGAAGCCTTAGCCCAACTTTCTGCTCTTCCTACTTTTCCACAAAGCTGAATGTTTGTTCAGCACAAAAGCATGTTCTTCCAGGAATCTTCATCATCTAAGTCAGGAGGGCAACTTTTAACCCTGTTCATCTTAATTCTCCACCCCTCAAAGTCTCTTTCTACGTCTTTAATGCAGTTGTTCCCATACCACACAAATGCAAATATAACAACTTGCAAAAAGTGAGATATTGACCATTGGGACGAGGCCTTTGCAGCGTTTCCTCTCTCAAGGAAACTGACATGAGCTGCTGACCTTCATATATTGTAGTCCAGGCCTTCCTTATTGCCCAAGCATTTGACTTCCGGTGTATTTTTCTTTGTATGGTAGATGTGCACACTCTACACGTTGTGGGAGTGTTTCATATGTGTACTTATTGTAAAGAGCTCAAGAAGTGTTGAACTGACCCCGTTGTATGTGAATCACTGGGTGATTTGCCCACAGCAATCTGAAATGGCACAAATCAATTCAGACAGACCATTTTGATACCCCATATCTCTGGCTCTAGAGCTGTCTCAGAAGAAAGGAACATGGGAGGAACATAGCAAAAAGCAAGAAGATCCAGCTTGTCCTATAACACAGCAGCACTGAATCAAATCTGTGCTTCTCTGGTCAAAACTCCACAAACTAAAAATTATTATTATTATTATTATTATTATTATTATTATTATTATTATTATTATTATTTTAATGAACGATACCTCCCCAAAGGAGTTTATACACCTGAAAGTTATATACAAGAAGCACTAAGGTGTTTTAAACAGAATATAAACTTTATGGAAGTGGTTGCTAAAAAAAAAAGTCCGCATCAAAGAAATGTATGTAAGAAAGGCAACTCTTCATTCAAGGGCAATTTTTTTTCAGAAATCTGTATTAACAGCTGTTGACATAAATTATGTTCATTTGCCTGCAGTTGAGATGAAACCTAGGTATGATAAAGCCACAAACAAAGATCCATGCACATTTTTAGCATGTCTTTTCTTTGCATTAAGTTGGTTGCTACTGCTTTGCTAATTCAAACAGTCATACAGATTGAATCTGCTGTGATTCCGCCCCCTCCCCCCCCAATATCTGAAATAAATTAACTAAAGTGGAGATATAAACAACTGAATGTCTTGAAGCTTAAGCCAACCCAGTGAGGCCACTAAATCTCTGGTGGATGATTTCCTTTCTCCCAGATTGTGCTGGAGGTCAGCCAGGGTGTGGCATCTGGGGGCCCTCATTTATATCCACAAAATCTAAGCCAAGCCGTTACATCTGTGAAATATCGGGCTGGCGTCATTCTTAATGCTGAACAAATGGGTCAAAAGCCAAGCCATTGAATATTTTTACCAATACATTTACCCTCTCCATTACTTTTTTTTTTTTTCATGCAGGAAGGGGGGGGGAGAAAGAATGCAACATTTGGATTGTTTTTAAGAAAGTTTTAGAAGAAATCCATGCAAGCAAGGAATGGGGATGTTGCTGGCAAAAGAAATGGGTGTCAAGATGTTGGTAATTGATAGGGACACAATAAAATGAAGTAATTTTCCTACCTCTGCTGTATGTTTATCAGAGGCCAGTCTACTGGGGGAAGGAAGGAGAACTGAGTAACTTGACACTCCTTTGAAAAACTGTTCTTTCTCCAAAGTTATTAAGATTTCCAAAAGTGCTGGCAGGATTTTGGAATCAGTCCATGTGAAATGAGCAAATGCAGCCATTCTGGGGGGGAAAATCATGGAGGGGCCTTAAAAATTGAACTGATTTATGCTTTCTAATGTTTTCAAGACTGTGTAAATTAAATTTCAGGTTCCTGGGCAGACTGCTTCAAGAAGTAATTTTATACATTCCCTATCCATGAAAGGGCCAGAAAGAAACCCCTTCTTCAGGTTGTAAGGGCTGGTGCCTGCATGAAAGCCACGCTCCGATTTTGCATCCAAATTATCTGTGAAGGAGAAAAATGTAAGGACAGGCCTTGCTTCAATGCATCAAAACCTGCTTGAGAATACCTTGAGGTTTTTTAAGCTCTTCATGACTCCATTGCTATCATCCTGCCTTGTAAAATTTATTAACAGGGTGAAGTTTCAGCAGTTTTTCTCCAGGGCTGAATTCTCAATGGAACTCCTCTTAGGAATGTGGAAACACTCGACGCAACAGAAAAAGATCTGCCTTCCTGACTACTTTTTCAAGATGCATTCACCTGACTGAATATTTTAACAGCTTCCTTTCGTTGTTTATTTAATGCATCGCTTGAAACACACACCATGAGTTCCCGGATGGGCTGAATTTGGGGGCCACCTCAAACCTGGAGGAAGGGAGGTGCCAAATGATCATCCAGGGAATATCTGCTCATACATACAGCAGCAATTCTTGGGCCCAACCACACCTATCCTAGATGCCACCACAACCTTTCTCTTTTTTAAAAAACTTATCTAGAGAACAAGGCAGCTGGATATATACCACAGTCACAGAGAGTTGTTTTATTATTTTGCCTTAATTTATTTCTTTTCTATAACAAAATGCACTTATCCCCATGGGATAGGTAAGACAGATGGACAGGAGTCCTCTTCTCCCTCCAAGCATTGTGGCGGTATCATCTAGATGTTGTGCAGATGTTGTCAACCCTGCTGTAAGGGAAGGATGAAGACCGGACAGGACTTCTGTTGATTTCCTTAAGGGTGTGGAGTGATTTTCTCAAAATATGAACCTTCCCTCCAGCTGATCTGGACTTCTGCCCACAATTCAGTCCCAGCCTGCCACTGGTTGTGTGCATCACTGACATTGAAATGGTGGTATGAGCAGAGACGCACTGCATCTACAATATTCTGGAGAAGGATCCAGGCTAAGCCAACAGATTTCCAACTAGCTGACTTGATTAATTACTCTCTGCCCCACTGGGTGGGATGGGGGAGCTGAACCATCCATCTCAACCCCGTTCAGCCTCACAGGAGTACATTGTTCTGGCACGTTGTCATCCAATGCTCCGTCACGATCAATTATTGTCTCGTGGTCAAATGCAAAGCCACCACTGCAGCAACATGAGCACAAAGGTCTTCTATATTTCAACAGGTGTCTTAACTGGGGGCCACTTGATTCTGAAGTGCAGGGCAAAGAGCTGAGGGGAGCCATAATTATGGCAGAGGGAGGGGGGAGAGAAGCATGAAAAATGGTAACTTAGCCAATCATTTCCTTCTCACGCCAGGGAAGAATAATCACAAAATTAAAAGGAAAGGATGGAGGTTGTAAAAAGACACTCGGGAGGAAGTGAGGTGTTAAAATGAAAGATGAACCAGTTGCCTCACTTGTCTTTAGATTTTATTTTTTTTTTAAGGAATCATGTGCCAGGGGAGAACCCTTCAACAGCCTCCTGGCATAAAGGATCTTTTGTATAGAAGAAACGGCAGAAGTCGGATATGTTTTCCATTTGGTGCATTTGACATGGCGTTGAAAACTCAGCTTTATTGAAGAACCATCAGGGGCTTGAAGAATTTACATTTCATGGAAAGCCTGCCTTGGCTGGTTTTTATCTTCACCATTAACCAAGCCTGGATTTATCTGCACCTCCTTCTGTACCCTTCCTTTGGGTCAAACACACACACACACACACACACACACACACAAAGAGAATTTCATATCTTCAGTGGTGCAGTTCAATCATCTTAGCCTCTGGATTTATCATCTTTAGAGTCATCACATTGTAGAATTGAAAAGGATTGTCGAAGTCATGGAATTCAACACTTCACTCAGGGCAGGAATCCGGGTTCAAGCATCTCTGATAGATGGATGTCCAGCCTTGGCTGGAACACACCCAGTGAAAATAAAGCACTCTTCCTTATTGCTAGTTTCACTTTTGAGCTGGTCTTCCTGTTACAAGGTTGGAATAGTAACTGGAGATGGAATTTGCTTTCTTGTAACTTAGACCATCAGTATACCATGTTTTCATTCTGGAGGAAGAGAGGACTTATCCTAACCTTCTTCTATTCTGTTTTCTCCATAGAGTTTGGACAGTATGTTTAATATACTGAATTTATTTAATAGTTATTATTATTAAAAATTTAATAATTATTAAATATTAATAATTTAATAATTATTAAAAGTACTAAACAGAAATATTCAGTATTTTTGCATTTGAGAAAGGATCCCAAGTTTGATATAGGAATTTCCCCCAGATCCTGAATTGCTGGGACCTCTGTTTATCTCCAGACCATAAAGCAACAACATGGGATCCATGAATCCCCAATTACCCATGTACACCTTCCTTGGTGCTTGTCAAGTCCCCTTTCCCTCCTCTCTTTAGTAAGTTAGTTATTGGTTAGTTAGTTAGCTAGTTAGTTAGTTAGTTAGAAGAATCCTTTAAAGTGTTCACTGGAAAATGAAACAAACTTCCATCCTTGTGGGTCTGCTAATAAGTGGTGAATGGATGCCACCTTGCTCAACAACAATGTAAAATACAGAACATTCTGGGGGTAGAAAAGTGGCAAGGTGCCACCTCATCTGCTTGCTTTCTGGTGTGTGTTTGTGATTGGCCACACCCAGTCAGCTGGCTGTTTTGTGGGTTTTGTGGATATATCCACTTCATGCTCTCAAAAGTCTAAATGTTTCCCTACTGTTGGTAAAAGAAGAATCCTGCTGGCTGAGACTAAGACACTAAAACTAACCTATGGTTTGCTTAACCTTATTTTAGGGAATGAACCATTACTGGCTGGATTTTGATATAACAGTAAGCCATCAGCCATGCTTTATATATCACAAAAGTTGGATTTATACAATCCTCTACATCAGTGTTTCTCAACCTTAGTAACTTTAAGATGAGTGGACTTCAACTCCCAGAATTCTGGTTGAGAATTGAGGTTCAGAAACACTGCTCTACATCAACACCAAAGCACAATGTTATAGCAAGATAGTGTGAGCCCAGTTAAAAGCTCACCAAGTTTAGGAATGAGGAATAAAGGAATTTAGAGATGATCTTGGGGAAGGTATGAAAGAGCTGTTAAGGGGGGGGGGGAGAAGAAGGAATAAGGAGGGACTTGGAGAAGAGATTACAGTGTCCAGAGATGGAAGGAAGTGTGAGAAAAAAATCTCAAAATATGCCCGCCTTGATTTTGCTTACCATAAAATGGGACAGAGAGAAACTGGGACAGGCTTTCAAGATTCTGTAATTCTACCTTACTACAATAAAGAGCATTCCTAGAATTTCTGCAGCCTACCTCAAAGGGCTGATATGCAGGTTCTCAAATGCAAACAACCAGGTGCCTTTCCAGAAACCCACAGGTAGAACATGATGGGCACAGAGTGTTCACTGTTGTTCCCCAGTAACCAGAATTAAAGTAAAGGCAGTAGAGATTATGGGATTAGTTTAACCACCAGTAAACCTAACTGCCATGAATCTGCCTACCCCCTCTGGAGCTGGGAGCTGAAGGTCCTACATATCTAACATTTTCCATGCAAAACCTGAACTACTCCTATGGCAGATGGATAAGAGGTGATCTGAGGTCTACGGTGTTTCATACGCATGTCTTCCTTGGAAATATTAACCACCGTAGGCATTAAGTAAAGACTGGCCAAAAATGAAATACCACAAGAACATTATATTTCTCACAAGATGGATGAGATGGGTGCGATTTCAGGAAGGTGGGAGAAAAAGAGCCTTAAGAGAAACAGCCATGAGGATGATGGATTTCTGTTTGTGCTGGGCAAGATAAAGAAATTTGGCAAGCTCTTTAAAAAATTACATTTTGCACAGCTTTGCATTGGAGATTAAAGCCAAAGAAAGGAGGAAAGCAGATTTCAACAGGAGACGCTGAAGAAAAAGACGTTGCATTACGGGTAGGCTTCAAGAGAATACCTGGAAATTGATATTTCAGACCAGACTTAAAGGTTCTCATGACCTCAAATTCTTAAAACTTTGGGCAAAGAGCCAAACTAGCTATTACATCAGCCTTCCCCAACCTGATGCCCTCCAGATGTTTGGGGATTTCAGCTCCCAGAAGTCTCAGCCTGGGTAGATAGATGTCCAGTGCAGGTGTTTCCTCTGAAGGAGATGAGAATTTAAACTGGGATGGAAAGAGTGTGAAGGGGAGAACTCCGTCAGGATTGCCAGCTGCAGACAGATTTGTAAGCTCCATCTAAAATGTTTAGCAACTCTGTTCAGATTTTCTTTATGCCACAAACACAGTGATCTCCACCAAGCAACTGTGTAGTAAGGATATTGGTGTGCAATCTTCGCATGTATTCATGTTCCTTTTCTCAGGTTTTACACTCCTGGGTTGCAGGCATCTGCTTATAAAAGGACAGATAAATACAACTGCTCGCCTCTTTGAGCTCATCTTCTAATCAAGCCCCCATCCTAAGCCAGCGGATGGCTTGGCAAACAAGCAAACAGGTGAAAAATATAATATTCCAATAAGGTTTTCAGGACCTGATGATGTTCAAGCCAAGGGTGTGTCAAACAGTTCTGTACTGAGGATGCTTTCAGTTGGATTTCTGCACTGAATGTAGGATTGGACTCCATTGTTTAAATCAGTGTTTTTCAACCTTGACAACTTTAAGATGTGTGGACTTCAACTCCCAGAATTCCCCAGTTAGTATGAATTCTGGGAGTTGAAGTCCACACATCTTAAAGTTGCCAAGGTTGAAAAACACTAGTCTAAATGTTCTCTTTGAACTCAAGGATGCTGTGTTTCTCTGCTGTACCTTGCAATCTGAAATCCAACCATTTTTGCACGGACATGTTTCCAGAAAAACTTCTTAAGAAGTAAGAAACTCAACAAAGAAGACCACAACTTCAGCTCACGCATAGTTGCAATGCTAGTTTGAACAAGAATAAAAACCCCAGGGTGGGGAGAAGAGAGGAAAATATTGTATTATCTCCTTATTCAAAAAGGTTTGATCTGGATGGTCCTTGGGAGAAGACATCACACCTGGACGAAGACCCTGCACTACTGGTGTTCTTATATTCCCTCTCTGCAATCCTTCCCAGGAAAAGAGATTCTGAGGTTTGCTGCAGATGTCAGTAAAGCAAAGAAAATTCCTTCTGATTTAGAAGTCCTGAACTGCCTTGGGTTGGCATTATGGACAGATGTAGAATAATTAATGTGAGTGCCAGAGAGAGGGAGCCAGAGGGATATCAGCTGAAGAGAGAAAGCATTCAGCAGGGAGATTAAAAACACAATTTGATGGGATGTTCTTGGAGGAGAAAAATCATTCTGAAACCACCAAGGCTTGGTCGCAGCTGTTATCCAAAACAGCAAAAAAGAAAAAAGAAATTAGCAATTGGACAGACCAACAAAAGGAAAAAAGGTGTGATGGGTATAGAACTGCAAAAAAACATTAGTTCCCACCTGGAATATTGCAACGTGTTAAAAGTTAAAAGGTACGTCATATATTGTAGGCTGCAGGAATTTTGAAACATTAAAAATCTCCATCGTTTTCCAAAACCAAAAGTGTATTTATTAGGGGAAAGGATGCATAAAAATGCTTTATTTACAGTAAAACTATATATTTGGAAAAGTGCATTCAGAAATACAATTATTAGAAGAAAAGTATACTAATTGCTCACATGCTTTCAAAAAACAAACAAAACCCCCAAATTCCTGTAAAAACTGAACAAATTGAATCTAAGATTAGAAATGTGAGAAACGAAGAGAAATAAACATTTCCAGAGTACTTCAAGCTAATTGGAGTAGCTTATTATAATGGCCTTATTTAGAAAAATAAAAGTAATTCCACCCCTGATATGTTTTTTTCCCCCTTGCTCAGTAATTTGCTTACAGGCTGCCCCCCTTTCATGCATGAATTCATTTATCATATTTTTCAGCTTAAAACGACTTTTCAAAAGTTACTGAGAGCAGCAGCAAGGAATGCAGGCCCTGTCTGCAGAATCATAATCTAAAAGTTATGACATAAAAGGAACACGCAGAGTAGGGGAAAAGGAAAATGAGCAACTAATCTCTCCGTTCGTCCAGATTTGGTTCAGAGGAAGGAGAAATGAAGGAGGAGATTTCTTAGCAGGGCTGATTGATTGGCACGTCTTCCCCCTTCTCCCACTGCCTCAGACTTTTTCTATCTTTGTCCTAAGCCTCCACAAATCTTAATATTTTATCAAAAATCTGTGCATGATGGATTTAGAGCCCCCAAAGCACTTGCTAGGGGGGAAAAAATCAAAACATCTGACTTTCCAAGCATTTAGAAAATCCCTCTAGATCAGGGTTCCTCAACCTTAGCGACTTGAAGATGTGTGGACTTCAACTCCCAGAACTCCCCAGCCAGCACGTGTGGACTTCAGCTCCTGGCTGGCTGGGGAATTCTGGGAGTTGAAGTCCAGACATCTTCAAGTCGCCAAGGTTGAGGAACCCTGCTCTAGATCATAAGGACAACTGAGTTTGACCTCCCAACTTTCTAAAAGGACCCACCTGTGAGTGACAGAAGAATGTTGATGGAGGATCCCCCTCAGCTGATAACAATGGGTCAATCAAACAATGAGGAGCTGAACATGGACATCGCCTTCTGCTTCTTCTCTGCCCCACTTCCTTGCCTGCCTGTTGACCCACTTGGATGGGTGTTCTCAGCTGAGAATGCTGCTCTCTGGATTTTCAGTCTGAGTTGTAAGCTGCTGGGAACAGGCCAAATTCTGTAAGAGATGATCAAGAAAAACAAACTGAAGTTGTAGTCAAGGGTCAGTGGATTAAAAAAAAAAGTTAGAGAATGATGCCCCCCAGCCCTACAGCAGCAACTAAGTTGGTTTCATTTCCAAACTGAGCTGGCAGCTAAAATGAGGAGGAAAGATTGTGAGGTTCTGAGTGAAGAAAATGATATCTGTATTGTGTCTTATCAGGACCTTTGGAGTAAGCTTTTTAAAAATGTAATTTAATATTGGGCCACCTTGACCTAGAAGGAAGGATGGATGGATGGATGGATGGAAGGAAGGAAGGAAGGAAGGAAGGAAGGAAGGAAGGAAGGAAGGAAGGAAGGAAGGAAGGAGACAGGGAAGAGATGATAGATAGATGATGGATGGATGGATGGATGGATGGATGGATGGATGGATGGATGGAGTCCTTTCAAAAGCCAGAGGTTCTTTCTTCAAGGAATTTCCATCAATGAGGAAAATGGTCCTGGAATTTTGGCTTCATTTTCTAAGCTATCTTTACTTAAATGGTTGGATTCACCCCATTCAAACAAGTTACCCATAGCGGGCGGCTGTTTCAGTGCCAAGGATGTTTGGCTGATATGGAAAGCCACAAAGTGGGTAAAAATATACAGTGTATTAAAAAGGGGCAATGGCTAGAGAGACAATGCAGGGGAGTTTTACAAGCTGGGTTTGTAAAAAGCTGTCTTTTAGATATATGATTTATTTTAAATGTTATTCTAACTGTATTACTGCTCAACGGGATGGTGTCAACACTTAACCACAATATATATTTTTTCAAAGGTTTTTAAATGCTAGCAAACGTGTCAATGAATTTGTCAAAAAAATTGCAGCCCCCCAGTTTCAGCAGCAGCAGCACAGATGGGGCTTTGGAAGAGACAATCCTCCATCCGAAAGTCACGGATAGATACCATTTGCCCACCTCTCTTCTGATTCTTTGCTGCAAAGCAATATCAAATCGTAATTAAAAGATAGATGTCACTGAGCTCTATCCCACTGCCCCATCCCTAACCTTTGCTGGATAGTAGAAGAGCCCATATTTTAAATTAAGGTTGCAGATCATATTTGTCCCTCCGTTTCTGTGCTGAATTTAGCACAGAGCACTGCAGCAAGCTTACCACGCAGCCTATTTCCAAATCTCCCTTTCCCCCATCTTGTCCCTCACTGAGCTCAGCCATGTTCTGAGGCTGGCTATGTTTCCGTTCACACTTTGGATCTTGCTGGTTTCTCATTTGCATCACAATACTAAGTGCTGTTGACAGTGAGCCACACAGAGGTACCCTTCATGTGGAGGGCAGGGTGATCATTAACATGCCCCAGGGAGAGTCATGACTCTTGGTAGAACAGTTTGTGGTCTCCACAGGGGCTTCTCCATGGCTTGGAATAACGTGGTAGAAGATGGTTTCAAAGCTGCAAAGCATTAGGCATTGGTTTAGATGCATTTCTTGAAATGCTAAGCTATTAGATGGGGTAGGGAGGGAAGGATGGTTTAATACAGGGTTGTTTTGCTGGGCGGAATTCAACCCTTGGATGGAGAATCTTAAGTTCTAGAGAAGGTTGGAATTTCTCTGAGACCAAGGACTTTCCTTGGGCTTTGATTAGTAGGCTGGAGTTGCACATCCCAAAAAAATCAGTGTGAGCAGCCAGGACAAAACCTACATTTGATTTGATGTCATCTACCTCCTACGTAAATCAAATCCAGTTAACGTGTTTTAATTCTGTTGTGTACTTTATAATTTTCAGCTTTGGCCACGCTAAAAAATTATGACTTAGTGGCATCATTTAGATGTTTCTGGTGGTTGCAATTGAATCTTAATCTAGATAATGCACCAATGGCCTAGACTTTAAAATACAATGAGTGCTATGATTGAGGGAGGTGGGAAGCATTTGGGTCAGCCCTATTAATATAAATCAAGCCTCCCCAACTGGACACTGTCTAGATCTATTGGCGCTACAAGCTGCATCATTCCCAAATTACACTGGATAGAAATGTCAAGGAGGAGGACCTGTTCAGAGAATGCATCCACACTGTGCCTTTAATAAGATCTGGAAAGCATGGAATTATCCTGTTTTCTGGATTCTCACATTACTTTTAATCAAAATCCAAGTAAAATGGTCGGGTTTCAAGCCAAGCCACCAAAATAAACATTTAACCAACATAGCTTGTAGTGCGAATGCATCAGCTAGTTCTTTACCTGGATATTGTCTGTTATGAATCTCTATTCCAGTGTTTCTCAACCTTGGTGACTTTCAGATGGGTGGACTTCAACTCCCAGAATTCTGGGAGTTGAAATCCACCCATCTGAAAGTTGCCAAAGTGAAGAAACACTGCTCTATTCAGAAGTTCCACTGAAGATGCATAGCTTGGAGATGAAGCAAGCAAAAATAATCTCCTTCACTATTTTGCATGTTCGGTATATGAGCAATTTGCTTATGCAACATGACATTTGACCTCCTTTATTTATGTATACAATTTCTTTTTCATCATTAAAAACAATCCCAAGGCAGGGTACAGTTCATTAAAAGCTACCCAATTATTAGTACTATTAGTAATTCAGAAGAGCCACAAAAAATGATTAAAATCTCCAAATAACTTTTCAAAATGCTCTTAAACACGGGACAGCAAAACCAAAGCACACCATTTCCAAAAAAAACTGGGCAAACAGCTAATATTGCAGTCCTGGAACAAAGAACAGGGTCTTTGTGTGTTCTCAAAGTGCCTTCCATATTAATCAGGGCAACATCTTTTCTTTTTTCTTCACAGGAAACCCACTCCCTGAAGAAATATGGCAGTCCAACTTCCTTCCCTGCACCAGATTAAATTTTTTTCCACCCAAACTGGTTTGAATGAGTGTCCACAGAATGGACAGAGAAGCAAACGACATGTGCCTCAAGGCACCATTGTACAAGTGATGCAAGTTACATAATTTGTGTCCTGTATGCTGGGACAGCATGACAGATGTGCCATCAGTATAACATGTACCAGAGCCCTATGTTTGGTTTGTCCTAATTGTCCTGAAAATGTAACCTGCCTTTTTTTTATTATGTTCTGAGATTTGGGAGACCACCCCCAAAGTTATTCAAAGCTCCTTTACTCATAACCAGTCCAAGACTTACTATTAACGTGACCAGATGCATTCAGCAAACTTCTCCATTCAATTTCTTGAAGCATAACCTATGTTTAAGTGAGAGCCTTTCAAAAAAAAAATGGCATGCAGAGTCGCGATGAGATTTGTGGCTCCAAGAGGAAAATTTGGCTCTCCTCTGGACACGTTGAAGCTCTGAGCATGCTCAAATCTCTTAAGGGATCCTGGCTGTAGCCTTTGCATTTGCTTCTAGAAAGCATGATGCTAGGAGCACTGTTGCTGGTAATTGCATGCTCATGGAGAGTAATTCTATATCAAGCCCGCCTTTGGGGTTCAAAAGTTCAACCTGAAACTGAAAGTAATGGAGTTCTGCCAAGGAAGCTTTATTTAGAAGGGAAGAATGGCATAATTCAGGGGTTTCAGTCAAGTGCACTTGAATCTTCATGGACTCGGAGATTTGTTAACTTCTGCCAAAGCTTCAGTAGATAGTATTAATAAAGACACAAGCTGATAGTCAAGTAACACTGGAATTGTTTATTCGCATTCATATTCTTCCTGATAGGAGGAATCCTAGTTTATTTTTCGTAGCGCTTGTAGGATCATAGACACCAGTTGGGAAGGGTCATTGAGGTCATCAGCCCAGTCATCTGCTTAGTGCAGGAATGAAAACGCAAACATCGCTGTCCAGCTGCTGCCTGGACACATCCAGTGAAAGGTGTGCATAATTCAGGTAGATGTCAGTGAAGAACTTGGGGTTGCAAACTTGATAGGACTCCTGGTTCTTCACTCAGGTGGCAAGAAGGATGACTTGTAAGTTCCTCTAGAAATTCTGGTGAATTGAAGAATGGGGTCTAAAATCCAATCTTATCTCAACAGATTGAAGGCTGCTGGTGGTTATTACCCATGCTCCTGTGCCTGTTAGAAACATGAGGTCTAGGGGTCATCAGAAAGAGCATGGAAATCACAGGAGTGCCTATAGGATTCCAGTGCATGGCTTTGATGTCCCCCAGTCAGTAATGCAAGGCAATGCACTTTATCAAGGCCATGTTCCAAGGCATTCTTATTTTAAAACAGTGGGACCTCACTTGTGCATGTGATGGCCCCAAATCTTTGTAAAATTTGCCACCAAACTGTAATAGTTAGTATTACAGAAAGGGAAAATGATGAAATACAGGGAAGTAATTGTCTGAACAGCATTTATCTACTTTTAATCAGAAGGGACCAGCTGATCATCCAGCATCCTGTATTTGTCAGTGCCCAATCGGATGCCTTCAGAAAATTCACAAACATGGAACAGGAAGGCCCTTGGTCCTTAGCAGCACTATTCAAAACAACGCCATGTCATCTCTGCCCCAGAAATAAACACAGCCATCAAGACTTGGAACCAGAACTTCAGCTTTGCATAATATAGCCACCAAATATAATTCTTATAATGTTTAGCTGCCCTATGGATCTTTCTAACGAAATAAACAACTTAGTTGTGGTTTGACTGATGGTGGTAACAGCTACATTTTTATTTGCTGATTTATTTTATACAGCTTCTTTAAAACAAAAAATAGCTGCGCAATCTAGTATTCTTTTGTCTGAGTCGTTCTAATACATTGTTTTAGATTGTCTTATGTTTCTACGGCAGGCCATTGGGGGGAAATTTTACATTAAATTGAAAGGAGGCCAATGAATATTTTAGACAAACACATAAATCGAATCTTTGTCAGCTAACCGCACACAAAAGCAGCTTTGGTTCACCAACAATGAAGTGTCTGAGGAACAGACACTGTAGCATATCTGACTATGAGAAGTGCATTTCATATTTATTAATTAATCAATTAATGTATCACTCACCCAATTCTCCGGGCATAAATCTTTAAAACGGCCTCTCTCTCTTTCTTTGCCCAGAAAGAAGAAAACCAGCTTTATAGAGCATTAAAATTAAACAGCTATATTTCTCTGGCTGCTCCTTTAATGTTTTAAAATGATTGTTCCTCAGTTCCATAATATTTAACCTGTGATCAGCAATTAAATTTCCTAGCACATCATGAAAAAAGGAATCAGGCTGCTGATCTATTCTGTTAATATATCCCTCCTGAAAGCCCATTCATAATGGAAACAGGTCCAACTCCAGGGCTGATTGGGCCAAAAGTGCTGACCTTCTGGTCTAAAATATTTTCTCAAAATTCTCCTTTCAATTTTTCAGTGTCTCTTTCAAAGATTGGACTAATTTTCCCTCCAAGGAGAATGTTCTGGGCAAGATTGATCAAGAAATTACTACCGAGCCACTTTAAAGGAATTGCTCTCAGCATGGCCTCATGTCACAAAGTGGAGCTCAACTGAAGGAGAGATTAGTTGATTGTTTGCTGATAAAGCTAAACATTTGGGCTACCTAAGCAACAGATTATCTAAGCAACAACCTTCTTCCACACAAGACAGATGAGAACCAAGGTGGTGTAGCGGTATTGGCCCAACACCCAACCCAACTACAAGTCCACCATCAGCCATGCAAGCTCACTGCGTAACTTTGGGCCGATCACTCTCTCTCAACCAAACCTGAATTTGGACCAGCCACTTCATATCACCCCTAGGAAGAAGGTGTCAATGGCGAATCACTTCTGAAAAATGTTGCCCAAAAAACTTCAGGGATTTGTCCAAGAATCAAGACTGACTCAAATAGATTAGGGATGGATGGATGGATGGATGGATGGGTGGGTATCTTGATCAATTTACTGTATAGCGTGAACATTGTTCAGGAGAATCATTCATTTCATTAAAAGGGGCATATAAATCCTGTGCCTAATAAATAAAGAAATTAATAAACACATGACATTGTTATAAAAATGGAGGAGGTGATTTAAAGAGAAACCAGTCAATAAAGTTCTTATTGTGTGTTGTCTTTTTGCTTTGTTTTTATGCTTAGGGGAAAAAATGTAACCGGAATTGTAAAAAATCTTCCATATAAAAATGACCAATCTTTTATTTATAACTTTTTTTTAATGGAATTTATGAACATGCTGTCAACCTCACTCACAGTGGGTCACAGAGCAGGACTCATTGCCTAAGGTCTGTAGATCCCCAGCTATTAATTAACAAGGTACTTAATCTTTATTTTTCTGAAGATTTGCATTTACTACCCTCACACGGACAATTCGCTTGTACTTTTCTGTTCCAGTATTTATCTGTGTGCATAACCATCATTGTGCCATTACTGAGAATCCCATAAACTCTGCTTTTAAGTGTGATGTGGGGCTACTTTCTTTTTATTTAATACAGACAACCTTCTCCCCAGCAAGAGAAGGAGGGGAGAGGCACCTAATTTCCTTGAATGCAGTTTTCACTGCAATTGATTCTTCACTGTACTGTTCTCTGTGATCTTCAATAGATATTGATTGTATTGTAGAAATGTAGCAGAAGCAGATAGGGATGAAAAATCTGTAATGGACTCCATTATCAGAAAATTATGAAGCACCACCACCACCAGAATCACTGTCAACTGCACCATGTTTCTGGAGAAGATACTTCTAAATAAGTGTTATGGATTTCAGTGATATCTAAGTCAACCCTGTTCCAGCTGGCAAAAGGATTGTTACGCCAACTCACTGACTGAGAGAACTTGCAGCAAAGTACCATCATCATTTCTCCTACACTGATCACTTCTTCTCCAGGATTAATGGGGAAATAAATAGTACCAGGAGCTTTAAATGCTGCCAATTTCTGACATCCTCCACCCCCACTTAATTTATTCCAAATATACACAGTCTCCTTTGAGAAGTAAAAAATCCATGCGCAGTGTCAACAAACCTTGAAGAACAGTAAACATCAAAAGGTTAGGGAGAACCTCTGATAAAGCTAGAATCCAGTATATAATTACATCTAAATTAAATACAATTGAACAGCCCAAGAAACTCTAAGAAAAGGCAATCATCATATCAAAACCCAACTCAAATGAAAAAGATATAAGTCTTTGAAGGCTCTTCTAAAAGCTAGCAGTAATAGGGTACGGTACACCCTAATTAGCAACACATCCCAAAATGTGGAGCCATCATTGGTAAAGTTTCCTTCTTTAGAATCAGCAGCGTCCTAAGCTGCAGTTTGGATTGACTGATAGAAGTGAAGACAGGACAACCTGATCCCAAACTATTTTAGTCTTCAGCAGGACACATAGGCAAAGACCTAAAATGATCCCATGCACAACCAAAGTCCAACACGGCACACTAACATAGCATTTGTATATCATGGGAAATAGTGATGCAACCAACTTAGGGAGTTTCCCATAATGATGCCTAAGAGAAGTCAAGAAAGGAATTTATAGGCAGCCTGCTTAATCTAATAAATCACGATGGATGGCTGAAAATTGCCTAGAGTTCTTGAATAAGTGGTGGTAGGGGGAAATAGAATGAAAATAAATCTACTTACCTTCTTAATCCTTGCTCTTTGGTTTTGCCTGTAGGAAGCTACTTACTCCAGAAAGTGTTACTAGAAAATGGTTCAAGATGTAGTTTGTATAGTTTGGCAAATCCATCACAGCTGTTGTCCTCACCTTCCTCTGTCCCTACTTGCTCAGAAGTCTATGTGTGCTGGAGTTTGGACCGTACTGAGGGGACAAAGTGTAAAATTCAGGAAAGGAGAAAGTTGTCATTCCTTAAATTGTTCCATATAATCAACATTCAGTTCACACAGTAGTATTCTTGTGATCAGGAGAAGATCTAGAAGATGCATTCACACACATGCAAAGTTGGATGGCATTCACCTTGGTTAGGTTGTGCGTGTGTGTGTGTTAGCATGTTATTCAAACTCAGTCTGTAGGATTTGCATATGATTCAGTGTACAGTGTGAACCCAGAAATGGGTTCACTCGGGAGCCAAGTTAATCATTTTGTGTAAATCTATCCTTCCTGTAAATTTAAAGAAAAATTACAAGAAACATGCTGGAGTACAACATGCAAGGATTGCAAGACAAGGGTCAACTAGAGATGGAGCAAACCTGCCAACCCTGCTTATGATCTACAGAAGTGTAAGCTACTCGGGTTATCACACCACTTTAAGGGTTTATTCCCTCATTAGAGCTGCCTCTGTTAGAAACTAGATCTGATTAAAAGCTATAAACTTAGGCTCCATTGGAAGTGATCCCAGCCCTCACAGATAACTGGAGTGCTTTGTCGACCCTGACAAATAATGTATCTGATGTGAAACAGAATGGGATCTCAAATGAATAACTCATCGTGAGAGTCTTGAGAAGGTCCTACTAATAATTCTAGGTGCTCTCCTTTTGCATCCTGCAAAAATGTATTAGTCCCTATTTGGAGGAACACCATGCAGAGAAAGTTAGCCAGTTGCCTTTGGTTTGAGCCTATGGTCAAGAGATGAAAATTCATTGGATGGATGGATGGATGGATGGATGGATGGATGGATGGATGGATAGATAGATAGATAGATAGATAGATAGATAGATAGATAGATATAACTCTCTCTCTCTCTCTCTCTCTCTCTCTATATATATATATATATATATATATACACATACATATATACATACATACATGCATACATACATTTATAGTGTTATGTGTGCGTGTGTATAGTTTTACAAAGGTAGAAACTAATACAAACCCATAGAGAGTAAGGAAGAAGAAGAAGAAAGACATCAAGGAGAAAGCGGAAAGTGCAAGAAAGAAAGAAAACGTAAAAGAAAAATAGCACAGAAAGAAAACGAGATGCAAAGAAGTAGCTTCCGATCTTCTTTACAGCTATTGTAAGTACAATGATAAATTTAAAAATAACCCCTACTGCTCAGCTAAGGGAAGAAGAGAGGGAGGGGACGCCTCTGAAGAAAAAGCAATGTCTTCTCATGCAATTATGTCTCTTTAAAGAGCGGCCTGGCAGACCCAAAGTAGCTTTAACTTACTCCAGAAGTTCTAAATGGCCACTGACAACCTTCTCCTAAGTGTAACTCCTCAGCCAGGACCACAGAAGTATGTCGCTGGAGTCTATGAATTTAGATAGCTTATTGGCTGTGGGAGACTAGGCAGGAGTTTGCTCTAGTATGTTTTCAGGTCTTTCAGAAATTAGAAATCAGATGGAGTGTCCTATATTGTTTCTACCTAAATATTCCAGCAGAACTCTGAATATCTACTCTTGCGTCTCTATACAAATTTTCAGACTTCCGCGGCATTAGAAGAGTCTAATGTCTAATGTCTCTTCCAAAGTCTGTCCCTTTTCCCTTCCTTTCTCTTGGTTAACATATTGTTATTATTACGATTATTAATCATAGCGCTTTCCCCTGGTATGGCTCGTGCCTAGCAGTTGCCATGCCCAGAAAAGCCAATTTCTTCACTTTGGGGTGAGGTTAATTGGAGTTGTAGAAATAAGGCCCAGCTTTCCGATCAATTGCCGATGACCCGTTTACCTCGGCACGCGAGGTTTGGGTGTCTCTTTATAATTATTCAATGCTAAATTCCTGCTTTTTGAAGCCGACAAGAGCCATGATAGGAAGTGATATTTGATTTGTTGCCATGGAAACCCGTCACGGAAAAGGTGGACTAAATGCCCAATAACTTTGTCTCTTCAGACGGTTTCTCTCTCTCCCTCTCTCTCTTTCTGACATAAAAAACAATCCGATCAAGGTCAGTTTTAATAACAGTCTGGATTTCCCTGGCTTTGTATTTCATGGTAGATTTAGAATTTTCCTGAGAGAGAAAGAGAGAGAGAGAGAGAAACACAGTATAATCTTTGTTTGCTTTCATAACTGAATTAAAGAGCACATTTTGGAACACATAACACAAGTGCTGTGTCATATTAATATACAGTGGCACCTTTCATTATTGTATCACTGCTTCGTTAAAGTTACTTACAGCTCTTTATATCATCTTGACAGATGCTAACATTTTGCCAATCTTTGTTCTTGCTAATGCCTACAGAAAAGGGTATCAGTTTGACTTGCCAACAAAATGGTGTTGACAATATTGCTAAATGCCAGTCTAGCTTAATAATTTCTAGGCTTTGCTTTGATGCCTCCTCCCAGTGGCTCGTTACACAAACTCAGACTCGGGACTGGCACTCAAGGCTACAATGGGATGTGGGAATGACCTTGGGAGACAGGAGGGAGAGCCGCAGACTGGACAACCAGCATGTAAAAGGTCTCTCAGCCCACAGAAGGAAAAGGGGTGTGGGAAGCACGTCAGAAGGGACCTCCCTAGTTCTCCAGAGAGTAAAAAGAGAGGAAGGGAGAAATGCTTATAGATTTGCAAGATTCTGTTCAGGTCACCTTACAATAAATATAGAGCTGGGATTCATGGTTGTGCTTCTTGTCTGGGCTACCTCGAAGGGCTAACATCAATCTTGCAAGTACCGTACTTGCTGAACTCCAGGTCCTCCTAGTCCATTGCTGATGAGTGTAATTGAAGTGGTATGCCCACGTAGAAACACTATAAAATTGAGCCAGTAATTATAACTCAGCATCCTTTTCCTCGTTCTAGGAGCATACAGGGGCCTTTCCATAGACTCATCTCAGTTTTGCATCACTTTAATTGATGCCCATCATCTCCCCATCTTCAACAATCCCAGGAATCATATTTTGATTAGAAGGTTGACCATTCTTTGTTAAGTATTCCCATTCTCTGCTTTGCAATTCCCTGGGGTTTCCCGGGGATCAGGATGACTATTAAATCCAATCAAATTGGTAGTGTAGACATGCTCTACACTTCAAGAATCTGAAGGAAAAGGACCTATCCATCAATTATGCTGTCGACCTGACTGTTACATTTTAAGAACAGCCACAACGACACTCAAGGCAGAAAGAGTTTCTGTCCTGTTAACTAAATTTGAAATTTTAATTGACGTTCTACAGGCCTTTTTAAAGGTCATCTTGTTTAAAGAGGTTTCCGTATGATTGATGGATATTATATTCAAAACATCATCCTACCTCTGCAAAACCTCCCAGAATTTCATCAGAAGCAGAGCTGGCTAAACGAACAGGAGAATCCTGGACATTGTTTTAATCTCTTTGTGCTCCAGGTTGCATTTTAATTGTTCTAATTTCACAAATAACCTCCATCCTTCGAAAGAGCTGCAGGATGTTGCCACACAGTGCTGTGCTGAGAAGGATATTTGGCAGGAAATTATCAGAGTCATCAGGGATAATGGATTCCACTATACCTTTTCTTGCTTTGTAACAGATATAATTGTAAATTGGAGGACAGAAGCAGGAAGCAGAGAACAGCATCTTACAGAGATCAATAGAAAACTGGAGAAGCAGGATCAGCTTTTGAGAGGGGGGGTTATTATGCATAGGTTTTGAAAATCCTCAAATGCAGAACCCTAATAGAAACATATGGCTGGAAAAATAATGCCTTCCAGTTGTCACTCAGCCCATCGTAAGGTTTATATATGCACACATTGAAGGTTCAATTATACTGACCAGCCTCTGAATGTGTGAACTGAGTTTGGTTTGAAGCAGTGTGTTTGAGGTGTTCCCAACAACAATCAAAACTGCATTGACTGGAGAGTCATGACCCCCTTTTCACAAAAGGAATCCAAATCCTGTCCCATTTCTAAAGAAGAAAAATTGTTACACTTCTTCTTCTTCTTCTTCTTCTTTTTTTTGGGGGGGGGCATATAATATCCAATCCCACTTAAAGCTAGGGTGGTCAACCTACAGACTAGAAATCATAAGCTACCTCTCAGCACCTTCTTCAAGATTCTGCCCCTGGAGAAAAGTCTGAGACTTCTCTGCTGAAGTCTCCCTTTTGGGATTGAAGGGAAGGATGAGAAGCCAGGGAGGCTGTGGAAGGTTGGAGAGATGGTTTGCCTGTTCCATCTCTTTCCATCACTTTGAACCCTTCCTTGAAAGTACACTTTTTGGAACCTTTCCCAATATGAAAAAGACCTACAGGAGAAGATCCCTCCTGCATTCTTCCCTTGGGATTGAATAGAAATGTGAGAAGCCAAGGGGTTTACAGACACTGAAGAGATGATGGTGCAAGTGTAGACAGGACATTTACACACACTCCTTGGACACTTCAACATCTCATAAAGCCAAGAGCATTGTGTTCCCCCCATGAGAATGTCACCATAATCTTCTTCACTGAAAAATAATTCATAGCAATCTTTTCTCCATCAAATCAAAGAAGAGAGGTCTGAAAAACATTATGCACACACACGGACACACACACGGACACACACACACACACACACAGTATATATTCTTGCTCCATTCTGCTATAGTTTGGTACTTGCTGCAAGTTGGAGACCATGCTGCAACTGTTGTGATGACTGTCACTTCACAGACCCACAACAAAATCCAGAGCTTTTACTACAACCATTGTTATCTTTCTGACATTTGAATTTGGATTTGAGCCATGGCTTGTGCAAAGAGTAAACTTTTTTGAAAAGAAGATGGTATAGTTGAAGATACATTATTTGTCCAATTATGGACTTTTTCTTTATTAAAAAAAAACAGATATTTATGTTTTGCTTATTAATGCTGCTGGATCCATATTTGCCTCTGGAAGGAACTCTTAAGAAATTAAGGGCATCTAACTGATGTCAACGATGTCTTTGTTATGCAAAATGAATTAGGAATTTGGTCACCATGAATGACGTTAGCCATAATGCTTAATTTCCTTGTATTCATGGGCAGCCATTAAAAAAAAACCTGCCAGGGAATGCAGAAACATTATTATTTCTTGCTTGAAGTGCAATTTCATGCAGCAAGGGGGTTTGGTAGCCCACGCACGCTAATGTGCTACAAAATGCTACGGGAATGTAGTCCTCTAGGAATAGGTCTCTTAAATGTATTCTGACAAGAAGGAGCTATGGAAGGCTAACATTTATCTTCATAAAGTCATTAAATTTACTGAGTAGCATAGCATCCTTACCACAATCTCTCCACTCCATTAAAGGCACAACAGTGGAACCATTTCAGCTGTAGGGGAAGGGTGACTTTTCTGCATTTTCTCAAGTTGGCAAGAATAGTGGGAGATTGTAAAAAGAGGATAGTAATGATTTGGGGGGGGGGGGGGGAGGAAACTAGGAAGGCAGGGTGGAGAGAGAGAACTGGTTAAAAACAGAAGGGTCACCCCCTACAAAGAGAGAGAGGGCCTTTGAAAAATAGGTCATGTATTGCATTAAGCACAAAGGCATACCAAATGAAAATATTGTTTACTTAATATTAACACTAAAACAGATCAGAAGATCGGTTTAGGCGGCAGTCCTGTTGGCTGATTATTGCATGTTAATTTCTTCAACGTGTGAGCTGTCCTGTAATGGAAGTTCTCAGAATGACATGGGTACTTTTTAATTTATTTAGTCTATTTTTTTTTCCTACCCTATCTCTCAAGAGAACTTTGGTTTTTGGAACCCAAACTCAATCCATCTGCAACAGAATGGACAAATGTTCATTTCTAAAACTTCCAAGCAGGAAGCAATGGTTTAAAAGAATGTATCAAAAAACCATCAACAATGGGATTATCTAGATCTAGATCTAATATATATATCTATCCATGGTGATGAAAATAGTGCTAAAACTTTAGTATGTTGGCAGAAGAGAGCAAACCAGTATGTTCTGCATGGACGTGTTTCCCAACCTGGAGATCTCCAGATATATAGGATTAGCTACCAGCCACCATTCTGTACTGAATAGCACATTTTACTCAGTTTTTCCCTATGCATGTGTTTTATGCAATTTCCTCTAATGTATATTCAAAACCACATTGAGTTACCTTTAATAAACATGGGCTCAGGGGGGAGGGGGTGGAAATGCACATTGCCCAGATATACACTTTGTTCAAATTTTTGTGCAGAAAAATGACAGATGGTGGTGGGTTCTCTTCAGCTGAAGCCCATCCGTGCTGTAAATCTGTATCATTTATTGATTGATTTAATTTATATTCATCTTTCTATTCATTCTGAGCATTCAAGGTAGCTAACAATCAATAAAATGGAGAATGCAAATACAAATTCAAAGACATAAAGTTAAACCAACCAAACTTTAATTAACAATTAAAAGCCAGGTGGAGGAGCTGCACTGGGGCTGATCTTCTAAAACAAGAGTGGGGACCAAGCTGAACACCTGAGAGAGTGTATTCACAGCACAAGAGTGACCCTGGAGAAGGCCTTTTCTTCCATGCTGGACAAATAAGGAATGACATCTTCAGGAGATGCCCATCTTTCCAATCTTATTTTGGAGAATTGCTCCATTTTGGTCCCAATGAAATCCATGTTGATGGCTTCTACATCTATAGACCCATGCTAGGATCTTAGGGCCACCCATCCTGCTAATGAACCATGATTTATACAAGTTTGGATAAATAATTGTGCTGTTTCCAATAGTAGTAAATTTTTGTAGCTTATGGTTGAACTGTTGGGTTCTTGGAGTTCTCTGAGATGGATTGTTTTCCAGCAGGCATTTCATTACCAGGGTAGTTAACATCATCACTGAACACCAAGAACCCAGTTGTGGCTGGAACCAAAGACAGCTGATCACCAGACCAATCTAACATAGTTACATTCCTTTCCTGGTTGGATCTCAGCATATTTTTTTTAAACCTTACATGATTAGCTATCTCGCTCTTATGATACTTTAGGATGTCTTTTGCTGATAAATGAGAGATTACTCTATTGTTGTGAGTTGGCCAAGAGTGGTGTTATTGTTGCCTTTCGGTGACATAGGACACCATATGATGCCTCTCTGGCTGCCAGACTTCTCAATTTGAAAAAGGCTCATGGAAGGAGCTTCTCTTGGGATTAAACAGAGGGGTGGGAAGCCAGGGGAGACGCAACTACTGGAGAAACAATAATTCAACTAAGGCAAGACATTCAAACACACACAGCTTGATCACCTCTTCTCTGAAGTACATGCAGGAATTATCAACCTGATCTCTAAGAATTCCACCCAAGTAATGTCTTTAACAGAAAAAAAAAAAAACAGGTTATCCATCAAATTAAAGAAGAGTAGTTAAAAAACTGCAAAATAAATGTTTGGCTCAGCATGCATTTATTTGCCACACTCTGAAAAAGGCTGAACCCTCATTCATTTTTCACTTGAATTTTTAGGTACTTGGTCTTCCTGTCTTTACTTTTTTCCTCCCACTTCTCCAAACCACAATCATGTTTTAGTCATTCTGGGAAGCTAAAGGTCCTCCAGGGGGAAAAATAATAATAATAAGAGGATGTCCACAGTCAAGTAACTGACCGCTGCATCTATTCTTAACAGATTTGCTTCAGATAGAGTTACAAATATAGATGCACACACATAAACATACAGTCTACTGTTTTTCTTGTCTCTCTTGTTGCCAAATAGGCAGCACACACAATAAATATTTAATAGCAATTCCCCTCCGGCAAATTTTGGGCCCTCACAGCATCTCATTACAATGTCTCGGAAAGGCACCCTTATTTTTAGTTGCTTAATTATGCTAAAGAAGAGCTGAGCAGAGGAGCTGTTGGGATTGCAAAGTGATTAAAATCACTTGGGAAGTCTTCGGCTATCTCATTACACTCCCCCTTTAGTGTTTCTAATGGCCTTACTTAATTTTTTTTTTAATTTTTTTTTTTTTTGCAAAGCACTTATTTGGTAAAAGCTTTACTGTACTTGGCAAAAACCAATCTGCATTTTTTTTTTTACATCTTTCCAGTCAACTAATACTATTTGGAGAATGAATGAAATGTGTTTGTAAATGGTATTTTGAGTCATTAAAATCTTACAAGGGAGTCTTTTGCTGATTTACTCAGAAGTTCGCCCCATTGCGCAGAACAGGGTTGAATCCCAAGTAAATATGCATGGCATATAACATACCTTGTCCAGGGAGAAATTCTCCATAATTACACAGGGATGAACTTCTGAGTTTGGATAGGTTTATGCCATTAGTGCATTAATGGTATGGATTTTGCTGCAACCCTAAACATGTTTACACAAAAGAAAGGTCCCTGGAGTTGAACAGAAACATGTAAATGTAGGCTTTTAAGTCTGAGTTGATTCAATTGCAACTCTGCGTTCACCCAATTAGCATGGTCCTGGAAGCTACCGTTTAATTATATCTGCACACCCCCACTACAGAACTACAAAACCTAACCCTGATTTTAAAAAAGGGCTCCAGAATGAAGTTACATAAATCTGTGTCTTGATTGTGTTTAAATTATGAACACAGCTTAGAACCTGTAGATACCTTTAGAAGGGGTTTCCTGTCCCATAAGATTATCTCATGGAACAGTTCAGCTGAAAAATATCTGGATCCCTGCCCTGGGTTATAACTGGTATTTCTCCAGGTGTTCTGGAATGCGAGCCCCTTCATCTCTGACGGATAGCCGTGTTCAATGGGGTCAGTGGGTATTATAGTCCAAAAACATTTGGAAGGTACCAGTGGGGGAGGCTGCCAATGTAGATCTTTCCTTCTTGACTGAGAAGAAAAGCCTACCATATTCAATGGAACATATCACCCCATTAACCAAGCATAGCAAAGCCAAGCCATCCAGGCTTGGAAGCCAAAGGCACATCTGCATAAGCCAAATGGCAGTATATCCTCCTGTGATGGAATGGACTTATGAAGGCCAGGCTCAGGGAGATAAGCATGTTCTTAGCCCCCAACAGGAGTGTGGGAAGTTCAAGAAGATGAGGCTGGCACCTCCCTAAGGAATTCATGGTGTTGTGGCTGGCTGGCTTGGAAACTAGGGTTGAGTCTGGTGAGATTGATGTCAGGTTCGGCCCAAAGAACTCCAAGAGACAATGCAAATACAGTTCTGTTTTGTTTATTAGCTTCAACCTCAAGACAGAAATCTCACCAGACTCAACCCTAATTCCCAAGCCAGCCAGCCACAACACTGTGAATTCCTTAGGGAGGTGCCAGCCTCATCTTCTTGAACTTCCCACACTCCTGTTGGGGGCTAAGAACACACTTATCTCCCTGAGCATGGCCTTCATAAGTCCATTCCATCACACCTCCATGGTTTCCAGCTCCTCTGCAAGACTTTGTGGCTTCCTTTCTCCAAAAGTTGGAGACAGATACGAATCCAGACAAAGCTTGTAGAACTAGCAGTAGTAAGAGCTGTTAGCATTCTGGAGGAGATCAGAATGATGGTGGAAGAATCTATCAGTGCTAATAGTCAGGGTGAGATAACTAGGAACCACAGTGGAAGCCAGCAGACCAGAGTGAGGAGAAAGATGCGCCAAAAGGACTAACCAGAAATGAAGACTAGATTAAAGAACAATCCAAGGACCAAAGAATATCTGGGTCTCAGGAAGACAAAGGTGCTCTCAGCTGCAACTGGAAGACCTCTTCCTGCCCAGGTAGATCCAAGATCTGAATATAGTTCAGTGTGGAGCTGCTACCTGCAATTCAGTGGCTGAAGTAGACTCATTTACTAGAGGCTAGGAGTCATAATTGCCATTGGAGGATCATGGCCACATGTGATTAATGTCTTTGGTATCTCTAAGAGGAAGAAGGTGTAGTGTGGCTGGAGCAAAAGAAGCCATCTTTCTCCCATTGCTACCCTTTCTGTTTTAGATCTTTCCCAATCCTTGGAGAAAACCATCAAGACAAGATTGCAACTTCCAATGGTTAATAGTTAATGTTGTACCTGAAGCAGTCACTTAAGAAAAGAAGTATCTGAAAGGATTTCCACACCCTGTGGTAATTGAAGGTATTTAGTATCCTTTTTAAACATAAAAGTTTAAATAACAGGTGATCCACAACCTGCTTCAACATTGGTAGTTCAACAGAACCTTTCTGCTGACAGCTAATAATTAATTAACAATGAATGGTGTTCTTCAAACTGTCACAGTGATTGGCAGAATTGTCTATTGGAAAGAGAAAAGATTTGTTAATGTGGCAGACGGCAGTCTGGGAAACATTAACGCTTCACAATTCCCACCACTTTTCAGCTAAATGCTTGACGTGACAGCTTGCCTTGTTTTTGATAGGGAAGAGCAGGGCAGAGACCCCATCACGACACACACTGCCTCACAACAGAGATGTCCATTGCAGCTATGGAGAAACAGAAAGGTGGACTTCAAACCTGTGGGACACAAACCTCCAGCATCAACAACATTTTTTTATTCTCTTCTAGACAGGGCTCAAGATACTGCTTTTGACCCCGGAAATGCTTCCATAGCTCTGCCTGGCTTTGGATTAGCGTCAGCTTCACACTTTATGTCCCAGCATCCTGGGAAGAGCAAGAACATGCATCTTTGGAAGCCATGAAGTGAGTGCACCAAATCAGGACATTGGGCCATGCCAAGAACTGTTATCATGAACCAAAATACAGCTGGATTATTAGGAATGGTTGCAGGTCTTTGATTTAGCATCATGACAGACTTTGGGTTCATCTTACTGCTTCTCCATAAGGAGAGGAGGAAGACATTTCCAGTCATAGGGACAGAAAGAACTCTCTCTTTCTCAATATTTGCAGCTATTTCCAGTCAAAATAGATAGAGCTGGACTGGACATGAGATTGATAAGTCTTAGCAAAAATAAAACCCTGTCTGGAACATAGCAAAAATAGCAAAAATATAGCAAAAATAGCAAAAGCACCAGAATCAAGAGGAGTCTTCTGTAACTACCATCACCACTATATTACATATGTCAGAATGTAGAGCCACCATCTCCAAACCCATCACTTGCTAAACATGCTGGCTTTACAGCTCTCCAAATTCCAGTTTTCTTGAATGCTAATTAGTCATTCTAGACATTGCTGTGTCAGCCCGTCTGGAAGTTGCCAGGTTGGGATAGGCTTCCATAGACTAATGTAACTCCTTGATAGAGCAGATGCACTTTGCATGAAGAAGGACCCAGTTATAAACCCTGCTGGCTTCTCTAAGCAGGGATGGGGAAAAGAGGCTACCAGTTACTGCTGCCAGTACAGAGTTAGATGGACCAGGAGTCTAAATCCATAGACAAAGCTTTCTATGCTTCTAGCTTGTAAGTCATCTCGCGGGCTGAATTAGTCTCATGTTTTAGAGTCTCATTTACAAAATCTCCACATTATCCATAAATGTAAAGGGCGAGTCCAGTCCGGTCATTTTAACATTATTACAATAACTGTTTGGAAAAGGACTAATTAGACATACTTCTATCTCTGACTAGAAATTTAATCTTTGTGACACCTTGGTCACAATTTTCTTTGAGTTACTATTGGGATATTATGGTCTTTAACCCCAGAAACATGGCCAAATCAGAGAATCTATGAAGTAGTAATGTGTAGAAGGTGGCGATCAAGTTTGTTAGAGCTGGACCACTTTCTATGCATAGTCCAGTGTGTAAATTAAGCAACAGCCACCACCCAGCAGTAGCTATTAAAGGGGGAAAAGTAGAGCTATCTAAATTAAAGAGGCAGAACAAACATAAAATGCAAGCTTGATTGATTGTCTGAATACTGTAGGACTTAAGGGGATGTGATCAGATTTAAGAGGTTGCTCTTCATTTGAATCGGTTCCAGAATGTGGTTAGTGTTAGCATCCTAGTTCAGCTGTGTAGACTGCAGCATCCTGGTTATTAATTATTTTACCTTTTATGGAGAGCTGGTAGCTTCAGCTAGAGTATCATTGTCATAAGGTATGGATAAATAAGTTGGTGTTCACAAGACAAAGTGGCCCTTGATGTCCTCAGGTCCCCCGTCCCATTTGCCTTCTCTCTCTCTCTCTCTGATTCTTTTATTTAAAAAATCATAGATTGAACATTGACATGGTGCAAAGGAAACCACCCCTTTCCAGCACCTCCTGTACTTCAAAGCTTGCTTGTTCTAGCTCATTAGAAGGCAGAATCAGATGTTGTTATAACCCAAAAAAGGTTATGGTGAAATTTGTTGATGTGTACTCAGGCTGTCCTAAATACAGTTAGTAGAAACAAAATATAAACTCATCCCTGTGTTCATATCCAACTTATTCTAAGTCATTACTTTTTTTTAACGCTTTGCCACTTCACTGCTCTATAAAAAGCTTCCTGGGATAGAATTACCAGATGGCTTCTTACTCTGGAAGACTGTTAGCAGCATAAGCAGATGGTAACCCAAGGAAGAGAAATCAACTTCCATTTCTGAAACTGGAGAAAAATGGGACAAGTAACTTTGCCATTAAAACAAACAAACAAAAAAACCCACATGTGTGCAACTCAGAGGTAGGATATAAATGTTTTTTGATGGGAAACAGAACTTTTCTTTCTTAATTCAACAGAGATCTCAACTTTCGTTTTAACCCATAGGGCAAAGTGGTTTATACAGAATGACATTCTTATTGTTGTTGTTGTTATCGTTAAAGATTTCTTATTACTTCTTTTGCAAACAAATCTCATGGTGCTTTATGGATACATGGATGGTTGGATGGATGGATGGATGGATGGATGGATGGATGGATGGATGGATGGACAATAATAGAAAAATTTGTCGTTCAGTCATTAAGTCGTGTCCAACTCTTCATGACCTCATGAACCATATCGCGCCAGGCCTTCCTGTCCTTCACTGCCTCCCTGAGTTTGCTCAGTTTCATGCTTATTGCTTCCGTGATGCTATCTAACCATCTCATCCTCTGCCGTCCTCTTCTCCTTTTGCCTTCCATCTTTCCCAGCATCAGGGTCTTTTCCAAAGAGTCCTCTCTTCGCATTAGGTGACCAAAGTATCTGAGCTTGAGCTTCATTATCAATCCTTCCAATGAGCAATCAGAGTTGATTTCCTTTAAGATTGACTGGTTTGACCTCCTAGCAGTCCAGGGGACTCTTAAGAGTCTTCTCCAGCACCACAGTTCAAAGGCATCAATTCTTCGGCGCTCAGCCTTCTTTATGGTCCAGCTCTCACAGCCATACATTACTACTGGAAAAACCATAGCTTTGATTATGCGGATCTTTGTTGGCAAGATGATGTCTCTGCTTTTTAATATGCTGTCTAGGTTTGCCATAGCTTTCCTCCCAAGGAGCAAACATCTTTTAATTTCATGGCTGAAGTCTCCGTCTGTGGTGATCTTGGAGCCCAAATGAATGAATGAATAAATGAAGTCTGTTACTGATAGAAAAATTAACTAAAATAATATAAAACCATATTAGTTTTTAAAAGGGAAAGGGAAGAAAATAAAGGCAAAAGATTTATCCAGCACTGATACCAGGAAGGCTTTGATAAAATAGTAGATCTTCAAGAAGCACCCACAAGATACAATCATTAGAGGCACAACTTTGAAGGCCATTCATAAGTAACCACTAGACAACATTCTCCTGGTCACAGGATACATCACAGGACTTCCTTTGAGGATCTCATTGTTCAATCAAGTCTATAAAAGTGAAGGTGGTCCCAGGTTGTTTAGGACCTTATCAGTCAAAAGGAAAGCTTGCATCTAAGATAAGCCCACTCATTCTTTAGAATCTGTGGGAGGGATTTTCTTGAACTCCAGCAGTTGGGAAGGTATGATTTGCTGAAACACAGGAGGAATTAAATAATCACCTTTTTTCCTTGCTCTGAAATTCACCGTCTGCTAGAGAATCATGTCCCTAGTCCATCTAGCCTGATATTATTGTCATAAACTGGTAAAGTCTCAAGTAGGTTTTCCAACTTAACCTGGAGACACTAAGAACTGAAACTGCCTACAATGCATAAATTCTATGACTAAGCCACCATAGTAGAACCTCTGCAAAGGTGTACATGCCAAGCTCCTACAAATGTTTTCTACTGCAGATACAGCATTTAATACACTCTATGAGTTTCCATCAGGAAGGGGCCTACATCATTTAGAACACATACAAAGGGAAAATAGTGGTAGAAGAAAGGGACAAGATGCAAACATTGGAGCTGCAACTGATGGCCTCCAGTTGTGTTGGACTTCAGCTCCCACAATCCCCAAGTCCAGCAAGGAGAAAGCCAATCTACTGTGACCCACAAGCCAGACACTCTTGTGACTTGCCTATAAATGTAATTCTTAGCATGGGCAAGTAGTCCCAGTACAACTATAAAATTGTACAGTCAGACAAAGATTAGGTCAAGGGCAAGAAACCTTTGTTCAATCCAATGTGCATCTTGGACATCAGAAAGCTTTACAACCCACTCAAAGACCTACCAACAGATTTTGATGTACCTAGTGTCAGAACTGCCAAGTGAAGCTTTGCACAGAAAAGGCAGAAAGTAAGCAACACTGGAATTCAGTAGTTCTCAAAGATATTCTCAGGTCTCTCCTATTAATGTTGGAGACATAAGGGAAGGCTTCTGTGCATTGGGATAGTACAATCAAAACGGTTTAGATAATAATGAATAAAACACTTATGAGGACACACTGGAGTCATGTTGGCAAAGAAATAATGGGAGTGACCAATGCTGAACTCTAGAATATTAATAGTGGGATAATTGCGACAATTCCTGGATCTGAGTCAAGGAATTTTACGAATTCATCACGTAGCCATGATTTAGGGGAAGGGAGAAGTTCCACTAGTTAGCAGATGAAGCACCTGTTTTTATTAAGTCACTTGAAATGGACATATGGATTAGGATATACAGAAGAATGAAATATATTAGAAACTTGGAAATGAAATGTGGTGTTTTTTCCTTCACTACTGGGAGAGATTGAGAAATAAGAGAGATGAATTTTCTAACTGGGTTGTGATGACATATTGAGATGTGTTATTTTACATAAATATTGGACAAGCAAGTGGGTTAGTTTATATGACTGATCTTTCAATAATGGTTATTCTCCTGGCTAATTCTGAAATTATTTCACAGTAGTGATGCCGACTTTTCCTTGCTAATAAAACATGTAATAATAAAAACAATTAGTTGGATCCAAATTTAGTTCTGTCTAAAGCATATCCACTGAAATTTAAATTAATTATAATTAATCCTATTGGTTTTAAGGATCCTACCCTAACAACATCTCTGGATCCCACCAACCCAAGGTTTAATTTTCACTGATCGGTAAACTTCCTCATTTCTGTTTCATTATTTAGCTTTCCACTTTTTAAAGAAGGGGAACATGCAAAATGCAAATGAGGAAGCTATAATCTACAACCCAAAGGAAGGAGAGGATGAGTTCCATAAAGAGCCATTCGTTGTTTACACCATCAAATATTTATAATGATGCCAGATGTATGAAAATGATGATAGGAAGGGCTGTCTTCTTTGCCTTCTTACTGCCCAAGTTCCATTTGTCACAAGGCCATAATCAATAATAAAACCGGGCTATCAAGATAGCATAATAAGACATGCAATCCAGCTTTTCCACTTTATGTACAACTCCAAGAACGTCTCACTGCCAAGCCTTTAGAGCCCTCATGTCCACAGTTATGGAGACTTCAGAGAGCTCAACTCATTGGACGACGATTTTATAAGTCTGAGGAAAGTGCAGATTCAACCAGCAGTGTGAGTAATTGTCCTCAGACCCATGTAAGATCATCTCATGGGACGGGGTAAGTCATGCCAGCTCATCAGCTGGGTTCATGGATAGTTTTCTGTGTTTGCACCTCATGGAACCATCCAAGAATCACATGGGCTGGGTTCACATGCTATGCTAAATTCAGAACCAAACAAACCACATTATGCCCTAGGACAATCTTTCTCAATCTTGGCAACTTTAAGAGTTGTGGACTTCCACTCCCAGAATTCCCCAGCCAGTCGGCTGGGGGATTCTGAGAGTGGAAGTCTGTGTGTTAGCACTGAAGCCCATATGCTAGCACTGAAGATGTTACCTAGTAGGGTAATGAAATGTCTGCAAGAAAACAACCAGGCTCAGAGAACCCCAAGGACTCCACAATTTAAACCTTGGCCTCATTTTTCCCACAAAGTACCACTACTGTGAGTTATTTGTCCTGCTAATGAAAACACACAAGCACAAAGGCAAAGAAGATTTGTAGACGTTGCTAGACTACCTTTGGGGTCAACAATCAAGGGTGGCACTGAGAAATGAAACAACATGCACCACCTTCTCAATCTCAAATGGTCATGTGCTGATCTTCAGTTTGCAAACACTGATGGGGAAGCATCCTGCATTTGTTGTTGTTGTTGTTGTTATGGCTTTCTAAGGAAGGGGATCCCCAAGCTGTAAAGGAAACAACATGAAATTGCAATTCTTTCGCACAGCTACTCAAGTGCCAGAGAGCGCATTTCTCTGAGTATCATCTCTGCCGCCCGGCTGCTGCAAGGAAGTTACATTTGCAATCCTATGAATTCAGACTTCCTTTAGAGCTCCTGAATTACTTTGCGCAAATGTATGTGATATTGTTGAGTGATATCCTGAGGAAGTGGACAGGATCCTCCGGACTGTGAGGGCCACCACTTGTCATCTGGACCCATGCCCCTCCTGGCTCATGAAAGCAGCTCAGGAGGTGACATGTGGTTGGATCCAGTCGATGGTTAATGCATCCTTGCAGGAGGGAGTGTTCCCAGTGCCCTTTAAAGAGGCGTTGGTGCACCCCCTCCTCAAGAAGCCCTCCCTGGATCCTACTGTACTGGACAACTTTCATCTAGTCTCCCACCTCCCCTTTTTGGGGAAGGTGGTTGAGAAAGTGGTGGCTTTGCAGCTCCAAAGGGTCCTGGAGGAAACGGATTATCTGGACCCCTATCAGTCAGGTTTCAGGCCCGGCTATGGAACGGAAACGGCATTGGTCGCACTTATGGATGATCTCTGGCGGGAGCGGGATGGTGGAAGTGCAACCATCCTTGCTCTCCTTGATCTCTCGGCGGCGTTCGATACCGTTGACCACGGTATCCTATTGCGACGGCTCAGGGATATGGGGGTGGGCGGCACGGTTTTGTGCTGGTTCACCTCCTTTCTCCGGGGCTGATCCCAATCGGTGGTGATAGGGAGTGAGAGGTCCCATCCTCGGCCCCTCCTCTGTGGGGTGCCGCAGGGTTCGGTTCTCTCTCCGCTCCTTTTCAACATCTATATGAAACCGCTGGGCGAGATCATCCGCCATCATGGGATGAGGTATCATCAGTATGCTGATGATACTCAACTATATATCTCCATCCCTGGTGAGGTAAGTGATGCCGTGACCGCCCTTTCGCAGTGCCTGGAGGCTGTGAGGGTCTGGATGGGGAACAACAGGCTCCGGCTGAACCCTGGCAAGACGGAGTGGCTGTGGGTTAATGGCTCCTCTGTATCCGGGACGTTGTCATCGTTGGTTCTGGATGGGGTGGCACTGCCCCAGACAGACCCAGTGCGTAAATTTGGGGGTCCTCCTGGACTCACAGCTCCTGCTTGAAGAGCAGGTGGCAGCCACGGCCAGGAGGGCTTTTGCACAGCTTCGGGTTGTGCACCAGTTACGCCCTTTCCTGGATCAGGATGCCCTACGTACAGTCACTCATGCCCTTGTTATCTCCCAGATAGACTACTGCAATGTGCTCTACATGGGGCTACCCTTGAAGAGTATCCGGAAGCTTCAGCTGGTCCAGAATGCGGCCGCGCGAGCAATTTTTGGGGCCCGAAGAAGGACCCATATAACACCTTTGCTCCGCGAGCTGCATTGGGTACCGGTTTGCTTCCGGGTCCAATTCAAGGTGTTGGTTATCACCTTTAAAGCCCTACATGGCATGGGGCCAGGTTACCTGAAGGACCGCCTCGCCCCCACGATTTCAACCCGTCCCACCCGATCTCAGAGAGAGGGCATGCTCCGGATCCCCGCGGTAAAAGAACTCCGACTAGCAGGGTCCAGAAGGCGGGCCTTCTCTGCTGTAGCCCCGCCCTTTGGAACATCTTGCCCCGGGGGTGAGACAGGCCCCCTCACTCCAGGCCTTTCGGACGGATGTGAAGACCTGGCTCTGCCATCTGGCCTGGGGCGGGGAGGGTGGATATCAGAAATGGGGTTGGCTGGCCCCTTAGCGGCCTGGTGGGGGCCTATTGGCCTCTTGGAGTTTTTAGCTTTTTATTCTATTCTAGTTTTGTAAATTTCTAGTTTTATAACTTTTATAATTTTTAAACTTTTTATAATTTAACTATGTATTGTGATTTTAGTGACTGTAAGCCGCCCAGAGTCCCCCATTGTAGGGGAGATGGGCGGGGACAAATCAAATAAATAAATAAATAAATAAATATTAGAGAAGGGCGGTCTCCTGTCCACGTTGGCTGTCAAAAAAAAGGAAAGGGCATAACTGAAGCAAAAAAATTCTGGACTTTTAAGAGCTAGGATTAAAGCAGTGTTTCTCAACCTTGGTGACTTTAAGATGTGTGGACTTCAACTCCCAGAATTTTGGGAGTTGAAATCCACACATCTTAAAGTCGCCACAGTTGAGAAACACTGAATTAAAGCAGTTTTTCTTTATAGTCCTAGTGGCTTCTAGTGGATGTGTTCATATTTGCATCATGCTGCTCTTCAACAGCATAGGAAGAAAGAAAAAAGGACCTTTTTCAAATAGATCTTGATTCCTGGTGATTCTGTCTGCATGTCCATGTAGTGTTCTTAGCAACCGTATGGAAGCGGTCTGCTATTCTCATCTTTCAACTTCGCCGTTTTGCCCATAGCTCTGGATTCCCTGAGATCAGCCAAGTTCAACATAAAAAAATTCTGGGAAATGCTTTGTTTTCTAAGTCCCTTTCATTCAGTTCTTTCACCTAGAGATGCCACCTTGAAGAAGGAAGGATAAAGCTCCCTCTTGTTCAGAACCTCTTTAAAGCCCAGCCATCACAAGTCTTCTTCCTATTCAAACTTCTTCAGTGGTCAGTAACTTCAGCCCCTTCTAATCTCATCACAGCAAGGGAGGAGTGAATGCTGATGATGAGAAGATGACTGGACCACCAGTCCGTTCAATCTGTTTGGCTTCTACGTGCCACCACCATCATTATCAAGTAAAGAAAGGATGATGATTTCTTTATCTAGTTTTGTCCTCTTTGAACAGAAGGATCATCCTGAAGGCTAGCAGCAACCCATGGAACTGTTCTTAAAATTAGAATGTAAATACCGATGGAAGATAATTCAAGCTGAGGAAGGCTGGTGAACACCAAGAGCGGTGTCTCAGGCACCATGTTCCCACTCCTGCTTCACCCCGTGGGCAAGGAGACTCTTCCTAAGTCAAGCTGAGCCAAGTTGGCTCACTACTTTCTCTATTCTGCCTGATGCACATACTTTTGTGATAACTTCTTCAGGAGAACGATGGCTTTACAGGTAGTCCCCAGTTTAAGAACAAGTTCTGTTCCCAAGGTCTGTCCTTAAGTCGATTTGTATGTCAGCTGGAACAGTATTATTGTATAGTATTGTGTAATGAACTCGAACCATTGTGTAATTAACTTGAATCACTGAGTCTTTAACTTGAATTCTTCTACAATAGGTTCTATTCTTAACTATGGGTCATCCTTAAACTGGGCGTTCTTAACTCAGGGACTATCTGCATTTGAAGGCTGCAAATACTATTTTTTGTTCCTTTTCTTTCTCTCTCTCTCTGGTGAACTCCAGAAAGACCTGAAGTGCTGGGAACAGCACAAATGTGTCATTCTTCCTCTCTAGCATTCTGGGAGTTGAAGTCCACACATCTTAAACTTCTCAACGTTGAGAAACACTGCCCTACAGATTCAACAAATCCACAATTGGGACCCAATGTACCAGGAACATACTGGGAATGGACTGAAACAGGTAAAAGGACAAATTTTCCCATTAAGAAAGTGCCTCCCAAATATCTGCAATTTTGACTCACTACATCTCCATCCAGACCTTTCCCAAACCTAACAGCATAAGCAATATATTGACCCTCTACCTGGCTGTTGTTCCTGGATGTGAATGCAATAGACAAAACCCCTTTGTTACAGTTTGGTAAAGCAGCAGCTTCCCTTTCTGGCTCATAAGGATCAGGTCATGTAGAAACTTAATTTGACCACAAGCCAGCTTGATTACTACCACAGAGTCTGCATGGGGCTGCCCTTGGAAACTGCTGCAAATGTAGAATGGCTCTCCAGTGGGTTCCTTTTAGATGGGGTCCCACACGTTATGGGTAACTATTCCCTACATTGTTCTAGGCTTAATTCCAGGAGGGACCAGGGATGGGCAACTGAGGACGATTGTTCTCAGCCTTTGCATCATTTTTGTGCATCACTCACAGCCTTCTCTGTCTACAGTGCTGCAATTTGGCATTTAATTGGCTGAAAACAGCCATCCTCTTATCCACCTTTTGAGCCATGGAAACACGCCAATCTGAGGGTACCCACCCTCAAATAAGCTAAACCTGGTTAAAAACCAAAAGGCCGTCGCTACATTTTGGGGAGTTTCCATCAGCAGGAAAACAGGAACAAATAAGCCGATTAAAAAACTGCAAGCTATAAAATGGCCCCAACTCCACAGCTGTGGGATTTTCTGTCCTATTCTAAGAACTCTCAGCAAGAGAATTTTTTTTTTTTTAAGTGAGGGTTTGAAGAGCAAATTAAGTCTTAGACACTTTGCATCTTTTGTGCGGGAGGAAAAAATGGAAACGATGCCTTAATTCAAGCTGATCTCACTTTATTAACTAAAGGTTGTTTGTTGACTCGGCTGTTTTACCTCCTGCTTAACTCAAGGCATCTCCGGTCTCGCTGCTCCTGACTTGCTAGACAGGTAGCAAATTTTGCTGACGCAGGCAAATGCCTTCTGCTCCAGCTGATGCCAAGGAAGAGGGTCAACGGTGGCATCTCATTTATTTTATGAGGCTCGCTTTGCGTTCTCTCTCCCCCCTCTCCCCCCGATCTCTCCAAGCTGTCTATATTGTACTGTTCTAGGAGGGCTTTCTTGTTGCTGGAGCCCATCCTGGCCTAAAGAAGATCCACCACACCCTGTTCTGCAACCAGAGAACTGGAAGAGTGCCCTGTTCTAAATTCTCACCTGCCTAGCAGCTACACTAACATCGGCCTTGCAATTTCTCAGTAGTTTGCTTCCCATGAAAAAGAGGCTTCTGTTTTTCCATCGCATTCTCAGGGTGCTTGAGAATTCCTTCTGAATTTCACTGGGTAGAAATTCCTTTCGAATTTGTCAGGGTAGAGAGGCCTGCTGGTAGGGTTATGGGGGGGGGGGGTTATGACATATATTCCTATCCCTATACAACCTCCCTGGCTGCCTTGACTTTCCAGATTGAAAAAAGTCCCTGGGAGAACATTCATTCCCTTTGCTAGCTTTATTAGAAGTACAATATGGCGAGTCTAAGGGTCCTGCATCTCACCTCTATAATTGCACTAAGATCTTCTCTTCTGAACAAAATCTTTGTTTCCCACCCAACTGAGAAATAATTTTAAAAACCTCAGCAGAAAATTCCAGCAAATCAATCTTTATATCACCAGCTGAACTTCATGGTCCCTCCATGGCTATTTTGGCTTACATTGGGAAACAGATTCCTAAAGCTTACCTACTTTCAATCAGCCCGTTAAATAAATCACAAAATGGAATTTAACCGAACATCAAGATTCTGTTGATTACTCTCACCTCTTTCCTACCGTTAAATAAATCAGACATTAGCAGTAAAATGGCCTGAAAGCTCTCTTCCATTTTAGTTCATTCAGGCAACCAGAAAACTGTCTTAAATAGATTTGTTGTTGGGGATCGACTGTTGATGAACCATATCATAGAAAGATTTGTCTGCACGGCTGCTGTCCTCTGGTGGAAAACCTCATTTTTCCATTCTGTTTTCAGAGTATGAACGGTGCAGTTTCAGGGAGGCAAGAAAACTGCTTCCAGGAAAGCTAGCTGGCCAAAACTATTTGGAAGGAAGGACGTAAGAACAGCCTTAAAGTTGCCAAGTTTGAAAAATACTGCTCTATGACAAAGTGCGTACATTTTTAGCCACTTAATAATATCACTGCTTTCTTTTCCACTTCCTATTATTATTATCATTATTTTCTCCAGAAATATTTGACAGACATGACAGGGGGAGATTTCTTTTCATGAACATACATATATTTAAATGTATTATTATATCAGCATTTAAAACCTTTTGATACAAAAATGATTATCCTGGGAGTCTCTTTGTGTATAAAACAAAGCACAATGTATTCAGAAGTCATGTGTCAGTCAACTCCGTAGCAGAGTTTCACTGAATTGAGGTAGACCCCAATTTTAAATCATCAACGATGTTGCAAAGCTTTGGGGTAAAGAACCCATGCACGACATCTTTGTACCGGTTATGATCTTCGTGGGGGTCACTTTTTTCAAAATACAGCTCTCCACCATGGATGTCCTTCACGTTGACTGTGAAGTTGTTGGGATTAAACCCAAACCAGACAGTACACCTGTAATCAGGCGTACGAATGGAATAGCCCATGACTCGTATATCTTGAAGCAATGGCAAGTCAGAATTATGTGCGGGGATGTCTCCAGGACGCGGATACTGGCTGAAGGCAACTGGGGTTTCTGAGTCTTTTTGTTCAGTGCCGTGGTTCTCCTGCCCTCCACTGGAGGATGGGAAATACTGAACCATGCTTTTCCCTTCACTACACAGAGGGATGTGAAACGAAGGCTGAGGACATGTAGGAGGAATTTTCAGTCCAGTTAGTTCTGCAAGCGTTGGGAAGAGGGACACCAACTCAACCATTTCTTTGGGTTTTCCTGGATTGGGGTAGGGGAAAGAATTAGGGTGGGGGAGAAGAACAGCAGAGGCAATTATTAGATGACAGTTGCCCAGGGATCCAGTCAAGATGGAGATAATTTGGAACTTAATTAGAATCAGTGGGTTGAGTCCATTGAATCCAATCAAGTACCAGAACCAAACAAGCTTCTCTAATAAGTGGTTGACCAACTTCAGTCTAAGCACATTCAAGGAAGGAGAGTCTCTACATCTCTGGGTAATTGGTCCCACTGTCAAATTGCTTTTACCATTATGAAGGTTTTTTTCCCCCCTAGCATTCAATCAGAATCAGTCTTCCTGCAACCTGAGTCCATTGTTCTGTGTCCTGTACTCACTTCCTCTGTGAGCTTTATGCCAAAAAGAATGTGAATTTTGTAGAAGTTCTGCCTTGGTGAGCAGAGGATTCTGTGGCTTTGCAATTATAAATGAACAGATGCTAGCAAACTCTGAAGAAATATATCTACTTACTTTTAAAGATTTCAGTGTCATACTGCACAACTAAAAAGTTTTCCCAGAGTGGCTTGCAAAACCAACAACAGCCCAGCAGAATTTTCACACTAAAGTATATGGGCATTAAATAAAATCTAAGAAGGAGAAGAGTAGCATGTCTGAAGCTTTTGTTTTATTCAGCATGTCTGAAGACCCTGATGCAATCAGCAATGAAAGATCACACTTTTAATTTTTGTGTGGTTATCACACAAAAATGTGGATTTTTACCTTGAGGCCCAGACCTTGAATCTTGAGTAAAGGGGTCAATGAATGGAAAAACTTTCTGTCCTGGATCAGAGATCAGAGCTGTCATTCCTGGCACATAGAACATCAGTGGCACTCGCGTGGCTACCTCAAAGTTGCTGTATTTTGCCCATTCGCCATGTTCGCCCAGTGACCAGCCTAAATGAGATCAAGAACCAGGAGGAGAGAGAGCATCAAGAGCAGAAGCAGTGCTGTTGATCCATCCAGAAAAAAAAAAAAGCAGAATCAAGAGTTGGGCGTAATACCTTTATTAGGATTGACCAGAATAATATCAAAGAACACACAAGCTTTTAAACTCTCCAGGACTCTTCATCCAGTCTTACAACAAAGCAGGAGATGCAGAAAGAGCAAGGACGTGCAAATGTGGTGCATCTGATGCTACAGCCATCACACTGGCTGCCCCAACAAAGACTTGAAATGATATTTGTAGAGTGAATGCAAGGAAGAAGGACATTGTCTCTGTCTTGCGCATGAACAAGTCTCAACGAAGCAGTGAAGCAGCAAAGCAGATCTGACTAAAACAGATTTGCAGGCAGATCCTTGGCCGGGCTATCTCTTTCCCTATCTGGGACTTCCCCTCTTTGTCTGTGCCAACTGGAGATTATGAGAGTTTGGATTACTGCAACACACTCTACAAGGGGCTGTCCTTGAAGACCAACTGGAAGCTACAAGAAGTCCAGAATGTGGTGGCCTAGGTTTACCCACGTAACACCTGTTGCACAAGTTGCACTGGCTCCCAGTTTCCTTCCAGGTGCAATTCAAGGTGCTGGTTATTACCTTTAAAGCCCTACATGGCCAGGTTATCTGCAGGAGCACCTCTCCCTAAGGACATCCCAGATCAGATAGAGTGGGCCCGCTCCTAGTCCCTTCCCTTAAACATTGCCGTCTTGTGGGATCTTGGAAGCGTGCCTTTTCTGTGGCAGCCCCTGTCCTATGGAACGCCCTCCCCCTTGAACTTTGGCAGGCCCCCACCCTCCTGGCCTTCTGAAAAGCACTTAAGACCTGCCAGTTCCCCCAAGCACTGAGATAGGGTGAGGTGGACGAGAGGACTTAGGGATGGACTGCGTGGAAAAGCTTAACTTTAGTGCCGGGTTTTAATATTTGTGGTTTTAATAGATATATGTAAGCATTAATAGTATATTGATGTTGTTTTAACTGCTGGTTGGCAGCCACGCAGAGTTCGATATAAGATGGGTGGCTATATAAATGTAATAAATAAATAAATAAGCAAGCAAGCAAGCAACCAAGCGAGTGAGCGCTGTAGACCAAGCCAGCAGAGAGCACCAGCTTGGGGAAAGTCTTACCATGATCCGCAGTGAAGACAACCAGCGTGTTGTGAGAGAGTCCTGCCTCATCCAGGGCATTCAGCAACTTTCCGACCAGCATATCGACATAGGAGATGGAGGCAAAATAGCTCTGGCGAATCTTCCGCTACAAAATGGTTTGCAAAGGGGACACGTGAGTTCTAGCCGCTACTCTGTCAATGGAAGCAGTCCCTGGAAAGGTGGAAGACCTTTCAGAAAGCAGATTTGTTTGCAATGTGCCTGTTTGCCCAATTAACATGAGGGGACTTGATAGGCAACTGTCGGCCCTTTGAAGTAGGCCAGGTCAGGATTCCAGGAATACTACTTCCTTGTTGTAGGGTATATTAATAGAAACTTGAAATTTTCTCCGAGTTTTGGTCTCCCCCATCTTAGACCAAACAGAATGAAGGTGGGGTTATTTGGAGTTCCTTTCCCATGCTTTCCACTTTCCCATGACTGAGATGCTGTTTCACCTCTCTTCATGGTTCCTCCCTTCCATGTCCTTCACAATGACACAGCTCAAACAAGTACCAGTTGGTGCCTGACAGTCTCACTGCCACCCTACTAAGGTGACTCTTCTCCTCTGATTCTCTTCTTGAAACAACTGATTTCTTACTAAAATGTTTCAGGTCAAAACCTGCATTCCAACAATAATGTGGTACATCAGCTCTTCCCAGTCAGGGCACTCCAGATGGGTTGGACTTCCATGGCCAGAATTCCAAAGACTGTGCAGTTCCAGCACAAATGGAAAAACAGTAGACTGACCATCCACCCCCCATCCAACCCACGTCTTTCAGAGCACAACCAGACCATTAATTTTCATCTAATGGAAATGTGACCCAATGCCCTTCACCACCTCTACCTGGAAGTGTTCTGGAATTGGCCCATATGGGAAACTGAGGTTCAGGGCTGCAACATCCTCTCTGCTCCGCAGGTCCATCCAGGGATTGTAGGCAACTGAAGGGAGTTCTTTAGGAACTGCTGGATTGGGGGCCAAGGTGATGTTTTCCAATGGATATAATTTGAGAAATTTCTTGAGAGAAGAAGAGATTATCAAAATTTGCTACCTAACAAGCATTCATCAGTTATGTTGGGCTCAGTTACTTTTATAAATAAAGAAATATTTTTCTAGCAAAAATATTTTCCTACATCTAACCCTACCGTTTAACTAATCCTCCCTCTTAGGCAACTCAGCCAATCAAAGCTATGTTCCCCTACTCATGAAACCTCACCCAATTTGTATTTTTCCCAATTGTTGATGAATGCTGAGAAGAATTCAATATTGGGGAGAAATATGGACATCCACAAGGATACAGGAAAGCCTCTGTGATACACCATGGTCATAGACCATACACCAGCCAAGTCCCTTTTGACTTCTTCAGTGCCAACCTCTTCTTCCTTCTGAAGACCTTTCTAAGAGAGATCTTAATGTCAGCTTTATCTCCTCTGCAGGGAAACATTCTTACCTGAGGGTACCTGAATGGGATGTGAGGTTTATGATAACCAACAGCCAGAAAGAACTTCTTCTTGATTCTTTTCACGGTCTTCAACAAACGGATGGCTTCCTCTGTGCTTTGGATATCTGGCAAAGTAGCCTCAGGCATCTTGGCAACGTCCACAGGACAGATCAAGTTGGCATGAAGTTTTCCATCTTTCCCTTTACAAACCTTAAAGGCAATCAGCAACCGTCATAAACAAATCTGGTGGTTGGAATGAGACCAGGGCAAACCCAAGTCTATAGAAAGGCTGTAGGAGACAGGACAGAGCTATTCCTCCCACTGTCTACTGCTCCTTACTCTGATAGTGAGGTAATTCTCATCACTTCCTCAAATCAATTGAGGAATGGTCAACACTCAAGATTGGCCCAGCAACTTGTCAAGAGAAAGGAGTGACTCCCTTTGATAATTTGCATTAAAATTCTATCATACACTGCCAAAAACTTTGGGACAGGTAGTATAGAAATGAATGGAAAGATTAATAAAATAAATGAAAAAATTACAACTTAGCTAAAATGTCTAAAAGGGAAAATCTCCATCAGGTAGATATTGGCTGCTGGTGACTTCATGGACACCCTTATGCAGAGTTTCGTTGTGGGTTTGTGTCAGGATTTTCTCATGGGAAGAAAGTCATCCCATTATCTGTACAACAATATTGTTATGTCTACTGTATGTAGCTTAATGTAAACAAAGCATCTTGTGACTGTGTTGTGCTATTTACTGCCACCTATTGGCATGTGTATGCTAGTTATTCGGGGGGGGGGGGTACACGCTTGCAATATAATGGGAGGGCTAGATGCCTAGCCTGTCAGTCGTGTATAGTTTTATCCATCATGTAGTTTTATGGGTTATGTAGTTGTAACTAGTAACCAAGTAGTGTACCTCTTCTCTGAGAGTTTTTAGCTAGAGACTTTGTTGTGGATAAGTCTTGGATGCTAAGATGAGAAGAAGTCTTTGTTATTTCCTATATTTTGTATGCAACTTGTATTTTATGGAGTTTTGCATTTTTAATAAAAACCAGTTAGTATATATTTTCTGACTGGAATTTCTTTGGAGAGCAAAATATTGACATTGCATTTTGCAAGCTCTCATGCTGATGTGTGGTTTTCCTGAGAGCAGAATTTTTTGAGAGCTTTGCTGCGCTCTGCACGAGAGTTTGTTGGTTTGTTTTTGCAAGAAAGCAACAGCCCTCTGTTCAGATTTTTTATTCTTCTCAGGCCAGCCAATAACCCTGGGATTTCCTTGGGGTTCCCATCCAAGAACTAACCACATCCAACCCTGCTTAGCTTTTCAAAGTGAGCCAACTACACCTCAGTTCTGCTCCCGAACTCCAATGAGGAATATCTGGAATATTCTGTATTGTCAGTGATCATTGATGGTCAACAGCCATAGCACCATTCACCTGTGTGTTTTCATATTTTTCAGAAGAGGGATGAAAAGCCGGGATAGACCAACTGTATGGATAATCATCACTGTGGTTTGAGGAGATGCCTGGGGGGGAAAAAAAACCAGAAATAGGGTTGTGTTAGATTCATCCTTGGATTTGGATATTGAACACTTTCACATGGCCCCACCAGATCTTGGAAAGCCATCAGAACAGTGTTTCTCAACCTTGACAACTTTAAAATGCATGGACTTCAACTCCCAGAATTCCCCAGCCAGCATGCTTAAAGTTCCCAAGGTTGAAAAACACTGGATTAGAAGCTCACCTGGGTGAAAGATCTTCCCCACAGACATGGTGATATATCCATTCTCCTTGAAGTACTGGGGCAATGTGGTATAATTTCCTGCGTGTATTCGCCAGTACGAATTAAAGTCATACAGCCTTGTGGAATCAGGCCTGCGCCCTGTGAGAAAGGACACTCTGCTTGGGGCACAGACAGCTTGCTGGAGAAAAAAAAGACACACAGAGAGAGAAAGGAGACTAGGGTTTAGTAATAAGGCACATACTTTGCATGGCAGAAATCCCAGATTCTTCATCCAAAAGATGGAGGATGAAACTAGGGGACTTGGACTTATGAAGAGGGAAGAAATGGTTGAGGAAATGGAAGTTGTAGGGACCTTGGGAGAATGTGACCATGTTGTCCTAGAATTCACCCAACTGTAGGCAGGAGAACCAAAGGTAGTCAGATTATTGTTCTGTATTTCAAGGGGGCTGACTGCAATAAACCTAGAGAAAAAGGAAGAAGGATGGAATGTCCATGGAAGGAAATCCTGGTTCAACAAGGTTGGGGAATTCTGAGAAAGGAGATAATGAAGGCCCAAATGCAAACCATACTGAAGAGAAAGAAAATTGGGAGACACCTGATGAAATTGACGTGGTTGCATAAATAGCCTTCTGATCCACTGAGAAACAAGAAGGACAAGTCTAAAAAATGGAAATAAGGGCATATAATAAAAACAGAATATTAAAAACTGGTCCAAATCTGTAAAGATGGGGTCAGGAAGGCTAAGGCTCAGTATGAGCTGAGGCTTCCAAAGAATGCCAAAAATAACAACAATAAAAAAGAGTTCTTTGAATATGTGTGTGCAAGAAGAAAGTCAAGGAAGTTGCTCCAGACTACAACTCCCATCATCCTTCCCCAGTAAGTAGAGGGGAACTGAAGTGATCAGAAACAAAGGCCAAGCTAGCTGGAGGCCAAGAGCACACCAACCTCATGACAATCTTATTAAAGAAACCCCCAGCAACAATTATAACAACAGAATAATGTTTAAAAACATAAAAGAGCAGATAAATATAGACAGCATTGCAAGAATTACAGCCAGTGCTTAAAAGCTGGAAAAAAACAAACAACTTTTTTGCTCCACCTTGAAAAAAAATTAAAAAGGAGGCACCAAGAGGGTCCTCCTGGGGAAAGAACTCTGTCAGTAATAGTCACCAACCACTCTCAATCTTCTTCTGATCATGTTTAGCTTTTTTCAGACAGCTAGTTCAGGGTTTCTCAACCTTGGTGACTTTAAGATAGGTGGACTTCAATTTCCAGCATGCTGGCTGGGGAATTCTGGGAAGTCCACCTATCTTAAAGTCACCAAGGTTGAGAAACCTTGAGCTAGAGGGAGGAAAACTGGATTTGTGATGTTCCTCCAAACAGCAAGGAGAACCAAAGATACCATCCACCCCCCAGCCCCCCAAAAGTCAATAGTTAAGAACAAGGTTCCTCAACCTCAGCAACTTTAAGATGGGTGGACTTCAACTCCCAGAATTCCCATGCTGGAATTGTTGAAGTCCACCCATCTTAAAGTTGCTGAGGTTGAGGAACCCTGGTTAAGAAGATGTCAATTACCTGGGCAAAAGCATTCTGGAACACCACACTTTTGGAGGCCAGCTGATCAATGTTCGGTGATCTCACAAGGGAGTCCCCATAAGAGCCCAGGGCTGGGCGCAAGTCATCCGCAACCACAAAGAGAACATTCAGGCCCTTGTGAAAGTCGTGGGCAGGCCTCTGAGCACCATCAGCCAACCCTAATTGGGGAAGAAGGAACATGGTGGAACTGCAATGTTCCTAATTTTAACTCCTTAACCCTCTTTCTAAGAAAGGGATAAAGAAAGCAGAACCAAACGTAGTCAGATTATTGTTCTATGTTTCAAGGGAGCTGACTTCAACAAACTTAGAGAAAAAGGAAGAATTCCATTTGAAAAGATTAACTCCATAAACTTAGGGGAGCAGGTTTTATGAATGGCAGAAATAAACAGCGCATTTTAAATGCGATAATGCACAGAGTTAATCGGATTTGATTTTGATATTTTAATAATCTCACCTAATTGCCTTTCAGAGTGAATATATATATATATATATAAACTGCTGGGAAGAGGCTGTTTCCCAAAAATCTTCACATTGGCTTTAGGGACAGTGCAAGAGCATTTAATGCAGGGAGGTTTTAGCAGTTTCTGTTCATTTCCTGTTTTCAGTGAACAGCGGTTTTAATCATGTTATTATGAATCATCCCCCACATTTGTAAACACTGTTGTGGGAGGAGAGAGGATTTCATAAATGCATTTATTGAAAGTGTATTGTAATTGTAGGCCATCGGAAAAATTCTGAAGGTCGGCGTCTTTGAATGTTGTTGGAATGGAACAATCTAAAAAAAGATGAATTTGGTTTTAGTGGCTGACAAAAAGAGCTATATAGCTGAGGTTTAGACCAGCTGCACATAACCACCTACAGAGGTTAAAATGTCAGCCTACTTCAGTAAATATATATGCATCTGAATAATATTTGCATTAAATAAATATAGATTTGTAACTATGTACTGTTATAATGATAATATGCTACTACATTTTTCCTTTCCCTTCTTGTATTTTTGTCACTTTTTCGTAATATCCCTTTTTAATTTGTTTCCCCTTGATTGTGTATTATTATTTTTGTGGTTGGTTTTTGCTTTTTGTTATTCATTAAAAAGCAATACAAAAATTACTTTAAAAAATGTGAATCTACTTCTGGATTCAGGAGGACTCGGTTCAGGGCTCCCTTAGCCACAAACCAGGTGAGTTGACTTTGGATCTGTCGCTTATGCCTCAGCCTGGCCCACCTTGCAGCACTGCCCTGCGCATATAAAACACAATAAAGGAAAGCGTCCGATGCACTTTCAAAATGCCAGTAGAAGAGAATCTCTGTAGCTCAGGGATGAGCAGCGGCCTCCTTGGCACTCCCCGATCTTGGTGGTTTGCTTGCAGACGTTTCAGTACCCGACTAGGTAACACCATCAGCGCACTGATGATGTTACCTGGTCGGGTAATAAAACGTCTGCAAGGAAACCACCAAGATCGGAGAGCGCCAAGGAGGCCGCTTTCAAAATAAGGTGGGAGATCAAGGCCACGCTCTGAAATAAATGCACTGAGCAAACAGCCTGGAGACTGAACGATCCCCAGCTTTCCCCAGGTGGATCTCCAAGGCTCGGCTTTGCCACCCGCATCTCCAGAAACTCAAGGCTGGTTTTGCCTTCCTGGGGCGAACAACCCAAAAGCGATCGTGCGAAGCAAATTCTTTCCAGTGCGCGGTGCCCCCTCCCCAACCCAATTCTGCTGGCCAGGAGGCTACGGGCAGACCCGGCTGGAAGGCTCGTCACCCCCTCCCTCCCTCCCTCCGCGCCCCGGACTCCGCTTCCACCCCGAGAGACCCCGCCGGCCGCCTCCGCCTTCCCCCCGCTGCAGCTCCCGGGGCGCCGCCTCGCCCGCGCCCGCCCGCCCGCGGCTCGCTCGGAGCATCACCTGCCGCGATCCCGCAGCCCAGCCAGAGCGCGACGGTCCCCAGGAGCCAGGACGAAGCCGCTCCAAGGCGCCGCGCCGGGGCCATGGCCGCGCCGCCCCCAGCTCGGGGCTGCTGGCAAGGCCCCCCCGGCCCGGCAGCCTCCCGAGCCGTCCCCGGAGGAGGAAGCGGCGGCGGCGGGCAGGGCTTCCCAGGCGCCACCCGCCCGTGGGGCGGCCGCTGAGATTGCGGGGGCGCGCCGAGCTGTCTTGACGCCCCAGCCGAGCGCAGCGCAGCGTAGCGCTGCGCAGGCCGCTAAGCCGGGCCCGCAGCCCTCCGGTGGGCACTGCCTCCCGAGCAAGCGCGTGTCGGGCTGCGCTCCGCGCCTTTGACCCGCACAGAAGAGCCCTCCCCGCTCCGGTTCCCTGATTTCCCGTTCCCAATTTATTGGGGCGGGAGGGGAGTTTGCTGCCTGGGTCCCCGGCGCTCCAGCCAAGCATCAGTCTTTTGCTGGTTGGGGCGCTAGGGCGACCCCTCCCTTACAGCTCCCGGAGGAGGGGGCGCCTTCTTTCGGGCAGCCTGCTTGCCTGTCCATTTTTTCCTAGCCGGAGCGAAAGGGCTGGGTTCTTCTACCAGTTGATCGCCAGGTGGCACTCATCCCCCAAGAACCAGCCGGCTCAGCAGCTGGATCAGAGGACTGCGGCTCACGGCTTGGGCGTCTGATGGGCTGCAGGCAGGTGCCCCCAAATGGGCGGCACGCACGGCCCACGTTTCGGGGTCTCTGGGAAGGGGCCACCTGGGCCTGAGGCATGCAGTCCTGAATGCTCCCGGCAGCCTGCTTTGCACGCCTTGGCACACACTCACCTCCTTCTCCATCCAGCATTTCTGCCCTTTCCCCCAATGCTCCCCTTTCACTCTCTCTCTGAACCCTCTCCTTCCAGCTCACCTCTTGCAAAGCAGAAAAGAGAGTAAAACCAGAAGGCTGGCAGGCTGAGAGTCGCAGATTGCCCATTTGTGCTACAGGCTAGAGATGCCCAATGGTTTTGGGTTTTTTTGCCAAGGGAATTTGGTCTCACTGTATTAAACCTAAATCCATTTCAGGACTGGGAGGCCCTGCTCTCCATCACTCACGCCCTAGTCAGCTCCCAAATAATGCGCTGTACATGGGGCTGCCCTTGAAGAGTATCTGGAAGCTTCCGCTGGTGCAGAATGCAATGGCGCGGGCAGTTACGTGCGCTCTGAGAACAGCACGTGTCACAGCTCTGCTCGTGAGCTGCGCTGGCTGCCAGTTTGCTTCTGGGTCCAATTCAAGGTGCTGGTGAGGACTTTTAAAGCCCTTCATGGCACGGGGCCAGGTTATTTGAGGGCCTGCAAAGCTGCACTCTCCTCTGTCTTTTTATCCTTGCCTTTTGAATGTAGCTTTTAATTTTTAAATTGTTTTTAACAGTAGAAGATTATGATTTTACTTGTGTTTTAACTACGTATGCCGCCCAGAGTCACATGCAAGTGAGATGGGTGGCCATATAAATTTAATAAAATAAATAACATAATGTGACATGGCATGGCATGGCATAACGTAAATCCCAACTGTGCCATCATGTCAGTGTCGGCTCTTAGCCGCCACAGAGAGACACCTTTTCCAAAATAACTAAAATGGTTAAGGTAACGTGAAATGCCTGGGAAACCTTAACTTTGGTGCCAGGTTTTTAATGTTTGTGGTTTTTAATACATATTTGTATGTATTATGTTGTTTTATTATTGGTGTTGTTTTAACCGTTGGGAGCCTCCCAGAGTTCGCTGTAAAATGGGTGGCTATATACATGTTTTAAATAAATAAACCCAATCAATACATAATTTTCCTGTGTTTCTCCTTTCCACACATTATAATTTGCTCAAACTTTGGGGATCTTTCTGGGGCTTGCAAGAACTGTTTGGGAGGGTGGTATACAGTTGTGTCTCTCTTACTAGGGAGAATGGGGGCTTCCTGCATCTGGATGCCACTATGCCTTTCATCCATCTTCTTGCTGATAATGCTGATGAACCATATGAGGGCACTGCAGGTTTAGCTGAACGCAGCTTCAGCTTACCTTAATTCACCCACAAGCTCCCATCTTTGCATTATCCCAGGAAAGGAAACATTTAATGTTGTTCTGACAAATTGCTGCTTCTCCTTGATCTTGGCAGACTGGGAAATCAGGAAATCCGAGTGCATTAGATTTATCAAAACGAATTTGGAAGCTTCTTTCACTCCGTCCCTGAGATGTTCCCTTCCAGCCTGCCTGCCTGCCTGCCTGCCTTCTTTTTCTTTCTTTCTTTCTTTCTTTCTTTCTTTCTTTCTTTCTTTCTTTCTTTCTTTCTTTCTTTCTTTCTTTTTCTTCCTTTCTTCCTTCCTTCCTTCCTTCCTTCCTTCCTTTCCTTTCTTTCTCTTTCTTTCTTTCTTTCTTTCTTTTTCTGTCTTTCTCTCTCTCTCTCTCTCTTTCTTTCTTTCTTTCTTTCTGCCAGCTATTATTTGCATTACATATTTTAAATGCATTTCTGAGACATTTGTAGGTCACAGCAGGATAACACTGGGTGGAAATTGGCAGGCCAAGTGACTGAGCTAAGCTTTGCCGGAAGATGGCCAATTCTGGTTTCTTTTTCCTATGTATTTATGATATCAATCTATATATCGCAATTGCGATTCTAAGTGGTGAACATAGGATTTTAAAATTATTATTCTGAGGAACACTTCATTTCCTCCAAGCATTTTCCTGCAGCATCTTCTGAAGAGACCATAACGAAAAAAAGAGCATGTTTTGCATGGAGAAAGTCCTACACTGAACATTTCCTCTAGTTAATAAGGATCTTAGGTAACAGATGATAGGAAAGGCTGTTTTCCTTGGAACCTCAGAAATCACCAGAGCAGATGATAACAAGAGACTTAGAATGGGTAACTTGAAGCCTCAAGAAAGCTCATCTCAAAAATCCCCTTTTTGGGGGCCCCTGATGACAATTGCCCAAAATCAGGCAATACAAGTTTTTTTCCATTTTGTGGCAGGAAGCACTCACAAGGCACTCAGACAAACAAGCAGTAAACAATGGCCTCATCAAGGAACTACCAAGGAGAAAGCAACACCCTCCCCCCAACACTGGCATGGCAAGCTACTGTATATAAACAGAGAGTAAACCCCACTCCCTTCTAGCACTGATGACGCAACCTAGTTGGGTAATGAAACGTCTGCAAGAAAACAACCAAGTTCAGAGAGCACCAACAACTCTGCGCTCCTTAACAAAATTAAAACATGGCTTTTCAGACAAGCTTTTGAGAACTTACATCCATGCTTTGCTTCCTATCCACTTGGAAGTGGGCTACTTTGAATTTTACAGGTTTTTTTTCATGAGTTTGTATAACGTTGAATTTTATTTTACAGCTTGATCTATAAGCCCATAATCTCTAGATTGTCCAGGGCCAGTTCTGGATGGTTTTTAATACTCTGTGAGTGCTATAAATGGGCAACAGAAGGCAACTTGCCCATTCTCAAACCCTTCTGCTTACTTAAGCAATCAAAATAGTCTGTTCAAGCCTGCTGTGTAATGAAATCAGAAGACTTGGAAAATGGAAATGCTGGTCATCTGGAAAGGACCATAAGCGCAAGGATGCATGGGGGGTTGGCAAGTAATGAAATATGTCTCAGTGCAAACTTTGCCAAAATGTGATGTCACAATGCAAGTATGCAAGGGCGGAGCTTACATCATGAAGTTATGACACACATTTCATCATTTTGGCACTATCACAGCTAGGAACAGATGCCTAATAGCCTAAGATCTGTTATGGGATCCAGCTTAGAGAGTCTACCTCTCTACCATCTCTGTTCAATCGGTGCAAATATTGTTTCTTAACTTAAACCCTGTCCAGCTAGTTGGAATTCCAACAAAATATTGGAAACATTTCACTTGTAAACTTCTGTTTACAAGTGCTTGAAAGGCTGTTTTCCTCGCCAGAGTTAATTTATTCATCATCTCAGGAAGTCAGTTATTTGGGGGGGGGGGGGGGGTTAATAGTATTTTACTGAAATTTTAAAATTACAAAGTTAAAAGTTAGAAATGAAAAAGAAAATTGAAAATACAAATTATAAAGAAAAGGAAAAGAAAAGGTGAGATAAAGTAAAAGAAAAAGAAAAAAGACATGAAAAATAGACAGCTTCCAATCTACCTCTGGTCTTAAGAATAATATGAGTGTCATAAGTGTTAGTTTTTAATGCATTAAGTAGGAATAATTCTTTGTCAAAACATATCCCATTATATTTATAATCTAATCTTCAAATCCCCATGTAAGCTTCGCCCCACCTGCATTTTGCTGGAAGTCAGTTATTTGTTACATCAGGATATTAACCAGAACGGCTAATAATTGTTGTTATTAGTAGACACCTTTGAGTCCCTGAAGTTTTCTTGGCATGGTTTTTCAGAAGTTGCCATTGTCTTCTTCCTGGGGCTGAGAGAGGGACTGGCCCAAGGTCACCCCAGACAAGAACTCACCGTCTCCTGGTTTCTAGCCTGGTGCCTTCACCACTACACCAAACTGGCTCTCAATAGAATATATAACAGTATTAATGCAAGCATCCTACATAACACCATACGAGAGTCTGTCCCACTGAACATGGCAGGTTTACTTCTGGAGGATTACTCAGTGGATTATTTTACACCCAGTTTCTGGTGCCAGTACAGCTCGTGGCAGAGCCTTGCAAAGGGCTGGGTGTCTTTAGGCATCGCCTCCAGTGGTAGGCAGGTAGGGAAAGTATGCAAAGGAATGCCAAGTCATTCCTTTGCTAGAAAATATTTACAGCTGGGATTTTTAGTCCTACTGAATTCTCGTCACAAGGAACCCATCCCTGAACAGCTTCACACGGACCCCCAGCTCGTTTACTGCAGTCCATGACCAGAAGCCCAGCAAAGACTTTCATCTCCCAGCCCAGAATCAGAATCGGTTAGTAGCAGCTGGTTAAGAGACATTTCTAGAATCTAATAATGACCGTCAATAGCTGTCATGGGCGAGTCATAAAATAAAACAGAATTTAAAGGGCAGATGAAGTGGCCAGGCTTCATCACTGGTTTCTGAGTCGCCCAGGCATTAAAACCTTACGTAGCAGAGAAAAGTCAGTCCACAAGTGCAACCACTCACTCGAATTAGACCAAATCAGGGTCTTTCCTCCGACGCTACCAGGCGTCTGGGTCTGCCCCCACCATGCTCTGCAGCCTGATTATCCATTTTTGTCATTGCTGCATTTATAGCCTTCTTTTCATCCGGGAACTCAAAAGCATTCAAATCATTCCTCTTTCTTTTACCCTCTACTTTGCCTCCCCTCTGCAATAAATAAAATGCATTGATCCACTGCTGTCCCCAATAAATAGCAACCCTCCAGACACGTCTTTAGCCGCTATCCGAATCCGCCGTAAATCTTCCCTCGCCTAGAACTTCCCAACCTCTGCAGAGACTTCCGCCCGCCACCCCCAGAACAGGGCACGGCTTCGCTGCGTCCTACGTCACCGCAGCGAGCGTGAGGGGGCGGAGCAATAAGGTGCGGAAGGAAGGAAAGTCTAGACGCGGAGAGGCCGGGGCGGGGCCGGCTTCGCCTCTTCGAGCCTGCGCGTGCGCAGTCCGGTGTCGGCGCAGGCGCAGGCGCAGTGCAAGCCGGCCGCGGAGTCAAGGGGACGCGGCGGACGGTTGGTGGAGCTGAGGCGGGAGCTCGGTTTCTTCGGGGCGGGCTTCGGGCTGGAGCTGCGATGTGGCCGTTGTGACAGAGCGGCGGCGCGGCAACGGCGAGGGCGGGGGGAGCGCCATGAACCTGAGGGGCCTGTTTCAAGATTTCAATCCGAGGTGAGGGGAGGCCGGAAATGGGCGGGACCTAGCTGAAGGGGCGGGGCCAGCGAGGGGGAGCTGGAAGTCCTAGAAGAAGGGGAAGGTGGTGGGGAGGCGACCTTCACCACAAGTCAGTATTTGGGGGAGCGGGGAAGAGACCCATCCCTCTGGGGTAGGTCTGGATTACAGTCCCCATAAGCCCCAGCCGGTTCCCATCGGCCGCAGCCATCTTCAGAGCGCTTGGACCGTTCCAGATGGCCTTGCCTTGGCCAGCTGTATTTTGGAAAAACGTCCCCCTCTTCCCTTTGGGAGCTCATGGCCACCCCCGGTGGGTGGGATGGCTCCCCCTTGATTTTTATCCCCACAACAATAACCCTGTGAGGTAGGTTGGACTGACGAAGGGGGAGCGGATCAAGGCATCGCGGGAAGCGCCCGGGGATTTGAACCCATGTCTCCCCAGCCACGCAAATAGCTTTGCCACCATATAGTTCCCTAGTATAGGATAATATAGTCTGTGTAGTATAGTGACACCTTGTTGTTTAGGATGGCGTCCAGAGGGGAGTTGGTCTTAGGCTCCAAGGGTCTCTCACAATGGACGTGCGGTCAATAGATCCCATGGGCTTGGGGATGGAGACCTTGAGAAGAGGCCAGGGGAGGAAAGATATCAGCCCTTCCAGGTGGACCAGGCTGAGAAATCAATGCCGTGTAGGTCAGGACTACTTTTACTGTAATGTTTCAAGCTTGGCAACTTTAAGATGCGTGGACTTCAACTCCCAGAATTCCCCAGCCAGCAAGGTTGAAAAACACTGAGCTATAGTAACAGAATCTTGCAAGCCTGAATGTACTTCCCCTCCCTCACTTCATCTCTGTTTGAACTAGGAAGGGGCCTGTCTGAGATGTTTACTCAAGTTACTTTCTTGAACTGGGTTCAGGCCTCTTTGATCTGACTATGGCCTTGGTAGCAGCCTGCCTTCTGTTCTTCAAGGCTATTCCCCCTACGTTCTATGAAGGAGCAACATTGGCTGGAAGATGAGTTCATTGAAACAGGGTTGTCATGACATGATATTGGGGATCTGTGCGTGTATTGTACCTAATGTTGCTGTTTGAATACACCATTCCTTGCTCCAAAGTTGGCCCCCTCTGGTCTGTGTCCCCCATAAGTCCCGAAAAACTGTGCTTGGACTGAAATGTCCTACTGTAATTAAATTATCTGCAGTAATAGAGAGGATGGGTTGTGAAATTCAGGTCAACCTAAGGGACGTTATGCAAAAATGACTGGACAGAAACTAATCTGTATCTCTTTATATTTGTAGCATGCTCTTAGGGGCTCAGTTAATATATGTGGCATTCAAAGGTACAGTTTGAAGTAGTAGTAGGAACTCCTGTGGCTAGTAGTTCTTGGGTATTGCTTTCCTGTCTTACAGTCTCAGTTAACAGTTCTTTGATGTGAGATCACAGTTGGTCCAAAGTTACCCACTGAGCTTCATCCTGAAACAGACAGGCCAATGCATAGTCTACAACACCATACCCTTTGGGGGTTGAAAAAGAGACAATAGCTACTCTCTCCTAGCATATCTTGCTATGGGCATTCAAGGTGTTTATTGTACATTTATCTTGTTAATTTTTATAATAGTCTTTGAGTCAAGGTGGCATTATTGTTTTCTCCTTGTTCAGCTATGAGTTGAGGATGAAGCGAAATTTAGTTCAGGAGATTTTAGATTATGCTTTTAAGAAACATAAAAATAGCTCAAATTGATTGGAATCTTTCAAATCTAGCCACTTGGATTCCAAAAGTAAGGTACCAGATATCTCAAGGAAAACCACAAGAGGAATTTGAAGACAGTCCATCTCTCCTGTTTATCAGACTTAGTATTCAAAGGGATGACTGTATCACTAGGTTTATTGTGGTAAGTCAAAACTTGCTTAAAAAGCTGCAGTCAACTGGGTTCATACAATATCCTAATAGTTTGCAAATTGCAAGAGTAGCTTTACACGGTGTGTTAAGCCATGAATAAACAAAACATGTTACTGCTAAGTATGATTAATGAATACAAACCTGAATGTGGAAGTGTCCTGTAACTATTATGACTTGCACTGGTTGATGGAATATTTGTCACGTATCCTATTGATTACGCCAGGGTTCCTCAACCTCGGCAACTTTAAGATGGGTGGACTTCAGCTCCCAGAATTCCCCAGGCTGGCTGGGGAATTCTGGGAGTTGGAGTCCACCCGTCTTAAAGTTGCCGAGGTTGAGGAACCCTGGATTACGCCATATTCTGAGCTGTTTTCAAATCATAAGTATCAGACATTAAAGGAAAGTCAGAGCTTGTTTTGCCACAGGGCTGTAGTTTTTAAGGATGAGAAAAAGAAACTGTCCTAATAAGGAAAGGTTCTTACTTACCTACTGGGACCGAAAATATGCTGATAGCACCAGGAAAGTAATCTAAAAATAAGGTTCTGGGTTTTAAAGTAGTTTGTTTTAAAGCACGCTTCTGGTGTTGGAACAGTAGCCCCCACCATTTTTGACTGTCGGTCATGCTGGTAGGATTTGGAGGAATCTGAAGCATTGGGAGGAGTACAGACTGCCTTCTGTTTTATAGAGTAAAATTGTAGTTTCAACAAGTGTTTATAGAATTTCACACCAAGTCCTTGGAATAGAGGAAACTATACAAGTAAAATAATAGCTCATTAAACAGGAAAGAGCTTTCAGAATTGGTTGTTTTGACCCTTTTAGTTTCTGCTTATCCCTATAGAAGGAAGAACAATTTCCTACTTTTCTCTTAAAAGTCTTCTTGTAAAAATGGCAACTTCCTTTTATATTACATCCTGTGCACTGTGGATTCCATCCTTCTTCATTTTTGCTAATTAGGCTAGTCCTTGGCTCTGCAGCCTTCTGAAGATAGGAGCTGGGTGTTGTATTAAGAGTGTTTTAACAGATCAGCTAAACCACAGAGTACAAATCGAGCCTTAGGAGTTTGCTCGGCCCTTTTAAAAACAACGGGGAAAGCTTCCCAGTCATGTCTGCTACTGGGCATTCACTGCCAGATAGCTCTGTGAGAGCCAAACAGGACAGAGGGGAGCCTGTCAGTACAGATTTGGAACCCTTGCCCGGTCACTCACTGGTTCTGTGCTTCAAGAGTTATTGCTTTGTGTGCTGTATTAGTGGGAAGATCTTTTGGGTTTCCAAGATGGCACAGTGGGGCAGAAAGGCAGTTTAAGAACTCTGGCTCCAATACATTGGGTTCCTTACATATGCAGATTTCTTTAGTTACTGAGAGAGCAGCATTCTTGCTATGGAAATGCCTTGATGCAAATAACTCACCCTCCTTGTTATATTGCATCTTGAGGAAGAGAGTAGAACGCTGTTGTGTGCATGCCCTATGTGGAATGTTGCTGGGCTTTGTGCCTTTAGTGAACACATCTGATGGGTAGCTTGTAGCTTAAGACAATCCAATAACCAGTGTCTCTCGCGTGCCCTTCCCCAAACTGCTTTCCACTCCCTCAGTCTCATTTCACCTGATGATATGTCTGACGACTGTGGCCCTCCCATAAATTGCCTGTCTGCCTTACTGCACCCAAAGAACGTCACCAAGTTCACTCATTATCCTCCTGGCATTAAGCTGTCCAGAAAGATCCCATTATTAGGTGGTATAAAGCTACAACAAATAAAACCAATCATCTGAGAATCGCTTCAATATGACGCTGTTCTCCTTGCACCCTCTCGCTCTTGTTTTAAATACATCTGTAATTGCAGCTCCTCAGAAGATGAGCCGTCGCTGTCGGCATCAGCTTCCCAACTCATAATCTTCTCTCCTTTGTGTTGACTGAATAATGACAGTTTGAAGACAGCTGCTGTCGTGTTAGTCAGCTTCCTAGGGGGAGGCAGCTGAAGAAAGGCTGTTGTATTCCCTGCTAACGATTTTTTTAACCAAGAGAAGTACAAGCACTGCATTAAAGGAGATGCATCTTTACCTGGTGTCTGTGTGATTTTTACCACTCAGGGTCGTGCGCCGGATCACAGAAAGTCCATTTGTGGAGCCAAGAGGTCCATTTTAGTTTCCTGTGGAACCGTTGCCATGCTATTCAGTTGCATCTTAAGAGACTAGAAAGTATCTGAAACTTTCCTAGTATCCGGAATTCCACTGATAATTGAAAAGCACGGCAGCTTAGGTTGAAGTGCATTCAAAGCAGTTCAGCAGTCAGGCAGAATACCATTCTGGTCTTTTTCAGACGTAACCATTCTGGAGGACGGAATGAGCTATGGATAATGGGAACAGAAACAAAGCCCTCTAAAGTTCTCCCTTGGTCAAAATGGTGGGGGAGCATTGGTTCTGAAGGAAGCTGAATTTGCTTTCATCACAGTGAACTTTGATTTTATTGCAATATATTGCAAGACAGCTGTAGTTTGGGAAGGCAAAACAGCTTGGTGCATATGAGGTGTTGCTATATGGAATCACACAGTGCTGGATCTCATCTCTCTGGGATAAGACAGCTGTTCTTTTTCTTTCATAGTATGCTAGTTCTATAAATGTGTGGTTCTCTGCATCACTAGAATCATGCTAAGTCTCAGTAGTACATGTGAAAAACATTTTCATTCTCAGTAAACAGTGCTGCAGATGTTTTCTAAAGAGCTTTGAGGCAAAGTAGGAAGTCATATGTTTTAGTCTAAAACATCGTACCATCTTGGCATCAGTGAAATGGGGAGATAAAATTATGATTTTAAAGTACACTGCAAGCTGCTGAAAAGGATTTAAAATTAGAAGTTTCAATGTGCTATTAGAAATCTTTGCTGTCTCCAGTTCAACTTTGGTTTATGTCTTCAGTATTTGGTTGTGAAATACAAAATACAGATAAAGATTCTGAAGGTGATAATGTCAGAAAGTGATCCCCCCACCTTTTTCTTTTTCTTTTTCTTCCATAGCAAATTTCTTATTTATGCCTGCCTGCTGCTGTTCTCAATTCTGCTTTCTCTCCGGTTGGATGACAAGATTGAGTGGAGCTATTGGGCAGTGTTTGCTCCAATATGGCTGTGGAAATTAATGGTTATTGTGGGTGCCTCAGTCGGAACTGGCGTATGGGCCCGAAACCCACAATATCGGTAAGAGTAACATATACTTACTTTGCAAACGTATTTATGAGCAGCATGATTATTTTCGCAAATGGTCTTTTGAAGATTCATGTAGGTCCCATGATGAACAATTGTGTAGGTACCATTGTCATACCCGCTTGATCCCTTTGTGATATATGTCTCCAAGTAGCTACCAAAAGAGGGCCATCTTTACATCACTATATAACTGTAGCCACTGATCCAGGGGACATGCCTTGGATATATATTTGGTTTTTGTTTTGTTTTGTTTTTTTAATAAATAATAGAGTGGATTCACACAAGGCACAAACCTAAATGAAAATGGGGTTGTGTACTTTGTTATTCAGCATGTTATGGGAATCCAAGCATGACCTTAGCACATTGTGTGAACCCGGGTATCACATCCAGCCACATTTCAGTTTCTCTGTTGGGCATCACATACTAGACGAACATAGCAATTGTGTTGTTCTTTGTTTAGCGTGTTTGATGAAACCAGCCAAAGTGTTTCTTTCCCATGCCTAGCATCTTCACCTTGGAAACGGGTGATGCTAAGTGACCAAGCTCAGCCAAATGTCAGGGAATGTTGGGGTGAACTAGTAGTGTGAACTAACAGAACTAAAACTTAACTCCCACTCTTTAGAGCAGAAGGGGAAACATGTGTGGAGTTCAAAGCCATGTTAATTGCTGTCGGTATCCACCTTCTTCTGCTGATGTTTGAAGTTCTGGTCTGTGATGGAATCGAGAGAGGAACCCGTTTCTGGCTACTGGTCTTCATGCCCCTCTTCTTTGTATCTCCAGTATCGGTGGCTGCTTGTGTGTGGGGCTTCCGGCATGACAGATCTCTGGAGGTGAGGATGGTCACCGTTGGAAAACTGGAGAGTAGATCATAGTTTAATACTAGTTCCAAATAATTTTTTAGTAAAGTTGTGGAGTCTTTGTGTACATAATTTATTGGTTTGTGTGCCTTTGGGGCAGTGTGACATTTCCCCAATCTGGTGCTCTTTAGAGGTGTTGGGCTATAAGTTATAATTCAGAATATTTATGTTTTTATGCACACACACACACATACATACACACACACACACACACACACACACACACACACAAATGACTGATGTTCCCCTCATTAAATGAAGAGCAAAATTCTATTCAGCTAGAATATTCTGCGGTAAGTTGCAAGGTACATCGTAACTTGTACTTTGCTACAACAAGCAAGATATTCATCACTGGTTGTAGCAACATCCATTTGATTGTAATGAGTTTGCTTTTGTTCTCTCCTAGCTGGAAATCCTGTGTTCCGTCAATATTCTCCAGTTCATATTTATTGCACTCCGATTGGATGAAATTATCAAGTGGCCGTGGCTTGTACGTAAAGTGCAATTATATATAATTCTCTCTTCAGAATGCCAGGGTTGTTACGCAAGTAGCAGTTGGGATACCAAAATAAGGAATATAGGTTTTTAAATCATGACATAGTTGCAGCTGAGTCTTTCGGAGTGAGCAACTCTAATAAATCTAAATCATCAACATCTGTAAAAGTTAAGCAGACCTAGTTAATACTTGGGTGGTATTCTGCTGGGAAATTCCAGGCCTGTAGGTAGGACTGGGAGGTAGAGTTAAAAACCATAGAAAGCATGTTATAGAATGCTAAAGCAAAAAAAAAAACCTTGCATGCTGCTAAAAATATATTAACACTTCACTTCAAAACTTATACTCATTGCTAGAGCTTAGATTTTTAAATATGTGATGCATAGAATGGAGATGAGTAATCCTTTTGAGCGATAGGTGACTTTGTCTCCCCCCCCCCTTTCAATTTCTAGGTTGTTTGTGTCCCTCTGTGGATCCTGATGTCTTTTCTCTGTTTGGTTGTGCTGTATTACATTGTCTGGTCTGTCTTATTCTTACGCTCGATGGATGTGATTGCTGAACAAAGAAGAACACACATTACTATGGCAGTCAGCTGGATGACCATCGTGGTTCCATTACTCACCTTTGAAGTAGGCAAACCCCATCTCTTATGTTGTGAGATAGCAATATTGTTAACAACTCCTTTTCTCAAAAACTGCCCAGTTATACATACTGCTGCAAATGGGATTATGTGGCAGAAAGGGAAGCTGAACATGTTTTGTTAAAATGTGTATTGAAAGTCTTTAGAAATCAAAGCTTTGATACTTGTGTAGCCAGATGAGTCCATAAATCAGAGGGTACCTTTGACTTTGCAGATGAAGTTAGGAATGCTCTTCCCATCAGCCCTAGTGACGATGGCAAGTGGATTATGGGAATTGTAGTCTAGCAGCATCTTGAAGGGCCACATATTTTTCCTACCCTAAGTCCCATATCAAAAAACCCTGAGTTTTGTAATCTCTGGGAACTTTCTATCCTAAATTGATGTGCATATTGACATTAATTTTGTATAATTCTTTCCATTTCGGCTGATAGCAGAGGGGTCTGTAGAGTTTGAACCTGTACACTTGAGGCCTGCATGTCAGGTGAAACTTCTTGCTTTGCACATGGCCCCCAGCTTTTGGTCTGTTTTGGTAACTCCAGGAGCTTGATAGCATACTGAAGCTGCCCAGATTTTAAATTGCTTATCTGGTGTAGAATTGCTTTCAGTCTGGTTCCTGTTTTCAAAGAAGCCTCTCCGAAACACAAGGGATGAGTAAGGAGGCCCTTAGGCCTGTGCATCCATTTTATATTGTCAGATTATCTGTGCAATTATATTCCAGAAAGGTTGGAAGATTTGCACTCATTAATGTTGCCTCCAACCATTTCAGTTTGATGCGTAGAAGGATTTAATGCTAGCTAGACTGCAGCTCCCGATACTGAAGCTGTCCAATTGTCTCGTTAGATCCTGCTTGTGCACCGACTGGATGGACATAACACCTTCTCCTACATACCCATATTTGTCCCGCTTTGGCTTTCGCTGATCACTTTAATGGCAACCACATTCGGACAGAAAGGGGGCAATCATTGTAAGTGTGTGATGGTGGAGCTGCGTCTCCTTCCTACTGTGGTTCCAGTGCAGAGAAAGGGGGAAGAGGGACTCCTCAGTTGGTCTGGGGACTGATTTTCAACAACTTTCTTTGTGCAGGGTGGTTTGGAATTCGCAAAGACTTCTGCCAGTTTCTCCTTGAGATCTTCCCATTCCTGAGGGAGTATGGCAACATTTCTTACGATTTACATCACGAAGATAATGAGGAAACTGAAGAAACCCCTGTCCCCGAACCGCCCAAAATCGCTCCAATGTTTCGAAAAAAGGCCGGGGTGGTCATTACACAGAGTCCTGGAAAGTATGTTATACCGCCTCCCAAACTAAATATTGATATGCCGGATTAAAAAGTGAACTGGAAAAGGACAGACTTCTCCCCATGAAATCACAATTGGGTATCCGTGGCCAACATCTTTTTTTTTAATTCATGCCTTTGTCTTACTTTGTTTATGGCTAGAGATTTGGGCCTTGGTGGCTTGTAATGTAGATTTGTATTAATGTCATTTCCTTCAGAAGCATCCATCTGCTTGCGTGCAAAATGCCACACCCATAAAAGTGGAAAGAGAACAGTAACTCTGCCAAGGTTCACAAATGGAAACCATTGAGTCTCTGTAGACAGAACTTCAGTCTTGGGTTCGGGTTCAATTCTGAGTGTCCAAGTCACCGTTCGCCACCGGTAATACAGTTTCACGATCCCCCACCCCACCCCACCCCAAATTCTGTTTTCCTCTCCACCCTTCCAGGTAGACAAGACCCACGAAGGCCTTTTGCACTCAAGCTGTCCTGGAGTGGGTTGTATGTATGTTGGAGAAGCAGAAAGGAGGTTTCTGATTTGTGAACCTTCCTCACTGGTGGAAGTCATGCTCCCCTGTATATAGTATTTATATGAACTTTTGGCAATGTAATATATTTAAAAAAAAAGTCTGTACAGTATAAATATGTAAAAGTATTTTTTAAAAGGCTGTATGAAATGCGTAATCACTTGTGCGTGGTCTATTTTGTGTCCCTCTCGGCTTCCATTTCTGTTGAAGTACCGTACCCAAGGCTCCTCATGCCTTTTGATTTTCCCCTTGAACCATGAATGTTACTATTCAGACGTGTCCTCGGGTAGGACTGTTGATGCTTCTTCTTCTGCTACTGGATTAAATTGCCATGAAGAAGGTATGTAAATTATTCTGTAAATAGCTGCAATTTTTGTACCATCAGAGGTGGGGTGGGGGGGGAGAGACTGCCGTCTTTTCAAAAAGTTGCCTTTCCACCTTTGTTAAATGTTACCGTTGGGCAATACTGATTTCTCACACCCTCACTTTCTGCCTGTTCAATAAAGCATCCCCAAGTTTGCTGAGTTCTTTGTTTTTGTACGAAGCTTACCAACGTACAGAATTTTGCAGGCATATTTTCTTGCAAACGGTGAAAAAAGTCAGCTGGGAGTGGCTTTGTGTCAACTGTCTGTTTAGACTGAGGTGGAAAGGGAGTCAGATAGGATCTATTTAACGAGGACTTTACTGATGTGAGAGTTTCTTAGAATTACCATCAGGATCAGAAACATGAAAAAAGTAACATAAGGAGAAAGAGAAAATGCTAGGAAAATGCTCCCTGCCACAACAGCAGGAAAATACACAAGAGGAGGATGGAGAGAGTAGGTGTGATGAGAACTGGGGAATAGTGCGTGAGTTTGTGCAAAATATTCTGCAATATCCCTAATGGAAGAGGACAGCTTTTTTTGATGCAACATCTGTCAGAGAACTTGGCTTTTCAGCTGGAAATTGCCCTTCATAAGCTAAAGGGTATGTTTTAGATTCCAGAATCTCCTTATTTCATTATAAACTGGCACCTTCTTAGCAAATATTAAGTAAGGTTGGTTCTGGAGGTGAAATGCAGTACTCTCTTATCTTGAATTTCCTTTTCAGCGTCCGCAGCTGCATAGAAGAATCTCTTTGTTTTAATTAACGATATGGGATCTTTCCACAGACTGTATCTCCACTATTGGCCTTGATGTGCAATTTATATGGGCTGGAGGGGGTGTTAATGGCTATATAACCCAACTCCTCTCTTTCCTCCCCCCCCCAACCCCCTTTCCTTGTTCAGTACAGCTGCAGTAAGTGTTGCTCAGTTCAGTATCTTTTCCTGTCATTATGATCTCATTTGCTAGGAAACCAGCATTCATTGTGTGATGTCACACCTGCACCAGATAAGCATTGTGATGTTCTAGAACTCCTTCTTGAAGCTCCTGCCAGCTAGCATCATTTTTAATAGACCTGCCGGCACCTTATCGGCATGGTTTGACAAACAGCATAAATGGCTACAGCTGAAAGTTACCTGGGTGATAAGAGGGAATTGGATACAGATCTTCCCACTGTGCAAACTCAGTCTATTTCAGCTGAAGATGAAATGGTTCCTCCTGCAATGTCAATTTCCTCCACTCCGTTGCATGATAAAACTGCAGCCGGCGACTTTGCTCTGAGGTCTATGATAGAAGAAAATGCCTTTCAAGCTCTGAGCGATGGGCCCTGGGCGAAACGGCCACGCCTTGCGCTCTGCGAAGAAGGTGCTCTCGAAGACAACGATTTTCTATCCCTCACCTTCCCCAAGAAACTCTGGAAGATCGTCGAAAGCGATCAGTTTAAGTCTCTGTGGTGGGATGATGACGGGAACTGCGTGGTGATCGACGAAGAACTTTTCAAGAAGGAGGTGCTGGAAAGGAAAGGGCCTTTGCGCATCTTTGAAACTGACTGCATGAAGAGCTTCATTCGTCAGCTGAACCTCTACGGCTTTAGCAAGATGAGGCAGAATTTCCAAAGATCGGCCTCCCTCGTTGAATTTTTAGCGGAAGAAAAAGCCGCTTACGCATTTAGCAAGGTAAGGCCTGGCACGGCTTTTGCAAAACAAGGAATTGTGGTTTCGCCTTCCCTTAGCTTCCACATTGGGCCCACACCGTTGCCTGCCTTCCCCCACAAGTATAGAATGCAAACGGCTCCTGGGCCCCTACAAAAAGAAATGTAATTGTGGATGGACGTGACTCAAAAAATATTGTATATATCTCATGAAATTAATTGACAAAGGAACATGATCTTTCCTTTTCCTCTCCTGGGAGCTGTGCCTGTAGACAAAAGACTTGTTTCGTTGAAGGGGGGGGAAGGTGCTAACTGAATACAGGATAGGTTTGTTGCAACCTCCCAAACGTACAATAGGACACTACTGTGGCTAAATTCACACAAGATGGATCAGTATATTGTGTGAACCCAGGCAATTACTGCTTCTTGGATGAGTAAGTGTCCCATGGCTTTATGTACTAGATTTCTCCAGCCTGTGAGTTGTTACCATTAAACCACTAAAAGACAGTTTATTCGGTATGGCAGGAGCAGATACTTGGATGAGCCAATTCTGCGGAACCATTGTGACAACTGATTGATTGGTGCTAATTCTGTTCTGTATAAAAGCGGTATTTCTGCTGTGGCAAAAAAGCTGTTCTGGATAAGTTGGAAAAGTCTACTTCAGGGCATACTCTTGTTGCAATTACAGCTTGTAGGGCAAACAAAAAAATGTGATTTTGGTTTTATATTCCGCTGCAATGGTAGTGGTATAATCAACCTTCCATGTTAGATATCCTGGTGCATAAAAAGGGAAAGAAATGAATATAACTCTTAGTTTATTTGACGTACTAAAATACATCCTATGTGTATTTGAACGTGCGCATTCAAGCAAAGATGGCATATACCATCTTTCTGCAGGCAGGATGCATCATTCATTCATTTACTGAATTTATGTAGCTACCTACCTCACTTTCATGTGGGTGGCATACACAGTTAAAGCAAAACTAAACAATATAACTTATTCATTAAAACCATTTAAAACAAATAAGCTAAACCCATATTACAGTAAATCTTGTTAAATACACGCAAAGCATAGGGTATCTTGCAATCAGATATGGTTCTAGTTTTTGGTGAACGTAACACTGAGCAGCATCCATTCATGCCTTAAAAGACGCACTGATTTTTTTTCCCTTTTTCAGTGGATCTACTAAGCAGGTTAAAATCTCAATCCAAGTCATTGGGTATGTGCCACCTAAAAGAACCGACTTCGTGAGACATACTTAAAATATTTCTTTTCTACTCAAAAGTGGGGTTTAAAAACGTTTTGATTTAGTTCACATTGCCTGTTTAGCTTTCTTCGAAGAATTAAAACTTAAGGCAAAGGTGTGACTTGAGATCAACAATTAAAAATACAGTATTTATTCAGTTCGTGGATATTTAGATGAACATTTTACCTTCCATGTTACTAAGCAGCACGGTCCTTACATTTGGGAACAATACCTTTAAATAAACAATGTCCTTTCTAGGTCTGCTTGGAGGTGTTATCAGGTCGAATGGCCTACACTATCAAGTATGTCCATGGACATGTACAGAAAAGAAGCGTACAAACCCTGTCGCTTCCCAGCTGTTCCTGCAAGCAGATACCAATTCAGTGACACTCTGCTATTAAGTTGATTTAAAATAATTATTTTTAAAGTATTTCTTTAAACAAAGAATAAAACGGTTTTCTGTGGAAGTCATTAGAACTGAATGATAGAGTCTGATTCCAGTGATGATTAGCAATCTCTGTTCATTTTGGTTCATCAAACTTGTTTCTTGATTTTAGTTCTTGTAGTAGAATTTTTTTAGGGTATGTTTGAACCAGAGACCAGGACCCATTACACTGAAACACAAACTGGCTTATTCACAGCATCGGCGGCAAAGAGAAGTGGGGTTATAGTCACTCTTTATAGACGTATAAAAATGAGTGGATAGAGCAACCAGGTATTTACTTCAGTAATAACACATCACACGCACTGAAGCCACTTGAGTGTAACTGTGAATATCAGTATTTTTTCCCAGCTCGTCAGCAGTCCTTGGCCTTCTTAATATTTTATGGCTGAGTTGACAATTTTAATTTCCCTGGGATAGTGCTTTTTGTCATGACCCCTTATATCGAGCCAGTGCTATTTTCCCTGAAAGACATATTTGGTTAGAGACTTTTAGCTGGGCCCCTAAATTCTCCTTCATTGTGTAGCGAGCACTCACCTTGCCCTTTAATATTGCTAGCTGCACCCCTAACATTTGGGCAATACCACTAACCTTATGCTCGTGTTATTTTCTAGGCTACAATGCCCCTCTGTCTTCTTGAAGAGGATTGTAAGTTGACCATTATAAATTCTGACCCTAAATCAGGAAAATTACATGCGAACCACTTTGCTCCTTCTAGACTCCCCATTTAAGAGGAACTGTATATGAATTACATCTTCTGAAAAGATGTCCATCTGAGCTGATATTTACGATTTTTAATGACACCTTAAAAACTTCAGTGCTGACATGGATACCTGCTTGTCCTTACCTTCAATGCCAGTGTCCATGAATTCTGAGTTAATGCACTCCTCTGAGTGTAGAACTAAGGAGCTTACGACATTTATATGTTGGGCTTGAAAGAAAGTCCTATCTTCAGGGTAGGAGGTGAAAATCAAGAAATTATGAACAAAAAGAAAAGCCTTAGTTGTATTAGCTTTTTATTCATCCATAGAAGGTTACCCACTTCTCTTCCTATTTTTTTCCCATTCTAGCTACAGTTCTACCATAACCCAAATTTTAAGAGAGGATGTCCTCACCTTCTCACGAGGTGCAAGCGAAGAGTTGGGATCAAAAACACACCACCTGTTGCTTTCTCGTTAGAGGACGATTTCAGTGAAATCTGCTTGAAGAGCAGGTCAAGAAGCCCAGAAGGTCCAACTTCTCTGGGACCTTCTTCCAGGGACAATAGTTTCCTTACAACGTCCCCCAAGGACAAAATGCACAAATCTGGTCTCCGGAAGCCTACAGTGACAAAATGCCTTGCTGGAACAGTAGGTCGGCTTAGAAGTGGATTTGCTGCTTCTCCAACCCCTTTAAGGGCCTCCGATCAGGGGCCACCTGAAGACACTGATAACAAGATAAACCAGCTGGCACCTTTCCATCTGCCCCAGCATACCAACCACGCTCGAGTCAACACACACGAGATCGATTCCACCACCACCACATCTGCCACCTCTTTGTATCACGTCATACCTCCTGTACCCAACAGTCCCTTTGCACCAATGATGGGGCTGCCCACTTTCCCAACCATGTATCCAGACTTATCAGCCATGCAAGCTCACTGGGCCAGCATTCTCCCATTTTGCAATCCGTGGTTCTCCATGCCAATGATAGCTGCCGCTTCGGCCATTTCTATGTCAAGATCTTCCCATCACCACCGAACTCCTTCATACCACCACTGTCCTAACTGCAACTGTACTTCCACTGCTCAGTCTGCTTCCAAAGGAGCGGGACCCAAAACCACAGAATACGCTGGGTACCATCGATAAAGCACAAGAGACTGCTGGAGACATTTGAGACTTTTTAAAATAAGGGAATTAACCATGGCATGGACTGAAGAATAAACTTCGTTCTTCCTGTCTGGTTTACCTAGGTTAACTTCTTTGTATTTCTTTCATCCTGGATGACACAGGAGGAATGTGTTTTCCTCAACGGTTTCCTTGTTAACTGTGTAGATTAAGGAGAAATAGCTAGGGAAGTCATTGCGCTGATCTGAACTAATAGCTTTCCGCTCCTGTTCCAGATTCTAAAAGAAAATCTGCAGTCTTAAAAAAAAGTCATTTCAGAGTTCTTGGCCTCTGCAGGGAATATTTTGAAGTTGGTGGATTGTGGCTAGGAACATTTGACTGGAGAGTCGGTGTAAATAGCACGCTAGAGGCCATCTGAGGGTGAAAATCTGCAGCCAAGATCCCTGAGAATTGAACCGGTTAAAAATCTAGAGATTTGGGAGTGGCACTGGAGCTTGGAAAGAAGAGCCAAGCGTTGTCGCAAAGATTTAATTTGGGTACAGTACATTGGGTGGATCACAATTACCTGTTTTGTTGGCATTGCTATTTGTTGGGAAAGGTTACTTGCAGGTTTTTAAGGTGGGTATCCTATAGAATAAGGCAGTGTTTCTCAACCTTGGCAACTTAAAGATGTGTGGACTTCAACTCCCAGAATTCCCCACAGCTGGGGAATTCTGGGAGTCGAAGTCCACACATCTTCAAGCTGCCAAGGTTGAGAAACACTAAAGTAACCACTTCTTAAGTTCACACTGAGGACCTTTTCAGTTTACTGAGTTTTCAGTGGGTTTACATTGCATGAAAACGATCACCGGAACCGATTCCGACTTCGATGTTTCAGTGATAGTGACTTATAAAATGAAATGTGGCTGAGTTATGAGCAGATTTTTACTGTGTGCCTAGCTCTTTTCCACGTTTTCTAAAAGGGGGGGGAAGTCTTTTTAACTGGTGAAGTACAAGACGATGAGCGTATAGGTAGTTAACAAAGGACCAATGGTGAATTCATCAGTATGTTTTCATTTTTTTGTTGATGTTACCTTCCTGTACAGCATTTATAAATTGCCAGCTTGAATCTGGGCTTAATCAAGCTTGAAGATCTTGTGAAGTCAACAGGACAAGTTAGTCTTGGCTGATCTAGTTCACTGATTTTAATAATACTTATCTTGTTTGTTCTGCTCAATTTACTAGGTTTTTCTTTTTCTTTAATACAGCAAATCAGTGTTTTCCATAGTCAGAGGCACACTGTGCTCAATGAATCAAAGACTGCCTAAAACATTTAAAAGAGTCGAGTTTAGTTTGCTTCCTCTGAAACTCATTTGATATTCATGGAACTCTTTTTCTTTATTAAAGATGCTAGACAAAAATTAAGAACTGCAGGCTGTAAGCTAAGATTCTAATACTGTAATCCTAGCAAATATTTAGTATACATGGGAAGCCTCCTCTGACACATCATTCATAAACTGTGGGGCCCAGATAGTTTTCACATCCTCCAATTAGCATTTGTCACCTTAAAGGGACATTACTTTGGCACATTAAACTATTTTCATAATTTTCAAAGAAACCTATTAACCAAGTGGCCATTCATTTTACTAATAGCCTCGGATTTATTACCCAAAGTATTTGCTTTTACTTAGCAGGATGCCACGAAGTTCAGTAATATTAAATTTGGTGAAGAGAATCCTGTAGTAATATTGCGCGCTGATAGTTTGAAATCTAAAATGTGAATAAAGAAATGCTTCAAAGCAGGGCACCTTACCTAGGTTATGAGATGTAGCTTCCTGGATAAATATATGCATGGAGGAAGAGAAATATGTTTTAAAATAAAAAAAAATCAGTGCTTCTGATTAAATGAACTTCAGCCTTATGCCAGCCAATAACACCTTCCGTTGTGGCATAGTTCGAAATTCACTGAATACTGAATTTATCACAAGTACAATGATGAGGAGTCACACCGCAGTTCTGAATGAAGTACAGTTAAATCTGTCATGATCTAAATTGAGAACACTTGTCCTGTTAAATCATAACCCAAGTAGGATAACAAGTTCTAAGGAAAAGGTCAAACTATTACATTTACATTTGAACTGCTTAACTTTGCTGAAACCCCCTTTATAGATCACTGATTTGAGAGCTGCAGAGTGCTGTAATTTATTGCACCAAGGGATATTCTAAAATTGTAGATTCACACTAATTGGTTCAGGCTTGAAAAATTCCCTCAACACTGCAAATTCTCCAGTTGCTTTCAAGTGTTTACATAGATATTTTATAAGCGCGTATTAAAAATAGGACATGAACCGTCAGGAGAGAGAGAGACACGTTTAAATGTTTAGCATTTTAAGGAACAGAATTCCATTAGATAGAAAAACAGTCCCGAGCACGTCATTCATCTCATAAGTTATGGAGGATCCACAGCAGGGTGACAGGTTGCCATAATGTATAAATGAATCGGTCCCATCCTAGGCATCTCCAGGACCAGAAGTGGGGGAGTTGAGGCCCTACAAACGTGGCTGAAAGAACTCCCATATGACATGGCCCATGGGAATGCAGGCGGTTGGGAGACCAGCAATATGGGAAGGGCCACAAGCTTCTCTTCCCCGGGTGTGATTTGGTTTGTAGGCTTCTCTGGCAAGGGGAGGTGGGGAACTAACCTGAAAAGACACATTGGCTTTATTAAGAAATGCTCTGGGTAGAAAAGAGCCAAAGAGAATTTGATGGAGGACTAGAGTGGCAATAAGGAGGCTTAAGCCTTTAGTTGAGAATAGTGTTAGGTCGGTTTCCTATTTCTGCAAGTTAAAATGGGATGAGTCAGTAGCTGACGCACGTTTATCCCGGCACACCCTGAGCTGAACCACCGATAGAAATTAAACAGGAACAAATTTGCCTTTGACACATCCCAGCCCCAGGTATTAATCAGGGTTCTCGCTGCCTTTTAACACGGAGAACTCTTCCTAGGAGCAAAACGAGGGTCAATCGATGCTGAAACTCTTTCCTTAAAGTCCGAGACCACCTCCTTCATACTCAACAGATCTTTTTTGTTCTCCAATCGATGCTTGGAGTCACAACAATATAGTGAAGTGGGAGCATCTAATTGACACAGAGTCAAGAATCTTGGAGTTTCTTAAATGATACCGGGCAAGAGTGTGCCAGTTTCCATTCATAGCTATTTATAGCCTTGCTAAAACAAACCACAACAGTACTGCGTAAGATGTCCTACGCATTGTATCACAGATGCACCAATTATTCATCAATATCTGAACAGGTGACGTCCTGACAAAGCGTCAACACGTATTCTCAGCAGCCACAATCCTCCTGACGCGTCAGTGATCTCCCTCCAATGTCAAGTGCTTCGTCTCCAGTTTGTCACACTTGCGCACGCTTCTCGTATCTCGGAGCAGCAGAAAGATGGATTCGTCCAGTTCAAAATGCAACGGATTTCCTCAACCAGTGGGGCCCGACCGTCAGGAGAAAGAGCCCCTCTTCAGCCGGATTCAGGGGAAGGGATCAGCTCCTCTGGGATGTCGACCTGCCAGACATCTTTGCGCCCTTGTGCAGGAATGGGTTGCTGCAACCATCTGGGGTTGGAAATAACTGTCAAGTATTTTTGTTCTAGACCCCGGAGAACAGCTTTATTTTCCAGCTGCAAAATGTCTTCAGGAGGCAAATGTTCAGGACACTGAGAAGTCTCTCCAACATCAATTAGACCTGCATTTAAAGACCCAAACCATGATTTAATTTTCCTTCCCAAAGCAAAAGGTTTTGACTTAACTTTCTCTTTGGCTCTGACAAATATAGGCAGAGGTTTTCCAACTGGTTTTCAACAAATCGTAGGAATTATATAAATGTATGTATTTATGTATGTGTATCTTCACAGATGTACACACCCAATCAAACTTGTGATCAAATTTATCTATTGTGTTCCATCATGGTTTGCTAATACACTCAAAATGGCTAGGTTTGCACGACATCTTAGGCCAGTCTGTGGCCCATGGCTGCTAGAGGGAGTCCCTGGTCTGGGCGCAAAAATAAATAAAATAGCAAAAATCTTGCAAAATTACCAAGCCTTACAGATGTTTGAGTACACTTGAGGTCTTGTAAGATTTGGCAATTTTCCCCCAAAATCCTGTCCAATTTCAGGGGAAGCACCAACCCTTTGTGAGATTCATTGATCTTGGGAGATTTGGGCCATATACAAAATTAATTTTGGGGCCCCCTAAATGATCAGAGGGGACTGACATGTGCAAGGAAAATGAAGTACATGGACAACGAACGTGCTGATCTTCGGTACATAAGGTGGTCCTGAAAAGCTTTCAGTGGTGGCCAAAAACATCCACACACAGGGAAAGTCGCAAGCCTTCAAAGAAACCAAACCAGATTATACTACAGTGTTATTTTAATCATAGTTTTGCAAGTAAGCTACAACGCTGGCTTTGCACATGTGAAAAGACACCAACAATGTAGGCTGGACTCCTACAAGATGCTAGGCCAGTGTTCCTCAACCTTAGCAGCTTTAAGATATGTGGACTTCAACTCCCAGAATTCCCCAGCCAGCCATGGGGCTATACTATGACTTTTCCTGAATGCCACGGTAGGTAGTTGTGAATCTGGCTGCTATCCCTGCTTTGCCAAAGGGCCGAACTCAAAAGCTCCTTACAGGACAGGCGTCGTTCTGACTTACCGGCAATAACCCCTCTGCCAAACTTCTCACCCTCTGCTAACAAGTCTTCAATCTGTGCCGGAGTCCACCCGAGCTGATTCAACAAGATGTCTTTCCAGCTTTCATCTTCCCAGTCTTTAAAAGCAATGTGGACAGCAACAGTCCCAGCCTGATGGCTTGCCAGCACCGGTCGCCAACGGCTCTCGATCGTTTTGACTTTGTTTAACACCAGCCCGGCGTACGGTTGTCGGAAGGAGAGGCAGGGAAACTTGGTTTTCCTCCAGCGTGATTCTCTCCTGGATGCCATCATCTGCTATGCCCAAAGAGAATAAAATCGGAATTAAGTATAGCATGCACACGCGCTCTAATCTGAAGTCTCGGGGCACTACTAGGCGCAACTGTTGTGCAAAACTGGACATTGGGAATGCTCAAGATACGGCTGTGCCGATAGCGGTGAACTCAACAATCCTGCAGCTTCAGCCAGCCGGCCCAAAGGGAAGGGCAAGGTGCAAAGTGACAATAACAAGGGCAAGGATTCAAAACCTGTGGTCCACCAACTTCTTGGAGATCCCTGGATAGGTTTTAGGAGGTCTGTGAACCTGGATGGAAAAGATTCTCTCAGGATTTTTAACACTGATGAGCATCGGGAAGGGAAATCGATTGGATGTCCAACACAATGTATTTGTTATTTTTTTTAAAATTTTTGATAACTGTACTGGGACACAACTGGTTTCCTTTGTAATAAAATCTCTAACTCGTGTACTGCATTTTCCGCACCGGAAAGCATTTTGCTCAGGGCCTCCCCAGACCCTCAAAAGGGTCTGTAGCACCAAATGCTTCAGACCGCTGAACTGGAGGGTCTCCCATCCCTCCTCCTCTTTTAAGTCCTAGGCCTCCCTCAGTTTATGAAAGACTGCTGCTTAAGGGCCAAGAATAAAGTTTCTGGCATCTCTTTTTTTTTCCACTTGGAAGGAGCAGTTTCTGTAGATATTCCGCAAGGCCCAAGGGATCAGTCGGCAACTTCCCCGCTTGCTTCCTGCTGTCACGGGAGCCCCGCCTGCAGAAACTAAGCAGCTCCTTTGCTTTGAAACTTAATTCACCTTAAATGCAAGTTTCACCCTTTTCAAACCATTTTCTGCCCAGCACTTCCCTCTTTCCAAGGCTTGCTAACAGATGGGAGGCTCATGAGGGCCAGACGAGCAGAATGGGTGCCCCTGTTGAAGTCCTGCCTAAAATTGCTTGCAAACAGCTACCCCTGGGAACAGCCCCCTTCCCCCTCCAAGATGCTCCTTGCAAACTGTTTGAGGTTCAGAGTTCCCAAAGTCTTTTAGCAATAGGTAAATTTCAAATTCTTGATTACAGGTCAACGACCCAGCCCAAATAAGCCTGATGAAATAAAACCTACCCATCAGAGCCACAAGACAGAACATGCAGAATAAAATGAAGCGTGCAAGATACAGATTACACTCCTACCTGCGCTATTTTGCTGTCGGCAATATCCGAGTTTTGCAAGCTGCGAAAGCAAACTTTGCAACGTCAAGGGTTACCTTGGGGTCCTTTACCAGCTGGGAAGAACTGCTTTTTTTGCACCTGGCATGCTTCAGCCAGTGCAAGATGCAAAAATCCAGTTTCCGGGCAGAGAAAGACCCTTTGCCAGGCAGGAGGATGACCTTCGAGGCCAGGAAGAAGCTTTCCCGCAGCAACCTTTGACCCTACGGATCGAGGACCCTCCCTGGCCGCTCGGAGCGGGCAGGGGCTCGCGTGCAGCCTCCAGAGCCAGACGCAGCCTACCTCGGGAAGAGGCGAGAAGAGACCTCCCCTCTTCCCGTCCTCCTGGCGGGCTCCGCGGCGCTCCAGCGGCAAATGAACTACACCTCCCAGAAGCCCTTGCGCCGCACTCCGAGGACGAGGCATGCCGGGAGTTGTAGTCCGGCAGCTCCGCAGGGCGAATCTCCTCTTCTAGCAGCCCCGTAAGCAGCCCGAGGCGCCCGCGCGGAGCATCCAGCTGCAGTCGCAGGGGGAGGAGGATGGGACCTGTCGTCCAAGGGAGGGAGGCATGCAAGCAGGCAGGGGAAGCAGAGGCGGCCCTCCTCCTCCTCCTCTTCCTCCTCCTCCTTCCAGCAATGTCTGGCGGGGGTGGGGTGGGGTGGGGTGGGGTGGGGGGAAGAGAGGCATGCACACGCCAGCCCCGCAAGGTAGGCCAGGCTGAGAAAAAGGGGTTGCTCCCAGGGTTTGGGAGTGCTTTAGCCCCCTGCCAACAGCCCCGAGTAGCCCATGGAAGCTCGTGCCTTTTGAAAAGCCAGGTATGCTGGCCAGGGGATTCTGGGAGTTGAAGTCCACACATCTCAAAGTTGCCAAGGTTAAAAAACACCGACCCAGACAGATCAGCCTGACAGGGTTCCCAGCTTATTAAAGCCAGGCACAGCCGCGGCAGCCCAGTGGGCAAAGGGCGTGCTGCCCGAGGGTGCCACGCAGGGAGGGGCCCCAGTTGCGAGTCAAAAGCTGCACCAGCCGGTTCTATCAAAGGAGGCCAACCCAGAAAGAGGAGAGACGGCATTTGGAATATTTTTAAAAAATGTTCTTTGGGGGGGGCATTGAGTGGAATTCTGCACGAGGTCCCTGTAGGCAAAGCCAGGGCGGTACATTTCTCCTACTCCGGTTCTCCCACTCACGTCTGTGAGCAGGTGCACCGGGCGTGACCTGAAACTGATGTCCCGAACTCAACTGGGAAAGGACTGGGGAGGCTTTGCCCTGGCGTGTATGAAGCTCAATCCAAACGGGCGCCACCCAGTGAATTTCCACCGCACCCCGGCCTCCTTCCAGAACTCACGTCCTGTAGAAGAGGTCTCCAGCTTGGCCCCCGCGGTGAAAAGCATCCTCTCCTTGCTTTCTGCCCCTGCCTGTGACAAAATCCAGGTTTAAAAATGATCCACTCGCTCGGGAGCGCTGGCCGTTCAGGGCACGGTCTTTGGACACCCGGGCGAAACACCTGGGCACTCACCGGAGTCCTTTTCAACACTCATCTTCGCAGTCATCCCTCTCGGAATGAGTTAAATTGGCCGGAAAGTGGCAGGACCTGCTGCTCAACAACTAAAGCAACAGTAGATCTGGAGCAAATGCTACAACCTTCCTACTCCCAAGATGTGGGGCTGTTCTGGTCCCCCCCCCCCCCCCCCACAAAGTCTTGAGACAGGAAATCTGTTTATTTCCAGCAGGGACCTCATTTCAGTTGCTCCTGGGGGGATAAGCATAGAATATCTTCCTTCAAATGCCCAAGAAACCACCCTTTTAAACAGGAGCAGATGCTTTGTGGAAGGATAGAGGGACTTTGAGACAGCAACATCCCCTTTTCGTGGCGAGGGTTTGAATGGGCGGAAATGGCGCTTTCCGCAAAGCAGGGTTTACCGGGGACGCGTTTTCATATCCCACCACAGGACAGAGATGTGCAGAAAGCCAGTAAGCTCTGAAGCCGGGTTGTTTCGTTCTTAAAATGGGCACGACAAGGGGCAGAACGGGAGGGAAGAGAGGCAAAGGCGGTTTGTATCAACCAGGTAGAAGCTGGAGGGTATCCAGCGATGATCCATTCCTGGAGGTTGGATTGCTTGCCTGCCTGCCTGCCTGCCTGCCTGCCTGCCTGCCTGCCTATCTATCTATCTATCTATCTATCTATCTATCTATCTATCTATCTATCTATCGGGTTTAGACACCGCCCATCTAGCGAGGAAGTGACTCTGACCAGTTTGCAGTAAAAGCAACAAATAGAATAAAATAGAATAAAGATACAATAACCCCATAATGGTGGCCTTCTGTGCAATCGAACGCTTGGTGTCTGTGGTGTTTCTTCTGATATTCTGCAATGCGAGGAAATCCAGCCATTTCATGCAAAGCAGGTCTGTGCTTGGACAATCCAACTGGGGCAGAGTTGTGATGGCATAGCTGTGGCGCCATCTTGACTTTTTGGACCCCTCTGCGGCCAGCCTTGGTTAACAGGAGTACCCCAGACCTGAAGCTGTCAATAGTTCTTCTGTATTTTTATTGTTACTTTGAGAAACCGTAAAAAATAGCTTTCAGAACGATTGCTCTTTATTATTTGAATGCATCGGCCTACCCACCTTAGCGCTGGCGAGATGCCCAGCCACGGAAGAAAGGAAGAATTGCGAAGCTTGAGTTCCCCAGCAGAACTGGCGGCTGCTGTTCGTATCGGGGCAATGTGGTGGAGCAAAGCACCGAGATGCGAGAAAGATGTTGCTCCGTGCACGTGTGAATGCATGAATAATCTAATCTCCTAACGTAGGCCCTTGGCTGAATTCGTGAATTTTGTGTGAATTGGTGAATTTTGTGTGCGACAACAGCTGTGTGTTGGTGGAGGGGGACTGCTGCTTTGTGAAGGCAGACTCAAGCAATTGAAAAGTGCAAAGCCTTTGGAAGTCTTTTTTTGAAAATTTGCTGTCTGCTGTAGCAAGGCAAGGCAGTGTTGGACTTTGCAATAACTCTTAAGGCAGTTTCTCAACCTTGGCCCCTTGAAGATGGGTGGACTTCAACTCCCAGAATTCCCCAGCCAGCATGGCTGGCTGGGGAATTCTGGGAGTTGAAGTCCACCCATCTTCAAGGGGCCAAGGTTGAGAAACACCACTCTAAGGTGTAGTTCAAGAGTAGATATTCTGGCATGACGTAAATTTGTGCGATCCTGATCTGTGGGCTTAAAACTGGGGAATTATGGCTTGGGCTGATCTGGGACTTATTTTCCAGCTGAGTTTATAGATAAATAGGACAGAATCATAGTCCTTCTGGATAAGCACAGAAATTAATTCTGTGCTGAAACTTGAGTTTTTCAGATCAGGGGAGAGCTGGTGTTGGCTTCTCTGAGTTGGATGGTTCTGGACCTCCTCAGAAAACCTTTTCCTTTTAACTGGTGCATCTTTGCCTGAAGCATTTTGGCTTGCAAAGGAGTTCGAACTCTAGCCGTTTGCATTTTAGAAATAAAAGGCTTTGCCCAACTTATTTTTGTAACCATTTCCTAGGAGTAGATCTTGCCTTACCTTCAGGCTATAGCCCCAAGCAACGTTGGGGTACTGTGAAAATTAACCAGGAGTAAATTTTAATACGGTGAAAATTAACCAGGAGTAATTTCCCTCGCTCTTGCAGAATTCAAAGCAGATTATTACAGCTTTTTATGCTGTTAGCAACATATTTAGACCGAAGCTCCGGCAAGGAAGCCACCATCAAAACAAACAGCTCATGTGTTTTACTTACGTTAAACTAAGTGAGCGATTAAAAGTAAAACAGTGAAATAAATTGAGCTTGGCAGCCAACCAAATATGCCTGAGGCAGCAACAGCAAAAGATTTTATTATTCTCTCTCTCTTTTTTTTCCTTCTTCTCTTTTTTATTTTGCTAGATTGCATTTCCCAGGGACGACGCGATAATGAATTTTTGCAAACGATAGGGGTGTAATTCGGAACTAAGCTATTAATAGGAAAGTTTTCAAGAACCTGCCCTATTCCCGGAAAGGGTTTCTTGCTGTATTACCTCTGGTTTTATCATGCCTGCGATAGAGAATGACTAAAACATTTTTTTTATTTATTTATTTATTTATTTATTTATTTATTTATTTATTTATTTATATATATTTCAGATTTAGACACCACCCATCTCACGAGGAAGTGACTCTGGGCGGTTCAACCATATTTAAATATGGTTGAAACAGGTCATATGTTAATGAAATCTGCTTATATCCATTCTTTCAAAATTCTTCTCTCCATCTTCTGCAGAAGCAACGTGCCATATTAACTTTGGAAACATTAGTGCATCCGATGCTGCTAAATAAAAACTCTTCGGATACGTCCAGGTGGAATCCTGTTGAGGATCATGGAATAGAGAAGACAAGTATCTTTCTGCCTTGAACATTTAGGTTCGTGTTGAGTCTGTTCATACCCAGCAGCTAGAATTCTTTGGGGTCGTGGAGATGGAGAAGTTTGTTTTATTGTCCCAGACTGAAAACAATTGCACAACAAAAAACATTACATTAAAAGAATCCATTAAATAGACTCAACTGTTAGTAAAATGAACACAGTGACAACACAATGAAACACCGAACAACAAAGGCAACTGAACAGAAGTTGGTGACTTTTCTGGAAATCTCAGTTGACCTGTCAACAAAGTGAAGGAGGACAAGCGACACCCTGTAGGGGATAAGAAATCTTTTCAAGAAAAGAAATGCTCCTGATCACTACAAAATTTTCATGCGTAACTGAAAAATGCAATGCTTTGGCACATTCCCAGTGGATTAAGCCTGGTTAACCACAGCTTAGCCATTGCTTAAAGCCAAAACATTTGAGACATTGTTGAGCAATGGCCTTCAGACAATAGAAGTCACTGTCCTCTTCTTTTTTCTCACTCTTAACAAAAAAATAATTGCCAAATGTTAACTAGCAGAAAATATAATGATGCATCTTGGACCGTTTGAATCACCTCCAGCTTCTGAATTCTGGTTTTAGTTACATTTTTATTTGAACAGGCAATTATTCAAGAAAAGTTCAATTGCATATCATGAAGTTGATTACTGAGAACGTGCATCGTGATAGAGAGCTGTTTGGGAGTATATAGTAAAGATAATAAAAGTGTTTCTCACTTATCTCTTTTGCCTGTCATGTACAATTGCGATGACATCAATATGACAATTTGCTTGAGAGGATCACCTTCAAGATAGTGTGTATGACTGAAGTTGTTTCAAATTGCTAAATTGCCTGCAAATGTTCTGTTAAAAATTATCTGGGCTTCAGCTGGGGTTTTTTTCTTTTCCAGACACTGAATCCCTTGCATTTGTTTTGTGATACCTTCCACAAGCAGGTCTAAAAAAGTGAGAATTGATGAGACAATGGAAAAGTGTGCTTTTATTATTAAGAATTGTGCTATGTGAGTGTGTGAATGTACCACTAGCTTAAACAACAGAAAAATGTCCCTGAACCAATGATGCATTTTCTTTTTCCTGAGATTTTAACCCTCTTGCCTGATTAACGGTGCTTGGAAAGTCAGAAGCTCGCATGCTGGTTTGTAGAGCCTCAATTGGCTTAATAAAAATATTGCCTCATTTCTTGTTTTTTTTTCTTTTCCTTTCTTTTCCTTTCTTTTTTTGGTGCTTGATTTATCTATCTCATTTGCCTATTTTGCAAGGTTACAGTTAAACTGGAAAAATGATGCACAGACAAATCTTCAGGTCACTATTGGTATGGTTCCCCCCTCTGAAGAAGGTTAATTTTATGCCCCCCAATTGAAATCCATGAGTTTTGCTTACCAGCTGAATACAGCATTAAACTCCAAGTTTTATTAGCAGCCATTGTGAATGTGTGACCGGACACTGACCTGCAATTCCAAACGTGTTTTGCTTTAGAGGAAGGAAAGGAAATAGTGGAGGACTTAAACAGCTTTCCCATCGTCATGTGCTCTACCAAAACATATCTCCTGTTTTACTAGACCAGTGGATGAAATCACTGAGAAACCACCCGCAGCTGTTGGACCCTGCCCTTCCCAGAATCTATAACTATAGCAACAAGAAAACATTGCAGTATTGTGATTACAGAGTAATCTACCAAACGGGAAAAAAAGCTTTTGACATATCTGGGGATCATTTGTGCAAAGTTAGTGTGGAGTTCTTCCTTATCTTGGAAGGCTTAATTGCCTAGGCTCTCAGTCATACATTGAGAGAAGTGAATGGTGTTTGTACTTGCTTTGAGGATGGGTATATTTTTATTAAGCATCTTTGAGAAAGGGAAAAAATTGATTATGGGCCATCAAGTCAGTGTCAACTCTTAGCGACCACAGATTTTTGTCCAGGACAATCTGTCTCTAAACCGGTCCTTCATGTCTTCCAATGGTGCACCCATCGCCACTAACAGCCTATCCACCTTGCTCTTGGTCATCCTGTTCTTCTATTTTTCTATTCTTCTATTTTTACATTGATATTGCCTTCCAAGGTCATAATCTCAGCCATAATGCTTGGAGAAAGAGCAAACAAGTAGTCTGAAGTTCAGTTGGCTTGCTCTTTCTATTTAGAGGGGCCTCACCCGACACTGGTGGGCTGAGAGGATAAAGGGGACAACAGGAGGGGAGACAGCAAAAGGGCCCAGAAGATCTGGGGGTCTGTAGCCAAGTCCTTGCTGAGGTTAGATCCTACAGGTGGCCATTGCCAACCTGACATTATTTTTCTGTCTAGCTTGGTACTTCTTGAAAGTGGAGAGAAGTTTAATTTCAGAGTGATTTCTCAGAGGTCCTGGTTGTTGTGTGGATATAAAAAGATCTGTCATGTCAGAGCATCCAACGATAGAAAGACGGTTTTTGGAAAGTAACCCACTAAAGTCAGAATGCAGTCCTTTTACTATATTTTCAAGAGTTTCCCAAGCTGCAGTTGTAGGAGGAAAGCTGAGTTAGTCTCTGATGGTACCCATCAGAAAGTGTCTGGTGGCATCTTTTTCGACTAACCAACTAATGTAGGATTTAAATTAGGGTCAGACTCTTTCTGATTTGGGGGCGGAGGGGGCAGGCTGTAATAAACTCTTCAAATAGTAGCTGGTTTCACATTGCTGATAAAGTACTTTCAGCAACATGGCTGAATGCTATCTTTAATTGCTATTATGTGATCTTCATAGCTTTAGGAAATACATACCTTGGTTATTTTATGTTTTGTTTCCTTGTTGGGAAAAAGGTAGCAAATGTAAAACTCCCCTAAAATGAACTATAACACTCCAACAGATTAGTAATCTTCGAAGGACCAAGGTCTCTGTGATCCTGCTTTGCCAGCATGGCCAAGTCTATCTTCCTTGTCCACGTGGGGTGAATAAAAGAGGCCTCAAACACCTTGATGTGTTGTCATAGTGATAGACTACAATAGGATTGAAGAGTCCTATTGTAGTCCATATGCTGTGTGATTAACCATTTGTGTAGTAAATAAGTGTAAGGTATTTAGGGGTGCGGCTTTTGCACAAGAAAATTCTATGAGGACCTCTAATGAATGTGACAAAGTTTCTGGTAGATCTTCTTTCTTAACCTGGTCTCTTCAAGATTGAGAAGCAAATTGTTTGGTTTTCCTATCCTTCAAAGCCTATTTTGGAGAGATGTGTTTTAGGGTGATGGGGAACAGGGGAGAAAGTAAAGATCTTTCACTGTGTAATGGTTATGCTGGGAATAAAAATAAACTCTCCATCAGCACAGCCAAGTTCTTACTTTAAAAAAAAAAAAATGAACCGATTCCCCCATGTTTTGAAACGAGATTTCTGTTTATGAATGCCAGACTATTCACCAGCTATGATCACTGTAAAGCTGCATGTCAGCATGATAGAAAGGGTCTCTGATTTCCGATGCAAAATACAGAGCTGGCAGCATGAGCTCTTCAGCTTTCATCTGTGCAAATGACCTGCAGGGAATGGTTGAATCCATGAAACTGTACGCAGCAGGACCTATCCGTCGGGAGGGAATATGCATGATGTTACCTTGAAGAACCTGTGGAGCATTTACAGAATGTACGTTTGGAGGAGAACTTCTCCACTGTCCACCGTGCTGTGCCTCAGCAAACCCTGTGAATGATTCCCCCACGCTGAAATTTCCCCTCGCTCCCACATCTGTTCCGAAGGGGTAAGTATAATGCTTTAAAGTATTTTGGGAACTTCTGAAGTCAAAAATTAATCGTGACACCTTCTTTGGGGTTCATTGTTGAAGCAGAGGCAAAGCATGTGCCCTTCACAGCCTTGCACTTCCCAGATGTTTTAGTGGCCGTCCTGGGCTTTGAGAGCTCCAAGAAATGCAGCTTGACGTGATTTTTATGAGATTTGACGGTGACATTATTGAGAAAGACGTTAGGCAAGGGAAGAGGGAGATTAAGTATTACAGGCCCGCTGCCACCCGTTTCGATGTTAGCCGTTTGAATGGAAATGAATTTTTGCAGGCAAATCAAATATGTGGTTCATTAAAATTCTGCCTCATCATGTATGTGCCTCCTGCTTTCTCCTTTATGGGTTGCCTTTGTCAGGGCTTGTAGCCTCTGGGGAATTTTGTTATGGGATTTTGTAATTCTGCAACAAGCCTCTGGGATGATTTTGCCATTCAGCATGCAACTTGGCAAATTTTAATTGATGCAAAATTTGTTCGTGAAAATGTTCTGGTTTTGGCTCATTCAGAGGGGTTGGGAGGACAGTGTTTCCAAAGAAACTTTCATTTTTGTGTTTATGATGGAAATTTGTTCGTAACTTATTTTAAGGGCGTTCACCACCCAGAGTCCCTGACTGAGATGGGAGGCCATACAAATTAAATAAATAAATGAATAAAATTCTTAATGTACGAACCTTGGCTGTTTTTTCCCTAGAACCCCAGCATCAGGAGCACTGCAGCCTTTTGAATTAAAGCGCCAGTTTATCTTTTGATTTTTATCTTTCGTTAAAGAAATATAGCTATTTTGGTAAGATTAAATGCAGCTTTGATGGTTAAAACATCTCAGAACTCTGTTTTATTTATGTAAGTGACTTTCCAGGGCCATCCATCTCAACATAGTGACTCTGGGGGGCTACATTAATCTTATTTTCTTCATCTAGAACACCAGTATAGAGAATAATAATTAAAGGATATAGCGTTTTTACAATCTTTCTGTTTCGTGGCATTTAACAGAGATATATTTATTACGTCAATTTAATGTCCTAATAGCTTACAAATAATTTTATAATTTCTCCCTTTTAGCCTAGACAATTATGATGAAAATGGGGAACATATCCTGCTTCATTATGCACGTAAATGACATATAAAGGGTTGTTTAGTTTTTGATATACAATATTTGTAGAAAGCAAAACGTGGCAAACATTTTATAAAGACTCCCCGGAACAAATAGCACAACAAATCTTTGTTACGAGCTTTAGGCCAGAAAACACTGTCTAGAAACATATACATGTAAAATATATACATATGAATAAAAGGTAGGCATAAAATACAATACAGTAAAACAACATAACAATAATATTAGTGGCAATCCCCAAGATTAGCCGTAATCTTCAATTGTAGTTGGAAACGAATAGGATTAATTTACTCCCCATTATATCTATTTGTGTTAAACAGATAAACACGTAGTTGAACAAGAAAAAAGAATGCCCACTGTTTGAATAAGTATCTGCGGTATATTTATTTGAGAATAATGAAAGAAAGCTCTTTGAGATTTTGCAGAAGCCAGAAAATGATTTATCTTTGTAGGAGTGTCCTCAGGGGATGGTCAGATGGACATATAAAACAGGAGGAGTTTCAATCACACCATTGTGGCCACATCTTGACTTCATCGACCACACCCTGCAGACATGCCTTAAACTTGGGACCTTAGCTTGCAAATGTAATGCCTGTTCACCCACCAACTTGCAAGAATGAGCTGGACCCACTATGACCTTAGAAGAATGTAGATGTTGACATCGAGAGGGACAAGACAAATGCAAGGAAATGTGACAATATCCAAAAGAAAATTCAGGAAACTGGATACGCTGTTCTACAGCTGTGCTTTAGTGAGCGTCCAAGAATATATGGCCACTGAATCAAATAAAAGTTTTATTGGTTTTGGTTTGGAAGGGCAAGGCTAATGATGTTTGACAAATCAATTTATGATCGAAGGGACGTTACTGAATAGACGCAAATAAATGATTTCAATTTGTACCACATTGCTATGTATTGTTCAGGAGCCAAGAACATTTTATGGAAAGATTGTATTTTTAGCAATGTTGGCTGAGTCTTATTTTAGCAATCTTATTAATTCTATTTATCATATTGTATTGGGGGGGAAAAGATTGTTCTAGAGTCATGAGTCCTGCATACAAGATATGTACAGGAATTAGAATATCGGTTGATCTTGAAGATGTCCTTAAACAATGGGGAAGCTGGAAAAGTTCTGTTGGACAGCGTTGGGCCACCAAACTGGAAGTCATTGTATTTCTCTGGGGTGATGGAATGGAAAAAAATCCCTGAGCCAGAATTCCCATCTGGATACAAAAATCATTCTTTAGTCACCTGGGCTAGTCAAACTCTCTCAACTTAAACTACCTTACAGTATGGTTTTAAGATAGGATGCCGGTCGACATATAAATTACCCAGAAGTCCTTTCAGAAAAGACAGCATAAAAGTAGTCCCGGGAATTCTGGGAGACCAAGTCCATCACTTTGTTTAGATCAGTGTTTCCCAACCTTAGCAACCTCTAGGTTTGTGGCCTTCAACTCCCAGAATGCTGATCGCGGGCTGTGGAATTCTGGGATTCGAAGTACACACACCTGGAGAATGCCACGGTTGGAACCCCTGGTCGAGAGAGGATCAGGTTGGGGACAGCTGGTGTACATTTGTGTTTGAAAGTGGAGTTTCTGGGAAAGCTTGAAGCTATGCAAGTTCTTTTTCTTAAAAAAGTATTTACAAGTCTTAAGTTCCTGGAAGAAAGGCAGACTATAAATTTAACAAACCAATTCACAAACCTGATATTTCTTTGCATGGAGTCTATAAAGATAAGGTTCTATAAAGCTCATCTTTGTGATACGTGCTTGTGGAAGGCCCTTAATCAACAAAGGGAAACAATTGTTTTTCAGTTTTCCTTTCTCTAAGCAATGGGTTGTGTATTAGTGTGGGTGTGTACTGGTGTTTGTTTCAACATATACCACAACATTAGAGCAGCTGTATTCTTTCAGTGAGTGTCTGGACCACCTTTTGTCCTTTTTCTTACTCAAATATTAAAACATTAAAGGATCGGGGGATATTTCTGCTTCAGCCTGAATTGCCAATTTACTCAGGTGTCACACTGTGTAGTCCCAGCCTCAAAAAAGAAAACACAAGGCAGAAAGAAAGGAACACCAATCTCATCAGTAAGTCAGTAGCAAGTAAATCTGCTTAGGGTAAGACCGCCAGGGAGCCCTTTTTCCTCCCCTAAAGTATTTATTTTTCTCCGTCTGTAAATATTCTGAAAACAGGGATTAAAAAGAAATAGAACTGTGGTAATCCAACCTTTTCTCTTGTCTCTCAATTGTTAATGCTTTTCCACCCCGCCAGTGAAAAATCTCTGCCTTCCGCCTTGTTCAGTGAGGCATTTATTTTTCCTGGGCTGCGACTACATAATGACAACCTGCTGAGACAGTGTGTGTAATGCATACTTGTATGTGTGATAACCATGGGGAGCTCAGATTTTAATCATAGGGATCTGTTTACCAAGGCAGAGAAGAGGGGCAGAAAACAGTTATGGGGGCACGCTCAGGTTGGGCGGCTTGCAGAATGTTCCTCCAAATTCGGGCTGAGTGTTTCAGAGGATTATCAAAGGTCCCCCCCCAAAAATGTCCCTTTAAACTAGCACTCAGAACATATTATCATACCCACGCACACTCACAGACGTCTTCTTTCTTTTCCGGCTCTTCATTTTTGCACCAACAGCCAGATGACATTTTCAGAAAGCGTTTGCTTTTGTAGACACCAACACACCAACACACACCAACACCCCCCGCCCCAAACGGCAGATCTCAAAACGTTGGGCACTTCCTTAAAAGCGGTTGGAAGACAACTTGGGATGTTCTTCAGAACCGCCTATTTTGGAAAGAACAAGGACAGAAGTTTAGGCAGTGCCCCCAAGCTGGTTCAGGATCCAGAGTAACAGAAATCCATTGAGAAAGACGTAGATTTGAATGGACCTCTGAGCTGTAATTGTTCCAAAGACCTGTTGGCGTAGAATAAACGCCCATAACTTCCCTTCAGCCAATACAAAGAAGAGGGGTTCAACCATAATCCCTCTTTTCTGACTATGATCACAAAAGAGGTGTTATCAAGATATCAATGCCATTAAGTTCCATACGGGTCTAATAAGGTCCCATATACTTTGAAAAGGAGATAGGACAAGACAAAATTCTTTCATCTTGGGGCTTAATCTGGCTAGTAACGTTATTGTTTTTTTAAGTGTATCTTTGATCGTCTTGTTCCATATCTGTACCAAATCTCAAGGCAGGGTTTTAAAAAATCCAGATCTGATAACACCTGAGAGAGAGAGTGTGTCCTTTGCAAACTAACATGCAAAAAATACACAATTCATCCTTAATTAAAAACCCAACAGGTAAAACATGTATTTCATTTGCATACTTCCTGCTACAGCTTGTAAGAGTCTACAGTTTTAGGATATGCAAATGGAAATACTGCTAACCAACATTTTTTTCTAACAGATGTTAAAAGCAATGCAATTCTTTTAAATTGTAATGACAACATTGGGGGGGGGGGGCAAGGAAGTCTAATAAACACAGCCTTATTTCTCTGTTCCAAAGACCCTCTCTCCTAGGAGAATCCAGACAGTTTAGTAGGTGTTTATCCTATTTTTGAACTTGGGCAGATATTATCAAAGAAAAGGGTTTGTTCATGCAAGCATAAATCTTTTATAGTCAACACCTCCAACTGGGTGCCTCCCAGATGTGGTTCTAACTCTGGGGCCTTCCAAATATATTTCAAAGACTACAATTTCCCATTCTTGGTGAGACCAAAAGTTCTTTTTCTATATAGTGATCTTCTTTCTGTCTGTAAGAGGTCTGGAATATATTGTCAGCGCTGTCAATGTAGAAGAGTGTTTTTCAGGCAAGTCGGAAACAAGATATTTTCTGCAGTTTCTTTACAGTTTGTTTGGCTATGACTTATAATAACCACTCATAGTAACCAGATTATCCTAGAAACTTTGTGTTACTATATCCTCAAAGGAAGTCTTCCTCAGGCACAAGATGGAATGTATTAAAATGCACCGTAGGATGCAATAATTTTTGTTTATTGGAAATTTTGGTTGAAATATATACTTAATCATAACTACATGGTACAGAGAGCCCCATACAAAACTTATTTTTTCAAGGTTATTATATGTTTTTTTTTCTCTTCATCTTAGTTTATAAGTAAGGTTGTTACCCAGGAGGAAATGTCACTGCTTATTTACCTAGCTTTTAATTGATTTTACATTTACATACAAGCAAAGACAAGACTGATTGTGGGTAGTTTCTTTTAATTTGTACAAAAAACTAAGGCGATGTAATCCAAAGCATGCTTCTAAAAAAAATCCATATTTTTGGCCAACCACGTTTAAGTCTGGGCTGTATGTTTTTGTGAGTTGAATACCTCTTTGATCTCTCCGTGCAAAATATTTTAGAAATGATATATGGGCTCTCCCAAATCATGAAATAATTTATTTATTTAACGAAGAGATACATGAACAAATTTAGAACAGTTTTGCCTTATGATAGTATGTATCTTATATATGTTGACCTGAGAATAAGGCCTATTGAACTCAATTGGTATACCTCCGAGCAGTTATGCTAAAACTGTTAATTCTGTTCTGTATTATTATAATTTGTTAATGAAAATCAAACCTGTGCTACATGGTGGAAATTGCTCATTGTTTCCCCATCTTGCATTAAAAGGTTGACACAGAGACGTTCCTAAATTTGTTTTAATCCAATATTTTGGAAACGCTGTGGTGCTCCTAATTTTCAGGGAGGTTACACAAATTTAAGAAGATGTCCATCTAATACTACAAGGGGATTATGAAATGAGGTCAGGATGGGGAATAGGCTACACTGTATGGATAAACTTGCATTTACCAAGATTTAATGATGGTTACTAACTTGGGTGACTTTAAAAGAAGATTCAATATGTTTATGTACTATTAGTTGTAGTTGTTAAATTTCATTTCCCCCATCAGAGGCAGTAACTCTTTCAGTATCAGTTACCAGGAACCCAAATAGGAGATGGTTACCCATGTTCTCCTTGAGGACTTCCCATGATTGTTTGATTGGGCATTATTGAAGAAAGACGAGGGGTTCATTGAATCCTGAATCTGGACTTCCTGTATTTTTGCCCAGACCATGCCACTTCACATCTGTCCAAGAAATGGAAGTGATGGACACTGATAGATTTCTCTACCACCCATGGGTGGTGCCGTTAAGAGTTTTAAGATAATGCTGCACATTCAGATGAACATTCATAGAGGTATCTAGGATGATTCCACTGATGATGTTAGTACTAGCCTGGTACTGAAACATCTGCAGGAAAACAGCCAAGCTCAGAGACCACCAATAAACCAGCATCGAGGCCAATTCCTATCTCCTGCATGAAGAGGAAGCTAACGTTTTAGCTCCATCAGTAACCGGTTTGCATAATGTAGGTGAGGATTAGGGTTTCTCTTGGAAGGCTAAGGTGGAGTTGCAGTGAGACCTTCTAATTTCTGCTTGGGCTGTTTCTTTTTTCATCTTCTTTTCATTCCTGTACCCTGTAAATCAGTGTTTCTCCACCTTGGAGAAACACTGCTGTAAATTCTATTTCTCCTTTCCCAGCTGAACTGAATATTGAATATAAGAGAAAAACATTAGGAACGCAGGTGTACCACAGACATCATAAACATGAGTTTGCCTCCTTTTGAATCTCCTCCATGCAGCCCTCACATTCCTTGAGATGCAAATGTGTTTGCTCACAAACCAGCCGCATCTTTTGGAGGCCTGCTGAATTTTTGACAATTTAATGTTAGTGTTAGTCACTAAAGCCTTCAAAAGAAGGCACAACACAGTAATCTTCCCACCTCATGCATACATGTTCTTGTTTTGTTTTATTCTGTTTTTTAAAATCAGTTTTTTTCCCATGGGCACCTTGTTGGGGGATAGATGTATTTCATGCTGCAAATCTGAGTTCTTGGTCGTCTATCAAAGTCAGGCAGAAGTGGGACAACAGCTCTGAGTCAACCTGTCTATATTTGAGTTTTTATTCAGAGTTGCAGTGGTATTGGAGTGGCATCTGGAGGAAGGTGGACAGTGACCGTTAAAGTGAGCATTTGGTATATTTTAAGCATTCCTCCTTGCTTTTCAGAGGCCAGGCCACCGTCTTTGTTTATATGGAGCAGAAAATCAATATTTATCTCCTCAAGACGTGTGTATCTGGTTCGCTGATGGTCAGGCTTTTTGAATTTGGCACTGAAGAGGGTTGGAGACAATATGTGAAAATCCCATTTTAGCAAGATAAGGAACGAGGCCCCTCTTGGAAGGGAATGACAAGCAGGAGGTTAACATTTCATGCCACTAGAACCCCCATTGTTTGATTTTTTTTCTTCCCCATTCTTGGAATTGGAGCCTCTGGCAATAAATTATTGGGCTATTTTTTGTTAAGTACACAGTGTCTCTTACTCACCTTCACGGCCTTGGAATGGCAGGCCAGTATTTCTGTCTCACAGACATTAGGAAATATGAGGTTACACAACTGCAATTTACTCAGGACGGCAAAAGGATCCCAGACTTGAGGAGAAATCAGGTTAGCCTTGGCTCCTGAGAGCGGTCCACAGATTTTTCAGGGAATATTAAATTTGGGCTTATCCAAACTTGACCCAAGGAGAGATACACTACTTGGATGTTCTCCTTTCTAGTAGCGTTCGACTTTTCTAGGTGGAGTCTGCCCACCCAACCTGGACAACAGGGAGCACGAATGATGGGGGTTGCCTGCACCGATGTTCTGCAAAGATGCTGTTGCAGAATCACTTTTCCCAGTGCAATGCCTGGCCTGCCCACCTGTTGGATTACTGGACAATAGGTACATCTGTATGTTGCATGTACCTGATTTATTGACAGCTTCAGGGCTGAAGGACTGTAGGCATTGTGCAAATATTAAAAATATAGAATAATAAGGCTTCAATATAATAGTAATACAGGAATGGAAAATAACCATTCTAGCACCGAAGACTCCAGTCACTCACCCTCCAGGGGCCTTCTGAAAGAGACAAGTCTTCAATAGTAGCCTTGGGAAGACTGGGGGCTGACCTTGGGGAAGCAAGCAGTTCCAGAGGAGGTAAGAATGCCCACCTAAATCACTGTCAGCCCCACCAGGTAGACCAGACCAGGAAATTAACTCCACAGGAAAGCTAAAACTACTTCCACTGAGGATGAAATCATGCAAGTCTGAATGTGCTGGACCTCCTCCCCCTCTTATAGTTCACTGAATCAGGGAGGTGTCTCTCTGAGTCAATTCCAAACGCCATCTGGACATTCTGGCCTTAAAAATGCTTCAGCTCCTTTTGCCTAGGCAACAAATCCTGCGTATCTCCATCAAGGTCATCCTCCTTACTCTCCACAAGCTCCATCCTGCTGTTGGGTGGGCAGAATCCACCCGGGAAAGTCAATCCTATAGATATTCAGACCCCAAGCAATAGAGTAAGCAACCAAGTACTTAGATTCTCAGCTTTTTGGCTAAATTCAAGTAAATATGTGTACTTAGACCCAGGGCAATACGTCTTCTTAAATATCTTCAGCTTTGATCTATAATGTATCACCTAGTTTTTCCGATATTATGGAATTGCATCGTGGGCCAGTACATCCAAATCTCTGGCCCTCAATAGGTATGTATAATCCCATGCTTAGTTTCTACCAGCAAAGTCTTTTAAAAAAAAACAAACCTAACCTATATCAGTTTCCTGAAACCCTCATCACTGATTAAGTATCATAAAGGGTATAAGCCTTAGTATTCTCCCAGATATTAGATTTGAGTGGGGAACAGTCTGCACTTTTTCTGCCCTGTGTTTGCTCAATGGGACAGCTGATTTTTTACAGTGGACTTCTCTCGCAGGCTGCAGCTACTTTCAAGAAATAAGCAACCCCCTAGGAGTAAAGTTGCAATGATGTTTATCCTTCAGTTTGGAGACCAGTAGAGAAGAGACTAGACAGAGCTGGTTTTTCCCATTTCAGGAAGCCAAAAGGAAAATCTCTAGTTCTAGTTCTGCTGACCTGGCTGCCAAACACTGGGATAGAGAGTCAGGTCTTAAAGCAACTTGATTTGATTCCAAATCCTGCAGTTAAAGTCTAAAGCCATTAGATGGTGCCCTTCTGTAGCCGTAATTTTTGGTAGGAATTTAAGCCTAGCGTGTCATAACTGGCGTGTCCTTCAACCACTCAGCCTCTTCTCCTATGTTCATGAGAAGCTGCTCTGCCATAGTCATTAAGCACAACCCTCATGTACGTACGGGTTGTTCCCACTACTGTGAACATTCAAAGTGAACTAAGGATGTGAAATGCACTGCTTCCTTTTCAGTGAAAACAAGTGTGAGATATCAGCCATTGACTTGTTTACAAGACCTACATGGAGTTTTCTTCCTGGTTTATTGGTCATCTAAGCACGGTATAATGAAATGGATATGTCAGTTTCCAGATTTTGGGCACGTGTGCTTGTTATATGAGACAAAGTTCTCATATAGAATCCAAAACAGTGGTTAGGATGTGTCTACAGAAGCGGAAGGTGCCAGGTTCAGATCTTCTTCTGCCACAATGCTTCTTGGACCAGTCCTACTTGTGGGCTTTGGGGAAGACCCATATGCGATGAATTCCTTGTAGATGGGTTAGTATGGGTTATAAATGTCCTACATAAAATAGTCTTGCAAAAATGAACATCAGTTAGCTTCATTTTGAAATCCTAAATTGCCACCAGCAAGGGTACTTTTCCCAAAGAAGTAGATGTATTCCCCTCAGAAACTAATAAACATGAATATAAACATTCTTTATGTGCATCTTATGCTTTTTTCCCTGATTGGCCTCCTCCTGCTTCTTCCTCCAGATGTTTTAGAACTACAGCTGCCAGAATTCCCAACTAGCATTGGTTATATGAGCTGGGATACTGAGAGTTGACATACACATCTGGAAGATGCCAGCATTAGGAACCTGGGACCATCTTTTATTTTCTGACAGATCACCGCTCTGGTGTCTGTTCCTGCTTCTCTCTGCACCAATCCTCAAGACTGTTTTGCTCTGAATGAGGGTGGAAATACGAGTTGCAACAAAGGCGGTCTTGTTCGGGGTCCAATGGCTCAGAATGGGTACTGCCTAACAAACTCAATTTGAATCTCTTTTTACTTCCCCTTCAAGTTCATTTCTAAAGATTCAGATACAGTGGTACCTCGGGTTACGAATTTAATCCATTCCGTGACTCTGATCGCAACTTGATTTGGTCTCAACGCGAGGCAAATTTTCCCATAAGGTTCAATGTAAATTCGGTTAATCCGTTCCGCCCTCCGAATTTGGTCGCGCCGCAAGGCAAATTTCCCCATAAGGTTCAATGTAAATACGGCTAATCCGCCCTCCAAATTTGGTTGCGCCGCGAGGCAAATTTCCCCATAAGATTCAATGTAAATACAAACCGTTCTGAAACATATGCATTTTATTTTTAAACCACAAAAACATGAAAAAAAGTACATACAGCACAGTACGAAGAGGGAGAATGGGGTGGGGAGGCAGTTATTGTTTGGAGGGAGAGTCCTCTCTTCTTTGCCTCTTAGCTCCAGGCTCAGTTCTGGGGAAAAACCTGTCTAAAGTCAGTTGTTTTTTCCTGCGCTGCATAACCCTCCGGAAATGAGAGACCACGTTATCGTTCATCATGTTCAACGCTCTGTTCGTTACAGTTATGTTGGGGTGGTGCTTCTCAAAGAAGTCCTGGCACGCATTCCATTGTTTCATAATGGATTTAATCTTGGCACTGCTAACCTCCTCCCTGTCTTCCTCTTCCTCAGTGGAATGCTCCTCACCAAGCGCTTTCTGGTTGCTCACTCTGGAGCTCAGCAAGTTCTTCCATGGTCAGCTCCTCCTCATGGTCCTCAACAAGTTCCTCTATGTCTGCACCATTGACAACCAGACCCATACTCTTGCACATGGACACAATCTCCTCCACTACCTCTGCATCAGACTCTTCACAGTCACGTTCAGTGACACATTCTGGCCACAGTTTCCTCCAGGCTGAGTTTAAGGTCCAGCAGGTGACATCTTCCCAGGCTTTGTCAATGAGGCCGATGCAGTGGAGGACATTGAAATGTTTCTTCCAGAATTCTTTCAGAGTCAAGGATGTTTCTTCAGTGACATTGAAACACCTGGTGAAGAGCGCCTTTGTGTACAGCTTCTTAAAGTTGCAGATCACTTGCTGGTCCATGGGCTGCAGAAGAGGTGTCGTGTTGGCGGGGAGGAACTTGACCTTTATAAAGTCATACGCAGCGTCCATATCATCCACCATGGATGGAGGGTGTGCCGGGGCATTGTCCATCAGAAGAAGGCACCTTTCAGGCAGCTGGTTCTCGGAAAGATATTTTTTAACGCTGGGTGCGAACACCTCGTGCAGCCATTCCATGAACAACTGCCTTGTGACCCACGCTCTCGCATTGGCCCTCCACATGACAGGCAGTCTGGCCTTGTTCACATTGTGTTCCCTGAACACACAAGGGGTCTGGGAATGGTACACCAGTAGTGGCTTAATCTTCAGCTCGCCACTTGTGTTCGCACACTGCAAAAGGGTCAGTCTGTCCTTCATGGGCTTGTGCCCTGGCAGTGCCTTTTCCTCCTGCGTGATGTAGGTTCTGTTTGGCATCTTCTTCCAGAAGAGCCCTGTCTCGTCGCAGTTGAACACTTGCTGAGGGACGTATCCTTCCGCCTTCACGAAGTCCTCAAATTCTTCCTTGTAGGCTTCTGCAGCAGCCTTATCAGAACTGGAAGCCTCTCCGTGTCTTGCCACATTGTGGATGTCACTTCTCCTGTGGAATTTCTCAAACCAGCCTCTGCTGGCTTTAAATTCCTCACTTGCTGCGCTGGTAGAGGGGTTTTTCTGCAGTAAATCACTGTGCAGTTTCTTCTTCAGTTCGATCGTCACTTTCTTCTTCAAACCCTTATTCTTGCCAAGCCCGCTCTGCATTTTCTTTGGAGCCATGCTGACAAGCACACCAAAAACCTTCCAAACGCCACAAAACACACCACAAGCCTCACCAAACGTCTCCTTGCTACCGCAATCTCACCCACAGGAAGCTGCGACCATGTGGCGGCAGGGCAAATGGCCGTGGATCCGGTTCGTAGCGCGAGGTGGAGGTCACACGGCAAGGCAAATTTTTGCGACTGGAGCTGGTCGTATCATGAAATTTTCGTAAGGAGGGGCGTTCGTAACCCGAGGTACCACTGTAATGGTCCAGCTTCCATGTTGGTAAACTCTGAATCAAGCAGGGTGTTCTTAGCATTATAAGAGTCCTGCGGTTGCTGCAATTCCCAGCCTAACTCAAAGGGCTGAGAAGTTGAGTGTTTGTATTCTGTGATTATCTTGACAAACATTTCTTTGTGACACAGCTGTCTCTCCCCCTCAGCCTCTGCCTGCGTGACACAATGGAGTAGCATCTGCTTGGTTCTGTGAACATCCGAGAAATGAAAATGAGACCAGAATGATATCTAGGCTGACACAGGCAATCAATGGAGCAGATGCTGTGGCGCAGGATATGGAAACCCTTGTTTTTCCACCTTTCTTTTTAACATACTGCTTCTTAGGTTGAAAAGGAAGAAAGAAAGAAAGAAAGAAAGAAAGAAAGAAAGAAAGAAAGAAAGAAAGAAAGAAAGAAAGAAAGAAAGAAAGAAGGAAGGAAGGAAGGAAGGAAGGAAGGAAGGAAGGAAGGAAGGAAGGAAGGAAGGAAGGAAGGAAGGAAAGAGAAAGAAAGAAAGAAAGAAAGAAAGAAAGAAAGAAAGAAAGAAAGAAAGAACGAAAGAAAGAAAGAAAGAAAGAAAGAAATCACACACCTGGATGCCTCATGCAGATCATGGAAGCATCCTTAAGAGTTGAAGTGGTCTCCTGTCAGCAACTGAGTTTTAGTTTGCATATTGTTCTCCCACCCCCACCCCATGGCATCTTGTAAACTATATTCTTTAGGCCCCTGTTTTCATACTGCTGAATTCTTTTTTATTATATAGTGTAAGATGTTTGTTTGCTTTTTGTACTTGTAAACTCTTAGACAGTCTGCGGTAAATCCCCAGAGGGTCATCTCTGTAGCTGAGAAATATTAAAAGGCAGATTTTGGGGACAGTTACTAGGTTTGTCAAATTATTCAACCTGGACTACTGTTTTATCTGCATTAGTGTCTCCAGGCTAAAAACTTCTTTCAGTTGTCATTAGGGATGGGAATGCAACCCAAGGTTTGGGGGAGGCAACATGCATGGCCCCAGCAGCTACCCCAGGGCCCCCTCCAACCTGTCTGTCACCCTGTATAAAAACCAGCATTCAGCAAATGACTAACTTGGTCAAGCATAGTGCATTTCCCCTTTAAACCAGGGAGTGTTTTCACAGGGGAGCCAGTCCTAAGCATATTCATTTACAATATTCACATATATTCTAAATACAAATGCATTGCATTTATGTACATAGTTAGAATAGTTAATATCCCCCAATTTCCTATGAGTTCAAAGCAGCCAACTGCAAGAATCATATAATACGATATAATATAAACTCCAGACTCTTCGTATTGGAGATAATGAGATTTATTATAAAACTAGACACGCAGCTAAGGAATTGGCTGATTATGCTGAATAAATGGATCCATTTCTGAGCGCATTTCCATATGACTCACTAACAAGAATCCTGTTTTTTCAAGGCTATTGTGAGTTATACTGATTTTCATAGGTGGAGTTGAGTTCACAGGTGGAACCTCTTTTAGCATCTGAAATCTTGGTGAATATTCTGGGTGATCAGAGAGGGTTCAAGCAATGGCTGAGGTGAGGGATCAAGACAGCATACAGACACCTTGGGAAAGGATTGAGAATCAGTTGTAGTTAAACTTTAAGCACAGCAACCTGTTCAGTCTGAAAGGTTCTTAGAAGTAACATGATCTTGCACTTCTTGCTTGCAGCTGGCTTGGGAACAGCCCATAGAAATCTGAGCCCATAGCCATAAAGGCTAGTCTCGATCATCTATACCAGTGTTTCTCAACCTTGGCAACTTTAAGAGAGATGGAACTTCAACTCCCAGAATTCCCCAGCCAGCATGGCTGGCTGGGGAATTCTGGGAGTTGAAGTCCACACATCTTAGAATTGCTAAGGTTGAGAAACATTGATCAATACAGTGTGCCCTTTGCATAATGCCATAGCAAGTGAAATCTGATCCAGTGAACCCCAAAACTGTTCCTTGTAGTAATCATCTCCAAGTTAGTTTTCCACTTTCATAGAAAGTCAGATCCTTATTTCATCTGTTCCTTCAAGGCATCACAAGGTTGTATAAGACCTCTGATGAAACTGACTTATCTATTCACCAGAGGAATTTCATCAGAGATTACCAGGAAGACTGTTTCACAAACAATCATGGGAGCCATTTCTCTGGACTCAATAAATCATACTTCCCAAAACCAAGATGCTCAGAAGGTCGGTCCAGACATCCAAGGACCAGGTAGGAAGGAGATGTTCAGAAAATATGCTAATCCCTAGGCTTTAAAAATGCTAGCCAACTTCTGAAACTGGGCATGGAAAAACTTGGCAGTAGTGCTAGCCAGTGAAATTGTTCTAATACTTCCTATATAGCCAACTCTTGATGGAAGGCTTTGAAAAGATGCCAAGATGGCAGAATCAGAACAATGTCACTCTGAGCCATTGTGGTCCTTTCCAACCAGACATGGTAATCAGAGGGACAGGATGAAAGAGCCCTTGTTCTCGACTGCAAGGGCTCTATCCATTAGCTGTCCAAATTATCTTTCTCACTGTTCTAATAGCAAAGAAGAGAGATTTTAATTTGTTTTAAATAGTTTGCTACTGTGTATATCACCACTGACACAATAAGCAGATGACCATGTTGATTAGCCTGCCTGCCTGCCTGCCTGCCTGCCTGCTGCCTGCCTGCCTGCCTGCCTGCCTGCCTGCCTTCCCTGGCACTTTGTTTTGACATGCAAATTCTTCTGCCATCCCCCAGAATAGCTGAGCAAGTGGAGTCAATTATTTTGGGACTGTGCCACGTACAGAGCAATTAGTTGCCCATGTCAGTAATACAAGTGGGAACTTCTTTTATGATGGAAAAAGGTCTCCTTTGCAAATAGATTAATTCACTAATATTCACCAGCTTTTCCAGAGTTCTCACTTGAGGCACAAATGACCAGGCTCAAATTACTATATATTTGGACACATAATGTGAAGGCCCAGCTCTCTTGATAAATCCATAATGCTGGGAAAGTAGAAGGGAAGGGAAGAGCAGAAGAGGGCAACCAGCATCAAGGTCTTCTTGATGAGTACACCACTGGAAGACTTCAAGTGCCCAGTTGGGAACAGATCATCCTGGAAAAGATCTATTTGGTCATTAACACCAACTTGATGGCAAATAACCAGTCCCACAAATGGTTTTGCCCATTGCTGTTGAATTTTGGTGGCATGTTCTTCCAGCTTCACACATCACTTGCAAGACTTAAAGGAGAAACCTACAGTATTTAACATTACAGTAAGTGCCAGCAGATGTTTGAAACTTGGTCCTTTGCTAGAAGCCAGAACAAGACTTAAGTATGTAGGTTCTGTAGGAGACATTTGCTAACACTCCTGGCATGACGTGGTCCAGCCACCTTATCTATTTAATTAATTTCAAAAATCGTTAGCCACCTTATAGTCGCAGGTCTCAGAAACAATGTATGGTAAATACAACTAAAACAATTGTAAAACATAATAATCAATTAATTGAAAACACAGGTTGAAAGCAGCAGAGGCAAAACATTGCTAATAAAATTAGTGACACTCCGCATTGTGGCAGAAGTGCAAAATACTGAAATTCCTAAGAACAGCTACATTAAACAGGCTATGCTTTTATGACTCTAGCAAGAGCCACATATGCCCGTCATTTATCATACAATGCTGAAAGCTGGAAAAGTATATTATTAAATGAAAACTACTATGGGTGAAATCCATGTAATAACAAAGGATCCAGCCTAAGCCATGGTGGGCTTAATTATTTATCCAGTCCTGCTTGCTGACATTTTTTGTCTCCTATCAAAACAGCAATTGTGTTTATTGCTTATTCTGACTGAATAGTTATTGTCCATCTTTTTTTAAACAAGATTTAATTACTGTAAGAATTCTAAGCATAACTTGATATAGGCAGGCCTCATTTAGCAACCATTGAACAACCGTTTACAGTTGCGATGGTGATGAGAAAGTAACTTTACGACCAATCCTCGCATTTATGACCTTCACAAATCTGTAAAGAAAAGGAAGGCTAAAGGAAGATCATAAGCCCAGTTGTGGTTTCACTTAGCAACTGCTTCACTTAACGACTGAGTTGCCCGTGGGCGAACTGTACCGGCAACACCTAGCAAGTAACTAATTCATTCTGGCTGCAGTCAATATCTTTGAGATTGGAGGTGACATTCAAACATTCTGGCTACGGTGTGTGGTCCAATTCTTGCCATTTTTAAAATTTGTTTGCTTTTCTCCATGCACTGTTTTTGTACTGTACAGGCTATTGAAGCATTTTGGAGATCTTCAAGTTTAGCTCACTATTCTCAGACATTTTGGCTGGCCTTAGGAAGGTATTGCCTAATGGCGGTGTTTTTAATTAACCCAACCCCAGCTATGTGTCATGAATGGTTGTAAGCATTACGTGTACAGCTACTTGGGCATCTACTAAATCTATGTAAGAACATGTAAGCAGCTGTTTTGTTGTATGTAACTAGAAAAGAAAGGTTATTTTACTGTATCTATTAATGGTGCTGTTAGGTTTGTGGCCCACTTTCATTCTTGTGTAAAATCCCAGAATCTCACATTCCTTCCAAACTGGTTGCACTGATAGCTGTCAATCACAAGGTATTCCACCTTTTCTTCTGTGATGGACTTTCTGTGGTAATTGAGAATAACAAAGGTGGCAGAAAACACAAGAGGGTGATAACTGGAAGCTGATGTCATCCTGACCTGTTGAATTCCATGAATGAAGGAGGGCACTCAACAAAGTCTGGAAACGCTTTCAGTCTTCCTCCACAATAGCAAAAGTGGGCAAGGGCAACTTACTGAGGCCCCCTCATATGCCTCAATAAGTTGGGTCAGGGCCATGGTTGTCATGGGGGCCATGAACTCCATGACCCCTCACCAAGGGAATGCAGGTTCCAATGCTGCCAGTCCAGGAAACTCCATTGCCACCTCAGCAATCAGGTTGAGCAGCCCTGGCAAGAATGCCAGTCTGCAGTGGAGGGTCTCACAAAACTGGGAGACCTGAAGCCCACATTTCCTCCTAGACTGGCAAGGTCTCAGAACTCCATAATGGAAAGCACCTCCTGAGGGATCAACACTAGTAACATTCAGCAATTACATTGTCCCACTTTGTGTTCTCATTCTAGATAGGAGGGAAAGGACCAAGCTTCTGAAAAACATGCTCCTCCAACCTGACTCCAGAAAAGTCTGGGTGAAACAGAGAATCCTACCAACAAAGTCTAACTGGACAGTACAGGGACTGGAGCCAGCTTTATGCCCACAGCTGCTGTCTTAGATCTGTCTTAGATCGTAGACACACAACATCTTCCTCACAGGTCTTGTCTGCTTTTACTGCTGGTGAGCACCAATGCAGAGGTGGCCACAATGTCAACAGGTAGCCTGAAGCTATCTGAAGCTTCAGCTACAAAATTAACCAGCCCTCCAGAGCCATGGACAAGGACCTCAGATGCCAGAAGGGCCTATACTTCAGACCATCAGTGTTGCACTACTTCCTCAGGATGCAAGCCAGCTGAGACATCTGCAGTTCTTCTCCAGGGAGATGTCACATTTTACTGATGTTGCCACTTCTCAGATGGAAAACAGACCAGCATTCCAGCTTGCTGGTTGCCTCTGGCAACACTTCCACTTCCACTTCCACAAACCAGGGGATTGGGGACAACCATGCTTTGCCCCCACCAACACAGGCCAGAAAGGCACCACTGCATCCATGCTTCACCCACATGCTCCTGTTGCAACACCATGATCAAAAGTGAGCCACTAGGAAACAGAGACCATGAGCTTCTTCTCACTGCCGGCTCTTTTCCCACTCCAGTTTTGCAGGTCTGAAGGGTAAATGATTGTATATTATTTTCTCACCAAGGAAAAGAACATGCTTTTAAAAAATCACACTTTTCTTGGTGTCTGGTATTGATACCACACAGTGTGCCTACCCTCACCTCAAGTAGAGCAGACAGATAGGTTACCTGCTGCCAGAGGCAAAGAAGGCTACTAGCACCATGTGTGATTCTCAGGAATTGATTACATATTGCTGCCTCTTTGGCGTGACAAAGGCGGCCCCTCTAACCCATAGACGGAACAATAAAAGTTAACTATAGTGAAGAGAACGACTATTATTGGAAAGATTGTGGTGAGCGTTTTGCTATCTAAGTGGCTTAGCAGACATGAAATGTATCGGGAAGATCTAGCGGGTCAAATTTAGGAATTTCTGGAGAAGGAATTGTAAGTTTAAGAAGTCTGGTAAACTGACTACCCACTGACATTGATTTTAAAAAAGGAAATTCGTATGTATATTTACACGCGGGCACCCAGCTGAGAAATAGAGATGTCATGATATGTTCTATAAGCTACTCATGGAGATTTTCTCCCACCATCACAAGAATGATCCCTAAAGCAGCGTTTCTCAACCTTGGCAACTTTAAGATGTGTGGACATGCTGGCTGGGGAATTCTGGGAGTTGAAGTCCACACATCTTAAAGTTGCCAAGGCTGAGAAACACTGCCCTCAAGGGACAAACAATAGAACATCTTTAAATATTTTAAAGCCTTTTCTCCCCTTTCTCAGTTCATTGTTCTGCAACTAATTTATTTGTTTTGCAACTAATTTGTTTATTTATTTATCAAATTTATATAAATGTATACATAATCAATGGTTAAAAGCAAACAGCGCATTCTAAAAATGTGTGAATTGGATTGTTCTAAGACAAACTGACTAAAAATGTAAACCAGAATTATGGAATGTCTAAGACAGTGTTGTCCAAACTTGGCCACTTTAAGATGAGTGGACTTCAACTCCCATGGCTGGCTGGGGAATTCTGGGAGTTGAAGTCCACTCATCTTAAAGTGGCCAAGTTTGGACAACACTGGTCTAAGAGAACAGCCTCGGCTTCTCATTACCCTGCTCAGCTACAAGGGGATGTATTAACGGTGGTTTTCTCTGCTTGTCTTGAGTTCACTCCTTGGGCCAAAACATGGTTTTAACCATGATTTGCTGAACAAGCCATAGTGACCTGATTTTCATCGAAGTTGTAAACTGGGCAACTGCAAGGTCTAAATCAAACCAACCATGGTACAGGTTAGGACAGGAGAAGAACTTCTGAATCCAGGCAAACTGGAAAGAAATAAGCCATCTTCCTTCTGCTATGCTGACCAGGCCTTATTGGAAATGAATCCAAACATTTCTGAAGGGGAACATTGTCCTTGATGATAGTAATGCAGTTTTTTGTTCAGACAAAAGAAAGCGTTCCTGGTTGAAAACTGCAACAGTAGATTTGCTCTACAACCAGTCAATAGGAACAGCTGCAGATGTTTCTCTGTAATCCTCCTAAACTACAAATGGGTGGCCTCTTTGTTTTTGTTGGGGTTTTGTTTTTTTTTTTGGTAAGGGCTATCTACTTTTGTAGACCAGCTGTATGTAGCTCAGGAGTCAGGCAACTGCCTTGTGTGAAAACAGTTCGAAGTTCAGTCTTCATTTGCAGTTGGACCCTCCATTGAAAACTCTGATCATTGTTCAGCTCAAAGAATCACTGATGCGAGAGAATGACCGGTGAGAAACCATAGACCAGTGTTGTCCAAACTTGGCCACTTTAAGATGAGTGGACTTCAACTCCCAGAATTCCCCAGCCAGCATGCTCATCTTAAAGTGGCCAAGTTTGGACAACACTGCCATAGATGGAAGCTCCTACACATACTATAGGCAGCAGAAATCTCAGGATGGTTATATTGCAAATTACTACATCAGTCCTGGATCTTGTTCTTCATGATGATGCTTTATCTCCCGGTATCTGAAGAACTGATTCGTGTTCTTTGGTCTATACTTTCCTAGAGACAGGAATGAAAAGTGTGAACTTTGGTTTCTTTAGTTAACGTGGCATCGGCCTCTTCTTGAGAATTTTGGTTGGCTTCCATTTTTCTATTTGTAGCTCCTCTGACAAAATAAGCAAACCCCCCCCCCATTTTTTTTTTCTTGGAAGAATAGGTTTTCTCACTCTGAAATGTCTGAGTCACTGGAAACAACCATTAATATATATTAATAGTAATAACGTGTGTGTGGAAACGCCTATTGAAATCTCCTTCAACAGGTGTAAATGTTATTTGTAGGGTACTTGCAAGGCATCTGCCCTGTGGTTATTTGGGGACTGTCAAGATAGTAATCTTAAAGAGGCAGGAAAGTAGAGGTTTACAAATTAGCTTTTCCTAGGTGAGATTGAGCAGGTTCTGGCCATTTATTAATATTTCCTCCATCATATGAGAGATTTATAATTCCATGCTTCCATCTTAGACATTGACTACCCAGAGACATTGGGGGTTGGACAGCATATAAATTTTAATAATAATAATAGGCCTTTTTACAAACATCTGTAGATGGTGTCAGTGAGATGAGATGTGCTGTGTTCTTTAGATGGTAAATGCATGATCCACCAATTTAAGAAGAATACAGTGTCTTCATTCCTCTGTAACTACACTAAGCCTCAATATGACCAAGATGCTCTTAATGACCTCAGTGGTAAGCGATTGCGTAACATCCTAACCCATTCACTCTTGCTTTCTTTTGGTTTATGAGCCATTGCAAGGATGAAGTGCTGCTTGTTCAAAAACATGGGATAATAAAGCTGAAAAGTAATTTGCTCTCAGCCATATCTGTGCGCTTGGGGGCAAAATGCAACCCGACATCTTTTGCTGCCCTAAAATGCAGAATAATGCCAGACAGCACTTACAGCAAAATCAATATCCATGGAAAAGGCAAGTTTATTAGCAGCAGCTAAAATGGAGAAAAGGATGCCAGACGCCACAAAGAGAGGTCTGTGGCCCAACTACACAACCGTACGCTGGAGAGGTGTGATCTCAAGGAATGCACCTACCTCACCGTTCCCGAGTGAAATTAATTATTATGCAGGTCTCAAAATAATCTGCTTGAATGCTTTGCAGGGATGATGGGGTGAAAAACTAGAGAAGAGAATCAGAGGGAGACCACTGTTTAAGAGATTCCACCAAGGCAAGATCAAAGGCATCTGAAAGGTTAGCCTACCTAGTAGCATTTTTAATTCAGCTGAAATGGTTAAGGGTGCATTCAGGAGAAATGATGTATGCATAATTAAAGGGGCAGCTTGAATCATTTTGGCATTTTTGCTGGTGGCAGATCCCAGTATGAAAACTGTTTGCCTCTTGAGAAACAGAAGTATACTCTGGTGGTTTTAGCTCCCTACATTTGGGAAGTAAAGGGGATGTTTTATTTATACACACATACATAGATACATACATCCATACATCCATGCCAGTTTTCTGGAACAATCATTTAGTGGAGAACAGATTGGTCCCCTCCTTGATGGCATTCAGGAAGATGCTGGTGACCAAGCTGTTCCATAGCATGTTCTCATTAGACTTGGCCGTATTTTATGCCTTCTTCTTACTGATTACTTGAATTTGGGGGGGGGGGGGGGGGGGGCAGTGAGGGAGATTAATTTTGTCCTGCTTCTCATTTTGTTTTTAATGTTCACCATGGAGGTTTTACATCATGTAACATTTTTATCATAGTGGTTTCCATCCAGTAAACCGCCAAGAGTTGACTCAGATTGCAGTGGGCTAGAAATACAATAAATATATAAGCAAATACTTTTAGTTAATGCCCATGTCTTCTCCCGAATGAAGGAAGGCCATTCTCAGTTTTGCAATGGATTGGGGGCCATCAATTAGGGTGCAAAAAGTCTTTTAGGCAGAGGTTCTCCAGCTGTGGGTTGGGACAATGGGAGGGTCATTATCAACTTAGGAAGGGAGTCTAATTTTTTTCAGGCAAAATAGCCAAGCTCAAACATTTGAGTATGCCTCACCAATGAAATCTTTGATTTTCTTGATGGGGAGGTTGCACAAACACATTTGTCATTTGAAAAGGTGATTACCCCCTCCTTTGCTTTTGCTACAGCTCTGTCGTCCCAAGTGCTCGGCAGGCAGAAAGGCAATGATGTCAATTATAATAATGCATCACTCCAAATATTAAATGCCAGCCTTTTTTTTTTTAATGTGGTTGCTACCACCACACCACAGTCACCTGTACATGTTCCTTCCATGTTCTGGCCTTCCTAAGAGGAATATTAGAGATTTACAAAGGGTTCGACAGCAACGACAATGTGGTAGAAACCTACTTCTGCCTTTTACCACTAGAATAGTGAAATGTCCTTGCAACATACCAGGGGCAAGAATGAAACCTATTTCACTTCTAAAATGAGGGGAAAGACCACTTTGTCCTGTTCTGAGGGTGTCCATTACTTGCTGTCCTTGTCATCCATGAACAGGACTCCTTTGAAACTAAACAAGGACCCCAGGGAATTTGCCCCAGCCCCAGGGTCTTGCTAAACATTTTTGAAAGAGGCAAAAGGACTTAATTGTAATGAAGGCAGCTGGGAACTTTCACTGGGGGGAATCCGAAGTGCTGATCCCGTTCCCAACTCTTCAACTCACTGCTATTGGTTGGCTTAATTTTGGAATGTGGAAAGGAAACACCAGCATCTTTTGGCTGGAGGTCCAATTCTCCCCATCCTCATCTGCATATTTCTCTCTCTCTCTCTCTCTCTCATCTCTGTCAATGGAGAGTTGAGAGTCTCTATTTTTACGCATTTCTTCCTTATTTGCAGCTCCCTCTTCCACAGAGGAATACAATGAAATCTCTCTTGTCTACCCGCCACCAGAGATGACAACCCTGCTGCTCCTGCTATGAGTGAACAGTTTTAATCTCAGGTTGTGCTGCTTTGGGGGGTTCCAGCTGAATCCTCTGCCTGTTCCAAGGGGTCTGTGTCATTTATGGATGAGAGGGGCTGCCAGTTTCAGGAGGTGATGTGAGTTTATCGGTTGCCTGTCCTCTTCTCCTTGCATTACATCTCTCAACTACCAGTACTCTGAGCCCAATTGAAGCAAACATATGGGGTTGTCATTCTTATGCTTAGCCAACATTGATCTTTCGGCATGGTTAATGGGGACCATGTATCTTTTCCTCTGTCCTGTCTCCTTTCTCTAACCAGTCTGATCCGAGCAATCCATATCTGGCAGGAGTTGCAGTTAACATTCGGCATGATTTTTCATCCTAGGGAAAGGGTGCCGTGGTGGCTTTGTTTACTTATCCCGGGCAAATGCTGTTGTTTTCTATTTCTTGCTTGCTGATCAAATGTGAAGATAGGATTGCCGTTGACCTCATTTGAAAAGCTCTCTAGTGAAGAGGCTGAAAAAGCTGATAATGAGCCGGGCGAAGGGCAGTGCCCTTATTTTCATGAATTTTACATAGAAATCAGCAGCCAGGCTATAATGTCATTTTGATTCCAGAGGTTTTGCACAGGGGGTATTATATGGGAAGGAAAATGAGGGGGCTTCTTATCCTTCCTCACCCCAAGGTTCCTTACCAAACCATTAAAGGGTTGATCTTAGCTTGTGAAAAGAGAAGCCCTTGGCTTCTAAAGGCGAACTAGTAAAAGTAGCTGAATGAGTTCTCAAGGGTGCTGGTTTAAAAATGTAGGAAATAAACAAAGGTCCACCAAATGGATACCTACCAGGTCTGTCTGCCGCTTGCTAAATGAAATTCCGGGGCTGCGCAGATGGAAAATTTTGAATCATGCTGGCAAGTGAAGGAGCGCGCTCTATCAGCTGCATTAAAATTTTGAAGTGTTAAGATATAGCAAAAAAAAAAAAAGTGGAGGGATTGTTGACATTTAGTTTGGCTTGGATGAGAAGGCGTGTCCATATGTTTCCATCTCAGATGTGCCGAATTCATTCAATTCCCCAAAGCTTCAGGGCATGTGAGTTACCTACTGATCAGTCTTCTAGTGGAGACTGTTGGTAGGAATGGAGGCCTGATAAAATCAAATGAATGTGGATCCCATCATAGCATCCTTTAGCCCTGAAGACTTGGGTTAGATGTTCTTGTGAGGACTCTGTGTCTGGACTAGATCCAATCAAAATAGCACTTTCTCTGGAGTAACACCAGAATCATTAGAGGATGTGGATCTCTATTGTTTTGTGCCATGGACCCCTTTGAGAATCTGGTGAAGCCTATAGACCCCTTCTCAGACAATATCTTTCAATGCATAAAACAAAATAATTACATAGTTATAGATTGTATTGCAAAAGAAACCAATTATGCTCAAATACAGTTATCAGAATATTAAGAAAATCAAATAATTTTAGATGGTAAGATTTATTGAAGTTAACAAACTTTTTTTGGAGTCTAGAAGCCACAAATTATTTTGTTGGCTACGTTCATTATTGAGCTACCTTTCAATTAGAGATTAGTGACACTAAAGTTTCCCATCCAAATTCACAGACCCCCTGAAATCTCTCCATGGACTCCTAAGGGGTCCATGGACCTCAGGTTAAGAACCCCTGCTTTAGAGGTTATTGATTCAGGCCTTTTAGTCTCCTCAAATTAATTTACAGCAAATCATAGCCAAGAATCTGAAAACAGAGTTCTTCGTTTTGTGTGCTCCTTACTTTGAATTTTTAAAGCATAGCATTTTTAAAAAAAAAATACAGAAATGGATTATAAGTCTATTCGTTTTAAAATGTTGTAATGCTTTTAAATTAATTTTAGTGGGTCTTTTAAGACAGGCAGAATGATCCAAACCCTTGAAAACTAGCTTTTTACAGAGTTTTAGAATTTGCGACATTGTCATTGCCTCTAATTTGCTCACAATAGATCACTCTTACTCCGGAAAATCATGACTATATCAGAGGAAGGCTCTTGTGTTGTAGCTGTCCTGTCATCCAGGCAGTATTTTCCTTTAAAAAGTGTTCCCTTTCCCTTTACCACTTTCAATTGTTCCTTCTGTCCATGAGACCAGATAGTACTTCCATCAAGGAAATTCAAAATATGAGAAACAGAACACCCACTCTGGAGAGCAAGAAATGTTTTTCTGCACAAATTCTTTGGACCCATTTGAAGTGGATCTTGGTTCTACTCTTTCTTTTTCTGGCATCATCCCCTTCGCACCAGGATTAACGAGAACTTCTCCTCTTGTCTCAAAATATGGACTCAGGGTGGATGGCCATGTGAATTCACAATAGGAATGTTTACTCTCTGCCACTCCCCCATCAGCGCACATACCATAATAGTCTCTTGACTGCTGGGCTGTTGCCATCTGTTGAGTGGCAAGCAGCCCACTTTCCCAGCTAATTTTTTTTCTAATGTTTAGAATGTCCTCCAGACCATTTGGGGAAGTAATTTTTTTTTAAATAAAAAGCAGAAAATACGAAGAAAACAGAAGGGAATGTAAAATTATCCTCAACAATGTGTATGTTTCACTTATGCTTAGTTGAGAAATCAAGAAGTTCCAAGTGTCGTTTTCCCCTGTGCTGAAAGAATAGGTTAATTATTCGTGTTTGTGGGTTCCTCTTTGTCTTCTGCTGCTCGGCATGTGATGCTGTCCAAAATATTTAGCTTGATAGCAAATCCATAGGTTTCCAGAGGACACACATTCTATGATTTATGGTCTGTGGTGTATATGAATGTATTTAAGAGCCTAATTTGTATCAAGGAATGTGCATGAAAAAGCATGTATTTACCAAGTTTGACTAAGCCATGGATAGTTTCTTAATATAGCACCCAGATTAAATCTTGTTGGGTTTCATCAACAGAATCTGTCAGTACAATATGCTTCAATTACTCAGAGTTTATCATTCTCCTCCTATAGCTAAGATTCTAAAAGGCACTCTGGATATTTGGAACTTCTTTGTTAAAATGTCTGACCATTTTTCTGATCTTACTCATTTTTTGAAACAATACTTTTGTTTTGAGGAGATTTATTTTCCTATCCACATCTTGCCAATGCTTGATAATGGCTTTGGAATTTCCAGACAGATTTTGATCAAGGTTTAACTTAAATGCAGTATTTCCCTTTTCTTCTCCTTGTAACCACCCGGTCAGCTGCTCAGAATGTATGTTCTTAGAGGACCATACAACCTGAAGCATACAAGGTTCTGGACCTGAAAAATTGTAAAAAACACATATAGCATAGGCAGTCAGGAGTCTGTGTAAAAGTAGGACTTCTAAATGAGCGTACGTCAGTAGAGAAAACCCTGATCCGAGGTAGCTGGCTAATTCAGGAAGAGTTGGGTGGTAACCAAGATGTATCAGAGGTTTTATATAAGGATCAAAATCCCATGAAATTTGGGCTTCAGGGGCTATAATCCATAAATTAATTATTCAGAAGTATGTCAAAACCTCTTCTAAGCCTGCAATGTGTTTCTTTAGCACTACACTAGAGACTTGATAAGGAAATGACAGCACACTAAGAAAACAGCATGGATTCATTTTCTAGTACCCAGTTTTGTTAAGAACAGAACTGGGCTAACTTTAGATTGGTACTTATTTTTCATCATCAGCTTTTTTTTTTTAATACAACTGTTTTACATGGCAAATGTTTTATTGGAATGCATGTTCAGATGGAGTATTGTTGACCGTAAAAGGAAAAATTACTGAAAACCAGAGTTCACCTTGACCCAGTAAGTAAACACCAAGGGCTCTTCCATAGAAGGTTTCTCCTCTGGGCTTGACAGTGGTTCTTGATCCCCGTATCATCAGCAGCAATGGGGACCTAAGCTGGTTGACATTTGGCTCAGCTGCAATTCCACACATGCCCCCTTTTTGTTTTTGATACAGTGGGTTAATTATTTCATTGGACGGGACATTTGATCTGGCTTCTCCTGCCAACTGAGTGTCAGGCCCTGTAAGGGATACGTGGGAATTATGGTTTTGTAGCATTCTTCTTTTCTTTCTTACACCTTGTGTGAAGTACAGATGAGGAGATCTGCAGTAGTTGCCACAGAATCTGCAACACCACAGCATCATAGAGTGGTCTTTGTTCCTTGATCTCTGTATTTCAAGTTAGAAGAAACAAAGAGGATCACGGATTGCCTTCAAACCGCTTCTGAAGACTGGAAAGCGAAAACAGTGGGGGGGGGGGGCACAAATGTCCCAACTCCACTATGATGAATGTGCATTCAGATGAAATTCATGTCCAAAAGTCAAGTCAGTGCAGCTTGTCAATAAACTATTTTTAACCAACAACAAAAAAAAAATTAAAAAACCCTGGCTCAGTGTTATGTGTGAACCAAGGCTATTTCAAGATCATTTATTTAAATTATTTATATTCCATTTTTCTTAGTACCAACGATCCTGGCTTACAGATATCTTTAAAAAAAAAAAAGTTTATTAAAGGCAAACGTTATTGGTCTGGATGGTTGGGGGGAGAAGGGTGTTTTCCTTGTGTTCTGAAAAATATCCAGACTCAAGTGGAACTGCAGAAGATGAGATTATCATGAAGAAAGAGGGACAGACATAAGTGTCTTCAGAAGACATATTGTCTTCCCCTGAGCTGAGTCTATGACATGTATGTGGTGTCGTAAGGAGGGAAATATTTTCATTTCGCCATAATTTTGCACAAATGTTTAATGGCTGCTGTTTAAACTGGGTTTTCTTCATCTGTTGCATCTGCATTAGTACCATGCCTGGATGTGCTTATGTGTACAAGCTGAGGTTGGCCTCCAAAAGAATCCTTAGATCTTTAACAGGAGGAGATGAACATCTTTTCATCAACATTGTTCACTACTGAGACAGGATGATTCTTCTTATTGATCAAAGACAGTTTTTAATGTCTCAAGGAGGAGGATATTGGAAATGGATAGAACTGGGTCTTAGAAACTCAGATCTTTACATTGCATGTATTTCTGTCAAGTGAGTTCTATCAGCAAAATTGTTCTGCGCTGTGTGGTGTTCTCTGAGCTCAAGAAGGAAAGATTAAACATTTCTTTTAAAGCCTGTCACTAGTAGAGGAACTGTTTATTAAGAGATTCACTTGGCTTCAGAAATTTTGTTGTGCAAGTAAATACATAGGCGTGTTTTGTTATTCTTTTAAGAGAAGGACTTGAGAACTAAGAGACATTCAGTTGTTAGGATAAATCTGCAGGTTGAATTTAAAAAGTGTGCTGTGTGTTAGGGCCCCTTTTTTTAAAGAGTTGCACAAAAGAAGAGTTGCGCTTGAACGAATTGCTCCCTGCTTTGTATAACAAATTCAAGAATCCTTTCTCTCAATACGCACTGGGATGCAAGTCCAGAAGACAGATCCAAAGATACGTTTTAGCAAGAACAACAAAGAAAGAAGACACTTACACACTGTTGTCTGCCACTGTGAACTCCAATCGGTGTGTCAGTGTTTTGGAATCTGAAAGGTAACAGAGATTAGATCTGACAATCCAGATCTTTTTGATTAACTGACAGGCAATGAAAATTGCACAAGTCTGCAGGGAATCAGAAGAAGAGATCTGGAGATAAGGCTGCTTATGATTTGCAGAAGGGTGGGCTTTATCAAAATGAACTTCTCTCTCATCCTTCAAGAGAATGCTTTTTTTTTTTTCCCTCAATGGAGGTTCTCTCTCTTTTTTTAACCAATTGTCAACTACTTGCACCTTCATCACAGGGATGATGATTTTTAGGGATCTCCCTTTTGATCTGTGGTTAGAATTTCATCCATGCCTTGAACAGGAGAAGAACACAAAAAGGGGTTGAGGAAACTGGACTTGGTGGAACTGAGCTCAGAAACCAGGTGGTTTCCCATGGTCTGCTGGGCCTGTAGGTACGTTCCTTGGTGCTATCCAGCCTGTCCATCCAACCTGATTTTAATGATTCTTTAAGGTTCTTTCAAACTTTTCAAACAAGCTCTTTATTTAAAATAATGCCAGTGAGCTTCACAAAATCCCATAGGCATTTTCAGAAACTAAAAAATTGAGGCGGGGATGACTGCCTAATGATTTAAGTGCCCCCCTCTGCTTGGAAAAAAAGAAAAACCAGCGTAAGCAAAGTTGGTAGACTTCCTGCTTTGTAGCTCAAGTGGGTGGCAGAAAACGATCCCCCCAATTTGCATTTAAATAGGTATTTTGTGACTGGCCACTTTCTCCGTGTATTGTGATTGCTCCTGTGAAATGGTTTCAAAATTGCAACAGAGATCCATGAGCCCACACCCCCAAAATGCTAAGCTTTTTTGTAGGGTGATCAGTAAATATTTTCTTAGCTTTGATCTGTGGTTGGAATTTCATCCATGCCTTGAACATGAGAAGAACACAAAAAGGGGCTGAGGAAACTGGATGTGACAGAACTGAACTCAGAAACCAAGTGGTTCCCTGGTCCAGTTCAGTTTTTTCTTTGACATACCGGGTCAACCAATGTTGATAAAAATGTTCACGAGCCAACAAGAATATTCAAAATTAAAAACTCATTTGGACAGCTTGCTATGACAACTAACAGAAGATTGATAGAACTATGGGGCTATCTACGGTTCTATCAATCATCTATAAGTCACAAAATCTAGGGTTCACTGTGTTCAAAACCCATTTTATTTATTTGTGCATTTATTTTTGAGTTAGAATGTGTTAACTTTGCATGTGACTCCACATACGATAAGTCTGTTTTCTGGAAGACCTAAAATCATTCTTTGTATGCTTCATTATTTGATATTGTTTAATTCCTTGTGGTTTCTCCTTGAAGTTAATCATCGTCTTCAGATGAAATATTCCTCCGTATCCTTAACTGTTAATTGATGAGGTTTTAATTATATTATAATTATATTGAATCAATTCGCTTTAAATATCAGGATAAAGTTTGTAAACTCCACTCAAAAAATGGTAGTGCAAAAGTCTTCCACAACATCGCAAAGTATAGTTTCTTCCCTTTTGTCTTGGGGTAGTTGGTCATCATGGGTTACTTTCTTCAGAAAGTTTGGCTGCTCAGAACCATAAATCTTGAAAAGTTGGATAGAAGTGCTTAGAAGTTTGGCACTGCCTTTCTTTTCACACTGGCCATCTTGAGAGGAAGTATCGACTCTTCTGAGGAAGGAGTCTCTAATGGGTTATGGAATAATAGGACTTATTCTGCCCAAGTTGACTGCAGTCTAAATAAAAATGCAATTGTCCTTCCAATCCCCTGCCTTGTATTTCTCTAGCTCTAACCATCATTAGTTACACTTGCTCCTGGGAGGATGGCTTGCATTTCTGCAAATCATCATTCCAAGGAAACGGGGGAGGAGCGGGGCAGACCACCAGAACACTTGGATGAAGCTGACAGAATGGACAATGTTAGGGAAAACCATCCAGTCTCTTGGTCCTCGCTATTTATCATCCATTAGCCCAGCTTTGCACAGCAGTGACGGTGTGTAGCGATGCCGGAGTATCACAGGGCCTCAGGAATCTATCAAGCCCTCCTCTCGACAATCCAAGCCATAAATCAAGCGTAGCTGTGTCTGAAATAATTTTCTGCCCAGGCTAATACAGGTGTTTCATCCTTGTGTCATATCAGGGGGTACGCATTATTGTCTAGGCAACCAGAAACCTTCTGCTTGCTGGATCCCCTTCTTCTGTTTCCCTTTTGGCGCCAAGATTGTGAAGCATAATCTAAACAGTCTGTTGTGTTTCACAGAAGCCCCTTAAGTGGAAGAATCAATAAGGCCAAAGTAAGTATTGTATTATCAAATGGAGAAGGGTGCTATTGGGCTGATGAAGTCTCACTAGAGATACCTTCCACCAACATGGATTAGAAGCTGAAATAAAAAGCTTTTAGTTCCCCTTTGTCCGCGGCTTCCTCTCACTGCTTTCCCGCCTTTCACAAATAACTAGAAGGTTGTCTAGTCTCATGTCTTCTCTCCTTAATGTATATTTTCACCTTGGGGAATAGCTGCCTGTTATTGATTTAGCTAGGAAAAATATAACCCAGAATATATTAAACATGGTCGGTCCTATCTGAACTGGCAGTGCGTGTAAATTTCTAGCTTTTTAGCAGAGGAAGCAAGCTGTAACTGCGTTCAGTTTTCATCTTACCGATAGATTTCTTTAAAAAGGAAGACATTGTTATATGACTATTGATTTCTCACTGCGCACGGTTGTACCCATGACGTGTCTTGTTCCAGCTTTTATGAGAAGGTTTTTAATGGTGGTGCAGGAAGGAGCTTCTAATGTCTGTGGCAAAACATTTTTTTTTTTCCTCCCCACCCACTTTTTAATTAAATAACTTTCAGGCTCACTTGTTAGCTCCCATTTTTCTCTCCCCTGGCAGGCAGCTAAGCAACCCAGTGATCACACCACAAAATCTTTTGTTTCGTTGGGGGTTGGCTTGATAAGTTAAAAGATAGATGGATGGATGGATGGATGGATGGATGGATGGATGGATGGATGGATAGTTAGATGGATGGATGGAGATAGATGAGAGACAGACAGACAGATAGACAGATAGATACTGTAGATAGATACTGTAGATAGACAGATAATAGGCTAGATAGATAGAGAGACAGAGATGGTTGGCATATAACAGGCTTTTAAATCTAAATCTTACTACCATTTACTCCTACGAATGGAAAAGTCTGTTCAGATAACAGAAAGGGGTGAGGATGCAAAGAGGAGAAGTATAGAAGTACCTTTGAAGCTGGACAGGAGTGGCTCAAGTCAGATAGTGGAGCCATAGAATTGGGTGGACTTGATGGGTCAACTTCAGAAGTTGAACCAGAAAACCTTGAGGCTACTATGTAAACTAACTGGTGTTGCTTCTGCCTAGGCCTTGAAAGCCTTGTCATAAATTGTATTGTTTATTTAACACATCAGCTGACATTTTGATATCTAATGTTCTGTATGTCCCATCTAGGAAGTTGTTTGCATTGTATGTTGAATAACATAGCCCAGACTATATTTCTTCAGTCTCTTCCAGCAGTAAATAGTCAACTGAAAACCTACCTCTTTGTGAATTGGCTTGCCACTGGCCGTCTAATGATGACAGGATTGGGTGAGAACTTCATACTTAAGAGATAATGATTTTAACCCCAATGCTATACATCTATTGCAGCAAATCACAGCTGTGTCAGTTAACAAAAGTGTGGGTGAGTGACAGAAAGAGAAAGAGGGTAAACGTTGGGGTAAGAGAGGTTCCAAATTTTCATCTTCTTTATACTTTCAGATATTCTTTGCTATGGAAAAGTCCACAGAAACATTAAAAAGAATTAGAAGATTGACCCAGCATTGAGTAGCATGGTGAATTCTTAATCATCTCACACATTCAGAGAGTCCAGCACTTTCTGTTTATTTTTGCCATGTAACTGTCACCTGCGTTAGTCATACAAAACAAAAAAGAAATCAGCTTTTTTTTTTCAGTCTTGAATCATCAGTTATTAATATTGCTGTTTGGGAATTTATTAGCACCATTAGATGGGTTAAACTGAGGAAAAGGCAGTAGGCCAAGGTTGTATATTTTTACTATTGTTTTAAAAGGAACACACACAAAAGCTTAGATTTTCACATCAATATTTCTTTTGACATGCAGTCGGGTTTTTTATGTCTTGAGAGTTGAGTTGGTTAGTAGCTGAAATAGTATTCCTAAACAGAAGAGATTTTGGCTCCATCTGGAAAGCCCAAAAGGTGTGGGAAAAACAGGCTGGAAATTTTAAATAAAACTAATACAATTAACAAAAACAAGGGTGATAAAACATCCTTGTGGCTTGGTTCAGCAAATACTCTACTGTCTACGGCCTGCTTTGAAACGTTCCATGAGCCCGAAAACCAAATAACACAACCTTCCTCTTTTCATTTGTCCAACATCTCAAGTTGATTACAATTTAGTTACAGTAGTATAACCACGAAAGAAGCATAAACACTCCAAACCCAAGGGATTTTTCCCCCCTGATATTTATTAATTTGGATAAAGTCCTCCGAAGGTATTCATAGTCCTTCAGGTGGGCCATGACTTTCTTTCTCTCTTAAGGATACGTATGTCTTTAACGTGGAGACATGTCAATAGGACAGCAAAGAAACATCTTTGCGCAGCGTACCTTCAATACTGCAGATTTTGTGGCAAAAGCGTGATACTTCCAAGGCATATAAACTATAAACATCATAAACTAAGTGTCCCTCCGCTTTGCTGTGAAATCAATAATGATCTTTGATAACATTTATGATGGAAGACTTATCTGTCACCGGTGATATTTTTTAAAAGTAGTATTTCTGTTCTGTATCTGATTGTAATAGAAGATGTTTTCCGTACCTGTTTTCAGGTAATTGACATTGAATTCTTACTTGTAAAGAATCTCTCTGTGACTTTCTTACTGAACCTTTTATTCATTTTGTCTGGATGAAGCAAAACATCCTGATGCCCTAGAAAAATGTCACAAGTCCACATAAGGGTGGTGACGTCTCCTGTTTTATATCTAATTATGGTGTGTCATCATGGATTCTTTACCAATTCGGTTGGTTCATTACACTAAACATCTTTATTAAAATGTCTTTATCTTGGGGAGGTAGAAACACACAATTCATGATCATCGTGTCTTTAAAATGCATACATGCTCAACCTTCCTTCTTGTCCTAGTTTCACCATGTGGTCCTCACTGATACACAGGGGAGGGGAGGAGAAGGCCTTCATTCACTGTGTTTTCCGCCCAGCACATCAACATATAATTTAAAAGAAATTGCAGCAATTTGAGAATTAGCTAGATTTCCAAATCAGGATTATAAAGAAATTATAGGTAAGGCCTCTGTTTCTGGGCCTCTGCACAGACTTTGTGGCTTTAGATTAATTTCACTGCTCTGAAATGTTTTGATTCTCTTGCATTATCCCTGGAGACTGCAGGAAAGAATAAGCAATGGGGGAAGTAGTATTTGATTAAAATTTTACAAAATGAAGAGGAGATGGGGCCGACTCACCACAAAATTTTGTGGCAACCAATTAAATACTTTTTTCAGTTAATTAACGCTCCTTTCAAATGGCTGATCTATAAATAGAAGACACATCTTACCCGGTCTCAATATGCACAGTATTTGACTGCAAGTGAATTTGCAATTATTTTCTTAATAAAAATCCCGAACATGAGATTTCCTTGTTGAAACGTAAACTACTTAACCTCAATCCCCAATATCAAATACGATTACTATATTGTCAAATGCCTGTAACATTTGTTTCTGACAGTCTTGTAATATTTGAAGCAGGCCACATAGCCTTGTATCAATATCTACCCAGATCTGAATTTTGTTCAGAAAGAGTTGGTGATGTTGCAGAAAGCATTTGCCCATTCTTTGAATGAGTCTTGAAATTTCATTGATCCCATTTCCTTATCTCCTGAGCATTGCCAGCCTGCCCCCCGCCCCCTCATAATTCTGATTTTCAGGGTAATTCAATTGCTAAAAAAGGAATGTGGTAAATGCCTTACTCTAAATACTTTTATGTATCTATCATAAGTTTTTATTCATTAGCTTTCAGCTTATTTGTAAAAGTCTCAGCAATATTTGTGAGAGGCTTCCTCCAAAACAGAATTAACTTTCTGCTTCTCAGTTTTTCCCTGAAATTCCAGTTAGATTTGGTTCTCTTTGCTACCTGTCCTTATGTGCTAAAACAGCTGTGTATATTGGCACCGTGTTGCTTGGTGGCTGCCATGTTGTAAAGCAATCTGAACCAGTTATATTGTAAGTTTGTTTGTTTGTTTGATCAAATTTATATAGCCTCCCATCTCACAAATGTGACTTTGGGTAGCATACAATAAAAACAAAACAATAAAAACAGATATGAAAAGCACATCTGATGTGATGTCCTTTGGAAGCACTGAGAATTTATGTAATTTAAACCTAGTTCTGCGCCTCATGTTTACTGTGAAAAGCTATTCTCCTTACCTTATCTGAAGACGTTTACCTATTCCATGGATGCAAGACTGTTTTTCAGATCCTTCTTCTGTGTGTAACTGAACCTTGACCCTACTAAATCTTCTCTTTAGTAAAAACTATGGGCTTCTGGGGTTTGCTACATCAGATTTTCCCTACCTGGATACAGCTTCAGATACACTGGATCAGTTTCAGGAAATCGACCCACCCATGAGCAGGACAATTCTAGCAAGGAATGGTGGTCTCTGAAGTCTAACAGGTCAGAAGACCACTCAAGCAGGGAAAGGCTTTGCTGCATGATCAGAAGTCCTATATATATTTCTATTGTTTTTCTTCTTAGTTTATATTAGTATGCATGAGTTTTTCATCTTCCTTTTTAAAACTTTTCATAAAATCTCTATTTTATTAAAATATAATAAAAGGAGCTTGTAGTTTTCCCCCCTGCCGCACAAATTTAGATATATCCTTTTGCCAGTGTTTAAATGGTGCATCAGTTGTCAAAACAGGTATTGTCTGAAACAAAAACATCATGCTGTAGGATCAGGAGTCCTTGAGAGCAGAGGAGAAGCTAAACTTCTCACGTCATCTCTTCTCACATTGTTCTTCAATGCAATGCAAGGGAGATGCTCCCCCCAGGAATGTAGGAACAGTACTCTTGAGTCGTACTACAAAGCAATCATCAGGAAAATTTAGCTATGAACAACTGGGAAACTATGACTGGGCTTCTGACTTTGAGCCATGGTGGGCAGGAGAAAAGTTTTAGGACTAATGTCAGAATGATTATGGTTGTGGAGGGAATTTGGACTGCATGCCTCCTACACATTCAAACCTGCATGTCTGCCTTTGCTTGCCTGTTTAATGTAAAAGTCAATGTATCTAGCCACAATGGCCTTAATTGCTAAACTGTCTTCCCCGTATGCATGCTACAACTACTCCCTCATGATATATATCCTCCTGGAGGTGCAACCTTTGTTCCATCCATCAGTGGCCTTTGATTCACAAACTGTATGTCTCCATCAACTGCAACATTCTCAAGGATGCTGATAATGGATATGTTTACACCTCTTCCCATTCAAAGTGGGATGTAGGGTCAAACTGTTAGAACAACATCAGCTCCATTGGCATTCATACTTCTCAAAGGCTAAGTACCCTGCATTATACAGAATTTTCTTTTTAGACACAGAGATGCCCAGACTCCTATGAACCCCCATCTGTAGTCCTTATTGCTTGTGAAACAATTCTTCATCAATTGTCCAATGGATCTGTGCGCTCATCTTTAGTCTCTGGAACCCTATATAAGAACTTGGTTGGCCACTCCCTGATGCTCCTCGCAGCAGGAAACCAGTGACTCGCTGTCACTTGCCAGCTTTAATAGAACCGTCACTGGATCCTCTCCAGTTGTTGGTGTGTTCCCAGGTGAGTTTCCCACCACACCATGTAAATGGAAGAAACTCTCCCAGCCTCTGTTCTTTTGCTTTGTACAAGTCATTAGAGAATCTTGGAAATTAGAACATTGTTACTAATGATAGTTTCCATTTTCAGCCTGTAGTGAAGCAAATCGTCTTGTTCCCCTTGCAGCCTACACATTGACGCAGCAGTCTCTCTTTTTTTTTTTTTGCCTTTTTAAGTTCTAATTTTGATGTGTCAGATAGAAGTAAAACCCTAAAAATAATCCTTCGCTGCTGTAGATTCACGCTGTAGTCAATAGAGCTCTATCCAACGGCCAGCTTTATTCTTGACTTTCTTGCCAACGTAAAGTCATGATCCAGTCATGCCTTCATGAAAAAGGCTTTGCTGACCTTCATGAGGAGGGTTCCTTGCCTGTGTGTGTGGCAAAAAGTATAGATGCTAGAAGGGCTAGTGTTGAAGCAATGCTGACAAGACTGCATTCAGTGAAGCTAGAAGCTGCATTTGATAAATGGAGCTGATCAACCAAGGGATGAGGTGTGTAGCTTTCTCCCCAGTCAGTACAGTAAAACTTTAAAACCCACTGTAAGCTACTTTTTTAATACACTGAAAGCCATATGGAAGAATCATGTAATACACCTGAGGGAATGACCCCACCTTCCCAGAAATGGGGACATTGCAGGTCAATACAATCAGAAACAATTCAGCTGGCCTGGATCCACTCCAGTAGAAATTTCCCAGCTGTAAACACATTCAAGTTAAAGTTAGATAAGCCTTTTTAAGGAGCTGATTCTTTGACAAGTTGCAGTAGGTGGGTAAAATGCTAAGTGCCTTCCTTGTTTTTTAAAGACCGAAATATGATTAGAGTAGAACAGATTTTCATCAAGTTTGAGAAGTAGGAAAATATAGATGCTTCCTATGGCCCTAGCTGGTAAAGGGGCTGAAGAATCCTAGAAGCCATCATACACACGCTTTTGGGGGGTGGTCACTCTACTTTTGCTGTGGTTCCACATGCTTTTCTCTAGTCATCTCTACTTTTTGAATATGGTCCATACCACGCAAGTCTGAATGGCCAGCAATACAGTCACTCCTGAAAGCCACAGATCCCACAGTACAGGAGATGTTATACAGTCAATGTCTTCCTGAATGTGGAGTCTACAGTAATTTTATGGCTTTACAGCCTACCTGGAATTAAGCTTGAAAAGTAATCCAAAGCCAATGCATATCAGAATATTTTTGGGGGGTGGAGAGGGGAAATCCAGGCAAGTGAATATCATAAAATGGATGCACTCTGACTTCTCCAGTTATTTCACCTGGTATTTAGGGAGTTGCAACTGGTAAACCCATTTAGGGAGAATGCAGGGTATGATTTTGGTCTGCAAAATTGAACAGAAATGCAGGAAAAGCTTTTTTTTCACCAGCCAGTGTGGATTCTTGCTGTGCTTTGCTTTCCCTCCACTCTTTTGATCTAAATGATCTTCAACTTGTTTGTCTATAATTATGTAAAAAGGATGAATCTGGAAGCAAAGTGAAGATTGCAGATATTGGTCCCCTCCCCCTTCAGCTGGAGTTCTACCAATAAGCCTTTGGAAACACAATCTAGCTTCAAAAGATTCTACAAAGTAAAAAGATGACATCTGTTGCCAAAGTGTTCCCACCTACTCATTCAGGCATGAAAATATTTCTGAAGCCAGGATCATGTTCATGTTGGGAAACTTAATTTTATTTTCCTGGGGAAGAGAAGGCACTAGTGGTCCAATATCTTAGGTCACTATTGCAGTAAATGCTCCAAAATTGTAGAAATAACCAAGTATTCCAGTATGCAATCACCAAAAACATCATCTCCATAGTGAGTTCTTCATTGTCTCTTCCCCAGGGAAAGTTGGTTGGTGTGATTGTCCATGCCAAAGGTCATCTCTTAGACAGCTTCTATGATCTTGATCCATGTTTTTCACATGGGATCTCCAGTTGATGATGGCAGATAACAGAAAGTTGAGCTGAATTTTTTGGATGTTGCATAGATAACTCTCAAGGAGCATGTAACAACCATTGGAAATTGTCTCATCCCAAATCAAGCCGCAGGACTATTTCACTCAATGTAGGCCACCAGATGCCCTCCAGATGTTTTGAAGTATAGAGTCTAGAATCCCTTAGCATTGGCCTTGGTAGCTGGGACTCCTAGGAGTTGAAATCCAAAGCATCTGGTTGCTTTCTTCTGGTCAAACTGCTTGGCAGAAGCTCTGAAGATTTCAAAAAAGAGACTTTCTATCAGGCTCAAAGATGAACTGTCAGAATCCTCGCAAGATTTCATAATAGATTATTATATGGCTAGTTTAAAAAAATGGCTTTTTACATGCTGCAGTTCTGCCATTGTAAAAGGATGGGGGGGGAGTAGGAATGAGAAACCGTTTAAAGCAGATGGCTCATAGGCTCTGGCATGCTCAAGGACGTACCAGCAAGGGAATCAGAAGACCAAGAACTAAGGGCGATGAAGGGGGGGAGAAACTAAGGGCGATGTAGGGGGGGAGAAAGTAAGAAAACAGCTTTTGGGGTGCTTTTGCTCAGTCTTAGCAATGCTTTGGATCTGTACACTTATTCTCAATAAATGAACTTTCTTTTGAATCAATATTGGTTGCAAGGAAAGTTACTGGATTTGGGATCAACAGGTGGCAGCTAGTTACATTTTGCTAAGACTCCCAGTGCAGACTTCCACCAGGGAGATTGCCCTGCGGGGAGTCCAAAGCCTCACATTGACCGGGACCAACCGAGCAGTGGGATGGCTGACAATGTAATTGAGGAAGAAGAAGAGAGACCAGTCCCTCCTCCATTGGAAGTGAAGGTGATAACCCAGGAGGAGCCGGTGCAATCATCGCGCCAAGCCCGAGCGGGGCCGAAGGCAATGGCAACGAAGGGACAGGGCCCTTCGATGAAAGATTGCATGGGGAAATTGGAAGGGCAGATGGGGTCCCTATCCGATGATATGCGAGTGTTAAGGGCAGCAGTGGATCAACTGCTTGGAGGGGGATTTACGCCTCCCACGTGAGAGTCAGTGGCCACACTGGGAGGTACGGAGGCGGCAGAGCAGTCAGCCGAAGGTGAGACCTCCAGCGAGGAGGAGGAGGATCTCACACCTAGCAGAGCCAAGAAGAGCCCGATGCAGCAGCGGGGCATCTCCATGAAATTCGGGGGAGATGCTGAGCAGCTTGCTTGCTTTATCACCCAGGTTCGGATCTACATGGAGGGCTATGGGGGTCTGTTCCGCAGCGAGGAGGAGAAGGTCTCCTATGTGTCCAGTTTTTTTGAAGGTACGGCTGCAGAATGGGTGGTTGGCCTGCATAGGGCGAAGGACCGGGCTTTAAGGAGAATAGAGGATTTCATGGCGGCTCTCTGCACGCGCTTTAAAGACCCGTGCTTGGCGCTTAAAGCACGACACGACCTGGAAAGGCTGAAGCAGGGGTCCAAGTCGGTATCAGAGTACACCTACGAATTTCGGGGGTTGGCTCAAAGGCTGCCTCATGTGCCTGAAGAGCTCCTGATCGAGCTCTTCCAGAGAGGCTTGCAACCCGAATTGTTGCAGCGCGTGGTGTGCCGGGGTTTCCCCAAAACCTTTAATGGATGGGTCGCTATGGCCAGCAAAGTGGAGGAGCAATGGCACACCATAGAAGCAAGAACCCGACTTCCGCCCTTACCCGCACAAAGAAGGCGGTGCCCAAGGCAAAGACCAGCGCGCCGGAAAGTAGCTGGAGCCGGCATGTCTGTTTCAACGCCGGGGAGCCGGGGCACTTTGCTGCTGCGTGCCCTAAAGCGAAGATGGAGCAAGAAGGCAAGAAGGCGGAGCGGAAGGGGCCGAAGTCTTCGAAGCCCGGCAAGAAGGAGTCAGCGGCAGTAGGCAGCGAGACGGGGGCTAAAGCGGCAATGGCAAAACCTGGAAGTTGTTAGCTCCGCTCTCTCTCCGACAGGCGGCTGCTCTTCCAGAGAAAGAAAGCAGCTCATGGGAGGACTCGGAGAGTGAAGAGATGGGGGTGAGTCCCATTAAAATTTGGGTGGAACTAAGGGTGGTAAGGATGAATCGGAGGGCAGAGATACGGGCACTGATAGACTCTGGCTGCTCCCAAAATCTGATTAACCCCGCCCTTGCCCGCGGTTTGGGACTGCGCTTAAAGAGACTCAAAACCCCTGTGATTTTTACCCAGCTGGACGGATCCCCAGTGGGGGGAGGGCCAGTGGAATATCGTACTGAAGAGCTTGAGCTAACTATGGGGGACCATAGAGAGACTATTAAATTCCTAGTGACTCCCATGGCATGCAACCCAGTGCTTCTGGGCATGAACTGGTTAAAAAGGAAGAACCCAGAAGTGAACTGGGAGGAAAAGATCTTGTGTTTCCCAAAGGAGGGGGGAGTGGAAGTTGAAGGAATTACCGAAACGTTGTCAGATGGAGAGATGGGCGCTGTGAGTGGGGAAAAGGCAGTGGAGGCTGCAACTCAGGTTTCCAAGCAATACCGCGACCTGCAGGAGGTGTTTAGCGAAAGGGAGTCAGATCAGCTACCCGCCCATCGTGCCAGTGACTGTGCCATAGAGATTGAGCCGGGGGCTAAATTTCCAAGGAAGAAAATGTATCCAATGACACCCAAAGAGTTGGAAGCATTGTGGGAGTTCATTGATAAGAATCTAAAGAGGGGCTTTATTGTACCTACGCATTCTCAAATTGCTGTACCGGTGCTTTTCAGAGAAAAGAAGGATGGCTCCCTATGTTTGTGCACAGATTATAGAGGGCTAAATGCCATTTCTGCTGACAACCGGTACCCACTCCCCTTGATGAAAGACCTGTTGGCCCATTTATCCTAAGGGAAAATTTTCACGAAGCTGGATTTAAGGGAGGCGTACTTCAGGGTGCAAATCCGGGAAGGAGATCAATGGAAATCCGCCTTTAACATGCCCCTGGGGTGCTTCCGTTATGAAATAATGCCGTTCAGATTAAAAGGAGCGACGGGGGTGTTTATGCAACTTATAAATGAGGTGTTACAAGAGCATTTATACCAGGGGGTGTTGGTTTATCTGGATGATATCCTGATTTACACTGAGACCATGGAGCAACATGTACAATTGGTCAGGAAGGTACTAAAAAAGCTACTGGAGGCTCAATTGTATGCCAGGCTCTCCAAATGTGAATTTCATAAACAGCAAATTGACTATTTGGGGTATAGAATTTCACATCAGGGAATTGAAATGGACCCGATCAAGGTGAGGGACGTCACGGGTTGGGAGGCTCCCAAAACCAGGTGTCAGCTTCAAAGTTTCCTGGGCTTTGCTAACTTCTATTGGCAATTCATACCTAACTTTGCCCAAGTAGCACTCCCACTCACCAATTTGTTGAAAACCAAGGGCAAGGACAAAGCGAAGGCATCAAAACCTGGAGCCCCCTTGGCCTGGACTAAGGAGTGCCAGGAAGCTTTTCTAAGTTTAAAGCGTCTGTTTACATCTGAACCGATCTTAAAGCACCCTGATCCAGAACAGCCATTTGTCATACAGGCAGACGCTTCAGATGTGGCAGTGGGAGCTGTGTTGTTACAGAAGGGGGCGGGGGGGAGCTATTTCCATGTGCATACATATCCCGGAAATTTTCAGAAACAGACACGCTGGTTGGTGTGGGAAAAGGAAGCGTTCGCAGTACGCTGGGCATTAGTTTGCTGGAGACACTTGTTAGAGGGATCACACCGTCCCTTTGAAATTTGGACTGATCACAAAAATCTAGAAGCTTTGACTGCACCGAGGAAGCTGTCACCCAAACAAATGAGATGGGCACAATATTTTCATCGTTTTAACTTCTCCCTGAAGTACATTCCTGGGGGGAAAAAAATTTTGGCAGACGCCCTGTCTCGATTGCCTCAACACAACAGCAAGCGGGAGGAAATAGTCGCTCCTGTAATTCCATGTACCCAAGCAGCCCTAAGAGTGGTCACTAGAGCTCAGAAAAAAAGGGGTGAAGAACAACCAGAAGGAGAGTTGTTGAAAAAATTAAATGCCCAGATTGCTCAGGATGATTGGTTTAAAAGCAACAGCCAATTGCTAGTGAACAAACAAGGGGCATGCTGGTGGCAAGATAAGCTGTATGTCCCTGCAGACGCTAGAAAGTGGGTCTTGCAAAGAAGTCACGACAGCAGAACAGCTGGGCACTTTGGCTTTGTGAAAACATTACATCTACTCAGGCATCAATTTTGGTGGCCAACAATGAGAAAAGATGTAGGGGAATATGTAGCTACATGCCCCATGTGTGCAATGGCCAAAAAGAGAGGGGGCACACCAATGGGGCTTCTACAGACAGTAGCAAACCCAGGGGATCCTTGGAAGCAAATTTGCATGGACTTTATTGTAGACCTGCCTGAAAGCAACAAAAAGACAGTTATTTGGGTAGTTACAGACCTTTTTTCCAAACAAGCACATTTTGTGGCATGCCAATCCCTTCCATCAGCCCCCAAACTGGCTAAGTTATTTATACAACACGTCTACCGAGCTCATGGTGTCCCAGAACGAATAATTTCGGATCACGGGGTCCAGTTTGCTGCCAAGTTCTGGAGGGCGTTCCTAAAACTACTGGGAGCATCGCAAGGCTTGAGTTCGGGGTACCACCCCCAGACGGCGGGATCATGTGAACATCTGAACTCAGTGTTAGAACAATATTTGAGATGCTTCATTAACTACCAACAAGACAATTGGGATGAACTGTTACCGTTTGCTGAAGTAGCTTATAATAATGCAGTACACCAAAGCACTGGCCTCACCCCTTTTAAAATAGCTACAGGACAGGACTTTGTACTCATCCCAGAACTACCTAAACAATCCACTCAAGTCACTTCAGTTGATGAATGGGTCCAACAAATGACACAAGTGTGGCCTCAGATTGCTGCGTCGTTGAAGGAGGCCAGAGCAATGTACAAGAAATTTGCAGATGCTAAGAGAACCCCAGAAAAAGACTGGAAAGTAGGAGATAAGGTTCTTTTATCTACCAAGCATCTTAAATCATTACAACCTTCCAGAAAGCTCGCTCCAAGATTCGTAGGGCCTTTTGTTATAGATAGAGTAATTAATCCAATTTCCCTACAATTACAGATGCCTGCTACCTTTAAAAGAATCCATCCAGTGTTCCACTGCGACCTGCTTAAACCCTATAAAGAGTCATCTCAATGGCATCCCTCCCCAGTACCTCCTAAACCAATGATGGTTGAAGGAGAACAACATTTTGAAGTTAAAGAGATACTGGACAGTAGAAAGCAGGGGGGGGGGGGAGGGGTTCAATTTTTAATTCAGTGGAAACATTTTCCCAAATCAATGGCTGAATGGGTTGACAAGAAACATGTAAAGGCTCCACATTTAGTTAAAAAATTTTATGATGTTTATCCTACAAAGCCTTAACAATTAGAATGATTATTGTATTATGTTTCTCTTTGCTTTTTCTTTTTTAGAGTGAAGAAGAGGAATCATCTGACTGACATCCTCTTTTGTGGAGGGGCAGCATGTCAGAATCCTCACAAGATTTCATAATAGATTATTATATGGCTAGTTTAAAAAAATGGCTTTTTACATGCTGCGGTTCTGCCATTGTAAAAGGATGGAGGGGGGAGTAGGAATGAGAAACCGTTTAAAGCAGATGGCTCCTTATTACAGGCTCTGGCATGCTCAAGGACATACCAGCAAGGGAATCAGAAGACCAAGAACTAAGGGCGATGAAGGGGGGGAGAAACTAAGGGCGATGTAGGGGGGGAGAAAGTAAGAAAACAGCTTTTGGGGTGCTTTTGCTCAGTCTTAGCAATGCTTTGGATCTGTACACTTATTCTCAATAAATGAACTTTCTTTTGAATCAATATTGGTTGCAAGGAAAGTTACTGGATTTGGGATCAACAGGTGGCAGCTAGTTACATGACCTATATTTTCTCTGTATGCAAAGCATGCACTCCACCATTGAGCTGTGACCATCACCTAGGTTAAAATGTGGCAATAATACTATCTTCTTGATTACAACTGCTGTATCTTGTATAAGGGAAAAGCATTGATAACTATCTCCATATGTTTGTTCTTGATGAGCAGCAGATGCAAATAATGAGACAAAATTCTGATAAAAAATTATATTAGGGTCATCTCATGGTTCTGCCCATGTATTAGGGCATCCTATCTCTATCCTTAGCCTCCCATGGCTGTAAGCAGTCCCAGGATCTGTTCTCATACTAAGTCAGGGACATAGGAGGTAAGGCCCACCATAGGAGGCAAGGTCAGCGATTTCTGAATGTTACTTTCAGATTTGAAACTGGCAGCTTCCAGTTTCCAGTTCTACCTTCCATGACCTTAAGGCTGTAACTGCTGTCATATAACCTGTATCCAGTTGCCCTTCTTGGCAGTTCTGGAAAAACAGTGCAGAATATGAACTATCTTTCAATAAGATTGAATTGCCGGGAGCACATTTTGGAACTGTCCTAGGAGCGAACCTACCTGCCAAAAGGCATCCTGTCATACCTTGAATGCTTTAGTTCTCTGTACTAGAAAGGTACTCTGTTATGTTCACTTCAGTTGCTTTAATACCAACCAAAAGCATCTTCTGGATGATACCACCTGTGTGGTTCAAGCTCAAAGATAAGAGGTGCAGAAGACTTCGTGTGATAGAAACCCTACTGCTTCCCACTGCACATTTATACAATTTTAAGGATCTTCTATCAGCACCTACCAACTTACTTAGATTTTTTATTGATTAATTGATTGATTATGTGCCATCAAATCAGTGTTGACTCTTAGCAGTCTTGTAGATACTGTAGATTGTCTCCAGGGTTACTTAGATATTCTGCAGATACATTATAGTCAAATTTGTTATTAGATGGATTTTCTTAATTACATTTGGGGATTCTACATCTGCTTTCAAGCTGTAAATTAATGTTTGATACTCTTGTGTTATGTATGAAAATATAGAAAAAAGCCAAAATGTATAATCGGATTGTAATATGGAAAGGAAAATTAGGTTACTTTCGCTGCAACATTTGAAATGGAAAAGGGAATTTCTTATCACACTCAGGCTGGATCTGAGTGCCCAGTTTGCTGAGCACTTATATCAAAGAAAGAAAATATTCTGGTAGTAATACCATTTTTACTTATTTCTTTGAAGATCTGGAAGTTAAACTTCCAGTTGACCCTTTATGTACAGTAGTTATCAGATCAGTATAATTCAGTCTCCTTGAATGTAGCCAAAGTTTGTTCTATTGCTTGTAAAATTAGACAGGCTTTGATTACCCATCAATGAACCCACCACCAATTGTAAAAATTTTTATCCTGTTATGTTTTTACTGTATTTTTATTTTTTAATGTGTAGCATTTTCTGTAATTCTGGTCTGTGACTGTAATAAAAGTCATATTTTTTTCTTCTCCTCCTCCTCCTTCTCCTTCTCCAGTTAACCCATAGCTGTTTTTTAATCATAGCCTGCCAGATAGTACATGAATTCCCATAATGCTAAGCCAAAAATTATAAGCCATCATGTTTAATATCACATAATATGTTAAACCTTAATGCTTGGGTGGTTTTGGCTTAGTGTTTTGCATAAACTCGTCATTTCTCTCAATCTTTAGAGAAGACACATGTTGGCTCTCCACTGGTCAAGGGCCACTGACAGTGTAGGTAGCCAGGGAGATGATCTTGAAGCCAATATTCAGAAACTGTCATGTAAACAAAGAGGACCGAAGCATTCCTTAAGTTTTGAGAGGGGAGATGGTATTAAGGAGAGACTCAGGATGGTCCCTCCCTAACTCACTGGGGTATCAAAGGGAAGAAAGGGGAAATAAAACCAGACTTGCAAGATTTTGTTGTTATAGTAAAAGTTGGGTTCCTGATCTAGTCTACCTTGTAGAAGTGACAGACAGGTTGCAGCAAGGGGCTATTTCAGGGCCCAGAAAAAGAGTCATTGTAATAAGTTTTCTTGCCCCTTTCTGCTAGGAGAAAACTGAACTTCCCTTTCCATTGATCCATACCTGGAGGTTGAAGGAACAATATCCTGGTCCCATTTACCAACAAGGGAACAGAGAGTTTGAGGCTTCTGTTGTTTAGGACTGAACATGTGCTTTGTTAAGGATCATCCACCTTCCTGAGAAACATTTAATCAAGCAGCAAGATCAAAAGCACATCAGTAAATAACAGAGAATGGCGAAGTTTGGAGGGGCTTAACTTTGTCCGCCCAGAGAAGTTCGAGGTGTGCGTCTGCTTGCACGTTTTTGTGTGTGCGAGAGAAAGAAAACATCTTCATGCGCAAAATCCTTTTTTAATATAAAAAGTGTATTTGCCTTTGATCTAATAAGAGAGAAGGCAGCTGCCAGTTTTTCTTACTCAACAGCCAAGTCACGGCAGATTTAGAGTATGTTTTTGTTGCATATTTGTCACTTTACCATCTTGGAAAAGGATGATGTGGAAGGTATTTTTACAGCCTGGGCAAACATTCGTGCTGTTCAAATCAGCCTGTTTTCTTGTAGATTCTTTAAAAAAAAATCTGTGCAAATGGCAAGGCAGACGGTTATCTGTAACGTCTCTATCGGATGAGAAGACCCTCCCCCCCACCCACAATTTCCACAGATTAATCTACGTAGCTTGAATGAGGCCCTGCATTCCCCAAGATTGAAATGTGGGAAGATACCCTTTACCAAGCACGTTATGGGGCACATCCAGGTCTCCTATCCACCCTAACATGAAATCCAGGAAGGAAAATATACTAAAAAATCTGTTTCATTGTACCGATTTCTCGCATGCTTACCTACAGTTGTTTTGTAAAGATTAAGGAATGTGTCCATAAAAACAGAAACCTGAAGATACCATAGCTCAAGTCCATTACAAGCTCTAGAAGAAGCTTTCTGCAAGAAGAAAAAATAACAAGAGAGTAGTGCTGATCAGATCCGTGCATGCATATACTGTATAATAAAAGGATTAGTGTAATCTCGTGAAAACCTGGCCATATTTTTTTAAAAGAGAGATACTTTAAAAGAAGAACTTCTAGTGTACCTTTGGGGGGGGGGGGGAAACCCAAGAGAAAATAAGCGGGTTTTCTTTCAAGGCGGTTCTGTAGAGCATGCTGACAAAATGGATTGAGTTGGATGAGAATATGGAAAGGACACAATGACATTTCAGTGGCCAGCTTCTCAGACACAGAAGATGTGGGAGAGGAGGGAAAGGGAGCATTGGAAACTTTGGTCACTAGCTGCTGGAAAAGAGATCTCATGAGTCGATCATGAAACTCATGAGTTGTAAGCAGGTTTTGTGTAACTGAACACCACACACGGCACAAAATGCTGACCAGACCCTGGCAAAGAAAGAGGGGTGGTCTTGGAAGGACAAGAAAGGGACACCATCTGTAAAATCAGCACTTTTATGTCCCTGCAAATTGTACAGCTCATTTTTGGCAACTGAACTGGAGCTTTCCCCATTGTCAGCTTCCATGAAGGACCAAACATCTTGCTGAGATGTGTTATTTGCCTTGTTGAACAAACCCATATTCTTGACTTCTGGTTATCTCTGGCTCTTAGCACTTGGATGATGCCATGTGATGGTCACAAGCATGCTGTGCTGCTGCTGATCACCAGGACTTCAGTTTTCTCACTCCTCCTGCTTAAACCATTTTATACCCTTTTTTCCCCCAAATTCTTCCATCTTGTTAGAGCTCAAGTGTAGGAACCCTTTTTTGTCTCTGATGCAAACTGAAATTTCCCTTCAGCTCAATCTGATCCATGTAGCAAAAGTGTTTATTCTGTACACGAGGAATGCAAAAGCTTCCCATCCAGCCTCCCAACATCCCTTTTGTAGCCCCCAAAACTGCCTCCCACCTGAGGGTGGACCCCTAAAATCAATACTTTAAAAAAATCCTTTTGGAGTTGGGGCCTTAGGGTCAGAACAGATGCTTAAGCCTGATAGTGCAATGCATTCGTTTCAGTCAATCGTCTTGTGTTCCTGTCAAAAATGGGTTCTGGCCCTACTCACCATTGATTTGTGGTCCTTGACATCCTGTGCAAAACCTATTGTAGCTCTCAGGCCAATAAAAGTTCATAATTTCTGCTCTATAGGTTTGGACAATCCAAAACCTGTAGGAAAGATTCAGATCCCAACATCTTCAAATAGGGCTGGGAAAGATCTCCAAAGTCCTGGACTTCTTTCATCAGTCACTGTAAACAACATGGAGCTTGCAGAACAAATAATCTGACTCAGCCTCGTACATCTATATGCTCAGTTCTTGACTCCTAATAGCTGAAAGATCTCAGAATTGAGCCAAAGTCAAAAGCTACTGCTAATCCGCCTAGCAAGAGCAGGGCTGAGTTGAGTTGATAGAAAGCAGTATCAGTTATGTGCTCTTCTCTAGATGTGGTTGGACCCAATGTCTTGGTTGCCTTTTCTGGCTTATTCTTGGCAGTGCCTGTGCCTCTTGTGGCAAAAATAGTCAATGACCCACCTAGCAGGGAACTGTCTTCAGGTTATATTTAGCAGCTGTCCTGGTTTCTCCCATGGAATTTTGGAATTACAGTTCTCTAATTAGTTCTCTAATTAGGAAGATGGTCTTCCCAACCTAGCATCTTCCACATGTGCTGAGCCACAGAGAAACAGAATTCCCATTCAGCATCTAGAGAAACTTTGAAGCAGTTGATAATCCACCTAGCAGGGGTATATATTATATCAGGACTTCAGATGAGAATTTGATAGGTATATTAGAGACAACAATGTGTTCTGTTATAGGTCAAAGTGTCTTTCAAACAGTTAGGATTGTGTTTAGCTATTGCGGCCCTGGCTAATTTTCCCAGGCTCTTATCTGTAATGTTCCAGTCCAGAGGTGATATTTGTTCAAGAGAAAATTACACAGATGGGATTTAAATATCATGCTAGCAATAATCAGTCAAAACAGCCAGCAAAAGAATGGCTCTTCTGCTCCCTTTGGTCTTAATACCTTTGTGCTAGAAGTACAGGTATTGTCACAAGCATTCAACAAGCAAAAATTGCTGCATGACCCCTAAGTAATGGTTCTTCTCATGTCTTTCCTTGTAAAAGGGAAAGGAAATTGATTATTTAATATACATGGGACAAGCAAGCTTTAGATGTTCAAGCATGCATCCATTGCCAAATTCAGCTTTGAACACAAACTTCCTTGAAAGCCAACATAAGATTTTCAAGTCCTCTGTCCTTCTGCGTAGAAATTCCGCATCCCTAATACATTTCAGTTCCCATACACCTAGAAGTGATTTGAGATTGGGATCTTTTTCAGGGAGTAAACCTGCAAACCAAAGTAATTTATTGAGTTAGAACTGAATTTGATAAGGCTGCTAACTCATAGGTATCTGTGGGCAGGTAAGGGGGGGAGCAAATTCTGATGCCAGTAAGATTCATCATTTGTAATATGATGTCATGGCACGTATTACATAATTGCAACATTTGTGCAATCATAACAAGATACACCTGTCATTTGATGTCATTGTGGCTTGTAACAGATGGCAGTGTTGTAACTCAGCCATCTAGACTTGAAATGATATGTTTGATGTTTCCTAAGAACTGAATGATGCTTACATTTCAACATGTGGCTTAACCGCCAACATGTGGATGATCCTTTTTGTAGCAGAGTCAACATCAATGTTAATGAATTCTATAACCATCTGTTCTGGTCATACCCCCACAAGCCATCATTTATGGCTGCATCTTTCTGAACCATCCTCTGCCTATTTATTTACTTCTTGTCTGCAAAAGTGATTGCTCCAATTTCATTCTGTTTGCTAGAAACCTTTTTTCTTAAATTGCATGTTGATTTGAAGGAAATGATGGGAGCTTAGCAAGGCAAATCCTTAGACTATCCTTCTTGAACCTGATGTGCTCCAGAATTTAAAACATGAGACTTCCAGAGTGCTCAGTGAGCATGGGGAACAAATTCTCAGATTGCTGGAAGTCCCATTTTTAAGTATTTGGTGGTCTCTGGGCTGGAGAAAGCAACCCTAGAACTGGATCACCTTTTGCATTAATCACTGTGTAAAATTTGTTTCCCTAGTCCACTTGGCCATTTCTCGAGACGTGTTAGAATGTTTTCTTTGTAGACTTCATTGTAAAGCTTTCCAATATATGTTATTCTCGCCAGGTGTGGCTTTCTATGTATGTTTGAGATCCTGTCTTGCTTCTTATAATGTTACCACCCAAGTCATGGTGCCTGGTGCAACTGCAAGTGAGAAACATCATTAAAGTTAAACAAACATTTCCCTTATAAATCTTGACTGATCTGAAATGGCAGGGACATCCCATCTCAACAGTCTGTATGCCAGAAAATGATTTAAATTCATTAAACCATTTCTGACTTACTGAGAGGAGGCATAATATTGCTAGAGGAAAAGTTCTCACTTCGGCAAGTTTCAGCCCAGGAGATTAGAATCCTGTCTGGAGGGACTGAAATCAATTGAGCAACTGAGTGTCTACTATAGCTACACTTTTGTTGTATCGGGCGATTTATCCCTTGCTCTGATCCTGGACACTATATCGGCCATCATGTGGTTCATTGTTTCTGTCTTATTTTGGCTTTTGATCTTGGAGGAAATTTAGCTAGGTGGTCACTAGGGGTTGACAAGAACTTGATGGCACGTCATCATCGCCATCAATGGCTGTTGAGTCCATCCGTTAATGTTTTGCTTAACCTGTCGTTCAGTTCTTGCATCACGTAGGCCTTGCAGGGGTGTCTTCAGGGTGGGGATCAAAAAGGTCAGGATGGTGTCCCCAATCAGGCTTTCAAAGCAACACACATAAAAAGGGGATGGGGCATTGATCCCATGGTTGTGGCCATCACCTTGATTTTTTTATTTTTTTTACCCCCCACGGACACTTCTGATGTCTTTCCTTGTTGTCGGAAAATGGGAAAATTGAGATGGGTATTCTATATTCTAAAGTCATCGTCAAGGCTTCATCGAGTGATTCTCTGTGATTGAACTAAGAGAGTCAAACAAGCCCTTGTGAGTATTATCTGCCTATCAAGAATAGTCCCTTTACCTCTGTGGAAGTAGCTTAGAGTAAAGCTACCTGAAAAACCCTCCTTTTGTTGAGTATTAATTCCCTGGTGTGGTTATAAAAGCCCTTTTATTCCCTCCAGCCTCCCCACTTCCCCTTTTGGCTAGCTTTAAGCTGCTCTGATCTCTTAAATGTAGGAAGATATTAATAAAAGATGATTTAAGCAATATGATCTGTTTCCTTGACTGATTGCATGAGGCAATGGAAACGTTTCATTCGGATGCTGACAACTTTAAAACTACAGTACTTAAAGGGCTGAAGCAACATATTTTTGTTGCAGTAACTTTCTTCAGATGTATTATTCCAAGGTGCGTATCTGTGAGTTTTTTGCTCCTCATGCTAAACAAATACCTTGTGTCAATACATACAAAATATAAAGAATTCTTAAACGCTTGAATCCTAGTTGTTTTTTCCCCATTAAAACCTTCATTCAATTCATTGTTTGAATCAGCCACTGAACTGATCCATTTAAATCAACGTGCTTCTTCTCGGTGCTGCAGCAAAAGCCCATCCTGGGTGAAATCTGCATTTGTTGCAGAGTTCGTGCCCCTGCCAGAGTTAGAAAGTACCCTAGGAGAGTGTTGTACATGTGTCCTTTCACTGCACAATGGTCACTCCAGCTGACTGCAGTCTCCTGGCTCTACACATCTCAGATAAATCCCAGGAGAAAACCTGAAATGGTTTTTCCAGGATACGGGCAGTCAGGGAGGCTGTAGAAGGATGGAGCAAGACGCCAGGATCCCTGCCACTCTAGAGCAAGAAATTCAGCTCCAAAGATTGTCCAAAGAAGTCTAAAACATTCACTGAAACTTCCTTCTCAAAGGGGGAGAAACCTGATTGGGGAAGAGATTTCTGCACAATATCAGGCAGGTTGAACAACAAACCCACCCCTAAACTCCCAGACCTGGCTGTAAAATTCTGCATTCAGATTTTGACACAGGATTAGTGTTTTCTAATCTCAAGACCAACGTGTCACATTCTTCAGTAGGGTGGTTGTGTTTCAGAGATATGTCCACTCTACTGGCAACTATTTCACTGCCTAAATCAGTAACCCCATATTTGGTAAATGATTTCACTCATTTTGATTGAAAAAGGTGGGTAGAGAGAATCGAACTAAAAGCTAGCCCATGGAAGTCCACCTCTCCAAGAAACATGAAAGTAAACAGAATCTTTTTGTTCCTAAATTTATCTGTTTGATCAGTTCTCAGGCTTGGCTCACACATCATGTTAAGCCCTGGTTTGCTTCATTGTGGTTTATTGAATAAGCTATGATGAGCTGCCCAATATCCTAAGCCAAAACTTGCGGCTTACAGCATTACATGTCCCACATTTGTTATTTCTTTGGGACTTTTAATCCATTTCAAAACTATTTGAGCTGTTGCATCTGCTTCCGACAGCTTTCTCAAGATGGAGCAAATTCTGCTGAAGTTCCCTTAACATCTGCACAGAATTTCTTTTTGGGAGATTTCCTTAACAGCAGCCATGACAGTTAGAAAAGGACTTGAAAGTAGTTTAAGCAAGAGAGACAGCCATAACCAGAAGCAACTAAAATTAACTATAGGTTAGCATGCTTGATTAAAGCTGTTTATTTCTTTTTATTTTCCTGGTACACTTAACGGTGAATTACCTTTTGAAGGTGTTTGTTTTCAAAAGGCATCCGCCAGGTTGAAGAAAGAAATCTGAGGTCCCAGCACGAAGGCAACCTAAAGATATTCTGTCTCTTTAAACGACACTGCTTTTCAGAAAAGGGGAAGACACACAGACCTGTTGCTGTTAGCACTGCAAAACTCCGAGCGCACCAAAATCTCCATCTCTGCCCAGTTCTCATAAGGAACCGTTGTCGGTAGGAGATGAGATCACTGGGGAAAGCAAACACATTTCAATGGGATCCTGACTATTGAGAAGGAGCAGTGAACAAACAGTCTTCCAATCGGCACTAAAATATAATTTGTGCTTTTTCATTTCCACTTCAGATATGCGGGGGTGAGGAAGGGCTGGAAAATGCGTGTCTTGTCATGTGTAAGAGAACATCCATTTAGAAATATAGTGTTGATTCTAAAGTGACAGCAAGTGTCTCTCTTTTGCTGATTATTTAATTGGCCTGTGTTCCACCCAATGCTACTTTGCTTTGTCAGTTTCCTTTATTTTTGAGTATTTGCTGCGAGTATTTGCTGGAGATGTCCTTGCTTGCTACACAAGGAACAGGCAACAGACGACAAGGCACTCCATGCTGATAACTGAAGCCTGTTGTCTCCCTCCCTCCCTCCTTCCTTCCTTCCTTCCTTCCTTCCTGGTATAGTCACTTTCAAGGTGTCTAGGAAGATTTTTCTGCAGCATGAGTAGAGCAAGCCACTCCCTCTTCTAGAAAAAGGGAAAAGAGAGAGAAAGCAGGAGGAAATTGATGATCCTGCACAAATTCCCTGCTGATCACCGCTGCAGAGTGCTGAGTCACTGATATTGTTTCCTGCTGATCTGTTTTTGCTGCAGCTTGCTTGAAAATGTGGCTAAGTTTTAGCGAGGTAAGGCTGGTATCACGCAGCATCCGTCCCCATCCCTTTCTCCAAACCTCTAACCATGATGAGTCTGTTGAGATTTAAATTTCCTTTTTCCACTCAGAGCGCTTCATGCTTAGCTATCCTCCTCCTCGCTGATTGCTTGAGAGAGTTTTACTGATTGAAACAACTCCGGAATGTAGAGACAAGTTTCTGAAAGGTAGGGAGCCTTAAGAGAGGGGTTTCCTCTGACAGAATTCAGACCATAACTTGGAGACCTGAAGGACCTGGAACAGCAGCTGACCAGCAAGGCGGCAGAGAAAGAAAGCTGGCTTGTCCTGCCACTCTCCTTGCGACTGCCACCTATTGTCCATGCTCCTTTTGAACATGGGTTTAGCACTCTTCTCATGTTTTTCAAAGAGAGCCTATCAGCTGATCACCAGGCGGCTTTGGGTTTAGCGCTCTTCCAGAATAGCACTAACTCTCTGTCTAAAGAAGCGGATAGCCTGGCCCCTATCACCGATAGTCAGCTGCCCGTCAAGCTTGCTTTGAAACCATGGTGCAAAACCCTTGCAGTTTTGACCGAGCAATTTTAACAGATGTCTAAACCTGCCAGTGTGGCCATCTCTCGAAAACATACCTCCTCCGCCAGCCATAGCCCATAAAGAGAATAATGAGTGAAGCTTTTCCCATTGGCTGGTGAGTTTTGGTGAGAGGCGAGGGAAACAAAACCGGGGGAATCCATCAGTCCTTGTTCTTGGTATGCCCAATACCCTGCAGATAAAACCAGCACCATTCGCTAACATGGTACTTATGGCAGGATAGGGGTTGTTAGTGGGAGCAGCGAATTTTGTGCCAGGGTGACTTTCGGCTAGCCCAAAGACTGCCAGATAGCATTGACATTTGGTTGTGCGGAAGACCTCCGAGCTTGTAATCATTGGTATTTTCTTCCCCAACTCCTTTGATATTTGAGGAGAGACAAGAGGAGCAAGCAGGGAAGGTGTTAAGGAACATTGCACACTGTCCTTGTTGCTGTGTCTCTAAAAGCAAAGCTGGAAAAGATGCGCTTAGGAAAGGCAGCAATTCAGAGGAACAGATTGATGGGCTATTTAGCCTCCAATTAATTGTTGAAATATTTACTGTTCTTTTGGGGGAGAAGAAGGACATGGAAGCAGAGCAGAGATGATAGTAGGCAGGGTGTACGAATATAGGTAGAAAGAGTTCTACTTCTGTTCTTACACATTGGAACGGCCTTTCTCTACCTGGTGCCCGCAGCACACACTGGGACTTGAATTTCCATTGACCTGATTGGCTGGAAATTTTGGGAGTTGTAGACCCAACACATTTGGAGAACGTCAGGTTGGGTACTAGAGCAGAATGTATTCCAGTGATGCTGATCCCAAGTATGTCCCTTGGGATGTGAGGGAATTATGAGTCACGGTGCACAGTGGCTGAACTCACTGCTGAAGCAAGAAAGAGCAATGAACTCACGAGGCCAAGACAGAATTTAGGTTGCTAAGATAAGTGGTTCCTTATCAGCGCAGGCCGAGGAAGAACCCAGGTAACACTCAGATAGACTCAACAACGGTTTGCTTCCATCTGTGCGGGAGGGTCATGATCAGGAAGCAGGTGGCTGGTAAAGAAGGAGAGCGAGCGAAGCGGAGAAACATCCAGGCAGAGGATGTGTGGGTGAGAGGGAAGCCAAATCAGGTTAGAGGAGTGGAGTTAAGCTAGAAAAGATGCTCTGCCTGAGGAACTGTTGGAGGAAAAAGAGGCAGGCACAGAAACATTTCCTCTCCCGCAGGGAAAGGAGAGAGCCCTTGCTTAGAGGGCCTACTGTGAGCCTGAATATGGTCCTTTGCACCATGTGGTATTCCATATGACTTACCAAAATAGGACAGGAAAAGCTGTCTTGCCAAGCAAGGGGCAAACTCTCTTTTCCCGGCGTAATTCGCTTTGCTTTGCTTTTCAGCTTGGTCTGGGGGAAGGGTTTTTCTCTCTTTACAAAGGGACCAGGGGGAGGTAGATGTCCATGACTGACTCTGGTTCCCTCCCATGTGCAAAAAGGTGTAAAAGAGGAGTCACGAGCATTTATGGTCCACCCTTGTTACACCAACATGTGTCTGTCTGCTTTTTTGCTCAGGCAGCACTCAGCTTTCAAGGGTAGAGGTCTTCTTGATGAAGACATCTTTACACGGTAGGGCACCTGGCTGCCTCAGGGAATGCCATGCTGAACATGATTCTACCTGTACAATTCAAATGTTGAAGAATGACCTGCTCTGGATTGTACACACACACACACACACACACACATACACATCCATGGTTCAAGAATCTTGAATCAGAAACAGGCCTTCTCAGTTATAGCCTCTGCTTTATGGATCACCATCTCCAAAGGTGCAATCAGCCCCTTCCTTCACTATGTTCAGGGAGGTTCCTCAAAGCAATTTTATTGCAGCAGCCTTTGATAGCAAGAAGGTAACTGGCACATACCTGCTTTTATATTTTCTGGCTGTTTCCTATTACAATCTTAAGTTGTTGGTTATTTTTAAAGATGGAGATATTCACAATCTATTGGTTTCCTTATGTACATCACCCAGAGCTATCTCGGTTGGGGTAGTTAATAAATCCCATAAATAAATTAAGATAAGTAAGTGAGTTTACCACATTGTGCCAAACATAGGCTTCACGATACATCTGGTAAACCCAAGATACACAACTATTTGTAGGCCAAGACCACACTCCAAAGGATTAGCATAGGGCCAGGAATAAAATTAACTTTTGTTTCATTTACATGTCCTTTGAGTTAGAGAGCATGAGATTACACTCCAGTCATGGATTTCATAATGTTTCCTTTCTGTCACTTAAAAAAATCGCAATTGCTTTGAGAGGTCCTTGGGAAATGTCCCCAAGACTTTTGAATCCAGGCGCAACTCAGGATTTGAAGGTTGGCGTCTCCACAATGGACTTGTTTATGATTTACAGTATAGCGATATTCCTAAAAGAATCGGTTCAATTGTGAGCATTGAATTAGACAAGGATCCAGTGGAAGTAGCACATGTTTTCCCTTTCGGTGGTTCCCACACCAATCAATAGTGAAGGGCTTCGCTCCATATCATGAGAAGAAAGTTCACAATCATCCCTTAGCTGTCCATCTTCCCACTCAAAATGGAAAGTTCTTAAAAATAGCAGGAGGAAGGATATGTGGCAAAGCCATCTGGCCAGACAGTCAAGACAGAAAAGCAGGATTTTGCACACAGCCACCATGAAATGTGGTAAGAATAACCACTCAATTAAAGAGTGTTAAACTGAGATCAGGCAGTTCTAACAAGCCCCTAAATAGATAACAGCCACAATGTCTATATGCTACTTGAAATCCAAAAGGACACCCGGTGTTGGAAGCAAGCAGATACACTGGACTCCGAAAAGGGACAGCAGAAATGTCCTTGTGTCCTTATGTCTGCTTGCATAGCTTTTTAATCTCTTTGTTTCCTAGAGTCGCAACGAACACAAGCAATCAACCCTGCCCAACGAGTTGTTGATGCTGTTTCTGAAGTAGCAAAGTTCTAATTAATACTTCCCGGTGCTGTCATTAAAAAGACTTCCATGTCAGCCATCTATGTATCATCATCCTTATCAGAAACAGGAAAAAATATGCAAATGTGTTGTTATTTATAATATATACAGTCGGATGCATTTGTAGAATAATTACATATGCTAGCTAACTTGACCTTAGTCAAGTCAGCTAGCATGAAAAATCAGAGCAGCACCAGATTGGTTTGGGGAGGGGGGGGAATTAAATTTTAATCTAAATGTTAATTTTTAAAACGGATGTGCAGTTAGGAACTACTCTAACAAACATTTCCACTGCACTGAGTATCAGTAGTCTGCTCTAGATCTGTTTTTTACAGCATCTAGGATTTAGCCTACCAGGTTGGGGACCAGTCATCATGGGGGAAATCTATCTGTGCGGTTGCTAAGAGTTGACGTTGACATGATGGCATGGAGTCAATCAAAAAGTACAGTATTTAGCCTATAGAAAGCCTGTTCATTGTGTTTTTAATACTGTTCTGATGGGCTATGTATCCTAATCTGCATAGATTCTTGCAAAAAGTTGGAAAACTTGTCAGTTAATGAATTTTCACAAAGTGTTTTCTAGAAACCCTACGAATTAGATTCGGTCTTGTTTATTCAGTTGTTTCATAAAGACACACATCTGAATTCACTTCTGGGTTAAGGAGCTATAGTCTAATGTTCTCCAAACAGGTTTCTTCCAGAAATAGATATGTGAATCTGATCCATATTGCTACCCAGATTAATATGGCAGTACTCCGGTTTAGTGTACAGGTAGCCCCCCGCTTAAGAATGCCTGGTTTAAGGATGACCCATAGTTAAGAATGGAGCCTATTGTAGCAAAATTTGAGTTAAATCCACAATGGCTCAAGTTCATTACACAATACTACTTATACAGTGTTATACAATAATACTGTTCTGGCTTACATAACGACTTAAGGACAGACCTTGGGAATGGAACTCATTCTTCAGCTGAAGACTACCTGTATTTTTAAAATTCATTTTCTAAAATCACAGATAGATTTCTAATTGAGTTCACAGTGTCTCTTAATATTTGGAAGCATTGTGCATATCATTCTCTAATTTGTATATTTATTTTATTTTTTTATTTTTATTTTCAGATGCTCTGTGTGGAAGTATGGATTTTTGATCAAGGGGAATAAATGCCATAGTTTATTTTATGTTAGCATCTTTGACACCATGAAATCAATAGGAATGGAACAACTTACTTCATTCCCCGAAGAATCGCTGATGGATTTCTTTTCCATCCCAGTCTTCAAATATAGTGTACTACAAGTCTCATAATCATAGCCAGTATGTAGCCAACGCATTTAACACTGGGAAAACTGGTTAATTGGAAGCTTGTGTGGGCTTTCCACATTTGGGAAAGCTGGTCTGTAGGAAGCCATTGGGTTTATTACATTGCATTCACTTTCCGTAATTTATTCAACTCATAAATTAGGGCAGAGGGGCTAAACTTCTCATTCTGTTTTCTCTTCCCTTATAAAGGAGTTTATATCTCATTCACTCTTCAGTTGCACATCCTGAGGAGGATCCTTCCAGGGATCTCCATCAGAGTGCTCTGAAGAGATCATCATGAGATCTTCCTCTCAATAGTTCTTCTCAATTGGTTGAGATGAAGGAGTTCCAAGAGAAATTGTTGTGGGCTGGACAAAACCGCCCAAGATTATACAGCACAGGCTGTGTAATTCTTAAGTTGGACAAAATGGGAAGGAAGTGCTTACTTTTCTGTTTGACACCTCCTGCTTTCCTGTTGGTTCTGGGATTTTGCCATCTTATTGAAAGCAAAATAAGATAAGTAAATCTCTGAGAGACACGAATGCAAAGATAAGTAAATCTCCAAGAGACACGAATGCAATCATCTTTGCAATCTAATTAATAGATTCCACTCTTGCGCCCTTTGTAATCAGAGCACGGGCAAAGTAACTATCAAGCTGGGAACGAAAAGTTCTATCTTCTAAATAGGGTGGGTTTGGGGGGTGTCATTTCTGTGTCTGATCATTCACACAAGCATGTGCCTGTTATCTGGTTGGTGACTGTAATAAGGTCATTACTGATGACATGTTATAGGAGAGAGAATTGGCAACACTTGTAAGCACCCAAACCGCTTATTCCGAAGTATCATTCCCATCCTCTGGGCCATTTATTCGGAGAAGGCCCCAAACTGGTTGGCCACATTATGATTAAAATACAAGCCACATAAAGGTGTGCAGCTCTGCACACGCCAAGCAAAAAGCTTTCAGCCTCCTTTCACCCTCCTCTGAAATGTTCTCATAGAAATGCATAATGTTGATTTTGGTAAAAAAAAATAAAAACATTTAAAAAATGCCTTTGCTGGCACATGTAGTCATGCCCAATAAATTATGTAGAGTATTGCGACATGCCTCGCGCTAGCACGGCTGTTTCGACGGGCTGCAATTGTTTTCCAGGGCTCAGCACGTCAGTTGGTTTGCTTTCCAACCGAGAGAGAAGTGAATAACAAGCCAATTGCAGCACAGGATGGAACGGCGCATCGCCATCAGCCAAATATGAGATTAACATGTAGTTGTAGTGAAGGACAGACATTGCTTTCTCACACGGCTCAGAACTGCTCACCCAGAAACGAGTCATAACTCTTCAGCTGACCATCAGAACAAGTTGTTCAGCTTTGTGGGCCAACGACGTTGTCGCAATGCCAGAGAGACTTTGTTCTGGTTTGTTCATTGCTGGTGCATTTTGCCCAGTGTATTTTTCCTGCCCACGCAATTTTCCTTTCCTTGAAAATCCATGAAGCCCCGTTACTAAAAGTGGGGAACAGCGTGTTCTTCCAGCGCAAATCTTTGTTGCTGAAAGGAAGCAAGTTCCAGCAAAGTTGGTTCTTTGGATGAACTTCATATCCTTAGGTTGACCGGATTTACCACCACAAGAGGTGGTTAGGGACAGTATCATAGATAGCTTTGCACGGGGGGTGGGGGGGAATTAAATAAATGGAAGAAAAATATATGTGGAAGATGATTATTGGCCAGGAAAAGGAGTGTTGTAAGAAAACATTGTGGCGTAAGGCACATGGCTCGATTCTGTTCTTTAATATTCCAGTTCAAACCCTGTAAAGCATACAGGATTTCAGCTAATTATATCCTTTTCCAGAATACCATTATCCATTCAATCCCCAAATTATTTTCCATTCCACCTCCCTCTCTGTCATCTTTGCTACTGTGGCAAATCAGTATCCTGTGTCCTTATTGAGAAGTTTGAGTCTTTCTCACTCCCTTGGGTGCTGCGTAATAAATATATATATTGATCAATTTGCAAGCACCAGAGTCCCCAAGTCTATCTTTTTTGCAATAGCCGGGCCATAAATACAGACCCACCCCTAAGACATGAATTTCCTCTCAGTATGTAGCTTTGTATATAACTCCAAGCCAGGACCTTTCAGATATATTATTTCTTAATTTTTCATTTATTAAATTTATATAGCTACCCATCTCACATACATGACTCTGGGTAGTGTACAATAAAAAGATCAGGTAAAACAGTTATAAAACAACAATATAATTTTAAAAAATTAAAACAGTTGAAAACACAGATACAAATAGGACCACAGGAGAATGGACCAGCATCCTACACACAGTGTAGCCATTTCACAGGCTCCCTGTTTTCCTGAGATCCCCAAGCCTGTTGAAAGAACCAGGGTTTGAATTTAACTGATAATCCTTGCATAAGTGTGGTCTGCTTGCCCAGATCCCTGTATAATGTATATTCTTTTCCATTCCACTGAATTAAAATGTATATACAGTGACTTTTTAATACCCCATTATAGTATATACCAACACATTCAGACCTAATACTATTACTGATAAAGAAACCACAATCATATTTGCAGAGACCAATGTCTCCAAGGAGGCGATCAAGCAAATCTCTGGAGGAAATATAAGTCCCGTATCAGATTATGTTGTGAAAGGGCTGAAACTGGTAAGTTGGGCTCAGTTACAGTCCCAGTTGGCTGTGTGTGTGTATGTGTGGGTTAGTCAAAAGGAGTTGGTCCAGCTTTAGATCACACAATTGTTTTCTTAAGCCTATAAATATGAGAAAAATTAAAACATAAGAAAGAGGTCATTTAGTACAAAACACATCTGTGCTAGAAACAGAAACTTTGGATAATAATTAGAAGGGATTTAGCAATACAATCAGCTAATAACACACATTAGGGGCTTTTACCGTCTTTTGCAATGCCATTGAGAGGGGCAATGTCTGATTAACATTTGAGTGGGAAATGTTTAAATCTCTGAATACATCAGCGGTTGATGTCGATGTTTCAGTTACACCCTATTTCTGTAATATGATAATATCTTAAATCAAGGCTTTGACAAAGTTTTGCTTTTTTAAAAAGTCATGAGCTAATTCTCTACCCACTAAGATGGGAATCATACACTGGTTTTCCTGTTATGCTCTATGGAAATGAACGTTGAACTTTGACGAAGCAGGATAAAAAGAGGGTTGACACTTTTAAACTTTGGTGTTGGACCAGCAACCAGGTGTATGGACTTGACTGTAGTGCCAGTGGGTATACCATTGGAAGACCTGAAGGTCATCCTGGAGAAGCTCTATCCATGTGGTTGTAAGAGTTGACTTAATGGCACATAATTAATCAATTTCTCTTAAAGTTGCATATACGGAGAAGTGTTTATCCCTAATTTTACCTTTGCAACAATCCATTGATTTTAGTTCAGCTGAGAGCAGTAAGTGCCCAAAGTCACCCACTAGGGTCTTGAATCTAACATTTTAAACACTACATTCTGCTAACTCTCAGCTGCAATATCTTTGTATACAATTGGTGTGGTTAGCCTCAGTTACAGAAGAGGTCTGGAATATGAAAAAGATAATTTCACATCCAGCACAACCACCCTTAGATGCAACAAATTAGCAACATTTTACACTTCTGTCCAGTCCTTTTTATGAGCGTAAAGAGTTTCAGCAGAAAAAATTCACAGTACATAGATTAATTAGATGGTTCCTTTATTAAAAAAAAAAATACACAGGAAAATGAGTTGCAGAACATAATATAAAACACAGCGGGCTTTGACTTTCTGCCTGAAAGCAGTTTTTAAAAAATAATAATTAAGACAGAAATGAACAGCACACGGTATTCCACGCATAAATCAGAGACATTAAAGGCAAATATTTGCTTTAAGATTATGATGAACTGAGATTTAGCCATAAAAATGGACTTGAGATGTTAATTTAGCTGAACGTGAGCTCTAATCAGTCATTCGGCCTGCATCTTATTCCATGGCTATGCATAATAACCGTGAGAGGTGATTGTATTACAACCTTTCTCTGCAAGATGGAACTGGAAAACTTCTTCACCTTCTTATCTCCAAATCCCCCTCCACGCCTCTAAGCCCCATCACATGTTTATTAGAAGAAGCCGTTAAAGAGCTATATGGAATATTATAAATTAATCTGGACTCTGTGGATGGATAAAAGGTCTGCGGGGGATTGCTGCAGGATCTAAAGAAAGAGAGAAATGGCATATTGAGTGAATATATTAGGAAGGCAAATCATTGCAGAGAAGAACTGGAAGAAGTGATTTTGTATTTGGGATGGTAGCAATAAATAAACAGGGAATGAAACCCTCACCTGGAGTGCAGGGATGGGGAGAGACCTACCCTCTCTTCAAGGAGCCGTTAAAGGAGCATTCTGTCTTCTCCCAGGCTTAACCAGTGAGCCACAGAATCAAAATGTTGAGATAACTAATGGGGGGGTGGGGGGGAAGCGTCATCATGGGAAACAATTTGATTCCGGATTCCAGGCAGCTACTAACCCACGCATACCTCAGCGTACAGTATTTAAAGCAACAAAGAGTTCAAGTGTCATTCAGTGAATTAGTCCATAATTGCTTGACACCCTCTAAGCACCATGTTGCTTTTCTTCCCCTTCTGGAGAAAAAGTCCACCATAAATTCAGAATGTGGGAGTCAGATCTGTGGTCTATAGACATATATAAAGGTACTGATTTCTTTGCACCGCACTGGCCAAATCAATGCTAGAGTTTAAGACTTTCATTTTGCTTGCAATATCCCTTTTAATCTGCCCAAATTGTGTCTGAGCATCTTCAGCCAAGTCAAGCCTAGACCAAGGTTAAGTGTCTGGAGAACTGAGATTTACTGCCAAACTCAGGGGTAAAATTTGACAGTTTGGAATATATATATATATATATATATATATATATATATATATATTGGTGGCCTAAACATACATACATACATACATATATACATACATACATATGTTTAGGCCACCAATTTGCATGAGAATGAAGGTCTTCCTCCTGGATCTGATGTGTTTCTTAGCTCTGATGCCAACTTCTGGGAACCGTCTATAGTTCTTCTTTGATCAATTTTAGTTTACCTTGGAAAGTTGTTTGTTTAGTTTTTGACTTCTGGTGACTGCCCTACAGTTTTCTTGGCACGATTTTTCAGAAGTGGTTTTCCCTTGCCTCCTTCTTCCTAGGGCTGAGAGAGTGACTGGCCCAAGGTCACCCAGCTGGCTTCATACCTAAAGTGGCACTAGAACTCACAGTCTCCTATTTCTAGCCTGGTGCCTTTAACCACTACACCAAACTGGCTCTTGGAAAGCTACTGTTAGGAAAAACATCAGAACTCTGCAAGATCAGGGTAAGGGTTGTGGCATTCTGTGGCATGCAACAGGACGTGGAGATAGATGGTCTTCAGATATACCTTAGCAACGGCCATTTAAGACCCACTGCATTGGATTGTGGAGGAAACAAACAGCAATCCCATCAATCTCTCTTCTCTTTTATTTGGATAACATTTTAAATTTTTGGAAAAATTAACTGACTTTGAATAGCTTCTCTGGCCACTCCTGCTAAACATGTTCGTGTTCTCTTGGACTTAGCAGGATCTGTCTTGAAATGAAATAGCCAGTAAATAAGATAACTCCAATTCTCAGAGGAGAATATAATCTGGATTCATAATTAGTAAGTGTCTTTATCTAGCAATGGTGATGTCACCTATTTGCGTTCGACCATTCTGACCACAAATTACAAGAGCTCCCTGTAATACACACCTCTTATCATCCAGTGTATGTTAAAAGGAGTAAAATCCACATTCTTTAGCATATGGAATAGTGGGCATTTTAGCAACTATCAAAGACATACAGAGGCTTCATTACCAGCAAATTATTGTCTCCATTTGTGCAGAAGACAGCAAAAAGGAAAACAAAGGGGTAAACTACGATCAGCTCAGCCTGATATTCTAGATGGCTTCAGAACTCCTGAGATGCTAAATAAGTCAGACACTTAAACATGTCTCCGGGACATGGAAGCAGAGTTCACTTAGAAGTCATTGACTGTTTCCATGGTGGTGGTTCATGGGATTAGCGCAGTAGACACCGCGCTCCTATCAGCATGTAACATCAAGACACCGTTCCACTTTCTGTGTTGAACTACATTTTTATATTTGTAATCAGTGGGAGAATAAGGAGGAGGAGGAAGCAAGGTCGGCTTTTAAATGTTCTTTTCCCTTTCATAATGTATTTTAAACATTCAAATCGCATTATTACAAAATGAGGCAAGCTGTTCAGAATCTGCCAAATCTGGAGCAGCTTTGTAAGAGTGATCGTTTCCAGCCCGAAGGGAGAAGGGGAATCCAGTTCCTGTACTGGCCTGGTGTTGATCTGTTGATGAAGGAGCAGTGAACAAGCATAGCAAGAAGCGTTGGATTGATCCATGCTGAAATGGAACAATTGCTTCTTTTAGATCAGGTGGTGGTTTGCAAAGAGGTTTTGAGAGAATTGTCTCCGGCACATTTTTCATCTAAGAGTTGGTAAGCAATTGTGTCTTACAAAATAGTGTCGAAGGTTAAGCTGTGTCTCGATAGGCTTCTACTATAATGGGGAAATATCTATAAAAGTGGGATAACATCACATCTTTAACATTCCATTTTTCATAACACATTTTTGGTGCTTTACATGATTAGATATAGATACTTGTTTCAGTCATGTGGAAGGTTGGTTGTTTCTGTGTTGCTAGAGTTTATGTGTAGTATATTCACCTCAAATGCTGAGAAAATAGTTGCTTAGACTGCCTAAATATGGCAAAATATGCACACACTCTTCACATACATCTATTAGTTCCAAAATCATTGAGATAAAGGTTGTCATTCCTTAAAAAAACACTAATAATTCATGACCTACCCAGATAAAGTACTCTAATCTTTTTCTACATTATTTGTAAATTTTCGTTTGTCTGCATTTCTCAGTTTCTTTTCATATGTTTGATTCATCCCATTCCCATAAGAGTTATCATTGCAGTTTGCACCTATTTTTGTGCACACTCCTTCAGACATGTGCAATTTTGCCTTATATATATAGCTTTCATCAATTCTTTTTCCTAATAATGCATTTTGCTCAGGCTTCTGTTTAACATACCTTATATTTTTACCAGCAAATAACATTGCAAACTTCAAAAAAGGGCAAAATTCAGTAAGATAATTGAGTTTCATTTCACTGGTAACTTCAGATGAAGAATCACACACTGCAGCCCATCACTACATATTCCTGTGTGCACTAGGAAATACAAGGGAATATTATTATTCTGCAAACTTTTTCCTGCATTTTTGTAAACATTTAATGCAAATCTTTTTTCAAAGGAGAAGGAAAATTAGTGAGACTCAAATAAGTAAAGATCAGGAATTTAGTTTACATATGGCATGGCTAAAGGGGTGTGGGTGAATACTGTTGTACAGTCACTTCTCCACTGTTTGCACCATTAAATCCCAAAGGAAAATAAAAGGAGGGACTGTTTTGTTTTCTGTTTCAGACCAAAAAGTGTGGGAAGTCAGGGAAGTTGCAAAGTCATGGCAGCTTGGAGGGAAGGGATCTGCAGAACCTTCTGCCACTCAGTGATAGAATACTGTGAGAAGTTCCAAAACAGTTTGGGGGGGGGGGGTAGGAAAACTGGACCCTCTTCTGCAGGAAAGTTGAAGTTATAGGAAATAGGATAAGTTTTGGCATTGCATTAGTTCAGTGAAATTAGTCCATTCTCCCATATTGGCTGATCAATGCCTAGAGAAAGAAAATATTGCATGGTCTATCTATCTTATCTGCCTCTGTCACTACTCCAATACAGCTGTTCATTTGCTGAGTTATTGACTACTGCAATGCACTGTATGTGGGGCTCCCTTTAAGGAATCATCAGAAGCTGCAGTTGGTACGGAAGACTGCAGGCCACACATTGGTGAGTGCGGGTTGTCACAGTTGAACTACACCCACATTGTAGGCATGGCATTGATTGCCAATAGGCTTCTGGGTGAAATTCAGAGTGGAGTCCTTGGGGTTCTCTGAACTTGGTTGTTTTCTTGCACAGAGAACCCCAAGGACTCCACAGTTCAACCCTGAACTACACATATTCTCTTCCAATGAAATTCAGAGTGTTGGTTTTCACCTTTAATGTGCTTAATGCCTTGTCTTCTAAGTACCTAGAGGACCATCTTCTGCAATAGAACCAGCTTGTCCAGAATACTTGTCTCAGATGGAAACACTACAAGCTCCTACTGTAAAGGAAGTGAGGTTGGTGGTAGCAGGGGGAAGATGCTTTTCAGTGATGGCCCCAACTTATGAAACAGTCTTCTACCGAAGGTTAAATCAATGCCTCCCTCAGCCCTATTTCAGAAAGCCTTCAAGACAAGTTATTCCAAAAGGTTACTGTATGCTTATTGGTGCTGTCTGTTGATTGAAATAAGGATGGAAATCAACTTGAAGTGTTGATTTTATACTGTTTCATGTTTTTATGTTGTTAATTTTGAAGAGTCTTTAGATTCTGGTGGTATATAAATATAAGAGAGAAAAACAGGAAAGAAGGACTTCCATGCCCTGTCTTGGGAAGGTGGCTGCTTTGTTCCTCTGTTCCCATATTCCATGTTTAAAAGGATTTAACAGGAGAAAGGGAAAGAGAAGACAGGGTAGTTCTTGATCTCAGCTGGAGATTATGAAAGTCCAGTCAGCTACAGACATCAATGAAAAGTTCTGGAGCAAATATCTTCTTTTCCTCCAAAGTTCATAATGAGCCATGCGGGAAAAGCGATTAACAAAATGCACAGTATAATGAATTATATCAGTAGATTTTTTTCCCCCTGAACAGGATTTTATCAAGAGATTTACAAAAGGCACCAGCTGATCCTTAATGCTTTGAAAACTTTGTATTTAGTTTCTTGCTTGTGTTCAAAAGCAATTTAGGAGATATTACCATAGTAAGAAAGATGCCCCAGAACAGTAATATGTGAAGACTCACTGGGGATTGCTCATTTGCTGGAGGAGCTCTTGCAGTAAAAATATTATAAATCTTAGATAAGTCTCTAAATGATTAAGAAGAAGAAAAAATAATTATCAAGATAATATGTAAAATCCTTTAAGCATTCAGGCAGAGTTTTCGAAGAGAATTCCGTTACCTGTACTGAAATGACTTTAAAGGATACGGAGTTCATTTGGTCCAGCAAGTTTTGATTGAGGCAGGACCTGGAAAATATTCCTAAGTTATTGTGCCATGTCATAAAATTATAGTGTGCTTCCAGACAACAATGATAGCATGAATGTTGCTGCAAACAGCTCTCCTAGAAGGCCCCCTTCTCAACCTTCAATCCTAACCCATTTTGTATTAAATCTAATAGCCATTATAGGCACACACACACACACACACACACACACACACACACACAGTAATATGATAACTTCTTACTGGATTCAGTGGTTCATGATCTATGATGCTCCCAAACATCCTGGCTCACAGATTTTACAGTGTCATCATACAGTATGTTTGATTTGGGCTTCAGGCATTGAGTGACTTTGGTTTGCAAACTGGGGTTATGGCTTGCCATTTTGCATGAACCCAGGCACTGTGTCCCTTTATTTTAACCGTGGTTTTAGCTATGATTGGAGCAACCCAAAAACACGTCGGAGCCAGCTTTGCACGTCAGCAAAGAAACCGTGGTTTGTTTGGCAAACTCCTCTTTCTTTTCCACTCTAAAAGCCACCTCTCTTGTATCTCTGTGTGCAAGATCATTTTAGACACCACAAGCCACGTGTTCCCATTTGTGCTTCAGGTAAGCCACCATTTCAGCAGAAAGCCAACCGTTGAGCCATTTCAAACTTTACTGCTCTCAAACAAACCACAGTTTCTTTACAGACTTCAGGTCCATATTATGCTAGACCAGAAACAAACAATTAATATAATGGCCTAGTGCAACATGGTGGCAAGGAAAATTGAAAGCAGGGGCATTTTGATTGTTTTCCATCAGTGCCTCTGGCTACTGTCCTCCGCACCTACCCTTCTTATCTGTTCTGAATGATAGAAGCAGTCACCGTTAATTTGTTAGTAGTGAAATGGTCCACTTTATTGGGTGTGGCTGATCCCAAGAATTGTAGCAAACAAGCTCTTTTCCTACCACCACAGGCTGGTCTACGTTTCATCGTCCACCCACAAACAGCATCCTTTTAGCTGATATCCATTCAAGGATGTTTGGGTGGGGGGGAGTCAAAAGAGTGAAGATGGCAACAGATTGAGCAATCAAAGCTGCCATCTTTCCTTCTGTGACCCCCCGCCCCCAGGATGCCCCTGTGTCCAACAGTTCCCAAGTCATTTCAGGTCTGGGGTATGTTTAAGGGAAAAAACATGGTGACCTTCAAGGGTTGGACAGACCAACTTCCTGGTTAACCTGTATGTTCTTCATTGAAAGAAGGCTTGGTTTATTTATTTATTTATTCCATTTGTATAGCTTCCCAAACCAGCTACGTCTTCAGCTCTCTCCAGATGAATCCATCAGATTCATCATTTCAAGGAAATCTGAACTGACCAACGTAACATCCTCATCCTGCCACATTCACACTTCAAAGGAAGAGTGGCAGCAGGCTTACAGAGTTAAAGGAAATGTTATTTTTTTCCCTCTTGCCAGCCAAGAGATGTGTTTGAACAGGTACTTGCATGATAACATCCTTTTTTACAAATATATTTTAAAAAACTCACATCCTTCAAGTGGATAATAAAGCATATAGATACAAAAAAGTTAGATATGGAAACAAACTAAAAAAAGTAAAACATAAAAAAACATCATCGGGAGGAACTTATAGCTCATTTTTCCTAATCACTACCTAAGTATTTGTATTTACTGAGGTTTGTTGCTTATATTTCTTGAAATCGTTTTCTCTGATATTTTTAATTGATCTCTTAGTGCTTTTTTGTACAAACTGTATTCCAAATGTCTAAACCTGCCTTGCTGGGAGATGGATTGCATGTAAGGGAGCATAATATTATTCTGACCCTTGGATTTATATCAAAGTTCCTTTGTTTGGCCTCATTTCAGAGCTAGAGAAAAACCTACTGCTTGTCCCTGAAGTTTTCCCCTTTCAAACCCCTTTCAAACAGGTATATTTTGTGGCCAGAAGCTGCACAATGTTTCCCCGATGATCAAAGACTAACTAAAACAGATCTGTCATGCAACATTGTCCAATGAATGGGTGAAACCAGGATTTGAGGGTGGAAAAGTTGCATTGTTTGGCTTGTTAAAAAACAGTCCAAATGGTTATGGAGTTTTTATTTGATTTGCTTTTGAACAGTGATGGAAATTGTCTCCCAAGTTGGTTTTTGTCCTGATACAACTAACCTATTCTTAAGTCCTTATTTTTTAATTCCAGGGGCCAAGACCTTCCAAATGGGCAAGGATACAGCATCATGGAAAACGTACGGAGCTGGGGTTTGCATAAGAGAAGACAGCCAAGAGTATCTGGATATCCATCTTGAACCCATTTACATCATGTTTTCTCTTTAGGGTTTAACCATATTCAGGAATATGTACAGTCTGAAAAGAAACGGAGGCCCTCACTCGCAGAAAGTTGCTTGATGGGGGGAAAAGCACCTCATTTCTAACGTTTTTCTTAGGCCATGAAAACATGTTTCCATCATCAGAGATGATCTAACTATCAGCAGAAATAGCTCCAGCCTGTATTTATTTCTGAAATATTAATATATAATAGAAGTTCATGCCTTTGTTTATGCCAAATCAAATTTGACCAAGAGGTGAAACGTTGGCTAATTGCAAATTCTGATGTGTCCTATAAAACTCCGAGACAAGGTCACTTTGAATAAAACTTGTAATATTTTTTCAGGTGGTGCCTTCCATTGCCTTCTATGTAAACAGTTGATATAAACCAAACCAGATGTCTTCTTTCCTAAGTATTTTTGCAAACTCCAGTGCAAACAAGCAAATTGAACCAACCCTGTTATTAAAAAAAGAGATCCCTACCCTGAACCTTAGGGTGTTTCCTAGTAAAGAAGTGCTAAAACAACTCAGTTTTGAGTTTCACCCTTCTTTCAGGAATCCAGATCGTCCTAGAACTAAGACACTATCAAACTAATAAATGTTTCCTAAATCTGTCTCTTGGTAGCATATAATACTAACCCATAATGTAGTGTGTTTGTTTGTGACTAGTGTGTGTAAAGTTGACCATAAGTCAAACATGTTTCACTGCTCAAATGTTCCCAGTCAACTAAGTTTATGTTTCCCCAGCACATTGGTACATATACACTGATGCATCTGAAACTATTTGGTGTTTCCAACCTTCTCTCTAAAGCTCTTATCCTCATTGTAAAATAATCCTTCTATAAAATATAATCTGCTTACTGATAATAAGTAGAGAAGGTAAATTTGTTTCAGGCATCGCTTTATTGTCATTTATTCAGCCAAACTGCTTTTTAGAAATCCATTATAAATAATGTTCCTGCATTTAAAGATGACTATTAAATTACTTTCAATTTAGAATTGGGGAGGGGGATGTTTGAGTGTCTGTGTGTGAGTATGGTTATTCAGTGTGAAACAATATATTTGAAAAGTCCTTTTAGCATGCAATTCCACTGTAATTTTATGTATCACACTTTGCATGTCTAAAATATTGTATATGTTGACAGTAGTAAATTACAGTGCAGAATACTAGCAGGCATTATTATCTGAGATTTTGCATACAGTTCTTAATACAAAGGGGCCCATAGACACATTCCTTCCTTTTTTCATCCATTTTTAAAAATAAAAAATTAGTTCAATAGAAAGGCCATTTAATGATTAACCTTTTAGTGGTCTGTTATGGACCCCAATGGTCATAATCAAGGACCGCCTTTCCACTTTTAAGACCCACCGTTGTTCTTTTCTTCTGCTGTGACAAGAGATGTGCTGATCTTCTCCAGTGGACAATAACAAGCAACCAGCTCTGAAAGAAAGGGAATTCTCTTTCCAAGTCTCCATGTTATCAGAGATTTTCTTAACCTGAGGTCCTTCAGATGTGTTGAATTTCAATACATTATTATGGTCTAATGGCTACTAGATTGAGGAAAACAGGTACGTTCAACCTCTTACTAAATGCCTGGTGTGAGAATTTTCAAGAAATACTCTCTTAGCTGGAGCTAAAGACCAGGTTGATTTGGTTCTTCTCACTGCAGACCATCATCTAAGGAATAAGGATTGATTCTAAGGATTGATTAAGAACAAATTGTTTGGATTCCCCTCTTTATTGTTCTCTTGTTCTGTTCTTATCATCAGAAAACTGTACTCTATGAAAGTTGATAAATGATCATTTCAGAGTGTGCACTATTAATCAAGATCTTTAGGAATGGGATTTCTGTTGCATAGATGTGCCTTATCAAGACGATGTCTTCCAACAACTATACTGACTGGGAATTCTTGGAGTTCTAATCCAACAGAGTGAGAAAAAGTTTTTCTAGAAGAGTCATCGCAGTCTAGGGGAAGACCATAACATCCAAAAGAAAGTGGAGGACTAACACCTACGTTGCCATCTTCCAATGAAGTCTCAAAATCAGAGGTGAGGCACTGTGGCTCTCCAGAGGCTGATGTACTACAACTCTCAGAATTCTTCTCTGTCAATCTGCCAGCTCAAATTGCTAATTAGTTCACCAACCTCTGGAGGACCATAGGGCCTCATCAACTCTGTCTCCTTGCCATAAATCACCAGCTTTGATCCTGCTAATTATAAGGCCTGAATCTTCACAGGAAACCAAAGTGTGTCTGCTTAGGTTGGAAGCTTGGAAAAAAATAACACATTTGCATGCACGAAGGACTTCTAATTGAAATCTTAACAGTGCTTAACATTGGTGCTTAGTTCTGACAGCGTTCCAGAGTAGATCAAACAGAGGGAAAAAACAAATTTATTTATTTATTTATTTATTAAATTTCTCCCCCACCCATCTCCCCCCAATGGGGGACTCTGGGCAGTTCACCCAAAACATTAAAACCATAAATACATATAAATACATAAAACATAAAAATATTGCAAAGAGTGATGTTTTTAGGTCTAGTTAACACCCGAAGACTTGGTTGCAATTCTTTGCTATCAGCATAAGGTAGACTACTTAGTGAAAGTATAAAAACACTTGTTATTACTTCATAAGATCTTTTACAATTTCTTCTCTCCTCTTGATACATTTTCCTCTTAGAAGAGGAAGGCTTGGTTTACATTTCCCCCCATTGCTCTAAAATGTTTCAACATCCCAGATGTGGTGCTTCATTAAACTGAATATGCCCAGGACAGAAATGTAAAGCATCATTATTCATCAAACATTGTACAAAGGGACACATTCTAGAAATCCCTTTTCCCTTTCTTTCCCAAATTGTTTGGGGGGTTTTATTGTTTAATTTGAAAACTTCATTTCTTTTTTTATACCTACATTCTTAAAACACCTTGTGCTTGTTAGCATGCCCAAAGACTCGTCTTATTTTGCAAACAAGCCTGTTCTTCCTTCCTTGCTTCTTCTGCCAGTAGAATAGAATTAGAGATATGGTCAGCAAATTAGTTCCTTTACTCCGTCAACCACTTTATCCAGATTAAAGCTATTAAAGCCAACAAGATTGTCAAATTAATTATGGATCGTGAGAGTAACAAAGCTGGAGGTAGGAAACATTTTACATCTCATGATGATCACATGGGAAACACAACAGGAGATTCTTCTCCAGTCTTCCAATACTTTTCTCCAAGGCTGACTGTCTAGCCCAGTGTTTCTCAACCACAGTGACTTTAAGATGTGTGGTCTTCAACTCCTAGAATTCCCCAGCCAGCTCTGCTGGCTGGAGAATTCTGAGAGTTGAAGTCCACACATCTTAAAGTCACTGTGGTTGAGAAAATCTGCTCTAGCCACTGTAGTCAAACATTTTAAACATTCACATAACCTCATATCATAATGGGATTTGGTTGGCATAGGCTTAGTGTGTCACATGAACCCGGTCACTTTTAGCTTGAGTGTGATGTGTGAACCATGCCAACTGTACCTTATTCAACAAATCATGGTTTAGTGAAGCATGATTTATAATAGTCCCAGTGTTGACTTTTTGCAGAATTGCAGTTTTCCAAAGGTGATATGCAGGCCCTTGATTTGTGCCTGGATTCACAAGGGAGCAAGTCCTGGGTTTTAGGAAGTGGGGATGAGAAAGTTCTCCTTGGATGGATGTCCTTAAAATACTTCTGCGATTGAGAAGAAATGCCTTGCTGAATCTCATTTCGTAGTATTATAGTCTTCTGGCTGGAGAGCAGTAAGGGAGCAGGGCCTGCATATGGCCAGAGAAATCAAACCACATGAATCTTTGGAGGAGGCCCAGATGACTAAGCTGCTCTTGAAGTTCTTTATTTTATGGATTTATCATCATTAGCTCATGAGACTGGAGGTCCACATGCTTTACTAATTATCCCAATCCACTCAGAGGCACATTTGTGCATGTCAGTCATTTTATTGTCATTTTATGTTCTCCAGGGGGGCAGGTGGAATTGCCTTCAGAAACGTTTGAGATGTAATGCATTAGCATTTCCATAGGACAGATTGTTCCATACAGTGAGTTTACAAGTCCATCGTCCTTGTTAATGAACAACATAACCTTTCGTATTCCTTTTCCAAATGACCGCAAAGCCTGATCCATTTCTTTAAAGGGAGGGAGGACATTCTGCCTTCCCCTTCTTCCTTCTTCCTTCTTCATCACAATCATCTAAAGAAATAGGATATGAGGAGTGGAAGAGATCAAGAGCAGAATGCAAAGGAGGAGGTTAACCCAGACCTAAAATCTCCCTTCTCACACCATGCATGCACAACCACACACAAACACACACAGAGCAGAACTTTTATGTGCCATGGAAGAGAAGCCCCCATTGGTTATAAATCACAGCTGGAATGCCGTGATTTGTATCGTTTCCTCCTCTCTCTCTTTGTGCTCCACTCCTGATCCTTATCGTTCCTCCTTTCCCACTCCCTGCAGTAGCTATTTCTAGTCTTAAAAGAAAGAACTGGATTCACATCTTGAATCAACCACTGTTGGCTGGAAGCACACAATGCACTAAAGTAAGAACCCAATCAAACACCATGGTTTAGCCCAGCCATATCTTTAAGATCTCTTCTAAAATATTTTAGGACTCACAAGTTACCCATCCTGTATTAAATGGTGGACCAGACTCAGGTCTTTGGGGAAGTAGATTTTCAGTGCCTGTCTTCCCTTTAATAAGCAGGGGGTGTACAGTTTTTTCCCAATTCAGAATAGGAAGAGCCAATGTGAGAGGAAAATGTAGCTGAATTTCAGTTTAAAATCTTCACAAAGTCAACTTTATGTGCCTACTTTCTTCCACTGTGTTTGCAAAAAGGCTGCTGAGAAGAGGAAGTTTACAAACTAACACATTCCGGGGTTGTTTGTATAGGGACATTCTTGATCTTTTGGATTCTGGGGATCTGTTTTCCTCCGACTTATATTAATGGGAGTTGCACGGAATTCCACAAAACAAACCAGTTTCACCTTTAAAAAGAAAAAAGAAAAATCAAATGGCGAACATTCCTGCCCTTTTGACAAAGTGATTTCTCAGTGTCACTGAAAAATATGTTCTCATAACAGAACACCACAAATATGTGTGTTTGTGTGTGTGTGTGTTTATTTTGCCATAAATAAGGCACCCTCCTTGTGGAACATTTCCCTCCCCCGCCCCCCAATGTTAGGCTTGTTCCTTCCCTGCTATCATTTAGGAAGTCCCTCAAGACCTGGTTATGTTATCAGGCCAGGGGTGGGGGGGTCTTTGGGAACCAGAGGCACTCTCAGATGGCTCCACTGTGATTGATAGTCTTGCTCTCTCCATGGGGTTTGTATATTTTAATTTTTTTGATAATATTCTTATGTTAATAATCACTTTTTATTCTTTCACAATGATTTTTTTAATCTATTTGCTGTTTTATTTAACGGTTGTATGCCTTATGTGAGATGGGTGGCCATACAAATGTGATTAATAAATAAATAAATCCTCAGCTGATTCATGTGGTACAGGTGAACATGATTGTGCCGTGAAGCCTGAATTACCAGGTGCCAATCCAAGGGTCCAATAGCTTCAGGGTAAGGAGGTCCTTCAAGTTGTCACATAGGTCTTTTGACAAACAGATTGACAGGAGTCCTTTAGGTCAGAATATAATACAGGTAGTCCTCGTTTAGTGACCACAGTTGAGACCAGCAACTTGGTTGTTAAGCAAAGCAGTCATTAAGTGAAACCTTGACAATGCTTATGACCCTACTTCAGCTTTCCTTTGCTTTACAGTCCTGTGAAGGTCGTAAATGTGAGAACTGGTTGTAAATTACTTTTTCATCACTGTCATAACTGCGAACAGTTGCTAAATGAGGCAGTCACAAAATGAGGACTACCTGTATTCCTTTTTGTGCCCCTGTATGCAAGAAATGTGTGGCTGTTTGTAAACAAAACTCATTTTAATCAATCTTATTTTAATGCAATAGTCTTAAAGATGTTGGTCTGACTAAGATCTGTGGACATAATTGAGAAGATCACACCAAGCTATGAGGGATAAATGAATGTCCTGTTTGCTGTGGCTTAATGCTGAGGCCCGTTCTGGCCTCCCATCTTTCATTCCTTCCACAATTGCTCTCCCTTCTCTCTCTCTCTCTCTCTCTCCCTTTTTTTAAACTCCCCTTAAAACTATTTATTTTATAGCCTCGGAGGCTGAGTATCTTGGGAGATGAAGCTGCCAAATGCCTCTGTATTAAATGCCCATCTCCTAAGCGGATCCAGAGAGCTGTTCCATTCAACTAGTAGAAAATTGAAATTTCTTCTTGTCTCGGCAGTGGAGAAAGGCGAGAACTTTGACTTGGTGGGGATGGAAACTAGTCATTATACTCGACAATTCCCGATTAGGAAGGAATTTCACTCACTACCCCAGGATTTGAAAGAACCAAGAATGTTCCAATCTCCTTCCGTTTCTTTTATCTATACCATTCACCCACTTACATTCAGTTTAGAAACCGTGCACAAGAATGTCCAAGAAATGCTTTTGAACAGTCCTTTCTGTCTCTTCTTTCATTTAGAAAATATAAAACATTTCTGGCAAAGGGGAGGCCATCATGTTCTTTAGTCATCTCCCTTAAATGGCAAACTTAGTATGACAGCTTGGCACAAAAATATAACTAAAACATCCAGGTAATTCACCAGGATGGAAAAGATTTGCTTTACTCCCATATTAGTGTTTATTCATAATTTTTACATATACTTAACATGCACACCCACACATATTTGTCGGTGTACAGTGGTACCTCGGTTCACGAACGCTTCTGTTCACGAACAATTCGGGTCACGAACAGCTCCGGCCGCAAAAATTTGCCTCCATTCGCGAACGCCGGATCGGGTTACGAACAGGATCTGCGGCCATTTTCCCTCCCGTGACACGTGGTCGCGGCTTCCTGTAGGGAGGGGGACTCTCCCTCCAAGCAGTAACCGCGGCCATTTTCCCTCCCGCCAGGAGTCGCGTCGAGCAAGGTTAGCTTTCTCTCTCTTCGTACTGTACTTTGTGTCATATTTTTGCGGTTTTTAAAAAAAAAACATATGGTTCAGAACAGATTAACCGTATTTACATTGAACCTTATGGGGAAATTTGACTCGGGTCGTGACCAGAAATCGGTTGGCGACCAAATTTGGGGTCAGAACGGATTAACCGTATTTACATTGAACCTTATGGGAAAATTTGATTCGGGTCACGACCATTTCGGGTCGCAACCAGAGTCGCGGAACGAATTAAGTTCGTGAACCGAGGTTCCACTGTATTTGGTTCAGTTTTCTAAATCAAAAGCACACAAGGCACCCCCATTGGCCTTCGGTAAAGTAGAAAGCAAGTTCCAGTGAAAATATCAGTGGTTCATTCTCAGTCTTTATTGCTACATGTTTTATCTCAGTTTTCTCTGGAGAGCTCATGGTGCCGGAGTTTTCAGGGTGGGGAATCTCCGGTTGTGTTATCCCTACAACAAATCCATAGAGAGAAACTGAGCCTGAGTGACCTAGCAAAGTTTGTGGTCTACCAGAGTCATGAACCTTGGTGCCCAGGGCCTGCGACATCTGCAAGGTTGACAAAAAATGTCAAGATGGTGACCACAACAGGGGGACTGAAGTTCCAACAGGTTTGTGTGTGTGTGTCTGTGTGTGTACATGCAACACAGAACTTCAATCACACCGTCACAGCCATCATCTTGATTGTAACTAATAACAAACGCAACAATAACAACAACCATAATTCAATCATTGCTTTCTAAATAATTCACTTCATCCTACAAAAGAAGTTGAGGGCTGTGCTACTCTAGATCAGTGTTTCTCAACATTAGCAACGTTAAGATGAGTGGACTTCAACTCCCAGAATTCCCCAGCCAGCCTTGCTGGCTGGGGAATTCTGGGAGTTGAAGTCCACTCATCTTAACGTTGCTAATGTTGAGAAACACTGATCTAGATGCAACAACGTCATGAACTGCTAATCCACACAGCTAGGAGAAAACTGAAGTAAAGAGAATTGGTACCATATACTTTTTCTGAACAAATAAAAGGATTTGGATGAGGGTTATTTCACACAGTTTTGACCATCCTGACCACTCCAACCTTGACCCAGCATCTGTGGGCTTTTCCCCCCAATAATCATCTGAGTTCAAATGACCCAGGTTTAGTTTTTGACATTCAGGACCTTTGTTGACTCTATTTTATTCTCTTCGCCTCTTTCCCTCTCGTCGTGTGGTGCTGAAACCCACTCTCCTTTTTGGGTGTTCATTTAAACATTTCATCTGTCAGGGCTTTTCTACTTTACTGGCTTTTCTAAATGGGCTCGTTTTGTCTGCATTGCAAATGTTTATCTGCCATAAATTAATGTAGGGTCAGGATTAATTAGGATGAAAAATGTGAGGAGCAACTCTGCAGCCCGTTGGAACAGTAAATAACCAATTGGAAGAATCATTTTTCTGCATTATCGCCTGGGTGCAAAACCTGCCTGGTGTAAATCTCAAGTCATAGCCTTCTCATTCCTTCTTGTCACTGAGTGCTGGCCTCTTTTGACAAGTTTTTGACACATTGGTCTTCCACCAGGTTTCTTACTTTTGACGGTGGAATGACAAGTCTATTTTGTGATGGCACAAAATGAACCATGTTCTGCCACCGCTGTCTCGTGTTTCATAATGGAAGGTTCACAGCATAGACAGTTGGGAATTTCTTCGGGCAATGGAGAAGTGCTGATTTCCAACCCCTGGCTTTAATCAATCAAGGAGAAACGGGACATTGCTATAGAGTCATGGATGTCAATTTATGGACATGCTATTGATTTTAGGAATGTAATGCTCTGTTTCCTTCTTTTGCACTGACCGTAGAAATCTCTGGCAAAAGACAGGTGTTTGCAAGACAGAAAGAATTTCTTTTGCCATGGGAGGAGGGGAGCAGACATTGAGCAGATGAGTTTATGGTACTTGGGTCTGAACGTGCCAGAGATAGTAGAAGTTGATAGACTTCGAGCAGGCTAACTGGGGATTTAAGTCAAAGGAATCTGAGTGGAACTCATCCTTATTCAACCTAATAAAAACATCGCAAAGAGGACGACGTTATTGTTAACCACCAAATCTTGGCTGGTTTGTAGCAGCTGAGGAAGTCAGAGGATTTTCTCCACTACCGAGTTGAAGTGTCATCTACCCATCCATGAATCAGTGCCAAAGAATGCCAGAGTAAATGTTGACGTCCCATTATCTAGCTAGCGAGCTGGCAAGCTATCTTTTGAAAAATGCAAAATAGAAGAAAAGTACAAAAAAAAATTAATAAACAGTAACAAACAAAAAGGAACGGGAAAGAGCAAAGGGAAAATTAGAAACAATCGAAACATATCACATGTATATCAAATATTAAATATTATATTAAAAATGTCAATTAAAAAAAGAGTAAGACTCCCGTATTGTAAAATATTGTGCAATCTGTGCCCAAGAGAAACATATTGGGTCATTTTTGATTACTAGAAAAGATTGGCTTTCCAAAAATGGAATAAATTACACATCTTCAGAACCCCATCCTTAAGAATAATACTATTTTTCCAGTTCCTCCAATTAATCCTCCAGGCAATTCCTCCCGCCTGATGTAGCCAGTCTCTATTTTCAATCTTTGTTACGCTTCTATTGCATCTCTTCTGAGTCACTGCCAATAGCTCCTGTCCTGATGGGTGAGCCTGTCACTCGTTTTATGTATGCTGATTGGTTTCCCCCAGCCATCTGGGAACACGTCCACCAATCAGGGGATTGCAGCAGGAATGGGGAGGGTCTGACTTCAGGGCTCTGCCTGGGCTCCTCTAAGCTGGTGGGTCTGCTTCTTCTCACTCATCCCATTTGGAGTCCTCCCAGTTAAAAGAATCTGAAAGAAAGAAACAGGAAGACACTAGAGCAAAAATAGCCTCTGAGGAGGAATGCAGACTCAGCCATGATCCTGTAACAGGCTAGTCTTGTAAACTAATTAGCTGCTGGGCAACCAGATCTGCAACTTCAGGTGGGAGGAAGGGATAGAACCTGACAGACACAGAGAAAGGAGGAGATCGACAATAAAAGCCCAGCTCTGCCTTCCTTATCATTTTCCTAATTCAGCAATGAGAAAAAGAGGTGTATCTAAAGGTAAAGATACACCTTTAAAGCAGAATAATGCAAATGTGTCCCATCTAAATAGAATAGTGGAAGGGTGGCAACTTAGCACTAATACAATCCCTCTTCTTCCCCCAATAATACTCCCTGTCTCCAATATATGTATATTTGTGCTTGGGGGTGTGTGCTTGTTACTGATATATTAAAGAGATTTGGTTTGCCATGTATGCACTGCAACATTTCATTCAACCTCTAGATGGCAGCCAGGAGGTGCAGGAAACCCATAACCCTTTCCTGCCATCTGGTGGTCATGGCGAGACATGCAGCCCATATATGACAACCCTGGCTGGCGTGGTAGTAAATTGTAATCCAAAATACAGTCAATGCCAGCTGGGGAGGGCTGTCATCTCTTGTCCATAATATATTCAGGCCAGGCCCTTGATGAACCATCAAAAGCAAGTAGCTCTCTGTAGCCTAAATGCCCCCTTCCAATTGTAGCATTCTGTGATTGTAGTGGAGGATCTAATTGAGAAAACATTAATTTGGTTGTATGTTAAATTTACATCCTGCATTTCCTCTTGGAGTTTAACACCATAGACACAGAACTCCCTTCTTTGCCCAGTATCCTTGTCGGCAAGGTTGCAGTGAGAGGTGATGATTATTCAACCTCTCCAAGTGAGTTTGTTTGCTTGAATTTAAACTTAAATTTAGGTCTCCCTAGTTCTAGCCTAACACCATCAGATACCTTGGATGTTAACTGGTATGCAGGGCATTTTACTTAATCCCAGAGATCAGAGGTGCCCTGGCTATCTAATTTTGGAAGCTCCAAAGGTACTTAACTCAAGTTTGTTTTGGATCCCAGAAGGATACTGTTAAAATACTTAAGTAATAGAATAAAAACAGGCAGTGTCGATCCTTTTGACCATTTTTGGCTAAAAGGTGGGCTAACAGCACGGTAATTAAGTTATTAATTAAATGTATAGCTTGATCTCATCCAGGTTACCAATTTTCTAAGGTGGAATCTTCTTCTGTTCTTTATTCTGATTTTGGTTGTCTAGGCATAAGTGATGATTCTTTCGGCTGTGAATTCAGGGATTTTTAATCAAATGCTTCTGGATGACAAGGTTAGGGAAACTGATCTATTTTTCTTCTTATGTTTTCCTCTTTTTTAAAGCCTGCCTTGTCCCCTAACACAGAAACGATACCCCTCTGAAAGCCACAGATTACGCTTTCATGTTCAGCTGGTGAGAAGAATTAGAAAACATACAGCATATTTTGTTCATTCGGAGGACTTCTTGTTGATCTCTGCTGTGTATTTATACAAAAGATCTCTGGGGAATTCTCCTGTTACTTCCCTGCACAAGCATTTTTAGGGCTGAGCAGCAAAATACTGCTGATGGAGCCGAGGACTCAACAAGCCCTTAACAAAATAAAAAAATAAAAAAAACATTAGCATCTCCAAGTCGCACCAGTATAAAGGGAAAAGACAGTGGGTGTCTTCTTTGATTGCAATGAATGTTACAAATGAAAAACACAATTCTCCCCCAAATTGCTAGTGCGCTTGACAGCACAATCAATTTGCTCCATTTTCAATGCAGAATTTGACAAGGATGATTTGTTTATGCTGTCACATAAATCACTCTCAGCAAATTACGCCTGCTAAAGTTACTTTTTTCAGCACAATACCGTATGCTGCGTTTTCCACACACCTGTGCGTTGGAGAGAACTGTTGGAAAGAGTTTGGGAACCCTAACGAGGGCGTGATCTTTGCTGCAATGAAATGACAGTGTCGCTGAGCGGGGACATTCCCCTGAAATCCACCGAACTGTAGACGAAAATGCACCTTTCCTTTGTGCTAAAATCTAGGTGGGGCTGGCGCTAATGTCAGGGGACAAGCATGAAGGACCTTTAGCCCTTCAGATGTTACTGCACCCTGAATCCCTACGTTCTGGAAGTTATTCAAGATGGAGTTGTTCCAGAGAACATTCCCCTGGTTCTATCACGCTACCTTTGACTTCTATTTTTATGACCTCCATTCTTTTGTCTGCCCAATTTGATTTTTATTGTTTTCTACGGAAGTCGTCCCTGGGGTGTTTTAATTGGCGAGCCCTTGGGAGTCTTTGATTGCAACAGGATAGAAATGTGAAAAGTAAATTTTAGAAATATTTCTCGGCACCGGTCGTGCAGCTGGGAATGGTAGTTCAGCAACACTGGGAAGCATCAGGTTCTTGACTGTTAATGCAGAATGAGACTTCAGTCCCAGGTGGCAGATAGGAGCAAGCAAGTGATATATTCTTTCTGCCAAACCGCTGAAGTGTCTTCACAATCGACGTGCCACAAGGTTACAGTCTGTCCTTTGGACCACCCTCTTTGGAATGAGGCATTAAATAAAGTGAGGCTCCTGCTATGGTTTAATTTGGAGGTCAACAGGCAGCCCGTACACCTAATTTCAGAAACCCACAAGCGATCAATGTAGGATGAAGAAGTGGGGTTTCCCTTCTCCAGCATCTTGTTGCTGGAGAAGGAGAAAAGAAGGTGTCAGGAAGAAAACTTCTGACTTTGCTTTCTAGGAAACCATCTGATGTATGTTGGTGGGCTCGTCTCAGATAAAAATTAAGCGAGCTATAGAAACGGGCTCCAGAGTTTGCTCCCTAGTTACGAGGATTCAAGTGGAATTAGTCCATAATGAGACCCAGTTTGTTTGTTTGCATAAATGAAATATGGGACTCATTTATACAAAACACAACCCTAACCCTAATCCTAACCCTACCCCAACAGCTCTGCAAGGCAATAATATTTCAAAATGTTGAACTAACCAAGAAAAAAAATCAAGAAAATGAGCACATCATGGCAATAACCCACTGAGCAGAAGGATCTGAGCAAACTCAACTTAAAGCAAGTACTCGTAGGAAGAAATGATGCTTATTATGGCTACAAATCCAGCCTCTTCCTTAATCTGTCGGCCCCCCAGCTTTTCATTTGCTGCAATCCAAGACAGCCCACCTACCTCTTTTGAATTTAATTTTTTTTCCTTCCTTCTTTCTGGAAAGTGAATGGCATTCCGCACTTAAGAGACCTTCATGATGGAGTTCATTTGATCAAAGCAGGCCCAATTTACGATTCCTGCTCCCTAGAGCCTATTTATTTTGCTAGGATTATGATTTGCTGTTGTAATATTGGAACGTCAACAGACAAGCCAACGAAAAAGGGATTTGATGGATGGCACCCCGTGCGTCTCCAAGAGCACCACTTTATCAACTTCACAGAGGATCTTCTCTGACCCCCATCCCTCCCCCCTTTCCAGTCAAAGGGATCGTTTTGAAGTCATGGACATGGTGCAAACAAAAGATTTTTTTTATTGTTGGTTAAGATTGACCCTTTAATGCATTTTTGGTAATTAAACCTATGGTAAAATCCCGAGTTGAAATAGCTTGCTATTCACCCTCCATTTGTTCTTACCTCAAAGGCCAGAAAAGGATACTATTTGCATAAAATCTTTTATATTTCAACATTAGAAAAAATGAAAAAAAAATGTAAACCACTCTTAAGAATTAAAAATCATTTGTAAGCAATGGGCAGGAGCTGAATAAAGCAATGGATTTGATGCCTGGAAAGGAGCAATTATAATCTATAAGGGTTGTCATTGTCAGGTTCCAACCACCAGGCAGGATGGGAACCAACCATGCCAGCTCACGAAAATGCAAGACCTTCAGGTACCTTCAGTTATTGATGAAAAGTTAGGAAGTCATCATGAAATAATTCCAGTGTGAGTGCTGTGTTTCATGAGCCGTCCCTATTTATAGAATCATTCTGCAAATATCCTTTCCCACCCTAGATAACAGAGTACCCGGCCTCTGAGATTCAGTTCCCGTCTGTCCCTTGTTTTTATGATGGTCAGGTCTTCTTCTGTGTCACTTTTCTTCAACTGTGTGAGAACTGACCCTCAGAATAATCAGTGCATTAACAAGGGTTTTAAAAGATGGACGCACACAGTTCCTGAGGTGGCCATTACTGTTTTAGGGTTAATAATCTGCTTTTGTCTGTCTTAATGCCTCATTATTATTAACACTCAATGCAAATGCATACCGAATAAATGCCCAAGAAATCTTAGCAGCTTCAGCCAATACCAGGAAATAATTCAGCTAAGTAACTCATTCGCAAAAGAAGTGTGCAGCTGTTGCCCAGAAAAACTGAACTCTTGGCCTGAGAAAAATCAGCTCTGCTGATTTTGCTGTTGGGGAATTTTGAAAGTTGCATCTGTAGGGTGAGGTTGGGGAAGGCTGGCTTAGGACAGAGAAATGCAAAACTGCAGAGCGAGCATGAGACAAATAAATTCCTGTGGTGATGTGTAAATGGTCTAGAAACGACCATACACAAATGATCCTACTTCAGACATATTATGCAGAGACCTAGCTCTCTAGAGAAGGTTCTAATGCTGGGGCAGGTGGAAGGAAAGTGAAGAAGGGAATGACCAACAGCAAGGTGGAGGGGCTCAGTTACAGTAGTGATGGGTGCAACTTTGGAAGACCAGTTTAGGGACAGATCATCATGGAGAAAATCTCTCTACGTGGTCGCTAAGAGTCAACAATAGCTTGATGGTACATAATCCATCAATCAAAGGAAGGCCCAATCCAGCTCCTACTATAAATCTGGATGCTCAATTGCCAGGTGTCTAGTTCATCACACACCAAATGCGGTGTACAGGACAGAAGGGATTTCAAGGGTGATGCACATAAAGAAGAGACAGAGCTTCAGTCACACCATTGCAGCTGCCATCTTGACTTTTTTTAACCATATCCTGCGGATCTCCCCAGCTCCATTTTAGGGACATAACTGAGGAACCCAGATGATTCTTCTGACTTTGTGGCAACCCATACAGGTCTTCACAAGACAGTCCACTTCCTCATCTGAGGAAAAAGGAGACATAATCTCAAAGGGAGTACATTCAACTCTTACTCCTTTCACAATTGCTTTGCATGCTGTCATTTCAGGTTCTTGAGGGGATACGCTAGTGTCATGCCCAGAAATGTTGAAGCCAAGCAGGGAATAAGGAGAATCACCGCATCAGTCCAGTTCTTGAGAAGATTTCAGAGCAGCTTGGAGATAAAGTTCTAAGCTATTCCTGCGTTTTCCAGCTCCTTCCGAATGGAAGATGATGCTGAAGCAATCTTTTCCTCCGCGTGGGTTTGCAAGGAGTAAGAAAGTGGAGGGAACAGACTTTGGTCCATGAATGGCTCCTGGCGCGTGACTAATCAACCCCCTCGCAGAGATTTCATACTTGTTTATCCCAACCCGATTCTTCTGCTTCATATCAAATCACAACAGCCAGCTCTCTTAATTCACCCCCGTTTTCTGAAGTGGCGAGTGAAACAAATGATTCAATAAATATGTTCCTTTTATTGCTCGATGGCACAATGACCAAATGTCCTTTTCCAGAACAACAGTTGATTTCAGTGCTATCTGCATATGAGGGCGGGTGGGTGCCAATCATACAGGACGGTCATAATGCAAGACAAGTGAGTGTAATTTTAATCAAAAACCCACTCTTTTGCTCTCCACTCTCTCGCCCAACCACCTAGCAACCATTACCAATAAATACTGAGTCCAACAGGAACAATTTTCAACAGCCACTAACTGCCAACCGTTTCCTCCCATCCACTGCCAGGTGTAGCACTAATCTATCCTGTAGACCCACCCACAGAGACACCGCTGGTTGAATATAAATTAAGGTTTATTCTAAACGCACTCATGCCAGTCATAACAAAACAGTGACAAATTAGCTTATTCCATAGTTGACATATCATATGGAATTAACATGAGCTACAGACCCAGCCTGGAGTGAAATTTTCAAAGGTCATGGATTTAACATCCTGCCTTGCTTATAAATACACGCATACTCTTACAGGTAGGGTAAGTCCAGCTGATCGGTGCATTGTATTGTAAGAGCATTTGTTATATACAGGGTGCTGAAAAGAGTGGTCAGGAAAATATTTATACAAATCTTCCCATTTTGGAAATCAGAGCATGTTAATAAATGAATAAAGTGTCTTAAAGATGGGAAGCCCCTAACGTGTTTGGAAGTTGCCAGGAGCATGATGAGTTAGCAAATTTTGATGGGCTCATCCCAGAACAAAATTTAGTGACTGAGGATGCAAAATTGCAACTTTTGTTTGCTTGTTTTAGAAAAGTGCATCTTATCATTAGGGGAGCAAAGCATAATTGGGAAGATTTAGGACTGAAGACCTAGCAATGAAATATTATTGATTCGTTTATTGGATTGTATATTTATTGGATTGGCAGATTGCCCTGGGTTGGATTACTTATTTGCGTTGGGTTTATGTACTTCTCTCTATCTAATTGTTTCGGGATAATTTATAGACATAATACCATAAGTTTGTTTATTTAAACCATCTTCCTTCCTTATGGCCAGCTGGGTGTTGCATAATTAAAATTGCATGCACTACAGTAGGAATCTGACAGCAATTCTCTAATTCTAATAAAAGAATTTAAAAGAAGACCGCAGGTATCATTAAACAAATCAATGCATTTCAACGCTACTTAAAGAATAGAAAAGACGCCCAGTTTGGCTTAGGGCCTGGGAAAAGGATGAGAAGACTTGTAAACCTTCGTTAGGTAGTCCAGATTTGGGGCAGGAAAACGTTTCTTGCTTTTGGCCTCAGAAATAACTCTTCCTTCCATACCATTGGGCCAGTTTGGGTCAACTTCCTCCAGCTTCCAACCTTGATCTTGCCTGCCTCCACCTTCAAGCTTCCTTGCCATCTCTCCTGCCTTCCCCAGCCCAGGATTTTAAAAATCCATAGGTGAGGAAGAAGTTTGCATTTATGAGATTCCCCATATATTTCCTTGGGAGGAACGGAATGGCAAAAGAGGGGTTATTACAAATAGCTCTCTCAGCTGCAACAGAAGGCCTTGTCGCAAGCAGGCTAGTTTATAAAGTTCATTTCCACCTTCTGTCTTAAACATGGTGAGACTATCTGGAAAAGGCTCCAATGCTGGGAAAGGTGGAAGGAAAGAGAAGAAGAGGACCACCAGCAGAAGGTGGATGGACTCAGTTACAGCAGTGATGGGTGTGCCGTTGGGAGACTTGAAAGAACAGGTTAGGGACAGATTGTCATGGAGAAAACCTATAGGAAGGGAGGGAGGGAGGGAGGGAGGGAGGGAGGGAGGAAGGAAGGAAGGAAGGAAGGAAGGAAGGAAGGAAGGAAGGAAGGAAGGAAGGAAGGAAGGAAGGAAGGAAGGAAGGAAGGAAGGATTTGGGTTGCAAAGTTTTAGGTAAGTCTGGAGCAGTCACCTCTCATTCTGCCCTACCTGACCTGATCTGACCTTACAGAGAGTGAGAATACAGTGATATAAAGTGTTGAGGTACCTGATTTATTTCAATGGGGATACCAAAGAAGTAAAGTGCTCTCTCCAAGTTTTCTTTTGCCATTTTTCTTCTCCTGCCTTGCTCAGTTCTTCAGCTATTTTCCCAGTTCTATGAGGAGGAGGCTGCAGACCAAATCTGGCAACTTCCACGTGAACATCCTTCTCACTGAAACACCAACCTTGCTAAGAACATGCTAAGAACACTTGATGAGTAAGATTCCAAGAGGGGTGTGTATGTGTGTGTGTATGTGATTATCTCTGCAACCTCCTTGGCTTCCCACACTTGAGTTAAATCCTGAGGGAAGAGTCTGAGAGGGGACTATTCCCACTGATCTTTTTTCAGGAAACGGTCAGTCAGGGAAATGGCAGAATGATGGAAGGGCCAGAACAGCAGCAAACTCTATGCCACTTTGCTATAAAAAATAAGCTCAAAAATCAGCACGCCAAGTTATTGGAAAGAAAATTGAAGGCAGCTGAGAACTGGCGAACCAAACAAACTTTCATTCACAGAGGAAGAAATGTCTGGGGAAATTAATGTGGGGGGAAGGACTCCATGGCATGGACCATAAGGGGGTAATGGGGTGTAGGTAGGAAATCAAGGGTCCCCTCTTTGCCTGTCTTTCTGCCTGATCTTTGGCCAAGAGATTGCTAGTCTAAGGTCACTCCCTCCTTCCTCCACACATGCCAGGCTCACATGTTGTTTGACTTTCCTCCTGGTAGGATGTGGTTAGGCAGGTGCTAGGCTCTGCCTGTCCCTCTAATAGAGTTCCACTGTGAATAAATCTCTTTTCTCTTATACGGATGGGACCTACTTCCCTGATCCCTCCTCAGGTCAGATTCCTGCTCCTGCACACGGACACACCACCCCCCAACCTCCCACACTCAGAAGACAAATTCAGCACAAGATTAACACCCGTGCTTTAAAAAGTGGGCCTCTTCCATTTGGGATGAAGCTCCATTACCCAGCAGCCGAACTGTGTCACTTCACAGTGTAAACATCCCCCATACATAAAATGTCCTGTATCTAAAAACTGAGGGCCTCATTTATTTATTTTGCGCAACTTCTATGAGATGGAATCATTTGCTACGTGGGATGCATACGTGCAATATTTGAAAGAGCTTTTTCGAAAAAACAGAAATGCTAAATAAAATAACCTGGACAAAATCTTTTCTTTTTCTTTTTCCAGATAAATTCTGTCCTTGCGTGTCATGCCAGATATAAACACAGAACTGGGGCTGCTCTTGTAATGCTAGTAAGATACACATGTGTGTTTATCCCTGTGTTGTATGGATTTCCCACCACAATCTCTTTCCATTATTGTTTCGGCACACAGAGATGGCAAAATTGACCGGTTTGATGAGGGACAGAACAATGAGTACTTTTACAAAAAACTGAAAACCTTATATGGACTTTTGCTGAGAACGATTTCAGCAAAATGATTGGGGGGTTGGCTGATTAAAAGGAGTTGAATATGGGAAGAAGGGAACTACAGAACGTAGTTCTAAAGGGGGAGAAGTGATAAAAGTTTATAACTGCTGCGAAGAAGATCAGAAGCTGCTTCTTTAACTTTCCTTTTTCTCTTTTTCTCTTTTTCTCTTTTTCTCTTTCTCTGTTTCTAGCCCTTCTTTTTTATCTTTTCCTCTGATGCATTTGTTCTTGCGCATCTTTCAATTATGTAAAAACTTTCAATAAAAGCGATTCGAGAAAAGGAACAGGCGCCACATCGAAAGTAAGGCAGACAATCAAAACGATTGTCCGCCTTGCTTTCCATGCGGCGCCTGTCCCTTTTTTTAAATCGCTTTTATTGAAAGTTATTTTATGGAAAGGAAGCACATTTTCAGGGCTTACTTTCTTATGCTGGAGGGCGGTGGGCGATGCAGCAGCGACAAAGCGATGTCACTAGATGGGGGAGCCGGAACTGTTGGACTTGGTGGCGGTGGGGACTGGAAGGTTGGATGAGCAAACAGTCCATTCTTCAAAGGTCGCTGTTGAATTTCAGCAGGGCCATCCAACCATACCCAGGGAACCATGGGGCCGTTTTTGCTGCTGCTCCCCCACCCACCAGCTTGTGGTCCTTGGGGGTCCGCTCTGAGATTGCACCCTGCTGTTTGTGGCAGCCACTGACGTTTCCTTTAATTTGGGAACATGAAACTAAAAATGACTCGAGCTGTGTCTTTAAACCAGCACAGTTCTTTATATTTGCTGTTGTAAGCGAGGCATAATCATAAATTTCACTCAGTGGTGGAATCCTAATTTGTATGCACCGCAACCCGTAGAGTAAAAATCAATTCAGATCGCAATGACTCTTGTCGGGCCTTGTTAAAGTGTATCAAAATTGCTGCGTGAAGACAATAAATAATCCAGAGGACATTATTGGGGGGGGAGGGGGGGGACAAAAGGATAATTAGGATTAAAAATCCAGCTGTATTACACCTTTGGCCAGGAACCGCAGTGAGCAACGCATCGGCCTTGGGTCATGGAAGGCAGTAGGTCGGTTCTGAGCAACTTTGATCCAAGAGCCATAGTTGATCTTTAGATGGGACTGGATTGGATTTTAATTTAACTGCCATTTTAAAAAGCAGCCTCTCCTTCAAGCCCAGTTCAACTTCTGGTGGCCACCTAGATGTGTCTACGCATCGTTTTGTACAGAAGTAGTTTCCCATGGTCTTTTTCTGAGGCACTTTTTGGACTTCCCAGCTTAGCCTACAAAGCAGGAGTATTCCTCAGGATCCCCCGTCCACATGCTAACCATGTCCAACCAAACCCGCTTGGCCCTCAGACTCAATCACGTTCTGTTGGTGCTACCATCCACCAAGATTAATTACAGTTGAATGAAGTCAATTCAGTGAGTTTAAGCAATTGTCCCCCAGGTATTTAACCATTCTCTCCACTCCTGTGACAAGGTACAGTTGCCTACAGTGGCTGCAGCCGGAGGGGGAAGTCAGAAATAGAGATGATAGTTCTCCTGGAAGCCCATTATCCGGAGAGACCGCAATTAAGTACTACAGGAATCTGCTGCGAACAAGTCCAAGTACCTACTGCATATCAGAATGTAAATACAAGTCTGGGCATTAATAAAACAATAAGTGAAATGAATAATTTACCAAGGCTTGCCTTTAAAAGAGAAAGGGGGGAGGTTGGACCAAGATTTCCATTCCGTTTGGGTTGCATTTTTCTCCTACCTCCAGCCACGCTCCAGAGAGTGGCACGCTTACCTTGCCCTCCCCTCGCAATAGCCAATTAACACTTTTTCCAAACCAAATTTAGGCGCTCCTCCCCCCCCTCCTTTCTAATGAGGTTTTTCTCTCCCTGCTGTCTTGATACAAAGCTTTATACAGTATGAGTGTATTCATATGGTGCTTGAGTGTGTTATCTGACCTTGATTGGTGTTTTGGGAGCCAGTTAAATAGATTACATAGAGGTTACCTTGACAACTGCCTTTGCTGATTTAGCAACGCAGTTCGGTCTTGGGCACAAGACTCTCACGGTGGAATTCCACTGACTTCGTATTAATCATTAACACAATATTCTGCAGAGACTCTGCCAAACTAGCAATGAGCATTGCAATTTTTTTTCTTTCAAAAAAAAAAAGGAGACAGTAAATACTATAGATCCCCCCAATGCTTACAAAAACCTGAAATGCTCATTCACAGGCTTTAAAATAGCTGCGCTCTTTCCCTGTTATGTCTTCTCAATCTCCAGCCCGGTTTTGAAATGGATGTGGAATGATCAACCAGAAGTGTAAAGATACTGTTTGACATGAGAGCTTCCTTTGAGGTTCATGGTCTACCGTGGGCTCTTTTAGGCTTGTGAGGAAGGGACATGTCCTCAAATAGGCCCAGGAGCTGAGACAACTGAGTTTATTCCCTATGTAGATTGTCAAGCAATGTTTAGAGCAACGTTCAGAGGGCTGCAGTCCTTAAAACTAAGCCCTTCTATGTCTCATCTGAGAAGAGGAGCTGAGGCATTGAAACCACTTTCCCATGCCAGCGTGTTGAGATGTTGTGGGCACCTGCTTCCAGAATTTGCAGTCAAGTGACCGTGCTAACTAGGAATCCTGGGAATTGTAATCCCAACCCAACAGAAGGACACCACCTGGGGGCATGTTTTCAGTGAAGAAAAATGAGAGGAGCAGAAGAAATAGCTGACAACAGTCTTTCTCCATCTGATGCCCTCAAGAAGCTAACATAGCTGTTGGCCTACCTGGTGTCCAACAGAAGGACACCACCTGGGAGCAAGTTTTCAGTGAAGAAAAATGAGAGGAGCAGGAGGAGCAGCTGACAACACTCTTTCTCCATCTAATGCCCTCGAGAAGCTAACATAGCTGTTGGCCTACCTGGAAGACATCAGATTGCTGGAGACTGGCCAGTGATACAAATTACAACAGAAGCTGTACATTCAACACTTGTGACCAGGCATGTCCAGACCTTCTGCTCTAAACTGAGCTAGCTTCCCAGACCTAAAGTATGGGGCAATATGGAGAGAGATATTTTGTCCTCTCGTGCTCTTTTGAGACAATTATTACTATTTTAGAACAGCAAGAGTTTAAATGCATGTTAATAATTACTGAAGGGTTTTACGGTAACTACCTATGTATCCAGAGGAACAATGTTCACAGAGCTGCAGAATTCCAGCTTCTGAACCAGAATTAAATACCTTGTGCCAAAGCAATCGGTAATACCATGATATTTGCTTTGGTAACTGAAGACTCTGCTCAGCAGATATACACAATTTTGTTTGCTTAGAGAGTGATTTATCTCACTTCCCTCTCTGTTAGCGAGAGCTGTCCTTCTGGGTCAAGGTTGAACACCGTGCCGTGCAGACAAGCAAAGTTGGCACTTTGCTATTCTACATAACACCAGGCCCAAGGATAAACAAACAAGTCAATTTTTTTAGTGCTTCAGAATAGGATTTATTGGCATTTGGGGAGGGTAATAATCTTCCCAAGAACAAAGGAAGAGGACAGCAGAGAAAAAAGGAAGCACAGCAACAGAGAAGTTTATCCCATGCAGTGTAATTCTTTTGCTCATCCAAATGAGCACACGGGCATATTAGCCTGAACTGAAAAGGGATTTTCAGTTCCTTGTTCTTCCACTGGCTAGCAAGGAAAGGTCACCTAGAAGAGAAGTTGGAGCGATGCACGGATGCACTCATTTCTAATCCCATTCTTACGGGTTCTAGTAATCAGCTCCGTTGTCTACCTTTATCTACGGTTCTTTCATCTTGCATCATAGGCACCTGGAGGATCAACTACCTGCCCTATCTCAGGTAGCTTACCACAACTTATGAGCTAAAAATTATCCTTTCCCTGGTTGATTATGTGATTATGTGCTGTCAAGTCAGTGTTGACTCTTAGCAACTATAGATAGATTTTCTCCATGACTATCTGTCCCTAACCTGGTCCTTTAAGTCTTCCAACAGTGCAACCATCACCACCATAACTGAGTCCATCCACCTTGGTGGTGGTCACCCTTCTTCTTTCCCAGCATTAGAGACTTCTTCAGAAAGCTAGGTCTTTCATTGGTTACCAGGGTTGTATTCAAAAGTAGGTGGGAAATGAGCACAATGAGTAAAAAGGTCCATAAGTCAAGTCAGGAAGGCAGGAGTCAGTGGTCCACATTCAGAGGAGAGGAAAGCAATAGCAAAGATTCAGACCAAAAAGTGTTGATAAAACAATGTCTGTTTGCACACTGAGGCTTTTACATGCACAATCTTAAAGCATTCACCTACATGCAGTAGTTGTCTTCATTGCTACAAATGAGCAACAAGTAGATTTTCAGAAGCAGAGTCTTGTTCCCTGGAATCTGGTGCTCCTTCAGCTTCCAGACCTTTTTTCCCTCCATTCAGTGGCATCTTCACTTGTGGAGAAGATCTTCATGTCTTCATTGGTGTTGGAGAGCTTGACTGTTAATTGTGCCTCATCTTTCCCATTCATAGCAAGTTTCTTTGCCTCACTGTGCTCAGTGATTTTATCCCCTTTGATGAGGTTTCCTCCAAGGATTCTTTGAGAAACCAAATTAGCTAATCTCTATCATCTATACATTTTTGATGCCCTGGGTAAGAAGAAGGAGCTTTTAAGTGATCCCTTGAAGATTTATAAGAATTGAATTTTTCTCTGACTCTAAGCAAGGGAGTATTTCATCTGGGAAAGAAGTACTTACAGTAGTCCAGATTTGCTCACTCTTTTGCTAGATATTGCTCTTTGTATTTTGTCAAATCAAAAGTGAGCAATGTGAATTCCACCCCCCATCTGTTCTGTATAGCTTGGCCAATGGCAAAGGATGATAGAAGTTGCAGTCAAACAGTAACTAGAGGACCACACATTGCTCATTTCTCTCTCAAGAGCATGTAATATAGGAAATTATTCTGGGACAGATTATCACAGAATTATCCAAGGGTTGATTCCCATCCAGATATGCATGGAATCATTTTCCATACTTGCAGTTAGAACAGACAGTAATCTGGTCCATGCCAGATGAAGCTACTGGATTCTAGCTGTATCTCCAAAAATGGTTTGGGATTCAGAACATGTGTCTAATAAATATTGTCCCATCAATTGCTTTGGCAATTGCATGAAGCCTTGAAGGACACATCTGTATAACTCATAGCTTCAGGAAAATGCCCCACTTTTCAAACAGCCATCAGCTACATAAAACTCAAAAAGCTAAAATGTGTATCAGTGGAACTTCAAGTTACAGATCTGCATTTCAATAGAGTTCCCAATTATTTTAGATTCTGTACCAAATGTGACAACCCAGGAGCTTAAAGATCACACCACCAACCTCACGTTTTTTTTTCTTAATTCTGATATAGCATGCTGCATTAATTGAATAAACTATGCAGATTGTCCCAATACAGGAATAATGTATTCTAATTGCAGGATTCAGCCTTTCAGCTCACAGAATTTTTCATGTGCCTTTGTGAGCATACAATTCTTGGCTAATTCTTATTGTTTAATATATAAGAGATCAGATAAATATGGGAATTTTTTTTTTCATGGAGGGACTCTTTCCCTTCCCCCACCCTACTTGTTTCCTCTCTTTGTTTTCTCAATGTGACCTTTTAGGTAGAATAAACATGTTTTGATGGGAATGTTAAAGTAGTAGGCTTACACGATCTTTGGCCTCAGTATGGTGTGTACCGCATAACCTTTGTGGAAAGTGTTGCCCAAGGTAATCCATCATGAATCAGTCTTCTAGATTTAATGGCTGTGACCCTCAAACAAGCATGCAGTTAAAGGCGCTCGGGCAACATTGGGTTCACTTGAGACCATATTCTGTTGTGCGTGGATAGGATGGGGAAGTGAAATATCTGAGAGCTGGCTCAGGAGAGGCATTTCATTCACACAGGTAAACATGACAGAATGTAAAAACAATATATTGGCATTATGTTCCATCACAGTAATTATTCACCAACATATCCAGGCAAGACTCCTTGGGCATTTAAGCCAGCGATGTAGAGGGCATAGGGAATGGCCTTGAAGGACAGGCACTGTTACAATAAAAGTAGTCCTGCACCTGTAGGGCACCGGTTTCTTAGTCTGGTCTTCTTTATAGGGCGGACAAGCAGCAAGGAAACTGTAGCCATCTTGACCTGGGGTAGGGCTTTGATTCTATGGTGGGCATTTTTTACTGTCCCCTTCCTCCCATAGCAGCCAACTAATCCCACGACTTTCTTAATGTCTCTGTTGCCTTTTGCTTGGACTGATGTACTTTTGTTTGAAGAAAATGTTACATGGCCCCTAGTTTGGAAAAGAAATTATCTTTTGATAGCAATTGTCCAGAGTCACTTTCTAGCGAGATGAGTGATAACCAAATTTGAAATCTAAATAATAAATAAATAAATAAAGTTATTCCTGCACAGAATTGGCCAATATGTAGCTTCAGGGCTATACAAATCTCAAAACTCATCCTATCCTTCAGAGCCAACCATTGCTCTGAACTATAATGTTGAAGGCGACAGAAGAGTGACATTAAATACATGGGGAGTGATCATGCTAACTGCATGGACTTTACAAATTAAATGAATGTGACCTTGAGCGGCAAGTTACTCAAAGACCAAGTACAGTCCTTGGCCCAGAAGGAGGCTGTGCATCTTTGTCCCAGGAGAACCCCTGATCTTCTACATCTCCTAAACATCTGCTGCTCTCCAACAAGATTGGGACTTACAAGCATTATAGTATGGAAGAGAAAGGGGGTTGACAGCCACCAGTTGTAACAGAAGCTGAGAACAACAGACAGAAGAAGGTAGTGGGGAGAGGAAGAAATGTCAAACTTAAGTGGTCCTGAACTAGTCCATAGTAAGTGTTTTGTTGTTGTTCAGTCGTTAAGTCGTGTCCGACTCTTCGTGACCCCATGAACTATATTGCGCCAGGCCTTCCTGTCCTTCACTGCCTCCCTGAGTTTGCTCAGTTTCATGCTCATTGCTTCAGTGATGCTATCTAACCATCTCATCCTTTGCCGTCCTCTTCTCCTTTTGCCTTCAATCTTTCCCAGCATCAGGGTCTTTTCCAAAGAGTCCTCTCTTCGCATTAGGTGACCAAAGTATCTGAGCTTGAGCTTCATTATCAATCCTTCCAATGAGCAATCAGGGTTGATTTCCTTTAAGATTGACTGGTTTGACCTCCTAGCAGTCCAGGGGACTCTTAAGAGTCTTCTCCAGCACCACAGTTCAAAGGCATCAATTCTTCGGCGCTCAGCCTTCTTTATGGTCCAGCTCTCACAGCCATACATTACTACTGGAAAAACCATAGCTTTGACTATGCGGATCTTTGTCGGCAAGGTGACGTCTCTGCTTTTTAATAAGCTATCTAGGTTTGCCATAGCTTTCCTCCCAAGGAGCAAGCGTCTCTTAATTTCATGGCTGCAGTCTCCGTCTGCAGTGATCTTGGAGCCCAAATAAATGAAGTCTGTTACTGCTTCCATTTCTACCCCTTCTATTTGCCAGGGATTGATGGGTCCAGATGCCATGATCTTAGTTTTTTTAATGTTGAGTTTCAAGCCAGCTTTCACACTCTCCTCTTTCACCCTCATCAAGAGTCTCTTTAGTTCTTCTTCACTTTCTGCCATTAGGGTGGTATCGTCTGCATATCTGAGGTTATTGATAATTCTCCCTGCAATCTTAATTCCGGCTTGTGATTCTTCCAGCCTGGCATTTCTCATGATGTACTCTGCATATAGGTTAAATAAGCAAGGTGACAGTATACAGCCTTGTCGTACTCCTTTCCCTATTTTGAACCAATTGGTTGTTCCATGACCGGTTCTAACTGTTGCTTCTTGGCCCGCATACAGATTTCTCAGGAGACAGGTAAGGTGGTCTGGTACCCCCATCTCTTTAAGAATTTGTCACAGTTTGTTGTGATCCACACAATCAAAGGCTTTTGCATAGTCAATGAAGCAGAAGTAGATGTTTTTCTGGAACTCTCGTGCTTTCTCCATGATCCAGCGAATGTTAGCAATTTGATCTCTAGTTCCTCTGCCTCTTTGAAATCCAGCTTGTACATCCAGTAGTTCTCGGTTCACGTACTGCTGAAGCCTAGCTTGTAGAATTTTGAGCATAACCTTGCTAGCATGTGAAATGAGTGCAATTGTGCGATAGTTTGAGCATTCTTTGGCATTGCCCTTCTTTGGAATTGGAACATGAACTGACCTTTTCCAATCCTGTGGCCACTGTTGCGTTTTCCAAACTTGCTGGCATATTGAGTGCAGCACTTTAACAGCATCGTCTTTTAGTATTTTAAATAACTCAGCTGGAATACTGTCATCTCCACTAGCTTTGTTGTTAGCAATGCTTCCTAAGGCCCACTTGACTTCACTCTCTAGGATGTCCGGCTCAAGGTCAGTGACCACACCAGCATGGACATCAGGGACATTAAGATCTTTCTTGTATAGTTCTTCTGTGTATTCTTGCCACCTCTTCTTAATCTCTTCTGCTTCTGTTAGGTCCCTGCCTTTTTTGTCCTTTATCATGCCCATCTTTGCACTAAACGTTCCTTTGATATCTCCAATTTTCTTGAAGAGATCTCTAGTCTTCCCCATTCTATTGTTTTCCTCGATTTCTTTGCATTGTTCATTTAAGAAGGCCTTTTTATCTCTTCTTGCTGTTCTCTGGAAATCTACATTCAGTTGCTTATATCTTTCCCTTTCACCCTTGCTTTTCGCATTCCTTCTTTCCACAGCTATTTGTAAAGCCTCATCAGACAGCCATTTTGCTTTCTTGCATTTCTTTTTCTTTGGGATGGTTTTAGTTGCTGCCTCCTGTACAATGTTATGGACCTCCGTCCATAATTCTTCAGGCACTCTGTCTACCAAATCTAATCCTCTAAATCTATTCATCACCTTCACTGTGTACTCATAAGGAACATGATCTAAGTCATACCTGAGTGGTCTAGTGGTTTTCCCTACGTTCTTCAATTTAAGTCTAAATTTTGCAGTAAAAAGCTCATGATCTGAGCCACAGTCAGCTCCTGGTCTTGTTTTTGCTGTGTATAGAGCTTCTCCATCTTTGACTGCAAAGTATATAATCAATCTGGTTTCGGTATTGACCATCTGGTGATGTCCATGTGTAGAGTCGTCTCTTGTGTTGTTGGAAAAGAGTGTTTGCTATGACTAGCTTGTTCTCTTGACAGAACTCTATTAGCCTTTGCCCTGCTTCATTTTGTACTCCAAGGCCAAACTTGCCTGTTATTCTGATTACTCCTTGACTTCCTACTTTAGCATTCCAATCCCCTATGATGAAAAGGACATCTTTTTTTGGTGCTAGTTCTAGAAGGTGTTGTAGGTCTTCATAGAACCGATCAACTTCAGCTTCTTCGGCATCAGTGGTTGGGGCACAGACTTGGATTACTGTGATGTTGAATGGTTTGCCCTGGATACGCACTGAGATCATTCTGTCGTTTCTGAGGTTGTAACCCATTACTGCCTTTCCCACTCTTTTATTGACTATGAGTGCAACTCCATTTCTTCTAAGGGTTTCTTGCCCATAGTAGTAGATATAATGGTCACCTGAATTAAATTCACCCATTCCCGTCCATTTCAATTCGCTGATTCCCAAGATGTCGACGTTCAATCTTGTCATCTCATGTTTGACCACATCCAGCTTGCCTTGGTTCATAGATCTTACATTCCAGGTACCTATACAATATTGTTCTTTACAGCATCAGACCTTCTTTTTGCTTCATCCACAGCTGAACGAACTTTCGGCTTTGGCCCAGCCGCTTCACTCTTTCTGCAGCTACTTGGAATTGCCCTCCGCTCTTCCCCAGTAGCATATTGGACACCTTCCGACCTGAGGGGCTCATCTTCTGGCGTCATATCTTTTAGCCTTTTAACATTGTCCATGGGGTTTTCTTGGCAAGGATACTGGAGTGGGTTGCCATTTCCTTCTCCAGTGGACCACATTTTGTCAGAACTCTCTGTCATGACCTGTCCATCTTGGGTGGCCCTGCACGGTATAGCTCATGGCTTCACTGAGTTACGCAAGCCCCTTCGCCATGACAAGGCAGTGATCCATGAAGGGGATAGTACGTGTTACATCCATTCTAACACTTTTCCTATGGAATAAATGGAGCCTCTTTTCCTTTGCCTGAAATATTGGAAACCAGGCAGTGTTGTTTTTAGCGTACATTTTTTTGCAGATTTTCAGCATAACATTTTGTAAGTTACCGTATCGAAGATAATGGCTTCAATCTTCTCTGTCCTTTCAGCATAATGTAGACATCATCCAGTGCCTGGGCGTTTCAAGGATCGACCCCGAAAGCTTCTAGATGGGACACATCATTCTTGACTCCCCAGAAGTAAGTGTGCTGTGGACTGTGGAAATATGGCCTTCACCATATCTAATTTTAAGAATGCTCCTTCCCACAATTGCAGTGATTATGTCCTGAACATCTCCACAGAGCCAAGCAAATTAGAAACAGTCTGTCTCTTCCTGCTAGCAGCTGTCAGGAATCCTGAATCACAGCAGCAAGTTTGGGGCTAAAAATCCATATTTTCCCATGAAATCTTGTTATCTTTTGGGATTGTACATAGTATTAGTGCTTCGGTATAAAATAGCCACATTCTCTCTTGTAACTCTGCTTAAGCCGCCAATCTGATTACATTTTATGACTTTGCATTCTTATTCAGCATGATTTATTCTCAAATTAGGAAGTATGCATTTCTCAGGAGAACAAGATGCTTCTTTGACCTCCTTCGTTGTATAAATTCTAGAGAGCAAGTGTAAGCTTCTACGAGATCTTTAATTATTCGGATCTGGCTGCTTCCTTGACTTGAGAGGTAGGTAACTTCTCCCAAGGAGACCACTAGATTCACTCTTTTCTCTGACAATCCACACACATTGTTTACTGGACATCAATTCAAAACATGCCACCATTTTTTTATCCATCCACAGAACTGCAGGGGTGGGTTGATACTTGTTCGCAGCTGTAATTCAACTAGCTTTGTTTTCGTTTAAAATAATGCTTGTTTAAACCATTACTCACTCCCACTCCCTCTCTCTAACTGTTCCTACAATCCCATCGCAATGCCAGAAGTGTTAGTCTCCTGCAACTGAGGAGCATCAGGCTGAGTCAAGCTGTTCTCGGACTACATACATATGTAATGATGATAATGTGTTAAGTGCCTAGTTTATTCATTATATTTGTCTTTATTAAACCAATTGCATTCATGGTGCTAATTCCCCAAGTTTCTTTCTGCCAAACTGTACTTCTCTTTGTTTGCAGATGCTAACTTTTGTCAGAGCAATCTCTCCTTAAAGGCTCAATTTTCTTTTTCTTAATGTCTCTTTAACAAGGTCAGGCCCACTGGCAGTCGTATAAGCCTGCTAGTTTACCTGTCTTTCAGTTTCTGAAGGTTTATTAATCTTGCTTTTTGAAGCAGATTGCATGAACGATCCACTGCAAGAGTAAACAGCCCCTATTCTCAAAGCTGGTGTTGGAGAAGACTCCTGAGAATACCATGGACAGCCAAGAAACAAACCGATGGATCTTCAAACAAATCAACCAGAGTTCTCACTCAAGGCACAATTGACCAGGCTCAAATTATCCTACTTCAGACACATTATGTGAAGACCCAGCTCTCTGGAGAAGGCTCTAATGCTGGGAAAGATGGAAGGAAAGATAAGAAAAGGATAAATGGATGGGCTCAGTTACAATGGCGATGGGTGCACCATTGGAAGAGCTGAAGGCCCAGGCTAGGAACAGATCGTCATGGAGAAAATCTATCAGTGTGGTTGCTAGGAGTCGACAACAACTTGATGGCACATAATCGATCATCAATCATTCTCAAAGCACTTTTGTAGGGGAGGGGATAATTATGTATACCATTAAATCCATATTATTATGAGTTCTGATATTACTGTTGTTGTCTGTGGATTAGTCTGAATAAGATAGCAGAATTTACTTGTCTCAGATAGATCTATATGAATCATAGATGCAGGGGAAAAAATTATAGATAATAACGGATGATATAATTTTGATTGTATAATAATAGCAGTAATAGGAATGAGAGGGGGCCTTTTGTTTTGTTTTACTTTGGGGGTTTTGGTGCCTTTGAGTCAGTCTTGACTCCTGGCAACCGCCTGGATGAGTCTCTGTGGTTTTCTTGGCAAGATTTCGGAAGTGGTTTGCCATGGCCTCCTTCCTAGGGCTGAGTGAAAGGGACTGGCTTCATGCCTAAGATGGGACTAAAACTCAACATCTCCCAGTTTCTAACCTGGTGCCTTCACCACTACACCAAACTGTCTCTAGGAATACAGTAGAATAATAAAAATCAGCAGATCCAAGCCTCCCTCTGAAATGCATTTGGGAAATGCGTTTGGTCTTTTTAAGACCCCCGCAAGGCCAAGAATCAGAATCTGAATCCATGTCCTTCAGCGTCTTCTCAGGGCATCCTACGTCAGTGTGATTTATGTTGGGCATTATTTCTGACCCACAACATCCAAGTCCTGAAATGAATCTGGGAGTGTATCTTTGTTTTATTTCCTAGAACGAAAAGTACTTGTCCATCTGATCATTCATCCTTTGGAGGCACCTCTTTTTCCTATCCCCCAAAAGGTCTCAGTTTGAGTAATTCCAGGAAGATCATGCCAAAGCACACATGATTTAGACTTCCATCTGACCAAGTCAGCTGATGAGATTCCACATTTTGCTCAGCTGCCTTGCATAGCGCAGGATCCCACTGACCGAAGTAACAGATCAGTACCAAATTGGGTATACAAGCTTCAGTTGCAAGGGATGGGGGGGGGGGGGGAGGGATTTAATAACTAGAAAAGAAATAGTATCATTCACACTGAAAAATATTCTTTTCCTTCCCACAAGGGATGTCTATGTAGGTGTGGAGCCGTGTGCTGGGAAATTAAAAAATGCAAATTAAAGAAATGCAAATGTAGAACCAGAGCAAAACCGCTTGCTATGGTGCTCAAAGAGCTGTCTTGAAGAGCAGCAAATTAAAGAATTGCTATGTAATCACATTTTATATCTAGCCTAAAGAAAGCAAATCACCTTCTCTCTAAATACAGTCCTAGAACTATGTGTCTGCCTTTGATGTTGGGGGCCAATTACTGGTGAATGACTAATATTGAGTTTCAGTCCTAACAAGAAAATACCCTCCCCCTTCAATCGCTTTAGCTCCTTAGCTCCCGACAATTTGCAGGGATACCGTGTGGACATGAATATTTTCATTTAAAAGGCTAAGTTGCTTGATGCAGACATTATAGTCTAATGATTTAGGATAAGTCCTCCTGCTTCCTGAACTGGGAGCCTTTGAAAACTTTCCACCACTGAAACCATCATGGCGGTAACCCTCATTAAAACGGTGGCAGCCGGTTGTGCAGTTAAATCATTTGAGGCTCTGAAGTTAGTCTTTTAGAGTCTCCTCTGCCCTCCAGCTTTGGAGAGTGATATCTATTAAGACTTCAAAAAAAGAAGAAATCCTGGACATTTTCGAAAGCGATCATTTAAACCACAGGATCCATTCTCCTGTTCAAGAATCCAAATCCAAGTATCCCCGAGAAGGGATGAAGATTTGTTTTGAAATAGGGCAAGCCAGCTTTCTTGCATTTGGGATCTCTTCTTCTGCTTCTGCCCACCAAACTTCTCTACTCCCCTCCTATATTAATGGCCCCATTGCTTGATTAACGGCTGTATCATCAGCTAGAAGAGAATTGAAATACTGGCATCTGAGTGAACAAGAAAGGCAGATTTATTTATTTGTCTGTCACCAAAATCATCTTCTCCTTTGGAAAAAAAAAATCAAAAGCAATTTCTTTTCCATCATATTGAAGGAGTATGATAGAAAGAAAGGGGGAGGGGGAGGTTTCCTGGCCCAGCACTACTTTATTCTGTTCAAGGACTGTAATGACAGGATCTTCTTGGAAGCTTGGCCTACAGTTGAAAATGATCCCTTTTTGAAAGATCTACGACGACCAGAAAATATAATTTCTCACATCCACATTTTAATTAAAAGAAAAAATAACTGCCCCATTGTGGCTCCATTGCAAGTTTACAGCCCTTGCTTTATTTTAATTAATCAGACAAAGCTAATAAATCAGCAAAGGGGGTTTAAAAAGTGTTGGCAAGTCTGCCAGATTAAAAGACCCAAACTCATGAAACCTTAGCAAAATATATGGCCAATAAAAACAGCATTTAGAACCTTCCCCAAATGCCCATATGGATGAGCTATGCTAATCGTCTTCAAAAAAGAACAATTGGCAATATGGGTAAATTAAATGGTAAAAACCTGCCATTTAATCTTTATTTACCCTTCTTCCCCTTGTGTCTGAGAACAAGCCACCTATCCCCGACATCTATAGGGTCCACAGCTTATCGGCAATAAAGTGTGAAGGTGGGATGCCCTTCTTTGTCCATAAGACAATTTAATTCCTTCCAGTCTCAAAACAATAGTAGGCAAAGAACATTTGCGCAGCAATAAAACAATGATACTTTCCTGCTGACTAGAAATTGATGAGAGTTAAGAGGATCCAGGTTACAAAAGGTGAACCTAAATTATCCGAGTTTATCTTTCAAAAGCCCTGTAAGGATAAGGATAATCAATTATGGTAAGCCAGATATTCCAGATGCTGATGAGAAAACAAACCGTGCCTTCTCATGGTGGGCAAATGAGAAGGCATGGCTTATCTCTGGCTACTATGTGGATTCATGGCAGAGGTAAGGTCTTTTGAGCTCACACACGGATGGTAGCACATGGACTGGTCCATAAGGTTGAGTTTTGGAAGCTGTGATGGTAGAGCATTGCCATCTGTCACCTTCTTTTATGCTGATAGCACGTCGATAGCCATAAGCTAGGCTTCCCTAAAGTCATGCCTCTAGAAATGTTGAGTCAATGACTACCCCCATTCACAGCATGATGTAAGAAGCTTGTAATGGCAGAAACGAAGCAAGCAAACTAGCAGGATGGTTAATTGATTGCAAGGCTTCTGACACATGGAGGCATTCATAATAAACTCACCAATGAAATATGCAAGTGTGGGGTAAAATTTACTCTGCATTATTAGATGAAGACAGTGGCTGAGTTCACATATTACACCATGACATGGTTTCTTGAATAAGCCACAGTTGGTTGGATTCAAAAGATTCACTAAGTATAAACAAAAGAAACCATATTATGAGCCTTTCCTTAATTGCACCAAACAGTGGTACAAAGATATAAAGAAAGGGAAGGGAAGGACCTTTCTGATTCAAATCTATTTTTGCTGAATTTACATGCAGGACAGCACCTAGAGACTTGCCCTACTTAAGAACAGTATGATTAGTGGACATTTTCCTCACTGATTGGTGATTTGCTAAAGGCGAAGAGCTTCAAAGCCAGAGGAATCCACCAGTTGCTTTGCCCATCATATGCAAAATGGGACAGCATCATTAAGGGGTGAGTTGGAACACCGACAATGAAGGCAGAACAGGCCCTGGCAATGGGGGCAGTTTGAGTGGTGGAAGGGAAACACAGAGTGGCTGTTTTCTCTCTTGGCCATTTTTCCAACTCAAAGATAACTTTCATAAATAAGAATGTTCCATTCTGGAAGAGAGATTAAATGCAAACAGCCCCAGATACCTGCTGCGGCCATCGTCATTCCTCCACTCAGAATTAAAATGTACCCACTTTGACTCTATGTTTAGCAACAAAGGTTGTGGAAGGAAGAAACCTGAAATTTTCCATGTAATCTGTCATTGTGGCTCAGAGCTAAGTCTTTCTTAGCTCCTCAGAACCATAGAGCATTTTCTTGCCTTGAATGAGTTGGAGGACCTCCTGCATTTTGATTAAGGAGGCTCATCAAATATACTATCAGTATTCTCAACAGCTCTTTGTCCTCCTATTTATGTAAAACTCAAATCTAAGTCTCCTTTGACATTTTAATAACTAAATGGGGGAGGCCACTTGCATTTTTAATGATACCCCAGTAATCTCTCTCCCTCCCTCTTTCTCTCTTTAGCTTGCTCACTTTCTCTCTGATGTACACTCTGCAGACTTGAAACAGATCCAAATTGTTTCCCCTTAGAAGCGTCCTACATAATTCCATTCTTCTCAACTTCAAACCCTATCGTTAAAACACACACTTGTAGCCACTTATAAGCGCATCACCTTCACCGGCACAACAGACTTCATTCAGACTTTTAAAGTCCAGGGTCAATTTTCAGTGGGGCCGCAAAGCTAAGGAATGGATGTGTTCCTAAAATAGGATGTGCCCTTTCTTAAGGCTAAACTAGGGTGTGTGTAGAAGAGAGCTGTGTATTTTACCCACTAAGGAGCAACTGTGCATTCAGGTTCCTTTACTTTGACAGTACCACTTCAGGTGAGCTGTCTATATTTTGGAGGAAGGGGGTTACATACCATTTGAAAAACAAAGGAAAAGAAAAAACTGTTCCAGAAATTGGGAAATTGAACTTGTAATATCAGAGTACTAGTCAATTAGTGACATACCCAACCATCTTTCACTGCAAACAAAATAAAGCAATATCTTTGAGATTGTTCCTCAAAATGCTTCTTTATACAAAAAGCTGTGAACACGCTATTCAGCAGTCTTGCCATTCAAATTGTATTTTGTTTTTATTAATTTATTTCTAGGATTTCATCTTCTCAGTACTTAGGTCTATCAGATCAGGCCCTCAGGACTGTACAGACAAATGCCCATCTCAGATGTACTTGGAAGAGTTACAGGAAAAGTCCAGGGAGCCCCTTGATCCTGCCTATCTACTTCTCTGATGTATTTCCTTAGTTCTACTTCAAAGCAGTTGTTTCTTCTAGTATGTCAGACACACATATGACAGGCCCAAATCATGTAAGTAACTGCTTACTGCTCATCATCTCATATCAACAGTCAGCCCTTATTTGGGCCACAACCAACAAACAGGTTCTTCTTCCAGTCCATGATACTCCATTCAATAGCATCAAATAAAGAGTTGTAAACAAAGATCAGCAGTAAAATCATGCCTGTCCTCAGTTTTACAGTCTGAAAGATACACTCAAGACAGAACAGGATTAGGAGAAAGCAGAGGGAAAAAAATCAAAAGATTGGCACTGGATCTTAACTATTAAGTTAGGGGAAGGCAACTTTTGGGTGGCATATTTAACTATTTGGCTGCTGAAGGTGGGTTATATAAGAGTATTGGTTGGGGGTGAGTTTTAGAAGTTTTGTTTAATTATGACTTGACTATTTTTGGCTTCTAGTGCAATTCAGATGAATTTCCCATCTCTATATGGCAAGAAATTATGTGGTTTTAAACCATCTTGGGTAGAGGCATCTCCAAGGGCCACAGAAAGGTGACTTGGGGGCCACAGATTCCCCACTCCTGTACTCAATTCACAAGATAACCTTCTGAAAAGCCAAGAGTTCAGGAAGAGGATCCAAATGATGTTCTCCAAATAGTCTTCAAAGGATCAATGTTGTATCCCTTCTTCCCCTTCCCTCTTTCATTGACAGTCCAGTGGAACAGTCAGTTTATGCCTGTATCCCAACGCCATGAATGTTTTTCTGTTTTTGAAGCTCCAAAACAAAAAAATCTTTCTTTTTATCCTCACCCCTGAATAAGTCTGGGTTTGTGGATTAAAAATAACAGTAACTTTGCAGACGTATAGATGGGATTCCCTTTTAGTTAAGTGATTTGTTTCGGGACATAACTAATTTGCACTGGGAAAGCCTGTGGGATGTGAGACAAGAACCAAGATGCTGGACGAGATGCTGTGTTGCTACAGTGGAGATAAAATAAAGAGAGATCCCCATATGAGCTGCTTTGAGAAGGAGGGGATGTAAACTTACATAAACTAATATTGTCCTGAGATCTCTCCTCTGAATTTTCAAGTTTTCTTTTGCTTTTTGGGGTAAGTGGTAACGCATCAGCTTCCAAACAGACTCCCTATTTTTAGTGGCTGAACAGGACAAAAGGGGACCTTATGAAACACACACACACACATGGACACACACACACACACACACACACACAAAGGGGTATGAGCTTTTGCCAATTTTAAAATAATTAAATAGGAGCTAAAAGAATTAAGGCTGTAATGTGTAACCTTCCTCCAATGTGGATTGAAATCTTTCCAAATATCAATTAATCACTAATCTAACATGCATTTCTTAGTCGCTTCTAGTGCATTATTAATGGGCTGGTCACCCTGAGATGAAAGTAGAAAAGCAATTAAATCCTTCTTCTACCCCTGCAGATATGGCTGACCTAGCGCATCAAAGTAAAAGAAGAATAAAAACGATAAAAAGATTTAAGAATTAAAAAAAAATCTCATACAGCTGTAGAGATAGTACACTGTTTGGATCATAAGGCTGCCTTCAGGTTTGCAACAGGTACACACAAATCTAAATGTTCTTCCATTCAATAATATATTTTGCTGATTTGGTTTTGGTGTCCCCCCCCCCCCCCCCAGTTTAGTGAGGGATGGTTTGCTTCCCTCTGTCTTAAAGAAAAGATTATCTGCTATCTCTTGAGAGAAATAGGTCCAGTTCCAAAGTCAAAGAATAATTTAACCCTGCTGATATTTTGCAATTTTTACATTAAACATCTAAAATATGTTCAAGATTTTTTTGCTCATGTAGTCTATATCATTCACAACCTATATGGTTGTGGCAAAATGGGGAGAAAAGTCCTCCTTGATTAATATTTCAGAAAGTGGAGAAATCATATTAAATCCATAGAGTGAAGCTATTTCAATTCACAGCTAATTATGGCTCAACTCAAAAGTTGTAAAAAAAAAAAATAATTAGAGAAGAATTGACACAGCCTTAACTATAGTCCTGTGAATGGGGCTAGTGTGAAATTGTTTGGAAATAGTGCTCCAAAAGGGGATCTTTTATGAAAAGAGATGCCAGCTGTTCCCTTTGGAAACATTTATTTCACCGGCCTACAATAAAACTGGCTGTGGAAGAAATTCAACCACTCTTTCAGCTTATAAAAATCTGAAATCCTCAGAATGCCTGAAACCAGCATGGAGGCCAAAACCAGGGCTGTTTTGTTGGTGTTAGCATTATAATTTGAACTGTTCTTCATTTACTACTTCATGCTCAGGGCATCACCCAGGATTTCGGGAGGCTCTTTCATCTGCCAGTAAGCCAAAATATAAAATCTGAACAGAGTCTGATGAGGTTCTCTGTGTACGAGTCAACAGAACATCTCTAGAAGATTGCATCTAGCAGAGCAATTGGCTGTCCATGGAAGCCAAGTCATTTCCACAGGTCCAAGACAAGGGCTGGGTTCACGCATGCTAAGCTCTGCTGGTGCTATCTGATGTGAGGCGTTGCGCTAGCGGCAGTTTTGCAAAATGCAATGGCCCCTCAGTAGGCACATGGCAGAGTACAGAGCAATTGCCACTGGGCTTAGATTGGGAGTACAAACCATGCGGTTTGTAACGTCACAAGAGGGCTCCTGGATTTCAAAGACCCATCTTCATTTCTTTTAATCCAGTTTTCCTTCTGCAGGTGCACACAGATCCAGACCACTGTTATGGCTTTTTATTCTTCCAAGCCAACAGAAGGGGGATGGGAAAATTGCACAGAGGGGCACAGACTCCCAGCTGGGAACTCCCTGGAAAAACAGAAATGGACCAGAACTGGCATAGGGGAAGAAGTTGGCAACAAAAAAAAAACAGTCTGAAAATGGGCCAAATCAGGCTAGGGTCTGCGAGATAAAAATCCCCCAGTGTATCTCTATGGGAGAGGCAGTTGGGTTGTGGTTGGTCTGTGGCTGACTCCTCCCTTCCAAGCCCTTCCCTTCTCCCTCCTGGTCATGTGACCCAATGTAGGACATACGCAGCCCCCCTGGGCTTCCTAGTGCCCACCTGCCCACACAGATGCAGCACACGGGGAGAGCAGAAACACGGCCCTCTTTGGGTGGCATGTTCAGGAGCAAAGAAGGATGGAGCAATTGCCAACATTTCAAGCTGCTGTCCCACTGCCCCCTTTCCAGGATACACTGGGGAAATTCAGGAGGATCCCGCCCCGCCCGCAGTGTTCCTCAACCTTGACCACTTGCCCATGCTGGCTGGGGAATTCTGGGAGTTGAAGTCCACACATCTTCAAGTGGTCAAGGTTGAGGAACCCTGCTCTAGCATAATTCTATCTCTTTGTTAGTCTTTGAAGTAGCCCAGACAAGAAGCACAACCATGAATCCTAGCTCTATCTTTATTCTAAGGTAACATAAACAGACTCTTCCAAGTCTGAAAGCATTTCGTCCCTCCTCTCCTTTTACTCTTCGGAAAACTAGGGAGGGTCCCTTCTGACATACTTCCCACACCTCCTCTCCCTCTGCAGGCTGACATACATTCCTTTCCTACCCCAACCTTTCTTTTGCCAATTTTTCCGCCATAGTTTCTTCCCATTCTGTCCCATTTTCAGAGTTATCATGCTAACAACCCAACGGATGGAGACCTGAATCCTTTGACATAATTACTTTCCACCATGCCGTTGGGATGCCAAGAATAACAAGAAACCCCTCTTTTCCTGCCTTGAGGTCAGCTCAAGGGGTCCCCACCCTCTCTGTTCCTTTGCGAGCCAGTTTTACTACCCAATCCCAGATCACTCAATCTGGGCCATTTCAGAATCTCTTTGTCTTCTTCTCTCTCAGAATCTCTTTTAGAATCTCTTTGCACAATGGTGTTTGGACTGGCTTCTCCTGATGATTTATTTATTTAATTATTTATCTGTTAAATGTGTATGCTGTCCATCTCTTCTTTTTATAACTTTTAATCATGTATTTATGATTTTAATTTGATGTAAGCCGCCCAGAGTCCCCCATTGTGGGGAGATGGGCGAGGACAAGTCTAATAAATAAATAAATAAATAAATAAATCTCCCCCAGAGGGTATAAATAGTCTTCCACTTCATCTAGCAGCAGGCCCCAAGTGGGATTCCCATTACCCGAGCCTTGAAACCCACGGTGCTCTGCAGTGTAAGAGGGCTGAAGTTGCCCAAAAGACTTGTCAAAGAAGTAGGAGGGCAAGGGGGGAAGAACTGATGGAAAGTGCCAAGAGGAGAAAGGGTATTTCACTAGTGAGTCAGTCATCACGCTGATTGGCATAATAGTGATGCGGTATTCTCACTGGTTTTATTTTTCAGCGAAGCCGCTGGGTAAGTAATACCGTTTGCTTGGAATTTGTGCTGGAGAATCTTTGGCGTCAATTCAAACTCACCACGCTGATGGGGCAGGCAGTTATTGTCCACTTAGTCTGCGGCCTGTCCCTTTGCTATGAACTCAGCCGTCCCTTTGCACTTACCGAATCTGTAATCTCTCTCTTTTGCACTGTCATTGAACTTCCATTGCCTCTGGATTCATTAACCACCACTGTTTGGGTGCAAAATATAAATCCAACACTGAACATTATGGCCTGACCTGAGGCCACTCTCTAATGTTCCCATGTGGATATTCCAACGATCATCCATCAAGGTGCGGAGAAAATATCCTTTGTCCTAGGTCATGTCTGCAACGGGGCTGTTGAAATGGTTTAAAAGCAGTTATATAACTGGCATTTAAACCGTTTGATTGAAAAACCTGAACACGGCGGTGACTGAAGTGACCTTAAACTTTGCAAAAGGCACCCCATCAGAAAATGGAATTGGATTAAAAATATCACCCAGAATATCAGGCACCTTTTGCTCCATTTCAGCACCACAGAGGGTCTGGTCCTCAGCCATAAAGAGATCCAGGCTGGAAAACGCAGGATTCTACGGCGAGAAAATTCCTTTTGCCAGATAACTTTGGAGCAAACCCTTTGTGATGTTTACAGCCAGGACAATTCTGCACGGCTCCAGCTGTTTGGGAAGCGAAATTTAGAAATTCAAGCCCAGACGGCAGTGGGTCGGCCGCAGAGCTGACCCAGGGTACGGTCCGTTGCCACCTTCACATCCCCCCCTCGAATGTTGCCACTCCCCTTGTATCATCCACACACGCACCCGTGCACACCGCCGCCTGATTAAAGAACCGTAGAGAAGTGGTTTTGCTGTATTTCAGAGGCCGAGACGCCGGGGAGGATGAGAAGGAGAAGAACACACCATTATAGTCCCAAGAAATGCTAGGAATCGAACTAACTGGCCAGCTCCTGAAACCTGACAATCTGTTATGGCAGCTGTCAATCAGTTGTGGCTGAGCACGTGCTCTGCTAGTTTGCTCTCGTTTTCTGAAAATCAATAATTTAGGGGGCTGCCTTGTCCCAGGGTGCAAATTACATGTCAGCCCATGTATAAGTTTGGCTGGTTGCATGAATAAGGTAGAGCAACAGCTCTCTAGGCTTCCCCATTGATTAACTGATTGATTGATTGATTGATTGATTGATTACATATCCAGACTTTGCTGTAAGGTGGCCGAGGTAGGGCATCCTCTGCCCTCATTTTATCCACACAACAGCCCTGCGAGGGAGTCCGTTGGTTGAGAGGGAAGGACTGACCACGAAGGTTTTTTCTCCAGCTCTTAAAATAGGTGAAACTCAAGTTGCAGAATGCCAAGCAAGCTGATGTTGGGAAACTGAATTATGCCACCTTCCAAAGATTTCATTCTCTAGATTGAAGAATCTTCTCTAAATGATTCCTTCCTGCTCCAGAAAGTGAACAAAACAGCTAGTTTTGCTTCTGAGCCTTTTTTTCAGACCCCCCTGAGATATTTCTTCCAGGTTTTTGTACGTGAGAGCTAGAAACCTGCCTCTCCAAAAGCAGAAAATCTAAGAACTTACTTCAAAAATAAAAATGCATTCTCTCTCTTGAACTCCCTCCCCCTTAGAGTTTATTCAATTATTCCTAATCTTTGAACCTGAGGATCATGTGAAAACTCCAGACTGCAGGATGGAGGTTTAGGGTTAGGTTTGCAAGGACCCCCAGCTCACAGCAACTCTGGGCAGCAGATTAGCAACACAACTGCGATACATGGAACCGATCTGAGGTGTCCGTGGATGGGGTCAAAAAAGTCAAGATGGTGACCGCAATGATACAATCAAAGCTCCCTCCCTTTTCTACAGGCAGAGACTCTTGGAACTGGTTAAAGGAAAGATCATGAAAGGTAATCCAAAAAATAACAGATCATAAAAATAAAAGAGGCCGATGCTTCGGGGTGGGGAGGTGAGCCCCTCACGGGTGCCGTGGCACTGAAAGAGCATTTGAGGACGATGGCTGCAACTTCTCAGAGTGTTTGGCTTTCAAGATCAGATGGTTCCATACCTGCAGATGGTGGAGACTGCAGGGTTTCCACGCTCCGTTCCCTTGATAATGTGTATGGTCTCTCTTTCTTTTTTCACATCTGTGCAGGATTGACCTACAGTACTTGATTAGAAAGGAGCAAAGCCTAGGTGCATTGTTTTCGTTTTTTGTCTTTAAACATTTTACAATCAGCGTGCAAAAGAAAAGAAGGAAGATCTTCTCTGGTGCACCTCTGAATCATTGGGTTCTTTCTTTCTTTCTTTCTTTCTTTCTTTCTTTCTTCCTTCCTTCCTTCCTTCCTTCCTTCCTTCCTTCCTTCCTTCCTTCCTTCCTTCCTTCCTTCCTTCCTTCCTTCCTTCCTTTCCTTTCCTTTCCTTTCCTTTCCTTTCCTTTCCTTTCCTTTCCTTTCCTTTCCTTTCCTTTCCTTTCCTTTCCTTTCCTTTCCTTTCCTTTCCTTTCCTTTCCTTTCCTTTCCTTTCCTTTCCTTTCCTTTCCTTTCCTTTCCTTTCCTTTCCTTTCCTTTCCTTTCCTTTCCTTTCCTGGACCTTTTTCCTCCCTGTCTCCCCCAAGGACATCCCAATTCCTTTGGGGCAGGATGAAAAACAATACTTTCCACAAAGCTTCAGGTCAGGGAAAGGGAAGGCAAAGGTGAACCTAGTAAACAAGACACCTGAAATGCAGTTGATCAAATGAAAAGTAGCGGCGGGGGGCGGGGGGAGCTTTATTCCTATGAAAATACAAAAATGCAAAGATGTGCAGAGAACTGAAATTCAAAGAGGTGAAAAGACAAAACTTTTCTTTTCTTTTCTTTTTCCTTTCATAGCCAAGGACAGCTTGGTCTTTTCCCCAATTATGCCCAAAACTTAAAAAGTTGCATCTTCTAATCCCCCCCAAAATTAAGTACTGAATTTGGGGGAGGGAATTGTGGGGGGTTTTTTGTTGCTAATGGGGAGTGATGGTGGATCAGCATAAAAAAAGGGAAGGGGTTTATTGGCAAGATAAAGCCCCAATGTTTAGCCAAGGAACCTTGCAATTTTGTCTTCATTTCAAGGATGAATGAAAATGTTGTAGGAAGAGAGTTGGGTTAGTCTACGGTAGGGAAAAAACAGGAGTCGCATAGTCTCTTTTCCAGCTACCAAATTATATTAAAAGACATTAGCTTTAGGGAACGTCTCTGTGCTTCTGATGAAGTAAGCTACAGTTCACGAAAGCTTCTGCCTTTTAATAAAATTTAGTTAATCAGAAAAGGAACCCCCACATACCCAACTCCTTCATGTTTTTTGATCCCAAAGAAGATATCTCTCCATGAGCTAACGTTTTAGAGTTAAGCCAAGAATGGAGTGCTGAAATCCTTTTTATTTTATTTTCCTTTTAGTTAAACTATCCACCCTGAATCTTTAGAAACATTAGGCTACAAAGATCAACAAATGAAAAGTTATATTCTCTTCTGTGTTCTTGCAGGCGTTTTTGACCGCTGGAAAGATTGAGCATATCTCCCTTTTGAGAAGCTCCCACCACCCTTTTTTACTTACTTTTTGCAATCCCAGGATTGCCCAAAGTTAACAGCAAAGCATCCTATCGTTTTGAGACATGAGAGACCCCAAAAACTGCATTGGACACCCTAAAGTAGACATTTAAAAAGAGAATTGTTCCAAGATACTAGACCTACCACCTAAAGTGGTATGATCCTATCCTTGCTCCCTCCCTTGTTAAATAATTCTCCCAGTCTCTACAAAAGTGTTCATCCAGTATTGGGTTTGATCTATTACTGGTCAAACAGGATGGGAGAGAGTAGAAAGACAAGGTGATCGCACAGGAACGTTTCTTAAAAATCAACTTTATAACCCGTTTTAGAGAAAACACATTGGAGCCAATTTAGTAGATTGCAAATGGGAACTCCTCTCTAAACTCTCAACACATAGACTAACACAACCACAATTCCAACAGGGAAATAGTTGAGGTTCTAGACCACGCCAATACCAAAAATGATAGGGAATTCCTGGAAGCTGGGCATTTAGACAGATCAGCCATCAATAAACAGGTAGAAATAATTCCCTTCTACTTACCATTTAAAAGATAGAACCCAAAGTCAAGGGAGGATACTAACAGCCCCGAGTTCATCCTCTCTAAAGCCAACACCCAGATAAGCAGGAAACTGCATCAGAGGGAAGAAACAAAACTGTTATCAAGGAAAGAAATCACACCCCGACCAAGACTGGCAGGGCATGCTATTAGATATGAACACCCAGCAAACGCCACTCCCCCACGCCCTGATGATGTTACCTAGCCTGGCAATAAAACGTCTGCAGGAAAACAGCCAAGCTCAGAGGAGACCAAGAGCCCTCTATTTTTGTGGCAAAGTGCCAAACTGTTGAAATAGTTTGGTGAAGGAAGATGAGGCCCCTGTAAATTTTTTGCCCTTGGGTCCTTAACCCATTGTGAGCCTTCTTTGCCCTTCTGATTAAGCCCAGGGCATCACCTTCTGTTGAGGATGCTTTCCCAAGCAGTCCAGCCTTGTTACCCTGCCCAAATGCTTCAGTCAGTAAATCAGGTTGATTCTTGCAGGTGAGCGATTCTGAAACATTTTAATTGACTAGCAAGAGCAGTGTTTGATTTCTATCTTCCTGGGGAAGACAGGGAAGACAGATCCCCCAAAAGCCCTGCTTGTTGGGTTGTTGATGATTAAAATTATACCAACGGTCTGGATGGATTTATACAGGAGAGAAGAAATACTGAAATCTCCAGCCAAGTTAGCATCAAGGTAGGCCCGACGGTGGGTTAATGATAAATTTGTTTTTCCCAATCTGAGGATTCCAATCATCTGTATTTTGCCTCTTGAAAAACAGAAGGGAAAAGGCAGTTTGGGACGTAGCCCTGCAAGACCCATGCTCCCTCCTCATGCTTGTAAAATCAATTCCTTATCAGGGGCTATGTTCCCCCTGTCCTTGTTCAAGCAGAATTCCTAGGGGTTTGATGACCTTAGGGTTTGAACCAATGGAAAGAAGCAGATGGAATATTTATTTGTTCATTCAATTTATATAGCGGCCTGTTTCATACATGTGACTCTAGGCAGCCTACGATAAAATAGATAGAATGCACAATATAAAAATAAAAACACATAGCAGCCAAGCATTATAAAAACAACCATCAGCAAGGCCAAGAGATGGGCTCCACCACATACCCAGTGCCCCAGGCCTGGGCCCCAAACCAAGTTTTGAGGGCCTTACGAAAGGCAAGCAGAGTCAGGGCTAGTCTAATCTCAGATGGAAAGATGTTCCACAAGGTAGGCCCCATATCAGAAAAGGAATACACAGGGATTCAGTTGAGTCAGAGGGTTTTTTCTCCCAAAGGGTTCATTTTTTGAGTTACCTAAAAGCATTTCAACTGAGATTGCAATACAGATCATAAAAGCTCTGATGTTGTAGAGGAGAGCCGTGCTCGTCTATGGGAGCCAAAAATCAGAAGGTGTCTGGTGGCCCCTTTTCTGACAAACAAATTTTATGAAAAGGCATCCGCTTCAGTGAGCTGCTGTTCATGAAAGTTTCTGCCTTTTGATAACATTGGTTAGTCTGAAAAGGTGCTTCCAGACACCTGTTTAAAAGCTCTGTGTCATTCAAAAGGCTCTCCTTCATGCCATGAAATAATTACCCAACTCTTCCTGGCCTATTAATTTCACTCAGCCTACTGAGTTATTCTCTCTCTCTGTAAGATCTCCTGGGCTTAGGAACCAGCAGAACAAATGAACTCCAGAAACCTACAGGGAAGAAACTGGTTGGGAAGGGACCAGCCGTTGTCCCCAGCTGGCTCAGAAAGGTACAAACAAAGGTGGGAAAAGAAAGGCAGAAAGAGACAGGGAGAGTGTTGACTTCATTATCAGGCTGTGATAAAGATTTTTGGGATAGCCAAGTGTAACCAGGAGTTCTCACAATGACATCTACTTAGAGGTAAACCCAACTGAGGTCAAGAAGCCTTCTTATAGGGAAATGAATGTGGGATTACAGCCTGTTTTCACTAGGATTAGAGTATTCCTAGAACCACAGCAGGTTTCTCCATCATATTCTGAAATGTGTTCTCTTTCAATTTTCATAACACCTGAGCTAGAACAGCCAGTCTGAGAATTTTGGGGACTTTAGAGTCCAATACACTTGGAAGATGCCATCTTGGGAAGAGCTGAGTAGGGTTGGTGACCGAAGGCATGCAGAGTCCTAAAGTCAACCTCTAGCTTCTCCAGAGAAGAATGCCAGACATTGTGCAGGAAAATTCTGGACTAGGAGGTCCAGCTGCTGACTCAGGACATCTTCTCAGAAGTTCTCATTATATTTCAATGGATGTCTTCAGCAAAACACATGTTTTGCATACCAAAGATTTCAAGGTTGAACTCCAGCCTGAAACTGCACAGCTTGTTTGGCAGCTAGTGACAACAGTCCTGAATGCCATGGTCCAAGGGTCCTTCTCAGCTGAATACAGACTCCTACGTCCCTCTCTTAGCAGTGACCCAAACACATCAGTGGTAGCTGTAAATACCGTTTTGGGAATGAAACCAACTGAACTTGGTGACACATAATTCCCAAGTAAACATGGTCATAATAACGTGGCCAAGCCGCCAAAACTCTTCAGAGTTTTTCTGGAAGATGTGCGTGGCTGTTTGATAATAATAATAGTAATAATAATAATAATAATAATTTCTTAAACGTGTATGCTGCCCAATTCTCAATGACTCTGGGCAGCTCACAACAATCAAAGAAATTACAATAAAATCAATAAAAGAGAAAAGAGAAAGATAAAAGATGCCAAGTGCAATGAAGTGAGGAGTCTCACTCTCCCTCACCAAAAATCTGGGTGAAGAGGTAATACAGAAATTCTCTCCTTCTCTTCCCAGCTATCTCTCCGTCTGTTTCCTTCTCTTTTGCATATTTATCCCATCTTTCTTCCAGGACCTCCAGCCATTAAACACATTCCTTCATGCTCCTACCATTTTATCCTTTCAACAATCCTGTGGAGAAGATTAAGCTAAAAACCTTCTGAATAGGGATAGGAGGTCTGGAGTTTGATACCCTACCCAACCCAACCCAACCCAACCCAACCAACACTTTAATCCACTACATTAGAATGGATCCTTTTCTACTATCAACTCCCAGCTCTTATATTGAAAATATTTCTTCTGTCCATTGACCTGTGTCTCTATCTTTGTTCATCTGTCATTTCTGAATGATTTAGCCTTGATTTTCCTTGCTGGGAGTTTACTGACAATGCAGGCTTGGTAGCATCAACAGCCATTTTCTCTAATACAAAGGGATCTCTAGCAAAATTCACAGTTCTTTAAGCAGATTACAATTTCCAGTTTCCTTAGACCAGAAGCTGCCACGTTTAAAACGGGGATAAAACTATTAAATGTTGTAGTAGTGGCAAAGTATATTGCTCTTTCCCTTATGAATTATGCAGAAGAATGCCCATAACATAGGAAGCCAAAATGTCAGTTGCTCAGTTTTAGTTTAGCCTGACGTGTGAATTTAAATTGTGATTTTAAAACAGGGTTCATGGTTGGCTTGTGTGTGGAGTGAACGAGCTGGTTGTACTTTATGCGGCTAACAAGCCATGCCATTAACAAGCTTCTTCCTCCATTCTTTTCTGCCAGCTCTAGTAGGTAAGGGCTAGGTTTTGAAGCATTTGGTTGAAAACTGGCTACTCTTTCTCTTAAATCCAAGGACCACTTAGAAATGCAAGCATTGCTGCATTCTTCCAAGCAGGGTGCTTTCTTGAATGCAAACTAGCGTCCTTAGTCAGTAAAGAAGCATGTTTTTAATTTATCTGTTTTCAGCTTACACGGTAAGGTGGAAAACACCTGCACTGGGGGACCACCGAAAATCAAGAGTTCCGTAATGAGTCATTCTGCCTTAAATAAAGAACAAAATCATCAAAGCCAGATGGGGCACGTTGCCATTTGGGTCACCAAAGTGTGTACCAGAACCCTAAGGAGAGATTTGGCAAGTGATTCAGAAGGTCTCTGGGGTGACTTTCATCCTGTCTGCATCTGCATTTCAAACGGGGGGGATCATTTTAATAGCCCCCTAAAATCATGGCTTTGAGTTGTTTTCCACCTTCTTTTTTCAGAGATCAATGCGAGATTGAAATAGGCTCCAATTTTTACTGGCCCTGATCTCTTCTCAGTTGTACTTTTAATGATGCTTATGTGATAGGTCCCCCAACTCACTAAGCCATTGTATGTAGAACATATCTTATGGAATAATCCCTAATTGATTGGTTTTGCACCTCACATTAAGCCACAATCCATGGTTTACAAACCCCAGTGGGTTTGTAATGCTAAACCAAACCACAGTTGCATTATGGTTTAGCCATTATGTGAACCCGAATGTTATCATTTCGCTCACATGGAGCCGCACAGTGAAGCTACGCGCAAGGCTAGTTCGCACATGCCTGGCTGGGATTTGATCTGATCATTCAGGCTGACAGGTTTGCCTTAACTAACTTCAGAAAACCATCTTAAAGGGGTAAGAAAATCTTATCTATTGAGGTGGGGTTTAGTTCACACAGTTGGTCCATCACTTGTTAGGGCAAACCGTTCTTGTTATCTGTTGGGATGGAAGAAACGGCGTATCGCTTGTGATGGACATTGAAGGGAAGTGGTGCAGAATTCCCAGTCATGATCAGCCATACAAATGTGTTTATGTCCTAGAATTCATCCAGAAATCAGAAAGAAACATGGTACAAAGAAACATGGTATTCGCAGCCTGTTTGTATTCAGTGATGCCAGGCCAAACCCTTTCCCATCGATCTGATATCCGGAAGAACATGTCCAAAAGAAGGAAGATGCTCGGCCCCACCTTTCAGCTAAGCAGGGCTGTGGTCTGCTCCCTTTGCCATAGGACTAATCCTTGGGGAGATCTGTGAATAAATTAATGATAGGGCCTCTGTTGCAAAGACATGGGTATGTGTGAATAGAACATCTAGCAGGCAGCTTCATTGCAGGAAGCAGTAACATGATCTGTAACAAGATGCCTGGGTTGCAGAACAGATTTAACACTCAAACAAGGAGCTGTTCCCTTGTTCTATTGACACTTTTTTTTAGCACTCCTCCCTACCCCTGGAGACTATTGAAATCAACAAAGAAAAATGAAGAAATGTACCTTTGGCCTCCCTTACCTTGGCTGGGTGTGGCTGTAACACAGCAGGTCAAAGAGAAGCCCCTGAGATGTTTGAGGAGAGATTGAAATCGCATTGCGCTAAGAGAGATTCCGTAATGTAGAAGATTAACCATAGCCTCTCATTTGGGGACGGCAGGACGGCCAGCAAAACCTTGCGCCAGTCTAGTGGGGCCAAAATGCCTCTTGAGCAGCTCAGGGTGTGCTGTCCATGGATTAACAAGGAGCTCTTCAATCACAAAAGGCCAGGGTGGGGCGGGGAGAGTGGAGTGAGCAAAGTCTTTATCTGGTGGTCCAGTAAGATGAAGACATCCTGTTTCTGTCGCTTTCTCTTGTTTTCTTTTTCCTGGAATCAAGCTAGGCAAGAGAGATGAGGGTAATTCACACTCCAGGTAACAATGCGTGAGCCTGCTTTTCACTGGTCTTCTTCAACACTATCCCACCCAACATCTTTTACACAGAATCGAACAGCAGCACTTACAGTTCCTGTCTTTGTTCCTTCACTCTTGAGAATGCAACCAGGCCACCTGGAGCAAGTCCTTTGGCCCCCCCTCTCTGCACATGGTCAAACTCATTTTTTTTCCCCCAAGGAGCTCTGATAAATCCCCCCAAATTAACTAGGAGCTCCCTTGGGCCACCACACACTCTTCCATCACATCTGTGAACCTGCTCCATATTCAGGAACCGTGCCCCAGGATTCCAGCCCAAGGGCATTCTTGCCATTCCTGTAAATAATATGACTTGTTTGCATCATCTAAGGAGTACTGACATCTGGCAGCTTTCAACAGGCAACTGTTTAGCCTCCTGGATCGGCCCTTTGGTCGAAGAGCAAAGTAGAACCAAAGTGAATACATAAAAACGGAGATACGTTACATCCATGTTAGCTTGAAGTAGTACACTTTGGCTCACGAGGTAAGAACTGGTAATTGGTGGGCTGATTCCAGTCAGGTCTCTTCCTTCTCTCCCTGGCTGGGTTTACACATTGCGTTAAGTCATAATGTCTTTGGGTTGGTCGTTTGTAAAATGTGGCTTTTGACTTGATGTCTTGTATGAACTCAGCCAATCTAGTTTAATGGAACTGGAGCTTGATCTGACTTGTGAACTCCAGTCTCTCTCATACACAACTACTACCCACAACATACTGACACAATGCACACACTATGGCCTGGTTCAAACCAAATCCTGTATCATAATGCTTTCTGCCTCTTCTTGGTTTAGCCAAAATAATAGGTACTGTGAGTGAACCAAGCCACAGCCTTCTTTCTCTTCTTCTCTGGGTGAGCAGTAGCTGTGACCAAAGGATTTGGCTGAAAGCCACACTGAAGGGTGGAACATGGGTCCACATCTCACCATTGCTTGCTTGATCATCCAAGTAGCCTTCCAGCCAAACTAGTTGTGGATCATGGACTGATGTGCATCTTGAATTAATGTTCGCCTTAAGAGGAGGATAGATAATCTGGTCTATTTAAATTAAAAGCATTCTCTCTCTAGCCTCATCTGTAGGCACAAAAATACTTCTCTCACTGCTGGGGAATTCTTCAAGCCATCAGCTTGTTGGACAAACAGAAGCTGCCTCCAGTTCTCCTGCTCAGTTAACTGCATCATATGAGGTTCACCTGACTTGATCCACAAGATCAGAGAAAGACTTTTTTTATTGGCTTTTCCATTGGAAATACTTTTATCCCAAGCCAGCATCCTTCTAAAAGTTTAATCTGCATCATTCACTCGGCTTCCTCTGCAGCATTCAAATCATGGCCCCGATGAATGCATTTAACAGATATTTCCTCTCTGGGAGGGCACCCTTGTGGAAGATTAGCAGGGAGGACTTCTAATGTTTCCCTTCCTGCCCAACCGCCCTTCTTTATTCCTCTACTCTGCTCCACCCAAAGGGGATGCTTGGCATCTAGCCAGCTCTATCAACTCTAAGAGATCAAGGTGTTCCCTTCTGCCAGCTTTCTATTCTATAAACAGACACACAGACAATATGGCAAAACTTCAGTTTATTCTGGAAAAAAAAAACTCAGCCATGGAGAAAGCAAAGAAGAAGGAGAAGGAGGAAGGAGGAAGGAGGAAGGAGGAAGGAGGAAGGAGGAAGGAAGGAAGGAAGGAAGGAAGGAAGGAAGGAAGGAAGGAAGGAAGGAAGGAAGGAAGGAAATCTAGAATAAACAGGGCTGCAAAATGTTATTCTGTGCTCACCAGCAGGGATTCAAAAATCAAGATGGTAATTTATTTATGTTTGAAATGTCTGTAACCTGCCTTTGGTCCAACAAAACAGCTGACGATAGATTAAGTTTAAATGTCCACAACTGAAGCCCTGAAAGTCACAAAAGCAATGCAATAATAACAATTAGCCAAGGAAATAAAGGAGAAATTTCTCCACCCCCTCAGAAAGGATACCAAGCAAAGTGGGAAAAGCCAAGAAGCAAATCTATACTTAGAGGGGACTGTATCAAGAAAATGAGATCATATTGATATATTTTTGGTACCAAACTCAAAATTATCTTGCAGACCTTCAAAGAGACTATATTGGATTGGCATTTGCACCCAGAGATACTCTGAAATCAATCCCTCTATTCATTGCCTTAACATCTGCTGAGCTTGCAAATGAATCCAACTTTGTCCAGCCCTCTAACAGGGCCCTGTTTTGCCAAACAAATTATTTCTCTCTTTCCCCGTCGGAGAGACATTGTGAACCAGCTCCTTGGAATTAAAGCTGTGTTCTGTTCCTTAACTCTTACCTCAGTGTCTGTGAACGTTGTGCCATCAACTGTGCCCCGTCCTACTGAGGCCCTTCAGGGCATGGGATGCTGAGAAAGCAGAGAGGGATTTGGAGACTGGAAATCAACAGCACCTAAGCAGGTGAAGCTGCTGAAACCTGGGGCAGGATGAGGGGGGGAGCTAGTTAGAGTATTAAGAACAAAGGGAAAGGGGGAGCTTTCAGTGGATTTCAGTGCTATTAAACTGCAAGGAAGTCACACAACATGGAGACTGTATTCCTGTGCATATTTACTCAGGGACTTTGGGCCCAAGTAACACTGATTGGCGTTGAAGGCCATAGTGTCATCTGTACCCTCAACCCAGTTCATCACAGATGGCTGTTCTAAGACCCAGAGGTACTTTGTTTTCCTTTCCCCTCTCCATCCCTTTTTCTTTTGTGATGCCTATGTTATATCATAAAGCTAGCAGCAAGGAAACATTATTCCTCCTCCTCCTCCTCCTCTCTAGCCCCTAGGGAATTTAGAACTTCACGGGAATTTCAAGAACATAAAACATTTATTTGTTTCTTTGCTTGTGAGCTTTGCACACCATCAAACTAAGCAGACTCCTAGAAGCTCACAGCAATAGCCATACCACACAACAATTAAAAGCTCCACAGTAGAAAATTATACCGAAACCACATGGAGCCATATCATCCCAAACAGAAACGCAGAAATGGCAACATCCCGTCAGTCCATGAAAGTCCTCTCCAGACAGAGCAGAGACCGTTGTTTCAAGCAACCTTTGGAAGGTGATGACACCAGCACTGTAGGGCAATTCTACAGCCTTCATGCGGCCCCTTTCCTCTACGCCAGCCAACCATAGGAACCAGAGTTTGCCTGGCAAATCTTCAGGCCTAGACAGGATCACAGGGGTACCACTTGTTCATCTTAACCGAACCCTAATTTTGAGTTTGTACGTCCTCTAAACCCTTCTCAGACTGGATTCAGCCCTTTGGAACCCTGATCTGTCAGGGGGTCCCTCGTGCCAGCCTCCCCCGGGCTCTCAGTTCACCTTTACCAGCTGCTTCCCACTGCCATATTTAATTCAGTAAATGCTTGAGGGGATGGGAGGGATCACCCAGTTGCTGCCGTGATTTGCTTTCTTGTACTGTGGCTCTTTTGACAGATAGACGTGCATGCAGGGGTGCCCTGAATGGAAAAGCAGGAGCATGAGGCAATGGAGCCAAGGCTGCAGGAAGATCAAGCTAACAGTTGAATGGGATGTAGTGACCAGAAGACAAACGCCCAACTGGGATCATTAATTGGGGTGCAATAAAAGCCATATTTGGGGGTCAACAGTGAGATGAAAATGCAGAACGACCCTTTCTCCCCATGCTGGTGGGTCCATCTCTGCTGGCAATTCAATCCGGTCCCTTTCAAATAAAGCTGTCCAACCAAAGCAACCTTGGTGGGTGGATCTAGGAGCACCCAGAGTGGATCACCCACTTTAATGGGACGGAAGGAAAGAACGGAAGACAATGAAATCAAACTTGGCCCACACTTGGACATCAGGCTCGGCCAGGCAATTCAAAGGTTACCTGCAGACATTTATGATGTGTTGAATCGATTTCTACGGCCGCCCATCTTGCAAACGCGACCCTGAACGGCTAGTGAAATTTAAAAACTGTTCAACCACCTCAACCCATCTGGGCTCAGCTCACTTCCTGACCCACACACCTGGGAAAACAGGTTAGAACAGCCTTTCCAAAGGACAAGAGGGCCTTTGCCCAGAAACCTGGGCACCCTCCTGTCTCCAGCATGCCGACCCCACACTCTGCTTCCTGAATGCGCCTGTTTCTCATACCTTCATCTTCACCAGCTCGGTGATATACAGATATGTCCTTCTCTGTACGTCTGCTTGAATTCTTGCTCCAAGATAGGGTCTCCCCCCCTCCCCAGTTGTTTTATTTCTTTTGTGGCTTTTATGGAAATGTGAGCACAGCCTCCTCGTGAGCAAATGCCAGACGCAGACAACTGATTGCATGCAAGGTGTGTGGGCAAAAAAGAAGAAGGGCAGTGGTCTTTTGAGACGCTATTACCTTTTTCTCTTCTTTTTGCTTGGTGGGAACTAAAGCCCACACCTTTCTTGAATACACAATAGGGAGTTTGGGGAAGACTGCAGAAATAAATTTTATTAACCCCCATTTGCTGCAGCCAGAGCAGATGGAATAATCTCCTTTGGTCAGCCGAGTCGCCTTCCAAGCGGGTCAAGTCAATTAGCGATATAACGTACGACAGTTTTTATTTAAAAGGGGCTCTAATTAAAGTTTTGATACAAGGCTCCTGTGAACCAAACAATCTGTCTTTGAAGGATACGTATTATCTAGAAATTGATTTTAACTTAAGCGCTAATTTATAGGCTGTCCCCTTCAATAAGCATGATTCCTTGGGAGGTATTAAAATCTCTTTGCCCCAGATAATTTAGCCCCTGTTTCACTAGGGGAGAAGATGCTTAAAACAAAGCAGATGAGACTCCACATCTAATGATTCCAACATGCATGCTCAATCCAGTGTTTTCTTTCATTTGGGGGCAGGAATATGGTGCACACAGAGAATCTGTGTGCGCACAATCCTTTACGGATCTCATTGTGCATGGAAATGGATGTGCAAAATTAACTTCATGGATCTGCAAAAACGGTGATCCTTTTTTCTTATGGTGCTGGACTTAGTAACCCTTCTAAGAACCGTTAGGTTATTTTCTTGTAAAATATTCAAATTCTGTGTGAGATAAGGGTTCAGTTTACACCCGCAGACAGCGACTTAAATGAGTATTATTCAATTCAAAATCTAAGAATTGCCTATTGGCCCTTGCACTAGTAAACTCGCTATTTGTTTAAAACATTTATCTACCCCTTCCCATTTGGAAAAATCTCCCCCAAAATTCCAATAAACCAGTAAGTTAGCCATGAATAAAAATGAGATATAAAATAGTGAAATGAACAATACAACAATCGTGTGGCGAGGAAAAGCACTGGCAAAAAATTTAAAAATTCACAGCCCCACCAATGAATATTTATGAATACTTGCAGAAACAAAAGTTGAATATTCTTCACAGTTCAGTTGTCCTTTAGGAGAAAAATAGGTCAGTTCAATAGGATTTCACTGGATAGTGGCTGGAAGGAGGAGAAAGACACAGAGAGAAAACGATGCAGCATAAAACCTGAAGGGCAAATTGTAGGAGAAAGTTGTTCCAGGAATGAAATAGTATGCTGTCATTTCAAAAGAGATGTCAAAGAGGTCTCTCTCTACCAGATCCATGAGGTTGGCTTAAGCTGTGATTTGCCGCACTGATTAAAACTGGAAGCTGGGTGCTAATAATGTCTTAGCAAAGGGCAGATGACCCAGGTCCTTTTCCCAGAAACATCACAACCCGTAACTTGATTTAGAAGCCCAGAGACAGTGCAAAAGACATAACCAGCACCAAGATAAAGTAGGGGATGGAGAAGGATAATTAGAATCAAAAAAGGAAGGAAGGAAGGAAGGAAGGAAGGAAGGAAGGGAGGGAGGGAGGGAGGGAGGGAGGGAGGGAGGGGAGAAGGAAGGGAGGGAGGGAGGGAAGGAAGGAAGGAGGGAGGGAGGGGAGAAGGAAGGAAGGAGGGAGGGAGGAGAGAAAGGAGGGAGGGAGGGAGGGAAGGAAGGAGGGAGGGAAAAAGAAAGGAAAGAAAGAAGTGGAATTCTGAAGAGGAAGCCATGGAGCTGCTGTTGTCCATATAAGTGTGTCACCAATATGAGGCATAAATCTGCAGGGCCATACTGTTCCCCATGCGCTGAAGAGCAACCAGGATTTACCCGCATTTTCCATCTGTGCCTGTACCTGAAATTTTGACCACCATCCGTACTCGACAGCCTTATGGCAAGAGCATCAATGAAGCAGGCCGTGGTTGGTCGGTTTGTCTTAATGGAGATTTCGTACGGCTGGCCTCCAAGTTATTTTACACGTGGCATTAATAATTAACTCCGCTCTGGACATAATCCAGGCCCGAGTAAAGTGCATTTAAGTGCCATTGATTTCTTTGGGATCCTTTCTGCTCTCCACTTCCCCTGGCCTTGCCTGTAAGTGGATTGCGTGGGGTGGTGGGTGGGACGGAGGGAGGGGAAAACAAGGCAAAGAAATCATTTTATTAGTCCTTCCCCTGCTCCAAATTCTTGGTCCTATTGAGCAATTACCGTCAATTTTCCCGGGCTGTGATTCATGGGGACGTGTGCTGCTTCTCTGCAGTCCTGAATTTGGCAACCATGAAGTAAACACTACGCAAAGTCAAAACAGACGGGCCAACTTTTCCACCAACAGACGTTCAGGTTGCCAAATATCATCATGACAGCTCACCAGCAGGGCTCGGGTTTGTCTAAACCGCTGGACTTAAATCTGATTAAGGAGCACATTCTGGTGAACCAGACGGTGTAGAAAAGGTAATTTCACATAGAAAGAATGGGGAACTGAAGCTATTTTTATCTCGGCATTGCAGTTCAGTACACCTTCGGTGTCCCTAAGCCGTCGAGCGGAAGAATAAAAAAACTTTTCCTCTGTAAAATTTTCACCCTGAGGAGGAGGATTAGAATTCAGGCGACCATACAATGTCCCCCCCACTTTTAAATTCTTCATGTACCTCAGAGAAGCCTTCTCTCCATAACAGCCGTGTGAGATGGGCCAAGAGAGAAAAGGAAGAGGAAGACCGAATCAAAGTCACCCAGACCTGTGAATTAACAAAGGCGCCCTGTCAATTTAATCAAACAACGCAAAGGAAATGGACATGTTAAGTCGCAACAGGATTTATCTACCTATTTCAGTTAAAAACACACAAACACACACACCGCAAAAAAGAAACAAGGCTGCCTTCTCTAATAACGTCATCATGGCATTGCCAAGGTGCTGGTGGCCTTTGGCCATGCCCCCCGCCCATCCTTTTTTTAAAACTGTGGCTGCCCGCCATAAAAAAATGGCCCACCGTTTTTCCAAAATGTCGATCTTCACGTGGAAAAAAATGAGCCCACCTTTGAGAGAGCTGCTTGGCCACGTTTTCTTCTTCCTATTTATTTCTAAGGGGTGCAGATTTCCTGCTCCCATTTTTTCAGAGGGAGGCCTGCAACTGTGAGGACTAGCGACGTGTTTTTGTTTTTGGTTATCACCTCATTTATTTATTTTATTTATTCATCACATTTAGATGGCCGCCCGTCTCGCAAAATGTAATTTTGTGAGCGGAATCTACCAAGGGCTGGTGAGCCCAGCGCTGTCATTTTCAAACAGCTGGGCAACAGCTAAGAATATTTAGCATTACCTTAACCCTTCCAGCCTGCCCGTTTTTCCCACCGACAAAACAATCCCCACCGATGTTATACTAAGCTACTTTGGAGTCACCGTTCTAGCCAGACTAGATCCCTTTGTGCTTGCAAACACTCTTGGCTAGGCCAGGCGCGTGGCATGTTTCGAAAAATACACATTTATTACTGCAAAACTGGGGGTGTTCGGGAGAGGAGGCAGGCTGGCAACGGCAGCGAGAATTTAAATGTTTGGAAATGTTTGGAAAGCTAGCGTCTACCGTTCTTTATTAGCCCAATCTCTCATGGAAAGGAAAAACGAGGTCAAACGGCAAGATTTCCCTCGCTTCCTGGAATTCTTACATTTTTTCACTGTGATAACATGGTATGTGTGTTCGTGTGTGCGTGCGTGTGTGTTTAAAAGCTGCTCACTGGATGCTTCCTCTCTGACATGATCCTGGGAGAATGCCTAAAACATGAGCTAAAATATTCGCCCAGCTCCTTGCCTGGAGTCATAGCCACAATGACCTTAAGAAAATAAAAGCAGGAGCAGAATCTTCCGGCAGAGTTTCTGTCCTGAAAATGGCACAGGAGTTGTGTCAAATCCGGACTATACTCCGTTGCTTGCGCTTTGGGAATATGGTATTCCGGCACCCATCATCCAAAAGAGTCAAAGCGTTTAGGAAAGATTCCTTGCCCAAGGAAGGTTTTGCAAATCAAGATACTCAGCTCCTAGTCTGGCCTGTGGTTTATTCTTGTGTAAATGGAAACAGGATTCCAGGTTGCTAGCCAGAGGGATGGATGAGAAAGAAGTTTCTCCCCGTTTCTTCTGGGTTTTTTCCCCCCACAATAATGCCCTTTCCATATTTTTTTTTTTTTTTTAGACTTGTAAACTTCATGCCACACACAGCAGTCAACAAGGTGGTGGGGGAGAAAGGCCAGTCTTGTGCCTGCTCGATTAGCTCCCGATTTTAAAAATAATGTAATAAACAGAGGGTGGACAAACCTTTTGCCGTGTGCACACGAAGGCTGCACGATTGTTGAACTGATTTTAAAGGATTTGCATTTGGCTAGCTAAATATTTAATGTCTTAGGGCAGTCGTGGAACTTGGCTTCTGAAGCCTCTGTTGGCAGACCTTGGTGCTTGTGTGGACAGCAGGAACCGTTCCTCAAACTCTGGAGAGGCTGGGCCCAAATTCCCAAATCTCTGTCCTATAGCAGCCTTCAGGTCTCCTTTCTTGCCCTCCCTTCCTTCCATGGCTTTTTCCATACTGCCCCCCCCCCCCAATCCACCATTGTAAGGTTACACTGTAGGCCCTCAAAACTGAAATGGATCCCCTGCAAAGAGGAGGAAAGGCCAGGGCGTTGCTAGGACTGAATGCTCAGCTAGAAGGTGCTTTGAGGGGGCTACACATTTTTGATCTCTCTCTCTTCAGTTTTCCTACTCATTTTTGGAATGCTTTAGAATATCTTTTGGTTGCATTTTGGAACGAAGCCCTTTGCTACGAGACGGCGAGGAAGGCTTGCGTTGTCTTCTCCTGCTTCTCATCTCTTCAACTTTCCTCTAGATCGGTTCCCCATCTTGACTTTTCCTGGGAAAAGGGTAACCCAAAAGGATACACAACTCCTGGAGTGCAGATTATATAATGAAATCCTTTGGCCACCTCACAACTACAGAAACTGCAACCATCTCACGTGAGATTCATGAGAACTTAACCCAAGTAGTCCTCTTCTTTGGGAGAAAAACATCACCAGCAATTTCTTTTCCATAAGAACACAACTGGAGGAGGGTGGGATGCAGGAGAAACAGGCAATACAATGCTCCTCTCTTATCTACAAGTTGTCGAACTACTCACAGTGAATACAAAGTTCTCGGTGGTGTCATTTCTGCCATCTACATTGGAAATAATGAAATCTCCTGAAAAGGTGATTAAATCCCCCCATTTGAGCATAAATCATGTGTTTCAGTCTCCCTTGTATCTGCAACAGCACACAGCGACTTTTGTTGTGCTGATAGGATTAGAGACAGTTGGTATCTTCACCGAATGTATTTAAAAGGGGAAAACATAATCAGCCACGGTTGTGAACGAGAAAAAGCCACCACCTTTATCTCACCCAGAGACACTCTGTGAAATGGTTATTTTGGGTTTTTCTGCATTTTCTAAAGGCTGAGAGAACAACATTCTCTATGTCTTGCACTACTAATAAAAAATAACATTGCCCTTAGCAGGTGCCATAATTACTCCAGATTGAGTGCATGCATGCAGCAGGCCAGAGACACACACAAAAAAATAGCAGAACTAAAGTAATGAAGTTTTTTTTTTAAAGGAAGACAGCAACAGTGTCACTGAACCAGCAAATCAGGAACCACAGAAATCAGAGCCACTCAAAATAATAATTTCAAAAACCAAATCAGCTCTCCTTTTTAATAAAATGCCTAATGGTTTCAAAGACTGTTTTTCCCCTCACCCACCAAAAAGAGGAAAGGGAGGGGACTGATAAGCCCCCAGAGCAGGAAATTCCAGATCCAGGGGCCCTTGAAAAGGCCCTTCCTTGCATGGTTCCAAATCTGACTTCAGATATTACTGGGACGCAGAACAGAAATTCTTCTCAAGACTTCAGTTGGTAGATTGTATCCCTGAAACTCTCTAGGTTGAAACCAGCACTTTAAACTCAGCGTAAGCGTGAACCAGGTGCCTATGAAGACCTTGGAGCAATATGAACCTACTGATTAACAACTGCCCTGGTGGTGGTTTTGCTCCACCTGGGTTCCCAAGTGCTCCTTAAAAGAAGACCCATATATACGCACTGCAGGTATCTAAGTGATCCCTGGATTTTGCTGGGTTTGGGGAAGTGCTTTCTTGGGGCAATTTTTCAGGAAGTGAAGAGAGTTTTGTTCAGACTAGCCACATCTCCCCCAAATGGCTTGAAACCTATGGCAGAATTGTTGCTTCACAAGCTGATGGATTCTTCTCTCTTTCTCCAGCTTCCCCATTAGAGTCTAAACACTGTTGGATAGCCCATCTGCCTCATCTTCATCTCACCTGTTTATCACCATACACTGCCAAAGTTTATTGGGTTTAGTAGCGTTCTGAGATCCTGTGTAGTGTGTGGTAATTTGTATTGCATCCGAGAAGTCTCCAAGGTTAAGATCCTTCTATGAAGACAGAGTCTTGCAGCTCTTCCCAAAGCATAAACATTAAAGAACAAATTGGTGATTTCCCTTGTGGCTGTTTCATGTGTGGGTTTCAAAGTAGACATTCTTAGCGTCAGTTTAAGATGTTCTGCATAACCTAGTGGTGTTTCCAACAGTTCTCTGAGCTTGGATAGTTACCTGTATTGCTAACACCAGATGGGGGGGGAGGGGGTAGAGTAGTCTTAAAGACTTGTCGAAAGCCACCTTGAGGGTTTGTGACCAAAGTGAAATTCAGGAGCTCTTCTAGCTCAGGCTTTGGGTCAGTACATTGTCGCTAGTAGAAAAAAGCTACCGAGAAGCCTTTTTCACCAGGGGAAATGGTGGCAGCCAGCCTTGGCTATCAACCTGGCCAGCTTTCAGACTTGTATGGGAGGGCACTATAACCTTTCAGGGCTGGAGGTTTTCATGGGTTCTACCCTGAGGCAGTTGGCATGTCTGCAAATGGCAAGGGAAGGGGTGCGTGAGGGAGAAACATCCCTAAACAGGACGTGAAAATAGGAATCAAGTGGTGCAATGGATCACTATTGACTTGCAGATTTGCTCTTCCAGGCAGGGGGGGTGGCCTATGATCCCCCTTTATAGGGCAACCTTCTAGGATCTCCAGGTGTCCCTTCCCTTAAGGGAACCTCCCTCATTCCATAGATCCATACTTAAGAATGCTGTAAGTCCTGTTTTCCAAAGTTGGCAACTTGAAGATGTATGGACTTCAACTCCCAGAATTCCCCAGCCAGCATCTTCAATTTGCCAAGTTTGAAAGACTCTTCTCTAAGTCATGATTCAAAAGTCATGTTTAAATAGTCACCGTGAACACTTCCTTCTGCAAAATACAGAATTTGTAAAACACATCCGTGGCCACGTGAGCCCATTCAACAGCTGGGATTATAGGCTGCCTCCACTGGGGGTTGGACTATGCCTGCATTCCTTAACCTGATGCCCCCAGGTATGTAGGATTACATCGACAAGCTTTCTTTGCCAGTACACAGAGGACAGGAGTTGTAGTCAACACACACAGAAGCACCAAGCAGGAGCTCGTGTAGACCACGTCCATACATGGCACCGAGCCATACGGTATGTTTGATTTGGGCTTAGCTCACTGTAGGAACTGCTGAAGGACCTGAAAGACCAGGTTAGAGACAGATCATCATGGAGAAAATCTATGCGGTCGCTAAGAGTCAACAATGACTTGATGGCATATAATCAGTGGAGACAGCCACAATTCTGTGATTTGGAAACCATGGTTTGTGGCTTAACCCACTGAGCAAAGCCAGTTCATTGCCGTTTATGAAATACACCATGGTCAAATAAACCATGGTTTAGCATAATGGGTGGACCAGACATAACATAGTGCTTAGGATCCCATTATGCCCCCCAGGAAAAAAAAACATGAATAGGGACATTAGTCTGACTCTGAAAGAAAAATAGCTGGAACAGCAATTTCCAGCTGTGGGTTAGAACTGGCCAGCAACTAGCAACCTTAATGCTAGTCCTACCCTCCACGGGTGTACAATTTTCCTTAGGACCATATTTGGCCTTGGCCATGCTCCCAAGAGAACGGGGGAGGCAGGATACTTAATTAGTTTTATGTTAAATTAAAGGGTAATTCAAAGCAATTAAGGTAAATATTCCCCATTTCACGAACATTGCCCCTTCTGTCCGATTAGAAATTATGACAGTGGTAACCGCGGGGGCTGAGTCCAAGATTTTGAGGGACTGCCCACAGCCCTTGGCTTTGCATCAAGTCCCTACTCTACCTAAGCAAGTGCTGCTGAACCAAATAGCCCTTCTATTCAAGTCAGACATAATGTGATCCCATCCAAAAGTAGCCCAGCCATACAGATGAACGAGGCAGTCCGCTAAGATGCCAAGTAAAGCAGGGAGCCACATTAAACAAAGCAAAACAAATAAAGGAGGGTGTCTTTGAATTCCCTGTTCCGTACACACTGACCCTAAAGGCTTCTGCTGGTCAACGACTGAGTCAATTGTTACTACTATGCTAAACATCTCCTTTGAATCTGATCCCCGAAGCAGCTATCCGACAGATAGAGAAACCAAGTCAGGGTGCTTCTGCTGGCAAAGAGGCACTTAAACGTTCAACAGAGGAGAGAGGCAAAAATCCAAAAATCTCAGCCAGGACCTGCCACAGGGGTGGGAGCGCTGATGGCGTGGTTTGCTTACGGCCACTGCCAACTTAGATCAAGGTGGACCACCCGGTGCCCTCCAGGACTTCTGAACCTACTCCCTCCCTTCCCAGCAAAATACTTCAGGGCAAGGAATTGCGGGGAGGGGGGATTTGCAGTGCAAAATTTGTCGTGGGCACCAGGTTACCTACATCTCCTTGAATAGTGGAACAGCCCCACGAGTTGCAACCGAGCCCTGATCAAAGATCCCAGCCCGCTAATCTAACTGATGGGCTTTCATCCTGTCCCTGGCAATTAACCCACAGGTAACAAGGCTACCCGCGTGCTTTGAAAAGTTTGCTGTGCATTGTTTTCAACATGGCTTTCTTCCAGCTAACATTCCATTAGAATGACGAAAGCCGTGTGCCGAAATGCTTTCGCGGTGTGTTTGTTTACTTCCCGTTTGGGACTGACAGTGAACCCACCCAAATTTGCATTTTGGGGTAACATGCTGAACTTGGGGTGAGTCGCAGAATAGAATTAAGCCTGTTCTAGACTGTTGCATTTTGCCAGAAACGCAAACCAGCCAGAGGCTAACCAGAGATATCAAGGCTGAACTTTCTGCTCTGTTCAACTTGGCCAAAGGAAACTTCTCTAATGTTGTTTTGGGTGTGAGAATTTGCTGGTCGAATGTGCATAGAAAACCCTCCACAATGGTCCTTATAGGAAAGATGGAACAGGAAGCCTAAAATGTTAAAAGCTTTGGCAGGGTCTAAATCAGTGTTTCTCAACCTTGTTGAGTTGAGTTGAAGTCCACCCACAAATTAAGATGGGTAGACTTCATCTCCCAGAACATTAGAGAAGTTTCCTTTGGCCAAGTTGAACAAAACAGAAAGTTCAGCCTTGATATCTCTGGTTAGCCTCTGGCTGGCTTGCGTTTCTGGCAAAATGCAACAGTCTAGAACAGGCTTAATTCTGTCCTGCGCACCCACCCCAAATCCCCATGCTGGCTGGGGAATTCTGGAAGATATCCACCCATCTTAAAGTTGCCGAGGTTGAGAAACACTGGTCTAAATGAAGCTGAGCAATCCTGGCTTATCCCAAAAGGTTAAGCAGGGTTGGTTAGGGTTAATCTCTGGATGGGAGACTACTAGGACATCTGAGAAACTGAAATTACATTCCAGAACCAGGCAATAGCAAACACTTCTGTGTCATCAAGAAAACCACACGGAGATATCCATGAAATCTCGAAGAGTCACATTTGACCCAAGGGAGACTTTACTTTTAATGGGAAGAGATTAAAATAAGTGGAAATCATTTTGTTGGAATACTTTTTCTCTTTAGTCTACTGCTCCACTAACTTAGTGCTTAAACTGGGATATTAGTGTTCAAAGATGTATTTTTTTTAATGAAAAGTCTTCATGGCAAAACAGGAAGGTGACAATATTATCTTTAAAAACTTTCCATAGAGTGGGTCACTTCTGGAGAAGGGGCACAAAGGATTTTAATATCTTTATGGCTCTACTTCCTGGTAAAGAATCAGGGAGGGACAGTCCAATCAACTGTAGCTGATTTTTTGTTTAAAAGGTGAAAAGGATGATTTATTTTTCCATTTATGTACAGGACTTACATGGCCACCTATCTCATGCAATGACTCGAGGCGGCTCGCAACCCATAAAACGTAGTTAAAGATACCTTCTCCCCAGATGCCAGACCCAACAGCCTCCCACCTCAGTCCCCACCCTAGCCCTACGCTTGGGATGAGAACCAAGTCTTCACAGCCCCCTGGAAGGCTAAAAGGGTAGGGGTCCCTCAGATCTCCGGTGGGAGGCTGCTCCAAAGGACCTCCAAAGGAGGTCTCATCAGGTGGCAACATTTAAAGGAGGGGACCTTGAATGTGCCCACCCTATCTAACCTAGTAGGATGGGCAGATACCTTCAGGGAGAGGCAGTCCTTCAAGTATCCTGGCCCTGTGCCCTGTAGGGCTTTAAAGGTGATAGCCAGCACCTTGAATTGCACCTGGAAAGCAACTGGAAGCCAGTGCAGCTCACACAGCAGTGGTGTTACTCGGGTGAACTGCAGGACACCCAAAACTGTACGTGCGGTGACATTCTGGACCAGTTGCAGCTTCTGGATGGTCTTCAAGGGCAGCCCCGTATAGAGCGCATTGCAGTAATCCAAACAGGAGGTGACCAGGCATGGGTGATTGTAAGCAAGGCCTCCCAGTTCAGGAATGGGCACAACTGGCGCACAAGACGGATTTGTGCAAAGCTCCCCCACCCCCCTCGGCTGCCACTTGCTCTTCCGGCAGGAGCTGTGAGTCCAAGACCTCCAAATTGCACACTGTACAGAGTTAGAGATGTCAACTCTCCTGACCCCAGGGGGCCAAAACCCCACAACTATTTCGCCTTGCTATGACTTTCTCCCATCTGATTACTGGTTGGAATGCGCTTCTTTTTAATTTCTTAGTTTGGGGTTGTCTGCTTCGAGAGCTGCCACCAGCTGTGACTACAGGTGGACCTCAGGGCCACCAGGTGCACCAACAAGGACACCAGACCTGAAGATTTTGGGGTGTTGCATTAAGACCAAAGGGACACAAATTCTGTTGGTCAAGGGGCAGTGGGGAAATGGGGTCCATTTGTGGGGGGAGGGGCCAGGCGCTTAAGAGGTGAAAGGGGTGCATTAACTCGCACCAATGCAAAAGTGGACTTTGGGAATGAGAAATGGGGTGCCCATAGAAGACTCTTTTTGGGCTCTTGATCTCGCCCCCTTTCAGTTAAGTTTCTCTCCTGCATTAGTGAATTCAGCTGCTTTGTTGTCCTTGATGGAAAAGGAGAATTGTGTTGCTCTGGATCCCACCATTAAGAGTTTTGAGAGATCTGGAAGATGTGCAAAAATTCAATGCTAGCCCCAAATTGCTAGGCAGGGTGTTGAAGAAGAAGCCGGAAGATTCCTCTCCCTCATTGTGAAATGAGCATCTAGATGAGTCAAGCTCTTTTCCATCAGAGTCCAAGGAAGCAGCAGATGATTTGAATCCAAGGCTGGGTTTGCGCATCACACCAAACCATGGTTTGCTTACCCATCCTGTATTGAATAAACCACAAATGCCTTGGTTTGCAGAATCCACTGAACCACATACCGTGGTTTACAAATCCCAATGGTCGGATTTACCCAGCCAAACCATGGCTTCCTCAGCACGCCACAGTGACTGAGTTCACACCAGCATCCAACCCTAACCTGCAGTTTACAAATTGGCAACTGGGTTGACACAGCACACTAAACCTGCACGGCTGTGTGTCCACCCCATCACCCTTGTAGCACGCACGTCGAAGCTGTGGTTTGTTTCACTGGCCCTTGGGGCCTTGAACACTTTGCCACTCCTTTGGCCTTAAGAGCTGATCTTCTCCAGCCCAGCCTGTTCCCAAGGCCTACAACCCCCAAAGATCCAGCTAGGTTGCAGTTCATGTGCCAGAGCGTTGTGCGGACAGTTCCTCTTTCTTCCAAGAGGCTGCCAGGCAGAAATCAACCAGAGACAGCAACGGTGGGGGAAACTCAGCATCTGGATCTTGGTGCTGAGTGAACCCCGAGAAAAAGAGGGAGGGAGGGAGGGAGGATACCAGTGTGTGCCCGGACACAGCAACGCCAGCCGTCCCAAAGGCCAGCTGCCCGCAACATTCGCCAACCTTCTTGGGCAAGGATTATGGGAGCTGATGTCCCAGGGAGCTGTCCGACCGGTCTGGACGGGAAGCCTCTCCTCCCCCGGTCCACCGGCCAGGCCTCCCGGCGCTGGAGGCGTTTTCCTTCCGCGGAGACCCGCCCGGGATGGGCGCGCTCCCCCTTCGCCTCTCGGCCGGCCCGAGCTGCGTCCGGGGGAAGGTCGGGCTCCTCCAGGAGGCGGCGGCCGCCCGGATCCAGAGGGCGGCGCGAGCGCCAGGCCGGCCCAGCCGGTCCGGGGAGTCAGCCCGGGTTCGCCCGAGCCAGGGAGCGAGCCAGGGAAGGAGGGAGTTGGCACTCGCCGCCGCTTTGCCGCCCAGCCGGGGGCTCCGGCCCCGCTCGCCCGAAGCAGGAGGCGGCGCGGCGCGGCGCGGCGCCCGCCGGACCGCTCTCGCCGGCTGCGCGGACTTTGCGCAGAGATCCCCGGGGCCACCCCCGGACCGCCCGCCCGTCCCTCGCTCGGGACCGCGGCGCGGCGCAGCCCGGGAGCCGCGCGCAGGAAGAAGCGGCGGCGGCGGCGGCGGCTGGCAAGGCGCGCCGCGGGCCCGGGCGCGGGGCCAGGGCCGGCGACGGCTCGGCCTCCCTGGCAGCCGGCTGGTCCTCGCCGGCGGGGCGCAGCGTCGCCTTTAAGGCGGGCGGGGGCGCGGGCAGGGCGGGGGCGGGCGCGGGCCCCTCCCGCCGGGTGACGTCGCCCTATGGGCTGGCGCGCCGCTCGCCCACTCCGCCCCCCGAGCCAGGAAACGGGGGCCGGCGGGGAGCGGAGCGCGCGGAGCGAGCCAGACAGCGGCTCATTAGCCAACTGCGTCGCCGGGATGAACTTGTCGGGAACCTGAGCGGAGCGCCGGGGAGGGGGACGCAGGAGAAGGGACGGGAAGCGAAGCGAAGCGAAGCGAAGGGAAGCGCCGGTGCTCGCCGCTCGCCCGGCGCGCGGGCTCCCCCTCGCCCGCCGCCGCCGCCGTCGCCGTCTCCAAGTGGATGTAAAGCGCTGGGCGAGCGCCAGTCCAAGATGCTTCTAGTTTCCCCGCGGGTAGAAGCACCACGCATGGAGCCGCACATCACGGTGAGCGCGGGGGAGGCGGGGGCCGGGCGCCGGGCGCCGGGGCCGGGGGGCGCGCGGCGGCGGCGCTGCCCTTCTCCCGGGGCGCGCGGCGGAGTTTCATTGTATCTTCGCAAGACAGCCGCGACTTGGAGGAGGAGGAGGAGGGAGGCGGGCGGGCGGGCGGGCGGGCGGGGGGCGCCTCGGCCAGCGCTCGCCTCGCCTCGCCTCCTCTTCCTCCCACCGCCCGCCCGCCCGCCCGCCCGCAGCGCGGCGCGGCGTTACCTGCGGGTCGCCCGCTGCCCGCGGCTCCGGGTCGGGCTCACTCTGGCGGCCGGGCTCGGCAACGGGGCAGCCGGCGGCCGCGCTCCTGGCCGCCGGGTGGCTTCTCGGAAGGCAGGCTCGTTCCGGAGCGGAGGGGGAAGGGCAGGGCCGGCGGGTTCGGCGAAGGCGCTCGCGGGCGGCCGGGCAGACAAAAGTGCCGCTGCCGCCTTCGCGGCGGGGCTGGCTGGGGGGAGCAGCAGCAGCAGCAGCAGCTGCCGCCGGCGGGGGCGACGAAGCGGGGGAGACGCGCTCGCTGGCTCGCCCCCCCGCACGCAGGCACGTTGGTGCCGCCGCCGCCCCCCCCCCTTCCCACGCCGGGGCACGGCTGGGCACCGGAGGCAGAGCCCGCGGGCTCGACCCCCGCCCCCTCCCCGCCGCGCCTGAGCCGGGCGGGCAGTGGGCGAAGGCGCGGCGCCCCCCCCACGTTGCGCGCCCCCCCGACTGGTCCCTGCCTGTCACGAAGCTGCGGGCGGGGGCGGGGGAGCGGGCGAACTGCGACTCTTATTGTGCGCGAGGATTTGAAAACCGGAGCGCGCGTGGCTTCGGGTTCCCCTTCGGACGGAGCGGGGTCTCGCCCGCGCGCCTGCGAAGGGAAGCTCGATTTTCTTTATTCTCGATGAAATGCTGACTGCGCAGAAGGTTTAATAGGATTAGGAGCCTGGCAAAGAAAGATAGAACGATTCTCAGAGCTCGCCTTCCGTGTAGGAGGATACCCCCTCCCCCCATGGCTACTTCTGAAACCTTGCTGGTGCTCTGTCTTTCAAATGGAGGGGGAGCCATCAAAAAAGCTTTTTCCCCCCAAGTGGGGGCGGGGGTGAGGGAGATGCTTGGCCCAGGGCCCCCCTGTCCTGTCCTGTCCTGTCCTGTCCTGTCCTGTCCTGTCCTGCTCACTTGTTCTGGACCAGGACCCCTCCTGGAAACTCCTTGGGGCAGGGCCCCGCTCCCCCTCCTCCTTTTTCTAAAGGGTGAAGACTCTGAAGAAGAAGTCGCCTGGCTGGGGCCAGCCTGGCAAAGTGCTGTAGAGGGTGATGTTTGTGCATGTTGTTTGTTTCTTCCTCTTGCCCATCTTCAACCGCATAGAAAAATCAAACTTCCCTACAACTCCTTTGGAAAGCTTCGCCAAAGTTCCCGAGTCCCGACTGGGAGCTGGCTGCCTTGCCTTGTGGTGAATTTTTCCTCCCCCGTCTCTTTCTTTTTAATCCGCCCATGCTGACTCATTTCTTAAAAAAAAAAAAAAGTATTTTGATTTCTCACCCAGTGATTAAGAGGTAAGGTTGAAGGAGCCACTTTGCAGGATAAACAAGGCCCTTGTTGTTGACTGGGAACTCCAGCTGTCTCCCTTGTTTAACCCATCGGAAGAGGCAGCCAGCGGCCGCTCTCTCCTTCTCCTGATTAATTGCAGGGATCTCTCGTTCCTCCCCCCAGCCTAATGAATTCGCCACCCTGACTGCAGATGACCCCTCCCCGTTTGAGACTTTTGGAGACGGGGAGGGGGGAATATTTGTTCCGGTGCCCTCTAGTTCTGGTGCCTTCTCCAAGGCTGGTCTGCACACAGCCGTGCTTTTGTTATCGGTGTGCTAAAGGGGGGGGTGCTGGGGGGTGGCTGGGTAACCAGGGTGATCAGGAGGAGAGTATTCCTGGAGGGGGGGAGAAGAGAAAGAGGATGACAGTTCCCCTCTTTTCTTTTCAGAGCGCTCCTCCTTCCTGGAATAATACATTTTAAAAGCTGCTTTCTCTCCGATTCTCCTCCCTGCAGGCTGGAGCTGGAAGGAAGGAGGGGAGGGGAGGAATGGCACCGTGTCTTCATCCTGGCATTGGTACCGGGAGATTAATAGGTTGTAGGGGACTCTCCGTTGCCAGCCTCCGCTCTGAGGCGGGGGCCTTCTGGCCCCTTCCTGATTCTCTTTTCTGCCAGTTGCAAAGAAGGGTAAAAATGCTTTTGAGAAGAGCCTCCCCCACTTTCTCACAAGAGGGAGAGGTAGAACCTCAGATAAAGAGGCAGCCACGTGTATATTAGCGGGGGTCTTCTGTCTGTCAGATCTGCAAAGGTAGAGATTAGGAAGGGACCCATCGTCTGGTAGAGTTGTTGAAGGTGTGTATTGGCAGGTTCGGGAGTGGCTGGGTTTACCTGCCCAATGACCTATTTCAGAAAAATCGAGAGGGGCAGGTGGCTCTGGGATCCTCTGCCAGGTAGCTGTGGGTATAAACATAAAGTCCAAGTCAACACAGGAGTCATTCTTTCATTTGGCACAACCAATAAGCAGGGCATTGTCCAAGGGATGACTCGGGTCATGTGTTGCACTGAGGCATGGTATGCTGTAGGCCAAAAACTAACCAAGCACATCATGGTGAAGGAAGGTGGATGAGCCAATTCAGCATCCTGGGCTAAATAAGCAGGTGTCTGTTCCAAAGAACTAGAAAGTTCATAAGAGATAGAGTTGTGGTTCCCTTTGCTCTGGAGCAGTGTTTCTCAACCTTGGCAACTTTAAGATGGGTGGACTTCAGCTTCCAGAATTCCCCAGTCAGGTAGGAGTTCTGGGAGTGGAAGTCCACCCGTCTTAAAATTGCCATGGTTGAGAAACACTGCTCTGGAGAGCCACAACTTCTACATTTGGGGTTAAGAAGTTGGACTAGAGGTCCAACCACTCCAATTTTGGGCCAGGCATTCTTGACTGCAGCATGTCCCACCTTGAGCTTTGGACTGGAAAGTGGGACATAAATAAATAGATGCTTTGCATGCCTAAGTTCTGCCAGCACCAGCCTGCGTGGCCAGTATGATGGAGATTGCTTTCCAAAGTATTCAGAGGGACTTCCCATTGGGGAGCACTTGGCGTTCAATTCCAGAAGCTCGGTTGCTCATGCTGGGGGCAGCAGTTGGTAAGGGTGCTCTGCCCATCCCCAGAGGGCGCTGCCAGTTGGGTTATAGCTTCTCCCATTGAGAAGAAAGAACAACGGATCGAGATGGGGATCTTGCATGCCAAGTTGTTTAAGTACTTGTCCACCACACATCTACCTTCCTTTTTTGCTTAATAGAGGTTGCCTAAGCCTAGTATTTGTGACTGGGAGACGGTGGCAGCAGGTGTGGGTGACCTACGGCTCTAGGTCTTACCATCCTGCTAGGCATCAGTTTAGACTTCCTTCCCTGCAGGAGGAAGGGGACAGAAATTGGGGTGGGGGAGGGGTGAAGCAGAATGAGTGACTCCACCCACTTTTAGTCCCACCCACTGCTTGCCTCAAACCTGCCCTCCCCTTGGAGAAAAAAAATCACCTGTTGGTTGATTTAGGGCAGTGTATTTCAAACTTGGCAACTTTAAGTTGTGTGGACTTCAACTCCCAGAATTCCCCAGTTAGTATGAATTCTGGGAGTTGAAGTCCACACAACTTAAAGTTACCAGGTTTGAAAAACACTGGTTTTAGGGCAATCCGGGAAAGCTCAACAGAGACTCCAGCCTGGCTTCTTTTTCTTGATTTTCTGTCAATGGGATCATTAAAAGTGGGGGCCAATTGTCCCACTTCTAATATTGGCTGGTTTTATGCTGTCTTCCACCCATTAGATAATTTGTGTGAGTGGGGATGAAGCTGATCTGAACAGCTTCTGCTTGGAAACCTGGCTTTTCCACCTAGTAAGGAAATATGTTGTTTTCCTATTATATAATTCCTTCATTTTTCTATGTTTAGCTCTTTAATCTCTGATTAACTCCTAATGCATGTTAGTTCTGGAACTCCTTTACTGGTGGGAGAAAGACCAGTAAAACAGTAGGACACTACTGGAGAAGGATCTTTGCAGGTTGAAATGATTTCTCTGTCTTTATATAAGCGACTACCTCGAATCCTGATATGAAAGAAATGTAGGATGTAAGCCCACATTCCCTGATAAGTAATGAAGCGTGCACATCTACAAGTTGTGAAAAGTTGCTGAACTTGGCCCCTGAACTGAAACTGGGAAAGTGTGGTTGGCTTTACATGGCAGGTTAAGCCATTATATGGTTGGCCAAATTTTGGCTTACCATGCTAGGTTAGGCTAACTCTGGTTTACCCAATGACCATGATTATGGAAGCCATGGCTGCATGGAATTTCCAAGCAGTGTTTCCAAGCAGTGAATCCATTTGTTGAGGGGTACAGTCTGGTTAGCTTTAAAATGAGTGAGCGATTTCTAGTGACGAGTTTAAGTCTTTTGAGTAAACCTGATATGGACAGCCATTGCCCAATAAATGTGGAGGAGGTGAAAGAACCCTGTTATTAAACAGTAAAGGGACCTTGTCCACATTTTAGGATCGTGTTCGCATGAGAAGGACCTGGTAAGCCCACTCTTCTCAAGGTTGGGGAGAAGTTCTAAGAAGGCTTCAGTATCTCTTCTAATATATTCACTTACTTTTTAGATTTTATATCACTGTTTTGGGGCCTTTGGGCTGTAATAAAGTTACTTGATTTGATCTGATTCTTGTCGAAGCAAGTTGATTTGGTGTCTCCCTGAGAGATGTCTGGGATAGGCCAGAGGGTTAACCAAAGGCAAGAATTTTTTGCTACCAGTGGTTGTCCTTCCACATTAGAGAGCTTATCAGCTGCAGGGCTGCCTTGAGTGAGCCATTTAAAACAACTCCCTGTGATGAGCCAGTGTTCATTAAGCCACTGAAAACAGAAGGGCCAAGAAGCTTGTTGGGGGGGGCTGTGTGAAAAGTCCCCAGGCGTCTTTAGTCCAGCTCTGTTTGGACCACATCTCTCTTCCATGCTGGAATAAAAGTCCCAATCTGTCGTGAGGGTGCCCAGTTTGGAAAGGTGATGAATCATGGTCATCAAGACAACAGTGCTGCTTTTGCACCAGTGACAGGAAGTGCTTTGGCCGGCAACCATGGTGTGCAAATGAGCCTTTGGAAAAGTTGGGTAGTGGAACGTCACACCTCCAGTAGGCTGTGCTTGTCTGGTTCCCATAATGTAAGAGCCCGGTGGGTGCTCACAGATACCGTTCCTGTGGATTTCCTGAGCGACTCCCCCCAGATTCCTCAGCTTCAAAATCCCCCAAACAAACCAGGGTTGACTCAGAAGAGAATCCCCAACAACTTGTCTTGGGGGGGGGGTCTGCCATGGCTGGCTCTGATGCTAAAGCCTAGCTTGTTTAACTATGGCCTGTTGATTAAGCCCCAGTGGCAGCTTAGTCAAGACCCAACAAGTCAAAAACATGACAGTTTTTGGGTGATGTGCACATTCAGAATAGAACCATTTGATGGATCCTGAAAGTTTGCTACACGGATGGCTGTGTTTCCTCTCAAGAACTTGAAAGCACACTGGTTGGCTTATGCACTCGGTGCAGCAAGTCTTCATAAATGTGAGCAAACAGCCCATCAGGTGCAAGACAGGGTCTGTCCCTCCACCCCTTTTTTCCTTAAGTTTCTCCTCCTCCTCTTTCTCTTTGTGCTTCTCCTCTGGAGCAAGATTATTGGAAACTAAAGCTGCTGAACTGAGAGATGGAACATATGGTGCCTCCATAAGAGAGGCAGCTAAAATGGCCTTGAACCTGCTGGAGTGACCAGCTGTTTATTGCCAGCAAGAGCTGCTAATCAGCTCATCCCTTAAAGAAACAGCCCTCTCCCTCTTTCCACCCCCCCCCCCCCCATCTAGATGCTTTCTTGTTTGCATACTAAAAAGATCTCCTCGCCAGGAAGAGAAAAGTAGTGACCTCACCTCCTGCTTTGCATGCCTTTCTTCTTTTTGCATGCTGCTCCCCCCCACCCCCAGATATTTTGGTGCGGGATGGGCCAACACATCTCTGGCGCTTAGAAGTAAAACTGTTGTAGGCTTTTGCATGGGCAAGACAGCTCAAGTTTGCATCAAGGAAAGAGAAACCCGGTCTTGATGGGCAAGTGAAAGAAACACCTGTATTTTGGTCATTTCCACGGTCCGTCTGTTCCCCCCTCCCCATTGTCTGAGGATTATTTCATCACCAAGAATAAGGGAACACAGCTGTTTCTTGTAGTTAGTCCTCTGATGCCCAGAACGAAGGAGGGGAGTTGCTGTTCTCCACCATTCACTTTCCAAGGTGCAAAACCGTAGGCCAGATAGGAATGCACCTACAGAGGAGTGCAAATGCTTGTGCCCCGAGCAGAACCTTGCAATTAGCCCATTGTCAATAGCAGAGATCAGCTTTACCCAGCCATCTTGTCTGACTGCCAGGCCGCACGCACCAGCCCCCCACACACACACCCGCACACACAGCTGCTTGTGCCTTGAGAAATCACTTGCTGAAACTCTCAAGAGCGTTAACAGAGGAAAACAGGCAGGCAGGCAAGAGCCGAGATGAAGCCAACATTCTCACAGTTTTGGCAGTGACCCCCTTTCCATCTCCATATGTTGTGGGGAAATAACAGTGACTCCCTCCTTCAGGGAAAAAAAAAATCAATTTAGGGAAAGATGCTTCTGGTTGGAAGAAAGAGAGGATCGTGTCAAAAGTGACAAGGATATTCCATGTTAGGAAAACATGAGCAAAGGGCGATTCTGATGTTTCCTGCTGCTGACGCTGATGGTGACACAGCTGTGTAGGCTGGAGCTGGGGCGTCACAAAGCTTTTAAACTCAACCAGGAAGTTGTTGATTGCTCAAGGATGAAAAACAAGCGTTAAAGCTTGCCTCTTCTGCCAGTGGTGGAAGTGAACAGTACTACTCAGAGCAATGTTGACATTTTCCCTTTTTAAAAATTGTTTTAAAGAGGAACTTTGACTTGGAAAGGAAAATAAAACTCTTCTTTGACCTGCTACAAGCAAGGGGAGAGAGATTTTCCTGCTCACCTGTAGTTGGAGTCGGGAGGGACAACACACAGAACCTTAAATGTCTACTTGAGTCATGGTGACATGACATCAATTGCAAGAAGGCCAGCTGTTCCATTTTCAGATGCGTTTCCAGGCACCTCGCTGGCTCAACTGTTAAAATGGGTTGTGCAGCTAAAAACAACGCACAGCCAACATGGCTGGAATGTGTGTGTTTGGTTCTCGATCTTCTAGCCATTGGGTATCCTTCAAACACTTGGGTCGTTTTTTTGGAGAGATCCTCTTCCGACCCCAAAGGCTGTCAGCTAGACATTGATTAGGGTAGAGCTGTTGAAATCGAACTGCTGTCTGCGTTTGGTAGATTTTTGCTAGGCTAGCTAGAAATAGCTTGTCCATTCATTTCAACCTGGCATCGTTGACGTATTCTTGCACTTTCGCTCTACATCCTGAATTGAGGGATTTTTCTCCATGGCTTGTCCTGCGGTATTTTTTGCAGGACAAAAATATGGAGTGCAGAAGGCCATTCAAATGAAATAGCAAACTAACCTAAACCCCTATGAGGGTGAATTTGGAATTTTTTTTTTTTTTTTTTACTTCCACATAAAAGAACCTGGGATAAAATTCACTAGGATTGTCTAAGACTGCCACGCCATAGGAAATTGTGACCCTATGACAATTAGTGAAAGGGAAAAGGATGAGGGTTTGGGGTATTGTTGTTGTTTCCTTTTTCTTGACTTTGACACCAACGTATCTTGGGTTGGCCCTGCTTTTTCTACTGATTCCCACAGAATAGTGGGATTCTGAGGGGAAATCAATAGAAAAAAGCAGATTGAACTGAAGATATTTGGGCCTCCCAGATGGGGCAAGTGAGGTAGAGGAAAACTTTCTGGACCTATCATTGGCATTCAGGAAAAGTCATAGCGTAGCCCAGGGTTTCTCAACCTTAGCAACTTTAAGATGCGTGGACTTCAGCTCCCAGAATTCCCAGCCAGCATGAATTCTGAGAGTTGAAGTCCACACATCTTAAAGTTGCTAAGGTTGAAAAACCCTGGTATAGCCAATTTGTGAGCTTCATATGAGAAAGGGCATTCTTGCTGATATCTTTCAGGTATAAAGGTAGTACCTAGTAGTGTAGGTAATCACATTGTATTAACCATGGCTTTTACTGGAAGCAAAGTCAGCTTCAAAAAGTTGGTTTTCTGTAAAGGAGGGGTATTGACTTTTAGGGGGAATGAGGATCATACTTGTTTTTTGAGTGATGCACCACTGTCCAAAAAGGACAAAAACTAAGTTCATTTTAAACACAGCTGTTTAGATTATTCTTTAACGGCAATCCCTTTCTATTACATTAAAATTTGTGATTTAGAGGCAGCTGTGGGGTGTGCTGGGTGGGAGGAAATAACACAATCCTCATAGAGCTCCATGCAACCTTTGAACTTCTGTAGATGAACACATCTAGGGAATGCTAAAGGTGGGGACAGAGTGTAGGATCCCTGAAGAAGCTCAGAAATTACAATCTGGGCTTGGTTTTTGAAGTGATCTCATCCTTGTCATGTAAAAGCAAGTTCCTTGAATTCTCAAAATGAAAATTAGACTCAGAGTTTGGGGTTCCCCAGCTTCAAGGCGTGTGTGTTTGAAAACATCTGTGGTTTTCTGTTACAAACCTATGCATAGAACTCATTTGTTTATCCTCTTCAGTGGAGAAACACTGGATTTCCTCTGGCATCTTCTAGTACAGTAGTATACATTGGGAAACAGGTACTTCTTGATTAGCAGAGGAAGTAGTCTGCATTTAAAAAGATTCTCCCAGTCCAAACCATTTCGCCGTTTCCTCTCTCGCCATCAGAGAATTTCCAGCCATTGAAAAAAGGTGTAGGTCAAGGGACACAAAAATTGCAATTCCTTGCTAACTAGTTGGGTGGTCAGATATATACTTAAATCTGTTCAAACAAGGCACTGGCATTCTTCCAAAGATTCCTAGTTCTGCCTGGCCACTGGTTTATTTAAGGAATGAATAATATCCTACTTTGCTAAGTCTTCCTCTCTCTTACTCCCCACCTTTCCATGAAGAGAACATTATTTCACAATTAGTCATGAGCAATCTTTGCTACCTGGTTTTCTAGAATAACCTGAGATGTATGTATGTATGCATATATTAATTTCAGATTGTCCAGAGCTAGGCTTCTATCTATCTATCTATCTATCTATCTATCTATCTATCTATCTATCTATCTGATTGTCCAGAGCTAGGCTTCAAACTATTTTATATCAGTATTGATTTTTTTTTAAGGGGGGGGCTTACATTATAAGGAGCAAGCTTTTCAGCCCCCAGGCTCTCGAGCAATTATTTTGGTGCCATAAATGTTGATATGGACATAATGGATGTAACTAAAAAAATCTCCTTATCCAAGCAGAAAATGCTGGGTGTTTGCTGGAGCAGACAGAATGCTGAGTCTGAATAGACAGTCCCATATGTCGTTGGTGAAAGAGAGAAATGATGGACGAACCTCAGTTGGCTACCATAGTTCAGCATAATGCCACCCAGTTCTCTTAATAATAATATACTCCAGTGCCATTGACAGATAACCAAGGCGGCACCAGTCAGCTGTAAAAAAAAAAGGGGGGGGTCTCTTTCCTTCTCAGTGCTTTTATATGGTTCTTTATAAACTTGTGGGATCCAGGTGGCTGGAAAATTCTTCTTAAGCTCTGTTCTGAAATGCATACCTTAAATTTGGAGAAAGCTGGCAAAGATACCTGATTAAAATCCTGGAGGTGGAGTCCAGAAGTCAAGTGGCTGTCAATGAGTGGTGGGGAAGTGGAGTCAATTTAGGAAGAGTTGGGGGTGGAATCCATTGGCTCTCCTTTTGAACATGTTGATCACCTGTGTGTCGGTGCAAAGGCATGTTTTGGCATTTGAAATAGAGGATTCCGTGGAAGTTTGAAAGAATGTTGGTTTGGCATCTACATTGTCCTACACTGGATTGTGGTGGCTTTACTGTCATTAACAAAAGCTGTTCAGATATCTGGGGGGGGGGGAGAGACTTTTAATACAATCTTGTACACCAGTAGGTGATTGAATATTGCCATTTCTGACTTCTAGCAATCCTGGGCAGAATGCAAAGGATGCTAGAAGTTTTAGCCAGGTAATTTGGGGAAGGCTGCAGGTTCCCCATTCCTGCCCAGAGCAGTGACTGCTTGGTTCCTTTTGAAGGAGAGGAACAGACTTTTAATTTTTTTCCCCTTAAACCACAGTCTAGCCAGCATTCATCTCAAATGTCAAAGATTTGTGTTTTTCCCAAACGGACGCGTGGTTTGGCCCAGTTCATTTGGGGAGAAATTAGAAGGGGGTAGGAATTGCCTATGATAATTGCTAAGCTGAGGAGAGTGGTGAGACCAGGGATGGGCAACATGCTAAACTGCAGCCTGCTTAAACACCGCCTGTTGATTAAGCCACAGCGGGCTCAATTTGCGCAGCACGCCAAGACTGAACCAGGCAAATCCCATTGAGAGTTAATAGTATTCATGGGTGAACCCAACCTCGCCATGTCAAAGGTGATGTTAGAGGCAAATTCTGATCTAAGGAAGTTAAGCAGGGTTGTGTTGGTACCCTAAAACAAGGCAATGGCCCACCACTGAATATTTACATAAAGTCAATGGTAATTGAGTTCAGTTTGAAGGAGACCCATTTCTACTCACCCAACTGTGCCTGAGTCCCCCTTCTCCAAAAGCCTGTTATTTTGTGGTCATCCTACAGAATCAACGCATTTATTGGGAGGAGGGGTGTTGCACAACCCACCCATCATCACATAACTTACAGCCAAGCTTAGAGTTTCTGTAACTCATGTGGTTTGTTTTTCATGCCGACTTGGTTGCATATGCTGGGAACAGCAGGATTTTGCTTGCCAGCAAAACAGGAAGCAGGCTACAAAATGCACCACGGCTCTTGCCAGAGGTCAGAATCGATTGCTTGCTGCTATCCTTAAAGGCGCATGCATTTTATGATCGCATCAGCCAACATAATGACAAATTGGTTCAACAAGATGCTTTGTGGTTCTCGTTCTGCCACAATACTGTGTTCCTGGCATGGATTCCTGGGGCTGAAAATGGGTCGTCTTGCACTGCCAAGTAGGCCAGGTAAGGGACTGGAGATTAGCAGAGGAATCCCCGTGTCTTCAAATTCCGGCTCTCTAGATGTTGGGCCGCAACCTAACGTAGATGGACAGCTAGACTTTCCTATCTGGGTCAGTGGAGCTTATCTCAAACTGGCTTGTGAAAGTCATGTTGGATTTCTTTATGGTAAGGCTGTTGCATGTTTACTTGACACGCTGCCTATAAACCCATAATCTTGTCTCACCAGTCAAGGATAAATGGGGGAGTTACTGTCATTCTCTTGGTGTTTTGTTTGCCACCATGGATCTCACAGAAAGTCAGCAGCCTGAGTGCTAACATGGCATTTATCCAGATGGCCTATCCTGAACTGTTTGGTGATCAATAATGTCAGTGTAAGGTAGAAAACGTGGTGCCCCCGGTCCGAAACAGGGCTTCCGTCCTCTTTGGTTTTCAGAACAGACTTTCTGAGGTCAACCCAGCTGTTCTTGCTGCTTCTCAGTGTAAGAAGTGACAGCTGGAAAAGCCGTTTGCCCCATGTGTGGTTGGGAATCACCCATGTAGCGGACGGCTGCCAACTGTCTTGGGGATGGGAAGCAGTAGGGCAATTCAAGGACAAAACTACCCACAGGTCAAGCTCAGCTGCTGGTGACCTCATGGACATATCCATGCAGGTCCACCTGAAACCTAGTTTTCTGGGTCTCTCCCTTCAGGGGTAGGGATTATCCCCAATGGCTTGACACAGACATGATATTAACCATGGCTTGCTTTTTTCCCTAAATATTTTAAATGTACCTTTAAGGATCGTATCTAAATTTTGGATAGTTTCCCCAGTCTTTGGGGCTCTGAAGTTCAGTGGCAGAACCCTTTCTTTGGGTGCATATTCTGCTGGGCCAACAGACAAGTCCATCTGTTCCCCCAGAGAGCTGCTGCTAATAACCTGGTTCACTCATTAAGCCATTATTTGTTTTAAGCAGTGATTGAATGGATACACTGTGGTTGACTGAACTTATCCACAATTTGCCAGCCAGGGTGGCTGAGTCCACACAACAGAGTAAATCCAAATGAAAGAAAGCAGAGTGCCAGGTGTGAACCAACCAGACCCCTTCAGGACGGAAAACAAGCAAATAAAAACAAGATTTTAAAAACCATAACATTAGTTTATTTGCCCCTTTGCCTTGTAGCCTTTCAGGATTTTCCAGGAGGTTAATTGCTGCTTTAAAGATCTGCAGAAGTTCTCAGGATTAAAAGAAACCTATGTGAAAATAATGGAACGCATCTATTTTGCATCAGCAATATAAAGTTTGGCTAGTAGAATATAAACAGTGGCAGCGACAGGTAATTTAACAGGTTAAATTAGCAGTCTTCTCTTCTTCAGCCTCATTTCTATTGCAGCTCACTTAGCCAAGGAAGTCAAATCAACACTTTTAACCACCAGGGACCTGTTTACACAATCAGTTATCTTGGGTTAACGATGCTTGAACTTGCTTCTGCCTCTAATCGGTGTACAGTGTACGTGTTTATGGGGTGAATCAGAGGTGAAGATGAGTAGGACGAGTCAATGTGTTTTGCCAAGATCAGCACCTCAACACGCTTTTAATCTAACCTGGGCTATTACAATCGTGTAAACATTATCACAGGACTGTTTGTTCTAGTTTCAGAGCTTCAGAGAGAAATGTGATAATTGGTGTGTGTGGAATGATCCAAAAGGTTTTGCAGTTGAAATATCCTGGATTTCTTGATTGAAAACCACGGTTGATTTCAGTATACAGTAGCCGTTGTCAGAGTGAATGGGATTCTACACTGAGCTAAACCACAATTTGGGGAGGCTGTGATTTGTTTATCAAGCTATAATGGGACAGATTCACATATATTAAGTCCCCATGAGTGAGTACGCACATTGAGCTTAGCCAAAAAGAAACAGAATACACAATGGCTTAATAAGAAGCTTCAACTCAAAAACTGGTCCGTATATCTTGTTACACTATGATTTTTTTATTCGGATTTGTCTTGCTGTGTTGTGTGCACCAAGCCACTTGTGTTTTACAAACAAACTTCAGTTAAGCAAGACAGGGACTAGCATACAGTAATATGTGAACTCATTTGCTATGTCCTTTGGTATTCTGAGCTTCCTCAGAAATGTACGGTAAATTCCACCTGCTTGATGACAGAGCAGATACTTTGGTTGAACAAGGTCGTAGATGAAGTTCCAATGCCTACTAGCATCCCCAGAAACAAGCCTGTTTGGAATTCTGTCAAGTTTACAACGATAGTTGCAGATCAGCTTTTCCTGATGTGATGGACCACAACTCCCATCATCCCTTAGGAAGTTTTGCTGGATGTGTTTTTGGGGAGCAGAGGATAAAGATGGACAGAACATGTATTCACTGATCATGGTGGCTCAAGAATTCTAGGAGTAGATCAATGTGGACTATATGGAGCTCTGAAGATCAAGAGGTGGACTTGATCTGACTTCACCATGCATACTGGGTGTTAATATGGGGAAGGGAGTCAACTGCATTCGAATATTATGCTATGCCATAATGTTTTCTTCTTTGTGGCTTAGCTATGGTATACCCAGTTATTTGGGGTTACAGTATTCAACAAGCCATAGTTAACAAAATTATAGCTTTGTGTTTTCATGAGAACACAACCATTGCTCTTTGGACTTGTCCAGCATCTTACGTGCAGCTTAGAACAGCCTCTGATATGTAAGTGGTCTGATCCACACATGATGCTAAACCGGATTTTTTAAAATAAAATCTCCATTCGGTATTGTATATGAAGGTAAAGACACTTGAAAATAAAAATTGTAAAAAGTCGTCAAGGAACAAGAACCTCTGGCATTTAACTTTAATCAAAATGTACATACATATATGGCAACAACAATATAATGTATTCTATAATTATACCAGTAGTTTTTCTGGTTTGACTTTTCCAGGTTATAATATAGTTACATGCCTGCTCTTTCTGGAGAATACAGTGAAGATTGCAGTGTTTCAAGAAGTTTGGAAATATTTGTTAAAGCTCAACACGTTCATTAGAAAAGCCCCCAGCCATTAAAGAAAAGAAAAAAAAAGGTGTCTCAAAGAAGAAATAGAAATACAGTATGTTGTTGACTTGACGTTAGGCCCTTTTTTGAAGTCAAGGTTGGCATGGTCTCTGTCAAGACAATTAAATCTACTGCAGAGCTATTTTATTGAACTAGTTCTTACTGGTTGCCCAACTCTAAGGCGATTCCTGATCTCTGTGATACCCCAATCTCACCATCTGACATTGGTGGGAGCTTAAATCTGGAACCACAGGGGGACACGTATCTTTGTCTTAGACTTACTGCCTTTAAGGTTTAGCAGAACGTAGGAAGACCATCACTTTCTTCTCTGGTCTCCAGTTGACATTTGCAATCATCAGATTCAGAAGCAAGCTTATTTAAGAAATAAATAAATAGAACTAGAATGCTTTATCATTCTAGGCTACGCCAACGCATCTACTTAAGGAGGATGCATAAGCCCCCAAAGTATTATGGGGTAAGAGGTAGTGATCCGGAGGAGGTTAGCAGCTGTTTAAGGCTTGGGCATTAGTTTGCTATGATTTGCATGATGGAAGAGGTCGAGAAATGACTAAATGGATTTTTGATGTCTTTCCTTTGCAGCGACATCTCAGACTTTGTCAAGATTGACCGAAATGCATTGCAACCACCGTGGCTTTGTGTTTCATTCTGCATGAGTAGCAAGTTTCATGGGCTGCTTTGTGACAAGGTTCTGGATTTACTAAGCCTCTTGTCTGTCAGGGATTAATTTAACCTCTAATTACTACATTTTCTTCACAGTTTGCTACACATGAGCATGTTATAACAAAAGCCCAAGGAGAGATGTGGTCTTATTTAGCGCGGGCTCTGAAATTAATTTAGGGGGTTTAAAGCATGGTGCTAAAATATTTATGCTGGAACTAGAATATAAAAAAAATATGATTTTGTTTTCTAAGGGCACTGGCAGTAGTTGGTTAAACAGTCTGTTATCTGTGGCCACAGGGTTGTTTCTTATTTTCTTTCTTTTTTCCTCTTGATGGGAAAAACGGTTCACCAAACACGGTTTTCCTTTCATCAGGTTAACAGTTCGGGATGGCTATTTAAAGTTACCACCGTTGCTACTTTTTAAAAAATTTTCCTGCAACGGCTGGCACTTCTTTCTGAGCAGAAGACGACTGTCTTAGTTCCAGAGTGGGAGCGTTAAAGCTGGACTTATAAAAGATTGAAGCCACCCCGATGAGGTCTGCTGCCTTTGACAGGCTGGTTCTAGACTTGTTATTTTTAAGGAAGGAAGCTTAATTTTGCCCAGGTTTGCCCTGTCCCACGTCATCCTGTAAAGCTTTGGAAAGTAATAGGTGCTGCTGAAAGTGCCTAACATGCGCCAGATTCTTCTGCGGTTGAAAAAGCCAGAACTTCATGGTGGATTTTCTAAATCCTCTAGCCTGGTAAATGGACATGCACAATCCTATCTTACACTTCCTTGAAATAAGAGCTCCGATGGGCAATTTATTCATTTATTTGTCACATGTGCAAAGCCCTCTGACTCAATTGCCACTGTGGGCAGCACACAGTGTTAAAAGCAAAATTAATAACAAGGCAAAAAGCAGGGAAAAAATAAAACCAACATCTTCTCAACCATACAACGTTCCGTCAGGGGTCCCACCCCGCCCCAGACTAACCCAAGACTTGGGGGAAGAGCCAGGTTTTGAGGGCCCATTTGAATTAGGGTGGCCTTGGTAAGGCAAACTCTGATCCTTCTGGGTCACACAAAACGATCCTTGGGAATAATTGCAGGGTGGTGCATGATTCGAAAGGTGGGGCAAAGAAGGGCAGCGCTGTGCCTAAACCTGCTGTGTGAAACAGCTAGTGGCCAAGAATGTATGTTGGCCCAAGCCAAAATGTGATTTGATCTTTTTTGAGCATGTTGTATGAACCAGTCTATTATGGTTGGTGAACCATGGTTGGCTTAGCATGCTGTATAAACTCAGTCCATGGGATTTGCAGAGCACGCTTCACAGCTTGCTGCCTCATACGAGCCTCGACGATTGTGGTTTATTTAATAAACTAGCCTAGAACAAACCAGGGCTTTGAAGAACATGCCAGCTGCATGAATGGGTTTTCCCTGAATTTATTATCTTAATAATAGGGAAGCCAGCAGAAGGGAATGATCGGCTGCTTAGTCTTCTCTCGAAAATGAGTTGTGAATGTTTCCTGAAATTGCATCGCAAAACCCGTCCCTTTTGCAGCGAGAAGGTGTAAGCCACAAATGCATTTTCAGGTTTGCATTTCAGCGAGTGACTTTCAGGGTTAAAGTTGCCACAGGTGGCTGGGCCTTATTAAGTAGGCCTCCAAGTTTCCTATCGTTCCACTCAACGCCCTAAAAGCAATCTTCCGATACCCGTTAGATAATTGTTTCCAAATACCTATCAGATACTCATCTAGTACAGTCAGCATAAGGATGCCGAAGAGATGGCGAATTTAATTCAATTTTCTTCTTTCCAGCTGCTGCTTCTCTTCCAGCAGAGAGAGAGAGAGAGATTTTAAAATGCTGTTATTTTCTTGTAAAAGCGCTGCGTCTCGTTGCAAAAGCAACTTCGTACCACACTGCAGTCAGAGATGCAGGCTGGAGGGTTGGATCCGGCTGCCAAGGTGTGACTCATCAGAATGGAATTCTGTTTCTCCTTTGTCAAAGTGTAATTTAACTGCAAAAACAGCCACTGCCTTTTTTTTTTTTTTTTTTTCCTTCTCTGGAAAGCTGTACTGTTAGGATCTTTAATGGCATTTAGAGTCTGCTGGGTGGAGATCTTCCTTAACGGAGGGAGAGAGGAGAGTATGACTACTTGTCCTCAACTTTTAGAGCCGTGTTTCTCAACCTTGGCAGCTTGAAGATGTGTGGACTTCAACTGGCTGGGGAATTCTGGGAGTTGAAGTCCACACATCTTCAAGCTGCCAAGGTTGAGAAACCCTGTTTTAGAGCAATCTGCACAGGACTTGGTCAGATCTGAGGTCACACAGTTACTCAGCATCCAGTTTGGTTCCTCTGCCAATGAGATTATTTAGCAGAGGGATCCTCAAAGGTTGGGGGGCGGGGGCTAATAGGTGCATTGGGAATCATGAGAACATGTTGTGGGCACCCTGTGAAAGTACCTGCCAAAGCAAAGGTTACTGATTTGCAAAACGGCTATCGGTCTTGACCATAGCCAACCAAAATTTCATACCCCGATTCTCCTGGGCTCTGTTCCTGGGCTGGTGCCCTTCCAAAGCATGGAGCTGCAACTAACCCCTTGATGTTCTTCATCAGGTGGACTCCCTGGTGAGACCTCTTTGCTAGAACTGAATCCAGAAAGCATATCATCTCCTTGTTTTGTGGTGGCTGGTGTATAAATTGTGGGTCTCTGCGAAGGATACCTTATGGCATTTTCAAATCCTTTGGATTTCTGAGAGCCTTACTCTATAGGAAGACATGTTCAGCGATATGAACCTCCAAAACCCATTTGGGGGGGAAGCCCTTCTGCATTTTTTAAATCATTCTGCTTCAATTTAATGGAAAAGTAATGGCGTTTGCTTTTTCCTTCCCCAGAGGGGGGGAAAATCAATTCTCATGAATGCAACCTTAATGTCTTGCCTCTGTCACAGTTGCAAAGGAGTTTGTGTGTCTTTCATTCTAACATCCTCCTTCCAGAGAGCCAGGAGCTGAGCTGCTGTTCCTGCTGAGGGCACCCATATAGTGAAGCCTTCTGAGAGTCGTGTCTTCCAAGTCCATCCTCTCCTTCCTACACCTTTTTGAGTTCCTAGAGAAGCCATGCCTGCTGGTTCTGCTTAGAGAAGCCATGCCTGCTGGTTCTGCTCTAAGAGAGAGAATGGCCCCTCTTGGAGCATCTGCTGCAGGCGTAAAAGCGTTGCCCTGGGATTCCTACTTACTTGATCTTTACCTAGCGCTCTAGAAAACCGGCCGGACAGGCGTGACTTGTTTGTGCTGCTCGGCTTCCCAGATTATTGTTTGAAAGCAAAGTGCTGCACGAGCGTAGCATCCAAAAGCACATGTCTGAGTGACCTTGGGCCGCAAGTGTGGCATAGTTCCCATCCTTGGATAGTCCTGTCATCCATTCCAAGCACCGGCTGACCGTAATCTACAGCTTGTATGTCTTTGTTAAGCAAATGAGGTTAATTAAGTGCACACTTGTCACGTACCCTGAGCATGCTCCATCTGATCCAGAAGCTTGGCATTCTCTGAGCTATTTGGGAGTCACTTAACAGTGGGTTCATCTTGGCCCCAAATGCGACGGGGCAGGCGCCAGTCTTCCCTTTTCCCTACTTGGAAGTTCAGCAACTGCCAAGAAAGAAAGGGGCAGCTGGTGTCCAAAGCAGATTTCCTTCTATACTGTTACCAGAATAATGGCTTTTTAAGTGGTGGTCAGTGGGGGTGGGTCGGCGTTCCAGTATCTGTATGTTTGTTACCAAGAAGTCAAATGAACCCAGATAAGATTCTTTAGGGAGAAAGAGCTTCTGGTTAAGCATGCGTGCTAAAGGCCACGTGACATGGCCTGGAGTTGAGCTAGGAGTAAGGTGCAATGTGCTGGGGCTGCAATTTAGGATTTCCAGCCAACATGACAGTTGGTCATCGTTGGCAATCCTGGAATTCTGGACAAACGAGGAGGCACACTTTTCTTTCAGTGGAAAGCGCCTTCAGGGAGGGAGCTGTTGATGCAATGACATCCAAATCCACATCTTTATTATTACAGCCATAGGACAGAAGTGATGTGATGACATCATGCAGGTAGATGGGTCTTCAGGCTGTGTATGTGAGGACATCATACAAAGAGATGGGGCTTCAGGCTGTTCTTGCTTCATTCAGGGATTCAGAGTTTCTCAGGGCACCTGATTTGTGGTGTTTTCCATCAGGAATTGGTAGAAGATCAGCCTCATCTCTCTGGATTTCAGTCATGCAGTCCCAGGAACTCTAAATTACAGGTTGCTCTAGCTTGAAATAGTGCACCAGGATAAAGTATCGTGGTGTCTTCACGTGCACCTGGATGTAATTTTCTTGACAACGGTGTAAGCGGTGGTCTGCTGTTGACTTCTTCCCAGAGTGAAGTGTTCCTGCTTAGTTTCTGAGGCCAGCCATGGTCCCCCAGGTGCTGCCCTGATTAACCACCAAGCTTGTAGCTATCACATCTCATGCCTTTCACTTGTCTCTGTGGTCTTTGGGTCTAACCTACTCTGCAACGTTCTTCTGAGGGCATAAGGAAAGATGGTATGAGACGTTGCTCCTTGAAGAAAAGATCACTTAAAAGTAGTAATGAGGTTTCAACCATCTCGAAGCATGTCCAGACCTTATATTTTTGTCTATGAATGACTTAGGAAATTTCTCCTCTCTCTCTCTTTCTTCCTCACCCTGAGAATGGTTTCAAAGCCAACTCCTCAAAAGGAATGGATAGCAAAGCAGGACTCAAGCAAGAAACATTCATTATAGGTCTGTGCTATTTTGCAATGAGGAATTAGTTTTGATGATCTGGGGACTTGAAAGATTAAGAGGTTGATTCAAGATTTCTATTTTTTTTTTCTGGATGCTCCTGTTCCTAAATGGGTAAAACTAATCGGAAAGAAGCAGGAGAGGCTAGAGATTTTCCCAAATGGCCAGGTGCCAGAAGCAGCTGACGTCTGTTAGAAAAAACACCTGTCTTCAAGGGAGACAGACTGAAGGACTTCCTAAAGAATCCCAATCTGAGCTAATTGCCAAAATTTGGGGGCAAGAGAGTGGCTTGGCTATTGCCACGTATAAATGAGGAAATCAGGATGAAACTTGATTTTTAGTAATCATATTTAACGCCTACATAGCACGATCAGGTATACAAACTGCTTTACGCATATGCAGATGAGGGCAAACTGGGATTACACCTGACGGAATGAGTGCATACTTCAAGCTAAGCCATGGTTTGTGTTAACTATGGCTTGTTGAGCCAGCAGTAGTGGCTTGGTTCATAGATTACACGAAGCCATACTGGTTGAATTCACACATCATGTTAAGCCAAATCCAAACAAATCACGTTATGGCTTAGTTTACTGAGCAAATGGCACTAATCCATATTCTTAATTAACGTCCGTGGATCCTTTTCTTATGAAATTCTTAATCAAGTGTAGGTGGATAAAAGAGGAGCTGATCTTCTGCGGAGGAACCTTGACCCTGCAAATCATACTGATAACATAGCAGTCTTAAGTGTTTAATAAATATTAGCAGAATGGGTTTCCAATATTTTTCTCCCATCCCTTAAACTTCTTTGTTCTGTGTTTCTGTTTTTGGAATTGAGATGGAAATCTTAAAAACTGTGCTAGAGGATGAAACTCTGAAAGAGATTTTAAGGACTTTTTGAGAAAAACAGTAGACATCACGAAGAAAAGAAGAGCTGTTAACACTGTTATTAATAGGGAAACAATTTGGAAGTGATTAAATAACTTTTATTATGAAGAGACAATCTAGAAGACTGAACTGATTATTTTCTGTTGGGCTTTGCCAGCAATCAATTTTTCTTTCAAGTGTTCAGTGGCTTGCTAATTGCATTGATTTTTATCAGATATGTAGACAAATCAGTTACATATTTTAGTGTCTTTGAAAGCATCTCCTTTCTTTATAGGCTGGTGATCTGCTCACACTAATCACATTCAGCGTTTTTAAAAACGTTATTCCTGTAGCTGAGCATTCTTTTCTTCCACTTTTAGGTACTTGCATTTTAGGACAAATTTTGCTTTTCTGAGTTGTTTTCCAGTCTAAGAAATAATGGTTTTCTGCAACGTTGGGTTTGCATGGGGTAATTTGCCCAGAAAGTGTTTATTTTACATGGGAAAATTTCCATTGTGTTCTGGGAAAGTTTCTAATCAGCAGTCTTTTTTTTTCCTCACAGGCCTGGTAGAGATATCATGTGAAAATAATTCATTAACTGCCATATTTGCATTTGCAGCTGTACTTGTCATTGACATGCATTATCACTAATGAAGTGATGAAATTGAGAAACTACTTGAAGAAAAATGAAATGCTGGACGTTTTTCCAAGGAAAAATTCCCAGCCCGCCTCCCTGAAGGGGTGATGTGGAACAGACCTCTTGATCGGGAAAGTAATAGGGCCAAATTTCTGTTTTCAGAGGATTCCACAGACTTTGCAACTACGACCAAACATAGTCTAAGAGCTTTCTGTTTTGCAGAAACTGTATAGTGTAAAGCGAAAACTGAAAACTATTCATTTGGCGTTGTTTATGCCCGTGGCAGCTGAAATTGTTCCTGTCAAATACACCTCTCTGTTTTCTAAGATATACATTCTTTAAGTGTAAGTGACTAAATTCTGCATGAGGGAGCAATCTCCCCTCTGCTCTGTAAGCAAACCAAAGAAGTGGAGTTACATGCTTGGTCTCAGCTGTCTTTGAGAATCAGGTGAGCAAGTAGGTTGTGCTAGAGTTTGAACTTCTACTGGCAGAGTTCACCAAGGTGTTGCATTTTTTTTCCCCGTGAAGAAAATTGCACAAGATTTGCCTGGTGTCCTTGCCTAAGAAATCCACAGAGGAATGTTAGGTTCTCCTGTTGGAGTGGAAGAAGCCAGCATGGGATTGCCGTTGCATGTCTCTGCAAGAACGGGTTGACCAGATGTCTCCCAAGTCCTATTTGAAGGGCTGAAGTACAACGTACAGTATGACTGTCATGTTCTCTCACAACCACCAACACAGCTAGAACTACAACTTTCAGCCAAGGAGTTCACTGTTTCTAAAAAAAAAACAAAAAACAAAGCTTTAATAAGCAACAATTAAGGAAGCTGAGCCAATGTCACACTCAGTGACTCACTGGGCTGAAACAAGTTCTGAATCCAGCTCTGTTGCTCTCAGGCTAGCTACAGTGGTGAACATTTGTCTTGCCCAGCTGAATATCTTGTTTAGTTCCTAGAGGCCAGAATAGCTGTGTTTGGAACAGCATGCTGCATTAGACAAGAGGCCAAATTGAACTGTGGTTCCTAATAGTGGGAGAGAAATAACTGTCCAAGAAGAAAGTCTCATCGTTAGGTGGAGGTACTTGGTGTCCTCCAACTGTAACATGGTAAACCTAGGTACCCTTCAGGGTATACATGAAGCAAAGTAGCCCAGGTTGGTTTATAAGGAAACTTACTCTTTCTTACAGCCAGCCTGTGTCTTCTATGAAGATCACAGGCCCTGACCAAGCTCAGATTTGAACACTTGTTACTTTTGCTCACCCCCTCTCTTGCCGTGCAACCATATCTCTCTGAGATCTCGCTTACCCCAGAGAGTAATACGTGTCCAGAAAAGGCTGCCCCTTTGTTTGGAGATGTTGAGAAAGGAGCTGTGTTAGCCTTGGCTTCTTCAGAGCCTTGGTCTGAACGCAAAATTTGGAATCCCACTGGTGGTCATTTTCGAGGGAACCATATTTTGTGGCTGAGAATTGCAGGTTCATTTGGGGAAAGGGGGCAGTGTTGACTTCTGAACCCCATGGAGATGTGGCAGAGGTAGAAATGTTGGCCCTTTGAGGAGGTGGTTTGGGAGGGTTGTGAAAGAGGGCTTGGTAAAGCCTACCAGAGTCTAGGAAGAAGAGATGGACTCCTCAGCTTGCTTTGGCATAATTTTATTCCCTCTGGTGTCTTTTCTTGATGGACTGGTCTTGTGCCTCTCATACTAAGAGTCCAAACATAGGAAACAGGGCATTGGGTGGAGAGGAGGGTTATAATCCCATGGAGATCAATATACTGGTTGTACTAGAAGATATCTTCAGGCTGTTTGTTCCGTGTCCTAAATAGGACAAACACTCATTGTCTTTTCACCTCCTGGATTACAGGTCGGGTTTCTGCTCTGGCAACGATGGTGTTAGAAAAATGAGTACTGGGTAGCAAATAGTGCAAAATATTTTCTAGCAACAGATTAGGGTTCCTTTAGATGGCATCTTAAGGCTTTGCTGAAGGAAACAATTGGGAAAATTCAAACTATGGGGGGGGCAGTATAAATATTTAACAGTCTTGCATCAGATGCTATGAATCATATCCCTGATGGGTGCTCTCAAATTCAGAAAGAATGCAAAAACTGAAAAGATGTGAGGGGTCTGAACAGCAGATGAGTGTTTGCTGCAGATAAATACATCCCAGGCATTGCTTTACACATTTCCTCGGTCGCCATATTACCCTGCCAGCTTGTCTAATGGGATCCTCCGATGCTGATTGTAGCTCGCTCTGACCTACTTTCTCCTTGTGTCCAGCAGCTGTCAGGAACCATTGGAGCCAGAAACTGGAAATAAACCCTCACTGAAGGAGAAGAAGCATGCCGAGTCCCCAACTATTGTCATTAGCTTTGTTTCTACTGTTTCTTTGTTTTGCAACTCCCATCCTTTTCCTATCCTTGCGTTTGGGAGCATTTTTGAGGCTATCCTCAAAAATGGAAGTGAAATAAGGCATGATTTTCATTCTGATTCAGTCAGGTGATGGGATACATGCAACTAATTCTCCAAGAAATAAAACTTTGGTGGAGGAAGGAAAATTAACCAGGCAATATATTTATTTGCAACGAATCTGCTGATTCAGAACTTTGCATCGTTTCTGTTTTTGTGTTCTTTCCGGATTTGAGAGAAGCCATCAGGGATATGATTCATAGCATCTGATATAGGATTGCTAAATAAAGATTTATAAACAACCCCCCTAGTTTGAATTTTCCCAATTGTTTGCTTTAACAAAGCCTTAAGATGCCATCTAATGGAATACTCATCTGTTGCAAGAGAACATTTGCAATATTTGCTATCCAATACTGATGTTTCTAAAATGATGATTGTTAGGGTAGAAACCTGGCTTGTAATCCTGGAGGTGAGGAGACAATTAGTAATCAATCTAAGAGCAAAGCTTTTTGCCACAAATCTAATGCTTTATTCCCACATGGCTGCAACTTGGCTTTCAAAATTGACTCAGTTGTAGCTGAGCTTCAAGTCCGGTCTCTTTAGAGTTCTCATATCTAACCATAGTTTGCCCTACAAACTGATTTGTGTGTGTTCCTACTGCTACTATGCCATACTATATTTTATCCATGGTTTGTTGAATAAACCACCACTGGTTTGGTGTATTGGGTGCTAAATCATGGTTTACAAAGTTCATCCCTTGTGCCAAGTAAAAAAAGAAACCACGTTGTGGTTTAGTATGATATGTGAGCTTGCTGTCCTTGATCTCCCACGTGATTTACGAATGCACAGAGATGGCCTCTGAAATGTACCGACTTTCCTTCTACTTTAGGAGCATCCCCCAACCAACTTTCAACAAGGTGTGCAGTTCATCCCAAGGGCCCAGCATGGTGTACTCTTAGCGTGACATTTTGATGCAGTTTGGCACCTGAATAGTCCCTGGTCTGTTGTGTCACAGAATTCGATTGGGCCCATTTTGTGAAACTACATTTTCTCAGAGGAGAGAGGAGGGGAATATTCAAGGAGTGCCTTGATTTTATGGTAGAGGGTAAGGGAGGTGACCTTGATGGAGATACGCAGGGACTTTTACAACGGTTCCTGCAAAGCTCCTTCAAGGTCATCTTCCTTACTCTCTGCATCACTGTAGACCCATCTAAAAAACGAGCGAGGCGTGCTTAACAGCCCACGTGTGGACTCGAGTGCAGATGGCGTGTCTCCTCAGGTTGCACAGATAGATTGAATGCCACAAAGAAGCCCCATTATACTAACGCCAGCAGTTTGTCATTTCCAAATTTTAAGTCCCGAGGTCTCCTCTCCTGGGTCGCGCAATTGAATCAGACGCTTTCCGATCCGAGGGGGGCCAGGCCTGTCTCCCCACATCTGTTTCTAATAAGAGCCCCAAGGAGAGTTTGCTGTTTGATAAATGGGTTAATTTGATTCACGGAGCAAGTAATGGTAATCCGTATTAATAGGTGCAAATGGGCCCTTAATATCCAAAGGGGAGGGAATCTAATTAGCTGGCTGTTGTTCGTTGGGATTCCTTGGGTGTTGTAGCGATGACCCATTTATCATTTCTTTACAAGCAGGTGGAGTTTTGGGCTGGCATTTTTGCCGGATTTTTGCACTTACAGTCCGGGAGTGTTTCAGAAATATAAGAGCTGCTCTTTTTTTCTCCCCCATTCTTCTCTGCCTTCGTTGCCCTAAAGGAAGCCCTGGGATTAACCTCTTTCTTTCTGAAGTTGAATCGAACCTTAGTGGCTTGAATTGTTCTGAGGCTTTTCTTTTTTTTTTAAGTTTATTTGCAGGCTTCATTGATAACACAAATTCAGACGCTGCCTCTTTCAGTTTCTTCCTCTTTAGCGTGAATTTCTGCAGGTTATATAAGGGAGAACAGGGAGTATTTGTACATGTAATAAGAACTGTGTTCGTTTAAAAATAAAACAGGAGGTAAATGCTTTCCAGACGTTTTCATCCCCCCTTTCTCTCCTCCCCCCCCCAACTACACATCTTTCCCACTGATCATATCATAGAGAGAAAGTATATTTTGTTTTTCTCCTTTGTTTTGATGTATATCCTGCCTTTCCTCCGGGAGATCAAAGCAATGTACATTGTATTCCTTCTATTTCCTCCCCAACCTTGTGAAGCAGGTTGGGCTGAAACGGAGTGACTGACTGGCCCAAAGGCATGCACAGAGTTCCCATGGTTGAGGGTGGCCTTGAATAGGAGACTCCCCACTTCTAAGCTTTTTGCCGTAACCACTACTCACCCTGTCCCCGTGTCTTGGGAATCCTTAGCCGTTTCTCCCCCTTCGGGGCACGGCAGCCCCAGGGCACAGTTGAGTGCCACGTTGGGCAAAGGATGAGCTGTAGAGCGCTCTCCAATAGGATGGACTCAAGTACCAGTGTGTCTTTTCAGATCGGCATAAATGCACCAAGTTCTGATGGGTCCTTCAAGACACAACATTGAAGCAGCTCTACTGATCAGGATCTGGAAGTAGATTTGACCCAGAGTCTTCAGCCAGCCCCAGTTTTGTACTAGAGCAGTGTTTCTCAACCTTGGCAACTTTAAGAGAGGTGGACTTCAACTCCCAGAATTCCCCAGCCAGCCAGACTGGCTGGGGAATTCTGGGAGTTGAAGTCCACCTCTCTTAAAGTTGCCAAGGTTGAGAAACACTGTACTAGAGGGAGGAAAAATTCTGCACCAGGAGGATAAAAAGCCAGTGTCTGATCTGGTATATTATATAAACCGAAGCCTGCCTCTGACGAACGATTTCTCTTCTTAGCATTCTGCTAAAACGGAACGAGGCCTGCGCGCAACTATTTTTAGTTCCCCTCGACTCCTTTGCTAATTTCTCTCGTGGGCCGAGATCGCTCCCGCGATATGTGCAGGAGTGCAGATGTTACAGGAGAGAGGCAGAGATGTGGTCTTTTGAATGGAGCTGTGGTCGTCCCCGCCCCCCCCCGCCCCTTGCCCTTAATTCTTTCCTTTGCATGGATTTGGGGGGCTGCAGCAAAAGATTGAGAAATGGAAATGCTGTCTTTTCAGTTTCCCTCCCCTACCAATATTTCTAGAAACAGTAACACAGTTTGCAAAGTCCCAGGTGGTAGGATATTCCCAGGGCAATGTTGGGAACCGTTTTCATGCCACGATTTCCAAGTTCTCGCGGTGTGCCTTTTTCCTTTCCTCCTTCATCCTCTTTTTTTTTGGAAAAGCCAGCTGAACTTGTTTTGCATTAGAGATCCCTTTGTGTCGCCTCTGCGGTTACTCGAGACGGACCGGTCAAAGCATTCTCAGATACCCTGCACAAGAAGAAATTCTTTTGTCTCACGCGGCCCGAAGTCAAGCAACCAAACTGGCTGAATGCGGCAAGCAGATCTTAGAAATTTTCCTGCTAAGCAGGAAGCAAACGAATTCCCATCCCCTTGCTCCTCCGTATCACTGGTTGAGTGGGGAAGAGTGTCCAAGCCAGGGTTGCGTTGAAAAAAAATTCTCTAGCTTTTGGGGCTCCCTGCTTTCATTCAGTCTGATGGGGGAAAAAAGGATTTGTTGTTAAAATGTATGTGAAAGGCAAGGAGAGCTTGAGGAAACTTCCCCTGGGAGGCCTTGATGCTCCTGCATGTATTAACAGGATGAACGTCCAGTCTTTCGTGGCACAATCAGCTCTCCAGCAGCCTGAAGACCAGACCTCATGAAAAAATTCCTGGGGGGGGGCTTGTTTCAAGTTGGAGAGGCAACCGCCCAGCTTCCCAAGAGTGAAAAGATGGGTAAAGTATACAGCAGCAGCCCCCCCTCCCCCCGGGCCGCTTCCAGCAAAGAAATGTTCAGAAGAGAGGTTTGAAAGAAACTCTCAAGTTTTTTTGGGGGGGGGGGGAATAAGGTCGAAAAACAGATGCCTCTTTTATTGGGGACTTTATTTGGCCCCGGTTAAAACGAGGGTGTGCAAAGCAGGTTGAATTTCAAACACTTGCCTTGGGAGCGTTCGCCGTGCTTGCATTGCGCTTGGGATGGTCAACCCCCCCCTTTCAAAACAGTGTTGTCAGTGCAACATGGTGTGCCTCTGAAACCTTTTGCCCATCGACTAGTTAAACCCATCGATGGCGAACTAGGTTACTTGGTGCCCTGCAGATGTTGGATGACAACCAGCGGTGTTGGCAGGCAGGATTCCCCCCCCCCCCCAAATCAAGGGGATCATCACCTTGACTTTTGTGACCTCCCCCCACGGATGCTGCTGGCTACAACTAACACAGCCTCTTCCTGCGGGCAACCCTTGAGGCCTGTCGCATCTGGGTTTGGGAAGAAGTGGAGTCTTCTGCTAGAACCTTGACCGAGGAGTGGAGGAGAATAATGATTGATTGATCGCAACTCAAACCCTGATCTTCGTTTGGTTCGCTTTGGATGGTGGTTTGCAATGCCAGAGGAGGGTTTTGCATTCGAGAACAACAACGGGGCTGTGCCCCTTAAGCTCAGCCAGCTTCCAGGAAATAAGAGGAGAGCGCTTGCTCAGTGGCGCAGCAGCACGGCCACAACCCTTTCCCTTCCACTGGGTTAAGCGCTGTTTACTGAGTGCGGGTCATCGGTGAAAGGTCAGCAGCTGGGCTGCCTCCGCCGATAAGGGCCGGGGAGGCCTTTTTGGGGTCATTTTGCAACAGAGTTCCGACATACCACGGGGGGAACATTTGGGGTGTCTTATTTCCTCCCAAAAAAAGGGGGGGAGGAAATAGGAAGCCTACATATTGGCAATCCTTGGCTGCGTTCAATTAGGAGCTCTTGCTTATTTCGATTCGTTCATTCCCCCCCCCCGTTTTTTTTTTTTTTTGCTTTAACAAGCTCTTTTTAGAGCTTCAGTATGTAACAGCCTCCAGCTGTAATTATTTATCTCCTCCCCTTGTATTTTGCTTCTGGCAAGAGATGCCTTTTAAGCACAGACAGATCTAGCAAGTTGTGATGAATTATTAAGCTTCGGACACCCATCGGATCTGTTCGGTTTGTCAGCGTTTTCCTTTTTCTTTTCCTTTTTTTCCTTCCCTTAATATTCCTTCAAGGAACGCTGGAGTCGAGGAAGAAGCAGCAGCGCTTTTATTTAACGCAAATAATTGGTCTTTAACCTCGCCAGAGCAGAACTGGAGTGATTTAATATGCTTTTTTTTTTTTCCTTGGCTGAGATCCCCCCCCCCCAGCCATTTTTGAGTCCAACAGAAAAGGTCTATTTTAGAGGTATGCTCAGCTCCCGTTCCTCTGCTTTGGCACTCTTTCCAGTTAAATATCAACTTAATTAGCTTCTTGAACTGGAAGCTAATTTGGCAGGCTGATAAATTGCTGTGTGTCAACCGCAAACGGGGTTGGAGGACGGTGGAAATTGGGGCCTCTTCTAATTTTGTGGGTGTGAGTTTACCCATGAAAGTTGAAACAAGGACCCCGCAGGAGGTAATCACAGCCCAAAGCGGACAGGGAATCCCCACAGCGGTCTTGCGCCCCAGTTGGCTTTCCTGCATGTCGACAGGCGCGCATGCACGTCTAGCTCTGAGGCAAAGGATGCTATTTGGAAACCTAATTTCTAAGTGGGTTTGGATGGGGAGAGATTGCAGGATTGGGGGGGAGGTCCTCCCCGGTGGCAACTTTTCATGAAAATTCTTCCCTTCCCGGGCATCTGTGAACCCATCCGGCTTCCAGCCATTTTATCTGGCTAGGTAAACAGGGCCACGGGGAGCCGTTTTAATCTCTTGTTTCAAGCTGAGTTCTTCCTTTATCCTGCTGGATTCCCATCCTTCCTGCCACCCAAGGCTGTTGTCTTACTGCTAGTAGTAGGTTCTCAGCTAAGATCAAATCATCTTCTTCTTCTTGCCGCTACCATTCCTAGGTGTGATCTCTTCAGGCAGAGTTTCTCTTGTGGCGTATCTAGACCCATGTTTCTCAACCTTGCCAACCTTGAAGATGTGTGGACTTCAACGGTGTTATCTTCAGGGGCAACAGGAAACAAACCTTCTCAGGTGCAGCCTCCCTTCTCCGGACCAGAATTATTCCTGAAGTTAGATTGATTCCCACCTTAATTTGTTTTTTGGGGGGTTTTTTTGGGAGGGGGGGAGCCACAAAAATCTGGCTTTTATGCAGAACCTTGGAAATAGATTGGTGATGAGGTAGACCCTCCTGGTGTGGGTTGGATGTTCCTCAAGGGGCTGGGGGGGGGGTGTTGTTAGTTTGGTTTTGCTGTTCATTATAGTTTTTATTTTAAAGCCCGTGTTTTGTTTTGTTTTTTTGTAAGTTGCTTTAGTCTTGTTGGATTGAGTGGCATATAACTTGTAGTAAATAAATAAACTTTGCAATTCTAACAGGAGTATTGACCCTGAAACTAAAAGGAGACCTAGGAAAAGAGTCAGAAGTAGATCCCTGCACTTCCTGCAAGGGTCATAGTTATCTCATGTGCAGTGAAAGAACTCCAATGATTTTTGTCTTCAGGAAAACATTCTTCCAAAGGGATTTCTTCCCCCATTTCTTCTTCTCCTTTCCTTTCATTGTACCTTCCTGCTCCTTTTTGGTGGGCCTGACCGTTTCTTCGAGCAGGATTCTCAAGCCACGATTTCCTAATCGTTTCTGCTCCTTCTACAGTATCAGTCAAATCTCATTGCAGCTTTGGAATGCAGCTCTTTTCGCTTTTAAGACTTGGGAGAAAAGAGCTTCCATCCACAGGGGATTGAAGGTGGGCAGAAGGCTTTTGGGGGGAGAAATGGCCAAACAGCTGAAGTTAGGAAGAATGCTTCCACACTAGCTTCCAGATGAAAGTTGTTTGAGAAATTAAGTGCCAGACACTAAAAGTCAAAGCAGGGAGATTCCAAAACAATAAAAGGAAACACCTTTCTGCACAATGCATAATTAATTGGTTAGATTTGCTGCAGTCAGGAATGGTGACAGTCCCCAGCTAGATGGTTTTAAAACTTGACTTGACAGAGACATGTAGGCTTGGGCTACCAATGACTACTAGTTTGGAAGATGGTTTTTACTGCCTTCCAGATCCCAGGGATGAAACCTCTCCTTCCATATCTGGGAGTCGCGGTCATGCACCTGGTCAGCCATTGAGTGGATACTAAGTGCTGGACCAGACAGATGCTTGACCACTGCAACTGTAGAGTTTTTCTTACCATACATTCTCTTGGCATGCTCTCTGTGAATTCTCTTGCTGTAAAAGAAGGATGTGCAGTGAAAGGTGCCGTATGAGAAGAAGAACACTTCTTTGGGGTCCCCCAACAGAGAGCAGTGGGAACTTTCAGTTACTGCTCCTATATGGGCACACCAGAGAGCTTTGCTGAACTCCAGAATTAATAGAGCAGAGAAGAATCGGCGCTTAAGGAGAAGTGCGCCGGTTTCCTTCCTGTTTACAGAATTAGAAAGCCTTGGGCAGTGAGGTAACGTCATTTCACATAACTGAGAGGGCTCTTCTTCTAAAAGAGTTGTAATAAATGAAGCGAGCCTGAGTTCCACCCAGCCCCCTCTTTTTTCCCCCACTCCTTTAATTGACTTTTTCAAAAACTTTTCCTGGTGTGTATGAAAGACAAGAGCATTTTTTAATCACTTAATAATTCAAATGGTTTCCTATTCTGCACGGACATATGGCATTGCTGGAAAACGTTAGGTTTCTCAAGACAATACGTCACTGCTGAAGAAGAAACATCATGATATTGTCCACCTTTTGTATGTTAAAAACGCTCTTTCCTCCCAGTCTGGAAACTTTTCATAGCTTGATTAAATTTAGAGTAGGGAACATCTGATCATCTTGAAGAGTGGGAACACAAGAGACCAGGATGTGTCAGAAAGACAGGGAGTTTCATGGGAATAATACAGTGGAATCCAGCTCTTGCCCTTCGTCTTCTTGACCTCAGTTGAGGCAGGGGTTAGTAGATTGCACTAATTTCTAGCAAGAAGTTTCCAACATTTAATTTCTGTTTGTTAAAGAATTCAAAACACTCCCCTCAGTTTGAAGGCAGTATCTTTCAACAACCCAGATGTCCCCAGATGTCCTCAGATGTGTGGGACTTCAGCTCCCAGAATCCTTCACTAACATGGCTATTGGGAAGCCTGAAATGTCACACAGTATCCAGATCATACCCAACATTCCCAAAATATTTAATGCAGGTAGAAGCCTTAAGATTTGTTCTGGCTCCCCTCAGCTCTGTGGCCTTTTTAAGATGGTGAGAACTGGGAGAAGATTATTGGAGTCACCTACCCATTTTTTTTCATTGTATCTTATTTCATTGTAATTATTTGTTTGGTAATTTTGATATAAATATTTTTTGAAGGCAATGACTTTGGCCAACAGGAGTGTGCGGCTAAGGCCAAAATACTGAAATTGTTTGGAATTCTACTGGAACTGCTTAGTTTTGCTGCCTAAAACTCTGATTTTTTTCAAATACTGAATCCTACTTAGCACTTAGCATGCTCTCCAGCTCCATTGAGCATTCAGTTACTTGGCTCAAGTTTGTTAAGGCTCCTTCATGATATCACAACGGTTAAGACAGAAAAGTAATGACATCACTGTCTGATCCAGCCTCTATAGATATTGATTACTTGCTTAGATAATTCACAACTCATGGACGCTAAGTCTAGATGCCAGATGTGTTCAGAAATTCCTGTGATTGGGTTGGGTTCCAGCGATCTAGGACTAGCTGTTGCTTCATCTCTATACTCTGACATCATGTTGCTCTTTCCATATCTAAAGAATAATCATGCTTTTTCTAAGCTGGCAACTATGGTAGGTTCCCATATTTCTGAGCCAAGACCAGCAACATCTCGGATAGCTAAAAGCTGAATGCTAGGTGGTCAGGAATGGAGCGACTGAGTTCTGTTTTGTGGTTCTCTCCAAGCAGTTCCCATCTTGCTCTTCTCAACCGGTCTGTTTGTATCCATCTGTCATTTTACTTGTATTTATTGTTTGATCTGCACGCTGGGGAGCCCTCTAATGTTCTTTTCGGTCAGGAAAAGGTAGGAGCTGTGTTTCCTCTACGGCAGTGAGCTCGTGTGCTTTACATATCGAACAATAGCTCATGTCTTTGCCGAAAATGTGTTCTTGATATAAAGATGACATCACCCCACCTCCCACGTTCGTTATCTGATTCATCGAGGCAAAAACTGCAGGCCCATCCCTTCCCCTGCACGATTTGTCATGACGGTTGTAATCCGGTGAAAAGAGGAAGTTTTAAATTGTGAGCAGTTGTGCAGTTCTGCGTAGTTAACATGGCCTCTCATTTCAAGACAGACGCAATCCAGCTTTTCCTTCGTCCTAGAAAGCAGATGTGCCATAACGCCTGACCCCGTTCCATTTTGTTCCTCTTATCTCTTGGGGTTGACCTCCCTCCCTCCATGTGGAGCAAAGTCACATCTGTGAGGAGTGGAAAGGACAATCTTCCCAATTCTAAAATGACACACATTTCAAAGGGAAAAACAACCACCTTTCAGGATCTTTCAGTGGTTGACAGCAGCTGGCGAGACCACATCTGTAGTGCCCTCAGGTAAAACAGGCAAGGTGGCAGATGCGGTGCGGTGCCAGCATCCAAGTCCCGCCCTAAGGGTGCCACTAGTCCAAAGTCTCTTTCAAACACCCTGACGAAAAGAAATATCACATCCCTTCCTGTATTAGGGCCCCATCCTGCAGGAGAGGAAGAATCGAAGGCCCCTTTCTGTCTTATTCATGCTTTCGGAGTCAGTAGTCTGGCTGTCTAACAATTCTTTTCATCCTGGTGTGGGTCTTCCGGGCTGTGTGGCCGTGTTCTGGAAGTTCTGTTTCCTAACGTTTCGCCAGCATCTGCGACCGGCATCTTCAGAGGGCAGGAGCACAGACAGGAGCAGTTCTCTCTGTGCCCAGGATGGTGTGACCCCGTTGTGGGTATTTATAGAGATCTGAAGGGGGGGGGCTAGGGGGTGGGGGGGTTGGGTTAACGAACGGCTGCTTGTTTTGGTGTCAGAATATGTGTGTATCTTCCTGGGGGTTAGGCAGGGTTTTTTCTTCTATTGAGTTGTTAACGAGTGGCTGCTGAGGGTTTCATCCTCTTTTCATCCTCTTTAGATTTAGAAACGTAGATGGTTAATTAATATATTATGCATTAGAAGCAGTTGACAGCAAATTTTGTGGTGAGCATTTGTGATACAGCAAATGTTGCGATGGGCATTTGTAACTTACATGTAGTCCTCACCTACTGACCACAATCAGGACCGGCAACTCTGTTGCTAAGTGCCACAGTCGCTATGCGAAAAATCAGGTGACCGCAGTGGACTTATAATGTCACTTCCACTTCCGTCATTAAGCAAGACATCACATGACTGTGACTTGCAATTTCACTTCCGTGTTCTCCATTAATTCTGCTTGTTGGAAGCCAGTTGCGAAGTTCGCAAACGGTGGTCACATGACCACGGGATGCTGTGACAGTCATAAATGTGAGGATTGGTCGCAAAGCTTTTTTCCGACTGTCATAACTTCAAACAGTCTCTAAACGAGGCAGCTGTTAAGGGAGGACTACCTGTACTGTTATTGGATGCGTACAGCTGTATGCTTAATTTTATAGTGTCTATCCTCTAGCCTCATCAGGCTAGAATCCAAGAGGCCGTGAGTTCTAGTCCCGCCTAGGCACAAAGCCAGCTGGGTGACCTTGGGCCAGTCACTTTCTCTCAGCCCTAGGGAGGAGGCAATGGCAAACCACTTCTGAAAAACCTTACCAAGAAAACTTCAGGGACTCGTCCAGACAGCCTCCAAGAATCGGACACAATTGAACAGAAAAATAATAAAGGAACAGTCACTCTTCCGAAGATTGTAGAATAGAAGTCAGCAGCTGAGGAATGGCATATCAGAACCTCGTCCTTCCATTCTTCTTTCCCCTCTCCCCGGGTTATTTTTATTTTCAGCATCTCAGATTAATAACCTGCAATGTAACAAACTAGGCACCATTGTGGGAACTTGCAAAACAAATGCATTAAAAAAAAAAGCCTCCTCCCCCACTTTTTGTTCAGCCATGATCTGAATGAGATAATATTTTAATGTAAAATGAGCAAGGAAGACTGGAAGGAAGTGTTTTGACACTTACATTTCTCACAGCACAAAGGAGGGAGGGAGGAAGGAAGGAAGGAAACCATGCACAGTGCTAAAGGGGAAACCTAAGTTCTGATCCCATTGTGATCTCCCCTACACATTCTAGTTTCCAGTAGACAACCTCTCTCCTAGCTGGTGTCTCCCAGATGTTTTGAAATACAACTTAATTAATTCCCAGAGCGTTTGAAGCAGCTGGAAGTGGTCTTTCCCCAGAGATCTGAAGGATACCAGGCTGGAGAAGATTGGTGTGGCAAGGCTTATCCAAGCTGTGTGACATCTTAGTGCAATTCCTACTTATCTGTGGCAGAGTGGGACCATTTCGGCCTTTGGTCCACATAACTCGTCAGGGAGCATCCGTGGTGTTATTTAGACTGGGTGTAGCATAAATTGCAAAAGGGGAGTCTTAAGAGAACTCTGCCTTTTCCGCTTGTTGCTCTTTTAAGTACTGCTACCAGTACGTAACCATAATCAAGTGCTTCAGCATTTGTTTTCTCTTTTTAACAATGGAGGGGGTGGCATCGGTATTTTGCGAGCATATTATTAGAACGGCTCCATTTGATTTTTCACACTAAAAGAGAGAAAGAACTCGGGCAGATCCTGGCATGCGTCTCTAATGGGGAGGGGAGTTGAGGCTTTTGTGGATAAAACCCTATCCTCCTGGAGGAATCTAAGCCTTGTTGCCAGCAGTGATGTGCTTATGGGCATCAAATGCATTACGTCACGGGTGTCTTGGTTTCTGTGGCATCTCGTGCAGAAGGTGGCAATTGGCTACCTTAATTTTCAGAAGGTACAAAGGAATTCCTGGGGGGTGGGATGTAGAGAGAAATGTCATAACTGAGAGACAACAGCGGTTCTTTCATTCTAAAGTAAATATCTGGAGCTTAAATGTCCTGACCTTTTAACAGTTGGTTGCTCTAGGTATAATCTCTGTGTTAGAAAAGGAAGGATAACTTTTTTTTTAAGATTTTTTATCCCGCCTTTATTATTTTTTTATAAACAACTCAAGGCAGCGAACACCCCAAATTGTCCTTCCCCCTCCTATTTCCCCGTAATGACTTCCCAGTCACCCAGACAAAGATTCAGAATATATGCCTGAAAGGGTTTTCTTAGGATGATGAAAGAAATGTGGAGTGAATTCAACTCTTGGAATAAAATGCCATTTAGAACATCTTGATAGATTCCTCAGGGCTATGGTAGAGAGATGTCCTTGACATGGCCACTTTTGGGAAGGTCCAAAAATGACGTCGGCCGACTCTGCCCAGGCTGGTAAGCTGTGACTTCTTTTCAGCATGGTTTGTGCAACAAATCCTTCTTGGCTGGGTTTGCCATGTTCTCCCATGAGCCATGGTTCACAAACCATAGTGGTTGAATTACATGGCGAACGAAGCCAGAACCAAACAAAAGAATGGGTTGTGATACGTTGGACGGGTGCAGGCATCTTAGACAAGCATTAAGTGGTGAACAGCAGGGTTTTTATAGAAAACGCAAATATGTCCTTGAAAGCGGAGCACTGTCTTCGGTCCCCAGATTCATATTGCGCGCACGCACACACACACACACACACACAAATGAAGAAAGGATGAACACTGCTCTAATGTTGAAAGTTTCATTACTTATCCTACTTCCATCATCCTTAACCTGGTGTCTCCATGTGTCTTGGGAATACAGCTTCCAGATTCCCTAGCCGATAAGCCCAGTATCAATACATTTGAAACAAACTGTTGTTCTGCCCCTTCAGAGAAGGTTGTTTGGTGGTTAATATGACATATGGGTCATCAGACTAGCACTCCCAAGTTGTCTGGGCCTGGCAAAAAAGACAGTAACATGACTGTTAGTGACATGACTGACCTTTTAGATCAGAATTTAAAGATTGTGTTAAAGAAAATGGAACTATGTATGTTGCCAAAGTTCTTTACTTCTCTCTAAGCAGAGTTTTCAGAATAGAAAGGAAAGTGTGTCGTCAGCTGACTCGGCTGTATGTGTTTTTCCCAGGGAAGTTACAGTGGATAGCTATCTGTTCAGAGAAAACACACTGGTAAAGAATTTTTGAAGAGCCACTGGCTGTGCAAGGGAGAGATTTGGAGCTGCAAAGCCATAAGGTTGAGAAAGAGATGTGTAGTTTGCTTATCTCCAAATTTTCCATTCCTGAAGATGCAGCTCTTTCAACAAAAAAGACACTGGTGTGTGTATATTTTTATTATATTGTTGTCCCTGTGTTCTGTCTCACATCATAGGTTCGGTTCATACATTATGCTTACCCAAAATGTGGCTCATTAGCTTTTTACATAGCTAGCAGTGTGAAATCACTTATTTTTGGAATATATCCTGGGGACCAGCTGTCAAACAAGAGTCAGTGACCTAATTCCATATAAATCTGTGTCCCATGTTTCATGACAACTTTCCTCAAAGTGGACCCCACTTAGGTGTGTTGGGCCTGCAAATGAAATCTCCACTGGGTAGAAATTCTGGGAGTTGCAGTTCTGAGAGTAAGAGATTGACAGAGGCTGGCCTAAAATGTGTAGGTATCAAGTAGGACCCAATGATAGTTTTTTATGGGACACAGATGTATCTGCTGTGCAATATACAGTAAATCTCTGTCTAAGCCAACTGAAAGCATCTTGCTGGTTTCATAGGAGCTAGCATTTCACAATAATTAACCATTGGGAGTCTACAGAATAATCCACCAGTGTTGACTTTCCAAGAGCAATCAAGGTTAGAGCTATTTTTTTCCAGCATAGGCACAAGTGTGTCGGTTTTCAGCCAAGTCCCAAGAATGCTTTGCTCTCTGCAATACGGTGCCAAAGAATCCTTGCATTCAAGACACCAAGGTCTGGTAGACATTTTGGCACAGTTGGGTTCTTTATTCCAGTACTTCTGGATACAGAATGTTACATTTTTCAAGATCCAACTTAAATGTAGCATTTAACTTAAATCAATTAGTGGTCACCTTTTTTTTAATGCAATGTCACTGGTTTCAAATATTACACCAAGCCGAAATACACTATGGGATCTATTTGGCTTTGGCTGAGCATGTTGCCTGAACCCAGCCAACTGTGGTTACTTGAGCAAACTATGATTAGATGCATCAAGGCTTAGTGCCATATGTGAAACCAGCCTGCATGGAATTTGCTGCCTGAAATTGGTGAAGTGCTATAGCTTAGTGTTAGGGCACCTAGGCTGCATGTAGAACATCTCTGTTAAATCCGTAGCACCATCAGGTAAAGCGGAGAAAGATTCTGATCTACATCCATGAAGACCTCCTTTCTGTGTCTTCCAGCAGTGGTTGAATCCATGATGAATTGAGCTGATGCAGACATTAGTAACGGTAACCTGGCTCCATCTAGTTGGGTTGCCATTTCAAGATCAGTTACACAGACCCAATGGAGCTGGAAAACAACAGCTTGAGCTGCTGCCTCCATGAACTGGGTGTGAACCTCCTAGTTGATAGGCTAGGTGAGCCCAGCCTGTTCTTAGGTTTTATTTTCACTCTGAACTTTGAACCCTTGAAAGATGCCAGAACAGTTGAGTTGTATGAGGAGAAACCATGTCCATAATACCTGAAAGGGAGCTCTTCTAGGAGTGTTCTGTGTGCCTTGCTCCTGTCAACATGTACAAATTGGAGATGGTGAATCACAACCCAGGGGAAAAGAGCCTGAATTGGAATAAAATTCCATGTACAAGTGCCATCCCTTCTAAGTAATCTCAGTGGAGGCGTCTGCTTCCCACCCTCCTTGGATCATCTCAAGGAATTAATGCAGTTTAAGAAATTAGGTAAAGGAACCAGAGGATTTTGAAATTAAAAGTGACATAAAACAATACTTACAAGCATGAGAGAGAGGTAATGTGAGGCACCAGAGATGGAAAAGCGTAAATTGGAGATTTGATCTTGATTTTGAGGCAGAAATGGAAAAAAAAAAACGGAGCTAGAGAAAAATGAAGTTGGGGAGGGGAAGAGGAAAGGGAGGGGGCGCCCTCCTTTCTTCAGCTGTCAAGCTAATAACGCTTGTCAGTAAATGAAATGTGAAAGTTACAACAAAACAATATGCCCAGCGTGGCTGCCGTTAAGTCCTCGGATGCCTAATTAAGATGCATCCTTTGCAGAGAGATTGGCACACAGAGGCAACACCATTGTCTTGATCCTTGCAATGCATTCGTTAGATGCAGATTTTCTGGCATTGTTCTCTCTCGAATCGCCAAGGTATGACACCTGCCAGTGGACAGAGTTAGGGTGCAATTGGGTAGGGTGCAACTGGGTCTTGCTCAGCCAAAACGATTCATCTCCAAATATAAATATAAATATTCCATCTGTTTTACTTCGGCAGAACAGAAAGGGAGAAACGGTGTTTGTGGCTCGCCTTTCCCCAGGAGAATTTCATTTCTCAATGAAATGAAGCACAAAAGGGGTCTGTGAATCTCTCCTGAGCAGTATTATTAAATCCTAGGGGAAGGGCCCCAGATCAAAAAGGGGAAGCCGCACCGAGACGGAGTGATTTGTCAGCAGAGGTATCTGCAGGGTATGGTCAAGAAATGGTCAAGATGGCAGCCATAGCAGTACAATAAAAATTCCCATTTTTTATGTGCCATGCTTAAAAATGGGTGGAACTTTTTTTTAAAAAAAAAAAACTAGGCGTCATTTTCTTTGCTTTCCCTAATTTAGTTGTTTTATTGCGTTATAAAATACAAATTATACATTATAGAATACAGATAATAACAGAATACAGTGGTATTTATACAAGAGAAACTGGAAGGTGTTAATGCTGTGATGATTAAGATCAATTAAACCTTTAAAGATGAGAAAAAAATTATATCAGCGTTAAATGTGGTTTCTAAGATATTAACGAACATCAGGTTGCTCAGGTTGTGCAGCTAATGCTAAATATGACATTGATAAAGACTTGCAAAGGGCGTTACGTTGTTTTATGATACGAAAAGTTTAGATCTAAATGGAAAAAATGGGTGGAACTTTGATCACACCAGTGTGGCAGCCATCTTGACTTTTTTGCCTGCGCCCTGCAGACATCTCTGCAACTTACAAGCCTGAGAGAGAAGCAAAGCGAGGCAGCAGAGATGGAAAAAACATCAGTTGGAGATTGATCTCGATTTTGAGCCAGAAAATCCTGGGGAAGAAAAGCAGCATTCACCACCAATAAAATAAGTTCAGAAACACCAGCAGCCGAAATTGGAAACAAATTTTAGAGTACCTGAAACCGCGATATGAAAACAGAAGTCTCTTTCACTGGAGAAGAAAATATTTAGGACATCGGCAGATAGGGTTTACTCCAGCATTACTGAAAATAAGCCATCGCCTGAAAAATGAGACTGGAAATGGGTTGTTCAGTTCTCAATAGGAAGGAGAAAGTTGTAAGACTTTGCTCCCTTAGGTAGAGCTCTTTTGAAACATAAAACCAGCAACGGCTTTATAAAAAGGCAAGATGAGAATGAGAAGATTAGCCCATAGACTGAAATGTACATCGAAAGCAACTCCAACAGGCAGGTAGGATCTTTCTGCAAAAGGTTTCTCCTCTTCCCTTTAACTGCAAATCGTGAAATGCCCCCCACGTTTATTTTTTGCACTTCTGCTCAGTCAGGCCGGCTTGATGGACACCTTCACGTGGGTTGGAATTTCATCTAGACTTAGGAGGAGGAGAATCTACTCCGATGGAGGCATCTCTCCTTACGTAGCTTGGAGGCTTCTCTAGCTGCAATGGCCGGCTGAGCTATTCTCTTTTCTATTTTTTGTAGAAGTTATGCAAAGCAGGATGTGAATTAGACTGCAGGAAGTGACAAGATCTACAGTCATAATTTTTAGAAGATGTCTATCATTAACAGTTTTGAAAGCTGCCGTGTTCCATATGACTTACAACTCGAACAGAAGGGCAGGGGCTGATAGTTCTGGCAGCTGCTGGAAATGTTCCACGTGCAGGTTTTCTTCTCCAGTGCCTACACCCCAGATCCAAACAAGGCTGATGTGTTCCTGAAAGGCAGATCTGATCAGGCATCATTTGCTGGTAAAGAAAGAAGGGGAAGAAATTTGGGGGGGGGGGGGGGGACTCCTCTTCTACTAATATATCTTTAGAGATTTGTGTTACGCAAAATTGTGTTAGGCAAAAGGAGAGTCCGTTTGGTCTAGTGGTGAAGGCACCAGGCTAGAAACCAGGAGACAGTGTATGAAAGCTGGCCAAGTGGCTTTGGGTCAGTCCTTTCTCTCAGCCCAACCCACCTCACAGGGTTGTGGTTGTGGGGAAAACAGGAGGAAGGAGGAGTATTAGGTATGTTCGCCGCCTTGAGTTATTTATAAAAAATAATAAAGGTGGGATAAAAAATCTTTAAAAAACCACACACTGAGCAATGAAAGGGTTGAGGTTCTGCATATAGTTTTGATGGGGTTTGAACCAGCTGGTGTTTGGCCCAAGTCCGAATGGTGGGTTAAGTGGAGACCTGTGAGAAGTAGGAATCCATGGAGTGAGAGGTCACTGGGTTGAGGCAAAGAGCAGAAGAGAACATGGCTCTCACCTTCTCGAACGCTTGCACTGTCCAGCTGTTAGATGAGCAGACAAAAGCCATCAGCAAACTCTGCTGAGAGCCTAAACCAAATCAATGCTATTCTGAAGGACAAGCACTTCTTTCTCTACCTCTCTCCATCGTATCAACTTTGTTATATTTGTGACCCGAACGGTGACTCATAGTTAAAGCAATGTCTTCATAAGTGACTTCAAAGGTGGATAAATAGCAGTGGGCTCAGAAAGCTGGAGTAAGCTAGGTGTAAGGATTTCTTGCCTACCATTGTCCTGGTTTTTTCTTCTTTTATTAGAGAAGTTGTGCGTTTTTCCCTGTAGCCTGCATGCACCACACTGAGTTTCCCCCTTTTGGCTGGGTTGGGTTCCACACACAGCACTGAGTCATGATGTGTCTAACCATTGCTTATTGAATAAGCCATGATGGGCTGGGTCCCCACTTTGCAGTATTCTATCAGCCATGGTCTACAGGCTACAAAGTCCATATGTTCAGTTGGGCAAAAATCATACAGATCATCTGATGACTGGTTGGGGAATTCTGGGAGTTGAAGCCCACACCTCTTAAAGTTCTGAAGTTGAGAAACACTGCTTTAGATTACCGTATTTTTCCGTCAATAAGACGCCCCCATGTACAAGACGACCCCCACTTTTCCAACCCAAAATGAAGAAATCAATATTTTAAAGATAGTGCAGAACACATTTTTATTTAGTAATTAGTTAACATTGACCTGATACACTCGGTGGGAGGAGGTCCAAACCGTCTCTCTGCAGCTCTATTTCCAGGCTCTTTTGCATAACTGATTACATTCAATCAGGAGTGAAACTGCCGATAGCTCGTCTCTGCAGACAGACTTCCTCTGATTGGTTTGTTCAGCATCAGCTGACATCAGTTACATAAGGCTCGTGATTGGAGGAAGTCTGTTTGGGAGACAAGCTATTTCACTCATGATTGGAGGTTAGCAATAGGAGGAAGCCTCTCTGCAGAGACAAAGTATGGGCAGTTTTGCAACCATGCGGTTCTCTCCTCGGCTGACTTCCTTGAATAAGATGCCCTTCAATTTTTAGCGTAAGGATTTTAGAAAAAAGTATCGTCTTATAGTCGGAAAAATACGGTAATTCCCCAAAAGTGCTTTGAAGTACAAAGATATTGCCTGCCTGCAACTCTTCAGAGCTACCTCATCTTTTCCCAAGATTGCATGTTCACTGCAGAGGAGCAGCTATATGAGTCTGAGAAAAGACATGGCTGCTTTAAAGAGTTGCAGGCAGGGGCTAGATGTGCCCATTGAAACACTTTCCTGAATTTTTTCCAAAGTGTCGCAGAGACCTATTTAAAACAATCATATTATACCATCCACTCCCCAAATTTCAGCCCTAAAGTTTTTCCGTCCATACTAATAGCATATTGGAGAATTTCACTGCTGCGATAGCCACCCAGAAAAGCCATCTCCAAGTGTATGTTCTCTAAATGTGCCAGAACACAGCTTCCATCCCCTCTAACCTGTTTGATCATTGGGGAACACCGGCCTATAGCTTCTAATGCTTGCTATCAAATAATTGTGGCAGCAGATTTGGGAAGCTAGGATAATCCTTTGCATAAAGGGCAGATCACATCAGATCTGGCGTCGACTCATACCTTCGCTCTGGATAAGCAGAGAATCTCGCATTGGAGCCCTCTCTGTAAAAGAGAACTTGCATGTAGAGCAACAGTGTGTTGGCATAGTCTAGTTCATACTAATTAAGCAAAATGCTGTGGCATACGGGTTGCATGGCAGTAGATCAGAGAACCTCCATGGGTTTCCTCCTTTTGCATTGGCTTTGGCCCTGCTCACTTTCATAATGGCATTGCCCTCCATTGAAAGCGGGCCTTGGGCTAATTTCCAAACTTGTACTTGGCTGTCTGGCTTTGTAAACTGTTGGTTGAATGTGGCTTTAATTGGCTCTTGTGGCCGTTAGAATTATGGGTGTTCTACCTCCCAGGAGAAAAATCTTCCCAAGCCGTTTCCAAATAAGATGAGCAGTCATAAAAACTTCAGACAAGTATTTAGAAGCACCCTAGTTTTGAAGAACCAACCCGCAGCACGGCTTGTGAAAATGGCCCTGTTGAGCAGGAGGGAAGAAGGAAAAGGCATCTGCACGATGGTTGACCTGTTTTCCTCCCTCTCCCTTTACAGATCCTTCCCACAGAGCAGCTGGTAGTAAATGGCCCATCTTATGCTAATTTAACTCCACAATCAAATCTCGTGGCTTGGTCTTGGCTGCGGATTCAGACTGGCATACCAAGAAGCTGCTGGCCCACTTTGGCAAGTTAAAGCAAGAGCCTTGGTGGCATAGCACAATGTTCCTCAACCTTAGCCACTTTAAGATCTGTGGACTTCAACTCCCATAATTCCCCAGCCAGCCGGGGAATTCTGGGAGTTGAAGTCCACAGATCTTAAAGTGGCTGAGGTTGAGGAACGCTGGTGTAGCAGAATGCTAAGCTTATAACCAAACTACAGTAATTGCATTTGGGGCATCAAATCTTTCAAGCTACCTAAAGCTGAACGAAGCTAGGATAACGAACATGGAAGGTTTGTAAAGCAAGGTTAATTATGTCTTGCATGCTGTAAAGGAGTCCTTTATGTTTTCCATAATTAATGTACATCAAACTTTTTTTTTAACAGCTGGGTTTATCTGAAGCTAAATGTGATAAGGAAAATCCTCTAAATGTTTTAAAGTGCTACATAAATTGTACGAATAGAAGAGTCTTTTTAATTATCTCTCTATGCCCTCTTGAAAAATCTGAAGAATATTCAATGAATGCTGTTTGTAGACCTCCTCCTCCTCCTCCTCCTCCTCTGTGTCTTCTTCTGCATCTTCTTCTGCAACCTCCTTCTTGGTACCCCTGCAAAAGAGCTGCAATTCCCTTTGATCATGTTGGCAGGAACTCAAGCTGCAATCCCAACACGTTGCATGGCTCCATGTCGGGGAAAACCATTTTAGGTCATTTCCAAAAGCTAAATGAAGATATTGTGTTTAATGGTCTAATCTGATCTAATCCCACTGGCCGTGCAGCTCATAGTTATTGAAAAGGAGGAACCAACGATAATTAAATTTGGGGAAAGGGGGCAGGCAATCCCTGGAGATCTGTTCTTCTATTTATTTATTTAAAGTCCTCTTTGGACACAGTGGGAAATGCAATGTTTGGTTTTATTCCCATTTCTGGATCCCCAAATTAGTTGGCTATTGAGGGTCATATAGATAGAGATGCTAACGTAGAGTGTGGGTGAGCTTCAAAAGAAACACTCGTGCATGCTGTCATGGATTTAGTTGTCAGTTGCTTTCTCGCCTTTTTAAAACTGTTTTGGTTTGGGGGCCGTCTGAAATATTTGTGGTTAGGTAGAGTCTGTTTAGATCACTCAGGCTACATTGTTTTGCTTGGATTAGAAGGTATGCAGATTATTTCAAATGCTCTGCCTGCAAGGAATGTGAAATTGTTGATCTGTCTCAGTATGAACTTAATACCCTTTGTTAGCTATGCTTTGCCAGCTTTGGGCCACGTTTCTGTACAAGCATTCAATTGTTTGGATGAAAAATTAATTTCTACAGAAAAGAGGCTGGTATGTGCTCTAGGAGCCGACAGCATTCCTCCCTGGTGGAAACAGTCTTTTTTAAAATATATTCATAAAACAGGAAATGATAACAATTTGTCCTACAAATAGCGATAAACGGATTAAGGTCTCTCCAGCGGGGATAGTGGTCTAGAATGGAGGAAAGAAGCAAGGTTAAACATGCAGTAGATGTGAGAAAATGCTGTTGCAGGTTTGGGACCTGGTTTCCATAGTATGCTAAACCATGGTTTGTTTGTTACGGTGGAGAAGTGTAACACACTAAATCCAAAGTACGCAAGCCACATTATGGCGTGGCAACATGTGTGAAGGCAGGCTTTGGTTTTTGGGCAGTGGGGTTGAAGCCAAGGCAGGATGCAGTTAAGGAGATCTGCTTCAGAAGCTCTTGAGAAGAGCTTGGAACCAGTTTAACCAAAGTTTAGCCTAACCCCTCACTTTTGGCGTAGAGCTAACTGTCTGTCTCCAACTGTTGCTGTTTCCGCTGGTTTGCCTTTGCAAGTTCAGAGTTTCCTGTCTGCTTAATAAAACCCATTTATCTTGCAGTTACAGGGATCCATTAAGAGGAAAGTGGAAGATGACGGTTTGCCAGCATCAAATGCCATGCCTGATGTCATCTTCCCAAGCGAGAGTAAGAGACTTTGTCTTGATGATGTCACTCTTTCCATGGGTCCTGGGACCAACCCTGTTTCATGTCCCAATATGCAAAGCTCTCCGTTCTCAGCCAGTCATGGAACCTCCTCGATGTCTGGACATGGAATGCTGCTTGAAAATACCCACATGAATGGGAGTGGTGTTGGGTCTCCATTTTCTGTACCGCCTAATGCTGAGGTTGGGCAGAAGGGGCCCCTTGGGGGGCACTATAGCGAAAAAGGCAGCAACATGCATGCTGTGGACCAGGAACTACAAGATTTGTTGGAAGAGCTGACCAAGATGCCTGATCCCTCTCCCAATGAATTGGACCTTGAAAAGATCTTAGGGAGCAAACCTGAAGAGCCCATTGGGAACCTTGCCCACCCACCAGCAGCCATGAACAGCACTCCCAAGTCCTCTCCGCAGGCTACACCCTTGGACAACCATCTACCCAACAAAGACTTTTCTCCTGGATGCAACCCAAGTGCTGGGTCCCCGCAGATGAGGCCACCATCAACTGGAGCGACTTACTCAGTTCCATCTCAAAACAAGGCTGTTGCTTCACCCATTTCTTCTGCCACACCCAACAAGGGCCAGGCTCAGGCCATCCACATGTCTGGGACTAATTGGCATGCCCAGCAATTGAAGCACTTAGCCAGCAAGCAAGCCCCAGCCTCCAAGCCCCAAGCCCCCAGCTGGCCAACCATATCTTCTCAAGGTCTTTCTCCTCCTTACAGGCAAGGATCTTCTCCACACCACCAGCCATTCAGTCCCCAAAATGTCATGGTCTCTAGCATGAGTTCTAATGGCCTGCCAGGAAGCAACATTCAGAGTCCACAGAACTCCCTGCTTTCGAGTATCACATCCAACAGTAATCCACCGGGAGGTCTGTCTCCTCCTTTTGGGCCAGAGAAGCTTTCCAGTCCAGTCCTCAACCAGCAGTCTTTCAGCCCTCCAAACTCCATCCTCCCCAACATTTCAGCCAACAGCATTAAGAGTTCTCCAAACCCCTTGGGGCCTCCGAATACTGGGCCTTCACCATACAGGCCAGAGAAACTTTCCAGCCCAGCTTTGCACCAACAACCTTTTAGCCCTCAAAGTACCTTGATTCCCAACACCACACCTACCAGCAACCCAACCAACATGCAAAGTTCACTCTACAAGTCAATGTCATCCACACAGTCCAAGAATATGAACGTAATCATGACGCAGTCCTCCAACAGCGTGCAACCAGGGTTGGGGAGTGAAGGGCCCGTTGCCCAAGAGCAGTTTTCATTCAGCAATACCAAGCCACTCTCCCATTTCAACTCAGAGCCCACACCTGCCCAGAAGATGTCACCAATGGCTTCAAACTCAGGGCAGCAGTCACTCATGCATTACCTTCAGCAACAAGCCGCCACTTCTCCACAGTCCCAACAAGTCAACAACAGCCAGTTTCTTCAGCAGCAGCAGCAGCTACGGCAATTGATGCAGCCTTCTCGGATGCAGCGGCACGTCCAGCCATCGCCATTGTCCTCGCAAGTGCGGCAGGTAAGCTCCCGAGCTGACTTTTGTTCGTTAGTCCACGCCACAGGGTCCTTACCTCCCTGTTACTGCCTTCGCCTGTCTCTTTTTACGAGGGGTGCATGAGCTGAAGCCCCAGGGCTGCGGGCAAGCCTTGCAAATCCTTGGAACTGAAGCCACGCCCCTATTTACATACATCATAAAATTGACTTTTTTGACCCTCCCCCCTGCAGACACCCCTGCCTGGCTCTGACTTCTTCTTTGGGGCCTGGTCCTGCCTCCCTTTTAGAGTACTCCCCCCATGTGCTCTTCACAGGTCAGCGGTAGCCCTCATCAGGGAAAACTTGAGCATCCCTGATTGACGTGTGTATTTATTTATTTATGAGTAAATGAAATTCATAGGCTGCCCCATCTGATACAACTCTGGGCAGCTTAAAAAATACAAATATAAAATACTGTGAAATACAGAAATCATCCGAAGGTGTCCCTAAGAAACAATCACTTAAGAACTAGAACACCGTACGAGAAGACCATCACCTACCAATCAGGGTCTGGAGATAGAGCTAGTCTTATCTTAAGGGCTCATTTGATAAAGACCAGGGTGGGGGCCATGTGAATCTCATGGGGGACGGTGCTCCAGAGAGCAGACACCATGACACAAATACGTATGCACTGATGCAACAGTTGCTGGAAGAGCAGATATTTGCACCTTCTTGGGGGTCAGACTGCAGTAAGCTGAAGAGCTGAACAAAGCAGATCCTGGTTTGGTTGATGCATTCAAAGTGTTGGTTAAACTTGTTTGTAGCCATTTTGGATTTTAATTCCGTGGTTGGTACAGTATGTTGTCTGCCTGTGTCTCTGCGAAAACTTTTGAGCATGAGAATAACATGATTGTCTCTCCATTGGCTTGTGCTTACTCAGATAGGCACACATAGGTTGTATTGCCTAGAAGGAAGACTCAGTTTCCCCCCACCCCAGATAAGTTACATTTAAAATGGGACAGCTGCCTTAGGGGGTCGCTGTGCACATGATAAAGAGGTCGATTTCTTTTTTCTGTCTCATCTTCCTTTTGGGAAAGCTGTTAACATTTTTTTTAAAAGGCTTTGGACAAACTTTTTTTTCCGCCTTGTACAGATAAGAGACAACTTCTTTTTATAGTTATGTTATAAGCTTTGGGGTGGGTTGTAGAGGGGGGGAAAGCACCTGGCATTTAGCGTATTTTTATTTTATGTTTTCTTTGGGTTCCTTTCAGTCAAGCGGCTCAGGAGGCTGCCCAGGAATAGTTAAGGGGGCTTAAGAGAAAAGTCAAAAGACAGCAATCATCCACTTCTTTGCAGAATACTCTTGACTATCCCAGAACTATCCAGTGCCTTAGCTTGGCAGGCTTGGGGTGGGTGGGGGTGGATGGATGGATGGTTGATGTGCCATCAAGTCAGTGTTGACCCTTAGCAGCCACACAGATAGACTTTCTCCATGACGATCTGTCCCCAATCTGGTCCTTCAGATCTTCCAATGGTGCACCCATCACCACTACAACGGAGTCCATCCTCCTCCTTCTCTTCCTTCCACTTTTCCCAGGCCTCTCCAGGGAGCGGAGTCTTCACATCCTGTGTCCAAAATATGGTAACTGGAGTCTGATCGTTTTGCCCTCAAGTGAAAACTCAGGATCGGTTCACTGTATGAGCCGTTGGTTTGCAGGTTACGTGTGAAAAGCATTTCCCAGATGTAGCTGGGCTCATCCTCTCTGAAAAAAAGGAAGGTTGTTTCAACTATCTGAACCAGTGGGGTTTAATTAAAACCATAACCATTACCTTGTCATATTTTGTGGAGGGGTGTTTCTGTTGGTTTTTAATCACATGCTCGCCACCCAGAATTGCAATTAGCAAGACGGACAGCTATATAAATTGATAAATAAACAGAAGTTGGCTCTGATAGGGCCAGGACTGGGAGTATTGATTTAAAACCGTATCCTGATTCATACATTGCCAGGTTATGGGTTGCTTAACTATGGTTTACTGATTGAACCAATATGGCTGAGCCCATGCGGCAGCTTAATGCTGTGGGAATCCAGTTGCTGTTGGGGGAGAGGCCCTAGGAAAATATTCAGCCCTGCTTTCCATGAACGGTGCCAGGGGCCACCAACCTCTACAGAGATTACTGTGTATCCTGAGATTAAAACCTGGCTGTTGGACCCGCAGCAGTTTGACCTGTGAGGTGCAGTTGCAGAAACCAGTTGAAATGGGAGCAAGCAGCTGCGGAGCTGTTCCTGTGCATGCCATCTTCCTCCCTTCGGCAGGGATCTGGTTACGCACTGAATAATAAAGCAAAGGATTGCCTGAGGCAAGTTCACTCCTGGGAACTCGCTGGCAAGCAAGCGATTACAGCGGAGAGCCACTGCTGGGGAAAGGCTTGTGAGAAAGACATGAGCATTGGGCACAAGGCAGGCACCTGCATTATTGAGGGAGCAAAGGATCGGAGATTATCTATCTATTTATTTATTCATTCATTCATTCATTCATTTAATCATCTTTGTATAGCCACCCATCTCAGAGTGACTCTGAGCAGCGTACATAGTAATAATCAAGAACATATAAAACCATGAAAACAGCCAATTTAAATTAAAATAAAAACAAAAATTGGCAGGAGAACATACAGAGGGGGCATTGCATTAACTACATGTAGTCCGTGCTTAATGGCCAATCATTTAACGATGGCTCAGTTACAACGGCCTCGGAAAAAGTGCTTTACCACCTGTACTTGCACTTATAACTTTCGTACCACCCCCCCCCCAGTCACGTGATTGTAATTTGCAACCATTGTTATGATGGTCATTAAGCAAATCACCATGGTTGTTAAGTGAATCTCATGGTCATTAAGTGAATCACGTGGTTAAGTAAATTCTGGCAAAAAAGTCCATTGGGAAAGCTGGATTCACTTAACGAGCACGTGATTCATTTAACAACCATCATAAAAATGGTCATAAAATTGGGTTCAGTCACATGGTGACTTGCTTAATGACCACCCCACTTAACAACCAATTTTCCGGTCCCTATTGTGGTTGTTAAGTGAGGACTACCTGTATCATATAACCATCTAACAGGCTCCACTCTACCATGGGATCCCCAAGCTAGTTGACAAAGCTGTGTTTTAAGGGCTTCCTGAAAGCCAGCAGGGTTGGGGCCAACCTCACCTCAAGGGGAGTGACGTTAAATATAATGTCTTGTTCATTTCCAAAATCAGTATGTACTAGCCCAGTAGAGGTGTCTACTTCCCAGCAGACAGCAGGGTTTGCCTGCCTTCTGCCATCCTCCTGATGTTGCATCGGCTACAATTCCCACGTCTGGGAAGTATGGGAATTGTAGTTCAAGCACCTCAGAACTGTGCTTGGCTGAGGAAGGCTGGGCAGATGAAGTCAGCACTGAGTCGGCTTTACCGTGTATGTGCAACGACCTTATTGTGGAATAAGTCGTAGTTAGCTGCTTTATGCACCGTGCTCTGCCCTGAAGTATGGCTTACCAACCCTGGGGGCAGGCTGTGCCCAACCTAAGCAAGGTGCACAACAGTTAAAGGCCGTACGTGGCCGCCAACTATTGCACTTATCTGGTACACCTTGAAGAACAGGTCTTCAACCACTTCCGTTCATCTCAAGCATGGAGGGTGGCAGAGGGTGACCTGTTTAGAAATTCACCCATGACTCTCATGGCCCCTGTTCTCAACTGGCTGGGCTCCCCCATCACCTTTCTGCAAAACAGACCAGGCCCCATTCCAACCAAAGTCACAGGCCAGGACTGCCGAGCTGAGCTGAGCTGAGCTGAGCTGGTGTTTCGGGAAGAGGGAGAGAACACCCTCCTTCCAGAGCTGTAGAGAAAGGGAAGATCCAAGCTAAGATGGTCGAGGCCCAGGCAGACGGATTCATGGGTGTGGTTCTGCTTTTGGGAATAAAGATCCCATTTATTTCCTTTTGGCAATTTATTCTATTTACATTGGTGCCAAGAGTTAGTCCACCACAGGTGCAGACATCTTCTCTGTGAGGTCTATTGTGATGATAAATATGAGCCCTGAGAATATTCCCATTCTCAAATCAGTTCAATAAGCTTGTGATGCCTGGCTGCCTTTTACCAGAGAAGACGTATAACATTAATTATGTTGTAAATGACAGCCTGCTCTGGATTTTATATCATTGGTTAAGCCGTCTCTGAATAACAAGGGAGTGAAGGATCAGGGCAATTCTTTTTAAGAGTTTTAATGGCTTTTATCACAAACAGGGATTCCAGGAAGAAACCCTAAAGCAAACTGTAGGGAGATAAGTAGATTATCACCATTCTGGTGATGCTATCAAGTTTTTGTTCCTATGGCACAGGTTTTGTTTCTTGCAAGGGAAGATTGGAAACATCCGTTGATTAATTGCAGGGGAATAATCAACTAATTATTCATAAGTTGATACGGGTTTTTATTTTTTATTTTTTAAAGCAAAAAAAGAGGCCTCTTGAGGGAATGTCATTAAAAAAAAAACAACCCTTGATTTAATCAAGAGGGTGCAGGGAATTATCCGTAAATCAAAACTTATCTGATTTTGCCTAGTCTTCAAAAAAGTTAAGCAGGGTTGGATCTGGTCATTACCTGGATGGGAGATGAGCAGGAAATCTCAATCCCTTTCAAATTATTGGCAAGAAAACTCTATGGATGTGTCCACAAAATCATTAGGAATCAAGCTTGGTTTGAAAGGGGCTTTACCTGTACCTTAAATACCCCAAAAATGCCTTTGATATGAATTCATTCAGTTAAATAGCAAGACAGGAGTTCCTTTAGATGTTGTATCAAATGTCTTCATTGCTGGGTTTACATTACTGCTGTCATTTTACAAGTTTTTGAAACCGATCAAAGGAATTTCTCCAATGTGGTACCTTACAAATGCATTGAAGTTTAGACGTGACGCCCTTTGGACAGAAAGGCAGAATATAAATAGAATAACTAACTTTTACAACCTGAGAAATTCTGGAAGTTCAAAAGCAAGACAGGTGAAGGAAACTGAATTGGGAAAATCTTTTTATTTAATGGAAAACATTAAAGGTGGCGTTCCCTGCCATCAGATGCTGTCATCGAATTACAGATTTAAATACCAGCAAAAGTTTATGAGTTTTTTCAGTGGAAGCTGGACTAGATAGCTTGATCTTCTTCAGGGGTGTCCATGAGTCAGAAAAAGTCAGGATGAGGGCCAGAATGATGCAATTGAAGCTTGGCTTGTTTTTTATGTGTGCTATGCATGCAACACGCATAGAAAACAGAAAGAGCTCTGATCACACCATTGTGGTCCTCATCCTGACCGTGCAGATCCCCCTGATCTTTGATTCTTCGATGCCAAAATGTCAACCCAGCATTTCTGACAATGTGCAGGATGGATTGTACCCACTGAAATGATCTCTTGCAAGGTCTTGAGGATGGTGGGAGACATGGATGCGGCTAGCCACGTGAAGATAGACTGATCTAAAGCATGGTAGGCTATTTTGAAATGATTGGATGGAGAGACACCTTTCATTCCAGACAATAAATTTCATTGTGACCCAAAAAAAAAAAAAAAATTCTGAGAATGCTTTCAGAGTTTTGGGTTCCCTGCGTGTTCCCATTTACTGGGTCACTTCAGTGGCTAAAAACTTACAGGGGGGGGGAAACTGGACATAACACAGGACATGATGAGAAGAAAATTAAGGAGGAACAACCTTCTTAGAATCCTATAGATCCCTTGCAACACAAACCAAAGGCTGTGAAAGTGAGTTTGCGGAAGCTGCTACAACACTGGGGCCCATTCCACGTGTTAGAACAACAAGGCGAACATCACAGGTGTACATTCTGGATCAGTGGAGTCATTCAGAAGAAGAATGTGGTTTTGTAATTTACATTACAGGTTAGGCTATCTGATTACTAGCAAGGAGCTCATCATAGGACAGCTAATGATTAGTCAGGCACTTGACAAAAGAAATTAGTGCTCCTGATGAGCCAGGATGTTATCTTTTAATCTCCTTGAATCTCTCGCTACCCCACAAGCCAGCAGGGAAAGGTGCAAATTTAAATTTAAATTTGGAGAGGGTAAGGAAGGAGGAAAGAGCAATAGGACGATTCAGCATCTTATGGGAGTCTCTTGCTTTCTTTGGGAAATCTGATGTGGTGACAGTGCACAGTGGTTGCATTTTCAAACCGAAACATAAAACGAATATTCCAGATGTGCTACTGTCATCCAGAGGTAGCAGCTGCTGTTATTGTTACAGTTCTACTACTTCTGGTACTATTGCCATATTCCGAGTTCCCAGTATGAAAATGAATCAGAAGCACATTATTCTGTTAAGCTTCTTTATTTATTTATTCTCACCTACTGGGTGTTTGTCTCCTTCCTGATCCTTCTGTTAATGGCAGTGGACTATGTTCCTTATCCCCTTATTCTCAAAACAATCCTGTGAGGCAGGATAAATTGAAAGGCTGTAGGTGACTTTCATGCCAAAGTGGGTATTTGTTCCTACGTTTCCTTAATTCTAGACCAACTTTCCAACCTGGCTTTCCCCATTTTATACTCCCCAGTTGTGTGGACTTGACCTTTCACGGTGCTCTCGTGCTGGTTGTGGGTTTGGGGAATTGACTTTCAACGTCTCTAGAAGACAATACACTCTTAGCTCATGGGGCAAAAGTTTAGATCCTCCATGCAACTTCCCAAGGATAATGCTCTGCAGATGACCTCTATACTGGTTGAAAGGGATGGGAGTTGTAGTCTGCCAGAACCAGAAAGGATCAGGTCAGGGTGGGTAAGTCTGCCTTAATGGAGCGTGAATGAGTGCTGAAGGGGGAGAAAGAATTTGTTGTCTTGAGGCTCTTTTGACACATTATCAGAATAACTCAGGACACCCTTTCTTTGTGGACTTTTCTGAAGGAGCAGCTAAGTGTTATCTTTGGTGGGTTTCAAATTGCCCCTTCTCTTGTGCGCATGCATTTTGCAAATGTGAGTCAGATTGCCTTGTTTGTCTCCCACTCAGCCACTCACCCCTCATCCTGGAGCAAGGCAAGGGTTATGGAGGGAAAAGAATGTGGACGATGGCCAGGAGGCACAAAGAACAATCAGCATAAAGTGGGATTTTGTAGCAGGTCCAGGAACACAGAGGGGGCGGCAGCTGCTGGAGGTGGACCATGGGGAGATGGTGCGCGGGTGCGTTCCTTATGTGGCTTTCGAAACACATTTTAGAGACATGAGTTTGCATTCCAGAGAGTAACCTTCTTGGGCCAGTGTGTGTTTTCATTCCAACCACTCCTATCTTAGATCTGTCTGCAGCCCAGCCAGACAGTTCATCAAATCCCTCTTTCTGGGACAATTGGGAGATCAGATCTTGCCTAATCTTTCTTCATCTGATGCTCAGAGCCTTTATTGTTGAACATTGACAAGTATCGATTGGGGCAGGGTGGCTCGTGTTTCAGGTTGTAGGAAACCTGGGCCCTGGAGAATGCATTCTGCTAAAGCAGCTGTTTGAGTGGAAAGGTATTCAAAGGGCCTAAGGTGATAGAAGACGAGGAAATAGTCCGCCAAGAACCTACTCAGAGAAACGGGAGTTTACTAGACAGCTACTTCGAACCATGGAATGTTAATGGATGCCAACCAACAGCATCTCTTCTAGTGCCTGCTGCGCTCCATGCCTCATTCGATTTTAATGTATTTACGTTCTTTCCATTTTTAAAAGAAGGGAAGCTAGGAAAGTGCCATCTTCAAAGTCTCTGTTTCCAAGAATACCTCTGGCTGAAACTCAGACCCCCAGAGACATTCTTAGAAAATGAAATTGGAAGGTGGTTACGAACCAAGGTTTAGTTTGGAAAGGTGCCCCAGGGGAGAGGAGGAACAGGAGAAGAAAAAGAGAAACAGAGATGATAAGGCAGCCTCTTGGAGGCCAAGAAAAAGTGGTGGGGAGCAGGCTCACCACTTTCTTCTAGGAAATGGGTATTTTGGGACAGGCCAGGCTTGCAATGTAAGAATGTCCATAATGTGCCCTTAGAATTCCAGAAGAGGTAGTGAAATCGTGGTGCAGTGCCTCTTGAAGCCAAGCTGTGAGCATTAGTCACTCTGGAGTCTAGAACTCTGGCTGCAAATCCTTTCCCATCCACATTCCAGTAGAACCGCTTCTCTGTGTAACAAACGAGTAGTATTGAGAAGTTAAATTGTCTTTGTTGGTCAATGAGATCCCATGGGTCTAGTTTATTATCTGGGTTAACTTTTGTAGGATGTTCTAAGGTCTAGGAAGAGAGCTTGAAGGAAGTAGGTATATCTTCTCTTGAGAAAAGATGACTACAGGGGGGATATAGAACCTCTCTTCAGGTACCCCAAAGAAGGTGAAGACCAATTTCCTTTCCTTCCCAAATGCAGGGGAAAAGGGTTTAAATTTCAAGAAAGCAAGTCCTGATTGAATGCTTTAAGAAAAACCTTCCTAAGGGTAAGAGTAAGTCAACAATCTAATCAGAATCTCCCCTTCTCTAGATGTGCCCGGGCAGAGGCTGGGCGGTCCTTTGTTATCTTTGCCTTTCTCCGGCCCCTGGACTGAGCATGGGGTTAGGCTAGATAGCTTAAGTGGCCCCTCCCATCTCTCTGAGATGTGGGGTGAGGTCTTCTTCTAGCAAAACAGGATAGATGCCCTGGCTTTTTCATTAGCACCTCCCAAAGGGGGCAGTTACCATACCAAGCCCAAAATACTTTGCCTCCCCGGCAAGGTGGCGCCCTCCCAGTTCCGCATCCAGAATACAAAGGATGGAGCAGCCGCTTCTCCTGCATCTGGGGCAGCGGACTAGCTGAAGGGACAACATTCAGGCTGCACACTGTGCACACACACTGTCCTGACACTCTGCGGCTGCTCAACAACCCACCCCCCAGTGCCTGCCGTCTACAGCAGCTGTCTCATCCACCTTAATGCCAGGCAAGTTCTGGCGATGCAGATCACAACTCAGCTGTTGCCTGGAGGCACTGATGGGACTGATGTGGGCTAACAAGGTGAGGTTCAACCTAGACAAGACGAAAGTCGATAATTACATGGTTAGGGACGCTTGCCTATTTTAAGACAGGTTAACAAGTCATGCCTCGTGTTCAACCTGGGGGGCTCTAGGCAGCCAGGGAAGGAACTCGCAATGCTGTGACCTGGCGTGTCGTGTGCCCGTTGGCTCTTGTTGTTCCTTTTGTGGATCTGTGGGTCTTCTGGCCCGAAATGTTTCTCTTCTTCCAAACCCAGCAGCAGAGGAGGGGGCAAGCCTATCTTTTGGTTTCAGAGCTTCTGGGTTGCAGAAGGATGTTTGCTGAAGATAAGCCTCGGAGAGGAATGGGGGGCTACTGAAGCAAAGGTTGAAAGCTCTTCAGCTAATTAAGAACCTTTGAGTTGAATAAAAGATGCCGGGTGAGGAATTGGAAGGATGGGGAGCCGAAAGTTGGATGCAAGAGCCTGACCTGATCGCAGATGCAAAAACATTGCATCCATTTCTACTTGGTTGGTACAACTGGGGCCTGGAAGCTATTGTGCAAACTTATTCAACAATAGTTTCTTCTTTCCTGCCAAATTTCTAAAGGACGCAGGAGTTGTACACTTCTCTCTCCTCCCACTGAAGTCATCACAGTATGTTGTTCAGAGCACACACATTCACATTTGATTAAAAACATTAGCAGCAGCTTTCAAGGAGTTGGCCTGTTTGTCTGTCTGTGTGTCTAGCTAGCCACCTATTGATCCGTGGGTCTGTCTCCACGTAACGTCCTTCAGTAATTGTGGAGGTCCATAAAGCACATTTTGCAAAAGCAAAAACTAAATGACATGTGGCTAATGAAAAGTAGCAGCCAATCTGGTTTCATTTTCTAGTCTCGAGTTCTTTTAAGTTAGGATTTTTTAAAAACAGTTTTCCTTGAAAGACAGAACCTGTGAATGGTATTGGGATGGTGAATGAACTCTGTTTTCCCCCACCAGCGTGGTTTCTATCAGTAATCTGTGCCTATAGTAAATGCATTTAAGGCTTTTTATTCCTATAGCATCATTCATCAGTATTTATCTCAGGTCCATTTACAGTGCAATTTGAAATGGAAACAGCAGCAAGAAATGATACAACAAAGTAAATAAGAATTAATCACTTATTTACCCAATTAAGAGGGCTGCCCAGAAAACTAGTGTTTTGAACACTGGCTCAGTAGAAACACCTAGGAGAAGAGAAATCTCTTAGTGTCAGTTGGACTTCGGGGGTGGCAGTAAACCAGCGTGGAAAAAGCCTTGGTTTTTCGCTTGGTGTCACCTGCTAGAACCTCATTTGAAGCAAGTTTGAACATGACCTTAGATCTTCTAATACAGGAAAAACGTTTCTGGAGAACCATTTGTGTAAGGTTTGAAGCATTGGCAGCTTCTGAATTGTCTTCTGGGCAGCCTTTACCTTCTTAAAGTAAAGATGCCCTCAAGCCAAGAATGAGGAAGACGACAAGCAGTTTTCTTAGCAGCTTTATGGAACCAGTCGCCACGGATCTTTTTCTGACTTCCTAGTTTATCCCATGATTTCTGGATGAACTGATAGCCAAGTACAAACTTTCTGCTTTGCTTCTGAGATCCACCAATGCAAGCTGGCTGTTACCATCTGCTAAGGCATATATTTGCATCCAGCCCTCTCTTTCAGAAGTTCTGCTCCATGCTCCTGTTTTTTCCCACAACCGCCCGGTGAGATAGGTTGGACTAAGACAGAGTAACAGACCCAAAGTCAGCCAGGGAGTTTCCATGGCTGGGGGTGGACTAGAATCTCTGTCTCCCCATTCTCAATCCAACCCCTTAGCCCAGTCTTTTTTCAACCTTGGCAACTTTAAGATGTGTGGACTTCAACCCCCAGAATTCCTTAGCCAGCATGCATGAATTCTGGGGGTTGAAGCCCACACATGCTGACTAGGGAATTCTGGGAGTTGAAGTCCACACATCTTAAAGTTGCCAGAGTTGAAAAACACAGTCTTAGCAGTTACACCACCCTGGTTCTTAGTGTGTTCAGATATAATGTCCTGTAATGCACTACTTCAGACAGGGAAAGCTTTAGATCTGTGCTGTAAAATCCTGCTAGGTTTGCACCACTGGATGAAGCTTTGGATTTGCCTTTTAAAGAGAGTGCTTAGGGAAATGTCCCTCCCTTTCTAATGCTGATTAACCAGATGTCCTCCCCCCCCCCCCCCCGCCCATCTTTTGTTGTACAAGAAGCAGGTTATGCAATGATTTCTCCACCCGTAAGCTGATAAAACTGAAGTTGCCTTCATCCGTCAGCCAAAGTCCGGGGCTGATTTCCACTGTGTGCTTTGCTGAACAGGCTGCCCCACTTCACACATCTTGCCATATGCCATTGTTTATAAACTACCCTGGCTGGGTTCACCCAGCAACAAAGCCAAAACTTTACAATCCTGATTACGGCTTATTGTGATGTATGAATTCAGCCTTGGATAAGGCAAATCCTGTGAAGCGTTAGGTCAGCTTCAGATCAGTGCCTTCTTAATGGATTTCCTGGTTGTGTGGCTGCTTTGCTCAAAAATCAGATCTGGAGAAGACATTTTCAAATGAGTTTGCTTCTTGTAACCTTAGTTGGACATGGTGTGGGGAAGAAATTACAAGACTTTCCCTTCCCCCTCCTGCGTCCTTGTTCATTTTTTAAAAAATGTGCTTGGATGTTCTGTTTTCCAGTGTAGTGTCTTGAAATAACTTTCTTAGGAAAGTGAACTAAGTTTCTCTCTGTCTCTCTCTCTCTTTGTCTGGGCATTTTGGAGAAATTTTAGTGTGTGGGTGGGGGAAAACAAAGCCGCATTTGTGAGCAGGAACTGGCATTGTTTCTCTGAATGGGGAGGGAAGACTGAATTCCCTTCATTTGGTTCCCTTGTACATCTGCAACTCTGGAAACAGATGATTCACAGTTTGCCTACTAATATAGGGGGAGCAAAACCCTGTGAATTAACAGTCCTGTTCAATCTGGGGTGAAAAATGCGCTCTTAGGTGCATTGTACCTAATCACTTAACCAAGAACGTTAAATAAAAACCAGTAACACCACATTTGAAACTCTTCACGTTGCACCTCTAAATGCAAAGTATCTCTGCAAAACATTTTTTTTTAATAAGGTCCAATCAGGAGAAAGATCAATGAAGTTGTATTTTGGGGTTCATCTCTTTCCTGGGACAAATCTTTGATCTTCCTCAAGAACCGGGTGATTTTGCTGCAGAATACTGCATTCTCCGACTTAAGGAAACATTTCTTCCTCTTCTTGACATTGTTCAAAGCAGTGGGTTCAACCACTGTTGATTTCCCCCCCAATAGATAAATAAAAACATTCTCAGTATTCCTTCCAGTCTGCAAATGCTTTTGGGGGCTGGTGGTGTTCAAATATGAAAAGCGTTAACAGGATAATTGCATAATAATAGAGTTTATCCTCTTTCACTCTCCCCTCTTTCCCCAGAGAGATCCTGTGTCTTCCTCCCCTACTCACTAACTCAGAAATAGTTCTGATCAAAGCAGAAGAGGCACCTAGCTTGGCAACTGACTTGGTTGTTTAGATTCCCCATCAAGGTCATTTACAGCTGGAATTAAACTATTTCTGCTTTTTTTTTCCTTCGGCTTTTTGGCAAACGTGGGCCATCCTCAGCCAGCAAGATCAGAAGGAAGAAAGTTATGTTCAGACATAACATTCCGTAGACTTTTACTTCCAAACTCTGCTATAACTAGCAGACAAATCTGCCTGTGGATTTTCTGTATCCCAAACTGGCAACTGCCTTGAAATCAGATTTATTTCTGCAGCTGGGAAATAGAATGGATTGTGTCTCAACAGCACAGAACTCAACAGTTGAGACGAGAGTTTATTGAGAGGTCCTCTTAAAGACATTTGTATTTGGGGACTATATCTTCATTTTTACTTATACTTTTCATCAGTCATCTCCTCTTGAGGTTTATCAGTGCTTCTTTTCTACTCATGAATATATCAAAATCTTTGGTGCAGAGAAATCACCATGAGTGTTGCAAAGAAGCGTGAGAGTGCCAAAGTAGAAAACTCATTTTACCTTCTCAAAAAAGGGGGGGGGGGGGGCGCGTCTTAGAAAGTCTGCAAAGCCCTTTGTTCAGAAAACAATGACTCAGTTGGACAATTCAGTGGGTTTAATGTCTGTTTTATTTGGAGATTTACTGCCCTATTTTGTGCAGAATTTGTGCGTGCCAAGGATTATTGATTTTCATTGAAGTGAGCAGGACTGGTCAGCTAAAGTATGTTAGATTTTACACCCTTTTTATGGACTGCATTGACTAGGATACATTCTGCCTATCCTCAGACGGACTTCTAGCAGGCCTCCAAAGCTCCCATCCAGAAGCCGCCATTAAATCCTAATTTTAATGCGACAGAGAGGGGGAAACAATTAAATTACAGGGAGAGTAATACCAACTCTGCCTTTAATTGATTTTGTGTTGGTGGTTTGTATTTTTAATCAAATTTAGTTTTTTCCCCCCTGGCAAAACTAAATCATGCCTCCCCCCATTTTGGGGGGGATAGCGTAGTGTGGCCCTTGCTTATCGATGATGTTTCAATTTTGCATTGGGTGTTTTTGTTAATTTTCTGGTTTTGACCATGTTGTACCCTGCCCAGACACTGCTTGGATTGGGGCAGGCCAGAAATATTGCAAAACAGACACACACACACACACGCACATAGATAGATATAGATACACGCACGCACACACATGCTTCTGTTCATAAAGATGCACCACCAAAAAGGGAGTTCCTCCTTCTGTTTCCTGTGCACATTAGCGGTGCCAAAGAAATTATAATAAAAAAAAGGATCTGAGCATCCAGCCTCAGCCTGGAAGTTCCACCCTCTAATCCCAACGTATGAGCATGTGAAAACACCTGAGTTGGAATCTTAGTTGATCTGACCCAGCGTCATCTGCTCTGGCCACCTGTGGCTCTCAGTGGTTTGGGTGGGAAAGCTTCTCTCTGCGTTGCACCTGAGCCCGTACACGTGCCGAGACGTCTTCGATGGAAGGATTTCATTTGGAACGAGTGGAGGGCTGGTAGGAGAGTCTCCAACATTTCCTAGGCCTTGGCTGCTCTTGACCTTGAATGATCTGAGTTCCCGGAAGGACTGGCTAGGACTAGGGCAAAGCCTGTATTTGATGTTGCTTCATTTAGGCTCCGTTAACATGAAATTAATACATTTACATTCCAGCCATATGTTTAATCCTTTTTTTTTTTTCATTCTATTGTATGAAAAAGGATCTTTTAGAGTGGCCTCAGGGTCTCACCTGAGGACTGCGGGTGCTCCGTGGGGCCTCCAGTTATGCGATGACAAAAAGGCCTTTTGGGTGCAACTGAGCAACCCTCTCCTCCAGTAAAAAGGTGGGGGAGGATGTTCAGATCACTTCCTTCTGCCCATTTTCTTGCCGAGTTATCCCTGTTCAGACCTGGGTTGCTCCTTTGCTCCAGAGCTACCTCCTTTTTTCATCTTTTTCTCTGGGCCAGCGCTGTAGGCTGAGCTTTGAAAACAAAAAATGAGGAGGTGATGATTGAAGTTCAGGCTGGTTGAGATGTGCCCATACTTTTATCCCGAGAGGCTGAGCCCAGAGGAAGTCAGGAGCAGCGAGTGACTTATCTTGCTCCAGTGTTGCTCACGGAAGTAGACCGCTGCCACCAGAGAGATCAGCCCTGGTTGGTTTCCACCCGGCATGGGTGAGAAGGCAGGAAGACCTTGCTGCACGCCTTTCAGATCCACTCTTGGACGGGCCAGACAAAAGGCGGTAATTTCCAGCCGCCTCTGCTCGGCTGAGAATACAATCAGCTCTGTGTGTGTTTCCCCGGCTAACGATCAGAGCTGGGAAGAGTTCTCTGTCTTGGGAAACAAACTGAGCTGGCAGAATACTCTCTTCCTGAAATCCCAGTCAGGCACCAGACAGCAGAAGGAGAAGAGGCACCAGGCCGCGTTACGTTGACGGAGGGCTTGGATGGGGACGCCAAGTTGGACGTTGTTGGCTCGGCCACCGTTTGCTTGCAACTCGCAGTTCAGCCCTCGGTGTTTCTCTCTCTCCCGGCCCTTTTCAAAACCTCCAACCATCTGCACTTTCCTCTCTGTTCACCAGTTTTCCCACTAAAAAAACAACAGCAGCCAAGCCTGAGCAACACCAACATCGAAAGAAAACGAGCACCCTTTTTCAAGCTCCAAAGCATGTAACAGGTTTCCAGAGCCACTTTGCAGGTTTGGGGTCTTTCAGTCAGGGGTGCAGAAATGGAGACCTTGGGCAGGGCCCCCAGCCCTTTCCAAAAATGGTGGCCAAACTTGGCAGAAGGGGATGGTTAGCAGGTAGTTAGGGAGTAAACGTGCTGGAGATACTTAATCAGATGTGAATGAAATCACGGTTGGTTTTTTACTCAGGCCCTTCCCACTGTCGACGTCTGGTTTCTGGTCCATCGCTAACTATTTGAATAAGGTTTTCTGCCCCAAGGAGCTTGTACACTCCTAGTTTAAATGCTACAATTCACTTGTTCCTTCCAGCCTTTTCCCTATGGTGCCCAACCTCAGGCTAGGGGGCATTGGGGGCACTGGAGTCCTAGAAGCTTCAACTAGGCTAGGCTAGGACTCAACAGTCAAAGCTGCTGGCTGCTAACAATTGTAGGCTATTTAATGCACAGTCAAATTTAATCAACAGGAGAGGCCATTCTTCTAAAACTCTTGGCTGTTATACATGGCCAAAGCTGAGTAATTAGCAATTAACTGCCACACAGTATATCTCAGAATCTTCCATCAGAATCTTCCATTGTTGTACACCACCCAGAGTCACTTGTTTTGCAAGATGGGCGGCTATATAAATTTGACAAATAAATAAATATGCGGGATTTCTGTGAAAGTTTGCAGCACCGCTGTTGTTCTTTAAACAAATGCATGCCATCTTTCACCTGCCCCACTGCGGTTGGATTTCTCTTTATTAAGGGATGGTGTTGTACTTATATTACTCTTCCTATTATGTTTATTTATTTTATTTATTTATTCGATTTGTCCCCGCCCATCTCCCCTACAATGGGGGACTCAATGTTGCTTTTATTTTGTGTTTCTCACTTTCATAAGAGTTAGGCAGTTCTCAGGGATGCCACATGGTTATCACTGGTTCCGTTGTGAGAAGAGGAGGCTCAAAATATTTGCTCTTTGTTTCGAAAGAAGCTGAGCAGGAAGGTATCCAGATACTGTGGTATTCAGCCTATAGCAGCATCTGTCCTGCAAAAGTGAAGTCAACCACCACAGCTCTCAGAGGGTGCTTTATATTGATCAGCTGCAAAATATTTTCCCTCTAGCTGGTCAGGCTGTTGCTCTCTATCATCTCTCCTCACCCTAGCCATGGACAACAGCCTGGAGCCCTACCAGATTAGCCTGTTGTTGTTGTTTTTAATTAAACTTGATTGAGCATTAAATAGCTTTGAATTGTCAGCAGCCAAACCACTGTGCAGGGAAGTCCACTTTTCAAAGAAAATTGTTGGTTTGGGTTTGATATCTGGAGATTGATATGTTAAGAAAGACCCAAAGGGTGGAGAAGAAGGCCTTTCCTGTCTACAAAGACAGTCCCAGATATAGTAGTGGAATAAACTGTTTTTGGTGGCTAAGCTGTTGGTTCTTATATACAGGTGGTCCAGTGATTCACTGCTGGTAGCTGGTCAGTTTTTGAAAAAGTCCTGTTTGAAACTCTGGAGAGCTCCTGTGAGTCATTGTGTGCATCAGGAATGGGCAACCTGGTGCCCTCAGATATTTTGGACTTCAACTCCTTTCAGCCAGCATGGACAATGAGAAAGTACTGTGATGAGACTTGAGATCCAAAATACCTAGATGACACTAGATGGCCACCTTCTGTGGTGGACATTATTGGAGCTAGCTGGACCCAGGACAACTGTCTGTCCCTGAGCATGGCTAAGAAAGAAGAAGAGGTGTAAAAGACCAGATGCAGAATTCCATATTGATATGAAATAACTTATGTAAGCTTTGGCCACAGGGTTGTACTTCCACTAAAATTCAGTGGGAGCTTCCCCGTGGGGGCAGGTCCCTGCTTAGAAGCAGAAGTTGTGAGTTTTCAGCTACATAAAATTGTTAAGGAACAGGAGTTCCTTTCACTCATGTCACAGCCAAAGCCTTCTGCTGTTTCTGGTTTCGGTGGTGACACTTTCTTTCTTGTGCGTGGCCTCCCTCTAGCTTCAGGCAGAGAGAACCTTCACTTTCCCTAAGAAATGGTTCAGGGCCTCCTCAAAGTCTGTCTTGGCTTTACTACAATCTATGTGTCATTTTGCCTTTCTTAGTGTGTCCACCATCAGTCAGGATCCCTTTGTTGCTCTTCCAGCTAATACCTTGGGCTGAGGGCAAGATTGTTTGGGGGTGGGGTGGGGGGAATTTCTCACATGTTTGTTTATATTGTGATCCAGACCACTTCATGGTTACCCTCTCCTTATTTCATTGCTCCCTGCTCCTTCCTTCAGTGGCCAAACAATCAAGACCTAAGAAGTCTTCCAACTGAATGAGGATAAACTTTGTAAAATGTGTCTGCATGGTAAAGTTTGGGATTTACATGGGGAAAGCTTGTTGTCCTCATTCCTAAAGCAGCTGATCCTTTCCTATGGAAACTGCTTTGCTTGTAATGGAAACAGAAGTGCTGGGGCAGCCAAAATAGTTTTCTAAAATAGACAAGCTGGACAGAAGTCGCAAGGATAGGGTTTGTACCTTTTCTGTGCTGACATAATGCAATTAGTTTATTGTTGGCTTAACATCATCAGTGAACCCAGCCAATGTAGTTTGTTTGGTAAAATATCCCAGCTTGTTCAATAAACCATTGCTATAATATCCCAGCTTAGCATCATGTGGGCATGCCACCAATATGGAATTGGTTGAACTCCATTCTGAGTTTTACATCAGTGCCACCCTAGGATGAGATGAGGATCATGATCTTTCCTTAGATGCCACTGTCCCTTCTCTAGCTGACATTGGATCTCCTGGTCCTTTGCAACGCAACCGGGTCATGTGGGCTGGGGTTCTGGGATTTGTAGTGCCAGAACATCTACAGAACGCTATATTAGGACATTCCTTGCCAATTCCAAGTCTTTCCTACTCTGTTTCTTTTCTGGTCAGTGATTCTCATCTTGTGCTCTCAGTCACAGTATCAAAGAAACTAGGTTCCCTTCGAGGAAAAACTAAAAACCCCACTTTTTTCCCAAAAGTATGTGTGTATGTTTGGTTGTGATATTTATTATTTAGGTTAAGTTTTCAAGGTTTAATTCAGCGTTCAGTGACTCACCCTATGTCATACTTAGGCTACTGAGTTCCATCTGCAGAATGACTGTGGTAGTAATCTTGCCTCCCAATCTCATAACACCCTTTTAATAATGTGGACACGTGAAAGGCTCTTCCTTGTTCCAAGAAAAACGTGCTTTTTTTGTTTGAAAGACATCCCTATTTTTAATCAGAACAAAACGGTTAGTGATTTCAAGTTCGGCACTTTTATCCAAACGGCCTCCCAGATGTGAATTCCCCATTCACATTTATTAGGTTACATTCCCAGTGTGAATGCTCTATACAGGATTGGAGTAAGCATTACATCATCGTCATCGCCGTCGTTGGCCTCTGGGGAGGACTGGTAGAAACATACTGATGTCACCAAACGAGCAGGTTGACATTGTCAACCTGTTATGAGGGGCAGGGTTGAGCCAAGTAAGCTTATTAGAAGCTTAATAGATTTAGCTAGCTTCTGATTTCCAAACACAGGATCTTCAGAATAGGGGTAGGAGGGAACTTGTGGGGCCTACTGGATGTGGTTTGCACCCTCCTTCTCTAGATGAAATGCTCCAGAAATGTGTGGCTGTGTAAATGCTAAGTACATCCATGTGCATTATGTTATGGATCCCCACATAGATCAAGCCCAATGAGTACAAAGGTCGTGCATCTGAAATAAGCTTGCTTATTGAAAGCTTATGGAACAATAAATGTGTTAATTAGGCTGTAAGATGCCCTGGGACTCCTGAGACCTGTTTTAATTTCATCCCAGCTTTCGTAGCATTCTGGAGAATCATCTTAGTCCTCTTTGCTCCCTCCCTCCCTCCCTCCCTCCTCCTCCTCTTCTTCCTCCTCCTCCTCCTCCTCCTCTCAAGAATGACAAGACCGTCTGCCAACTTTGTGTGCGTGTGTGTATATATTGCCTCTTTTTGTTCTAAAAATTCTTGGCAAGTCCAGCATTGTATATACAGTCTCTCTCTCCCTCTCTCTCTCTCTGAGCAGAACAAAGCTTTCAACACGCACATCTCCAGGACTTCTGACAGGAAACAGTTTTAAAAGGAGAACTGGATACAGACATGGCGTCTTTAAGCAGATGGACAAAATACTTTCCACTGCCAAAGAGTCTTCCTAGTTAGAATGCCAAACTTTTTTTTACCCCAACTTTGCCACTTTGCCTCTCAGCTACAACTTTCTGTGTCAAAATAACATGGGAGACCAAACCTCTGTTGGCACCGATGGAAACATTTTAAGGTTAATTGCCATATGTGCTTTGATATTCAGGGGCAGCCAGGGGAAAGGGATAATCCTGCCCTCCTTACTTATATTCCCTCTTCTCCCCAGTATGGCAATCAAGCTGAAATTAATAATGCCTTATATTGCATCATTGGACTTTGTTGTTTTCCAATCTCAGCTTAATTGTCACATGGGGAAGAATTTCCAATAGTTACAACACATGTAGAAGGATTGCATAACCATTCCGTTCCCTGTTACAGTCTTCTGGAACAGTTACCCTCAAGTTGCAAATCAACTTGGGGGGGAGGGGTGTAGGAAAACCTACCTTTGATGCCAGTGGACTCTGAGGACCATGACAATTAAGCTTCAGGACATGTCCCCCAAAAGCCATACCCATCATATTGTGACCCTTGGACTGAAGCCAATCCATTTTCTACCAACAGTTAAAGTATGAAGAAGTCAAACACGCAACTCATCTGAAACAACAATATAACACTGTAGAAGCATATAAAAATCCCAGGAGAGCATGAGATCAAATGCCAGCCGAGAACTCCATGTTCTGATCCAAGCTTGGTGAGAGAGGCGAGGTAGGAGCACCGAGAAATGGATAGCTGCTTGCTTTGATTTCTGAAGTATAGAAATATACCTTCTGACAGAGTTCAAAGGAATATTGAACTGTACTTAACAGGTTGTCCTCTGGTTTTTCCTATCAGCAATGCTCCAGTGAGGTGGTTGAGCTGAGCAAGAACGACCCACCCCAAGTGAACCCATGAGCTACCATAGCTTTTATCTTGGTCTTCTCACACTTTAATTGTTGTACCATAATGACCGAGTTGTACAACTGTATCTCCTGTGCCAGATGACATTGGAGACATTGTTTTTGTAGCAAGAGGAATCTGAAACATGGATGAGCTACCCAACTGTACTCAAGGAAAAAGTCCACACGTAGCTAGACTGCATCCTTTGGTGAAGGAGACTGGGAGAATGCCCAGAACTTGCATGGACCCGCTTCTCCTCTTAGGCACTCTCCTTCCAATTCCAACAATCCAGCTTCCAAGCTAGTAGAGGCAAATGCAGCTTTTATTTCCAGATTCACAGTGCCTGGATTCACAAGTGGTGTCTTTGGATAACAGCGACGTGCCCCATTCATGACTCTTTGTCTGGACCATGAATGAAGTCTTGTTCACAAATATTGTCTGGTGTTTCCTCAAATTAAAATCTGCTGAATTTCTTTCAGTACAGAGGCAAAGGATGATGGGAGTTGCAGTCTGCCAACGTCTGGAAAGCCACAGCAGCTGACCTCTTTTTGGAAGAACCTTCTGAGTGAAAGATTTACTTTTTGGAGTGTTTGCTCATAGCGTTCTCCCTGCATAGTTCTTCCAATTCTTCTGCCTCTTTTTTCCTTATTCCATTTATTTAATGTTGGCTGGTGTTTCTTCTTTTCTCCTTGTGGTTGGTGGTGATCAAAAAATTGGAATGAATGTAATGATTTGTTGGCGGCAGTGCCTGGTATGATCTAAGTGAATAACGCTGCAGACGGTGCACGTTTGTCAGAGAAGTTAACCTTGCTTAATGTAAGCTTCTGTCCTCTTTGCCCGCTGCGTCACCAAAGCTTGCACGAAAAAAGCTTTGACTGGAGTGAACCCCTTCCATAATTCATAAAGCGAGTGTACGTGTCTGCTCCTCCTCAAGGAGATGAGGAACCTTGGGATTGGGGCTAACATTGGTCCCCTCAGAGCATCTCCAGAATTGCTGGGTTGCATGGGACCGTCACTGCACAAGTCACCTCTGGCTTTCAACTTGTGTGCAGGCCACGGAAAGCCAATGGTTGGGGTGCTCTGTCCTGGTGGAAGCCTGCTACGGTGAGAGATCTTCCCTGCCTTTGACATCTTGGGCACTAGGCTGAGCAGAAAAGCTCAGAGTTGACCATGTTTCACGTGATGCCTTTTTCCTGAAGAGTAAAGATTCCCTCAGATTGAGCTTGACTCTTGGGGACTTCACGGACCTGCCCATTTTGTTTTCCTGCCAAGCACCTCCCCATCCCCGTCCTCCGAGATGTCGGCCCAGCTAATCCCTTAAGCATTAATTCGTTAATTAATGGCTGAGGAGGTTTCCCATCCCAGGGATAGCCAGGCCTGACCCTGCTTAGCTTGCGGGGAGGGGGGAATAATTTATCCTCCCTCCCTTTTATTGGTATGTGTTGTTCGTGCAAAATTTGGGGTCTTCTGCTGTCACCTATATTTGGGGGGGATTGTTCCCCTGCATCGTTTAAAGGGTTGGGGGGGCTGCATTCCATGCCAAGAATGGGTTAGTCTGAAGGCAAGTTGGGAGAGTTAGGGGTCCAAATGTGTGGGGTTGCCGTCCCTTTCTTCTCTTCCTCTTCCTTGTTTCAAAGTAAAGGCAGATCTGTTGGCCGAAGGTCAGGATTGGTTACCCAAAATGAGGGCAAGTGCTACATGAAATGGCAGAGGCCACGTGAGTCTCCTTGGCAGCTACAGGTAATCTTCACTTAACAACTGTTCGTTTAGCGACCGTTCGAAGTTTTGATGACACTGAAAAAAGCTACTTACGACTGTTGCAGCGCTCCCGTGGTCACATGATCATGATCTGGGCACTTGGCAACCAGCTCACACTTACACCTGGATCATGTGATCGCCATTTGCAACTTTCCCAGCCGGCTTCCGGGAAGCAAAATCAATCAGGAACCATGTGATTTGCTTAACGACCACCGCAAATAACTTGCTCCAATAAGACCTCATATATATGCATACATACAAAATCAGATGCAGTCACGTGATGCCTCGCTTAACGACCACCCTGCTTAATGACAAATTTTCCGGTCCCTATTGTAGTCATTAAGCAAGGATTACCTGTAGTTGCCAACCTCGCTTCTGTACGGATGGGAGAATGTAATGGAGAAGGACATATTCTAATTTGCAAATCAGCCCTTTGCGTTCCTTGCTCTCTCATGGTTCTTTGAGGGGCCTTCCCGTGGGAAAATGGGATGGGTTTGTAGAGAAAATTATGGAGGATCTCAGGCCAAAGAGCTGACCTGTAGCTTCTCCCCCCTCCCCTCCCCTCTGTAGTATAATGAAACATAATCCTGCTTAGCTTCCAGGCCCAGACCTTCCACCTGCTAAGACCTAGCGAGGCTAGAAATGGCAGTAGGAGATTAGTGGAATTTATACAGTGCCTTGCTCCAATAAGACCTCATATACCTGCATACATACATATATATGTTTCTAGAGGGGTTGCAAGGTACATAATAAACTAGCATAGTAATCAGGTAATTGTATAGTCCCTTTTATCATGGCTGCCCTAATTTATTTGTTTATTCCTTGTACTTCTGTGGTCACGTTGGGCTCTGGAGTTCTGGAAGTGGTGCAGAATTGAAGGGACGAGCGAAGCACTGCAAAAACGTTTTTCCCAACTTGACATCCACCCAAGGCCTGAGATTGGGGCATGGAGAAAGCCTGCATGCACGTGGACACATCTGATGAGTTGGGAAAGACTGCCATAAACCCTAAGCCTGGGAAAAACATCTTATAGTGAGGAGGGAGCGACTTTCGAGGTCATTTATCCCACTCCCAGCTTGATCTGGGATGCAAGCACATCCCCCATGGATCACTGAATGGATCTTTTATTATTAGCTATCATTGTAGTATCTCACCACTTTGGACCACTTTGTTTGATAAGAAGGACCAGGAGACTAGTCCTTAGCAAATTTATCTGCATTTCTTATGAGCGCAAATTAAGGTTGTCTTTTGCAGCTGGCAGTCTGAAGGGGGCCTTTCCTGCAACCGTACGTTCAATTCCACCTCCCTCCCCGTTTTGAGGGGCACGTGCCAGAGACAGGATACGCGGCAGAGTGAATCCATTTTAACACCCAGAAATATCTTGGGAAGTTGGGGTCCTTTCCCCAGGACTTCTAAATGATCGCTTCTGAAACCCCTGCATCGAGAAATAAAGACAGTCAGTCGTTTTACGCAGGGCTACGACTAGCTGAACAAGGGTTGGAATTGTTTTGTTTTTAATTCCAAAAAAATTTTAAACGTTAAATGTCTCGATTCCAACCCATCTCAATTCTGCAAAAAATAAAAACGAGGTCCTTGCAAATACCGTCTTAGGGGAGATTGTCGGGCGGACGTTTTTCCTTCCTTCCCTACCTCTGCTTCCCATCTCCCACCATTCCAGGTTAGGATGGGTAACGTTTGTGGCCCTTGGCTACAGTCACATGACATGCTGGGGGGGACAAATGTTTGGGTCCGGTGGGGGTGTGTTTTTTTGAGAAGCAAAATAAGCTTTAACATGCCTGTTAACGTGGGAAAAATGGCATCGGCAGATTTCAGTGGCGTGGACGGGAGACAGAAATGATTCTGGGGACCCTGGGCAGTTAAGGAAGCCTCATCTAAGTACAGTGACCGTACGCCCTTTATTCTAAAGAACAGTCCTTTATTTCAGAAAGCTGTCCTATAGATTAATTTTTCAAAAACTCCCTTTTGTCCTTTATTTGAGTCATTTCGCTTTGACCGTACCAAGAGTGCCACTTAACGCACTGCCTTTCATATTTATGTGAAAAATATGGACATTTTTTAAAATAAATTTACTCATACTGTCTGATTTTAGATATTTTTATTGGAATATGCGTTTTTGTAAAGCTCTTCTCGGTTTTGCTCTTGACTTTTCCTTTGGAAAGCAAAGTTATAAACAGTTACATTTTGTCATCCTTATGAGCCTCTTTCAGACGTTCCCCTTTTTCAGGACTGTCCTTTATTTCTTCCAAGAAAACAGGGTTGCTGTGCATATAAGTGACCCTGAAGCCGTGGTGTATTCATTTGGCAGTATTTATTTTAGCAAATCTTCCCTTCCTGTGTCGTCTTCGGCTGAGAGTGGCCCTTGAACGTGCTGAGCTCCTGTTTCGATCTTTTAAGGATTCCAGAGAGGGTTCTTTGTTTTAAAGAAAGACAATCTCCCCTTCGAAAGAAAAACTCCTTTTTCTGTCTCTTAAAGCATCCTTAAGCCACGACGGCTGGAAAAGGGTGCCCCTCTGTCCCGCCAAAGTGAGGCAAAGAAACTCCTCAGAATCGTAGTTTCAGCCCTAAAACAGGCTTTGCGCAATTCAGGTGCTCGTGGGCCCAGGTAATGCCACCTCGCTGGCTTGGCATCGTAAGTCCAGCACCACGTGTGGCTTCCAGATTCCCACAGTGATTGCAGAGATGCTGGATGGATTCTCTTCTCTCCCTCCAAGGCGTGCCTACTCCTAAGCTTGGTATCTGCTCCTCTTTTTCAATCCCTGAGTAAAACCAGAGTAGTGGGGGAAGTACCGGAGAATATTGCACACCCACTCGCTGGGTGGCTAGCTTCCTCAAGCTTCCTACCACCTCTGGCCTCAGTCTTTCAGCGTGGCGTCTGGGGGTTACTTTCTTCAGAGTTTTTTTCTGCTACCTGACTGCCCCCAACCTCTTCGGCGCTCATCTGAATCGATGACCAGCTGATTAGAGGAGTCAAACTTTTGCTTTTATCGGCCGGCCGGAGATGGGTGAAGAGTTTTGTCATTGGGGTGAACGCACAACCTTGTCAGGGCAGATGGAAGGACGAGCAGGCGGAACGGAGAGAGGAAAAGCTGCCGAACAGAAATCTGGGAGAGATGAATGAAACTTTTAGATCTTGCTGGATTTATAGGCAGGTTGGAATGCAGTATCAGGGATTGGCGGGGAAGAGAAAAGAAGGCATGTACAAAATAGAAAAATCTCGTTCCTGGCCTGTATGCAGAAGCTCCCAGAAATCCAGATGAGCAGGTTAGCAAAATCTGCTTTCTCAAACCTTGAGAACCTACCGCATGTCCTTGTAAATTTGGGGTGTGCCGGTGATCCCCAAGCTTCGCTCCAGAGTATGTCTAAGCATCGCTTTTGAATTGCAATGTTGAATGTGTCCATCTACGGGCTGGATATTCTTAGCTCTTTTTCATGACATTCGCATCACACGGAATTTTTGTGCTGGCTTCGCCTCCTTCTGGCCTGGCCCAGATTTTGGAGGGCACCCTAGCTATGCATCATTTGATCTTCCCGAAAAAATGGAATATGTCCTAAATGCCGTTGCATTCATGTCAACAAACTGCAGTGGTGTGATGTAGCGGTTAAGGTGCGTGGAACCTGGCTCTTTCCAGGTCCAGTCCAAGTCAACCTCAGCCATGGAAATCCCCTGGGTGATTTTGGACCAGCTAATCTGAGCACAACTGTCAATCCCACCCTATTCTGTACACCAGTGTTTCTCATCCTCAGCACTTTTAAGATGTATACACTTCAACTCCCAGAATTCCCTAGCCAGCATGCAAAAACAAATGCCCGCGTCCTTTCTGTTTACAATTTCAGGCTAGTTGGGCCAGAGTCATCCTACTTTTCTATCAGCCACAGTCAGAGGAAATTGAGGCATGGTGGTGCATTCAAGTGTGTCTTGATAACCTTGCCAGTAAGGTTCATTATACTGGATTGCACCCTGGAGAACTGGGGTCATAAACCTCTTTCAAGCCTAAAAGGAAACAAACTGCTGTTTGAAAAAAGTCTTGAAGACAGATGGGGAAGTAATCGACTGAAGTTATAACTCAACTAGCAACCACCGTTTATTGGTACATCGCTGTATGTCAGCCTAGAGGTTTGCCGGGGAAATATAATGAATAACTTTTTCCCTCCGAGTTGCCATTGCGTGTTGTGGGAGCAGAAGGAAGGAAAGCAGATTGGGAAGCGAGATTAGATGTTATGGCATCGAGGAGAAAAAAGTTGGGTCAGGAGAAAGGATAGCTGTTTTGGACCCCCATGTCTGTCAAGTCTTTGGTGCCATAAAAATGGAATCTATTTCCCCAGGTTGCTCAGCTGAATTGGAAAGCTATCCTTCATGGGATTTCTCCTCTCTTTAATGGTAGCTCTGTTTTGCCTTCAGGGGTGTGGGGAGGGTCTTGCCTTGATGCTGAAGCCCAAGGGGGTCTTGTCCCACTTCCTAGGAAGTTTAGGCTGGTTTGATGTGAGGCGCTGCGGTGGACCAGCATGTGCAGGAACAGACTGACTTGTAAGCAGGCCTTCTAACCCAACAACAATCCGGTCAAATCACTTACAGACTTCAGACTTGATTTGCCTCGAGACAAGCTTCGAAGCCTAACCCTGACACTGTTTCACTTGGGTGTACATCAAGTAAACGGGTGGGAGAAGCAGAGAGACCTGGGCATGCATGCTCGTGTTTAAAAAGGAGGAAAAAAACACACTCAGAAATGGAGGAGAACTTTGGAAGGTTTCAAAATAGAAAGGATTTTTTTAAAAAATCTTTCAAAGCATCCCTGAACGGAAGAAGGGAACGAAAAGCAGGGGTCTATAGAAGAAAGAATGAGAAAAGCCAAGATCAGGCCAATTGTCCAGAGTCAGGCCCATGGCACCCCAACCAAGGCACCCCTGTTGAATGAAATTGGCAAACATCTGAATCCCCCATTTTTACCCTGATTTTTAGAGAAAGAACTTTTTCTTATTCTGTCTGACTGGGTGATCAACCTGGAATATATGTACGGAGTCTCAAGCTGCAGTGTGGCTCCTCCCCAGGTGTTTCCAATGGCCATGCTCAAAATCAGGGAGAAGTCAGCCCGTTTGGGGCGATGTGCTGCTGAGTTTAGCCAAAAGGAAGATGAGGTGCGCTCCCTTCCCTCCCTTGTGAACTGAGAACCTGCGAGGTGAGAATAATGAACCTGTGAATTGAGATGGGGGGTGCCTTACATTGGTTAAGAATAAAATAATGGAAGACGCTGTTGTTGAAAGGGAGAGAACTGCTGAAGACATGAACATGGAAAAGATTGAAAAGCCACCTTCGTAGTTTGAGTTGGCAACTCGTTGACCAGGTAGAGAAGCTGTACAGTATCCTGGGTTTTTTTCTGCGGGTATACACTTTTTCTTATCCTTTGGAAAGGCTCAACTTATATTTGGGGCTGTTTTTCTGGTTGGAAATAAAGTATTTTTCCCCAGTATTTTCCTTCTTTTTTTTTCCCCAGAATGAAGGAGGAAAAAATAGGGATACAAAACCTCTACAAGGCTTAGCACATATATTTTCCCCTTAAACCTCTCCTGATAGAAACCTACCAAAACTTTCAGTCTTACCTACTTAAGGGATGTCACCTAACCAGGAACGTCAGGGCCTGGAAGTCAAAAAAACATTCTGGGAGAAAGCACATTCATTTTCTTGCCAAAATACTACATTGATGTAGCTATGTAGTCACCCACAGTTGAGTTGAACTTAACTTTGTTGGAATGTTCAAATTCTATCAACTTAGGTTCTGCCTAAATTAACCTTCCCTGACAGGTACATTCCAGATATGTTCCAGGACTCCCAGCCAGCATGATTGATTGATTGATTGATTGATTGATTATGTACCATCAAGTCAGTGTCAACTCTTAGACAGATTTTCCCCAGGAGGATCTGTTCCCAACCTGGACCTTCAGGTCTTCTAATGGTGCACCCATCTCCGTTGTGGTCGAGTCCATTCACCTCAACAAACATGGCCAACCTTTATGTCTTCATTAGATAAGACATAACTAGATAAGGTACCAGTTGACTGAGAACTGAGCAATTATGTTCCACAGAAGGAAAGTATTATAAATCAGGAGTTCTGCAAGTCAAAGCTTGCACCTCTGCCTGTTTTTGGTAGTGAAGTTCATTCTTCACTCTCTCAGAGAATGGGGGAAAAAATTGTTACATGGTCTTTGCCTTTATTTTCCCCAACGGTTTTCCAGGAATAAGAATTGCAAATTACCCTTGCACCTTCATTCAGCTGGTAAATAATCTCGTAAAAGGAAGAAAACTATGTTTTCATAGCCAAACTATGTTTTAATTGGTCAGTAGCCTTTATACTTCATGCGATCTGCCTGTTGGGCTTGGCCCTTGAATGCAGAAGCAAATGAGTTTCCTTGGAAGCAGCGAAACAGAAACGTTTGTGTACACACACACACACACACACACACACACACACACGTTCCTTAAGCTTTGATGCAATGCTGTCTTGGTCATGTGGGAGTTTATGTGCAGCTGTTTCCCTTGTTTGTCTCTCATTATTCCGTGAAAGGGGATGCTGTAGTTCCCACTAGTGGTGGAAAGCCAGAACTTGAGTTGTTGTTTTCTCTTCTCCCAATATTTGAGAAAACTCTGGAGGATTCTCTTTCTTATTGTCTCATCAGCAGCTTCTTTTGCAGCGCATGGAAATGAGGTGTTTTGGAGCGGGGCGGGAGTCAGCTACGTTTTCCGTGGCAAACTTTCTTCCCAAATCGCCCAGCTCTTCCCTCCCGGTGCCTCCCTGAAAACAAAAGGACTCCCAGATTTCTTCCTGACCCAAGGGGGGGAGGTAGGGGTTACGGACGGGATGCCTCAATATAACAAAAGCCGTTTTATTGTTGCGCGGAGTGCTGAGCTGTGCCCTTTAATTTCCCATATTGATAGAGAGGCGGGGAGAAAATCAGCAGGCTGCCCTAAATGAAAAGCCCTCAAAATGGAATTCAGACGAACGCTTGGTCAGCAAGAAGCCGTCCGTCTTCATGAAAGCCCTTGCCTTGGGAAGAAGTCTTGGAGATCAGGTTACGATAAGCCCGTCTGCTTCAGCACTCACAGAAGCAGGTTGGGAGGGAATCGGCGCGCACACCTTTCAAATATAGGCCGAGCAAATTGAAACCTCGCTCTTTCAGACAGTTTTGCTTGCAGCCAACCTATATTTATTCTGAGCCGAGTCTCAGACAAATATCCGCAGGAGACTTGAATGTCACAAGGAGAGAGTGAGTGAAGTGGTGTGTTTAGCTATGAAAAGAGAAAACTCCGTCCATGTAGGAGAGGACTCTTCAAGGATCTGAAGAGGTGTCAAGCGAGAAGGCCACAATTCACGGAGTGCAAGAGGCAAGAATGCCCTTAAGTTTCCAAATTGGGAATTCCAGTGGAATACTAAGAGGAGCTTCCTACAAGTGACCGTGGAAACAATAGAGTAGCAATTTCTTCAGCGTCCACGCACCAAGCCACCTGGAGATAACGTGATGTGCCGCCCACTTTCTGAAGTGTCCCATTTCAGAGTAAAAATCTCAGTGCTGATGGGGCCACAGGGATTCTTGGCATCCATCGGATGTCCAACTTGTTGCCTTCTGCAGCTGACCCTGAGAAAGACTCAAGAACTCAATGGTAGCAGCTGTTGGCTTTGTGAGCAGGACTGGAGAACATTGCATAGTTGCTCCTATCATGAACACGTGACATGAAACGCAGGCCAACATCTACTAAACAAAGGAAGCATTTTGCAGCTCCACACGAGCTCTTGTGGCATACAGCCCATTGCACAATCTACCTAGAGTCAAGTTCACTTGTGACCAGGGAATTGGAATTGGCCATTGAGGTGGTGTAGACAGAGGTAGTCACCATAACATTTCTGCACCAATGAAATGTTTAGTCTTTGAGGTACCACAAAACTCTTGGTTGTTTTTGCTGCAATGGGCAAACACAATTAACCGCCCACCCCCTTCAGGTTCTTCCAGTAAACTGATGCAAAGGTGTTCCAGCAGTCGTGGTTTGTCAACTCAAAGACTGAAACAAAAGCACTATAAAAACAAACGATTTCATAGAATCATAGGGTTGGAAGGGACCTTGGAGGTCTTCTAGTCCAACCCCCTGCCCAAGGCAGGAGTCCTCATTTCACTGACTTTCTTTGATAAAAGCTTCTATTAAGCAAAGATCTGGGGGGGGGGGGGGGATCCTCCAAGTAATCTAGTGATGTTTCTTACTCTGTGTATGATGCACCCTGTCTCTACTTACCTCCCAGTCTGCTTCACTCTCCATAAACACAGTCCAAAGTTTCCGGGCTGACTTCCTGTTTTCTTCATTTTGGCATGGCCCTCGTGGTCAGATGTCCAACAGCAGCTCCCCCACTTCTTGGTTGCTTATCTCCTGATAACACCACCACTCAAACAAAGGACACAGGCTTCCATTTGCCAAACAAAGGAAGTGCGGTCCAGTTTCAAACAGTCTGGCTATGCAACCCGCAGGGTCCCCTCCGCCAGTAATAACAACATGTCATCAATAATGTAAAATACTACAGGAGGCTGGTGAATTATGAAGCAGATGGTGGCAAAGGAGCGGATGGGCTGTTCTATATATTGGTGTGTCTTCATACTTTACATAGATCTTGTTTCTACTCCCTGGCAAGTCTAAGACCAGAAGCATCAGCCGTTCCTTCTTAAGCTGGAGGAGTCACGGAGAATTGCATCTTCTGGCTCTGGATAGAGTCGCAAAACAAACAAATAAAATTATGTTGTTGGACAGGAGCTTTTGCTAGTTTGTGGTCTTTGGCAGAAGACCCAAGTATGTGTCTCAGAGGGTGCCAGCTTGGTGTTAATTCTTAACCAAAAGCCCCAGCGAGAGAAATTCAGGACAGCTGTTGGTTCCTGGGAAGTGTGTAATAGGTAGAGCAGCTCTAGGTAATATTACTCCATCTTTCTCCATGGAGGATCATCAGATTAAAGAGATGGTAACTTCTCACTGCTAGAGGAAGGGGTTGTAGGGGGGCACTGAAGGCCATAAAATAAAGGATACTGCATTTTTGCAAATGTAAATAAGCTTTTCCCTTTCTCTCATTGAAAGTTAACTTCTTCCTCCTCCTCCTCCTCCTCCTCCTCCTCCTCCTCCTCCTCCTTGCCTGGCAATGCTTTTGTGTATGTGAGGTTTTTACACTTTCTACCAACAGAAAGTGGTTGATGAATGGCTTGTCTATTTCTGGTTTCAGTTGATTTCCCTCCTTCCTTCCAGAATCCATGACAACCTGGGTTGGGTGAATATAATCATGCTGGTAGCATCTACTATTTCACTTTCTGTCTTAGAGCTTGCATCCTTCTTAATGTTCAGGGAGGACCTGTTTTTGCTGTTTAGATTCAGGAACTGAAACAACATATTCTTCTTATTCAGTTTGAGGGAAAAAATCTTTTTGGTTGGCTTTCTCCAAGAAGAAAACATTGGTCAAGTTCTCCTGGGTGGAGTCTGCCAACGTTGCTTTCGAATTATGAGATGGCCAAGGAGAATGGGCAAATCTCTTGTCTTTTATTCTGCTACTCTTTCTCAAGTACTCTGCAGCCTTCCTGGATTCCTACCATGAAATCAAATCCCCAAAGACCTTTGGGGGTAGGGTAGGGTAGGTAGGGCTTGGTTTTTTCAAATCAAGAAGGGAAGGGCAGCCAGAGAGGCTGCAAAATGAGGGAAGGATTAGTCACATCAAAAGCCAGCCTTTGCAATTGCACATCCCTGCCACCTCTAAAAATAAATTCAGAAGCAGCTTCTAAGAAAGCCTGAAGATAAATTAGAAAAATAGTTCTTTTCTGGGAAAAGAGAATTTTCAAGAGACTCAAGGCTAGATTTCTTTTAGGGCTGCATAAGTGGGGGCCTCATCAAATGTCTTGACTTGAAGAGCCTGTCCAATACTGGTGATCAAATTTTAATTGTTAATGTGATAGGGAAAATGGTTGAATTCATAAAGAATGAACAGATCTATTTTTAATACAATGTAATTATAATTCAGGTTTATCTTTAAACAAGCATCTCTCATTTGTATTGTGGCCTTGTCCACCTCTTTGTCCTGTAGTTGTCTTCCAAGGGTTTGATCTTGTGCCTCCCATCTACCACTCCAAGGTTTAGTTTGGCCCTTAGTCCAACAAAATTGTACACCCCTCATTTGGATGCTGCTTCAGCCTTATTACAGGTAGTCCTCGCTTACCAACCGCCTCATTTAGTGACTGTTTGAAGTTACAACAGTGTAAATAAAACCAGCTTTGTGACCAATCCTCACATTTATGACCGTTGCAGCATCCCATGGTCATGGGATCACCATTTGCGTGCTTCCCAACCAGTTTGTGACAAGCCGTTAATGGAGAACACAGAAGTAAAATCGTAAGTTGTGGTCACATGATGTCTCCCTTAACAGCTGCAGTGACTTGCTTAACGACCAAATGGAAATGATGTCATACATCCATCGCGGTCATGTGATTTTCCGCTTAGCGACAGCATTGCTGAGCCCAATTATAGTCACTAGGTGAGAACTACCTGTACTGATCAATCAACAGTTGGAAAAATGTCGTGGAACTTTGTTTTTACATATGATAACTGCAGCCAGATTATTAAATGCACAAAGGTGGAAAGATTTGACATTACCCACAATGGAGGAATGATTGGTGAAGATGATGGAACTTGCTGAGATGGCTAGATTGACTTCTTTGATTAGAGAAGAGACATTATCTATGTTTGTTGCTGACTGGAAACCCATTATAGACTTTTTGCGTGAAACATAAAAAAATGAATTTATGATTTATGGTTTTGATGATTAGAAAAAAAACAGATTATAGAAAAAATGAAAGACGTGTGGTAACAGTAGAATAAGAGGCACATTTAGACTTATAACTGCTATAAAGAAAATTGGAAGCTACTTCTTTATATTTTCTTTCTTTTCTTTTTTCTGTATTTTTGGCTTATCTTTCTTTTCTTTCTTTTTCCCCTTCTATATTAGTTTCTGTTAGTTTTTATCTTTCTTTTTTAAAATTGTAATAAAATTACATTAAAAAAAGAAAGAAAAACTAGTAGCTGACCATAATTCTGACTCTGTTGCTCACCCAAAGCTATCCTTACTCATCACCAAGAGCAGGGTTCCTCAACCTTGGCAGCTTTAAGATGGGTGGACTTCAACTTCCAGAATTCCCTTGCTGACTGGGGAATTCTGGGAGTTGAAGTCCACCCATCTTAAAGATGCCAAGGTTGAGGAACCCTGACCAAGAGGATACATCCATCTCATTTTGGGGTTCTTAAGAAAACCCCTTTGCCTGGAAGCAGGTGATCAGAGGAATAGCTACTGAGAAAGCTTGGAGCTGTCTTATTGAAAGCACCATCTCCCTCGCTTCCAAGGGAGTGTGAAATGACATTGTTCAGTTTGGAAGCAGAGCTACCCAGTAATGATTCAGGAAGCTTAACTGTCCCTTGGGACCTGAAACTTGACGCACCCCATTTGGTGCTCTGTCTCAGCAGTGCAAAGCCAAACCTATATAAAACACGGGAGCTCGAGTTAATTTGCTCCCGGGGCTGGCCAGAGCAGACCGTGGTTGGTTAGAGCAGACCATGGTTTCTGGGACAATGGAACAGAGCTGCTGGGTCTGTTCCGAGAGAGCAGAGCAGAGACTTGAGAAGTCCTGATGGTCATCTTCCTCTTTAGATTGAACGGTGCATTTCTGTCTTCCTTCTCTTCCAGGACCAAGCCCCTGGCATCGTGGCTCGACTACAGGAGCCAGGGGTTCCCTCCAATTCAGGCTCCGTGCCCGCCCAGGCTCCACCCTTGGTGAATGATTACACCATGAGGAACCAACTCCTAAAGCAACAGATTATGAGACGGCGACAGCAGCAGCAGCAGCAGCAGCAGCAACAGCAGCAGCAGCAGCAACTCCAGGTTGATCTTTTAGCAACTGCTAGCAAACCTGGGATCGTTCACAGGCTAGCCCTTCCGGGGATGAAACAATTCCAGTTATCATGGCAGAATGATGGACCGTCCATCTGCCGTGATAGCTGGGCTTAGTTCGACATGTGTTTATTTACTCATTTATTTCCTGCGGTTTCAGTGTTCCTCCAAGCCAGCAGGATTCCCTTTTTACAGCAAAATGCAAGGACCGTATAATAAAAGAGCAGAACTGCTTAACTTAAATCAGATTCCCCTCCCAGGATGTTTTGTTTAAGCCTGGTTTTATCGGCTCTCCTAAAACACAACAGGATGGAAGCAATACATTCTTCCAAAGAAGTAGGCCTGCAACAGAGAACCTGACTTTTGGGGTCCTAAAGGAGGCAAACCCCAAAGAAAGGGATCTGCTGTCAGCCTGCCCTGCAACACAAACCAGTCTTCTTTTACTTGATCTCCAAGCTTTCAGCCCCTGTAGGCAGTCCTCCCCGTGAAAATTTCTTGCATCTTACAAGGAAAGGGCATGAGGAAGAAAGAGAGTTCAGAAGCAGGAGATAGGACCAAAAAGAAACACCAAAAGTGTTTGTAGGAACCCAGAGGGAAAAGGCAGAATTTGAGGCCATAATGGGATCAGAGAAAATTATGGAGGACCCTGATCTGAAAGAGTTTAATGAAAGAGTGTCGGGGTGCTCAGACCTTCTCCAGAAGTTGCCATCAAATCATGTTTAATGTTAGAGAAGAAGGAAATCACTAAATAGTCATATTAGTGGTATTTGTTTATATTTTTATGTGAATGTAAAACTAAATGAAAGCAAATTTCGTTTTTGTTCACGCTTTACTTGCTTTTTGGACTGTGGCCCTAGCGTGCCAGAAGCCAAGTGGGGCCCTTTGCCCCCGGCCCCCAGAAGTTGCACATACTCTAGTTTAACAAGTTGTGGGGTAGGCTGTTTCCCAAATACTGGAAGGAACACAGTGATGAATTGGATGTCTCCTCAGAAGAAGAGAAGGGTTGCAAACAGATGTTGCAATTTTATTTCTCCTTTCAGTGACTGAGGTTCAGCATTCAGTATGAATTGCAAACGATTGTGATTTCCATATTCTATATTAAGGCCATCGTTAAGCCAAGAAAAAATATGGAATGTTTTGAGATCCCCAGATCTCTTAATCAGGCAGGATATTTCCTAAAAAAACAGTTTGAGTATAGAAGATGAGGAGGAAAAGTTGGCTGATCTGAAGTTGAAGTTGTAAAGTCTGCAAAATTAGTATCGCAGAATACTAAAACCTGGATGGGAGCAGCTAACATTCCACTTAGACTCTGTTTGGTATTGTGGTACTTTGAAGCTACACGCTAAGGTTTTAAAAAATGAAGATTCCCCCACTTTTAAAAATATAAAATCTGGAACTTGAGTCAAACCCGTCTCTGTCCTTCTACAAAACACCCTAGGTTTTTGGTGAAAACAATGATACAGTTTCCCCAAATCCCAGAACACCAGGGTGAGGAATTTATGTTCCTCCAGATATGTCTGAATTACAATTTCCAGATCTCCATCCAGCATGGACAGTGGTGAGGGTTGCTGGAAGCTATTGACAGTAACATCTGGTGGACCACAGGTTTTTCACCTGTGCTGAAAGGGAACCCAATTAGGACTGTGTAGAAGGAGACAAAAGGTATGTGTTTAAAAAATTCTAGGGACAGTTCCTGAATCTATATCTGTAAACGGGAAGCGACTCTTTTTATATGCATTTGCATTGCACGGAAAATGCTCTCAGTGTGAGAACACAACTTTTCTTTCTTTTGCTTCCTAGGAAAAGCAGAGGCATGGCATGATGGGTGTGGCATCTGAACAAAGGGGTCCCTTTGTGGGCCAGCAGATGAACCAGTTTCCAGGTAAAAAGGAAGAGGGTTTGTTCTTAAAATCCTGTTCTTCTGGGAGCTTTTTTAAATTCAGGGATTTCACGGAAACCTAGATAAGACATTAGACGTTTATCCTGCTTGCAGATCTAACATTCCTTCTGTTGCTGGGCTGTGTAAAACAGATTGTTCCCTGTAACAGGAAGAGGTTTGTAGAATAACTGTGGTATATACCAAAGCTTTAATGCCAACGTCTCATGTTTGGGTGGCAATAGTGCAGGATTACAGAATAGGTAATTTTGCAGCTGTTGACTACAGCGAAACAAAACTCGCTTTGCAGAATGCAATTCCAGATTTTGCAAACTAGAGCTTGAAATGTGGAAGTTAGAAAAAAGTGAAAGTACATGAAATGCAGAATTCAGATTTTGGAACTACACATTGAGATTAGATGGTGAAAGTTTATGCGCCAGCAGCAGAGAATGTTGATGGGTCATATGTGGCAAGACTCCTGTTTTTAAAATCCCCAAACGGTTTTGAAATCCAGCTGAGAGAAAGCTATAATGCAAGAGTGTTGTTTTATTTTTCTGTTGATGGTGCAGTTTGGCTCTAGGGAACTTGAGCACATTTATGTTTGGAGCACTGATTAGACAAGAACGACTGTCCTTTTAGCAAAGAGAAAAACTGATTGCTCACAACAGTTAAAAGCTAAGTCAAAAGCAATTGCCGGTACCTTACTTGAACCCTAATCACTAAAATGGATAATTCACTTTCGAAACATCATTGGAAATGTAACAATCGGGTTGGATTATTCTTTCATGTCGGACGGCAATGCTGTAAAGCTCAACCATTCTGGAAAATGATTCATTTTCAGGTTTCTGAAACAGTATAACATACCCTGTTAGTTATAATCACGGAATGAAATATTGAAAAGCTGGTAACTTCTATGATACTTGTTAATCCCCTGTTGATTCACCTGATTCTATTCTTTTGCCCTTTTCTTTTTCTTCTTTCGCCTTTCCTGTTTATATGTTTTGTCTTAAAATATTCCATAAAAATATATTATTAAAAAAGAAAAAAGAAATTGTTGCGTAGGTTCAACATGCCATGTTTGTAGAGTTATAAATTAGGAGTTTAAAGGCATGGCTCTCAAGCATCTGTAAACCACCCAGAGTTGCTTTTTAACGAGATGGGCAGTGACAAGTATGAATGAATGAATGAATGAATGAATGAATGAATGAATGAATGAATGAAAAACCTGCTCACTTACTAATGCAAGATCTTGCTCGTCTCTCCCCAGCAGCTTCCCAATCCATGCCAACCAACTGCAGTCAGTCCATGCAGCCCTCTGGCTCCAACCACCGCATGATACCTCCTGCCCAAGGGATCTTGCAGAACACCTTGGCCTCTGGGATCGGGCCACCCGCTGTGAACCAGAACAGTGGCGCAATGGTGATGATCCCGCATAACCCCAACAAGCAGCCAGCCATCTTCCCCCCAAATTCCGATTTCAACCTCCCGCTCCGAGCAAGCCAAAACTCACTGGGCATGACTTCAGGATGTCAGACCGTTCACAGCCATCCTGCAGCTCGGCCAGGCATGCCTTTGCCCAGCTTCGCCGCTGGTGCTTTGGTCACTCATTCTTCTGCCCAGCAACACCTCAGGCAGCAGGCCATGACGAGAATGCCTGCCATCTATTCCAACTCCTCCGCTCCGATGTGGACACCAACAGTAGTTCCGAGGATGCCAAATCAAAGTCCGATGGAAGCCGGCATGCACCAGTTCTCTAATAATCCCGTCTTCTCCAAACAGAACATCAGGTCAAGTATCCCCAGCCAACCATTTTCTCACCAAGCTGGGCCTCCTCCCAACCAGATCGTTCCCGGGGTGCAGGTCAGACAGATGCAGAAAGTCAATCTTGGACCTTCTAACCAAAACTTAATCCCTCTAAATAATCAGAACCTGAGACATGGTTTAACCAGAGGACCTTTGCCAGCTGCCATGAATGTCATGAAATCAATCCCCCAAGGGGTCTCTGGGTTTAACCAAATCAACGCTGCTCCAGCCGTTGGGCCGCCCAGTTATCCAGGCTCAGCTGGGCAGTCGTCCGTAACGTTCAACAGAATGAACGTTGCTTTGGAGTTGTCGCCACAGTACGAGTTTGTAACTCAGCAGAACAACGCCATGTTACCCGGGACGTGCAATGAAGCTGACTTTATTGACTCTTTGATGAAGAACAGCGGCGGCACTGATGAAGACTGGCTAAATAATTTGACATTGATAGATGACATTTTGGGACAGCACGTTCAGAGTGCTGGACACGTGTGATTCTAGAGAGGAACGGCAGGAGGTGTAAATAATTTGCAGGACCTGAAAAGGAACCCAAACAACTACAAAAAAATAACGACGTTTTAAATCTTCTTCTTTCGGAGTTGAAAGAAAGAATGATACCCACTTCGCTTGCTTTCCTCCAGGGTTTTTTCAAACGGCTGTGTACATATTTGAATATTTTGTAAATTATGTTTTCCTAAACATTAAATATGGAAGTATTTATACTTCTTTGCTGGACTTTGTAAATACCTTATAGACTACTTTTTTTTTTTTCTTATATTATAGGAATTACACTTTGTTCTAAATATGCAAATATTATTGTTAGTTCCAGTAATACTGTGTATTACAGCATCAAATATTTTATGTTTTTGACATAATGTATGAATGAGGGGTGCCCTGGAAAACAGAATAAACGGAAAGAAAAATTTGCAGTAATTCCTACCTCCCTACTTCTTCTAGTGCAAATTGTATAAGCCTCCGTTTTGATTGGCCGCCAAAAAGCTTTGCAGAATAGCTGATTGGGACAAGCTCCTACATGAAATGGAAGAACGCTGTTCTTTTTCCATCAGGGGTTTCTTCACACAGTGAGTATCTTCTCACTGCATTATTTTAATGGGGACAGGCAAATTGGGGGCAGGCGGCGGGCGTTGTGCACATCTGGAACACAATCTTTTGGGTCTGTGGTGGTCTGTGTGAAAAAGACGCGCGTGGAATGAGTGTTCTCCCAGAAGATCGGACTGGCTCCAAAACGAGCTGATCCTGGCAATTGTCAAAAAAAAGCAATTTCACAAAAAGCAAACTTCTGAGGTGGTTCCATGCTCCCCTGTAGCTTCCCCAGTTTATCTGTCTCTTATTTGTGCGCTTTGCAGCTTCCCCTTTAATTGCTTGGAAATTTTTTAGAGAAGAACCTGTTGAAATATTAGGAGCCCCAAGGCAGGAAGTTGGACCCATTTGAGCACCTGGGGTCTGCCCAGCCCCTCCTTGGAGTACAACCTCAAGCAATGCCTTTCAGGCGTGAAGAAGCCCCACAGAGGAAGTCTAAAAGCTGGGCAGACCTCCGGAGCCACACCCCACCCAGATGTTAATCCTAGGAGTAGCTCCGTCCTCCCCAAATGCCACAGCGTCTGTCAATGGCAGAAATGCCCGTGTGCTTCTGCAAGGCACCCCAATGAGAGTAACTAAGCTATGCCAATGTGGCTACACGAAGCTGCCCCTGGAGAAATCAGGTGCTGGTCTTGAGAAAGTGTTAGAATGCCAAGGCTATTTTGCGACACGCTCTGTGCCAGGATGCCCAGCTCTAAAAAGAGAGGTCTTTCTGATTTGCTCACCTCAGCCATGTATATTTGTAGAAAACAGATCCTTCGTTCTTGGTTCTAAATGATTTTTTTTTTTGTATTCTGTTTTTAATATAAGGATTACCCCTGCCCCCTCTCCCCAGGATAAAAATGTCTATAAAACACAAAATAGCTTAACTTTGGATGTTTTTTCTGTCATGTATATTTAAGAGTCTGTTTATCAAAGAAATCCATTGTACTGTACACTTCTTCAAAAAAATGTTCCTGCTTTGTGTAACCATATTTTAATAGCCACGTCCTCCTCCTCCATTTGTAAAATAACATTCATGTCAGACACACCAAACTGTTTTTTCCTTCATACCATAATAAACTGCCAGGGAAAAATTGCACTCACTGAATGTTTTCAGTTATTTGTTTTGTAGACGCTGTTTTTAAATACATATATAGTTTGTGAAGCTTGGATGAATGTTGACAATCTACTGTTTCTGAACAAGAAGAAGATCACCAAGTCTTGCTAGGAAAGGCTTTGAAACCCGCAAGGCATTCTACCACGGGTTGCTTTGCGCACATGCTTAGGAAGAACTAATCGTGGTAGAAGTAGCTACTAATCAGGTTTGCAAAGTGTCCAGAACTCTTCCAGCATAACACGTGCTCTGGCATCCTAAAAAGCAACATAAATCATCACGAGCCTTTATCAGATGTAGGGAGCGTTATTCCAAGACACACCCATACCATAAGGCAGAAAATGAGTAAAAAAACCTAGAGGCAAATAAAATTATGAGATGCAGGCATTGATAATTACCTATAGCAGTGTTTCTCAACCTCAGCGACTTTAAGACATGTGGACTTCAACTCCCAGAATTCCCCAGCCAGCATGCTGGCTGGGGAATTCTGGGAGTTGAAGTCCACACATCTGAAAGTGGCTGAAGTTGAGAAACCTTGACCTATAGATTGTGGCCATTCACAAAAGAGTACTGTGTGCTGTGGACATTCTTTAACTAGAGAGCAGATTAGCATATACCAACTGGATTCGCGCTTCTCACTATGCAATGGTCGGTTTAATCGTAATTTAATAAGCCACGGCATGCTAAGCCCAAACCAAACAGCCACATTATGGATCGCTTGGCTTAGCAGGAGGCTGAACCAGGTCATAATGTGATATTAAAACACTGCTCCCTTTTTTTTAAATCCCTGAGAAATAGTGCCGGGATTAACCTCCGACAGGAGCTATACCCATAAAGCTGCTTCTCGGTTACACTCATAATGGCTGTGTTCACAAAACAGCCTCAACCCGATCGGCAAAGATTGACTAGCTGCCTTTGCAGAATCAGCTTTGGGTGGTTAGCAGGCTAAGATGAACCTGCCCCCCCCCCAGTTAGTTGATTAGTTAGTTAGTTAGTTAGTTGGTTCCACGTATTGTGTGAACTCAGCAAATGACTGAGTCCAAGAACCTGAAACGGACTCATTGTCCAGTCCAGAGCGCACCTTGAACGGCCACCATCCTTTCCCAAATCGGGGACATCAAAGATGGAGGGGGGGTTACAGCTCCTAGAATTCCTATGGGTGGGAACTCTGGAAGCTAGAATCCCAGTATATTATGGGAAAGGCTAGTTTAGGGATTAAAGGCCACAGAAAGAGGGGTGGGAAGCAAGAGGTCTCAGCAGTGGGATGCTGAGATAACACACACACACCCCAATTTAACCAGCTGCTCATTTGTATGTGTTTTTTAAGATTTTTTTCCCCAATGTCTATACTCTGGTTCTTGGCTTTGAAGCAGCTGTTGGGCACCATGCCATCTGCAATGTCCAACTTGTATTTTTGCATCTTGCACTCATTACATTTTCCCGTTGCTTAGAATGTAAACTGATCGCTGCTAAACCTTGGAAAGGTCGCTGTCAGGCATACCCTGCTCTTCTGAACCCCCAAGAGGGGTCTCTTGGAGATCATGAACTGCATTAATATATAAATGAAAATAAATTGTGGGGTGTTTTTTTCCCTCTCTCTCCTTTTCAGGGAAGAATGATCCCCTAAAGAGCTTCAGGGAAGAAACAAAGGATATCAATAGAGTTAAACAATGGATCATTCTCAGAGGCAATTCCCCAGAATTTTGCTCTGTCACTGGAGAACTCTATTGCGCAGGCCTAGAGAAATATAACCAGTTATTGCAGACATGCAGGTCTCAAGAATTCATGACATTTAGAGTAGTCAGTTCAGTGTTTTGTCACAATGCAATACAGCGCTTGAAACAACATTCTGAGTTAAGATCGCTTGTTTGCCAGTTTCTATTTTTTTCCTCCTCCCTGGAAACAAATCCATGTATTCATAAAAATCTACAATCTATATACTGTGTTCACTACAGTGACCCTAGTTCATACGGACAAAAAAATGTGTTGATGTTCATAACTTTGCTTTACAAAGGAAAATTCAAGAGCGAAACCTAGAAAGGCTTTACAAAAACGCAGATGCTAATACAAACATCTAAAATCAAGCAGCACAGGTACATTTATTTTGAAACGACAATTCCATTTCCATATTTTTCACATAAAGGTGAAGGGCTGTGCGTTCAGTGGCACCTTTGGTACGGTCCAAGTGAAACAACCAAAATAAAGGACAAAAGTGAGTTTTTGAAAAATAAATAAATCTAAAGGACAGCTTTCTGAAATAAAGGACTGCCCTTTATAATAAAGGGCGTATGGTCACTGTAGTGTTCGCGCAACATGCCACATTGTAGATTCCTTAACTGCTTTATTAAAGAAACCACAGTAGGCCAGCTTCGCATAACACACAAGAGTTAAGCTCCAACACCAGGAAATTACGCTATAATACTAGGAGAAAGGAAGGAATGAGTCAGCCTGTTTTGCATGCTAAAGATCCCTAATACAAAGGTCAGGATGCCCAGGTGGGGCTGGGAAGTGTCTGGAAAGCTTAAGAGCTGCTCTGGATGGCAGCAGCAACACCTGAGTAAGAAGGACCCGGATCTGACTCCCTCTAAAGCAGCACCAGAGGATGGAAGAGCTGCTCTGAATTTCTGTCCCATTCGTTCCTGTCCATCTTCATTCATCCGTCCCTTCTGTCTCTTTCCTCCCTCCCAAGGCTAATTTTACCCACATGGTGATCCTAGAGGAGAAGCAGGCTATAAATGTGCAAAGGGATCAGCCCTGCCTTTTCTCCATCCTTCTTGGAGAGAGACAGAAGAGGGTCCAGCTGGAAAGAAAGGAGAGATGCATCAGGAAGAGGAGAATTGGGGAATCCCAGTTCTTAAATCATGTGTTTCGGAGAAGGAAGGGCTGTGGATGCTGAGTGGCATAATACTTGGGACACAGATAAAGAAGGATTCTGCAATTGTGTGAGTCACAGTTCCTGCACATCTCTGACCCTGGCCAAATTCTCTCCCTGAGGTGGTATTTCTCGCCAGGGTATTGATATTGAGTCTAAACCGCCAGCTCGTTTCGCTGCAGAGCCGTGCCTTGTTCAACTCCGTGGGTGTGGACTCAGCCAGGCGTCTTTGCTGCAAAAGGACAACGTGAGAACATTATCTTTAAATAGGATGAAGCCAGCAGCCGGGGTTGAGGTCAGCACAAACTGGAGTCTCAGAACAGCCAGGAACAGAATTGGGCGGGGGGGGGGGGGGGGGACCATGCAGGGTACTTTCCTTTCAGTGGGTTCGAGTGAAGATGCACCCTGGAGGGTGGGGAAAGAGAGGGACAATAGAGCTCGAGACCCTGGTTATGTTCATACAACATGCTAAACCCAGGTTAATCGAAGGCAATGATTGGGGGCACCTCCCATCCCATCCCCAAGCAATTATAACGTAAGATGGCATCATGGTAGGCAAACTGGCTGGATTTCCCACAACATAACCACAGACAAAGCCAGAAACCCTTTTAGATGAGGCCAGCGTGCTCTGTGAATGAAGGCACCCAAATTATCAATTCATTCATACCCGGCCCCTGAGAGGGCTTGCGGATTGCAACAGGGCATCAATCTGATCGATAAAATAAAATAAAATACATTAAAAAAATGTCCCCTTGCATTTACACTCCAAAGTAGCTAACGATAGAAAGCCAGTTTGGTGTCTTGGGGAAGGGGCTGGCCCAGAAAGCAGGCGGCGGTGAGTTCTGGGCCTCCCTTAGGCACGAAAGCCGGCTGGGGGACTTTGGGCCAGACCCCCTCTCCGCCCAACCCACCTCACAGGGTTGTTGTGGTGGGGAAAATAGGAGGAGGAAGGAGGATTAGCTATGTTCGCCACCTTGAGCTATATATAAAAAGGCAGGATGATGATGACGATGATATGAATGTTAAAAATAATTCTAAATGCTGATGATTCATTCCTGCAGGTTGCCTCCTTTAACTCCATGCAACCTGCATCTGTCTGTGGGGTCTACAGAAGGCACCCCGCAAGGAGTCTTCCAAACACCCAAAATGTCCTACCCGTTGGCCATCCGGCACGGGACGGAGCGAAAGGCGGTCTGCGTGTGGTTTAGGGTTGTTTCAGTGCAGTTAAGCCGGAGTTGCAAAGCGTCATTGATCAGTGACCACATCCATGCAAACCCCTTAACTTAATTTAGCCTAACTTAACTTAACCTAACTTATCTTAACTTAAAACGTAACCCCTTAGGCTTGGCTGTGAACTAGGGGAGAGCAGACCGACTGTGGCTTACTTTGCAAGCCATGGTTAAAGCAGTTCAGGACTGGTTGCCACGCAGAAACCCGCTCCGCCTCCCCGTCTCTCCCGCACTCTCCAAGAGCGGAACAACAGCCCAGAAAATCTATTGCCAGAGATGCCCTTCGGAGTCAGGTGGGTGGGCGCGGGGGCGCCGCGGCCCAGTTTCGGGCAGCGATGGCCAGACGGAGTCCGCGCAGGTGCAACGCGCCTCTTGCGGCCGGCCCCGCCGGACTCAACCACCCCCGTTGCTCAACCCGGCCCCTCGGCCTGCGCAGGGAAGGCGAAGGCGAACTACAGCTCCCGGCGCGCCCCGCGCGAGGACGGTGAGTCCCCTTCCGGGCAGCGGAGGACTCCATCTCCCGACCTGCCCCGCGCCAAGCCCGGCTGCCCGCTCGCTCGGTTCTGCGCCGGCGGCTTCCTGTCAGCCACTGTCACGTGACCGAGGCCCGCGGCGGCGGGGAAGGGGGGTCGGCGAGGGTGAGGCGGCCGCCGGCGGAGCAGCTCGGTGAGTGGGCGCCTCGGCGGGGCCCTTCCCGCTGCGGGGGTGGGGAGGCCGCCAAGGGCTCGGCCTACCCCGGGCCTCCCTCCCTCCGGTCCCAAGAGAGGCGGAGGAGCCGCCGGTGGGCTTTCGGGGAGGGGGGAGCCCTTGCCGGGAGGCACCACAAAGCGAAGCCCTGGCGGCGGCGGCGGCGGCGGCGGCGGCTCCCCGCAAGCAGAAAGCCAGCCCCTCAGGGTTGGGCGGGCTCGGTATGCCCTGAGGCACTAGCTGTCCAAAGGCAGGGAGGACGGGCCTGCAAGAAAAGGGGCGCGCCGGGCGCCTGTTTCCTGCGCTGCGGAATGGCTCGTTCCTTAGAACGCGCCTCTCAAAGGGTGGCCTGAGGACCCCGGGGGGCTCCCCAGGCCCTCTCGGGGGTTCCTGAGGTCAGAATGATCTGCCAGTCTGGGCTGAAAAAAACAGAATATCGACCTCCCGTGCAACGTTCGTGAGAAGCGGCAGCGAAGGCGTCTGTTTTAACTTTTAATGCGATAAATACGGACAAATGTGAGCTCTTTGGGGGTCCCCCGTCGTGTTTAAAGGAGGGAACAGACACGAGTTTAAGCAACACCCCCACCCCCGCCCCCCTCTCAGGATCCGGCCGTCCCCCAGTGGCTCCCGTGCCCCGGACCCAGGAGCAGGATGATGGGTCCGCTGGAAGAGCCGAGTTCCTCCCAGGATCCTTGGCCCGGGTGGTGGGGGGGTCCTGCTCCGGGGGGGAAGAGGGAGGCATTTCTGGGCTGGGTGCTGCCCGCCTGCCTGCCCCGTGTGGAAAAGAAGCCCTGGCCCCCTCTGTCCTCCTGGGCTTGGGAAGGAGCCCTTCCCAGGCTGACACTCTACCTGTCTGTCATCCCTTCCCCATCTGTCTGTCTGTCTCTCTCTCTCTCTATCAAATGTATACAGCGGCCCATCTCCCAAGTGTGACTCTGAGCAGCATACAAGAAAACAGAACAACTAAAAATAAGCCTTTAAAAAACCGTGCAAACATAAATATAACTAAACCCATGGGAGAGTCATAAAGCCTTTTCACGCTTTGCAGATCACCCTGCACCAGGGCTCCCTGCCTGGTAAAGGCTGGGCCGGCTCCCCCAGAGGCACCCATCTCTCCTGCACCTGTTGCTTCCGGGCGCCCTGCAATGCAATGGCTCCCCCCCCCCTCCACTCTACCTCAGTCAGCAGGCTTTGCTTCTTCCTAATGGACCTCCTTGGCTCTCGCCTCGCCTCGCTCTCTCTCCTCCTACAGACAGACCTGTGCATGGAGCAAAATCTCCCCAAACCTTAACCCGCTTCACTCCATCTCATGTGCAAAACTTGGCCACGGTCTTGCAATTAAAATAGTATCCAGGCTGCTTTGAATAAGAGCTGCCCTTCATACCCACATTCACACACCAGGGTGATGTTTCATTCGCTGCTCTGCCTGGGGTGTCTTAAGATCAGCCATTCTTCCAAAAGCAAACTTTGTCCTTCCATGCAACTTCCATCATGGCTTCTACAGATGAATATTAACCCTGTCTTGTCCTCTGAGAGTCAATCATTTTTGCTTCCTGTCTGAGGAATGGCTTCTACAGGTGCCTTCATAGGCCAGGCTGGAGTTAGCAATAACGGGTGGGAGAATTATGTTTGCTAAGCTATGCTCCTCACTTCTTTTGCCCCCTTCCTGCCCCAGTTTGATGGAAATCCTCTGTTCGGGGCCAGAGACTTCACATATGTAGTTTGGCTTCTCTAGATAGTTTTTCCCACCCTGTAGAAAACATTTCAGTAGTGCTCCAGACAGCTTCAAAGAGAAAAAAACCATCTAATGCAGTGTTTCTCATAGTGTGGTCCAAGGACCCCTGGGGGTTCCCCAAGACACTCTCAAATCAAAGTGATTTGCCAGCCTATGTTGAAAAGTAATACAATATTAAAATCTCATCAAACAATCGTGAGAAGTGGTAGTAGCAGCAGCGAATGCGTCAATTTTAATTTTTAATATGGTAGATATATATAAATATATACCTATAACCCATATTTAACCCATACCAACAAAAGCTCCTTTGGGGTCCTCCATCATTTTTAAAAGGGGGAAGAGGTCCTGAGAGAAGAAAGTTTAAGAAACACTGGTCTAATGCAAGGTGATCATTACCCAACACCTGCTTTTATTCCTAATGCCAAATATTAAAACTTACTTAGTTTATGAATTGGTCTTGGGGTGGGATATGATAAGGAATAACAACTTTAAAAGACACACAACATTAAAACTCTTAAAACATAAATATTGTAGTAGTGTGACTTCGGGACTCTTATGTCTTGGATGTCTGCCCCATAAGCTACATGCTTGTCTTCCATAATGCACAAGGGTTGCTTCGCATGTTTCTTTTTTCCTTATCTGGAGTTGGATCAAGTAAAGATGCTCAACTGGGCAATTGCAATCCTTGGTAAATTGCAGTCATGAACTTGTACACATTGCATGGGATCCAGGCTAAGTTTCATTTGTGAATGGATCTACTACTGTAGACTGTAGCTTGGATCCAACCCACATGTGACCTTTCTACTCTGCCCTTTGGTTCAGTTTGTTTTTGGGTTTGCCTCACTGTGATAAGAATGTAATTTAATACTGCCATAAAATCTGTGCCAACAGGATCCTCAATTGCTAGGATTTTGCATGACATTTTTCTTGTATACTTTCATTAGTATTGGTAAGGGTGTTGATTACATCCATATTCATGGGGTTACTCCCCCACACACCTTCCATGAAGATGAAGGAGGCAAGCAATCTAAGGCTGCATCTGTATGTTTTTCTTTGGCTTGGGAATTTGTGCAACTTTCCCCCTCAAAAAACCAAAACAAAACGAAAGGGAGAGATGACCGGAAAAATTGAATTGCATGACCTATGATGTGGGTGTGTTGGGTCATTCTGCACATTTGGGCTCCCTTGGGGAAATGGTGGGGAGAACTGTTGTAAGATTGTGTTCCTGAGTGATTCAGCATTGGAAATTAAGCTGTGTGAAGAGAGTGACCTAACCCCAACTCTTATGAATGCTATGGTGTTGTAATGATTCACAGTGTTGTTCGTTTGTTTGCTATCTTGTGTATTATGGTGAAGTCCATATAGCTGCATTTAGAATTATATATCCTATTGTATTCCTATAGTATTTATATTATCACTTAATCTCAAGAGGACTTCCACATCCAAGGAGATTGGCAGATAGCATGAATGGTATATATGGCTGACTAGAGTCCAACTGCGTGTGTGTGTATGACTCCTCACACAGGGCCATTTATCCATGTTGTTGAAATACTATAGTCTCCGCATCTGCAAGACAAGCCAAAGGGAGAGTTTTCAGAGTGAGGTTTACTAAGACATAATTATGCAAGCTAATGTGGTGGCTTTAGCTTCTTCTGCTTTTACTCTAGAATGTTTTGTTTCTTGGCAGAGGTAACTTGATATCCTAAAAAAAGGCAGGATGAGAAACACAGCAGTGTTTTAAACAATTGGTAGAGAACGACAGGCAATCAGTTGGAGTTGCTAAAATGCTATTTTGCAGAGATAAAATAGGCTCCCTCAAACATTTTTTATTTATTTGACCTTCAGGCAGTTTTCGATTGCAGTTATCAAAATCAGAGAGGATTTACTAATTTGTTATTCACATTCAAGTTCTGGTGGAAATAGAATGATTTCGTATGCTGGCTTTTAGGATTGCATGGACAGAAAAGTACTATTTTGTTTTAATACAGTAGTAGATCACAGTTCACTCTCTCTATATGTGTGTGTCTGTGTGGGTGGGTGTTTCTTAGTTTTCTCTTTGAAAGAGAACATTTTCTGGACATGCAAGGGCTTTCCTTCCCCTTTTTATTGGATAGTCTTTAATCAATGCCATCTCGCTTGTAGAATAATGCTCAAGTTACCGGAAAGAAAGCCTGTGGGTTTGAGCTTTGCTTTTAACGACTAAAGTAAGAGCTTCTGCAAAAGCTGTGTGAAAAAGCATCCAGTAACACCATCTTACAACTTTATTTATTTATTTGACATGTTTTTATCCTACTCGCTCCCAGACAAGCCAGCCTGCAGCGGTTAACTTTCTCACTATAATTAACTTAGAGTCATCACTGATCTCAGTCCACATATGCTTAATATAGGCTCAATTATAGACAAATCTTTGAACATAGCATTTGTTTCTCAGAGCCAGAAACTTACTAAGTATGCGTCTTAGAAGAGGGCTGCTCTGCGTCTAAAAATAGTGATAGGAGCAGGAACCTTTGGTGTGGAAGAAACTGTCTATGACTCTGAAATGGTGGTCTGAAAGCAGTTGGTCATTGTACAAGGTATATATCTCCAAGGTATATATGAATCTCCAAGTCAGCCACATCTCCTTATTAAAATCTAAACAGGTGTTGTTTCAGAAATTATAGAATGACAAGGCACAGCAGCAGTTCCAAATTATTCTAACATCCCTTATCCATCCAAAAAAGGTTAGTTGTAGGAGAACATGTATTTGAAAGGGTAGAAGTTGTTCTTTACTTCTTCCCTCTTTTGTGGTGGTTTTCATTTCAATTTCATTCTATAGTGAACAGCTGAGAAAAATGAATAGAAATGAAATAAGGTTGCAGTAATCAGGACATGATTAAAATAGACGGCTGCGATGTATTTATATGTCAAATTTATATCACCGCCCAACTCCCCCACAAGGAGGGACTCTGGGTGGTTCACAACAAAACAATTTAAAATCAGTAAATACATAAATAATACAAATAAAATACAATTATTAAATACAATAAAATCCAAGAGATGGTGATATTATTTCAGCCTGTGGCCAGATAATATCGGTCAAAGGTAAGACTAGGGAACCAGCCAACCCCAAAACTGACTATTCCCATCCCGACCCCATGCGTGATGACAAAACCAGGTCTTCGGTTTTTTTCTGAAGTCTAAAAGGGAGGGAGCCAACCTCCCTTCTGGGGGAAGGGTGTTCCAAAGGGCAGGTGCTGCTGCAGAGAAGGCTCGCCTCCTGGACCCCGTCAGATGAAATTCTCTTGCAGACAGGGTCCGTAGCATGCCCTCTCTGCATGACCGGGTGGGACAGGTTGATGTAACGGGGATGAGATGATCCTTCAGGTATCCTGGACCCATGCCACGTAGGGCTTTAAAGATGATAACCAACACCTTAAATTGGACCCGGAAGCAAACTGGCACCCAATGCAGCTCACAGAGCAAAGGTGTTATATGTGCTGATCTTGATGCACCTAAAATCGCCTGCATGGCCGCATTCTGGACCAGTTGAAGCTTCCAGATACTCTTCAAGGGTAGCCCCATGTAGAGCGCATTACAATAGTCTATATGGGAGATGACCAGGGCATGAGTGACTGTTTGAAGGGCCTCTCAGTCCAGGAAAGGGCGTAACTGGCGGACAACATGAAATTGCGCAAAGGCCCTCCTGGCCACGACTGCCACCTGCTCTCCAAGCAGGAGTCGTGAGTCCAAGAGGACCCCCAGGTTAAGCACCAAGTCTGTCTGGAGCAGTGCAACCCCATCCAGAACCAAAGATGGCAAATTCCTAGGGACCAAGGGGCCATTAACCCACAGCCACTCCGTCTTGCCAGGGTTCAGCTGAAGCCTGTTGTTCCCCATCCAGATCCCCACAGCCTCCAGGCGCCTGGAAAGGGCAGCCACAGCATCACTTACTTCCCCCGGGATGGAGATGTATAACTGAGTATCATCGGTATATTGATGATACTTCATCCCGTGGAGACAGATGATCTCACCCAGCGGTTTCATGTAGATGTTAAAAAGGAGAGGAGAGAGTACCAAACCCTGCGGCACCCCATAAAGGAGGGGCCGCGGGCCCGATCTCTCCTCCCCTATCAACACTGACTGGACCGGCCCTGGAGGAAGGAGGCGAACCAGCGCAAAACTGTGCCGCCTACCCCCAACTCCCTGAGTCGGTCCAGAAAGATACCATGGTCGATGGTATTGAAAGCTGCTGAGAGGTCAAGGAGAGCCAGGATGGATGCATGACCTCCATCCCGCCCCACCAGAGATCATCCATAAGTGCGACCAATGCTGTTTCTGTTTCTGTCTGGGCCTGAAACCCGACTGAAAGGGGTCCAGATAATCCATATCATCCAGAATCCTCTGGAGCTGCAGTGCCACCACCCTCTCAACCACCTTTCCCATAAAGGGGAGGTGGGACACTGGACAAAAATTATCCAGAACAGTAGGGTCCGACAGTGGTTTCTTGGGGAGGGGGCGCACCAGCACCTCCTTAAAGGTCGCCGGGAACACCCCCTCTCTCAAGGATGTATTAACCATCGCCAGGACCCAACCAGGAGAGGGCTGGTTTTCAGGGAACAGTCTCAGAGCCTTTAAAGCCAAAAGAAGAAGCATCTGTCTACCTGCTTTGGGCTCTCTGAAATCTCTGTGTGGCGCATGGTTATAAGATGTTCACATGGAGAGTTAGGGTTTGGAACCATTCCTGACACATTGCAGATAATGTTTGATTTTGTACCTCAAGTTGTTCGGCTCCTGGTTCACAGTCCCAGAGAGAATTGTTTTTCAGAGGCATAACTGCACACTCCTCCTAAAAAGATGGGCCAGTGTTCACGGGAAGAGCTGGCTGCTGCCAAGCCGATAAAGTGGTCTCATTGTACACATTTCTTGCCATCAGTGGCAGTGCAACTTTCATCAGCTGGAAGGGCTATTTTATAATCCAGAACATTTTGACAGCACCTACATTTTTCTTTCAGAACTTAATCCCTGAATTAATGTCATCCTTTATGTTGCAAGGCCTACAGCTCCCTTGTACCAAGGACCTCTCTTCTCGGACTGCACCAGTTCAGGGTGGACCGATTCGGGATTGGCATCACGTCCTCACGATGTGTTGATGTTGGAGGGTTTTTCTGTAGCTGAGCATATTAATTTCCGGCTGAGCTGCTCCGGGGAAACTGCATGAAAACAATATTGCAGGATTTCTTCGGGGGCGTAGGGCAGTTGACAGGAAGTCCTGCCTCTTCAGATCTCCCCCTTCTTGCTGAAGTCAAGGCCCTAGAGTGCCTACCTCCCATTCCTGTCTTCTGTGGTGGGTCTGAGGGATGATCTAGCACACAGTGACCTCTTATTTTTCCCCTCACCACAAAGCAAACATAGCAATGCAAGGAGGAGGACAAGGAGCATTGAGGCTCCTTGAGCGCTGATTCGGATGCGTGCCCATGAAACCAAGGAGAGGGAATCCTGGCCAGTTCATGAAGTTCCTTGGCAAGAACGGGTGATACAAGTGCAGTCCTCAGATCTATGGGCATAACTGGCCTGTGTTAAGGCCACACTTCTTTTGGGGCGAATTGGCCTTTGGTCTCTCTTAGTGGTTTTTAGGAAGTTTCGGAGAAATCCTTGGATCCTTAAAAGCTTTCATCTGGCTGATGAGTTTTCATTTTCTTTCTGCAACATGCAGCCTGGCCTTGGATTGTCTGCCCCCAGAACTGACAGGCCCCCTGAATTAGAATGAGGCCTGACATCTTTGCATTTCCCTGCATAAAAAGTACGGCACTTCCTGGCTGCCAGATCTTGTGAGATTTCATTGTTTTCCTATTAGATCGTGTGAAATTTGGGCAAGTGAGATTCCTGAGATCTTGTGCAAATTCACAGTTTGGGGGCGGGGGGGCAGTTTGATGCCATCTAGGTAATAACTGGTTTTGGATTGGTCTTAGAAAGTGCAAAAAATACTGTAATTATTTGTTATAATTATTATTGGTATGTACTTCTTTGCAGGAAGCCCTCACATAAAACTAGTAAAGCTATCAGCATCAAAGAAACAAAAGACAGCGGTCTTGGAGAAACTCTTCCTGCTACTTGTGCCTCCCAGAGCCCCTTTTGTAGCTGGGCACAGAAGAGCAGTGGGGAGAAATCAGTCTCCACTCAAGCCATCAGCCATAAATGGCATCCCAGTTGGGCATCTTGGCATCCTCAGCAGTTGCCACCCTTCCAACTGAGTCCAGTAGTTTCTGTCTCTTTTCAGGGAGCAGTTAATTCTGCAAAAATGGTTTGGCGCTGAAAACAGACTTCTTTTTTTTTAAAACTAGTTTCTTTTTAACCAACTTTCCCCCTAACGGAAACTTGCTCAGCTTCCATTTTGCATTCCCTTTTGCACCGGCCTGAGTAACACCGTTATTGAAACTAAAAATTTAATTTTTCAGGTAATTTTTAGGAGGAGGAGGAGGACATGCAATGTATTTGGGACATAAAGTGGCGACACCTGTTGAAACCCTCTTTTTTTTGTCAGCCTTCTGCCCACCTAGAAGAGGTTGCAAAAACAACACCCCCATTTGAAATTGCTCGTGTGTGTAGTCCAACTAAAATCAATGCTGGTCTGTGACCATAATGAAGATTTGATTTGATGCCTGCTGTGTCTGCTTTCTCAGCAAAACCTCCCCCCGTTCTCCAGCATGGCCTCTTCGTCAACGCCTAGATGCAACTCAAACTCCTTGGAGAATGCCTCAATTAAAAAAGTGAGTATCTTCCTGGGCTTCTTTTAAATTATATATTATTAAATGTTTAAAATGTTTCTGGAAGCTGTTACCCCAGGGTTGGACAGCCTAAGACCTGAGTGCCACATTAGGTTCTTAAAGCATTTTTGGTAATGCTGAGGCCTCCCCCAGCCACTTTCTGAAAATTAGCAGTATGATTTCTCACTTTTTTTGAGGTGTGAAGCACAGGAAAAAATAGATTTAATATAGTTTAAAAACAAAGAAGAGTGACTTTCCCCCAAGCTCAGAGGGGAAAAAAACCTAGGAATCCCCACCCATATGCATAGTAATATTTTATTTCATCAAGGCATCTCTTGCTTCAGAAAAAAAAAGGCTGAATACATCCCCAAACCATCAAACAGTTCCCCTCTTCTTCCTTAGCATTATGTAGTTCTTTGCTTAAGAATTTTGATTGTTCTCAGCCTCTTTCATTTTATTAAGTTGCATATTTCTTAAGACTTAAGTCACAAAGAGTAGGTGGAAATCAGAATGAGTCTGGTAGAACCTTTTCCAACTGACACATTTTATTAAAAGGCATAAGATTTCGTGAGCTGCAACTTAATGCTTTTTAATAAAATTTGTTAGTCATAAAAAGGACTAGAAGACTCTTTCTGATGTTTTGCTACCATAGTCTAACATGGCTCTCCTACAAAGAATATATGAAAACATATATCAGAATTGTTCTATGCAGTTTATGCCTACAGAATCTTACCAACAGAACAAAAGTCCCTACACTGATCTTGTTATTTCTCCCTTTTAGCCTGTGAAAGATGGAACTAACTGGGAACACAATGAAGAAATTCCTCGTCTGCCAGGGGAAACTAGAGTCACAGGTAAAAACAGGTTCCATAGTGTGTAATCAGTTGCTCCCAAACCCAAGGCAGTTGTGCAAGAAGAAGAATAAAGTGGGCTGCGTGCTATCTGAATAGCATGCTTGAACATTGTAGTGCTCTGGTATAGGTACGAAATAAAAATTCAGCTAGATTGCTCTGCAATAAATGCATTTGCTGTGTTTTGGGGGCATACTCATAGAGTCAGTATGGGATGAGAACGATAGAGTTCAAAAGTATCTTACCTTTTCGATCCTTCGCTGTGTAGCACAAAAGAGGGTTATGCTTCCCTCAGACTCACACAAAATCCTTTTCACTTGACCAGGGATACATCAGTCACTAAATGTATGTTTTTCCCATAAAATTAGAGATATTGCATTGCCTTTTTCAACAAAAGGACAATTTCATTTTATCTGCCACAACAGCTTTTGAGCATTTCCATACATCGTCTGCTAGTAAATGCTGCCTAGAGATCTGTGACTTTTTAGAAAGGTAAATTCGGAATGTTCTACTATACTTTTGTAATGATGAGAAATTTGATAGTATTTTTGTAAAAATGTTTGTATGCCTGTCTTTCCAACTATAAAAAGGTTATCTGAGCTACGCTTTGCACACACAACTGCACAACACAAGAGCCTCCATTAGCGGTAGTTCATTTCACTTCAGGGTTCTTGTCAGGCCTAGCTGAAGAACAACGGTGAAACAGTCCAGTCGAGTACAGTTCCTTTATTTGCTTACACCTTATAGACAGAATCTTGCCAGACTAAATCTGTACTACTGCAACAAGTGGATATACCCTGGGAGATTCTAGGGGGTGGCTATCCTGAACCTCATATTCTTCTCACGCTCCCCCTGTGGACTGTATTGTGTCTTGCCTCCTTTCCCCTCCTGGAATGCACCCCACTCCTTCCTGATAGCCTTGATCTCTCACATCACCCTCCTCTTCGTAGATATGTTCCATCACAGCTCTTTACTAATCTCTGCCTTTTGAGGTTTCTTTTTTATCTCAGTTACATCTTGATTATATTGCCGTGTTTCAAATGTGGAGCTGCTGTTTCTTCCACAGACAAAGAAGTCATCTACATGTGTCCTTTCAACGGTCCTGTTAAAGGGAGAGTGTATATCACCAACTACAGGCTCTACTTGAGAAGCGTGGAATCGGTAAGCGATCTCTGCTAGCCTGCTGTGGGATGGAGGCACCTGGCTACGGTGGCTTATCTGCCGGGTTGACCTTGGCTGAAGGGTATTTGCAGTTGGTGAGATGGTTGATATCTGCTGTTGTCGGATTCAGAATTATTATGGGTTTGTCCAGCCCAGGTGACCTGGATGGAGTACGAACTGATGGCGTGTTTTCTTCCTTGGAAGTTAGTTAGTTCAGCATGGCAACAGAATGGAAAACAAGATTCTCTGTATCTGCAGCAGATGCTTTTAAACTGGAATCTTTTTCCAATCCAGGGCTTTAGACATGTGTTAATACTTGCCCACAAGTACACAAGGATTCCGAAAGAGATGAACAGCTCTGGGGACCAATATTTTAGCCTAATACTACCCCTGAAGCTTTGAGTCACAGTGCTCTGCAGTCTCCTGACCACAGCAAACGGTGCAAGTCAGATGTGCTGCCTAGTCCAAGGGGCGCATGGGAGCTGAACAGAATATGGGTAACCATTCAGGTAGCCAGGCTCGGAAGCTAAGCAAGTTTGGATCTGGCCAGGACTTGGATAGAAGACCACTAAGAAATACCCAGGTGGTCAGCTAGAATGGGGTGTTGAAAAAACACCCCAGACGAAAACAATAGCAAACCAAGCCAAGAAAACTACATGACCGTGTCTGTGGGATCATCAGAGGTCAAAATCAGCTTGAAGGAGATTCTGCCTGTACCCTAGTGGGTGACCCAGTGATGCAAAGTGGGCTGGCCTGCTTCACTTACATGACTGCGGGTAGGAAATGGAGGGGTGGGTTTCTCGGGACTTTTTAGGTTGGCAGTTAATTGTACTAAGTTTGTTTTAGGATGCTGACTACCTTGTTTACCTTTCTGTTGCAAAAATGGCAGGAAGCACCACCGTTGATTTTTCCAAAACTGCACGTGATACATTTGGGCGGGTTCGTTGCAGTGGGTTCTGGAAGCCACAAAGCGGGGGGGGGGAGCAGAACTTTTACAAATTTCAGAAGTTCAAAAGCAGTAGTTTTTAATGTTCTTTTCAAGTTCTTTTCCCTCCTAACATTTTCTCAGTGTTTTGGGGTTGATGATTTGGTTCCAAATTAAGCTAAGGGGGAGTGGTCACCCCTACCTATTTGTAAAGGAGTTCCAGAATGGTTTGAAGAAGTTAAAAAATGACATTAACTATTTTCATTAATTTATACTGTGATCCGTGTGGCATCCTTGGGAGGTTAGCGCCGGCTCTACTTGATACAACAATCCTGGCCATGTATAGCTTTTCATAGGATAGCAATGGAGGCGAATATTTTCATAGGATTTCAGTGAGAAATCCTATAGATATAGCTAGGATGGGCAAGAAGGAATCACTCATCCACCCTCTGTTTTCTTGAATTCTGAAAGCTGTATTTCCCTCTCTGTATCCTCCTTTGGCGACAGAGTGGTAGCTGAGGTGCAGGGCAGAATTTAAATAATATATTTTTTAAAGGTCAGGCCTCTCGAAATGTCCTGGGATTTTTATACAGGAAAGAAGTGTTACTTTTCTGAAGCTTGGAGGAAGAGTTTGGACTCAGAACATGCAATTTATATTTTCATCACATTAGTGTTCTATTTTGTATGGGCGTATACACCGCCACTGCAGAATTAATGTTTTCATTCACATTTCATTGAGGTATATGAATGTGAGCAGGAGAAATAGACAAGATGGGAAGGGAAGGGGCTTCAGATAAAGGATCTGATTTTGGCAAGTTGGCTTGGTGGGTCAATTTTAGATTGATTGATTGATTGATTGATTGATTGATTGATTAAATTTCTCCCCCGCCCATCTCCCCCCAATGGGGGAACTCTGAGCAACTCACAACAAACATTAAAAACATAAATATATATAAATACATAAAACATCAGTTAAAAGCATTACTAAAAAAGGGGAAGGGGAGTCCAAGAAGATGAAAAATCTGAGGCTGAAGACAGGAGGCCTCTATGGGGCTAGCCATCCCCATGCTTGAGGTACTCCCTCCCCACCCCAGGCCAAGTGGCAGAACCAGGTCTTCAAAGCCCTACGGAAGGCCAGGAGTGAGGGGGCCAATCGCACCTCCGGGGGTAGAATGTTCTGAAGAGCGGGGGCCACCGCAGAGAAGGTAGTTGCAATAGGTAGCAATTTAGCATATGAGATTTTTATTAAATCCTGCTTGTGGAGGGCTATTTGATACCAATACTTCCTGCCTCGTTGGCCCATTAAGGCTGTTGTTGTTTTTTTAATCTGGCAACGTCCATCCAGTTAATGTGGTATCTTTGTTAGCTTTTAAGATACAAATATATTTTATGACAAGCAATATGGAAGTGCAATCTGTTAGGAACCCTCTGCTTTAATTTGATCTTTACCTTTTGTCTGCTCAGGATCCTATAGTGATATTAGATGTTCCTTTGGGGGTTATTTCAAGGATTGAGAAAATGGGAGGTGCTTCAAGCAGAGGAGAGAATTCCTACGGATTAGATATTACTTGTAAGGTAAGACTTAAAAATAAACAGGTGGTTGATATTTTGTTATATGAGATCATGTATCCTAGAGAAGTGCAAAATAAAGGTCTTGTTGATTTCTAAATCCTGGATAATACTGTCATACAGTAATTATTTATGGAGTTTTTTTAAGGGGCCCAAGAAAAGCTGGAGCAATGTACCTTGGCCCTTCCCTTTGAACTTAGGGATGACATAATCCATTTCAGCCCTTAAGCAAAGCATTGGAAGTGATGTGCTCTGACTCCCAAAGAATCAAGGTAGAGCTAATGTGAGAGCTAGAGCGGAAAGAGTTAAGCGCGTTCTCTTATCCCCAGAACAGAGAGGTAGAGATAAGAGGATGAGACTGGCTCCTCCCTGAGGAATGCAGGATGTTTGTGGGGTGACTCTGGGAATTGCTTTCACTCTGAGAAGATTCTGTAATGGGACTGAAGCCAATAAACCATACTGGATTGAATCTGTACTGTCTCCTGGAGTGTCCTGGGCTAGTCCTGACAGCTAAGCCACTTTGACCAGGTACAACCCTCCAAAGCAGGACACTTCTGTTCATGTGCTGCAATTCACATAAAGGTGTTGAAAGGCCAGAGAAGTGATTTAAGTTAAGTGGCACAACCCCAATTCAGTAGTTAAAATACAGCTTCTTGGATGTGCTTCAGTAGGGTGATCTAATCTAAATACAGGTAGTCCTCCGGTTATGACGTAATTGCCGTTGCTAAGATAGGCGGTCGTAAAACGCAATGTCACATGATCATGCTGCTTAGTGACAGCAGTTCTAGCAGTCCCGATTGCCATCGTTAAGTTAGGACCATGTGGGTACTTAAGCAAAGCCCTCATATGACTGTGACTTCCTGCTGAGGTCCTCATTGACTTTGCCTGTGGGAAGCTGGCAGGGAATGTTGGAAATCGCAATCACATGACTGTGGCTTACTACAAGGCTGTAATTATGAGTCAGGCACTGAGTGCCCAGTTCACAATCATGTGACTGCGAGGACGTTGTGACAGCCGGAACTCTGAGGGTGGATCTTAAGTACCACTCGTTCAGCGCTATCGCAAGTTTGAACGGTCACCGAATGAGTGGTCATAACCCGGGGTCCACCTGTACTTTCAAATCAAATCAGAAACCTTGCAGAGTTACAAACACGTGGATCCCATTTACTACTGTAGTATAATAGATTGCTTAAAAGGAGAAATGGACAATCTTTTGGTGGTGCCTGATTGTCTTAGTAGGACCAAAGGCTACAGCAGGACAGGTAAATATTGTGAAAAATGGGCTATATGTTGCCCACCTCTGACCTAAAGGCTTACCTTTCAGTCCAGAAAGCTGCTGGAGCAAATTGCATAACATTAATCCTTGACTGCAGATGTTCTTTTAAGAAATTGTGTGGTATGTTTTAAATTGTAGGATATGAGGAATTTACGCTTTGCGTTGAAACAGGAAGGTCATAGCAGAAGAGATATATTTGAACTCCTGACAAAATATGCTTTTCCACAGTCACATAACTTGGTAAGCTTTTTTGAACTTATTTTGTGGTTGTCGCAGGTGGGGGGAGGTTTGCCTAAAATGTAGAAAAGCAAATTTGGGAACCATTTTCACACTAGACTTCAGTTTTGCTGCCTGCCCTAGCAGTATTCACTTAGCAGCAAGTTTATCCATTGGCCAGATACAAGCCTGATAATTTCCCTCAATGGGGACATCTGCAAGAGTCCTTTTCGTATGAGAAGTGTGCAGAAAATATTTTTGCAGATTTACTGCTCTGTTTGCAAGCATATAACTTCGATCATTTTTATGAAGAAGAATTTATTTTCACTTGAATGTTACTGAGAATACGGCTCCATTTGCTGGTCCTTTGACATTAAAGCTATTTTCTTGAATGCTTTATTTATTTTATTTATGTATGCGGCTTCCCTAGAGTAATTTTCATTTAGTTTTTTTTTATTGTGTTTTATTTACCCAGAAACCATTTCTGAATGCTATAAGGATGCCGTGTTATTTCAGCTTGCCATATTTTAACCTCTTACCTTTCAGGAGCAGCAGATCCTTCTTATGTTCCAAAAACATGTTTCAGTTTGCCTCACTTTTCATCCTTATTTGCCAAATTTTACACAAATCTCAAACCCATGTAAATGCTAGGAATTTGGACAGAGTGGATTCATTCATATGATAAAGGTTTGAGAGTAAAGATAATGACTTCTAGCCCCCTTTCCAGCACAATATCAGTGCATTCGCTTTTTAATGATAATTCTAACTACAAGCAGTCCTTGTTTAGCAACCACTATTGGGACCAGCAACTTGGTCACTAAGTGAAACCGTGACTGGGCTTATGATCTTACTTCAGCTTTCCTTTGCTTTACAGACCTGCAAAGGTCGTAAATATGACCTTTACAAAAGGTTGTAAAGTTACTTTTTCATCTCCATCATAACTGCAAACTGTCACTAAACAAGACAGTCGCTAAATGAGGACTACCTGTAAAAGACTGAGACATTTCAGAGTAGATGCAGCCTGAGTTATAGGTGCCAACACTGTCTTGGTCCAACTCAAACAGCAGAAAAGTTAAGAATTGGAGCATGATACCAGTTGTGCTTTGCCATTGTGCCAATCCTGTTCCTTTTTCTCCCACCCACCAAAATATTAGTTATATTTATCCAGTTCACGAGTGACATGAGGAAGATTTGCTGCTTAGCTGAGATTCTGACCAGAGTGTCAAATGTGTGTGCATGAACTACCACTGAAAACAATTAAAAATGGCAAGGATAAGCTCGCCAGTTAATGGAAATGTGGCACCTTTTCCTGATTCGTTAGGGCATGCTAAGTCTGTACTAGTTCAAAGTTAATGGTAAGGTTCAGGCCTCTCTCTCAAGCAAAGGATGACTTCTCTTGCTAAATCAAGTAACCTGCTTTATGCCTTGGCTATTGTCAATGTTTGGGGGTGTTCTTTAGCCTCGCAAGGATCTCTCCTTCTTGAATGAGACAGAGAAGCTCTCTTTGGCTTTTACGTTTCTCTTGAATAAAATAAAAGCAAGTTTTGAATGGGAAGGTTAACCCTTGAATTTCGGAAGAGCGGCTTTTGTATAATCAGGAACATGAGCCAAGCAATCTGTTTGGCAGGGACAGCAGGTAGTGTGGCATCTTGAATCTACTTCCTTCTTTCAGAATTCCATTTCCTAATTTTTCCTTGTTATCCTTTCAGCCTTTTTTTGCGTTTATAAATGAAGAGAAGTTTGCTGAAAATGGTTGGCTGGTTTATAATCCTATGGTTGAATACAGAAGACAAGTAAGCTTAGTTTTTCTCTTCTCTTTTGTATTCCTCTACCCTCTGGATTTTTCAGGTTTTCTTCATGCATTTTTCTTTCTATTCCATGACCAAATTGAACTAAATGAACAGAAAATAGGGAGCGCGCTCTTTTAGTTTTTAAGATATGAGCCGGGCAATGCCAGGCAAGTGAAATGGGGTGGATAGATGGGCACGTAGGTAGGTAGATATCTGTGCTTCACCTAAAACAGATTTTTATAAAATAAAATACAGACATTCTGTATTACATTCTTTGTTTTTACCTTGTGTTGTATTATAGAGGGTAAAGGAATGGTTGATCCTTAATGATCATGCAACATACTTCTGGCCAATTTTGTTTCTTCCTTTAATTTCCCAGTGGCTTAAAACCAGTTTTACTGTGGAATTGGTGCATATGTTAAGGATGAGTTCTGTATAAGACATTTCAAAGTGGCGTGCCCTGGATTAAATAGCATCTGTTGAAGTAAATCAAATCTGTTGAAGGCATCAGTTGTGACACAGCTCATACATTGAAAAAGACAAACCTGTTTACAAGTATATAAAAAACACAACAGCCACGTTGGTGCACGGGGAAAACAATAAATCCCAAATCCCTAGTTGGGCTATACTTTTATAACGATTTGCCAAAATACTGCAAAAGCATGTGAAGTTTTTGGGTTTTCCAGACTTCTTCAGGTGCAGCAGAAATTGTTTCTCTCATTCCCTGCATTGAAGGATTTGAAAGCCTAGTACTATTTTTGTACTACAGATTTTTAGTATTTAAAAGTAGAAAATCTCTGGATTTGTACTTCCTATGATTTTTTTTTTTCTCCTGAGAAAAGAAGGATCTGGACTCAGCCAGTCTTCTGTGTGGTTTGAGGTTTACAGGTTCAGGTTTGAAGAAAAGAGGCCATCCAGATAAGCGAACATGCTAGTTTTTATACATAAAGAGTTGGGTGTTACTCAATTTATTCATCCCATCCAGTACGAAGGAGAAATCTAAGAACAGAACTTCGTCTAGAGTCCTGTAAGGTCATCTTGCCTGAGAAATTAGCTGTACCGTTTGAGCGTGGAAGTGTCTTCAATGTCATTTATTCTTAAATGTGTAATAAATATTTAAAATACGAAAGCAGGATATTGGCTTGCCAGATGCTGCTGAGCTACAGTTCCCACCAGCCCCAGCCAGCATAATTGATGGTAAGGGAGCCTGGAAGCTGTAGGCTACCGTAGGAGAATTTCGGAGTTCATCTAAACCAGAAACAAGCACACCTTCGTTGAAGCACAGATTGGTTTATTGATTGGTACCAGCAGCGAAGGCAAGTCTAAAGAGAGGAGAGGTTATAATCCCTCCTTAAAACTTATACACCTTAAAATAAATTCAGCAACTCTCCTCCATCCACCACATTTGACTTCCCACCCATGTTCTTCTCCCATGTTGTCAGGTAAGGCTTAGGTGCTTCCCCTTAGTTCCTTTCCATCACTGTTTTTAGTACTCTTTTGGGCAAGATTTAAAAATTTATTTTTTTCTTGTAGAGGAGAAGAGTTTCTTTTTTTCAAGAATGCCAGACATTCCTGTATGTATTCCAAAGCAGCTAATAAAAAAAGCATTCTTGTGTTGCCAAGTAGGCTCATAATAAAATTAATAAAAACAGCGAAGAATCATTCAGTGGTACTTTGTCTTACATGCGTCCTTTAAACTCACATCTGTTACTCTAGGTCCTGACTAGTAGAGATACCTGTGGTAAATTGGTGGGTTATTGCCACCCTGTGGCCATAATAATGCATGAATTGTTCCTCTTTGTTTATTGTCATATTGTTGATATGACAAGTTGGCATACAAATATCATCTTGGTTCTCTCTAAGCGTCTGCCTAACGTTCAGTGGAGGGTAACGTTTCTCAATGAACACTATGCACTGTGTGACACATATCCATCACTCCTGGTTGTGCCATATAACGCCACAGATGAGGACCTCAAGAAGGTTTCTGCTTTTAGATCCCGATGCCGAATACCAGTAAGTGACTTAAGCTATAAAAATTGGTCTCTGTGGTTAAAACTCCAAAGGATGCAACAGAATTGTATATTATAAAATATATGTTTTGAGTATTCTGCAAAGGGAATGACATTTCATACAACACATCAAAATGGGGTTAATTTCATTCTCTCTTTTGTCCCATTAAGTAGTCACTAATTGCTAAGGGGAATTTTAATGTTGGCGTCTGTTTGGCCCCTAAAAACTTTGTCAAGGATTATTTTGGAGCTCTGTCAGCACCTAGAATTGGAAGACAATAGAAAAGAATATATGTGGCTCCGGGTTGAACTGTGGAGTCCTTGTGCTCTCTGAGCTTGGTTGTTTTCTTGCAGACGTTTCATTACCTGACTAGGTAACATCTTCAGTGCTAGTGAGTGTGGGGTTTGCTCCAGAATACATCCTCTCAGCAGCCAATCCCCAGATAAGCAGAGATTAACACCAGACAAACAATCAAGCAGAAAACAATACCCTAATCAAGGAATTACCAAGGAGAAAACCACACACCCCCAACACTGGCAGGGCTAGCTACTGCATATAAACAGGGAGCAAACCCCACACTCACACTGAAGGTGTTACCTAGTCAGGCAGTAAAACATCTGCAAGCAAACAACCAAGCTCAGAGAACACCCAGAAAGGCCACAGTTGGAAAATAAGGAGTTATGCACTTCTCATCAGAGTTGATCTCTTTGTTGAAACAGCTCTTTTCTGAAGAAATGTTTTGCCCATTGCATTATTTTGTCTGGACATATCTATTTTGATTCTCTCTTATAATAATAAGCACTTTTAATAAGCGTCAACCTCCCACGTTCTGCTGAGCTGCCTTTTAAAATATTATGATCTTGCTGTGGCATATACTCTACCATGCAAATTCTTCAGGAAAGTTTAGTCCTGAGAATACGTTGGCAAGCCTTTAGATCTTTCCCATGTGCTGTGACATGACAGTCACCCAATAAAGGAGTTATTTAGGGCTTGGGTCTAAATCTTAAGCCACGCTGTTTTCCACAAAAATTCCCCTGAAAACATTGTGGAAAGCCATCGGGCTCTGACGGAACATTTGTGTTGCTCCATTAGGTGTTGTCATGGATCCATCCGGAGACCCAAGCTGTCATCACGCGCTCCAGCCAGCCGCTCGTGGGCATGAGTGGCAAAAGAAATAAAGATGATGAAAGGTATCTGGAAATCATAAGGGAAACAAATGGCCAGCTCTCGAAACTGACGATCTATGATGCGAGGCCCAACGTAAATGCTGTTGCTAATAAAGTAAGCAGACGTCCTCTTCATCTTTCTGTTGAGAGTTAAGCCCTTTTTCCTGGCATTGCTAACTGAGCTTTTAGTCTGCTGGGGCAGGGTTCCTCAACCTTGGCAACTTGAAGATGTGTGGACTTCAACTCCCAGAATTCCTCCCATGCTGGCTGGGGAATTCTGGGAGTTGAAGTCCACACATCTTCAAGTTGCCAAGGTTGAGGAACCCTGTTCTGGGGATCTCCAGGTACCCTGAAGCAAAGACTCTTCGGACTCAGAATTCTGAATGTTTCCGTTCTAAATCCATCCAGTGATCCCGCGATTGGGAAAGCGGTAGACTAGAGAAGTTGCTAATACTTCAAATCGCTTTCTGGATTTTTGATGGGCAAGGGGCACTTTCATTCTGCACAGTCAGTGTTAGTGGTTGACCAGAATGCTATCGTTTTGTCACAGCCGCAGAATCTGCTGGAGGGTTGGCTTGTGGGAAGAATGCAACTTCCTGCCAACAAGATTTAAAGTTCTGGAGTCAGAAGATCAGCTGGGAGTATTTCTAGATTTTAAATAGTTCCACCTTGTTTACATTAACAGTAAACTCCGAGTGAGTAAACTTTCAATAAAGTCACCAGAAAATCTTCCCAAAAATAATGGGCTAGTTCAGCTCCCTCCCCATTCCTAAATGCTCGCTTAAAAAATAATGTTTTGCAGCCTGATGGAGGATAAAGTCTTTCAGTTGCCTAATTCTTTAAAGATGACTGCTGAAGCAAATTGTTGCTGCCCCTTCTCAGGGAACAGATGAATTCATGGGGCAAATTTGACTGAAAAAGTATACTTGGGTGTGTATATGTGTTGTGTTCTGTATGTATTGTTTACGGTATCCAAGGTTGGGCCTAGAAACTAACCTCTTCATAAAAGCTTGCTTAAAAAAGTACAGAGTAATCTTAACTTAAACTTTGGAAACAGTGGGTAAAAGTCCATTGCTTATAACCTTAAATGGGGAAAAAATGCAGAATTTTTTCTGTTGTTTATGAGAAGTCTAGTGGCTGCATTCCTTCCCTCCTGTCTATTCCCCTTGCTTTGTTGTTTCTTGAGCCACACCCTAGGGTTACTCAGTGCCTTCCATAGCTAAAATTAACTCTCTCTCTTTGCTCCAGAGAAGGCAGCTTGTATCAGCTTCTATGCCGCAATGTTCTGCATCATGTTGATAGGGAGAAGCCCTTGCTCTTTCCTAAATTTAAAAGAGCTTGGCTGATTTAAGCCTGATTTGAGAAATAACTTGGAAGTTCTGCTTAGAGATTTTGGAACTCCATAAGGATACATACTTCTCGTCTTGTATTCTCCAGTCCCAGACATGGGACAGTTTTAGCAGCTAGATTGGGGATGAAGGTTGTGAAAACTCTATTTTCTTGTAATGCCATTTCCGCTGCATTAAGTCTATTTGGGAAATAAAAATAACGATCTCAACATTGACATTTAAACTTAAAAATAGTTTTATTAGGAGAACCTAGATTCTACAGTGGGATTTAGAGGACCCTGAGGCTGTGATTACATCAGTACTCACTGGAGAAATGCATATGTTTCATCACACACGCTCTGTTAGGAAGTCAGTTTTTCTCAAGATAGAAGGAAAAGTCTTTCTAATAAAGTTTGGTATAGGAACTTTTGATTATGGATGTTTGGATGCTTTTAATATAGTTATTTTAAGTCTCCTAGAGTCACTCAAATAGGTGTTCTGCAAATAATTGTAGAAAATAAAGTTCCGTATTGATTGACCTTCTGTGTCCATCAAATTTTTTATATATGTATGTATGTATGTATGTATGTATGTATATTCTAATCAGAACTGAATGATGTTTTCCCCCTGTGCTTAGACAATGATATTACGTAACTCCTCAGTATTTTTACAAACCTACCAGTTGTGTTGGGAATATATAATGACTGCAATGGCTGTGCAAAGGAAATTAAATGCTCACTTCCTCTTGATCCAAGGCAACTGGTGGTGGATATGAAAGTGAGGATGCCTATCCCAATGCTGAGCTCCTCTTCCTAGATATCCATAATATTCACGTCATGCGAGAATCTTTGAAAAAACTGAAAGATATCGTCTATCCTCATGTAGAAGAATCTCACTGGTTATCAAGTTTGGAGTCCACCCACTGGCTTGAGCATATCAAGGTACAGATGAGGCCGATGGTGTTTGGTGTGCTTACCGCAGTCTGATGCCACGGACTTGGGGTCTAAGTTCTTGAATTAAGATAGCAGGATGGGGGGCTTCTCCCCACCAGTCTCAGTTTCATTGTCTCCTTTCTTGTCAGCTGGTTTTAACAGGTGCCATTCAAGTAGCCGACAAAGTGTCTTCTGGAAAGAGTTCTGTTCTGGTGCATTGCAGTGATGGTTGGGACCGCACAGCACAGCTCACCTCTCTAGCCATGTTGATGTTGGACAGCTACTACCGAACCATCATGGGCTTCGAAGTCTTGGTGCAGAAGGAGTGGATAAGCTTTGGGCATAAGTTTGCATCGGTGAGAACCAAAAAAATGAGTCTGGGCAAAATCACTTTCACTGAAATCCCATTAAAACTGATACAGAGCAAGACTGTTGTCCCTGTAGTGAGCGTGGAGGCCTGCCTTACGCTCTCGTGCATTTCATTGTGAGTCAGTAGCTTGTACTTAACTGCGGTTTGTCAACAGCCTGATAATGCCAAAATTGCTTGGATATCTGAAAAGCTGGGTTCAGCTGCAGACCAAGTCTGATACTCATGTGTTTGGTGTCCTGGTATGTTTTCATAATGGGACATTTTATAGAATCTTTTGAAATTGTTTTTCTCTGGGTGTATTGTCGTCTGAAAAAAGGTATCCGTCTGCTGCTTCTACTGCTGCTGCTTACATTTTAAGATTCTTGCTATATACTACAAACTTCCAAAAGTAACATGTATCCTAAATAACTTTTTAAACCACTTCAACTGGAAAGCATGATGCCCTGTCCAAAAAAACCTCTTTCAAAAGCTCCTGCTGGTTTAGTCTAATTTGGGGGGGGGGGGGGGGGGGGGGCTTCATTCTATGTAAGGGAAGTAAGCTTGTTCCCAAAATTCTGTGAAAGGGTCTGCTACTTAAGCAAAGCTAAGCAAACTCATTCAGTTAGAGTTGGTCTGATTTTTCTTTCCTTTTTCACTTCAGAGAATTGGTCATGGAGACAAAAATCACGCTGACGCTGATAGGTCGCCCATCTTCCTCCAGTTCATTGACTGTGTGTGGCAAATGTCTAAGCAAGTAAGCTGTGTTTTTTGAAGAGGGTGAAGAATTAATTGGTTTTATTGTAATTTCTTTATTGTAATTTCTTTGCTGTGAGCCACCAAGAGTCTCTGGGAGTTAGGCAGCAAACAAGTTTAGATGATGATGATGATCTCTCACCTCTTGTTATACTTGCATAAATTATGTGGGGTTGTCCTCAATTATTCCTAGTTCTACTAGTGTACAAGCTGGAAAATTTTAGGTTAGGTTCAAGCAAGCAGGCAAAAGGAAGAGATACATATCTCTTACAACTTTCTTTCTTCTATGGTATGACATGTACTTCTTTACTGTACATCATTACAGATGTGTCATCATTCTTGTGTCACCATGGCTGGGCTGTGGACATCTATGCCTGATCTAAGTGGGTTGGAACTTAGAATAAAGTTCCCCTAAGCTGAATAGATGAGTCCATGTCCTGCCAGCGTAGTACCAGCTCTATTGGAGATGCTGACTCGATCCTTTAAAACTCATTTCCCACGTTCTTTAGAGTAGAGGTATGCCCAGTGTTTGAAAGTCCAAACATTTCAAGCTTGACAGTGGCTGTTCCAACATTACAGAACTGTTCTGACCACTGCAAAGGCATTAGTAGTTTGCAAAGGCGCTGGAATAGTTTGAACAGTTCAGGTTAGACAGGAACAGTTGTTTCAAACTATTTCTTAGGACATTAATCCCATATAAATTCCCTTTAGGGAAATTTTATGTAAGTTTGGTTAGTGAGGAAGAAAGAAAAGGCATTTTGCTGATACAGGTAGTCCTCCGCTTATGACCCTCATTGGGATTGGAATTTCTGTCGCTAAGCGAAGCGGTTGTTAAGCAAAACATCATGTGAGCTTAGCGACGGAAGTTCCGGCATTCCCAGTTGCAGGCATTAGGCCAGGACCACATACTTCTCCTGCCCTTTGCGAACTACCTCTGCTTCAGCTCCCACACCCACCTATCTCCCCTCCCATCTCTGCCTTTTGGGCCACCCTGCACTCCACCGCCTACCCCTGCTGCCGCCTCCCCAACTGACCTTCACCGTCTTCTTCCTTCTCCTGCTGGCCCAGGATTCAGATGCTGCAAGGGTGCAGCCCCAGGATGCACACAGTGAGTTTGTGCAAGGCAGGAGAACATCACTGTGGGATGCTGTGATGGTCATAAATGCAGGCCAGTCACCAAAATGTTGATCACATGACTGTGAGAGCGCTGCAATGGCCAGAACTTTGAGGACCAGTCGTTACTACCATTCATTCAGCACCGTTGTAACTTTGAATGGTTGCTGACCAAATGGCTGGAACCTAAGGACTACCTGTTTTATCTAGAGTTTGGAACGTCCTCACTACCTACCCCATTTTTCACTATGAAGAAGGCTGTTCTCTAACAGCTTTTATTTTTTTAGGCAGAGGCGCTTCTAGGGATCCATGCAGTATTTTCATTTCTAATATTCCTACAATTATTTTTGATATTACTTTTACTGGCTTGGAATTGTGTTATTATTGCAGCGTTTCATACAAGGTGGTAGAGGCTGGGATATAACTTTGAAGCAGCTTTGAAAAGAACATGGAACCAGAAATAACATGAATGTTAAATAATTTGGACTCTATTCTACTTAAAGCTGCTGTTTATATTACCATGGGCTTTATATTGTATCCTAAACTTTTGTCTGTTTGTCTCTAGTTTCCAACAGCTTTTGAATTCAATGAACAATTTTTGATTACTATTCTGGACCACTTGTACAGCTGCCGCTTCGGTACATTTTTGTACAGCTGTGACTCCATGAGAGAGAAAGAGGTGAGTTAATATATTGATGACCTAACATGAAAGCTGTACATGTCTGCTTGCGTGTCCAGATCCAGTTGCCGCATTGGGTGATAGGAAACAGGTGACAGGCTAATGGTGGGAGTCATAAATACCATGTAAGGTGGCTGCATTCGGAGGTAAGTTTCTACTTATCCTGTTTGTACGCTTCCTAGAAGAATTAGGTTGCCAGTTCACATGCAATTACAGCCAACTAAGGTGGTGCGAAAGTGGAGAGATGGTTTCAGATATACTTTTCAAGTCAAATGTATCTATTCTCTAACTACTTATAGAAGACAGTCGTTATGCGAACGGCGCATGCAGCCTGGGCACATCAGGTAGTTACACTTAGTGCTGAAACTGGTTCTTGTTTCTTTGCAGAAACTGAGTGAGAAAACACTGTCTCTGTGGTCCTTGATCAATAGTGCAAAATCAAAATATACCAACCCCTTTTATACTAAAGAATTGAATCGAGCGCTTTACCCAGTAGCAAGCATGCGCCACCTGGAACTTTGGGTTAACTACTACATTCGATGGAACCCACGGATCAGGCAGCAGGTAAAGTTTCTTACCATACCTTAAAGCTAATATGGCGTAGATCTATAATCTCTTTTTTTAACCCAATTTAGGATTACAAAGCTGTTGTATACTGAGTCACATCATCAGTCCCTCTGTTCCACTGTTCTCTATTCTGCCTGGCAACAATTCTGAGGATCATAATCTGAGCACATATTTTCTGTGGCATCTGCACAAACAGATGTCCCAGTCTTCAGTCATATCTTTCTATCCTTCTCAAAACAGGGTTCCCCATACTGTATATACTCGTGGATAAGCTGAAAATGTTAGGTGCCAAAAACGCACCCATAAGAACTTGGTTTGGTTTGTCCACAGATGGGCTTATCCACAAGAATATACAATAATACTTTTTTAAAGCACCCGTATATCCATGTGTACTCATGGATAAACCCATCTGTGGATAAGCCGGCCCTCATATTTTTAACCAAAATGCCATGAAAAATGTGGGCTGGCTTATCTGTGGGTGGTGCATTTTTCATGGTATTTTGGTTAAAAATACGAGGGTCGTCTTATCCGCAGATGGACTTAAATGTGAGCATATACAGTAATAAGATGTTCCACTCTTATAAAAATATAATTCTGTTACATGTTAAAAGCATTATAATTAACATCTCTTCAGATACCTTAGTTATTAGTTTATAATACTGTATAGAGCAAGATTTAACAAAGAAACCTTAGCTGTTGTATAAAAAGAGCTATATAGGGGAGGGGGGATCCCTATACTAAACTATCTAGGAAAGTAAAAAATACCCGCCCACCCCTCAGGAAAAAACTAAAAACGGCTGAACACATAAACATATTAACGAATACAATAATACATTTTCATAGAATAATATGGGAAGGTAACAATTGCCAGTTTCTCATCCCAATAAACGGAAGCAGCATTGACACTAAAAATGGAATTTATCAGCAGAACCTTATGCTGGGCATAAGAAAACATATCCTTTTCAGTTCATGAAAGGTTTAAACTCCACAAGTCAGTTTCACACGGTCCAGGCTGCAACTGTCGTAAGCACAAACCCACAAGGAAAAGTGAAGACCCCTTATTCAACTGATGAGCAGAGAAAACATCAGAGAGGTAGAGAATTATAGCGGAAGACAAGTAATCCCATTTTCCACTTCAATATTGAACCCCAGGGTTTCCTTAAGGTTGTTCTTCCCGCATTTTTGTGGATCAATGGGTAGCGGCTTTTGAAAGCAGATCTACCCAGCAGAGAAAGATGGCCTGTGCGTGGCGCTTCTTATCCTCGAGGTTTGGCAGAAGAGCTGAGAGCTCAAGGAGAAAAGAGCTTCTGTGTTTGACAAGTGCAGCTTTTGAGAGAGCCACTGGAACAAAGATTCAGCCGTTTCTTCCCTGCAGCGGGCCTTTGACGCCGTTTCCAGCTCCCCGGCGTCTGGAAGAAAGGCCGGCAGTGTTCTGAACGTCTCTTTGCTTATATGTTTGTTGCGAAGATTTTTGTGTGATTGAAAAGGAGCACATTTGAAAGATGCAGAGCAACAAATTAGTTTACTGGGGAAAACATGGCATAGCACTTGCTTCAGGCATAGGCCATACAAAAGTTACAAACAACCCATCATGTTTGAACTAAGAACATTAAGTATTTTAGGGCAGGTGTTTCTTTGCAACCTTTGTGTTTCTCCTTCATGGTGCGGGGGGGGGGGGCGGCAGCATGCATATTGGATAAAGTCTAGTTTAAGGGACAGGAAAGCAAAGAGCCTCATGCTTTGGGAAATTCAACATGATAATAAATGCAAACTGTAATTCATACACAGTTGGCTCTTCCATCTAGTATGACTCAGAGATGGTTTGTTTCACATAATCCCAAAAAAGGATTTGTTGCATCTTTGTCCGTTTACCTTGTAAGGAACAAAGCAAACCAGACCCCTGGGTTTAGCAGCATACTGCAGAAACCATCATGGTTTCTTCAGCAAGTGATCCTACTGAAAACAAAGTGGAGGTGAAATTATAGTAGGAATCACTAGCTTGTTCACCATAAACTAGCATTCTCTGTATTCTGCTTTATGGCTGCCATACATTTCTTATCTGTCAAAATTCACTGAATGACTAATACCTGGGAGCGTTGGGGGGAGGGGGGAGTCCATTTCTACTTGGTGGCCTTGAATATGGCCAAACTTTGTATTTTAAAATATCTTCCCTTTGTTCAGCAGCCAAACCCAGTGGAGCAGCGTTACATGGAACTTCTGGCCCTGCGTGACGATTACATGAAGCGGCTGGAAGAACTACAAATCACTAGCAATCCCAAATTGTCCAATTCCTCCTCCTCCTCCTCCTCCTCCTCCTCCTCCTCCTCACAGATGATGTCGCATGTGCAAACTCACTTTTGAAGGCGAGAGAGAGACGTTTTGCTCTTCTCTCTGAACCCCGTCATACGAAGCGGTGCTTATTCAGAGGTGTGGGACAAGAAGAAAACTGCAATGCCTTATTTGAAGCTTCTTCCTAAAACGCTTATCCCTACGGAGAGGATCTGAATACAAGGGGGCTTTTTAAAATTGATTTATGTGCCTTTTGAAACCTTTTGCCTGGGAACATGCTATTCAACTATCCTAAAGGGTTGTTTGTTTTTCGCTTTGTTTTTTTACCACGGAGCATCCAAATATACTTAGCTAGCGCTTTCAGTACTAATCACCACTTCTGTGAATAGCATGACTTCGTTTTCCATCTCCAGTCCGTGCGTCTCTCTGCAAAGTACCATCAGTGTCAGCGCGGACCTTCTGAATCCTCAGTTTGCGTGGCCCCCAGAGGGGAGAGTTAAAAGATAGACTGGCTGCAAGACACTTGGTCTTGAGGAACAATTACTATGTGAATTGCGGTTTCTTTCCGATAAAATGCCATTTTTAATGCGTAAGATGACTGCATTAGCAACAGCAAACTACCAATAACTGAAATTTCCTGAAAATGTGTGCCTGTTAAGCAGCGGCCTTATCTCCAGAGCAGATTAACATTTAATTTTTGAGACGAAGGGAGGTGTGTGCGTGCACGTGCGTATCTGTGTGTGAATGACATTCTGTAATGGATTAGTCTTTCCTCAAATACATTAAAACAATTTACAGAAAGTTTGTGCACTGAAGAGATTCAAATCAGGGGTGAACAACTTGGAATCTTCTGATGTTTTGCACTTTGATTGCTCTTAGCACCAGATGACACCGCTAGCAGCAACAGATTGTGTTGAACATCTGGACCGTGCTAGGTTGCCCAATCCCTACATTTAAACTTTGCAGGGTGGTTGTTGTTGTTGTTTTTTGGTCATTGTGTTGGCCTTCTGTCAAATTTTATAATTTGTTCCTTTCAGGAATCTTTTAAAGTAACTTACAAGCACTTGTCAAATCAGCACAACCCTTGTGACTTGATCTTTTAATACATATTTTGCTTAGGATATAAACTTTTAAAGTGGTATTTGGTCAGTTCAGAACAACTGAAATATAGGATTTGTGAGGACTATTTGTAGCTAACATGATTTATTTTAAAAATATTGGGGGGGGTACCATTTGTAAATTACTTTATGTGTAAGTTTTGATCTGCAAAATATAAGGCGGAAAGGAAATTATAGGATAAATGTATAAATTAAGGATATGGAAGTCTTTTCTGTAAAGTGTAAATATTACAATTCTAAAGTTTAAAGTCAAACTCCAAAATATTATAAATTTCTTAGTTTTAGAGGACATTGGAATATTTTAGGAATAGTATATTTTCAGTATAAGAGAAAGTGGAGCACATTAATAGAATAAATTGTATACTAAGAAATTTGCACTATTTCTTCAGGGATAGACTAAAGTACTTAGTAATTTCAGCTAGCTTGCGCATGGTTTATTTTCATTTTCCACGTGATGTTTGTCCTCTAAATTTCATTCTTTGGTGATGCTTTTGTCATCTACATTTTATTGCACCTATAGATGGGTACTTGGCTGAAGGGAAGCGAGTCGGAGAAATGAAATGCTTAACTTGAATTGCAAGAAACTCACACTTATCCCATCCATTTTAAATGGCAGAATGGAAAACTGAAAAACTATGTAGACTCAAATACAACTGTCATTTGTTTGCTCACAAGTTATATCTCATTTTTTCCTCGCTACCCTAAAACTTTGTCCTGGTTGTAAATCCACAAGAAATACCTGTTTCCTTTTGACTGGCGTGAATGAATTGAGACTTGTTTTTACAAGGTAAAACACTACGCTCTCAGCTGTTTTGGGGGGAAAGTAAGCTAAAGCGGTTTAAAATGCCTTTGCCTTTTTCATTACTTGCATCTCACCAGTTTATGTTGCCAGCGCCAAGACAATGCTGTGTCTTGATTTGTAGAGAATTTAATGTTGTTTGGGGAAAAGTGTAACTTGGTGAAAATTCTCATTTTTTTAAAAAAAAGACTGGCTTAATTCATATGAAATAAAAATCAAACACTTATTTTTTTCCCGGCTTCTTTCCTGTAAGTTTCAGGCGGGGGGAGCGTCAGTCCCATGGATTTGGTGAGGCCTGTTCCCCTGAAATCAGGGTGGGAGAGGCCTGCAAGAGGCGTTCCTTGCTCAGCTGCCCTTAATTCCTGGCTGGGGACGATGGGGGTCAAAGTCTACAGATTTGGAAGGTGGCAACAAGGCCGTGTTTTGAGATGCGAAGCCACAAAAGGGTCTTTATCCTGCAAAACCGTCACTGTCCCAACCCCAGCTAAGAGCGTGGGAGTGACCCAAAAGAGAAGGCGCATGGGATGTGGAGTCCGATCGTGAGCATGGGATTCTTTTGCCTAGTAAAAAGATTGGGACTAAAAGCATTACACCCCCACACCAACACTTTTCCATTCCCCAGCTTCGCACACCACAATGTGCACACCCGCTTCCATTCCCCAGCTTTGCACACACCGTTTCCACAACCCAGCTTTGCACATCCACCCACCTACTTTTCCATGCCCCCGCTTTGCACACCACAATGCTGGCACACGCTTCCATTCCCCGCTGGGCACCCATCTTTTCCACTCCCCAGCTGCGCACACACACGCCCCCCCCCGCTTTTCCATCCCCAGCCGCGCACCCCCCCGCCCGCGCCCACTCCCCAGCCTTGCCCGGCGGCCAGGAGGGCCGGGCCGGGGGGGTCGCGCGGGATGGGCGGGGTGCCCGGTGAGCCCGTCTCCCGCCCGGCCTGGGCGCCAGCCGCGGGCCCCTCCTGATCCGCGGGCTCCGGCCCGGGCGCGGAAGAGGCGGCGGGCGCGGCCAACATGGAGGGCGGCAGGCCGGCGGCGGCGGCGGCGGCGGCGTTGGGAGCCGGGCCGGGGGCTGCCGTGGAGCCCGGCGGCGGCCCGGCCCGGCGGCCCTCCCGCTTGGCGGCGGCGGTGGCGGCGGCGGCGGCGGGCCCGGCCTCGGCGGCGGCGTCGCCCAGCGCGGAGCCCGCGGACAGGTGAGGCTGCGGCGGCGGCGGCGCGGGGGGAGCCGGGCCTGCGCGCCGGGCCGCCTCCCGCCGCCTCCGGCCCCATCGCGCGCGGCCGGGCGGGGCGGGGCGGGGCGGGGCGGGGCGGGGGTCCTTCTCCCGCGCGGGCCCTGGGCTGGGCAGGATGGGCACTGTCGTCCCGCGGCCCGGCCTGGCGCGGCCGGGCCGAGCGTGGGGAGTGTAGTCCGGAGCGGCTGAGGGGGGGTGCAGTCCCGCTGAGCGGGAAGGGGTGGCCTCTGGGCTGATGGGCATTGTGGTCCCACTCAGTCTGGAATGGGCGCTGCCTTGGGGGCCCGGCACGGCTGAGGATGGGGGTTGTAGTCCAGCTGGGCTGGGAAGGAGCACTCTCGGGTCGGGCATGATGGACAGCGTTGTCCTGCTGCCAGTCTGGAGTCGGTGCTGCCTCGGGGGTCCGGCAGTCCGGGCTAAGGATGGGGGGTGTAGTCCCCCAGTGGGGGTGCCCTTTGCAGAGGGGATGGGGGTACAGTCCCGCATCTGGGGCACCGGCTTTGGGCCCTGCGGTCGAGGGGGCAGGGGCTTGTCCAGCAGGTGCAGTGGGGGGATGATGGGCTTGGGAGTCACACCCCTGCGAAGCACACAAGGTTGGGGGAGGCTTCGGGGCCCTCACGCACACCCCTCTTCTGCCAGAAGACCCGCCTGGGCGTTTGCAGGCCCATGTCATCTATTTATTTGCTCTCGTGCAGTAACAGCCCTAAAGCGTACCTAGCCCAAACATACTCAGAACAGCATTGAACACCAGATGCATATATTTTTAAAGCAGACTTATCCAGACGTGTGAGCACACACGCATGCACCATAAGTATATACGTGCATATATAAACATCCACATCCACGCACATCCAGAGGTAGCGAGAGGAGAAATAATAGAAGTTTCCGTCTTTTTTCCGCCGTATATCTCCAAAAAGACAGTGAGTTTTCCTTTTCTCTAAGACAGGGTTCCTCAACCTTGGCCACTTGAAGATGTGTGGACTACAACTCCCAGAATTCCCCAGCCAGCATGGCTGGCTGGGGAATTCTGGGAGTTGAAGTCCACACATCTTCAAGTGGCCAAGGTTGAGGAACCCTGCTTTAAGAGGATCAAGTGCAAAGCATAAAAACAGGCTGGCTGGATAGGAGAGCAGAGAGACGTGGATTGGGGAATTGACACGTATCTGGCGGAATGTGACGTGGCGGGTCTTGTGGTGGGCACCAGATTGGGAACACCCAGGCTACATACAATAAAATCCCCTCAAAGGCCTGCCAACAGCCAGATGACCCATACCTACACAGCGGCTGTTTTTGCGCAGCTGGAATGGGGTTGAGGAGTTTATGGTTCAGTGTGTTGTGGGAACTGAGCCACTTTCCTAGCATGCGGTGTTATCCAGGCCTCCCAACCACAACAGGTCATCCTCCCTTAGCAGCCACAGTTGGGACCGGCAACTTGGCCGTTAAGCAAAGTGGTCACTAAGTGAAGCCGCAACTGGGCTTACGATCTTCCTTCAGCTTTCCTTTGCTTTACAGACCTGCAAAGGTCGTCAATGCGAGGATTGGTTGTAAAGTTCCTTTTTCATCACCGTCATAACTGCAAACAGTCACTGTACAAGGCAGTCACTAAACGAGAACTACCTGGTAAAGTGAACAGGATTTTTGCTCTTTTCTAACTGGGCAAAAGAAGGAATTTCAGAAGCAGCAGTTCCCCCCTTCTACCCAATGACTAAGGGAGATGGGCGACGTATAAATTTAAAAATAAATAAATAAAACCCAAGCACCCTTGTTGATACTGGTTGCAGCCTGGCTCAGATTTCCTTGTCGCTTCCCAGAATCTGGCCCTGTTTTTTGAATCTGACGCCAGATATCTCTGACTACTTCAGGAAATAACTTTCATGTTTAGGCATTGCTGAACCAAGAGCCTCTTGCTAAGGCTGGATTCTCCTTAATGGATTGTCTAATTGTAATCCCTGGGTTCCCTCTTCTGGAAAATCATTTGGGTCTATAATTTGTTTTTCCACTTGAAGACGTTTAGCAAGTGATGTAAACTTTCAGTTGTCCCTCAGTTGTTTGAGGCAAAACATTTTCCCAACCCTGTTCTTCCCACAGTTTGTACTCGTGTCTTCAGCCAAGTGGGAAAAAACACTATTGTTTTGCGTAACCTTTTAAAATGCTCCTTTGGGAGCACTACTGTCTCCAGAGCTCACAAAATAAGTATTTATGGAATTCCATCAGGTATATTTATGACACGTGTCCAATGCTTCCTTTTCATCTCTCATTCCTTTGCACATTTATAACAATTACCAATTTGCAATGGAATCTGATTCCAAGAAAGTAGGTGTAGCATCTGTCCTCCATTAAAATCCAGAAAAGATTTTTTGGTGTGTGATTAAATGTTTGCTTAATATTAGTAGGACTAATTTCCAAGTAGGTGGATTAGTTTGCTTAAAAGTAGGATGGACAGATTCATGCGTTACTGGACTGTGTTGCTTTCACATGTTCACTATATAAAGTCTGTCCTATTTTCTCGTGGGTTTTTTTTTTCCACATTTTGTAGGAATTTTTACATTTCAGGGTGCATTTGAAAAGCATTTTCCTTCCAAATCGTTGGTTGTTTTGGTGGGATGTTAGGTGCAAGAAGTGGTTAGCTTAAGTTTTAATTGACAGAGTAAATCAGCCCATGTGGAATTTGTATACACTGAATTCCTCAAGCATTCCTACCTTTAAAAAAAAGGAATAAAGCACTTTTGATTCTGAACCTTTGCTGCAGAATGCTGCAAGACTCACTTTCATGTCCTGTTCCTGTTCTTGTACTTCCTCTTTATTTTAAGCATGCCTGTTTATTAAAGCTTTATATCACTGAAAAATGCAAGTAAGTAAAGGTAATCGTTTCCTGTTGAGCTCAGCAAGGCTGCCTTTGAAAACTTCCATCTTCCTTATTTTTTTATTGCTTAATTATTTTTACCAATCCGCCAATAAGTTTATTGTTGTGACCACAGGTTGTAATCACATTGCATAGGATAAAAAAAGGATGAAATTAGTAATAATAAAAAGAGAGAAAGGAAAGAAACAACAAAGAAAAGGTATGCGAGAGAATTGAGTGAAGGTGGAACCAATATTAAAACTTAAAAATTTCTAAATTTAAAAGAAAGCATGGCAGAGGTAACAACCTGCCTGCTAAGAATTGGAGTTATATCCTCAAGGATGTAATTCATATTTCATTGTAGATTGGGCAGTAGAGGATGTAGTGGATAATATCCTCCACTTGGCCAACACCTCTAATTATTTTTATATTATGGACAGTGTACCACTTGTGTGTTCAATTTCTTCCTAGCCATTAATATTACCTTTTATTAAGCTAGAAATATGTCCCTAATTTACTTTTCCTGAGAAATTTAATTGATCAGGTTAATTTAGAGATGGTCAGTTTGATGTTCTTGAGGCATTCTGTTCTGCAAAGATTATATCGGCATCACACGTTTTGAGTTAAGCAGTGTTAATGTAGAGTGCAGAAAAGAAGAAGGCAATAGTAAGCTAAAGAAGAAAAAGGAAGTGCATAGCTAAAATTAGTTTACACTAACATTGTTCACTATACCACTCCATCCAGTTCTGTCATTGCAAACCATTTTGTTTCTCTTATGTCCATGCATTGCTTTGTCCATTGCCATTAATTCTTTAAACTTCTCTCTTCTCTGCTTTTGCAGATCTCATCAACTCCATCCAACCACTCTTAATCTTCTCCTCCTCCCAACTCATTCACTCTTCTTTTTTATTTTTGTTTTGTTTTTTGATCTTGATTCATTCTCTCTCTGACCAAACTTTCTTAGCATGCTTTTCAGACCCATTCGTTCTTGAACCTATCTCTTCTTGTTTTAGCATACACACTTCTTAAATATTCCATTCCCTCTGCATTCAGGGCCCTTGTGTGTTTCTTCTGACATACCCATAACGAAGTGGGCAGAAGCATGCCCACTTATACACAGTCATTTTTGCTTCTTTGGGCAAATATTCATCCGTTGCAACGGACTATATACTACCTACCACCTTTCTGCCAGCATTTTCATGTTTCACAATGTCTCCATTCTTTTCCCCACCTTTGGTAAACCTTCTACTAGATACATAAACTCATCTAACAATACTTTTTCATATAGGACTTTCACCTTCTCTTCCTGTAACCATTCTTACTTCTTTAACCCCTCTTCCTTCTTTCTGTCCATTTTCTCCCATGATCTATTCTTGACACTATCAAAAAAATGAGCTATCCCACATTCAGAACTTTCCTCACCCTTATATTTTTCATTTACTCCTTTTGTATTAACTTCATTACAGTCACTGGCCAGAATTCAACATGTTAATAGCAGTTAAAACAAAATAGTTTGGTTTACAGCAAGATCATCAATATGATCAGACTGTGTCTGGTCTTACAAACAGTATGGTAATATTTGGCGATGTTCATAGAAACTGAATCTTACTGGTCTGATGATAGCAGCTGTACATTGAATAAATCAGGATTGCCTGGATTCTAAACTAGGATCTCTAATCTACAGTCTGTCTTGCAGGCCAACATACTACTGCCCACATCCCATTAACAAGGAGGTATATGCTATATAGTGACTTACAATCACATTGCAGATGATTTAGAGAAACGTATGTTGTTTCACAAATTGATAACTTTATAAGTGATCAGACTTCATAATGGATTCGGTGCCATCTGACAGTAAGTGATTGGGCATGCAGTTCAAATATAGAGGCATGTTTGTAACAAAGTTTGTAAAAAGGAGATATTCTATCCTTTAAAATTTCAAAGTCTTTTTATGTCTCTTTTTTCTTTTCCAGAAGTGAAAATTTGATTAAAATTTGATAGGGCTGCCCATAATTTTACTTTGAATATTTAGTTCTTACAGAATAATTCCATTATGCATTATAAACTTGATATTAGCCTGTCAACAAACAAAGCAGACTTCAAATGAGAAATCATGTAAAATTTGATAAAATTTGATTTCAAACCAAGGGTGGCTTGGTTTGAAAAGCTAGCTCCCATGTGTTCTTCAAGCTATGTAGGAACATGCAGTAGGATCACATGTATTTTACTACCTGCTGGTTCTTTGCTCCATATTTCAAATCAGACTGAAAGAAGAGTGCAAGAGATGATTAAATTTCCAATACTCTAGGACCAGCCATAGTTATTCAGTTGACATAACCTCCAAGCTATGAATTAAGGTCATTTTTTGAAGTGAGTGATTCATGTACACTCTAAATAACAGCAGACTATTTGACTATAGATATAGTACGGTTTTTTTAAAAGTCAGATAACCTCTCATCTTTTCTCTTGTAGCCCTACAGGATCCCATGTTGAATGGTGTAAGCAACTCATCGCTGCTACAATTTCTAGCCAGATTTCAGGGTCTGTGCTCTCAGACAACGTATCCAGAGAATATCGGGTGAGCTTTTTTCTAACTTATTTCAAGTATCTATTCAGTACTACTGTACGTCAGTGTTGCCTAAAATGTAATACGGAACCGGAAGGGGGCAATTATTTAGTATCGTGTACGGGGTGTCCACAAGTTAGGGTCAAGAAAGTCAGGATTGCACACATGATACACAGAGTCCAACGATGCTTAAATCAAATATATAGATAAATATAAAACAATTAAAAACAAGCAGAGCTGTGATCATGCTGTCATGGCCACCATCATGACTGTTTTGACCTTACCTTGTAGACACCCCTAGTTGTATGTCAAATTCATCTTTTGGTTTTCCAGGAGAAGGGTCACTGTTTTTTATATTATTATGATGTCTCCTATGTAAAGTTGTGATACATCCATAGATATGACTCTGGGAGCCATTTGCCATCTAAAACTGCTACTACATTGTAGGTTTCTAAAGAGATTGATTGTGAGAAATCCTTCAGCCTTTGTCCTGCCTTTTAATTTTTTTTTTAATTGCCACTGGGGATTTTGCTGGTCCCCTTAAAGCAAAATTAATTTTCCAGTCTGGTCTGGGTTCAGAATAAGGTTGTTTCTTTCTGGAACTAGCCAACTCTTTAAATTCTGTGGCTATTGGAATGGCTCAGCCTGTATTTGAAGATGCCTTCTGCATCATCTATAGCAATGTTTCTCAATCTTGGCAACTTTAAGATGTGTGGATTTCAACTCCCAGAATTCCCAGCTAGCAAGTCTGGCTGGGGAATGCTGGGAGTTGAAGTCCACACATCTTAAAGTTACCAAGGTTGAGAAACACTGAACTATAGTGAACTACTGCAAAATTTCTTTCTGAATGTCTCTTTCTACTCAGACCCATATTCAGGAGTTCTGCAGTGTGTTGGAACCAAATGTAATACTTTCCTGCTCCTTAAGCTAAAGCCATGTGACAAATCTGAAATTAGAGTAGTTTTGTTGCCTTATAGAACTGTAGATTTTTAGAACTCAGAAATGGTATCTGCAGGAATCCTGGAGAACAGAGTATTTTAATTTAACATGTGTACATTTCCATACCTCACATATGATGTCAGGATGGTTCACTGTAATTCTTCAAGCCACTTGAGTCTCCGCTTCTCTGGCATTGGGTCAGATTGCTGACAGCAGATGAATCTGGCAATCCTCTGCATGACGATGTTGCCTGACAGCGTTCTAGGTCTAATAAATATTATTAAACTCTGGTAACCCTGAAGTGAAAAATAAAAACTGAATGTTGCCAGCAAAGTGTGACCTCAGTGAACAAAGCTTCACCATATGGGTCGATCAGTTGCAGAAAAGATCCGAGGTTTTTCCTGTTTCTTAGTTGATATTTGTTTATGGCCAGGTAAATAAAAGATCCATCTTTTTCTTTCCACCAATTTGGACTGATACGTTGCCCCTGCAGTTATATTAGCTGATGGAATGGGAGATTAAAATGACCACTCTCTATGCATTGTGTCTTTTTTGCTTTACTGGAGAATCTGAAGGAATATCTTTAGCTAACATCCTGGAGAACCATCTCCATTTTGGCTCAAATCTGGATGGAGCTCAGATCCCTGCCATCTACCATGAGAGTGTCCTGAAGAATTATATTTACTTCTCATGTTTTATTAAGGTGGTAAATAAAGAACAAAAAGAAACGATGATTTAAACTTCCCGTAGAACAGTCTTGAGGTTATAAATGTTCGTTCTAACTTTTGGAGTGTTGTGTTAGTTACCTGCCTGAAGCAATCAAGGCTTAAAACAGTTGGCTAAATTTATTCAGGAGGCTGTTGCCTACCCAGTAGTGCTGAATCATATTTAATTATACAGATTAAATCTGAATATTTCAGTGATATGTATTTCCTGAGAACAATGGGTGTGGAAGGAATGAAATTATTTGTGCATGCATGTTAAAATCTGCACCTTACCTTTGTTTTTGTTTTTTTCAATGACAATGATTTTTAAAAAATCAGTGAAATAATTGTGCATCTTGAATACTATTATCACATTTCTGCTGACCAGATATTTCACTGTTTGGTCTTGTTCATGCCTCTGAATCTCTTGATATCTTTTGTAAACACCTTCAATAAATTAATTGAAGGGAGTCAACAATTTGGGGGGGAAAAGGAAAGGTCACTTGGTTATTTGAAGATTCTTGATACATTCATATTTAATCTTGTAATAAGTGATCATGTAGATCAGTGTTTTTCAACCTCAGCAACATTAAGATGCTTGGAGTTCAACTCCCAGAATTCAGCACTGGCTAAGGAATTCTGGGAGTTGAAGTCCACCCATCTTAAAGTTGCTGAGGTTGAGAAACACTGCTGTAGATACATGGTCCTGACTGGGCTTCTGAAAACATCATAATAAAGGTGGCCTTACCTGAAATCAGGATTTCAATCTATGACTTGTTGGATAATATTTGTATTTTAACTAACAGGTGTACAGGAAGCCTACCATCAGGGTAAGAATATATGTGGCTATCAGCAAGTTAGACTCTTAACTGTTTGTGTTTTTTTCTGTTGTGTTCAGAACTCGATGTGCCTTGGTGTTTGTTCTTCTTTACTTCATTAATGGTTGTTCTCGAGCAGCTGGGCCATCTTGCTATGCAGCATAACAGCTTGTTTGCCATAGAAATGTTTTATGTACATTCCAATGTTTTCATGAGCAGTAAAAACCAGAGTGGGAGTGTGCATATATTTAACTTATGTTGGAAAGGCAGGGAACCAACTTACATTTTATTCTATTAATTCTGACAAAATGGGTCCTCTCAGCTGATGCTTACATGCTCTAGACTACAGAGTACAATATTAGCAACCTAAATGCGTGCAGTGTGTTCAAGTGGTTGGAAAGGGAAGTCAGAGGAAAGACGTAAGTCTTAATTTAGTCCGTGTCAACAAGAGGCCAATTCATGTCTCCATTTACACAAGCATTGCCTTGATTGTCAAACTCTTAGGACAGAGATTCTAAATCAGGGATCCAAGGAGGTTGTCACTGCAGTGACCAATATTGTTGCTCTCAAACTGTTAAAATACATTCATTCGGTGGTGATCTTTTTTCCCTTTTTTCTTTGCTTCCTGTCCCCCAAAATTATGTTGCACAGTATATAACATCAGGGCTCCCCTTTCAAATTATCAAAGGAAATAGACAAGAAACAAATAAAAAGAAAAAAGACTTGGATTATCTGCTTCCCTACTTTATAAGGGGATTTTTATCCATGTAATAAGTATGATGAATGAAGCGAACCTTAAAATAAAGTATCAAGATGAAAACAATTGCGATAAACACATTCCTCTAAGTCAGTGTTTCTCAACCTTGGCGACTTTAAGATGAGTGGACTCCACTCATCTTAAAGTCGCCAAGGTTGAGAAACACTGCTCCGAGTTTTTGTTTGAGGGACAGGGCTTGTATTTCTGTTATGCATTTCATAGTGTTAGCATTTTCTTCCTCATCTCTCTATCTGATTGCTCAGACTTCAGCCAAATCTTTCCAGCTTCTTTTTTCGTGCTATTGCCAGTTCTGCTATCCTTCCAGGCCCTTCATCTCTGACAGACAAGACTCAAACACAAAAGCTCAATTCTGCTCTTTTAAATAAGACTTTAAAATACAGTCTACCATCATCTTCTGAAGGTTGGCTGCTGACTTTTTAAAGGTCAACTGAATACTGCTTTCTGACTGAATGGGAACTAGGTAAGAATGCATATGGAATTTACCCAGTTCTTTAGTTCCATGACAAAACATGGACATTTAGATTCCACTTTTTAATATTATGTTTGAAGTCAAGGCAGGGTGGCTGACCAGAAAACGTAAAGATCATAGAGATGTTTTGGACCCACAGGTTAAGTGGGTTCTTTCATAATGTATGTGGTTTTTCAGAGAAATCAACAGCAAAAAATTGCAATTTTATTTTCACTAAGCTCCAACTGAAAATTAGCTTTTCATTTCAAGAATGAATGTAAGCAGCAAAGCAATTTATGGCCTCTAGCCTCCAAAACTGTTCTTCAGCAAATATCTCTAAAATTATCACGTGGATTAAAAGAGAAACACATATATTGCTATTACTCATTGGGGTTTTTTTTAACATTTTAATGAATGTATTTGAGCATAATTGCTTTCCTGTGTAATACAGTCTATGTCTTTGTATTTCATTTTCTGCAGTTACATACATTTTTTTGAGAAGGGGTTCGTAGGTTTCCCCAGATGGGGTCCATAGCACCAAAAGGTTGAGAACCCCCAGTTTAAATGGTAGTTCTTACCATTCACCAGTGGTCATTTGAGTTTATCTTGGATGAAAAGTAACCTTGTAAAGCAGGCTTGGCCATGTCTGGCCTGCAGATATCACTGGACTGCCATTTCACCATCACCCCTGCTAGCTAGGCCTAATGGGAGAGTGGCTGCTGGCCAACTGTCTCTATATAACATAAATAAAGTAAAAAATGTAGCCTCTTTTGCTTTGCTTTATTGAAAAAACTTCAAAGTTGACAATTAAAAAGAAAATCCTTTGGATGTTTTGGCAAGATATATTCTTGATTGACCCAAGAGACTTCCCACAGCCAGTGTTTCCACTAGCCAGTCCAAAGCTGAATCTGCACCATCCTGTGAACATCCTTCCCATCAGTGTTCCCTCTGTTTAATCAGAGGGGCGTCCAAGAATCAGTGCTCCAGCCAGGACCTCCCCCTGCTTTTCACCTTTGTTTTGTTGTGCTTTGGAGTGGCAGTCAAAGCCATTGGGCAGAACGAGGAAACATTCAAAGCCAGGGGAAGAGGGGTCTGGTCAAAAGGACCACCCATTCTGCAGATCTAGAGGACATTGCAAAGCTCTCTGCAACATACAGTATTTGCTCTGGGACAGCAGGTGACCTGGAGGTTCGCAGAAGTATTGTGGGGAACAGCAATGTAGCACCACTCGTGGATTGGCACAGCTCTGGGAGGGGGGCCAGTTACGTGCAGAACCATTTCAAACTGGCATTTTAACGAAATGATCAGAACTGGTTGCAGCCAAACCCTGGAACATTTTCCTGAATCTTGCACAAAGTCACAGTTTGTGTTAATGAGCAGATTTCAGACAGTACCATTGCATTCTTAGCAGAATTGCCTTAATGTGACCAAAGAGGGATCAGAAATATGTCATTGTTTAATCTTCAGATTTTTGCATGGTTTCCCTTTCTGCTATCATGATGTGCTGTAATCAGTTTCTTCTGTTATTTTAAGCATGTAGCCTACTCTACACTCTGCATTTTGTCTTTTCTGTTTTAAAGGTTAAAGATTTCTAATGTCAAAAAGACAGTACATACTTTTTGTCCTGTGATACCAAGGCTCACTCTTGGAAGGATAGAAATGCATGCATTCCTGTTCATTCCTTTTTTACCAAAGTAACTGGATTTCATAGGTGTCAACATATATACTTTAATGCCTTTGATTTAAGAAGGTATAAAAAAGCCAACCAAGTGTATTGATGTTAAAGTATCTACTGTCTCTTTTTTGAAAAATTCTGTCCTTTCACCTGTTCTGTGCATGTTTTTTCCCCTCTTACTTCTGCTTGCCCACTGCTGCAACATGCAATTCAGGAGATTCAGGATGGACACAATGGCTATCCTTCTGACGCAGAAGTTGATCAGGTTTATATTTATACTCCTATTTTGTTCCGTCACTTATTACGTAGTGTTCTACTTTGGGTGTTGGAAAAGTGCAAACTTTAGGGGGTTTTGTTATCTGTTCTTCCAAAGCTTGACAATTGAATTGAGGACATGAAACGTGTAAACACAACTAGCGCTGTGAGTTTTGAGGGACATAGCAAATAAATGCATACAAAGGATATAATTGCTAAATTGGGGGTTCTTTTTTTAAATGCTCAAAGTGTTAGCCTTACTCTTTTCCCTTCCCATAGCACCTTGAACTTCTGGGTAGTCATAGCCTTTCCAGATGGAGGGTGCACATCGCCCTTGGATCACCCCTTGAAAGTAGTAAATACCAAAATGCCTTTGCAGTCAAATATCTGCGCTAAGCACATGGCGCATCACCAGAGACAGACAACTAGCCTGGATGGGCACAGGGTATGGCCCTCCTGCACAGGATAGGCATGAACCACGTTGCCATTGTTCCTGAGATGCAAGTAAGATTTGGTGGACACTGGAATTGCATGGCAGCTTCAAGGAAGCAGGCACTCCTTAAGAATGACACTGCTGCGTGCCTTTTACACTTTTGCAGCTTCTGCCTTGCAAGATGCAGAATCCATCTCCTTTCTTCTCCTTCCTTAATACTCAGTGACCATACTTGGCACCAAGGGCTGTGGGAAGAGTTGCACCCCCAAGTTTCCTAGGTTCTGCAGAAAGATGTGAGGAGGCAGCCCGTTTCCAAATTCTTCTAATGAGAATTCTTCTGCATTCTTCAGTGTAAGCAAGTCCTGGAAATATTGTATAGTCAGAGGAATCAATGGCCATCGAAAAGAGTTTTACGTGCATGTACACGTTTAGACATATTCATAGAAGTTTTGGAACTCTGCCGTCTTCCCTGTTACAGCCATAAAGGCCTTTGAAAATCTTTAAGATTTCAGAAATGATTTGCTCAGGTACACTGGCAGCAACCAAAAGAACCCTTAAACATGCAGAAGAAATTGTGCAGCTCTTTGAGTTCCACCCATCCATAAAATCAGAACAATGAAAAAAAAAACCCTCCCCTACAATAATGTTTACAGAATTGTTTTAAAAATAAAAATATTAATGCTGTTAGCTTAATTAGAAACCATTTAACCAACTAATTGGCTGCTTATCAAATGTAACATATTAGAGTGCCCAAGCAGGTGACTGTGACAGTATTCAACATCTGCAACGATGTCTGTTGTCTGTATTCAGAAAATTATGTTTCATTTTTTCTGTATATAATTTTTCTTAAAGGAAGTGGTGCTCATAGTTTTGAAGCAGCAGAACTGAACATTGTTTAAAAACTGGTGTCTTTTTAATTAAAATCCTGTTAAACGCTAAATTTTAAATATGCAGGTAATGAATTGGTGATTTAATTTAGCTGATTAATAGGATATTATGTAGGCTAAGCAGCATAAATCATAGCATGTCAAACATAACATTTGCATTCCTTAGCTAAGTATCAAGCAATTGGTTAATTTCTCCAGTAGAGTCCAACAGACACTTTGGCTGATTTGCCCAATTTTGTGTTTTTTCCAACCTCATCTAGAAGGCACCAGTTTGAGGAAGTCTAGTCTTAAAGAAGCCTTGCAGATGTAAATCCTCACTGTCACCAGTTGGACATACAGGAGAAGGATTGCAATATTAATCTTAATGTGTAAATCAAGAATTAAGCAGAAGTTGTTGTAGGCATCTGTGAGTGTTTTTTTATAATACTCATTACATGTTTATAAATTCCAGCATCTTAAATTTTACAAGTTTTACTCCACATATAAAACACCAGGCACTCTCAAAAATTGGTCAGCAAAGTTAAGTATTATCAGTCTGCAGCTTTTCTACCTCCCCCCCAAATGTCTTTGAAACCAGCAGAAACCATGAGCATACCCTTGTTGTTGCTGCAACTATTTAGTTGAATCGCTTAGTATGACCCCACAGTTCTGTTTGGTACAATGCTTTTTATAATCTACTTTGCTAAATCATTGCTCTTTAGAAAAAATCTTTTCAAACCCACTGCTGAGCAAAATGCCAGCTCTTTGTTAAGCAGCTGGTTGGGTTTTCTATGGGATGGTCAGAAATTTATTTGGAATCCAAACCTTCTAGTGGTTTTAGTGCCTGCCTAAAGAGACCCTGCTGTTCCTGTGCAGAACAAAATACCCTTTGCAGCAGAAGAGTGCCCATGAGGTAGAGAAGACAGATGCTTGAATTTTGCCATAGGGCCATGGAAACACTCTTTCCTCCATTATCAGTTCCATATAGTGCTGGTAAGAGGGTATAATGACATCTAAGAGGCAAGATTAATGCAAGCAGAGCTGAAAGTGGAACAGTCTTACAAACTTGGTCTCTAAGAGTTATAGCAGATGAGGAGCCTTATGAAGCTTCACTTAACAACACTGCCTACATTTCCCTAAGCCTTGCTGAAATCTTTTAGGAGCCTTTGTATAAGTTTCTGGGGTAATTGATCTGACTTTTGTATAAATGTTTTGCCACTTAACCCTTGTTGCTTTGTAAATATGATCAAGAGCAAACCCGTCTAGGTTCATGAATGTACGTAGAACCTGAACAGATTTAGTCTGCTTTGATCAAGGTCAAGAGATCAGAGATTGGCCATTGGATCACCATCTCCTCACCTATCCCTTCTCAGGAATGAATTCCATTCTGAAATCTTACATTCAGCGAAGCCTTTCCTTTGCAGCAGTGTGAACCATGTTTGTAATTTTAGTGTAACTCCTGCTTTATCAGGCTTCCCAATCCTGCTCAGCAAAAACCCAGGTTAGCTTGATCTACCATGGCTGATCAATCACAGAACCAGAGTGGTGGTGATGAACTGGTATCCAGGTGGCAAGATCCTGTGATCTCATGGCTCCTTGGCTGCAAATGTGTATCTGCCCCCGTGTTGACATGTTCTGCTTTGAGAAAGAAAGAGCTGTAATTTGTGTAGCTTCTGTAACTTTCTAGCCAAAGCACCTTGTAGTTGTTTCCCACTGAAAGCTGTGCAGATGGGATGCGAGATTTATCTTTCACCTTTGGCTCTCTGCCAGGCACTGAGGGATGGGAACAAACTTGCCCAGATGGAAGAAGCTCCCCTCTTTCCTGGAGAATCCATCAAAGCTATCGGTGAGTGGACTGTTAAATGATTTTCATAGTATTATCGTTTGCAGCTAAATGTCAAATGCAAGCTATCCTTTTCATTTGATATATTTCAGAATGGTTCAACTTGGCTGTAAGATTTCATCTTGAATCCTTAATCTCTTCAACCCAAGTGGGCTCTAAGAGTAGCTGAACACAAAAAGCAACCCTCTCTGAAACGAATTTTAATTACAAATTAACATAGAATTAAGCAAGCCATGAGATGGATGTCTAAGTATAATCCTGTAGATGCTTAACTCTGTTCAGCAGTTCCATCTCGATTCTTAGTTGTAGGTTGTTTTTTTTTCATTGTGATAATGTTCCAATACTTTGAAATGAAATGCTAGCAGTCTAAACCGCATGCAGGTATGACATCTCTTTTGCTCTCTGAAAGCTCCATTGAAAAATTAAAGGTAAGGCTGTTTCTGTGAGCTGGTTTTAATGCATTCCCTATTTCTCCAGTTGGGGACGGGCGGTTCTCCTCCTTATTCCAAAAGACTCACCCCTTCCCCTGCAGCTGGGGAAGGAGAGGGGAAAACGGGTGTCAAAAAGAGAGAAAGATTGAAGAGGTTCACCCACTTTGCTCTGGTACCACCCACAGCTTGCTTCAGCCGCCCTGTCATCAACTTGCAGCTCTGAACAGATTATCCCCTAAGAGAACATGGCCCTACTTTTTTGAGTAAAGAGCAGTGGTGCAGGAGGGTGGAGAGATGCTGGAACCGTGCATCCTCATGTTCCATCCCTACGTTTGCTTTGCTTTTTCCTGCAAAGTAATGCCTGCATAGAACTTGGGTGATGTGGCTTGGATGATTTCTACCAGTGTTGTCTATGGCTCCATTCAGATGTTGTACCAAATCATTATTAAAGATGTTTATTCGTTTTAATACCTGAATTGACAAGCCACCTTATGGTCTTGTTTGCACTGGCAGTGCTGGTAAGCCCCAGAAGGAGGAGGGAGTATGAAACTGAGCACAGAGAAGCAGTTCTACACTACAGTTCGTGCATTGTCCATTTGGAAGATCAAATCATTCTAAAGATCATTAATGTAGACTGCCGGCATATCTGGTTTGATCTTATAAATACTGGGTCTTCGTAAATCTGCTCATTCTTTGTACTGTGTAAAGCTCTAGTTGACAACCCTGGAAAAAGCAAGTGTTACGTGGCCAGAGCTTAAGTGCTTCTGCTAATCATCCTACCAAGATAGCCTCCTCGTAAGAGTTGTTAGATGGTTTCCTTAGTGATGTTATTATTGGAGAAGTTCTGCTAAATAAACCATTGGCTAGCAGAATAAGGTCTGAGACCAGTGGAATGCACGAGCAGGTGTTTGAGGGTGTGGAATCTCTTGGCCCTTGTTTTAAGAAAACAAAGCTGTGACAGATCAGCAGATACCGTTGTGATTTCAGTTAGGTGAGTAGCGGCCTGTGGAAGAAGCCTCAAGTCCCCATAATTGCTCTCTGGTGCAGAATCAATGCTTGCGCTGCTTAACCTTCCAAGTTCAGGAGTATTTGATGGTTGTCTAAGCTGAGCCTGTGCATTTATATTTTACCCCCTCTCTCTCTCTAAAGTGACATCATAATTTCCTTCTTTCCATAAGCTACCCTTTCTGATCTTCAAACCCATAAACTACAAGTTCATTTTTCTCTTTTTTCAGCAAGAAGTCCATAAGGGGTTTCCAGTCACTGATAAATTTAGTTGTTGGTCTTTGTCTAATCAAACAATTTAATTTTGCCATCTCTACTAGTTCTGTCATCTTCAGCCATTCCTCTGTTGTCGGTCTTTCAGAGTCTTTCCATTTTTGCGCATATAATGGCCTTGCAGCAGTGATCATGTATAAAAGTAATCTTCCATGGCTCTTTTCTAATTGACGTCCATTAATCCCAGCAAGCAAAGTTCTGGTTTCTTTGAAAAGTTGAGTGTTGATCTTTAAAATTCTTTGTATCTTTATATGTATTTGAACTCAGAAATTTCTGGCTTTTTTACAAGTCCACCATGCGCAATAAAATGACCCTTCACATTGTCCACATTTCCAACATAAATTTGAAGTACTTTTATACATTCTAGATATGTTTTCTGGAGCCATATACCAACAGTGCATCGTTTTATAAAAAATCTCTTTTAGGTTATAACATAATGTAAATTTCAATCCTTTTAACCACATATTTTCCCATTGTTCCACCAGTGTATTGTGTCCAGAATTCTTAGCCTTAATGCTTGGTTTCCAATGGATTAGCTTTGAAATGCCCCACTTCATTCCCCAAAATGCCATTGCTGTTTTGGGGAGATGTAGGGCATTACCTACGATCCATTGACTTAAAAACAGTTTTCCTCCTCTGGAGGTTATTTGCTCCACAGTCATGGTGGAAAAGCACAATACTTGCTATAATTCATCCTCTACTTGCTCTGTAGTATTATCAGGAACATTTTTTTGATAGTCTTTCCTTTGAATTTGAGAACAAGCAGTAAAGCTTTTGGAAAGGAGGTTTGCGTGCTAAGTCTGTAGTCCTAAGCAACTTATGTGGAAGGAAATCAAAACATATTTAAGGATTGTACCAGGCAATTGCATTCCAGCAAAGAAGTCAGTCCCACTCAGTTTGAATGGATTCTATATATATTTATTCTGGGGTAAAATTAAAACTTCAAGCATCATCTGTCCTTAAATTTTTAATTTTCTGAGGTGGTAATCATTATACCTTTTGCATTTCCTAAAATTAACATGCTTGCCCTTTCTTTATTTTTCTATAATAAAAATATTAAATTTTAAAATGAAGTGTCATGAAAGATTTTTTTAAAAAATCCTGTAAAGTACCTTGCTGTGTAAAAGGACTTTATTCCATGTGTAACACCATATTCAAACAGGATTTGAAAGCAGAGATAATATCTTGCATGAAAGAGTTTCAGTAAAGGGATGTAAGCACTAATAAAATGTCACCTTTTTTCTCAGCTAAGGATGTGGTATACATCTGTCCATTTAGCGGAGCCATCAGTGGCACATTGACAGTGACGGATTACAAAATGTATTTCAAGAATGTTGAAAGGGTGAGTCTTTGTTCTGTACTGCACATGATGCATTTTTCTTCTAGAGCAGTGTTTTTCAAATTTGGCCACTTTAAGAGGTGTGGACTTCAACTCCCAGAATTCTGGGAGTTGTAGTCTATACATCTTCAAGTGGCCAAGTTTGAGAAACACTGTTCAGGAGCCTTGCTCTTACAGTTTTTGCAACCAGGAATTTATGCAGATGTATAAACTAAGCATAAAGGCCCATGACTGGCTTATGTGTCCTCCCATAATTATTTTGTTTTGTCTCATGCAGGTGATAGAATGCTAAATAGTTACCCATGGTGCATGTAAAAAACAAACCATTTTTCCCTTCAAATTCCAGGATCCACATTTTGTCCTTGATGTTCCCCTTGGGGTGATAAATAGAGTTGAAAAGATTGGAGTGCAGAGCCATGGAGACAATTCTTGTGGTATAGAGATTGTTTGCAAGGTATGGATTGGATGTTGAGGAAGTGCGTCAGTATCTCCCACTTTTGAGTGCCTTAATTTCATTATGTACCTTAGCTCTGGGAGATTTTCATTCTTTCATTCCTTGTGACTGAGCTTTTTTTCAGCTGTGAGATGTGATTAGCATCTAACATATGAGTGAAAAGAGTCATTCATTTAGTACTCAGCGTGCACTTCTTTCCCCTTAGTGAATTAAAGTACGATGAGTGTGTTAGTCCTCTATCATACAGATGGTTGCTTCTGTTACAAAAAATCTACTTTTTGATTTCTGTACAAAAGTTATGGTACGTATTGCATTAGGCTTCTCCCCAGCAGGCTAGAATAGAACCTGCTGACCAGGTACTCAAGGATCCATGAACTTCCGATAAGATGTTTTATTGTAGAAAAGCTAATAAGCCATTATGAAAGAATTCCATGAAGCTGTGAAACAAATATGAGCTGTTTGTAAAATCCATGTTCAGTTTCATGTGCCTCTTTTTCCAGCTTAGAAGGAACAGCTGAAAGGATTGTCTTTTGCCTTGGAGATGTTGTCTGTTCCTTGTTTTGGTGATGGCCTGATTTGTTATCAGTTTCTTTGTTGGGACCATTTGAGAACTAACTTTCCCAAGCTGCCCATAAATACTGTCCTAGAAATCAAAGTTTAGGGTGGAAATTTGCTATGCGCAATGAAAGCATACAGTAAATTAAACATGATTTTCTCTAATAAGAGTCACCAGTGCAAAATGCTTAATTTCCACACTTACAAGTGCTGTAATTTTTCATTTAACAAGTCAGACCTAAAGATATCTTTTGACAGGATATGAGAAACTTGCGGCTTGCTTATAAACAGGAAGAGCATAGACTGGAGATTTTTCAGAATCTTATTACCCGAGCATTTCCTCTTTCTCATGAGCTGGTAAGTGTAAATGAAAAGTTCTTAACCCTAGCAAAATACGTGAGGAAGAATAAAAGAATTATAAATACGTTGATTTTTCATAATCACAAAACATCAATATTGTCATTGAATTTGCTCAGTACAATAGATTAATTTTGTACACACATGTTATATAAATAACAGATATAGAGAGAATAAGGCTTCTATCCTGAATGGGAATACATTATGCCAGTTAATGATTTCTAAAAAAGAATAATGTTAAGAAGGAGTTTGGATGTTTAGGTTTGCTGATACTTAGGATAAATCTTACTTCTCTAAACTAGCTCTGTATAGAAATGAAGAAATGAAGTTCAGTGACAATAACACTTGCTTTTATTTCACTGCATTCAGCCATTCTTTGCATTCAGTTACAAAGAGAAATTCCCTACAAATGGTTGGAAGGTTTATGATCCAGTGGCAGAATATAAAAGGCAGGTGAGCATGGTTGATTTTCATGTTTTAAATACCATCCTACATCAGGCATTCTGTACATGCACACATAATACTTTTACAATAAAAGTGACAGAATGCTACTTCCCCGTTGTGTTATTTGGTTATGTGGACAGTGTCCTCTTTTTCATCCCAGAGAGGATGTGGAATTCTTGAACAGAAGTCTAGATATGGTGAGTGGATGGATAAATGTGCACAGATTGGAATTCCAGAAGAGATGGAAGTAATCTGAGTAGAGATTTTTGAACAGCCTGGGCGGAAGGTATACCCAGTCTCAGATGGATTGGACTTCTTTTGAACATCTAGGTTCTTAGTTTGAGGTCCTTCTGGTCTCTACTCCTTTTGTGAAGGCACAACTACAGGTATGCTTTATCAACATAGAGTGGTAAAGCCTATCTGGAAAGATTGTGTGTCTTTTCATTCATCCATGTACCAGGTACTTCACAGTAAAAACAGTATGAAAACTTTAGCTAGTACTAATCCCATTTTTCTGTACTTTGAAGTAGAGACCATGTGGATGAATTGTTCAGTAGATCCATATCATGTGAACTATGTAACCTTTTATTACAAAATGGGTATACATGTGTTCTAGCTTGAATACAACAATCTGTGGGTGATATGTACAGGCCCAAAGAGTATTTGTCTGTGTGCCTGTCATAAAATGATAATAATAAACGTGTACATTTGAATACCAATTCTCTGCCAGTGTACTCAGGATTGTTTACAGTATACAATAGAGCTGAATGCATATAACATATTAACATGATAAGTTAAGGATAAGGAAAATAACAAGCGTATACATGCTTAATATGCAAACAAGGAATTTTATACTTTGAGCTACGTGCCTGCTCATATATTCACAAACATTATTGTATTTTTGTAATTTTAATCCAGAAAAAAAATCAGTACTGTATTATATTATTTATTACAATTAGGTTGTGATTAATTCCTTGGGGATTCTAAAATCAGATATGTTATATCAAAGTTAGATTTTATATATATAAATGTTTTGTTTCAATGCAGGGTTTACCCAATGAGAGTTGGAAAATATCCAAAATTAACAGCACATATGAATTTTGTGATACGTATCCTTCCGTTCTTGTTGTGCCAACTAGCGTAAAAGATGAAGATCTCTCCCGAGTGGCTGCGTTTAGAGCAAAAGGCAGAGTTCCAGTAAGTAAGACTTAGATTTAAAACTGAAATATTGATGTCAAACTTCATCACAACCTCATACTATCACTGAAGTGTTTCCATGAGTAGTTAATACTTAATTTGAAGAAGAAAATAAACCAGATATCTCTTGAAGGATATATGCTGAATATATATTAAGGAAAGCTGGATTGGAAGAAGATAAGCTTGGTTTTAAAACTGGAGGAAGAAACAATAACCTGTGGTATGCTGATTAAATTACTCTGATAGCTGAAAATACAAAGGATCTGCAACCTCTAGTAATAAAAGTCAAGGAGCACAGTGAAAAAACGGGACTAAAATTAAATATAAAGAAGACCAAACTAACAACAATAGGTACAACAAACAACCTTAGAATTGACAGTGAAGATATCAAAGTGGTAGATAGCTTCTGCCTTTGAGGATCAACCATCAACAGTAAAGGAACAAGCAGTCAAGAAATATGCCGCAGACTCGCACTTGGTAGAGTAGCCATGAAGGCCTTGAAAATGTATTCAGTTGCTGTGATGTGTCTGTGCCTACTAAGATCAGAATCGTGCAGACAATAGTTTTCTCTGTAACACGCTATGGATGATGAAGTTGGACTTTGAAGAAAAAGGATAGGAAGGGTATTGACACTTTTGAACTTTGGTATCGGAGAATTCTTCTGAAAATACCATGGACAGCCAAGAAAACAAACAAATGAATCATCAGAGTTCTCACTCCAACCACCAATGTCCAAACTCAGATTAGCATATTTTGGACGTATTATGTGAAGACCTAGCTCTCTGAGAAGTCCATAATGCTAGGAAAAGTGGAAGGAGAGTGAAGAAAAGGACAACCAGCAGCAAGGTAGATAAGCTCAGTTATGGTGGCGATGGGTAAACCATTGGAAGACCTAAAACACCAGATTAAGGACAGATAGTCATGGAGAAAATATTTCTATGTGGTTGTGAGAGTCAACACAAACTTGATGGCGCATAATCAATCTCTTGAAGGAAGATGGTGTGAAGAGTAAACAAGACACAATTTCAGGCAGGGAGCTCAGATGCAAAGAAGTGTTTATATTCTTTCTGTTTGAAAATGGCATAGAATGCTGCCACTAGGTATAAGATCAGCTGAACTGCAATTCTTCTATTTGTGGGAAGGATAATGTTTCAGGTCAGGACTATGACTAACAGAACTTTTAAGTTTTTCTGCTTTGAAAATCCTCTTACTGAATATTGCTGTTTCTTGAAAAGATAATAAGCACTAAACCAATATAAAATAGAATTAGAGGGGATTATTAATCTTTTAAACATCCTGTTAACAGGCAAGGATCCAGACAGTTACTTTTGCAAAAATCTCTCTCTCTCTCTCTCTCTCTCTCTCTCTCTCTCTCTCTCTCTCTCTCTCTCTCTCTCTCACTCTCTTTGTGGACAAGAGGAAATCAAACAGCAGCTTCCTCCCAGTTGTCACATCACAACTGTTGTAAAAAACCTCAGCAGTTCTAAAAGTTTTGCTCTTATGAAGGAGACGTAACAGCTGTTCAAGAAGTTTAAGTGTGCAGAGTTCCGTAAAAATAGTTCTGTGTGCTTTTTTGCTATTCTGTGTCTGATTGCTTGCCTCCAATTGGTTAATTACATCTTCTTAACTCATGCTGGCTGGGGAATTCTGGGAGTTGAAGTCCACACATCTTAGAGTTGCTAAGGTTGAGAAACACTGTCTTTAATTTAATTTAATGCATTTCTGCAAGCGTTTTATTTGTAAGTTAGTTTCTTTATCTCTGCCCCCCACCCCCATCTCTTAATCTAGGTGTTATCCTGGATTCACCCTGAGAGCCAGGCCACCATCACCCGTTGCAGCCAACCTCTCATAGGCCCAAGTGACAAGCAGTGCAAAGAAGATGAGAAATACTTACAGACCATCATGGATGCCAATGCTCAGTCTCACAAACTTTTCATCTTTGACGCAAGACAAAACAGTGTTGCGGATGCCAATAAGGTAGGAGTCCCACAAGAGAAGAATGTTAAGGGAGCATTACAGAATGCAAGTTGGTTGAAAAGTGAAATGTCAAACCATCAAATAATTTGAAATGCGCTGGAATGATGGGAACCAATTGTATTTTCAGGCCAAAGGCGGTGGGTATGAAAGTGAAAGTGCCTATCCCAACGTGGAGTTGATCTTCTTGGAAATCCCGAATATACATGTGATGAGAGAATCTCTGCGTAAACTGAAAGAAATTGTTTACCCCACCATCGATGAGTCTCGATGGCTGTCCAATGTGGAGAGTACGCACTGGCTGGAATATATACGGGTAATAGCCTTGATGAAATGTGGTCCTGTATGGTGCTTATGCTTCTCTTTAGGCAATCTTACATCTTCCTTAGAATAGTCTAGATCAGTGTCTCCCAACCAGAGCAACTTTAAAGTGTGTGAACTTCAACTCCCAGAATTCTTAGCAACACCCATGCTGGCTGGAGGATTCTGGGAATTGAAGTTCACACATCTCAAAGTTGCCCAGGCTGAGAAACACTGGTCTAAATAGCGGGGAAGGATTGATCTTGATCTAAACTTTGGGGATTAGACATTTGGGTTTTAGTTTAAGTGGACTATTTGAATAACGCTTTGTAATTTGAATAAACTTTGTTCAGGAGTCCTGTATCTTGTTTTCCCCATTTAGCTCGCTGCAAACGTATTTGAACCAAGCACAAAGACTTGGCAGGGGCTAACTAAGTTTCTACATGTAGATTCTCATCGCTGCCTAATCTTATCTCCTGCTCTGGCTTTGGAGATGGGGCTGTAAATGTTGAGGCTTAGTCGGAATTTGGGCTGTACAGTTTTTTCCCCACAAATACATGGCTAATCAACCCCAGCCTCACTGGATTTTAAATCAACATGGTTATTTTAGAGAATTGAGTGTTCCACAAAGGTTACCACAGACCTTACAACAGCCCTGTGAAGTAAGAAAGTATTATCGTCCCTTCTATTGCAGTAGCAGAACAAGAACAAAAGTCATTTAATGAATTCACAGCACAGATGAGATTTGAATTAGGGAATTCCTGACTCCCAGCTCAGCCATTTATTTATTCAGTTTCACTTTCTCTCATATTTGTTGGGAATTAACTGGGATTGTTTTCATTCCTGTACGGGGCTCTTTTTCCCTTGCAATGTAGATCATTTGGCACATAAACCGAGGCAAAGCTCCCAGTGGCAAAATGCCATAGGAACTACAATTCTGCTTGGCCAACTACCAGAAGTACCTAATTTGTAAACACAGCAGATCTTTGTAGCCTTCTAGCAAAGTTATGAAGTATTATGATCTATTTCGTGTTCCAAAGCACAGATTCTGCAAATGCCAAAGGTCATGGTGGCTGGTCATATGCGATGTAGAATTCCTATGAGTATTGATATCCTGAGGCCCAATCCTTTACCATCTTATTTTATTTATTTATTTAAAACATTTGTATAGCTGCCCATCTTAACACAACTCTGGGCAGCTTTTTTTCTTTTTCAGTGCCTTTGAGTCAGTTTTAACTCCTGGTGACTGCCTGGGCTACTCTGGGCAGCGTACAGCAATCAGATAAAAAACAAATATAAAAACATGAAAAATATAAAAACAACATTAATAAATATCATAAAAGCCAGGATACAAACCATAGGGGATGGAGAATAAAAATGGCCCCCTCAGCCATGGAGCCATCTAGGCAGGTCTCCAGTTCCCTGGGGGCCCCAGGCCTGATCACAGAACCAGGACTTGAGGACCTTTCAGAATAGCAAAAGTGATGGCACTAATCTAACCTTGGGAGGAAGGATGTTCCATAAGATGGGTGCCACAGCAGAGAAGGCATGTCTCCTGGGACACACCAAATGGACCCACCATCCCTAGCTGATGGTACCTGCAACATGCCTTCTCTGCAAGATCTGATGGGCAGGCTGATACAACTGGGGAGAGGTAGTCCCTCAGATAGCCCAATCCCATGCCATGAAGCCATTGCCAAGTCCCCGGGGCATTTGACTAAGGACTTTTGGAAACAAAATGTTGGATGGCATAAACCATTTGGTCCAATCCTGCAAGTCTTCTGCTGTATCCTTGCACCAAGACATCTCCTAACAGAACTTCCTTTAGTGTAACATTTCGACCTGGATTTTTTTCTTTTTCTAAAAGATGCTTCTTGCTGGAGCTGTGAGAATTGCTGACAAAATTGAGTCAGGCAAAACCTCAGTGGTGGTACATTGCAGCGACGGTTGGGACCGTACAGCTCAGTTGACTTCCTTGGCGATGCTAATGTTGGACAGCTATTACCGTACCATCAAAGGCTTTGAGGTCCTCTTAGAGAAGGAATGGATGAGTTTTGGACATCGCTTTGCAATGGTGAGTAGAACGCAGGCCAGAAAGGAAGACTTCTCTTTGGAAGGACTTCCTTTGGAACCCAAAAAGGGCAGCGATCATTCCCAAGCGCCAGCAAAAGCAATTCACAAAAGAGGCTTAGCTCCGTCCTGATTTTGGTTTAGCGCAATGAAACTGCCTGCTGGGCTGGATTCTGACGCTGGCCAATTGCAGTTATGACCGCTGCCCTTTTTGCAAGTGTTTTACATCCACTGCTAACATTCTACATCTGTGGAAGCTGCTGACTGTGTCCACCATTGGCAGGCTAGGTTCCTACATCACAATAGCTTAATGCAATATTTCTCAACCTCAGCAACTTTAAGATGCATGAACTTCAACTCCCAGAATTCCCCAGACAGCTGGCTGGGGAATTCTGGGAATTGATCTCCATGCAATAACATGTGGTTACTGTGATAAACAATAATTACTCAGACCACACTTTAGCATGATGTGTGAATCCAGTCACCAAGGTAATATCTGTATTCAGCCTGGCTGCGCCGTCTCAGCCTTGCATCCACCTGCATTTCTGTTCCTTCTTTTGCTTCCAAGGCGTTGTTGGCTTCAGTACTTGGTGTGCATTAAGCCAAGGGAGAAACCTTATTTAAGTTCCTTTCTTTTTTCTTCTCCTGTAGCGAGTCGGCCATGGAGATGATGATCATGCAGATGCTGATAGGTCCCCTATCTTCCTGCAGTTCATAGATTGTGTCTGGCAAATGACAAAGCAGGTGAGAACTTTGTACAGTGGTACCTCGGGTCACGAACGCTTCTGTTCACGACCAGTTCGGGTCACGAACAGCACCGTTCGCAAAATTTTGCTTCCGTCCGCGAACTCCGCATCGGGTGACGAACAGGATCCACGGCCATTTTCCCTGCCGTGACACGTGGTCGCGGCTTCCTGTGGGGAGGGGGACTCTCCCTCCAAGCAGTAACCGCCGCCCCACCCGCCTTCCTGTCCTCCACGCCAGAAGTCGCCTCGAGCAAGGTTAGCGTTCTCTCTCTTCGTACTGCACTGTACTATATTTTGTTTCATATTTTTGTGGTTTTAAAAAAAAAATGCATATGGTTCAGAATGGATTAACCGTATTTACATTGAACCTTATGGGAAAATCTGATTCAGAGTCGCGGAACGAATTAAGTTCGTGACCCGAGGTACCACTGTATTTGTCTCTGTTTTTTTGTTTTCTACTTATTTAACATATTTCTATGCTGCCACAATCAGACTTTTGGAAGCTGACACAGAAAAGGTTCAAGTTAAAATACCCACAGTAAAAGCAACCATTAAAACTCTCAACAGTTTTAAAGTACAAAATAAAATGAAAGGAGGGATAAGTTAGAGCAGAAAGGGAAACGTTCAGGTCAGGGGAAAATGCTCCAGAACAGCTTGAGCTTCAGGAGCTTCTGAGAGGCCAGCTAGGAGGGAACCAGCTGTTCCACAGTGTTGGTGCTGCTACAGAAAAGCAGCAGCATCTCCCTCCCCAACCTCCCTGTGGGATTTACAGCAGTTTCTCCCTGGTCAGTCGTAATTGGTCAGGTGGTCAGCCTTGTGAGGTAGTCCAGACAAGAAGCAAACCCAGGAGTACTGACCCTATCTTTATTGTAAGTTTACGTTAACAGAATCTTGCAAGTCTGAAAGTACATCTCTCCCCCCTTGCCTTTACAGCCCAAGAAACTAGGGAGGGCCCCTTCTGAGACATTTGCCATGCCCCCATTCCTTTTGCAGGCTCAGCTGCCACTTATCTGACCATCGCCTAGTCTGTGGTTCTTCCTCCTGTCTCCCAAGGTCATTCCCACATACCATTGCAGTATCTGGGCACCAAGGGCTTTTGCGATGATCTGTTTGGCGTCCCTTTAGAGCAGTGTTTCTCAACCTCGGCAACTTGAAGATGTCTGGACTTCAATTCCCAGAATTCCCCAGCCAGCCATGCTGGTTGAGGAATTCTGAGAATTGAAGTCCAGACAACTTCAAGTTGCCGAGGTTGAGAAACATTGCTTTAGAGCAAGGTTTCCAGAACTGTGAAGAGTAACCACAGGGAGGTACAGACAGTTCAAGGGAGATGTAAAGAATCTTTTCTTCCCACAGGTGGTTACAATAAATCCACCTTTCCCAAAGTTTCATTGCTTTGTTTTCCTCGTTCATTTATACCTTTTGGTGTTTGGATTTTTAGGGGAGGTGTATACATTAAGATTACACTAAAGGGAGGTGTGATGGTAAAAAGTTTCAGAACCTCTGCTTTAGAGATCATGTTTAAATGAAATTGTCTTATTCTTTGGCACACACAGAACAACAACAAAAATGCTGGGTCTGTTTTAGAAATTCTGATCCATATTTTCTGTATCCTGAATATACCAACATCAAGACTAAGAAGCTAAAACCCCTTTAAAAAGTTACATGGCAAAATCACAATTTTTAACTGTTCACAGTGGATCCTACAAGTTGAGAATCCATGGAAAGTTACTCCTCTATTTTTTGGCTGGGGATCTTTTTCATCCATGCCATTTTTGGATTTCCCAGATTTGCAGGATTGGAGATCACACTACTCCTGTCTAGGAACTGATTAATTTCTCTTGCATTCCTAGGAAACTCTGCTCAGCAAAGACTCTTCCATTCAATAGAAGGACATGATTTTTTTTTATGTATTTGGTAAATGTTGAACAATGTTTCCATAACCCGATTTAAACCAGAAGTTGCAAATAAGGTATAGCTAGTGTTACAAAACTAAAGTATTTTTCAAATAGAAAATCTAGAGTAATTTTGTAGTTTTTTCTGATTATTAGGAGCTCACATGGGACTGATAAATTTGTCCCTGAATCTATAAACTCATTTTCTCTCAGTAGCTATCATTTGTAGCTCTGTGGTGCAGTACCTAGTTTACATATCAAAAGTATCTAATTAATATGTGTAAACTCTTGAGATTTGCTGATTCAGAACAAATTAATAACAAAGCATCTTTTCTTAAGGTTTTGAGGACATCATTTATAAAAGTGATATCCTTGAGTTCCTGGTAACTTTGTGTTATAATCATTCTAATCTTTGTACCTAAGTTCAGCTCATTCCTAAATAATTCTTGGAATTATTAATCAAACGTTCTTGCTTATGTTTTGAGCGGTTATCTCAGATAGATATTGTATGAGAGTTATAAAGTAGACTTTATTTGAAAAAGGATCGGATGCTGGTTGTGACTACAGTTGCATCGTTGCTATTCTTAATAGTGAAAAAGAAGAAAGTTGGGAAGGAGTCAAGAAGAAGAAAACGGGAATCAAATCAAACACACCATATCCATAAAACAGTGTTGTCTGGAATCCCATAAAATTCCCCTTTAAAAACAACTTCAAGAAATTCAGAAATTCCTATTCTGTATCTTGTTTACACGGAAGGCTATAGGACTCTCAGTCTTTGCCAAATACTTAAGATGTGACATTCGGTTGAGGGTCTGATTGTTTGATTTGTAATTTAGCAAGAGGACACAAGGAAAAATATACAAAGGAAATAAAACTAATGGCAGCAGATTGGCATAAATAAGCTAGTGGGAACTACATAAACTTATTTGAACCCAAAAGACAAGGTCTTGCTATATTTTTGCCAATTTTATGAAATAGATTTTTTAAGTGCTTGGTTGGGGAGGGATAGGAAAAAGAAGAGCATAAAAATAAGTGGTTGGAACTTTCAGGAATACCAGCATAGGTTTCCAGTTTTTTTCCCCATTATAGATAAATCCAAACTGTTTCAAAGTAAATTATGCACCACTGATCACTGATGAAAGCCTTGGCAAGTTTTGGTATATGAAACTCAATTTTTATTCCGCTTGATCTTGATTAGCATCCCCAACAGGATGGTTTCCTGTGACAGAGCAGGCTGCTCTGAAACACTGAATCAGCAACCCTTCCAAAAATGTGCATTCTTGAACAACAGAGCCACTGAGGGACAATCTTAATCTCCCACTGGTAGATTTAGGAACCTGCCAGATAATTCCATTGCCCTAAGCTTGAGAAAAGGCAAAGTGTTTTGTACATGGCCACAGAGCACAATATGAGTTATATCAGCTGGCCCTCTTCCAGGAAACTGAATAACTGAAAACAGTTTTTCAAATAACTCTAGGTTATTTGGCAAAAAATTTGAAGGACATAGGTACTTACAAGACTCTCTCTCCCAGCATGATTTCGTCGGCCAATGCCTTTTTCTGACAGTTCCTTCCCCTGCATGAATGACGGTGGTAGGAACCTATCAACATGCCTTCTCAGCTTCTCTGTGGCTGCCTTCCCACCCCCACCTCACTCCCTCCCCCCCCCCCGGGAATACCTTGCTTCCTGAAATAGGGAAGGTCCCTTACCTCTTGACCTTTAAGAAGGTTTTGAAGACCTTACTTTTCTGCAGGGCATTGGGGCATGGAGGACAAAGAGCTGCCTTAAACTATATAGATTGGGAATTTCTGTTTTGCTTTTATTTGTTACTGATTGTAAATCCTGAAGTATAAAACCTTGTCTAATTAATAAATAACATGATTTTATACAATATCACAGTTGCAGTCCGTCAAGGATGCATAAGTGGTACATAATGTGCCAGTCTTGCTTGGCACCTTGAAATCAAGAGAATTCTTCTGTCCATGGCAGAAATGTAATGATCTGCTTAAATATCTAGGTCAGGCGTTTTGCACAAAGTAGCAAAGTCTTGCAATTGAACTCTTATCTTTGAATTGTTGTAAACCTTCATATTTTGCCTTAGATTAACTGGGTTAACTGAACTGGCCAATGTGAACATCTGCAAGGGCTGGGATCCACACTAGCCTTGTTTAGCATGTTGTAAAAAACCTCCCCCCTGTGTCTGTATCTAAGTACCTGTGTCTGTAATCTGTTCACTTAAATGAAATGTGGATTGTCTTTTACTAATGAAAAAAATAATCTAAATGTATTATCACTTTAGTTTCCAGCAGCATTTGAATTCAACGAGCTGTTTTTGATCAGCATTTTGGATCATCTTTATAGCTGTCTCTTTGGTACCTTTTTATGCAACTCAGAACATCAGCGAGTAAAAGAGGTAAATCAGCAGTGTACTTAATGATTTGATAAGAGGCAAAAGACGTTCAAGGCTGTATGCTTTTGCTGGAAAGCTGGAAAGTATTTAAATGTTCATCTCTCACTTGAAGTGCGAATAGGCACCAAATACCACAAACACACCACTGGAGTCTTTGATGAGAACACATTTCTGCCCTTAAGAGCAATTAACATTTCTAGCTCAGACTAGGTGCATAATCTGACACTGAAGTGTTTGGAATCTGATGTTTCTCCCTGTGGGTTGGATTTCTACATTTGGGTCATAAATGTGCCTTATGGCTGGCTGTGGGAGTCCCTGGTTTTCAGGACTACAAAACACAGTCTGGGTAGAATCTCTTTTCTTCAGCACCTTCAGTCCAATTCTCCTTCCCTTTAGGGAGGTGGGCTTCAAGTATTCCCCTCCCCCAACTTTTAAGGAAGAGAGGAGCAGGAGCACACATTGAAACCCCACTCATGGACTTTCTGAGAGCAAAGCTAGAAAATCTTTCTGACTGAAGCCTTGGAGAACTGGTGCCCATCAGGGTAAAGAATATTACATTTGCCCAGGCATGGGCAATCTGAGAACCCCTCTGGATACACTTGAAAAAACTTGCCATTCCCTGCTTTTATGAGAAGAGAGACATGTGGAAAAAAATAGTATAAGTTCAACTAAAGGCTAATGTAGCTAAAGCTGCACCTTCTCCTAAGAGGAAAACAACAATAACACCAGGAAACTGGCCTTGTCCACGTTTGACGAAACCTCCCTTTTTGCCTCATTATCTTCACCCTCCAGCTCTAGATTTCTTCCCCTACGATGCCAAGTGCCACCAAATGCCTGCCCACCTAAAATGATCAGTCTGGTCCAGATGGACAAATTACCCTGAGTATAAAGGACTTATATGTATTCCATGCTAGATTGACCTGTTGCTTGGATCACACAGCCTCAGAGTTGAACAAAGGCTGTAGGCAGTACATTTTGAGTCACCGCTGACTTGGGATGTGGCAAAAGCCATCTGAAGGCTCCTGCTAGGTAGCCTTTCTCCCAGCAAGCAACTTTGCGAGGAGGCGGTGTCGCTCTGAAATCTCTCTGCTTTAGTGTTTGAACGAGCCCAGCCAAATTGCGTAGCTGCACCACAAGATGGAGCTGAATTACACATCCTCACCAAAATAACAGCCAGCTCCCTCTCATGAATGGATAATCTAATGCAGCTCCCTCTTTTTTAAAAAAAAAAAAAAGGAAAGAAGGAAGAAAAAAGAAAATGCAATTTAAGAGACAACTGTAGTGGAAACAGATGCTTTATAGCACTGGAGGAGTATAAAATTGCAAGAGGAAGCTGATAGGAATTCTGATTCTGCAACCTTGATTTAATAATGGCTTTATAGTGAAGATTGGGTTTGACTTAGAATTTTAACAACCCTGTTAAACGTGGCCATTTAATTATAACCATAATATTTAGGTAGGTATAAGGATACCTTTTTCTATAGTACCACTTCATTGATTCCATATTGTAGTGTTTACTGACATCCAGACAATTTAATTTTGTTGCTTTCAGTGTTATTTCCCTCCCCCCCCGCCGCAAACTGGTGCCATTCACTGTGACGAGCATCACAGCCACTCCAAGTTCATTATTTGCCAAACGTGCCTAAATTTTAATGGATAAATTACCCAATAAAAGTTAACTTTAAAAAAAAATCAGTCACAACTGTTGTTCAATATTCTAAAATAACACTTGCTCGCTTTCTCCTGACCTGAGAACGGCAAGTAATGGTTGAGAATATTCTCATGCCATTTTGTAGAGCAGGGCATTTGGGAGAGCATTCAGGTGGTGACAGCCATACCAGCCAGTCTCATCCAAGGAGGTGTCTCTGAGCTCTCCTCCAGTGAGAGCTTAAGAAAAGGACCCGTGGGGATTCCTCAGCTGAGAAGTAGAGGTAGAAATAGCTCCAGGATTGGTGTATTAGATCGTAGAACTGAAGGTGGTCATTTAGGCCATTCATTTGAGCCCCTTGCTCAGGGCAAGAATCCCAACTGAAATAGCCCTTTAAAAATGCCTGTCTAGTGCCTGCTTGAACCCTTCCAGGAAAAGGGAGCTGACCAACCTTCTGAGTTATAATGCAATATAATTTTTTGCAAGTACGCTTTTTTCATAACCTTGTTTGTTTTCTTTAGGAAATAAGTACCAAGACCGTCTCTTTGTGGTCCTACATTAATAGCCAGGTTGAGGAATTCAGTAACCCTTTTTACGTCAACTACAAAAACCACGTTCTGTATCCTGTAGCCAGTCTAAGTCATTTGGAATTGTGGGTAAACTACTATGTACGTTGGAACCCCCGAATGAGACCTCAGGTAGGCTTTGCATGTGTCCTGTTGCTTGTATGCATTTTGCAAATTAAAAATTTAAAAATAAATGATAGAAAAATATCATCCTGGACTAGAAGTGTTCAAAGCTCTGACTATATCATAAAAGTAATCAAAGGTGTGATGGACAGGGGATTGAAGCTGCTGGACTTCCTTTCTCTCCCTTTCCTCTTGGAACAGCTCACAACATATTCACTGTGTCATTTGTTGCCAAAAACTACAGATAGAAGTCATAACTCTGGCACTCTCCCCCACCAGCCTAGGTCCTCTGGAAGAAGTTAGGTCTTCCAGAGGATTGGAAGGACATTGGAGACATTTAGACACTGCCTTCAAGTGTCTCCAGAGCCCAATATGGACTGACCCTGGCCATTTGTTCACAAAAATATGGGGGAAGGAACACAGCATATTTCCCAAAGGAGAAAAAAGGGGTTCAGCAAAGTAGGAGCCACCCAGAGGAGGAACTTTGCATATTGTATGTATGTATGCATGTATGTATGCATGCGTGTGTGTGTGTATGTAGATAGATAGACAGACCGACCGACCGACCCTTGGTAGTTCATTATATATATACATATTGCATATATATATACAGTATATATGTTCCCTTGGTAGTTCATTATGAAGAGAGCCAATCTGGGGCAGTGGTTAAGGCACCAGGCTAGATGCAAAGAGACCCTGAGTTCTAGCCCCCCCCTTGGGCACAAAGCCAGCTGGGTGACCTTGGGCCAGTCCCCCTCTCAGTCCTCAGAAGGAGGCAATGGCAAACCACTTCCAAAAATGTTGCCAAGAAAACTGCAGGGACATATCCAGGCAGTTGCCAGAAGTCAACACTGACTCAAAGGCACCAAAAAAAAAAAAAAGTCAATTATGGCTTCATTTGTGATAACTTGGAAGTTCTTTTTGTGGTGAGGGTATTTTTTTTTAATGGATGGTACTTGCATCTGTCTTATTTTCTGTTTTGAATTTCTGACTGCCTTGCTGCTTTATTTACGCTAAAATCTGATTATGAGATCTCCCACCTGTTCACTCTGCAGCTGGGTGTGTTTCTAGACCCTCACTCCTCTTCCTTCAGAAATCAAGTCAGGCTATGGTAATGCTGTGGTGCTCCACTTGGCGATAAAAATACTGTTAAAACTGCACTCTCATTGTCTAATCCATTGGAATAGGCCATTGTTTGACAAAACTGACAACAAAACCAATATATTTATTCCAATAGAAGGGAATCTTTGTAGCTCAGGGCTGAACTGTGGAGTCCTTGGTGCTCTCTGAGCTTGGTGGTTTGACTGTAGATGTTTCATTACCCAACTAGGTAACACCTTCAGTGCGAGTGAGTGTGGGGTTTGCTCCCTGTTTATATGCAGTAGCTAGCCCTGCCGGTGTTGGCGGGTGTGGTTCTCTCCTTGGTAGTTCCTAGATTAGGGTACTGTTTTCTGCTTGATTGTTTGTCTGGTGTTCATCCCTGCTTATCTGGGTGTAGGCTGCTGGAGAAGATGTGTTCTGGTCTTTTTGTTTCCTTCTTAGCTTTTTTTATTGCCTCTTTTGAATGGTGTGTAAATGTGGTTTATCTCTATGTGCCTACTGATGGTTGATTTGTCTGAATGCCAAGCTTCCAGGAATTTCCTAGTGTTTTTGGATTTAGCTTAGTCTAGGATGCTCACAGTTTCCCAGTAAAAACTGTGGTTGAGTCTGTCCATGAGTTGTGAGATTAACAAGTTTTCATCATGTCTTCTGACTGCTCGTTGGTATTCATGGATGCGCTCTGCTAGTCTTCTGCCTGTCTATCCTACATAGTCCTGTTATAGTCCTTACACTGTATGTTGTAGATGACACATCCTCTCCAGCAGCCAACGCCAAGATAAGCAGGGATTAACACTGAAGCAGAAAACAATGCCCTAATCAAGGAACTAGCAAGGAGAAAACCACACCCCCACCAACACTGGCAGGGCTAGCTACTGGATATGAACAGGGAGCAAACCCCACCCTCCCTCGCACTGATGATGTTCCTGAGTTGGGTAATGAAACATCTGCAAGCAAACAACCAAGCTCAGAGAGCCCCAAGGACTCCACAGATAGATGTATTCTCTATTATTAAATGTATACCCTGCTGTTCTGCTCATATAAGCAAAGGGGCAGCTTACATCCATAAAACAAAATATAAAACATGAGAGTCAAATCAGTACAACTAAAATCAAAATGAAAGTTCTGTTAAAATCAATTAACTGTTAAAACCTTGGTGAAAAAATATTTGGCCATTTCCCTAAATATTTGGGAAGGATTGCAGGGCCTGGGAGTCCCACAGGACAGGGCCTTCTCCCACCTAGTAGAGAGCCCAAACTTGTAGATGGTGCAAGATTTTCTTCACCTGGTCACATTTAATTTACAGGATCTCTCATTTTTTCAGCTTGACGGCCCACATAATTTTTAGTGCCATGTGCTCTTTGTCTTTGGAATGAGAACCTATGTATTACCTGATTAGAAGTTCAGATCTACTGCACATGCTTAATAAGGCTAGATATCTAGGGAATTCCCTTTCCCCTTACGAAGCTTTTTCAGTAGCCAGATTTCAAGATTCAAATCATTAGCAGTTTGCATTCTGTCTCTTACCTTTAGGTTTTGTGTTGCTGCACGAGAAAGACATTTTGGGTGCAGAAGACGCATAATCACTAATTGCCTCCTAGGACCTATTAGGAAGTGCATTTGATTGCCAGCTCGGATTATCCGTTTGTGCTGACTCTAGTTTCCTTTGCTAAAAGCAGACGTCCCTTTTACAGGAGCTAGTAAACGGTGTCTCAGCCTCTCTCTAGAATCCCTTAGCATGTCCTATGAGTAAACCGTGTTCAGCTTCTAAGGGTGGATGCTTTTGGAAATCAGCGTGCTAAAAAAACATGTGAAATTGCAGGAAATGTATGCTGTGATTAGATGAGAGAGCATGTTCTCGATGCTCTGATCAGCAACTATAACTCTGCTGTTGACTAATGAATATGCCATTCTGGTGTGGAATTTTGACACAGGCGTCCTATTCCTTACATCAGATGTATCGGGTCCCATTTGCAGATTGTTTTGCGGAAACCACAATTTGGGAAGGAAATGTTTTATCAAGACTGCTGGGAATATAGCCTCACAGAGAAAAAGATTTTGGGTAGGAAAGAACCCACACAAATGTATGCTTACATTTGAAATGAAACCATAATAATAGGTAAAGCAACAAACTGCTCTAAAACCCCCCTAGTCGCAAACGTTTGGTGCCAAAGTATAAACAGATACTGTAGTCAACATTTCATTATCCATTATTCATGTAAATATTAAAGCCATCTCTGATGGTTCCTGAAATAAAAATAGATCTCAGAGTGGGGAAGATCCCGTTCCTCACCCAGCCAGGTTTTGGTGGTAAACCCCAGATCTGCTTGTTCTTCCTGAAGCAAACCATGAAGGAATGCTGTCTTACTGCCAACAGACCTAGTGTGTTTGCACATGGGGGTGTCCTGCATTTTACAACATTCATCACAGGAACTGGGGCTCCTTCTCAGTTTTCACCCTTGAATACTTTGAGGTAAGCTGAGAAGAAGTTCCTGAAGGACCTAATGGGAACATGCCCCACAGCTCCGTGGACATTGCACAAGGTTGGCAGTGCCTGGATCTTGTTATGGCTGCTGCAGACAGGTGAAGTGGAGTAATGCACCTGAACATTCTCTTGGGGGAACCAAGCGCATGAAAAGGGCATGCGCAGTCCTGAAGAAGAACCCTTGTGTTCATCAGCATCCTGCTTAAACGAGTGTTCAGTTCCAGTTACTCACTGTTGCATTTCAAAACGCCAGAAGCCATTCCTTGCTGGAATGACCCTCCAAAACGAGAAACTGATTTGAGGAAGGCGGCTTTCCTGTCCTCTGCAAGCTTACCTGGGAATAAGCTCTCGTGAAGGTTAACTGGAGAGAAAACATGCATCAGATTGCCTAGGACAGCTAAGCTCCCCTCTTTGTACATCTGTGGGATTAAATAGCTGCAGTGCTGCCTAGAGAGATCAAAGCACCCTGCTTCACTCACAACAGCAGTGCGCAGTTTGTATGTCATTTTTTCCCATGCATGAAACAAGCTGGTTTTCTTATTTTCAGTTATGCTGAACTGATTTTTTCCCTCCCATTGTGACCGTGGGGCCCTGGGGCCCTATAAATTTCTCTGCCCCTTCTTCTCATTTTTCCCTGTGGCTTCTCAGCCTCATGAGCCCATAACCTTTGGGCAGTTTTATCCCATTTGAGCCCAGTGTGCATTTCTCTGGAGTATGTTTCAGGCTCCTGATTTTAAAAACCATCTTCGGACTGACTCTGGAAATGGGTGGTTACGATTGCTGAGAGATTAAAAGCCACTCTGTCAGAGCAGCCTCCCCCCACCTCCCCGACCTGATGCCTCCAAGGTTAAATTTGAGCTTTGCCACTTGCCAAATGTATTTATTTATGTTTTATTTATTTATTATTAAATTTATCCCCGCCCATCTCCCCCTAATGGGGGACTAATTAAACACATTAAACAAATTAAACACATCTTCAGCCAGGCAACCCGGGCTGCTATCTGTTGTAAAAATGGAGGCTTCCCTGGAGGAATTTCTGTCCACGATAGGTACTGTAGATCACTCTCAATGTGGATGTTGGTGAGTCATATGAGTACATTGGTATTTGATCTCATCCCACTGCAGTACACAGTCTTGCATGCCTTCCAAAACCTGTGCCGAAGGGGGGGATAGCCATGGTCAACCCTCCAGAAGGCAGAGAATGCCCATTATCTTTCTCCCTTGAGGAGGTGGGTGACTGTTGAGTGCCTAGTTCTGTTCTGTTGCATTATTCTAGCAACAAGAACGAGGGTGGAATCATCTTGTAGAATCAAGGAGTGGGGTTAAAATAGTCATTTCATTCTACAGATGCTTTTCTTCCTAGTGGAAAAAATAATTTTTTTAAGGCCCTACAGAAGACACATTCATTGCAGAACAATTTTCGTTTGAATGGGTGTCCTTGAGCTAGTAAAGGGAAGCAGAAGAGTATATAGTTCGGTTCCATACAGTTTAGAACAAGCCGTGCCTAAAGTGAGTGGTGGTTATACTGTCTTTTATGCTTCTCCTTGTGAGTGTGAATGTTGTTATCCCGATGTACCACACAGTGCTGTAGGAGTGGAGGAAAATAGATGCCATCTCCCTCTCCAGATGTGTCGAAAGAAAATCCCCATTAAATGGTTGCGGTTTTGAGCTCGCGTGAGTTGCGAGACAGAAGCTGCGTTAGCAAAATGTAGCCTCTGCGCATGATTTTTATATTGCCATCCGGCCCACCGGGCTGCCATGTAACCTTCTACTTGTGATCTACAGGTTAGGTTCTTATAATTAGCCGTGTTGGGGGAGTAATAGAAGCCCTCGTAATTAAGCACCTAATAAATCCTGAAATGGAATCGCTGTGTTCACCAGCCAAATTCAGTACAAATGCCTATTCTCTCCGGTAGATTTGAAGCATCTTAAACCACCGTAATTTGCAGATTTTGATTCATACATGTCTAACCAAGTCTGATAAAGTCCTAATAGAAGCATTTCCACAACATGCTAAATTTGAGCTTACTTTTTTGTGTGTGGGGGAGTGTGTAGCTTAGTGCGTATCACCAACCCAACTCCTTCAGTTAATCGATGGTGCAGTGTATTGTGCACTCCCAGAAAACGGGTAAATTCAGCAACCCGATTAAATGTAGTATGTGAGAATAGCCACTCAGCCCTCTGCCCATCTGTGGCAATAACCCTCCCAACACACACACACACACACACACACACACACACACCCTTCTTTCCAACACGTGTGTGCATTTTCAGTAGCTATGACTCCACACAGGAGCAAAATTATGACATAGAAAGCGAACAGCTCTCCCCCTGCCAAAACACAGTGAATGTGCACCTTCTTAACAATAGCTAGGTCAGTCCTCTGCAATCAGGTGCCCTTCAGAGGTCTTAGGGTCCACAACTCTCCAAATGGCCACCAGACGTCCTGGCAGCGGATAGGAAGGGTTCATCTGTCCAGAAGACCAAACTTCTGTCACTTTGAGTTGGTCATAAATCAGGCCTCCTGGAAGGTAGAGTTTCTACTTTGCAGCTGGGGGTTAACCTTCCCCCCCTTCCCTTGTGATCTTTTTTCTTCCAAATAAGCAAGGCATTTCGGTGTTTATTGTAACGCTTTAGAGCAGGGTTTCTCAACCTTGGCGACTTTAAGACGTGCGGACTTCAACTCCCAGAATTCCCCAGCCAGCATGCTGACTGGGGAATTCTGGGAGTTGAAGTCCGCACGTCTTAAAGTCGCCAAGGTTGAGAAACCCTGCTATAGAGATAGTGACACTTCTGGAACAAAGTTGATTTGCAGACACCGAGTGGAGATGAACTTTTCTCTCTTTTGGGGTGGGGGCTGCAGGAGTCGTTAAAAGATAGCCTCATCAACTTTCTAGTAAAATGGCGCGCATGCACACACACACACGCCCTCCCCCCAAAACTAAAGATTTCTCCGCAAGATAGAAATCTGCCTGCTTCGTTGGCCGCCTCTAGGACAATGGCTGTCTGCAGCACGTGAAAACACTGACCAGGTGTAGGACAGCTTTGCTCTCCATTCTGGGCGTGTTCAGCTGCAGAGCTGAAAACGTGTAAGATTTGCACCACGTTGCTTAGCAATAGACCCCGCGGCTGCCACAGGGCCCCTCATTCACCAGGAGAAAAATGATAGACCCCTGTTTCAGGAAAGCCGCCTTGCCAGAGCTTCTCGGAACAGAACTTGGTGCATCTTTCTCCCGGCCACGTGTTCTTCCGGCCGTCTTCCAGCGGTGAACAGCAACCACTTGCTCCTTTGCAGAAGAAGGCTTGAAGTTCCAAAACTGGATGCTTGCTGGTTGTTCTCGAGGTCCCTGGGCCTGCTAAGTAGGCCAAGCTAGTAGAAAATAGGCTTTTTAAAACCCTATTTGGATTATCTTTTTAGGTAGCTTACAGCGATGCTTCCAAAGCCCATTTTAATGGAAGCCTGGACAGCGCAGTCTTCCACACAGAAGCAGGTTGCATTTTCCCACTGAGGCTGTAACTGCTTTTTCATGTCACAGATAATCTTCTAAAGAGTGGAAGGTGGAATCATTACACAGTCTTTTGATTGCCAGCACGTTGGTCTGGAAACATCCATGTTCCCAACTATTTGATTAAAACAGTGTTTTCTTGCAGATCATTTTGTTGAGGGTTTTTTTTTTATCCTATTAACTTCAACTAGAAACTGGGGGGGGCTGTGCCTGGCTTTGGCAACTCCTGGCAAGGAGAAACCCACAAGTTCCCTCTCCACAGGCTTTTGGCCATTATGGAAAGATTTAAAAAATTTTAAAAAGTCTCCAGCAATAATTTTGGGTGGCTACGTTTCTGTTTTAATTTTCAGTTAGGTCGCTGTAGGTCTGCATCTCGCATCTTTTTATTTTAGTTTGTTCTATATTTTATTTTTAATACCTGTTCTTCCATTACAAACCATCCCATGCGTGGGTTTTTTTTCTTTTTAATGGAAAGGTTAAAATAACTCTTACTCAAAAGGATGAACTGTTGGAAGTGTTTTTAAACAGTGACTTTCCAAGGAAACCCAAACCTGTATTAAATTCCAACAGATGCCAGTTCATCAGAATCTGAAAGAACTCCTTGCCATCCGAGGTGAACTGCAGAAGAGGGTGGAAGAGCTACAGCGGGAAGCAGCCACGCGTTCCATCTCTTCATCCGAGCGAGGGTCTTCTCCCGCAGTCACCCCAGTCCACACTTCAGTCTGACCTGCCAGCAAGACCACGAGGTTTACTACAGATGTGTATCTGCTGCCAGAAACATCCCCCCCCCCGGTGTTATTGGGGGGGAGGGGGGCATCACCTTTCCTTGGGGTCTGTTACAGTAAGGCCAAAAGTATTTTCTTGCAGTATCAAGCTGTAGAGTGGTGGTTGCTAGTATCTTTCTTAATATTTTTTGATGTTGATAATTGAGTTTATAGCCAAACCCTTACTTTTTGCAACTTGCAGCAAAACGAGGGATCTCTTTGTTGGGCAAGCGATGTGGCAAACGTATTGCAATGTCATCTCCCAGCGAGACATCATATCAAGTGGGCTTGATTTCTAAAAAGGGAAATCTATCTGGTTTCCTTGGTACTAAATACATGGGATTTTTCCCCCCTTTTTTTCCTTAGAGGGGGGGAAAGAAAGCCCCAGCAAACATTGTATTTCTGGGAACAGTTGTAGATGACCTGATGCACTTTGAAATGGATTTTTTATTACTATAGCAGTTGTATATTTTAAATGAAGATGCTAAAAAGCAACGAGCGGGATTTGTCACTTCTGAGACACACCTGCTGGTTGTAAAAGTAATCTTTGAATCCGTGGATTATTGAATACTATTTTTTGCACGTTTTCTGTAGTTATTGCTCACTGTTGTCCAGATGAAACAGAAATATGGAACTGACTCAGTTATTTCATTGTTTTCCAGAGTATTTTTTAGTTTTGAATGGTCTTTACACCTTCCCTAGGCATCTAAATAGGTGAATCGCAGGTGGACATACTTTGTTAATAATCTATGTACCCAAGAGCGTGCTCTCTCTCTCGTGACTGCAAAGGAGTCTGTGCAAAGCCAAACCATCTTCAATGTGAATAGAAGCTATTTCAAATGGTTAGAAAAGATAGCAAAATTGTAACAAAGGAGCTAAATAAAAAGTTCTTACACAAGTTTTTTTTTTTTTTTGTTTTTGCGGGTGGGAGGGTGCTTTGAGACGGTAAAGGCTGCTGTGTTTTTCTGTCTTTTCTCCTGAGCAACGCAATTTATTCCTCTCCTAAAAAGAGCATGGCTGCCATTAGTGACAGACAGTGGGCGTCTGTGACAATCTTAGAGCTGAGCAAAGGTGAGTCACAAGCAATGGCTTGGTTAGTCAAGGCTACCTGTCATACATGTTGCCCAGCTGTTCACTTCTGTCTCAAAGCAGACTCAATAAAACCATCACTGGGGGGGTTGGGGGGAGGTATTGATGGTGGTACTGTCCCCAACCTGGACTTCCTTAGCCAAGAAAGCTGGTTAGAACTGCTATAAAATGCATGGTTTGTGTTGGCCACCCGTGATCCCAAACTGAACGTATTTCTGGCCACACTGCTGAAATTTAGTGGCACGCTTACAAAAAAGTCTGGTTTCTGTCGTTTTGAATGAACAAAACTTTTAAAGGGAACTCCCTTCCATTCCCCCTCCCCAAATGAGAAACACTATCCTCACCCACTTGGCGAATATACACAGTGAAATCCCCCCCTTCCCAATTTATCTGGCACAGGTTTCTCATCCTTGCCATGAAGAGATCTTGACTCTGACCCATCTTTCATGCCTGTACAGGTAGTCCCCGGGTTAAGAACGCCCGGTTTAAGGACGACCCATAGTTAAGAATGGAACCTATTGTAGCCAAATTTGAGTTAAATACACAAGGCTTCAAGTTCATTACACAATACTATTTATACAGTATTATGCAGTAATACTGTTCCAGCTTACATACAAATTCAACTTAAGGACAGACCTTGGGAACGGAACTCGTTCTTAAACTGGGGACTCCCTGTACTGATGGGGAAGAAGGAGAGGACAACAGACCCACCTCCCTCCCAGCAATGTGGCTTGAAGCGGGGCATTGGGTTGATGGAGAAGATGCAGCTTTGAGTTGCCAGCGTCTCCTCCTCACTTCAGTATTGGGGACCACGCAATGAACTAAGCATCGGACTGAAGATTCCTCCAACATGCTCAAGTGCCTTATTCACATGGGAAGCTGTAAACATAATCTCTGATTCAATGCAGAGGTCCGGTGATCAAAGAAGATATGTCAAAACTCTTACCAGGTACACCCCTTGGCAACTTCGCTTTTAGAGACTGACAGGTTGGACTAGTGACAACATACAAAAACGGTTGCCCCATCGGGAAGTTTTCCCCGCCTCTATTACAGGGGTTTCTTCCCTCCAACATGGAAGTAGGGTTTTGCAATAAAAAGGAACATCCCTTACAAGTGCAGGAAGAGATCCTTCTTTTAACCCAAGAAAATAGGCTGCGCACTGGTGAAATGCACCCACAGAGGGGACCCAAGCACACCGTTTTGTTGTACAAGTCATTTTTTTTTCATTTATTGTTTTTCCAGTTTGTACTTCAGCATTCAAGTTTGGATAGCCATCCCCCAAAATTCTTATATGCACTTTAGCAAAATGAGTCTGCCTTTTTTTTTTTTTTGGGGAAACATAATACACAATCTTCAACTGGGACAGATCATTTCTGTATTAGCCAACGGTATGTATGTATTGCTTAAATAAAAGCTTCACTTCTTTGGACACAATCTCCTCTTTTAATTGGTTGTCTCTGATCTCTTATATTCCTTTTTCTTCCCATTTTTTCTTTTTCTTTTTTTTCCTTTAGCTCCCTTTTCTGCTATTAAGTTCTACCCTTCGGATGAACGCTAATTTATACAACAGCAGAGCCTTGGACAATGAGAAAATCATTTGCTGCCAGTCGCATGAGAAGGTGACAACTGACGCTGGTAAATGTTTGCCAAACGAAAATGCAAGCCGAGAAGGACAGAAAGGTAAAATCCAAGCCAGTTCTTTAAAAAGCAGAAGTGGCTAAGTTTCTCCTAGCCTTCTCCTAACAGGAAACCCCTTTCTTCTTCTCTAATTAGATGTCTCCTTTTAACTTCCAAGAACACGTGTTGCATATAAATTTAGGGCACAATATGCGGTCTATATATATATACATCTTTGGCCTGATGGAAGACTTTTAATGCATGTTATTTGTCCTGCTCTGAACATCTGGCTACACTTACATATGTGGCGTTTCAGCTCACAGGTTGTTTTAATTACGAATATAAAAAAGCAGAGTAGAAAAACGGAAACGGACCCCCCCCAGAGGTGTTGTACAACACAGCTGGCACTGCTACAGAGAAGTTAGCCAGGAAAAAGCCAAACATACTGTTGGTTGAATATACAGACAATGGACAGAATTCCCCAATGGGGAGAGGTCATAGTTCAGTGAGGGAGCACATGCTTTGCATGCAAAAGACCCCCGATGTCAGCCCCTGGCATCTCTCCACTTTCCAAGGATGGCCCTAACAAGTCAGCAAAACCGCCTCTATGCCCAGAATCTCAGGTTCAGTTGTGCTGTTCCTAGATGTGGAGTTTTTATCTGTTCTAATCTCGGGTATTTTAACGGCAGCAGAATTTGTAGACCTCTCCTGCTCCACAGTAGGATTTCTGGAGGGCTGAAAGGCAACAGGGTTGGCTTTTCCCCATAGAGCCATTGCTACTCCTTCAGCCTCCGGCTTGGCAGCATGGAGATGGGGGCCCCATGGAGGCCAGACTTTGCCTAGGCCATCAGTTGCTCAGATAAAGAACCAGAGTCTTTTGGGGGAGACTGCACCGTTCATCATGGTCTGGGGAGGCAGGAATAGTCACCGTTGCTCTTTGCGCCTCATGTTGAGATGTACTCTACAAGTACCTCCCTTTTGCTGGATGATCTAAAATTTACATTAAGGCATAACCATTTACCAAATTCATATAAAAAAACTCTGGGGAAAGGAAGTACCTCAGAGGTTCATCAACTGCCACATCTTGAAAACCTGGTAGCTTTTCTTAACGTAACACTGGGGGGTTTTTGTTCATAGAATCTGCAACACGTACATCTTTCAAACATCTATGTGGGTAGCGGGTTATTTAAACTCTTCCAATACACAGTATTTCAAGATGCAGATCAGTGGCAGGACAGTAATAGAAAGACAACAAAACAGACAATTTACATCTACAGTAACATTTCCCCGTAATTGGCCAAAAGAAAGAAAGAAACTTCATCTATGTGAGAAAATGATTTCTAGTCCAAGAACACTCACCATTTTCCCACTATTTATCGAAAGATGCACCACTATACCCTAGTCTAATGTTGGATGTACTTGATTATCTTTTTTAAAAAAGAACTACAGTAGTTGGAAATAGGCCGTTGTGTAAATTCATCTGCATGGTTTAGTTCACCCTGGACTTCTCTACCTTACAAAATTTAGAAAACAGAAACACGAGACCAGACCTTACTCTCTAGTATCTAGAGGCCATCTCAAACGTGGAGAACCTTCAAAATTACTTTCCTAAGTAGTTCTTGATCAAACTGTGAGTCCTTCATAGCAGAGTCCCACCAAGGAGAAGTCATTTCAGTGGCTTCCTTAAGTAAGCTGCAGTCCTCCTTTGATTCACCCCCCTCAGCCCCCAAGTCCTGGTTTAAGTCTCAAAGAAGCCAACAATAAAATTAGTACATGAGGGGTGGGGTGGGGATAAAGCAATATGAGAATTTAGTACATCCAAAATATACACACTTGTTTAAAGGTCTTATAAAGCTTATGAACTGCAAATTATGAAACCAAACCAGAGCAGAAGGAATTCCCACAGTTGTCAACAAACTTCTGGGCTGACATTTTTAATTGCCTCATATTGATGTTCCACTGAAATCAGTGGGATTCTCCTCCATCATGAATAAAGATGGGGGTGTCAGGGTAAAATTTCAAGTGATTTCCTTAAGCCCCTATAGATACAGCTGGTAGTGCCCCTTGCATTAAGATATTACACAGAAACTTCCATAGTGCACAGCAGCGTCTACACAGAGAGTTCCACAGGCCAATCTCCCTCACTTGAATGAGGGCTTTGATCTGGTGGGTCCACAAGATATGGTAAAAAAAAAGTAAATATGGCAGCCATGACAGCACGCTTGGAAGCTCTGCCTATTCTTGAGTATTGTGGCCACCATCCAGACTTCTTTCACCATACCGTGCAGACCCTCTCACACCCGAGCTCCGAAGCTTCCAAATTCTCATACTCCTACCAGAAAAGTCCCCTACAAATATCACCCAGGATTAATTTGTGAATGAAATCTGAATTAGGTATTTCACCTGCATTTTTTTCCCAACACTGTGTAATACATATTATGGACCGATACATGCACTAAAGAGAAAAATAAATACCCTAACCTTGCATGTGGAAATGTACACCTTGCTACAATGGTGAAATGCACGGCTAACAGGATTTAGGTTACGAATTACCAACACGGGCCAACCTTTACGCTCGTTTCTTGCTCAGCTCCACAGCACCGGGCTGGCTGCTGTTCCTCTGGGCTAACACCTGTAGTAGTTGTAGTAAACATTCTCCCAAAACAGGGCTAGAAAGTCCCTTTGTTTAATATCCTCTGGTGCCCCTGTTGGCATATAAAAATAACTGGGATCCAGCTAAATTTAAGAAATACCAGGGATCAAGGTTTGTTTGGGGAAAGGGCGAAAATGGGCAGCAACTTGGGCTCCTTTGGTGAATATCCCTGCCTTCCAGAAGCATTTTTGCACCACTGCAGGCCATGCAGCGGTCCTCACCTTCCCCTCTATCAGCCAACCAAAGGGAGAGCATGAACATTAGCTAGCACTATCCTTAGCCTTCTCTCGTGCTTTCTGGTCAAGGCAAGGGAGGAAAAGCCCAACCAGCAACTTCAGAGGCACGATGGGAAGAGCAGCCAAGCTGTTGTTTGAGATGGACAGGGTACCATCCCATCCTGCCCCCAGGGATCGTCTCACCTCCCTACAGATGGCAAAGCTGCCTTGTCCCTAACCCCCTGTTGGAAGTGGGGAAAATCCCAGGAGTCAGGCCACCAGGAGAATTCCCACCCAGGAGACCCCGCAAGTGGTCTTCCTTCTCAGGGCTTCTCCAGAAGGAGCAGCCGAGGCTTTCTGATGTGCCAAGACACCGAGAGGCACAAAGAGAAGGGCAGCCCCATCTAACAGGAAAATCGCTCCCACATACGGAAGGGGGTCGTTGAAGTCCGGTTCCATCTAGGTAAACAGTTCAGACAAATCCCCAGCATCTAAATATCATTTAAGCAGGCTCCACGCTATTCTCCTCTCCTTGAAACGGACCTTCAAACTCTGGGCCAAAGAATAAACACGGCTGTCCAGAAACCAACTGAGCTCAGATGGAGACCTTGGGGAACACCAGGCCCGAAGTATATATTTAGTGGGATGTGATGACGGGCCGTAAAATACTGGCACAGAAATGCTGTCTGCTGGAGAATGTTTGAGAAACCAGACCTTGAAAACCTGGAGGGGCAACCTTTCAATATAATCAATACCATCCATGACATTTCATCGCTTGCATTTCCCAAACCAAAACTTTGTCCCTTTGCTGGATTTTAGCCCGTTAATTCTATATTTATCCAGATGCCTTACTTGAGTTTTATTTGGAGTGCAGGGGCAAAATTGGGAGGTGTGCTAATGAATCACCACACCCCACCAGGAACCCTTCAGCACGCAGCACATCCCCTTGAGCTGTTCTTGCGGTCCTTAAAATTCAAGCCCTGGAGCCCTCTGCAAAGTTGGAGCAAGCAACCGTGAAGCCTGCAGCCCGTGGAAAGAGCTCTTTTCGGTGGTCAGCACAGCAAGCGAGGTCCAGGTTCTACTTTAGCCTCCTGCTGCATATTTACACAGGTGCCTGGTCCTCCTCAAAAAACAACAACTGAAGGTTGTTCGTAGCTGAAATAAAACCCAGTTTTATGGGGCAACGGTCTCTTCTTGGCCTGGCCAATTAAGAGCTGTCAAACTGCTCTTGTTCTCTCTTGAGATCTAGCTACTCCAAAGAGATCCCCAGGCCCTCAAACGTTGCTCTCAGTGGAAGCCCCACGTGTACGCCAATGGCTGAAATTTGGCTAAAACCCTTTTTGTAAAGGGCTGGTTCCCCCATTTTCACACGGTCCACTTTGGATTGGTCATTTACAGGCACTTCAATTGTTCTCACACCTGTTAACTGCTACCTTTGCTGCCGTCTCACTCCCCCCACCCCATCAAAATGTCATTCATGAACACCTCTAGCTCTACTATGAAACACCACTTGGAAGAACCTTTGCATTTAGTATTCAACCTGACCAAAGCTCCTACATGACCATGGCAATGTAAACCTACAACTCTTCACAAAACGAGAAAATCAAACCCGAAAAAACATTTTCAACCAGTCTACAGCCTACCACAATAATAAGAAGCCTGCCCTAGTCAGGGGAATGCACATTTAAATAGCTTTGGGTCCAAATTAAACATTTGTAAAAGCTAAATTACAAATATGTGAGAGGAGTGTGTGTGTGTGTGCGCGTGTGAGTGTGTGCATGTGTGTGATGTGTCTTTTTTTTTTTTTGCCAACGATCGGTTCTTTTTAAGCCAGACGTCCGAGATTCAGACTTTTGCGTTTTCTTGCGGTGGTGGAGCTTCTGCTGTCTGTGGTTCAAGGACAGAGTATTTCACTAGGGAAGAAAGAAAGAGAAAGCTGAGCCTGCTATTATAAAAAATTATGAAGTATATAAGCTTGCCTGCAACTACAGAAGCCCACCTTCTACATGTTTCAGTTGTTCTGATGGATGCTGTTGATCAGCGTTTCTCAACCTTAACAACTTTAAGATGCATGGACTTCAACTCCCAGAATTCCCCAGCCAGCATAAACACCTCTGTAGACGTACCAGTCTGTGCTATTATGATCTCAATCAGGTAGGAAGTATTTGTAGAATTGACTGGCTGGATGACTCATACAATAAAAGCATTTTTCCTTGTAGTGGGTAGTTGTGAGATGCTAGAACAGGGGCGGGTAACCTAGTTCTCCCCAGATGTTTTAGCCAACAATGGTCCCAGTCTCTTACTCTGCTCTTTAGCATTAATGGGTATTGAAGTCCAAGCATCTAGCAAGCTCCAGGTTACCTCCATCTGTACCAGAAGAATTGCTTGCCATGTTATATTAACTTCTTCCAGAGGGATTCAACAACCAATTTGCTTCAAAAACCAACAGGTGGAAGCTCTATCATGGGAGATCCAAGCTTAAAATAAAGAGGAATTTCCTGACCATGAGAGCTATTAAAGAGTATCTCCTGGAGTCGTAGGAGCTCCATTACTGGAGGTTTTCAAGCAAAGCTTTGACCACCATTCGTTTAGGGTGGTCTGAGGATTCAAGCCCTGGACAGGGGGTTGCATGAGAAGATTTTTAAGGTCTCTTCTAACCCTATGAGTCTATGAGATGCACATCACTAGGAAACAAGTACTTCTACTTTTCTACCACTGATGTTCCTGAAATGAATACTCCTAGATCACCAAAGGAGTGTTATATTCTTCTTTTATCCATAAGAACATTCACAGGATCATTTGAATTATTTACACAGCCACCCAGCAGCCCCCAACCTGGTATCATTTCTCCTATTTTCCACCGTGGACATACCTGGGAGAGATTTAGATAAACCTAAGGACTGTTTTTGTGACAAGTGGGCAATATAATTTACCTGGAGGCCACATACCTCTCGGATGTTTAGATTCCAGCATGAACAGAGAGCCGGACTGATTGTCCCCCTCCAATTTTGTGATTTTACATAGTCTGTAGCAAGGTTAGACAATGTGTAAGGGGGCATGGGGCGGGGGAGGCTGGACACCCTGGGAAATCAAGGTGGTGGTGTTCAGTCGTTAAGTCATGTCCGACTCTTCGTGACCCCATGAACCATATCATGCCAGGCCTTCCTGTCCTTCACTGCCTCCCTGAAGGCATTGGGACCTTGCTTCCACAAAGTGCTTTTCAAAACTTTTTTCAGGACCCCTAAGACAGGGTTCCTCAACCTCAGCAACTTTAAGATGGGTGGACTTCAACTCCCAGAATTCCCCAGCCAGCCATCCTAAAGTTGCTGAGATTGAGGAACCCTGCCCTAAGACATCTGTGAGGGCCAGAGATAGATTTGGAAATGAAGAGGCTGCTTACAGCTAGTGCCCCACATACATGCTACACTTCTGCACTCATTCAAACACTGGCCCCCTCCTGGGCTGTCACCCCAAAGCTGTGACACCATTTGTCCCCGTGTGACAGAGTTTCCCCTTATGGACACACTCTCTCTCTCACCTTGTGGCTCTTCAGTCACCACCGCTTCCATGTTTTCTCCTTTCACATACTCTGCATTCAGACCCTCTAAAAATAGCAAAGAGTGGAAGAGATTTGACACCCAAAATTAAAACTTGCAAAGCTGTTGGGGGATGACTGAAGCTTACGCAGGCAACGAGAGGGCCGTTGTAACAAGTGTCATCCTTAAAGACACAGCAAAGATAGCACCAGAACAATTCTGAAGTAGACTTTTCCCCCCTGATTTATAAGATTAAATCTCCACTTCTAAGCTCATTACAGTCCTTTTAGATCAGTGTTTTTCAAAGTCGGCAACTTTAAAGATGTGTGGACTTCAACTTCCAGAATTCTGGGAGTTGAAGTCCACACATCTTAAAGTTGCCGACCTTGAAAACACTGTTCTAGATGGACCAATTGTGACTTACCTAGTGAATCCTGTGCTTAAGCAAAGTTTTAATTACTAGCATCCTTATTCCAATTCCAGCAGTCATTTCACTAAATAAGCACAATTTCCCTTGAACAGCACCCATTTTTCCATATCAGATATTTAGGATAAGTAATCCAAACTCCTCCACTGGTTTTCTGGTTTCTTTCTTTTTTTTTTTAAGGGAATCCTGGATAGATGACATCCATGGTAGGTCATTAACCCAAATGACGCTCAAGTGGGTGACAAAGGAATGTAATTAATGTAATGAAATGCCTGCCACATTTCAATAAAGACCTGTGAATATCATTGCCATAACTGCATCCTACATGATTTCTTAAAACAAAAATTAAATGGGCAAAGCCTTAAAAACAGCGGCTGCAGCATCTAACAGCTGAAGGAAGAAAGGTAACACCTTTGTTCCATCTGACTAAAGGACAAACCGGATGGGAGTTGGGATTTTAAAAGGCAAATAAGCATTTTAATGCTACAGCCCTCCTACATTTTAGCCCTCCTTCCCTGACATCATTTGTGTTTTAAACCTCCAACTTTTAACTCTAAAACAGGAAAGGAATCCATGGACCTCCAGATGTTGAGGAACTATCAACCCAGCTAGCCAATGGGAGTTGATGCTCAGCCTCGCCCCAACCTTCCCTAAACGATTTCTAGCACAAGCTTCATCCATCTTCCTTCCTTTAAAATATTTTCACTCCTGCTTTTCCATATCAAACAGATCCAACAAGGTAGATCAGTGCTGGCCTGCCCTTGGGAGAAACCGAGCGCCGAAATCTGGAGGCAGGGTAATGAGTAAACCTCCTCCATCACTTGCTTCTAGTATTAAACCAGGCCAAAGAGGGGCAGCAGAAAAGCCATGTGTAAGTCTAGCTGAGATGCTGTTTTATGCCATTTCCATAAAAAGTCCCTTCAGGAGCTGCTGTGCATTGCAATGCATCTGAAGTCTGACATTATCCCAGCATGCCACGTCTGATGGCTGAAATTAATCCTCCGTTATAATTAACTTTAATTTCCTGTCGTCTTTTCAGGGCATTGCGTGCTGCCTTTATCAAACGCTTTTCTAGACCCAAGGATGTTTCTTCTGAAGATCATGTATTTGCACACGCACACACATATACCCAGGCACATGTACAATGTACACCCCCATGTTTAATTTCCTGTTCAGTTGTTTTTATTATTGGTTTATTTTATTTTTTTTCCTTTCAGTTCTGCATCTTTCGATCGATAAAAAACCTTTCAGTTTTGCAAGGACTAATAATGTTTGTTCTCTCCCCAACATGGCTACTGACAACCGACAGAGCACTGGAGCAACACAGCAGGGGTTAGATAAATGAACCCATCACACTCCTCTGGGCGTATTCTGCTTATTCAATTGACTCATGTTCAGTCCCGTTTGTGATACGTTGCTGACAACAGCAGTGCAAGAAAAGGGGCACTCTTCCTCTTCCTGCTCTCACCAAAAGAAGATATCTATGAAAGGATGGATCCTCCCCAAAGTGCTGGTCCTCGCTTTTACGCCCTGGTAAACTGCAGTGTTCCTCCCCAGGGGGAAAATGTTATCTCAGGAGAGCAAACCTTCCCCAACTTTGGCTGGACTACGCATCAAGCCACTGAATGGCATGAACCATGCCAGCCAAGTCACATTCCCATCCGGGTCCTCATCAGGCCCCTTCTAGCTTTACAAACCTGGAAGGCAATGGGAGGAGGACCTATTCTGGGCCCTTAGGGAATTCAATGGTCTGTAAACTCAGTTCAAGTTGCTTTCTTCAGTGCCAGCCAGAACTCACTTCAGCCAAGAAAGCAGAGCACTCATTTCTGCACACTGTGGATGATTCCTGCATGCTATGGAACTGAATTGAGAGGCTAATTGGTTGGAAGCCTGTCCTTGTCACCTTTCCTGAAGAGTTCTGCAGTTGATGTATTAACTTCTATGTAAAGAAGCCTCAACATGCCTTTAGGTACTACACAGTTTCACCACCACTACAGGAAACTGTAGCTGTGAGGCTTCTTTCCAGCCTCCCCACAAGAAGCAGACACTCCTAGAATGAACTGATTTGCTTACTCATAAAAGCAAGCACTTGGATTTCCTCTTGGACTCACTCCCAGCCACGCATGAAACCAACCTCCTTTTGCACTAGGCCTCCCAGGTTCACCACCATCCTCTCCTCCCTTTCCACTTCAGCAGCTTCCTCTAAAGTGTTGACAGCTGATAGATGGGTATCTAGACTCTCCTCTAAACATCCCATCTGGTCTTCTGCAGCTTAAGAGAAACCTCTTTCCATAATATTCATAATTTAACAATGGTCAGTGATTATCTGGAGAGGACCCAAGTGAAGAAGATCCCATCACTTGTTTCATTCCTTGGTTGCAGGCTTAGTTTGGGAAAAGACTGTGGGCCCACATGGGTAAGGTGACTGAACTTTGAGGGACCTTCTCCCCACTAGCAGTCAGATCTCCTGCATTTGGTTGTCAGAGGCAGGGGGAATTAGAGACACTTACGTTGTATGCTAAAGCAGAATTTCTTCTGCTGGTAGGAGATATAGCTGCTGACAGCACCAATCAAGGCCATGGCAAGGCCACTAACAATACCAGCAATTGTCCCAGTCTCCACCAGGGCACCTGCAGAAGTGGAGGACAAGAGGAGAACATTACTGATGACGATGAACTGCATTCTAGAAGTTAATTCAGAAGTCCCCACTAATTTCTCTTCTCCATTCTTGCCAAATGACACACTAGTGCTCTACCATACTATTCCTCTGGATCCTGTGTTGCTCTATCAGGTGAATGGACCCACTTCTACAGCCTTCCCCAGCCTAACACCACATGGATGTATTTACAGGAACTCTCCAGATTTGGAGCCTGTAGACCAATGGCTAGGAATAATGGGAGAGGTCATTCTGATGCTTCTAGACACACCGGGTAAAGTGATACAAGCTGGATTGCTCTGTTGCTTTATACAAGCATCTCAGAGGTCTGCTTCATGCCTATCATCAAACCCAGATTTGGCTTGACAAGGACAAACCTGGCCCTTGAAGGCTTGTTCTTTTGGTTCAGCTAGGGCAAATCATAGTTTACAGTTTCATTTGAAAGGGCAATTGTATTGCTGCAGCTGCCCTCCTCTGTTTATAAGAAAACCAGCGAATGCCCCTTTGAGTATGGTTGGCTCTTCTAGAGCCCATCAAAAAGTGGACCAGGCCAATTTGGGTCGTGCAACTCTTAGCAGCGCTGCGAGAAGCGCTGGAAGAGTTCCAGGAAGAAACTGAGAAGGGAATTGACAGCTCTCTTTAGTTTAAAAAACAAGGGTGAGCAAACAGCGGTCCTTGGGCTTCAACGTGACCCCCACCCTAATCCCCACCCCACACATAAGAGGTCAGGTCAGACTCTGTTAAGAGCCATCTAGCACTCCTCTACAGCTTGGAGCCCAGGACAGACAGAGAAGAGGGTTTTAAAGTGACATTTTAAAAAGCCAGGGGGACAAGGGGAATCTTCACCCCCTTTCAAGCTTTGCCCATCCACTGTTTGAAAAGAAGCTGAGATTCCCACAACCATGCTCACTTACCATTATTGTAATCAGTGTCACCATCTCCTATACAGAAGAATAACAAGCAATCAGTAACCAAGAACTAACAGAGAATGTGCAACACGTATTCAGCGCTGCCCTAAAAGCCTGAAGCAAGTTATGGATCTTCTCCAGTTTATGGTATTATAATAATCTGGGATTATTAACCCCGTTTTATAGATAGGAGCCACAGCTGTAAGGTTTCTGTCACACTGTCGTTCTGGAAAAGCAACAGGCAAGTTTTCTCAATGAGCCAAAGCACAGGAGAGTAGAGAGATAGTAAACGGGACTGGTGTTTGCTAGAGGATTTAGTAGACACAGCCTTGTTCTTCAGAAATCAGCTGCTTGGGAGACCAACATGATCACCTGATGTAATGGTATGTGGGAAAGACCTTGGGAGACGGGAAGAGACGCTGCCAAGGGAACAGTCAGATAAGAGACAGCATAGCCCACAGCTGCATAGTGGGCAGGGCAAGAGGCTCAGAAGGGGCCCTCCCTAAATTCTCGGGCTGTAAAGGAGACGGAGAGAGAATTGTACTTTCAGACTTGCAAGGTTCTGTTAACGTAGCTTTACAATAAAGTAGAATTCGCTTATCTGGTCGTGTTTCCTGTCTGGTCTACCTGGGAAGGCTGACACCCTAGTAGCAAAGAAAGCAAGCAAAAGACACCCTCCTCATCTAATCTTACAAACTTGCTATTTATTCTCAGGTTTATGGTTCCAGGGACCTTCTCCTCTTCCCCCCAAAGTGCAGGATGCACCCAGCTTTCTTTAAAAACACACCCTCCAAAATTCTGGTGCTCCTGGTGCCAAGGAGACATAGGTAAAGGCGAAGGGTGTGTTTACTGAAGCGTCCCAAACTCTGAGCAAAACTAAATGGGATGTCAGGCTTTGGAGAGTGAAGATTCAGGGCTGTTCTCCTTTCCCATCATGAGCCAAAATGTGGATAAGAACATACCCATTTCTTAGGGCACAATAACGTGCACAGAACTTGGTTTTTGCCATCTCTGTTCCAACCACCTGGATGCAGAATGTAAACACTGTTCAACTCCCACAGATGATGGTCATGCAGGTTTTTCGGTTCATCTATTTAAGTTGCTGCTTCCTGAGCCTTATAGCTCAGAATGTCTACTGTCTACTTCCAGACAGCCCCCTCCCCAACTTCGAAGCAACTCTATGGACCAAAGAGCCACCAGAATTCTCTTGGGGCTATTTTCCAACCCAGTGGGTTCTCCCCTTTCCCCAGAGTCATTTTTGGAAGGGCCTCTACACTGTAAAAACGCACATGATGAGGAATAAGGGGAAAAGTCTATGGACCAAACCTGCAGTTCCTTTCAGGTGGAATTGGGAGGTCTTTCCTATAAAAATCCTGCAGATTTTCCGTGGTGATGACCTGCGTGCCCTGCATTTGCCTCTGTCCAAATCATCACCTTGAAATACAACTGATTTACACCTTGGAGTTGAAAGCAAGGACAATTGGGAGGGTGGAGACTGTGTTCCTTCCCCTCCCCATTTCTCTTCCTCCCCCTGTTCTGCAAAAGCCAATTTCAAGCCGCCCAGGGGGTGCAAAGCTAAACAAATAGATAAATAATCAATTAATCAATCCTGGGGCCATTTTAATTATCTTCTAATATGTTGACGAAGGAAGTTGGGTGCCGAACCGATGCTCTGCAAATCGCAGCCCTGTGTGAGCGCGCGCACACCCGGCTAGCCCTCGTATTAATTAAACAGCTGCTGCGTCAGTAGCAATAAATGAGATTGATTATAAATTTAGCACTGTGCGCAGTCAAGAAAGTGGGTGCGGTTTGCAGAGAAATGGAAGCTTTGTCTGCACATTTCTGCACGCTGCAGCATAAGCAGTAATTTCCTCCCCTCCTCCATTCTCTAATTGGAGAAGAAAAACACTCGGGTGGCTCGAAAGAACGACTCCTTTGTGGTGCGATAAGAGCGGGCAAAGGAATACGTCTGATCTGGTGCATCTAAAGCCTCAAGAAACGCCAGTGCCTTATTTACACCTGTGCGCCTTAGTTTCATACATTTCAAATCACAGCAGATTCAATGGCACTGAATGGCAAATTAAAAGACTCCTGTGAGTCTACACTAGCCACCTAAACAGGGAGGGCACCCAGTGCCTCTCTGCGTGATATTCTCCTCCCGCCATGTCCCCTTCCAAACAGCTTCTCCAGAGCACCAGTGATTCTGCTGCAGCCCTGCATTTAGGGATCCCTTCACTGCCGGGGAGGATGCGCTGCAGCGCCATTCCTCCTCTGCCCATCACAGCAGGGGCCCTTTGCAAAACGGCACCCCAGGGCCTGAGTAAATCTCCACCCTACTCCTCCAAATGAAGAGACAGCAGGCGTCACCCTTAGGAGGTTTCCTTTTCAGAGCAGCAAGCAATCCGCTGTCACAAATTTATGGCTGGGGGCGTGTGGATAACACAGCATCGTCGTCCAAACCTTTGCATGTACCGTCTTACTAGGTCAGAGCCTCGGTTCTTCTGGGTCTGGAAAACCTTTACAGAAGAGATTGTCAGCTTTTGCTTGGCCAAGGGCCACAACTGACATTTGGGAGGGGCAAATGAGCAGGACAGGACCAGGTTGCATGCTTAGTTAAGGAGCAGAATTTTTTGCACTTTCCTCTGGTTCTAGAAGCGTTTGGGGTACAGGTGGTCCTCACTTAATGACCACAATAGGGACTAGAAAATTTGTTGTTAAGCAGGGTGGTCCTTAAGCAAGTCACCACGTGACTGGACCCAATTTTACAACTGTTTTTACGATGGTCATTAAGTGAATCATGTGGTTAAATAAATCCAGCTTCCCCAAAGGACTTTTTTTCCAGAATTCACTTAACAATGTGATTCACTTAACAACCATCGTAAAAAAGGTTGCAAGTCATGATCATGTGACCACGGGAGACTGCCAGAGTTTGTGATGGTTGTAAGTATGAGTACAGGTCATAAAGCACTTTTTCAAAGCAGTCATAACTTTGAACCATTGTTAAATGAACAGCCGCTAAGCAAGGACTACCTGTATTGCCTTTCTTTTTTAACTATGTTAAGCAGATTGCAGGGGTTGTATCACATTTTTCATATTTCTCCTTCCCTAAAGTGGTGAGGGACTGCACTGCAGAGTTTGGGAAATGGGAGCAGCCAAATCTCAGGGGGCCACTAGTTGTAAAGAGGGCCAAGATGATACCAGGTTTTGGGTCTTATGCCCTGGTAGAGGACAGAGGAATTGCCCCTTCCTTGCTTTGCATCGACTGTTTCATTCACAGCTCTGAATTCCAGATCCAGGCAGGAAGACAAAGGGGATACAAGTGAGATGGACAGACCTATTTGTTCTAACAGCATCACTGTTTCTTTGTTATGACATCCACTGGAGCCAAGCTGAAAAACTAAATGCAATAAACACAAGGTCTCTCCAGCCTCCACAAATCTTGGTGGAAACTAACTCACTTGCCCATTTTAAGAACAGGAGGAGAGGTTATAATCCTACAGGACCACTTCTAGGAATTGATCACTGCTGTCCATGTAACTCATTCCTCCATTCAGTGGCAATGGAAAAATTGCAACTATTAAAGAACTCAAAGAGCTTGGGAGACTTTAAGATATCCGAGGCTGAGACCTTTGCAGGAAGACTATCCATATCTAAGCAAACTTCTCCGTGGGCTATACGGGGGTGCTATACATTATCAAAAAGAAACTTGTGGGGTATGTGATAGAGATGACACACATAAATAAACACACGTGGTCACCTTCCTTTTGTTCAAGTTGCCCCCATTTGCATACAATGTTCAATACATGGATGTTCACACCCCCTCTGAACTTCTTCCCATTCCCAACAAGCAATTACTTCCAGCTTCTGAGCTTCAGCATAGCCTAACCCTGAGTTTGAATGTTCTTACACCTTCCATAACCTCCTGGCAGCTGAACCTACAGTCAGAAAGCCATGGTTTCAATCAACTGATGGTACAACTCACAGAGTTACAAAAACTTATGAAGTGAAGTTGCTGGCTAAACTTATCTCCTTGCTTTCTCATAAGTAGTTCAAGACAACAAAAGCACATAAATCAGCCTTGGATGACCACCTATCTGGATGTCTAGAGCTGGGTCTTTCCTTGCTTCAGAAAATGGGTAAATTCAATGGTCTTTGAGGTCTCTTTTATGATTCAAGCTATTTTTACACTTTATAGGTAAGAAGAGGAACAGCACTTAGCTCAGAGGGAGGCCCTAATATCCTCTTTCTGAAGCTTTCAGCGCCCCTCTGACCATGATGGTTGAAAACTGACAGTGCAGGTTCCTGACATTCTGAGATGAGAAACATGGAAACTCATGCATGAGCCCTAAAATACACAGATCAGTTAAAAAACAAAGAGGAGACACACACACACTCCAGATCCCTACCCTGTCCATACACATGACGTGTCTCATCCTACTTCACAATTCGCAGCTCTTCCGAAGTGTTACGTCAACAAGGGCAGCAACAACTATCTGCCTTGCCAGGTACACTCCCAACAAGACCCGCATCTGAAGTACATCAGGAGAGATCAGAAGCCAGCACGGAGACCCCAAGGGGTTCTCTCTCCAGCCCATGCCTTCTGCCCCCATTCCTGCTTTTCTTCCTCTTGCTGTTTCCAGCTTCCTTCTCTAACTGGGAAATGAGGAAGCCTCTGATCTCCATTTGGCACCTCACTGGAAGTTTTTTTTCCCACCCTCAAGGCTTTAAAACCTGTTCCACTGAGATCAAAGGAAATCATATAGCATTTTCCCAAAAAAACAGAGCAGGCTCCCGCTGCAACCATTGGGGAATTCAACCAGTTGGCCAAACACTTTCACTTGGGGCACAGCCGTCGCTTGCAATGGTCCTGAACGATCATATAGATGAGCCCATTCTGTTTGCTGAAAGCTTAATAGCTAAACCTACAGCTTTCAAGGCACTGCTAACACCAACTCCCAGCATTCCTCACCTTTCACTGCAGCTAACCAAGCAGAGAGAAACCTACCTTTTTTCTTATCTGGCTGATAGCCTCCTTCGTCCACGATACCAATCAAGTCAGCATCAGAAATTCCTGAGAAGTCCAAGTAAAGTCCACTTATTTAAAGTTCCACATTTGTTATTTTTTTACCACTCTTTAGCCAGATTTACCCTACTTTTTTAGCCATGAGTAAAAGCATCCTGGTTTTAAGGACAGTATCCGAGAAGAAGAAAAATGTCTTAGTTTGATTGATGGTGGCTACGTGTATGGATTAGTAAAGGGGTTACTGCCTAGAAGCAAAAGTTATGAACAGTGAACAATAGTTTATGTGATGTTAGTTATTGTCTAAAAAGGCAGTCTTACATAAGACTGCCCGAAAGAAGAGATATTTTTTTAAAAAGTGAATGTACCTCATATAACTGAAGATGCTTCCCCTTATTATTCTTGGGGGTGCGCACTAGCACAGGAATGACAGCACCACATGGAGGCATCAAAAGGCATCTTAATTTGCACACTTTGGTTTTATCTGGTCTGGAGAACCACAATCCACATTATCTGGAAGATCTGGTCTTGATCCATAACGAATTATTTGTTCGTTCCATACTACCTGGACACATCTGAATGGAACACGTTCTACAGGTGTTCCACAGAGATTCTGCCATTGGAAGGATACAGGAACACCAGCCATTCCAAATCAAGACCAAGGGAAGCCCATGGACATCCACGGAGATTCTGAACTCTACTTTTGGATTCCCTGCCCCAAATTAAGGTAAGCCCAAGAACGAGATGACAGATTGCACTTGCAAACATTTCTAGAAATGGAAGTCTCTGGAGTTGCTTGGAAGCATTCCTCTGTCTGGGAATACAAGTATGTAGTTTATGGACCAAGTGCAGTTTGTTTTCTAATGAATGCCTGCAAAATCCTCATATTAAATTAAGTGTCACCAAAGGTTACCTTAAGGCCTGCATCCAGATGCAGAGGTCTTTGCTTTGCTTGGGGGCAGAGGTAATTTATCACTTCAGATTATAAGAAGGGATACCCATTCACAAAATTCTTACATATAAACAAAATGCCCCACAAAGCTAACATGGCAGGCAGATGGTTTCTGGATCAGTTTATTTCCTGCCGTATTGCTTTTCTATCTGCAAAGTGATTTTTCTTTCCTATTAAGGAGGATTCAAAAACCAAAGTTCCCACCAGCAGACTGAAGAGAGAGATCCCATCTTCCTTGACCATCAGACCTGCTGGCAGGCAGGAATTGATAGCCTCTATGAGAGACTTTCTAGTAGGTTAGCGTGGAGAGAATGCACAACATGTTTTGGTAATAGCCAGTTGGAAAAACAACTGCTTGAACAATCTCATGCAAGAAATGACAGTGCAGTTCATGTTATTTTTATTTTGGGGGGAGGGGGTGAATGTTCCCAAAGAAAGCTTGCTGAGAACTTCTTATGGGTGCCACCAAACACTTGTGTAATACAATTGAGAAAAGGAAGCAAGCAAGCAAGAAGGTAGGGTGGCCAAGCTCAAAAGAAAACAGGGCTCCTACAACTTTAATTATAATGTAGACGGGGGATTTTAGCAGAAGTAATTTATTTTCTTCTACTCACTAATGTAGAACATAAAAAACGTTCTGTTGGATCAGACCCAAGGGTCATCTAGTTCAGCATTTTTTATTCCAACCAGATTCTCTGGGAAACTCGTGTTCCCCAGCAGGTACAGCTAGGAGTCACCATGCCTCTCATGCTGAAGGCAACATATAATCATCATGACTGTCCTCTGGGCTGATGTTCTGATGAAGCTCTGTTCTTTCTGACATTTGGCCCCCTGCAAACTACCTACAGCTAAAAGAAATGGGGAAAAGAAAGAACAGGCAGAACTTGGAAGGTTAACAGGATTTTGAAACTACAAGCTGAAAAGCCTTTTTCCAGATCCCCCAACTCGAAAACATTGAAAAAGTGTCACCAGAATAATGACACCTAAAAACCAGCAGACCTACTACCATGTTTTGATTGACTACCTTACCCCTGCCCTCTAATCCTCCTGAGTAAAAATCTGGGAAATGCTTGCCAAACGATTCACACAAGTAATATTTTGCCTTCTGAGCTCCATTTCAGGAAGGGGACAAACTCAAATTATTTCAGCAGCATGATCTCGTCTGGTTTGGAGCTCCTAGTAGCAACCTTCTCAGCCCATCTCCAGGGGAACCATTGGAGCAATGGCTCCCATGACTGAGAAAGCCGGAGGCCCACAAGAACGGATCCCTGATGCTCAGGGATCAGCAAGCTCCTTGGAACCCTGAGGGCCCCTGCGGGATCTGGAGCGTGCAAAAAAAAAATCCAAGTGCTGAAGCCTCATAAGATTTCACTGAAACCAGTAAAGGTGGTTTGAGATGATTTCCTTTGGAGAAGGAAATATCTCCATGGGGAAATCTGACAAGTGTGACGTTGCTGATCTCCCACAGACCCTGCACCTTTACCTTTCTAGAAGCAAGTCAGAAATGGGGGAAGTCAAAGAAAGGGAATGAGAAAAGGGCTGATTCACAAGGAAAAATTAGTACAGACATCCAGCCTCTCTTCCTTCTCGCTCCCAGTGAGTTGGTTAGACGGGGGATCAGTCAGAGGGTGATTTTTAACTACTGGAAGGGTGAACAAAACAAAGGTAGTAATGTGGGACAAAGGAGGCAGCAGTTGGGAGCCAACTTGAGACCCCTTACCAGGGTTTACACCTCTTCTATGTCCACCTTTCGAACCTGGAACAGGATTCTTTATTCATTAACTGATCACAGAAAATAGCAGTGGTTGAGTTAGGCTTGGCAACAGGACGGAAACGAAAGCGAGCAAGCGAAAAGGGAAGCAAGAATTCAAGTTGGGACACTAAACCACCTGCCAAACTATTTCTCTTCTAGAATTTCTGGGGCGAGCAGCTGATCTCTTTTCAAGCAAAAAGTTATCTAGTTAGGAAACGCGACGCCCAAAGGGGTAGGGGCAGACGCATGAATACTACTATTCCTTCTGTTTTCAATGTCTGGGGTGGTGTTTCTCAACACTGGCAACTTTAAGACATGTGGACTTCAACTCCCAGAATCCCCCAGCCAGCCTGCTGGCTGGGGGATTCTGGGAGTTGAGGTCCACATGTCTTAAAGTTGCCAAGGTTGAGAAACTCAGGTCTGGGCAGTGAGTGCATTCCTTCTACCACAAAACTCGGACCCTCCAGAGCCATGGCGTTCACCTTCTATCTTCAAACTGATACCATCCACAGCGTCCACCACCACCATCACCACCTGGACATCCAGCCACCTCCTCCATCAGCTTGATGGGAACCAACCGCCCCAGAGTGTTTGCAGGAAAGGTGGTCAAGATGGTAGCCCCAACAATGCAATCGAAGCTCTGTGTGTCAAAGAGGTGGTTGTAGTCACCATTTTGACTATTTTGACTCTCCTCTCTTCCCTGCAGACATTCCTACAACTGCCCTTGGTGTCTTCTCAGAAATGCCTACAAGAGTTGCTACCATCCTGCTTCATCTGAGGGCAACATGGAAACAGCAGAGTCTTGGTCCAGCAGGTAAGCTGATCTTAAAGGCTTTTGGTTCCCACTGGCAGCCATTCTCCCCAAAGGCGCTGGATGTGGGGAGAGAGAAGGGGAGGGTAGAACTCCATCCTGACCAAAGAAAAACAGAAATATTATCAACGTACCTCCACCAGGGTTTCCTTTAGGCGGCCCGCCGCCAGCGTGTCTGTCATTTCGGTCATCTAAAGCATCGGACAAGTCGAAATCCATTGGGTCTTTTGCTATAAAATTAGCACATCGGTTACTTAGGGCTCTATGGTTTCTAGCATCACCAATTTTTCCCACCGGGGAAGTCCTAACCTCTTAGGAGAAGTAAGAGCAGGCTTGAAGACATTTACCTGGGTTTCCCTATACTTTTCTACAATATTTATTAGGCATCATTTTGCTCGCTGGGTCATGCTGAGTTCTACATTTGATGCATGTGACTGTCACCATTTCGGCACAAGACCAACCATTCCCAACCTGCTAGTCTCCAGATATCTTGGATTCCAATCCCCCACCAAGTTCTCAGCCAAGCCAACACATCTACATGTTGAGGGTTAGGGTAGGGCTGGTGAAGGCTTTTATATAAAGCAGACTGAATGTCAGGAAAACACATACATTGAAGAGAGAAGTCTGAATCCTCAAATTAAGCCTGGGAACCCCAAATCATCTAAAGCTAATCATCTAATGGATTGTCTTATCCATCCATCCATCCATCCATCCATCCATCCTCAGACCCCAGGATTATCTTCAGAGATCTCCTACTTAGCCCTGCCAAACAAGAGAAGGCAGAGAGAAAAACTAAGGAGAAAACATTTTAAGTGGGGACGCCTCTGAACAACTCGCCTGGGCCCTGCACCGCCCTCTTTCAATACCAGATCAAGCTCCTATTCTTCCCTACCTTCAGTCCTCTGCATGTCCAAGGTAGCATTTTTTTATTTTTTTTTTGCTTTTTCAGATTTCTAATGGTGTAAGTTTCGCTTGGGTTTTTCGTTTTGTAATTATTTTCATTCCGGTTTTACGCCGAGTTTTGTTTGATTTGGAGGGGGGTTGTCGTACGCTCTGCTTTGTAAACTGCTGCTGGAAGAGTTTTGGCTATTAGAGGGCACAGAAGTATAATAACTAGGGAAGAGTAAATGGAAACCCCCCCTTTTTCCTTTCACCCAGAAAGTAACCTTTGTCTGTGCACCTGACATTCAGCCAAAAGCTGCCCGCACAGGCATTCTTAGAACAGGATCTCAAATCTAGAGAAACAAAATCTGGACCAACATTCTTGGATAAACGCGGGGGCTGCACTGTGGAGCTTTTTACACAACGCATCACCAAATGTTGAAACTCACTACCTATGCAGTGCTGGCTACCAGCTAGGCTGGCTTCCAAAAAGGGCTGGACCGATTCATGGAAGTCCTGGGGATCAAGGGCTATTCCCAAGCTGAACTTGAAAGTCCTTGCTGGAAGTGTGACTCTGAAGGCCATCTGTTGGGGGACTGGTGGACTTCCTTGGGCAGCTGGTTGAGTGAGAACAGACTGGGGTGAGAACAGACTGCTGGACTAGATGGGCCGAGGTGAGCGCCATGCAGCAGGGCACACCTTATGTTCATATGAGTTTGAGCCTGTGGCTCCTGAGGAAGTGGACAGGATCCTTGGAATGGCCACCCATTGACTAGATCCATGCCCCTCCAGGTTTGTGAAGATCACTCAAGAGGTGATATGTGGTTGAATCCTGGAAGAAATCAGCACAGACTAAAGGAAACATTGTTTTTACACAATGCGTAATTCAGCTTTGGAATTTGCTACCCCGAGATACGATGCTGGCTACCAGCCAAGCTGGCTTCCAAAAAGGGTTGAACCGATTCATGGAAGTCCTGGGGATCAAGGGCTATTAGCCTTGGTGGCAGTGGGACTCTGAAGGCCACCTGTTGGGAGACCCGTGGGCTTCCTCGGGCAGTTGGTTGGCCGCTGGGAGAACAGGCTGCTGGACTAGGTGGGCCAGGGGGCCGACCCAGCAGGGCACGGCTTACGCGTTCTAATGTTCTAAAAGACAAACTGACCTGTCCAGAAAAAAACATCTGGGATAAGCATCCTTAAGGGCTGGAGCATTTTATGCCAGCCACCCCTGTCCTGGCACCCGAGGGAATGGGCCAAACCTTCCACACAGCAGTCATTTTGTGGGTGTACTCACAGCAGGCTAGCAACACTGCAAATCTCATGCATTCGCCTTTGATGTCCAATAGCAGTTAAAAATTACCTGGAGTCTTTTTGGGGGGCGGCTTGGTAGTTTTGGGCTGCTTGGTGGTGGTGGTATGGGGTACATTCCAGCGGCCATCATCTGCAGATAGGAGAACACGTGCCCTTCAGCCCAAGAAGCCAGGATGCCCAGCGATTACATTACCCCAGTCGCCTTCCAAATATGTCAGGCTGCAGCTTTTGAGAGCTGTGGTTAAACCTTCTCAACACCTAGCCCACGTTAGGGAAAACAAAGAGGCTAATGCCGCTTTTTTCTAGGATATTGGTTAACCTCCCATTCTAGCCTCCTGCCTAGGATCACCTGGAGGTCTCCCATCCAAGTTCCAACCAAATCCAATCCTACTTGGGTTTTAGGGATCTTTTAAAAATGCACCTTTTTCCATGAACCTTTCCCCAACCATCACCTCCCCTAACATCTGGGATTCCTTAATAGGTTCTTTTTCCTTCTGACTTTATTGGGCTTGTTTGGAAGCTGGTTTGTTGTCATCCTTGTTGTTTTGACAATGAACAGCAACATCCAAATCTATTCCACAAATAAATAACCCGGTTGTATTCAGTGTAAATGGAAGGAAGGAAGGAAGGAAGGAAGGAAGGAAGGAAGGAAGGAAGGAAGGAGGGAGGGAGGGAGGGAGGGAGGGAGGGAGGGAGGGAGGGAGGAGGAAGGAGGAAGGAGGAAGGAGGAAGGAGGAAGGAGGAAGGAGGAAGGAGGAAGGAGGAAGGAGGAAGGAAGGAAGGAAGGAAGGAAGGAAGGAAGGAAGGAAGGAAGGAAGGAAGGAAGGAAGGAATTCTTTGCCATCAAAGTTGTATTTCCCATTCAGTAGGTTTTGGAGTCCCCCAGGGCTTCAGGGGAGGAGGGCCAAGGGTGCAACTGCCAGAAACAGGAGCCGAGACTCACTCACCTGGTTTCCTTGGATAAGGACCGGTGGTGGCTTTCGCAGGTTTGGTGGTTCTCTCCGGCGGGGAATCAAAGAAATCCGACAGATCGAGTTCGCCTGCTCGAGAAATCGAGGGATACCGTGAAAAGGGATGACTGCTGCAGGTCTGAAGGGGAACGCCGGACCCCTTCACTGCTCCATGATGCAACCCCCCCTTTTTTCCCCCTCTGCGTCACAACATCATTCACGCGCCCAAGAGGCAAAGTCTGCAGGGCGATCCAGTGGGTGCCACTGCTATGTCCCATTTTATCCTCCCAACAGCCCTCTCAGGTAGGCCACCGCCAGTGTTGCAAAGGCCAATTTTCCATTAAAAGACAACGGTTAATTTTCTTCATGTTTTCCAGGAAAGAGCCCATCAGAATAGGGTCTGTTGCGTCTTCCATCCTCATGCTCCAACTGGAGAGCCCAGAGTGTGCTAAAGTGATTCCTGGCTAGGAAAGGGGTAATGATCAGCTTGTATTTGATGCAGTGCCACTCTAAAAAGCTGTGTATTTTAGGCGCATGTTGTGGGCAGCTGGAGAGAAAGAAGCATGCACTCCATTAATTTTGAGGAAAGCCTAGCAGTATTTCTCAAACTTGGCAACTTTAAGATGTCTGGACTTCAACTCCCAGAATTCCCCAGCCAGAGGATGTCAGAATCCCCAGGAGTTCTGGGAGTTGAAGTCCACCCATCCTAAAGTTGCCAAGTTTGAGAAACACCAGCCTAGAGGAATAACCCAAAATAACAACTGAGGATTCCCCAAATGAGACCGGGCTTGTCAGCCTCTACTTGCAACTTCCTTGATGGCTGTTTGGCAAGAAAGAATAACAACAGCCAACTGCCCCAGCTTGGCTTAAAGCCGATGGTCATGGTGGCTGGGAGTGATGGGAGCTGGAGTCGCAGAGCACCCACAGCTGCATTAAAGGATTAAAAAAGCAAACCTCTTACCTGTCCCACCTGAAGGCTTCCGGGGTGGCGTGCGAGTAGCTGTGAAAGACAGAAGACCGCGTCAACGGCACTTCCCTTCCATGTAGATGCAAACCAGCCAGAGCTGGCATTGCAGTCTTAGCTGGGTTTACTCAGAAGTAAGACCCCCCCACCCCGAGTTCAGCGAGGCTGCGTCTCCAGGGTTTATAGCAGGGCAACCTTAAACTAAAGTGAGGGGAGGCGTCGGCCAGGAAACAAAGGGGGTTCCACGAAACGCGTGAGCTTCTAATGTTTGTGGAAGCGGTAACCCAGTTTTAGCTGGCTTTTGGCTTAGTAAGAGGGTTAAACCCCTGCGGTTTCTAAATCTTGGTTTATGCTTCAGCGCAGGAGCTGAACTTGCGGGACTAAACGTGCCCCCCCAGAGCCCCTCCAGGCACAGCTACAGACCACGTGATTTCCTGAATAAATAGACAAAATCACTCTAGCTGCATCCGTGTCAGTGACTGGAAACCCTTTATGGACCTTTTGCTGAAAACGGAAAACAACGAACTTGTGATTTATGGGTTTGACAATTAGAGAGGGTAGAATACAGAAAGAAGGGAGCCACGATGTAACTAGAGAGAGAGGATAAAATATAAATGCATTTATAACTGCTGCAAAGGAGATCGGAAGCTGCTCCTTTATATCTCTTTTTTCTTTTCTTTTTCTTTTATTTCTTACTTATTTACTTATTAAAAGTAAAATTTCTTTACTTTTCTTTTTCTCTTTACATTTGTATTGTTTTTAACTCTGTAAAAAATCCCTTCACTAAAAATTAATTTTAAAAATTACTCTATTTGCATCCTTTTGAAAAGGGACTTAGCTTACAGGGGGGATCCAGACTTTACTCCCCCCCAAATCCAGGCATATCCAGGCCCCACCCAGATGTGAAACAGCCCCGCCCACTCTGCATTGCTGTCCTGCCCACTCTGGCCCTTGCCTCACCAAGAACTGTGAAGAGCTGGGACGGGACTCAGCCATGGCTTGTCCAACCGGCCATGGTTTTAAAAAGAGCCCGGCTTAATTCCGACAGGCAAATTGAAGAGAGTGAGCCACGAGTAAATCTCTATTTCAATGCCTCCGAGTGGAAATTCCAGAACAGGAAGGAGAAGGAAGGAAGGAAGGAAGGAAGGAAGGAAGGAAGGAAGGAAGGAAGGAAGGAAGGAAGGAAGGAAGGAAGGAAGGAAGGAAGGAAGGAGAAGAGGGAGAAGGGGGTGAAGGAAGGGAGGGAGGGAGGGAGGATAGGGGAGGGAGGGAGGGAGGGAGGAAGGGAGGAAGGGGGCAGGGAGGGAGGGACAATAGAGAAGGGAAGGAAGGAAGGAAGGAAGGAAGGAAGGAAGGAAGGAAGGTTGGTTGGTTGGTTGGTTCTGCTTTTGTGCAAAAAAAAAAAAACTGAGAATAAATTAAAGGATTTTATATAGACCTCAGAAGCAGGGAGCCCGGGGCAAGCCCAATTTGATAATATATTATCAAGCCACACAGTTAGATTCCATTTGTTATGGAAGACTCTCTGCTTTATAGTTTGCCTTTGTTAATATTTTTTAACTAAACACTTTCTTTTCCGTCTGGCATTTTCCTTTATTTTTTTTCAGCTGTAATCGCGGGAAGCACACCTGGCCACGAGCCCTTCCGAGAGCTCATCCACAGCCACGACCCCACCTGCCCGCGGCATCCACGGAGGGAGCAACCGCAGCGTACTCACGCCTCTTGGTCGGAACGAAGTCATCCAGTGCGTCGGCCAAATCCAAGTCCGAGTCGTCGGCATATCCTGGGGACCAAAATGGACAAACCAAAGCTAGTATGGTGCTGTGTTGCTAAGCTACAGGCCGGGGAGAAGGGGAAACTATTTGGAACTGAATGGGCTCTCCCATTTCCCCCAAGCTGACCCAATTTTTTTGGCAGGGCTCGGTGGCTTTCCAACTGCCGGACAAAGGATCATCTCAGTCCTCCTTTTCTCATATTTAATAGACGGGAAATAAAATCTGCCAGCCTCAAGGCAGCACCTATTGCCTGATCTTCCCGTCTGCCTCTCATCTGTGGACACACTCCCACCTTTTACGCCCAAATCATCTCCTAGCAAAATGCTTTCTGAGCTGAAGGATGCTAATTCTGCCGCTGCCCTGAAAAAGGCCCAAAACTGCCCAAAACGCAGCTCTGTAGAGTCTTTCGCCCTGCAATATAAAGTATTTTAGTCCTGCAAACCCACTTTCACAGCCCAGTCCACACAAATGCCCTAAAATATTGGTGACTGCACTGAAGAAGAGGCAGCCCTTCACTTTTATCATCCTTTTTTACTCCGTTTCAAATTACCATTGACTTAAAATCCCCTCTCCGTATCCTCATCTTCATAAAATTTTGGATTTTACATCTGCAAGCATGTGGAGCCAGTAATACCTGCCAGGTTTGCCAAGTAGGAGGACCTCCCTGACAGAAGGTGCCAACAGCATTTCTCCTGTCTACCTGCTACAGGGATGTAGCGAGTGCCACCTGAGCTCTGGCATCTCTTGTGAATAAATTTAAGTCAGGACAGACAGAACCATCCGTGGTGGAGGAGGAAGCTCTAGCAGAAGGGGAATACCAGTGTTTCAGGGCACGAGCAACAAACTGGGACAACCCTCCAATCTTGCCCCACATCTCGATCATCGGAAACCCAGGCCCATTTGATGGCGAAACAAGGCACATTTAAACAACTTGGAGGCAGACAAGAATTCATTCCCTTAACACATAAAAAAAGGTTTTCCCTCTTTGCTTCCCATTTCTGCCCTGGAAGATTAGAGCAGTTTGCAGTGATGGTGGTGAGAATGGGATGTGGGAATGACCTTGGGAGACAGGAGGAAGAGCCACAGACTAGGCAATGGTCAGATAAGAGGCAGCTGAGCCTGCCGAAGGAACGGGGGTGAGGCAAATGTCTCAGAAGGGGCCCTCCCTAGTTTCTTGGGCTGAAAAGGCAAGGGGGGAGAGATGTACTTTCAGACTTGCAAGATTCTGTTAATGTAACCTTACCATAAAGTTAGACCTAGTACTTCTGGGTGTGCTTCTTGTCTGGACTACGTTGCAAGGATGACATCAATCTTGCAAGTCTGAAAGTACATCTCTCCCTCCTCGCCTTTACAGTCCAAGAAACTAGGGAGGGTCCCTTCTGAGACATTTGCTTCCTTCTACGGACTCAGTTGCTGTTTGCCTGTCTAGTCGGTGGCTCTTCCACCTCTCTCCCAAGGCCATTTCCACAAACCATTACAGGTTCCTGAATCAAGGCATTGCCAAAGCTAAGACCAGCTTAAATTTGGAAGCAGCAGGCACTAACAATGTGCTTTAAACATAGTTCTTGAGCTTTACACCTTTCGTGTCACAAGGAAATAACGGACGTCCAATCCTCCCACGTTTTAGATGAGTCCACTCTCTGCCACTTTCCATCATCATCATGTTCTCGCAAGGTAGAATTAGGCTGAGGATCACCCATCTAAGATGACCCAGGAATCTTGATGGTGGCCGAACTGGAATCTAAACTTAGGTCTCTCTAATACCCCTCTCTTATCTAGCCTTCCTAATCTGGGGCATCCAAGATGCATTGGACTACAACTCCCAGCACACTGGTAGGGAATCTGGGAGATCCAGATGAATACACCTGAACAGCTGTTCAAAACCCAACACGACAGCTTCTAAAACATCACAATTTCTGCCAGATCAGAATGCAAACAGAAAGCACATTCTCAGACTACAATTCTTAGTAGTAGCAACAAAGAAATGAAACCTAGCTGAACAGAATTAAGGTTACATTTATAGTCACACAAGATTGTTTCATCCCCTTCTTTCTCCATCACCCCTCTTCCCCCCTTGCCTTCATACTTTGTTTCTCCGCCGCTGAATTCATGTTAAGGACAACCAAACCATTCTAGTCCAAGGTGATGCAATTAACAAGTGTGCTTTTAATGCAAGGCAATGAAATCCTCATAATGAGCCATTTTAAAGGGAACAGAAATGATCCGTCAGAAAGATGGCATGGATTATTTTATCACTTGGGCTGCAGGCTTCAAGGTTTGGCTTATATATATCCTTGGGAAATTTAAGTTCTGCCCTTCAGAAGGTAATCCTTCATACCATAATATGAAAAGGCCTACCATAAAACTGCAGGTCACAATATCTCACGCAGTGGATCCAGATTTAAGCACAATAGTGCTAACCCACTGAAATCAATGGGATAGCATCACCATCATAGCCTAAGTCCCTTTGGGATGAATCTTCTCTCCACAAGCCCAAGGCCCAACCCTATATTTATATCCCACTTTTTGTCCAAAGAAAATCCACTGTTATCCTACTAGCAATCTTCCAATGTGTTAACGGCAGGACCAAAGTCATCCATGGGAAAGTGTCATGTCTGAAAGTAGGAATCTGAGCCTCTGCAAGGTCCGTATTTGATTTTCTTAAGCACTACACTCACTGGTTCAGCCACTGTTTATAAACATTTAGGGTTTGAAATATTTACTGAGTTTGAAATCGAAACCCCAGAGGGAAGGCCTTGCCAAATGTTGCAACTCGCACATGTTGTATTGTCTATCAGATGAAAACTTGCCAAGTGCTGCTTTCTGCTGGTCTCCACTAGTTTCAGTTGTGACCTTCAACCAGGCATTGAACCAGTTGCCAGACAAATCCCCCCAGGAATCCATTCTTTTATTACTCTGTTAACAAACAAGGACTTTGCTCTTTTTACTGGCTTTTAAAGCCATTCCCAGAGTTCAAAGTAGCAGGGGTGAGCAATAATGCCCTGCAGTCACCAGCAAGGTTGGTGGCTTCTACTGGGGGCAATGGCATTGTCCAGCTTGCTTTGGTGCCCGATCCCAGTTTCAGAACTGCACAATCCTCATTGGAAAATTAATACTCACCCCAAAGTCCTTCCCACAGATTTGGGGCTCAGAAAATAGCACCCACACACATCACCCTCTTCTCCAACCACGGAACTAGCCGCAATGACTATTTCTAGAGCAGATCAACCACCCAGAGCTTTAACAAAGTCAGCGCAATGTCTCCATTGATTTCTCCCATTTTTTGCCAGTGTTCCTTCCATAAGGAGAATGGTACCTTACAGATCCCACTCCTTACAAAGCCTAAATAAGCTGACTCAAGAAAGAAGGAGTGCTTGATGAAGCCCCATACAGAAAGATTAACAGCAGTGGCCGGGCAGAGAAATTTCCCAGTTTTTCTCCAACACTGCTCACTTGATTTGATGGAAGAGCTTTCAAAAGCAAAGGCTTGGCTTGATTTGATGAAATCACATCAAGAATTTGCTGCTGAAAGTTCTTCCAAAGGAAGAGAGAATTACAGTGGAAACCTCACAGGTTGAGTCTGGTCTCATTGCATTGATTAAGTAGCAAGTCAAAAAGGGTCTGCATGAATGTCCCGTCCTTCATTGGACCATCATTTCTCCAGCTGCCTGCAGCTTCCCTGACTTCAAAGGCTTCCATCCGTTCCCAAAGGAGATGAAATCCCAGAAGGAAATGCTCTCTATGAGGCTTCTTCAAGCCAAGAACTGATTTTGCCATAGTCTACTAAGGCTCCTTCACCGTGGTCACTCTCTCCCCCAACCTTCACAGAAACCACTATTGGTCTCCTCTGTGCAGAACAGAAGCAATTGTGGGTTACTGGTGTTTTTGGGGTGGGGAAGAGAATTAAGCAGAGGCTTCCTGGAATAATTTTTTTTATTTTATTTTTTTAATCCGTTCAATTGTGTCCCATTCTTGGAGACTGCCTGGACAAGTCCCTGCAGTTTTCCTGGCAAGTTTTCAGAAGTGGTTTGCCATTGCCTCCTTCCTAGGGGTGAGAGAAAGTGACTGGCCCAGCTGGCTTTGTGCCTAAGGCAGGACTAGAACTCACGACCTCTTGGATTCTAGCCTGGTGTCTTAACCACTACACCAAACTGGCTCTCTAGACAAATTATGTCTTACTCTAAGACTTGACCTCCATGTTGTTATACACTAATTCAGACCAGGAGTTGCAAAATGGCACCGTCACCAGAGTATGTCCAGATTTCCTCCTGAAACACTTAATTGAAACTCTTTAAGAATTTTGAAGATACAAATATAATTCCTGGTTCAGCAGTTTTGTTCTCTGTCCACACAGTATAGATTGGACTATAGGTTTCCATCAACCCCAACGTACCTCAAGTGACATATCTTCAAATTTAAGACCCACCAGGCCTGTCCATATTCATAGGTAAGTTTTCATACGCGTTGCCAAAGAATTATTGATAATGACTGAAAATTTTGTTTTCAATATGCGAAGATCAATTACAATTCCTTCTTCAGGAAAGAAACCCAGGCTTTCTACATTAGGGTACATCTACTGTTGTTCCACTTTCTTATTCATAATTTTCTTTTAAGCATCTCAGATCTATAATCATCATGGAAGATTACTGGCTTTATGTTCTTTAATGGCAGATAATACCATGCCATATTGATTTTGTATTTACAAGTTTAAATCAGTGCAATAGAGACAGCATAAAAAACAGTAAATAAACCCAGCATCTTCTTGAGATAGGTTTGGGATTAAAAATGCTATAAAAAACGTAATTTGACCATTCTGATGACTTGGAGATTTCCAACCTGCTCAGCCTACATCACCCTCCTTGGAGTTTGTTCAGCAGTCCTGCAATTGTGTTAGTAAAGGCAGAAGATGCTGAGAGCTGCAACAGACGATTCCAAGGTGGCCAAAGATCTATCTAGCACCTCTTCGTGTTCAACGATATAATCCAGCATTTCCCAACCTCAGCAACTTTAGGATGTGTGGACTTCAACTCCCAGAATTCCCCAGCCAAAACCCTGCTGTGGTCCCATTACATCTGGAAGGCATCAAGTTCGTTTGTTTTAACCATGGTTGGTTGAATAAAGAACAAACCGTTGGGGAACACAGCACGACACACCACACTATAAACGATAGCACATTGTTTGGGATCATACAACATACCAACAGAAGTCAAACAAGATAAATTATGGCTTAGCATATGTGGGCATCCAACCACCCAGTCTTGGGCTGAAGATAGTGATTTCTTAATACCAGAAGTTGTTGGGTAACAGAAGCTGGAAGAAGCTGTTGCTCCTTCATGTCCTGTTTATGGACTTCTTCTTACACCTGTTTTGCTGTGTCCAAAGAGAACCTTTGCCCATCAGTCTCTGCTTCTCTGAGCACCCCAAGATCACACCCCCATAATTTCAGCAGTGACATGGTCTATATTCAGTGGCATAATGTTTAATCTCCCCCCCCACAAATTAGACATCAAAATGACCTTCACCCCCAAATGAGATGAGAATTTGCAACATCTGGCATCCCCTGCTGGTTCTCAGAGACCAAGAAGTATTTAAAAATTTTAAAAAGTGCAGCCCCCAGGCCAAAACCAAATTGGCCATCCCTACCTTGGCATTCACAGGGGGAAGCAAATGACGCAACAGTGTGACACGACATTGGTGTGATGCCATCACTCTGACATCCTGCTGGTTTGCCAGGGGCCCTTCTGTGCCCCCATTTTACCCTAATTCCAGCAATACCTTCTTCAGATCCCTACGCCTGACAGTTCTTCCCATAAAGGACTTTCATCTGATTTACTTCCTCCCAACTCCAAATGCAAAATACGAAGCCAGCATCTGCTGGAATGTTCTCATCCACTTTCTGCTCCACGCTGGCATCGTTCGTGTAAAATAAAATTTTAAAAAACCCGTGCAGTGCCATTTTTGAAAAAGTTACATTCTGCATAGCACGCACGAAAATACACTGGAGTCACACAGCTTCACAGAGGAGCATCTCACGTTGCTCCTAGTGGTCACCCAGAGCTCGATGTTTATTTTTATTTCGTAAATGATTATTTTTGGCCGATACGCCACTTGGAGGACATGGCAGCCTCTTCCACCAACAGGGGCCAAGCAGGGTGTTTTTCTGTGCCATGGCCTCATCAATTAAACATCAACATGGATCAAAGCTGTTTGCCAGAAGGAACAGCAGGATTAACTCTCACACTGTGGGGATCTAATCACTCACTTTCCGGGTGGATTTGCTCAGGCTAATCAATTTCTGCAAAGGCCTTCCAGATTGGGAGCATGTAGAATCGCCAAGATAGGGTTGCCCCCAGTCCTCCATTTTCACAAAGGGCAAGTGATCCATCATGGAGAACATCTATCTATCTATGGGGTCACTAGGAGGTGAAAACGACCTCATCGTCATCATCACCACCACCACCGAGTGACTGAAAGACGGCCAAAGATGCACAGCCAGGTTTGAATGTAAAACAAAAACATAGCATTCAAAACGTCTTCCTAAGGTTTATCCTAAGGTTAATGGAGCCATTGCCAAACTTTACTCTCTTTCTTCCACCTAAATACAATGTGTAATTTTTTTTCTCCTTCTTTTGAGGATTCAGAAAGGCAATAAAGAGAGGTGCATTTCAATCTCATAATACAATTGGAGAAGTAGCTTTGGGATGAGGGGAGTGGGGTCTGAACCTCATTCTATGTGCTGTCAGCCCTGCTAGGTAGACCAGGCCATGAACTCAACTCCACAGGAAGGCTAAAACTACTTTGATTGAGACTGGCTATAAGGACAGAATCTTGTAAGTCTGAAGGTGCTGGACCTCCTCCCCCTCTTATAGTTCATTGAAGCAAGGAGGTGTCTATCTGAGCCACTTCCAAGTGTCATCTGGACATTCTGGCCTTAAAAAATGCTTCAGGCCCTTTTGCCTGGGCAACAAATCCTCCATCAAGATCATCTTCTTACTCTCTACAACTGCAGGCCATGAACAGATTCCATATCTTTGTCTTATATCATCAAAAGAGCAAGAAAGTGAAACAAGAGATGCCCATTAGAAGTTACCATGACATGCCACGTGTCATGATGTCATCACAGAAACAATGCAATGATGGGATTTGCATCAGTCATGAGATGATGATGATGATGATGATGATGATGATGATGATGGTGATGATGATGTCGTCTTGCAACATGGGGTGTTGCTGTGGCTTCAAAGGGGTGTTTATGACCCAAGCACAAGGTACAATTCAAAAATTCTTTCTGATGAGTTTAATTAAACTTAGAGGGCTTCACTTCAAGGAAACCTGCTCAGGGTGAGGTTATGAAGAGTCTAAATGACACAAAGCCATTGTCTATTTAGGCTTACAGCATACTTTTGTTATAGCCATCATTTTGTTTTTCCCAATTAGTTCTCAAAGCAATCCAGTGAGTCAGAAACCTTGGATAAGAAGTCCCAGGAATTGTTACCTTCCCATACCATTTTAAAACCCACCCTAGAAATCAACTGGCTGAACAGCCACCCCCCCCACCCCCATCCCCAAGGAACCCAAGCATTGCAAGTGAGCCTACAAAACGAACAATCTGGGCACCAAAGCCTACCCCAATCCCCCAAATGTTCAATCTGCAGGTCTTCATCAAAAGAGCAATAATACTGTAGTCCAAATACGCAGCACCAAGTACACAGAGAAAAGTCCAGACCGTTTCAAGGTCTGCAGAGAAGAGGATGCAGCCCAATCTCACCAACATCAACACCAACACCACCCGAGTCCAAATATCTGGAAAATCACAATGGGGGAACAAACCCAAGCATTCTTGATTCAGTTCCTACGTTTCCCTTGTTTGTTGGCTGCTGAAAACGAGTTGTTTTCTCCATCTTCACCACCCTCTCCTACCGGCAACGATGGGACAGATCCAGGCAGGGAGAAAGGGTTTGATTAGAAATGGGAAAGGAAGCACTCTTTAAAAAAAAAACAACTTCCAAGTTAGGCAAAAACTGCTGATAAAGAAGTGCAAAAGAATGTAATTTGACACTGTATTTATTTTTGGATCATTTTCCTAAAATTGGTTGGGGATAGAAATAGGAGAAAAAGGAAGGAAGGTTCAGGAGAGTCCACAGGGAGGGTCGAAAAAGTGAAGATAGGTGTGATCGCACTATCAAAGCAATGCCCTTTTTTTACCTGTGTCACACATGTAACACACTAAACAGGTATAGGGCTTCAGCTTTGCACAGTTGGGGGTACCATCTTGACGTTTAGGACCCTCCCCACAAGGATGGGTTGTTTCTATTTTTTAAAATATTTCTTAAAATATAATTCAGAAAAATAGAAATGTAGAAATAGATCTTTTAAAACTAGAAATTTAGAAATTACGTGCTATAGTGTCTATCATCCTTGACCAGCGACCACACTGAGACTGATAGGAGAAAAATGTCTAGAAAATACCAGTTTGCCTTCTTGTGTAATAGACAATTGAGAGGTTAAGGAACCCTAAACTGTTAAGTGGAAAAAGGAAGAAAAGTTTCCAATGCAGATCAAAGTAAAGGCTTCTGGTGCAGCCTCCAGAGACATCCAAAAGTTGGTTCCAAAGGGAGAAATGAAAGTAAGCATATTCATTATGAAGGCTGTACAATACTCTGAAATTAAATTCTAGAAAAGTTGTGGGAGCAGGCGGACCCTATACATAGCATCTGGTCTGCAGCACTTTAAAGCGGCTGCATCTTTTTCAGGATTGTGTTTAATTGCAGACGGCCGCCATGCAATCCCCCCCCAAAATGCAGCTGCTTTAAAGAGTTGCAAACAGATGCTATCCTCATGCTCCAAAGCAGCTTTTGCAATTACTCCCAAATGCTATGCTTACGCTGTGCACTTACACAATGCACTCAATTTTAATTAAATGTAAATGGAATGAAATCTAATTTAAGGTTTTGTCCTAGTTTCATCCATTCCTTTGTAGAGCCCGGTCCCAAGGCATGCCATCAAAAGTGTGGATTTGGCCTCCACCAAAAAAACACTACACATCCCTAACTGTATTTTAACACTGTAACTAGAGAGGGCCATAGAAATAGAGTAGTTTCCCCCATAAGGTCTAGAAGGGAAGAATTTACTTACAATTTATTTACTTATAATGCGGTCAAGTAACATATCATTTTGAAGAAAGGATATTTTTTCATTGAGTTTTTTTCTTTTCTCCACACTAAGTATGAGAATTATGGGATCGTGAGCTCCTAACCAGAGGTCAGCTGAGGTTAAGGTTGCGTCTTCAGCAAGAAACAAAGGAGGATTTCGAAACAAAAATAAATGCCCTTCAAGTAAATCAACAGTAATTTTCGCTCGAATAGTTGCATTGTCTTGGGGGTCAGTCAATATAGTACCAAGGCACCCATCCTCACTTCTGTTGAGATGCAAAGTGAAATTTAATTTAACCAGCCAATATTTTAAGTTGAAAGGTAACCAACCAACTAACATTCATTTAACCGATTGACAAACAAAACGATTTCGTTTCCAGAGGAGGAAAACTGAGCAATTCCAGGGGAAAAGGGACTTTTTTTCCCCCAGTGGGGCAACTCCTTGCTGTTGAATACAAAGTGCCATTCCCATCCCTCACTTCTGCAAATGGTTCATGTCCTCTGCAAAGGAACTGAACACAGCCTCAGCTCAAAAAGCCTCCTTCAAAACTCAGAACGGTGCCTTTGTGTGAAAAATGGAAAACTGACAAGCGGACCTGCAATAAATGATATACGTTTCACTTCAAGCGGGTGGCGGGGAGGAAGAAATTCTCCACCGAAGAATTCTTTGGAGACTCCGGGCAGAAGAGCTCGTGCTGGTGAAGCAACAAGGCCGCTGAATGGCAAATTCTGGGCATTTGAACCTCCTTTCCTTAAAGCCGCCGACCAAGATGGCAACAGGCAAGGTTGGGAAAACTTCTAGGGCTCGTGACCAGCCGGTGAAGGTGGTGGCCGGGACAACCTCCATCTATTTTATGCGCTTGGACTGCACCATCAGGGCCACCATCTTGACTTCTTAAAAAAATAACTGTATTCAAGATTATATGATACAGATAAAACTAATGCAAACTATGAAAGATAAAACTATAAAAAGGGAAAGGAAATTAAAAAAAGAGAAAAAAGTGCAGAAAATGGAAAAAGAAAGGGTCCCTTATGCTTGGACCACACCTGCCTCACTCCTCATTTCTGGGTGGAGATTCAGACGGCTTGTAGAGAAAAAAGGGAAAGAGATCTTTAATCAGAAGAGGAGGAGGACAGATCCAGAACGTTTCTTCGCTTTGGGGAAATTAAGAACCACTCCTCCCTTCCGCAATGTCAGCTCTAAATTATTTACAATACCTTCCCCTCTGTTCTAGACTGCCCTTTTCCTTCAGGAGCCAAAAAACAGCTTCAGTGGAAATCTCCCTTCGTTTACCTTCACAAACAACAATCCTGTGAGGTGGATCAAGCTGAGAGAGTGACACTCCAGTGAGCTTCCACGGCAGTGTGTAAATATACATCTGGATCTTCCCAATCCGAGTCCAGCCTCTTAGCCGCTATGTCACAAGGAGTACTTTTTAAAACGTAATGCAAGCTTGCCAATGAGGAAATGACCAAAACTGGTACTGTCCTCTTGCTGTTAAGGAGATAAGATCTGCCTACCAGCCCTTCAAGGTAGGTCAAGTCAAGAAACAGACACTGCAAGCAATTCAGGAATATTACTTTCTTACTGTAGAGTATAATAGCAGAACTTTGAAAGCCTATCCAAGTTTCTCTCTCCCTCCCATCTGATACGAAATACAGTCAAGGGTTGTCTTGAGTTTCTTTCTCACCCGCTCTTCTGTCTCAGGACTGTGTAGAGCAGTGTTTCTCAACCTTGGCCGCTTGAAGATGTGTGGACTTCAACTCCCAGAATTCCCCAGCCAGCCAGGCTGGCTGGGGAATTCTGGGAGTTGAAGTCCACACATCTTCAAGCGGCCAAGGTTGAGAAACACTGGTGTAGAGTCTTCAGATCCCTTCGGAAGCTCCCACTTACTCAACAGCTCTAAATTCTCTTGCGCCTTCTCTTCTGCGCTGCCAACAACGTCCTGACGACCAGCTTCTGCTGATGAACTCGACGTATCGACTGCCGTTCTCGATCTTTCGCCCAAAGAAGGCAAAGTCCATGGCAAACTCAACGCTTTCTGCAGAGAGAACCGGCACGGCAGCTTACTTTGGCCCAAGAATCCAGAGAGACAACTCTCAAGTTTAGGAAGACGGTCTATCAGCTGGCAAACTGGATGAGTCACACGTCTTCCCAGTCGTCACCAGCTTGTCCCCCTTTCTCTTCTCTTTCAAAGGAATGTGTAGCGTGTGCCTTGCTATGACCGTTGAGCCACCTCTGGGCCTATGTCTCCTCCAGGGCCTTTTCTACTGGCGCTTTCATTTCAGACCCTTCCCGTGGGTCTGGCCAAGCTCTTCAGCCTCTGGATCAAACTCTTTTTCTGCGGCATCTGCAGGAGAGGTTTGAATATGACCAAGTCTTCCTCTTGGCTTGAATCTGTGCCAGTTCAAGGGCCAGCTGTCTGAGATCCACCAGATGTTCTGGATTCGAGCTCTCCACAAGGGATTGTGGTAGTTGTAGTCCCATATGCAGGAAGAGGCTTCAACTGCCTGGCCCAGGAATTTCCTGCCTCCCAACTTACAACCTCCTTTGGCTGCTTTTAATTTTAATTTTAATTTAAAGAGGGGGGCATTTACTCTCCTCTTCCCACGAAGTCTGAAATGCACGGGCTCCTAGTCCTCTGCCCACTGATCAGCTCTACCCGCCACCTTATCAAACCCAACTTGATCTCTCAGTCTGGAGAAGCTTTAGAAGCAGTTGAGCAAACTGTTTCTGGAAGTCCTCCAACAAATGAGAGCTTCAGTCTTCCAGGATACATCCTCAGAGGAGAAACACGTTCCTTTTGAAATCATTCATGGTTGTAGCTCGACCCTTCTCTGCCTTGGAGTTTCAGTGGCAACTGCTTTTTCTTCTGGCTTCAAACAACAAACCAGAGAGGAAAATCTGCTGCAGTTCACGCGGCGAATCTTTTTATCTTGCTTTTGCCTCTCCCCCCACCCCCCTGCAGCTATAGCTCCTCCATTCATTTTGTAAATTCCACTGAATTTACCAAGCTGCCTCCTTTCTGTGTATCACACCCATCCGATCACCCACCTCTTCTGAGAATTTGGCAGCTGTTGCCCACAACTGATTTTAATATGCAGAAACCCATGATGCAGATTGGGCTCTCTGCCTACCCCAGAAACCCTGGTTGAGGAGGGACTCAACCTGGGTCTCCCAATGCCTTTACCACTATACCAGATAATTTAACATGTAACCGTAAGGGCCAGAAACTCTTCTCAAAAAAAGGAATTTCATGAGTTTTTTCCCCTTCCCGTACCAATTATTAAGCACTGGGACAGAATAATCCATAAAAAGGCCTCTCCATTGGCTGCATAATCGAAGACGTGGTTTCAGTGCTTAATCTGATCCCGTTTGAAGGTAACAAGGAGGCTACAAAACGTTTGATTTCACTTCATCCTTTCTCGAAGGAAAGCAGGCCAATCTCCCCTCTCTTCCTTTCAAATAACTGCACAACAAATCACAAAAACTGTGGTCTTACCCTTCACCTGCAAGCTATGCTATTTTTTTTTTTTAAGTCTGCTCCTCCAGATGACTTTTCTGCCCTACCTACATGTGCACAGGCACCTGATCAGAAGCAGAGTGTCCTATAAATAGAACATTTCTCCCTCTCTGCTTGGAAAACATGGGCTAACATCCTAAGGTGCTACCCTCATTGATTGATTATGTACATCAAGTTGTTTTCAACCCCTAGCAGCCACATATGTAAATAGATTTTCTCCAAGATGATCTGCCCCGAACCTGGTCCTTTGGGTCTTCCAACAATGCCCCCATTGCTGCTGTAACTGAGTCCATCCCCCTTGCTGCTGGTTGTCCACTTCTTCTCTCCCTTCCACCTTTCCCAGCCTTTTCCAGAGAGTATGAGAACTCTGGGTTGATTCGTTTGAAGATCCATCAGTTACTTTTCTTGGCTGTCCATGGTATTCTCAGGAGTCTTCTCCGATACCAAAGTTCAAAAGTGTCAATACTCTTCCTATCCTTTTTCTTCAAAGTCCAACTTCATCATCCATAGCATGTTACAGAAAAAACTATTGTCTGCACGATTCTGATCTTAGTAGGCACAGACACATCACAGCAACTGAATACATTTTCAAGGCCTTCATGGCTACCCTACCAAGTGCGAGTCTGCGGCATATTTCTTGACTGCTTGTTCCTTTACTGTTGATGGTTGATCCTCAAAGGCAGAAGTTATCTACCACTTTGATATCTTCACTGTCAATTCTAAGGTTGTTTGTTGTACCTATTGTTGTTAGTTTGGTCTTCTTTATATTTAATTTTAGTCCCATTTTTTCACTGTGCTCCTTGACTTTTATTACTAGAGCTTGCAGATCCTTTGTATTTTCAGCTATCAGAGTAATTTTATCAGCATAGCGCAGGTTATTAATGTTTCTTCCTCCAGTTTTAAAGCTGCACTCATCTTCTTCCAATCCAACTTCCCTTAATATATATTCCGCATATAGGTTAAATAAATAAGAGGAGAGTATACAACCTTGTCACATTCCTTTGCCAACCTGGCGCCAGTCTGTTTCACCATGTCCTGTCCGTACTGTGGCTTCCTGACCTGTATATAAGTTTCTCATGAGGACAATGAGATGTTCTGGGATTCCCATTTTTCTGAGCACTTTCTACAGCTTGACGTAATTGACACAATCAAAGCCCTTTCGATAATCAATGAAGCACACACTGATTTCCTTTTGGTATTCTTTGGCTTTCTCAACAATAATGTCTCGCATTCCTCGGCCTTTTCTAAAGCCAGCTTGAACATCTGGCGCTTCTTTTTCCACGCAGGGCTGTGTGTTGAACGACCCTAAGCATTATTTTGCTAGCATGTGAAATCAAAGATATTGCACAATAGTTTGCGCACTCTGTTAAGACTCCTTTTTTTGGTATTGGATTATGGATTGACCTCTTCCAATGATTTGGCCACTGTGCTGTTCTCCAGATTTGCTGGCATAGCTTGGTTAGAATAGAATTGGTTAGCTTGACTGATTCTTTTCTGTTGCTTGCCATGTTTCAATGGGTCTTCCATCAGTTCCTGTTCCTGACTTGGTAATGACCGGAGTACTGATCTAACTTCATCTTCTAGTACTAGAGGTTCTTGTAAGTAGGGAGTATCTACTTACTTACTGTTCTGGCTACACCTTCCTAACTATAAAAGCAACACCGTTTCTTCTTTGTTTTTCTGAGTAATAAACAGTGGGATCTTCTGACTTGAAAGTGTCTGATCCCAGTCCATCTCAATTCGCTGATGCCCAAGATGTCAATTTGCAATAGTTTCATTTCATCTTTCAATGGGTTGAGCTTTCCTGTGTTCGTGCTTCTCACGTTTCACATTCCTACTGTAGCCTTTGCAGCTTCAGATTTTCGTTTCCACTATGGCAACACCAGCAACTGGACGTCCCAACGGCTTTAATCTAACCATGTCATAAACCCCATCAATAGTCCAGAAGATGCTCCGCTCTTCCTCAATCGCGTGTTGAGGGCCATCGGACCTGAGGGGCCCACCATCTGGCATTCACCATTTTATATTTTCTATCCATGTGGTTTTCTTGGTAAAAATACAGGAGAGGTTTACCACTGCCTTCTCCCGCTCAGTATGACTTGATGCCTTTGCTACGGTCACTAAAGAGATCATTTGCCTCCAACATCTTCCTGTATTGCTGCCACCCAACATAGCTAGGCAGTTGGGATGACCTTCCGGCCTTGAGTGACCCTGCTGGGAATATATACTCTTGGTATACACTCCCGACCTTCATTCTTCGCTCATCCTTCCCAGGAACAACACACACACCCCCGCCACGGTGAGACAGCACAGCAGGACTTGGGGGGGGGAAGGGGCTACCCTCACACATTGCTATAAATACAAATGGAGATTGGAATCAATTCAGCCCCTAGCTGTGTGGCTAGAAAAGACTGGCCCCTGGTGTGAATGGGAGGATTTAGAAGCTTTAAGCCTTAATTAATGAAAACAACAACTTATCCTTTTGCCCTCTGGCTGAATCATCATTTAGGAATTAAGTTTAACAATGAAATGGGGCACTACCATTTTGCAGGTACAAAATAGAAGGGGAGGCCCCCAGCGATATCATGCTCACCCCCCTTCCTGCACTTGAACTTCTCTGGCCTGAATATTCTTTGGGTGCCTCTACAAATGCTGAAAGTACGACAGCAACATTTATCTGGTTAATTTCTGAAAATGGTTTTACTGGCCAAAAGAATTAGGGTGAAAAAAACAAAGAGAAAAACATCACAAATGGAGAGGATTTAGGTCAAACCCTAAATCTGGATTATGTCTCCAATGTAGAGGTGAACAGCCATTTTTTATTCAAGTAAAAACTTCACTGTGCCTGTTTGGGCTTAGTAGAGTTTACAATGATTGAATTCACACATTCATTTGTTAGATTTATCTTCTGGCTTTCTCAGGAATCAAAGGCCCAATATGTGACTTCTGTTCCCTTCCACAACAGGATGGGATGGGCAACAGTGCCTGATCCAAAGTCACCCCGCCGCCATCCACAGCTGAAAGGAGACGTGGACGTCCTTAGTCCTTCTCAATGTTTTAACCGCTACAAACATAGCTAGCACATTGGGTAAAATCAGGTTTATTCAGCAAAGCATGATGAAACAAATCGCGGCTGAGGGTGAAGTGTGAACAAGGTCAGCATATAAAACTTGTTAAGACAAAGGTCAACCACGCTTCCTGCAAATGATGGTGGCTCCATAAATCAGGTGCCACCACCAAGAAGGTCCTGGTTTGAATCTAAGCATCTAGGCAAGACTTCCTTCTTGACCTCCGCATCTCCCAGGGAATGAGATGAGCCAAACGCTTCCTAAATTGTTCTTGAACATCCTCAGTCCAGTCACAAAACTAGAGCGATAACATGACAGGGCTGATGATGACAGCAGACACAGAGGATTCACAATACGACTGAACGGGCACATCTAAATGGGATGAGGCATCCTTTTAGGCCTTATGAATTAATCCCCCAAATTGCCTTGGTAGCAAATGAAGTGGCCTAGGGCTTCGAAAATACTTGTGTCATTGTTTCTTTCGGGTTGAATGGTGTCTTTTAAACACATTGCATTTCTTTCTGTCTGTCTCCACACCTCCAAGAGAGCTAGCTATTAAAAGTGACTATAAAAAAGCAACATGTCAGTTTAAACAAAAATTAAAAAGCAAACAAAGAAGTTAGAACAAGGCATAAGAGAGTAACTTTTGATGAATTATGAGATCAAACGCAAGGCAAAACAGCAGGATGCTGGAAAACCGTCATGGTCAGGGTCGAGATTAGGCAATTCCACAGACTTTGGGAGCCACCACCGAGAAGTCACTGTGTCTTGTGCCCATAAACCACTTAGTGCAGGTCTTTGCACAAGAGTCCAGAGAAACGAACACATTTGCTCAAGTGCTTCTTTACTTCATTGTTTTAGCTGCTCAGCTGGGTTTTTGGCTATTTCAGCTGCTTGGACTATTATCTATTCAGTAAACTCCCAAAGACAAATGACAGGCAGTAAAGAAATATGAATATGAATTCTTCTTCATCCTCATCCTCATTGGAATACATTCCTGTGGGTATTACCAAGGCAGCTTGGGAAAGACTCCTGTCCAAAATTTTGGAGAGATGGTACCATCAGAAGCTAGCTGAGAAGTCAGACCATCAAATGGCCAATCCCTTTCGACTGATCCATCATTTTTCAATACAGTCTGTACAAGAAATACATTTCACATTGCACTTTTTTGGTGTAATAAGCTCCTCCTTTAAACCATGCTTTTTTAAAATTGTTAGCTATGCTGGTCTTCCTTTTATGTGACAACTTCTCTCCCCCACCACCACTTCCAAACCAATGAATGATTTGATTATTCTCTGGAGAAGTCACTTCCCTTTCCTATGGTAAATCTGCATCCTTAAATCTTTTTCCTTGTCCAACCGATGCTCTTGCCATCTTCGCCCCTTCCCCACCCAAAAAATCCCCCTATTTGTGTTCTTGCTGCAATCCTGCCCATCATTTCATTAGACAGGAACCTGATTATATCCTCATTTGTTTTCAGAAGGCGACTCCTAGCACTGTTACCTTAACCTGGATAAATTAATTCTACCGTGGTGCACATCAGAAAGGAGCAGTCGACAGACAGGGAGAGAGGTGGGGGTGTGGCTGGATAAGATAAACTGCAGACCAGCAATTGCCCCTCCAAGCCTGCAATTCTGCTGAACCCGCTGAACCTTCACATGGCCCTGAAAAGACTGCAGGATAAGCCAGCTTTTACGCAGACTTTCAGGTCTGTTCTTCCAACAATGGCAAATCTGTCAGCCTCCCTCTCCCACTTTGCCAGGGTTGCAGAAAAGGAAACATTATATTCGAGATAACAGAAACCTCCCTTTCAAGGAGCCGACTAGCCAGAAAGCCCAGTCAAGGGGGATTTTCCAGGTATTAAAGCAACGGCTGAATGCAGAACATCTTTCTCCCCCCGTGCCAGAGAAAGGGAGCAAAAATCAGAGCCCCTCTCTGGAGGAACCCTCTGCCCGAGCTCCGGAGGACCCGCCCCCCTCTCCAGCCAAGCCCAGGAAGTCCCTCTATTGTTCTCCTGGAAGGTTTCAGAGAAAACGTTTCAGGTTCGCCCTTCGGCTCAAGGATGCGGGCAGAACTAGCCCGTCTGTTCTGCAAAGCCAGCCGGGTGCCTGCCCGCGCCAGGGATTTCTTTTATTGAAAGAAAAAAAGCGGGGGGGGAGAAACCTCACCGGGACGGATGCAGAAGTCTGCTTGACTACAGTCTCTCCGCCGGGACCGGAGGCGCAGCCGATCCGCCCGCTGGCGGGGGCGTCACGCCCTGCCCTCCCTCTCCTCCCCGGGGGCCCCGGTTCTTGACAGGTTCACCCTCCCCCCCCCCTTTTCAAGAGCCTTCGAGAACGCCACGGACCCGCTGCCCCTTGCAGGGAAGCTGCGGCAGTGCGCAGCGCCTCGCCCCCCCGCCCCCCGCGGCGCCGGCTTTCTGCCCCCGAGCTCGGCGCCCTCGGCCACAATAGAGTTAAGGGGGAGGGGGCGGCCTTTCCAGCGGGGAGAGCGCCCTCCCCCCGGAGCCCCTCGCAGGCCGCGGCCGCCTCGCCCGCCGCCCCCTCCGCGCCCCCCCGGCGGCTGCCTTGAAAGGGGGCAGACGCTCCGCCGATCTCCCCCCCCCGGCCAGGCCTAATGGCAGCTACCCACCTCTCCTCGGGGGGCCGGGGGAACATGCGCAATGATGCGCCAGCCCAGCCCAGCCCAGCCCAGCCGAGGCTGGCACCGGGCTGCCCCCTCCCCGGCCAGCCGAGCCACCCGGGGACGGGCAGCGGGGCGCAGGGCACCGAGGGCGGGGGCGGCGGGCGCGGGCGCCCGGCTGCAGGGGCGGCGCGGGGCGGCGCGGCGCGGCGCGGCGCGGCGTGGCGTGGCCGGCTTACCTCGGCCGCTCAGGGCGACGGCGAGGAGGAGGAGGAGGAGGGCGAGCAGGCGGGGGCGCTTCCCGGCCATCTCTCTCCCGGGCGGGCGGGCGGGCGAGGAGGGCGCGCGGCGGAGCGGCGCTTCGCAGGCGGCGATCGGGGCGCGCGGCAGCAGCCTCTGCCTCCGCTGGCGAGGGACGAGGCGGCGGGAGGAGCGCGGAGGGGAGGAGCGCGCCGGCCGGGCACGCGTGGAGGGGCGGGACGCGGCGAGGGCAGGGGCGCCGCGGAGGGGCCGCGCGCGGAGGGCCGGGCGGCGGGGCGACCTCCGCTCGCCTGCGCGGGACCCTCGCTGCCTGCGCGCCGCGGCCCGGCCAGCTGGCGGGACGGAGGGAGGGATGCAGGGCAGGCAGGGGAGGGAGGGAGGGAGGGAGGGCAGGGCAGGGGGGGAGGGAGGGTCTTGCAGTCGCCCCGCCCCGCCCGTGCCCCCGTCTCGGCTGCCGGCCTCGGCTGCCCGCCGCCCCGCTCGCGCCCTTGCCCGGGCGGAGGCGCCCCCGCGGGCCGGCAGCCGCTTCCCACGGCTGGGCGCGTCAGCGCCGGCCGCAGCCGCCGGCGGGCATGGCCACGAAGGGCGGGCGGGCGCGCGCGCGGGCACCCGCCGGCGTGGCCTCCCAGCCCCAGGACGGGAGGCAGGGAGGACGCCCGGCGCTTTTCGGCTCCCTCGAAAGGTGGAATGGCAGAGTCGGGGGCACCTCTGGAGGTCATCGGGACGGGCTTCTGGGGACCGCGGCCAAGCGGGGCGCGGCCCCTGCGGGTGCAGCCGCGAGGGTATCCGCTCGCCGGCCGTGGGGCAGGGTCTGTGGGGCTCTCCCTGAAGAGGGGAGTCAGGCGTCACGTCGGAACGATGGCCGGGCTGTCTTAGGAGCCCAGGTGAGGAGTCCCTAAACTGAGCAACGGGTTGCGCGGCCTCATCTCGGAAGAGACTCCAGAAGCTGCCCGAAAGGAGTTTGCACAAAGATCTTGCCATCTTAGGAAAGAAGCTCTAAAACAGGGTTTCTCAACCTTGGCGACTTTAAGACGTGTGGACTTCAACTCCCAGAATTCCCCAGTCAGCATGCTGGCTGGGGAATCCTGGGAGTTGAAGTCCACACGTCTTAAAGTCGCCAAGGTTGAGAAACCCTGCTCTGAATCATTTCACTGCAAATCCACTTTTTGCCCCCCTTATGTTTGTCCTGCCCTCTGCCCTGCTGAACTGTGACTATAATTTAGCAAATGCAAAGGCTACGACTTGACCTTGGGACAGTTAACCACAACAGCATCTAATAACATCATTAGAACATCTGCAGTAACATCACTCGCACAGCCACCGTAAGCAAGACAAAATAGAGCCGATTCCACATTTAGCGTCCGAATAGCGCAACGCCAGCTTCACGGGCTGCAATGCTAAACCGTAGTTTGCTTCACGAGTGCTCCAGTCGTCCAACATGCGACATCCTAAGCCACGGCCTATGAGGTTGGCCAACCACAAGATGCTAAGCCAGCTGACTGCGTTTCTGCTTATCCCAGCCTTTGAGTCCAATTGCAAATGGCTATCGGGTTCCTTTTTTGCATGTGGTCACTTTAAGCACATCGGATATAGGGCCAGATCTCTAAACAATCGCATTTAATATAAATATTGAGTGGATCAGCTGGATGGAGCTCAGTGAAACCTTGGAGTCTTCTGAGCCAACGTTTTCTATAGGTATTAGCAGCTGCCGTGAATTTATTACAATAATTTTCAGCCGTTTTGAAATGGTGTTCTATATCGCACGGGGTCATATTTCAGCCAACGGACTTCACTTGCACATTACCTATTGCCATAAACAAAATCCAGAAAGGAGGCGTGACAGGCCGAGCTAATTTTTAAAAGGCAGGAAAAGTTAATTTACGGCCAGGGGAGCCAGCTTAATTGTGGTGTTTTGCTATTAACTGTATGTAGATCAATACATAGCAAAACTCTGAAAAGAGGGCCGTTTTATATCTTTTAATGCTATCCAGAGATTTCTCAGCAGCCCTGCTATCCTGCAATTAACATACGTGCTTGCCAGAAGTGGAATCAATTAAAGCTATCCAGCTGAAAAAATTAAAATGCTGTGCTAAGATGGATCGCCCTGTCATTGCAAACCAAATTTGGACTTTTAAGCGCAGTCAGATTCATGCTAAATGGATCTGTAGGCCATGCTAAATTCAGTTGGCACTAAGAATGCAGAGCAGGCACAAGAGGCGCTGTGTTTTCAAACATAATTTCTGAGAACCTGACTAAATTAAAAACACAAAACAAAAAAAAAATGCCTCTGCATTTATTTATTTTAAAAAATGGCATCGGAGGAAGCCAACGTTTTCTTCCAGCCATACTTGTGCTTATGCAGGTGATTAAAAAGGTGCCAGCTTAACTCCAAGAGGTGGATGGAACCAGGATAAAAAGTAAATTGGCTTTAATTTTAACACAATGAAAAACTAAATGAATGTAATGCTTACTGCAATTGCTCTCCATGTGTTTAATAATTTACCCTTCGGGCACGTTAAACTTTGCAATTCTGTTGGCAGCTTTTCCATAGGCTTGGAAGATGACACCCCAGAGTTTGAGAGGGTTCCCCATTTCCTTAGGACTGTAGTGGGCACATGGCTGCATTATGGAAAATAAGCAGAAAATCTCTAATTCTTATCAGGCAATCTCCAGGGATTGCCGAAGCTGCCTTTCCATCCTACATGGTACTCTCCAATTTTTGTAGTGCCTAAAAAGGGCACATTCCATTCCAAGGAAGGAAGAAGAGAAGGAGGGAGGGAGGGAGGGAGGGAGGGAGGGAGGGAGGGAGGAAGGAAGGAAGGAAGGAAGGAAGGAAGGAAGGAAGGAAGGAAGGAAGGAAGGGAGCTTTCAAAAATAACTGCCTTGGTCTCCTTGATGCACGTAAAAAACAAGATGAAGATGGGAGGCTCAGGTATAAAGGGTTGTTCAAAACATTTTTTAAATTATTACTAGATTTCTATCACACTTTATTTTGTACAACTCCAGGCAATATATAAAATGTTCCTGCCTTCTGTTTTCCACCCAGCAACCACCCTGTGAGTTGAATTGGGCTGAAAGAGGGGGACTGAACAAAGTCACCCAGCTGGCTTTCATGCCCGGGGCAGGGGGTGGACTAGAATTCACACTCTAATAGAAGAGAATCTCTGTAGCTCAGGATTGAACTGTGGAGTCCTTGTGCTCTCTGAGCTTGGTTGTTTGCCTGCAGACCTTTCATTACCCGACTAGGTAACATCATCAGGGCAAGGGAGTGTGGGGTTTGCTCCCTGTTTATATACAGTAGCTTGCCCTGCCAGTGTTGGTGGGGGTGTGGCTTTCTCCTTTCTCAATCAATCAAGAAACTACCAAGGGGAAAGTTTCAACACTGGCAGGGCAAGCTACTGTATATAGCAGGGAGCAAACCCCACCCTCACTCACCCTGATGATGTTCCCTAGGTGGGTAACGAAAGGTCTGCAGGGAAACAACCAAGCTCACAGAAGATGAAGGACTCCACAGTTCACACTCTCCCATTTCTATTCCAGCACCTTAAGCACCACACCAAAATCAAAGGAAGAAAGAAGGCAATACCAACCCAATGCAATCAAATCCAGTGACGAAGTCATTGTAGGTGTAGCATCTTTGGGATCCTTAAATGGAAAAGCATCCTACATTTTCCAAAGGAACACCAAGATCCTGTCTGCCTTGCTAAACATTTTGTTTCTCGATTTGCATTCCTTTTGTTAAAAGAGGGAAGGGCTCCCAGGGGCCATCTAGTCCAACCCTTCTCCCTCAATGGAAGATAGGAAAGGACAACCTGCAGCCCTCCAGAAATTATGTGGGGTCGATTGTCCAGTGCTGTGTGTCCAGCCAGAAGCGATGCTGTTGGTTCTCCTTTCAAGATTTGAAAGGCCAGCCCTTCCCCATTCCTGCTCTAGGGAGACAGGACCTCCCTCCTAATGCCCGAAGGGTTGTACAAAGGGCACGGTGTGTGTGTGGGGGGGGGGGCAGGTTCGAAGAAGAGGGTGTCAGCTCCGCAAAACCCTGAGTTCGTTTTGTGGCCGCTCAGCACTCTGGCGCTCTGGAGTTGCTGATGTGAGCAGCGAGGGAGTGTCTCAGAATACAGAGCAGCCCCTTCAAAGGGATGTTCTGGGATGAGTCACAAGGGATGTCTGATGTACTGCAACTTCCCTTGTCCTCCTTTTATCCCTTCCCATTTCTCTTTGCGTGAAAGAGGGAGGCGACCGGGTGGAGGTGGGGAGTGGGCAGCAAGACGACAGTTCTGCTTAGGGCGACGTTCGCGCTGGTTCGGCACTTCCCCTCTCTAACCCCTGCCTGTGTGACGTGCATGCCAAAGAGACTTTGGGAATTGCCAGCGCGTCCTCCTATGGCCATGCTGCAAGAGTCTGGTTGGCATGTGCAAGCCTAAGAAAAGAAGAGCCAGACACCGATAGCAGCTGGGAGAACTGGCCAAAGTGGATTGCTTGCCCTCCCATTCTGGGTCCCAGGGCTTGTGATCATCGTTGCAATGCAGCATTTGCAAAAAGGGAAGGAGTGGGCATAGAGCATAGAAGGGGCCGTGTGTTCCAGATGGAGGGTCCCTAAGCTGGGGCACATCTGGGATCACGAGATGAAACTAAACTCTTAGGGCAATAATATCCTATAATCAAAAATGTATTTTTGATATAGCACTTAGGAAAACATGAGCTTTAAGCATGACCACAGAAACCAGTGTTTCTCAATCTTGGCAACTCTGGACCTCAACTCCCAGAATTCCCCAGCCAGTGTGCTGGCTGGGGAATTCTGGGAGTTGAAGTCCACACATCTTAAAGTGGCCAAGGTTGAGAAACACTGACAGAAACACACCCAAGGATAAGATTGGCACATTGCCCCAAATCAGAATTATGGAATGCTTAATTTTAGTTTAGTGTGTCCTATGAAAGCTACTGCTGAGGTTTGTAAACCATGGTTTATAGGTCAGCAAGTTGTACAACTTCAGCCACTCATTATTTAAATGATGATTAAACCATGGTTCTTTTCCAATATGGATGGACATGTTATTAATGTTGTTCCCCCTTTTAGTTGTCAAGGGGGTATTTATATGGAGTTGTAAGAGGACTTGGTTGTATGTATATTTTAACCTGATTTGTGGAATAGGGTAGGGAAGCACCTCACAGTCTGAAATGATGTGGGGTGTGTGTGTGTGAACTGAATGCACAGCAGAGGGTTCAGATCCAGTTCTCAATTGTTGTCTTTCCTTAACTTGCTCATTTTGGAAGGTATCACTCTAAAGAGGGGGAAGTGAGCAGCAATTTGTTTCTGGATGCTCCAAGACAGATCCTCTAACCTGCCTCTCCTGGGTGTAGAATCTCTCCTTTGATTCTAAAAATGAAGCCGAAGTGTAGAATCGTAGAGTCAGAAGGGGCTTCTAGCCCAAACCCCGTGCTCTGTGCACGATCTGCTAAACCATTTTGGTCAGATGTCTACGGAGCTATTGTTTCAAGACCTCTCATGAAGGAGAAATATCATTTCAGGAGGCAACCTATTCTGCTGGATAACAGATCTTACCATTAGGAAGTTCCTCCTAATATCCAACTTAAATTTCCTTCCCTGTAATGTCAACTCATCAGAGGCATCTGTAGGGTATGGTCATAAAATCAAGATGGCAGCCATGACATCCACAACCAAAGCTCTGTCTGTTTTGTTGTGCAATGCACATCAATAATAGGTGGGGCTTCTATTGTATCGTCATGGCCATCCTCTTGACTTCTTCAACCAACCCTGCTGGCCTCCCTTCTTATGTTATGACCCTTGCCTAGAAGGATGTAGAAACATTACTTCCCCTCCCAATTCTTTCGCCTTCTGCCTCAGGAGAACTGTTCAGTGTCTCTTCTGGCAAGAGAGTTTGTCCCTACAAGAATCATCAGGGACCACTATTGATGGATTGGAAGAGTCTACGCAGCCTGTCCATCATGTCCTGGATGAAGGAAGCTGCAAGAGGTTCTTCAGCGATCTTGAGCACCAGCAGGTGCAGGAGGCGAGAGTGTTCTTCATTTACTTTCTAAACAGCCGCCTATTTGCTTATAGGTTTTCCCTGGTTTTTCCCTAAGGTTAGGAATCTGGCCAGTAGCGCGAGATCTCAGTCCAAAGAAAATGTTTGCAGAATGCTAGAAAAAATGGTTTGGACAAAGTTCAGGGTTTCTCTCTAGACCAGCAGCGAGCTGAACACAGTTGGACTGCACGTGCCAAAACCCGAGTAGAAAAAAGCTTCATTTCTTCAGGCAAGCTGTCAGGTGACAAGTAACATGAGCAAAAAGGTCTTGCTGCTGTGCGGGTTTCCTTAATCAGAGGGAATCTTAAACTGAAGAGAACTTAGCAAAGCGAATCATAATGCTTAAGAGTTGCACTTAGTATGCGAGACAGTTTCTGTTTGCTGATTTCCAGACTGGGAATGCATGTATTAGCTGCTGCCAAATCTACTACAAGAAAATTGAGTTTTGTCTGGGGAGAGGTGGGGAGAGAAACCCTAAGAATATCTAACCTATTTTAATGTATGTGTGTGGTGGGGGGCGTTAGTTAAGAATTCTGCCCAGCATAGGTCTCTTATTTACTTGAAGGGGCTCGTAAAACCACTTTTCCAACCTTTTCAGCCAGTTTTAACAACGGCAAAGAGTTTTCGGTTAGAAACCAATGCATGAATGTAAATGAAATTCGAAAACAGCTACAAAAAGAGGTGGTTGAAAATAGAGGAAAACGTAACGCTCATTCCCCCCGTCCTTTTCAGGGTTTTAGATTAAAGTCTGCAGGGGAAAGACCAGAGACCAAAAATGGAATATAAACAGTCAAATAAAGGTGGGATTTTGGGGGGCAGAAGGGCAGCATTAAAACTGAACGCAAAAACCTTACCATGCAACAGATACGTCATGAAGGTGGGAGAATATTCTAGAAGTGTATTGTGTCCACATGTTCCATCTCAGAAGGGGCTGGTCTGGGAAGGAGATCTTTGGATGAAAATATAATATCCAGGCTGACTGGTTTTGCCCTTCAGGTATATATTTGGCTGCAAAATATATATTATACCATGCTACTTACTACTTTACCCAACACATAATTTTGGACTTTACTGTCACAGTCTATAGCAATGTTTCTCAACCTTAGCAACTTTAAGATATGTGGACTATAACTCCCAGAATTCCCCAGCCAGCATGGCTGGCTGGGGAATTCTGGGAGTTATAGTCCACATATCTTAAAGTTGCCAAGGTTGAGACACACTGATCTATAGAGAAGGCCTCTGGTTCCCAAGGCTGAAGGAAAATGGGAAAATTTGGGTCCGAAAAGAAATGAAATGGCATCTGAATGGAACCTCCACATTTTAAAGCAATGTATCTTCAAATTTTATTGCAAAAGAATTTTACACAAGATTAAAAAACTACAGAAACGTAAGGAACAAAGTGGAAGAAAGAAAAAGATTTGAAAATATAAAAGACAAAAAGATATCTAAAGAAGCGACTTCCAATCTTTTCTGCAGTAGTTACCATTTCCACCCTCCCAAATTACATAGCGTGGTTCCCTTCTTCCCATAAACTACCCTTTTTAATCAGTAAATCCCGAAATCGCCAATTCATTTTGATCCATTTGCAGCAAAAAAAGTTCATAAAGCATTTCCAGTCTTTTATAAAAGTAGTTCTTGATCCTTCTCTAATCAGACGGGTCAATTTAGCCCTTTCAGCAAATTCTACCATCTTCGCAGTCCACTCCTCCATTGTACATCTCTCAGGGAGATGGGCGGCATATAAATTTAATAATTTAATGATAGATAGATAGATAGATAGATAGATAGATAGATAGAAACGTATCTTTGACTATTGCAGGACAAGGAGGGAAAGGCTGTGTCTGGAGACTGACCAAGATCTTGGGTTGGGTTGGGTTGGGTTGCACTCAAGACGAAGTTCCTCAACCTTGGCAACTTTAAGACAGGTGGACTTCAACTCCCAGAATTCCCCTTGCAAGGCTGCCTGGGGAATTCTGGGAGTTGAAGTCCACCCGTCTTAAAATTGCCAAGGTTGAGGACTCCTGTCTTATAGGACTTTAAAAAGATACATGAAGCTGTTGTTTTCGTTTGGCCGTCAGAGAAAACACATGATTTCCCATCCAATGCTTTTTCTTAAACGCTTTTGTTCCCAACAGAACTTTTTTAAAAAAAAAGACACTCGGCCGCAAACTGTAGCAAAAGCAGCGTCTCTAATCTGAAAAAGCAAAATTTACGAAAACAGCAAGGGAGATAACAGGGGGGCCCAGTCCACCTCCTACAAGTGGTTCATTGTGCTCGTCCAGAGTTTCCCTGAGAGGGAAGTCGCTAAGGTTGTGCACGGTTGTGGCGTTGGTGCAAGAGCAGGGCAAGGCTCCTGCGATTCGTAAAAAGGGTGGCATTAATCCGCTGAGCAAAAGCTTTAGGAAAAAAAGCTGGGGGGGGATCTTGCTCTGTCAAATAGGTAATCTGACCCCTACTGGTCGAAAGGTAGAACGGCCCGTGCCAGAGCCAAATTTAATTGTGATACAACTCCGCTGTTACACAGGGGAAAGGTCACCTTGAAAACAGGACGCCTGATCAGCAGTTGAAGCACGCCACGGGCGACTTTAGATTTGTGGCTTATCTCAGTAGGGCCTCCACAAACCTCAAGGGAGCCTCGGTTTCCTTGCTCTGTCGCTTCCTGCAAGACTCCACCCGGGTTTCCCTTGTGGCTGTCCTACAGGTGTCTCATCCCAATTTACCCACCTGGGTTTACCCACCTGGGTTCTTCTCCAGCAGCATGGTTTCCTTGGTGAAAACGTCCCTCTACCCTCACCTTTAATACAAAAGATGGTGGCGCTGCAGGAAGGGGGTGGATTTCAGGGTGAGGAGATGAGGACCACGTGGCCGTGGTTCCAACTGTGGTTGTGGACTGTTTTAGTCATCAGAAAGGCCTGCTGCTTTGGACCGTTTTGCGCAGTCCACTAACAGGCATCTTCTTTTATCCAACCGTGAACGTTTCTTACATATCAGACAGGCCCGAGGAAGACCTGGAATGCCAGAGTTCAAATCAGACCTGGGATTTTCTTGGGGTGTCCCTTTCACATATTAACTAGGTTTATTAACCCTGCCGAGCTTTCTGAGATCAGCCAAGGTTGGCGTCGTGGTGTCACGCAGCTGGCTTTTGGTCAAAGAATCTTTCAAATCAAGAGTGAGAGACAGACAGAAGTCACAAAAGTTCCTGTTGCCGTACTGGGTGTACAATGTTGGTTTCCTGGACAAACACAGATATTTTATTCATCTTTTTGTGATGTAAGAGGCAAACTCCGTAGACAGGCATTCATGCAGGGGAGGGTGATCGTGGGGTACAAATGGCAAAAACCGCATGATGCCATCGGAGTGTAAGCTCCACCCCTCTTGTGTGTGCACCGTGACACCACACGCATGCACAAAAGAGTCGGATCTTGCAACGTAAAGATTCGAAGCTGCCCTTATGCTGGGCCACCGTATTGATTTGAACTTTATTCTGACATTTCTATTCCACCTTCCTTTGATGAGCATGAAACTCAAACAGCGGTGTCTGAGGGGGAGAATCAAAAAACGCCAACATGGCAGCCCCCAACCATGTAATCTTGATGGGTGTCACAACACCCATAAGAAAATAACAGAGCTTCAATGGCATGGTCTTTTGCCCTCCCCGACACCCATGAACTCAAGACAACTTGCATACCTATATTTCTGAATATGTGTATATACATTGAGGATGTGTTTATATCCATATGTATTAACAAACCAACTTATAATAAAATAAAGAGAGAGGCATTCTTGCATAAACTAAGCCAGCAGCATTTCCTTAAAAATCTGTTACCAATCCAGCTAGCCCTTGGAATGAAGGATCAGAAGAGGCTGTTTCAACGTTGACCGAGCTGTCAGGACCAGTGTCTTTCAGGAAGCATATTCAGATGACACCACTGAGAAGGCCCTTTCTCTGTCTCTTCCAGCAATCTTTCTGTTGGCAAAAGGGATTTTGCTTTGCAAACCTACCAGGGCTTCCGTTAGGAAGGAACACTTGCTAAAAGATGCTGCTTTCAGGCCATTTGGAGATGTTAAGGCCCAAGTCAACTATCTCCACTCGTGGTGGCCTCATCTCTACCCACCTCCATCCCCATGGATTGGTGAAGGACTTTCCCTGTTATCAAGGCCAGATCTAATTCTTTGCTCTCCACCCTAGTGCCTTTCGGAAGGAATGGGTTAGAGATCCCATCACTGGCTAGGAAGGATGAGAGTTGGAACTTGGAAGCATCTGGAGAGCATCATGTTGGGAGAAGAAGGCTTCTCAGATTGGTTATAAGTTATAAGTCATCTTTGCTCAACAGATTCCCCTTTTCTCCTACTAGTATCTGTAAAGACACTGTTCTTTTCCCCCATCTCCCCATTTCAGTACATTCATTCTTTCATCTCAAGTTCATGACTCTGGGTGGCCATATAAATCGCTGTATTGATCCTCCTCATCAACCATCTTTGCAAAGATCCTCATTCTTCCAAAGCAAACAAACTTTGGTTATGTGGAAGAGAAAAGCTGGATAACCATTGGTTCCTCTTCCCCCAAGTTGGGCAGTAAACAAGAACTATACCTGCATTTGCAGTCTTAGCTTAGATGCTACCTAAGCATCTGTTGTAGGACAGAAGCATCTTTCTGAATGAAGCATGACAAGAAGCAAAAGCCAGAAGGGAAAGAACCACCATAATCTCTTTCTTCGTTCCTCCTTGGTGTTGTGTCTGTGGGTTTGAATGCTAACATTGACTCCACAGCTTCAGACAAGCTTTGGGCTCCCTACAAATCATGGAAGTTCAAATTGAAGCTGGCTGCTTGCTCATATCACTGCCCTGTTTGGTGGAATAAAAAATGACTCTCCTCTAAGGAGTGAAAGGCCATCTGGCATTGTGATTGATCAAGAGCCTTCCTCAAGCAATGTCTCTGCTTCAGGAATGGAAGCCTTAGAAGAGACAGGAGCATTGAAGGATCAATGGGGGAGAGGGGGAGGGGACAGCTGTGTTGTCCCCACCAAGGGACGTAAAGGGCCACCTGTAAATGATGACGTCCGATTCTGCCTTCTCCCCTATACAGGTGTTGGACTATAACTCCCATCAACCACAACACGGGTTGAGGCTTGTGAAGGGAGTCACAGTTCGATGGCCAATCATGGGAGATTTGGGGCCCAAAAGAAATGAAAGAAGCCTTTGAACAGGCTTGGCACAACTAAAACAACGTCTTTGTCCCCGCTGCCAGAGAGGACATCTTAAAAGGGGAGAAAGAGAAACCCAAACCAGCTCCTCTCTAGCTTCTTGTAGGATGTCCTGGCATCCCAGGGGGTCAAGAAAGTCAAGATGGCAGTTGCTGCCATGCAACCAGAGCCTGGCAACATTGTGCTCTTGACTGACCAATTCTGAAAACCACAGAGCTTCCCTTTCATTTCATTACTCGGGATATAGACATTCAAATACATAAATAAGTAAATGACACGGTGATGACTTTAAGTAAAATGTATTTCATATACAGCAAGGCATGCACAGAGTGAAAAGCTAACGTGTGTGATGGGAGAGGAAACGTATCGTACTGCAACAACCAGGTTATCTGAGCAGCCGTCTCACCCCTGTTATATCAGCCCGCTCCACCCAATCCGGCAGAAGGGGCATGTTGCAGACCCCACCGGTCAAGGAATTTCGACTGGTGGGGTCTAGGAAGAGGGCCTTTTCTGCCATGGCCCCCGCCCTGTGGAACAGCCTACCTCCCGAGGTGCGGTGTGTCCCCACGCTCGTGGCCTTCAGGAGGAGTGTGAAATCCTGGCTGTGCCAGAGGCCTGGGGGCCGGATGGGGGCTCGCACCAGTGGAGGTGGCTGGTGGGGTAATTGACTTTGCCCCCCGCCCCGTCATCTTGAATGTTTTTAGTATTTATGTATAGGACTTGTCTTTACAGTTGATTTTAATGGATTTAATTAATTTTAATTATTTATGGGGTATTTTTAATTGTTTATGGGTTGTTGATTTTAATTATGAGCTGCCCAGAGTCACCCGTTGGGGAAGATGGGTGGCATACAAATTTAATAAATAAACAAGCCAGCCAGCCAGCCAGCCAGCAAGCCTGGGTTGATTTCTTTTTCCTCTTAGAAATATGTTTCCGTGGTCTCTGAGTCATTGTGTGTTCCAGACTCATAAAAAGGAACATGGCAAGCACCTTTTGCATAACCATCCAATGCTGTATAAGGAGTCCATTTAACTGGTGACCTTTTCTCATCTGAGAAGCTTCTCGTGGCAAATATTTGTGGGCTCCAGAGGAATGCTTTCCATCAACAAAAACAGGGTTGCAGCAGGGTGAAAAAGGCAAGAAAAATCAGCTTTGAAACAATACAGAACACGCTTTTTTTCCCTCCTTCCAAATGGGGAATTTGACTCGCGGATTCAAAAAAGGAGGGCCGAAGAAAATGTAATTTTATGTTTTCTTCCTGTTGCACACGGCTGTTTCTGCCTCTCCGTGTTTTGAGAGCACGAGCACACACAGGAGCCGGGGAGAGCCGAAGGAGCCAGGGAGAGCAGGTTCTTAAGCGCTAAGGAAAACTCTGAATTTTCTGAGAGGAGGCTCTTCTTTCGCCTGTCCATCAACGGGAGATGACAGCCAATAGCATTGAGATGCTCAGGGAAGGCGGCTGAGACACTCTATAGCAGTGTTTCTCAACCGTGGCCACTTGAAGACCCGTGGACTTCGACTCCCAGAATTCCCTAGCCAGCCAGGCTGGCTAGGGAATTCTGGGAGTCGAAGTCCACAGGTCTTCAAGTGGCCACGGTTGAGAAACACTGTGTTATAGACAAAAAACAGTCCTGGTTTATAACGGATGAGTGGATAGAATGCTGGTGGGATTCGGTGTTACCTGTGGGCAGGTTTTCAGCACTTTTGCCCCATGATTTCAGTGGGGAGCTTGAAGAGTTTCTCTGATTCTTTCCATCCAGATTTCTTTTAAAATACAGTTCACATAAGAACAGAAGCCGTGCCCTGCTGGGTCGGCCCCCTGGCCCACCTAGTCCAGCAGCCTGCTCTCCCAGCGGCCAACCAACTGCCCGAGGAAGCCCACGGGTCTCCCAACAGGTGGCCTTCAGAGTCCCACGGCCACCAGGCCTGATAGCCCTTGATCCCCAGGACTTCCACGAATTGGCCCAACATCTGCTTCATGCCTTAAGCACTCGGATTGTTAAGAGCTGCAATCAAATGGGAAGACGGAAGGTCGCAGAAAACGGTTCGCTTGGAGCCACAGGTGCCTCCCCCATATTCTAAAATGTCTGTGCGCATGTGCGTGTCTGTGTACATTCAGCTGCTTAAGCAGGGGTGCTGCTAAGTAGGAAGAAGAAAAACGGCGTCACCTGTTTCTGTGCTTCCGAGAGCGGTGTGGGATTTAAACCTTTGCAAGTAAAGCCATGCGAAGCGCGGAGGCAAAAATATGATCAGCACGACATTTGCAAGCAAAGCCAGTTCTTCGATGCAGAGGAACTGGTTCATTTGGAAATGGAATAATCAGTCTCGGTTTATTTTCAATTTACTCGGAAACCCTTTACACAAGGCCTTCTAGTTGATCTAGGAGGTGAAAAAGGATGGACTGGCAGTATATTGCAGACATGCTATTTATTCTAGTTGCAAAAGCAAAATTGGAGACCCCGTGGAATTTACCAGCGAAAGTGCACTAGCAAAATAGTTCCAGTTTAGGGTTTTGTTCCTTTCTCCATCCTTCCATCATTGCCCCAAAGTTGCCGGAACATCCTGTAAATCGTTGGAAATAACTCTCCCAGGTGAAGATCTGCCTCCTTCTCTTTCGCCAAGCTGATCGTCGTAATTTGTGAAAACCCACAAGCCACAAATAGGGCTAATCGGACTAATTAAAAGGCAGCTCTGAGCATTCGGGTTACAGTGTAGGCTATAATCTTCTGCACAATTACTTGAGAGAAAGTCCCGCTAGGTTCAAATGGACTTTCCTCTGAGTAAATCTTTTGTACTATTTAATACAATAAACATCCACCGTTGAAAGCTACATTCGCTGAAAACCAAAGCCATCCAGACAAAAGCAACTCATAAAAGAGAAACATAGATTGTGTTCTTGGGCTGTTTTGGGGAAGGACATACATGAGACTCCTAAGACCCATTTTCTTTTCATCACGCCATTATTTTTTTTATTTAATTATGCTGTTATTTACTTAAAAACTTTATTGGGGGAGTGGGGTCCATTTATGAATCTGGCATTCAAATTTCATCTCGTTATGAAAGTTGAGAAATATCTCATGAATGCTGAGTTAATGTCTGTGACCATCAAGGAGCTTATAGCTGCCTGTGATTTCCAGAAGTCTTGAGATGGGCATGCATCACCCTAAATCATGGTTTCCTTAGCCGTGATTGGTTGAATAAACCACAGTTAGCTGGATTTAGACAAATAAGTCAATAACCGGAGGCATAACTGTGGGACATCCAAAAGTTGCTAGTGAATTGGGAAGTTTCCCAGAACTGAAGAGGAACATTATTAAATATGTGATTGGTAATATTAATATAAACATGATTTAATTTCAGTTAATGCAAATAAGACCAAATTAATTGGGGGGATTTGGTCCGTTGACCTGAAACCTTTGGTATCACTCAAATGGCATGGCATAAAGTGGTTAATCCCAGCCTTAGGTAATGGGTCACAAACCCCAAAGGCCAGAAACAAAGCATTTGATGCGACTTTTATTTTATTAGATTTAGGTACCCCCCAACTCTGGCTCATGTCGGTTGAGTTTGCACAAGACTCAAGGGGGGGGGGGAAGAATAATTCAGAAAGAAATGGGAAAGATCAGTGTCTCCAAATTCTAATTCAGAATTCATTCTTTGTTATAGCTGGTTTGTTGTACAGCATGCATTGGATTGGTTTTGCACAAGACACAAAACCCTAAGGCTTTAGAAACCCTATTGTTTTGGCTGCCTTCAACAATAAGCCATGGTTTGTTTATCCCTGGTTTGGTGATTAAGCCACACCTTGGGTTCTCACAACTCCCGAAGACATAAATGATGTTTTACGCTCCATTGGTTTCGTTCATTAAGCCCAACCCAACGCAAGGATGGTAGCTTCTGGCAGTGCAGGAACCAGGATTCTGAGGAGCGTGGCTTCCGCTCGGACGTCTTGCAGGAGATGGATCAGAAAACCTTCTGTATTTTTTAAGCAGCTTAATTAACAGCAGAAGGGTCGGGTCATAGTGGCCATTCATTTCCACCTCTGGCTGGCGTCCAAAAAAGCCACTTTGGCTCAAGACGCAAAAAGTCTTCCAGGAGCCTGGTGGGATTGCTGATTTATTTTGACTTGGAACAGCTGGACTCCCCCTGTGCCATAATCAGAAAGTGCTCTGAGATTCCTCCTCCTCCCCCCCCAATTTCCCCATTTTAAGTTTGCCATGCAAGGAAGGGGGAGGAGGCACTATTGCCAGAGAAAACCAGACTACTCACTTCCATCCTTCTTTAGGTCTGGACCAGAGCCTTGGGTAGCTTTATTTATTTATTTCTTCCTTCCTTCCTAAGTCTGCACGGTTTTTGAAGCCTGTAAATTAGAGAACTCTAACACCTTTTTTCTTTTCTTTTCTTTTCAGATCCAGAAAGTCTCCGGTCAGATACTTGGCGAAGTCAGCTGAAAAGGTATGTCAGCCAACAAGACTGGGGAACGTTTTTCTACCTCCCTTAGAGTGGGAAGGGCTGTTGTCAGCTATGAACGATCGCTCTGGTTCAGATAAAATAACAGATTGGCTTGCAACTTCATGGGACTCCCTCTGCAAATTAAAAGACAGATCCCTGGAATGCCTTTCGAATTGGGAGATTGTTCAGAATACATGTTCCACCAGCAGCCCCTGGAAATGGGGTGAAATGGTTGGCTTTTTCAGCACCAGGAGCTGTTCACCAAAGGAGACCTGGAGCTCTGAAGATCCCAATGGAAAATTATGACATGGTGTTATTTTTAACCCTTACAGTTAGGTCAACTTACAGATGGCTCACTAGCTTTCAGGTTAATGCAGAACCTGGAAGGAGGTGAAAAAGAAAGCAATTTTATCCTGTCCTCTCTGTGATTCTTCTTGGATGAACTTTTTTTCCTTTTAGGATCCAAAAATGCCATTTGCACAGATAGAGAGGGACTCTTCCCTGTCTAAAATGAGCAAGGATCATATGAGTAATTTGCACTCTTTGCTACAGAAAGCAAAGGATTTTAAAGCTGTGCTTTCAAAGTGGTGCTGGTGGGGATAAGATTATTGCCGGTCTTGACACTGGAGGGCAAATCAAAGTTACAAAACTGGAATTGTCAGATTTATTTATTTTAAAATATATATAACCCATTCCAATCCTAAAGAACTCTGCCTGGGACACAACAAAGTCCAAAACAAATGCATTAAAGACACATATAAATAATAGAAATCAACAACAAAAACCAGTATATTAAACGTTCACCTAACCTAAGTACTTTTTGGCTTGTTTTCAAGTTCACCTCATTAACTCAAGAAATATGGTTCAACTGGAGCAGAACTTCTCAGATTTGGGATTGGGATCCACAGGTGGACTCCTACATTTCTAAAAAAAATAAAAAGGCATGCAAATGCAAATTCTTTTCCTACTACGGCTCACACCATCACTGGCTGGCAGCAACAGGCCAACCTTTTGTACATTCTTTTGCTGCTAACTGGTGGCTCTCTGAATTTTTTGTAGCCCAGATCTGGTAGATCTAGTTACATGAAAAATCAGCAGGGAGCAATCTATGCAATCTGCTATGATAAATTTGTGGCTGGCCACGCTCCGTGAGGCAGCTAGTTTGTGGATCAGCAGGTCCTGATTTTGCGAAAGCATCCATAACTTGATCTCCTAATTCCAAAGAACCAGCTGACCCTCAAAGGGTTGCCTGTGCCCTTTTAGGTTATCAAATTGGAATCTTCTTCTGGGAATGTCGTTCTGGGAAGAACTGGTGATCTTCCAAAACGGGTCTATTGATCCCACTATGATCACTTCTTTCTAGGATATACTTTTGTCAGTGCTAAGATTGTGTGATGGAATGTCAACCTGGCCCTGGGAATGGGGAACGGATGAGGGAACCATTAAAGGAAGAGGAGGTTCAGAAAAGATTACTCAGTCCTGGGAAAGAGGAAGCATAAGAAAGAAGCTGAAAATAGCTTCACCTTGATTTTGTTTGGTATAAGATGTAGTAGAGAGAAACTCTAACAGGCTTTCGAGATTCTGTTATTATACCCTACAACCCTAATGGGCAGTTCTGAAATCCCTGTGGCTCCTATTTTCTAATCTTCTCTACAACAAAGGGCTGACGCACTGAACCCAAAGTGCCTTAACTGCTGAACTGCTAGTCCAGGTTCCCCTAGCCTAGGGACATTCCAGATGTGTTGGCTTCAATGCCCAGAACTCTTAACCATTGCCATGCTGGCTGGTGTGATGGAATGGAATTATGAAGGCCAGGCTCAGGGAGATAAACATTTTCTTAGCTCGCCAGAAGAGCGTGGGAGGAACAAGAGGATGAGACTGGCACCTCCCTGAGGAATTCACACTGTTGTGGCTGGCTGACTTTGGGAGCTGGGGTTTCAAGAATCTGGGAAGATTCTTGCTAGAGGTTGTAGCTAATAAATATAGCTGGACTGAATTTGCGTTGTCTCTTGGAGTTCCTTGGGCTAGGCCTGACAGCTGGGGAATTCTAGAAGAGTTTAAGCTTCGAAAACTATGTGTAGCTCCTCCCTTGGTTTAATTCCACATAACCACAGAGCTGGTTATTAAGAAAAATACAAAGAAATATTTAAGGGTCTACTCTAATTACTAAACCGCAATCTACTTTAAAAAGTTCTGCTAAGAGATTGAATTAAGATTCTCATACTAGGAAGAAAACATAGAATTAGGATGGCACCACAAGCCATTCCTTTCTGCAAGACATCAGTTGAGTTCATACCTCGCACTAAGCCATGTAGGTTGAATCACACTTTACTGAGTTCACCACAATTGTCTAGCCTCATGCAGCACGCTTAGGTCAAAATTAAGGGAGCCATAGCATAGCTTAACACAATATGTGAATTGATTGACATGAACAAGCAAAGCACATTCTGGCCTAGGGTGTTGCATGAGCCCAACCAATTCTAGTTTATTCAATAAACCATGGTTAAATATGCAAAGTGTGGAATCAACACATCATATTATCTCACCCCGTCTCAACATAATTAAAATCTGTCCTTTTGGATGAACAGAAAAGATGGTAGCTTAAGTGTGGAATCCCACAAAGCCAAGTGCTTTTAAGCATCACAGTTAGGAATATATTTAGCTCTATTTCTACTGAAGGCAAAGGTTTGAAAGTATAAGCTTTGGCTCCTGTTCTAATTTTATTATACTATTTTTTTAAATCCCACCCTGCTTAAACTGAGCTTCACTTTCAGTCTTAGTACCAGTTCATTATTCCAGTGGTTTTCAGATAAAAGCATTACGACTCTGCAAGCCACCTGTTGATGTGTGTGTGTGGACAGTCATGTTAAAGTTAATTAAGCCAAATTTTGTTTGTGGCCTGTGGTTCTGCAGTACAGAAGGGCTAAAGGGAACAAGGGCCTTGGTCCTCCCATAGGTCTGAACAAACACTTTATTTTAAAACTTTGGCATCGCTTTAATTTTTGCATGGAAAATTTCTCCTCCCCTCTTCCCTCTGATTCAACTGATAGAAAAGAAATGGCTTTGGCATTAATTTTTTAAAAGAAGAAAAAAGAATCAGATCAATGTTCCTGGTATAACTGCTGGAGAACATGCCTTCCTGTAAGTCCTTATCTGATTAATCATGGTTTGTTGAATAGGCAATAAAGCAATAGGCTAAGTCAGATCTAAAGAAATTCTGTTGTGGCTTAGCACGTGGTACAAATTAAACCATTCAGCTTTAATGAAATCCAAGGAGAGGATCTCAGAAGGGGTTTCCTCCCACAAATCGTTCTGAGATCTGGAAATGGAAGCATCATCGTTCTATGTGCCATTCAAACTTTTTCAAGGTGGAAGAAGAGAAGAATAACTCTGCAGAGATCAGACTTGCTACGCTCTTCACTTGTAAGAAAACGGAGCTGCCAAAATTAATTTTGGAAAGCAGATGAGCAACGTAGCATTGCTATTGTTTTTTAGGCAGAATTCAGCATCGAATAGAGACTGTAGAATTTCCGTCTTGGAAAACACCGAAGGCAAGGTTTTCTGTGCATTCACCAACTGACTGAAGAAAAGTAGTCTTCCTTGAATCAGACTTGACTCCTGGGGCCTACAAGGACAAACCCTGTCATTTTCTTGGCATCAGATTGAAGTGATTTGCCGCTGCCTTCTTCTGAGATAATTTCTCTGACTTCCCACTCTCATCTAAATTCCGAGTGGTCTCCTATCCAAGGCCTCAGTCTGACCCTGCTTTGCTTTTCCAGATGACCAAAGATGGGCTTAAACAAAGGCTCTCTCACATATTATAATGCTTTTAATCAGCATATTACCCTGTGACATATGGGGAGTATATCCTAACGGACAGCTTTCCTATTCTCAAATGGGAAGGGGGCAAATTTACTTTCCAGACATTATCTGAGGACCAGAACGATCTCCCTGCTGCACTCGATAATCAAAGAGGGAAAGGGGGGAATTAGTAACTTTGGTTCTGTCAAGCCATAAAGTCTTTGTGCCTCACTTGGACTGCAGCATAGAGAACCCCAGGGCTGGGAACTAGTTGAAAAACCCAGAAGACCCTGGAACCCTTTCATCTCTTCCTTTTATAATACCAAGTAATGTAAAATTCTGCTTGCGTGGTCATAAGCAAGTTTCTCTCCCTTTGCTTTGTGAAAATGGAAGCTCAAATCCCGGGCCAAGGCCTGGAGCCAGCCTTGACCCCAGTTGCCCCCTCAGTCCAAAAGTGTGTATCTCCAGACAAATGGCTGTGGCAAAAAACAAATATGGACGTATACCAGTGGAACAAGATATTGTGGTAGAACCAAACCCTGTAAGACCGTACTCTTCACAGCCCCCAGGAAATATGTGGGAAGGGCAGGGTTGGCAGGATAGCAGGAGCTTAATTCTAATAATAATATTGCCCCAAATCTTGTCATTTGAAGCACCCCTGGGCAGCTCCTGGAGAATCTCACTCTTTGCATCTAGAGGCAAGATGACCCTAAGTTATCTTCTGCAGAAGTACACAAAAACATCGTATTAAAATGACACGAATGGCAGCATGAGAAAATGAAAAGGTTTAGCCCATCCCAGGTGGTCCCCTGAGTTGAGTGGCACCTTACGGACAGTCGAAACTCCACTTGATTTTCTGCTGTTTGATCCACATTTCATTTTCTAGGGTAGGGTTCCTCGACCTTGGCCACTTGAAGATGGGTGGACTTCAACTCCCAGAATTCCCCAGCCAGCATATGCTGGCTGGGGAATTCTGGGAGTTGAAGTCCACCCATCTTCAAGTGGCCAAGGTCGAGGAACCCTCTTCTAGGAGCTCCCCAGCTTGTGGAAGCTGCCTTGCACCACCACCACCAAAAATGGGATCAGTGAGGTTTGGTTTAGTGTGTTGTGCAAACCCCATCAGTTATGGTTTCTTGAACAAGCCACAATTCAGAACTCAATCAGAGGCTTCAGCCTTTGGCCCAACCTCCACATCCCTGTTCTACACCTTTTAAACATCAGATAGCATCTGCTTAGGCAACGGAGAATGAATTAATCTGGGAACACGCCACGTGAGCCGTAGCAAATTTAAATTTGAGAATGAACTTCCCCCTGTTTTGGTCTCTTTCCAGCACTTTCAAGGAGATATGCATGGGGCGGGGGGGGGGGGCGGTTTCTCTCATTTTATCTGCAAGTGTCTGCCAACAGCAAAGTTTGCTTTTCAGGGAACCCACTTATCAGATGTGCTGAAGTAACCAAGTTTCAGAAGTGTGGGAATCTCCAAACCAATCCTGATATTGTTTATGGGGTTTTTAGCCTCATAATGAAGCATGAAGAGAGAAAATTACTGGGTTTGAAAGCATTAGTCTGATGATTTATGCCGAACTAATCGCTCACTTACATTTTGAAAACAGAGCTGTAATTAATCGAAGTCCAGCATCCAGCCTTGACTGAAGATCCAGATGGCATTCCCCAGCAGCTTAAGACACGTTTGCCACCTCCTTTCCAAGGCAGCTCCTCGGCTTCTAAACAATGTCACAAGGCAGAAATTCAACATGTGTAGTGGTAGTGCCCTCCTCATCCTGAGAAAACCGTACCCCTCCCTGCTAGATAACCACCGCACTTCCGTTGTCTGGGGCTGCATAATTCCCCTGTCCCCCTTGACAGACTACAAATAGATGCAACAAGTCAGGGGGCACTTTAAAACTGATGGTCTTCCTAAAATAATTCTGCAAAGGGTCATTTCTCTTCAGATACGGAACGTTTCCCCATGTTGGCTCAACGCATGTGAAGTTGGGAAATATTTCTGCCGTGCACGGGGTTAGCGGTGCTTCAACAACCCAAGTACTGGAGGTGCCTTGCATTCACCTGTCAATAAGTTTGATCCATGCAGGACCTCGTTAATTTGATATGGAAAATCAAAGCTGGACAAAGGCATGGGAAGGATTTTCTTCACTTTTTTTATGTAGCAATGTCCCTTTCCCCTGGTTTAGCCAGGCCCTCCCTACTTCCAATATTTTTTGGTCGATGAGTGTATCTTTAATACGTTTAAATGTACTTGGAAGCGGGTTTCCCCTTCCTCTCAATCTTCTGATGACTCTGTGACCCCTTGAGTTGTTTCTTGATGTTTCTTCACCCCCCCCCAATATTTTTATTCCTAAAAATCTAATTAGTAAATATTCTACTAATAACTCCTTAAGTATACCGGGGGGTGTCTGCAGTGGGGGGAAAGGGTTAAAAAAAATCAAGTTGGCTTCCACAATTATGCAGTCAATATCCCATCCCCCTTTTTACGCATGTTGATGAACGCTACAAGGGGGTAGTGCCTCAATCACATGAAGGTGGACACCATCTTGACTTTTTTGACCACCCTGGTATAGACAGGGCAGTTTGCGGCTCTATTTGTACATGCTTGGGAAACGTTTTGGATGGAGTGGGGGTATCAATCAGTAAGATTCAGAGAACTGGTTCCTTGTAGGGAGGAGACGTGAATCAATGGGCCATTCTCGGTGGATTGAGATATTAGAACAAGTCAAGATTCAAGCAAAATAATCAGGATTTCAGAGCTTCTCCCTTCAACTCAATCTAATGCCCGTCCAGTTCCAGGTCAAAGTAAAATGCAAGAACAGTTCAAAAGCTGAGCACAAAGATCTGTTTTGTTGGGGGACAACGTAGGAGTTTTTAAACATGTACGAGTTTTAAAAAAGTAAAAATTAGCCCAGTTAAAGTTTTGGAAACGTTTTCCCTTCTGCTCAGGTCAGGGAAATTTTCATTTTGTTTTAAAGGAGGAAGTTGGACAATTGCGTAAAATTTAAATTTAGCAGCCTGGTCCCTAATTAGCTCGTTTGAAATCAACACAGATGAAGCTCGGGAAATGCTCAGGCTGGTATGATCAGAATCCAAAATACTGGAGTGGAAGAAGGGGGCCTGCATGTGTCAATCTGAAGGTGACCCAATATTTAAATTGTTGGTGCGTTAGGACTCCCCTCAGGCAGAAACTGGAATCCTTGTTTCCCCAAGGACAAAAGAACGCCATTTCTTTCTCTTGCAATCCGTTTTCTGCAAAGTTTATATGACAACAGGAAAGTTTTAAGCATGTCAGAATGATGCTTTCGGTGTTGAATGAGGAGGAGTGGCTGAAAGTTGATAGTTCAGACTGGGAAGGAAGACCTAAAGGACACCCTAGACCAGTGTTTCTCAACCTTGGCCACTTGAAGAGGGGTGGACTTCATGCTGGCTGGGGAATTCTGGGAGTTGAAGTCCACCCAAGTGGCCAAGGTTGAGAAACACTGCCCTAGACATTTTCATGGGGGTGGGAGAGAACTCCAGTCTATCCTTTGAGTCAGACATCAAGCAAAAAAGAGCCGTTCCCTTTTTCTAAGAGTTGGAAAAGATGCCTTGGAAGGCGGAGGGTTCTCCTTTATGACGGTTCTTAAGAGAGACTGGATAGCTGTCTGACAGGACTACTTTCATAGTCGATTCCTCCCCGGGCCCTTCCTCCCGCTGCGCTTCTATGAAACCGAGTACAAGTATTAATTTCAGTAACTATTTAAAAATATATCTTTCAAAAGTTGAAAAGGGTCATTTTACTGCAGTTTTACTCCCCACCCCGAAATAAAATGTTTGGATAGCTACAGCAGGGTTTCCCACCCCCCCCCCAAAGTAAAATAATATTTTCAGTTCCCATTGCCCTTTGTGTTTTAAGGCACATCAACTTACAGTACGTCCCAACCACTCACCCAGCCTGTTTCTACAAAAGACACATTTCATCAAAGTTGGTGATGGCAGGTTGCAAATCTAGACCAGGGGGAGAAACAGGAGCCTCAACATCTGTACAGGCTCCAGATTTAAAAGGACATTTATTTATTTATTTATTTATTTATTTATTAAATTTATACGCCACCCATCTCCCCCAGAGGGTGACCCTGGGTGACTCACAATTAAAATCCAAAACAGTAAAAATATAAACATCCATTCAAAATGGATATTCTTCAATTCAAGATGATGGGGGGAGCAGGGTGGATTATCCCACCAGCCAACTCCAACAATGCGAGCCCCCAGCAGGCCCCCAGGCCTCTGGCACAGCCAGGATTTCACACTCTTCCTGAAGGCCATGAGCGTGGGGACACACCGCACCTCAGGAGGTAGGCTGTTCCACAGGGTGGGGGCCACGGCAGAAAAGGCCCTCTTCCTAGACCCTGCCAGCCGAAATTCCTTGACCGGTGGGGTCTGCAACATGCCCCTTCTGCTGGACCAAGTGGGGCAGGCTGACGTAACGGGGGCCTTTAAAGGACATTCAATCATGATCCAGTGTGGTTTTCCCCATTAGCCCGGGCACCTGTTATTTCCCATCCCAATGGCAAACAATCACGTTATCCAGAGACGAGGTGTAACAAACCAAATTTGCAAACAGTATATTACGATAGCATTCGCTGCATTACTGGGTAAATGATAATATCTCCTGGAAACATTAACCCCTAGATAAAATCTGAAAGTGCGAGGATAAATGCAGATAGTTAAGGGGAGGGAAAATACTGAAAAGCACAATTCGGGCTCATCATGACTTCCCATGTTAGCGAACGTCAGAGGGTTCTGTGAAGAGAAAGAAGAAGATTGTGAATGCCAGGTTAAGCACTTCAGATTATATAAATATATTCAAGGCTGAAATACTCTCAATCTTCCTTTAGAAGCCGCACTGGACTCAAGTGAGACTTTGTTTTCAAGACAACACGCCCTGAAGATCAAACTGGTACTTAGTAGGTCTTGCTCAGAAGGTCAAGAAATATCACATGGGGGGGGCTCATTCCAGGTTAGTTAAAAACATCCTAATGGATTAGAATGTTACTTGAGGAATAATTGAATGTCTTGCTGAAGTGGCTAGAGGTGATGAAGCTATAGAAGAAACAATGCCGTCTTCTATTGAATCTTGGGTCCAAGTTTTATGGTATGGACTGTGGGGTCGGGCCTGGGTTAGTATTTTTTTGGTGGGGGGCGGGGGAACGCCAAAAAGCTTAAAAGCCTAGAGCTGTAGACCAGACTTGGAGATACGGTAGTGCCCGGGTTAAGTAGGCCTGGTTGAAGGACGACCCATAGTTAAGAACAGAGCCCATTGTAGCAAAATTCGAGTTAAATACACGATGATTTGAGTTAAATACACAATGGTTTAAGTTCATTACACCATACTACTTATACAGTATTATACAATAATACTGTTCCGGCTTACGTACACATTCGACTTAAGGACAGACCTTAGGGATGGACCTCTTTCCTAAACTGGGGACTACCTGTAGCTCGACCCCAGAAAAATGCAGCCAATTGCCTTCACGTGTCGCAGTTGTACTGAGGAGTTGAGTGGGTACTCACCTTTTGATCCTCTTGATTGCACTCTTAAGCCCCCTTGGGCTTCCCCAAATAAAGCTCCCTCGCTCCCCTAAGATGAAAAACATCCAGACAGAGCAGGCTGGCATTCCAGGGAATTCCTTAGGGAATGAAGAGATGAATGAATGAATGAACGAAGAGACTGAAGGGATGAAATGAAGGGATAAATGAAGTCCCTTCACTTATCTGTTTGTACCCCTGTTCTTCAAAGTCGGCAACTTTAAGATGTGTGGACTTCAACTCCCAGAAGTCTCCAGTTGGGGAATTCTGGGAGTTGAAGTCCACACATCTTAAAGTTGCCAACTTTGAAGAACAGGGGTTTGAAAGACTTCTATATTGCCGTCCTTCTTAAAAACAGAACTCCAGGTAGCTCACCCCAACAGGCGCCCTGGCATCGGAGTGAACCCCAGCTAACCCTGGTGGCCCCTTGGTTGGATGCCCCCCAAGTCGCCCAGGCGGCTCTCTCCCAAACCCGCTTCCAGAAGCCTGGTGAACTTCGTGAACCCCCCACCCGGGTGCAACCCCCCCTCGCCTTTCTCAGGCTTTGTATTCCGGGGGGGAGGAAAAAAACCCCGCCGCCTCCGCCTCGGCCCGGAGTCGGTGCGTGTCTGCTACCTGGGGGCGAGCGGGTGTTCTTTTTGAATGAATGACTTAACCGGGCGCAGCCAATGGGCGCGGGGCGCTGCTTAATATTCAGCAGCCCCTGCGCCAATGGCCGGGCGAGGAGGTTGTTTTAAACGGCAGAGCCCCGCAGCCAATCAGGCCGCTCTCGTAGGCAGCCAACGCGAGGCTGACCACCAGCTAGTAGCGCTGAGTCTTAGCGCGTTGTAAGAGCGCCTCGCTTTCTTCTTCCCGTATTGCCTAGGTTAACGCGAACAATACAGGTAGGTGCCCGGAGCCCCACTTCGGAACTTTTTCGGGGGGCGGCAGCTCCGAGAGTCTCCCCTGGCCCCTTTTCAGACCCGCCGCTTCTATTCCCACCCTTTTTTTTTTTCCAAAAAAAAAAAAGAAATATATAGAGAGAGATAGATATATTTATATATATTCGGGGTATTGATTTTTTTCCTCCTCTTCGTTTTTTTTTTGCAATTCCGGGCTGGCTGCCCCCGGTTCTTTCCCTATCAACTTTCTCTCCGTGTGTGTTTCTCTCTCTTTTTTCCTTCCTCCTTCCCCCTCTCCGCCCTCTCTTTGCGGGCTCCCGATTTTTGAGAGGGGAAAATCCGATTGGTCCCGGATCGGGGTGGAAAGGGAGTTTTTGAACGCCTCCTGGGGGGCTCCCGACGCGTGCGGTTTCGGAGGAGAGAGGCAGGACCCAGCCTGGTGGGGCTGAGAAAGGAAGGGACCGGAATTCTTCCGGAGGGGGTGCTTAATCTGCAGTGTGTGTGTGTGTGTGTGTGCGCGTGTCTGGGCGCCTTCTGTGCCCTGTGTGCGTGCACCCACACACGCCCCCCGAGGAAGAGCCGGGGCGCATGGGTTTTCCCTGCTCTGGCCGCGGAACATGGCTGGTGCAGCGAGCGGCCAGCCCGCATGGGCAGGAACCTCGCTCCGGGCTGTGCTGACCCTGCGCCGCTCGCCTTCCCCTTCCGCGTGTCTCGCTCGCCGCGAGGATCGGGGCGGCAAAGTTGCCCGGCCGTGCGCAGTGCCTGCGGCTTAGTCTGCATTAATAATGGCTGTCCCTTCAGCATCTGACAGGGATAAGTCCTGCGCGTCCCGGGGAGAGCGAAATCCCCCTTTCCCTCCCCGCCTTTGTCATTTTCCCCCTCCCCGCCTCGCCTCGGGGCGACCCCGAACCTTTCGCTTCCGCCTCGTTTTTGTCCCCCCTCTCCGAAAAGCGGCCCCCCGTCCCCCTCCGGCCGCCGCGAGACCCCGAGCCGTCCCTTCCTCGCGCGTCGGCTGCCGCTGTGGCTCGGTGTGTGTGCATTAACATGGCTGGCGTTTCAGTGGCAGAGCTGAAGGAAGAAAGACGGGGAGAGACGGGGAGGGAGCGCGACGCGGGGGGGGAGCCCGCCGAGGGGCCCCCCCGGGCCCCCCAACCTTTCGCTCCCGCCCCCGATTCTTTATCCCTCTCCGCTCGCGCCCTCCGCGGGGCGCGGGGCGGCCGGGCTGGGCTTTTTCGCACTTTTCCTCCCCTCGGCGCGGGGATGAGGCTCGTAATGGCTGCGCGCAGCCTTTGTTAGACAGGCGATTGCGCTAAGCAGGGGAACGGCAGGGCGGGGGGGCGGCCGCTTCCCGCCGGCCCCCCGCGCCCGCCCGCGCCCCCTCCGCCCCGCGCCCGCGCCCGCCGCGGAGGGCATCGCTTTTTCTACAAAACGGGCCGCGTCCCGGGCGGCTGCGCGCGGGGGCCGGCCGGCGCGGGGGCTCGGCGGCGGCGGACGGGCGCCGGCGGCTTTGTTAAGCCTAGCGGCTCGCCTGCCTGCCTGCGAGAAGCCATTTTAGCGAATGGGGCGAGATGGGCGCGGGGGACGCGCTGCGCTCTCGCGCTCTGGCTGCCTCCGCGAGCGGCGAGCGAGGCGAGCGCAGCGCCGGCGCAGGGGCCCGGCGCCCCCCCGCGCCCCCCGCGCCCGGGCCGCCCCCGGGGACCCCCGGGGCCGATTTGAGCGGCACTTTCTTTCATCAAGAGGCGCTCCACAAAATGGAAGATGAATTATCGGGACCCGGAGTTCGCCGGCCCTTCGCCCCTTTTCCTCGCGCCCGCCCGCCGGCCGGCGCGCCCGGGCAGCTCCGGGCGGTGGGCGCCGCGGCCGGGGGCTCCGGGGGCCACGTGCCCGGCCGCCCGCGGCCGGAGGGAGCGGCGGGGGCACGGGCTTGTTTTTTTCCCTCGATGACCTTGGGGTGGGAAGCCAGGGACAGACCGGAACAAAACCCCAGTTTCTTCTCCTCGGAAACTTTTTTCCCAGACTGGTCGTGCCCGTTGCAGCAAACAATGTGTATTTATAGATCTGGGCACGGTTTTTTCTTTTTTTAATGTAACTTTTGCAATGGGTGGATTTTTCCTGGGGAAAGGGGCAGAGATAATATTTGTAAGAAATGGAAATCATTTCCAACTTTTGGAAAACAGATATTTTACTGGCTGCACACGGAGGAGGAGGAAGATGTTTTACAACATCCCAAGCAAAAAGAAAGCTGCTTCACCCCCCCCCCCCAACAACCCCGCTCCCTTTTCTTAACCTGGCAAATCATTGCCTTTGCAGGGGGAGGTAATTTTATTGCGGGGAGATGAAATTTCATATTCCCAAAGTTAGCGGCTGCTCAGGCAACCAAGGTCTTCTTCGTGGCCACCGGCCTCTTAACAGCAACCGTCTCTTTTGGTGGAAAGGCACTGCAGTCCTACGATGTGGGCGATAATTAGGAAAAATCTTTAAATGTAATTGAGCGGTCTTCAGAGTGACGGTGTTCTGGGGAACGAAGTCACAGATGCCTACAGCTCTCTTGACACGGAAGGCGGTTTAAGTTCTCGAGAAGTTGGAAGAGTGGGTGGGCCAGCCCCAAACTGCAGGTCCACAAGTGGGCATGCACGTGTTGAAACCTTGTGATGCTCTGGCATTATGGGATATGTAATGCATTTGGGCTAGGTTGCACTTGCTTTTCCATGGGACATAAGTAGAAGAACTGGACATTGGTGTTCAGTGACCAGCAGTGTATATAGGAGACAAAGTTAGAATTTCTAAGGGGATAGACGGTCTGCTGAAAGGTTGAGCGTGTGGGGGGTTCTTTCTATGAAGAGCATATTTCTCCATTTCTCGACCGATTTAAAGGCCGCGGGATTTGCATATTGTCTTGGCTGCGTTGTGCAATTTGAGATTTATTTCCAACTTTTGTTGTTGTTTGTTTTTAAGAGTTTTTTTTAAAAAATGGCGAAAGGCGACCCCAAAAAGCCGAAGGGAAAGATGTCTGCTTATGCGTTCTTTGTGCAGACCTGCCGTGAAGAACATAAGAAAAAAAATCCGGAAGTTCCTGTCAACTTTGCAGAATTTTCCAAGAAATGTTCAGAGAGGTGGAAGGTACGGTCTTGGAAAATAAACTCTTGGACTTGCTGAGAAGGGGGCGACCTGAGTGGAATGGCCCCTGCCGTTCCAAAGAGCTTTATGGTAGCTGACCAAACTTAATGACATGATCATAATTTGTTAACTTTTTATGCAGCCCGACTTCCAGTGAAATAAATTTACAATTTCGCCCCCTGCGTCAACACTGATGACATTCCACAGGCCTTTTCCTTGGTTATCTCAGCTTCTAATATTTATGGTCTTACCAGATGGGCCCCTTGCATCTTATTTTCAGTAGAGTGAATTGTTACACGGGCACAGTGTCAAAAAGGAAATTCGTGGGTATTTTTGTCATTGGCCATGCCTGTACTGGCAGCCATTTTGAAAGTGCACCTTCCACATGCTATCAAAATTCCAGATGTGCCCCTGACCAAAAAATTGCCAGCTCTGATTATCCTGAATGAGGCTGCTAGACTGCCCCCATAACCTCCTTGACCTCCTTCATTTAGACTGAATGTGTAGTTAGGGTTGTGATGCAATAACACTACTCTCATTGTTTGTCTGGACGTGAGAAGTTCTGTAGCAATGTAAATTGACTTCACACAGCATATTAAACTATGGTTGGTTTGGCAAGCCATAGTTGGCTGAGTTTGTCCAGTGCACTAGGCTGCAAATCATAATTTCCAACCATGCTTGAACAACCCGCTGAACCCAAACCAAACTCTGGCTTTGTGCAATGTATGAACTCTACCCAATTGCATGCTGGCTTGTTTCTTTGGAAAGAGGATTTCTTGCTCACTGTTTTGGACTACTCTCTGTAGCTGACATAACCCATACAAAAGAGATGCTGAAAAAGTTCTTCAGGCTTAGTTTTTTTTAGAACCCGTGGAAAGTGAATTTTACTGCTGGTCTGAGGACCAACCCAACTGCTGCTGGTTAAAGATATCTCAGCAGGCTTTTAGAAACTCTGCAAGTTGCATGCAGAGCTTCACATTTGATCTTCCAAAGGTGCTTCTGAACATGTGGAACACAATTAGAGTAGCCATCTTCCATACCTTAAAACAGCTGCATCTTTTCTGGGTGTCCTACTCTGCAGCTACTACACAATCCTGGATAAGAGTGCTGTATGGTGGCTTTAAAGTCTGGTAGAAGGGTATTGTGTTTGCATTCCTGTGTACCAAATTGTCTTTTGGAGATTGAATCTGAATCAGCCCTTCACTACACCAAGATAATTGGCTGGTGTCTCCTTTGATGCTAGAGCAATGCCTGAGCTGAGTGGAGTCCCATCAACAGGATTTTCCCCTCCAGTTCTCAGTTGGGGTATCTTCTCATTCTGAGCTGTGGTTCTACCTGTTTTCATGACTTCGTTTCTAGTTTGTGGGTTGGTGTTTGCTTTTTCGTATTTGGGTTTGTTTGTTTTTTTAAGGAGTAACTGGTCATCTTTCCCTTTCAGACCATGTCAAGCAAAGAGAAAGGGAAATTTGATGAGATGGCGAAAGCTGACAAAGTACGGTATGATAGAGAAATGAAAGATTACGGGCCAGCAAAGGGCGGGAAGAAGAAGAAGGATCCAAATGCCCCAAAACGGCCGCCGTAAGTAACTGCCTCCTTCTCCACCCTCCCACTCAGCATTTTTAGAAATGATGAAATAAGACACACAAGGGATAGCATTGCACTCCTGAAATATAGTCGCAGATTTAAGAAACTGCTTTTTAAAGTGGCTGCAACTTTCTGCTGCTGTTTGCATGGGTGAAATCTAGCCAGCTGGTAGCTAATCGTTGCAGTTTCAGTGTGTTTTTTTTTAATTCTCTGGTCCTTCTAAGCCTTAAAATGCCTGAACCTCAAATGTGATGTTTTTGTAGTGAGTAGCTGATACAGCCACACTTTGGTAACCAGGTTCACTTTGCAACCTGCCTTGAGGAGTGTCACGTTGTGATTTCTTAATATATTTCAACAGGACTTCAGGCATGAACTCAGATGTTTTTGAATACTACGGTTCTGGAAGATGGGGCGGCATTAAGATATTATAAATGTACTGCAGTGGGGTTAGCCTTGTTGGTGATAGCTTCTCAAGTCCTGCCTGGCTCTTTTTTTTTTAATTAGATTTAAAACAGAATTCTTAGCTCAGGTTTCTAAGATATAAATATCCTAACTGATTTAATATCAGTTGAATTGTCATCATTTTTCCTGCCCCCTTTTGGTGGGATGTTGACAGACGTTTGGATTTAGCTTAGCTGGGTATATGCGCTGCAAATGTGCTTGAACATAACACTGGTGCGTCCTGGGAGTCATGTTCTCTGGTGGGGTTGCAAAGATGGGGCCTGGATCTTTTGCTGGATCCCAGCTGATTCTCAGTAGCCTCCTTCTGACATCTGTGCTCGAAACTGGGGGAGAGGCATGCAGTGATTCTTATCATTATTCCATGCCTCATTGGAACCAAATCACTGTAGCTTCTGGGCCAAATCATATCACTGTAGTTTGCTGCAAACTCCTGGCCCCCCATTTTCAGCTGTCCTGTATCTTCCCCCTCCTTCCCCAAGGTCCGGATTTTTCCTCTTCTGTTCGGAATTCCGTCCCAAAATCAAATCCACTAATCCGGGCATTTCCATTGGAGATGTGGCGAAGAAATTGGGCGAAATGTGGAACAACCTGAGTGACAGTGAGAAGCAGCCTTACAACAACAAAGCTGCTAAGCTGAAGGAGAAATATGAGAAGGTAAGGTTGGCTGACCGACTCTGGGCAGCCTGGTCCAGGGAGAAGGTAACGGCTAGGCTCGGGCAAGCAAATGAATGTGGGGTTCTTGATTTGTGGAGCAGTTCCTGGGCTAAGAATAAACGTGCAAAATGCTGGTTTAATTGCTGTATTATGCTGTATAATGACAAACGGAAGTGTGCAGTATTCAGAACTGAAGCAGAAAAGATGCTTTGGTTCTGGTGTGAATGCACTCATTGCACCTCCTGATGACTAACAGGGCACCTAAACCAGATCCAAAGCACTGCTTCAACTCTATATCCAAATACACCACCCTCCTAACGGAAAGATACAGTATGCTGGCATTTCTCTGTGGTGTTTCTATCCTGCCTTTCCTCCAGGAGCTCAACCAAGCAGATACGGTAGTTGTGTTCTTGGTGTTCTCCAAGCTTGGTTGTTTTCCTGTGAACATTTCACAAACCCGCCTAAGGAACCTCGACAGTGCAGTGGGGGAGTGGTCTTAGCTGGGGTGTGGTTTGTCCCTTGATCAGGTTATTGTTGCTTCCTTGATTATCTGGTGCACCTTTGGAATAGCCCAGAGCACATCCTCCTTAACAACCAACACCTAGATAAGTAGGAAACAGGAGCAGATAAACAGGGAAGAAACAATACCCTAATCTAGGAGCAAACCACACCCCAGCCAAGACTGGGAGTCTGAGCTGTTATGTATAAATAACCAGCAAATGCAACTCCCCCATGCACTGATGATGTAACCACTGATGATGTAACGTAGACTGGTAATGGAACGTCTGCAAGAAAACGGCCAAGCTCAGGGAACACCAAGAACCCAAACATTTAACCTCAAGCTATAGATGCTTTCTACTGTTGGAAATATGGCGGTCTTTTCCACCCATTTCCCCATGCTATTTCTTGCCCACCCAGGAAATCCCTGGGTGGGGTGCTAGACTTGGAAATTCACAAAACATCCTGAACGAAGACAATGCCAACACATTACTGCCAAGAAAACAAGGTTGAGCACACCATGAAGTCACCAGGAGTCCAGTTTGGCTTCAAGGAGACTTGGCTTCTACCTCCCTAATCTTTAGCCAGCTCTCTGACAGGCGCACGGGTGGCCTTTAGAATATTTTTTCTAAATCAGAAATGTTTTAGCTCATCCTGTCGAGGAAGGTAATGGGAGATGTTTCTGACCTTTAGCTGACTTAGCTCTTAAGTCCCCAAAGTCAGCCCAAATAGGAATGCGTTTCTGATATATGAAGCCTGTTTTTGCCTCCCCCCCACGTTCTGCTAAAAGAATTAAACCATTCGATGTAGAAGATGAACTATCTGTGGTGTAAAAAAAAAAAAAAGCAATATAGCGTCTCTGGCATTATTTAATGCTAATTATGTTGACAGAGCAAAGAGAGACCCTAAGATTCTCCTTGTGCCGTGAAACTTTCTGAACATCTCTGTTCCTCTTTAAGGTCAGCATTCTAGTCCTTATTGATCCTTGAAAGCAGGGCAGAGCTCTATATATTTACATGGCTTTATGTGGCTGGCTGGGGAATTCTGGGAGTTGCAGTCCACATATTGTAAAGTTGCCAAGGTTGAGAAACATCAAGCTAGGGCAAAGCTGTAATGGGCCATAGGACTCTTATTACTTGGTGCTCAGTGTTTCAAATGAAAAGGTGCCTTCGGTTCCAGAAACTCTCCTGTTTCTTGGAAGCAGGATTCCACGGAATATATTTCTTAAATTGCTTTCAAGAGCATGATCTTCTCAGAGGGGCTGATAGTAATAAACCACTTCTTTTAGGCTCAACCTGGGCACCGTGAATGCCGCATACTTCCCTCCTCCCCTAGAACCTCTTTTAACCACCAGAGTGGAAAATCAGCAGGGTCCCTTCCCACTCTTTGAGTCCTAAACATGCCAAAAAAAGAGATTAAGCTTCAAAAAGATTATTTTAAAAAAACCCACCTGGCTCCTAGAAATCCAGGGGAAGATAGAAGATCTGATTGAGCTGTAGAGCGTGCCTACTTTTGCCTTTGAACCCCAAGGGGATAAAAAAAATCTGTGTCACACTCATATATTCATTGGGTCTAGGAGCGGTTTCTAAAATAGCGGTGGCTTTTGGAAGTCTGAGGACTCTTCATCAGAGGAAGTGCCCCTCATTTTCTCCTTCCTTCCTTCCTTCCTTCCTTCCTTCCTTCCTTCCTTCCTTCCATCTATCTTTTTAATCACCTTGCCTGTCAGAGGCCTCTTGGTAATTCATAAATTACCATAAACGGTGGGTGGATCTAATCAAGACAGCCCTTCGGCGTGGGTTTGAATCTGTCCATCAGTTCTCCTCTTGAAGATCCAGTGTGACGGTTTGGCCTCTGAGGACCATTTAGTCATGCTCTTCAGGTAGGTTCACACCTTGTGCTCCACCAGAAGCTGGATTCTTTACTTTAGGGTTAGTTGAGCCTCGCCATCAGTGGCTGGCAAGCGTTGGCTTCCAGCGTAGAGTGCAAAGTCAGGCGGTTTTGCCGAACGCAGTAACGGGTGACGATAAACAAGCCGCGCCTCGGCTCGAGCCACGGGTGGACCCTTTGCCTTGCCGAAGCCAGCCGGAGCTCGGAACGCCGTGCCAGTGCCGCGGAAGGCCGCTCAACCCGCCCCTTTTGCCGTTGCAGGACGTTGCGGATTACAAGTCTAAAGGCAAGTTCGATGGTGCGAAAAGCGCGGCCGCTAAAGCAGCCGCCGCAGCTCGGAAAAAAGTAGAGGAAGAAGAAGACGAGGAAGAGGAGGACGAGGAGGACGAGGAGGAGGAGGAAGACGATGAATGAGAAACTGTGTATAATCCTTGTTTCCATGTGAATACCATAGAGTAGGGGAAACACCATTCGGAAAAGAAAAACCCGGCGCCTCTCGCTTGAGACGGTGCCTTATTTGCCCTTTATTAGGATTAATGACACAAATTTGGATTTTGATCACGATACTGTAGCCTCTTTGGAAGAAAATAAATTGCTGTCGGAAAATACAGAAAGAAAACAAAAAACCACGGTAACTGGTTTATGTTCAATAGCGAGGGGCACCCCTCCGGGCCCTGAAACTGTAACAAAGTTGTACATATTTCCAAACATTTTTAAAACAAAAAGGAAAAAAACAAGTGGAAACAAAGATGCTCTAGTGTTCTCCTCAACTCTGTGCACTTTCCTGTCGGTGTAACAAAGCATTTAAAAATGTTTCAAGCATCTTATTTTTTAATTTGTAAGGTGGTGTTTAACTATATGGTTCTTGGCTAGAAAATCCTGGGTTATAAACTGTACATATCTATAGTTTGTAAAAACTAGACAAATTCTTGCGGTTCATGCTTTGGTGACCCCTGAGAAGGGAAATGGCTTTAAGAAAAAAGCCTCGTTGTTTTTCCCTCGGCAAGGGCTACGTCTCAGAGCGTGCACTGCGAAAGTAGATCTAATTTACACTACAGTGAGGTACATTTAGCTTAAAGTTGTCTTTCTGTATATAGTGAAATAGCATTTTGCGGCCATTCTTAGTTGTGAAAGAAGGGAGGGGGGGATTCAGCTGGCATGAGAAAAAAAAATCGTATGAAATCCTCTTTTTTTTTTTCTTTTAGTTTAAAGCGGGGTAGTTTTTAAACAGAAGCTGTAAGTCTCCTTCATTGTCAGCTTAAAAGTGAGGAGAGGGCGCAGAAAAGTTCAAAAACACCTCTGTACTTAAAAGAAACAAAAAAATTTGCAAAAAACATTATGTTGGTTTTTTTGTATGTTTAGAATGCTGAAATGTTTTTGAAGCAAAAATAAACAGTATTACATTTTTAAAACTTCTTGACAATATTCTAAAGTTCCTGCTTTTAACAAGGTTTTATCTTTAGCCGTAGCAGCAGCAAAGGAATAAAATAAAATCAGATAAATAATGCCACCGTTCCACCTCCCAAGAATGATCATGATGGGCAATTGATCTGAGAAAGACATCCACTTGAGTGGATTTGCTGTTAAAAGATACTATGCAAATTTGAATCTTATTACTTGAAAATCAAAAGCTAAGTGAATACTTAATGGGGTGAGAACCACCATTTGCAAAGGTAGGTGACTAAGGAAGGGAGAGGCAGACATTTCTTTATAGATGTGTGGGGTACATTAGTTGCCCAAATGCTATGCTTTGTAAATATTAAAATGTGCCTTTTTCGTCTTGTGTTTAAACCGTTTCAGACTCATGGCGTTTTTTCTTCTCTTCCCCCATTGACCCCTTCCAGCAGTCCACTGATCATGGGACAGGCAAGGTGGGAGAAACCATATTTGCTCACGGGCTGGATTGACTATTGTGTTTGCCTGGTTCTCCAACTCAAGAGTTCAGCTACCTTGTGGGGAGGGAGCGTGCGGTGCCTTGAGAAAGGAAGACCCTCCCCTGCTTTGCTACGGTCATCTTGACTTCACTAACAAGTCAGGGAAGGCGTTCATTGTGACATTTTGTTTCCAGAACCCAATGGCATGATGATCTAAAACCCAGTTCTTGGAGACAGCTAGTTTGATGCACAGAAAGGGCGGGTGGGGGGGTCTCAGGTTGTTTGATTGGTTTGGCATACCATGCAAGGTGAACCCGGCCCCTTGCATCTGTAAGCCGTGGCTCAGCATGTTTTACAAAGCCAACTGGTTTCATGTAGGGGGATTTTATGTTGGAGCACAGCTCTGGAACAATGGGTTCTGTAGAACAGTGGTGGAAATCTCAATTGCTGGTGGGCTTCCATCAGCATCTGGTTGGCTATGGGTAATGTGTATTTTAGCACGGAAAAAAACAAAAATATTCTAGCGTGGAGCAAAATCACCTTGACTAGAATGCTTGAGTTCTCTCCATTCTGGTAAAAGGTTCCCGGTCTTTTGCCCTAGGAAGCAACTGGGGTGCAAACTACAAATCCTTAGGCCATTGGTTTTCATGGAGTCCTTAGTTCCACACAAAAGTAACTGCAATGGTTGTGAGTTATTTTCCAGCCAACCTTCTAAACTCAAATCTCAACTTTCGGACCCTTTGAACTGACATGTGAATGATTCTGTCCCCTGCTTTCTGTCTTCTAATTTGCTAGTTAAGGCAGAAAATGTGTGTCCTTTTACACAGACTAGCTTGCTGAATTTTGCATTCATATCCTGTTGGTGTCCTGCAGACATGAGATCAGCCTACTGGGTAAAAAGATGCCCATTTGTTTGTGTAAAAATATTTTTTTTCCTCTGTTGGGGTGCCATTTTAGATGGGGGAAAACCAAATCATTAATGTGCTTTTGGGTGTAGTTTTAGGACTTGTAGCTTGAGGTTAGCGGTGGGTAAGACTACTGACCTGGGGAGAAAACGGATCCTTTCCTTGATTTTAGCATGCATTCTGCCAATTGGAGAATATCAATGTGTTGGGGTTGGGGTCTATTCCCAACAGCATTTAAGCATTTAACATCTTGTGAGATTCCATAACCAACAAATGAAGTATATCACTTAGATCAATGTTTCTCAACCTCAGCAACTTTAAGATGTGTGGACTTCAACTCCCATGCTGGCTGGAGAATTCTGGGAGTTGAAGTCCACACATCTTAAAGTTGCTGAGGTTGGGAAACACTGACTTAGATTATGAGAAGCCTGCTTGTTGACTCTGGTGGAAGGATCCACAATCCATAATTCCTTCAGAAAATAGTCCCTCCTGGGTCCTTTCAATGCAGAATGGGATGTGGGTTTTCTTACGACTTTCTTTTTTTTCAAAGTACAACTACTTCCTACCTGAAATGTTAGAATTTATTTGAGGAGTGAGTAACAAACTGGGGGATACTTCCATGAGAAAGGACTAACAGGTCCTACTTTGCGTCTGCAAAAAAAAAAAACCTGGTGCCCACTTCTAGTCCCTTCTTCATTTCTTGTTGAAAGAGGTAAAAAAATTTTTTTTTAATCAAACTGTAAAATGTCAGGACTGGAGCAACTTAAGCAGCTACAGAGCGTTCATCGAAGGCAGAATAGAAACAGGCTTGGGTGGCAAGGATCTGAGCAGGATTTGAGAGGCACGGCCACATCTGGAGCAGATGTTCCTGGTGAATGGGAAGATTTGTTGTGACACAGAGAACCTTGTGCGTGGTGGAATCGTATTATTAGTCCTTGAAATGGCAGGAATACTACCTTTTTTTTGCCTACATGTGGTTTTTTTATATATAAACTTTATTAAAATTCTACACCTAAACATAAAAAAACCGTAATACATAAACATGTTGAAACATAAACCTGCAAATACAAAACTAAACATCAAACTTAAAAAACATATTGTCCACTTCCACCCTTAAATTTCCTCACGGATCCATTAACCACTTCTTCTTTTATGCAATTTTGCTAAAACCTAGGGTTGCAAATAAATGTATATACTACTATTCTTTAATACCCTTGTAATCACTATTTAAATTTTCTGTCATCCCCCCTTATTTAATCTATAAAACCCTTTATCCTCAAGCTATTTTTCTTTACTTTTATAATATAATCCACAAACGGACTCCAATCTTTAATAAAAGCCTCAGAAGGTTTCTCTCTCGTTAGACATGTTCCTTTTGGCATCTCCTCCAAGTCGGTAACTTTAAATATCCAACCTTCAACATTTGGAGCTGCTTTATTTTCCCATTTCTGCGTACATAATAATCTTGCCACAGTGACCATATACAACAATAAGACTTTTTGCTCTGCTCTTCTTCCATAAGCCCTAATACGTACGGTCTGGTTTCATCTGAACAGGGACTCCTATTTTCCTTTTTTTCTCTACCTTTTGGAAAGGTAGCCCCTGGGATGTAAGTCCAAAGCCAAGTGTGGCTTTCAGTTCAGGACATGAGCTTTTTAGATGTTTGGGAATGCAACTCCCAGAGCAGGAGTCAGACAGTGACCATTTGCAATCCAGAACGTTTGGAGGTGTCCGGATGTCCATGGTCCAGCAAATTTCCCAGCTGAGAACTCAACAAGTGATCCATTCTAGGAGGAAGAGGGGAAAAAAAAACTCTGCAAGATTGCAGGGGTGTCTGCGCGGTAGGGTCAAAAAAATCAAGATGGTGGGCACAACGGTAGAATCTAAGCTCTGCCTAATCTTGACTTTTTTGACCCTCCCCTGCAGATACCCCTGAGATTGTATCTTGCAGTCCTCCCTTCAAACTGAAATGGGTTTCGGTCCTGTTTAGTTTGTCTGTTTTTTAAAGTATCTCCATTAATAACACATGTTTGGGCAACTGTCTTCTTTGGAGAAGGCATCTGGTTGGCATTAGAAGGTTTTCTGGTTGAAGGTTGATTAGTAATTTAGAATGGGGGCGGCAGTTACAGAAGCCTAGGACAAGAGGTGGGTTGCGACAGGTGGTCAACATTGTCTGGGTTGCTAAGCTAAGCAGGGTTGGATCTGGTTAGTAAGGGATCCCAAGATTGTAGGCCAGGTAAACCAGGATTCAGAAGACAATGGCGAAGCATTTCTCTGTTGCTACTGGGGAAATGCATGGATACCCATCTCGTGTTGCAGGACCTAGCTGACTTTGGCTGACCTCATAAAAACCCTGCCCTAGTGACCTTCTCAGACTTGCTCTCCTCTAAAAATGCTGGACTACAGCTCCTATAGTTCCCATCTAGTGTTTGCTCTTTTTTATAGATCTGGAAAACTATCACTGGGAGAAGGCAGGTGAACAGAGTGCTCACATACAATATGTCAGGCACAGGGTTCCTCAACCTCAGCAACTTTAAGATGCGTGGACTTCAACTCCCAGAATTCTGGGAGTTGAATCCACGCATCTTAAAGCTGCTGAGGTTGAGAAACACCAGTCTAACGCATCCCTCTGGGTGGTTAACAGATTAATAATCCCTCTTGACTGAAAAGCTAAAGCACATTTGCAGCTGGAGTTTCAGTATGCATTGATTTCTCTTCAGCATCCTTAATTGTTGCACTTAACAATGGGTCTTTTGCAAAAATCGCTTCCCTTTTGTATTTTACCTGGGTTGAGCCCTCCCCTACCTCTTGCCAACATAGACAGAGGTGGTCCCTTTTCCAAGAAAAGATGCCCTCTCTTGACCCAGACTAAAGGAATTGATTTTTTCCATGAGAAAGGCAGATGGGTGGGTAAGGGAAGGAATCCCCCAAGCATGTTGCAAGTGGGACATTCCTAACTGGAATACTTCTGTGGATCTAGTAGAGTCTATGTTGGCCACGTCTCTTCATGGTCTCCAGCAGAGACGTGGTTCCCGGAATAGATTACCTGCTCACTTTAAGAGAAATGTTCTGGATTGAATCTGGAACTTTCAGCAAGTCAAGCATCTGTTCAACAAATTGCTTAGGGCCCCCTCCCCAAATTAATGGGGAAAAGCCACTTGGGGTTGAAAACAATCTGTATGGAAGAGAGTGCCTGTATGATTTGCTTCTGTGGCTTTACTCGCAGACTTGATGGAGAAGCAGACTTGGCTGACCCAGAAGAGGCTGCATGCAGTAACTCTATGTGAATCCTTGTTCTGGGCTTGGCTTTTTCCCAATAGTTAACAGTTCATTGATCATGAGAGCTAGTAAGCAGGGGAACAGCCTACCTCCTGGAGTCATGGGGGCTCCATCATTGGAGGTTTTGAAGCAAAGGTTGGCAGCCACAGGTCTCAGGTGGTCTGGGGATTCCTATCATGGGCAGATATTGCACTAGAAGACCTCCAACCTTATGATTCTGTGATACGCAAGTATTCAAAAGTTTAATTCAGTGTTGTACACCGCCCAGAATAATTTCCTGTGAGATGGGCAGCCATATAAATTAGAGATAGATGGATGGATGGATGGATGGATGGATGGATGGATGGATGATAGAAAAGTTTCATTCAAGCAGTGAAACTCTTCAGTTTCAGTCTTCATTAAAGAAATGAGCTCTACAGTTCAGGTAGAGCTGAATTGTAAACCTTGCCAGAGGCAAAGTTTTAACTGTGGGGCAGGTGATACAGTATGTTTATGTTTATACAGTTATGTTTGATGTTCATATTTAGTTTATGTTTCTTTAATCTGTTTGTTCCAAAATTGGGGCAGGAAAGTTACCCAAGTATTGATCACTGATCTGTTTGGAATCCTTTCTGCTGAATCTGTGAATTGGATTTTTCTAAGAATCTCGAGTCTAAGCTGAAACAAGCAAGTTTCCCTAACCTGTTGCATTCCAAATGTGCTGGTCTTCATCTCCCACAATCCTCAGCCAGCATGTTCTCTAAGAATTCTGGGAATTACAGTCCATGTACATCTGAAAGTGGCTAGACTGGAGATAAACCAACCTGTAGTTACTTACCTGCAATGTGAAAGAGCTGACTCACCTATGCCATGTCTCATCTTGACAATTACCTGGTTGCTTTGCCAGAGGCACATATAAAAAAGGGACAGGACTTCATTGGCATGGTCGTGTCTGACTTTTTTGACCCACCCAGTCTCCCTGCGGTTTGTCCAACATGATCAAGGCAGGAAGAAAATCTCTGGTTGGAACTTTAATTTTCTATAGGGAGGGGAATTGATGCACAGAGGTGTTCCAATGTAATTCCCCTCACTTGTATTTTGAAACTACAGCCCTAAATTGCAAGTTTATAAGGCCTGTATGAACCAGAGGAAGCTTCAAATCCACAGAGCAGGCCTCTTTCCTAATTCTCAAGTTTGTGTGATTGACATCTTTTATATCTTGCCACCAACAGGCCAATATTCTTTTGCATGCCTAGAAAAATTGATAGACAGAGATTCATACATGCCCCACAAAGCCCCTGCTTCAAGTACCCTGCAATTTGGTTCCCCCAAAACAGCAACAGGAATAAGTAGCTGCTGATCTATCACCTCTTCAGACCCTAAGTGAGGAAAGCTCTCACACAACTGAACATGTTAAATCCCTTACTTATGACTGCTAGCATATCAGGGGGAAAAAGGAACTTGAGGTTGAGCTTGCTAGTTTTCTACCTGCAAGGAAGTTCGCTTATTTTCACTGGGAAATTTGCATCCCGCTTGAACCAGAGACACAGGAGCAGCTCCTTCCTCTGGCGTCATGCCTGTCAGGAGAAGAAGAAGGTCTTTTCCCAGGATCTGCTCAGCCTGCAGATGGTTTGGGTCCCTCTGTGAGATAAAAGGGGGAAAATTAATTCTTGGGAAACCGTTCTTGCTGCAGTGTGGTCGTCCAACAGCCCAGCTCCTTTTCTCGCTTGCTAAAAGGTCCAGGAAGAAGTGAGTTCTGCAAAACCAGTCTGATGCAATGAGAGGCAAGAAAGAAAGGAAAAAAAATCTGCATATGGTATGGGTAATGCCTTTATGAATTGGGTCTTTAATAATTTACACCACCAGTTTAATACATTGAATACAAATGATCCCTCTCATGTGCCATGCTGACAAACATAAAAATGGAGTAATCAAAGGCGTAATAGCACTACAGCAAAAAGATAAAATGCCACTCGCAGGCTTAGGATAAGTTATTACAGGCAGGGAGGTAGCCGTATGGCTCCCTGGTGCAATTGAATGCAGTGCAATTTTGTCTCCGCATTTCGCACGCGGGTTCAAAAAGCCACTGCAGCACGCGAAGATGATACCCGCTCTGCCTTTTGCAACCAGACTTTGCAATGTCTCACCCTCTCTTTCAACGAAAGCAGCCCGGTGCTGGTAAAACAAGGAACGATCCTCTGGGCATCTGTAGGCATCCTGGGGGCTTGCAAAAATAATAACAGCAAATCCTCTTCCATTTGCTGAAATGGATCTGACATTCCACCCCCCCCCCCCCAATGATTTACATGAAATTAGGAATATGGGATCGTTTTGCCATCTTCAGGCAGCAGCTGTGAATTGCAGGTTGCCTTCAGAAGCGCTTGGGAAACAGGATGACAATTTGGGTACCCATGTATTGGCACAGGAGAGATGGTTGGGCGCGCCCCTGATTTGGGGGCTGGACCTCCAATCAGCATTTGCAAGAGAAGCTGCGTGAACTGAGAGCTGAATTGCCAACCCCTGTCTGAGAGACAGTTACAAGTTGCTCACGTTTATAGGTTGGATTTATATAGTGCCTTTCCTTCAGGAGCAAAAAACACTGTAGGTAGAACTCCATCCTCTTCTTTCTCCTCACCACACCAGCTTGCTTCTTGGTCTAAGAGGGAGACACTAGTCCAAAGTCACACAAGGACCTTCAGTGGCCAAGAAGGGACTTGGACCTGGGTCTCCCCACTCCTACTTCCTCACCTTCATCACTGAACCACCTTGACTCTTGGGCTAAGAAGGTGGGTCTGGCCCAAGGTCCCCCAGGGAGCTTTTGTAGCTGAAGGTAGACTTGAACCTGGTTCCTAGTCCAATACCATCACCACTACACCATACTACCTCTCTGCTTAACCCACTGTGCTCCAGACTGATGCCCTTCAGATGTCTTGGCTCGTTAGCAAGATAAAATGGTAGTCCTTCCACAAACCTGATCCAACCAGCACTGAATCTGTCAATGGGGATAGTAGGCTTGGGGCCAACTGCTTATTATCCCTACATCTCCATCCTCTAATATCTTGCATTAATTCCTGTCTACTTCCTAGATCTGCCCCTTGAGACAACTCTCTGATTAAAGTAGGAACAGACCTACATCATCCCAGTTTAAGCCTTGAAAGGGAGGGTCTTGTAGTGTTAACCCTTCTTTAGGTAGACTACAAACATTGATTAATCTAGCAGGAGAAAGTGAGCAGAGTTAAAAATACATACCAGTGCTCGTGCATCATCAAAAAAGCAAAAAAGAAATGCATCATTTGCCACACCACCAATGTCCATAACATTTGCAAATGCTAAATTGGATCTACAAAAGGGTTGCTTTGCTTGCTTGTTAGTATGCTTGTTTGTTTATCACTTATGGAAGCCTTCTGTTGTGGCATCTTCATTACCCTAATTATAGGTGGTCCTTGTTTAATGACCACTCATTCAGCGACCATTTGAACTTACAACATCCCTGAATGAGTGGTAGTTACAACTGCTCCTCATACTTATGGTTGTCACAGTCTCACGGTCACATGATCACGATTTGTGACCTTCCCTGCTGGCTTCCCACAAGCAAAGTCAGTGGGGAAGCTGGCAGGAAGTCGTGGTCATGTGACCCCTCACTTAATGACCCGTGCAGCCCTTGTTTAACAATGGCAACCAGGATTGCCGGAACTGCCGTCGTTAAGTGGCACAGTCACGTGGTTTTTCGACTTACAACCTCTGCTTAACGACAGAGTTTCTGGTCCCAATTAGCGTCATTAAGCGAGGACGACCTTTATCTAAAGAGTCCGCCACATCATTGAGTTACATGGAGAGAGGGGTCTAAAGTAAGGGCAGCCATTTTGGCCACCATTGTTCTACAGTTACTGAATGCGTGATTACTCTATCCATTCATCTCTGCGGAAAAAGTCATCTCAGCCATACGTTGGCGTGGGACTTAGCTGCCATTGGCCCAACCAAATACAAATAGTATCAAAAACAGATGGTAATAAGCTTATAATTGAGGGTTCACTATTGCTCAGATATCAGCTGCTGCTTACATAAGATAAAGGAGGGGAAATTACTAATCAACTGCATTTCATCTTCTAGATTACCATGCCCTTCTGCAATAGTTATCCAGTGTCATTCAGGTGATTTGGGAATAGAGTAGCATGTCAATTGTAGTGATACATAAATATGTAAATAAAATGTGTACTTCTCTCTCCTCTCAACTCGCCTTATAAGGATGTTCTCTCACACACACACCCCTACCTCTCCTAATCGTGGGATAGCCCAAAGCATGTTCACAACTCCCATCGGTGAACTTTGTTCTGGGTCGATAAGAATAACACATCTGAGAATATTTTGCAGAGTGCAAACATTTTCCAGGATTTGTTTTGTTCTGAAGCAAATTCTTAACGTTTCCTCCCAGCTTCCACATCAGATTAAGCTAGATTATGTGGGTTTTGTGAGGTGTGTGATGCTAACCTGGACCCTGTGGTTTGTAAACCTGGTTTATGATTTATGAACCCAATCAACTGTGGTTTAATCAATGAACCGTGATGAAACAAACAAGGGTTTCCTGTCAGAGAGTAAATGGGAAGAAAGCAATGTTGTTAGCATTATATTTCTTACACTCAGAAATGTTTTTTGCAATGATTTGATGTACTACCTTCCTTCAAGCCAACTCCAGCTGGATGGAAGAACATGTAACTTAATTAGCACCAGATAAATTATAATTTTGCAGTTTAATTTTTTTTAGGGGATTTACCCACCTTGGGAGATATTTTCAGCTGACCTCTGTTGGGGTTTTGTAAGCCTCTTTGTCAATCAAAAGCCCCGGGAGATTTGCTCTCATTCAAAGATGATGATTGGGAGGAAGGAATCAGCCCAGGGAGAGAAGCTCGGGGTTGGCAGGAGAAACAGATCAATATTTAGTTGGCTGGATGGACAATAACGGAGGAAAAATGGTCCCTCTGGAATGTGTTAAATTCGCCCAAGCTTCTGTGATCCGGCAGGTTGGAGAAAGGCAGTCATTTTTCTGGCTTCAATGCTTTTTGGAACATTTGTTTTGCCTGTTTGGAGTAATTCTTCCTTCTTTCTGCTAGATTACTGGTCAAGATCTGTAAATCTATTTAATTATTTAAAGATTAGCATTATTGGGGCTGCATGCAAAAGTTTCCTCATCTTGAAGAGTGAGCAGAAGTAGCCTGGGTTTATACCATTATGCCTTGGATGGAGAAAGAGGATGGGTATCTCCTTCTCCTTCTCCTTCTCCTTCTCCTTCTCCTTCTCCTTCTCCTTCTCCTCCTCCTCCTCCTCCTCCTCCTCCTTCTCCTCCTCTTCTTCTCCTCCTTCTCCTCCTCCTCTCCTCCTCCTCCTTCTCCTCCTCCTCTCCTCCTTCTCCTCTTCTTCTCCTTCTCCTCCTCCTCTTCTCCTTCTCCTCCTCATCTTCTCCTCCTCCTTCTCCTCCTCCTCCTCCTCCTTCTCCTCCTCTTCTTCTCCTCCTTCTCCTCCTCCTCTCCTCCTTCTCCTCTTCTTCTCCTTCTCCTCCTCCTCTTCTCCTTCTCCTTCTCCTCCTCCTCTTCTCCTCCTCCTTCTCTGCCTTCTTCTCCTCCTGCTCCTCCTCCTGCTCCTCCTCCTCCTCCCTCTCCAACTTCAAGGGACTCTTACAATCTCAGTAGCAGTAAGGGCCACCAAAAGAAGCTAAATAGAGTCAAACAGATGAAACATGATTGACTTCAGCAGGGGACCAGCCTCTCAACTCTGTATGAAACATGAAATGGCCGAATTCTGGCAGCTTTTCCCCACATCTCCACTCTGCCTCACGTGTTGGCAACGGGGCCGGCCCTATCGTTAGATAAGGAGCAGGCAACCGGGGAGCAGATGGAGCCACGTTTGGAAATTATGACTTTTCGCCTTCCAGGTGAAATGGGAAACACGAGGACCGCTCTGGGGAGAGGGGGAGAGAGGAGAGCCTGGGGTTTTATTTAACTTGTATTTAACCATTAGATTTATATCCCACTTTTTCTTGGGGGGGCTAAAGGCAGCTCGCATGGCATTCCTTCTTCCCATTTTTCCGCACAACAACAATCCTGTAAGGTCATTGCATTGCACATAAAAAGCAGACAGAGCTTTGCTTACGCTGTTGTGGCTGCCATCTGGGCTCGGGGGACCATACTCAACACCCCCCCTGCACCTTGAGGATGTCAAAGACCTCCTTTCCACCCCCTTTGCAACTCCTGAAGCCCACTCTTTGGGAGCATGACTCTTGATAGCCCGGCTGCAAAGCTCGGCGCGGCTCTCCGGCAGCCAGAAGTGGCCCAGCCCTGCAGAAAGCAGGACCCCCCACCCCACCCCCACATTTGCAGCAAGAAGTCTTGTTCCAGGCTGGCATTGGCCTCGAAGTCTGCTTCCACTTAAGGAATCTGGGGGCCGGGGTGTTTTAACAATCATTGGCGCAACGATGGATGGGAACAGATGGGAAAGATGGAAAAAAGAGACAACAGTCATGCTTTAGCTTTCACTGTAGTTTTTAACAATTTGCTTTCTGCTCTCTCTCTCTCTCTCTCTCTCTCTCTCTCTCTCCTCTTATTCCAGCCTCCCACCCCCACCCCACCCCACCCCACCCCACCCCAAGTATCTCAGATTGGGCAGGAAATACACAGTGTGCCAGGAAAGCAATTCTCCAGGCTGAAATCAACAGGAATGGGCTGGAGCGAGGCAGGGGGTGTGGGGGTCACATCATGGCCATTTATCTTTGCGCGCAGCGTCGTACGTTGTCATGAATTGCTGCAGCTGACTTTTTCAGCAAGCGGCGGCCTCTACAGAGTCAGCTTCGATGGAGCCGTCGATAAGCTTTGTGAAACAAATGACGATGAATGAAGCTTGGCGCTAGGCGTAGGAGGCTCTGAGGACGAGGCTACCGGATCTGGGCTGCAACACCAGGGAAGGCTGCTACAGGGCAGCAGAGAGGTGAGAATTTCCTGTGTCCGTTGGGTGCCCCCTGGTGGATTGACGGGGCGTTGCAGCTCAGATCTTGTAGCCTTCTATAAAAAAAGGAAAGCTGATATTCCCAATAGTCCCCATGGCCATATGAGCTTCAGCTGAAGGGTTTTGTCATTGTGATGGTGTTTAATGTCTTCCAGAAATCACGTCTCTCTAGCAGGAGGCTCATCAAAGGCACACATGCGGCATTCTGGTCTTGATCACCCTCTTTAATGGAGTTCAGGCGGTTGTGCATGTAGAGTGATCATCTTCCCCGTGGCTGGCTGTGTTTGCATCAAATGTCAGCAGAGCAACCCTTGAAGATCCATTGTCTTGGCAATAAACAATCAAGATGCAGCCTCCTGCAGCCTCTTCTTCTGTTTCAGATAAGAAAGGAAGCCCCTGTCAAAGAAAACAGTTGTGTCACGATCTGTTCCCCCATTCCCGTCCAAACAGTCCTACTGACCCTTTTTTTACTTCATTTTTTTTTTCTTTCTGGGTGAGCTGGAGTAGTGCAAAATTGACTTTCTGTCTTGTTTGGGTAACAGATGGCAGATGGCTACAGCTTGCACCAGAATCAATACACAGAAGCCTCTGGTTGTCATTTTTTCCCCCAGTATGCAGGAAGAAATAGTTTAAAAGAAGGTTTTAAATTCACTCTTGATCTGAAGCTTTTGTTTTTACTCAGCTGGCCAGTGGGCAAAATTAGATCCCCACATCCCTGCACCAACACAATCTTCTTGGCGAAAACAGCAAAAAGCTAGTTTTTGCAAGACGATTCTGCAGTTGTTTCTCTATTGGGACAGACGCTTTGGTAGACTGTACATGTGCGCCTATGCACAGGGGAGTCCACCCTTGGCTTTTAGGTGGTGTGCTGAAGACCACAGTCCAAGAACCACGAAGGGCCGGGAGCCAGCGTCAGGATGGAAACTGTGCGTGGTTTAATTTACTCGATATTGAGCAAGAATGAAACAAATTCAATGCGCCTAACGCGATTTTTCTCTGGTGATGTGATCATTTCCCCCTCCCTGTTGCGTTGAAAGTCTTATGGCAGAAATCTGATGGCAATGTCTGGAAGGTTTCTCAATCAATGTTTTGCATTGCTGTGTGCAACCCTGGCTGTTTGGATGGCAAGACTCTGTTCTCTATAATATAGCCAGTAACTGGCAGGCCCTTCTTTTGCTGTTCAGGTAGTCCCTGGGTTAAAAGCGCCCGGTTTAAAGATGACCCATAGTTAAGAACGGAGCCTACGGTAGCAAAATTCAAGTTAAATACACAAGGGTTTGAGTTCATTACACAGTACTACTTATAAAGTATTGTACAATAATACTGTTCTGGCTTACATACAAATTCAACTTAAGGACGGACCTTGGGAATGGAACTCATTCTTAAACTGGGGACTACCTGTATTTTATAGGCTTGCAGATTGTTTGTGAGGTGGGAGACCGTAAGACAGTTTTGCAAATGGTTGGGATTTGAGTTCTCCCTTCTGCCCTCTTGTTCACAGGCTGATGAAGGAAAGATGAACCACAAATTTATCCAATTCCTTTCTTTTCAAATGCTCTCTGCAAACAGGACTTTATCTGCAGTGACCCCAGATGGATGGATGGATGGATGGATGGATGGATGGATGGATGGATGGAAATTTAATCCAGTTGTCAAAAGGCTGCTATTTTGCCAGGCATATTGTTCTCTCCTTGCCTTCTTCTCTTTCAGATCCAGCCAAATTGGATTACCGCTTCCAGAAAACTCCGAGACAGCAGTTGTTATTTATTATTATTTATTTAAATGTATTGGACGCCCAACTCCCATGGACTCTGGGAGGCGTACAAAACTAGAAGAAGCATAAAAACAGCTAAAAACATTAAATCAGTTTCTCCCAACTGAGTAAGCCAAGACAGCTACACTTGCCGTGTTCACATCCCGGCTCATGATTTGTTACATTCATGGATGGATGAATCAGCCACAGTGGCCAGGTTCAGCCAGCATTCTAAGCCATGAATCCCGGTTCATTTTCAATAGGGGCTGAGTCCATATCATCCTCTTAATGCAAAGGAAACAAACCCCATGATGGTTGAGGGGAACGCATGAATCACAGTCTTGTGCTGTCCTCTGAGCTGATAGGAGGTGTAGAGATGCATTGCTGGAGATAAACGTGGTGGGTGGTTCCAGAGACCAAGCCTAGCACTTTCTGCACAGAAGACACATGGTCCCTCAGCGAACTAGGATATCTGCCCTGCAAGGTGGAGCCCAGTAGGTTAGAAATTGCTTCCCCTGTCTCTAAATTTACGGAGCCCTTTGTTATCATCCTTTCCTCCCCACCCTCTTTCCATTTATCTCTCAGACCAAGACTTGCTCTGGAATGCTTTTTAACCAGTCTGCTGCTGAGAAAAGAATCTGTTCTAAAGTACATCTATTATGCTCTCCCCGAGCAATTTGTTTGGGGCTGTAAAGCCTGTTTCCTGTAATTGATGGGGAAAGGATAGGCTGGGGGAGCAGCTATAAATTCTTTTAAGAGGGACCTTCTCCATTAATAGCTACCTGCCCTTATCTGTTGGGTTCTTCTAATAAACACGACGCATCAGAAAATAACCCCAAAGTTTGGCAGCAGGTTTTATGGATTTATTTACCCATTAGGGACCAGTTTCAGCATTGCTCCTGCTAATTAAGAACTCCAAGTACCAGTGTATAAATATTGCTGCTTTAATTTTTCTGGCATGTCAGTGGCACCTTTCAAAGGGATGTTCCCTGCCAGTGTAAAGCACCCATCAAGTTTCTAAGGAAGGGTGGCAAATCAACCACCAAGCCCCTGATGTGTGATGACATTGAAATGGTCATTGCAGCTTCCTGATGTTCACCAGGAGGACGGAGCTGACATAAGCTTGCTGGTGAGCCAGGACAGTGGCCTCCATGGGTAGTTTGGGGCACCAAGTGTTGCAAGCAGACCACCCCCCTGCTTTGTCTGCTGTTTCCCTGCTGGCTTTGGCACAGGAGCTGCCTCCCCGTCTTAACTGTTTGCATGTCCTAGATTAAGTGCCTGGAATGTAGCATTGCTTTAAGCCATTCGGGGAAGCTGACATTCTTCTTTTGGACCAAGAATCCAGCACCAGATATTTCCATGCCCAAAGCTTCATCAATGGGCTGATGGGGGGAAGTGTTTTGTCTGAAGATCTAGATTACAACCTCACTCCTCACTTCTCCTAAAATTTGAACTGAGAAGATGAACTTAAAGCAGATAACAAATTCACCGTGACTGAAATATTATCATCCTAGCTTGTGTAAGATAACTCCTTCCAAAGCTTTATAAACTTTGTAAGGAAAGAAAAATGGAAAACGTACTTGATGGGCAAACAATACAAGGACATTGGGCCAAATTGCTCCAGAGTCTTCCTTGGGAGTTGACCCACATTTTCTGCCTGTGGTGATAATCTCATCTCAGTTTGTGTATCCCTTTTGCCCCAAGGGGGTTTCTGTTGAAGATGGACAGTAGTGGGCCCTCTTGCTATCTAAGCTGGCTTGTGTTCCATTATCAGAGGCCAAGTGCTGGGCCAGACACAGCTTTGGGCTCCGTGAGAACCTATCACATATATTCCTGTGGGTGGGGATGACCGTTCTTCCTCTAGGTGAAAGAGACCCCATCTGCTGTGGGGAAGCCATTCAAACCTTTGGTGCTAAGAAAAATGGAGAGGAGATGAAGGAAGAGATCGATCTGGATGGGCCCTGTCTAAGCTTAGCCATGGTACAATTGCCTTCTTGTCTCCATCCCTGGTTTCTTGACATTCCACTCAGAAATACATTCTCCCCTGATGCGTCATGAAAAAGCCAAAGGAACAGGAAGCGAGCACTGGGGGCGAGGGGGGAAGAACCCTCTCTTCTTTCTTTAATATAAGACAAATGGCCCCACTGTCCTTTCCCACTGAGGAGGAGGAAGAGGTGGTGATGTCCATGTGACCGGCATATCATAGCTTTCTCAAGCCAGCAGGCATCTTGCCCTTTGTGACAGGGTTTGCATTCACAACAGCACAAGTTTGGTCCTGCAGCATACTGTAACTCCCCATTGTTTGGCAGCTGACTGGACAACATTTTCTCCCCCACCCCACCATTGCATTTTCAGCTGATGATATGTTTGGGGGAGGTTGGTGTGCACAGTGTGCCAGCTGCGGCAGGCGGCTTTTGATATGGAACATTCAGCTGGTGGAAACCAGATCTCGGTTGCTTGTATGGTTAGAGGGCTGCAGGGAGGGGGCAATGGTGACACCCCCTCCTTTCTAAATTACAGCCCAGCTGATTCTGGAGGTCTTGACTCTGGCCCACCTTCCCTGGATGAGGTAGTTTTGGAGGTCCTGTGGAGCATCAACGTTGCAGGAGCCAGTTCTTCTTCCTCGTTTCCCTGTCCTCCTTTAATCCGCTTGTTAGAAAAGCTTTTGAATCTCTGAACAAGGTATTATGCAGGCCAGAGTTATAACCACTTTTTGATCCTTTGGGTTTTCCTCCTCTCAGCCACCCAGCCCAAATTAACAATGTAAACATGGTCCCTCCTAACTGCATCTGCTGGCGTGAATGGCTGTGGAGGGAAAGTTGAGTGCCTTAGTTCATGCCCTGCTGGAGTCCAGATTTAAAAGGGTGGCCACTGATTTATTTGTTTATTATGTCAGTGAAGACCCCTTGGCTTTTCACCCATCTTTTATTAACTGCTCTGACCAGCAGCTGCACTCTCAAGAGTTTTAGCAGGTCTTTCCCATCCTTTCTCTGAACCGTTGGAGATGGAAGGAGCCAGGTTAGGATCTTTTCCAAAGAAAACATGTATCTCATGCTTGAAAATTCCCTACACCATCAGAGTGGGGAACTCTTACCTCTAAGTTGGCCCCTTCACATCAGGTGGGAACATTTATGTAGATCTTTGACTACTGGAGCATGAGGGACCAGCAACAGCTTGCTGGGCTTCCTATTCTGTTTTGCACTGAAAAGGCAGAGAAAACATTTGGAGGACTGTCCCAGACAGAGGAGTGTGCTATTCCTTAAGTATATTCTTTATCTCACCTCTTTTTCAACTGTATCTGCAAAGCCAGGGGTTAGATCAGTGTTTCTAAAGCACTGGCTGGGGAATTCTGGGAGTTGAAGTCCACATGTCTTAAAGTTGTCAAGTTTGAGAAACACTGGGTTAGATGATTACAGTATGCATTTATGTATGCATGTGGGTGTGTGTGTGTGTGTGTGTGTGTGTGTGTGTGTGTGTGTGTGGATGGATGGATGGATGGACAGAGATAGATAGATAGATAGATAGATAGATAGATAGATAGATAGAATCTTGTAATCAGGCTGGTCATCTTGGTAATGGATGGTCTTCTCCTTGGAAGTCTTAGGAAAAGGGGATGAGTAAGCAAAGTGTTGGTGTCTTGCACACTGAAATGGATTTGGGAGGCTACCAATGTGGCACTTTTTGGGTTAATTATCATCTCTTGAATAATAGTGAAAACGACAACAGAATGTTAAGTTCTTTTCGAATCCCACCCTGCATCTCCTAAGCAATCTTTAGTATCTGTTTCTTTAAATACATAAAGGGTTATCTAACATGCGGGCAACAGTCTTCCCACAGATGCCTCCTTTGGTGCCTACTTGGCACCCTGCCCAGTCTTAACTTTTTTCCAGATTATTTTAATTAGAACAAACATGTAATACCAGGCTGGCACACTGCAAAATAAAGCACCAGCATCTTCTTAATTTCCAAGAATGCCCCGGGGTCCCATCTAGGCCTTACAGAAATGCTTTAAAAACAAACATGGTGGGTGGCTGCAAACTGGTTGGTAGCTTGTCCACCTGTCTAGGGAAAAAAAGACAAAGGTGGGTTGTTGAAAGCATCTTGGGTGGGGCAGTGCAGGTGGTGGCAAAGAATCTCACATGTGGCACCTGTAAATGACTGTCATTGACCACAGTAGCAATTCTGGCAACCCCATCACCAGCCCTTCTAAGTGTGCCCCAGCCACAAAAGATGCCATTCTCCTATCATTCCATGATGGCTTGCATTTTCCCACAACTGAAATGCTGGAGGGGATACCGTGTTGTGGGAACACCAACTCTAGGTCCATCGACCCAGCTACTTCATAACCTAGCTTTGCCCAATCAGCCACAGGGTGAGAACATTGAAACCCAATCGCTTGCTGCATTCTACCTATTTAGTCCTCCAAGAAAAAGAGTTGGAGAGAAAGAAGGGCTGGAAAACACAAGTTTTTCCATCAGGGCAGTGTTTCTCAACCGTGGCAGCTTGAAGATATCTGGACTCCAACTCCCAGAATTTTAAAAGATCTAATGGAAGGAAAGAGAAGAAGAGGATGACCAGCAGCAAGGCGGATGGACTCAGTTACAGTGGTGATGAGCGTACTGCTGGGCAACTTGAAGGACCAGGCTAGGGACAGATCGTCATATCTATGTGGTCGCTAGGAGTCAAAAAGGCTTAATGGCATGCAATCAATCAATCAATCAATCAAATCACCTTAGTTCTAATCTTTGCCACCCCTTCATACCCCCAAGCTAATTTCCTCCTTGAACGCCTGAAGGCTTGCCACCACTGGCTTTAAAAAAATGCATCAAGCCTGATGCCAACTTCAAACTTTCTTGAGCTTAACTTGCTTCAGTCCACAGGGTGGCACCATCAAACAGCTTTCTCCCATCCCTGGCTAAGGACTCTGAAGGTTTTGCTAGCTAGATGTGACATGCAGGAATCTGACAGACAGATCATCTTGCCCCATTCATACTTTCTCACCCCCTTTCTCCTCATCTCATTCAGAAACAGCTCCCTATTCACAGAACAGTCTTTTGGCCAAGCTGCTGAAGCAATTAAGGTAATCCCTTTTTTTCAAATGCGCATTGCAGATTATGTTAAGCAGCACCTGCAAAGTTTAGAGAGCTGTCTTCTTTGGTGTAGATATGTAAGCGCCAGCATTTTGGGTGATGTGATCTGCGCTTTGAAGAAGGAAGATAAACGGGGCTGGTATTTTTAGGTGACAATTAATTAATGCAAATGAGTGTCTGGGAGTGGAGGAGAAGCAGAAACTGCAACGCAGAAAACATGGTTTCTGGGGTAAGTGCTAAACCTTTGCATACCGACTGCAATTGAGAAATCTGTCCTGTCTGTGCAACAAGAGATGCCTTTTAATTGAACAATCAGCATTCATTATGTTAAGGGAAATTACTAGAGCAGGTCTTCTCAGAAGTGCTAGACTATGCAGGTTGGGAATGATGAGAGATGCAAGCTGAAACGTGGTGGAGACGCAGGCCAGGATGATGGGGGATGTAGTCTGACATCCCCGAATAGTCGGCATACCATGCTTATTTTGCTTAAAAGGTTGGAATTAGGATTTCAAGTTTAAAGGATTTAAATGATTGGGACTGGGAGGGCGAATCCTCCTGGCTGATGGGGGAAGCAGGTTTTCCTGCATGAGAAGTTACCCATAGTGAAAATGCCCCCATTCGGAGGCCGAGTACAATTTGAAAGATGAGCAGAGAAAAAATGCTGGAAAAAACCTGGAAAAGTGCAAGATATGACCTCTCTCCACGTTTGTCTGCTTCTCTTTTCCTTCCTGGATGTGTCCTTCTCTACAGACTTCGGTGGGTCCTGTTTCCATCGATATCGTGGCTGATTTGAGGAAGTGAGGCTTGGGTTGCTTGGTTTTTAAAGGGGAAGCAGAGCGCGGCCCCGAAGGCGGCCGGTGGCTCTTTGGGGTTCCGAGGCGTCAACCGGGGAAGTCTTTAGCTGCGGCGCGGAGGGGCTTCCAGAGTCTGGGCTTTAAAACGCTACCCAGCTCCCAGCTCTGGGCAGTCCCGGGCAGCTGAGCCAACGAGGAGGAGCGCTGGGAATTTTTGTCCCGCAACAGCGGGAGGGCCCCCTAGCGCTGCCCTGGGCTGGCTGTGGGGCAGGCGAGATGCTGGCTTTCCTGGGCCAGGGCCGGCTTCACAGCGCCCTGCCAGTGGCGTGGCTGAGCTCTGTGGGATGGCTGGCCCTCTTCCACGGCCCCGCTGCAGAAGGTGGGGGCGTCCTCCCGTTCCTTTATTTCTTTGATTCCTCTTTCCTTCCTTCCCTTCCTCTCTCTCTCTCGGGAACATCAATAGCGCTCCCTTCTCCCACTTTCCCCCACAACAACCCTGTAGGGAAGGCTGGGCTAAGGGAGGGGGCTGGCCCAAAGTCATGTTAGGAGCTTCAGCGGGGGCGGGGGCGGGGGCGGGGGCGGGGGCTTGAACCCTGGTATGCTCATTCCTAGCCTGGCACGTTCACCGCTGTGGGCGGGGAGGACGGAGAGGCCCAAAATCCCCCAGGAGGGACTTGGACCTGGGCCCCCCGACCTCCAACCCCCACACATCAGCCCCTCGCTCTTGGGACCTCAGCTGCCCACGCCAGAACCGGCGCTGTCTGTTTCCCCGGCCGGTCAGGAGAGGGGATCAGGCGTATCTGCGAAGGGCCAGACCAGGAACAAGCCAGGATTACCCGTCCCCTCCCCTCCCCTCCCCTCCCGATTTCCTTCGTGCCCCACCGGCGCTGGTTAATTCGTCACTGGCAGCCTGCAAGCGCCGCCGCGCCGAGATCCCATCCCGGGGCTGGGAGAAACGGGGGCGCCTGCCTTCCGAGGGGCGTCCGAAGCGGGGCAAGGGCCGGTCCGCGGGCGCGTGAGGAAGGCAGGCTGCGCAGGAGAGCCCCGGGCGGCGCTCCTCCCCAAGAAGACGCCGCGGCTTAGGGGAGAGCCACCCCCGGGCAAGGAGATCCAAGGCAGGGTCCGGAAAGCCCTTCCGCCGGGCGCACGCCGCCGCCCCCGAGGAGGCGCCCCCTCCCCGGGCCGCCCGGCTAAGCGGCGCCGGCAGCCGCGCGTCCGCGGAGGCGCGTTTTCACGCCCGGCTCGCTTCCGAGGGGTCGCCCGGCTAGGCGGCGTCACGCTCCTCCTCCTCCTCCTCCTCCTCCTCCGCGCGGCGCCCCGGAGGGAGGGAGGGGAGGCTCCGCTGCGGCCCCGCCGTGGGCCGGCGGAGACCCGCCGAGCGCCCCTTCGCCGCCGCCCGCGCCCTCTCCTCTCCTGCTCGCCCGCGGGGATGCTGGACGGCGGCGCGCGCGGCCGCCCGGAACGCCGTTTCCCCCGCCCGGGGCGCCGCTCCGTGGCTCCCGTCGCGACCTTCCCGCTCGTGGGCGACCTCCTGGGGGACGCGCGGGTGACCCTCGCGGTGCCGAGCGACCGCGAGCTGCGCCACGCCGGTGAGTCGGGCCGGAGGCGGGGTGGCTTCCCCGGGGAGGCGGGGAGGAGGAAGCCGAGGCGCTCTCTTGCCCGGACCAAATACCCGCGAGCTGGACCCAAGACGCGTGTCACCTCGCCTCTGTTGTGTGAACAGGCCTTATCCGCCTGCAAAGTGCGGGGCAGAGGACAAGTTTGCAAAACAGCAGGGGTCCCCCTTCCAGATTAGAGGACGGTCCCTTCGCTCTTGGGCAGGCCCCCAAACGTTTGCAAAACAGGACGTGTGAAGGGTCGCGACGGTAAATCCTGGGCATCCAGTGGCACAGACGAAGCGCGGGCCGGAGGGACAGCACCGTCTCTCGCGGAGACGTCGCTTCGGAGTCGCTGCACCTTCCGGCCGCTCCTCTTTTTTCCAGCGCTTGAGGCAGTTGCGGCTCCGCTGAAGTTTGGCTCAGTTTATCCATGCATGGGGCGGCTTCATCCGGGGGGAAGGAGTGGTTTTCTAAAACTGAAAAATAGGTTTTCCTTTGAATTGAACTCTTAGGAACGTGGACTTTGGGGTTGGACGGGGACAGTTTGGGGCTGGTTTCTGTCAGCCTTAGAGATAGACCAGACAGGAAACACGACCAGATGAGCTAATTCTACGTTATTGTAAGGCAAGTCTGAAAGTACAATTCTTCCCCCCTCCCCATCTCTTTTACAGCCGGAGAAATTAGGGAGGGTCCCTTCTGAGCCTCTTGCCCTGCCCACTCTGCAGCTGTGGGCTATGCTGTCTCTTACCTGACCATTCCCTTGGCAGCGTCTCTTTGCCCCATCTCTCAAGGTCTTTCCCACACACCATTAGTTTTCTTCCACATGGAAGTAGTTTGCCATTTTTCCAACTTCCTGGTCTTGCCCATACTGTAGATCTGGCATTTCCAGGTGGCCTCCCATCCAAGAACTATTCAGGCCCAACCAGGGCTGCATTATGACTTATGTGGGCCCTAGCCAGTTTTGCCTTCATGGGCCCCTCCCTCCATAAAAATAATAGTATTAAAATGATATTTCATATGATTTTCAGTATTTTCTTTGTATTTTTACAGAGATAAGGAATAATTAATACATCCTAGGTATTTATTATTACAAAATAATACCTAGGATGTATTAATTATTCTCTATCAGTTGTGGCCAATTAATTATGTCTGGCACGCATCATCAGAGTTACTCAATTTTAGGATTTGCACTACACCTATAGGTTACAAATAAGGTCATCCTATTGGTATTCCAACATTGTGCATTTTTAGCTGTTTTCTGTTAAAAGGCATGACAAAAAGGAAACATTTACAGTATTAAAAGGCATGTAAATAAATAACTTTTTCATTTTTATTCTGATTTAAAAACTATTAACCCATTTTCGTGGGCCCTAAGCACTGTGGCTACTGTGCTTAAGTGGGTGCCAGGCCTAGCCTGCTCAGCTTCTCCCCAGTCCTTCTGACATTCCTGAACCACAGCTCCCAGCAGACCCAGCCCACAGAGTTACTGGGCGTGGACTCTCAGCCATGTCTCAAGCTTCTTTCCCTTGAGGTTGCCCTCACCTGTGTTTAAAAGCCATGATCTTAACGTGTAGTAAAAGCAATCTTATAAGGCCGGCTTGTCTTATTATCTGCTTTATTGGTGGCAGCTGAGGGTGTGAGAAGATCTGGCTAACCAGAGATCCCTCTTAAAGGGATCAGTTCAAAAATAGGGGACCACATAAGGACAGGATAACAAGATTCAAGGTTTAAACCATAGAGTGGGCCTATCAACTTCATTGGATGTTGTAAAATAGACCACAAGACATCAGCCACCCAAGGACACTGGAGTCCTGTGTTACTAGTCTACTGGAGGACAGAAGTAGGAGAAGTTCCTTGCTTTGGGGGGCCAAATGCTGTAAAAGAGAAATCTCCAAGTGACACATGGCAGATCGAGTTGGAGAGGCTGAGAAGGTAGTCCTCATTAATCCATGCCCAGATGAGTTTGGTCATATCTGCATCAGTGTGTTCTGCCAAGGTCAAGACACTGCCTAATCAAGGGCTAAGGGCTGGGTTGGCAGAATCAAGCAAGCATTCTTCTGTTGAGTCACCGGGGTCTAGGATAACTTTCCAAGTAAGATAGAATTGCTTTTCTTGGCTGTTCTGAAGGAAAATGGATTACAGCATCTTTAGAAATATTCCCTCTTGGAATTAACCGAAAGGCAAGTGGTCACAGAGTCATGGGAGATTTTGCAAATGTCTCTGGATAATGAAAATTGTATGTGTGTGGCTGCTTTACTAAGGGTTGTCTAGAGCAAATTCCCAGGATCCTGTTTCTCTGTTACGTTGGGAACATGGCAGCCACAAGGAGAGCTGTCTGCAGTCAAAATGATTGAAAGCGGCCGAGTGCTGTTGCAGTGCAAGATCTTCCCCTTTCGTAGATGCATGCAACATCATGACGTGTGCAAAAGGAGTGGAACTTGTTATCATGATAGTGTGGTATTGTTTCCATCATTTGCCCCCCTCCCCGACAGCTCCCCCGGTTCTAAGAGGCCAAAGAGAGTGAAGGAGAAGGTGGAGTTGGCTATTATGGGCGGGTTACAGCAACTTTGTTGAATCTGATTGGCAAGGAAGGGCCAACTGGTTCTTGACCCCTTCTCCTCAGTCTATTCCCTGGAAAAATCCATCATGCTGGGAAAGGTGGAAGGAAAGAGAAGAGGATGACCAGCAGCAAGGGGGATGGACTCAGTTGCAGAGGTTAGAAGACCTGAAAGACCAGGTTAGGGATAGATCATGGAGAAAATCTGTCTATGTAGTCACTAAGAGTCAACAGTGACTTGATGGCACAGAATCAATCAAAATCCCAGCCTATACATTTTCCTTTTAAATGATTAGGCATCCAAAAAGGCTCAACGTTGGGGTGATCTACCCTCTCTTGATCCTTTGCACCCCGAAACACGCAGGAAGTCAGAAGCCCAAAGGAGAGCTTGGCCTGTTTTTCAATCCAGTGCATTGTTCTGCTGCCAAGAAAATTCATTTCCTCAAATCTGCTGATGCAGGCTTTCCGCTGGCTGCACGGAGCAGTGACAGAAAAGGGCACCTTACCTCTCCCCCCCCCCCCCCCCATGCACACATTTCAGTTTCCCTAACCAAAAGGCAACCCATGATAAAAACTAGGAAGAGATGAGAACGGACGGCAAAGGTGGTGCCAAGGAATAGCACAAGCACACGTTTCATGGGGTTGCTTTTACTGCACACACACTCATCACAACCCCCCCCCCAAAAAACCCCCTCTGCTTTTCTCCTTGGCACTCTCCTTGAGTATTTCTTTGCTGCCCAAGTAAACCCGCTTAAGGTCAGCCACGGGGGGGGGGGGGGGGAGAATTCCAGCTAGAAGGTGTTTTGTAGATACTGTTTTGGGTGGTGCTGGAGGGAAACAGTCAGAGGAACAAATCGGTGGATGGCTTATTTCAATACATCAGAGAAGGCAGTTGTTACAGTGGTTTGTGGCCTAGATTTCCAGTGGATTGGTGAATGCCAGGCACCAATTTTTTGGTCCTCATTCTGCCCACTCTCTGTCATCATCTCCCCTCCTTAAATTTAGGAAGATCCTTGGCCACCAAAATAGATCGATACCCATTTTATCTGTCCTCAAAGCATTTCATAGTGTTGGGAAGAGCTAGGAATTCAACTTAGTGGAACCCAGAGCTTGCATTGTACCTCTGAGCTAAGATCCTTCCCCTACCAGGTTGCTGTTCAAAGAAACAAAGAAGTTTCTAAAGTAACTTCCTCTTGCACGAAGGTCTTCCTCTAAGCTCACCTGATAGAATTGACGCGTTCACAAATAACATGTTCAAGCTATTTTAGATCTACCCTTTAAAAAATGTCATGCAGGAACTGGAGAGTTCTCCCTGAACCTGGTGTGTCTTTCTCTCGGTGATGCTGATCTGTGATCCAGGCAGCAGAGCACGTGAGGGAACGTCTTGGAAATTGGAAGAAGAACAGAAGACTGACAGGGCAAGAAGGCATCAGAATTTGATTCTGATGTCATAATATTTTGACAGTGGAGCTTGTGGCAATTTAAGCAAAGTTTTGATTGTTCTCATTGAATTTTAATGAGGAAAAATAGTGAAAATTGGCCAAAGTAGCAAGCTGAATGTGGAAATGTTGGCAGGGTTGTGATTGCTTAGTTTTAATAAAAGAAAACTCCAGAATGTAGCATTCCAGGAATTCAAGCAAATCCTGTCTTTTTAGCTTTTTTCCATCCTCATAAATCTCTGTATCTTTTACCGTTTTTGAAATTCTCTGAATCCATTCCAGCTTTTCTTCCAGTAAAGAAAACACTCGTCTTACTCTTGGATCTCACTCAGAGTCTTTATGGCTAATTTGACAGGAGATTAAATGAAGTAAGAATCGAACTTGATTTATTAGCTCCTAAGTGGAACTGGCAGCTGGACCTGGGCTACCTTTCCAATAAAAATATTATTTTTCATGCCAAGTGTGCAGATTTAGCTGGTGAGAGATCTTCTGATGGTCTTGTAGCAGCGGGTGTTGGCACCCTTGGTTCCAAATCGAGGATTTTCAGAAGAGCTCTGCTTTTAATCCCTAGAAAACACAAGATATGAGAGTGCCAGGTTGAAATACCCAATTCAGTTAAGAAAATTGTTGGATGAATCCCATCTTTGCAGGTTAAGAGTCTCAGAATTCTAAGGCTGGTGTGGAATTCTATTTCCGGCATCTCCAGATGTTCATGCACTTGTTGCTTTTGCCTAAATAGGTAAATAACAGGACAAGGGAGAGACCACTGGGCATCTGTCCAGGGTTTCAGGCAGAGGGGCAACCCTCACCTTACAGAACCACCTCTTCCCCAGAGGTTCAGTTGCCCCTCATCCTGGCCTCATTTTGGAAGGCGGGGACATCTCTACTCCAGGGCCATGTCCTATTGAGGCTGGGGTTGGTTCCTCAAGTGCTTTCTACTTTTAGTGCTATATACTTTGTAGTACTACTGAATGGGTTTGCAGTTTTATCTGCATTGTGAACTGTGGGGAGTCAACTTCCTGATTGCTGAGGTCTAAAAGGGTGACAAAGAAATAAATAAACATTGGACTAGATAGATGAAAGGGTTAATCTGGCCCAGGACCATTTCCGATGGCCTTGACCTAAGAGGAACATCTCTTGACAGTTGGATGCTACCTCTTCTGCTATACACTGCGAGAATTAAGCATCATGTTAAGCTATGGGGTGTGGACCAAACCTTGGTTCACTCAACTCTCATGGCTAAAACCAACATGGTCAACTTGATGGTTTATTAAGGCAGCCACTGCTCTGCAAATCCAGCCACTTAGCTGATGAATGTTGAAAGCTGGGGAATGCTTGCATTAGCTGATCTTGAGTATGCTTGTCATGCTCCCCACCTGCTTTAGGAGCAATTCCTTTTATGTGGCTGTCATTTTGAACTAGAAGCACTAACTGCTACTGCTTTTATGCCTGTCATCTATCTGTCTTCATCAAAAGGTTTGGTTGGTGACCAGTCGGGGGAAGGCGTGGCATAACAAGCATATTATTTCCAGTAATACGCAGTTTGGTCTCAGATGAGCTGAGCTCTTCGATAGCTGTGAGCCAGAAAAATAATGAAGGAAGCAAAGAAATGGTAAACTGGTGAGACTGTAGTGGTAGGCAGGCGTGTGTGTGTGTGTGTGTGTGTGTGTGTGTGTGTGTGTGTATCTGTTGCATTTCTCTCTTCTTTGAATCATCTGTTTCTGGCAGAGCCATAAAGCCAGCACAGATACCTGTGCACGTAAGACACCCAAGCAGCAAGTGAGCTCCAGGAACTCCAGTTTTTAAAAAAGAAATTTGGATGACCTGAGGGCCACGCTCAGTGAGTCCATGATAGGTTAATGTCCCAGCAATGGGGAGGTCCAGGGTTTTCAGGAATTGTCTTCATTTTTGCAATGAAGAGCCATAGACATCACGTTGCATTTTTTCAGCAGTTGGCTGCTGCAACTGAAAAGCCCTTTCTGGAGAGGGGAGGCCTATGAGATGCAAAAAGGGAAGGTTTGGGGGGGGCACCCTGATTGAAGGGTTCCTTCTATTCCCGGGTGGATGGTGTGTTTTACAAGCCCGCTGTTTCATACGCTAGTTGAAGCAGCCCGAGAGAGAGTTTGATCCTGCCGTGCACGGCTCGTCAAATAGCGAAGAGATATCTTGAAAGAATCTGCAGTCTGTATCATTATCTAAGATGAAATGCTAATTGAGGGTTCCAGGCAGCCCCATGAAATTACACTTCTGCATGTTAGCTTTCTGAATAACCCTGTGAAATAAAGAATTCCCTTAATTGGATTGTCTCACGCTGGCAGCCAACGCAACGACATCTGTAATAATGAAATGTCTGTCAGTTCTGAGAAACGTTTCCTCCTGGGATTGGAGACTACAAGGCCTTCAGGGAATAGGCAGCTGGGTTGCTCTAACAGTAGTTAAAATACATTTTGTCAATCCACTGTTTAAAGAGTGGTATGTCCAGGTTTTAAAATGGGTGCTGGACCACAGTTTCTCAAACCTTTGATATCTAAAATAGATTATAAAATGGAGATTTCGCAACAATCTTACGCTTGAACAACTCTAAAAATCAGTTGTAAGAACTCCTTTTCTTCTCATTTCTGGCTCTTATCCTCTCCAAATTCTTTTACAGACTTCATGGAAAAATAATCAGAGTTCCACAGCTGTGTTTTTCTGCTCCAAATCACAACTTCTAACAACAACTGTTCTCACTGCTTCCTGATTGGAAGGAGGGAAGCCAAGCGGTGACTCTTGTTGAGTTACAACAGGCACACTGCTGCAGAGGTAGGATGCTCTATGGTGGTTCATAATAATGTCCCATTACCAGAAGTGCCAGAGGAATAAATCATGCAGACACACAGTGAGGACCCTTTTCTGTTCTCTCCTGTACACAGATGAAGACCAACCTTTCACATCTTGATGTCCTTCAGACTGTCAGCTATCAGACTATCAAGACTATCAAGACTATCAAGATGGCCACCTTTCAATAAATTGCTTTATTGCTGTTATTTTTTAATAGCTATTGCTGCCTAGAGAGAGAGAGAGAGGGTTGGTTAGAGATAAATACTGTGTTCCCTGATTGGTTTGCTTACTCTCTTCATTGCCCAATGAGAGGGTTGGTCAAAGAGAAGGTCCTTAAACTGGGGAACAACTCAAAACAGGGCACATAGTGCCTGCTTTATCCCTTAAAAGATGTCTGTCTTTGACATTATTGCCAAGCTTCTCATGAGAATGCAACAGCAAGGTAGTTGGAATTTCCTTTGAATTCCAGCAGGAAACACTATAGCTGGGCGTACATAATAAACTTGGAGTCATCTCCTCCTTTGCAGAGAAAGTCAGGTTATTTATTATTGAACCCTGGTTTACATTTTACTGGATTGTCCAGTGTGGAATTTGGGTAGGGTGGGCAAAAGGATCCTGTTTTCCTGTCCTATCAGGCTTTATACGGAATTAGATTGTACGTGTTGTTCCACCTTTGCCTTTTATTTTCTGTGTTTCACTCACCAGATCCAAAGGATGTGCAACCAATGAAGGTGCTTTAATGTAAATGCATAGTGGAGGATACGCTGAACTGTCTAGCAAATTATATGTTCTTCTATTGGCTAACAGCAATGGGATATTAATTTATCAATGCATACAATTTTGCCTATGAACACCAAGCCTCACAGACTTCATTAATGCACTCCCTGCTTTTGAAGGAATGCCAGCAAAGACCCATTTCTACACCATGGTCAAGATAAAAAAGCTGAATCACGATATTGAATCAATCTGGTTTCTTTCCAAAGGAGAGAAGGACATTAGCCAGTAATCAAAAACAGAAGAGTTTGTTGTAATAGTTAAGATGTCCTGCTGGAGGGTTTTCACTTTCCCTCAGTTAAGATGTTTCTGGGAAGAGCTAAGTTACAGTTTCAGGTCTGATGGATGATATCTGATCCATCTTTTTATAAGCTAATGTTCTTTTGTTACCACATCAAAATCATCATCATTGCTACTTCTGAACTACTTTGAAACATGGGTCTACCCATCTGAGGCATTGCTTGGCAAAATGTAGCTTGCTTTTAGACATTGAGATATTTGGTTACGTTTTTGAGGAGCAACTGTGTACCTCTGTTGCAACAGTTGGTCCATGATACTTCCAACAAGGATCATTCCTTTATATGCCCAATTGTATAGATCAGTGTTGTCCAAACTTGGCCATTTTAAGATGAGTGGACTTCAACTCCCAGAATTCCCCAGCCAGCCATGCTGGCTGGGGAATTCTGGGAGTTGAAGTCCACTCATCTTAAAGTGGCCAAGTTTGGACAACACTGGTATAGATGAACCCCTGGATCATAACTGCCACAATTTCCTAACGGTTATTTTGCTAAACAACAACAACAAAATACGTATATTCTTGAACTCATTCCAGGCTGAAGTATATGTTTTTGGAGGAAGAAGAGAATTAAAAATCAGTGATGGGATCAATTGCATTTTTTTCTGATAAAATTGTTAAAGTTGTTATTAATAGTTGTTAGGCACAACAGGGACTCTGCCTTTTATGGACTTACAACAGCTCCTAACAAGCTTCAAGGAGTTTGTATGCTGGTAATTGGTGTAAGTACAAAACACTCTGGTTATTTCCTCTCGTGCCTTCTTTCCTTCTATCAAGACTGAATATTTACTTTTTCACTTGCTTGGCAGCCTTTCAGTTTGCTTTCTTACTGTCTGTAAACATTATTTATAGCCCACTTTTTCAGACTTTCAGAATGTGTGTGTATGTGTATACAGGTATATGTCGACAGTATCAATATGGATTGCAAATGAAGACTTTTATGCAAAAGTTTTAGATTTTTGGAACAGCTCCATTTGGCAAGAAAAGGGCAGTGCAATTTCCTGTTTGTCGGATGGGACTGACAGTTCTAAGGAGTAGGATCTAAGCAGGACTTAACTATGTGTTAATAGGAGGCTGGAAGGAAGCTGGTTATAATCTGTGTGATACTTTTGTCACTGGTAGAATGAGTCCATGCTGCACCACACTTAGATTATCTGTGTCACATAGATATTGAAGTGTTATCCCTTATATATTCCTTAGTGGAAATCTTTTTGTGTGTGTGTATATACCTTCAAGGCATTATTGACTCCTGGCGACTGCCTGGACTAGTCCCTGCAGTTTTCTTGGCAAGATTTCAGAAGTAGTTTGCCATGGCCTCCTTCCTAGAGCTGAGAGGGTATGACTGGCCCAAGGTCACCAGCTGGCTTCGTGCCTAAGGTGGGACTAGAACTCATAGTCTCCCACTTTCTAACCTGGTGCCTTCACCACTAGGTCAACTGGCTCTCAGAAATCTTTTAATTTTCTTTTTAATTTGCCTTTGGCCAGGTTGGTTGGAAATTTTTGGTGGGTCTAGGCCAGCAAATCTGGAAGAGCATGAGGTCAGGGCAAGCTGTTGTAAAGCAGAGAAGAAAGATCAAGATTGCTGGTGGCTTAACCATTTCTGTGTTTGTCCTCCCAACATCTAGGCAATATGTTGGTTGTCAGCTTGTCCGTGGCAGACCTCATAGTTGTCATGTATCCTTGCCCACTCATCCCAAGAGCCATCTTCTACAATGAGTGAACAATGGGCCCCACACACTGTCAGATCAGTGGCTTTCTGGTGGACCTCAGCGTTGTTGGCTCCATCTTCAACATCATGGCTGTTGCTGTCAACAGATACTGTTACATCTGCCACAGCCTCTGCTCTGATCATCTCTTCAACCTGAAGAACACCTGTGCCTGACGTAGCTGCTTACCTTGGTAGCCATCATGCCCAACCTCTTTGTGGGCTCCCTGTGATACCATCACCAGATCTACTCTTGCACTTTTGCTCAGACAGTCAGCATGTCCTACACCATAACAGCGGTGGTCATCCATGTCTTCCTTCCACTCTCCGTAGTGACATTTTGCTACCTTCGGATATGGATCCTGATCATCCAGGTCAAGCACAGGGTGAAGCAAGGCTGTAAGCAAAAAATGTGGGTGGTTGTTGTCCAGAACCACGTTTGTGGTCTTTGTCCTCTTTGCTGTGTGATGGGGACTCTTGAACTTCATAGGCTTGGCTGTTTCCATAAATCCTTCGAAAATCATGCCTCAGAGTCCAGAGTGGCTTTTTGTGGTGAGCCACTTTACGGCTTATTTTAACAGCTGCCTTAATGCTGTAATATATGGCCTCCTCAACCAGAATTTCAGAAAAAAATATAAGAAGATGTTGGTGGCTCTTTAGATCCCACAGTTGCTCTTCCTTGATGCCTCAAAAGGTGGGACAGAAGGAGTGGAGAATAGATCCTCCCCAGTGGTGACCAATAACAGCAATAACTTGGCTGGAATTTATTTGTAAACAGAAGAAAAGCTATTTATTCTTGATGTTGATATGTTCTATGTAATGCTATTGGCATGTATCACAACGCAGGATGTGTTCGTGCCTCTCAGATGCAATTTGATGTGCCTCCTTTGCCCTGGCGATCAAGAGCAGTACCCCTGTGGGCACCAGCACAACTGCTGTACCCAAAATCAAAGCTCACCACTTTCCCAAATTAAGCAATCTTAACTTCTTTGTTGGATCTATATCCTGCCTTTCCTCCAGAGGTTCAAGGGGCTGTTTGGTTGTTTTCTATAATGGTAACTTTATGAGGATGGATGAACCGAACTATAGTTTCTTGGTCCTAGTCCAGCCCTCTAAATTTTTCAGCATAATGGCTCTTCTAAATATTTTTTTAAATAATTAAAAAGAAAGTAAGATTCACATTTATGTTTTAACCTAGAGGAAAGCATTCTAAAAAACAAAATACTTAAAAAAATAATGGGTGAAATTATTTGAGAGTGCCAGATCTTCTGGCATGAGTTCTTGGACTGGGAGATGCAGGAAGATCTGGTGTTCTTTGGCAGTTTTTAAATTCTGAGATGAAGGGGGACCGGTGGCCAGTTTACCATGTGAGATCAGGGAAGATTGCCAACCCTTGTTATAAATACGATATAAAGTTCCTGTTCAAATGTTGCATCTTTTATTTACTTGCCTTCCAAACTGGACCAGTTCTCTGTCCGCATTTCTGGGATAACAGCCCCGAGGACTGAACCAAAGGCTTTCTGTGTGGGTAAAATTTGTGCTCTTCACTCCGAACCTTCGCTCCCAAGCCCAGTCTAAAGTCTGATTGAACTCATGAATTCCAAGTATGGATTGCAGGATGGAGCCACAGATCTTATTACTGTATTCTTTTCATACTTTCCAGAAAGCACCTGATGGACTTGGCCGGTTGGGGGAGATGTCATCTGTATGTGCAAAATTCTGGTTAAAGTGCATGCGATTTCAGCATGTAGTAATTCAAGGGACAAGACCATGTGGCTCCCTTTGTATTTTTCTTTCTGTAGGTGTCATCTTCTCCATCCATCCAGCAGATCCATGAACTCTATATTACTTGGCCAACGGAGTCCTTTCTCACTCTGTGGTTGGTTGAACTCTCCTTATGACAATCTACCATCCTCCCTGAGCTTGCAGCAGTATAGAATTGGCTTCTTCTCAACTCACATTAATGGCCTGTTATGGGCATCTGTTTGTGTGGCATGCAGAGCCCATTAAACTGATAAACGCCTCCTGTTGGTCCCAGGTAGTCATCCCTGGAGAAAGCTGATCATCACAACTCACCTCTTGCGCAACTTATATCGTAATGATGCTGTGCTGAACATTTCTTCTCTGTTGTTTCTACCATTCTCCATCAGCCTGAAGGAAGGGAAAAGGGCTTTCCCTATTAAATCATGCACTCAGAAAGAGAAGAACCATTTAATGGATTCCTCATGGGCGGTTGTAGGCTTCTGTCTCTTCCCCTTACTTTGATAACAATGTGGTGGTGGGCAGGTGTCTCCTGTTCCCACTGTCTCCTCCCCTCTCCAGTGGTTTGGAACCTCCTCATGGTTCCATGAAGTCCCAATAGGAGGGCAGCAGGAAGGAACTTCTTTTAGGGGGCTTTTTAGAAGAAAACCCTAAAAAGCTAGGGATGGAGAGGGATGTGCCTGGAAAAAACACAACACCCCCAGTCACAGTAAAAAGCTTGGAAACTTTATCAGGTGAAAGCACCAGGAGGGAGGACAAATAGATGAGGGAGGGAGGGAGGGAGGGAGGGAGGGAGGAAGGAAGGAAGGAAGGAAGGAAGGTCCCTTTCCCCCTGCATTAAAAGATGTAGCTACAGCATGACTTCAGGATGCTATCCCCCTATTAAAGCCTGTGTTCTGCAGTGCTGCTTCCTCCCCCAGACCCACTCAGGGTCTAACAATGGTAGACAGTGTTTGCATTTAATATGTCAATTGTGCAATTCTGTCAGCTACCAGGAACCTGGCATTTATTTGAATTGCAGCCGGCAGTGAGGGGGAATTTAGGCATCCCACACTGTGCTCTGATGGAAAATCCCTTTGCGTGGCAGGGGAAGATCCCCCATTGATGAAAAAAAAAATAATGACAGGTTTACAAAAGGAATTCCCCCCAGGACCCTGGCAAGGGAAAAAAATTAGAGATTCCCCCCTCCATCTGTTCTGAAGTAATAATTGTTAACTGTTCTCCTTCTGGGTGATGCAGGTTACAATTTTTAAAATAAAACCAAACTACTTGTGTCCAAAGCTCTTGGAAGTGAATTGGTAGTTGTCAGAGTGGGAAGTAAATTGCCGAGGAGATCTCTATCTAGCAGAGTCTGAAAATAAATTTAATCTTCATTGTATGCAGTGTCCACTTGATTATGGATTCTTTACTTTGATGCGCAGTCGGTTTTAATAAAAAGATGTATCCCTTTGGCCTAACCAGACATAGGCCATCTGTCTTTTGCTCCTTCAAGAACTGGAGCCCATGGAAGATGGAGAAGGAACATTTTTGTGTCGTCTTGACTATCCTGGCCACAATGCCAAAAGACTCTAGCTGGACTAGCAGAATACCAAAGTCCATCTCTAGAAATGGTTTACCCTTCCTTCATGGCCTGGTGTCTTCCAGATAAGTTGAGACTCCAACTCCCAGAATTCCCACCCAAGTTGGCTACGGGAGGCTTGGAATTCTGGATGTTGCAGCCCAAGGAATATGGAAAGGGCAAGGGTTGGAATCGTCTTTATTGCAGTCCGTGAGCTTCTCTTGTTTCCTGTTTTCCCTTTTTTCCTCTTCCCTACCCATTCCTTTTTCCTTCTGTGTAGTGTCTTTTAGGTCGTAAGTGTGAGAGCACAGGCCGTTCCATTAGCTAGAAGCCTCCAGACTAGTATATCATGCCTGCAGGGGTGTCTGGCCAAAAAAGGCAAGATTATAGTGATAGTCAACCCCCCATCCCTTTGATTACATAGTATGGTCTTCATACTTTCCTATTTTAGCAATGCAAGTCTGATTTTTTTTTTTAAAGCGTACAAAAATATTGATGGAAGAGGCTGCACAAATAATGCCTGTATCCATGAAATTAATGTACAAAAGGTGTCGCAGTTAAAGGAAGAGGAGTGCTCGCCAAAAACATTTGTGTAATGCACGAGCACTTAAAAGAGGGCGTATCTGTTTTTGTGTATCACAATACTTTAAGTAAAAATGTGCGCATTTGCAGAGGTGAGCCTAGCCATGCGTGTGAGTGTTCATCCAGCCTTGTGTGTGTTTTTCGAAAGCCAATGGGTAGAAAGGATCAGAAGCACAAAAAATGAAAAGAAACTCGGCAGCTTTGCCAACCCTTCATTCTCAGGTCGTGTTTGTGTTGTGCTTCTCGTGACTGACCATTGCACGGCAGTCAGAAATCTCTGTTTAGAAAGGTCTGAGTGAATCCTTTGGCAGAAGCTCAAACTGTTAATGGCCAGCACTGCAGGGTTATCCATCACAAGGATGCCCTTGGGCTGAGAGCCAAGGTTCGAGATGTAAGAGAGAGAACCCATAAATTTAGCACCAAACCTATGCACCAGAGAATTCACAGCTGACTGTCTTACATTCCCTTCTATAAATGGGAGTATTCTTAAAACCTGATAGGAATTGGAACTCGCGCCACACGCAATGGCCTGCCTGCCTTCTCTTCCCCTCCCCTCCCCTCCCTATCTCCTCCCTCCCCCTCCCCTTCTGCCTCCCTCTCCCTCCTCCCCCTCCCTCTCTCTCACTCCCCCTCCTTCTCCCCCTCTCCCTCCCTCTCTCCTCCTCCTCCTCCTCTCCCTCCCTCCCTCTTTCTCTCTCCCTCTTGTTCTTTTCTGTTCTTTTAGAATTTGTTAGATGCCCAACTCCAATGGACTCTTGATTCTTCTTCAGCTCATTACTTGGAAAAAACATTTAAGCTTTGCTGAAGCTCTTGTGTCCGGATGGGTAGCTTGGAATTTAAAGCCAACAGAAGATTTTGTGCAGCTTGATTGTATAGCAATTAAAATTATTACAAAGCTATATCTGGCTTAGAGAACATGAAATGAACAAATAGTCTGCTGTAGATAATCAGAGAGGTACGTAACTCCCTCCCTCCCTGGTAGCGTAATTTCCAAAAGGAAATGAATTAATCCAATTTCCTGTTGGAATTAATTAAAGTGCAACCGGTAAGAGTGTTGGTCAAAAGGTTGGGTATGTTGTCTTTCTCCAGTCTGTAGTTTTGGGGTGGTTTGCACGCAGTGGAGAAGGCTGGGATATATGGCATAAGAAGTCTTGCATAATTCAGCTTTGTCATTCTGATGTGTTGGGAAGGCAACTTCCCAAACTGTATCAGCCTTGTAGAGGTGCACATTTACACCGTAGTAGACCAATGTTCCCCAACTCTATGGGTCCTTGTGGGATTTAGGAAGCGTGCCTTTTCGGTGATTGCTCCTGTGATCTGGAATGATCACTTCTACCCCAATACATGACAGGTCCCAAATCTGCTCGCCTTTAGGAAAGCCATTAAGATCTGCCCCCCACCCCGCAACAGATCCTTGGGTCTAGTTGGGCAGAGTCTCCTTTTAATTGTCTTTATTATTGTGCTTGGTCATCATTTCCTATTTTGTATTTTATATTTCTGTAATGTTTTCGTTTTATGTTACTTGGGTTTTTTTCTGATTCATTGTTGGGTTTTCTGTTGTACATCGCTCACAGTCACATTGTTTGAGTTGGGTGGCCTTATAGATCTAGTAAATAAACAAATTTGGTGTCCTCTGTGATATCCCAGAACTGAAATCTCGAACAAAATAATGAACAATAATGGATGTACCTGCCTATAATAGAATCCAGTTTTTCTCCCATTAGAAATACCATTGGACCATTCCTAATTTTCCAGTTGCAGTGAAATGTTGTGTTGCTTGTGAATAATTTTGTTCTCCACATTCCTGAGTAATTTATTACCCATCTAATGAGTTACTTTGTGCACTTCTTTGTCCCATGGGAAGTTTAAAAAATTGGAGCAGCAGGTGAAAACGTGGTGTTTTATTAAAATTCCCTGCTATAAAACATGGTTGTTCAAAGTTCTCCAAACATATTTTGTCTCAATGGCAAATATATATCATTAGTGGCGTTGAAGATCGGAAGACCTATGCTCTATTTAGGTCTTGCATTTGTGCATCTGATATTTTTTTAAGATCTCATTAAGGCATATGACTGAAGAGTGGTAAATTAAGCTTCAAGACTTGAATGCCACTCTGTAAGGTTTTTCATGATTTAATGCATCTTATTTCTATTTGTAGAGATATGTGCTATAAATCAGACGGAGGCTGTGGTTCTGCTTTGATGCTATGCTCTTAAATTCTCATGTATCTTCTGAAACACATTCTTGAACACTTATAGAATACCACATCACACATTCTGTATTTATTCCTCCATGTAAGAGATGCCAGGATTGATTGATTGATTGATTGATTGATTGATTGATTATCTTAGTGGGCCATCTGAGGATAAAAGTGAATTAGATATAATGTAATTTATATGTTAAGATGAGTTAAAGTTAAATTACTTAAATGCAGTTAACAGTTAGTACTTTGGATACACTAATGATTTCCCCTTTTGCTATATTAAAAAAAATCATACCAACTCTTTTTCCTAGGCAATGTAAGGGCTTCATAATGCACATTTTATAGACTTTCATAATCTTCCAAGCAAGATCAGTGTGGGAATGTTATCCAGCTTTGCAGTGGACACCTGGATTTTCCATACATTCATTCCCTAAAATGATTACTGGAATCATTTTTATTCTGATTCTCAGCCAGAAATGTGGCCACTACAGCTTAAACACCATCAGTTAAAAAGCAGAACAGGTGGATGGTGGGAATTAACCCCCATCTAACAGGTTAGCCATCTATATTCTGGCTGGGGAATTCTGGGAGTTGAAGTCCACACATCTCAAAGTTGCCAAGGTTGAGAAACACTGCATTAGATGACATGGCTTTAAGGAGAGGATCTGGAGCATGGCCACCCTGTGAAACCTAGTGGGAGGGGCAGAAATAACCAGAGGTAGACTCTGAATAACTTAGCCCTGTGCTAATGATAACCAGCATCATGAATTGCACCCAGAAGCATATGGTTTTATTATGTATTTGGTTTTATTGTATTTTATACTATTTTTATTGTATTTTAATTAATATTTATTTGTTGTTTTTATTGTAAACCACCCAGAGTCACTTTCTCGTGAGATGGGTGGTGTCCAAATTTGAAATATAAATAAATAAATAAATAAATAAAGGGAGCCAGTGCAGTCTGTGACATAGTGATATACTGTGCAGGTATCAAGATGCACCCATTACTACTCATGTAGTCATTCTGGACCAGTTGCAGCTTCCAGTTGGTCTTCAAGGGAAGGTCCAAGTAGAGTGCGTTACAGAAGTTCGACTAAGGTGACTAAGACATGAATGCTCATGAGCAAGGCCTCTTAACGCAGAAATGGGCCTAACTGGCACACAAGTAGTTATATGAAGGCTGCCACCTGTTCCTTAAGCAGGAGCCATGAGTCCAGGTGGAACCCCAAGTCACACACTTGTTCTGGAGTCCCTGCAAGTACTTCTCATTCCAGGTGAGCTTTCTGCCTACAATTCCATGGTTGTTTGATAATAGAGATCAGCACCATGGACAGATCTAAGGGAGGCCATATTGATGGATGGAGTCTTGTCACAGATCTCAGGAAGGACCACCATCTGGTTGGTTTGTTGGGTTAGGCCTGATTAGTGCATTGATGGGAAGCCTCCAGGGAATTCCAGAGCAGTGGAAAAAACTTTTCTGGAGAAGGGACCAGTCAATAAGTTCCATATTGTTGCCATGAAACCTACATGGACCCGTCCATGAAATTACCAGGAAACAAGCTCAGCTCAGAGGATGTTTTATTACCTTCTCTGGTCATTCAGGAGAGAGGACCCTGGAGTTCCGTTCTACGGGTGCAGGAACTGCTGCCTCCATACCTCAAGAATGGAAGGGAGCACTAGTCTGAGCGCATAAATAGTGTCCAGAGCTGCTACCTTCTGTCAACTGCTGATCTGTTGAGCAGCTTCGAAAGTATTTTCTCCAGGTTCTGGTCAGGAGCAACCACTGGCCATTGACAGATGACATTGATCAATTATAGCTGGAAGAGCAGGAGAAGACGGGGTTGCTCAACGAGTATAAAAAAGGAGGCAGCAGCAAGCCAACGCTTTTTTCTCTTGGATGTAAGATCCATTCAGCAAGATTCATTGCTTTCCAATTGAGAATCAGGACGGGTTTCCCTACTCCTTTGGTGAAGCTTTGTCCCAGATCTTTGGAAAACATTGGGGTCCAGGTTCTACGTTAGCATCAAAGGACTGTCCTCTGTATTTCTGTAGGGGCTCATTAAGTTGCCAAGAGCCATCACCACACCAATTATTTTTATTGCAATACAGGAAAAATTATAATTGTAAAACTAATAGTGATCTTGGTGATCGGAATGAAACAAAACAGTCATACATAGTTTTAAGCATTATGGGTGTATGTGCAGGGATGTATGTTTGGCAATTGCATAATACATTAGTGCAGAGTGATAATATTATCATAGAATCATAGAATTTTGGAGTTGGAAGGGACCACATGGATCATCTAGTCCAACCCCCTGCAATATGCAGGAAACCAATTAAACCATCCCCGAGAGGTGACTGTCCAGCCTCTTCTTAAAAACCTCCAGAGATGGAGAACTCACAACCTCCGTAGGTAGACTGTTCCACTGGTGTACAGATCTAACCGTCAGGAAGTTTTTCCTTATATTTAAGTGAAATCTAGGTAGCTGCAGTTTGTACCCATTATTTCTGGTCCTAGTTTCTGTGGCCATGGAAAAGAGTTCCTGACCATCTTCCCTATGGCACCCCTTTATGTACCTGAACACTGCTATCATGTCTCCCCTCAGTCTTCTTTTCTCCAGACTGAATAGCCCCAGTTCCTTCAGCGTGTCCTCATAGGACATGTCCTGAAGTCCCTGTATCATCTTTGTTGCCCTCCTCTGAACCTGTTCTAACCTGTCAATATCCTTCTGGAAATGTGGTGCCCAGAATTGTACACAGTACTCCAGGTGTGGTCTCACTAGTGCAGAGTAGAGGGGAATAATGACTTCCCACATCTTTGATATAATGCTTTTCCTAATGCAGCCCAAAACTGCATTAGCCCTCCTAGCAGCTGTCTCACACTGCTGGCTCATGTTCAGCTTGTTGTCTATGACCACACCCAGGTCTTTCTCCGATGTAGAGCTTCCAAGCCATGAGTCCCCCATCCTGTATGTGTGCCCTACATTTTTCCTCCCCAAATGTACTACCTTACATTTCTCCCTGTTGAAGGACATCTTGTTCCTTTCAGCCCAGTCTTCCAACCTGTCCAGGTTCGATTGCAATGTCATTCTTTCATCCTGGGTGTTTGCCAGACCTTCCAATTCCCATTTGTACTTTGAATTTAAATGATTTAAATTCCTAATTATATATTCAGTTATGCCTGATCTTGGCCCGACATAAGGGGCACAAAACTGCCCCCAAGTTGATAACTGCTGAGTTTTCATTTCCAATTTTTATTTATGTATTTACTTTGCGTCCCTCAAAATTCAATAAAGATTTGTCTCTAACCTTTAAAAATGCAAAATGTCACCAGCTCAGGTTACTTCCCTTTTCAGTCAGAATTTTTGGCGAACGTTTCTTCAGTTGGGTTTCCTTCCAGCGTAATGGAAGTATAGAAGCTTAGAATAGCTGAAGGAGGTGGGGGAATGCAAATGTACGTTTTGTGCTTTGCAACTCATCATGAATGACACAAGAAAGGAAATAGCTTGAGCGCACGGTGCCAAGATATCATGTGGTATTGTAATTAGGTCATCATAAATCCCTGGTACTTGATAAGTACCCAGTAAGAAAACTGATTTTGGCAATTATTTCTACTGCTGTAGAGACACACATTTATTAAAATGTAAGTTATATGTGTGTTTTGAAATGTAGATTGAAAAGAAGTTTGTTAGATGGCCCACCAATGTTTTTTGGTGCTGTAGGAATCACGGGTTGTGAAAATATGAGTTATGTGTTCATTTGCAGAGTGTTTTTGAGAAAGATTTTTAAATGGTTTGCCAAGACTCTGAACATTTAACCCCCTCCCCTGAAGAGAACTGCTCCATGTCATAAAATATGTTCCTGGAGGCAAAGCTGACCCAAATAATCTTTATCTTTAATCTTTCTTCTGAGTTTGTCCATTTTGGAATGTAGCTGAATTCCTGTTTTATCCCTTCCCATTATTTGGGTTGACTTTCTAGGAATGTTTGTGAGTGAAGGAACCGGCTTTTGTGTGAGTTCTATTGACTCCTGGTCATTTCCAGCCCCACAATTTATGATCTTATTAAGTATAACATACCAAGAGTCATAGAAAGGCAAGTAACAAACACTGTGACTTATTTCATAAGCAGGTATAGAAAGACTACATTCCTGAATTTATTATCACCAGAAAATAAAAAGAGAAGTCTTTTTTCTCTTGGTACGAAGGCTTAAGAAATGGATACCTCTGAGAGATAGTTTGCCTGAAGTGACTGCCCAATTTTGGGGATATTTGTTTCACATTTTGCCATGGAGCATAGGGTATGTGGTTTACCCATTAATATTTTTACAACCATATTGTAACATAGGCGGGGTTGGCTTCATGGCCCAGTAGAAACAGGAACTCAAATCTCCTTGACCTATTTTGACACTTCAAGTCACTAAACCCAGTTTGTTTGGGTTTAGTTTGGCCACCCATCTCACACAAGTGACTCCACATGGCATACATGGATTAAACACACAGACGCACAAAAGCCCCAACATTTCTAACATCCAGCCCCCAAGGATAGCCCATAACCCCACCTATAAAAGAAAACAAGTTTTTAAAAGTGTAATGAAATATCAAATGAATCTATTCATAGCCCAGTTAAAGCACAATTTAAACATGTAGGTACAAAGGGAAGAATATGCCTTAAAAAGAAAGAAAATTTTTCTGAAAATCAACCTGGCCATTGTAATGCCTCTTTGACAGAACGTCAATGAGCTGTTGAGATTTAATGAGGACCAAGAGCAGCAAACAGAACTGCTAAATATTACAGGCCCAGCAGTTAGCCTTAATTAGCACCTCTTGGGGATCATAATCAGTTTGCTGATGCCTTTTCTCTACCTTCTCTTTCAAAATGAATACACCTGTCTTCCAAGATGCTCTCCTGCCTCTCAGCCAGGTGCCTGATTTAGCAGGAATCGGGTAGTAAATTCCTGAGTTACATAAAGAACTTGGAAAAGCAACTAACGCAGTACCAAAAACAGATATTCTAGACCAGTGCTTCTCAACCTTGGCAACTTTAAGATGTGTGGACTTCAACTCCCAGAATTCCCCAGCCAGCATGGGTGGCTAGGGAATTCTGGGAGTTGAAGTCCACACATCTTAAAGTTGCCAAGGTTGAGAAGCACTGGCTTAGAGGAACAAGTAATGGGAGAATAAACTACGTGTATATATGTGTAAGCCTAGATTGGCTACTGACCTTACCTTTTAAAAAAAATTATTTAAAAAAAAATTAAAGAACAAAATAATTGACTACATAAAAGGAAAAAGTGAATGAACAGAGAATTCACAATTTTCCTAAAATTTAAAACTCATAATTTCATTGATTAGATGATTAATTGGACATATGAAACTAGACTCATTATATCATCTTACTTTTCCATCTGGGGGGGGGAGAGGAATTCTAGCCCTAAAATCAAGCACTCAAGAGGATTTTCTCTCTGAGTGCCCAGTTGCTAGGATTAAACTACACAGTTTTACTTGACCTTCTGAAACTGTACTTTTATTACATCAGCCTACCTAATGCATTTTAAATGTTTTTACAGAAATAGCTTCGTTCGGAGTTGCTTCTTCCCAGAAACAATTCACAGAGATCTTTGCAACTTGGGCACCTACCTTTCTGTTTCACTGATTGCCTTGGCATTCGTGCCAAGACTGGCGTGCGTTTCAACAAGAGCCACAGGGGAAAATTAGAGCTCGATGTGGACAGTCCATTAAATTAATTTGTCTTTGGTAAAAATCAGCAGCGTTACATAGGGGAAATGCTTCTTTTAAATAATTTAAGATATTCAAGGTGGTTAAACAAACCTTGAACATTGAGGCTTAGCCTTGAAACGTGCAAAGAATTTCCAAATGAGAAGGATGCTCTATGTACCTCTGGTGTGTCCCACAAAGCTCATGGTAAAACTCTGCTTGGAGTGTGTCAATCTTTTTCCTTGATACACTATAGTTTTATTTATTCAATGCTATTTATAAACCATAATAAAATCCAACATGTAACCCAACACAGAAGCCCACAATCATCTGGGGCCAAAGGCTCACTGAAATAAAATACCTGTTATTTTACCTTTGGTAAAAGGTAAAGGCCAGATCAAGAAATAGACATGACAGTGATCCCAGGAATGCTCTTTTGTTGTAGTAAGACAGAAAAGCAGAACCTTGGAAGCCTGTCCAGGTTCCTCTCTGTCCCGTTTTGTGGAAAACAAAATCAAGGCGGGGTTCTTCTCTGTTTCTTTCTCATGCTTCCTTCCAACTGTGCCCCTTTAACAGTATCCTCCTTCCTTTAAACATCAGCTCTAAATTCCTTTACAATGGCTTTAACTAATTTCTGGAATATCAACAGCAACATCTGGACGTGTAGGGTCCCTTCAGGGCACAACTAAGTCTCCCACCTCTTTGACAATAATTGAAAATGCCTCCATGTTTTACTTACAGCACTTAAGAAAAGTCTTCCTTGAATTAAGCGCATCTCCAGGGGATCTAATGGACATGTCCAAGCTATTTTCTTGGCAACAGTATGGAAGTGGTTTGTCACTGTCACCTTAATCTGGCATTTTCCCCCCTTCAATGTCTAGTCTACAACCTTGGCATTTCTCAGTAGTCTCCCACTGAAGTACTACCTATGTCTAACAAATGTATTATTATATGGAATAATTAATTATATCAATTTCTGTTTTGTAGAACAAATACAAATTTCAGTTGGCCTGGCTGTAAAATACACAGCAGGGGAAGAATTACAGATTTGGTGGTGTTTCTTAATTTTAGCTCCTCTTTAAGCCCCTTTGTAAAGATCTATCTGGATATATGAAAATGTGCATTTTCTTCTAGCAAATGTTCATTTCCTTCTGAGCAGCTCCATCTAGAGGGGGTAGAAGACTGTAGCCATAATTGTTCAGAGTGTTACGTCTCTGCTTAATCTGATGCCATCCAGGTCGGTTTGACGCCAGCTCCCATAATGCCCCAGCTGTATGGCCATTTTTGAACAGACAATCACTGATGCTTTGGCCCTTTTGTAGCCCTACGGGTTGTACTTCATACATTAGGACTTCATTGATTTTTGCATTATGCCATAATGCACTGATGACTTGCCCAGTGAAATCAAAAGGAACGTGTGTAATATGTTCACAAAGGGAGCTGGTTTGTTTACAGAAACCATTTACATTTTAATGCACAACCATCTCCTAAGTTTATTTAAAAGCAGCGTCTGCTAACTCGGAGTGATGCACATTTTATTTGTTTGTTTGTTTCATTGATTTACATAGTCATGCACCTCACATATGCGACTCTAGGCAGCTTACAATCAAATAGATAAAACAGATAAAATACATAATATGGGTCTCTCTTAATGTGACCAACTGATTATGTGCCATCAAGGCAGTGTTGACCCTCACAACACCGCAGGTAGATTTTCTCCATGACAATCTGTCCCCAACCTGATCCTTCAGGTCTCCTGAGGGTGCCCCCATCGCCACTGCAACCATCCACCTTGCTCTCTTAATGTAGCTTTTGCATTTAACCATACTAGGAGCATCCTGTATCTATTGTTTTAACTTCTGCAGGAAGATATAAATGAAATCATTGCACGGATGCTACTATCAGAACAAGAGGAGGGGAGCTTCCTATGGCAACTTAAATCCTGTTTGGAGTGCTTGAAGAGTAGTTCCAATCAGTTCAGCGGAGCCAATCCCAAGAAACTCAATGCAAGACAATTCAATTCTGCCAGGATGGCAAATTGGGAGTTGGGCAGCATAAAAATTCAATTGATGATGATGATGATGATGATGATGATGATGATGATGATGATGAAGAAGAAGAAGAAGAAGATGATGATGTTGTTGTTGTTGTTGTTGTTCATATTCAGCAAAACAGAAGCTTGTCGCTTCCAGTCACCCCCTCAGACTCCAACCCCCATAATTCCCATCCTGGCTGGGAACTCTGGAAGCTGGAATCCAGAGATGGCACCAGACGGGGAAGAAGCATTGGAGACGCTCTGGCGCTCCGTCTCTATGCTGAAGATCCCCCTGGAGCCCGTCTAGGACTTTCCGTGCCAGTAAGTTCTTTTTTTTTTTTTTTCTTCATTCGCCCGCTACCGGTCATGGGACGAGCGGCCGCGAGGGAGGCCGGGTAGGGGCGCGGTCAGCTGACCGGAAGGGGCTTCCTTCGCGTCCTCCTTGACGGCTGGAGGAGAAGGAGGAGGTGTTCGGCTATGGAGCGCTACGAGAAGGCCGCCCTGAACGCGCTTTCGCCGCCCGAGGCCCGGTGAGGAAGGGGAGCCGGGGGTGGGGAGCCGCGCTTGGGGGAGCCTCCAGCCCAGCCCTCTCCTCGCTTTTCCCGGGCTCAGGGAAGGAGGAATTAATCCGCGTCCCTGTTTTAAAATGGGGGAACCTCCCCCCCCCCCCCCAAGGCTGAGGCTTCTTCCCGGGCGGGAGGACGGTTGGGCGGCTTGGAAGGAGGAGTGGGGATTTAGCAATTGTCCCAGGTTGTAGGACAGCCTAGCTTACGGTATTCTGAATATTAGGAGCGTTTTCTTAATGAGAAGAGCATCTTAACCGGTGGGATCATAGGCCTGCAAAGATCGTGAGCTCCCCCCGCCTCTGCTTTAACGAGTTGCAGGCTGATGCCCGGGAGCATCTTGCACACGCCACACATTTTGAATTTGAAGGGCTCCCCAGCCCTACCAAATGACCTCTTCCAGCTATATAATTATATATGCATATACATACTGCATATATGCACTGTATATGATAAAGTAGGGTATGGAATGGAGCAGAATTTTTTCTTTTATTGAAAGAAAAAGGCGGTAAGAGGTAAAGTATGCTGTGTGAAATATTAACAGAATAGGCTGTGTTAAAACTTGTTTTTAATTATGTGCATTGGTAGCAATTAGAACTGGGAAATAGTAAATAAAGTTTGTATAAAAGGTCTGCAACTTTTCTGGGCTCAGAAATGATGAGCCAAGGTCACTTTGTGAGGTTCCTGGATGGATGGAGGTTTTGAATCCAGATTTTTCCAGCCCTAGTGTTATACTGGCATATTTTTGAGATCTAATACTGGATCTTTCAAGCTGTACCAGGATACTTTCATTTTTAAGCAGAGGACAGCCAGTTTGGGTCAGTTTTCACCATATGTAAAGACACTGGTTAATTCCTGTAGATTCTGAAATTCAAGATTGGCTATGTTAGTTTATTTTGGTATAAATAAACTGCTTGGCTAACTCAGTGAAGCAAGTATCTTCTAGCGGGACCTAGACAGAAATTTGCTGTGTTGGCCATTTTATTTTGAATATAAAAACTGAATTATTGACTTGAGTAGCAATGAAAGCTTTGCTGTCAAATTGTAAATCTCTTTGAATTTGCTGTAGCTTTCAGTATAAATTCCAATGCCTAATTGGATGCCACTAGATAACTGTCACAGTGCAACATGAAATTATTAGAAGCAAGTTAAAGTTAATCATTATGACTTCAGAAAAAGTATTATTGACTTAAAGAGAAGTCATTAATTATAAATTGACTGCATACAATTTCAGTCTTGTCTCATCAAGCAATTTATAATAGGTGCAATTATTTAAATTTTCCTCCAGATCTCATGCTTAGAATAATTTTAGTGTCAGAAACATATCCTCACAAATATTGAATTGCATATGCAAGAAGGTTTTTCCATCAGATTGATTAGAGATTCTTGTTTGCACATGGAATTTTCCTATGGTGTTAAATTGGCTGTGAGGTTTGTTATCCTCATTGTATTATCTGAATTCATGCTTTTTTTCCTGCCTGTCTAAACATGTGCTTATTAAAATGCTGGTGATCAGCTCACATATTTGCCCGTTGTAATGTTTAAATAACCAATATCTTCTTAATGATACTTGATCTTAAGTACTAAAGGCCAGAACTTCTGATCACTTACTCAGCTTTCAGAAATTCTGGCCTTTAGTACTTAACTTCATTAGACACAGAATTTCTGTGTTGGGGTAAATGTGAACTTGATTTTAGATTTGGAAAATCTTTTCACTTGTAATAATGTGATATGATGTGTACATCTCAAAACACCCACATTAATTCAATTTAATTTGCTCTGCCAAAAACATTTGCCTTAAAACATTTTAATCTATGGTAGATGATAACTGGTAGTGGCATGATTCAACCAAATTTCTTAATAATATTTTAAAAAATTGAAATGTTCTTTTATAAAGCAATTGCTTTGCTATGTTTGATAGATGATTCTTTTTGTTTGTTGTGACTTGTTTTTGTAGAAGTGAAAGTTCATTAGCCTCAACGCTAAGGACACTTCTGTTCTTCACAGCTTTAATGATTATGTTACCCATTGGATTGTATTTCTCAACAAAGGCATATTTATTTGAAGGTAATTTTCTTTGCTTTATACCTCCATGTTTATCATTGCCTCTCTCTCCTCAATACATTACTCTCTTCTTAATACATTATAAATAATTTATACCTTATTACATGGTGGTAAGGATCTGTTCTTTTTATTTTTGAATGATAAAGTTTTGAAATAATTGCAGGGAACACTAGACGTATTTTACAGGTGGTTATGTCACAGTCTTCAGCTAACAAAATATGGAGGAGTTTCTGTGCTTTATTAAGCTGTCTGTATGCTGTATGGTGGGTTTTTTTTCATTAAAAAAAACAGAGCTTCAGTTCTGAAAAATGTCATGATAACCAGCTTCCTGATAGTCAATTTTGTAATGCAAGTAGGGCAGGACTGTCTTTGTAGGAGCCAGATCTTTGCTTTCATCTCTTCCAACTGGAAAATTGAGGTTAAGTGTTTCTTCCCCAATTTGCTAAAGTAAGTTTTAGAAACCTCCAAATATAAGTTACATGAAAAGGGAGCTATTGCAACATCATGGAATGCCTTATGAATCATATCCTGGTTTAAATCCTCACAACAGACACCTTTTGTCGCAAATTTAAATTCTGTTTTCTTAAAAGATCAAGTTTCATTTATATTTGCATTGATCAAAATTAGATACTGAGAATGTTTGTGAGCTTTTAAATTGACTTTGATGTGTCTGAAAATTATGGAGACCGGCATTGTTAACTTTTATCATATATACTGTAATGTACTAGGTAAGAATCTTGATTTGTAATATCATTCTAACTGTGAGTCTGATACATTTTCTTTCATTACTTCAAATAGCCAGACTGGTAATTCAGCTTATTAACATGATATAAACTTTTAAATAACTGCTATCTCCTTTTATTTCTGTTTTGCAAACCTCAGTGGTACAAAATTTGTATCTAAATGTTCTGTTTATAATGGACTACCCCAACTTTTCCATGTTTTGGACCTCATCTTCCCTGATCTCCAGTCATGCTAGCATTATCAATAAAGGGCATCCAAAACTTTGGAGAAAGCTGATTTAAAGTATGACACTAAACTGTGACACTACACTAGCCATTGGGTGGATTTCGTACTAAAAAGGGAAACGGAAGAGTGTTCGATCTATACATACATCATTTTGTCTTGCTGGATTTCATTTTGTGCTGCTGTCCAAGATGGCGTACCACAATGGAAAGGTGTGATGAAAATGAAACCTATGTGATGGATTTCTCATTGCAAAAGTAGTTTGGCTCCGGTATATATGAAGATAGGCATGGTCTGGATTGCTATAGGTTTTCATGGTTTTGTCTTTTCATTTTCAGGTACCTTTGGGATGTCCAACAGAGACAGCTACTTTTATGCGGCAATTGTTGCTGTGGTTGCTGTTCATATTGTCCTTGCTCTTTTTGTGTACGTAGCATGGAATGAAGGTTCCCGGCAATGGCGGGAAGGCAAGCAGGACTAAGAAATCTGAATTGCTGCCTGGCAGACAAAGGAAGATTTGTGGGTATAGTGCAACCTCAAAGACTGTAAACTTAGGAAGTTCTGTTTGAATTGGATGGAATTGGGGTGGACCTCCTCTCATTCCCAGTACTGTTTTTGTTTCATTTCATTTCGTTTGAATGAATCTGTGATGTCCTGAGTCCCAGAATTTAGCAGAGTTGGGAAAACAGGAAGAGGAGCAATTGAGTACCCTGCTAGAAATGTTGATAACCTTTCTAGACAAAATGCTGACCCTTTGCACCATAAGTAACCTACCAGTAATGACTTTGGAATCCACATCTAGATAATGCTTACAGTAGACTTGATAATATCAAGGTAATTTGATATTTCCAGTATCAGTGAAACAGACTGGATTCCTACATCCTCTGGAGGGGGATCAATTTTTGGATTTGAGCTGACGTTGGACCATTGGTCTTACGGCTAAGAAACACAGGTGTTTTTGGAACTGATGTTTATTTTGTTTGACGGCAAAACAATGATGCCAAATTCAACCAGACTGTTACTCTGTGTAGTATCTTTTCACGTAAGTTTTTTTTCCTAGCTAGATACTGAGTTTGTCAAATGCCATGATTTTAAATGCAGTTGTTCTGTTATTAAGGGGTGATTTCTCTTAAGGGGAAACCTTATTGCTTAATGGATGAAGATGTGATACATTTATGACCAATTTCAGAGCCTTATAATGTTATTTGGCAATTCAAAAATGTTTCCATGTTGAAATGTATAGTTTGTTTTATCCCTTGTGTTGACCAGTTGCTGCTTTCAGCATCTTTCTGTTGGTACCTGTTAATCTGCTGCCTCGTCTAATGTCTTGCCAAGGAAAGAGTCCACTGTTCATTCTGCAGTAATGTTATTCCTCTTCTGTCTTACTGCTGCTGAAAATCACAGGCATCATGTGTTTGAATGACTTTGAAATTGGAATTCATCCTGAACTTCCTGTTGCCAGTTTTGGGGGGAGGGGAGAATTCTCTTGTAATACGTTGCATATTATTTTGTTGTGAAATAATGAGAATTCCCCCCCTGCCTTTTCATTGGTGCAATGCGTGGATATCCAGCTGGTGCTGCCGCCTCTCACATGAGTGGATTTTGTACAGGATTCTCTTCGCAAGTAACGACTGGATTTAACAAGCTGGTGGAATGAACTTTTCACAAATGTTGATCAGGAGCAATGTTTCCTTCAAAACATTTTCTTCAAAATTTCCTCTAAATCTCGATTAGGTTGGATTTCTAGATTCCCTTATGTTGTTTGTACCAATTATTGTTGACACTCGAAATGGCTCATTGTGGGTCTCCCACAGACAGGAACCTCTCTGTTGAGATCAAACACTGGAAATATTTCAAGACTGCAGTGATGACTTAATATTAGTCAGGGGTGCTGCAAACAAGATTTGTGTTTTGTCAAAGAAGGCACCTAAACTTGTGTAGCTGGTGCTTGTGTTGTGGTACTGAGGAATGATCTCATGGCCATTTTGAATTCCAATTTTTTGTGTGTGCCACACTGCTGATCTTTTTCTCTCTCTCTCTCTGATAGATTAAATTTATGTTGTATTACAAATGCTGCATTTTCAATAAAATACAGTCATAGAGTATAGATTCACTGCTGGGCCCAAAAAACTGAAAAGTGTTCATGTAATAGTTTCTGGATCACACCTTGCTAGCCAGTAGGTTGTAAATATTGCACTATCAGCATTGCTCTGATGTTGATTGGTTCCTTATACATTGGCTGTTAGGAATTTGTACTGTATGATGTATCTCTGGTGTCTACCTGCACTGATACACCAACCAAGAATATGATTGGGTTTCACACATTGCACTAATGATTGGTGTTTTTGACGCAGCACATTGTGTGACAGCCAGTCATTGGGGTATGGAAACTGTGATTTATGGCTTCATATTTTATGCAAACCCAGTTAGCTGTGATTTATACAATAAACTGCGTAAATCATGTGTGATCCCAGTCTGCATTTCGTTCAGGTGAGAGAACTGCCCCCAACAGAGCCATGGAATATACAACTGTCTTCAATCTGGTACCCTCTGGATGTTGGGGATTGGAACTTTGGTCATTGTAGCTGGGAACTGGAGGAAATTGCAGTCCTAACACATCTGGGATTAATTCTTGAAATGTTTCCAGTATAAACATGCTTTCATTCTGACTTTCTTTAGTTCTTGTTTCTTAGTGGCCTGTGAGTTACTTCCTGCAGACAAGGGTATCTGATTCATAGAATCATAAGGTTTGAGGTCTTTTAGTCCAACCCCCTGCCAAGGGCATGAATTCTCAGACTACCCCAGACAAATGGCTGGCCAACCTTTGCTTCAAAACCTGTGGAGCATAAATCCATGCCGTCTTCAGAAGCAGTCAAGAATAAATCTACATCCTCTTCCATCAACAATCTAGTATATTATGATCCATTCTAGTTCTGTTAATAATGATGCCATGGTGGAAGGACAGTGGTGAACAACAAGGGAACAAAACTACAGATGTGCAGGTAGAGAAAAGTGAAAGAGTAATGTATGATTTCAGTCTCTGAAAGTGTGAGAGGTGGAGCTAGCCAAGTGGGAACCAACCTGGGGGCCAGTCAGGACCATTATGTAAACCTGCTAGGTATCACCAAGAGCCTGAGAAATGGACTGAAGGCAGGCAGTTAGGATGAAAGGCCTAGAGAAAGCAACTCAGTATTACTCATCCCTACGTGAGGCAGCTCTTGTCTCATGACCCCAAACAATGATTTTCAAGTATGAAGGCAATGTTTCTGAAGACTTCTCTTCCTGGTGAAATCTCTGTGCTGCTCATTATGAGGTATGAAGTATATACATTAAGATGTATCTGCAGATGTTACAGTATAACTTTTTCTCATGGGGGGAAGAGAGATCAATTTATGGATTATCTCAATTTTGGCTCATGATGTATTTAAGGTTCTGATGAAATGGCAGCTCTGTTTGCCACATTCTTTTGGGAGTGATTTGGGCAAAGGTTGTCGGAGTATGATTTTCCGTGTTATTTTCTCAGGTCCATACTTGCTAATTTGCCCCTCTGCTGGTCAGCTGTGGAGAATAAGAGTCTTTTTGGTGACCGACCATGGGAACTCCAAACAAGGAACTTGCTTTCCTTTTGTCCTCTCTGCTGGTTATTACGTGAGCTGGTGGACTATCATTTTTATTAGCTGCTTTGGACCAAGAGGAGAACAGAGCAGGGGAGGAAATTATAGGGCAGCTTCAGAGCCGTTATGGAAAGAGTTATCACAACTAGGTTGGGTTGAGTCATGGTGTCTCTCAAGACCCCCCTGCCCCCCCCCACTTATACCTAACTGGACTCTTGGGTGGTCCTCAGCCCAGTGGATGTGACTGCTGGCAACCAAGGAGAGGATGTTCTTGGTTGTGGCCCCGTCTTGTGCAGTGTCCTCCCTAGAGAGGCCCATCTGGTGCGTGCCTTGATTCCTTTTTGATGCTAGGAAAGCAGGTTCCTTTTTTGGCAAGGCATTTGTGTAGTTCAGCTTGCTTTTAAATGCCCATTGTACACTGGCATAATGGACTTTATACACATTGCCTGGCCTTTTCTGATTTTAAATCATTTTAGAAGCAAAATGCTTTAAGCAATACCCTTGGAGAGCTTCTGTAATTGGGTGGGTTGGAAGGACAGTAACTCAGTAAATAAATTGCAGCATGCCCAGTTTTGAGGATGAGCGGGCGTGGGTTGGAATGGGGTTCTTATGAGAAAACAGTTCTTCTTCTGGCCCCTAGATGTCACTGTTGGAGCTTGGCCACAGGGGGATAGTTAATGCAAATAAGTGTTCTGCTTTGGCAAGCTTTTCCTTAAGAGTAAGACATCTGTCCTTGCAATTTGTTAAAAACAAAGAAGAAGAAAAGTTGACACATTTATTTAACTGCCTTACTGCAGTGGGCCTGTGCAGCTCAGCATTTCAGTGTCTTATTCTCTTGCCTTGTCGAAAGCCAGGCAGTGTCTAACCGGTTAATACTTGGATGGGAGAGGTACAGGGAGTTCGAGGGCAGTGGGGTTGACGAGAAATTGAAAAAAAAACACCCCAGAAGAACAGTGTGTTGTATTCTGCATCATTGCCGGAGCCAACAAATAAACCCCAACTTTACATGGATGTGTCCATAAAGCTTTTAGAAGTTGAGCTTAACTCAAAACAGACTTATTTCATTTCAGCATCATAGTCCAGTCCTATCCCTTCCCTCTTCTTACCCCCTCCCCATCTTAAGATGCTATTTGCTTTTCCTTTAAAAAGAAAAGAGAATCTACAATTACTAGTAGCAGTCAGTGGGCCAGACTGGGAAACTGGACAGTTGGGAGGTGTGGATGTTTTCCTTTTGCCTGGTGATGCCAGATCGCTAGTTTGTCAACAGTGCTTGGAGGTCTCCAGTAATTGTATGCTTGTAGATTGAAGATGCTGTGGGGGGAAGAGAAGTGAAGGGGGAAAAAAAAGCAGTCATTTCCCAGCACAGTATTGTATAAAACAATAATCCTTGTAAACACATTGGAGGATGCTGGGAACAAAGCTGCTGCAATATAATAATTATTGTGTTATGCTGTCTCCTGGTTTGTGCATATTTGCTTGCAAATGAGAAGACAAGCTAAAATGTAAAGGGAAGGTCCTTTTGTTTTCCTAAAAAGCTAGTGAGAGGATAAAGGATTAAAAGCTGTATAATTTTAGTTACATAGGCCATGAAGAAAAAATCCACCTTTGGAAGAAGTTGCCATTGACTCAACTTTAAGCAAATACAACTTTGATAAAAGATTAGAAGAGCTTTGTGGCCCAACAGTCCTTCATCTTGTGTGCCAGCATTTATTTTCTATTTTAGGCTGTTCAGAAAAAGAGACCTGAACTGTTCTTAGCTGTTGGCTGCAAGTTAGGAAAGCCATTTTAATCTCCTGCCTGCTAACCTGCAGATAAATATATAGCCTGCTTTTTCATTCAAGTCAGTCACTCAAGTGGCTCTGGTCATAAAACAAATGAAGAAGCCCAGTGCAGGTATGCTACCAATAAAACAATTAAAACTCAGATTGGATTGTAAAGGCTTGGTTAAAACCAGGCCTGTTGGCTATTCTGGAAGGCAGAAAGTGGCAATCAAATGTTTTCAAGCTGCCTTTTCTTCTGGTAAAAGGTGTCTTCAGAAGGACCTCTCCTGCAGAACATTCAGGTGGGTTCATAGCAGGAGATTTGCTTGCTTAGATAAGCACATATTCTAAGACAGAAATGGCCAAGTTGGCCCCTGAGCTCTTCACCCGTGCCTTTCGTGCGTGCCACTCTTTATGTTTTATTGATTTTATAATAATTTCTTTGAGTGTTGTGAGCGGCCCAGAGTCATTGAGATTTGGGCAGTGTCCAAGTGTAGTACATTATTTTTATTAGCATATAAATCCTTCCAAATTTTCTCCAAGCAATCCAGAACATCTGCTTTAAACCTAAATTTGGGCTCTCATGTCCCCAAATGGCCCAAACGTGGTCCCCCAAATTGTAATGTTGGGTCATTATTTTAGAGTTGCAGGGCTCCTAAGTATGGGAAGCCAGCTGTTTGAAATCTGCTTCTCAGAGGACTCCTGCCTTCACTTCCATCAGACCCCCCACCCCTTTAGGTGATGCAAATATATGGCTTCTTAAGCGCCCCCCCCCCCCCCCCACAACCAGGTGAGGAGATGGAATGTCAGCCCTGACTTCTCAGTGTCCCTGGCCTAAATCATCTGGGGCCTTAAAATCTAACTTCCACGCCTTAATTGTGTCTGGAAAGGAATTAGTATCTAATGCACTTCTTTTAAAATGGGTATAATGGGAATCCCTGTATCTTGCATCAGTTAAGTATTTTGCGTCAGTTGGAAGCCCCAGACCTTGTGGGAGGATGGTCTCACACCAAGCTTATTCAAATGCTGTACGAGCCGCTGGCATGATGCACCCAGAGTGCTCGATTAGTCAAAGTGGCGCCTAATTAAAACTGAGAGTCTATTTTTCCTGTTTGGCCAAATCGTTTTATTTATGACCCTGTTTTATTCAGGGCATGAACAAGAGCAAAGGGAGGCAATAGCTAGAGCCTGGGACTGTGGTGGGTTCAGAAATCTGCCCCCGCCCAAAAGAACCTGATGCATTGTTGAATTGTTAGCTTTTCTCCGCACGATTGCTCCAATGCGAGCAGGTTGGGCGACAGGATGCCTTTCTTTTCCATCGATACAGAGTGTGGAATAAACAGTATGAGAAGTCGAGGTTCTTTGTCAGCTCCAGCTCCATCTGCCTTTTGAAGAGTTGCAGGGCCATTTTGAAGAAGGCAAGGTCACCGTATCCCATAAAAAAAAATAACTACCACTTTTCTGATTATTTTCAAGGACAGCATGGTCTGTGAATGAGAGAAAGTGCTTGCTGGCAACTCACCTTAATGGTGAGCAGAAAAGGAAACTTGGCCTGTTTTTCTAGTATACCTAAGTGGTCTAAATTGGCCTTTTTTCTCTGTAAATGCAGCCCAGACAGTTGGTATGAATCAAAAGCAATTCAGGTTCTGAATGGCAACACTGAGGATAAAAGTAAAAGACAATCTCAAGGTTTATGGTTTCTTGAAAAAGGCAGGGAGGAGGAGGAGGAGGAAGAGAACCAACACCAGAAATCTTGGAAAAGTGGGAAAATGAAAGAAAGGCTCCACTGAGATTAGTTGAGTTTTCATTTGGAAATGAAACAGCTTAATTGAGAGGGATCCAAATCAACTTTTCCTGCTTTAACTGCATCTGTGGAATGTCTATATCGATCAATAAAATAGCAATACTGTATAGCTTTAAATTCCTCTTGAATAAAAGATAATATACTTGAAAGCCTATTTTGCAAAACCCATTTGATGAAATAACCCTATGTAGCAAAGCTATTAAAGTTACATAACTTCCTTCAATTTCAACATTTGGATCCAGGTTTTAGACAGTGGATTATCCTACATTGTACAGAATCATATTGTTGAGTCTCTCCTGTCCTTTAGAACAGCAAGTCTGAACACATTTTGTAAAGCCAACTTTTGGAGTTTGAGATACAAGCACTCTTCCATTAGTACATAATGGTCCTTTTTGCAACCATCCACATTCAATAAATCCAAAGTTCCTTATAGATTGAAATATTTCAGATTTTGGTAATCTAGTTTAACAGATCTCTGATATGCCAACTGTTAATGATCTGGGGTACTGCCTTACTCCTGACTGATATACAAAGATGCACATTTTGATTAGAAACAGAGAAGACATTAATTATATTCAGATTTTAAGTCAAATGATTCAGTTCATCCTTCCAGAATCAATGAACTGAAATAGTTGCCTTCTATACTTGTATTCCTCTGAATTTTGCAATGCAGTTACATTATCACAGAATTGTTTCAGGGCCTAAGCTTAGTCACTTAATTGCAGTGACCTATAAGCCTTGTAAATAAGGTAAGTAATGGAAAAGTGCACACAAAATACAAATATTTGTGAAAATAACAGAAACATAGTATTGTGGAAACTGGGTGGCAAATGTATGCACATTTTTGCACACAAAATATGTGTATTTGGAAAAATTACTGTGAATGTTCAGACAGACTTTAATAAATACATTTGACAAGTGTATATACAGAAGGAATGGAGCAAACTTAAAGAGTGGAAGAACTGAAATTAAAGCAAATAAATAGGCCAGTTCCTCCATCCCTAACTTTGAGGTTTGAAAGAACCAGAATTCTGGACAGATAGGAGAGATTTTTGCACACATGCTTCTAAACGCTTCAGTTGAACTTAACTCAGCTTTTCAAGTCTACATAATACTAGCTGCTTGGCCAGAAAGTAATTTGCAGCCTGTCTGTAACCTGAGTGGGAAAAGAACGTATTTCAGTTTTACAGTAATTTTCTTTTCTGGTCACCTGGAACCAATTTTGACTCACCGTAGGAACATGTTGGCTCTTAAAAGCACCAGGGACCCTCTGGGCCTTCACCCAAATCTGGTTACGTCACTTGCAGGACCAGGGTGCACCCACAGAGCAGCCCAGGCATTTCTTAAAGGGAGGGAGTGGAACTGCAGCAGCCTCCATGCGCGTTGCTAGACTGACCGTGAGATGGCAGCAAAGAAATACAGAAAGTCAAGTGCTTTGCTGCCCTCTCTGCGTCCTCTGGCTTGGTGCAGCCCCAAACTTGTGACCTTGCAACCAGCACATCCTGCTGGCACCTGAGTGCAGTTTATGTGTGAAAGCCCTGGGCTGTTCTGCTCTCAATGTAGCTGTTCTCACTGGCTCTAGGTGGGATTGGGGCCTCGCCTGAGAAGCACGCCTTGGGGCCCAGAGGGCTCTCCTTATCCTCCAGAAGATACCAGTTTCCTGATTTCTCCCATCTCAGTCAGTCAGACCTGTGCTCAACTGACTGCTCATTGCTGCTGTGTGTTACCACCACTGATCTGGTAACCAGGAAATACTTGTTAATGTTTTATGGTTTCTAATTTGTAGAGTGTCTGCTTGTTCCTCCTGACCTGTCGCAAGGGGATCTCGAGCAGTAGCATCTCAAAGTAAGGCAGCCTATGTAATCTTAAGTTTTGAAAACGCTGGTCCCTTTAGGGAGATCTGCAGTTTTAGTTTCTTTAACAAACCAAACTAAAGGGAGGGGGGGAACCCTTCCCCAAATGATCTATGTTTCATAAGGTCATGAACATGACAGCTAATGTGAACCCTAATTCAACTGTGATCACATGGTGTAAATTTAATAAGATCTTCCTTCAGCTCTACGAGGAATGTAAGTAGGTGAAAACCCCAAGGTGAATCCAATAGTAGCTTTGGAGTGGGGCATTTTTAAAATGCAAGATGAGCACATGAGTAACGCAGGGTGGAGCTTGGCCAAAAGCTTGTGTTGGCCTTAAAATCTCTGAGTTACAGAGTTGAGACAGATTTCACTAATGGTTTATTTCTGTGCAGGACCTTTGGGATGTATATGTCTGCCTTTGAAACATGTCTTGGTAAACAGACATTTGACCCTGATCAGCAAAAACAGACACCGTTTGCCGGTTGCAGTGACCTTGGGTTTCTACCACTGCCATACGCACCCCTGTGTAAAAAGTGAAAGGAAATTGTCTCCCACTGAAATCAACAAGTTTTGCCATTTGTTTTGGGAAAGAACTGAGATCCGGGGGCGGGGGGGGGGGGCAGGGGATCTTCCATGCACATAAGCAGGGAACAGCATTGCTAGATGAAATTCTTCCTCCACCTGTTGTTTTCCTCTTTAGAGCTTGCAAAGTGTCATATAAAACATCACGCTCACAGGCTGGCCCTTTGGAGTAACAATTTACTTGTCCGCGCTACCGTCCTTGAAGGGGGCATTTGCCTCCGTAGCTTCTTAAATTAAGGGGAAGAATGAAGCAAACCGCCAATTATACTGAACAATATTTAACCTTGGCTGTTTTTTCCTCCTTTTTATAATAAAACTTTTCCAAGGTGGCTTAATAAATTTAGATAGCAAGCCATGAAATGTTGGCAACATTAACTGTGGGCCAGGGTGGTGTAGGGGCTATGGAATTGGACTAGAGCCAGGGAGACCTGGGTTCGAATCCACCCTTAGCTGGAGAAGCTCATTGGATGTTGTTGGGAAAAGTAGGAGCTGTATGTCTGTGCTGCCTTGAATTCCTGGCGGGGATGGGCATCTAATAATACCTACAAACAAAACCAGTAAATTCCTCAGTGGACTTGCTGTGATTCCCCAAATTAAATCTGGCCAAAAATCTGAATGGAATACACGTGTTTGAAATCTGAAAAGCTGCAGAAGAGCAGAGAGACTGGGACAAAATGACAGAGAAGCTGTTTTGCATAGAGCTGATTCGAGACTTGTTGCCAATCAGGATTAACCAAACTCTGGGCTAAAGTGCCAGGGGTGTGACTCAAGATGAGGCCGATTTCTGAGTTCCTTAAGAAGGGACTCCAAAGCTTTGAGGCCACCCCTGAAAAGGCCCTGCTCACACGGCTAACCAGTTTTCAGGCTTCTGTCCTTGTGTGAAAGAAACTGGCTATATTTGCACAGTATGATAGCCTAGATCTGTATTTCTCACCCTTGTCGGCTTTAAGATGGGTGGACTTCAACTCCCAGAATTCTGGAAGTTGAAGTCCACCCATCTTAAAGCTGCCAAGGGTGAGAAACACTGGCCTAGATAATTGGTGGTTTAGCATGTTACCCAAATCCAGGCTTCCCTTCAAATCATAAGCTTGATGTAGCATGTCAGTAACGCACACAATCACCTTGGCTTCAGCACGTTGTGTGGAGCGAGCCCCGCGCTCTGCCTGGTTTGGCTCGGCCGTAAAGACCAGCCTGTGTCTCGCATGGCGCGTGCAGGAGGCTCCCGTGGAAACATGCCACCCTCTGGGGTGCTTTCCCATTTTAGCTAACCCTCTTTTGGCCAACCTAATCTGCCCCCGCTTCCTCCTCCTCATGATTGGAAGAGGGAGGAAAATAAAGGTCACCCATAAAGAGGCAATTTCAGTAATTAAAAGCAAACCACTTTCGTCCTCCTCTTTGCCCGAGTGCCCGCTTCCTGAGCAGCGCCAAGCGAAAATCTAGGCCAAGTTGCTTTTTGTAGAGGAAAGAATATAAAGCAGCCAGCAGTGGGCCATGCAAGTGGCGGGTGTGTGCGTCTCCCTGGCTGGCGCACGCTTTTTTGAAAGGAATTGCTATTGTGTCGCCTTGCAGTTTCCTTCCTATTGTGTCCTGTCGTGTTCGGGCAGACCGCCTGCCCCCTGGCCTTGCGGTCTCGGCAGCTGAGCGCAGATGATGCCTGGCGGTCCAGGAGGGGCTCGGCAGCACCATCCCTGGGTGCAGAGGGGACAAGCGATTGGGGCTTGTCGGCCAGAGGAGAAATTGGGGCAGTTGTGTAACTCCCAGTAGGAGCAACGAGGGCAGGGAGGAAAAGGTTTGTTATCTCTCTGCCGAAACAACCCCGCATCTGCCAGGCTGCAAGGCTGCTGGGTGGTTCTGCTGCCCTTTCCCACTTGCACCTAACCACAGGCCAACATGTCCCCAAGGTGTCACCTGCCTCTTGTCTCGCGATCCTGGTGTTGAAGTTGTATTTAATGTCCCTCTTATTCCCGCAAGGTAAGCATCCAAGAGAACCAGACCTGTTAGGCTTCGTTGCACATTCTTGGAAGGGAAGCCAGGCGGGCAAGGGACTGGGAAGCACAATGGGAGGGATCCACCGCAGGCACATTTTGCACCCGTATTATTTTGTGACTCAGAGTTGGGTGGGGAACCCTTCACTCAATGGTGGGTAAAGGCCCTCCCTTTGGAAAGAGCTCTCCGTTTTGGCCTCTGGCTGCCTTCTCTTGCATACTGAATTTGGGCTTCTGGGCCTTTTGCTCTTCTTGCCTTTGGGAAATGCTCAGCACCCAGAACGTTTTTTGGAGCCCCAGTGACCCTGGTTGTAAAGGCACCTCTTTTCTATCCACGCACCCCAACACTTCCATGTGAAGAGGGGAGGAGGAAGAAAACTAGAGTCGCTGGGAGCATAGAAATGAGGAGGAGGAGGAACAGTGCCATGGTCTTGCCACATCTTCCCATAACTCAGAGGTTGAAAATTAAAAGAAGAAAAGACTCTAGAAGAAGTTGCCTGCTCTGACCCATCTGTTCCTGCTCATCTAGAATCGTGGAGCAAAAGTATCCTGCTATTTTGGAAGAAAGGGAAAGCCCAGAGAAGGGGGAGTTGCTCTGGCGAACTGGGGGGCTTGGTGTGACCCGGGGAAAACTTGGTTCATAAAGAGCAGTTCAGCTCAGCGTTTCTTTTGGTCAATGTCCAGCAATCCATCTGCTCGCCTTTAGCAGCTGCCCAATTTTATGTGTTTATTACTGATCTATTTGTAGCAGTTCCTCAGAATGGCCTTTCTGGGCATCTCCGTTCATTGTATCCCATAACAACAACCCTGCGAGGCAGCCCAACACCTTAATCCCTACAGCACATTGACTCTCAAAGAGTGATGTAGCCTTTGGTGCCCAACAGGTTCCCTGCTCCCCCTGACTCTTTTTAAAGAGCCTTTTTAGAGAGAGAAGTAGATAAATAACACACACGTGGATGGACGGATGGATAACACACGTATAGAGAGAGAACACAGAGGTGGACAGACGGATGGACGGACGGATGGACAGCTAGCTAGCTAGCTAGCTAGATAGATAGATAGATAGATGGATCCCATGCGCAGGAAATCATTGTGAAATTGCTTATGGTGGCCAATGCAAAGGACGCTTGACGTTGCAGTCTGGAAATGACAATTGGGTACTGATGTGGAAGAAAATCCCCATTTGGGGAGATCTCTACTAACCCCAGATTATCTGAGATCTCCCCAAATGGGGATTTTCTTCTACATCAGTACCCAGTTGTTATTTCCAGACTGCAGCGTCAAGTGTCCTTTGCACTGGCCACCGTAAGCAATTTCACAATGATTTCCTGCGCGTGGCTATTCATTTTCCAGAAGTAGCAGTTCGTCCATGCTAAGTATAACATATATAAGCTTTGGCAGCACGTACAGGATTTTATCTTGTTTATTGAGAGGGTGGACATCAGCAAGCCTCGGCCTGCTTATCGACAACTGATAAGTTGTGTCAATTGGCACCGTGTGGGATCTCGTGAAGCTGTCGGGAATCGGAAATGCCATTCAACGCAAGCGTCGCTGAGCCGAGCAGGTGGATCGTTCCTTTGCCCCTGCGAATAGCATCACCGATTTCCGCACCGCAGCACAGAATTTCTTTGAGGTGCTCTCCACAACTCATGTTTTCCTTCCCGCTAAATCAATAATTTATTGAGCCAACTTATTTATTTAGCTAATGGCAGAAAGTGAAGAAGAACTAAAGAGCCTCTTGATGAGGGTGAAAGAGGAGAGTGCGAAAGCTGGCTTGAAACTCAACATTAAAAAAACTAAGATCATGGCATCTGGACCCATCAATCCCTGGCAAATAGAAGGGGTAGAAATGGAAGCAGTAACAGACTTCATTTATTTGGGCTCCAAGATCACCGCAGACGGAGACTGCAGCCATGAAATTAAAAGACGCTTGCTCCTTGGGAGGAAAGCTATGGCAAACCTAGATAGCATATTAAAAAGCAGAGACGTCACCTTGCCGACAAAGATCCGCATAGTCAAAGCTATGGTTTTTCCAGTAGTAATGTATGGCTGTGAGAGCTGGACCATAAAGAAGGCTGAACGCCGAAGAATTGATGCCTTTGAACTGTGGTGCTGGAGAAGACTCTTAAGAGTCCCCTGGACTGCTAGGAGGTCAAACCAGTCAATCTTAAAGGAAATCAACTCTGATTGCTCATTGGAAGGATTGATAATGAAGCTCAAGCTCAGATACTTTGGTCACCTAATGCGAAGAGAGGACTCTTTGGAAAAGATCCTGATGCTGGGAAAGATGGAAGGCAAAAGGAGAAGAGGACGGCAGAGGATGAGATGGCTAGATAGCATCACCGAAGCAATGAGCATGAAATTGAGCAAACTCAGGGAGGCAGTGAAAGATAGGAAGGCCTGGCGCAATATGGTTCATGGGGTCACAAAGAGTTGGACACGACTTAACGACTGAACAACAAATATTTATATTATATTTATATTTATTGGTATTTATATTTATTTATATTGCTGGTATTTCCAGCAACCTTGGAGATCCCCTGGGGAACCCGCGAGATGGATGCATTGTGCCTGGATGGTTATTATGCTCCCACAATCTTGCTCTTCATTTATTTTTATTATTTTCATTTTAAGCGTTTTAGGGGCCATGATGTGATTTTAATTGTTGTTGGTTGCACGCTGTCCAGAGTCACGTCCAGTGGGATGGGCGGACATATGTATTTGCTAAATAAATTTTTTGTTGTTCAGTCGTTAAGTCGTGTCCGACTCTTCATGACCCCATGAACCATATTGCGCCAGGCCTTCCTATCTTTCACTGCCTCCCTGAGTTTGCTCAATTTCATGCTCATTGCTTCGGTGATGCTATCTAGCCATCTCATCCTCTGCCGTCCTCTTCTCCTTTTGCCTTCCATCTTTCCCAGCATCAGGATCTTTTCCAAAGAGTCCTCTCTTCGCATTAGGTGACCAAAGTATCTGAGCTTGAGCTTCATTATCAATCCTTCCAATGAGCAATCAGAGTTGATTTCCTTTAAGATTGACTGGTTTGACCTCCTAGCAGTCCAGGGGACTCTTAAGAGTCTTCTCCAGCACCACAGTTCAAAGGCATCAATTCTTCGGCGTTCAGCCTTCTTTATGGTCCAGCTCTCACAGCCATACATTACTACTGGAAAAACCATAGCTTTGACTATGCGGATCTTTGTCGGCAAGGTGACGTCTCTGCTTTTTAATATGCTATCTAGGTTTGCCATAGCTTTCCTCCCAAGGAGCAAGCGTCTTTTAATTTCATGGCTGCAGTCTCCGTCTGCAGTGATTTTGGAGCCCAAATAAATGAAGTCTGTTACTGCTTCCATTTCTACCCCTTCTATTTGCCAGGGATTGATGGGTCCAGATGCCATGATCTTAGTTTTTTTAATGTTGAGTTTCAAGCCAGCTTTCGCACTTTCCTCTTTCACCCTCATCAAGAGGCTCTTTAGTTCTTCTTCACTTTCTGCCATTAGGGTGGTATCGTCTGCATATCTGAGGTTATTGATGTTTCTCCCTGCAATCTTAATTCCAGCTTGTGATTCTTCCAGCCTGGCATTTCTCATGATGTACTCTGCATATAGGTTAAATAAGCAGGGTGACAGTATACAGCCTTGTCGTACTCCTTTCCCTATTTTGAACCAATCGGTTGTTCCATGACCGGTTCTAACTGTTGCTTCTTGGCCCGCATACAGATTTCTCAGGAGACAGGTAAGGTGGTCTGGTATCCCCATCTCTTTAAGAATTTGCCACAGTTTGTTGTGATCCACACAATCAAAGGCTTTTGCATAGTCAATGAAGCAGAAGTAGATGCTTTTCTGGAACTCTCGTGCTTTCTCCATGATCCAGCGAATGTTGGCAATTTGATCTCTAGTTCCTCTGCCTCTTCGAAACCCAGCTTGTACATCCGGTAGTTCTCGGTTCACGTACTGCTGAAGCCTAGCTTGTAGGATTTTGAGCATAACCTTGCTAGCATGTGAAATGAGTGCAATTGTGCGATAGTTTGAGCATTCTTTGGCATTGCCCTTCTTTGGAATTGGAATGTAAACTGACCTTTTCCAATCTGTAATATAAATATACATAAATATAAATACTAGCATAAGTCTATATTATTATCCTTTACTTCTATATGAAGTTGCATATGAAGTTTTGATTCACATCTTCTTTCCACCTGTTTTTCCTTTCAGACTTTGCACCAACTGAGTTTTGCTGGGTGGCTCTGTTGAAATCGCTCTTAGTTGGTTTGGTTTTGCCTCCGTGTTTTAATTTTTAAAGGAAAGAAGCCGATAATGAAGTTAACATTAACAAACATGCTTTCACATTAGCCTAAAAGCACTTTCAGGGGCTTTCTGCTGGAAAGTTTAAAGAAAAATGGGCAAAGGGAACAGAAAATCTTTTGAGAAAAGCCAGAACATCATAGGCTGCTGAATTTATGTTAAAAGTTATTTCAATGTATTTGTGAGGAAATGGGATAATGTGCTATTAAAAGAGCTGGAGGTCCTTTGTTTTTCCAATAAAGTTAAGTGTCCTAAGCAAAACTAGGATATTCCTTCGGGCAACGGTGGTCTACTTTGCAAGATGTTGCAGTTTAATTTTTAAAGTTTGAGGGATCTCAGAGATGCAGAAGGCGTAGGAATGACGTGGTGATTTTACTGCAGGACTCAGAGCTTCAGTTTTGGGGTCTTTTCTATTTTGGAGAGGGTTTTTTTTAAGTGGTTTCTGGAGTCTTGTGTAGATTTTAACTCCCTTATTTCCAGTATTCCTGTTTTTCTTTTCTTTTCTTAAAACCAGAAATGGTGCTGTCCACTGGTTGCATTTTGATGGTGTGATCTGAACGAAATCTGGTATAGTATGTCACCAAGAGGAGTGGAGGTTACCTGTAGACTTCCTCCGTGAACATCAATATATCCTCAGTTTTTAATGTAATGTACATTGAGTCCAAAGCATTATAAACGTGCTTTAAGAGCAGGTCAACTTCTTGGCAGATATCTAATTAGGCCTAACTTTATCTGTGATTACTGTAAGCTTCTGAGTCCACCAATTTCCTCTCGGAGCTTCTCCTACCCCTTCACTCATGAGAACCCAGCCAAAAGTTTCAGCTTAATTGGAAGTAAAATCCGCATTTATAATTCCTTCTTCTTTGTGACCATCAGCTCAGCATTTTCATGATCATCATGATTTTCCCCATGGGAGTTCTGGGATGTTGTTGCAACACGTTCTGCTGGCCAATGCTTTTCCTTGCACTCAACTGATTTAGTTTACTTATTTACCATATTTGCAAACCACCCATTGATTGAGACTCTGGGCAGGATACAGTAAAGCAGAATAAATCAACAAAAATTAAACAGGAAGAAATAACCTGCAAAATGAGAAGATCATAAGTAACAACATGATGCTATCATTGAAGGGCCAAAGGTAGGTTGAGATATCAATCAATCAATCAATCAAATATTTATTCCTGTCATAGGCCAGCATAAGAGTTGAGATAAGATGACCTTATGAGATGCCAGGAAGGAGGGATAAACATATATCTGTCAGAAGCATGCTTAGCACACGGGAGCTATTTCTGAAAAGGTTTTCTGTCTGACCCACACAACATGCACCTCTTGAAGGTGTGGGGCCCTCAGCTGGCCAACTCTTAATGTTCAGAATGGATGGGCAGAGACAGCTCTTGGCTGAAGAAGAAGCAAAATATATCTTGACAGGAGAGGAAGCAAGTCTATATCTTGGCGTCACAACATGGGTGAAATTCTACCCGTGCTGTTGTGATGGAGGGAGAAACTAAACTGTTTTGCCTATGTGCAAATTACCTCTGCTCGTGTCCTAATTCCCAGCATTGTTTACTTTTCTGTTAACTTTTCCAAAACCACAATTTCGACGTTCCAAGGAGCGTGAAGTACAAGGCTGTCTAAAGATAGATGTAGAAATCTGTGATTTATGGCCACTTTTTGGAAAACTGCTATAACGAGAGAGAATCCCTTGTAATTTTACGGTTGACAGTAATTGAACTGAACTGCAATGAGTCATTTATAAGGAAGAAACTAATGCTCGCTAAAACAACATGGGGGAAATGCTTATATGAGAACCATATTCAGAGGGAAAAAATGGCCATTTTTGTTATTTTTACTTTGTATTTCTATTGAAATAATCTGTCATTTTTCCCAATCTCTTCTGCAAACTAACTTTTATTAGCAATGCTGAGTTTCCTGAATATAGTATATTATGTGCTTTTCTTCCCTCTACAACACACGCTACCCTTTCGATTAGTATTGTTGGCAATGGTGGCTTCAAGCTGTCCAATTCATGAAGTCAGATCTATAACGTTAGCCAAACAGAAGCAGCTGGCTAAAGCAGTTGAAAGAGATTCCCATCCCGAAGCAACATTCTCCTGTTTTAACCTTGCCCAAAGTCAGTTCAGACCGAATTCTGATGGCTTCAGTGGAAATGTGGTGGCCAAAAGATCTAAACAAAATATCGGTTGTCTTTCTGAGGTCTTCTCTCCTAAATTTTTGGTTTGGGAGAAGCCTAGCTGAGGACATGAATTCAGGGCCCAAACCAAAATGGGCTAAACCTAGTTAACGTTGCAAAGGTCTTTCTCCACAAAAGGCTCGCTCATCTCTCTCATCCGGCCATGCCCAATGTATCTTTGCCCCAACTCTTGTGGGACTGAGCTTCCCCAAAACATTCAGGGGCACTCTCCCAAAGCCACCAAAGGGTAGCCCACCCCTTATCTCAATCAACTGGAGAACCAGTGGTCCCCCATCCCTTTTTCAACTCTCAGAATCTCCTGACTGGGAACATGACCTGCTTTTTGGCTAGAGGGAACCCCTGGAAAAGATTCAATGAAGCCCTGAAATGGTCCAGCACTTGGCCCACCTTGGAAGCTAAGTAGGGTTAGTCATCAGGAAGGGAGACTCCCCAGATATTTGTAGGATGGTGGACTGGGAAACTGGAAGGTGGCAAGAGCAAAATGATTTTTTATCACTGCCAGGAAAATGACACAGTACTGCCTATGTCAGTGTTTCCCAACCTTGGCAACTTTAAGATGTGTGGACTTCAACTCAGCATGGCTGGCTGGGGAATTCTGGGAGTTGAAGTCCACACATCTTAAAGCCAAGCCTAGTCATCAGGAGCCAAGCTTGACTCAAAGGAGACTTTCCTTTTTAAGCTCAAAACAAAGCATTGCATTTTTAAAAATAAAACACTTTCCCCAGTCTTTCTCCCTTCTTGCCAATTGCCTCCTTGCTGGGGAGGTAGATCTTCCTCCCTTCTGGTAACCCCCTCCCCAATATGTTAAGCACAGCCCCAAACAATCAAGAGTGACTCTAAGTCTCCATCGCCTTCCCGAAATGTTGCCCCTTTTCTGCTGGGGAGGGGAATATTCCTTTCTGCAGCTGCTGCTTAATTTTTTTCAGTGAACCTGACCCAGTCCATTGACTCACTGAGTAAATTCTGCTACAGGAATCAACATGCCTAAATGTTTTGTTAGCTTGCCCTAACATTTTGCAAAATAACGTGTTTCTCCAGAAGGGACCTGGTTCTTGGCCAGGCTGTTCGGTCACCTTGCAGTCCCTTCCCTACCTCCCAATCCGCTCTGTGCAGATTAAAATTCAGGTGGCTTCACTTTAAACTTCGGGGCCCTTCGTTCAGGAGGCTGGTGCATATCGTACCACTCCTTCAATAGCAGCCGGGCTGAAGAGTTTCCTGTGCAGAGGTGCCAGAGTGAAAACAGAGAGAGAGAGAAACAGCGATGTTGGCTCTGGTGATGCAAAGAAGAGAGCGAGGAGGTGGGTGAGCAAAAAGAAGTTGCAGGGACTCCGTAGCACCAGTGGGACGTCGTTGGCCGAGCAAGAAGGGTGCGAGGCGTTGATGGCAGAGGTGGGCTCGCTGTTCAGTCCTGTCGCTTTTGAGCTTCAGCATCCTCATTCATATTGTGTAGGTGAGGTTGAACTACTTGGGCAGGGGTTCGGTGAGTTAAGAGCTGAGACAAGATTCAGATGGGGTTTCCTAATTGACTGTTCACTCTTTTGGCGGATTTGTTACACCATTTGTCATCTGTCTGGGTTGCAACAATAACCTAGCTAGATCAAGTGATACTCGGCAAGGTGGATCAGTAGTATGTGAATGGCAGAAACTAGATCCAAAGAGGATTAATGGATTGAGGCTCAGTTTCTTATCTGGTTTGTCCTAGGGTTGGGAGGATTAGTTCTTTCCCAAGATTGGGTTGTTGAGTCCAACTTGGATGAGGGCCAGCCCAGCGCTGTGGTTAGTGTAGGAACTCATCAGCTGGCTAGGAGGAGAGATGGAGAATCACACACCTCACTGTGGTCTCGGGAAGGGCGTCTTCCCCACCTTGAAGCCAACAGGTTCAGAGGGTACCCAGCTGAAGAAAGGGGAGATCAATCAGCTTCATCCAGTTTTGGCTAAAAGAGGATATGGTCCCTTTCCTGGGAGGGCAGTTGGGCTCAAAGGAAGCCCACCCACTTTTTCAGAGATCTCAGTTTGTAACACATTTGTGCTGATTTTTTTTAAAATTATTTTTTGGCTGCTTCAGTCACCACTGGATGCGCCTGTGAACAGGAGGCAAACTGGCACTGCCACCGACCACAAAGCGGATGGTTGGGTTAGCATTTTAAAGGGCCAAAACGGATGACTTCATTGGAGCTGGAATTGAGACGCCCCCCCTCAAAAAAAAAAGGAAATGCCCAAATAAGAAAGCAAGAAATGGGTTTGCTCTCCAAGCTGTGAGCTCAACTAGGTTCCGGCGCTGGGAGCTTTCTCCTTCCTGAGTTCTCAGTGCAGCAGCTGCTTTCCCATATATTGCCCTGGGTGGGTCCAGCTTGCTGAAAAATTAAAAGTGTGGCCCATATAGGCAGGAGTGGAGGGGGAGAAAAACCCACACTTTCTTGAATGAGTCATTTCAAATGTTACCCATTCAAAGTACGTCTTTGTTCACTTGCATTTGTTAAGCGAAAAGAAAGGGAACCTCTTCTGTTTGCACTGTGGTGTCCACTGATATTTTCTCTCGTATATTCCTTCCTTCCTTCCTTCCTTCCTTCCTTCCTTCCTTCCTTCCTTCCTTCCTTCCTTCCTAACACACAACTGGGGGACCCTCGGTTTGTTTTAGGCTCCGACATCCATCATCCCCAACCCTTTTAGCCTGTTGGCTGGAGGGGGGAAGTGACATTCACCCACCTCGCCTTCTAAAGCGACTGCAGAGACATGCGCTGCAAGAGAGGGGAAAAACTCATTTCCTACCCCCACGTTCGCCTCTGACGACTTCATGCCTTTGCAAAAACCGAAAAGTCGCCCTCCTGCGAGCCAGACAGCTCTGAGAGACTTCAGGGCCAGAAAATTCTCCCCGGGTTCCTGTTTAGCCCTGTCTGCCTGCCAGGCTCTCGGTCTGTGGTCAAAGCCGACACATCAGTCTGCCCTGCTCGCGAAGTTAAATCGGGTGAAGCTAGAATAGGCTTTGCATTTAGGTGGAGCTGTGGAAAGTAGGTCACTGGGTCAGGAACAGCAAGTTCTGACGGTTGGCGACTGCTCCCTCCCTTCCCCTGATGGTGTTTCTATGGGTTGGGGGCGAAATGGGTCTCCTCCCGCTCTTTGTGGCAAAAGACAGAAGAAGAGGGATCAGCGCTGGGCAAAATGAAAAAGGGGGGGCGTCTGATTGAACCCGCTCTTTCTTTCAACCAGTGCTGGAGACACGAAGGAGGCATTCCCTGTTCCGCTGGTTGTTTGAATAACGAAAGGAGGAAATCATTTAAAAGTTACTAAGGCGGTTGCTTTATTTCCTGATTTTCAGTTAAACCAGACAGAGAGGCGAGGGGGAGCTTTTCTAACTGGGAGGTGGAGTAAGAGGGGTTAAGGGTTTTTCTCATTGGGATCCTAGTGCGATTTAGGTCCGATTGATTGATAGATTGATGGATTGATGGATCGCCAGGTAGCTTGCGCTACTTTGGGAGTTGATTGTCTTTCGGTGGGATGCCAAGTGGGTGGAGCCGTTCCTTGGAAATCGGACTAGGATCTTCCGCTTTTGTTCTGTTTTGAGGAGCTGGGATTTGTTTGGTTAATTTAGTTATTAGATTTATATCCTGCTTTTATTGGTACAGCTCAAGGCAGCATCCTTAATGCTCCCGCCTCCTGTTTTCCTCACCCCAGCTACCTTGTAGGGTGGGCTGGGCTGAGAGAGAGTGACTGGCACTCCCCCGGGTTTTTATAACTTTAGGATTAATTTGAGTCTCGTGTTTGTCGGTTTTGTTAACTCACAAAGATGGGAAGCCTCTTTGCTCACAAAGTGTTCCACGCACCACGACTTGGGTGTCCTCCATATACGGGGTTCCCAAAACTCTTAGTGCAATTTGGACCACTAAGCTTTGAAGGTTTTTTCCCAGCTTTTAAGTATTAAAAGGGCGGCCAGACTCCCCCTGACGTTTTACTACCCTAGACTCCCAGGTCTCTCCTCCTAGAGGAGTACAGGCACGATTGGCCCCTGCTTTCTTCTTTGGCCCCTTTCCAATCTAATCGATAACCTTGAGATGTCCCGATGGTTTTTAGGTCAGCCTGGTGAGCTCTTTGAGAGTGGCCAGGGTGAGCTAGAGGCTGCCACCTAAACCGGCCTATAGACGACAGCAAGAGATTATTCTTATTCTTATTACTATCTTATTAGAAGATACAGAAATAGGTGCATCCATAAATATTAATGATTGATGCAGTAAACCAGAGGAAAATGTCAGCTCGACACTGTACTTTTCAATCATGAAAGGGAAGTCTCAGCTGGACCTGCTTTCCCCCTTCTTTTATAACAAAGACTTGTACATTTTTTTAAACAGCTCCCCAGCGTGTTCAATAATTGTCTGTTACTTAAGCTTCGATCGCCTGCTGGGTGGGAGGCATGCTGTACGCGTCTCTGAAGGGCTTTAACACAATTATCTAAAATAGCTGAAAGTTTCCCCAATCCCTTAAGAGAGCTAATTTCTTCACAGCAAAGCACAGATCGCTGCTTTGGAGATCAAAAAAGCCTTGGGGTAGAATATATTCATTTCATTTCAATCCACCTTTCCTTCAGGACTCTCCCCTCCTGTTTTTCCCCACAACAACCCTGTGAGGTAGGATGGCCTGGGAAAAAGCAGTTGGCTGCAAGCCAATGGGAGCTTTCGTGGCAGAGGCTGGATTAGACCTCGGGTCTCTCCACTCTTAGCTGAAGACCTCAACCATGACACCACTAAACCGATGAATGTGTTGCGTTTGCCAGTGGAGAAGCCATAGATACCTATGGAAGAACTCCTGAGCCTTTCCGGTGATGCCTCGAAAATAAACTTTCATTGGCGCTGTTAAACATTGCTTGCTTTGTAGAAAACGCATTGGAAGAAAGCAGAATAACATAGTACAATGGTTTTAAAACCGGAATAATAACGGAATATTAACCTGTAAGAGTTAACCCATCTACAGCACTCCAGCAAGGGAGGCCTCTATGCTGGTCTATGACCATAACTGGTTAACACAGTCCTAATCATTCAGAAGAGAGTATAGGTGGTAAGCAAGTCATTAAAACAGTACTGCAAATTACATGCCAAATTAAGATGTAAGCTCTAAAACCCGTATGTTGAACGTGGCACCATTCCACGTATAGATTGTAGCCTAAGAATGGTTTGCAGTCAGAATTAAATCCTGCATCAGGTTTACTCCTTAAATACGAAGTTATTCTAGGCATCAAGGCGTACTCCAAGCCTGCTATGTTTTATTTCCTAGAAATTAAGCAGTGCTTCAGGGCAAACTGATTTTCTTGGGAGCTGTTTTAGAAATCTGAGTGAGGCAGATCTCTCAAATTGCTTTAAAGAACCATTTCAGCTTCTGAACCGCTGAATACATTTCCTCGGTCTGGAATCGTATCAAGCCCCGGCGTAATCTGGACTGGTTCCCCCTGCTGTGGTTTGGCGCAAAAGGAACCCAATAACAAATGAGCAGAGTTGTCATTTTTAGATCATGACGTTTTCGATTTCCCATATTTTCCAGGCTTTTTAAAGTGAGGATTGTTGAAACTCAGAGTTACCTCTTTTTATGGATAGGGGCGCATTTGTTTGTAAAGCGTATGGAGATGGGCAGCTTTATATATTACTTAATAAAACCATGGCTTCATTTCCCAAATATTTTTCTCCACACATCGCAAGCTGTCACAGTAGCAGAAGTCAGTCACCTGGTTTATTTTCTTTCCCCACCAGGGATATATATATTTTTAAGGTCTTATTTTTGAGCTCAGGACCTCACCACAGCGTTGTGTTAGGTGGACTGTTGTAAATGAAAGGGACAGCCTCTACATTTAAATGCCCTGTCCAGTTGCCAGCAGGGAACTTCAACATGGGTGGAGATCTTGACTGATTATGTACCTTCGAGTCATTATTGACTCTGAGCAACCACTTAGATAGATTTTCTCCATGATGATCTGTCCCTCACTTGGTCTTTCAGGTCTTCCAACGATGCACCCATTGCCACTGCAATCAAGGATCTTGATGCTGGTCATCATCTTCTCTTTCCTTCTACCTTTCTCAGCATTATAGACCTCTCCAGAAAGCTAGGTCATCTCATAATGTGTCCAAAATATGCTAATTCGAGCCTGGTCATTTGTGCCTCGAGTGAGAATTCTGATTGATTTATTTGTAGATCTGTCGGTTTGTTTTCTTGGCTGTCCATGGTATTCTCAGGAGTCTTCTCCAACACCAGAGTTCAAAAGCATCAATACTCTTCCTATCCTCCTCTTCCTCCTCCTTTCTCATCCATAGAATGTTACAGAGAAAACCACTGTCTGCACAATTCTGGTCTTTGTAGGTAGAGATACATCATAGCATCTGAATATTTTCCAAGGGTTTTATTTGCCAAGAAAACTATACGGATAGGCAGTATAAAATGAAGATCTTTTAAAGATTGGAGTTTGTCTGGTGATGATTAGAAGAATGAAAATGTGCGTGATATTTGTGTGTGAGTGTGATGGCTGGAACAATCATCAGCTAGCAAACAAAATGAAGTTTATTGTAAGATCCCATATGACCTTAATTATTCTCTTTTTAATGTTTCTCCTGCTTGGGTGCAGGATCAGCTTGTTTCCTCTGCAGTTGCCTAGTTCTTCCACCCAATTTCTTCAGTGGGGCTGCTCTTCAGCTGGCTGCTGCAGAACCTGATACTGTTTTTCAGCCGAAAGAGAGTGATTGGCCTAACATCTTCCAGGTGGCTTCTGTGCCTGAGAAGGAACTAAAACCTGGATTTTCCTGCTCCTAGCCCAGCACCTTCCCCACTACACCATCCTGGCTTTCACGTCTTTTACTGTTATTGTGATTTGAATTTAGGTTTAAAATTGAAATATAATTGAATTAAACACAGTCAACCTGACAGATGTACTTAATGATTCTCCCCTTTTAGACTATGAAACATAAGCGTATAGTGGTAACTTTTAAAGGGGGTTGCGAGGCTTTGAAACTGCCCAAGTGCTGTTTTGTGTGTCCTTGAGTGCCAGTTCTCACACATCCAATACCTATGAGGTGGGTCTATCATCTGGTTTGACTTTGCTCATGTGCAAAAGTTGGCTTGCTTTCTTTATCATCGCGACCAAGTGTATGAGAAAGTGGAACCATACCGATTAGCTGTTCAAAAGGCATGGGTGTCTTTCGAAGAAGGTCTTAATGCTGTCCAACAGGGTTAAGTGTTCTGGAATCCGCACAACCGGGATACCTGGCAGTCTTGGCTTCTTAGCTGACTTTTCTTGGGTTGTTCAGGCAGACAAACGCCCCCCCCCTTGCCTTTAGGGATTGCCGAAACCCTGGAGATGTGTTTCTGCATGCAGGAGAATTGGCCGGCGGCCAGCGAGCTGTGCTCCAGTGAGGAACGCAGTGTCTTCATTTCACTTTCTGTCTTGAAATTCCAGCGGCTGGCATTGCTCTTCTGCTTCTGTGACTCGGTGGAAGAAATATTTCTGGGCACCTCATTCCTGGAAGTGATTTGCTTGTGGCCGGCCTTTGTCAACAGTAGCAAAGGCCCTATTAAAGGAAAAGATGGCTGTTGCTTAATTATGGGATGATGGTTATTCCTATATTTTATTTATTTATATATCAAATTTATATGGCCGCCCATCTCACAAAAAGTGACTCTGGGTGGCATGCAACACATTATAAACAGTAAACATATAAAAACAGTCATTATCAAAAAAAAATTTGAAAAAAAAACGAGGCATGAGAGAGAATAGATGTTAACAGCAATAATGGAGCCACCTCAGGATCTCACCGGTCCCCTGGGGCCCCCAGGCCTAATGAGGTCTTGAGGGACTTCCGGAAAATCAACAGAGATGGAGTAACCTCATTTCAGGGGGGAGACTGTTCCATAAGGGGATGCCACAGCAGAGAAGGCCCACCTCCTGGACCCGCCAAGTGTAGTTCCCTAACAGACGGGACCCACAGCATGCCTCTTCTGCTGGATCTGATGAGATGGGCAGATGTAATCGAGGAGAGGCAGTCCCTCAGATAACCCGGCCCCGTGCCATGAAGGGCTTTAAAAGTCCTTACCAGCACCTTGAATTGGACACTGAAGCAAACTGGCAACCAATGCAGCTCGCGGAGCAGAGGTGTGACATGTGCTGTTCTGGGGGTGCCCATAACGGCCCACACCGCTGCATTCTGCACCAGCTGAAGCTTCTGGATACTCTTCAAGGGCAGGCCCATGTAGGGCCCATTGCAGTAATCCAAGCGGGAGGTGACTAGACACGCATGACTGTGAGCAGGTGCAGAGGGCTGGGGAGGGGGGCTCCTCTTGTTTTCTTAGAGAAGTCCCCCCTCCTTCTCTTTTGGTGTCAGAGCTAGCTGGAGTGAGGAAAACATCTCTCTGGCAGTTTTGCTAACCACCACTAATTCTAAGCCACAATTTCCACCCGTGCTTGGACGCACGTTTGTGAAATGTACAGTATTTGCCTGAAAAAGAGAGTCTGGGAGAGCTTCTTTTAGCAAGAAGTTAGTCTAAGTTCGGTTAGATTGCCCTCAGGTGCTCTTATGTGATGATTGTGTTATGTTTGTTCGTTTTGCCTTTTGTTGGCTTTAGCTTTATGTCTAGAGTCGCAACTGGAAGATGGGCAGCTCTATAAATCAATCTAATAAACAAACAATACATATTGAGTGATATTCTATCTGGGCTATAGCCTTATTAGCACTTCATCTGTTTTCTGTGTAGATGATGCCAAGTTCAATAGCTCTTCTCTTTCTTACGATGTCTTGGATCTGGGGAAGCCAGTGAACATGCTATTTGCCTGGTGACAACTGCACTGAAATCTTCCATTATTTTATAGAGGCAATTCTCACATCTGTCCATGGGGACATTTACAAGTAGCTGTCATAGAAATCTGGAAATGGTCTATCAAGAAAATGAGGGGGCTCTCTAGTCATCTCTGTCCATCACCTTTCTACCTACTCCATTCCATTCTGTCTCATGGTTTCTGGTCCCCCTCCCCTCCATTCTGTATTTTGTATCACCTGACCATCACTGGTCTACTTTGAGAACAGTCCCAGTTCCCTCCCTTAGGAATTTTTTCCTTCCTTCCTTCCTTCCTCCCTCCCTCCCTCCCTCCCTCCCCTTCCCTTCCTTTTTTTTGTAGTTATCTATATCATCATCTTCACTTGGGCATGGTTACTGCCAACCGTTGAAGACTGGAATCAGTATATAAGATCACTTCTTCCTTATCTTACACATGAACATTTCACAGCAAGAGAATCATTTCTGTTTACTTATGCTGAGGTTGTAAGCCATTGAGGAAGGCTTAAATTAAATCAAACTGAATTTGATAGCTACTCTAATGTAACGCAAGGTAGAATACTATTAGAAGTAGATTTGTAATTGGTGCCTGTAGGAGTCACATTTAGTTACTGTGAATGCATATGTGCCCATTGTTTAGCGTTATTACTTGCTACAAATTTGAGGCCAAAAGAAACACAATTAGTTGTAGGTAATGTGGTTCACCTCTAGGCTAAACATAATGAAGAAACCCATGTGATTTACAGTGCATGGAAGGAAGTGTTTTGTGATCATCATAGCAAGTTCATCAACTCTAATAATTTTAATCTGAGTTAATAGTGGCTTTCATGGTGAGGTTTTCGTAGAACCTGAATATCAGTGGGTTTGGATGGTGTTCAGTTTAATATCAAGTGTCAAAATGAAATGCTGTCCTTTTAATTTTCAACTCAAAGAATAGGTAACTGGAATGACATGGAGATGGGAACTGACCTTTTTCTCCATCAGAACCCAGTCCAAGGCAATAGGTAAAAGTGGAATGGCATCGGGCACACGGTTGGGAAGAGCTGCCCCAAACATTTGGCTTTCATTTGGACAATGACCAAGAAAACGGGTGTCTTCCTCTTTTCATTTAGGGCCAAAGTCAGAGGTTATTCTGGCATATACCTAGTCCCCAAATCATGGATTAAAAAAAAAAATCTGTGCCCCCTTTCCATCATAGTCAATGTGCCTGGTGGCCAGTGAACGTTGGAAAAATCAAAAACAGCTGTAAAAGCATGATAAAAATATAGACAGCACATCCCCATTGACGAGATGGATGCAGAAATTATAGTTAGTTATCTACCTCTGGGTTGGATGATTACAGTTTAAGGGCCAGGCTTGGAAAAATAAATGTGGAGAGGATGACTGGCAGATGGAATAAGGGGTAAATGCTTCCTGTTGCAAGCCAGCTCCTGTTGCTATAGTCTCCCTGGCAATCATTTTGGCAACCCCCTATTTCAGTCCCTCAGTCCCCCATACCAAACTACAAGGAAAGCCCATAGCTTAGTATCAGGGCATTTCTTTGCAGTTTCCCTTTGTTGCACCACCTCTTCCCAGGCCTCTCTGCCTAAGATCCTGGAGCAGCTCCAGTGCGTGCCATGATACAAGCACCATTAGAAGGAATGTGCGGAAAGCAATCCACCCGCCCACTCGGACCAAAATGTAGGTTAGGGTGCCTGCCGGTGTGTCCAAATGTACGATGATGATTGATCGACGACTTAGCTCATCTTGAGGGCACCACCTTGAAGAAAGCGTAGCTGTCATTTCTCTTTTCTTCTGTTGCCTTCCTGGGGTTTCTGATCAAACAGGTTTGGCAAGGTGGTTGTTTTTTTTCCTGCCAAGGATTTCAACACCCTACCAAGCCTCTTTGATTGGAGAAGATCAAAGGTCTTTGACTATGGAGCGGCGCACTGTGGTCTTTCTGTGACCACTTAAGGTTCTCAAGGGAGCATCAGTCGTGTTTCTGCCCCCGTGCCAGGTGGCCTGGCTGCACGTCCAACAATATGGACCTCTGGCATGAATTCTTCCTCACTTGCAGCCACGCCTGGTCTGTGGAACTCCCTGCCAAGGATGATGGATGGGGCACCCCTCCCCGATGACAGTTTGTCACAGAAGACCTAATATTCACTAGTATACACACTTATTTGCAACCATAGGTTTTAGCAAAATTCATGTAAAATTGCAACAATCCATATCAGTTCAACACATCCCCTCTAATTTTAACAGCGCTGTTTGTCAGCGTCGGCTTTCGTATCTTCCTTACGGCCGTTGCAGACGATGCAACTTGTTTTGTTACATGTTCATCTGCATCAGTTAACAGAAAATAGATATTTTCTTCTAAACTAGACTGATTCAGTTGGATTAACAAAGGCGTGATGATGAATCTAGCTGTAGGTTCCTGATACAATCTGCAATGTAATAAGTAATGGATCAGATCTTCCACCTGTGAGTTATTACAAATGCATAAACGGTGTGTAGTGGGTAATCTTTTATATCTTCCATCTAAATAGCCTGTTGGCATTGTTTGAAAACGTAGTTCTGCTAAGGTTTATCTCAGGGAATGGGATGTAAGAGGCTGTCAATAATACGGCATTCCTTGTCCATCTTTAAAAGATCGATACCACTTGGCCAACTTAAGCTTACATGCCTGCTCTCTATCTTGTCTAAAATCTTTTAAAAATAAATAGTCCCTCAATAGTGTATGATAATTTATGTCATTCGACAGTTCCTGATCTAGCAATAATTGTGAGAATAGTTTTAGACACAAATTCACCCATCTGTTACTGCTGAATTGTTCACGGAGGTGTTGTGTTGCTAAATAAGGATTGGGCATGAGGACTAGCCTCCTATCATGTAAGATGATTGCTGATTTGGCACCTCCTCCCTGATGACATTTTGTCACAGGAGACCTTTTTCCAGCAGGACTTTGGGCTTCCTGTTTGTATGAATTATTTTTCTAATGCTGGCCGTTCCTTTTCAAATTGTGGATTCATTGTCTCTGCCACCTTTCTGCTGTTTCTTTTAGGGAATCCTTTTAAATATCTTTTTTTTTCTTCGGAAGCCATTTTGTATGGCTTTTGTAAAGCAAATGAGCAGATGATTAATGATTTTAATAAATGAACATGAAGATTGTCTTGTTACCCGCATCTAAGATTACTCTCTTGTAAGTGGTGTCAGTTCTATAGAATAAACAGGGAAAGAATTCTTTTTTCTTTAAAAAAAAATCTACATTGTACTTGACATATTTTTCCAGTTTGCTTCTATTCGGCAAAGAATATGCTCATCTAATTTATTTATTCACAACTTCTCCTTAAAAACTTTGGGCCAATCCCTCTCTCTCAGCCCAACTCCCCTCGCAGGGTTGTCGTTGTAGGGAAAATAGGAGGAAGGAGTATTTGGTGCGTTCACTGCCTGGAGTTATTTATAAAAATAAGAAAGGCGGGATAAAAAAAATCTAAAAAAATACTCAAAGCAGCTAACAAGATAGTTTCCAGCAGTATTTAAAACACAATCTTATTTAAAGCAGCAGTTTAAAGAAGACAGTGCGGACTTCTAAAACAAGCTTGCAAATAGTCATCTCCAGTTTCTTCCTGAGAAGTGGAAGAGTTGGAGTAAACGGGTTTCAGCCTTCCAGGAAAGAAATAGAAAAAAAAACATAGAAATAGAAATAATAGAAAAGGTGTGAGCAACCACCTGCTTGCATGTGGATACCCCCTGGTTTCAGAGCAGTAAAAAAAAAAAAACGTAAACTGGGAAGATTTACACAAGTCTAGAAACTTAAGAAGTGTCATTGGCTTGGCACATAGTCAGAGGATTTCTTCCTATGTACCTAAGTTACATGGTTGGCAGAAACTTCCTGCTTGCTCTCTGGGGCCGGCTGTGGCCAAAGGTGGAACGGAAAGGTTCTCGTAAATCAGTATTTCTCAACCTTGGCAACTTTAAGGCAGGTGGACTTCAGCTCCCAGAATTCCCCAGCCAGAACCATTGGAAGGTCTGAGCAATGTACCGTAATCCACAGGATATAAAACATAAACAGTAGTTTCAAATCAAGCGTACATTTTTTAATCAGAAGCGGACAAAGTGAACTCCAAGCCTGTTTAGAAGGGGGGAAGGGGTTGGGAGTAACAAGAGGTTATAAGAGCCCGTAATTATAACCGCGAACATTAAATTTGATCTTATTCCAACCCAGGTCCTGCCTTCAGAGTTGGTCTTGAAATTCCTGTTTAGGTGGAGAGATGCACCTAAAACGTTCTCAGGAAACAAAAGAATATTTATAAAAATACGGGGACATCAGCAGGACAGAAGAAATTGTGCTAACTGTGTGTGCGTGGGGGGGGAGGTTTGACGTGAATCCGCTATGAAAACAGGCGCTTTGTTGTCGTTAGCAGGGAAGTGCTGCTCGATGACGGAAGAGAGTTTGGCTTCGTTCATAAATGACCTTCAAACTCCACCACTTGGGAACGGCGTGCTCTTTAAGCAGCCCCAGTAATGTGGTTTTTCCCCAAGTCACAATTCAATATTTAAATAAAGGAGGCAAACTTCAGTAGAATAGCTAACAGGTTCCAATTATGACCGGCTTTAAAAAAAAAACAGGAACAACACTTTTGCGCTTGGGAACATGCGGTCATGATGCTGGCACAGATCTGAGGTGACCTTTGAAAAAACCGGGCAAAATAATTCTCCACAGGAAAACAGACCCAGGATGGAGTTTCTTGGAAACTGGTTAATGAGCTTATTGAAAAGAAAAGGAGTTTTTCCCCAACTGTATTTACCTCTAAACAAATTACTTTTAAATTCATCAATTTGTGGTGGAGTTTGAAGGACATTTATGCATGACCTTAATTTACTTTTAAATTATTTCACTGAGAATACAAGAAAGAAGTCCCACAAGATTTTTTTCTGCCTAGTCTCTTAGGGGAGATTGTCTTAAATTCAAGGTCAGTGTCCTTAGGGTTAAATAAAGTATCTTTCGCCTAGCTAATCCTTTTATTATACCTTTTATTATAGAATGTATGTGTTGACAGAGTAGTTTTAGAAACATCAAGAACGTCTTCAAGGAACCGAGGAAGTCGACTATGAATTCTTGCATACATGTACATACTTTCTTCCTAGTGTTTTTCCTGCAGGTACAGGGCCCACTTTTTTTCGGGTCAACCAAATGTTGATCCATTGGTTGCAACAGGAATTGACCAACTGTCTTGTTGCCCAAGCCTGGCATCGTGGGCTGAGAGAGAGGGACTGGCCCAAAGTCACCCAGCCGGCTTTCATGCCTAAAGCAGAACTAGAACTCACCATCTCCTGCTTTCTCGGCCAGTCCCTTCACCACTGGGCCAAACTGGGTCTCAAACATTAGATGACTATTATGATGAGGAAAAAAAACTATTGATGATAAAGGTACCTGTATATATCTGCATATAAATATGTTAACATTGATCATGCAGTGATTGAAAATGTTACTGTGGCAGAGGGACATGATGCCCCAGTCCAGTTCAATCCAGTCCAGTCCAGTAATATTCAGTTGCATGCTTTTAAAAATGGTAGGAGAAGGAGAAGTCAACTTCTCTTCTTCTCAGACGTATCAAGAATGGATTTGATGGGGAGGCAGTGGAAGGGAAGACCAAGAACAGCATAAAAACCCATGTTAGGGTCTTTATGGGACATGATATGGCAAGACATTTCCATTTGGTGTCCACGGGTGCATTTGATCTCAACCAGCTGCGATTCTTGTGAGTTTCTTATGGGTTCTCTTGAACGTGCATGCTTTAACTTCGCGTAAGCCATCATTTGGAACAGCGCCACTGGAAAAATAAGAGGTGATTTTTAACAGCATCAAAGTTGTCTTGCTTTGTTACCCCTTTTTTTCACCTATGATTGATGATGTGCCATCAAGTTGTTTTCGACTCCCAGCAACTACCTAGATAGATTTTCTCCATGACAATCTATCCCTAACCTGTTCTTTCAGATCTTCCAATGGTGAACTCATCGCCACTGTAACCAAGTCCATCCCCCTTGCTGCTGGTTGTCCTCTTCTTCTCTTTCCTTCCACCTTTCCTGGCGTTAGATCCTTCTCCAGAGAACTAGATCTTCACATAATGTGTCTGAAGTAGGATAATTTGAGCCTGGTCATTTGTGCCTCAAGTGAGAACTTTGGGTTGATTTGTTTGAAGATCCATCCGTTTCTTTTCTTGGCTGTCCACGGTATTCTCCAACATCTATGCTTTGCCAAAATTACTAGTAGAAAGATATGAGGACCTAGTCTCTTGGTCGGTTTTTGTGCTACTCTGATTAGAAGCTGAGTTTCCAAAGATATGTTCTATTTGCTAATGCATTCTTTTGGATGGGACACGGTTCATACCTGTGAGAATCTGAAGGCGTATGTGTTCCCAGTTCTGTGCAGCCATAAAGAATCATTTGCAAATTTCTACCGTGCGTGCAGATAGCGCAAGGCACTACAACGTGTGGTCCACAAAGTAAAATGCAATCCATTAGCTGCCGAAGCCTTTATGTCCCTCCTGTCTGTCATCTTGGACCCTCCATAAATGTGGTTTTGACACACAGTTTATACTTGTCTCTTACAAAGCTTACATTATCTCCATAAATGGTTTGACTGCATCCCTTTGGAACGGAGCTTTCTTAAAAGAGTGCCATCAGGGAGAGAAATTGCCTGCAATTGGACATATCGCCAGATGGATCCATCATTACATATAAAACTTTGTTCCAAAGCATGCAGTGAATTGAAGTGGCACTTTGAACTGGAGCTGACTCACGACAAGAAACCAGCAATTTGTTCAACAGCTTTTCGTACACTAAGTGCAGGGAAGTGAGACAGAGAATATTCTCATAAATGGAAAAGAAATATGCTTTTGCTAGAGAATATTTGCCAGCTTGAAGCCTAATTGTAACTAATGAAGGATCCCAAACATGGTTGCTAACATCTAATTTGACCCTTAGTCTCAGATGAACCAGCCCTCAATGATTTCACTGTTAATCTTTTAGCCTAATGACCAGAACTCCAAATTGTGTCTTTGGTTCCAAGGATATACGTTTACAGTGTCCAAACTCCCAATACTCCTAGCCAGCAGCCATGGGGCTAAGGATTATGAAATTTGAAGTCCATCAAGTTTGAAGACATCTGTGTATTGGCTTCCTTTTTTTTTTTTTTAACACACTGTTATTTTTTTGTTCCCATGCACCAACATTCATCTTTAGAGCCATGGCGTTCTAAGGGACGTTTCCCCTTCTGATGTCTTCATAGCCAAAGAAAGTTCATAGCCAACTGATATTCAGTTATCTCTTTATTCCACCTGTTTTTCTGTCTCATCTGGGTTTTGGGGGGAGAAGAGAAAGAGAAAGAATGCTTTAGACAACAAAGCTATAACAGATGGCAAAAGAAATGAACTAGGAATGGAGGGGAAGAAAATAAAGACTGTTTGAAGAAGGAAAGAGAAAGCATTAAGTTAGTGATTCATAACAGCAGATGAGTAACTACCTGAAAGGGCTCGTTTCAAGGGTGGGATCTCTGCAGAGTGACACTTGGTGAAAGCAGAGAGGTTTTGTGAACTGATGAACAGATCCAGTTTGAGCAGTGCCCAAGAGCCCTGGACCAGAAAGGGCACCATTTCTTTTCTTGCCTTATGCTGGTCTAGGACCATAATCAGGATTTGATTTGATTTTTCCTGCCTTGGAATCTGCTTGGGTTCATATGAACAGATCTTTCGGTTTCTTTTCCAAATGCCACATTTTGGTTGGAAGGACAATGTCCTCAGAATAACATTCTTAAGGACATTCTCCTTGTGTTCTGTGAAGGTTTACTCTCTAGTAAACAATAGGGATAAATTCATCTAATAAGCATTGGTTTCATTCTATTTTTTATCTGAGTGGTGGCAAGAAACTTCCGTGTATGTTTGTGACTTTGGGAAGAATCTATGTGAGAACTTGTAGGCCTTTTGGTGTGTATTTTTCTTAATACCCAGAGTTTTGAGTGGATGTTTGCTAAGAGGTGTACTTCTTTAAAGCGACTTTTTTCTGACTATTATTCATTCTTATGTGCAGGTTACCTTCGACAAATATTTTTGTGTTCAATTTTGAGTGGTGAAGCACATCCAAAACATTCTGAAAAGTTTAACGTTCAACTCAGGAAGAGCAGATTGGTTCAACCTGCCTGCTGGTTGCACCAAATTCTCCCATTAGCAAGTGTGTTTACAGTTGCAGCCCTCCTGGAGAGCGATCTGTATGTGATTGTGGCTACAATGAACACATTTCAAGCTTGGGTCTTTGATTTCAACTTCTCTCCCTTGTTTGCATGCTCCTTTGTGCTATTTCTTCTCTTTTTATATCATCGTTGTGGCCTGCAGTGTTCTAATTTGTTTTCCTGGACATTTAATTTTTTAAGTAAGCCATCCTTGAAAACCTGGGGTGGGTGAAGGAACCTCTTATAACAAAATGGTCTAGGACAAAAGAAATCATCCTCATGGATTAATATGGCGGTCTGGTTCACAAAACACCTTTATCTTGTAATGAAAAGCCAACTTTTGATTCTTACTTAATCATTGTAGTTTGTTAACTACCGTTTGTGATTTAGTGCCTGGACCCAACATGGCACCTGGGCACTCCTGCCAAGTTCTTGACCTACCTAGTTTTATTGATGTTCCTTCAATTAAATTAAAACGAAAAATAAAAACAAACAGGAAAGGTCACTAGCACCAGCCTCAGGTATAACCTGCATTTTCAACGCCTCTCAGCCTGAAATAGACCTTAGAAAATAAAAATACGAGTGGCTGCAGTTTTGTCTTCCAATATATGGATATTTTGTGATTGGCCACAAACACCCGGGCAACCATTTTGTGAGAGTGCCTACAATATGCTCTCAACATTTTAAGTGTGACCGTCGGCCCCTACAGGTTGAGACCCCTGTGTGTTGTGTGGAACAGCCATTTGGACGTACGTTTTCTTAGAAAATGGTTCTACTGATTTTCAGTAAGCTTTACTTCTAGGAAAGGGAATGTAGCTTTCTAGAAACCATAAGGCAAAATAAAAATGACCTGCATTTTGAATGCTTCTTGATCTCCCAAGGATCAGTGTTGCTAATTTTGGACAGAATGTCTTGGAACATACAATGCAGTAGAACAGGGGTCTCTCCACAACCCCCAGCCTGGGAGGGAGGCAGGGCAGGTCTCAGAGGTAGCATGTGAAGATGGGCGTGGTCCTCAGGCTGGGGGGATCCAGACCCCAAGGCGGAAGGCTGCACAGGATCGTTAAAAGCCCTTGACTTCAGCTCTCGCCGCCTTCCACAAACTCCCACCAAAGGGTTGAATGTGAAAGAACGGAGGAAATACTCACTCTGTGAGGAATCATTACACTAACTGCATTGTATTAACTTTAATTAAATTTAAATGCGAATCCAAATAAACGAAATGCAGCTTTTATCTTGGCCTCGCCTCACTCCTAGTCGGAAGAGAGCCTTCAGTCTGCAAACAAGCTGCATTTTCCTGTCCTGATTATACACCTTCAGTGCAAACACCTCTTTTGAATCAGGCTCAGAAAGAACGGTGGCTTTTAGTGAGACGTTTATCTGCCTGCTTAATTACTTTGTATCTTTGCTGGATTATTTTCAGTCTGCTGTGTTGATGTTTTTCTGGTAAATTTTTTTTACTGAAGTTTACCAAACAGGCTGATAGATGCTTTGTAGGTATGTTTTTCTTCAGCTAAAATATTTTAAAGAGCGTGGCTGGATGCCAGCGAGGACAAGGGTTTCTGGAAGCAAGGTGCACCTGCGAGGTTGTCTCTTCCACACAACTATTAAAGGCACAAGAGCAAGAGCTGTGGTTTTGTTCTGCGAGCCTCATCCTGTTTCACAATGAAGCAGCCATGCTGACCTCCCTTTAAAGTGCTTTTATGGATCACAGTATAGCAAAACAGCCTTTGTTGCGCAGAACAATGGAAAATAGGTGACAGATCATTTTCCCTGCACCTCCTGAGCACATGTAGTTTTAGACTGCAGTGGTCTGGTCCAGTGTTTCTCAACCATGGTAACTTTCAGACGGGTGGACTTCAACGCCCAGAATTCCCTGGCCAGGGAATTCTGGGCGTTGAGGTCCATACATCTTAAAGTGGCCCAGTTTGAAAACCATTGGTTTAGCCTGTTTCTGGAATCCACATTTTTAAAAATTAAGTGGGGACTTTGCTTTTAATTAACCATGTCCTAAATATGGTTCCATGTAAACAGAAGCACCATCAGAAGAGGATGCAAAGGAGGCGCATTAGTATTGATGGAAAAAGCAGGTTTGTCGGTTCCTCCTATTCCAAAAAGGGGGTGGGAGGTTTCCTTTGCTCTGGAAGCTGCTCTTACCGCACCAGCCCCTTGCGGAGAGGCACCGGACAAGCGTGCCCTTTGCACCAGCCCCGGAGAACTAGTTCTTCCCTTTGTTTCAGGTTTGAGCCCTGACTTTAACCCGAGACTGATGGCTGGCCGGCCTTATTTCGGTTAGGCAAAGGGGAGCGGGCGTGGGAATTTTTCATTCTGGAGGCCTGCCTTATTTTCTGGAGAGGGGGCCTCGACGCATGATGCCGACAGACCCAACGACGCTCAGAGGCGCTCAGTCCCCGGCAGAAGCCGTCGAGTCGAAACCCGAGCGGCGGACGAACCGCGGGCGACCTGGCAGGGGCCGCTCCCGCGCCGCTCGCCCGGGCTGCGCTCGCTGCGGCCCGGCGCGCCGCGCGGCCCGGGGAAAGGCGAGACAGGAGCCGGTCGGGGCGGAGGCGCAGCGCCAGGCGAGAAAGCGGGGGCCGCGACCTCAGTCCCGCCTCAGGCGCGAAGCCGCGGGGCGACCTCGGGCCAGGCCCGCCGGTTCAGCCCGGGAAGGCGGCGGCGGCGAGCGCTTCCGAAATCTCGCCGAGAGCACTGCGGGGCTTGGCCCGACGTCGCGCACGCCGCCCACCCGCGAACACGCAGACAGGAACTTTCGGAGGGCGGGGAGGGGGCCCAGAGGACGGCCCTGTCCGGAGCCGCTCCGATGCGGGTCGGAACGCCTGCAGGCGCGGGGGCGTCAGTCCGGGTCCGCGGACTGCTCCGAGGCGGCCGCTTTAGCCAGGGCGCACGGCCCGCCTGCCCTGCCCTGCCCTGCCCTGCGCCGCCCCGCAGGGCTTCCCGGCGGCAGGCGGCGGGGCGGCGAGCCCCTCCGCGGAGACGCAGCCGCCGCGCGCGCTCCTGCCTCCCCGGCGCGCCGCCCCGCTCTCGCCTCCCGCTCGGCCCGCTCGATTCGGGAGCTGACCTACTTTCCGTGCCAGCCTCCCCAGCGCGCCCTGGAGCGGGCGCGCGCCAGCCCGGAGGCGCGCCCCGGCCTCCCTCCCTCCCCGGGTGAGAAGCGGCGCCCCCGCCCCCCTCCGAGGCTGCCCCCCGCCCGAGACGGCGTCTTCTCCTCCTCCGCGCGCGGGCGGCTCCGGCCGGGGCTGCCCGGCCCGCCTCCGCTCCCGAAGGCGCCCGGCTCTCCGGGGCCCCCTTGCCGCGCGCCCCCCGGCCGCGCCGCCCCGCCGCGGGGGGCGAGGCGCGGGGTGCCGCCGATGCGGCGCCGCGGCTCGGCCCGGCGCGCGCCCGGCTCCCGCTGACCCCGCCGGGGCGCGCGCGCGCTCGACCGCCCTCCCGCGCGGGCGGGGATGCCGAGGGAGGCCGGGCTAATTGCAGCCGCGGCTCGGCGAGTTACACAACGCGTCGGGGCAGAGCGCGCTGCCCGCGCGAGTTTCCCAACTCCGTCGCGGCTCCGCGCTCCCTGCCGGCGGCGCCCGGGCATCTCTCCGCCGCTGCCCTTCCCGGACGCGTCTCAGGGCTCCGGTGCAGCTTCGTTCTCTTTTTCATTTCTCCAAGTCCTCCTTTTTTGTCGATCGGAGTTTTTGTTGTTTGTTTGTTTCCTGTTCGGTTGTTCGGCTTGCCTCGCGGGGAAGCCGGAGGGAACCCAAGATGACCCGGCTGGCTTTGTGGGCGCTTGGCTCGGCGTCGGAGACTCCTGCTGTCGGTGGCCCGTCTCCGTAAGAAAAGGAGGAGCTCGGTAAGGTCTGGCTGGCAGCGCCGGGGCGGCTTGCTTGGGCAGCTCGGTGCTTCGCCCTCCGCTCCTCCCGACCCCATCGTCACCCCCGGCGTGGTGGCCAGGGGCGGTGGGCACCGCTCTGCTGGCGCTGATGCCAGGACAGGGACTTTGGCCCTGCGCTTCCTTGCGAGCAGGTGGCAGCGGAAGCCTTTGGGGCTGCTTTTGTAAAAACAAACGCTCCCTCAAACAAACGTAAGGCGATTCCTGACACCCTTAATGCTTTATAGTAGCTGTTTTCCTCTTGGATAATTACAGTACCTCTCGGGAATAACTTATTGGCAGGAAAGCAAATATATGCATTTAGTGCTTCTACGGTGACGCTTTCAGCTCTTTCCTCACCAAAAGAAAGCTGGGTGATTTCTAGGGACGTGTTGCCTAAAGAGTCCAGAAATAACCCAATTCTTAACTCACCCAGCTGTCCAAATCAGAAGTCAAGAGCAGCGGAAGGCACCCAGGACGGATAACGGGGGTTCTTTCCCAGGTGGATTCTCTGATCTGGACCTCGAAACAGAAGCATCCCAAGGGAGTTGCTCCCCTGGGATGTGCTTCCTTAGAGTTTTGTACAAGCAAATGGGAAAGTAATTCTGACTCTCAGGGGATGTTGGAGACCATGAAAGATCTTGAAAGAATTCTTTGGATCCTTCTGTGCCTCCTTTGGTGTAAAACTGATTTGCTTTAGGCTGAGATCAATCTGGGGCCAGGTTGACAGAAAGAAGTTCATAAGGACATTCTGCTGCAACAGTTTGAGCTACCTTTCCTATAAAGTTAGACGCTGGGATAAAAAGTTACTCCTCCCACCCTCATTTTGCAGCCTGTTTATGAGCGCCAAACCACTCGAAGCTTTAAATAGGTGTCATCATTCCATCTGGCAGAGAAACTGGTTGGGAGAACGCTGCGGGCATTGATTGAACCTGATAGATATCTGATTATTGGCTGACCAAAATTGTCAATTGATTGTTTTTTTCTGGGTGGTGTTTGGAGCGTACGATGAAGCTGTGCCCAGGTGACTCATGGGGTGTCATAACTACCATCTGCCAGAGCACCCATCCTTTCAGACTGTCAGATCGAGAGCTGCCAGGGTTCCAGTTTTGCCAGTCTTAAGGCATGATGTGTGGGGAAGAAGGGCCTGGAGGGAATTGCAAGGGGGAACATGTTTTGGTAGACCCACCAAGGCACACACAGGAGTACTCTTTTGCTTCGGTTAAGCTAGCTCGGGACATTGACTGAGGATTGTGGTCAGCCGTGGACGCCCTCTTCCCCCATGGCAAAATTGTATTCTGGAAGTTATTGCCGAGCCTACCTAATGGAACCGTGTCTGGATAAATTACAGGGTCTTTAAATCGTCCTACAAATGGTACAGTCTGCTAAGAGGGGAGAGTTATTTATTACATGGAGTTTATTTTGCCTTGCGCAGGGAGAGCAGCGTTGATCTAATTAATGAGACAAAATGTTCCATTTGTTCAGACTTTGAAATGTCAGAAGTCCACCTGTTTGTTTTGTTTGACAACCCTAAAAACAGATAGTCCTTGTATACCTGGAGCAGCTGGTCCTAATTTATGAGATTATTTTCACACATTCTTGGGGTTTATGATAGGGTCATCCCTGGATTAGCGATACCCTAATTTTATGAATGTTAATTGCTTTGCTCTGATGAATTTAAACTAGCTAAATCTGGATGGATTTATATATGGGAAAATAAGTTCTAATGCCAACCCCAACCTCCTCCCCCCAACACACACACTTTACTTGTGTTTAGATGATGCATAAATGTTTCACAGCAGGCACTCTTTTAGGAGAGGCATTTCATCCTGTGTGCAGCAGAAAAGAAAATGTCAGTGCCGCTTCAAACAGGAAGACTAGAAAATTATACTACAAAAACTGTTCATTAGCATGTTTTTACGTACATTTTTCATATTTTTTCCTAGCATTTTAATTAAAAATCATTTTTTTAATCTCTACTGCCTAGCTAATTTTTTATTCAGTTAAAAAGCTGATTAATCTACCAGTTAATTAACTAACTATAATCTTCTACATGTTTATTCGGATGTAGGAAACCCGGTAGATTCTATTAAAAGTAAACTATATTGAACTCAGTTGGGCTTACATCAAAGCAGGTACACCTGTGGTAGAAAAGCTGCAGATTTAGATTTTAGCTTTAGAGTAGTTGTTTTTTAAAATCTAATAGTAAAATTGGTGTAAACAAGTTTCATACAAAGCCATGGGGGAAAAAACTGCATTGATTTTTTTTTTTTTAACATTATACAAGGAACAAACTTCTTTTTTCCATGGAAAGATTGCAAAATCGTTTTGGTGATCTACACAGACGGGTTGTGTTTTGAAAATCTGTAGTGTTTAATACTTATTCTTTATGGATAAGTAATAAATGCATCATCAGTGCACAGTATATGGAACTTTGCCAGATAGGAGAAGATAACAGGAAGAGCTGAATTATAAGCACATTGGATAACTTAAATAGAAGCAAATGTATGATGTTAAAGCAGACATAATGGATGTTCAGCAGGTCATTAAAAAGTCCTCTTTTGTTTGGCTAAAGAAGATATTTGGGTAAGAACTTTAGCAGAAGAATTTCAAAACGCAAGCAGGCTGATACAGGTAGCAAAAGTTACTTCAGATATCCTCAGCCTTTTAGGATTTTGAAAGAAGGACCCACACCCTCCATTGTTCATGTGATTTGAACCAATCTGGCCACGCTGTGTCGTGGACTTCTGCTTCAGTGGGGTGATCAAGGGCAGCCATCTGTATAATGCTTTACAGCATAGGTGGGCATCCTGTGGGTGTCAGACAGCCCAATGTTCTGCAGAATTGCACTGCTAAAATTCTGCCACTCTATAGAGATGAAAAATTAAGGTGTACATAAACATGTAGACACTGGCTTGATTCCTTGGGACTGTGGTTTGATATAATTCTCCTCTGGATTCATTTTTTTAAACATTCCCAGTCTAGCCAGCAGCTCTGGAATTCCCAGTTGGACCCCATCCAAATATTAACTAGAGCCAACCCTGCTTAGCTCTTGAGATCATCTAAGGTCAGCTCGATATTGCCACCCCCTGAGGCTAGGACAGACTTAGATCTGGGTCACTTAAAAAAAGATCAACAAAACTCCAACCCCCAGCCATATTTATTATTGTGGCCAATTATCCCCCCTACCCTTTTCCAGGTCCCCCAAAATAAAGATGCCTTCTGGAAGCCACAAAATTGCTTGGAGCTTACCAGAGTTTGGTGATTGTTCCAGGACACTGACCATCTGGCCACAATCATAACTGGTGACCAGCAGATGTTGGTAAAAGACATTGCTAAATCAGAACCATCTGCAGGGAAGGTGGTAAAAAAAGTTATGGTGGTAGCCTTGACTGTACAAAGGCGTACCCCTTTCAGTGTGCACCAGGACACCCATAAAAATGGACAGGGCTTTGATGGTTGCAGCCACCATCTTGATTTTGTGACACCCTCCCATGGATGCCCCTGAGATCACTTCAGCCCTCTACTTATAAAGCTGTTAGATCTGAGCTCACCACTAAAAGCTGAGAAGATCAGCTTCTTTCCCTTGTACCCAAGCAATAAGTCAATCTATTATACCAGTGTTCCTCAACCTTGGGAACCTTAAGAGGTGTGGACTTCAACTCCCAGAATTCCCCAGCCAACCTCTTAGGAGGTGCCCCAAATTCTGTACTGAAGGTGGCTTACTTTAGGGTTCAATTTTTCCTCTTTTAAGCTCATAATTATTTAACGTGCCCTACCGGATACATGATGAAATAATGCAGAGTAGCAGTTGTAAAGCTCAGCTTCTTGTTAGACAGACACAATTGTCAACAAACAGGGTTTTATAGCAGAGTGTCACAGGCACAGAACAGTGCTTGGCAGTCTTCCCTTTAGATGTTGAAAATTTGAAAATCTACTCTCAGTCAGATAAAACAAGGTTGAAGAGATGGACTCGGTGTGGAATAGAGAATCTCGTGTTTCTATGAGATAGTAGCATTATGTTCAACTCCCTCTGATTGGAGACCCTGAAAGGGATGGTCTTGCTAACAATTTTCTGCATTGAAGGAGAGTTTTCTCCCCACCTTTGTAGAGGAGAATTTGGTCCTGTTTTCTCAAACTCTTCTGAAATGGCACAGTCTCAACCTAGATGTATTCCTTCATTTTCTGGGCAGGAATAATAACTTTTACAATAGCTTTATACTCTAAGGCAGTGTTTCTCAACCTTGGCCACTTGAAGATGTGTGGACTTCAACTCCCAGAATTCCCCAGCCAGCCATGCTAGCTGGGGAATTCTGGGAGTTGAAGTCCACACATCTTTAACTGGCCAAGGTTGAGAAACACTGCTCTAAAGCATCAACCTGGCAGCTACTATATAGGCAGATGCAAAAGTTGGGAAAATCTTGAATTACGCTTTTTTACATTCTGTACTTAATTGTACTGGTGTAACCTCAAAAAATATGGCTTGTGGCTTTAGTTTTGGGTGAGGGAAGAGTCCTCCAACAGGTCTTGCTTACCTCTCCTGATTCTTTGCATACGGAGCTTTGCAAAAGTGTTTTGTGGAAGAAGCAAATGTTGGTTTTGCCTTGCTTTGGCGATTCCTGTTTGAAAGAGAAATAAATGTGTAGAGGATTCTCTCTTAAGCACTAGATGTTATTCAGCAGTCTAAACCTCTAAAGCAACCTTAAAAATGCCTCTTCTTCTGAACATTTATACTCAATGCATCTTTACAACTTAAGAATGATGGAAAATGTAGCTCCAATACATAAAGAAGGTGAAAGAGGAAAGACGTATTAGAGGAAGTATTTGCAATTGTGTTTTTAATCTGTTGATACATTCTTTCTTTCAACTTTTGGTGTAGTTTCTACCTTGTTTATAAATTTCAGACAGGTTTTCAGTATTAAAGCCATGCATGAATAACTATCAAAATACCTGTTCCTGTATAAGGGGATGTTCATTAAAGTCTCAGGCAACTAAATTGCTTCGTTCCAGTGCCCAAAACTTTGGAAGACAGTTTTCTGGGTGAAAGTGAAGAAATAGCCATCCCTGGGTGCCATCCTCTTGATTTGTGGAAGTGGGCATTAGGAAAAGGACCTCTAAAAATGGTTGAAGGCAGGTTTTTATGAGAACAAGTCATCGTTTAACTTCAGAAGTCAAAAGCAATTCTTTGAATGATGCCTGCAAACACCAGAAATGTTCCCAAGGAATTGAGCACCATGCTTTGCAGATGCCAACAGGACATTTTCTCCTGTGGGCTTGTTTGATTTTTGCATAGTGTGTTATTTACTGATTTGATTAATATTCTACCTTTCATTCAGGACCCCAAAGCAATGTATATAACACTCCCTCCTTCAATTTGGGCCTGCAACACCAACCCTTATAGTAGATTGAGCTGAGAGAGAATGACTGGCTGAAAGTCACCCATTGAACATCTGGAGCTAAAGCTGGTCTCCCTAGTGCCAAACCAACCACTTAACCACTGCCCTACACTGGCTCTCTTTTGTAGAGTGTAAACTTAGCCAATTGCATTAAAAGAAAATGTGGCTTAGTGTGATGTGTGAACCTATTTTACATGTAGTTCCGTGCAAAGATGACTCTACTCTGTTTAATCCTATTAGGCTTTATGGAATGAAGTGTGCCTAGACTTGCTTTTCCTTTGTGGCAGAGGAAGTACGCTCTGTTTTCTCCCCAATGAGGAACTAGGGCATTTTTCTCCCAGTAGTTAAACCTAGCAGATCAGAGCTGGGGAATTTGTGGCTGTCTATAAGTTGCTAGATCCCAAAGAGGTTGGGGTGTTTGTCTAGCAACGGATAAACAGCTACCCGGTTCCCCGGCTCTGATCTAGTCCACGCTGGCTGGATTTGCCAGGAGTTGTGGGTCATCAACATCTGGAGGGCAACAGATTCCCTACCGTGATATTTGTAGAAAGCAGAAGTGCTTCCTGTATTAACTACATGAGAGGGTCGGCTTTTTTAAGTTTTTGGTTTTATTATGCCTCTGTGCGCGATGCTTCTACCAGATTGAGAGATGAAAAGTGTTACTCATTCCACCTCTAGCACAGATAATTTCCTGGAAGAAAAGAACAAAGGGTGAACCTACGAAAGATGCAAGGTGCCAAAGTCTGTAATGAGTTCTCAACTGGCGAATGTTTAGGAACTGTATATATAGATTATGCAACGCCTCCTCTTTTTGCTAGAAAACGAAAACAACTTGAAATTGTTAGCCCGAAGCCCAGATTTGACACATGATAACCAGTCCTTTACACAGAATTTGAAATACTTGGAAAGAGCTTTGCCGAAAGAGAATGTTACAAAAGAAGTCTAATTTTCTTACCTCCAGAAAGCTATTGGGTGAACTTTATTTATTTTGCTCCTGCTTGTCAGCTGCCTCCCGTTTTCCTTTTTAAAAAAGGGTCTTCTTAGAAAATGCAATCATCACTAACCCTTTGGATGGCGTAGGGACTAACCGGGGTTAGCATTTGCAGTTGCTTAAAAAAAAATCCTTCTGTTTTGTAAGGAGCAAACAGTGAAATGCTGTCCTCATTATTTTCACCATTGATTCAAAGCCACAACTATTTATTTTTTAATCATTCCTGGGAAATAGATCTGAGTAACACTGAATCAGACTGTGACAAGTTAATGCACAGACCACTGTTAAATCAAAATTCTTCTTGGAAATTCTGTGAACTGAGTGAGTCATCAACATCTGGGGTGAGGGAAGCATCACATTCCCCACCTTGACATTTGCAAAATATTAAACGGCTTCACATGTTACCTAGATGCTGATTGAGGCACTCCAGAGATGCCTTGCCTATTATGTCTAATCAGAGAGTGCTGCTCCGATAGTTTCATCTCCAGATGTTTAATCTGTTGGCTCAATATATCTGTGAGTTAATATACGTACCGCTGAAATTCAGTGCCTGGGCAGCTTCATTTGCCGCATTACAGAAAAAAGGGGCCTTAAATGTCTGAGTCGGCTTAGTACCCCTGAATCTCCAAAATGAAAATGAAATGAGGTAGATGACGCAGGCTGAACGGGGCTTCTGAAATCCTTTTCAGTGTTTTTACCAGCCGTGGCATTAGGAAGCCTCTGTCTTTGCTTCTGTCTGACAAAGAAATGTGCTGCATCTGTTTGTGTGTTTTTGCTGTCCCCTAAAGTTGCGTCTCTGTGTCGCTGCGTGTCTGTGCACACCGGGAAACAGTGGACAGGTGCGTGCATTTTGCTCTGGGTCACCTGACCGAAAGAGAGGAAGGATGGGTCTAAGGAAGGAATAGTCACCAATATTCAAAGCTGTTGCCATCTGCCTTTCTCATGGGGACATACCGGGGATATTTTTTTGGGGGGGGAGTTTCTGGATCTGTCCTAATTTTTAATCCTATCTTTCTTTTTGCAGCTTCTCCCCCTCCCCCCAGCAACCCCCCCAAATGTGTTTTTTTTGTTCATTTGTTTGGAGACCTTGTGATGACACACAGATCTCTTTGCCATGATTTCCTTTGGGTTAGAAAGAAGAACATCTGTCCATTGGCACTGTGACACAACCTTACTTCTCCAGCTGTTGGGATGGGGGGCTAGGTCGCTCTTGTCCACCAGAAAAAATGTCCACTCCTAGATTAGAAGGCACCCTCTACAGGCCTGAGCTCCATAGGAACTATCTTTTAAATGCTCCCTTTTGAATTGTTACATGCATTGCCAACCTTGGAATGACTAAAACCCAGCAGGTAACACAGGTGTTACCTGTTCTACCACTGTGAACTTGGAAGGGAAGAAGGAACTGTTTATTGCAGTGATGCATTGATTGGCATTGCTGTTTTTCTTCTGTGAGCCATTTGGGACACGTTTGTGTGGGAAAGTATTGCCTTGAAGAGCAATAATGCTAAAAGGTGATAGAACTGTCTGTGAGGAGCAAACTGGACCAAGCAACCATTCCAGAGATCAAAAGTCTTGTTGAATCATGACTTTCTAGACTGTATGGCCTATTGTTCCCCAACTTGGTCATGCTCCAAAGGTACCAACTTCAACCTCCATATTGCTGAGAAGTATGGAGAATGAAATCCATCCATCTTGAGGGTGCCCCCATATTGGGGAAGGTTAATAGAGCCACTTGATAACTAAACTGATTCATTTGAGAAGAGTTTTGAGACTGTTTCTTGACATGGCTGTTACCTGCTCTCTGTAGATATGGCTGCCCTAGTTTCTGGTGCTACATATGTTTTGGGAAGTAGAAGTAAATGAAGGGAAGTTCCTGCTCATGTTGTCTCGGTGGCTAAAATGTAGGCCAGATGAAAACAACTTAGTGTTTTTTATAATATTTTGGGGTTCAGATCCCTGTCAGTGTGAGCAAGGACAAGGAATTGTGGGAGTTGTAGTCCAAAGCATTTGGAATGCCCCTGGTTGCCTGTCTCCAATTTAGTTAGATTCCATCTTCTGCAGTTAAGCTGTTAGTGTATTTGCACAACCTGTGTTTAAAACACATGTCATAGAGATGAATCTATCCTGTTACATTTTTAAAATTTTAATGCCAAATGCTGATATTATCACATAGGGAAGAAGTTAATATGTAAATAACTTACCTGTTTTCAACCTAACTGTTAAAATATTGGGAGTGATATTCCACAACAAAAGAGAATAGTTGAATTTTATTTATGACTGTACAAGGAAGAACTCTGGGCCAGGCTAAGGTAGATAATTGTTCTTGCCTTTGATGTTCAAGGTGACATATATTCATGCTTTGAAGTCAGCTACATTTTCTATAACAGCATTCAACTTTGTGTATGTGTGTGGTTTATCCAGCTGTGCTCCTCTTAAAATGTTTGATTATAAGTTCAGTTAACTTATAAAAGCTTCCCAACTTTTCCTACTGTGTATAATGTCAACTGGTCAATTTAAACAAGCCACATGAGTGTTATAAACCAATTACAGTTTGTATCAACCAGAGTATGTCAGACTGGGTAACATGACAACCCATAATTAACTTTGAAAAGCAGCAAAATATTCTAAACAACGCCCATCAGTGGAAAAAGTGGGAGGAGATTAGCTTGGTCACTGTTGTTAATGTTCTTCCAACATTCAGGAAGTTGTTACCTCCTACCATCAAGACAATAATTGTGTTTGCATATTGTGCTAAGGAAAGAGTGTGCCGCTTTTCTTGACCTGAGATCCTCAGATGTTGGACAACATGTGGAGGGTTTCATTCCAGACTGGAGTTGATTAGGGCTTGATTTTGTAACACCTGGGTTACTTCTGGGACCACCTATCTCCAGTTGAATCTGCCCATCCTTCAAGATCCAACAAGGGTAGGATGCTCTAGGTTTCCTCTACAAAACAGTGTCATCTGGTGGGACCTAGGAGGTGTATCTTCTCTGTTGCACTGCCTGGAATGACTTACTCCCCGAGATTCAGATGTCCCCACCCGGCTGCCTTTTTGTAAAGTCACGAAGACCTGGCTTTTCCCATGGGCATTGGGACAGGGTGGTGGACGAGCCCATCTGTATTGGTTTGATACTGAATTATTGTAGGCTGGCCTTGATTGCATCATACTTCTTGGTTATTTTATCTGTTGCTTTTTGTATTTGATATTAATCTTATGTTAGCCTCCCAGAATCTCAATTTGTGAGTTGGGCAGCCATATAAATTGATTAAATGAATAAATAAATAAATGTTGCTTCTTGAATTAACCTACCCCTTCCCCCAATTAAAAAGTAGAGTACGTATTTTTGGTGCCACCCTTCTAGGAGGCAAGAAAGGGAGTGCTGAAGAACTGTCTTTTCCACTTGCTTATGCTAAAGCATAATGTTCTATGTTTGGTCGTACTTAAGCATCAACACATATTATGACTTGCAAGAAACTATGGCTAGTAACTGATGTGGCAGGTCCCTATGTCCCTAAACTCTCTTTGAAAAAGGAAGAGTTTACATTCAGCATCTTTGTATGATGCTGGAAAGGATTGGTGTTTGGGAATGTGCTAATGGTCAGTGTAGCTCTGTTGGTTGGGGATGGTGGAATGGTCTTGCAACTCATCTGGGCAGCCCCAGGTTGGAGGTGGGGGAGGTGGTAGAAGCAGATAGACAGATGACTTAGTAAGTCAGCTTCTTGTGGCATGCTGTCTTAGGCATTCATTGTGAAGTTTGGCCAACCATTTGACCATAAATTGAATTCTGCAGTAGACAGAGGTTCAGCAGAAAGTGGTTGGTTGTATGAATTGGATCTAAATCTGGACACTAGGTGTCAGAAACATTTTCAGTGCATTCCAGTATTCTTTTTCCCCTCCAGCTAAGCTGAGGTTCAGAGTTACATGGTTATAACAGAAAGCCAGGTCTGTTTCTTTGATTTCTCCAATAAAACAGTACCTAAATAATTAAATGCTGCTCTGGACTTCATGCACATCTTACTTGGCCATCAACCAGCGAACAGAATTGATAATCAGGAATCGGAGTGCAGAGAAAAGGGGGCAGGTGCTAAGTTGGGTTTCCTTCTCTAACCATATGAGATATTATAGAACCTGGGATTCTTTAGTTAAAGGTCACATACATTTTTAACTACTGCTTCTGGCTCCTTGCTATGCCTTCGTTGTCCACTAACTCATTGATCTTGACAGTGCTGTATGGCTGAATGTTCACATAAATTAGCTCTTTCCGAACTCAAGTGAACGAATGGATTCTCTTCAGTCAAAGGGAGGAATAATTTGGGGGTGGGACACATTTTTGGACAATTAAACGCTCTGGATGAATTCCTGCATCTCTGGATTTGAGAAAAGATCTAATTTAAAATACCTGGCATAGCTGAAAGTGTCTCCAGATTGATAACCCGGAGATCTGCTGATTAAATTGTAATGGAGGTGGGCAGTTTCTAGCCCCACCTTAGAATGCAAGTTATTCTCTCTTGCCCAAAGTTGCAGTTTTGGACTTTGGGAACCTGCACGTTCTGTTGCAAATTGGCACATATGAATTAAACAAACAAAGAGTAGATCCTGTTGAAGCCCTCTGTGCTGAGTCATATATTTTCTTAGTTTACTTGTTTGTTTAAGTGCCAAGTGAAGGAGCTGTAGTAATAAAGATATGTATACTTTAAATTAAGCACATTAAAGCCCAAGATATTTATTATGTAGCATGTACAACAATCACAAGCTGTATAATGAGTAGTGATGACCATTCTTATGTTCCAAAAGGTTAATTCAGGTCAAGTTAGCAGATGTTATAAGACAACCTTTTAAGTATACATATGCTGCTCCGTATTTTGAGGTAAAGAGGATCCTTTGATTTGACACATACTTCTAAAGTGACCATTTATTATTTGGAGCCTATGTTGTTTTGGAAAAAAAAAGTCTATTGCCAAATTCAACAAATGGATTGTAGCAATTTGGATCTAAATGCATAGAACTAGGAATATGATGTTGCTTTGAGCACTGGGTCCCATATTTTGTTCCAGCGTTTTCCACTGGTCATTCAGCGCATGTATTGGCATACAGCTCTGTGAGTTATATGCTAGCCTGGCGATGTATCCTTATACTATCTGAGGTTCAACCTTCTTGGTTTCATTTCATTTCAATTGTTGAATGTTTTCTGGAGCCCAGCTGGCAACATCTGCACATAGGAATATTGCAAGCTGCCTTGATAACCTAAGTTGGATCTTTGATCCATTTCACTGTAGGTCATCTAAAAGAACTCCATGAAGTTTCAAATGTTTTCATACGTAATGCTAAACCAGGGTGTTTCATCCGTAATTTGTTGGACCAGGTTTAGTGACCTGGTTTGTGCTCACTACTAACTCAGAGTATACCACATGATTCTTAGTGTTACGTTTGAGCTAAATTTGTCTGGACTCAAACCAGGGATGGGAAGAACATAGGACAGGTTGTATTGCTAGATTACTGAATGATTGTCAATAGACCAGGAAAAATTTATGGCTTATGGTTATTTAGCTATAACCAACAGAAATCCAAATGAGGTTGTAGAATCCTTGATCTGTGGTATATCCCACATAGGTTTATCCTTGTATTTGCAAATTATCCCAGCATCCCATGTTTTATTCCAGCTCCAGAGCCACCCTTTTATATCAGGAACTATTCCCAATCACAGAGTGGAGCACAGAGTTTTAATTTGACCTGGCACTTGCCAAGAATGTCCGTACCTCAATTTTGCAATTAAACAAGAAGCTAGAAGGTGTTGATAAAGCAATGGGCTCTGCATATACCCTTGTCCATGCAATTGCTTGTGGCCTGACCTGGATGGACTCAACATTGATTAGATGTTGATGGTGAGTGAACCACCACCACCACCATCCCCCCTTGCATATTTACTGACCTGAAATTTTAATTCGAAAGTACGGCTAACACGTAGACCCAAAAAAGGAAGAAGAGGACATAAAGATGCGATAATGTCGCTGGTTAAGGAGCAAGAAACACTCCCTGATGATTGTCTTTGATATATTCCCTGATTGTTACTCCGTACACATTTCAGAGTTGGCTGAACGGAAATGCAGGAGGAGGAGTTAGCCCTGGGCTATGAGTGTTTCTGGTAGCTTTTTGAAGACATTTGAGTTACATAACCCACATGTTATAGATGAAATTTCCTTTGCCCACAATATTTTCACTTGCTGTATTTATCGCATGCCTCATTCCATGTGAACAACGGAAGGAGCATCTGACAGTCACCGCATGAATCAGAAAGGGAGCATATAAGCCGCTCTAGCATCTGTAGGGGCTATGTTCAGTTAGTTTCATCTTCCAGGATTTTGACACCTTTTCTTCATTACATACTAGCAAATCTGGGTTTATTTTGGAAAGGCATCCAGGTAGAATAATCCGTTCTGGACAAGATGATGCTCTACCATCTAAGTTTAATTCGCTGTTGAAAAATTGAATCATAAGGACGATATTGAAGCAATTTATATAATTTTGATCGTTGGTTTTTTTCTTTCAGTGGTAATTTTTTTTCTTTTAAATTTAGCACTGGATGTAATTTAGCACTATTTTGTGTTTGTCAAAGTCTTATTTAGGTGTTTAGTTATTTGGCTTTTACACATGTTTCTTTTTTCGGCTCTTTAAAGACCCTTCTTTTTTTCCTTTGAAGTAGTTTAGCATAAGAATTTTCTTATTTTTCACTATATAGCTTTTAGTTAGATTTCTTTTCCCTTTAAAATATACGGTCTTCTGTACATTCTTTATGAGTTTAGATGGGTGTACATCAGTTCTGTAGTTCTGTAACTCCTTAGTTCATGTATAATTTTACAAACTCCCTTTTTTTTTCTCAAGAAATACTAATTTCTGAGAAAGGGTGAACCCAGTAAGAATTGGGAGAAAAGGTAGCAAGAAGCTTCTGGTTTCAGCCAGGCCACTGTCCATAAAGAAAGTTATGGATGGGAAGGAACCCAGTGATACTTGTCTCTGCCAGGTTGATGGAAGAATTCTCTTCTCTGTCACATCCAGGAAGAACGATGATGCAGGCACTTTTCATACACAGCATGCATATATAAGATGCATGGATATTTGCTTCACACATCCCTGATGTTGCAGTCCCTGAAAGATCTGAGTGCAATGTCTGCTGCATTGAACTCACTGGAAATAACCCATTTTTTCCTTGTTTTTTTCCCCCCAGGTGGAATATTACCATGCCACTTGGAGATGTACAGATTTTGAATTCCAACTGATAAGCTCTGTAATAATAATGCAAACCCCTGGCACTTGTCAACTGCACTTGAAAACAAGCGGGCCTGAAATATCTGGGGTAGAAAAGAAAAACACTTACTGAGATTTGAATCATAAGCCACGCACGGGCTTGATCAGATTAGTCAGGGCTGAATAAAAATAGCACTAAGCAGAATCAACGAAATGTGCTTGATGGGTTCCAAACTGGAAGAACTGACAGCTACGGGGTTTGCATCTTGGATGGAGCTGTGAAAGGTTTCATCTCTTAGAAAGACCAGCTGTTGTTGGATGGTGAGCTTCAACCTTGCCCTTTCTTAGAATACAAGTGTGTCTCGTTCCTTTTCCTTTGAACCTGCCCTCCAGAAAGGAAGCTGGTAGATGCTGGGGGAGAAGCCAGCCATTAGGCCCTCCTTAAAACTCCTTGGATGTACTTCTTGTTGGGTTGCTCATTCTTCTGCGTTTTTCTGTCCTCTAATCCAACCCAGCCCAGGCTCTTGACCAGTTCATCACTGGTTCTTCTGACTCCACTCAAGCTACTTACCTGGAGTTGGTCCTTTTGGTACTGTGGCTTAGAAATGTGCAGGAAGCAGCAGAGGTGGGAATAAGGTTGGGCTTTGCAGTATGCCCCAGAGAGAAAGCACACTCCCCTAGGGTAAATCCTGCCAGGTCTTCTACAGATCTCAAGGTGGCAAGTGTCTCTGCCTGGAGAACCAGAGATGTTGCTGTAACAAATGTGTGTATAGAATGGCACTGAGGTTAGGAAACTAGGTCTGCTGAAGCATATTTTTTCCATAGGTCCAGCCTAGCTTCTCCTCTCTACCCTGAAAATTATATTTCTATAATATATTCTTAGCTGAGAATCTCCAGTCTGTTCATCAAAGCTCAATTCCCATGATGCTTTGAAGGAAGTCACAACAGATAAATTGATATAAAACCAAGATGTTTGTATTGTGGATGTGTCCTAGTTTTCTTCTGTGCTTATCATTTCTTTAGATATCGGTTCTGTCCCTACGCCATTGTCAATGCACAAGGCTGTGCTCTGTTATTTATTCTCTCTCCAAGACACAATCTCAGAGGAACATAGGAACTTAATGTCGTGAAGAAAACTGTCTTCCAATTTCCTGAAAGTTTACTTTCCCAACAAAACCAGTGCCTGTTTTAATAACTCATTCACAGGTTTGTGGTGTTTTAAGACTTCCTTAGAATAGAGCAGTGTTTCTCAACCTTGGCAGCTTTCAGATGGGTGGACTTCAACTCCCAGAATTCAAAGCTGCCTGGGGTCTTCTGGGAGTTGAAGTCCACCCATCTGAAAGTTGCCAAGGTTGAGAAACCCTGGAAGAGAGAGAGAGGGAGAGGGAGAGGGAGAGGGAGAGAGAGAGATGTGAGTTGGCCAAGTCACTGGTGGTGGTGTCATCTCCCCATCCTGAAGCCTTGTTGGCTGTCCCCCTTCCTGATGCCCCCCCCCCCCCAAAAGAGCCACCATGGAATGCATTTTCTTTTGTTTGTAAGGAATGAAGCTGGCGAGGTAGGAACAACCCTTTGATGTAATGGTTAGGTGGAAAGACAACGAGGGATGGCATAGTCCCACCACATTTTAGCCATCTCCTGGTTCAACATTCTCTTTGTAAGAAATGTTGAAAGCCAATTTCCTTTCAACAAATTGAATGAGAACGGGTAGGAAAAAATAGGGGGAAAATGGCTAGAATCACTGTAGGAGAGATCTCTGGGAAGATGAGACCCCAATATGGGATTCAGTTATCCATTTCCTCCTCCTGCTCTCCCCCCTCCCCTGCCACTTCATCATCTGCTTGGAGATTACGTCCATGGCGTTAAGAAGGTTACTGGGCCATGAAGTGGAGCTCAGCTGTGAACCGGGTCATTTCAGGATTCATGAGCCACATGGGGTTAATGAAGAACTGTGACCTGCAGGCCTCTGGCTCTTATGTTCTTTCAGACTCCTGGCCTCATTTATGGCCCCTTGAAATTTTTGCTTGAAATAAGAGGTGTAGAGCTTGAAAAGCGTGGTGAAATCCGTTCATATGTTTCCTTGCCAAGATTCATTTTAAGAGGCAAGTTGACCAGAATTTATGTGGAAGATTTAAACCCTAAGGATTTGTAGCAAAGACAAATTAGGTGTTGTTATACTTGTGTTCAGAGTCCTACCTTTAGTTTTGAAGTTATTGGCTAACATTCTAATTTTTTTATTGAAGATATGCCTGGAAATTGGTGAATGATTTCCTACATCCCAAAAAATTCCAGATATTCCTTCTAGGAAAATACACACGCGGTAATGAGAAACATGTGATTAATACTGCAATCGTATATATACTTAGTTTAGGAAAGAATGCCACTGATCTCTATGGGGGTTACTTTTGATTTCTTTATTCAATTTCTAAGGCCCCTCAAGTGTTTCTACTTCAAAGTAGAGACACATAGAATTGCACTCTCACCTTCTATGGAAAGAATTGGTTTTGAAAAAAAGCAAGTGCCAAAACTTATTTTGTTCAGAGTTAATAAATGTGTGTATTCTTTTGTCTATAGCAGGGTTCCTCAACCTCAGCAACTTTAAGATGGGTGGACTTCAATTCCCAGAATTCCCTAGCCAAGGAATTCTGGGAGTTGAAGTCCACCCATCTTAAAGTTGCTGAGGTTGAGGAACCCTAGTCTATAGAATTAAAAATACAGAAGTGACCAACTCTTCTTTTCATCTGGCTCCCTGTTGGTTATTAAAGAAAAGCTATATGATGAAAAAAACACAATCATTTTTAGTTATATTTCAGGGAGTATACTGCGCTAAACTAATAATGATAAATGGTGGTCCAAAAATGTTTTCGATAAAATAAATCAGTGGGAGAGACTAATATACAGGCATGGTTATAAAAGTTGCTGAGACAATAGATAAATACTTTCAAAGCTGTATCCTCTGAGCAAACCCCACCTCAAGAATGGGTTTTTAGAACTAAAAAATTCCTTCTGTCCAAAGAATGGGATATTGTTACAACTTTAGAAAAAGCTGGAGCTCATTCAGATTGGGAATGTGGCTTGGAGAGAGAGAGGCTGTAACTCTTCCCTCCCTGTCCTGTTTTTCTCCAACCACCGAATCCTTAAAGATGAAGGTGTGATGTTGAGAATGGGTAGGTGAAGTACTCATTGCGTTGAGCTCACCTCCTAGCGGACTCTGTCATTTTCCTGGCAAGAACTCCGAAGTGCTTTGCCATGACCAACTTCTGCATCTTTTCTTGACTTTCCAGTCTAACTTAGAGCCCCAAGGTTTCCTTCTGCCTTACTACCCAATTTATGACCTCGTCCAACCCTGATGAGCTTTTCAGGTCAATCAAGGCCAGCTCAGTGCCTTGGATCACGTGACTCTAATCGGCAAAACAGCTTGCTTGCTTGCAAAGAACTGTCTGTGAAGCCAACTGAATACCAGAGAGGTTTAATACAGGTGTGGTTGCAAATTTGAATGATTTGTGCGCATTTAGAACATTTTGATTCATAATGTTGGAAGCTGAAGCCCTGATTTATATAGGCTTCCTATAAAGATTTCTCCAGCTCAAACGTTTGCACTTGGACATCGATCAGCTGCCCATCTTCAGAAGTATCAACAGTAGCCTGGCTTCATTGCCCATTGCAACTTCCAGCTCCCCTTCATGCAAGTGTGATATTGATGAGATACTGAGCATTACCCTAATCCAGGAGTTTGGCATCTGTGAATAGGGAACCACAACTATAATGTGGGAGTTTGGTATTTATGTCATAGGAAACAGATAATCCGGGAGTTAGCCCAGAAAAATTATATGTATGCATGTATTTAGCAGAATAACTGTCAGGCCCTCTAGGTAGACCAGGCCATGAATCAACTCCACAGGAAGGCTAAAACTATTTTGATTGAGATTGGCTATAAGGACAGAATCTTGCAAGTCGGAATGTGCTAGACCTCCTCCCCCTCTTATAGTTCATCGAAGCAGGGAGTGTCTATCTGAGCCACTTCCAAACATGATCTGGAGGTTCTGGCCTTAAAAAATGCTTCAGCTCCTTTTGCCTAGGTAATAAATCCTGCCTATCTTTATTAAGATCATCTTCCTTCCTCTCTACAATAACACAACATCCCTTGAGTTGTTTGGATTAGAAAGAGAGAGAGACTCTATATAATACTTTGTTGCTGGAATCCTGGAAAGTATGATTAGGTAACACAAGGGACAGGCTGGGGCAATCACTTCACTGTATTTAAAACTTAAGTCTTTGGGTTTAATTGGGTCCTGAGCTTTGCCCTTTGCATGGTTCCCCATTCATCAGCCTGCTCTGTGAGTTGTTATTACGGTCATTCCTAGTAATAGATCAGTTGTCTAGTGAGAAGAACCCCATAATCTCACCTATTTCTCCCTTTCTGAACTCTGCCTTGTTTTCTTTCAGCAACAGCAAGGCTGGATAAATAAATCTTTAACCACACCCAGGCAGTGCAACCAGTATTTTGATACCTATGTTGCTCAACTAGTCTGGCATCGTTTTTTTTTTTTTAATGGAGATGTGATTGCAAGAGCATATAACAGAATGGGGCCCAGTTTGTATAGAATTGATTGATTGATTGATTGATTATGTGCAATCCAGTCGGTGTCGACTCTTAGCGACCACTGTCATCCCTGTGAGGTAGTCTAGACTCGAACACCAAAGTCATGAATACTAAAGAGAAGGAATGAAATAATCACATATACAGTCTTACACACCACATATAAAACTTTAAAACTGCCCCAAGACTTTTGGGACACCTTACAGAGTGTGTGTATCAGTGTATATATGACCATTTCATTCCATTCACAGATACAGATACAGATATATACGCACATACATACATGCATACATGCGCGTAGATATAATTACACTTACATACATAGACACACAAACACAGGGTATGCCAAAGGTCAGGCCCCGTAGGCCAATCACAAAATGTTTTATTAATTTCTTTTTTCCCAGGGAAGATGTTGCCATACTTAGGAACGTTCAAAAGTCATGCATCAAACAAGTGAGGAAGTGTTTAGAAGAAAATGGCAACCAGCATGAACATTTAATATAATTTATATAATACATTGTCTATGGAGCCTGACATTTGGTACACCATATATGTGAGAGTGTGTGTGTGAGAGAGAGAGAGAGAGAGAGAATGTGTCTGTCTGTCTGTCTGTCTATCTAAAGTATATTACTGTTCTTTGGCGTGGACAGCTGTCAGCTTTGGTCAGTTTTCCCAGAGCATCTTTTTCTGAGTTTCTACTCCATTCGTTAAATGTCAATTTGGGTTTGCAGCATTACGTGAATAGCAGGAAGCAGATTTTAATGCTGCCTGTATAGATTTTTTTTTTTTAATTATTGCTTTGAGAGGAGGTGCTAAACCCTCTCCAAGGAATACGGGAGACCGGCTTGCTTTCTTAAATGTCATCTATAAAAATGTGCTATGATTGAATCAGCAATACTTTGCGGAAAGGTTAACTTCGCAGTCTGGAGGGTGGGTAGGGACCCCAGTTCTTATATGTTCAGCGATGAGAGGCAAGCTGTTTCTTTCTGTTGCGTATAGAAAGTAGTGCTCCTTTTCAAAGGTGCACACGGATTACTAATATCCCTCTCGTAACCAAGGGCTTACCTAAAAAGGGGGCTTGGAAAGGAAGTTATAAAGGAAGATTATGGGAACAAGGAATCGGAATAACTCCTCCATCGAGGACCAGCGAGCGTAGATTCTACACCTGGCAAGGAGCTGTCTTTAAAAATTCTACAACTTGTCCCTGCAATAACCTTAATCCAGAAGTATGTTACCTTTCTTAAAGAGGCATGACCATCTCTGTCATCATATGCGCCCAGCCCAGGATGTCATGCATGTTTTCATTGGCCCAGGATTAGCTTTATGCGCAGCGCTTAATGAGTTTCTTGCCTGACAGTGGACACAAGGCAGAACAATGACTGTTTTCACTGTTGTTTATCCTACTACTTAGCGCTGTTGGTTTCTAGGTCAGATGACAATATTCTCTTGTTCATTTGCCCCTACTGTAACCCTGAAAACAGGTGGATGTTCTCCCCATTTTACAGAAGTGAAGACTGAGGAATACGATCTGTGCCAGTGTTTCTCAACCTTAGCAACTTTAAGATAGGTGGACTTAGCTATGCTGGCTGGGGAATTCTGGGAGTTGAAGTCTGCCTATCTTAAAGTTGCTAAGTTGAGAAACACTGATCTGTGCTATGCTGTAGATAAAACCACATCACACATAAGGGAGAATGTAGGCTCGAGAAGGGGAATTTGGGGAGGGTCTTTTTCAAATGGGGGCATCCTTATTATCTGGTAGTTTTCATTTACTCCTCCCTAAAGGTGTTGCACTGCCTGTTGCTATTAGACTAGGAGCAGAGACCCGTTTTCTGACCTCCCTCTTCCATAGAAGCTCAAAATGATAATTTATAGTATACCAAATGAGTGATACTGTAATATTAAACAATAGTAGGGATAACCTTAGATTCATCAGTCTGGTTGATTTCTTTAAGACGTTTGTTTTTGGCCATACAAGTCGAAAAATCAGTCAATCAGCCATCCATGGTTCTGAAATTGAAACAGTGTCTTCATGCAACTTTGATCTTTGGTTACATCTCAGCGGTCCACTTTTTCAAACTTCTGGATGCTAGAAAAGTCTCATTCCCACAGGCTGGTCCTTGCAATATCTAAAATAAACTTTTGGAACAAATAAGCAGCTACTGAAAGCGTCACATAGGGAACCCCAAATGGTTTGACCAAGTTAGCGGTTTTAGCATGGTGGAGGGGGGAAAATGCTCAATACATAATTGAATGTCTCTTATTGCATATATTCAGTGAGATATTCATATCGCTGCTATGAATTCCTTGGATAAAAAGTATGAGATGCAAATGCAATAAAAAAAGAACGCCACTTAGAACTTTGTTTGTGTGAAAAGTTGCTTTGCCTTCTTGATGAACTGACTGTTCCTTCTTTAGTGCAGTAATATATTTTATGCCCAGGAAAGACACTTCTGCACCAGTTAGGTTTGCATGCATGATTTATGAAAGTCTTTGTGGCCAAAAAGCAATGTGGGAAGAGAGAAGGAGTTGGCAAAGGACAGGCAATTTTCGGAAAAGCTGTTCTACAGCTAAGGATGTTTGGAGAGCTAGTCAGAACTGATTCTGTTTCTCAGGAATTCTAAATTATTGTATAATAATTATTGTATTAAGCAGAGGGGGTGACTAAAAGAATCATATTCAGAAATTCCAGATTCCAGATGTCAAGGCATGGTTGTTGGAAATGGGTGATCTCTCTCTTTTGGAAAAGGCAATATTATCTACTAATCCAAGGATGCAGCAATAGGGTTAGCGTGACAGAGATTTTGTGATATTTTACAGTCATATTTTGGACTGATTACATTATAGTAGTGTCTTTAGTAGTAAACCCATGTCTACTGATAAGTATAAAATATAAGGCAGACTTTTTTCCCCTCCTTTTCTTTCCTGATTTGTATTTTTAATGTGTTTGGGGTTGTTTTCTCATTTTTAAAAGTTATTTTTCAATTTAAAGATTGTTTCGTTAAGTGTGTGTGTGTGTATTAAAAAATTAGAAAAATATTAATATCTAAATATTAATCTAAAATATTAGATATCTAAAATATTAGAAAAATAAGAAAAAACATTAGTCGGAGCTAAGGTGTAGCTACCCAACAAGTTCTTCCTAACGTGGAGGAGTTATTTTCTCCTCCTTCCTGTGTACAAGCCACAAGTGGCTAAAGTGGCTTGTCTTGAGGGTGTGGCAATGCAGAAGGCCTTTCTTGCCCCATACCTGGCCAATGACTTTGCATTGAGATGAATTACACTCCCATTAATTCTTGTGTTTTAAGACGAGTGCATAATTGTGACTTGGTTTTCAAACAACAAATTAAGCCTTAACTGCATAAAATAATGTTTTTCAGTCTTTCATTGTGTTGATAAAGGGCCAATTCAAAGGCAGAGAGTAAAGGCATGTCTTCGATCCAGGATTTTACATGCTGAGCAGAACTATCAAAGCAGAACATATTTTTTGGGCTACGCTCCAATCTGAACAAATCCCAAAGTCCTTCAGGGAAGGATAAATTCCAAGTTTTGGTATAAAATTCAACACCATCTTAATAACATTAAACCTTATTTTTCTTCCTAAAATCCTATAAACCAGTGTTTCTCAGTGTCAGCACCTTTAAGATGTGTGAACTCCAACTCCCTGAATTCCCCAGCCAGCATGGGACTGACTGCCCCCATGATGCCAAAGCAGTTAGATTCCATACAGCTTGGGAAATTGATTAAATAAATGGTGCAAACCCAATTTCCAGTTATTCTTTTGAAGCTACAGGATGAGTGCTTTGTCACTGATGGGACCTCCCACCTTGTCCCACCTCCCAGCATCTGGAGCTTCCCTCTTCCTCTTGCAACTGAGATGCCACGGCACCTTCCCCCTTGCCTTCTGGGGTAGTCACACCGAAGGGCGATTTCGCCCTTGCCCTTCCCCTTGTCCAGGGACCAGTTGGCGATTCACAAATAAATGGTTTGCCTTGAAAAGAAAACCCAGATAAGAACCAACATGGAGGGTGGAAGATGCCAGCTAGTTGAGGTTTTTTAAAGCACTTGCCCACTGGCCAGCTGGAGGAGTTCTGACCAGTCCAAGAGGGGAAAGAGAAGGATACTTGCCAACTACCACCCGGGAGGACAAAAATCCTGCTTATAGTAATGGAAGGTGGGGTTGGCAGATGGGTGGGAGGACCTCAAGATCCCAGATGCCACGTTCCCTCCAAATGCTCACTCCTGCTTTTCAGATGGAAGGAAGACATCTCTTGTGACCAGAAATAGAATCTGCAATGATGATGATGATAAACAGGTCGATAATCAATTCATAAAATATATTTAGACATTTTTATTTAATACATTTCTGCTATTCCTGCGTATGGGTATTGGTGCTTGATCAGAATATGCAAAAAAAAAAATACGATTAATTTTTAGAAAGTTTTGACATTTTTCTGAACCTTTTTGTTTTTTAGGGTCATTTCTTCCTTTATTTTCATGGTGGTAATAAAATGTACTTGCCATCCCCTGCCATCCTGGACTGATGAATCTGCAGGATAAAACAGGTAATATCCAGTCTGATTCTTACTTGCTTTTGGTGATTCTGAGTAACCTTCCTTATCTGACCCTCCCTTTTTTTTTTAAATCAGTAACTTTCAGTAGAATTAGAAAGCATATTTTTTTCCTGTTTATTTTCTTGTCATTTCTTTTTAGCTATACGTGTTTTCTGAGTCAGGGAAAAGAAGATTAGGGTTGTTTTAGGTTGTCTTTTTTCTACCAGATTAAATATCAGATACCTTCCAGGGCTGTTTGTGGGTAGCACCAGTTACAAATAAGGGGGTGGGGGTTGGGCAGCCACAAGCATAGGCATCTATCACTTGGTTGATCAGTTGGTGGGATTCCACCCCCTACCATCTTTGTGTGTGTGTTGCAATGCAAGGATGAAAGGAGACAGCTTGCAATGTGACATACGACACATATTTTGTTATTTTAGGTTCCCTGTGGTTAGACCTGTGTTTTGGGGAAAATCAAGCATTTACTGAAGTATGAAAAAAAATGGTGGGTCAGCCTTAGTGGGTTTGGAGGAACCCAAACAACCCAGTAGCTCTGTTCACACAACACACTTAACTTAGTTACTGAATTATCCCATTGTCTGGATATTTATAGAAAAATAGCTAGGCAAGAAAACAAAGAAATAGATCATAGAACAAATCAATCCAGAATTTTCACTTAAGGTCAAAATGATCAGGCTCAAATTATCATATTTTGGACACATGTGAAGACCTAGCTCTGGAGAAGGCTGTAATGCTGGGAAAAGTGGAAGGAAAGAGAAGAAGAGGACAATCAACAGCAAGGTGGATGGACTCAGTGACAGTGGTGATGGGGACACCATCGGAAGGCTTGAAAGGCCAGGTTGCAGATAGATCTTCCCAGAAAAGTTCTATCCATGTGGTTGTTAAGAATTGATACTGACTTGATAGCACATAATCAATTATCAGTCAATCAGTCAGTTAATTGATCATAGTACATAGTAATGTTCAAGAAGCACATGGATTAGGTTTGCATAGTACTTTAAGAATTTTAAAGTATTGAGTGATCTGCTATACTATGCTTTTCTGGACATAGCCAGTAAGTACTGAGTGTGTTCAGTGGATGCAAAATGTTGGCTACTTGTTGGAGGAATAAAGCAAATTTAGGAGAAACATGGAATAGTATGAAGTGTTGTTGAAGCTGTTGGCTGACTAGGAGTCTAACTGAAGTTGTCTATAAGCAACGTTTGGCTGCAATTTCACTGGTCTTTCTTACTTGAAACATTAACTTGTGCTATGCAACTCCTCTGCCGTAATGGGAAGACATCTGGCTTTTTGGTTATACATGAGGGTGATTAAAGAAGTCTACGTGGGTGTAACATGCCATGCATGAGATTTCTCTTCTGTGTTTGAGGCAGCGGTTGCTGCGCAGCAAAAAATATTTGGCTGCACCCATGTACCCATGTAAAAATGTCCCTGGGGCACTGGGTGTGGCCCTAGATTCATTGGTGAAAATTCTACCAAGCTCCTGGTTTCTGATTGACAGAGGGTGAGATTCCAGCAGACGTTTGTGCATCTCTCTGGTGGAATTCTCTCCCTGTTGCCAAAGGCAGCCTTCTTCATAGCCCCTTAGGTCCTAGTGAAATAATAGAAACAAAGAACTAGATTTTGCTTTGTCTGTCTGTTCTGGCCTGTTGGGCAGAACTGTAATGTGTTGCCTTGTCTTTCATCTGGAAGGGTAAATCTAATGCCAATCAAATGATTGTGAAATAATGTCTCCTTTAGCTATGCTTATTGTTTCTAATTAGTTCCATTCCTCTCTAAACTGAGACTCTATGCGTCATCACTGTCCGCCCCACCAGGTAGACCAGGCCAAGAAGTCAAGTCCACAGGAAGACTAAAACTCTTTTTTTATTGAGATTGGCTATAATGACAGAATCTTGCAAGTCTGATTGTGCTGGACCTCCTCCTCCTTCTTATACCCCAATGAGTTAGGAAAGTGTCTGTCTGAGCCACTTCTGAACATTATCTGAACATTGCGGACTTAGGAAATGATTTGCCCCTTGTTGTCCTGGCAACAGAGCTCGTATCTCCATCAAGGTCATCTTCCTTATCTCTACATGTAGTCAAATTGCCACCTAATGGTGTATCCTCATGGTATGATTTTGAAGAACCGTTCTTTTAGCAGTTTAGTAATCTGGTAAAATAAATACAATATTCATCCAACCAAGCTGTATACTGAGACTCCCTACTTAACCATTAGGTGATGACAAAGTTCTGTGCACCTCTAAACAGTAGCTAGATTTGGAACACAACAAACCAAAACAGGTGTGTGGAGTTCAGATCCCAGAATTCCACAGCCAGCATGGCCATTGATGAGAATTCTGGGAGTTGAAGTCCACCCAACTGGAAATTACCAAGGTTGGAAATGCTGTTCTAAATAAATCTCAGAAGGATGGGGATGAGAGAGCTATGTCATTCTCTGTGCTTTCTCCCGTGGTCTGTCTTAAAAAAATAAAAAAATTGGGTTTGACAGTTATCTGCTAGATCATCTTGCATATTATTGTAATTGTTGTTGTTATTGCTATTATATTTATTTATTTAAATTGACTGGCCGCCCAACTCCAGCAGTCAATGATTCTTACTTTTACTCCTTGCCATGTTTTAGAAGGATGAAGGAACAGCCATGTCGCTGTGCAAAGAACTGGATAACTGATACTACTTTATGGATTTTTAAATATAATTTATTGGCTGTAATTCTGGGTATCACAAACTACACATCTGAATGAGCCAGGGAAGAAACAGAACCTCAGTATCAACCATTGATTTATAATGTTTATTTATTGATCTGTCAGATTTCTATAGCTGCCCGTCTCACAAATGTGACAAATGTTGCCATTCTGTAGCATCAGGTAATGTTTGTTATGCCAACAGAAAGGTGACTGTTGCATATTTTCATTCCAGAACTCTGTATCGTGTAAACGAGCTGATGGACGAAGATGAGAAGGACAGGGCAAAGAGGTACAAGGAGGGAGCCTGTTTGTGTCGTAAGGGAAACCAGTGGCTGAATTGTCTACCCCTGAAAATCTTGCAGTGATTGGGTTATTTCTGATAATAGCAATAAAACAGAGCAAAATAAATCCATCCCTGGAAAAAACAGATTGCATACATTCTCAGTTTTGATTGTACAGCAAAACAGATTGAACACAGCCTGTTCATTTTTGCTATGCCTAACAAAGGTGATTAAGGACAAAACCATGAAAGATCATTAGTCCAAAATCATTGTTGTGTGATCCCTCTGTTCCTTCAGGACTAGGGAGTCCAACATTAATGGCCCCAGCAGTATCTTTGTCTAAAATTTGATGTTACAAGAGTTGGAGATATTACTACAGCCTTTTCCAAGCTGGTGTTCTGTGGATATTTTGGATCACAGCTCCCATAATCTCCAGGAATCTGAAAATGACAGGATTCCCCCATGTAGGAGAAGGCTAAGAATGTAAGGGTTGAGCTTCTACAACATGCAATCCATCATGTGGATTGTATGACTTTGGTATAGTGTGTGAACTCAGCTTTGATTTAGGGCTTTGTGCATTATGCAAATTCAACCACTTATTTACTCAATAACCTGTAGTTAAACAAACCAGACCTTAAATATGATATCTGTAAACTCCATTAAAGAGTCTTGCTGGATCAGGACAAGTACATTCAAGGGTGTCCATGGGGTAGGGTCAAAAACGTCAAGATGGTAGCTGGATGGTATGAACAAAGCTCCACCTTCTTTTCACGTGCGATGTACATAAAAACAGGTGGAACCTTGCATTGTCACGGCCACCATCTTGACGTTTTTGACCCTGCCCTGTGGACATCCTTGCACCTGTACATTTGTCCATGGAAGTGGAATTAAGCTTCCCCTCTATTTTAAGGCAACTTTGTGTTTCCGTTGACCAGGGCATCGCGCAACAAGTCAGAGAAGAAAAGAAGAGATCAGTTCAATGTCCTCATTAAGGAGCTGTGCACTATGCTACAAGGCCACGGCCATCCACTCAAGATGGACAAGTCCACAATCCTACAGAGGACTATTGACTTTTTACAGAAACAGAAAGGTACCGGAACCACGTGCAAACACCTTGGCCTCTGCTCTTCTTATAACTGTCACAGATTCTGTTTTCATTTTTCAATATTTTAGAAAGCTACTCATGACCTTTAAAAAGTGAGTGATGGCCCTCCCCTCTTTGCTTCTTCCCAATCAACAAAACTAAGCATCCTCTAATTCTGGAGTTTCAGGATGTGCCTGTTTTCAGAGAAGATATTTTAAAGTCACCCACGGCAGTGCACAGCCATTCGATGGGACACTTTGCAGAGCTGTCCAGTCCCCTCTGGGTCTCAGCAGAACCATTGCAAGGACCTCCCTGGGCTCGCTTTATGAAACGTCCCTCTGAATAATTTGCACAGCTTTGCACACCCCTGGCCATTATCTCATCTTCAGGGCTCCCAATTCCATACTTGGGTATATATGTGCATTGTATGCTTCTCTTCACTCTAGTGGTATTCAGTTTCAAGAGATGACTCTAGGTTTTCCTATAAGTGAGGGGAAAAAAATCTCAGTTTATTTCTTCTTTCACACCATACGTAACTTTATAAATCTGTTCATGCCTCTTCTGACTAAACCTTATAGTAGTTGCATTTTTTCTGTAGTCTCAGTTACACTGGCGAGATAATGTTGGGGTGGTTTCCTAGAGCAAGAACATTTCCTGAGCAAGAACATTTCCTCCATACGTAAGGCCTGCAGTGTTCTTTCTTAATCCCCTTTCCTCCCTTCTTTTCTCTTTCAGAAATCACAGCACAAACGGAAGCCTGTGAGATTAGACAAGACTGGAAACCCTCATTTCTTAGCAATGAGGAGTTCACTCAGTTGATGTTAGAGGTAAGGCTACGCTGTATAAATGTGTGGGTGGGAAAGTGATTTGTAACAGGAGAAGGTTGCCAAACTTTGCTAAGAAATATTTCTTGCCATTGGTTAAAAAAGAAAACTGAAACACCCCAGATACTTCCTGAGAACCAGAGTGATATCCTGGTCAAGAAGCTCCATGGATTACTTTGGGCCAGTTGCTCTCCTTCAGCTTAAGCCACCCCACATGGCTCTTACTGTAAAACGAGGCGAGGTCTCTATCTAAGTTACCTTGAGCTACTGGAGGAAAGATGGGCTATAAATCTAATAAACCAATTCCTTGCTTCTGATGTATAAAATGCCCCCTGGCCATTGCCACCTGGTTTGAACGCCAGGTCTTGCCTGACGCTGCATGTAACGTGCCAACAGCGTTATATTTGGGGTGGCTAGTTCCAGCTGTGTTGTTCACTCATTCTGATGTAAATAGACCAGGATTTGTGGTTGGTGCTGGGCAGACACCACTTGGTGGAAGACTTGCAGAAGATGGTTCAGAAGACAAAAAATTCTTCCCGTTTCTGGAGGACCCATCTGTTCTGAAAGGGCATGAACATTCACCCATGCCTTGCCGTTTGCATAATTACAAATTCCCGGCTTTGTTCTGTGGGTGTTATGTGGACTGGGAAACTGATAAATTTTGCGCTTGCAGTCCCTAAATTTGAAACATTGAGGAATTTGCTTACGTGAGTTTTAGTAGAATCTGTGATTTAACTGGCTGTCCTTTGCCACCGTTCCTTAGTGAAATCAATAATCCACACCTGTAGACAGAAGAATATTTACTAAAGCCTGTTTGCTGCATCCTTTTTCCTGCAAACAAGGCATTTCACTGCATTTTAAAGCAAGCTCTTTCATCTTTTCTGGACTATTTTCTGCTTCTTTTCCAGCACCAGTATTTAGTCCTAGCCTAGAACTGCTACAGCTTGACTGTTTCCTTCTCATAGAGATCCAGTGACTCACCTTCTTTAGAAACATTTGTTTATCTCCATCTACAAATGTCTCTTGATGAAGTTGCAGTTTAATCAGATCAAACTTCTGCCTGAGAGAAGACAAATTCCTTACAGGTTTCCCTTGCAGGTGGTTATTTCAAAAATGTCTTGGCCTGACGATTCTTTTGGTGATTCATTTTTCCTGTCCTTTCAACAATCAACAGTTTCTATCTCTGGTTTAGGATCAAGGGAGATAAGGGAGCAGAAAGAAAGGGAGATTAAAAAGAAAGGGAAAGCTAATTCTTTTGGCTCCCTGCTGCCTAGCAGATGTATATTTCATTCTCAAACCACATCCCATTTGTATTAGACTGTCATCCAGATATGGATTGAGAAAAAAATAAGCATTAACTCAGAGTACTGTAAGGGAAACTGAAACCTTGAACAACATCAATTCCTAAATTTCCTGCTTTGCAGTTCCAAGGGGTTAAGCAAAGACTTTTTTTTTCCTAAAGAGGCAGCAGTTTTCTAAAGAGGCAGTTTGTCTAGTGGTGAAGGCTCCAGGCTAGAAAACAGGAGACGGTGAGCTCTAGTCCCGCCTTAGGTATGAAAGTCAGATGGGTGAATTTGGGCCAGTCCCTCTCTCTCAACCCAACTCACCTCACAGGGTTGTTGTTGTGGGGAAAGTAGGAGGAAGAAGGAGTATTTGGTATGTTGGCTGCCTTGAGTTATTTATAAAAAATAATAAAGGCGGGATAAAAAAATCTAAAATTCCAAAGAGAAATGGAGAGATGCTGATAACTTGTTCTTCTTTCAAGAAGTTATCCAGCTATCAAAGGAACACTCATGTCATTGAGAAGGACCAATTTCTTCCAATCGTACAACTTCTGGCTTGGGTTTTAGAGAGGTATTTGACATAGAAGAATTCTCTTAAGCTGTATGTTCCCCTAAATATGCTGAGCTGTGCTGAGCTTGGTGGGAATTCGTTCTGAGTAAACTTGCATGAGATTGGCACTGCTATGCAAAATGGAGCTTTATTTACAGTGAAATTAAGAGCCTTTCCACCAATGGATCAAGCAAAGATGACAGTGCATGAATTATAATGTTATACCCAATGACTGTGTCTCCAAGCATCTTGTTATCCATGTTTTCCCAAAATATTTGTCCAAAAGAGTGATCAATAATATATGTTGGGTGCAGATACTCTCAGGAGACTCTGGTCTGTCTGTCTATCCATCCATATGTCTGTCTGTCTATCATCTATCCATCCATATGTCTGTCTATCTATCTATCTGTCCATCTATCTATCTGTCTTTCTGTCTGTCCATCTGTGTGTATCCGTCTGTCTGTCTAGGCCAGCCTGAGACAAAACGCAAATGGTGTTACCTTCCCCAAATCAAGCCAGCCAAATTCTTTTGTCACATGGCCCAGAAAAATAACACAAATAACACACTCCCTTCTCTCATCCTCTGTTGGTAAAAATATAATCACAACAAATAATTTTGCTGCCCTTTCTGGATAATCCAAATCTGCTTCTTCTTCTCCTGCTTAACAGGTGTTAATACTTAATGCTGAGTTCACATGTCAGCTTGGTATCTTGAGCAAAATTGAGTTACCTAATTCCACTGATAATTTAACTTTGAAATAAATACCCTTGAGGTCAGTATATATGCTGTTTGTTCCTAAATTATGCCTTTCTCCCCCCCTGTAGGCATTAGACGGGTTTCTCATTGCACTAACCACTGATGGCATTATTATTTATGTATCTGATAGTGTCTCTTCTCTTCTTGGACATTTACCGGTGAGTTCTAACCACGCAGTATCTGAACATCACTTTGCTGTCCAAAGAAATATTGATATGGATGGTACACTAAGTTATAGACAGTAAAATTCTTTCAAAGACTGAAATAAAACTTAACGCAATTGTTGTTGCAAAGGGGTGATGCATTTTTTTGGTCCTGTAAATTGCTGGGCTTTCAAGAAGCGCTAGAAAAATATGAAACCAAAGACTACAGCAGGATAGAATAAAATATATATTTTAGTCATTAAAAGAGGCATAATAATAATAATAATAAATAATAATAATAATAATGCCTCTGTAAATGACTAAAATAAATAATAAACAATTATTGTTGTTTATTAAACTCTCAGTGACTCAGGGCTGTCAGGTCTTTGAATAAGTTATCATCAATCGCTACGTGAGATGGGCGGCTATATAAATGTGACAAATAGATAAATAAATAAATAAATAAATAATAAATCTAGTAACTGAAATAAGTTGCTCCATTTGGCAGAGTCCCATCAGGGGGTTAACAAAGAGCTTTGAGAAGTAGCCTTCTTCCTGCCATGCTTTCTGAGGGCACAGCTTCCAGTTGAGCACAGCATAATAACATAGCTGTGATTGGAAGGAACTTTGCCCCAAAGGATCAATTGCACAGAGGACATTTACTCACCCCATATGGGTGCTAATACAAAGATAACTCCTAGCCAAGATGCCAGCCCATAAAATGCCCACCAGTCAGCACACAGATGAATCAGAGCTCCCTAGTGATCGTTGCTCTGTTTGATGCCATCTTAACGTAAGTGTGTGTGTGCTGCCTGTGTGAATGGAAGATATTCTCCTAATATCTTAAGTGCATTTGGGGAGAGGAGATGGTTTGACCACCTAGCAAATTCTGCTCCTGATTCCTGCCTTCAGTCCTGTTCAGCAGAGAAGCACTTTCTGCTGTAACCCAGCTGACAGCGTGTTGGCCTAGATCTGCCCTTTGGCAGATGTTCACTTAGACCTTGATTTCACAAACAGAAGATGAGGCTGTAAAGTTAGATGGCCATCATTTCAGTTTACAACTGAGAATTTTCCACTGATTCACCCTGCACAGAGAATTTCTTGCAGAGAGAAATCTAGGTATTGCTCTAGAAGGATCTCACCTAGTTTTCCTGGGATACTAGATTTCTGTATGTCCCCATTTTTTTCCCCTGGTGAGAAAACATTTCAACATGCAGTTTCTCCTACAACTTGAAGTCATGTATGCACCTATAGATCTGTTTGTGTTCTTGGTGAGAATCAGGTCTCAATTCTCCATCTATAAATCAGAGATGGTAGTTTCTTGAAAGAGTTCTTATGAACATGATAAAATAAGAAATATAAAGGGCTTGGCAAACCACATATCTTGAAGTCCTATATATAGCAATTATTAAAGTCATAGGCTCTGTTGATGCATAAGACTCTGGTGGTATCCTTTATAACAGAGGCAGTTTTAATATTTGAGTAACTAATGAGATGATGACGATGATAGTGGTGGTGATGATTAATGTTTGCACAGGGAAACTGAGTTTACTATGCTTTCCACGATCATTTTAACTCTACCATTGAACATAACAAAGCACTCTTTTGCCTCAGTCAGATTTGGTGGACCAAAACATATTAAATTTTCTACCTGAGTGTGAACAGAACAATGTGTACAAGCTACTTTCACCCCACACGCGCGTGACAAACCCAGTAACCTCCGATTTTTTAAACAGTAAGTAATGCATTTTGTTATCTCCAGCAAAGAAAGTGTAATTTTCCTATAGCATGCTGTAGAAATAGTAAATAGCACTTAAGGTGTTAAGAGCATAAGAAAAGCCTTCTTCTGTGAGCCCATATAACTTAACCTAACCTTAATCCTGAATCTCTTTTGAAGCCCTCCTGTCAGGAACCATTCCACATTCAATTAGTCCAACGAAGGTCCACTGCAGCATCTCTGACAGACGACCATCCAAGGAGTAGGCTTTTCTTATATTTCATTCTCCCACAACATGCATCATTTTTGCAAACTGATATCCTTTAGCTCAAAATTGAAGGATCTCAAACATAACATTCCTTCCATTATAGGCTTTAGTTCCCTGACCATTCTGGTGCCTGTTTATCACTCTCGTTCCATCTTCACAAAGTCCACTTACAGATATGGTAACCACAACGGTTCACAATATTTGAAGTCTTGAACTTGATGTCTTGAACTCCCCAATGAAAAAATTACTCTTCCCTTTTCTTAAATGTGATTCTTTTATTCTCTGCCGCTAGTGGTGCTTCTGTAGCCGGTTCTCCTTCCCATCTCGTGACACCATGAAACTCATGTTTCTTCAGTGGCACAGGAACGATCATTTCAACGCTAGCAGTTCTAGGGTTCTCCTAGGAACGCTTGAATCTCTACCTAAAGTTTCTAGATGGGGCTTAAGGAAGTCTAATGGAATTGGAGAAATTGGCTTATGATATTTGAATTCCAAATACGAGGTTGGACTGAGGGCCTTGAAGGTATCCTCCATCCAACTTGATGATTCATTGATTTTTATTATTCTGTAAAACCTCTTCTTCTTCTGTCTCTTTCAGCTGAAAAACAAATCGAGTTTTGCTGCCATTTAGCCCGAGGAAACCTGGATCCGAATGAAGCCATTACATATGAATATGTCAAATTTGTAGTGGATTTCAAACATTTTTCTCATGGTAAGCTGATGCATTCCCCCCCCCCCCTTTTTTACATGCTGATAATTTATCTTTGCCTGATATTCAGCTTATTCTGAAGCATGTGTTTTTTGACCTGTTGACCAAAGCTCATAAGAAAATAGGGGACGCTAACTAAGCAACCAGAACATCTGAAGGATACCAGGTGGGAACAGTGAGGCTGTCTCGGTTCTTCTAATCTCAATGTTTAAATGTGGTGACACTGAACGAAGACAGCAGTCACTCAGTACATTTCCTCCTGTTTTCCATTGCAGTATTTAGTATTGATGAATCAAAATCACATTCTTCCACAATCATAGTAGACTCTCGGCGGCTCCCAACAATAAACTCAACACAGTAAGCAATCAAACGAAAAACCTTACAGTGCATTAAAACATGCCCCCCCAGTACATGGTGTTAGCCTCCCCGAGCTCTTGAGGAAAGCTCCATTTTCAGCATTTCCCAAAGAGCCAATGAGAGTGTGGCGGTTTCTATTCATTATTTCATCTCCTCCTTCTCACTCGGCACCAGTATTTTACGCCCTTTGTCCGGCAGTTCTGATAGCATTGCTATAAAGAAAGCAAATGACAAACTCGAATTGCTCGCTTCGTTGCTATCCGTCGAAAGGTAGAGGGTTTGAATTCAGACAGAGAAGGTGCAGCCTACATTTTGTGAGGTTTGCTGTTGTTTTTATTTCTAGTGCCTCCATCTTCTTACAACGGCTTTGAGTCTCCCGTTGCACGTGTGTTCCGGTCAGTCAATGACAACCAGGCCTGTCTAGTGGCAACGGTTCGTCTCATTACTCCACAGTTCTTGAAGGTGCGCTGTCTCTTTGTTTAGTACAACACTGCCATAACCAGATACAATTCAGGGGCCTTTGAGAGGGGCCAGTGGAGCAATCTGTGTAAAAAGCTTTCCACGGGCTCTGCGTCCAGAACTATCACGTGATAACTTCATATGGATCCAATTTTTTGAGTAAACGCAGTATAAAAAAAATAAAAAAAATAAAAAACCTTCCTACATGTGGAATATTAGCATGTTCCAAGTAAGGCTTGGGTGGAATTTTTCTACATCTTTTTGGTTTTTCATCTACTGCTATTTTTGTTTCTCTTAATATGGGGCGGTATTCTGAAACGTGGTGATGTAGCTACACCATCCCCAGGAGATACATCCCTGTGACATTTTGCAGTAGATAAGATTGCTCTGCAGGTTTACGGTTTTATGTAAGAAGCATGAAACGAAGGAACAGTTCAGACTGTGAGGATCCATGCGGTGGATAACTCTTCCATACTCACAGTGATGCATTCTTTGTCCATAGAAAATAAAGCATGTCAATTGCTTCTATTCTAGTCTTCACCCTGATGTGCTACATGTAAGGAGTTCTTCCCTGTGAGGGATGTTCACAGGCTAGTAATTTTTGTGGATTTATTTATACAGTTGCACAGTATGTGATTTTACAGGTTACATGGAGATTTGCAAGTCTCAGTGCTGAGAATCTTCATGATGGGCCCTGCCTACTTCAGATATCATATTTTGGCATATATTTTAAAATGTGTACATGCAATGTTGCTAGGTTGGGGTAAAATAGCACTGTTTCTTGCAGATATTTGCCAACATAATGTTCATTGAAGTTAATGGGATTTTAAAAGAATGATTTTACCTCAGTCTTCCCCTAATTGATGCCTTTCAGATGCATTGGGACTGTAGTGCCTAAAATTCATAGCCAGTCGATATAGAAGGGAAAATTACAATTTGCAATCATTTTGCTATGTCTGATGCCAATAGGGATTGTCTAGTGCACTAAACCACAGCATTGTGTTGGGCGAATCCAGCCACTGTGGCTTGTCAACCATGGTTTAAGCCTTCATGTGTTGTAACTTAGTTAACAAACCACAATTAGAAATTAGAACAGCTTCTGGATGGAGAATAAAGTTTACAGTACAGGTAGTCCCCAGTTTAAGAACAAGTTCCATTCCCAGAGTCTGGCCTTAAATTGAATTTGTATGTAAGCCAGAACTGTATTATTGTACAATATTGTATAAGTAGTATTGTGTAATGGACTCAAACCATTGTGTATTTAACTTGAATCATTGTGTCTTTAACTCAAATTTTGCTACAGTAGGCTCCGTTCTTCACTATGGGTTGTCCATAAATCAGATGTTCTTAACCCGGGGACTACCTGTATAGGAATAGAGTTAGAAAGAAATTACACTGATTTTTCAAAGAGTTGCTTTGTCAACAGTCTTGCTTGCTGGATTTGGGTTTGTCAAATGGATTATTTGTTTTTGGAGAGTTGCAGCTATGAGAGAGAGAATGAGGGAGGGAGAGAAAGGAGGATGCCTAACTATATCCTATGCCGTCTATTTCGGCAGGAACTTTGTAACGTGGAAGAACCCTGCGAAGAATTCACATCACGGCATAGCCTAGAGTGGAAGTTTTTGTTTTTAGACCACAGGTAAGACTGTTCAGTTTTAAAGCAGCACGATTCTCTGTGGGACAGAAGATTGCTTGGAGCAAGAGAAATGTGTAGTTTAAAAGGAACATCAAGGGTGTCTGCAGGGGTGTCAGAAAAAGTCAAGATAGTGTCTGCAACCATGTCATCAAAGCGCCATTGCGATTGGTCATCATCTTGACTTTTTTGACCCCTCCCAAACCCCCTGGACAAGGTAGCCATTTGTATTCCCCATCTGGGCCTGGATTCATTATCAGGCAAATGTTTCATTCTCTTGGCATAAAATCTTCCTCATTTTTTCACAACCGCTATGATTAGCCTTCCGAAACTTGTAATCGGAGATGAAAGGCTGGATGTAAAGCTGGGGGTACAGCCTGAGGCCGGTGGATAGCTCAAGGCCCCCAGACTTTCTCCAATAAATTATAATTAATAAATTATAATGTTTATCAGGAGGAAAGGACTAAACACATTGGCATCACATCAGGGATTGAAGCCCCAGCCTTCTTTTGCATGTGTATAAAAGGGGGTGTTACAAACCTTGACCCCTCTCACGGGCACCCCTACCTTATGTTCAGTGCCTTTAAATGATAATTACATTTAATTATAAAAAAATAATTTTTCCTCCCTCTTCTTCCCTTCTTTTTGGAATGCAGACCTTTAAAGGCCAAACGTAGCCTCCAGGCTGCCCAAATTTTTGCCCCCCCCTTTAAATATTCCTGTCCTCTGACAGAAAGACCCTCTTGGTTGGAAGAAGGAAGTCTTTGCATGCAGCTCCACTTCTGGATTTCCTTTCACACACTACATTGGTGAAATTGAAGCCTCGTTTTGATTTTTTAGAAAGGCATATCAGCATCTTACAGCTATGAGGTTCATGGATGAACTGGACAGAATATGAAGCTGTATTTCCTTTTCTTTGTTTATACAATACTCTGTGTCCCCACCCCCAGGAAGTAATTTTTTTTTTTTAAATTTTGAGAGAGAAAAAAGCAAACACTTTCTCCTCTTCTGACCTTTTCTCCGTCTGGGGTCTTATAAAATCCCAATACTTTTCTCGCTTATTTCAGTGTTGTTTTTTTCCTTCCCAAAGTTTAACCCCCATCCCCAGCTTTTAAGAACCTTTTTGCATAAGGGCAATGATCCATCTGTAATTAAATGGATGGCCATTATAATTTTAATCCTTCTGTTTAGCACGCCCTAATTAATATTGTTACATGCATGCATCCTGCTTTCACACGGTGAGGTGTCTGTGGAGTTCCGAACTTTCCTGGGACATCAGGTTCCTTCAAAGGAGGTCACTGGGGGCTTACAGGCTTTCTGTGAAATAGGGTTTATTACACACAGATATTGGCTTAGCAGGAGTTCCCTAAGCAAGCTTCTGCCTCCTCCTAGATCCAGACAGACTGACTTCCTACAGAGACCTTATTCATCCTCTCCCTTGTCTAAGAAAGAAACATAATTTCTGCCCATCACCTTTGGTTGTCTTGGGCTCTCTTGAAACGTAGCTCACCACCATCTACGCCTTTCCTGGTCTTCAAAGCAATTGTTTTGAATCTGGATTTGGATTTGAATTTGAACATCAGTAGAGTGCAGTCCTAGAAACCTTGAGGGAAGAATGACAGAATTGTGATCTTCAACTCATGGGTGAGCTTAGAAAAAGTTTCTGCAGCTGCTGTGTCCTAAATGATGGGGAGATCAGGTGGGAACACATCGTATTTGATAGCTTTCTTGCACATCCTCCTCGTTTTGATTCTTGGATTTTAGATACGTTAGAAGCTGGCTCTTTCTTTGAGGTCAGTTTTGTTTTCCTGTTGTGGTTTACAAGGGCTGCTTGCAATTATAAAACCTGACAAGGAGGAGGAACACGACCACTTCCAGTTTAAGAGGATATCACTCGTCAGCTTCTGAGATTGTCCTGTGTAATTTGCTGTAACATTTTAGCCTGGGTTGTATTACTGCAATTGAAATCCTGCGATATTGGGGAAATACACCTGTCGCTTATTATTATTAGCTGGAGATGTCAACATCACTCACATCAGTGACCTGGGCCTTGTTTCAAAATTAGAACAGATACCTAGCCAAGCCTTTGGCTATAACTTGATGACCTTAATTGCTCTTTTACGCTCAAGGGAAATAACCCTTTGCATTATGTACTTAAGGAATTAAACAGTGCGCCTTTCCCATGGCCTTGTTCACGTGTTACATTAAATTGTAATTTAGCATTATGAGAAGAAGCCACAGCTTTGGGGGTCGTGCTCCTCACTCCTATGGTAAAGCTGCTGACAGGAAATTGAAAGTTTCTCCTTTTGATTAACCACAGTTTAGTGCAAAGGGGCACAGCTGTCAGTGCAAGGATTTGTGTGGGCCTTAAACAACCTTTGCTGTCATTCCAAAATCATCTGCAAAGTTACCAGATTCTAATTTATAATGTGATAGAATTAAATCAATAAATACATATGGACTAATCATATTACCTGTATTTAATTAATCCAGGTTTTGTTAAAAATATATTAAATCAAATTAAAACAAAGTCAGTTTTGTCCAGGCTCTTTGGAGGGTGGTCCCTGGTACACCATCCAAAAATTGAGTGTAGCTCTTGCTTCCAAAAGCTGTGTACCCCTAAATTAACCTTCAATGTTACATCTGGATTTAGGCTAAGATTGTGGTTGTCTGTCCACCCAAAGTAGGCCTTGCTTCCAAAGAAGTATAGATGGAGTGGGGCTACATAGAAGTTACTGATTTGCTGTGTTTCATATTAGTTCCAAGCTGATAACAGATTGATGCAGCGTGAAGCTAAATCAGTTTTGTTTTGTTTGGGAATCTGTTTGTTTAACAGACTCCCTTTGCATCTAAGAATTTGCCTTACCTTTTTTCTTAAAGCCAAATAAGGTAAAGAAACAACAGAGCTGGTGCAGTCAGTTTTCACTACTTATATGTAAAAGGGAATTTTACATGACATGGCTTGAGATGGAAAAAATGTGTTCTGGAAAATCATGTTACTACTTTAAATGAGGAGCCGTCGTAGGAAATCCAATCTTCAATCTCTAGTGTGAAATCACTGATGTTGACTTGCCTACTATTCACACAGGCTGGGCCCTGGTTATCATAATTTTGTAAATCCATAAAAATACTCTCACACATTCCAAAGTGCATATTTGGACATTCTGGGGAGCAAACATCATGTATCTAAAGTGTGTTGCTGATTCAAGAAATAAGCCAGAAACAAAAAAATATAAGAAATATATATTTCAATGGAGATCTTAAATGTACCAGTTGACTTAAAACAGATTATATTAAAGCAGATTATCAGATGAATGAACTTTGAGTAGTTTCCATATTGGAATTATTTAGTTCTGTTGAAGAATTGTGTTCCTGCATTGAATGGAAGTTGAAATATAAATCAATCTTGTATTCTTTAGTGTAAAGTATGAGCCCTTAAGGGTGAAACAGGAAACTGTGGTTTATTCAAAAAGCCATAGTTAAAACCAGCCGTGGCTTAGTTGTCATGATTTGTGAACCCAGCCAGAATCAAAACCATCACTAATAGAATACTAAATTAATCAGCAATTCCATTCTCAACCTTAGCAACCTTAGCAAGTTTAAGATGTGTGGACTTCAACTCCCAGAGTTCCCCAGGCAGCAGTGCTGGCTAGGGAATTCTGGGAGTTGAAGTCCACACATCTTAAAGTTGCTAAGGTTGAGAAACACTGCAAGATTCATGCATAATGTTTGAGAGGCATGTACTATGGTCACTCACTTTTGGGGATGTGCAGACAAGTCATGATTGGAGTATGTCTGTGTTTGGCAGAATGGGATGAAAGCAGCAGGACAGTAGTTCCTTTGGAGGATAGTAGCACTGTAGAGTTTTAGCCAGGTGATTCCAAAGGGTTCATTGTTTTAAAAAAAATGCCTTACAATATTCCTCCCTGTATTTCTTAAAGGCAGAGCTAGTGGGGTTGAAGGAGGGACAGTCAAAAAGAGTACTCTCCTGGTTATCCAGCAAAAGGCCCACAGAGATATTGTGCAGAACCTAATGTAGGATGTGCCCAACTCTGACCTAACTACATAAAAAAAACAATAACTGAAAAGTAAGGTCCAAATAGAAATCATCCTCTAAGTAAGTCAGCTTTTCTGGGAGGATGGAAGAGATTCCCACTTGTTCTCCATTTGCATCATCATCATCATCATCATCAATTAAATTTATATGCCGCCCAGCTCCCAACAACTCTGGGCAATTGTGATAAAAATAGTTGCCTGATGATGCTCCTTGGCATCACTGAGCCCATCAACCTCCCCAGCTTGGTCTAGTCACAGGAGGAAAACCATGTTTGCCGTTCTGCAAAGCCAGAAGCGCTAGGTGGTCCATCCACCTCCAGTTGTCTTCTCTCAGAAATGATTCAGAAACACACTTCAATCTGATGTCTCAAATTGCCTCTCAGATGCAACCTTCACAGAGCTGTATTCCTTTCAGCTGCTGGTGCATCTCTAAATGAAGCACAATGCAAATATTTTGTTTATACCTGAATAGGGTCCTTCCTTTGTTGTTTCTCTGCCAAGCCAAGATCAGGAGCCAGGATTTAAGCCTTTCTCCTGATTCCTGATTTATTTGGGAGAGACTAGCCATGAATACTGGTCCTTTGCAGTTAGACTAGATAGTATATACCTATATATGTATTTTCTCTTTTCTCCTTTTGTCTTCTCTGTCTATATGCTATTTTTTTCCAGGAATATAAGAGGACACTGCAATTTCATCCTAGTTATTCCTTCGCTTTAATGGATGTATTCAGACAGTGCTGAGTCATTGTTTTCCTATTTGGAAACCCTACCAAGAACTTTTAATTCCAAGAGGAACAGGAAGTTACAAATATCCTGAACAATGAATAAGATGATAGGGGTGGATAGCTAAATACTTTTCAGGTTGCACAGCTATCCCGCCTTCTCATTATTCAAGCACAGTCAATCTTTTTTTTCTACTTCTTCTTCTTCTTCTTGCTGCTTAAAGCTCTCCTTCTTTTCAACAGTGCAGCCAATTCTGAAACTATTTCTGCATTAATCTCTGTACCACGTTTTGCAGAAATGTTTTAGCAACAGGATCTTTTTCCTACATGACCGGACCTGACCTGAAATTTGGCTTTGGCAAGCCAAGGAGATCAGATTTTTGTCTATTTTTTAAGGGAGATTTTAACAACCATTTTGTCATTAATTAATGACAAAAATGTCATTACCCAATAGAGAAGATGAGTTTTGTCATTAACAAAACTGTGAGGCATTATCAAAATAAAGCATACAGATAGTCCCCAGTTTAAGAATGAGTTCCATTCCCAAGGTCTATCCTTAAATTGAATTTGTAGGTATTATTGTATAATACTGTATAAGTAGTATTGTGTAATAAACTTGAACCATTGTATATTTAACTCAAAGCACTGTGTATTTAACTCGAATTTTGCTACAGTAGGCTCCGTTCATAACTATGGGTCGTCCATAAACTGGGTGTTCATAACCCGAGGACTCCCTGTACTTTTTTTTTTAAGTCACTTTTGCAGAGTGCATTTCTATTTGTACCCTAAGTAAATTCTATTTATTGCCTCCATTTGTACAACTGTACAAATTAAACTACCATTTAAACCCCTGGGGCCCCTTCGTCATTGAAGAAATGAAATAAGAGGACTTTGTCACTCCAGTCATGAAGATTTGGGAAGTCGGTGGAGACCAAGGGACATGCTGGCGCCTGCTGGCACTACCATGCGGACCCCTCCTTTAACAACTTAGAAGGTCATTTTGCTTGTAATGCTTGCTTGCTATGAAAAACAAACTGAGAAACTTAGAAAAGAAGAGAACATATTGTGGATGTTCTTTTCATTATGTCAAACATCTCCAGCTTGTCCTTATGAGTGGTATAATTTTAAGACCATTACCTATTTCTCAATATGTACTCAAGTCTACCTTCCCAAATATTTGTCCCCAAATGCATAAATATTTGCTCAGAAGTGTGCCCAATTTAGTATTATAATCCCTACTAAAATGGTTAGCAAGAAGCTCGTCCCAATTCTAGGCCACTTTACTTAGAAGGAAAATTCTCCTGTGCATTTAATCCTGTCTTAAGTATGTTCAGGACCGTCCCCTCTGCTCATTTAGCAGGAGAAAACCTCTTTGAGTAAAATAGGGCTTGCTGTTGAGTCAAGAAATTCAGGCAGGCCTCAGGGCAGAAGTAAATATGATACGTATTATGAGGAAGCAGATGTCTTTCTATTTACTATCCAGATATGCTGGCCTGTTCTTATGTGTAATCAGGGCAATTATGCAATGTTTATTGTAGTTGTTTGTCCCCAACGTTTGCCACTGTTTGAAGATAATTTCTTGATAATAGCAACCTTTGCATGATAATAATCTCGGGCTTCACACAAAAGTGTATGTGGCATCTCTTAATGGATTAGCTCGTGCGAGAGTAAGGGAGTGGGGAACCAACCCAGTCTGATCTCCTCCTGTTCTGAACACAGCTGGGTTTGCAGAAATCAGCAGATCAAAATTCTGGGGAGATGAAGCATCCTTTTCCTGCTGATTTCATGGCAGCTCTGCTTTGTGAGTTGGGCTGTGTTTTGCTTGGTTTTAACTTCCCGTGAGTGTGAATAGAACCGCATCCTTGAGTTAATCAACTAATTTTTGCGGCTTTCAAAAACAAGCATAAAAGCTCTGGGCCAAAGAGAGCTGTATTCCACCATCGCTTGTTGGGTTGTGCATCGTAAATATGGTTCTTGCTCTTATTTTTCCAAATTCTGTGCGATGGTTGTAACATTCTGTGTTGTTTTGGGGTAAGGTGCTTCTGCTTGTCATCAGGAAGGCACAAAGGGCTGGGGAGGGCACTGAAACTGTATTTTTCTGATCACTGCTAAGTCCCTGGCTTTGCCCTTACCATTTCACAGCTCTCTGCTCATAAATATGGAAACTTGATGCTTTGCGCATACGAAAATTCTAAAGAAGTAATGTTTGGATTCATGGTGTTTTAGGCAAAGCCCTGAGTGTAGTTGTTGTGTTAACTGCCTGGTCTTTGCTTTATTACATATGTAGACATCCAACATGCCTGTCAAGCTGTATAACTCTCAAGCTTTGGTAGCAGATGACTCACTTCCCTAATTTTTATTACCTAAATGCAAAGACTATGTAACAACACTTCCTCAAATTGAGTCAGTGCTTTGGTGTATCTATTTTGAGCACTCTGATTGGATCATCATCTGGTCCAACCCTCTGCAACCTGCAGGAAAACCACTTCAACCATCGTTAAGAGGTGGCTCTCTAATTTCTTCTGAAACACCTCCAGAGATGGAGAACACACAATCTCTGTAGGTCAAGGCTGCCACTATTGTACAAATCTTAACTATCTGGAATTTTTTCCTTGCATTTAATCAAAGACTAGAAAACTGCAACTTATTATTTCTGATCCTTGGTGTTGTGGCAGTAAACTCTATAGTTCTGTGGTTCCTGGCCATCTTCTCCACGGCACCCCTTTATGTATCTGAATATTGATATGTCTTCCTTCCATTGTCTTCTTCAGACCAAACATCTCAAGTTCCTTCACCTGTCCTCATGAGGATTTATAATAACCTCATTTGGGGGTATTTTTACCTACTAAAGAATATTTTCTTTAGACAACATAGCCCTAAGCTTTAAAATCATAGCATTTTTTTTCTTTTCTCTTAGAGCTCCACCCATAATTGGCTATTTACCTTTCGAAGTTCTTGGGACGTCAGGTTATGACTACTACCACGCTGATGACTTAGAGCTTCTTGCTAGGTGCCATGAACACCGTAAGTGTTTTTGTTTCTTGTTCACAAGAGTTGTCTGGGGTATGCTAACACATAATAGTAAGTGAGGGTTTATCTTAACCATGATTTTGTGGTACAAACTAGAGTCTCCTTGCAGATGAGTAAATAATAATTTGTGTAGCCAGTGCCCAATTTGTTTTCTCCATTTCTTCTGTCACTATTCTCCCCGCCCCCCCAAACAAGTGGAAAGGAAAAAGAAACAAGAGTAAGCCATGATTCTCTTTGATTTGGACTTAGTTGCTCATGAAGTCAAAGCCTAGATGTAATTAATATACATGGTAATATTCCTGTAGAAGACTTCTGCTGTAAGGTAGAAGAAACAAAAATTACAGCTCCTTGCTATAAACTAGCCCTAATTCTTGACAGTATCTGGTCTGTATAACCTACCAAAGAGCATGCTAGATGTTCCCATTAACCAGATTAAGAAGTATCTAAATCACTGCCAATATCTTTTTTTTTTTTTAAATTTATCTCCTAACTGTCTTTATCCCATCTTCCTGTCCAATACGCAATGATCAGGCTGCCCCCTTGATCATCTGCTCCTGGAGTCACTGTCCTTAGTGGCATTTCTCCTGTGCCTCTAACGGCCCTTGAATACCCATCCACAGAACAGGTCAAAGCCAGGAAGAAGAACACAAACCAGTGGGCCAAGCAGGGGTTAACAGAGGGATTGTTGTTGTTGTTGTTGTTGTTGTTAATGCACAGTGATGCAGTTTGGGAAAGGCAAGTCTTGCTACTACAGATTCTTGACCAAAGGCCAGCAGTGGATATGGCTACAGACCCATTACTACATCACCTACCATCAGTGGAACTCCAAACCCGAGTTCATTGTGTGCAGTCACACGGTTGTTAGGTAAGAACACAAACTGTTTGTCTGCCCCTTCAAAGCATCCGCTCAGATGTGTGTATTAGCTTGCTGGAGTGCTCAGTTGTATAACACAATTATAGTCAAGATTGGGCGGTGGGGGAAGGAAAACAGCACTGCATTTTTCCATTGGGGGCAACTGAGGCAGAAGGCTGAAAGCAGTGTTAATTGCCTGTATTGCTATATTCCTTTTTTAAAATACTCTCCCTAGTGATTTCTGGGAAAAGCAAATAGAATTGGAAGCCATGTCCCATTACTGACATTTTAAACCAAGATTGGGTGAGCTTGGTGCAGCCCACCCCCCATTCATTTTTAGGATGCTCAGAAGCTCCTTGGGAATATGCTACTGGTAGAAAGTAGAAATGCTTTCCTATTTTCCTTTATTTTTCTCCCGGTTAAAGTCTCAAATAAGTTCATTATACCTTTGGAAGACTGTTTTCTCTCTTTGTCCTGGAAACTACGGTTAGGGTTAGGGAGCTCATCACTCCTAACCCTTAAATATGCTGTTCCCCTGCACCCCCCAAAAAGTATAGTTCTTAAATTGTGCTTAAGAACATGATATAAGTTGCCTGTTAGCTGCCCAGAGTCATGTATTTGACATGGGCGGCTATATAAATGTAGATAGATAGATAGATAGATAGATAGATAGATAGATAGTCTTTTCTTGAGAAGGTATTTAGGCCCCTGCTTTTTATTCTTTTAGTTTGTGGTCCTCTCAATAAAATTTTTGGTGGTTAGGAATAAAAAGATAGATAGATAGATAGATAGATAGATAGATAGATAGATAGATAGATAGATAATAGATAGATACATACATAGATAGATACTCTCAGAGGATCTAAATCTTATATTTTCTAGTTTTTCATAATTCCAGATTTTTATTTTTACTCTGATGTATCCTCTGTGCTTTTAATGACTGTACCCCACCCCCTTAACTGGTCTGTGGCTGTCATAAAGATTTGATTGATTGGTGCCTTATTGTATTGATTGCTCTTTCATCCTTACCATCTCTTTCTAGCTATGCTGAGGTTCGAGCTGAAAGGAGACGGGACCTTGGCCTTGAAGAATCATCTATTGAACTGGCATCTTCATCCTTGAAGGTATTGTCTTCCGGGAAAATCCAGTAAGAGGTTTTTAGCTATTCAAAGTGTTTGTGGAAACGGGAAACTGATGTTTAAGAGGAAGAGGGGAAGACGAGATTTTCTTTCTGGTTTCTTTGTAGCTGTTTTAACCTTCACATGTATCAGTGTTGAGGCTTCTGAAATGCACAAAAGAGACGTTTCTTATCATGCCTACCTCTGTCAGCTTCTTTTCTGATGCAGTGGAACAGGTGGTTGCCCTGGATTTGTCCTGCCAGATCTATTTTTGTCACCTTGCAGAGGTTACAATACCGATCATCCACAGCCAGCATGGTCAATGGGAATTGCAATCAACCAGCACTTGGGGTCTCCCGGTTGGAAAAAGCGACCTTATATTGGATGAGCAAAGGTCTGCTTAGCACTTTACAATGACGACAGGCCTCCAGATGTTGGATGACTTAGTGGGAAGGATGCGGGAAATGAGCAATGCCTTTCTCTTTAGCGTCCTTCGGATGCCAAGTTCTAGAGTTTGAGCCAAGAGCCTCAGCATTCTACAGCTTGCCACTTTCCAGATGTGCTGGGCTGTTGAACTCTTCTACCTACGAAGCATATTTCCTGTTGCTGAGTTATGGCTAGCATCTAGTTGCAGGTCCATTGCTTTGGGGCTGATTCACCAACTGCCATGAAGCAAAAACGGAAAATAAAGGAACGTTTTACTGATTTTTTTCCCCCTGAAACAGGGCTAGGCTCCTGAACGCAGCAGATTGGGTCCATAATCACATTTTCCATCCTCTTTTAAAATAATCAATTTGGCATTGTTGTGCCTGCTCGATTAACTGGGTCAACTGAGTTAATGCCAGCGTGGTAATAACAAGAGGCCGATGTCACTCAAAGGGCACTTTCTTTAACTGATCTGTAAACCTTGAGTGTGAAATCCAAGCGTACTATTTCCCCTGCTCTTGTGGAGGAAGTTTAAAGGAAGCCATCGCATGATAGGCAAGTTTTCTGAAGCAAGGATTTTTTTTGCAACTCATTGAAGCCTTGGTAGTTCATTGCAGGTTGGATTATTTCTGGCAACCAGAAGGTTCCAGAAAGTTTGTTTGTTTGTTTATGTTATTTATTTATTTATGAGGTCTGTAGGCCACCCCAGTCTGTTACCACTTTGGATATAAAAGCCATCTTTAGGTCATCGCCCACAGTGCTTTGGTCAATGAAGTTGATTCATCTATTCAGTTGCAGATGAGTGTGAATCAGCTGTTGAATATTGCTCATGTGTATAATCCTAGAAGAATCCAAAGGGGTCTTTTTTGGGGAAACCAAAAATATCCACCAGTGCATGCACAATGGGAGGAACTGTGTTGAATATTGTTTATTCTCTCTTACCTTCCACACATTTTCCTTAAATTTTATTTATTTATTTATTTATGTTTCCAATTTGGTCACTGCCCATCTCACTAGAAAGTGACTCTGGGCGGTTTACAGTAAAAATGAAAAATCTTAATTAAAATACAATAAAAACCATATTCCTACATAAATAATAATACCTTCCAAGGTGCTGCTGGTAGAAAGGATATTAATAAACAGGAGCATCTTTGAGGTGCTAGCCACCCCCAGGTAAATATGTTCTTCTGCATAGTTATCATTTAATATTTTGGATTTTGGAGGAATGGCATTTTTTTTCCTTAGGATGGTACAAACTGAGAAGAGCTTGCCAGACAGATGTGAGTGGATTTGTTTCTGTGTCTGCTCTTAACTAGAAAGTAGCTTCCATGTCAGTATGACCCCCATTGTCATTTAGCTGTTACATTTGTTAAGAGGTAAATAGAGCTCTTACATTGACCTATTTCTCTTTCTCCTCCGCTTCTCCCCCTCTGTGTGGTGGCTATGGGGACCCGTCTCTCATTTGATCAGATTTATTTATGTACTCTGTGTTTATTATTGAAAAACTGTGGGCTATGAGGTATCAGGAGAAATTGAGCAGAGAAGGCCAAATTATAAAAATATGCTTCTATTTCGGTGTAAGAATCCGTTGCCTGCCTGCAGAGGTGATGGGTGAACCAGATATGTTATGTACTTTTGTTACTTGGAGGCTGACAAATGCCTCCCCTTGCCTCTTCATCTGTCTTTTGTAATAATGGAGCCACTGTATGGCATCTTTCTATTTCAGTTCTGGTCACTAAAGTTCTGATCTTGCAAATCAAATGGGGAAACCACTGTTTGGCTGGGAGTGTTGTTGTTCTTTACCTGTGGGATTACCCATCACTTTCATAACATGCACCAGTCTTTCTCCACCTGGGACTTTTGCAGTATGTTGGTCTAGACTCACAGGCCATGCTGGCTGCTGGATTTTGTGGGAATTGTGGTCAAACACAGCTGAAGGTTGCAAGGTTTGGGAAGGAAGATGCAGGTAGATCCTAGTGGAATCATCAAAGAAAAGACTACAGATGTGAGAGGAAAATAATTTATCACCAGCAGAAAAGCCAAATTTGATCCACAGAAAGCTCTTAAGCAAGGTGGCTTAAATTGGAAAACCGTCATACAGGATTCTGAGGACCTCTGTCCCTTGGAAGTCACCCCTGGAAGAAAAATGTTTCTACTGCTGCTGTGGGTTTATTTTTGGAACGTTCCAGTCAGTTTTCTTTTCCTAAGAATATGATGTCAACTTTGTTCCTTTCCAGAGTCAAGGGAGTTACCTCAATGCCCGTCAATGCTTGACCACCAACCAAGAAATCAGTCGTGAAGGGGTATCCGTGTCTTCTCACAGCTCCCGCCGATCTTCTCACACAGCGCTCTCTGACTCTGCATGTAGGGGTCACATCCGACTTGCAACTGTTGTGCAACCAAGGAAGAGTTTAATGTCGTTGATGAACATTCAGGAATAGTGTCAGAGATCTTTGGCTCTCTGGCTTTCTAATCTCCATCCCTTGATAATCTTAAAACAAGAAACCTCCCCAATTTGTTATTCTGTAGATGTCCTATTCCAGTAGGATACTGGGCAAGGAACTCATTGGTTGAATCCAGATGTGCTAGATTGTTGCACCCCCCTTTCCTCGCATAGCAAAAAACCATAATCGTACAGTCTTGTGCAGTTTTCTTTTTCACTGAACACCTTATGAGAGGCAGTACAGCTGGGCCATCCATTCTCTGTGTACAGCAGTTTTGTCCAAACTTGGCCACTTTAAGATGAGTGGACTTCAACTCCCAGAATTCCCCAGCCAGCCATCTCAAAGTGGCCAAGTTTGCACAACACTGCTGTACAGCACCCCCTTTGTTATAGAAGAGGATAGCTGGGCTACATTTTAGCCCCGCGAACGTGCTAGCCCTGATTCTGGGAATGATAAACACTCATGATACACTCAGAGTATCTCAGGGACAAGGCACTCTTTTGTCCTGCTTCGCTCAAAAGCGAGCAGGTGGTTGTATTACAGCGGGCACCTGGAAATAGCCATGTTACTGCATCTCTTTCTTTGCCTCTTCCCAAATGTTTCTTTTCTGCAGCCACATCATCCATGAGGCACACCGATGCCAGCACTCCTACCCGGCAAGCCTTATCACTGGGGCAGCCAGACAAGGTCTCCTTACGGCTTGCCTCCAGCAGCAGCACCCAGGTAAGGAATGACCTCCTTCCTGAGAAAATTCTTTGGGTAGGAACGGTGATTCACCCAAGTAGGTGAGAGGAGAAAGGACCTCTTAGTCAGATGAGCAGGAAGGTTAGATGCTTTGAACTCTAATAAAACGTTGCTGGGTTATCTTCCCATGAACGCGTCCAAGAAAGCTGTTATCTGCAGAGCAAGCTGTGACTCATTGTCAGCTGCCTAGTGCAAGTGACCCGGCTTGCTTCTCTCTAAAACAAGCAGTTGAGAGCCAAGCCTTTCAGTCCACCCCAAGAACCGTTGATTAAAAGCAAAGGGCAGAGCCCACTGAAAACGCATCTCAGCAGGCCTGCTCAGAGGACTTCAGTGTGATTCAATGGTAGGGTCAGCTAACCTTTCAGAGTCTTATGGGGGGTTTAAGGGAAGTCCATCATAGGTCCAGGTTTGGAGAAAAAGGTACCGGCAGGCCAGGAAGACATTTATCTGTCAGGCTGATGTTCTGACTCTGTGCTGAGGGTTCCACTGTGTGGTGGTGAGTATTGAGAGAATTGTTGGCCCCGTTCTCTTTGAGATGATCAAGCAAAACTAGCATCCCAACGAGATTGTGGATTAGGGTGAGAGCTTTATTCTCTAGCATGCAGCTTCCAAGATGCTGATTCGATATATATAGAGAGATGAATTTATAGCTATATTGCAGCATCATCTGCTTGCATCTGAAGCAGCACAACTTCATCACTTAATAAAAAAATTAGTCTTGAGTAACAAACACCTCTCCATAAGTATTCTCCCTGCTTTGGGATTGTCTTGAACAATGAAGATCTGGAGAATAAAACACGAATTAAAATGAACCCTGCGGAAAGAAGCTGTCAAATTCATTCCTGCACTGGATGGATTATGATGTCCTTTCTTCCCGTTTCCCTTTTTCTTTTTAATAGGGCATTATAACTCCCCCCGAGCATCTTGTACAGCATCACATGACGCAGCCCGCTGTTCCTGCACAACAAGCACTCATGGTACATTATCCGTAATGCAAACCAATGTTACATAGGCCTTGTAGCCAAGGAATACAAAGATCCTACCGACCTCTAATCTGAATAATGATTAATTGTACTTGACATGGGATAGGCAAGTTTGGAGCCAAGGTTCTTGCTCCTATTTTAGACCTTTAACTGTTAGCATCTGAGACATGGGAGATACGACATCATGTGCGGTGGGAAACTGGATCTTGAATCAGAAGTGAGGGAAAGAAGTCACAATGTCATCGTTTTCAATGGGAGAGTGTTATGTTGGACCAGTGTTTCTCAGCCTTAGCAACTTTAAGAGATGTGGACTTCATCTCCCAGAATTCCCAGCTGGGCTGGGGAATTCTGGGAGTTGAAGTCCACATCTCTTAAAGTTGCCAAGGTTGAGAAACCCTGGGTTCGACCTTTCCAGCAAAGCCAAGAAGAAGTATTGTGGCATTGTAAAGACGAATCAGTCTATTTCAGTTGGATCTCGGTCCATTTCATCAGATACTAGGCGTGTGGGAAAAGACCATTCGGCTCGGCAATTGTTGGAAAGAAGGGAAAGGGGGCAGGGAGGAATTAAATACAAAACAAGAAGCCGTGATAATAAACAAAGCAATAATGAGGAGTGATATTAATATTTGTGCATGGAATAGTTAGCGCAAGTACATGGGGTGGTAATAGCCATTGTTTTTACAAAAAGTGGTGTGAGTTGGTCTTGTGCTTGCAGCCGGTGTACCATTTCCCAACACAAATGGGGATGATGCATCAGCTGAAGGAACAGCTGGAAGAGCGGACACGCATATTGCAAGCTGACATTAAGACCCAGCAAGAGGAGCTGCACGTAATCAAGGAGCAGCTACAGCTCGTGCATGACTCCAATTTGCAGGTACCTTGGTTAGGCTCCTTTGCAGGGGGCGGTCCCTAGTTGACCTTGGTCGACCTCAGAATCTCAAGCAGGGTCTGCCCTGCTGATGACTTGGGTGGGCAATCGCTTGGGGATTGCAAGGCTGCTGGCTAAAGGGAGAAGTCAAAAAAAAAAAAAAAGGTTGGGACATTCAAAGAAGGCAAAGGCAAATTACTACCAAGAAAACTTCACCAGTGCCGTCCTTGGGTGTTGAGCTTGATTCTAAGATGTCTTTACTTTTCCTGTTAGGTTAAAGTAGTTTCTTCAAATTGCAAGCAGTGTTAAGAAGATGGAAGATGTCGCCTTCCTCTTTATATTTGGGCAAATACATACTGGGATAGAGAATCCAGGCCAAGAGTCTGTGTGTCTATGGAGAGGGAGCTGTTATCTCATTTTTTTGCAATTTGCATGTACCAGGCTTAGCAAAGAGAAGGACATTTCTTAAAACAATGAGTCTGTTTTCTGCCTAAAATTTCTGGCCCTTTTTTTTTAAATAACAGTGTATAGATTTTGCCGGGAAATATTCTGTAAAGGTTCAGTTTTAATTTTGGAACATTTAATCTTTAATTACCAACAGCTGGCTGACATCTAGTGGATATTCTGGTCATTGTTCCAAGTGGTTATGGAGATTCTGAATTGCCTGTTCTTTCCATTCTTAGAGACTAGGGGAATTTCCTTGCACCGAACTCGCAGAAGCCTCTTGTGTTTGTGTTCTTTAAATTCCCAGGCAACCTCCTTTCTCTCAAGGAAAGGTTTTGATGCATTCCCAAGACACAGGTGCTGATCAGAAACAGGCAAATCTGTCCTTTGTCTTGTTGTCCCAGGTAGACCTTGGTACCAGACCTCTTTCACGCAAATCCACACAAAAATCTACTGGCACCAAAACCGATACACACAGTGCCTATTTCTCCCAATCTGTGCATTCTTCCATGCCTTTCCTGATAAGGACACTCTTTGCAAGTTGCTTTTCCTTAGTGGAATATACGTTTGCCTACACGTTTCCTCACTGTGCACCTTTTGCAGAACATTGAACAGCATGAAGGTTGATGGGTTAACTCAGTTCTAGTTTGCATAGTTAAGTTCATGTAAAAATGTCTCCTCCGCTTCTGAAGCTTCCTTGTGACCGCCTCCCTTTCCACTGTTCTCTCTTCTCTAATAGATGCTCGTGCAGCAGTCTATGCCAGTGGTCTTCAGCAGTGTGCAGCCCCAGCAGAGCCCAAGAAGGCAGCAGACAGGAGCAGCCTCAGGGAGCAGGCCGGCTGCTTCCAAGAAGTCCCAACAGCAGCAAAGCATCATGGGATCACAGCAGTTCGGTGGCGCTCCCTTGGTCTCCCAGCCATCCTTCCTCAGGGAACCTTGCGTCACATCAACCCAGGTAATGTAATTCCTTTTTTACATTATTATGATTAGCGTAGTCCTGAATGCTTCCCCCACCCCATCCCCAAGTCGTGCAATCTGTAATCACAGGATTAATTTCTCCTATACAAACCCACATGGACAGTCAAATCAAATCGTGATTACAATCAAAGATCAGAAATTATTCGAAACCCAGATAAGGTATAGTTCTGATCATTTCCCACTGACGAGAGAGAACTTGCTAAGAGGAAACTTTAAAAGATGAATTAGAAAATGAAATTAAAATTAGTCGGTGAAGTCAGCTGGTGTCATGTTTTCACTGTGCACACTTGGACATTTTAGTTCTGCTTCCATGGCCCGGCTTGCTATTCCTTCGTTGCGAATCACAGAAGATTACAGGGCCTTATTGATGGTGGGACTGTAGATCTGGAATTGCCTCCTTGTGGGGCAATTCAGCCTGTTGCCTTGTTCTTTGAGAATGCATATATACACAGGGAAGATCTGTTTATTTAAGTGATGTAGATGTAACTGTCTGTCTGTCTATCATGTAACATTATGTCTGTCTATCGTTATTACAGTCTTAGAATAGCATACGTGCCACTATAGGTATAAATATCGTTAGATTTCTAAATCCTAAATTTCTGCTGCTTCCTTGCAATCTGTTTGGTTTGCTGCATCCTAATCTGACTTTAAGTTCACACCAACAACTCAACATCAGCAATAAGTTGAAGGAGACTTTGAGGCTACCTGTCCAGCCCTTTGCTCCATGTAGGAATCAAAATGAAAGCATCTCTGACAGGTTTGGCATCTCTGACATGAAGTTTATTGCATTGTATCTGCGGGTTCTGAACCAATTTTTTCCTGCAGCCTGCAAGACTCCTGTTCAGGGTTTCAGGCATTTTTGTTTTTATTTCAGGGGCTGCCCCAGCAGCGAAAGCAAGTTGTGAGAGGAAACCAGATCCAGCCGGTGTGCATGCCTCTGCAGATGAGCATTTCGCTACCCGTCTATAACAACCCCATGGTTTTTTCTCAAACACACCCTATCACTGTGCCCCCTCCAATGCCACCTGAACTGGGTGACAGGCCACAGCCGCCTGATTACAGCCAAGATCAAAGTTTAAGGTACGGATGCAGAGAGACCCTGAGAAATGAGGAAGAGCTCTAGTTGGTGGCAAAACGTCTTCAGTTCAGTCTCCCAGAAATGAAGAACGTAATGCTCAAAGCGGTGCCTTCTCTGATCTTTTGGACCTCAGTTAGGCACTGTGGTCCAGGACAAAATGGGAGCTACCTGCATGAAATTGCTCCAGCACCAGCAGTCTATTTTTCTCACCGTTGTGTGTTGGGTTTGCTGTTTTTCTTCCACAGGATGTTGTTAGATCAACCTGTGCAGCCATTGATGTCCAGTGGGAATGGGAACAATCAGACTCCCCAAAGCAACGCTAGTAGGCCACAGACCAAGTAAGCCACCATCTGACCATCATTACTCTACTGAGTGAATTCCGTAGACTTTCCTTGAATGTAACAGAAGACTTGTGCATTGTAAAACCAGACCTGGACATTATAGGGTTTTCCAGACACAAAGGTAGATGACTGATCATGAATTCTGACCTAGCTGACTTGCTGTTTTCTTGGAGAGTAGTTTTGCCCTCCCAGGAAATCCTGTAACAATAAGAAGTTAATGATGTCCTTGGTGGAATATCTCACATGCTTGTTCTATGGGGTCATGAGATGGTTGCATCACAGCTGTGACTAGTCTATCCTGGAATGACCATTTTTAGCCTTCTGACATCCAGGATCTCCTTTTAACACAAATTTAGAAGCAAAGAAGAAGAAAATGCCTATTTTCTCCTTATATTATTTTATAAATATTATATTATTTAAATAAGCTGGCAAGGAAAACAGAACACTAGTCCAATTGCATTGAAGGGAAATGTTTGCCTCTCTAGAGGCTAAAAAAGCTGCAATAGCTTTTGTAAAATGTAAAGCCAGGACTATATCAGACCATAAAAGGTGAAAAATAGCAAAAAAAAATAGCATTAGTATCATAGATGTCTGATACGAAACACTTACGTTTATATAGCTTTTGTTTTATGCTTATCTAAACACTAAGGAACATTGCCTTCACTTCTGTTGGCTGACCCTTTTATCTCTCCACCTTTTTATGTTCTTAAACAAGAAACTAAGTAATAGAATAACTGTTCAGCATTGCACTAAGCCTGTGTTTCTCAACCTCGGCAACTTTAAGATGGGGGGATGTCAGAATTCCCCAGCCAGCATTCTGGGAGTTGAAGTCCCCCCATCTTAAAACTGCTGAGGTTGAGAAACACTGAACTAAGCTGTAATAGTTTAAGGAGTTCTAATTTAGCACAACGTGTGAGCGCAGGCTTTAAAAAAGTTGAAGATGCTAATGGTTTGATGAGGCCCAACTTACTCACAGGATCACAGAAAGTAAAGGTTGGAGGGACCTTAGAGATTATTTTATCAAACCTTCTGCTCAGTTCAGGAATCCACAACTGCACCAAGCTAGAATGTGATCATTTGTGCATCCTCCAACCCCTTGGACGTCCAAAAACAACATCCGATTTAAGAATGCAATCATTCTTAAACTCTGCTCCCCCCTCACCTTCCTCACCACTTTGAATATTTTTAAATTAAAAGCTCTTTCTAAAAAAACCCAGTACCTTAAATTAGAAAAAATCTTTCAATGTTGATTGGAGATCTCTAGATTGATTCAGCCCAACTTCCTTTCTTGCTCATAAGAAAGAATGCCATAGATCTAAGGAATTGGCCTGTTTTATTACCTGTTTGATCATCTTCCGTTTAAAAGCATGTTTCTCAGCCTATCCACAGTCCAGCTGTCTCGCTTTGATGTGAGATAAAATCCTTGATTTCTGATTCTTTAAAAAGCTTTACATTTTTTTCCCTTGGAAGATTTGCTCAAGAACAGCAAAGTCTGCCTTCTGCAATACAGATGCAACCCGTCACATGCACGGCCATCCGGGCCCCTGTTCCATCTCCTGTATTCACCCCCTCTGTGATGATTCCACACCCCAGTGTGACTGTCCAGCAAAGCCATCCTGCTAGCGCCCTCCATCAGTGGCAACCTCAGCCAGTTCAACAGCATCACCTTTATGTTCAGGTAATCATTTTGCAAAATGTGGCAACTGATAGAGGCCACTGATGGGAGAAAGAGATGAAGTTCAGATGAGAAGTTCTAGGTTGGATAAAGCTATACAAAACCTAAAACTGGGAGCATTGCAATCACTTTGGAAGTAATATTGAGATGGTCCAAGGAGGTGGCAGTATAAGGCAGTTTCCAGTGTTTTGTTGCTGATTAACAATGTTGACATACGTTCATAGAGAACAGGTCTCATTGCTAAAACACTGTCATCTTCCAGGACCTCAGAGATGGGCTTTCTCTGGGGCTGCACTTGCCCTATGAACTTCCCCCTGAGGTCTGCTTGGTCCCAACTCTGCTGGGCTTCCACAAAGCTGGAATGCTGGACTGTTTCAGCAGGCCTTGAGACAGGACGGGTTGCAAACCTGTTCCCCCATGGATGTCCTTTAAGATTCTGTGGTTTGTTAGTTTGCTTTGCCTGACTTGGTTAAAAGTTCTTGCAATTTTTAAGTTTATATTTTGTGAGCACCTTCAGGTTGTGATGGTGATTGAGGCAGCCTGTACATTTGATCAAGTGAAGAAAAATATTCCAAGGTAATGTAAGACTAAGGCAGTGTTTCTTAGCCTTGACAACATTAAGATGTGTGGACTTTAACTCCCAGAATTCTGGGAGTAGACGTCCACACATCTTAAAGTTGACAAGGTTGAGAAACACTGCTGTAGACAATTGTTCACTTCCATTTTACACTATTCTGCTGCTGATTGTGATGCCCATACCTGTTCAAGTGGCAATTAAAAGTCCACGTGTGGACTTCAACTCGCAGAAATCCCCAGCCAGCATGCTGGCTGGGGAATTCTGGGAGTTGAAGTTTACACATCTTCAAGTTGTCAAGGTTGAAAAACACTAGGCTAAGGGATGTCTAGATCAACTTGCAGTTGGTACCTTTCCCTACTGCATGCATTCAGTGCTCCCTTCCAACACTATGATGACCTGAAGTTGTAGATGTTTTTTGGAGCCCGTTCATGTGGAATAATCTGTTCTTCACAGATGCAGAGTGCAGCTGACTCCGGCCAGAATCAACACTTATTCCAGCAGCCTCCCCTACCGCAACAGAACACCGCCATGGGTTATTTCCACCACCCACAGCCCCCAAGCCATCACCTACAAGGGCAGCCATGCAGTTTACAAGACTTGCCCGAAATGCAGATGCCTTGAGGTCTCAAGTCAAAGTGATGGTGATGCTTACCTGGGGAACAGCGAATGCCAAGCCCTGGGGAGGAGAGTTGGTTCCTCCTCCAAAGGCAAGGCTGGCTGTGAGAAGCAATGCCAGGCACGGAGGAGGAGCGGAGACCAACAGCTGGCATTCTTTCTGCTTGGAAAACCCACCTGGTGACACCCCTCCAGCAAAACCGGTTCAAAAGGCAAATCTGGCACCCTTGGCTGCTCCAACTCTGTGTGCCGCAAAAGAAGTACAGGGAGGAAATTGCGAAGGTCGAGGGAGGAAGTTGGTTTAAGGAATTGTCTGTCCACCAAGATGGGTTTGACGGCAGACCAGAACTAGGTGGTCGCTTGGCCCAGAAACCAGCTTGACTTAAGTGGTGAGAAATAGGAATTTGCAGGAGAGCCAGCCCTTAATGCAACTACGTTTGCATGTTGTAAAGCCATATATTTAATATGGTGGGTGAATTTCTAGCTTGCAGGTCCTTTTTTTTTTATTACATAGTCAAGTTTACATGCTGATAAGTTTAGCACCTGCATACAGGAGGCAGTTTCTGGAAGACCCTTTGCTGTGAAATGCTGTGGTCATCGCCAGGCTGCCATTTCCATTTGTTCAGTGTGTGATTTATGTATATAGGTTTTATTTTGGGTAACCAGTTTCTTGCTGCTCCATTTTTTCTCTGATATGGACTTACTTTCTGGATAATCGAGTGATGCTGCTACTGTTTATGAATACCACTTTTGCCTGAATTCTTTCATTTTACACCAGCTCCTTTGATCGTTCGAGTTGTCTATAAAAGATTCTTCTATTGGTTTTTATTTTATTATGAAGTGGAGATAAAAGTTTATCTAGTTCTACTCCCAAATTAGCCAAATAGGGTGCAGGATCCTTCATGTTTCTCCTCTCGTCCAGTTAAACTTTATTTGGGGAGGTATCTTGTCACCCAAAGATAAAAGCAAACTTTATGGTTTTGCTGCTTAGGGTTGGGATTTGGCAAAGTGGAGTTTTCTATCTAACAAGGATCCTGCAGTGTCACTAGTCAGTAGTGTTAGCAATAAAATGTATTTTTGTAAATGGTCGTTTTTTAAAAAAGCTGTGTTTATATATTTATGAACTTTTTTAAAAAAAAAAAGAGTTGGGGTTTTTTTTATTCTTCAGTGGTGAATACACCAAAGCATCCCTTACTGATTGTCTCTTTTTCCAAAGGGAATGACTACTTGTAATTGCAAGGGGCATTTAAAAAAACAAAGAACTGTAACTTTTTGCTCGGCTTGCACATCTGTTATTTTCTAAGCTTAGCATTTCCATCTGTACTTGCTTTTTGGATGTTAAACTTTCACCTGCTGCTGTTAGCGCAAAGTTGTTTCGCGCTAGATGTATTCAGTTCCAGCCCAATGTTAGAAGGCATTTCTTTAATAATAGTTCAGGGTCATACAACTGAGACAAAGCAGGCTACATTTATTCAGGTACAGCTGTGTGTGCAAAAAATTCTTAGGCAGATAGATCACTGTTTTACAGGAATCTGCATTTCCCTCTCTTCCTAGGATTATAGTTTCTTAACTGCTGAAGATGCTTTGCACAGGTGGGCATGGACAGGTCAGTTTCCCTGGGTCCTTAAACAAAGGGGTAACGATGGATTCTCCTATATTCATATCCATAGAGAGAGTCACAGGCGCATTTCCCCCCATTCCATCATTTTCCTGAAAGGACAATGGACACATCAGAGGAACTTGGCAGGGACGTCCACAAGAGGGGTCCAAAAAGTCAAGATGTTCATGGTCTATCAACCTTACTCCTTGTTAGGTGTGACACATGTAAAAAGGTGTGGGGCTTCAGTTGTACGATCATGACTGCCCGCTTGACATTTTCTATCTCCTACCCTCCACGGATGCCCAAGACTTGGTTTTGTGCCATTTTTCAGACCCAAAGCACCAATGCCAAATGTTGCGGTTAAATGCTGCCTCCATGCACACTTTGTATGAGTCCAGGGAAGTGAATGAAGGATGAGTGACTTTATGTCAAGAGAAAACAGCCTTCAGCAGGAGCTCCCTATGGCTTTTGAAGAGCCCTCCCGGTTCCTAAAGCTTTCCTCCCCCCCATCCTCACCAAATGGGGGAGTCATGCAGTGAATGCCTCCACATCTGTTTTCTCTCTCTTGCGGTTGGCTGCATCTGAATGCAGCATTTAACATGCCAGATTTAAAGAATGTCAGATAGAATTTTATTGGGAGCAAGGATGGGAGGACAGCCCTAGAGCAAGACGTTTTTAATGCCAAACAGTTCAGGACTCTCAAGAAGACCAGCGACAGATTTCTTTTGTCGGCCGAAGTTTGTAGTTAAGGTAAAGGAGGCAAGTAAAGAGCTTCCGGTGTGTGTACGCTGAAATCCTTTGTGCTCCTTCCAGGGTTACAAATAGAGCTCTGATGGTTTTACACGGATCCTGAACACGGCTTTCTTCAAGCGGATTGGATGAATAGACCTAAAAGCAACTCCTGATCTCTGGTCCTTTTTGAAGATGATGGCTGCATAAATCCACCCCTTCCCCAACACACACACACACACACACACACACACACACACTCACTTTCTCTCTAAAGTGGGAATATGCACACAACCGATTTGGGTAATCCTTTGGTGGCTTGATTTTCTTTTGTAGACTTTCCATGGAACAACCAAGCCCAGAGCAATAATTTCTGATGAAGAAGGCCTAGCTCAGGCACAGAAGCAGGATAGGACCCCTAACAGCCTTTTATATAATACCCTGGTTTTGCTGTGAGCAAAATGTTATATGGTACAAGTTGTCCTCACTTAGTGACCACAATTGGGACTGGTGACTCAGTCACTAAGTAAAACTGCAACTGTGCTTGTGATATTCCTTCAGCTTTCCTTTGCTTTACAGACCTGCGAAGGACATAAATGCGAGGATTGGCCGTAAAGTTCCTTTTTCATCACCATCATAACTGTGAATGGTCGCTAAATGAGGATGACCTGTATGTCCCATTTGAGCACAGAAGCACTAAACAAAGCATGGAAACAGGAGGGCAAGCAAACTTGCTTCTTCCAAATGCCCAAACATGCTCCTTCTTCCTATTGTATTTCCTTACATTTTAAAGCATCACCCTCTGGGCCAGTCTAGATTTCTTCCCCCCGGGGAGTCCTTAATGTGCCATCTGCCCCTGCTTTGTTTTCAGTGGCAGGGGTTGGAGATAGAAAACTAGAGGGTGTGACTCTCACACAAATGTGCCCTCCACTCCAAGTCCCTGAGAAGTCCCATGGAAGGGATCCCTTCACCCTCTCAAGGCAATGGGGAGACGAAAGGAAAATTCTCCAGGCTCAGCTTACATGTATCCAGACAGATTGATGCCATGGGAGAAGTTGGCTGGCTTTAAACTGGCAGGAAGCAGGTCATCAACCAGAATGTTAATCCAGGTTTTACGTGGGGAAATACTGGGTGAGGCTGGCTCACTCAATTCATTTTAGGAATTATCCCTGCTATAGCCGGTAGGTTAAGGTGGGACAGAAGGGTGTGGTAACTGACAGTGTGAGTCCATCTTTCCGGACTGCTGAATGTGTGTTTCAATACGTTGTGCTGTCCCAATGCACCTTGTGTCTGTCTTAGATCAGGCTGAAGACTTTAAAGCAGTGTTGTCCAAACTTGGCCACTTTAAGATGAGTGGACTTCAACTCCCAGAATTCCCCAGCCAGCCACTCATCTTAAAGTGGCCAAGTTTGGACAACACTGCTTTAAACCTTTAGAATGGCAAGGGCCAGTGCTCGGGGATGAGGAATAGGAAAAACGCCATTTCTAACTGACTGTACAGTGAGAGCAGGGATTTTGAAAATGGGCTCTTTTTAAAAGCATTTTATATCACTGGCCTTTTAGAAGCCATGCGTTTCATTCATACGGAATCCGTCACAGATCCTCAAATTTAATTGCACGGATTAAGAAGGGGAGGGATCGGCTCTGATGTTAGAGATTGCGTTCCCCATCCACATGGTATATTCAAGAGAGTAATCAGGTTCTGTATATTCCTGGGGCACAATGTGGTTTATTTTTAGCACTAAAAGCAAACACTGCCAAAGAAAACACCTTTTTAATCCAGCTTTGCAATTTTCATGTGACAGGTGAACGGAGACACACAGTTGTTTGTGGTTTCCCTGGCTTATGACTGGTTTGGTTTTGTGTCCCAACTTGATACGAGGCAAGAGGAATTAGTAAAGGAGGGAGAGCAAGCAGGGAATCGGCTGAACCACTATGATAATTTTCCTCCAGCTTGAACAACACAGTTAAAAGATGGCTTAGCATAATGTTGGAACCAGAGCCAGTGTCTCCCCAAATGCATGTGCCCAATCTCATTGTGAGCGCTCAACTAGACCTTCTTCCATCACATCCAACCACGATAAGGCCAAGAATTGGACCACTTCTACCCAGTGTCCTACAGAATCTTATACAAGCAATCACTTGTATTAACAATGCATAGGAAGCAAGGTATTTATTTCTCCCCCTCCCCTAAGCATTTAAGTCATTTCATTCAGATTGACTGTTTAACTCGGAGTTAATTCTGCTGACTGTTTTGAGGAAAAGAGTTTGGAATGGGTAGCACCTTATACATCTTTAGCATTTGAAAGGGCGGAGTGCAGATCAATGTCAGTGTTTGTTGAGTTGGTCCATGGATTTTTTGACATTAATGCCTACATGTATGTTGTAGAAATTCTCTAGGAAGTCTTGGGAGGATTAAACTTGAGGGAAATGAACATCATGGCTGACCTACAAAGACAAATCTTAGTTCAACCCAGGCACTGAGGAAACACAAGCACCTTTATCCAGCCTTGCACTTTCTGTACATATTTACAAGCTAAAAGGCTGGTTGGCCGACAGATGCCGAGTCTAACTTAAATTGTATATACTAGCTGTGTACAAAGGAAAAAAGAAAGAACACAACGGGGGGACAGAAAGCAAAGGTTTAAAATGAATAGCGAATTTATTTTGTACAATGTCAAATATAGATAACTTTTTAAAAATGTTCCTATTCATAAAGTATTTTGTAAAATGGGAAAAGAGGAGGCAAGAAAGTGTCTTACTGGGATGGGTGGAGAAACCCGCAGTCCTTGACTGGAATCTTCCCATCCTTGTTAAATCAAGTCCTGGGTACTTCAGCAGATTTGTACATATTATTTTGAAAGAAAAATAAAACTCTACTTTTAAGAAGTCTCGCTGGGTGGCTGATGGTTCATTGACTACTTTCAGCATTTTGTCACGAAAAGTAAAGATGTGGGTCATATTTCATTCCAAAGCAGAAATCAAAGTGCTTATTCTTAAAAGTAGCTTAGAGTGGTTGAGTGGAATGCATTCTTGGCAAATTCATTCTCATAAACATTTGTTATACTGGAAACAAAGAAGTAAACTAGTTCCATACCATAATAATATTTATGAAATTTTCTTAAGGACAATAATATATACATGTGTATTTGTTTATAAGACAATTCAATCCTAAACTTTAAAGAGAGATATTTTTTAAGAGAGATTTATCTCTTGAGATAAATATATATGTATATTTATCTCAAGTAACTGTAGTGGTCTACTGGCAAACATTACTATAAAAAAAAAAACATACATTATTTTGCATTTTTATCATCTTGTTGAAAAAGACGCTATATCCATCTAGATTTCTTTCCCTTTATAAACACTTTTTATCTTTCAGATTTATTGTTCATATAGTAGCCGTGAGTGGCAGAGGAAGAAAAAAGAATTTCCTGAATTTTTGTATGTGGTACTATCTCCATATGTTATGAAAATACTTTCAAACTGGGTAAGGATTCTTGTATTAGATCAGCCAGGTCCAGTCGCTTTCTTTAAAGGTGGCTCTTTATATGCCTGGTACTCTTATATTCCTCAGATGTGTTAATTAGAAGCACATCAGATTGGAGAAAGCTGGTTTTGGCAGATCAGGAAACGACTGGATTTTGAAAAATATACCTGTATGCAGCTGGCAAAGGCCTCATGCTACCATTCTCAGTTACAGTGGCATTAAAAAATAGGACCACTTTTAAGCTTAAAGGCTGCAAAGGTTGGCTTATTTTACCAAAGCACTGCTTTAGATTAAGGTAAATTGAGAAAAGTTTTAAAGGCAATGGAGTTTTTAAAAAATTCCCATTCTTGAAGACTTCAGAAGTCTTTGAGAAATAAATTCATGGAAAGTCTTTGAGGAGTGAATTTGAATGATTTTTGCTCCATCTGAATAGAACCTCACCGTTCTATTTTCCAAGAGCAATGAGTTAGCTTCAGGCTCACAACCCATCTTTTCACTGAGGCTGGAAGGACTCAACCTTTGATTCTCCAGCCTCCCTTACTCTTCACCCATAATTCACTCTCTAGGATTTAAGTAACTGCTAGATCCTGGCTTAGCATTAACCATAAAACGTTGCAGAGCATCCATCTGGGCAACACTAGGAAAAGAGTTTTCTGTGATAGCATCCAACTTCCTTACTAGCATTCATCACATTTCACTAAACACCTTTGTTGTTTTGGGCCACGTGAAATAATGGTTTCCATCCAAAGAGGAAAATGATAAAGGAATGATTCAAATAGCTGCTTCTTCCAAGTCACTTCAGCATTGTACTTATGGAGTAAGCAGCTGATTTTGGCATTTTTGTCCCTATTTTTTTGTTAGCTTGTCTAGATGGTTTCCAGAGGGAATCTCAGAATCTTACTGTGCCCATACTTTGAGAAAGACAGCACTATGATGGAGCTTCCCTACTTGTAAATTGAACCACATCAACATTTTTGATGTTGAGCAGAAGAATTGTGCAGGAGACATTGGCACACTTGCAAAACTTTAACGCTACCAGCCAAGAAAGCTTCGTGTGAGGCACGTAATGCCTTTGAAGAAAAGAACCGGGTTTTGAAGAAATACATATTTTAAAAAATTCTTGGCCCCCATTTATAGGAACAACTTTCCTCAATAGGTGTCCTAAACTGGTCAAAGATCGTGCCCTCAATGCACTAAGCAGACCTATATTCCAAGATTAAGAAGAAATTCTTTGCAAAAATTGCCAACTTCACCCTATAAGACAACATAGCAAAACAGTGGCCTAAAAAGTGGTAACTTGGAAATCTGCTGCTGTCAAGGAGACCGTTTAGTTTTTTCTTCCAAGTTGCCCTGTGTTGTTGGATGTGGCTTAAGTCTAGTGTACTAAAATGCAAAGATTAGGTGCAACTGTGCTACTTGACCCCACAAAAATAAAAATAAAACCACACAAACCACCCTATTAAGGGAATTGAGCTAAATCCTCAGCATGAACCTGAAGCTCAACGCTCCCTTCTGTTTCTGAGTGTTCTACAGAGAGGAAGGAGAAGTGAGGCTACGTGATTACCATACACAAGCTCTTGCTTTTAACTGAGCAGCTTTAGCGTTCTCTAACTTGGCTTTGACATCTACTGGTTTCTCAAAAAATCTCACCAAGGCAGGTTCGTTTAGTAGAGAGGCCAGGATCTGCTCAAAAGCAAACGACCAGCCCTCACCGGCAGGGCTGGAGATCTGGGATCCTGCGCTATCAGTCTGCGAGGCCGGTTGTGCTGTGGGACCAACCACGGGAGACGTCGCCCTTTGGGCTGGGGAAGTGGGGCTCTGGAGATTCCGTCCCACCTCCTCCATCCTCAGCAAGAGGCTGGTAACTGTGGCAATAGCACGAAAAAGGAGCTCTTCTTCCGGATCACCATGGAATAAGTTGTACAACGTCTTGGAGAACTGGATGAACTGGGACTGGGAAGGGAAAAAGCGGAGTCATTTTTCATTTTCGGGACAAGGGTATATGTGTGTGTCAGTAGAACAAGGAATGCTTGCAGCAGCTTTTTTTTAAAAAATGGCCTCTTGGCCAGACCTCCCCACCAAAGGTCCTGAAGATGTATTGAACAACAACCTCCATGTTCTCCAAACTTCATGGTTCATCTGGCAGGAGTTAGGAGTTGTAGTCCACCATACCTGAAGGTCTCCAGGTCAGAGAAGGCTATATTCTGATGTCCTGGTTGTCAGCAATATCCACCCTACTTGCATTAATGGGGGGGAAAACTCCACTAGAACAAAATACGTGGGTTTGCTTCCAGGAGAGTTCTCACCTGGTTCATCCGGGGCAAATCCTTAATGCTTTCTTCCTTTTTAAGGATCTCATCTTGCCACTGCTTCAAGTAAGCCTGGATGTCCACTTTTCCTTTCCCTGTTTGGGAAGAAGTCAAATTCAGAAGAGAATGGGTGAATTGTGCTGTCTCCTGAAGACCCCTGCTAGGGAGCAAGACCTGTTGGATAACTTTGGAGCATTTACAGTTTCCAGCTGAAGCCTCACCATGTCCAACTGGGAATCAAAAGATTTAACTTTAGCTAGGCCAGGCTTCTAGATGTGAAGTGATGGAATTTGCAAAATCACTAAATACTTTCATATTTCTGCCATTCTAAATGGCACCCTGCCTTGCAACTCTCATACTTTATTCTCTTAATATCAGGAAGCGATGTTAAAGCATGCTTTCTTGTTAACCCCAACAAGCTTGGCTTCTCTTTCCTTATTTCCTCCAGTGCAGCTTCAAAAAGACCGCCAACTATAGTACATTGGAAGGAAAAGTTAACATATGCAAACCAAGCCATGGTCAACCTCAACTCTGATTCAAACAGTTACATTTCTTAAAAACTGGGCCTGCTGGGAATCCACCAGTCTTTAAGACAGAACGGACACAGAGTTCAAGGTTGACTCAAACCTTACACCATCTGCCACTTTCATGATGGAGGATTGCTCTCGATTGTACACCTCAAATCCTCTGGCTAAATCCAGGTCAGCTACCTTTTTCAGGACTTGTCTTCAAAACATCTGCATCTTCTTTGTCTCCATGTGAAGAAACTAGAATAAAAAAGAAGAGGGGAAAAAGAAACACCACTGAAAAGTCCTTGACACCAAACAGATTATCCATCCAATAGACGAGGACTGTTTACTTCGATTGTCTACAGCAGTGTTTCTCAACCTGGTCAACTTTAAGATGTGTGGACTAACTCCCAGAATTCCAGGAGTTGAAAGTCCACACATCTTAAAGTTGACTAGGTTGAGAAACATGGATCTACAGCAAGAGAGTGAACTTTCCCCATCTGAGATCCTTAATTAGAGATACTAGGAACTGAACTTGGGACTTGTACATGCATAGCAAGCTCTCCATCACTGAGTTATGGCGTGGTCCCCAATATCACACCAACACTGCCAACATGTCCACCAACACTTCTCTAAGTGCTTGCAATTTGCATTCTTTTACTTAAGAGAATGGATCCTGGGCTTGTTGCAAAGGGTCAGCTCCACTTTAATTTCCAGAAGAGCTTCCAGGGGCTTTCTTAGAAAATAAAACTACGTGTGTCTGCAGCTCAGTCCTTGGGACACGTGCCTATCAGCCTAGACAAGGGACAAAAATATTAGTGTATTAAACTCTGCAGATGTTTTTGCAGAGACAGTACAGATATCAGTGCACCCAGATCCTTAATTTCAGGTGTGAAATGTCTTCTTCCCCAACCTTCTCTTAGCTCCTGCTTGTCTAAAAGATCTCAGATGGGAGAGGAGAAATGATAGCAATGGTAACAAGAATTCTTTATAGAATTTTGCTGCACTTAAGCCTTTGATCAGACCACAATCATCGCTGCATTAACAGCATTAGAAATTGCTCTCTGGTGTGAAGTGACTTTTTTGCTGCCTCCTTTCCTACCAGCTAGAAGTGAAAAGCAAAAACAACAACAACAAAAATCTTCCCTTACCACTCAGTTGACTAAAGTGGATCAGTTCTTCTTTAGAGAGTTGAGCCCCTTTCAAAGGGCTCAGAGATTCCACTTCAGTAAAAGCTGCCGAAAGAACAGAGGATGAGGAGACGTTGGAAATCATAAGGATGACATATAATACATCACACAGCATCGCAAATGTAATCACAGTCTGGCTTCTAAGGGGGCCCAAGTTATAAACATTGTAAATTAACAGATGCATAAAAAGGAGGAAGTCAGAAACCCAATAGTTCTTTGCTTCTTTCTCTTTTTTCTTTTCTTTAGTCTCTGGTATTTAAATTGTGGTTAAATTTGCTCTGTTGATCTACTTTTTTCCTTTATTCCCAGTACAGAAACCATTCAGTAACAATACCATGGAGATCTTAACCCTGAGTAATCAGTTCAAGATCAAAACCTTTACAGTACAACAAATACTTTGATGCAAACTACAGCGGTTTTTTTCTAAGGTTATATTCAATTCTGGATGAAAAAGCTAAATAGTGTCATGGTCAATAACACTGACATCTAAAATTGTAAATAATATTGATATAATATCTCTTTCTCTTTTCTTTATCCCCAAGAGTCTAAGTCAGTGTTTCTCAACCTTTGCAAGTTTAAGATGAGTGGACTTCAACTCCCAGAATTCCTTAGCCAGCCAAGCCATGGCTGGGGAATTCTGGGAGTTGAAGTCCACTCATCTTAAACTTGCGAAGGCTGAGAAACATTGGTCTAGCTTATTGAAAAAGTAGAGGGTTAATAATCTTCAATCAATACTGCATAAATATCACTGTATCAAAACAATATAATGTATTAAGATCTACAACACCATCATAAAAAAAAAGAAAATCTTAAGGATGAGGGCTGGTTTTAAACTTTATAAAAGCAAGTGACGTGTGCAGAGCATGCACGAATACAGTCCCGGCCACTATTCTCATCGCGCAGATGGAGAAGCAAGGCTGAAGTCTGGCTGTAGGTTATGTGGGAATGGTCCTAGCTGAACCGTCCAGCCTTGGCTTCAGAATAGCTCAATGCAATCCGCAGTCACTACTCACCATCCTGCCAGTCCAGTACACCTGAGGGCCACCAGCAGAAAGGTACCTAGATCCTTCAACCTATTTTCCACATCGCTGAATACCTCTCTCTCTCATCTCATTCCAATCATTATTAATACCAGCTTTCTGAGACTCAACACTCTCCAGGAGTGAAACTCTCCAGGCATGTGGCGTTTTGTAGTGTGACGCGCTTACAGCCGATGAAGTTGGGAGAAGCTAATCAGTATCTTTCTTAAAGGGTGGAGCGAAGACTTCAGGCAAGGAGGAGGTTTGCAAAATCTCCCAGGGGCTGATGGGAGAAAGAAGGGCCATCCCTGAGCTTTGTTTGGATTTGGCTAAGGGGCAACCTGTGGTAAGTGGAGCCCTCTTTCTCGTTCTGCAAGGACAATCCCAAATTGGGTGTGGTTGTGTCTTTTAGTAAAAGGCAAAAGATGTACACAATCCGAAAAGAAACCAGACTGTGGTATGGTCTCCATGAGGGAAGCTAAGATTTTTTGTCTTCTCTTTTGTTGGAAATTTTTTTGCTCTTGTATTAAGCTTATTTTAGGGTTTAAGCTTCCATATTTGCTCATTTCCCACTTTAATGTGGAAAACAACTATGGCAATCTGAATTGGGAAGGCATTCCAGGGACAGCAAGGAAGATGTTTGGGAACTGCTCCTCACCCAATGTGCCTCAGATCTGCTTCCCTGTCCGGGAACCCAGCCACTGTGGCTTTATTCACCCCTACTTTAAAAAAAAAAAGGATTAGCTTTTTAGGTGGTGAGATGGTATCCCAGGTTTATGGGCTTCCTGGCTGAGGAAGGAGCTGACCTCAGATCCCCTGGTCCCAGCTGACATGAACGGTTCGCAACATGGAAGCAAGGACTAAACATGGCACCTCCACAGCACTCACCTGGAGGTATGTGCAATTTGAAAAGCAGCGTCAGCTTATGGGTAAAGCTTCCATGATACATGATGTCTAATAGAAAGGGGGGAAAGGAAAAAAAATTAAAAACAAGAAGGTCATTCAAGAAGGTTCATACCCAATGGAGATTATCAAATGTCCACATCCTATGTCCTCTATCAGCTAGGAATAATTGAAAACTGGCTCCACAGTCACTGGATTAATCTAAACCAGCCAGATCTCATGTAGGAAGGGAACTTGTTACTGTACCCAAAACGGATGCAAATTCTTTGAAGTTGATCAGGCCGTCAACATTCTCATCCAGTAGCCGGAAGGTCCACAGGGCCAAAAAATCTCTGTTGGCACAATGTGCCCAGGGACTCAAGAGATGATGCAAGATTCGGAATTGCTGGCAGTCAATCCGATATTGGTCCAGGTAGGGCAGGCTGGCATCGTGATGTTTTAGTGCTGGACTGTTCAGATTCCAATAACAGGAGAGAAAATGTTCTTTCTGACCAAAAAAAGAGGAGGACCCAAATAAATTATAGCAAAATGTCATCAAATCACATGGGGACAAGGCAATTTCGGGAAAGATAAAATATTTTTCCGTATGGTTATCCAGTGCTAAAGCTGAAAACTGCTGACTATGACAGCTCATAACTTTTACCTGTATCTAGACGACTATGCTATCTCTGAAAGTCCAGAGGTGGACAATGCAAAGATGACCAGATGTTTACTATTAGAGTTATATCCTGCCTTTCCTGGGGATATTTTTCCCCCCATTAATGCATGGAGATCTTCCTTTCTTTCATCCTCATAATAGCAACTCCTATGAGGGAGCTTGGGCTGAAAGTGAGCAATTGCCCAACTCATCCAGTGAATGTCCGCGGCTGATGGTGGATTTGAAACAGGGCCTCCTTGCCCTAGTTGATGGCTCTGACCACAGATGAGACTGTGGGACTACAAACTAATCTCAAAACATTATTTATTTTTAATTTTAAAAATTGCCAAACTTTTACAACAGATTTTCATGTTCCTGCCTGAAATCTGTGGAGATTGAAGATTCCTGCCTGAAATCTGTGGAGATCTGTGGAGATCTTGCAAGATTTAGTGATCTCACAGACATTTGGCCCTTTCATTTTTTTTTTTTTTATAATACCCTTCCCAGGGAACACCTACACTACCTTTGTGGACCATCAGGAGACTTACTGGCATGCTGCCTTAGAACCACTATCTGGTAACACATCCATGCATATGATATTCTATACAAGACAGCCAATATTAAATTTAGTTTTGCCTATTCTAGATGGTATCCCAACTACACCAGTTCTAGACTAAAACAGACCTGGCCATGGTGACGTATTCCTTTATATCTTCTTCCTTGACTTTTGTAACATGCTCAACAGTTGCAAGAGTGCCTGAAGAACGCTTGGAATGCCAACTTGTTCAACACACATTAGAAGCTTGCTACACCGTCCCATCTGAAATAGCTACATTGGCTCTTCTGTTTTCAGAATGCCCTAACACTTCAACAGTTCAATGCTCAACTTGCTTGCAATCAGTTCAGCAGGTCAACTTGCTTGATCATTAAGTCCACAGAGGTCTAATAAGAGGTCATGACTGTCAAATGGACATGAAGATCTTTTGCAGATGACAACCAAGATGTTACCTTGAATAATTCATACAGTTCTTCCAGGTTGCTATGGCTGATATTCACATCTTGGGAGATAACACGTAGCTGGGAACAGACAACAGGAAAGCAATCAAGTTAGTATCAGGTGTTGTGTTCCTATATTTCAGGTTCCTATTTTCCAGGTTCTCATTTTGACATGGGTAGATTACAACTTACAAAGGGCTATGAATTGCTTAATCAAAAAATGTTGAACCTCTGTCTTTCCAATCTATATAGTCCAAATACGACCCTTCAGATGAATTCCCAACTGGCCACAACATCACTGGCCATGATTGCTGGAATGCTGGGAATTATAGTTCAACATCTGAAGGGGCATAGGTTTTCAATTCCTAGTTTACAAAAATTCTCCAGCAGTGTTTCTCCAGAATTTCAGAGAGTCAGAAATCCTCTCTCACTCCCAAAATTTTAGAACCTAGATTTTAGGGAGTGAACCAGGCTGTACATTTCAACTGATGAATCAAAGTAATTAATAAGTCTTCTAGTTAACTAAAGTCTCTTAGCTAACTGGGTATAAGATTATATCTGTGCTTATACATATGATTAACAGCAAGCTACTTATAACAACGATACTTAATGATAAATTATGTTCAATACCATGACAGAGCCAGTGACCAGAATCCTGATATAGGCAAACATACTACGTACTCACCACATTCTGCTTTGTTGTGATCTCCAAGGTCTGGATGACGTACAGTCTATTCCGACGTCGCATGCTTTCTACTTCCTCAAATCGGATTTCACCATATTTCTGGAGAAGAGCAAGAAGCTATTTTACTGCTTATAAAGGCTGAATACAGAACACCTAGAGCACAAAACAGCCAACTCCTTCAGTGCTGGAGGTTTCCAAAATCCACCTCCTCCTCCATCATCATCACCACCACCACAACTGCTCCAAACTTTGTGATGCTCATCCCATTCAAATTCTCATCAAATGTTGGTATTCTTATTTGAAGTTCCACACAAAGTCATGGGAGAAAGCCAAACTCTTCTAAGATTTCATACCACAACACACAGTTCTGAGATCCACATTTGGAAGTGTGGCACATACCAACACATGCACATACATACAACTGTCAGCTTCTGAGACTGAATAAGTGGTTTTAAGTCTGTAGCTACTGACTTCAGTAATCCTTTTAAGCGAAGTACAGATCATCATAAATGAGAAGTCTTCTCCCACCCAACCTGATTAACTTAGGGTTATATTGCTTTATATTCATTTTTGGAGGAAGGCCTTCCACTGCTTTATTTTGCAGGCTACAATACAGCAACTTATTGATTCTTCTTCTAATGCAAAGAAGGAGAAGAAAGTGCTGAACGAACCTCATTTGATTCTCGAATTAAGTCAGTGATGTCCACTCTGGGGTGGGGGTTTTTGCTTTCATTCATCCCAGAGGCCTGTTGTACTGCTGGAGGGAGTGGGCTGTCCTTGTTCGTGACACTCTCAAAAAACCTTGATTAAAGGAGAGGGATGAGGAGAGAAACAGCCATGAGATACAGGGGTTACCTACTCACCCAAGTACTGTAGACTGGCAGAGATGATCTTTCCCCATACAGAGCCTTGGTTGTTATAATGCTCTGCAGATCCAGAACCACACTGATCTGAGCTGGTCATCACACTTAACAATCTAGGCTGATGGTCCATGTATCTTCTAAACCCTGCTCACCAACCTGAGGCTGGACTGTTTCTCAGGCCAAGAAAACGTATTGGGTGATCTTGACTGGGCATACATGGCCTTTTCCCTTTTTATTGCTTTTCATTGTCTTTTTCCTTCTTTTTTAATTATGTAAACAGCCCAGAGCCATTTGGGAGCTCGGTGGCCTTCTAAATCTACATAAATAAGGTAGCCCATGCAGCTTCCAGCATGGGATAAGAGTCAGCAGAAGTGTGACAGTGAGCAACAGATGCAAGCATTTGAAATTGCAGACTTAAAGGCAGTTCCAGATAGAGGGCAGGACTGTGGTATGGAATGCCCACACATTTGTGTGTGTGTGTGTGCAAAATCTTTCTCAAAGGCGTACAATTTTGCGAGTTCACAAGTTTAGAACAAAGGCATAAAAGGATGACAAAATCCGGTTAAAAATGCTCTGCTCAGCAGCTGAGTTCTCACTTTGGGACCCTCCAGCAGAGACAATCCAAGGAGGTGTCAGCTACGAACAGGTTCTTTTCTGCAGTTGGATGAAAGGTTTTCTCCAGAAAACTTCTCTAAGCTCCAACCGTAGCTTTATTCTTTTAAGTCTTGTTTTTAAAAAAGACACTTAGCTAATTCGACCCTATATTGGTGCTGAACAGAAGAGAACAAGTTAATTTCTTTGATCAGGAGAGTATCCTATGCATTTCTAACTACTGGTTCATTTCTTCTGTAATTTTCACTGTTTTATTCATGCCTTACTATGGAGGATAAAGCAAACTATGTTCACTGCGAAGAAAGCGAAGTATGTATTAATATGTGTACGCACGCACATCTATAACATCTATAACCTTTGTGTGTGTGTGTGTGTGTGTGTGTGTATATAAAGTTAAAGCTAAAATTGTAACAAGTGCATGCTATTTTTATGTGTGAATGTGTTCACATGCATACATTAACCCTTCTGTGCACACACATATTCCATGCACGCATATTTGCACAATACGTAGCCCAACCCCTTAGCCATAAACACAATCGTAACTACAATAAACCCACATACCTGTTGAGGACTGTTACGGCTTCTGCGTCGTCCTTGCAAGCCAGCAGCTTGTCCACGTTGTAGTCGAGCACCGCCAGGCCCAGCTGCAAAATGGCTTTGATCCCATCGTAGAAAAAGCAATCGACTACGTTGACGGCGCTCTCGATTGGCAGCACGCTGACGAAGAGAGTGAGGAACCAGGAGAGCGAGACGGAGGAAAAGAAAGTCATGTCGGTCGTGTGCTCCGTCAGCTGGGGCAAGTAGTCTCGGATCAGCTCCTCAAACACTGCCTGATCTACTAAGGCACCTGAAAGAGATGTCTGGTTACCGAGATACAAATGCAGATTTATAAAGAAAGGCACATTTGCAGGGTAGACATTAGGGCAGTGTTGTCCAAACTTGGCCACTTTAAGATGAGTGTACTTCAACTCCCAGAATTCCCCAGCCAGCCATTCTGGGAGTTGAAGTACACTCATCTTAAAGTGGCCAAGTTTGGACAACACTGCATTAGGGATATACCAAATATAAACACAACAGCAGAACTGATAAGACATTAAAAGGAAAACCCTCTACAGGTAGTCCTCGGTTAACAACCACTCGTTCAGCGACCATTCAAAGTTACAACGGCACTGAACAAGACAACTTACAACTGGTCCTTGAAGCTGCAGCCATTTCAGCGTCCCCACAATCACACGATTGCAACCCGGGCACTTGGCAACTGGCTCACAATTACGACGGTTGCAGCATTCTGCAGTCGCATGACTGCCATTGGTGACCTTCCCTGCCGGCTTCCAACGAACAAAGTCGATGGGGAAGCCGGCAGGAGGTTGCAAACGGCTATTATGTGACATCGCGCTTAACAACCACATGGGACTTACTTAACGACAGCAACCAGAACCGCTGCAACTTTCGTCATAAGTCAGTTTTATGATCGTCGCTTAGCAACAGAGTTCCTGATCCCAATTACCTTCATTAACTGAGGGCTACTTATATTATTATTTTGACAAGTGACATTTGAATTGGAACAGATCTAAGGAAAGCCGTATGCTAAATTTAGCATTTTAAGAACGAATTTCAAAATCAAATCAGGAACTGACATGAACAGCCAAGAAGATCAGAATTATTGATCCATTTAATAAGAATGTAGTACGAATGAACAAGGCTGCACCCCCCCATCTCCTACCACCACTCACGAATGTGATCATTACAGTAAACTCCAATAAACGAGAGCAAAACCGTACCGATGATTCGGCGATTGAAATAATCAGGTAGCATCCTTTCGCAAATGGCTACCAAAAGCCAAAATGCCTCCTCTTCTTTGGCATAAAGGAGCAGCACCGACGTCAATATATTCATGGCCTTTAAACAAACATGTATACTATTATTTGCTTGGCCTTCAGTCCTTTCCACGAAACCTAGCTGACATGATGTTTCTGCATCAATGACTATTACCACCACAGGACGGCTAAAGTATTTTTGAGAAGACCTGCGTGAGAACACATGTAACAAATCGCCATTTGTCACAATGACCCATATATTTTTTTCGTGCTGCATGTGTGCTATGTGAGTTAGGAGGAAGAAAAAAGGGAGGGAGGGAGGGAGGGAGGGAGGGAGGGAGGGAGGAAGGAAGGAAGGAAGGAAGGTAGGTTGGATGATAGACTGGTGTCCTTCAAAAAATAAGCACATGAGGAAGCATTAGTGGTTGTAGGCAGAGAAAAGAAGAGATCAAGGGATAATTTTGGGTGAAGGTGTTGGATAAAGACCAGGGAGAGTCAGATTCAATGCCACCTTCAGCTGGGAGACACCTTGGGTAACTTGAGGTCCATTACTTTCTTTCAGCCCAACCTACCTCACTGGGCTGTTGTTCTGGGGAAAACCTGGAGGAGGGAGTCCTATCTATAATGCCTTGAGATCCTGAAGGAGAGGCAGGATAGAAATCTAACCCATCATTTCACTACATTAGACGATTAGCAGGAGCTGAGTGAGGGAACAGATGCCACCAAATCTGTTCCACTGAAAACGTGGCAGAGGATCCAAAGATTCAAATTGTTGATGAGTTTCGTGTTCAGGCACAAACCCCTTTAAGCAAACCAAATTTCAGAGCTGCCACTGTTTTTGTGAGAAGGAACCAAGTCAATCTCCAGCAGCCACCAGAAAAAGAAGTTCGTGGGGAAAGTCAAGGACACTTCTCTAAACCCTGGAAGCGAAACACTGCAACCGCAGCCCTTCTGAGGCCTCTCAGATTTGTACACATACTATAATGAAACACATCCACGCCCGCACACAAATAAAGACGCCAAGCTGTGGTTTGGACAACCTAAGCAAAGCTGGAGTCCAGCGGCACAGCCTACCTGGCAATAGCCAATCTTGGGGTTCCTGTAGGCATAGGCAGTGAGGACCCGTCGGAGGGCAGAAATGCCAGTGTCGCTCTGGAACGCGGGATGCTCTGGCAGCGAGCGGCGCAGATCCCGCTCGATTTCGTCCGTCTCCAGGGTGCACGTCCCAAAAGATCGGTCAACCAGTTCCGAGTAATAGCCGGGGTGGCTTGCCATGTCGTTGACAGCACCTGCCCAGGGGTGTAGTGCACACAGAGGAGGAGGAGAAAGACCGCTGCCATGTCTCTTGAGCGCTAGAACTTTGCAAAGCTGCACAGACAAGTCTGCTCAGATAGACTCAGAGCTGATCTTCCCCGTGAAAGTGCCTGACATGGACTCCCTGCAGAGGCTCCTGTGGTAAGAGGAGTGCACTGCCCAACTGTGAACTCCAGAAGCATTCTTGGGGGATGCACAATCAAGGTTTCTCCCCCCAACTGCTTTTCTTAGGAGGTTCCCCTTGTTTTAATCATGGTAGCAGTGGTTCAACACTTGTCAGCCCTTTGAGGAAGTCCAGACATGAAGCCCAAACTGTGAGTACTAACACTACCTTCACTGTAAACTTACAGTAACAGAATCTTGCAAGTCTGAAAGTACTTCTCCCCTCCTTTACTTTTACTTTCCAGAAAACTTAGGAGGGTCCCTTCGGAGAGGCTTCCCATGCCCCCTTTCCTTTGGTGGACTGAGATACCTTTTGCATGACAGATGTCCAGGCTGCGGCTCTTCGTCCTGTCTCCCAAGGTCATTCCCACATACCATTATGACATTTTTACAAAACCACCTAGACAGTCTTGGCTACTGATCACAGAAAGCTACACTGAGTTGGAGCTGCTTGGTGCACACAGATAGGAGACCACTAGCAACTCCCAGGGCTGCGGCGGAGACCAAGATGAAGATGTGCAGGATCCCAAAAGAAAGCAACGGGCAACCACATCTGAATTGTTGCCAAGAAAATGCCACAGATAAGTTCAAGTGGTCACCAGGAGCTGAGCTTGAATGGACTTTTCCCTGCTCAACATGTCACGGTATGCTGGGAAAAATCATCTAGAGATGTTCCTTAAAGTCTAACTGGGTACTATTTCTTTCAAGGAAGGCACTATATAAATGGAGTAATCTACACCATTACAATGACTACTACTACTAATATTCCAAGTACAGACCATACCTGAGAAGAGAAGCCAAAGTTCTCCTCTTAACACTTCGGGGATCCCTCTGACAATCAGGTCTCGTGTTTTCTTCGTCCGAAACATACTCACACCCCGTCCACACTCTATGAAAAGGATGTTCCAGGACTGCTCTTTCATTTTTTCTTTCAACTAATGGAACAAGGTTATCAAGAAGCCTCTTAAGCACAATCACAAAATGCCAGGGACACCATCAACATGGTTATGAGGGACGTCAAAGGAAAAACATGCTGTACCACATCCCATAAATATTAAACCAGCCTGATCCTTTAAGATATTATTAAATCCAGACCATGCCGAAACATATTGTCCTATCTTCTCACTTTTGCAAGACAAAGACATTTCAAAAACAAATGAAGAACACACTCTTGAATGCATTCTTTAGTAGCTGAAATATATGTTTTTTTCCTTTTATGTTCCTTTTTTATGAAAAAACCCATCTTTTTCTCTCTTTTCTATTAGTTACTCGTTTTGATTTATGCAGCCACCCTTCTCACCGAAGTGACTCTGGCTGGTGAACAAAGTTTAAAAATAAAATCCAAATAACCCTTGAAACATACAATATACAATCTGAAAAAAAGAAATGGAGGCTGAGCATTAAAAAAAAAACATCCCGAATAATATCAATACCAACCAGCCTTTTCTTCCCTTCTCCCCCATTTTAGCATATATTAATCACTCTCATGCATCATTTTATATCACATCATCACTGCTGTACTATTTTGTGGGCTTGTTATAGTTCAACGATAAATTGTTTTTGTTTTGTTTTGTTCTAAAGAGACAGAAGAATGGAAAATCAAGAGGCTCCCGTCCTAATAGGAATGAGAACCGGAGAACGGATGGCCACGCACAAAAAAATACTGGCAGGATTAAATACGGTATTTCTCTCCAGGGTTGCAACCTTACAGAGGCCTCCGAAGGGCCTTCGTGAAATAAGGCAAATTGCAGTAAACCCAGAGTAAAATTTGCATCCATCCATCTGGGGCATATTGAAGCAGAGGGACACACTAGCTGATTCATACACAAAGAAGCCAAAAACCAAAAATCTGAATGACCACGGTAGGAGACCCAGTTGGATGTTTCTGGAAGCAGAGGAGAACAAGGAAGACAAGGGCCTTCTTTATACCACAAAGATGGCAGAAGCCGCACATGAAAAGGAAAAATTCAGCAAAGCACAGAGGAAGCGAAGTACTGCAACAGATCTCTTGCCACTGACGAGAACCAGTTTCTCTTCTTACCATCTTAGAATCAAGGTTCTCCGCGTCCTGAGGATGAAAAACGGTCATCAGGGCTTCTGTGCTAACCGTGGCACTGCTGCCCTTGTGGCTGGCCATCGGCTGCCTCTCGTAGTCGTCCCAGACGGGGCTGGCGTCTGGGCTAACCCCAACCTGCAAGAGGCATCGAGAAGCCGGAAGCCAACATGCACAATTTTGTTATAGAAGAAAGGCAGGGTGTACGTCAAATAAATGAAGGATTTGATTCTGCAGAAGCGCAATCATTAGTGCAAATGGGAGGGTGGGGCTCCCCTTCTGCATTTTGCAATGCCACCTCCCCCACTCCCGTCTCCAAACACCGCGGTCAAATCGCTCAGCCTGTATCAGAAGTAATTGGGTCACCAAACTGACCCGTTTTCTGGATTCACACGACACGCTGAACCAAAAATGTAATCCGATTCTAAGCCATGAAAAACAAAGGAAAAAAAAAAACATAACTGAGATGTAAGCTTACCAAGATGAACGTGTTGTGTGAATGCAGCTGCAAAATCATGCTAACCCTAACCTGGTTAAGTGCACTGGGCAAACCCAGCCCTTTTGGGAGCCAAATTTATCCTCCCTGCCCAATTTGCACCTACCGCAGGAGAAGTGGCAGGAGTGACAATTTTGATTAGCACGCTAATATTCTCCTTATTTAGAGCTTTCCCCTCCCTGAATGGGCCTTTGAGGAGCCCTCTGTGCAAGTGGCTGTCCTCCCATCCGGTGGCAGAGAGTTCCACAGGCATAGAGGCAAGAAAAGAGATCTCTGCCCCGTGAGACGAGGCACCCTTTTCCAGGCACCTCGAACAAGGAACGGGCGCACCTTCCATTACCTCCGCGCTCATGCTGTGTTGCGGGCTTGGGGCTGCATTACATCTGCTCCTGAGCTTCGCCACCAGCGGTTCAAAATCCCTCACTTCAGAGAAACGGAACGCCCTCTGTCCTCTGGCAGCAATGCTGATTGCCTTGTTGACGTGGTCAGCTACCTCAACTGCTGTGACCTGCAGGCATTGGGGAAGAAAACACTCCCGTCGGCCCCTTTGCTGGCCATCAGACTGAGATCAAGCTCCTGCAGGGTCAGATGGATGAATCTCAAACACCCCAATCCATGAAGCAGAATGAGGCTCTGCTGTAGGTGTAGCCAGGTCTAAACCTTGACATCAGGCCTCACTGTTGAATTCCTGCGTATCTCCAGATATCTATACCGACCGAGTCCACCACAGGCTTTTCAACTAATCCTGGGTGCATGACCCAGGCCGCCTGTTTCATTAACCAAGTGTGGCCCAGTCTTGTACTAGCTTCTCCTGCCATTCAAGACAATCTTCAGCTTAGCTAGACAAGGAAAAAAACCTGCTGCAAGTTGGGAACACAACCAGCCCTTGTGTCAACAGCAATGCACAGGTAGGCCAACCTACCCAATCTCTGTGTTTTCCTGAGGTGCCAGGACTCAGATGCCAACCTGGACACTGTAGTCATAACATCATCAGTTTCTATGGAGGGATAGAGGTCTATGCTATAAAATATCCTTCTACCTACTGCCAGGAAGTATTTCTTTTGAACAAGGCATGTTTCTGTCTATTAAAGGGTGTGTTCTCTAAGAAGTATAATTTGTCACCAGCTTTTTCTCTTTTTCTGCAATTACATTTTTGTCTCTTTTCTCACACCCTTCTTCTCTGCTTCTCCCTTCCTTTCTACCCATTGGTTGCCAAGGAAAGACCAGTTCCTTGCCATCTAAGGTTTGGCCTGAATGTTTGCAGAGGACTTCTGAAGTTGGGTCAAGGGATCCCGCTCTGACATCCACCCAGCTCACCTCTCTCAAGGGGATGATGACGCAGCACAAGCAGCCATCTTGACTGGCAAAACAGATGTAATTCTCAGAAAGGCACATCTTCCCTAGAGTGTTGTAATGACTGAAGGGCACCCACAGGAAACACTCGTGAACCTCCCGCAGCGTCTCCTCCTTGGGGAGCCTGAAGAAGGCGTTGAACTGCTCACTATGGGCCCGGTTCTCAAGTCCTCTATGGGACAAAACAGAATGTCTGGTAGACTTTTGAACAAAGCAAAGAAGAAGGTACTCTGATTTGTGTTGAGTGAAGAATCCTGTTGGCAAAAAATAATTACCCCAGATTTCAGTGGGGCTTAATTCCATACCAGAGCATATCATACTTTCCTGAAGAGAAAAGGAGAGGTTGAAAAGACTGCCTAACCCAAGAGTAGGCTGGCCGAAGAACCAACTGTCCAGAGAAATGATGATTCCCTTTTGCTGGATTTCTTCAAGCAGAAGCTAGACAAGAACCAGGCATGGATGCTTTAATTCCTGCATCTACAATTCTAGATTCTACATCAAAATACCAGTCTGTTTGGCACATTGTTGTTGCTTTCCTGGTAGTCTGCAAAACTTTTAGATGACAACGTAGCCGTCTGCATGATGGGGAAAAAAGGGAACTGCAGATCTACGTCATTTGACTTCCAAAGACGGTTCTAGATTGTGTAGGGCAGAACTGGCAGAAAATTATGGCTCTCTGGATAGTGCCAAGATTTCTGACTTCCAAAAGTTTAATATGCACACAAGCAATTCCTCCTCTAAATTATGTGGCTGAAATAAAGAAAGCTAAGCAGGTGGGACTTCTGTGTGGAAGGCCTGGGAGCTCAGTTCAGATACTACATCTAGATTTTCCCTCAGCTGGATATTCAGCAGGCAGCCCATTTCTGCACAATTTGGTGCTCGACTTGAACTGGCTGATGCTGAACTTCTAATTTAACAAGCTGAAACAAAAACCAAAACAAGGCTTGCAGAAGCCAGAAGTCATACTACCTCCTCCTAGATAATTTTATTATTTTGATCTGCATTCCATTTTTTCATTCCTAGGGTGCTCAAGCTAATAACATGAGCAGATATTATAGAAACAAAACCCAAGAAAACTGCAGCTAAACTGCAGGTTTAGGATAATCCACCCGAAAAGGTCTGGCTCTCTTTCCGAATGGAGAGAGAAGGGAGGCTAAGCAGAACTCCCAAGAGTTTGCACACTCTTGAGGTCTGCTGATTTAAGGACATTCACACTGACAGCAGTTCTTTCATTTCAATTCAAAAGGGGGGGGTCAAAATTAAGTAAAGTGGGCCCCAAATTCCTATTTGGAATAATTGTGGATCTAAACAGGATGAAGTCTCTGATTTCTAGATTAATAGGGAACAAAGCATCTTCTCAGCCATACCCAAAGACAGGGATCAAACTTGGCACCTTCTACAAAAAAGTCTTGTACTGCTGAGCCATTACCATTTCTTTACCAAGTAACTTTTTAAAAGCCCACACAGGTCTTTCTCCTCTGCCCCCCTGCCAGCCAGTAGATCTTCCTTCTTGGTTTTATCTACAAATTACTGACCTCTTAGTGATTTGCAAGGGGTCGCAGAGGACCGGGTCAACTTCAAACCCCTCCTTGTCGAAGAGTCTCCGAACAGCGTAGAGAGCCAGCTGTTCCATGAGGAGGAAGGTTTCACCGAGGTGCAAAAACATGGAGAAGTAATGGTCCTCCCCATGGGCACAGACGTGGATGCTTTCTGTCAGAATCACAGTCGATGTCTTTTCGAGTCTGGAGATTTCATCCCAGGCTATTATGAGTTTGACTGCAGAGGGGAGAAAAGCAGAGAAAAACTCAGCTTTGATCCTCCTCCTTGTCAAACCACAAGAGAGCCTTTCCAATGAAATCCAGATGGAGTCGTGCTCCATCCAGGCTCACAACTTTTCAAAGTCAATCCCCTTGTGACCTTCACACTACCATCCAATATCTCAGGTTGCACTGTTGAGGGTTCACAACCCAGAGACCATATTGACCTCCTACAGCAATCAGGAGGAGACGATGCTTTACAATTTTGGAATTTTAAAATTTTGGAGTTTATTCAACTCCCTTCAACTCCCGTGCTGGCTGGGGAATTCTGGGAGTTGAAGTCCACCCATCTGAAAGTCGCTGAGATTGAGAAACACTGGTCTAGACAATCAAAAGCAAAAAATACTAAACAAAAATAGACACGTGTGAAGACCAAATGAAGTTTTTTTAAAAAAAGAAAAGGCTCTTTTAAAGAAAAGTCATGTATGGGTAAATGACTTTACTTACCCTCAGCTCCCAGCAGAAAAGAGTAAAAGCTAAGGAAGTTGGTACTCAGATACAGCCAACCTTGGCAGGGTATCCGGCCTTTCCAGTAGCTACAGGAGTAATAAGTCACTAGCTTCTCCTGTTCAGCTAACCCAAAACACTTCTCAAACTTCAGATGGGCCTCCCGGAACTTCTCCGGATCTTCTTCTTTTATTAAAGACCCTTTACTTTCCTCAGCAATCAAACCCTGAAACAAGGGAGTGAGGAAGCTAATAAATATCAGCCAACAATCTCCAAAAGTAATCCATCTGAAATGGGAGTCAAGGCCCCTCTGCCAAAAACCCAACTACCATCATGGTCTCCAATATGAAGACATACAGCAGTAGGAACTGAAGGTGGGTTAGATAGCTGGGAAGTAGAGAAGCAATGATAATAAAACAGCTAATCCCATAGAAAATAAAGGAAGTATCTAGCGTCAGATCAGGGCTCTCACTTTGATGAGAAAAAGAAATCTGAGGCTGCTATCCCAGGTGGGGGTCTACCTGGAAGAAACCAGGATGGACTCATACCTTCTAAGTTGACATGCATAGGATTGCATTTGACAGGCAATTAAGTAATAAATTAATGAAAGCTCTGTTGTCCTATGGCCACCAGTGAGGAAGTAAGTCCCACTGGGAACAATGAATTTTAATCCTAGGTAGGCACTAGGATTAAATAAAATGTGAATCATGTCTCAGTGCCAGAGAATTTGAACAAAGCCATGTTGCTGAAAGGAAACACATTTTGCTAGATCTGATGCACGAAATCAGCGGAGCAAACTGCATCAGCAAGGATTCGTCTGTTTATCTTCTGCTTTCTCACTCTTTCTCAACAACCCTCCCCAGGGCAAAAGAAAACCCCAGCCTGAAGTTACTCACGATGTATTCTACGTACTCGAATTTTCCCGTGCACAAAGCTTATGATGTCCTCATTGGAGTCGAACACAGAGAGCGTCTCCATGACGTTGTGCTCTAGCCATTCCCAGTGTTCTGTTATCTCTTCTCTGCTGGCTCCTGAGTGACAAAATAGCATTCAATATAATTCATCTAAGTTTGTAAGTGGGAGGTTCCCCCTTCGGCCTTAGGCAGAGACGTTAGGAAGGCTAAAAGAGAATCCATCCTGGATTTCTACAGAAGCGGTTACAGGGACATGCACTTTCGCCTCATAAACCCTTTAAGAATAATGTTCCCAGGGCACTCCAATGTATTTGAATAATTTATTCTCTGATAGCAGCACATCTGTTTCCCAGATCTTGCAAGTTTCTGCCTTAAAGTTTGCTAATGCCAGCATGTTTTATCTTATTGCTCTCTTGTCTACCTTATATGCTTGGTTGTCCTCATCAGCTTAAACTGAAACCATCCCACTGAGCAATTTTTTCCCCCAGATCTGGCACACACACCTCTAAATTTAAGCAAAAACTCTGCTGATGAAAAATGGCTCTTCCTTCAGACCCTTTTCCGAGATTCTGGCTCACTGCTCACCACCCTTCCCTGCTTAAAGGCGTCACCGTTGGGAACGATCCATACTTACCACATGCAATAGACCAGTAAACTTGAGAATCTGGGGTTTGATGCAAGATACGGAACGGGGCAACTTTTGACGTGGAATCCAGAACAGCATCCAGCGTCCCAACCAGGAGACCTGCAGGATTAAGGTCACAGTTTGGGACCACTTATCAAGGGCAGAGTCTTCCATGGGAACAGGAAAGAGTGACTCTATGGTCAAGGAGGACAAGCCCTGAAGAGCAGAGGACCAGGAATACGGGATGGAGATGAACCCTTGGGACCCTCCCCAAAAATGGGGGGCGAGATAAAACATTTGGATTTTTCTTGCTAAATTCTCTTCTCCTGCCTAAAGGTTATACACCTGTACTAGTCAGAAAGGTCAGAGAAGGGTTATAAAAGGAATTGGCATCTCCAGGGTTTCAAAGACGCAACTCATACCCTTTTTGGTGGCACGCTGCCATGCGTTTAATGTTTTAGTATTAACCAGCTTCCCGTTGTGTAAAGATCCGGTTTGACACTCCTAGGATTCTCTCAGACTGCGTGTCAACAAGGAGTTGCCATTTTGACAGCTCAGCCAAGACGGTCCCTTATTGATTTATTGATTTATTAGTAGTAGTAGGGTTTAAAATCGGCGGATTTTTTGACCACCCATCTTGCAAATGCAACTCTTTGTGGCTAACAGACTTTTAATCATAATCATTCCAAAGAAAAAAGTATAAAATGGCAAGTGGGGAATTGCAAAAAGGCACAGCACTGCTTCCCAAAAGATCTAGCCAGGCACCCGCAAAAACTCTCTGGGGTGACTCTAGGACAGTGTTTGTCAACCTTGGCAGCTTTCAGAGGGGTGGACTCCAACTTCCAGAATTCCCCAGCCAGCTATGCTGGCTGGGGAATTCTGGGAGTTGGAGTCCACCCCTCTGAAAGCTGCCAAGGTTGAGAAACACTGCTCTCGGATGTCACCCCTCAACTCAACCTACCCTCCAGGGTTGTTGTCATGGGGATCAAATGAAGAGAAATCCCAGTCAGACTACCTTAAGCTTTTGGAAGAAAAGGCAGAATATAAATCTAGTAAATAAGAAAGTCAAAATCCTACAAGGCAAACTTAAGCAAAACTCTTTCTTAATATCCCCTTAGCACTTGGCCAACAAAGATACAGTGCACAGGCTTTTATTTTATTAACCAATAACACTTAAAGGCTCCTCTTCATTGATATTACTCCAAAGCAAGTTGTAACAACACAATAACCCTTTTTGCTTTAAAATAAATATTGATTGGACAAGGACGCAAGCGAAAATAATAGAGATGCAATAACGGTGCAAACAAATCTTTGCTACTGGTCAAGGAGTGTATATATATATATTTTTACTATATGGCCAGGATGAAATTTATCCAATTGTTCAAAATTTAGGGCTTTTTCATGCATGGGGTGGCGGTGAACAAATTGTTACGCCATGTAGGTTGGAGAAATTAGGGCCTGATCTGAAGCAATGGCGAGCTAAGAAGCCATTCAGGTTTTGACAAGCAGAAATGCAAGGAAGATTGACTTGGTGAGTTTCCAATTATCCATGTTCATGCTCTCCTGCCCCAACATTTATATTTGTAATACAAAGGGATTGTTTATTTAAGCTCTACGGTTCATCGGCATTTGTAAGTCGCCGGAAGATGATAAAACCGGTCTTGAAAAACCCTTGCAAACACATGCCTGGCAGGAGAGAATTAGCGGTTAGAAACAGCAAAATAGCAAAAGTCTTCAAAATGTTTTGGAGCCTGGAAAGGTGGGAGCAAAGATGCAAAGGGAGATGTTCTTTGAGTAGGCAAAAGCTCCTTAGAACAGTGTTTCTCAACCTTGACAACTTGAAGATGCGTGGACTTCAACTCCCAGAATTCCCCAGCCAGCAAGGCTGGCTGGGGAATTCTGGGAGTTGAAGTCCACGCATCTTCAAGCTGCCAAGATCGAGAAACACTGCTGTAGATTGATCAACTAGGAGAACCTTCTTATTCAAATTAAACTGTTGATAAAAGTTTCATTTAACAAATCATTGAAGGAGGAGAGATGGAATCTGGCCCCAAAAATCAGGAAACTGGTAGCATTTTTTCCAACTGACAAATTTTATTAAGAGGCAGAAGTTTTCAAGAACTGCAGCCCACTTCATTGGGTGCATCTTCAGGGCATCCGACGAAGGAAGCTGCAGCTCGCAAAACTACCTGCCTTTGAATAAAATGTGTTAATTGGGAAAGGTGCCGCCAGATTCCAGATATCTAACAAACCGATGGACCTTACGCTAACTTCCAGATGCAATCACGCCGCGTGTGAAATGTAGCCACACTGATGGAAGATTGAGGAGTTGCGAAAAGGTTTGGATTGGAAAAGGACTGGACTAAAACTGAGCTAAAACCAAATCGATCCCAATTAAAAACAAAAAAAATCTCAGTGTTAAACGAAGACTTCTTTGGAACAGGGCAAGACTTTCTGAGTTTATTTTAACCATGTTGAATCACAGTAATCTATGGTTTTAACCATGCTTGGCAGAAGAAGGGCTGGGCTCACGTATGGCAGAGGGAAAGGTGCATGAGAACCGTCAGCAGATAAGAGAGAAATGCTGCCTTGATTTTTTGTGACATAAATGAGGGCAGAAGGAAATTCTGCCAGGCTTTCAAGATTCTGTTATTATACCCTTCTATAATAAAGTAGAGTTCCAGTAATCCTTGCAGTGTCTGTTTCCTGACTTGGCCCACCTCGAAGAATTGATGCATGTCGCACTCAGTCGTAAACCTGGATATCATTTCTCCAGTCGAAGCCTGGGGCATGTGCCAAAAATCAGCAGACCGAGTAGAGCCATGGCAAAAACAAATTAAACTACATTTAATTCCCTGTAAATAGGATTACCCTGAGGTCATACGTTTAATCGCTGCCTCTTTCTGTAATATTAAAAATTAGAGTTCAACAACAGTCTTCAGAGGTCTTTGGGGTGAGCCCTGGCTACAGAGAACAGTGTGCCAGCTGTAAAATTGAGTCCAAACTATCATATTTTGGCTTAGAATGACAGGAGAACCCGTTTACTGTCTCCTATACAAAACACTGATCAAAGGAAAATTGTGCGCATGGAGAACGAGATGAAATATATGCTATTTTAAAAAGAACGGTAATGAATACCTTGCATTTTGTAGGGCATGAATTATGGAGGAAAAGTATTTGCAGGGAAATATGATCATCACTGACTTTCACTGGCTGAAGAGAGGTTTGTACATCCGCAGTATTAGTCATAAAGAAAACCTCTCTGTGACTCAAAACCAGCAACTCTGGGCTAATTTTTTTTTTTTTTTGCGACATCTCCTCTGGAACAAGACTAACAGCTAATACGTGGAACCTGGCTTCCAAACAGCCAAGGCCATTAATATTTCAAAGATCGGATAAGATGTTAGCTGCAAATCCTCTCACCTTAAAAACAGTGCCAGAAAGAAAAGAATATATGTAACATGTTAGAAATCTTCCCTTCCATCAGGCCAATGCATCAACTTATCTTTATCTTGTCTAGGAGAAGTAATTGGTTAATTCTGCATCCTTCTCAGCCTTGCAAATAAACCTTTGCCTAGTAACCTGCAGATGGATGGCCGCTGCTTCAGACAAAGATGAAAGGGAAGACGCCTTGGAGCTCAACCTGCCTCCCGATGTCCCTACCCAAGTAGCTTTCCTGGCAACACGGAGGTCTTAAGGGGTCTTCCACTATCTTCTTCCAGGACATTGTCTATTTCTCCTACCTCCCTGAGATTTTTCTGGTGTCCTCCCATCCAAGAACCAATCAAACCTGCTTAACTTTTTGAGATCAGAGAGGTGCTGGCACCTAGGTGGACTCCAGGTAGGGAAGGAACTGTCCATCAGAATGGACAGGACCCTCCCCACCTCTCCCTCTTCTGGTGTTGGCACACTCACTCGGCATCAACCAGGAAGCACCCCGTCATAGAGCTCTCTGAGCCTGGGAATGGTTGTTTCCAAAATGCTGCAGAACAAGAACAGAGGGACAAATTGGATGGGATGTCATTTACATTTAAGCAAACTTAAAATATGCTTAACTGAAGGACTCTCCAGACACAGACTTCCCTTTCTGTCCTGTTCAAAACTGCAGCAATTTTGGAGTCCCACAGTCTGTGGCAGCATCTGGCAACCCTGGCTGATCTTGGATCAGACTTTATGAATGGGAGAGACATCCACAGGCTGTAGACTAGATTGGGAAGTTGAAGAACAAATTGGAGGAAGCTAAGGAGAAACCATTTCCATATTGCAGCCATGAAAACTACAAACCCATGTAATTACCAGGAGCTGAGCTTAATTTATGGAAGTCTTTATCTTTTTTTTTTTAAAAGAGGAAGGTTGGAAGAGGTTGTACCTCTTCTTGATGCGTTCTACTGCATTTGTATGCAATCTAGTTCACTGTTCTGCATCACCTGGAGCGCAGTGCCCATTTCTGTCCCCCCTGGGAACGGGATCAATCTTGTCCAGCAAAAGTTGCTTTGCAATCAGGTCTGGTCACAAAATATACAACACACTTTGAACTCTGAATACATGCAATACCTTATTTGCCCAACCCCAGCAAGAGACAGAGATTACCCCAAGCACAGGTCCTGCAATATTTCTCCTTCTTAGCCGCGCAAGACGCATTGTCCCAAGTGTTTTTGACAATCAGGCAGACCTTCACGGGGAAAATGACTCAAGCAAGGGTTGCACGTAGCAATAAAACTCAAACTCACAGTGATTAAAATCACCCAGATGTTAAGCCCTAGCTAAACAAACTTCATGAGGCTTAGCGCAATATAGAAACTCAGCCACAGACCTGTTTGACTTTTCAAAGAGGGTGTTTTCCTAGCTTTTACCCCCGGCCACCCCTAGATAACCTTGGCTGATCTTGAAGAAGCTATGCAGGGTCCGACCTTACTGGTACCCGGATGGGTGACCACAGGCCATCCCAAGTTGGGTAGATCAAGAAACTGCAAAAAGCACCCCAAAACCTTTGCACTGTTGCCAAGAAAACCGCCCACGTGGCCAATCTGGACTCAATGGAATCGTTTTGGTTTGGAGGTCTGGACTTCCTATGTGACCCGTTTAGCAAAAGAGGGCACTTTCAGTCCAAAAAGCTTCAAATTCTCTTTGCGTGGCAAGCCGCTGCAGCTGGTTCAGGCTGAAAGCTGACGGGCAGCAGGCCGAGCGCCAAGGTGACCGACAACAGAAACATGAGCGGGTCACAAAGTCCATAATGAGCACAAAGCAATTCACAGCTGCCGGACGGTGCCCTGTCATCTTGTGCTCAAAGCAGCCTTGCGGTGAACAATAACAGGCGTGCTTTTAATCAGACTGTAACCCACTTCAGTCTACTTTGGAAGGGCAAAAGCACCCGTTCGGAAATCAACAGCTGGATCCAGAAGAGTCCCTTCTACAAAAGCTTGTTGGAGGTACAGGAGCTCGAAGCATCCTTGAAAAACCGGACCCCGAAGGACACCAGCGTCTCTCTTTTTTTAATAACACGGAAAGGCTCTTAAAAAGCAAATTTAGAGAAATAGAGAACGGATCAGCTGTTAATCGATTGCCGCCGACTGCGCTCTTGAAGATACAGGGGGCTAATCACTAAAACGAAAGGGGAAAAGCAACTATCTGGTCACTTGGGCAAATTCGATTCCTGGGTAAAACCTAGGAATAAAATCAACAGTGACGGGTACTTTTCCTACACGATGGGGGGAGGCTGCACCAGCCTCTAAATTAAAAGCATATACCTGCCTGCACAGACAGACACAGAAAGTGCCACGAGCAGTGGCCTTCAAGGGGCTCCTTAGAAAGAAGAAGCTGGACTAGATGGGCCCTTTGCAAGATCTCCCTTATGTATCAGCCTTCCTTCCTTCCTTCCTTCCTTCCTTCCTTCCTTCCACCCACCCACCCACCCACCCAAAGGGAAGACATTTCTCATGCTCAGCTGCTGGGGACAGGGGAACAAGACCCATCAGGCTTGCCTGGCAGGCACCTCAGAGCTCCAGCGGGGACATCAGACGCTTCAGGCCCTCTAGCCCTCCGCCCTTCCCCACCGCCCTCCCCGCCCCGAGGACCCTCTTCCGCGGCGTCCGGAGAGCCGACACAGCCCGGCCACGCTCCGTCTTGCGAGGGGCAGCCACACCGAGCCTCCTTGGCCGGGGGAAGTCTATCCGCGGGGGGGGAGGCAGGGGGGGTGCTGGCCGACAAGGGCCGTCTCTGGCTTCCCGCCGGCCGAGCCCGGGCCGCGGCCAACCGCGGGCACGTCCGCCGCGCCGGCCTCCCTCGCGGGGCTGTCGTGCGCCGGCAGCGGCCCACCCCGCAGGGCTGTCCGGAGGGCGGGGCGGCTGCGCGAGGGCGACTGAGCCCCCCCCGGGCGGGCGGCGCTTACCGGCCAGCCCGCCGCCGTCCTCGGCGTAGCCGCGCCGCCGCTGCAGCACGAAGTAGCGGTTGCATCGCTCCTGCACCCAGAGCCGCAGCGCGCTCTTCAGCAGCACCTCCTCGGGGGTCAGCCACATGCTGCGCGGCGGCGGCGGCGGCGGCGGCGGCGGCGGCGCCCGCGTCCTCCTCCGGCGCCCCGCCCGGGCGCAGCTGGGGCGGGCCGGGCCGGGCCGGGCCGGCGCCCGCGGCGCGCCGGGAAACGTAGTGCCGGGGGCGCTTCCGCCCCGCGCCGGGCGCACTACAAGCCCCGGCGGGCCTTGCGCGTCCGGGCGGGCTCCTCCCCGTGGCCAGCCGGCGGGTGGGCGGTGCCAGCGAGGAGGCGGGCGGGCGGGGCGGGGCGGTCCCAGCTGGGGAGCCGGCGGAGGCTGCGGCTGGAGAGGCCGCTGGGGGCGCGAGCGAAGTGGCGAATTCGGCTGGCTCTGCACCCGGGCCCCTGAAGCCGGGGGGGGGGGGGCTTCAGCTCCCAGGATTCCCATGCCAGTGTGCCGGTTGAAGGCGGGGGGGCTTCTGCTCCCAGGATTCCCAGCCAGCATGCATCTTACAGTTGCTACGGTGGAGAAACGCTGATCCAGAGGCTTAAAAAAGCCAGTATTTTCTCTCGTCAGCCAGATCGGTTCCGTGGGATGGGGAGCCAGCGCGGCCCCCTGCTTTCTGCGCGCTGGGCCACGTCCCCCCCTTTGTGCCCTCAAGTCCTTAAGGCTGCCAACGCTGGAAAACCCCGTAAACTGACCGTGACATCCCCTGTGCTTGGCTGATGCTGCGCCATCAAGTTGGCATCAGCTCTTGGCAGCCACGTCGATCTTCTCCTCTTCTTCTCTGTCCTTCCGCCTTTCCCAGTGCCCAGAATGTTCATTTGGGCTTGGGCATCTGTGCCTTAAGCGAGGACTCTGGGGCCGATTTGACTCTCCACGTGTCTGTTTCCTTGGCTGCTCGCGGTATATTCTCAAGAGTCTTCTCCGACACCAAAGTGCGAAAGCATCCATGCGGTTCCTATCCTGCTTCCTCAGAGTCCAACTCTGGCTTCCATGGAGTGTCACGGGGAATATCATGGCTTGCATTGTTCCGATCTTGGTAGGTATAGAAACATCACAGCATCTGATGACCAGCACCCACCGGGTAGCTGTAGGCCAGTGTTGTCCAAACGTGGCCACTTTAAGATGAGTGGACTTCAACTCCCAGAATTCCCCAGCCAGCCATGGCATGGCTGGCTGGGGAATTCTGGTAGTTGAAGTCCACTCATCTTAAAGTGGCCACGTTTGGACACCACTGCTGTAGGCTGTTGCAATAAATTAGAAGTGCACGATTTACATATTTTTAGTCTGATGGATAAATTTGCTTTCTGCAGAGGACATAGTTAAGGTTTTCTGGTAGAAGGGGGTCATGGTGCAACTGTTTGCGTGGCTAAAATTATAGTCTCCCGGCCAGTACGGTCTCTCTTCTGGTTACCTGCAGGTACAACCACCTCTTGCATTATTTCGGATCGGGGGCTACAGCGCCACCCCATCCTACCCCATTTAAGCCAGAGCTTACCCAGGCTAGATAGCATTCTCTTCTTTTATTCAATGTGAGCCATTTGGATTAATGTGTGCGCTAGACAGCTGGGGAAGACTTTCCTCTTGGCGATATACTATGAAGTGGACCTTAATTGAGATTAACCCAGAAAGCTTAAGAATTGCACCATTGTTTCTTGCAGCCTCTTTTTTGGGGGGGGTACATAAGAAGTACCATCATTTAAAAGTATTAAAATACATGGCACTCTGCTCACTCACAGGACTTCCCTGCAGAGAAGGCCAGGAGAAGCCAATTTCTCCGAGCAAATTCATGGGTCTTGAAATTGTCATCACGTAACTTTACTTGTGGGTATTTTGAGGCAGGACAGATTTACAAAATCAGTTCAAAGCAACAGGAGCTAAAGACCTAACAAACATTAGTGCAGCCATGTTTACGGTCTTTCCTATCCTCCCTTGAACACGGATGGTTCAGTAGCGCACAAGCAAAATCACCACCAAGCCAAACAATTCATCTTTCTGCTTTTGCAGACTTTTGTCTAATTTGTAAGGCAGAGATTAACTTAATAGTGTTACGGTGCTTGAGATCAGATAGGGCCACCTCTTCTGGAGATGGCATCTCTAAGATATCAATAATCATTTTCTTCTGCACACTTTTCACTCTTCTTTTACATAATCCTGTGATGCTAATGGTGAAGCAGTTTCCATGATTAATCAGGATGTTAAACATTTTTGACCAACCTTACCAATGCAGTTCTACCTTAAAACAGAAGCGCCATATCCTCCCAAATCTGCAGGATTTAGACAAAGGCATCTCCCCACCACCTGGCGGTTTTTAAAATAGCTGAAACTTCCATCCACAACCTTTTCTAATTCCTAGCTGGCCTTTCTTCACTGCTGAAGATCTCAGTGGATAGTTTCATATCTCTCATATACTTCCTTTTTTTTCAGGATGGAAATAATTTTTAAATTAACATGGATGCTACTAAGCAATCTCACTTTTTGGATTTCTGCAATGTTATTTGATAAGCTCTAGACTGCCAAACACAGGCCAGTTTGTATACAACTGCTTTTATTATTAAAAAAAAAGAGAGAGAACATCCTAAACAGGCAGTAGAATAGCTTTATTTACATTTTGTATTCAAAGGAATTCAATAGAAATCAAATATTTACAACTTTATTGAACACTATGCGAAAAGGGAGAAAGGTGTACTGATTTTCCCTATCAGAATCACATGAAAAGTTAAAAACGTATCACCACTGTTCTCCAGTCCATTTATGCTAGACTTGCAATCAGAAACGGAAACACAGATGCAAAATAAAGTGCATTATTAAATATAGTAATTCACTTTGGTAATGAGGTTTTGGGCTCCATGTGAAGGCACCCGGTGTTCCCCTTATTCCCACCTCACATATTAGAAAAATAATTTCAGAAGTTCACCCATTCATTAATTTCCAGTTTAGCCGCGTCCATGCATTGCCTACTCTGAATATTTACAGTACTCTTTGGGTATCTTTACTTAGCTGTTTCTTTGGAGTAGCAGCAACAAAAAAAATCTTTGAGTCAGGCATATTCAGCCTCTGACAAAGTTAAGAGCAGCACTAACTAAAAAATTGGACCATTAACTGGGCCCTGTGGCAGCTGAATGTTAAAACTAAAAAGAAAACACAGGGCAAATGTTAAGCAGCTCTTTTTTCCGGTACAAAATCGTTACTCTTGCATTCTGTTCCCAGGAACATTTTTGCAATGTCCATTTGGTTTCATAGTGTTAATTTGCTCTAATCGGTGAAGTGGATGTAGAAAATTCCCAATGTCTTTTAATCAGGACTGACTGCTGAATTGCTTGGCAATCTAATGCAGCAAGAGGCTATTCTCAAAGACAAGAATAGGAGGCCCCTCAATAAATTACATAAATGCAAAACTAATTCAAACCAGTGCTGAAACCCAGTGGTTTCATAAACCAAGAGCTCCAAAAAAAAAAAAAGCCAACTCAATTGATTTAAAGTTAATTTAAAGATCAGTAGATTTTTTTATATGGGTTTATGCTTTTGTAGGATGAATAGCCAAAGTTCTACTGCATGAAAAAGTGATTAGGCTCAGATGACTTGGTGGGATGCTGTGGTCTTCCTTGGTCGTGCGAAAAGAAAGATCTGTGCTGAAAAGTGCTAAAACTAATTCAGTAGAGAAATAAGTGAACGGGCAGGTCACGCCATATAACTGCAATCTTAAAATGTGTATTTTATCTCAATATCAAGGCAACGTTGCTGCTACATCAGTCTATCGGTTTTGTCGTCGTTTGATGCTGGTGTCTCAAATGAACTGCAGTCTTGCTTCAACAGCATCTAGGACTTTGCTTCGTGCACTTCAAAGTCCCCTTCAAAGCCTGGATTGTCGAGATGGGGAAGCGCCTCCACGCGTGGGATCTGGGAAGCATTCACAAGACGGAGGTGGTCGCCTTTCAAAAAAAGGAGGAGGAAACAGTCTAAAAACCAAGTTCGGAGAAAGTCATAACTGCAAAGTAGATATTCTATGCTGGTTCAATTCCACTCTTCAGAAAACATTCCTCAACTGGTATGATGAAGAAATATAAAGTTATACTAAATAGAGTATTGGCCCCTCTTCTGATACAGCCTCTTTTGGCTATCTTCTCACAACCTGTCAAATTTCCTGTACAAGAATTTTAAGTTCAAAACTTCATCTACTAGCAGAATGCTAGGTGAAGAGAAGAACCTCTTATATGACCTAGAAGACTGTGGCTGCAGCCACAGCCCAGCCCAGCTTCACTGGTGGGCTTTAGGCAAGCCATTGACCTTAAATACCAAGAGGCTTTAAGGATTACTGAGAAATTAATTGGAATTTTAAAAGAAATGATAGGAGCTAATAGGCTTAACGCAGTAAGTTCATAAATCAGTTTGAACAGTCCCGTAAATTCAAAAATTGCAAGTTAATAATAAAGTAGAAAAAGGGAAAGATTATCTGCTGGAGTGTTTTTGCTTACTACGACAATAATCCTTGCTTTCTATAGTTCCTAAATTTATTAAGGAGGATTTTCCTAAATTCAGAATGCATATAGCAGATGATCTTGTTCATAGCAGCCAAATCCTAGAATGGATCATGCAAAGGAGGGTTTTTTTTAATTCAACTTATTATTTTTTTTGTTCAACTGCTATTATATGGAATTGCTCCTCTTAAAGACTGCTCTTTTTAAAGAGCTCATAAAATAAAATCAGGAACTAGAATAGGCTTCTCCATCCTGGCAGGATGCATCAGGAATACGATATCCCAAGGGCCATGCAGATGGAAATTCTTGGAGGCAGAGTCTTGATACATCTGAGAATGCTAAACTGAGGAAGCCTGATCTAGAGCAATGTTTTTCAACCTTGGCAACTTTAAGATGCGTAGACTTCAACTCCCAGAATTTGCCAGCCAAAGTGCTGACTGGGGAATTCTGGGAGTTGAAGTCCACGCATCTTAGAGTTGCCAAGGTTGAAAAACACTGATCTAGAGGCTTAAAAAGTTTACAGGCTACTATATATATATTTATATATATATATATTAAAAAAACAAAGGACTCCACTCTTTCAAAATCACTAGGAACTCACTTTCTCATTGCTGTATTTCCAACAGCTACAATAATCCTCACTGCTTTTTGGCAGCCAATAATGTGCATTTATTTGATGGCCGGATTCATATTGTTGCTATAAACAAGCTTTATTTCAAGACTGCACATAAAAACAGCACCCATTTTCTCTTTAAAACATTTCCGTATTCCTGATGTGGAAGCCGTGTCTTGAGAGAGAGAAAGCTGAAGGGCCGTGAAATCCATCCGCCTCAGTGCAGGAATCCAAACGAAAGAATCCTGAGAGTTCTTTGCCTCCACCTGAACTCCACAACTCAGAGTGTTTAGTAAGAACTGAGGCTCCTTATACACTGTGTTTCTTTCGGGTATTTTCTATCACAACAGCATTTCTTCTTGAATCTGTCTGTCCTAGCTCAGCTGCTGGAAACAAGCCCCCGACATTTCAGCACAGTCCACTACGTAGGCCCCCACTACTTCCATGAAAAAAGCGAGAGAGCTCCTAAACAATGAACTCCCAAAGCACTATTGTCTGCCACTGAGTGTCCAGCAGGCGGCAGCCAACGCCACCCAATCTTTACAAGTTCTAATTCATGCCAAAGGAAACCAAGATTATGCACAGCCCAGAGGAAGAACGGAGGAATTGTAATTGGCAAGAGCCACGGGATACTCACTCTCTGAAGTAACACGCTCCTCTGGAGCTGGTTCATCAGTTCCCTGTACGGAAGCATACCCAGATGATGCAGTCTCGCTATGATTATCTCCTTCATTAATTGAAGGGATATTAGAGGCTTCACTAGACACAGTGGCTGCTTGAAAAGACTCCACTCTGTCTTCTATATCCACCTGTGCCAAGTAGAATTTCAAGGGAAGAAATGTATGAGCAAAATAAAGCTATTTCTCCAAAGCCACAAGCTCTCTTCCTGCCATCTACATTTACCTTCATTTTCTTCGAAGGGATCCGACTGCCTTTCAGAGATGGTAAATGAATACGACATCTTAAGCGTGCAGGCTTATTCTGCACAGAAAGGCAGCTTGGAAACATGTAAGGAGGGAATACATAGAAACTGCTATACATTTTCTCTTTGTAAATTGGGTGAAATGTCTTTTCAAGCCGATTATGACATTGCAATTATTTTCTAGAGCAAATCTAGAAATGGCAGAGAGCAGACTATCAGTAACTTAACCGCAGCGCACAGATTTACCTCAATTCCCAAAGCCTTGAGTATGTCACATTTACACATGGGACAAGTCCTGTGCTCCAACAGCCAGGGATCAATACAGCTCTTGTGAAACAGATGACTGGAAAAGGAAAAGGAAGAATTTACAGTATGACTCAACAGATTAGAGCAACATTTTTCTGCTAAACTTTTTTTTAATGTAATTGACTCGGTTCACACATTATGTGAAGTTATGTTTGCTTAATCACGTTCTGTTGAATAAATCACCAAATGGGTTTGGTCCCATATCATGCAGCCATACACCAAATCAGAATGACTTCACACAGTACACTAACATCCTGATGTTTGGTTTTGCCTTGTGGGCTTGCAAATCCAGATTTATTTATTTATTTATACATAGACTTATCCCCGCCCATCTCCCTGCAATGGGGGACTCTGGGCGGTTTACATCAAGTTAAAACAATAAATACATGATTAAAATTTATAAAAAGACAAACACATCTACACAGATGGAAAGAAGAGAAAGATACTGTTTAAAGGTGCACAGAACTTTATCATCACCCAAGAGTTAAGCAGGGAGTCTTGGTATGCAGCTTGCCTGTATGAATATTGTTATTCAATTCATTGGGTTATTTTAGGAACCTAGCACAATATTAAAACATTAAGATCTTGAATTTAAGTCTGGAGCTACTTGGAATATAACGATATAGAAGCTTTAATGAACAAAGCAATTCAAATTGTAATCCAAAGCGAAACATGATCATTGCAGTCTAGATGGTTCAATTATACCTGAATGTGAACCAAAATCGACCAGTGTTTTTTTGAGCCACCAAGTAAATGCCATGAGAAACAAAGCACAGCCAGTAGAAACAGCTTCCCAGAACACAAGAGAGGAGAGATGACTTTAGTATGAGGATATAACTGTTGGGGAGGGAAGAAAAAAGTCAACCTACTTGCAGGTTAAAATCCGCACAACATCATTTGGTTTGTACACTTCAATGCATACAGCACAGTTATCTGCATCCGGGCCAGTCTCCTAAGAAAAGAAAACATTTGCTCTACTTAGAGATCTTATGTTCAACTAACCGGAGAACATGTAACAACTAGAAGGACTGGGGTTCAGCTGACTCCCCACGAATGAATGGACCACCAGCTTTGTAGCATCCGAAGATACTGTTTTGTAATACAAAGCTAACAAGGATGGATTCTTGAAAATAATCTGGAGACAGGGTGATAGTAAGAGTGACAGGATCTATAGCAGTGTTGTCCAAACCTGGCCACTTTAAGATGAGTGGACTGGGGAATTCTGGGAGTTGAAGTCCATTCATCTTAAAGTGGCCAAGTCTGGACAACACTGATCTATAGAAATGTGGAGGCAACAACTGATCAACTGAACACCTTCAACAACAGCATCCTATGCTTTTATTTTGGTATTCTTGTTGAATTTCCCTGTGTTTCAGAATAATATAGATAAATCTGAAGCCAAAATATAGCCTTTTTTTTTTTCAAAATTAACTGAATGTAATTCTTTGAACAAGTCACATCTTCTGAATAACCTTCAACCAAACCATTTTTAAAACAGACACTCTGAATTAAGTTCTCTCTTTTTACACTGACTTGTGAAGTTCATAATTACCGTACTAAAACATCTCCTTGCTGCAAGGAATGAAGGTGCAAGATTCAAACTGGCCCAGCATAACATGCAATCTTGCAACATCACAGGAAATTAAAAGAGAGAGAGAGAGAACCTACAGATATAGTTATTTTCTGGAACAGTAACAAGAACTAATACTGGGATTAAGGAAGTAATTGAAGACCAAGGAAAGTTCTCATAGGCAGCCTACGCCACACTCATGCCCGCAAAAGCATTCAGAGTGGCTCTGCAGCGTAAGTGCAGAACAAACACAGATGAATAATCAGGAGTCTATTAGAAGAGCTACTACAAACTGAACAGCTGCAGCCTAAAATATTATCCAAGCCACTGTGTTAAGCACTGTAAGCTTGTTGGAAAAAAAAATCTGTTTGTAATGAAAGAATGAAGCACTGGTAACAGACCAGTTTTAGCTCCCCAAAAAGGGACCCAGCTAGCACATCACCCAGAAATGGAGAAAGGCATTGGCTGAAGAATTGCAAGGGGAAAGCAAGGGCTCCGTGCCAAGAACAGGCTGGGCAGGTGCCCTTTTAGGATGGTGCAACCTCATTGCAAATGCCATCTCCTCGTTCTTGCTGGTCATACCTTGTCTCCCTGTTTTAATGTACGCAACTGAAGCCGCCCAATAGCTTTTCTGGCATCTGCTTTCAGCCGTCTCTGTAATAGACAAGCACCATGTCAATGCAGAACTGGTTCTCCCATAAAATGTTTAGACACCAACTGCTACACAATTAACAACGGATAGGGTGTTTCTCTAGATAGATGGAGAAAGCCTGCACTGGAGTATTACCCAGGGCATAATTGTTAGTCAAGAGACACAGGTATGTTGTTGAAGTGTTTATTTGGCATTTACAAAAATATTACATAGTTTATTCAGATAGTTTTTAGTAAAACTGAAAACATTCCAGTGGAAATACCAAATGCCATCTCAATTGTTTTTAGATGACTGATTCATTAAGGTTAAAATCGGGTTCTCCAATGAATCAGTCACATGCATTTGCTTCACATTCTCCAAAGACCTTTGTATTCGCTCGATACTAACTGCACAGAAGATGGATGTAAAGATGCAAGAAACTTGTTTCAGACGCTATCCTGCAAATTTCTGCTATGTTTCAGCCAAATCATACATTACTTTGAACTGACCTCAACCAATTTTTCAGTAGGAATGAGGAGAATGTATATATATTTCATCTAATCTGGCTATAAGTCATTATTTTTTATTTCAGACATGATAGAGGTGCTGAAAGAAATCTCCACCAGCCTATATTCTTTGTTTTCAGTCATACTGTTGAACGCCAACTAGTATGGATATGGTTTAAAAATCACCTATCTCCAACTGCTTAAACAGCGAACTGCAATTATATCAGAAGTTTTTCATTTAGCAGTCATCCAGTGGCATCCATTAGATGAGGCTGTCATAGATACTTAATGAATTTGAAAGATTCACATCCTTTTATGAGGCTATAAATACAGCTGAGCTCGCACACAATCGTTTTGCACCAATACAACTCATTAAGCATTCCAAAATTAATTTTAGTTTGGATAGAGAAAGCAAGGGGAAGGTTGTAATTATACACTGGAAGAACCTGAAGCAGTGAGATGCCTACAACAAAGGAGGCAGTGCTGTCTCTCCAAGGCGCTAAGCTAGTTACGCATGGAAAAACTACAGGAAAACATTCCAGTTTTGCTTCAAGTGTTTGTAGGTGGTAAGCATTGGCCTAGTTCCCATTCTCTTGCCCACAGTAACTCTTAAAAGATATTGCTTGAGCTATCCTTGATTAAAAAAAAATCCGAAAAGTATTCCAAGAATTTATTTACTGACCTTGAAAAATGGCTATTCACTAAACACTTACGTTATCTAGAGAAGTATATCTTTTGAGTTAGTGCATTACTGACATTTAAGGAAAAAAGGAGCTGGCTACGACAAGACTATTTTCAACCAGAATAAGACTGATCCATTAAAAAAATTCAACCAAAATACAAATTCCACAAATTCCCCCCAAATCAGGAAGTGTATTATATTATTAAGTTATGTGCCCAGATGTATGTTAATACATTTGCGGTTTCTATTTTGCATGGATGAGTTTGTCAGAGGGGCACTTAAGTACTGTAATGGAAAATACAAGAATATAATTTTAAAAAATCCAAGCAGAAAGATTTTCTTTTCAGTCTTTTGTTAGGATAGTATTAAGTCGGCTATAGGAACTGAGCTATACAGATTTAACAGTGGCATCTACCTCTAGCATTTGACTTCAGCAGAGACGTAAAGTCTTGATTTCTCTTGACTTCATGAACACATCCATATGTATTTTTAAAGTCCTGACAACAATACTAAAGTGATTTGCCTTTGTTTTTTTCCAGAATGCCTTTTCAACTTCTCAATCTAAAGTGCCCTGATGTCCTAATACTCTCCCATCTAAGTACTAACCAAATCAGAATCTGTTTAACTTCTAAATCAGCCAAGGTTGGCCAGAAGCTGCCTATATCAAATTGGGACCATCAGTACAATATTCAACAGAGAGGGTATAAACTGATTTGAAACTGAAATAGTTCAGTTATGCATATAAAATCCACAATGGTGGCCTAAAATAATAATTTCTCACTTTTCCAAGCTAATAGGCAAACATAGGGTTCCTGATGATTAAATCTCACACTTGTAAAACCCAGAATTGCACACAGGAAACTCTGATAAAATATTTAAAGCATTTTGTTTCAGAAGCACTGACTGGGAAGAGAGTTTATTCTGTGTATTGTATGCGTAGCATCTTACAGGCCTTCACAAGAGTGTTATATAATTCTACAGAGATGTGTCTAATTAACAATTCCCTGACTGGGCTTTCAAAATCCAAGACAACAGCAATATCTATTTTTCTTGGCAACGTTTTTGGAAGTGGTTTGCACTGCCTTGTTCCTGGGGCTGTGAGAGAGTGACTGGCCCAAGGTCACCCAGCTGGCTTCGTGCCTAAGGTGGGACTAGAACTCACGGTCAATTGTTTCTAGCTTGATGCCTTAACCACTACACCAAACTGGCTCTCTTAAATTACAGTTAACACCTGTTTATTAAAAGGTGATCCCCACATTAAAGACATATGGCAGCCATTATTTTTTTTCTAGAGAGCATGTGATAATTGTGATATACAGCAGCATTCAGCACATACAACCTTCTTTATATTTTAGGCTTGGGGAGAAAGCTATAGGATTTTGAGCCATTTCAGAACCAAGAATGGCAAATTTATTGTCTGTTTAAGAAAACTTTATGCTGGTTATTTTGCCAGGTATTTATAAGGTGTAGCTGTTCAAATCCTAGAGAAGAAGGAGTGGCTTATAAGAGAAGGGAGCAAGCCACTGGAAAAACTAAGCTGGTTTGCCAACAGGTGGTACAGAAGGAAGGGGAAAAACTCACCTGTCTCCTGTTCTGGGCCCTTGCAAGTCTAAGCCTTCTAGCAGAATAAAATATGAAGTACCCCACTGTGGCAGCTGTGACAATGAAGAAGGACACCGAAACGAAGAAAATGGAATAATTATTCATCCATGATCCATGCTTTTTCCCTACTTCGATAGCCATTGTCACTTGATAGCCCATTAGAATCTTCTCAAGGATTTCTTTGCCTTTCGAATGGCTAATCATGATGGCCACCGTGTTTCCTGTACCTGTGTGAGAGAGATTAGAGGGTGAGATTGTCATTGCAAATGTGACTGCTGACTTTTGAGTATTTGGTATGCTATTCTTTTATTTATTTAGTGAGTTTATATGGCTGTCCATCTCTCACACACAACTTTACCCATTCAACAGACCCAATTAACAGCCATTAGGATGTTTGCTTGTAGGAAGAGCCCAAGAGATGGTCCAAAAGTGAAGTTTTGGATTCTCCTGTAACTTCCACCATTAAGGTGAGGGTGAAAGCACACCTTCATTAATGCTGGCCAAATAAAACTCTTCCAGAATAGGGCGGGGGAGAGGGGAACTACTTCTCACCATAGTGTAACTGACATGACCCAACATTTATTCAGCTACAAAACTGCCTAAGTTAGAAGATGACTTAACAAGGTCATTTCAAATAATATTCAGAACAATGACACTTATCCATATGGGAGACCCTAGAATGGGTTGCACAAAATTTTCTGGGCTAAAGTTGCACTCCAAAAAATAGTGGTTATAAATCAAGTGATATCTGATTTTGTGTTAGTGAAAATCAAACATATTTAATATGATTACTCACCAGTCATATATATAATACTTTCCTCATGTCACATCAAGTCTCACTATTTGTTAACAACATCTGTACATTCCTAAGGGGCTCAATTCAAGGGTTGGATGCAATCCTGGGACCTCATATTGTATACAGGTAGTCCTTGTTTAGCAACTGACTTGTTTAGTGACTGTTTGCAGTTACAATGGTGATGAAAAAAGTAACTTTACAACCAATCCCCACATTTACAATCTTTGCAGGTCTGTAAAGCAAAGGAAAGCTGACGTCAGATCGTAAGCCCAGTCACAGTTTCATTTAGTGACTGCTTTGCTTAACAACCAAGTTGCTGGTTCCAATCATGGTCGCTAAATGAGGACAACCTGTACTTCTACCTTAAGAGAGCTGTTACCAATCACAGCAGCCAACACTAAGTTAGACATATCACTGATCTCACTCAGTACAAAGTAGCTTCACATTCTCAATTCAGACCAATGTTGCAGTCATTCTATTATTTTAGTATGCTGAAGGGATAATCAATGAAAACACTACCCCTAATATTCTAAGTGATTTGCCAATTACTTCAGCAACAAACAGAGATTGGCGACTAGCAAAAACATCTGGTTATCGTTGATACCATAATCTGGACTCTGCCCAAAATAGGATTCTTTTACCATCACTTACTCCTGAATTCTATCGTATAGTGCAGTATTAATGCAGCATCAGGGGTTGTGCAATATGGAATGTGAAGGTTGTGTTTTATGTGTGTTATGTGTTTTATGCGTTCTATGGTTTTTATATTTTTAAAGCTGCACTGGGATGGCATTTAATTTCGTTGTACAAGTAGTACAATGACAATAAAGATTTCTATTCTATTCTATTCTATTCTATTCTATTCTATTCTATTCTATTCTATTCTATTCTATTCTATTCTATTCTATTCTATTCTATTCTAACTGATGCTCAAAGATTCGCTGCTGTCCCAACCCCATTTAAGGCATTTAAGTCTTAGTTGTAATCTAGCATGTGGCAATCCATGCCCTAGTCGGTCTTACAACACAGCATTCCAGTTAACCTGTCTCCCCAATAAAGAAGTTTGAAATGATAGAATTCTGTATTAGGTGTTCAATACACACATATACACACACACACACTTAACTGGGAACATCAAGCAGATTTTGGGGGCTTCCCAGCTATTCCAAGGAAGATCTGTCTGGCACCATAATTAATCTTCCACTGGCAGGCAAATACATTTTTATTAGCTTTCATTGTTTATTACTTTGATAAATACGTACTTTTATTTACTGAAAAACAATTATTAAACACTGAATTCTAATGTAAATTCAGTTGGTTTGAGGAAGTGGGTTTATTGATGTTTTAAAAAATTTTAGATTGATGTTTATAGTTTTGTATTTTATTATTACACTGTTTTGTTTTTTTAATTACTTGAGTGTCATTTGGTAGAAGCATAAGATTTAAATTTAGCATAGTTAATAACATACAAACACTACAGCTGAAAGATACTAGCAATAATATATAGCCATCCCTGAATCCACTTGCCCAACACAATTCTCAAGTGACGCAGCCAACCTGTACGTAAACAAAGTTAACACTTCCAAGCATATGTGAGTTAGGATAAATTATACAATAGAGCCCCAACACCTAAAATGGTTGCCAACCTCTGATTCTGAGGGAGAAAAAAATCACTGCTCAACACAAAATAGAATTTTAAGCAAATTGAACATGGAAAACGCTATCAACCAAAGTTTGGATTTCTCACTTCCTGTTCAACAAAGGAAAAGTAAATGTGTCCTTTGCACCTGCTGGCCAACAAGGAGATTTGAAGAGAAATAACAGGGTGTGGGTTGTGTGGTGCAACTCCTCCCTGTCAGCCCATCTGGCCAGTGCTACATTTCCACACAAGATGCAACTTGCACTATCTCTGCTTTGTTAGCAGTTTGTTGAGGTGAAGGTGGAGTGTGCAAGAAGTTTTACATGTTTACTGCAATTAGAATTTCTAAGTGGCACTTACAACTCCTAGTGTCCATGGTTTTGATGATTGACCTGTAGTATAAAAAATATTCCTCGACACTTTAAATTAATAACTGTACTTCCATATTCCATGAGACTCAGATTTTCCAAGGCAATCTTTCTGGTTAACAGAGGATCACATACCAGCAAAGTAGTTGCTAGTTTCAACTTGACAGCTCTAGGGAATTTGACCTCACTTATACATTCGTAGAATAATCCAAATAGTAGAAAGGAACGAACTATTTGATCTGTAAGGTTTTTCTATAATACGATTGTATACCTACTACTAACCGTGCAATTTAGCTACACTTAGATTAACATTATATCTTTCTGGAACATTTAATCACAAGTGTGCCAGTGTGTGCTGTGGAACAGAGTATCACCACTGGTGCTTAGAGTAGTTTCTGGTCCTCTTATCAAAATGAGGCATAGGCAAATTAATTTGCACTATCTGAAAGTGTTTCCTCACAAATGTGCAGGAACTATTCAGCTGATTCTGGGTTTTCCCTTTATATTCCAGATCAGGTGAAAAACAAGTGACTCTACAGATGGTAGTTCAGCTAGAAGTTTTACAAGTATCATTTGTCATCCCTTAACTACTCATTAAAAATACAAGTACGAAGCTCTAATCTATTTAAATGGGAAATGACTCTTACTATTCTAAAAACATGTTCACAACATGAATACAATTAATACAAACTTCTAGGTCTCATTTGCCATCATGGATCTGTACCTTCTCTAATAATGAAGCCCTTTGAGAAGGCTGTAAAACACAGGAGCCGAGAATCTTAATGCTGATTAATATTCCAATCTGTTAACACGTACTTTAGTTGCTCTTAGTAATGCAGGCAGTCAAAATGTTCACCATGCTTTCAAGCAATTCGCTTGTTTGAATGTATTACCTTTTCTTTCTTGGACCATCACCTTTTTTCCCCCTGAAATACATGTCAGGCATGTTTTGCTAGCTTAAGTTAGCTAAAAAAGAAACCAATGGGTTTGGCTTCTTCATTTTTGTAAGGAAAATATTTACAATTTAAATGCATACTTCTCCAGGCTAAAATGTATGCAGATCAACTTTCTATGTCTTTCTTTCTCCCCTTAAAATGTAATAAAATACAGTGGTACCTCGGTTCACGAACTTAATTCGTTCCACAACTCTGGTTGCGAACTGAATTGGTCGTGAACCGAATCAAATTTCCCCATAAGGTTCAGTGTAAATACGGTTAATCCGTTCTGAACCATGTTTTTTTTTTTTTAAACCGCAAAAATATGACACAAAGTACAGTACAAAGAGAGAGAAAGCTAACCTTGCTCGAGGCGACTTCTGGCGTGGAGGACAGGAAGGCGGGTGGGGAGGCGGTTACTGCTTGGAGGGAGAGTCCCCCTCCCTACAGGAAGCCGCGACCACGTGTCACGGGAGGGAAAATGGCCGCGGATCCTGTTTGTCACCCAATCCGGCGTTCGCGAAAGGAGGCAAAATTTTGCGACCGGAGCTGTTCGTGAACAGAATTGTTCGTGAACAGAAGCGTTCGTGAACCGAGGTACCACTGTAGTTATTATTCAGTTGTTGTGACTTAAAATGTTTACAATACAATTACAATAAAGCTAGTTCTAAATAAAACTTAGAAAGTTAGCATTTAAACGGCACTGAAATCATTTTAGTACACAGTGGTAACTTAAAATGTTCAACACAATCAAATTCAGTTAGGACACCTAAAAGCCTTCTGATGCAGATTTTTTTGGGGGGGGGAATATATCACTCAATTAAATGTAATTCAGATATATCTAATGCACCAATACTTCCCAGTGCAGGAATTCTCTTGATATTAAAAGCTTCTTGATCTATGATATCCCAAGTACAGTGGTACCTTGAGTTACGAACTTAATCCGTTCCGTGACTCTGATCGCAACTCGAGTTGGTCGCAACTCGAGGTAAATTTTCCCATAAGGTTCAATGTAAATACGGTTAATCCGTTCCGCCCTTTGAATTTGGTCGCACCACGAGGCAAATTTCCCCATAAGGTTCAATGTAAATACATACGGTTAAACAGTTCTGAAACATATGCATTTCTTGCCAAGCCTGCTCTGCATTTTCTTTGGAGCCATGCTGACAAGCACACCAAAAACCTTCCAAACGCCACAAAACACACCACAAGCCTCACCGAACGTCTCCTTGCTACCGCGATCTCGCCCACAGGAAGCCGCGACCGCGTGGCAGCAGGGCAAATGGCCGCGGATCTGGTTCGTAGGTCGAGGCGGAGTTCGCATGTCGAGGTAAATTTTTGGGGCCGGAGCTGGTCGTATCTCGAAAAATTCGTAAGGAGGGGCGTTCGTAACCCGAGGTACCACTGTATCTAGATATTATACTAGATACCCCCAAAAGCATACTTTTTCTGCGAGACAATGCAATTCAGTGTGATTTCTCTGAATTCGCAAACTGAATTAGCAGTGTGACCTCAAAATGCTTCAGACTGGCTTCAGAAAAGGTGCTTTGGCACCTGTCTACAACTCATTAAAGGAGCTGCATTGTTTTCCAAAATCACACAACTGTAGCAGAAGCACCCTCACAACAGCATGTGATCCTGGAAAACGATGCGGCTGTCCCAAACTGAAACTGAAGCATTGTATAGCCACCGTATCTCAATGGTTGGCTGGTTCAAAGAAAGAATGGCGTTCATTATTCCCGTCATACGTACTAAGTTTCTTCATGATTAATTCAAATGACAGGATACTGCCAATGCAGCCCTCATACGGAGAAAAAGAACAAAGGTTCAGTCTAATCATTGCTTTTTATTTCGATTTTTTTAAACGACAAAAATGTAGTAGATCCTAGTAATATTTTTTTTTTTTTTTTTTATCTGCTTAACAGTCATTACTGACCCTGCAGTGACCGCCCCCTAGCGGTTTTCAAGGCAATTGCATCTTTCTAGTTTCGGAATTAGACTTTGCCAGAGCCTAATTCCTAGAGCGTCAGCCCAGCTGGCAGCACAGGAGGCGGGATTTCCGTTGCTTCGCGCCCCTTTTTCGGACGAGCGCGGTTTTCGCGCTTTTACCGGCAACTTGTCCCGTCTCTCTCTGTTGAGCCGCTGCCAGCATTTTTCCTCCCACTGAAGTGAGAGTCCTCATTTATCTACTCACGTACGTTTTCGATCTGCTGAGTTGGCAGAAGCTGCGGGTATAGAAACAAGAGCTCACCTTGTTAACGCGAGGCTGGACTCGAACCGCTGAAGCTTTCAGCCATTTCTGGCCGGCACTTTCAGCGTCATCAAAACAAGGAAAATAGTTTTAATCAACTGACCAATTCAAACCAAAAATATGTCAGAATTAAGACACAAGTTTTCTTATGTTAGGTTTCAATGCACATCCATGAGTTTATCTGCCAACACTCCAATATCTGGAAGGAAAACTTCTTCAAGTAGTGACAACTTGCTCCCAAATTTACAGCAAGAAGCTGGAAAACCTTCAGGGAAAGAGACAAGCTAAGTACTCTTTTCACCCGATCGCTCAGAAGTAGCCTAGAAGAGACCTCAAGTCTGCTAGTAAACAGCCAATTCAGCTGTCATTGCCAAATAACATCTGTACAATGAAACCTTCCTTTAACAATCTTCATTAAAATGCTTTGAGTCAAGCTCAGAGACTCATTATTATACCCCTCAGTGGGCAGATCTGGGATATCACAACCACACAATTCAGAATTATCCCTTTTGCACCTTTGCTCTCTTCCTGCCTTATCAGCGGTGCAACTGTAATGCAATAGATTTGAAGTTCAGCAAGTACACGATAAGTGTGCAAGTAAAAAAAAAAGCACTTGGAGCATGACTCTCAAGACTACAAGATGTTTAGCCAGTCATGTCTCATCACGAGCTCACACAACAGTGTTTCACTAAAAAAATATTTTTAAATTAGTAATATTTATACCCTTCTTTCTTCCATCACAAAAGTAAAGGAGCATATGTGGATCACAAGAGCATCATTATAGGATGCATGCTACGTGTGTGCTTGTTCAATCTTTAGAGGTTATTCTCTCATTGCCAAGAAATGCTTTATTTACATTTTATATATACACTGAGTATGTTTTATATAAAACTAGAGTTTCCTAGCACCGCATCGACATATTTATAATTTAGGTCAATGATGCAAAAAGCTATCTATTATCGCTGTTGACTAAGAGGAAGCTGGAAATGTCAGTGTGGTACAACTCATGATGGCGAAACCTGCATTGTTAGGGTACTGTCTGGATTACTCAGTGGACTTCCTTTAACTCAAATGCGAGACTTACAAGTTCAAAAAGTTATTTCATATATATTTTACGGGTACTGCTGCTTACTTCTCCATTGCTGACACGTCTAATTTTCCTATTTCTTTTTCAGCAACACTTGGTGCTTTTTTTCCCTAGACACTGATGAAACATGTGCGGTCATACAATGGATGGATCAGTAAGCCTAAATGTTATCACTAACATCTCCATATCACTTAACAAACCATACAATCTTCTCTCAACCACAAAAAACTCGCCATCCAGGCTCACTAGTAAGCCCTTTCAGGAAATAAAAGGGAAATCAAACATCAGCATTTGCTTAGTCACCACTACGTATATGAAGTGGGGAACCACCTGAAGCTTTATTCTAAGGTGGTAAGCATTTTAATTCAGATGGTAAGTAGGGCTATTCCTTTCTTCCATACAAAAAGGGGGAAGGATCCTTAACTAACCTTCTCCCCAAAACAACAGTTCTCTCTGTTAAAATGTATTACTTACATATGCATCGAAAAGTGTTTAATAAGCCTCAACCTGTAATCCAAGGGCATTTTTATCCACTTAAATATAGCCAATAAAACAGTTTTTGGCACATAGTTAGGATCGTGGCATTCTTATAATGCATTAGACATATCTGACACAATTTCTAGGACAAAGTCCCAAGATCACTGTGAATAACTAGTTATTACACTTACATGGCCTCCTACCTGCAAATGAAGCTCATATTTATCCAAGCTGCCTTTAAAATAAACCAAAGTCTGTGTCTGAACTTGATTCTGCTCTACTGCTTTAATTTCTCCTAACGAAATACCTGCTTCTGAAGGTCAGTATAGATTGTGCAATGAGGACAATTGCCATAGTTCTGAACTTTGAAACCTGCTGTACCATCTTCTCACAGTACCAAGTAGATAAGATCCTGAACTTATAAGTTCACAAGATAAATATTTATTTTGCATCTGTTATACTCTGGGCATTCTACCCCTTAAAAAAGGTGTGATAATCACAACGCATTTAATTTTTTTTCCAAGTGTCATAAAGATTTAATTATATTTTTTTTCAAGTGTCATAAATATTTTAAGCCCCAAACTGGACAAGATAGAGTACTGTAATTATACTACTTCCAGGCACCTTATTTCATTATTCACCAAAAGCTACAGGGTTATTATCCTAAAATGAAGACTACATTATTTGAAAGAATATAGTATCTGGCTTCAAACAGGCAATATTTCTTCCTTGCTGGAGAGTCCCAGATCTATTTTCTAAGAACCAGGTCCCCTTATACTGCAAGTAAGTCTACTCCCAAACTAAGGAGAACAGAAATAAAGGGTCAATAGAAACATCAAATTATGTAGACCCCATAATTTGTGTTGTAAATAATCTATGTATATCTTTTAATGAAGTGTTGATTTTCTAACACTGCAAGTTATTTTCTATTCCAAAGCAATTGCTACATCAGCTGTTAAATATTTCAAATCAACCCACCATAATAAATACTGCTATATGCCATTCAATTTAACTAAATTTCATTCAATGCACTTTAAATACCATTTTTATTTTCTGTCCTTGGGAAAAGGAAGTTTAAGACATGGGTAAAAAAGTTTTAAAGGGTCTAGTGTTTCTAAAACAGTACTGAGTTATTCACAATTTATTAGAATATTAGTTTTGTTCATATTTGGCTACAACAGCTGGAATCATCTCACACAATTTTAAAGTCTGCTTTCTGCTTTGACAATACCACTGAATATAGATACAAGACTGTTGAAAGTTTTATAATGAAGTTGTCACTTTCTTTGAACTTGACTGTCAGGTTTCTGTTGACAAAGCAGAATATCTTCCTTTAGCAGACAAACAAGTTTCAATCTTCATGAGAACATCCTGAGGCTGTGCAAATACTAGTTTTTTCTGATCAGCTGCTCTTTGTCCTTGCAACTACAGCTCAGCCACAAGAATCCTTCTGTAGGCAAAATCCAGCAAGGATGATCTCCACCCAGTGTTTATGGGACCACTGTAATTTTCCTAATTACTATATTAGGCATTTGATTAACATGCAATGAAATCATGACTGCCAACCAGGCGTGAGTAAAAATGGCCCAGAAGTTCACAATGGATAACATTTATGATTTGAACCTTTATACTATATTTATCCTTATTTTTTTCTTTATCTCAAGGATAAATTGGGGACAGGAGGCAGTATTCAAGGTGTTTTACCTGCACGTTGAGACAATAGCAATTTATTACAAGGTTCTGCAACATTCTCAATATATAAAGACAGGGGTCATATCTACCTTCTCTTTCATGTCCAAGAATAGCAACAATTAAATAACATTCAGAAAAATAGTTGAGTCTACACGTGTATATAAGTAACTCTGCTGATTCAGTACTCCAGAGCTGCTCTTTAAGCATTTTTTTCTTCTTACATTTCCTGCTCTGGACAACAGTCACAATCCAGTCTGGCAGTTACTTTCCAAAATACAAATTTTTAAATGCTCTATAACCATTCTGCTTGACGCTAGAAAGGAATATCAATGCAAAGACACCTCAACTATTTAGGCTGTATACGCAATCCAAATTCAGTTAGTTCATCTTAGTTCCCCCTGAAATCAATGGAAATGATAAAGTTATGACTAACTTGTACCGCTGATTTTAACTGAGCCCAATTTTCTTAGCACGTAATATGTTCAATAGGAAACACACCACAAAGTTCACCTATGAAGTTCAGAATTCACCAGTAGAACACAGACCTAGCATTCAATGTCTCTGTGGCTGTCTGGACCAGTATCTCTAGCCACTCTTCCTACTAAAATATACCTAAAATCAGTCTGGAGTCAACAGATTTTGGCTCTTCTGTCAGCATCAAGCCCTCCTTCCCCCTGTTCCTCCAAACATATGGAGAAGGGGCTAAGCACTATTTATTTCATCAGAAGCTTTTAACTGTCTTTTAGATATTACAGATAAGATGTGCTCATTCTTTTTAAAGTTCTATTTAAAGGTACGGTAGTCAGCAAGACACTGAAAATTAAAAAAAAAAACCCATAAGAACTGAAAAATTATACCTAAGCGTGCTAAAATTTAAATGGTCAGAACTTCTATTTTCAGTGCAATAAATATACGTCAAGCTTCATCTTTTATAGGTTTCCCTGACAGCACATCAGTTTATCAACTGAGAAGATCTGTTAAAAGGTTATCTTTTCCTTTGCTAATAAAGTCTGAGTTTCAGTATGTTTCAACTGACAAGAAGAGTCATTACGACAGTACCACTCTGGTTCATCTTAAATAGTTTGGGTTCAGTTTTGTTTCAGGAAATCTTTTTGTTTCAGGAAATCTTTTCATATGTCAATGCGACCAATGCCTTTTCATATGTCAATGCGACCAATGTCTTAGTCACGCCTCCCCCAAGGCGAACAGTCTCCAAAGTTCTAGCTTGTGCTCATAAGGGAAATGTTATAGACTCCCAATCTTCTGCACATGTTTCAGATACATTAACTTCTTTTTCAAATGCAGGAACCAGAAATGCGCACAATATTCCAAATGCAAACATGTCAATGATAGGTATAAGAGTGTTTTATTTTCAGTTCCTTTTCTAATGATCCCTTCAGTTTATGAAATACAGTTACAGCAGTGTCCATGTAACCACTTCATCCCTGCAGTTCTCAGGATCAGCTCTCCCATACTCTCCTCAATAGATTACTCAAGGACTGTTAAAGCTGTTTTAAGACTCATGATTTTTTATTATGTGCCATTGAAAGTTTTATGTAAGGATAATAAAAAAAAATGACAAAACACAGCACAGGCACAGACAAAAGACATCTAGGGTGTGCTTGTTATGAATCTCAGTACAAAGAGCAAGAAATGGAGGATACTAGGCAAAATGTTGCTAGAACTGTAGCTTGCAAACAAGAGCAAATTAGTCAGAAGCAGGCATTGGTATAGCACTGACTAAGCCCTTAAAGATATATGCAGAAGCCGCATTTCTTTGGATGAAGACACGAGCATTTCTGTCATTCCGAGTCAACTTGCTTCTAACTGAATCTTGTGGAATGATGTAGGCTGTTGAGGGTTCTGGGAACTATCTATGACCAGCAATGCCAGGCTACATCACCAACTCCCACAGGGCACTAACCAGGCCTGTTTGCTCTCATCATTGCCCTGCATTAATCTGGGATGCATACAGAGTACACCCAACACACCGCAGTAGGCAAGCCTGTTTTTCAAAGAGGCTTATCCGCCATTATTGGTCTTTGTGGTGCTTCCAATTAAAGTCTGAAAATTAGTTAAACAATTATTGACCAATTTTATACATGTTTATTCCTAAATACCCCTAACTGTGTTCAGTCCTTCAGACATGCATGCACCTGTGCAGAGTTAAGGTGACTTTTAGACCTAATTACTTACTATCAATTACATTTTCCTGTCACAGCAATATTGTCAAGGCTAAAAGCAATGCAGAGGATACTAAAGCATAAAAACGAACTTTCATGTACTGTAGGGTATTCTTGCATATTGCCAAAAACAAGCTGATTTTCTCAGCAGCTACTTCTTTGTTGTTGAACTTACTGTGGTACAATGGAGGGAAATGTTAATTATTAGCTTCCCATAACATGTGTTTCTACTGGACTGCCCTTATGCAAAATGTTATGGGACTCTTTGTGCTGAATGGTATAAAATATTTTTAATAATAGATAAAATTATATTATTGCAATAATATAATACAATAAATAATTTTGCTACTGTGGAACAAGAAAAATGTTAGGAAAAAAATGGGGGCAGGGTGGGGAATATTCAGGTAGATCTATACTGATTATCAAAGCTTTCTTTCTAATCCACCCCTAAAGAGTACCCAACCAACTTTGGCTGATTTCAAAAAAGGTAAAGCAGTCCAGACTTGTTAGTACTTGGATATGAGACTGCCAGGTAATCTCAAAGTCGTATATTAGATTGGGAAACTGAAAACTGTCCCAGAAGGCAGCAACGACAAGATTCTTTCATATCCAACTGTTGTCAAGAAAATAAAATGGATGTGTTCAAGTAATCATGAGGAGTCAAGCTCCATCCAAGAAAGTTTTTACTTTTAAAGATAATTGCAAAAAACACAGCTGAAGGTATTCCAACTGTGAACCTGGGCTGCATCCATCAATGTACGTTTATAAATTCTGTGCATTTAATATTCTCCTTAACTGTATTAGTCCTCAAACCATGGCATTAATTGAAGCTTGTAAAACAAACAAAATGTTGCGTGTTTGCTAATTCCCAAAGGATGAAGGTATCTATGCAATGAGAGTACTCTTGTTCAGAGCCATCAGAGACGTGCTACAGAGGAAAGGAAGTCCAAGCACTTACTTCTCCCAAAGGTAAGCACTGTTACACAAGGACAAGTACTACTCTAATTACGCCTGATATTCCTAGAATTCTCAACCTGGAAATTATTCATGCATTGCTTTTATTCAGATCCACAACACTGTAGCAAGAAGCAGTACCCACATGCAGTTAAAACAGATGATTAAAAAATGAGACAATGCCACAGCATCAGTGTGCTATTTTATCACGCCCTCAGAAAGAGAACCACAAACTATGTTTGAACAAGTGGCCAGAGAATTCCCAGTTATGCCGCTCCCAGTCACCGTCATAAAAAGGCTCCCTCATTTAGTAATAAAGTGCATTTAGAAAATTTTCTTGGCACATAAACTGCACTCGGGGTCTTGCAGATTTCCAACCACTCTCCAATCCAGGGAGTTCACAAAGAAGGCTAGACCTGCTTAATTTCAACAGCACAATAGCCCTTTCTATCATTACTTCGATTCATGAAGACTTTAAAAATTCACCAGATTCTCTAGTCTTAATACTCTGAGTTTCAAAGATTGGGATTCGGGAAAACAGAAAAATAAACTTCCCATAAAGCTAAGTAGTTGTTTCACTGGCTTCCAGGGCTATTTATCTGTTCAGAACATAAAGGGACACCTATTTTTTACTAGACTATCTGTCAGGTTAACAAATCAAATGCTCAGAGGAGTTAGGGGAAGCGATTCTCAGTTCTTACAACCCATACAAGCTTCTTTAATAAATTGCCTGAAAGGGACACTTCAGTAACCCCAAGTGACCTACTGAAGGCTCTTTACAGTCCTTCGGTTAATGATCTGGGACCTTTCGGTCTAAATATTATGGTCAGGCCATTTGTCCAAATGGTGAGGACACAGTCATGGGATAAACAAGAGAGTTTAGAGGACACCGTATTGCTCAGAATATGTACGTTGGAATTTTGAAGAGAGGAGCTGGTATTTTGGAAACTTATAATCAGGATCAATTGCTATGGTTAATCATCAGACAGGCCTCTAGGCTATCTGTAGTCGCTTCTGCCTTGATAGCACCTGATGTCTTCTAGATGTTGCTGGGCTCCTATCGGTCCAAATGCCCCTGATCACGAAGAATGTTGCCTGTGGTCCAGCCACATCAGGAAGACACCCTCTGCCCATCCCCGCTCTAGAAGAGAAAGCCTAGAATGTGAACTATGATGTCATCAAATGAAGTGATCCAGAACAGAAAGGCACCAACAGGAAGGATCCGACTCCCTTCCTCCCCCACCTATCACTGACCTTCCTTTTGCAAGGCATGCAATTCTCAGGGGGTCAATGGGGTCGGGAGCCAACCCCAAGGACCCGGTGGAAATGTGAAACCATACAGTAATGGCAGAGATTCTGGAATATCTTACAAAGTTATCTTGCACTGCTCATATTATAGTAGTCAATTCATGGGTAAATCAGAGGCCACTGATCCTTTTCCTTCTTCGTTTGTATTTTAAGTTCGTACTTCTAATTTTTTTAAAGTTTCTTTTTGCTTAAGATGAAAGATTGTTTTGTCACAAAAAACAAAGATCCTGGAGAAGGGGAAGAGGAACAAGGTAGGGGTCATGGAAGGAGAAGAAGGAAAAAGTGGTGGTTTAGGGAAGGTGAAGGTGGGCAGGGAAGGAGAAGTCCGCACAGTTGGGAAATGGATGGTGAAAATGTCGACATTTGCACAACGTCAGAAACGGCAACACTGACCTGTTTGTCAGAGAAAGAACGACAAAAACTTGCCCGAAAGACGGGAAACCGTGTACGGACTTTTTGCTGGAGGAGCAAAGGACGAGATGATGATTTATGGACCGAAGATGAAGAAAGGGGTGGATTAATGAGGGGCTGAGCGGGTCGTATAACATCTAAGAGGGAGGGAGGGAGGGAGGGAGGACAGGCAGGCCGTAACCCCCGTGGAAAAGGGGGTCGGGAGGCGCCTCCTCCTTCATTTCGGCCCTTCTCCTCCTTTCCGAGCTGCCTCTCATCTTGCGGGGGAGAAGCCCCTCTCCATCACGGCGCCTCCACGGCCCGGCGCCCGCCGGCCCGCCCCGCCCCGGCCCCGGCCCGGCCCCGCTCACCCGGGTGGGTCATGGTCTGCACCTCGGGCGCGGCGCCCCCGTCGTCGAAGTTGAAGACGGCCACGGCGGCGGCGCGCCAGCGGGCGGCCGCGTTGATCTTGGCGCTGAACATGCAGCCGCCGCCGCGCTGCACCAGCGCGATCCAGGGCGCGTCGCGCGGCGCGGCGGAGAAGTTGGTCAGCGGGCTGCAGGCGTTGAGCCCCTCGCGCGCGTCCGGCGGCACCACCAGCCCGGCCGCGGGGCGCACCGGCGAGTCCTGCCCGAAGAGGCCGCTCTCGCCCGCGCTCCACGTCGTCCGGTTGGCGCCGGGCAGCCGCCACGACACGTTCAGCCACGCCGTCCACACCGCCTGCGCCGCCGCCGCGCGCGGGCCCAGCGCCAGCGCCAGCAGCGGGCCCAGCAGCGCCGCCGCCGCCGCCGCCGCCGCCCTCGCGCGCCGCATCGCCCGCTCCGACCGACACCGGCGCCGCTCGCCTCAGGCAGCGCCCGCCGCCGCGCGTGCGGAGGGGGCGGGCCTGGGCCTGGGCCGGGGGCGGGGCGCCGCGCCAGGCCACGCCCCCGCGGCGGCGGCGGCGGAGGAGCGGGGCGCTCCACCTGGGCGCCTCGCCCGGCTGAGAACTCTGGGAGTCGTAGTCTCTGCGTGCCAGGAGGCGCGCTGGGGCCATCGAGTCGGGCTCCGCTCGGGGGCCCGCGGGAGAAACGCGCTTCTTTAAAAAAATTTTTTTTTAAATAATAATAATAATTATTATTATTATTAAAAGACTGTACGTAGATGGAACGTTCTTGGGAGAGGTCTGGATGACGCCAAACATCCCCCGCACATCCGGAAGGAGCGCGCTGCCGGCACCGCGTGCTCTCCTCCGCGCGCATCTGCCCCGAGCGGAGCCTGGGCAGCGGCCGTCCCGGTTTTCAGCGCTGGGGCCCGTTCGCGGCACCTTCTCTGCAGACAGACACACCTGGCACCCCCGTAGCCATCGCTCTGGAGACTGGCAAAGGCCTTTGTAAGCGACCCTGACCCAATGCTGTTTTAAACGCCCTGTTGAGTATTGCATTGCTCTTCCTTTTATGTCACGTTTGCGGATCAGCAAGAAACTACCGAAATGTGTAATTTTCAAAAAATAAATAAAAGACAGGTAACACGAACATCACCCTCGCCAATCCCAAAATTACCCTGCTTTTATCCGAGTACAAAACTTAGAGATGTCTGGAACCGGACAGCAAAAAACAAAAGAAATAAAACACCCCCGGGAGATGGGAATTGTGAGAAATGCAATGCCATTTTTAACGCATCTGGAAGGCACAGATTGGGGGAGGGAGATTTTAACTATCTTCAAAAGTGTCGAGAGAACGAGAGTGGAACCTTTACCCTGTTTGAAAAAACCGAAGAGGAGTTTCATTCATGGTGCTGGAAAAATGGGGCAGGGAAATTCCAACCGATAACATTCAATTTAGCATTGAACTGAATTTGCAGAGAGCTGACCTAGGCCACTGTAAGCTCTTCCACAGCTTAGCAACCCCCCGCCCCACAGTCCTGAATGGGCCTCCTCCTTACATTGCACTTCAGTATCCCTGTCATTAAAGCTGCCAATTAAAGAATAATTCATAGAAATCTGCCTTTTTCCCCTTCGTCTTCTGAGAAAGGCCACGCTGAGATGCATAGCGGAAGCATTGCTTTTAAAGAAAATACTAGGCTGGTTAAATAGGTCACGGGCAGGCACCGGCTGTTTGATGAAGCAAGCAGATGGGGGCTTTGCCCTGCACTCCAAATTATGAATAACTGGTACAAAATGTCAACATTCTGTGACCAAATGTTCAACACTGTGGTTGGGGATGAAAAGAGCTGAATGAAAACAAGTTCCACCTTGCTGAAATGAGCAATCAGCCCAATTCACCTCACCTCACAGTGTTGCTATTGTGGGGAAAGGAGGAGGAGGAAGGGGTATTAGACATGTTCACCACCTTATTTATAAAAATAATAATGGCGGGATAAAAGAACCCTAGACAATACCTAGATGGAAGGCAACTTGCTAGAACTCACCTGCTGCCGTATTAGACCAAAATGACTGCCTCCTTCAGTACAGTACACTGTATTGCTACCTTTCTCATGTATTTCTCATTCATTTTGCTCTTGAAATAAACATGCGTGTGTGCCAATGTTGCATTCAAGTTTTGTGTTGAAATACAACTCTGGATTATTTTTTGACATGGCCCCTGAAGTGAAACAGGTTGTTGGGAGTCCAGAGACACCCCTTTGTCCATGTTTAAGAGCTCTAGTAATTTGAAAAGACCAGTACCAGGCCAGCAAATAAGATCCACATTTGGAAACAAAAAATGTCTACTCAAGTCCTAGATGTGGAGAAGGTCTATGTTGCAACGCTTATTCAAACTCTAATGGTTTATGCCATCATGAGTATGTCTCCATCTGATCCATTTGGGTTGCATACTGCTAAATTGGGTGTAGATCCTGTGGACTTCTCAGCAGACTACAGATGGTAAGATTTGCTGCAAACCCATGCCTTTCCTCACTCTTGTGCTATATAAATACAGCTATAGCTGTCTAGACCAGTGTTTCTCAACCGTGGCCACTTGAAGGTGTGTGGACTTCAACTCCATGCTGGCTGGGGAATTCTGGGAGTTGAAGTCCACACACCTTCAAGTGGCCACGGTTGAGAAACACTGGTCTAGACCAACTTCTCTCAATTTGGCCTCCTCCAGATGTGTTGAGATTGCGCTTCTCAGAAGTGGGGATTCTAGGAGTTGTAGAGTCCTAGAAGATGCCAGACTGTGGAAGATTAGATTTTTTCATGAACCATTCTTAGAACAAATTCATTCCTTTTCTAGGAAATGGAGGGACGTTTCCATTTCAAGTTTCCATTCGTTAATTTATGTGATACAAGAAAATCTTCTGCATCACATGACTTTACCTTATTTCTACAATGCAACTTGCTAACCTGTAAGATTGGTATAATCATACTTCCATAATGATGTAATAGTAATAACAATGGAATGGAAAAATTGAAGGCTTGGTTTTTCAAGTCATGAAATGCTGAAAAACAAAATGCACATCTGAAAAATGGCATAAATTCCCTACAAGAATGAATGAAAACCACATCAAAGAAATAAATACATTATGAACAGCAGTTTTTTTCATAGTCGATACAAAGTCTTTGTGTCCTAAAAACAACTCACGGGGGTTTAACATCTCAAAAAGGCTTGCCTGGAAGAGTTTGCTCTAGATTTGTTTGACTTTTCAAGAAGTTAAATAAAGATTTTGGTTTGTGTAATTTTCCTTTGGCAAGGGGTGGAAAGGAACAATGTCAGAACCTATTAGAGAGGTAATAAAATTGTGCTTTTCGAGTAAATGAATTAGCTTGGAGGAAAATTATTATTATGTGAATGTTAATGGTTCCAGTCTTTTCCCTCTGAAGAAAAGACAGCATTCCTTAGGCTACAGAGAAAGCTAAAGAGAAGATAGGATAAAAGACTACAAAAGCTTTCATCTGTTTCAGTGGGGTGTTTTGGGTTCATGTGGGTGTTTCCAGGCTAGATCTCAGCTTTGGAAGTAAGAAATAACTTGTCATTTACTCACTAATGAGAAATGAGAGCAATCAGTATGGAGCAATAGATTAAATATATCACAGTGAAAGTCCCAGATTTAAATCTCTTCCCCCTTCTCTCCCCCCTCCCTCCCCTGCATACACTGGGTAATCTCAAGCCATACTACTTCAATATATCTATCTAATGATGAAGCCTGAGCTGAGGACTTGGAAGTTCATACTTAGGGGTTCAAATATCATGCCGAAGCAAAAATGTGATCTGTTTGGCTTGGTTTGATCTTATGTCAGCTGCATCACTACAGCATGCTCCACATTAAACAAAACACAGCTTAGTGCAATATGGGAATCTAGTCATAAGGTGAAGTGTTGCTCCCAACCCCATCCCAACTTTTCTCTTATCCCTGTCATTTCCTCTGTTCCTTTCCCAAACTTTGCATTGTCAACCTCTTGTGGAAGGAGCGAAGAATCAACGTTACCTAGGGTGCAAGTTTAATCCTCAGCACTGCAGATAAATATGTAATTATTATCATCGGATTCTTTGTAAACCAGAAGAAAAGAAACATGTATGAAAGTGCCCAGACAAGTTCAGTAGAAATACTGTTATATAATTCATCAGGGTCTTTCCCGAACTTTTGCTGAGTTGAATGAATCAGAAAAATGCATTTCTCTTCCCTCTTTAAGTGAGCTGATTACTCAAGACTGGAGATCTGTGTTTTTCATATGATCCGGGGGTATGACACAGAAGACTGGACAACTCAGAAGCATCAAGCTACTGATAATCTGCAAACAGGGAAAACATGTCTAGACATGTCAATACTGCGTTATACAAACAACTAATTGAGACATGGCACAAAGGCAATTCTGTGTTTAAAAAAAAATAATCCAAGGATGGACTTTATAAAAGAATCCCTAAACTGAAATATTTTAAGATTTCACACCGAGCATGCAACATAGGTCCATCCTTCCTTCTCTCATGTTTAAAAATTCAATTGATGGCCAAACGATTGAGACCAAGGTTACAGTTGACAGAAATAGAATCGATGGGAGAAGCGTTTAAAAGAAATGTTTGAACTGGCACCTGGGGGGGAAGGGTATGTTTCTAACTATGTTTTATGGATTATTATGAGCCGCTTAGAGTCATTGTATGAGATAGGTGGCCATATAAGTCCTGTAAATAAATAATTAAAAAAAAAGTGATTAAGGGAACCCAAAGAAAGGCCTACTGTGCAGCTCCATCCCCATATCCTCCATTTTATAAGGGAAATAAAGAAAGGTGAGATTTGGCAAATAGTGCCTAGTTTGTACAATCTGCCAGGGAGGCAATGCTCAGGGAGAATGTACTACCTTAGAGCACTGCTTTTGAGAAGGTCAAGATCCAAAATGTTTCTGACAAGTAGGTGAGCTGAGACTCTGAGAGGCTCTATAAAGAAAAAGCTTGCTTATTTGTTCGTTCGTTCGTTCGTTCGTTCATTCATTCATTCTATGAAGCTTCTCCCCCATCCCCCCCAGTCAGGGCCAGTTCAGTCTTGGGGGTGGTGGGATTATTTCAGAGAGTAAGGGCTGCCATGGAAAAGGTGCACTTCCTAGGTCTAGCCAGAGAAGGGATCTGGATCATACGCAACCTGAAAGAGCATGCAGAACAGGACAAAATAACCAGAAATAGGTGATATCCACAAATAACCCAATCCTGTGCCATGTAGAGCTCTACAGCTGATAACCAGCCTCTTGCATTGCACACAGAAGCCTACTGGAAGCCAGTGCAGCTTGTGAAGCAGTGGTGTTACACCGGCACCCATAACTATCTGCACTGCTGCATTCTGGACCAACTGCAGCTTCCAGATGGACTTCAAGGGCAGGCCCATGTAGAGCACATTGTAATAATCCCACCGGGAGGCGACTAAGATGTGAGTAACCTTTCATCATGGTTGAGAATACAACCACAGCTCTAACTTGAGGACCACGTGATAAAGAGTTTTTTAAACAAAAGTGGCAAACTGCAATGCGGTTCATGAGATCAAAGTATGAAATTCTTCATACTTATGGCCTAATCTCCAAGGGCTAATTTGTTATTTTATTTATCATTAAGGCTAAATGGTAAAGAGTTGAGCTCAGCTCCTAGTGACTACATACATGAACATATCCATGTAGTTTTCTTGGCAATACAGAAGTGGTGCGCCATTGCCACCTTCTGACATGTATCTTTAACTTCCCAATCTGGTCTGCACTTCTGGAACGTCCTGGTGGCTTCTCAACCAAGTACTAACCAGGTCTCACCCTGCTTAACTGTTCACGATTAGGTCAGTTAGGTACTGCTACTGTTTCTTAAATGGCATATTTTCTGATACATTCAAAGATATTAAATGATGGATGGAACCCAGCATGATTCTGATTGACTTAGCTGAAAATGTTTTGTTTACATGGAGTCAAGCTGCACTTTGAAACACAGATCATGGGAGGTTAGCATTTATTACTGTGCAATATCAGGTGATCAATGCAGATTGTCCAGAAGCACGAGGCCAGAGTACATGAGTCAGGAAATATAAAACACATATTTCTATCTGAAAATCTACAACATTATTAATGCAACATGCAACCTGATTTTTCAGAACCCCATAGGAAAGTCAGCCATGCAATTTCAAAACAAAAGGCAAAGGCAAAGACAAAGATTGCTAGCAGTTGCATTAGATCCATATCTCTCATAACTTAGTTATCTTATTTCTCCAGCACCTACTTCCTCGTATTTACCAAAATAAAAATTCTTTATTCATTGTTACTCTGGTGTTGGGCTTGTATTAGCATCACACTTTTGTAACTGCTTGCACCTGAAAACCCCCGTTGAGACAAGGAACTGAAACCAGTTAAAAGCTTAGTTTTGTGAAGGTCAATCTCATTTTCTGTCCAAAACAAATTCCAGGTAAAGGGGGAAGCATTTCCCCACTTAAGAATGGATAGTGGCAACATCATTACTTGCCTCAGGTGAACACTGCAGGGGGGGAGTCATGTTAGTTTATGGTGGCAAACATCAGGTGGGATCTGGTAGTACCTTTTCCAACTAACCCGTTTTATTAAAAGGTGTAAGCTTTTGAGAGCTGCAGATCACTTCAACAGATGCATAGAGTAGCTAGACTGATGTAGGATTTAAATTGGGTGAGGAGGGAGAGGGAAAAACAGGTTGGTTATGCAGAAGCAGGTTACATGTGAGACAGATGATGGGTATCTTATGAACTTAACAACTGTAACGTGTTAAAAACCCATTCTGTTTGTTCTGCCTCAGGTGGACCCACAGCAAGGGAAACAGCTACATCCAAACAGCCCAGAACTCAGGGTGTGGGAGGGAGTAGATCCCAGGAAGGGATATGACAGGTTTGTGTTTGTGACCAGACACCTTACTATACAACCTGAGAATGCTTAGGGCTCAGCAAGGTATTCTTTCAAGGTGTAGACACAGTTGCTTCTATTTCAGGAAGATTTAGTGTCTTCGAACATCTAGAATGCTAGACATTCCAGCATCTTTTTTTCTTTTAGTTGTGCGGATGTAAGTTGCTTTGGGATGGCCGTGCTCTAAACAATCAGTACAGAAATATTCAAACCCCCAAAATATTGAATAAATTGCTGCTTAAATAATAGTTAAACATTCTCTCCGCACAGAAGCAGAAGGCATGAGGAGATATGACAAAACTATGCAAAAGACATACATATAAATAGTTGGGAGCTTGAATGATAAGAAATATTCCTACTCAGGTATTATACCAAGCCAGAGAAGGTAGGCAGATGGGTAAGAACATTAACCGAATAAGTAGGAACTGAAAAAGAGAATAAGAAAAACATACAGAGAAGTGAAAGTGCAAAGAGGAGAAAAAACTGGGGAAGTAAATTGCTTCCTTGATTTTATCTGTCATCTGCCGAACAACATATGAGATTAAAAATGAACAATCAAATGCAATTTATGTAGGGAGCTAATTTGTGTGATTATGTGCATGGGATTTCTATAAAATGTCATTTGGGTTGGTCTACATAATTAAAAGATGGCCAGCTGGGGGCACTATTGTTCCAGGATAGATCGAACAAGCAGCCCTTTGATTTCTAGTTCCATTAAGTTTATTTCTACTGTAAGCCCAGTGAATCTATCAGGCCTCTGTTCTCCTTTTCATGTCTCTATCATTTCTGAAGACATGGGACAGATTCTCAGAAGAACTGGTTACGGAGTCCCTCTTGATCAAAAACTAGTTTTCTTTATGCCTGAAACCAGGTCTGATTTTCTAAAGCGTTCTGGTCATAAGCAGTAAGGCAGTTTATATTCAGAAATGTACTATGTGATGATTGTCCATGCTAACCTGGATATATATCAAATCAGAGACGAGCATAAACCTGGATACATAAGCAGAGGAAATTCAGGAAGAGTCTGGTAGCACCTTTTCCAACTAACCAATTTATTAAAAGGCATAAGCTTTTGTGAGCTGCAGCTCTCTTCATCAGATGCATGGAATGGCTGAATTGATGTAGGATTTAAATTGGGATTATAAACCAGATTATTTTGTTGTTCCAAAACAGCTACTTTGAAATCAGCAACGGGAGGGTCCTGGGAAGGTTTAAATGCTCTGATATTACTTTGTCCTTGGTCTGAGACCTATATCAAGCTTTAAAATTAAACTCCATTTATTCTTTGTAGGTTTCCTGAATAATGTGGTGTTTACATATCCATTGCGTAGTTTTATCATGACATCGAGGAAATAGACTTGTTCTGTGGATAGGTGAAGGCTAAGGGTGGGGTGGAAGCTATTGAAGTCTTGATGGAATTTGATGATTCTTTTCCATGGATCTCACTGATGAAAATATCATCAATGAATCTCAAGTAAAGGAAGGATTTCAGGGGGTAAGAATTGAGAAAGCATTTTTTTTAGATCAACCGTGAAGATACTGGCATCCTGTGAAGTCATGCATGTGCCACTATCTATACTACATACAGAAAATGTCCACTTCCTTGATGTCACATGAAACCATAATGGACACATAAACACCATGTTATACAGGAAACTTACAGATCACCATGGATACCCACATGCTTCCAGATTCTACCCAGAATACACCACCAAATCAATCTTCCATAGCCAGGTTTTACACTATGCATTTGCTCTGACCCATTTGACAGAGATGCTCAACTGATGGAATTAATCCAGGCATTCAGGAGACAGAACTACCCACCCAACAAGATCAATAGACAAATCAATAGAGCCAAATTGATTCCTAGGGAGGACCTATTAAAAAACAGAGCAACAGAACACTGTTGGCTGTTACCTACATCTCACAGCTCAAGCCACTCAAAGGCATTATTATTAAGTTACAACCCACACTGGACACTTTTTCAGGCACTGGGTGGCAGAACCTAACCTGAAACCAGCTCTCACAAGCAACAACAGAACAATGATGCTAGCGTGGGAACCAGCCTTGTAACAAGTTCAGGGGTCTACTTTGTCCTCACATTTACCAACAGCATCATCACAGGCCCCAACAACTTTATATACAAGACTAGAGGCCTTTCAGACTTCTTCCTCAAATGTGATTTATATCATAATTTGCCAGCAATTGCTTTCTGAATTCTACATATAACAAATGTATGCAAAACAATGAATAGACACAGGTTTGACATCAGGACTCAAAACAAGGACAATGTAATATCAGCATTTAATCTTCTAAGAGACTCCGTTAGAGATGACAAAATATGAACTGTTTTGGACAAAGAAATTTTACTAGCCCAACTGAGCAAGAGATTGCTGAAGGTAAAAGATTTCAGGCCATCTCAGAAAGATTAAACAAACACAATGGGTTTTTCACACATTACTATTGCTAATTGATAAATGTAATCTGGCTCATATGTAATCTACATAACCACCCTGTCCCTTGCCCTTCTCTCTTGATTTATCCCAATTTAAACCCCACATCGGTTCAGCCACTCCATGCATCTGATGAAGTGAGATGCAGTTCCCAAAAGCTTTTAATAAAATGTGAAAAGGAGCTACCAGACTCTGATTTTAGACTATCACAGACTACCCTGACTCTCCCCCTACAATATAAGCGGGGGAAATATCACATGGAAACAAAAAACTGAGACCAAAGCACAAGCACTGGATTAAATGCTTTCAAGACTTAGGCTCATTCAAAATAAAAGCATCTCTGACACCAGAATCACTAAAATTGTACGGAAGGCTTCGCACTCAGCAAGGCCACGGGGGAAATAAAAGCAATTCAAGTGTCAATGATTAACTTAAGGTCACTACACCACTAAAACAAAGGCCCAGCAGAATATCTGCTACTGCTACCAAAGAAAAAGGGCCCCAAAGTACTCCCTTCTGCTCTATTGGTCTTCTGCATTTGATCACAATATTTAGCAATAATATCCCCAGAAAGATAGTCAAGGAAATTAATTTGGACACCAAAATTCCAGGGGTACTTGCCTCTAACTATGGAAATGCCTTGGAGAGAATTGGTTTTAAGTTTTGGATGACTTGTCAAGGTAGTTACCCTATTACAGAACATCTGTTTGCATTCTATGGGCCCTTAATTGAGCTCATTCTTTGTACTGCAAGTCTGTGGGCCAGACATTTAAAAAGGGCCATCCCATCCTTCCAAGCGTATGCTCAGTATGGAAATCTCTTCTTGGGGCTAGAACGGGGCTCTCAGTCTATTCAGGTCCAAGCCTATTCCTTGTTCCATCCTGTTTCCAACTTTTACTTTGCTTCAGCAGCTGAAATTATTAACTCATGTTTCTGTTAAGCAGCTGGAAGTCAAAAACTTTCATCAATGTGCTGCATATCAGCCAGAGATATATCAGGGATGCTGATTCTCCTTTTGCTTAACATTTGAAGAAATACAGGGGGGAGGGGGAAACTTATGATATGCTTAGGGGAGTAAAACCACCAGAAAACAAGGATGGTTGCTGTTCTGGATGCAATCCTCTGCACATTGGGTAAAGAAAGTGCACAGATTTGCACTATTGGTGTTTATAAACAAAATTCAAGCACGCTACCTCTTTTTGTTGTACAGGGAATGCCTGAGAAACCAGATGGCAAACTGCTTATCCACTCCTTGTTAGTTTCTTCTGTGCGTACACATCTAAATGTCCTATCTTTCTGCATCTTTCCTCATCTTTGGATGCTTCTCCCCTCGGGCATCACCTTCAACCAGACTTCTGAAAGGTAGCCACACAAAATGAGCACCTTTATTTGTGGTTCCCCATTGTTTCAGGATGCCGGCCCTGAACTAGGGAAGCTATCAAGGAGTTCTGTCTCCGACTTTCCAGGCCTGGACCAAGCTCTTTCTCTCTTCCCTGCTCATCACCTGCACTATAGTCCCTGTAATTTTAATACTTAGTCCTGCCAGCTATTTTAATGTTAAATCATCAAGGATATATTCCTATTTCTGTTCAGATTATCTCTTCCATAGTTTGTGGGGCTATACTAGAGGGCCTATTTATCTGAACTGAATTCTGTTTGATTTTATTGTAGACAGTAAGTATTTTCTCTATGTGGCGCTTAACCGAATTATATATAAAAGTCTTGTTGGCCTGTTTGATACAATAGTACTATGCAACTTGGTCATTCCAACAACTCATTCACACCTTGCTAATTCTGATTAAAACAGTATTTTAAAAAAAAGCAGTTCAGCTCTTTGTGTCATAGGTTTTCATCTCACTCAAGAATTCTTGGGCAGAATTATCTTGTACTTTATTACTTGTAATTTAAAAGAGAAGCTGAAAGTTTTATGAAATTTACGTTTTGTGGAGTTGATCATGAGTACTTGTGGCAAAACCCAGTTATATATATTCAGCTGTTGTGTAAACTAAATTATACTGTATTAACAGCCTACACTCTCCCATGCAATTTGTACTGTGATGGGGTTGTTTAAAAAGTGTGAAGGCAAATCAGTTGTTTAATTTGGATGTGGGAGAACAGCTCAGAACTCAGTGGATTTGAGCAAATCTCAGTATTAATTCTACATTTGTAAAAATGGGCTCTCATGTAATATATTATTGTAAGGTATACTTATTTAATTGGTCTTCATAGTTTTGTATAAATAATTTATACCACAATATAGAAATAATTTATATTATCACATTAATAATATAATACTGTACTTCTAAGATATGATGAAGACAAAGTCAGGTCCTCTATGCAAGAAAATGTATTGCAGTGTATATCCTTGAAATGCTCATAATACAATTCAGAAAATTAAAATATATATCTGTAAAATGTTTGCATTGTCAGTGCAGAACCAATTATTCAGTGCAACCCTTATTATTACTGTGTGAACAGTATCTTTGCATTTAACTTAGATGCATAACAAAACAAAAACCAAATAAGACAAAAAGCTAGGTAGAAAACTTTCACCTCAGTGCTGATGTGTATTTACATGGAAGGAAGTCCCACCAAGTATAAGAAAGTTTCCCAAATGAACGTGCACTAGAGTTTAAGCTGGCAGAATAAAACTGATACCCAAATGATTAATAAACACAGTAAGTCTGTAATTCTACTCTCAGACTCACTTGGAGAAATCATTCCAAAAGCAGAAGAGGATAAGGTTACACATCATCTTCCCCCCACTCCGCTCCACCCAGAAGCTTCTGCCAGAATTCTGCCTAAAGTCTAGGTTTAAATGTTATCATCGATTAGCAAAACACAAGAATCGTCACACATGTCCCTACATAGGTGCTATTAAAAAGCTTGCAAGGGTCCAGGCCCAATCGAAACACTTACCAGGATGTGCCATGGGGATTGTGTTATTGCCATACTTTGCGTAGTTATAGATGACAACGGCTTCCGCGCCCAGAGCAGCCGCACGCTTTATCTTCTCTGTAAAGGTGCAGTTGCCTCTTGCAATCAGGGCAATCCAGGGTGACACAGTGGGGGCAAACCGAGTGTCCCACGTGCACGCTTGGAGGTTGGTGGAATTGGAAAGGACCACCAGTCCTTGAGCCTCCATCACAGGAGAATGCACTCCGTACATGCCACATTCACACCTGTTGTTTGTCGAGGTGTTGTTGAAAGGATTGAAATAAAATAAACTCATGTTGGCCTTGACTGGGATAGCCTGTACAGCACTGAAGAGGCCGGCGAGAATCAGAAAACGCGCAGGGCTGGATTTCCTCCCACACTTCATGGCTTGGTGGTTTAAAAATAATATCCAAGGCACAGAGAAGCGTTCAATTGCCAATAGTCTCCTGCTTCTGTGAGTAATATGAAATTACAATCCCAGGCAGGTAAGCAACACTGCCCCTCCCTGGGTCATTAGATCTTTCATTGCGTCAGCTCAGTTTTCACTTTGCTTATCTCAAAGGAATAAAAGTACCTGATGCTGAAGCCACAGGGTAGGAACTCAGGCAGGTAATTTTCAACCCCGTCACTCATAACTGTTTGGTTTCCACACAACTGCTTTTTAAAAGACATCTTGGCTGAAGACTCCGCTGAGGTTTTATCACCCTTCCCTGCAAACTTCAGATGCAGATGAGACAAAAAGGTCTGGCAAACTACAAAATCACATGTTCCCACCTACATGAACACAAGGAGATTTGGGGGAAAAAAGCCAATAATAATTCTGGTAGAATTTATCTACAGTAGTGTTATTTGTTTTTATGTTATTTTTGCACGTGCACACCTTCGAGTCACTGTTGACTCCTGGTGACTGCCTGGACAAGTCCCTTCAGTTTTCTTGGCAAGATTTCAAAAGTGGTCTGCCATTGCCTCCTTCCTAGGGCTGAGAGGCTGTGACTGGCCACCCAGCTGGCTTTGTGCCTAAGGCAGAACTCACAGTCTCCTGGTTTCTAGCCTGATGCCTTAACCATGACACCAAACTGGCTCTAATTTTATAATCGTGCAAATAGATTTGAGACATCTAAATGAAGACGCCAACAGATTTATTTATTTATGTTGCCCTTGGCTACCCAGCCTATTTTTTCCTTAAAAAAATCAAGATTTTGTTAATATATCACTTATCTGTGTATAAATTGTTAATTTCACTTGTTAATTTCACTTTTATTTTAAAGCACATTTTAAGTGAAATCTCACCTCAAATGAATGTTATAAAAATACATATCTGACCCATGCTGGGTGGCTCTAGGGCCATAAAAGGGATGCTGGCACACCACACTTTTTTTGCATCCCTGGTTTCAAACACTGAAAGAACAAGTTGGTTCTATCAATCTTTTGCATCTTAATTTTCCCAATATGGGTAATGACCATCAGCATCTGGGACAAATATTCTTCACTCTCTACCCATCAATATAGCGAAATAATAGTAGGAATCAGAGGAACAAGAATCTATTTGGGCCAAGACACTTATACAAATGTATTTATTCCAACTCCCAACTGGAAGCAATGTATTTAACACATAGTACTCTTCTAGCACTATATACTCTGACTTTATATATTTTTATTCTTTCTTTCAATGCAAAGTCTTTCAGATAACAACATTTGAAAATCAATACATCTAAACAGAACTGAATTGCAGAATATTATAATTGTTATAAAAAATTTAAAGCCTGGGAAAAAGAAAAGGATCTTGGCATCAAAAGGACAAAACAGGCATCAGGCAAAGCTCACACTTGCAGAAAGAAAGGGGTGGCTGAAATGACTGGCTTGGTTGTTATTTCAGCACAGGGCAGGAAAGACAGCAGCAAGAAAGACAGCTTTCATGGCAAACTCAGCAGTTCCTCTGCAGTTCTGTCAATAAATTATTGCAATATCAAAGCAATAGTGCCATCCAGTATAAAAAAAAAGACTGCTCATTTGTTCCAAGTGAGACGAAAAGGTATACTCACTTCTTCCAAGTGTGAATACAAATACACATATATTCAACTTCCCTCTTCTGTGGTATTGGACTGCAGCTGTACTGTGCTCATTCCCAGACCACATGATCATGTTTTACATGTCTGTACTAGACTGGTACTTCTGCATCAAACACAGTTCTACTTCATTTCCATTTTATAACAAAAACCAAAATTACTATTTCTGATTTGAGTGTTTTGCTTCCAGCTCACCATCTTTGGAAGAGGCAGCAACTGTATAATGATCAGCTGGCAATGTAATCATGATTCACATTTGACACAGCAAATATGCGGGCTTGATTACAGCAAGGACACTCATCCACTGCAGCATAGTGGAGGCTCCAGAAAAAAGTTCAAAACAAGAACGTATCCCCGGTCGCTTTCCTTTATCCTTCGTCAAAGCCTTTTGCAGACCGTTGATGAAAGGCGATTAACAAGGCAACCTTTTGGGGCAATTCTGCTTTTGACAGGCCTATCCTGTACATTAATTAAAGATGTTCACTCCCCACAAGAAACTTTTAGTAAGCATGCCAAATTCAGTTGCCCTGAAAGCAGAGATAAGCAGCAAAAGAGCCACAGTCTTCCTACATACAATTTTCAGTATCACAGGGCAGGATCCGGCCATCGGATGCATCGGTTCCTCAGCTTTTGCTACTTTAATCTTAAATAAAAGTTAAGAAGCAACATTTGTACAGCACTTGCCCCCCAAAAACCTGATCTGAGATACAAGTATTGGTCAAAACACCCTCTACAGAATTCAAGTACAAAGGGACCAGGAACTTTCCTCAACCACTACTAAATATCCAAGTTGCTTCCTGGATAGAATAGCAGGAGAAAAATATTCTCATGCAAGTTTAATCCTCTTCTCAGTATACAATACATTTATGTCAATAATGAACTATGTTTGGTTGACTACGTTGACGTCTGTTATTTTATATATTTTCCTAAGAAAGACTTCTGTTTTGTCTTTATCCAGAGAACAGATATCCAGAATGCAAACGACACGTTGGTTCTCCAATGCAGCTGCTTTTACATCTTCGTCTAGTATGCAAACAGATAATGAACATGTTACACGTTCAGAAAAAGCATTACCATGCACCAGTTTACCTAAGATGAATTCCAGAATGGGTATAAACAAGAGCAGGAAAGGAAAAGAATTCTACCCTCAAATACTGTGGCAAGCAATAACAACAGACAAAAAAACCCCCCAAAAACAGCCTTCATGCCTAATCTGCAAAACAATAATAGCTACAGGTTACTTTTCAAGCCATGTGATAGCAAGAGTGTCAGCCATTTGATTTTAAAGAAAATCTGAATATGACAAGAAAAATTAAAAGGAGGATAATGCCATAATTTACAATTCCTAATTATAAAAAAAAGGTAAATAATGAGTCATGAAACAATCCACCCCACTACTAAAATCCACTGTTTTTATTTTAAAAGAGCATTTCACCTTCTTCCCTTTTCCAGAACTAGTAGGAGTTACTCATGACAGATCTGTTGGCTCCCTATTTCTCAGTATAAAAATCTAAGGAAACAAAATGATTGGCACCATAAAAATTGCCATCTCTTTCTTGGTCCTGCATATATGGAGAGCTTAGATCATTAAGAAATTCTTAATATATCACAGAGAAAGTTGGCACTGATAGTTTGAAAACGATAATCTGCAAACAACTCACACTGTGAATTACATATTCAAAGCCACTGAAGGCAAACACCTGCAATGAAAATACATTTGCTTAAACAAGTGGTCATTTTATTTAAATTCTTTACAGCTGCCAAGAAAAAATTATTTAAAAACAGAAAAAGAGAGGAAGGGGGGAAGTTTCAAAAGTATCATTGCTGGATAATAGTGCTGCTACCTCTTCAGAAGAAAACAGATTAATCCATCTAGATTTAAATTATTTTTAACTGCATTAAGGCTAGAAGAGTGCTAGTCAGCAAAACCCTCAGTCTGGCTTTAAATAAAATTGCTTAGAAGACAGCTGTATGGTGGAGATATTATGAACTGAGGTATCAGAATGTAAACCTTAATTTGCAATTGCACTTACTTAGACAAGTGACAACAGCCATATAAAAATCATTGTTACCTGGAAGATCCTACCTGAAAGTGTAAGTAACTCAGAAGGTCCTTCTTGGTTAATGGTTTCCTGGCAAGATGAAGTACCACTTACATGAGAAGATACTGCATTTTGTGGTGTATCCTTGACTTGAAATAAGTAAGAATCATGCAGGAGGGCAACCTCTATAGCTATGTCATGATTTATGCCTGTTCAAAAGATAGTTACTTTTGTTACTACCAAAAGCTATACAACTATGAGTTAATTAACTATACAACTATCTTCAAGAATCCTGTCATCAGACAAAGCTTTAAGTCCAAGGGTCAAGTCTCACGCTTCATTTCCAAAAGGTACAGACAATTGCCTATTCAATCTTTCCTTGAAAGTATTTAGGAAAAAAAAACTGCATTGGTTTGCTATTCTGCTCATTTTCCCAATGTTTAATTCAAAAGGAAAACAGTGACAATGTCACTCAGTTTAAGCAGACAACTAGTTCTGGGTCATGGTTCAAAATATGAGCATAACTCTATTAAGCATATACAATTCACCAACAATTTCTTTCATTACCTGCCTTCCTTTCAGACTACTACAGTACTTCTTGTGCTGTTTCTATCATCATACTTCTAAACTGAACAACATACATCAAGTCATACTAAATTGATAATATTCCGTTTTCCACCTAAAGCTTGGGACAGATCTAGATGGCACTACAAATCCAGGGACTTTGTTTTTGTTTCGCTTTTGGCATCACATAAGTTTTAGTTTACTCTTGAAATTCCCTATTTTCAAGAATAATTTATTTTATAGCCTCTTCAGGCCTATGGAAAAAGGTTCTTTGGGACTAGCCTACCTTCTTTCAGTTGCTCTAAAAAACCCCTCATTCCTCTAGAGCAGCAAACACGAATCGTTTATTCAATGCCTTGTAGCGCTGCATGGCATCACCCGTTTTGTTAAGACACAGGCTCGCAAATGTTCAAATTTCTGAGAGCGCTGAACTTAGTAGTTACTTACCAAGAATAGCCACTTCATAGTATTCAAGAGGACAGGCACTTTCAAAGTGATTCATTTCTCCACTCGCTGGGCGTTCCTTTGGCTCAAATTTGGCTGCCTGAAGATTGTACTGTTTCATAAGGAATTCTTTGTGGATGTAATTAAATTTACAAGGGAAGCTTTCTGGGAAAACTTTGCTGAAGTTCAAGTGCTGTGTTAAGTTGTCTTTCACAGCTGTCCAGAGAACACTCTCCCAGGAATTGTGGTACATCCTCTGTGTGTGAACTTCTTTAAACCCATCAGCTATTTCTTTGTTACCTGCTAATATAAAGACAGTGAGGTTTTAAATATCTTTGAACACCTCAGCTCCCAAAAGCTCCCTTTGACCAGGGGAAGCATACAAAACAGCAGATCAGATGAGCTTCTTTACCTTATCCAGTGGGAGCTCCTGCACCAGGAGCAGGCTGCTGAAGCTGAAGCTACAGGGGCGAGGAGAAAGACTGACGTATGTCCTGGAGCTGGGACAGTAGGAAAGCAAGCTCTCCATAATCTCTCCAGAGTTGTAAACCAAAAATAATAAGCTTTGATCCAGTTTCAGATAAACAAGCAGAAGGCCAAAAAAAAAATACAACTCCGCTTTCAAAGCCAACCAGTGTTATGTGGGAGCATAATGTGGAGCTGGTCCTGAAGTGGCAATGAAGTGTGAGGAGATACCCTCAGTTGCGCCATTAGAAACAGCATTCTTATATGGACTTTTTCTTAACCTACTAGGAATTGTGCCTCTTTTTTATGTCTTTCACTTTCTCCTCTGACATGTAGGATTATTTATTCAATTTATATGATTGGCAATTTTACCATAGCAGCCATAATATGTAATCTATCTGGTCATTTTAAATCAGAACTATATAGCCAGCAGATAAATGCAACACAAATTAACCTTTATCTTATGAAACAGTCCTTCCATAAATAAGTTGTTTCCTCATTTTAATAGCTCCTGACAGAAATCTAGTCACTAGTATGATTGGTCATTATTAAAGACTAAAGTACACACTACAGTTGTACTGTATTACAGTACTGTATTAATAGATACTTTTACAACTAGGAGAAACAAATTATTTGATCTTCTATCCAAATAGTTAATTGAATGAATAATATTTTCCTTTCTGCTTCTGATTATTTTTGTACAGCCTTTCATTCATCTTTAGTTTGTATAACAGAATTAATTCCGAACTAAAAAAAACCATGAGTTTATTTGACCCAAAGTCCTGCATTAGCTAAAACACCAGTAAAAGCTACTGATGTGTTGCCTGAGGTAGATAAAAAGTTATATAGGGCCACGTCATTGGTTCTACTAAAAGCTACTTAAGCTGTGGAACTATATACAAATGCTTTAAATAAATAAATTATACAGGTAGTCCTCGCTGAATGACCACTCGTTCAGTGACCGTTCAAAGTTACAATTGTGCTGAACAAGGGGTACTTATGATGGGTCCTTGTAATTGTGGCCATCACAGCCTTCTCATGGTCACAATTCAGGCACTCAGCAACCAGCACACAATTATGACATCACAGCATCCCGTGATCACACAATCGCCATTTCTGACCTTCACTGCCAGTTTCTGACCAGCAAAGTCAATGGGGAAGCTGGCAGGAGGTTGCAAATGGTGATCACATGACTGTGGGATGCTGCAACCATACAGGATTCATCTAATGACAGCAACTGGGACTGCCGCAATTGTTGTAAGTCAGCACAGTCACGTGACATTGCACCTTTCGACTGCATCGCTTAGCAATGGAATTTCTGGTCCCAATTTATTGTCAGTAAGCGAGGACTACCTGTAGTATTATACATAGCATATTTATCAGTTAACAGTTACACTGATGTTAAGATCTGGATGAAAACTAATTTGTTCTTCAAATTTATCCTCTGTGAATTACTATGTTAAATAGAAGATACTCTCTGAACATATGAAATTTGACATTAAATTGTACTATTCTACAGTTTACATTAAACAGGATTTGATAGTTGACATGTGACGACATTACCTATTCCTAAAGGTCTGGGGATTTCAAAATCTATTCAAACGAAAGGCTACCAAGCCTTAAGATGACATCCCATCAACACTTACCTGGGAGAAGATCTATAAATGAACTTTACTTTTATTCATAAGTCTAAACAATTGGAATACATGTTACTTTAAATTCAATTTGGAGGCAGAAGTCCATTCGAAATGGAAATATGAACACTAACAGCAATGCAGCAACCTTCAATTGTTGGGTTATACCGACTGTCATGGCATCAGAGTTCCCCTCCTGACCCCAAGGAACCATTGGCTTTTAAAAAATTAACCCTACAGCTTAATTTAGCTGTACTGTATACTAGATCTGTATACCAGAATAGCATAAGGCAAAGTGAAAGCAACCAATAAGGATCTATAAGATGCGTCCTAGATCACATTGCAACATTCATAATAATGAAGTACAACCTTGTGCACCTCATGAGAAAAGTTTATATAATTAAAAAGCAAGGCTGAACTGTTCTGGGCAATGTCATTACTATTTCTCCTTCATTTAGCACCAAGGCGCTAAGCAACATACAAAACTAAAACGTTAGCTAGGCAACAATGTAAAAAATATGCATCATTAACATATTAATAACATTAAAGATGGAGAAAGCATGCAATTTTTTTTTCTTCCTACACCAGCTTCTTTGAATGCAAAAAGCTAATACTAATATAGCCTTCAGAAACAAAGTACATACTTTCATATGTTTGTGCTGTTTCCATCACTTCTTTACTTTCTTTCTTTGCATGGGAATTATCTTGCAAAAATTTGCGCAACCTTTAAAAATCCAAGCAGATTGTCACTGAGACCAGCAAAACTATTTGACCATGTTACCAATAATTATAATTTTTAATTTATAGAACCCTCAAGTTGACTAGTCTTTCATGTTTTGGTCCAAAAAGAAAATATGACACAGCTGATTTTTTTTTCCTACTTCAAAGGTGCACTACTTATCTGACAAGAACTCAGGAGAAGGGAGGAGCACTGACCCCATTCTTTCCACATCATTTTCCTGCTCTTCCCTCTGCCCCAAAGCTACTGTTAGTCTGGCTGGGGAAAATATAACCAGATCCCAGCTATGTCACCAATAGCTACTGAGGAAAGTAGAGTGAAGCAGCAGCATCCACAGCCAGTTGCAATGGAGTAAAAATGATAACATGTGGTGACATCATCATGGAAATCCCACCCTTACCTATGTGCATCCTGACTTTTGACACAAGTTAATGTTAACTTGCGGCATTTATACTACAATATACTTCCTCCCACTTCTCTCCAAAGGAAACTGACAGAGTAAACAGCACAGATGGAAGACTCTACCATATTCCACCACTATTAGCTTCAATGGAAAGACAACGTCCCTCTCCCCTCGCAACGATGCTAGCAGGTTTGGATGAGGTTACAGTGGAAAATGGGTTAAATTCCTTTCTCACATTATGAACTGTACAAAAATACATGGTGGATGTGGTCACAGATCTACATGTCAGGCTCATTTTGCCCTTCAATGAACCATAGTTGCGGAAATGTCGATTCTTAATATTTACAAACCAATAATTACATCTTTAACTGAAGTATCCAATTGGGAATATTTTTGGTTAAAAACTCTGTACAGAAGCTTATTTGAAATCTAGTTCACAAGACACTGGCAGAGGCACAATGCAGTGTTAAAGACCATGAACTTTTTTTTTAAATTATCCTAGAAAAAGCTAAAAATCCAAGATCTGCTAAAGTAAGTATGATGCAGGCACAATTCAAAACAGTACTGTGATCTCCATAGAAAAAGGAAGACTCCGCTATGTTAAGCATTTGTAAATGCTTGTAAAACACAGTATTTCAAACTTCAGATAATCCCTTTGAATTCATGCACTGCCAATGTAAGACAGGTCAGTCAAGCAAATAGGACTTTGCTTGATGGTCAGTTGTGAAACTACACACTCATCAACATATACACTTTCCATTCTTAGGAAACATTATACATGGAATTAGAGAGAAAAGGGATGTAATGAAGTATGGCAGACACTGATTCTGTTTTGCATCCACACAATGGAAGTTGTCAAACTCTAAAATTCCTTTACAAATAGTGCTTGTACAGATAGCAAGTTGATTGATATGCATATACTGGGACAAACCAAGGTAAAATGCAGCATAATAATTAACCAGACATAAGGAAAATAAACTTTGGTAAATTATTAAGTATGAAAGTATAAATAATTGTTGAAGACTGAATACCAATGGTGATATTAAATTATGGTTAAACATTAAATGTATAAGGAATGAACCATATCTATTATCGTTATTTTTACTAAAGCATGTAAAAATAATACTGAAGTCCAATTATGAGATAATTTTTTCTGTCAAAAGATTTCCTATCTCTATAAAACGCCTGGGTTAAATGGTATATGATGGATTTTTGTCCATCAAGGTTTATAAAATAATAAAAATGTTAATCTTTAACAACCAACAATCTTTATTGTTTTTCTTTCACTCACATGTTTCTCTGCAAATAAGGAACACTGAATTCTCATGTAGAAAATACAATTGTTGTCTCAACTGAAACATGACTTTGCTGTTTAAATGTTAAGTAAATATATTTAAGGCTGAATGTCAAAACAGCATTCCTTTGCAGAGAACTGGAACTAAAAAAATCAAAGTTACTAGACAGCAAAACAAAGTAAGTCACCATTTAAAAAATGCAATGAAATTACCAAGAATTTGCCACTTACATTCTTTTTTTGCCTGCCGCTCTTGTCAAATATGAATGTTGAGAAGGCACAGGATGATGATCTGTTGCCCTTAAAAATATAGTCAACAGCTTCAATGTTATTTGGAGACATCAATTATTTTACAATAAAACAAATTCTTTACTATGAGCTCAGTTCACATAATTACGTTCCAAAGAGAATCAAAACGCTTCCACCTATTACCAATTAGTTTTGTTTTGTATCTTTTGCTAGTCTGTGAAGCTGGGTTATATTAAGAAACACGTTAAATTTACTGTACACTGATGCAAGTAGTGGCAGAGTGTAAGATGCTAGCTTTCCATAAGACACAAGAGGACACCTGATCTGCTTGGAATTTGGCCCACCCTCCATCCTAGAAGTCATTATTCAAATAACACAGAACTGGAGGTGATCTAGTCCAGCCTCCTGCTCAGTGAAGGACCCACTAGAGCATCTCTGACAGATGACAATTTGGCTTCCATCGAAGACCTGTAGCAAAGGAGAACTCACCGCTTCATGCGGTAACCTGTTCCACTGACTGACAGGTCATGTGATCAGGGAATTCCTCCCACTATCTAGCCCTGTAATTAGAATCTAGCGTTCTGGTCCTGTCCTCTGGGGTAACAGAGGATCAGTCATACCTCCCCTTAATATTCTTTTCTGTAGGCTAAACATACGCATCTTTTTTAACTGCTTGGTTTCCAGACCCCTTGTCATCTTGGTAGTCCTCCTCTGAACTTGCTCCAATTCATCACTGTCCTTTTTGAACAGTGGTACCCAGAACTAGTCACAATACTCCAAGTTGGGTCTGACCAAGGTAGAGTAGAGTGGAACAATTACTGCCCATGAACTGGACTCTGTGCTCCTATTAATGATTCCAAGTTAGCATTCGCTTTTTCAGCAGCTGCATCACACTGCTAGCTCATGTCTAATCTGTGGTGAATAAGGACATTCAGATCCTTTTTACTTGTACTACTGATACCTGGATGTGGATCTTTACATATATCCCTGTTAAATTCCATCCTATTCTTTTCAGTGTACTGCTCTAGCTTGTCTATACCTTTTAGAATCTTTTATCTCACCTTTAAAATGGCTTAGATAGCCATTAGATAAATCCTGCAAATGGAAAAGATCTGAACCACCACATCCAATTGCTCAGAACAGATTTAAGATGTTACTTGCACCAAAACAGAAAAAGGCTCTGCCACAATTGCACATTATGGTAGTAAGATGACAAGCCATAAATGTAAGTGCTCCTTATCAACTGATTTGTGGACTAGGCTGAACAAGCCTTAATCTTATTAATTCTATTGGGTATATCAAGTTTTCCCTCTTCTCTGGAGGGCAATTTTCTACCCCAAGTCTAAATGAATGAATCATGCATAGAGGAGTAAAGAATTGGAAGTTGAAATGTTTTGACCCTGAAATATTCCATTCCAACTTTGGAACAGGCTATTCCAACCTTAAGGAAACAGAGTTCTGGACATCCCATGCTAAGGTCTTTTGGGGTCAGAACATTTTAACCTCAAAATGTTTGACACCTGTAAAGATGCACAGCAAATTATTATTTAATAATGAGTTGCTATTTAATTGCTATTGCCATCTCGAAGCTTAGAACTTATTATATCTAATCCGACTTCATTTTAGCAAGATCAATGCTAGACACCCATTCTTATCTAACTAGCACTACTATGCAACTATGATTTCCTGTGCCAAAAAAATTATGTGAAACATCTTATGACCACTTGAAAACTGAGTAATTTGCATATGCCCAGTGCGAGGCATCAGCAGAAGTAAGACTATGAGACTATAAGCTAAAATACACAAATGCCAAAGGGACTAGAGATTCTATTCCACTTCAAAAGAACCTCCCTTACTCCACAGTTGCAATCTGTCTCTTTGAACAACTCCTGGTTACTATGTTTCGTTGTTCCAGAGGTGGTGACTTCTGCTTAGAAGCTGATTCTCCCGTTTGCTGATATTTTTTTCTGCCTTTATTAATATGATCACTTTCCGATACTGATGACCTTTTCTTGATCTGCAGAAATAATTTTAAATCAAATTCACACAATGTCTTCCAGTTAGCTACTTTCCACAGAATTTTTTAAAAAGCTAGATTCCATTTCATTACCACAAACAGCACGATCAGTCCAGCAGAAAAAACACACGATCTCAGCTAAGATATAAAATTCTGTCTCAAACACTTATCCTTCCCATTTATTTCCACTGTTTTATTCAAACAATGCAGAAACTATTAGATACATCAAGACATTTTAAGAAAGGTATCATGAAAACTTAAACGATGACTTTCTAATTTTACACATGTTCAAAGTAAGAGAAAAAATAGTTAAGAAGTAATTACTACAGGTTCTTTCAATTCAAAGGCAGAATGTCTCAGTTTTAATCATGTTTCTACTATCTTAAGTACTAGGCTATTAATGTTCAAGTACTGTACCTGCATTGGTGACACTCCTGAGGCATCCTGGGATGTACTGCTACAGCTGACACATCTTATAGCACTAATTATCCCTTGAAAAGCAATGCGCTTCTGTTCCCTGTAGTGCAAACTGTCAATCTCCTTCTCTGTTTCACTGATGGCTATCAAAGCTAATTCTTCTGAAATGTAGTTTAAAAAGAAAAAATAATACCACCAAGTAAGCATGGGTACGGGATACGTAAAATTCAGATGGTAAGGAATGTAATGCTGTTATTGTGTTGCACAGCACCAGTCCGAATAAGTTAACTTTGTAAACAATTAAGAAAATCAGGCTTATAGTCTGTCTCCTTTAGAGGCATGAAAGTAACATTAGGTTGTTAAGGGATATGCCCAGTATTATGTGAGTAGACTTCCCCTCATCCCATTTAGAATACTTCACGTGTTCTAGAGCAATCCCCAACCATATGGAACTGATCTGTCGTGTGGATGAGGAGAAAACAAAACAATCCCACTGACAGCTGCTGTTCCATCAGGACATTATCAGCTACAAGCCAGAGCCATTCTCTGCTTTTACATCTGCACTGTGATCTTCAATCAGATGACGCCATATAGTGTCACTTAACTTTTGAGACGTAATTCAAACATCGTCCAGGTATTTTTTGACATGGAAATAAAACAGGACTTCAGACAAACTACTGATCCTGCAAAGTTTAAAAGGGGATAAGGAACGAAGAAGGACCATAAGCTTTGCTGCAACTTATCAACCATAACCAATAATGAATTCTCAGCATCTATAAATATTTACACTGGGCAGAGTTGCACAGAAATGTTTTGTTTGCAAATAAGGCTATTCAAAATTGGCAAGCATGTATGAGACTACAGAATGAAATGCCATACCCTTAATATTTTTACAATATTCTAAAAATGTATCTGGGAGAGGTGGGAGAAGATAGTATCCACCAATGATACTTCTGTCCATGTAAGAAGCTTCCTCTTGAGTTTTCATCCACTGGATAAAGTTTTTCACTTTTGGATCTTTTGTATATGGTTGGCCCTTATGCCATCCTATTTTAAAGAAAAAACAAACACAAAACAAAACAAAAAGCTATGGTAGCTATAATGAAAGAATTAAAAGATTAAGTCAGGAATTTTTGAAAGTGCTGGGCCACACTGGTTTTTAGTATGATGCTGTAAGGCATTCAAAAGTATTTAATATGTTTTCAACATCAGGTGGGCTTGTCAAGAATGTCATGGAATTTGTAATGACAATTGGGTGTGTTAATGTTGTGGTTCACCAGGCCGTGCAGGAAAGAGGCAGAACTCCTATTTCTAAGTCACTTGAGAAACTCACTACACACCACAGGACCAACTGAAAATATTCTACCATCACTCCAGAGAATTAATAATCTTTATGAAACTCCTCTATAATTCTGACATAATTCCTAGAAGACTACAGAGCTGTGTTTTATGCTAGACTGCTACAGAGACAGAAATCTCCAAGCTATTCAAATGTATTTAATGCCAATACCAATGAAGGTATTAGAAAACCAGCTCTGTGATGGCATATCTGTCCATCGTCACTATGGAAATAAATTCAATTATTCAGAGTATAAGCACATATTTGGATATAAAAATGCCAATGCTTTGTTTGCATTAACACAGTATCTAAAAACACACTGCTGACATTAAAAGAGCATCAAATAAGAACTCACAAGGCTGTTGCTCTTGAGGAATAATCAGGGGAGTGCCAGATTAGGGGAAGTAATCAAGCCACGTGGGGCTGTTCTCATCCAGCAAGATTCCCTTGTAAGGAAGAGAAGGGGCAGCCCTTTCAGTCCTGACAATGACTGCAAAAGTGTAACATGGGCAACAGAAACTGGTAAAAAGGATATGGAGAGAAGAAGGTAGTTGACATGATTTGATGGATTAGGATTAGATATAAAGTTATGTATTTTTATAAAAGATTTTTACCTGTAATAAATATTTGGCTTTTCAAAGACGTGGTTAAATAAACTGTATTGGAGCCATTCTCAGAAATATTTCGTTCCACTCTCATCTGTGTACATACCAAGTATGTCACTAGAGACAGAGAAGCATCATATTACCTATTTATTTATTTATCTGCCTTATAAGCTACTCCAAAGCGGACTCTGAACAGCATACAAGTCCCCATTTTTGTAAATTCCAATTAAAACAAAATTAAGCATAACATTATAGATAATAACCATAGACCAAATCAATAAAAAAAGATCACTTATGCCTGTTCATGACTGAAACCTGAGGCGCCATCCGCTGATTCTGATAAATTTAAATATTTTTAAATGTTAAGTTTTGAAAGAAAAAAAAACCTATCAAGAGCAAACTAATTATTATAATTTGTAAACTAAACTAATTTTCTAAGATTTTTCTAGAGTATTCAAATTATTTTTCAGAACATTTTCTGACTTTGGCCTGGCGCTCATATAGTGTAGATTAAGAGATAAAGCAGTATCTGGTCTCTATCGCTGCAAACTACAGACACAGTCCCATGTGCCGAGATGCCTCCTTACACTGAAAAATATCCCGTACAGGAAAATTAAATGTTGCCAGATGAAATCTAGAGATGACTCATCTCCCAGATACTAGACAAAGCATTCCTCCGTCAACTGTCAGCTACAATCTGAAACTTTAATATTGCATCAGCTCCCTGTGAGAAATAGCTTGTATATCACCAAATATTACTCCTAGGGAAGCAGTGGGGATGGGATGGGGTGGGGACACATGCATATTGATTATTACGTTCATGTCCAAACTGTAAAACTACCAAAAGCATGCAACTGATTTTTAGATGCTGGACTAAGTTGGACCTTTGGTGTGATCCCATATGGTGCTTCTTACATTTTAGGTTCATATTTACACACCTTCTAAGATTTTTAATCTGTGGTCAATAAAAAAAGTTCTGAAGTCTTGATGGCTGTCACCAAACTGTAATGCAGTCTAAACATCTTCTTACCTTCTCTCTTGTGACATAAGACTACAAGGAAAGTTTATAAGCACTGACAGCTACTTCACATATTATCTTATTCTCAATCTGATGAAGTATGGAAGAAAAAAGAAAACCCGTATATGCTGTCAACATGGCATCAGTGTTTATTTTGCTGTAACTAAACAGATGGAGTTTAGAATCAATGAAATCCAAGAGTTCTTTCCAGTTCACCCTTTCTACTATTACACCAGAAAAATCAGAAGAAACTATGATAGCATTACCCAGTACTGATTCCTGAAATTCCAAACAAATTAGACAGAAAGCAATTACATTAAACAGAGATATTTATAGAATACATACTTGGGTGAATTTGCTCAAATATATCTGGCTGAGATGTGGCAAACAATTCTACTATGAAAGGCTGTTCTGAGGTCCCATCAATAACATGTACCCAGCGATACGTCCAAAAGTCATCCACACACCCTGTGTAGACAAAATAAATGTTAATCAATGTTCTAAACATATTTTTAGAGTCAAACATATAATCTTTGAAAATACCTTTTTTTCTTTTGCGTTCGATCCGTCCAACATATTGTACAAGTCCAATAATGTCACAAAAGTGATTTTGGGCTAACTCATCCAATTCCGATCTGGGATTGAAAGCACAACAGTTCTTAGGATATCAGACAGATAAAAGCCATCCACTGCATTCCAGAAATCTATTTACCCAAGACAGACACTAAATTGGTGGGTTCAAACAAAACAACAAGCTGCATTATGGCATTGCCTGAGAATTTCTTCTTCTAAACTACCTAACCATGGTTTGTTTTGACTTGTGAGACATTTGAAAAAAACATGATGGCCAAAAGTGGTATATGAAAGCCCTCCTGGCTACAGCTACATCTTATACACCAATTGCTTCCCTTTCACGACTGGGAGGCCCTGTTCACAGTCACTTGTGACTTAGTCACCTCCCATTTGGATTACGTAATCCAAATTACAGGGCACTGCCTTAGAAAGTATTCAGATGCCATAGTGGATGCAAAATGCAGTGGCCCTATATTCCTGGGTGACCCTGCTGCTTTGGGAGCTGCACTGTTTGCCACTTGGCTTCCATATGTGATTCCATATGTGATACTAGTTGTTACCTCTAAAGCCTTATGTGACTCTGGCCAAGTTATCTGAGAGACCGTCTCCTCCCATTGTCATCTGCCCATTGGATCAGGTCACATAAGGTCAACTCGCCCCAGGTCCTATGTAGACAAGGTGGTTATCTGATGGAGCCTCGGAAATGGGCATTTTTGATAATTACTTCCATAATGTGGAATTTCCTTCCCATGGAAATCCAGTCTGCTCCTTCTCTTCTGGGTTTCAGGAGAGCAGTTAAGACTTGGTTATTCCATTAAGTGCGGAAGGAGAGCATGCTGTGACAGAAGATCTGAATTTGCAAATGCATTTTTTGTGCATTTTCTTTCTTTTTTGTATAATTTTGATACTCTATTTAGTTTATTTTATGGGTGGGTTTATTATTTTTAAGCAGCATTTTGCTTGGTGATATATCTGATAGTTAGCCGCTCAGAGCCTTTGGGAAATAGGTGGCATACAAATAAAGTAAAGAAACAAATATTTATCATGCAATGGCTCCATTCATCAGGAATAAATACACAGAGAATCTATTGCTCCTTTGAAACTGGTTTACAGAATTTTACCCAGGCTTCTTCTAGCCAGACAAAGCCATCATGTCACACATCAGAACAAACTATGGGCAGTAGGTTTGCAGCAGTAACATTCATAAATGCAGCTAATAATAATCCAGGCTTGTTATATCATCTGAACACTGTTGATATGAAGTTCAGAATTAATGGCTATAATTATACCTTATTTGTAAATGCTAGAATTTAATTTCTCTTTTAGTCTCCCTCCCTCTCAATTTTTTAACATTAATATTCCAGTCTGGAAAAAATAATCCATGAAAAACAGACAAAATAATAATAATGATAATAACCTTGTTATAAACTGATATTCAACTTCAGGCAACTTCCATTCTGGTTTAATTTTATGTTCTGGAATGATGTTAATTTTAGCTGGAGGGTCTCGAACATTCAAAGCAATTTCTAAAAAAGAATTAACCAGATGATGACAATTATGTTTATTTTGGCTAAATTACCAGCTACATTAGTTTTGTTATAGTTCATTTAAACAAACACATCTTTATAAAGTTTGTTTTATCCAATTTTAAATACTTTGGGAATGGCATGTGGTTAAGTCACATGAACATGATGTTAGAAGAACCTCAAACGGTGCTTCAAAGCACTGAGGACAAACAATTCCCAAGCTGTTTTAAGCTGTTGCAGACAGATACTACATTTGTACTTCTTAGAAAGCTCTACTGTCTGCTTACTGTTGTCCTTTTCTTCCAAAACATAACTTCCTTTTGCAGAACTGGCCCCTCCAAGACCACTCAAATCACAGATAAATTACAAGAGATGTGCTACAGGAAAGAATGCTGATATCTGAGCAGTAGAAATCAGCCTGAGCACTTAGGTACATAGAAGAAACACATAAAACAGCTAGATGGGAATTCTCTTCAAGAGAACTACAGCTCTCAAAATGCTTTATTTCTTTCTTCTACAAGCTGGGATAAGAAAGGACAACCTTAGCAAACTGTTCCACACTGAATAATGGTTATCAATATTCATAAGAAACAGGAGAATTTGGTTATAACAATCTCAAAGGAACTACGATGGGTGTCTTGGAAAACCAGTATTTATATTTGAATCAAGGCAGGCATGTGCAAGGAAACACTAATGAAGTATCAGTGCATAAACGTCCCCTTCCATATTCTTAGAATTAACGCATCAAGACATAAAAAACACATTTCATTCATCGTGTTATAAAAATGAGCAAGTCACTGCAATTTGAGTAATATATTAGAATTGGTTGTGCTATTCTTTTACTGTGGACTTCAAATTATTTATTCAATATTCTAAAACAAGCAACAACAAAGAGCCTGCTAAAGATATGAGAGATAATTAGGTATTTTATACACTACATGAGCATCCTATTTATGCCACAGGAGGCCTTGCTTTTCAGTTTAATATTCTCACTGTTTAATTTGCACCTATCCTTCACTTGGACCTTCCTCCCTCCTACATTATTTTTAATTTTCCATTACTAAACGAACCCCATTAGCACTTCCAGAAAGCAAAAATCTGCTTCCATTGACGTATTGAGAAATATATTTCAAAAGTCTCAGACTGACAAACTTGAATCTAATACTTCACAGAGACAATCAGAATCACTGTCAAACTGTTTACATTCATCAAGTGTTTTCATTTATTGCTCCTTCTGTCCGACAAAGCATGTCACTTTCTTGACTATACATTTTCTTATGTGTGTGTATGCATATGTAATTATCATCTGCCTAAACTGATCCAGTGCAGGATGAAGGCTTCTTCACCGAAGGTTATGGACTGAAATCAGCCATGCTGGTCCAGTGCATGTTGGCAGATTGATGTTCTTTGACTTCCTGGTTTAGGGCTGAGAACAGTCAGCCAGCCCTAAGGGAAGACTAGAACCTATACATCAGACACCAAGATGCAAGCAAATCAAAATAACTGGAAGCTAATTGTGGCAGTTGGAGCCCTCCTGAGAAGATATGGATTAGGTGCAGATCCCATGTTGTGCAGCCAAGTAGGAAAATGGCTTCTTGCTATTTGAGAATGATTACTGCAGTAGATTGACTGGTTATGACAGTGCTGTTTCTTCACTGCCTGAAGTAACAAACAAACATATATTCTTTGTCTCAAATAATCATTGTATACAGGCAAAATGAATTATCAGATGGACTTTTGTTGCCTGACAGCAAGCTAATGAGTTTTCCAAGGCTACGCAGAAAAAATTCAATTCATATTTGGGATACTTAACCTATTGAACAGAATCTCTTCATCTGCAAATCTCCAGGACTTGACTGTGTTTTAGAAGATAAACTTTTTTTAACAGCATATTTTTCAAGCAGCAGCACTGTGCCAATTTTCATACTGTGATACCATTCAGGGCATAAAGAGCCCCACAGCACCATTAACACCATACCAGAGTGATCAGCCACATCAAAATAAGCCTGAAAATATAAGAACACTTGCTCTTAAAAGTTAAAGACTGTGTTACTGAAATGTTATTTTAAATGCCTGAGGCTGAAGCATACTTTTCATTCTATCCACTTTGCTCCTAAATTTATCATCAGAAACTACGTGCAATAAATATGCTTTACAAAAACAGAAGTGTTACTGCTCTCATTCAGAAAGCTTTTACATTAAGGCAACAATCCTATCTATATTTACCTATATAAGTTCACTGAACTCAGCAGGACTTATTTTTAATCGAGCACATATAGTATTAAGCTGTGGAATTCCAATCCTAAAAGCAGAAATTCCACAGAAATTGAAACTAGGAAGCAACAAGAGATAGCACCTAGGGCTGAATAAGATAGGAACAAAGATTGGACTTAATTTATGGCTTAGTATGTATTGTGGCAAGATTAATGAATGGAGAGCAAATGGAAGAGAGGAGACTTTTCTTCCCAAAACAGAGGAATCATCAGGATGGATATCATGGGAGTGGGCCTGTACAAGATGAAGCTTGTTTAGCAGAAGAAGCATCAAATAGAACATAATATCTGAAAACAAACAGTAACAAAAGTAACAACATATTTATGGGGAATTGTCAGAACACTGAACTACCCAAACAGTCTACAGAAGGCATGTTATTTAATATAATTAAGCCCCTTTCATTTCTCCTAATAGTGGATGCAGAATCATACTTGCTTTCCCTCCCTCACCATTGGCTAAGCAACATAGACTTCTAAAAAAATCAAATAGGTAGTTACTTAACCACATATTACTGTAGTAAAGAGGAATGTGTTGATCACATCACTGTACAAATGCCAGGACTTAAGTACTTGTGTCAAGACAACTGGGATACTAGTACATAAAGGTGGCATTTGGATGATGACATCGCTGACAAATGTGTCATCATTTTGGTGTCATTGTATTTTGTAGCAGCCACTGCTTACATGGTGAGATTTTTACCCTATCACATCATATTATTACTAATAAAACAATACATTTGAGATCCCCTTAGTAAAAGAACTCTGTATCAGAACTATTCCTACCTGATAGGGCACATCTAGTTTTGTTTTTGGTTTTCCGTAATAACGTAATCGAGACTTATGGATGATTCTGACAAGCAATGGTTGGAAGTTGATTCTGGTTTCCCAGGTCATGGCCAGATGAAAGAGAGATGTTAGTTTGAATTCTAGGAAAAAACAAGAGCAGAGTAAATATGAGCACAGAACTGGTAGTGCTGCAATGAGTAGCCCTGTTTACTGCTTTTAAATTATATTACTACAAATACTAATCTCAAAACCCAATACAGATAAGTTAATTATTGCTATATCATACCTGCTTTGATACTGATTCAAAAGCATGTGAATGTGGCTGTTCAGTTCAGATTCAAAGTCCCAAACAGGGAAAAAAAAACTTATCATGTTTAGAGTGTTACTAAAGAAAACATTGAAAGTGCAGCAATTCAAATGCAGCACCAAACCATAGCTATATGTTGCATGAAAACATAGAAAGCTACTTCAGATTTATGTATTTAGGATGGGGGAGAGCCAAGTTCCACTCCACAGAACTTAGTATCTCTCAAGCCAACAGAGTCGCTGTTGTGGGAAGAAACTGGAGAGAATGCTAAGGTAAGGCAGGATATAATTCTAATAAATAAAGACTATGATTCCTTCTGTGAGAGCCAGTTTGATGCAGTGGTTAAAGGCACCAGGCTAGAAACCAGGAGACGGTGAGTTCTAGTCCTGCCTTAGGCACAAAGCCAACTGGGTGACTTTGGGTCAGTTCTTCTCTCTCAGCCCCAGGAAGAATGCAGCAAGGGCAAACCACTTCTGAAAACCTTGCCAAAACTGCAGGGATTTGTCCAGTTGCCCAGAGTCAAGACATACACTTAGATTCCTTCCTCTGATTTTGGCCTCAAACCACAATTTGACTGGGCCTTCTTCCTGGATGGCAAACCATGGCTTGGCATCATGCCCAAACCCTGCCAACGAAGGACTCCATTTTCTGAGTCTAAGAACAGCATTCAAAGATACCCTTACGCTTCCATTTCATCCATGAACTTTCCCCATCTCTCTTCTCTGGCCTGGCCATCCTCCACTTACCATCCACACAGACCTCCCGCAAAGGCTTCTTTTCTACCCACATGTCCCCACATGGATCGTCATTATTCCACAGCGGAAGGTAATGCTTCTTGCCCCCCTTCAGGGGGAGGGTGGATTTCACATGGCACACTTTTAGCTGTGGGGGAGCATCTGTGAAGGCCGGCCCTTCTAGGATTTCCAGCTGTTCAATGCACAGAAAGCCATGGCCCAGCCTCTTTTCATTATACACGTATGAACACTGGGTGATTTTCACCTGCATGCCACAGCCGAGCTTGTTTCGGTGGATGAGGCCGTTCAGCTGGGGGTCCAGGTGGCACTTCTCCTGGAAGACGCCATCTGTGACAGTCATGTCATAGAAGTAAGATGGGCAGGGAGCAGCCTGGGCTGGGCAGGGGGCACCAGCCTGGGGTGGGGTGGGCATGCCATCAGCCATGTATCTGTGCAGGAGCAACACCGTCACTGGAGGCGCCTCCGGCAGGGAGACCCTCAGGCTGGAGGCTTTGAGGACTTCGCCCAACATCCTGTGAATCCAGGAGTCCTCGTTGGGGGCAGGGGCACCGCTGGGGGGATCTGGTGCCACTCCAGCGCCCCTGGCACCTGCTGCCACAGCGCCCTCTTCTGCCAACAGGCTCGTGTTTCCCTCCTGAGCGCCCCCCTCGCCCCTGGAGGGCCGCCCTTTCTCCGTTGCTCCCCTCAGGCCTTCCTTCCGGCTGGCAGCCCCCTCCTCCATATCCTTCCAGGCCCCACGGCCCGGTCCCTCCCCCGCGATGGGACTGGTCGCTGAGGTGAGCCTAGCCCCCCCGCCCTTCACCCCACCCTTCACCCGCCCTCGGCGCCACCGCAGGCTGAGGAGAACGAAGCCTCAACTTCCTCTCAGAGAGGCCTCGGCTCAGTCTCCGGGCGTCGCCGCCATTGCCGAGGGGGCGGCAAGAAGGAAGGGCGCAACGAACTTTCTCTTTAAATTGGCCAATAAGGGCGCTAGAGGGTCGCCAGGAGGCGGAGCCAGGGGGCAGGGCTTCCCAAAGGGGCGGGAGGGGCTCGGCGGGCTGTCCAATCAACGCGCGGGAGGCGGGCCCAGGCCAGGAGGAGAGGGAAGGGCTTGGGCGGAAAGGGGCGGGAGCGCGCTGAGAAGGTGACCAATGAGCGCGAGGGAGGCGGGGAAAAGGAGGAAAAAGTTTCTTGGCTTTGCTGATGGGCTATTGACAGTTCTGTCCTATTTTATTGATAGAGGAGCCCCATGGCTTCCTAGTGGGGCTTCCTTTCAGAAAAATCCGTAAAACTGGAAGCTTAAAAGTGCCATTAGGCTCTGGATTTTACTGAATTATGCAGGATAAATCACTCTGAAGAGGACCCAGTCCAAAGAAAATTAGAGGGGAAAAAAAGAGCTTTGAAGGATAAGCAAGACGTTAATACTTTTTTTAAAAGAGAAGCTTCTGTTCAAGTGCCAGTTTTTGAATGGGTTTTAAAAGATGCGGTTATCATCTGCTTTTTATGCGATTGTAGATGTTGGTCTGTGGTGGCCAAAAATCAACAGGAATCTGGAAGCCCCTTTTCCAACTCAGCCATTTTCTGCAGCGCACAAACACTTGTGCCTTTTCATAAAATGGGGGAGTTGGAAAAGATGCTACCAGATTCTTCCTGATTTTCTGCTTTTTATGAAATCCCAACAGTTCTGTTAAAAGCCAGTATAAAATGGAATATATTTTAAAAAAAAAACATGCAAGTACCCTATACAAGGTATGAGTACTTTTCATCTCTTCATTTTTTTAAACCAGAAAGGCCAAATTTTTTCCAATTCATGGATTTAACTCAGTTGCTGAGCATTCAAGCTACTTACTAACCTCGACGGGAAGCTATGGGAAACTTTTAAAGAAAATAGTAACTTGCCCATGATTTGAGTGTGCTTTTCTTATTTCCCACAACCCGGAGCGTCTTTCAAGCGCTGAAAGAGATTCTGGGGCTCCATTTCAGCTCACAATTAAAATCCCTCAGTCTGAAAGAATAGTTTCAAACATTTTTAAAGTATACATCCCAAAATTGTTATCTCTTGGGAAGAAGCCATGATTACACATACCGACTTTGAGATCAGGTTTAATATTTTCAGACGTCAAATTCTTTGGAACTATATGCCTATCACGTGGAAATGGATGGGTGGACAATGGAAATGGATTGCACTGCACCCTTATTACTAAGAAATTACTCCACTGGGCAGATAAATGTATGGACCCAATTACTCAGTGGATTGAAGACCTGAAGTTTGTTGCAATTCACGAATGAGTTGCTTACAGACATAGATTATGTATGGATGATTACACTGAAAAGTGATAATATTTTATTAAGACTATTGCATAAAAGTTTCTATCCATGAATGAGAAGCCCTCATAGTATTTTTGTTATTCTTTCACTTTTCTATTGTTTTTTTTCTTTTTCTGCCCTGTTTAATAATATAAAGCCTCCACCCCAGAGCAGTTCCAAGCACTGTAAAAGAAGCTATGAGAACCTATTCTCTTCTTATGCCCAAACCCTGTTAATTTCCACTTAATATTGAGTATTCAAATATAGGATAAAAATACTCAAATATTCTGTCTGAACATTCAGCATAAGCATGCCGCTTAGTAAAATAGGATGACTATTTGGCTAACAAAAGCAGTTTCTGCTTTCATTCATAATATGGCTTACTAGATACCTGTGTCTTTTCCTGTCATATTCATGGTGCTTTTATAAAACATGGTCTCAATAATAACAGGAAACTATAAATACTACTAAAATATCATTTTTAGATATTCATTTAGAGAGTACACCTTAGTGGTTTGACAAGTAATATACAGTTAGCATTTAAGGTAAGGTAAGGTAAGGTAAGGTAAGATAAGATATAAAGGAATATGTATCACCTGGTTCAGAAAGAATTTTGATTTATGGGTTAGTTCAGAGAATCCCCAGCCTAGATCGTAGGTTTGCTCATGTTTCATTTAACTTAAATATTGTTTTGTAAGAAAACATCTAAGCTTGTAAACTGAATTGTGTGATATTTCTTGGAGAAGCAATTTTATTGCCAAGCAATTTTTCTCGTAGAAAGCAGATCCACTTTCATCCCAGCAAACAGGGGTATCAAATTAAAATGCCAAGTTTCATCTCAGAGCCACACAAGATAAGTAATACTTCTAAACACTGCATTTGGGGTCTTCTGTACAACTGTGCAGTTTACAGGATACATATAAGATGTTCTTATTTATCATGGAAGCAGGGTTGCTACAGTATAGTTTGATGTTTTTTAAAACACTGTAAATTTTAATCCCCCCGGATTTTGATATGTTCTTAGCTTCCAAAGTGTGTGTGTAGGGGGTGGATGGAAGGGTAGGTAATTTCAGTGAAAGAAATGCACATTCCTTTACAATGGGAACAAGATTTTGGGGGGTGTACACTGTGTTCACTTTAAAGGACAAACTCATACATTATTTATTCTATTTACATTCCACCCTTCTGTCCAAACATTCAGCGCAGTTTATTGCTTCAAAAATGCTGAGACATGATGCAAAAGAGAAAACGGGGAGGTGAAACAAGAGTGCAGAACAGTTTTTCCTACAGCTTTATAAAAACAAGCATAACAATTTTTTAAAAGATACTCTTCCACTTTTCCCAGAATATTGCTTTATTTTTTTCTGTTTTCAAATATACAATTTGACATTACGAAGTTACAGTACAAAAAAAAAATACCATAATATATAGTGCATAGCATGATAATGTTCCAGTTGTTTAAACTCACAGGTTTGGGCTAAAGCAACTTACAGACTAAATGTAACCATAGTTTAATGCCTTAATTACTTCAACGCAATATTAAAACTGCAAATAAGGAGAAATTTCAGGAATTGTTGGGAATTTGGACATCAATGTTATAGTATATTACTGATATTTTTACTCTCTCTTGAGAACCTCATACAAAATAACTTCATTGCTTAATGCAATACATCACTCTTTAAAAAATAAGCAAAATACTAGGACTTGATTACACTGAAGTCTCAAAAAGCTAAATGTTCATTTAAGTATTACCAATTACTTTAAAATCTTTTCAGTCTCCAGACAATCCCCACATGATAATATAATCTAAAACTTTGCTATGAGTTCTTAAATATCAGCATTCTCAATATATATTCCATGTACTTTCCACGCCTATCTAGAATTGCAATATTTATTTCTCCTTTCCTTCATTTTGCTTTCTACCAACGTTCTCTTTCTTTTATCTACTAACAGCTTTTTATACTCTCTCCTCTTCAGTGGCATTTTATCTGCTGGATAATTTCTTGGAACACTTTTTTTTACTATCTACTATTGATCTTGATTGTTTTTCACAGTGCTGCATTTTGTAATTAGACTGAACTACAACAGAACTTCTTGTTAAATTAAGCCTTGGGTTCAACAAGCTTAGAAGCAAAATATACAATTTTTATCTGAGACAGAGATGACTGCATTTTAAATTATTTTTTCTCTTTTCCCATAAAAACATACGATTCGACTTAAAAAAACCTAATCTCTCTTCATTCCTGTTGTCTCAGAAAATCTAGGATGATGACACTTCCCTTTTAAAGATAAATTACTTGAGGGAAGTCTTTTCAGGAAAACAAAGTAAATAAATTCCTCCTGCTGAATTTATTTCTATCTCATGGTGAAATAACAGCCACACACTACAATCCTATGTGTATTTACTCAGAAGCTGGCCCTACTGCTTACTCCCAGGTTAAGAACGCTTAGGTTTGCAGCCATAACACTAACATCTGTGTCAACCATCTGTGTCCTCTGCAGGTGCACACGTAGTTTCCTTCTCGCTCTGTATTAAGTGGATCCAGAAAATGAATATCGCCTTCCCCATTTCTACTCGCCATGGATCAGGAGTCCTATCTTACTGTCATAGTAATTATATACTAGAAGTATGAAAGTGCTTCATAGCTAACGGCTCCAGCAAAATGAGCCTTGAGGAGTGATTCAGCAAAGGAGCTGTCAGGAAAAAGAAAAAAAAAACCTTTGGGGTGTGTAAGTTTCAGAGATGTAATTCACAGTTACTCTCATGTCATCGTAAACATACCAAATACGTTTACTGTGATTTGCATGCAGAACTCATCACCTGGGCTTTGGGGCGGAGAAGTTCCTTGGGACTCATTCTGCTTCTGCAAACAGATGAGTCTTCCCCAACCCATTGGCTCCCAGAGACCCCTGTCCTGTTAGCTAGTAGGGAATTCTGGGAATTGCTATCCCGCCATATCTGGAAGGCATCAAATTGGAGAAGACTGCAACCGAGCATAAGGAGAAAGGGAAATACATGGGTTGTGCTAGATGGAGCAGCAATTCTGCCAGCTTATAAATAAATCAATTTGAAAATAAGAAATTGCATCTCTGAGGGTTTTTTTTTTTAATAAACTACTTAGCCATTCTGGGTTATGCATTGCAACATTCCTCATTTGTCTATGATCTGCCTTGTTCCTACCAAATCAGAACTTTTAGAGATTTGGATCAGAAATCTCTACACTTAACATATTCCTTCTACCACATTCTAACACCATCTCCCTTTCTCAGATCAGCAACTCATTGACGTGGAAGGAAAAATAATTTTCAATTACTGTTTCATTGTTAACAGGCAGTAACTCATTCAGATCATAAGATTGTGAACCTATTTGCCCCTGATGGCATTTATGGAGAGGCAGATGATCAAACTTGATATTCTAAAAATAGGCTCTTTATGAAAACTGGGAAGAAAATGACTCATTCTCCTTCACCTCTCTATTTCTTCAACATCTGGGGGGAAAACTAGCTATACGGGGAAAAACCAGACAGATTTAGGAAAATATTGGAACTATAGAAAATTTCGAGGACTAAACAAATGTGTGTTTGAACAGTAATGCCTATATTCATCTTTGTGAACACGGACAAGATAAGATCCAGGTCTACAAAACTCCTAAAGGTTTTTCTTGTAGTTTAGCCTTCACCACAATTATTTATGTAATTTTCTTCTCTCCCTATTCTGAAACAAGAAGATTTGATCATTTTGTTTAGACCATTGGTTCATTTTCACCTTGTCTCAATTAATAAGGCACCCACTGGGCGTTCAAGTGAAGGTACATTCATTGGGTGAGTTTTCTTTAGGAAAATGTAAGAGGTGAACCTTCCTGTATCAGTATTTGATTCTTGGATGGGCATGTCTAGCAAATGACTTGATGGGGAATAGAAGCCAGGTTCAACTTGCAAGAAAGGGGGGAAAAATAGCCACAGAATGCCCCCCTGAGTCCTGCTGAAAGGTTCTACATGATCCCTAAGGGAGCCAGGATGCTAGAATAATCCAGCAAAGTTCTTTTTGTGCTTTTACAGTTCATCTGACCACGGTCAAAAGGCTGTTCCAAGTTTCAATGCTGCATATGGACATTAGTACCTGTTTTCAGGCGGTTTTCCCCTTCCCAGTTTATACTGATAGAAAGGAAAGCGAAGTTCAAAATGGGTTAGGCTCCTCTAGTTCTGTTTACCTACATAAAAGAGTTTGCTTTGGTTTGTAAAAAGAGCAGTATCTCTGGTTGATTGGTTTGATTGATCCACACCATTTACCTTGCAACTTAAAGTTGACAACTCCCCCCCCCCCCCGAATTATACATATCTCAAGTCTGTGGTCATAGAGAAATCTATCTATGTGGCCGCTAGCAGCTGAAAACAACTTGATGGCACATAATCAATCAATCAATCAGTCAATCAATCAATCAATCAAGTCTATGGAATGTTGATGTGGTAACTTAGGGATATCTTTAACCCATTAAAAGTTACTTTTTTGTTGTTTTTAACACTTTAAACATAGTTGATACTTTAACTCTAATTCCTCAACACTTTTTTTTAAAAAGAGGAATTAGATAATTATCTAATTATCTAAATTAGGAATTAGATAATTCACTGTGACAATTTAAGAATCCTTGCAAGTTTTTATCCCTGCTTTCTTTGAAATTGATGATGTGCCAACAGATTTCAGGGCCTGTATATAGCTCCATACTGATTTCTATGCCCTCCACACACCACCAATGTGACGGTTCAGTTAAATATATATTCCTCTATTTCTTTAGTTAGAGACCTTCTTCATTTGATCATCTTTCTGTCAAAGTTCACTTCTGGTTTTTGTACAGATGCCTAGGGCAATTAAAAATATATATGGAAGCTGGAAATTGGAGAAATGTTAAGTTCAGACGTAGGAACTGAACGATTGTTCTTTATTACCTCCAATACTATAAACAATGACTGAAAGATTTTTCTCCACCCAATTACTCTGACACAGTACATCAGTCTCCTGAGGAAATGCTACAGCTTTTCAGTTTCCATGCCCTTCCAATATCTAAGCATTGGGAAAACAAGGAGCTCTGATTTTTTTGCCAAGAAAAAATGCTAGGAGAATGTTAAGTATGGAGATAGAGATGCCAAATAACTTTCAAGAGATAGACTGCAGCTGTTTCCACCTATTCTATTTCAAACTTATTATCTCTGACATAGGAATGTGGTTTCGAGCTTGGGGAAAGCATGGAGTACAGCAATTCCTGTCCCCCCCCCCCCCCCCCCCCCGTTTTCCTAGAGTTTTAGCTTTTTAAAAGTATTATTATTCAGGTCTGCTTTCAATTTTTATACTGAGATGTAACAACCACTAGTTATGAGAAAAATCAGCTCCTGGGACCATTGGTGCCCCTTCCGGCTGGACCCCAGGAAAGGCATTTATGCTCAGAATCATGGGATCCATTTTACCTAAACACATCCCAATATTCTATTATGGTTGGCTGACCTTAACACTATGTTCAGAACATCTGCCATATAGCTTGGCAATATGCTTCATAGCTCTAGATCTGGGAGGAATTCCTAGACTTCCAAGACTTCAACACTTGTCATCACACCATCAGTCTACTGCTTACAACACATGCACTTCCTAAATATCACAACTGTGTGACACAAAGGACATTTGTAAACCATATCCTATGGGAACCCACTGATCCTTCCATGGAGGACACCAGTTATCATCATTAGGACACATTGTAAGTGTCATCATCTACCACCAATTTCAAATATAACCAAATATAACAGCATATCCATGGGATTTGACTAACACCTAGATAATTAGCTCTCTTCACTCCCAATAACTTAATGAGAACAGGGAGCAAACACATTGCAGGAGCCAGAACAACATTCATGAAACAAGGCATGCAAGAAGCACCAAGATGGCCTGGCCTTGAAATGAGAAGACCACTAGGCGAAAGACCAGGACAGTCCACAGAGAACCACCCAATTCAAAATTCCTACTACCAAGAATCAAATGCTTTCAAGACACCAACATCAGATGTGAAAATTCTATAACACCCTAGTTACCTAAGAATATAGTTGAGCAAAGCAACATTGCTGACAGCACCCAACTCTCTTAAAACCATCTGTTTGACATCTCGCCCATGATGCTTAACAGCAACAGGCAAGAACAATTATTTGGCATAATGAATAAAAGGTTTAGTAAAGCTAAACTTAAGTAAGTCTAATGAATATTTTAACCAACTTGGCCATGCCATTAACGGCTATGAAAGTAGCTATTTTGAATCAAGGTGATTTTTGTGGATGGATGGGACAGGAGTGAGCAGGGCAATGGTGATACCAAGCAAAGGAAAGTAATTGCACGAAACCAGGCTGCTGAATGGACTATGTGTTGCCCTGAAAGTAATAAAAGGTTATCGCTTTAAGATGAAGAATCCATGGAAACAACTTATTTTCATCCTCAGAAGACTGTCACGAGCTCCCGGCTGCTCTCTGAAAGCTAGCACTTTTAAAGAAGCCATTTGTTTTCATGACAAAAGGCCCAAGTCTTTGGTTTTTAAATAAACTCCCCGGATGACTAGAAATCGAGAACATGACCTGATCGCAGCGTTCCGATCCCCATTCTTTCCAAAACACAGTTGCTTTATATGAGCTCTGACAACTGGTTCCTCCCCTAACAGCCCTTATTCCACTGAACAGCGACTGTCCCTCCAAAGACTCAGAGAGACAGGATTCCCAGCCCAACTCTCAGATATGCATTTAATTGGAAATCTGGGGAACTGAATCCCAGACCTCTTGCAGGCATCACATTCTGTCGCTGAGCCAAACTGTTCTCGGAAAAAGATTTGCGGTGGCAATTTCATGCTGGAATTTAATACAATGCATTTTTAAGTACTTCACTCATCCCACCTTCCTCCCATAGTCTTCGGGTACAGATTACGACTTCTCGCTTCGATAAAAATAATTTTGTAGAAAGCGTTCAACTGTGGAATCCTTAAAAAAAATAGTGCCTTGTATTTTCCAAAGGATTGTACAAACTTTAGTGAAATCTTGTAAACCTGAGACATAGTACAACCCAAAATGTAAACCCTGAGAATATAATATGATGGTGGAAAAACACAGTGTGTCACTAGGTGATGTCTCCTTCAATGAGACATTACTGATATAAAATACCTGCTTTTAAAAAAAGGTAACTTGGCTTCAAGAATGGATCTTGCTTCAGTTAAGTCCCATTGAGGTTAATGGACATTGTCCTCACTCCAGTTAGAGGTCTGCAGTGGCTTAGACCTCATTTGTGGGGAGGGCGGTTGTTTCTAACACCACAGTAGAAACATATGGGTTAAATGGGGAGTTCTCTGTTGAGATCTAAGAGTAAAAAATGGAAAGAACTTGAATCCCATGCTGGTGGGAGTCATCTCGTTCAAATATTAAGGACCACTTGAGCAAGTAAGATTAGCAGGATCTCTCTTGAGGATTTTTTCACACCTGTCATTGGTTTAGAATATCCTTAGAAATCTTCTGTAACAGCACATATGAGAGGATACGGTACTTGGGTATAAACAATTGTAAAATCTGATAGAAATTGGGATCTTTGTGTCCCTGAGGACACTTCCAGCCTCAAATCACTGAGAACATAGACACCCCCTGGGAATTTCTCCCTGTAGATACTCCTTTTGAAATGAATGAACGCTTCACAAGGCCATGAAATCTCCTGGGAAACAAAGATGTTACTTATGAGTTCAGAGAAGAAGGCAGATCCACCTGAGAAAGCAAGCTTTTTGAAAACAGTGAAACCCTACAAAACTAATTTAGCAATCAAATGGTTTTCTACTTCATAGCTAGACTCATTTGCACTGAATATACCTAGCTATGCACACTGTTCACCAAAACACTCTCCCCCTGAACATTTAAAAAAATAACATTACAATCTTTGTGCAAAAAATAGCTCTGTGCATACTTTGTAAGACAGGGAGCTTGGCTTCCATTGTACAACTGCGCTTTGCACAACTGCCTTTTGTTTTTAAAACCGCTCTCCAGGATACTGAATGGCAAATTTTAAACAGCAAATGATGCATTTGCAAGAGTTGTACCATCTTGCAGTTGAAGAACAGTGTGATGATAGTTGGGTTTTCTTTTCCTTTTATTGCAGAAACTTCTGAAATGAACTTAAACTTTATATGGCTCATATAAACTGGGAAAGTCAAATGTTACTTCATTCCAATGTGATTTACCAGTTGAATAGTATGTTTTGGCCCAGTGTCATAAAGTAAATTTGGCTGCTGCCTCCGGACTGAACAGATGCAAAAAATACCTTGAGAAGAGAGGATAAAAAAAAAGTGTCACTTTTTAAAAATATTGAGCACTACTTGAGAATGTTGCATATACCTCGGCATGCATAAACATGAAGCCCACTTTAATTCAAAGGGTTAGATAAAGTATTATGATTGAAAGCTGAATACAGCCAGGGATTCTTGGCCAGCCCTGGAGGTGCTGAACATTGAATCTTATGCATGAAGACATGCCTTTACCACTGCACTAGACTCCGCTGTGTGCGGGAAGCATGTCTGTAATTTGTTTTAACCTAAATATTCGCAAATAAATCCAATTCTGAAATATTTGGCAGTGCTGAGACTTCTTCATTTCACCTTGTTCAATATGTTAATAACAATCTGATAGCGTCCTTATCATTACGCTTACGGTTTTCCCTTTTCGGAAGGACATTTTTCAATCTGCCTGAAAACCCAAGATATGGTTCTTAGTTAATTGATACTGATTTTATTTGTTCTTCTTTCTTTCAGTAAGCTGAGAGCATTGAAGGCAGACAAGAAATGCTGCAGGTTTTTAGGGATCTCTTCACCCAAAGAAAGTAAGACTCTGGTTAAAAGAGTTGCATGTTCAGAGAAATGAAAGAGGGTACAATCTATTCCCAAAGATCTAGCAATATCTGTTGAGTGAGGAGCATTCTCCACCAAGTGCTCCCCCAGCTGGTGTCTTCAAGATAGCTTGGCCCCAGAACACCCAACCCCACAAAAACTGTGAGCATTGAAGTTTGAGCACATTATGAAACTGCCATGCTGGAGGAAAACCCTGTCATCTAACAAGGTTCTCACAAGGTTCTTCAACCAGAAGATGTCTTCTCTCCTCTAGAGCACAACTAAATACACTAGATTTCTCTTCTCAGGCAAGGGGTAGATGAATTCCCTACCACCTCTCCCAACTTCTGCACATATACCTTATCATTCCTTTCACAGAGAAATTTCAGCTTCTGAGCTTTCTTGTGCATGAATACGCCTTCCAGACATCCTGTTTCCACAGCACGCAGTTCGATTGCTTTCTCACCCCAGCCCATAACTTGATTGGACTGAAGATAAGCTTTTAGAAAAAGAAACGAACAAAGAGTTAACGGAGTTTTTTAAAAACACACACACACACACAAAAACAAAGAGAAGGCAAGTGGCAGGGAAAGGGCTGGATAAATGTTCTGTTCACTGGAAACTGCTGGCAATAATAGATTTTTTTCTTCTTCTGGGATTTGCAGCCAAGGCTCCATCTGATAACAAAAAGAATTACAGTCTGTGCAACTCCAGCTTTGGCCTGGATAGGATTGTCTTACATTTGCCTGGAGCCACATTGTGGGGTACTTTTCAAATTCTACTTCCAAGCCCTCGGCAGGGAGAATGTAACTTAGATATATACTCAAATAGGTTGAATGCTAATGTTCTTAGTACAGAACAGAGAAGGATGTGTATATATGTGAATACAAGTCTTTTGTGGCAGAGAAGCAATAAGATTTCAGATCGAGTGAATTCCCATCACTCTTACCAAACAACGATTTCCAGGATTCGTTGAAGCTTCTGCAAAGACAGACATCTACTGCTCTTATCTGTCTATGAGTGTTTCCAGGGTGTTTCACACAAGACTATCCCTTTGAGCTAGACAAACTTTCTCTCCCCTTTAAAATCCATTTTTTAAGTAGAAGCTGAAATAGCCTTTTTGGATGTTTAAGAAAGACAGCAATAAACACAACAAGGGGACATTGCTTGGAGAACATGGGGTCATACCATCAACAAGAGGGGCTCAAACTCTGGCCCTCCAAAATTGTAGGTATGGCCCCCAGAGCTCCTCCACAACATGTTGCCAAATTGTGACTGGAAGGGGGAAATGATTTCTATTTGATTACATTCTAATGTTGTTATTTATTTCCATTTTTGTTTTCTTCCTGGCTCCACCTGCTGCTTTGGCCTGGCTCTGCCCACTTTTGGCAATGGGGTCCTTGACACCCCCTTGAAAGGCTAGAAAACAAAAGCAAGACCCTTCATTTGAAAGTTGTCTAACTAAGTATCACGTGGACCCTCCATAAAATTTTAGTGAACGAGTCACCCTGAGTCTTTAGCATATGTCCACTGGCTAATACCCAAGGTTAAATGTGATTTTCTTTAGAGAAAATCCCACCTCCATTTCTAAGGAAATGCTACACCTACAGTAGGATAAGTCAGAGGGAGAGACCAAGATCCTTATGAGCCTGAGAATCTTTTTGTTTTCCTTTTCCCACCTCCCACCTTATTCTTTTATTATCATGTCCTTTTAAATCCAAAGCTCAAGGCTAAGGGCAGTGTGGTTATATTAATCGGTAAACCGCACAGGGAGAGCTTTTCAGCTGACGTAAGGACAGAAATGCTTTCATAAATAACTTGTTAGATAACATTTCCAGATGTTGACTGGCATCCAAAAATACTGAGTGTTTGTTCCCACTGAGGCAAGTCTGGACTTGCCCCATCTATTGTTCTATCACTAGGTTGCATCTTCATAGTTGCATCTTCCTATAAATAGATGCTGGCATCTGTTGCTCGGGCCTTGTGCTCTGTGATGTAGCTGGCTGGGAGAAAATGAAGTCTATAGTGTACTTCCCTGCCCAGCTGGTTTAGCCTAGAAAGAATGGTCTTTTCCTATGATTCTCCTCTAAGAGAGAAAGAAGCCCATTCAGCAACAATCTTGGTTAAAGTGTGTGTGTAAGCAAGCTTGCATGCGCCATACTGGAGATACAGTGGGATTCTAGCTAATCCTGTCTCAGCCCAATTATGCGGTGGCTCATTTTCTTTGGCAAGAAAGAAAAATTACATCTTTTAAAGAAGTTGGTTTTATTGGTTTATTCTATTTGCATCTTTTCTTCCTGCAAAAGAGATCTCCAGGACCCAAGTCCCCACTCTTCTGGCCTTTGAGAAGAAAGGTCCAAGGTCATCAAATGACCTTCAGGGCAGCATAAAGATTTAAACACAGGTCCATATATTCCAACAAAATAGCTCAGTCATACCTCACAGTAATTTTAAACCATGATTTGTTAACTAAGTCTTGATGGGTAGGGTCACATGCAACACTAAGCCCTCAATGTTCACTTGCCATGCTGAACCACAAATCCACCATATTATGGCTCAGCATAAGGGAGACAACATGTGTTGTTCTGAAGCAACTTCTCAGCATCCATTCTATGGCCCTCAGAAGACTCCAAAATGTGCTGCCAAAATTCAGCAATGAAGCCAATTCTAAGAAGTCTGTGCAATGGAGTCTGGGGGGGGGGGGTGTGAAGTGAGAGGGTCCTACTGGTCAATCAGATGAAAGCAGCATCACCCTGTTGAGATACAAGCCCCACCCCTTTTGTACATGCATTGTGACATCACCCACCCAACCAAGAGGGGCAGAGTTTGTGGCACAACTTGAAATTCCACCCCATTCCTAAGGCTAGAAACAAGACGCTCGCACTGAGTTTTAATAAGATGAACTTCAATCTGGGAACAGAAGCTACTGCAGAAGCAAAAAATAGGATGTTGTTACTGTTGTTGTACCTACTGTCTTTTCATAGGCATTTTCCAAGCAGGAAAATGGGTGCAACCACGCTCCTAATTCCATGGGTAATCTGAGTCTCTTGGGGAACCAGAAAAATATACCCCACCCCTCAATCCCTGAAATGTCACAGAGGGCACACAAGTTAAGTGTGAAACAAGCTCATGGTGTACCTTTATCCAAAGCGATGGAAGCAAAAAAGAGTGGTCTCCAATTATATTCCTGCTGTCTAGTTTTCAAAGCATCGGCCTCTTGTCCAGCAAAACCCTACCTTTCAGTTCTACATCTCCTAAAGAGTCAACAGCTTAAATACTGTAGTTTCACCCCTTTAATTTCCTCCTGGAGTTAAGGTTCCTTGTTCCAATTACTAGATTGACTATACAGGTCTAGTCTGCCTTAAATTCTTAAAAGCTCCCTATGTTTAATTTCTTGCCCTATATTGATTCCTCACTTCTCTCCACTGGTTAAACTATTGCAAATAATTTTATTTTATTGATAACATTAATTAAGGAGCAGCTGGTCGTAATAAGCCAGAATTAGCCTCCCGAAACAGAGCGGCTTTTACCTTTGACTGGATATCTATTCATAGTGGGGAAAGTGTTTCCTGAGAAAACAGGCCCCTTTGAGCTGTAACAAATGTTTAGGGAAAAACAAAGAGGACGCTTTTAGAAAAAAAGCTGTTCTTTCATCCCCGGTCTTTCTCCTAAAAATGCCTTCTTTGTTTTTGCTCAACATTTATTACAGCTAACCCAGCCTGGGTTTGACTACACAAATCCATCTCCCTTGCTCCCATCCTTGCTCTTCCTTTCAAATATCAGGTCTGGTTCTGAACCAGTTTGGAGGCAATCCTCTGCTTTAATACAAAAATCAGATGTTCTGCCTTTTAAGCAGCACGTAGTACTAAAGTAGAAAAAAATACATCATTCCAGATGCCTTCCAATAGTATTATAGTGAGTGGTGATCAAGCCTGCCTCCCCCAGTATATTTCTTAAACTTCCAACCAGGTTCAATAGCCACAGCTGAGATTTTTCTCTTCTAAACCTCACAGCTAATAGTTCTTCTATCTCTGAGAACTTCACACCATGCTGCTAATGCTAGATTGTCAGAGGCAAGAACTTGGCATTATACGGACAGTGTTCAAGACTAATGTGCCATGGAGGAGAATTGTCTTGACGTGTGTTAATTATACTGGGTCATTGTGGTTCTTACTTTTAAAAAATATCATTGGGAAGTTGAGCTGTTATCACTATGGCAGCACCACAGAGGAAATAACACAAGGCAACGTGCCTTGCTCTACAAAGTAACAAGAGTAAATGTGGGTTCTCCACCACCATGCTTGGTAAGTGCCCAAAAGAAGTTTAGATGAGGAGTGGCAAACATTAGCACATTGGCAATTAGTGACACTTTCACACATAGTTGCAGAACTTGTTTCAGTGTGTCTCCAACTCCCAGTCCGTTTATACGTACCTACTGATGTGGGCATTTCTCCCCATTGCAAAATGTTTTCTTTTGAGAAGTGCCCATAAATGTCAAGGTAGACTCCTTCATCTTCATAAGCAAGCAGAAGTTCCATCCCACTGGTATTGCGGAGAATGATAATAGCATGCGGATGAATATTTCCCTGGATCTGGAATAATATTTTATGAAGATTTACATCACGGAACAAGTTACAACTTTAGTAACTACAGTCCATCAATTTAGGTGTCGTGACAGAGCATTAAAAATCAACCAGCTTGGAGATCTGAGAAGTGAAAAAGATTTATCTCTTTGGAAATGTCTATGTACTTTCTTCCATGTTCCGAGTTTATACACATGAAAGAAATGTCTTTCTTTTTTAATATCAAGTTTTAGCTGCTACCTGGAAAAAGGTGTTTCTTTTTTCCCTCTTTAAATATCAAAGATTGGCTAGAAGTTCCTGTTCAGTATTTCCCATTGAATTCTGTAAGTATCATGTTGTGAAAATAAATAAACCACAGAGTAATTTGGATGCTATAGGACTTGCAATAGCATTATAAAAATGATTGTAAAGGGCACTTTAGCATAGAAATTATCCTTTTAAAAATTCTAATGAACAACACTGCAGAATTATAGAAAACAGTCTAAAAATAAACGACAATAAAGCAATAGATTATATAAAAACACACAGGCAGACCAAGATTATCCTAAAGATAAGCTTTTTGTTTCTCAGTTCTGTTCTCAGTCATTTCCTAACACGGCATACAGAACTTATTAGTTTAGGTGGGGCGAGGATTTTGTTTTAAAGCTTTGCATTAATTCACCAGAAATCTAATGAAACTTCTGTTCTTTCTGAAAATGGGAAAAAATAGAATCGTGAAACTGATCTAAGGAGGACTTAGAAAGGGGAGCCCCTGGACTGCAATGCTGAAGAAGAATTTTGTATGCATTTTATTTATCAATGTATGAGGGGAATGATGTAGGCAAGAAATTTTAATGCATTGCATGTTTTTGAAACATGCTATATGCCTTCTGGTTCAACAAATCTGCAAAATAAAACAGGAAAGCAATTTTCATTACAAGACTATTTTGTTTTACTAGTTCAGATATCGTAATTTTTATAGGCCGAGACCCACCATGACAGAAAGAGAGAGGCCACTGTTCATTTTATTTCATGCATCTTTTGATTCCACCCTTATTCTTACTTTTTGCCTCCTCAGGGTGTGTGTGTGTATAATTGCCTGTTTTTCTACCTTTTGCCTCAACAAACACTGATGACTAAAGACTGCACAGCATAAAGTTCGGTGAAACACAAGAATAACGTTGTGTCTCAGTCTGGGGTTTCTTAGAAGTTTGATAAACTTAGGAAAGGTGAGGGAGAATGCTGCCTGAGGGAGAGGCTATTATCCAAAGAGAGGACATTCACAGTTGCCCCTTGGCTGCCTCATCCCTAGAAGGACAGAAGAACGTCACCCATGAGAAGTCCACCAAAGGGATCTTCTCCTTTGAAAGAGGTTGCAAAACTCAATCCGCTTTCATCAAAGGGAATCAACACCGATTAAAAAGAAATTGCAGGTTTGCTTTCCACATGACATTATATGAGATGGTCAACACGGATGCTAAGGGGAATCTACGGATGGATTTCCCCTAATCTCTCTTTTTATCTTTAACATCAACATTTGGGGACAGGAAGGCATTCAAGATTGGCGTTAACCCTGCTCCCCACAGGTTCCTTTAAAGACAATCTCACAGATGGAACGTTCCTTGTGGGAACATGCCTTCTCTGCCTTCTCCTTTCACCTAAGCAAATAGCCCCTTCGAGAAGGGCTGGAATTTAAATCAGGTTAATGTTAATTCCTTTCCCCTAGCATCACATCACCCTCCGATCTGCTTTGATCCAGAGAAAAACCCTGTTTAGTATAGTGTAAGTCCCAGTGGTTCTCTGGTTGAATTCCAGCCATTTTCCAGCCTTACTTCTCTTTCTCTAAATAAATACACACATTGCTTGAAGGTCATCTAGAGGCTTATACGTAAGACACCGTAAAACCCACAGATAAAACACATACAGGAGAAACAAGTAGTGCTAAAAAACAAAAATAAACCCTCTTTGGCACATACTCCATTCACATGCAGAGGAGCCTTACAGTTCATGCTATAAAATTTTCAAAGAGCTTTAAGCAATTTAGAATATATAACTTCTCAAATCCTAACATACTTCGAGAGAGAGAGAGAGAGAGAGAAAGGATTTACAGCAGCATCCATAAAGCGAAGGCTTTGTTGTTATAAAAAATCGGGAGGTAAAACTAATTCTGCAGACAATTCCACCCCTACAATACAAGAGACAAAAGATCCTCAGAACCTAATTAAGTTAGGCGGGATGGCTACCACCAGCATTTTCACAGAATGAATGAATGTCAGAACTGCAAAGGGCCTGGGCCTGTGTTCTTCCTCCCGAACTTGGGGGCAGAAAGGCCTGAATGCAGTTCTGTGCCAAGTAAACCTTACAAATAAGGAAAACCACAAGAAATTTTACTTGCCAGATGTACGGGACTCAGCCCACGCATGTAGTCTGGGGTCTCAGCTGCAACTATCCGCAACACCAGAATGGGGATCCAGAGCCGGAAAGCTATTTTAATATGCTGCCTTGGGTAGACTGGCATGGGCGATCAAAGCAGAGGGCCAGAAAGCAAGAAGGCAAATCAGAGAAAGAAAGATGTCTGTCTTCAGTCCATTGGCTTTAAAAGATGCTGGCTCTGAATTGGGATGGGGGGACTTTCAGAATAGAATTATTCACATCCCAAATCCTGATAGCTACAGCTCAGAAGGAGGAGAGACTCATACTTCAATTTCTGCACTCTTGTGCGAAAGTGTATTTTTAGGGTATTCCATCTTACGGTGACAAGTAAGTCGAAATAGGAGTCACAGTTCTCCTATGGGAGACCCCATATTGAGGGCATTTGACTGGGAAATATTGCTCCTCGTGCAGATAATTAAATTGGGAGTTTGCCACTGAACCAAATCTTTTCTCTAAAAAAATTATCCTTTTCCCTTGGAGGTTTACTTTTTATTCAGGATGTCAGATGACCTCCTTCTTTCTTCTTCATATCCTGTCCTAAAAACCAGCTTATTTTGCATGTGCTCAGGGGAAGCGTCCAAAATGAATCTGGAACTAGGTAGTACTTGTGATTGATTTTTTTTTAAATCAATGGTTAAGATGCTTTATCTAATGACCGTGCTAGAAAATGCCAGGAAACTGAACAGGAGAAAATGCAAACAGAGAAAGCTACAGGAAAAAGAGTAGGCAAGATAAATTTGACTTCTACCCACTCACAGCTTCTCCCCAGCCCAGCACCATGGCAGAAAAGCAACAGCAAGCAGGATTTTAAAAGATGAGACGGCCTCACAAACTTCCTCTGAACTTCTACAGATGGTTGCATCAGCTATGATGATTTGACTTCATATTTCTCCTCTCTCAGAGGTGCAACAGAGGGGAAAAAAGAGTAGAGGCATTTTCAGTGCTTCACTAAGCTAATCATCACCACAATTTTTATGACCTGATGAGAAGGTTGTTAGTGTGAATCATTTGCTAAAACCAAACGGATCCACAGAAGTCAGGAGAAATGTTCAAAAATCAACCTCTCCCAACTGGGCACCCTCAAATGTGTTGATCTGAAGTCCCAGCAAAGGCCATGATGACCAGGGAATTCTCGGAATTGAAGCCTACACATCTGGAGGATGCCTGAGCTGGGAAAATTATCCTACATAATGACAACATCATCAATAAAGATGGATAGTTACAGATGTAGTGCTATACTACCGTCTAGTAGAGTCTATATCTAACCTGCATGGGCTGAAAGATTCACGCAGATGTCATGATCCTTTAAAATGACTCAACGAGAGATACTTACATGTGTCGGCAAATATAGGTCATACACTGAGCCAGAGTCCACATCAATAGCATGAAATCCAACTGCTGATCCATAGATAACTTTCAGCCTCTGTCCATTCTCCACAGTCAAATCAACCAAGAGTGGTTTTTGAGGAAGAGAGGTGAAAGACTGCAGAAAGAGAGAGAGAGAGATCAACACATGTTGCTTTATTATTGGGGTACTGATGATATGCAGTGATGAACTTGGGTATGAGCAGGTCACATGACCATGCGCTTCCACAGGGGGACCCAAATGTGTAATATGGTGGGCATGGCATTGTACGTGTGGTACTGATGCCCATACAAAAGGGGCGGGGCATGGATGGTGACACCGCACTCGCCATCTTGCTGATCTTGACATCACTACATGTGACTCAAACTACCTGTCTATGCATGCTCCAACTTTCTTGCCAAGTAACTAGAAAAAAGGGAAGCAAAGACAGAAAAAATAGAGACAGAGTTGATATAGATAGAAAGGCAGATACAGGTTGAAAAGAAAATCAGCCAAGAGTTTGGGTAAATCTACGGTATAGACTTACAACAGATTTATGCCACTTTCCCTATCACAACTGCCCCCCCAATCCGCAAATCTGCAAATCCCGTGAAGTGCAATTTGATGGCTCTTGAAAATCCTTTCTGTCAAGTTCCTTAGCCTCCATCACAAGTCAAGTGTTCACAAGGATCCTCAAAAATAAGACACCAATTAAATTGGCCTAAGTTCTACCATTTACCTTAAAAGCCATAAATTTATGATACGGTTTGGGAGCCCAGGCATAGACTTCAACTGAATTCTTCACCGCAATCACAAGAAACTTGATCCTCTCGTATTTCACTAGAAAGCAATCATTTCTTTTTTAATTGGCTAGGCATAAAGATTGGGAGAACATTCTAAATCACTGTTTAAACAGCAAGAGCATGCAGTTCAATGTAACAGGATTTTGATCTACTGTGAATGTGATGGGATTTGATCTACAACACCCTAGATAGCTGAGGGTTATGCAAAGACCTTGGCCTGTTTACATGATTACTTATCCGAGGATTCCAACCCCTAGATCTACTACAAGTCCTGATTTATATATTCATTCAGAAATAATTCAAAGCTGAAATGAGCTGAAAGTAATCAAGCCCTAGCAGAGTCATTATGTAATGACTTATGTTAAAAACAGAACATCAACGATAATATAAATCTTGGTAAGATATTATCTCAATAGCATGAGTCTCATTCTACAGATTGTGTGCAAATAACCTGTCTCAGCATACTGTATATAGATGCAAGATATATGCTGGAATCCTGCTTTGTACAAACAAGGGTTGTATTAACCTCCAAATCGAGATTGTGCCAATAAATGCAAAGAGACTAGTTTCTGTCATATATTTCTATCATGACAATTGCTTCTGTGAATTTCTTTCGCATCTTACACACACGTAATAGTCCAATACATCTATGGGACATCCGGCTGGCCAGCAATGTTCAACATACACATACAAGAATCTGTTCCACAAGCCTCTTCCAACTGGATGCCCACCAGATGTGTTGGATTTCAATCCCCATAATCTCCAGTGGTGCTCTCTGAAGATGATGGGAGTTGGTCCAATACATCTTGAGGTCATGAAAGCTTGAGAAAGGCTGAGTTGTGGAACACTGGGTAGCTTTGGGGAGATGAAGCTAATTTGATGATCAACTCCCAGAACTTCCAAGAGCCCTATGGTGAATTATATTATTTGGATAATGATGGGAAGGGGACAGGAAAGATGTTTCTCTTCTTGTTGTTACTATGCTTGCTCATAAATTAAGGGAGAAATAAAGAGATGGGGGAGTGTGTTTAAGTCCTGAGAGATGGAAGGATCTTGGCGGAGTTGTGTGCCTGGCAGAGGATTTTCTCTGGGATTACAATTTTGAATTTTTGAGAAAGGAGGTTCAAAGCTTAGAAGTTTCATCTAGCCTGATATTTGAGTGCTGGGCTGGAATCCAAAATAGGCTTGAAAAAATGACCCTCATTTTGCCTGACCCACATTTTCCCTGTGTTTAATTGCCCCTCAGTGCCCTTGCAGGAAAGGGAAGACCCTCACCAACTTTGTAGTGTATGCAGCCTTCTAGGTCGCCCACCGACACCCAGCCTTGTCGTCTCTCCACATCAGGATCGTTCCGCAAGATCTTGTTTCGTAGCCAAGACAAATAATATACCCGTAGCTTATTTTTTTTGCCTGCATGGGTTGGAACAAAAGCAAAAAAAAGGAGCATATTAAAATGTACTTCTGCAATCGACTGCATCACTGTCATGGTAGGGCTAAGCTGGGTCACATCTCTGGTCCAGCAGGAGATCCAAGGAGTTATGAGGAAGAGTATCATGGTCAGGTGCCTTATTCTGAACCAGTGTTGTCTACTCGAAGTAGCAAATCCTCTCTGGAGATTCAGAGAGGTATCTTTTCAAGATTGCCTTACCTAAGAACATTTTAAATGAGGGCACCAGAGACAAAATCTAGGATCTTTTGCAAAACATATGCTCTGCCCTGAACTTTGGTCCTTGGATCAGCACAATTCATGCATTTTTATAACAACTGCACTCTTCTATGGTGAACATCTGTAAGCTTGGTTAGGTTTATGGATCAACAACATTCAATCAAGCTTTTTTAAGATGAGCCAAATTTTAAAAGAAGGGTCTTCTTAGTGCCACTGACAGTAATTGCTCTGGCTCACCTCCCATGTGAAACTGATCATTTGTGTCCCTAAATCAATGCGTTCATCTGCATCACAGCAGCGTTTTCATTCAGCACCATAAAGCAACCTTCCTATTCTTAATAAGACATCATACATAATTTCTTCCTTCATATCCAAGCCCTTTGATCCATCTGATTTTGGTGAATTCATCTGGCTTTAAAAATCAGTTTTCTTTTTTTAAGAAGTTGAGGGATTACTTTCATGTTTTCAGTGATTCACAGCAACAACAAACCGGGCCATTTCTGCAACTATGTAAGTGAGGTAATTTCATATGGCAGAATACAGAATGGGTTAATAATTGCTTTTCCATGCTTGGGGATGAAGAGTTCTGTGCATCCTGATCATCTGCAGAGTCTGATCTTACAAAAAGTTTGTTTTAGTCAAAATCATCATGGTTTAGAATTGCCAGCCCTTTGAGGAAGGCCAGGTCAGGAAATGGACTCTGCAAGTCTGGCTGGAATATAACCTATATCAATATATAGGTTACAGCAGGGTTCTTCAACCTTGGCAAATTTAAGACGAGTGGACTTCAACTCCCAGAATTCCCCAGCCAGCAACTGGCTGGGGAATTCTGGGAGTTGAAGTCCACCCATCTTAAAGTTGCCAAGGTTGAGGAACCCTGGGTTATAGTAACAGAATCTTGAAAGCCTGAGTTTTATCTTCCCTCCCTCCTATACTCCAGGGAATTAGGGAGGAGTAAGACTTAGCTTCTTACTCACACTTCCTCTTTCCTGGCTTAAAGCACATCTTTGCAATTGTCCACTCTGTCTGGTTCTTCCAAGGTCATTTCCTTGGCTCTCTAGCAGGGATCCAGCTATGTGTCAATCCTACCCACTCTCATGTTCCTCCCCCCACCCAAAAAAAACTATTGTCCTTTACAGATTTCAGTCCATAATTTCAGAACAGTGGTCGCACATCTATACAAGCCTAACCTTGACTCCAAGAACAGTTTAATAGCATTTTCCTGCAGTTATCTGTTTTCAGAGCAGGGATGCAATTCTCACTAAAGAAAGAAATCTTGCTCAACTGAGGCTATCTATCTATCTATCTATCTATCTATCTATCTATCTATCTATCGATCAAATTTATACACTGCCCATCTCACTATCCGTGACTTTAGGTGGCTCACATAAAGAAGCACAAAAACATTTTATTTAACATCAGAAGCCAGTTTTAAGGGTCTGGGACACTCAAGTGATGTTGCAAACCTCATTTGAAGGAAGCCACCAAATATCCAGTGTTAGGAGGCAATTATATAAGGTTTGGCAAAAGCTGACAAGATTTTATAATCCAGTTTATGGTCTAATCCTCCCTCTCTCTCTCTCTTCTTGGTATCGTATGTTAGGTCAGATGTTTTTAGAGAACAAACAAACCTGAGATGGTAATTAGCACGTTCAGTCCTTCCAGCACATCCATCTGTTGAAAGCGTCTCCTGCTTATCAAGGAGTAAACTCGACCTTGTCCACTGCGGTCTAGAAGCCACAATCCATTTTCAGACCCCACCAGTAAATTCACCCCTGTTGACATGCAAGAACACAGCATGGGCTACAAGTGATCTTTGGCATGGCTGGGTCTGCTCACTGTAGGAAGTCCTCATTTGTTTTAACCTTGGTTTAGTAAAAGAAAATAGCCCTGAAAATCCAAGAGTGTGCCTGCCAGCAAATGTTTGGACCCAAGAAAATGCTGATGGGTTGCAGATCCAAACGGAGAGTGGAAGGAGATGAGGTTTCCATTAGGTTGGGCTGTGGTTGATATGGTTGATAAGGAGCGTTGTGATGGAAAGAGTGAAAAAAAAAAGAAGGAACTGTGCAGCATGGAATTGGGGTGGGGAGGAAAAGGAAGCTACTAGCAAGAGGCTGATAAGAAGATAGCATTCTCCACCTCAGCACACATATCATTACCAGCTTTGCTATGCTGTTCTGTTCTTAATTTAAAATCTTGGCCTCTTCCAAACATACATCAAACGAAACCCAGAGAGCTGTAAACTGTAAATTTACATTTCCTGGGATAATTTCTTCCTTGCATTTCACTCATTTATTTTGTTTCTCATTTAAGACTTAAGTCAAAGCAGAAGGGCATGGGCAAAATATTGTACCAGCTCTGCGAAGCCTATCGCTGAGTTACTTGATGTCGGAAAGATGGAAAATTAAAGCTGGTGGAGAACTACAAGATCAATACCAAGAATGGATCCTTAAACAACAGAGAGTATAGTCCCTCATTTGGTATATTGAACTTTGAGATAGGAAACCAGTGTGGCCATCAGCTGATGCCTACAGTACATTCCAAATTTGAGGGAAGTAGATGTATCCAGATGGGCACTGAGAGAAGACCTCGAAAGAAGCCACAGCTCCAGACCTCCTTCACTACTCTCAATTTCTCCACCAGAAACATGGTGATAGGCCCAGGTTCTTGCTTACAAGGGATGTGCAAGACCTTTCATTTCTTAGTTTTACACGAGAAAAAGAAGCAAGAACTGTGTACAGCAGCACCTTCCTGATGTTCAAGGAAGATATAAGCCAGTAGGGGCATTATCTTCCTAGTGCAATGTCTCGCTAGCTCTTAGTGTTCAAGAATGGTTCTGTGACTGAGCATCCATCTCTCCTGTTACCCTAGCATTCAATGACTGGGTCTAGATATTATACTAAGCCATGGCTTAACCAGTTTGCTGAGTAGGACATAATGCCTGAGTTCATACATAATACTGTTCCTTAAACCATGGATACTGCAATGTACTAAGGCAAAACCAAACCAGTCTGAGCAGGAATGAGGCAATGTGTGGCGTATTTAAGCTCTAAATTCCAAAGTGTGTGTCCTACATCAGCTGAAAAGGCAATGCTTTGACCCTGTTCGCTAGAATCTGTCTCTACTTCAGACCAGGTAACTTACCCCACAATGCAGAACACAAGATCTCTGAATTAAACTTCTTTTTATATTTGCGGATTTCAGGGCTGTCGCTCTGTGGCCGGATATTTGTAGGATTCACATTGACAACAGAACCTTTTCTTGCATTTTGCCGGCTGGTGGGCTCCATTTTCACATTGGACTCTGGGAGGAAAAGCAGAAGAGAGTTGTGAAAATAGCTGTTTGGCCTGAATTGCAGCACATAAAGTTCCATGACATCTATATTCTCTTTTCTAATAACAGTGGTATTGATTATGATGATGATTATGACTGTGAGAGATTTGTGGAGCGGCAGGGAGAAGAATGGAAGAGAGAGCAGACATAAACTATCAAGAGACAGAACATGAGTCTGTTGGCAGCTCTCTCATAAATGACAACTGAGTTCAGGTGGCAAGAAACCCAGGAAGAAGCATTTCAAATAATTCAGAGAGACTCTACCTTAAATAATTCCCTATAAATGAGGCTTGGGAATTCTTATTACAGTTTCCAAGTTCTGCATTTACCCCAGACTAGCTCTAGCCTTACTGAAATGTAAGTTCTTGCTTCCTTGGTCTTGCCCACCTACCTGGAGCTTGACAATGATGATAATAAAAGTCTTTCCAACCAACACTGGTCTTGAAATTCTTTGTGTACAAAGCATATATTAATAGGAGAGATTATCTGTAACTCAGGGTTGAACTGTGGAGTCCTTAAGGTTCTCTGAGCTTGGTTGTTTTCTTGCAGACGTTTCGTTACCTGACTAGGTAGCATCTTCAGTGCTAGATGTTCCCTAGTTGGGTAATGAAATGTCTGCAAGAAAACCACCAAGCTCAGAGAACCCCAAGGACTCCAAAGCATATATTCTACCACTGAGCATTGGCCGCATCCTGGATGCCAGAAATTATAGTTCAACCCACTTGGTAAAAGAAGCAAGCATGACATTGTCTATACTCACGGGAACCACAATTTGGTCCAGTTGGACTGGAAGGAGGTGAGATTTGGAGAAGCCTAGGATCTATGAATGATGTAAAAGATGATGTAGAGGAGGAACTATTTTTGGAAGGAGTACTGTCAGTGTTCTGTGCCTATCATAAAAATAAGAATGAAAAAAGAAATTAAGGAATATTCCTGCAACTGTTTGCAGCAATGGTACCAGAGCCACAACAGGTGGACTGGATATTACAAAGGTAGTACTCAACCTTGTGAGATCTTTGCATTTGACACCTTGGGGTGCAGCCTTGAAATGTAACTGCTGTTTTTGCTGCTACAATAAAGATCAGCAATTGGAGTCAATCCAGTTAAAGCCACTCAAAATCCAACAGGGTAAGAGGCATGACAGTGAGCAAAGGATTGAGTCATATTCTACTTAGGAGCATGATAGAAGAGATTTGCTCCACCACTTTCTGTTTTATCTTTAGATGAGAAAAGTGAATGTGGATAATAGATCTAGAATATGGGAAGGAGCAGGAAGTAGATCTGATAAACCCCTGGGAAATTAGCAAGGGGTTACAATAGCAAAAGCAAAATTGCTCCTTCAGCCCCCCGCAGATGGAATTTCTCATCAGTAGTAACCCAGATGCATTACTTCTCAGGGCACAGCTTTAGTCCTAACTTGCCTTGCATTTGAGCAGAGCCTACCAACTATTAGACAATTTGCCATTCATTTCCCTACCATTTCTCCCCCATGCATTTAGGATGTTCTAGTCACCAGGGGTTCATAATCCCCTATTTTAAAAATCCAGACTTTTAAGTTTAATATTTTTTATTGGTTTAGGAGCCTTGACCTTGTTAGCAGTGGGGTTGTTTTGAAGTTCCTGACCAGCAGTTTTCAGCTGGTTTGCTGAACAGTCGGAAATCTGACTCTGTTGTAGGAGGTCAGGAAGTAGGTAATTTTGGTTATTCATGTTCCAGAGTCCTTCACGAGTGCCACAGCCACGTTTTCCTGCAGCATAATCCTGCACCAAAGAACAAATTGAACACCTAGCTTGCAACCAGAGTTAGGGATGTTATTATATGCCCCTCCATCCCCCTCCCCTTCCTCTCTTCCTGTTTGTGGCAGCACTTAAGGAAACCAATTCTGGCAACTTTTCCAAATCTCTATCCTATATCAAAGCTAATGAAGATCAGATGATGGCAGAAATGTCAACACTTTGTGGATCAAGGGGAATGGAATAAAATAATATGGTGATAAAAATGGGATGCTGATGGACAACACATGCTTCAGAAGACCCTGGCCATGGTCTGTGGGCGTCCTGTGATGTTCATCTTCAAAGTTGTCCACCAGCATTATCTATCCTCTCAGTTGCCTGAGATCAAGAGGCAAAGAAACCCTAGCATGTCATGAAAACAGCATTAAAATGGGAAGGCTTCTGTGTCTTATCAACAGGATCACTTTTCTTGTTCACATCTGTAACAGGAAATCCTCAGTCATTTCTTCCAGGTGTGAGAATGGGGACTGAGTGAAGCAGGACTTTTCCAGAATGACCTTAAAGTCTGGAGTGAGCTGGAAGGGACGGAACTCTTCCTTGCCAAATTCTGAAAGCAGTAAGAGGTATGGCCACTTACTTTTCACAAAATCCTTGGCCATTGAAATCAAGAAAGCCAATCGTGGGCTTCTCTTGCTATTGAAATGGACCTTCTTCTGACTGTATTTGAGAGCTGCCATGAATGACAGAAGAAGCAGATGTGGGATATCTTTTATTTCTTTCTACCGGAATGCGTAAAGAATAATTTCACTGCACACACACCAGACTGCCTTTTATTAGAATGTGCTGTTTCATACTGAGCTAGGCCTGCAAACCTAAGCTACCAGCAGCTTGGCTACAGGCCTGGTTCTGGTTCTGATAACCTTTGAATCCTTTCAGCTTTACGATCCCATGAGAGCGCTGGATTTGAAGGTCTGGCAATTCTGGAAACGTCATGCCTCCTATGTAGAGCCACTGCAGATAATGCTAGGCTTCCTCTTCCCCTCCAAGCTCCGTTGAAGCCAGAACCCAGAGAGATGGTTTATTGCTGGCACAGAAGACCAAAACTGTCTGCCATGCAGTTTGCTATACGAGATAAACAACTGGCTGGAACAAAGCGTTTGCAGATGCCAGCAGGTATGCTGGCAGGCAGCACCGTGAATCCAGAGGTGAAACAAAGCTTAAGAAGCCAAATCACTAACTGGAAAATATGGAGACATGGAGGAGACCAGGAAGTATTTACCTCCCACAACATTTCCATTTAAAGCACAAAACACTAATCGTAATTCCTGCTTGGGGGCTCCACCAAGGCATGGGATGAGGGAAAGGAAGCAAAGAGGAAAAAGGAAGAATTCATACAGTGCAGGAAAGCTACAGTACTGTATAGTAACAGTTATCCATGGAAGAAACAGAATTGGGATAAGAATCATGTGGAGTCCTTGGGGTTCTCTGAGCTTGGCTGTTTTCTTGCAAACATTTCGTTACCTGGCTAGGTAACATCTTCAGATGGAATTCATCCTAGCACTGAAGATGTTACCTAGCCAGGTAACGAAACGTTTGCAAGAAAACAGCCAAGCTCAGAGAACCCCGAGGACTCCACAGTTCAACCCTGAGCTACACACATTCGCTTCTATAAGAATCATCGCAATTATGCAAAGTTTACCAGGGTTGACTTCAGAAAACAAAGAGAAGGATGCTTGGATAAAACAGGAACATCTACTATTCCTTATGCGTGCATATTAGAGCTGCTGTAGAACAAAAACGTTCTAAAGAGTTTTTCTTTAAATTTGGGATGTTTTAAATGGGCTAAAGAAGTTTAAATGAAGCCCTGATCTCACCAGCATTTAATCTGACTTCATAACCTTTCATAATTCCCTTCCTCTTAATCTGATTATTCTAATTCCCATAAGCAAAAGGGATAAGATCTGGCTAACGTGGAGATTTAGTGTGCTCGTTCCAAAGTGTGAGTACCTAGGGAATTGAATCTAAAAAGTATGGATAGATATTCTTGTCCTTTTATAAGACTTCTTTTCCTTTCTGTATCTTCCCGCTTTCGAGCAGATGAAAAGAGAAGCTGCAGATTCTGGTGGGACCATAAATCCAAAAGGAACAATTCAGAGGCTGTTAAGTTGGCTGTTAACTGTCCTGATCTAGTTCTCTTCCTTCTCTCTCAGAGCCCAAAGACTAGAAAAGGAAATTTCACAACACAGATTAATTTCTACAGTAAAAGCGGGTGCAGGTGCTTGCGAAAGGGTCGAGCTAAATTACAGACTTGGCAGAAGGGAGCACGGCTTCTCCATTTTTACACATAAACCGGAGCTCCTTTGCAACCGTCGCAAAGAATTACCTTGCGATCCGTTACAACGCACGGAGAATTCAGTTCGATCCCGTCAGCCACCCTTGCCCTTGAGAACACGGTCACTCCGTTGCTGAGCGGTTGCCTAGCAACAAATTCCAATTAGTGCAGGAGAAGGAGAGGAAAATAAATACATTTTTTAAACCCTCCAAGAAAAACGCAAAAGGAAAACCACACACGCATTAAAAATAAAAACATTGAGGAACAGCTGCACCCAACACCAAACCCATTAATGTCATTTCCCATTTACATCAGAAAGCAGACAAGCCTGTTCAACCTTTTCCAAGAAGCCTGCCAGATGTTATCAACCACAACACCCAACAGTCCAACTAGCAGGGTCAACAACGTCAGAAATGATAGGAACTGTCATCTCTCGGTTAGACTATTGCAATGTGCTCTACATGGGGCTACCCTTGAAGAGTATCCAGAAGCTACAGCTGGTTCAAAATGCGGCTGTGCGAACAATCTTGGGTGCCCCTAGGATGGCACACGTAACATCTTTGCTGCGGGAGCTGCATTGGGTGCCAGTTTGCTTCTGGGTTCAATTCAAGGTGTTGGTTATCACCTTTAAAGCCCTATATGGCATGAGTCCAGGTTACCTGAGGGACCATCTCACCCCCATTACATTAACCTGTCCCACCCAGTTAGGCAGAGAGGGCATGTTGCGGACCCCATCAGCAAGAGAATGTTGGCTGGCGTGGTCCAGGAGGAGAGCCTTCTCTGCCATTGCCTCCATCCTATGGAATATTCTCCCCCCAGAGGCGAGGTGGGCCTCTACCCTCCTGGTTTTCCAGAAAGGACTTAAGACCTGGCTCTGCCAGCTTGCATGGGGCGATAAGAATTTCAATCAACTCTGGGGGTGGCTGGCGCCCTGATGTCACTCCTAAGTTATTCGCCAATTCCACCATTCTTGGAATTTATTCCTTTTAAATTGTTTTTATATTGTATTTTAATTGATTTTATCTCCTTTGTAAACCACCCAGAGTTGCTTTTCAATGAGATGGGCGGTGCCAAATTTGATATATAAATAAATATATAAATATTTGTAGTCCAAAACATCAGAAGGGCAGAAGCTGATATTATATAGACTGATACTGGCTTTCCAAAATTTCAAACATGGAAGTAGGGCTATCAGATTCAGGCTTCAAAATGCCAGATGACCACTATGTGGGAACAAAAGATAAGTGGTTTTCTGTATCTCTCTGCTGCCAACTAGTGGTTATTTAGAATTCCGCACCCCAGGTCTGATAACCCTGCAGGACAGGCATAGATTTAGCATTTAATTCTCAACATCCTTTTAACTAGAAATCCTCAGGATTTAAATCTGGAACTTTTCTAAGCAAAGCATATCTTTCTTCCCCCCACCCCCAAGCAGCATTGAGCTTTTCTCAGAAGGACTGGCATGCTTTACTGTCCTATCACTTTTTGATCACACGGGGCCTCCTTTCCTCAAGCAAAGAATGGATGCGCGGCTTGCAAACGGTTATGCACGCACCTTTGAAAGAGTACATTTATCTGCATTCAGCACAGTGGCAGCTATTAAAAAAGGAAGGGTCAGGTTCTACAGCTGTGCTGATTGAAAGACATATCAAATGCGTGCTACTCCATTTGAAATTCAGTACTCTCTACTTGGAATTAAAAGATAGAATATGCATCATATCTAATCTTGGATGGATTCCACCCAGCATATGTGTGAAATCTGCTTTCAAGGCCTGCAATACAATGGGGTCAAAGAACATGTGGCCACATCTCGAATGGAGATCATAGGACCCTAAAGCCATCACCTTCTCCCTGAAGTTATTCTACTGTTTTTTAAAAAAATATCTATGCAGGAACTCAGAAATAATAAAATGCACATAATGAAACATAATTCTAGTGTTTACTCATATTTCTACCATGGAATTTTAAGGTGTAAATTAAGTATCATATTTTAGTGATGGAAGCTGTTGGGAAGCCACTGAGAATGCACAATAGAGAAATGTAACAATACCATTTGTTCTACACATGTGCTCAGAGGAACAACTGATAAGCAATAACCCAGCCCTGCTTCTCCTGGACATTGTCCATGGACAGTTGAGAGTGTCCCTTGTTCTTCTTTACTAGAACCCACAGATCCTCGGAGGTCTTTTTGTTAAAATTCATCCAGATCTTTGACGCAGCCCATGCCAAGACCCACTACTTCTACAACAATGGTGGCTTCTCTCAGCCTTCCTGTCTCTATTTTAAATCAATAACAAGAGCCAGCAGGAGGGGACATCGTGTCATAATTCACACAAAGAAGCAAATCAACAGAGTAAAAGATGGCACTTTAGCAAGCGCTAAATTAATGGCCTAAGAAGCCCTTAGGTGCTTTCCCCCTACTTCCAAAAACCTTGGACTCCAACTCCTGTAACATACACAAGCTTCCCAATGGGAATTATAGGAGTAGCAGTGCAATACTTGCAGAATAGGAGGCAGCTATTTTATAAGATTTTTTTTGCAACTGGAAGGATCTATCTTCAATCTTCCACTTGGACAGAAATGCATACACGTATGTATGTATTTAACAAATTGATATAGTCACCCATCTACCAGCAGAACTCTGGGTGGTGAACAAAAGATAAAGCATAATCAATTAATCAATCAATCAACTAGCTGATTAATCAATCATTAAAAGAATCAAGTCGGGGCCACTGTGAAAACCATCTTACCGATCTGTCCCCCCAATACATGCCAGGCTCCATTAACATCCCACCCCAGCAAGGGGTGGGTGGGAAGCCAAGCCTTCGTGTGCTTCCAGCTGTTGCTTAATTGCTGATATGGAGCAACTAAAATGTATCCTCCCTGGGCAACAAGAAGCAAACCAAGCTACTCATGTTCTATTAACTTTTAAGTCAGTCATCTGTGGCTGGAGGCTGAAGACTGGGAGAGCCAACCTTATGTGTCTGTCGCCCCCATCATCCTCATCACTGCTGTAGATTTCATCGCTGGAGGAGGAATATTCTAAAGACTTCCGGAGCAAGTGACTGCCATCTTTCTCCTTGTTCCACAAAGCTGGGCTCTAACAACGAGAAGAACCTGATTTGTAGCTTCAGCACATACAAGACCTTGACACAAAGTACCACCTGATCTGAGCCATCTGATAATATCCCCTTCAAGTTATTTCTCAGCAACCTTCCCCAGCATGGGATCCAGGGGAGTGGATGGTAGAACATCTAGAGGACACCATATCTGGGGAGACTTTTTTTTCCACAGCAAGGCATTTCCAAGGTTTCTCTGCTGCAAGGTCAGGCAATCTGATGCCTTTGGCTCCAATCATCTCCAGCCAATATCACTAATGGTGAGGGGAGGGGGGTATTTGCAGCTGAAAACATTTGGAGGGCAACCTCTGATTTTGGGAACCAGAAGCTTTTCAGGATGCAAAATGCAGAGCAGGGAGGTTAATTTTCAAAGTCAGTGGAATCCACAGGAAAGGGGAGGAGGACCATCCTTTTAGTTCTGCTACCCACAATGCTTTTCTCCCAGCCAGGTCCCCTCTCCGTATTCAACGTAGAGGAGAGTAACACAGAGAGGAAGACAATGATTCTCTCTGCTGTAGTCCCCTGCAGAGAGGTGTCCCTGATCGTGAAAAAGCTAAGCAGGCCAGACTGGTTTATTCCTGACTGGGAGATCACTAGGAAACCCAAGAGGGGAGTCGGGGGTGGTAGGCTAGGGCGGGAAGTTGAGAAAAGATCCCGGAAGAAGGCAATCAAAACATGCATTTATTAAATATATATTTATGAATGCATCTATTTAAAATAATTGTTCATTTTATAATCATTTCCTTTTTTATAATCCTTTATTTAAATAGATATTTTTTATTTATGAATATTTACATATTGTAGAAAAAATAAAACAAAAATAAAATCAAATATTGCAATGTTGGCAAGAAAACCTCTTTGGCATGACCATGAAATTATTAGGAGTTGAGCTAGCCTTAAGGAAGTCTTTACTTTTACCTCCCTCCTATCTCTTCTGGCCTCTCCTTTATTTATGATTTATTACAATTATTTATATCTTGCCCTTCAGGATAAAAGATCCTCCCAAAACGGATTACTAGGAATATAAGCCACCATACATAAAAACACAATAAATATTTGACAACAACACACCCCTAATTCAGGGAGGCCCATTTTTAAACAAACAGGTAGGTAGTCACTTCATCTAAAGTATCCTGATTTAGTTCAATCCATGGAATTCTCAGGGAAGCCTTCAAAAGGGGCCTTTGCTCCTTGCCAGTATCTAGAACATGGACTAATTCAGGATATGCCAATGGCATAGCTTTCTGTTTAAATGAAACCCTCTTTCAGTCACTTCAGGACAGGGAATCTTCTTCTGGGGAAAAATTACAGCTCCTAAACAGACTATCATACATATGGTACATTCAGAAAATTGCTTGTGCAATTGCTGGAATTTCTAAGAGAAGTCCAGAAGAGACTTCTGAATCTCTGGAGAGCAGCTCCTAATCAACTTGATGATCCATTGTTATGACTTCAAAACAGGTGCTTATGCTCAGAGCTGACATCTTGTCTAAATGTGCCACTAATCCTCGTCAAGATGCTTACTTTAAGCATGCGGAATACTCCAACTTTATGGCTTCTCCATCGTTCTTGAATAGAAGGGGAAGGAAAATAAATCTAACTTGTTCTGCCGGACAGAACACTGAAACCCCATCTTCTGAATCTCTGAATATTCAAAACACTTAACCAGTAGGTACCTCATCCAAAACACAAAACAAAAAACAAAAACAGAAGTCCTTTGGGTCTTGGTAAAAGACAGGTAAACAGGAAACTTATTTGATTAATTAACAGATGGGGATAAAGGATAAAGACTCCGTCAGGCCCAGGTTGACTTCAGTTGACCTTATGGACATCCTTATGTAGTTTTCTCAGCAGCAATATGGAATTGGTTTGGTAGCACCTCTTAGATGCATTTTTAAAGATGTTAAAGATATATTTTTAAAGACATCCATTAGGGGTCAGAGTAAAAACAATAAAAAGAAAAAAAGAACGTTAATGAGACTAAAAGGAGGCAAAAGAGGATGACCAAGAGAAATCATGAGAGTAGAAGAAAATGATAAAGTAGGGAAAACTATAGGAGAATTACAAGGTATAGTGGAGGGGAAACTTACTGAAATATGGCCTGAACGGGATGTTTTTTCAGGTTTCTTATAGGATTGGTGAGGTTTGTTGTCCATTCTGGATGATCCTGGATGTTGTAAAGAGAAATATTTACTGATGCATACATATTACTTAACCGTTTAAATAAGAGCCCTGCATCTTAAGATATCTACAGACCACCCTGGGAACTGGTTTGAAGCAATTGTCCAAAGCAAAACAATTCAACCGTTCTTAACTTCCAAGCAGGTACATTTCGTGGCTCGTGCATTTGTTGTACTTGAACTGGTCAAGAACACCAACAGGCTTCAACAGATTCTATCATCCTGAGTGGTTGTGTTTTATAAAATGGTACAGTTGGATTTGAGATGGTTTTTGCTATTTTACAACACTTCTATGCTGCTTCAAGGACTTTTTATAGCGGAAACACGGGAAAGTTTTAAAAGAGAATAGTCTGAGCAAATTTAGCTTATCTAAGATAAGCTAAAGCCCTGGGTTAGGGCAAGAGGTGAGACTGTCCGAGGTCATGCAGTTGATTTCAGAATCCAGGAGAACCCTGGACCTCACCAATCTAACATTCTACGTCCTCCACCCACTGACTCATTTCCATCCAAACACAGAGAAACTCTGCCAGATGAACAGCAGTAAAACGTATGAAAGTATTCTCCCTGCTAAGGCACCTCACAAGCTCTTCTGACTGACAAATGTACACATCTCGTTTGATAAAATAAAAAGCCAAGGCTGAAGAAAAAAAGTCACAACCAGTGAATTCCTTGCAAACACAAGCAACCCCTCTATAGATTTCAGTTTGCCATGCAGTTAATGAAACCATCGAGAGTGCAAATGTTCATTCACACCCACGTAAAATGGGCCTAGCACAAGCAAAGCAATTAGCAAACAAATATACTCGATAGAATAATTTTCTATTTCAGAGCTTACTTTCCCTCATTCTGTCTCCCTGGGAATGGAAACCCTGAATGCTGGTTGGACTGCACAGATAGTCTAAAGAGGGACCCAAAGATTACCCGAGATCGATTGGCTGTTCTGATGGGACATGAGGTCCTTTTGCTTGTTGCCACTGGAACTGCAATAGCTGTTACTGGATTTTGCTTTGGGATCCCCCAGGGATGGCTGATGTGTGCTGTAAAGAGTAAAGATAAGAGGAGGAGGCGGTGAAGGAGGAGGAAGAGGACGAGAATGAAAACAAGGAGGAGAAAGTGAAGGTGAAAGAGGAGGAGAAGAAAGAGAACAAGAACAAAAACAAGGAGGAGGAAAAGGTGATGGAAGTGAAGGAGGAGAACAAGAACAAAAGGGAGGAGGTGATGGTGAGCAGGAGGAGAAGCAGAAGAACAAGAAGAGGAAGGAGGAGGAGGAAAAAGAGAACAAGAAGGGGAAGGAGGAGGAGGAAGAGATTACATTCAACCACTATACACGGTGTGCCATACTCTTAAGAGCCCATTCTAAAAACTCATTCAAGACCACAGTATACTTCAGGGAGGTAATCAATACCAGAGTAATATGTCTAAAACCACGGTAACAGCATTTTCATAAAAAATATGCAATAGTACTGGAGATGCCACTGAGGTTTGGAAATACTACTCTTGAAGGCTTATAATGTTCGTCTCAAATGCTAGGTGAACATTACAACCCCCAAATTCTTCCCTGACCTGGAACAAAATTTGAACCAGAATAGATTCACCTCCTTCCCCCCACCTAGCTAAAAAGTAAAGGGTGCCCATGAGTTGAGCTCAACTCCTGGGGATTGCAACCATGCTGTCTTCTTGGCAGGGTTCCAGAAGTGGTTTGCCATCACCCTTCGCTGGAATCTTTTTTTTACTTTCCTTCCTTTTTTCCCCTCCACTTCTCTCTGGTTCCCCCATCCCTCTCTTCTCACCCTCATGCTACAGGCTTCCAAAGAAATGTCTCTCTTGTCAGAGTTCTGAACTGTTGGTTTACAAAGGACTTTTGAAGTTGAATTGACAGCTACGCTGGTCTGAGGGCCACAAACTGCATGTATATACTAGTATGAGAAAGAACTGCACCCACCTTGAAGGGATACTCTGATGCCCAAACTGATCCCTGGTGTAAAACGTCGATGTTGTCCTTTGAGGAACCTTCAAAATTGAAAGCCCAGACAAGTCAGCACTGATTACATATGCAATTTTTGTAGAACAGATAGTCCCCAGTTTAAGAACGAGTTCCATTCCCAAGGTCTGTCCTTAAGTCAAATTTGTATGTATTACAAAATTGTATAATGCTGTATAAGTAGTATTGTGTAATGAACTTGATCCATTGTGTATTTAACTCAAATCATTGTGTACTTAACTAGAATTTTGCTACAATTGGCTTCGTTCTTAACTATGGATCATCCATAATCCAGGCATTCTTAACCCAGGGACTACCTGCATCTTCTACAACAGTGTTTCTCACCCTCAGCAACTTTAAGATGTGTGGACTTTGACTCCCAGAATTCTTCCAGCCATTTGATAAAATGGGCATCAAATGAAGCTTGCCCAGAAAAAGCCTTCAAGAGGGGAAAAAATAATGAAAATAAAAAAGAAACCATGGAGTCTGGGAGGCCCAACGTGAAATTGTTTAAAGCAGGTTTATTGATTACAGCTGTCAGGGCCATCCAGGGTTATTATGGGGTAGAATCTTGCCACGGGACCACACTTTGAAAAATGTGATGGTCCCAGAAAATTTGTGACAGTTGGTAGTAGGCACAGACATCCTATAACATAACCTTGCTTTATATCGCCTCTTTCTTCCATAAATCCATGTAATGCCCCATTTCTTCCATTACCTTTGGTGGTTGCTCTTCGGTTGGAGACAGACTCCAAAAAACATCATCCTGGCTGGGACTCAGGGGCGTGACAGCAACATCAGACAACGAACTGCTGTGATACATGTCCCGACTGGTTCCGAGGTTTTCATTCTTTAAGCAAACGAAGCACAGATAAAGTTTCTGGTGATGATGACTGTTATTCTGTTTTTTCTGAAAGGCCGTACTTAAGAAACTCTGTTTGTGGCACACTGTGGGTTATAAATGAATAGCCACCAGATACAAACTGCACCATAAAGGAGGCTATTTTGGTAAATCAAACTGGCAGCAGCCAGAAGCACAGCTGCTGGAGTGGCCAAGAGACTCACGGGGCAGGGAATTTGCTGGAAGAATTACTAGTGGCCCAGTTTTTAGGACTGTCTGATAGTATCATATAGAGGAAGTCGACCCAATCACATCCATGGCTTCACAACCAATCTGCACCATTAATTTTACTCTGAGGCTTTATACCACAGTGGGAATCTTAAGCTTTTACACAGTACTACAGGCTCATCAATTTCGTAACATAAGAATAGCCCTGTGGATCAGGCCAAGGCCCATCTTAGTTAGCTCTCAAACCCCACACAGCTGAGCAAGGTCAAGAAGGATATGGGTATCTTTAAGGCTAATCTTTGGTAAATAGAGTCTTAGAAACTACAAGGAATTTCCCACTCTACTTCTAGAGAATTCATTCAATTCCTGTGAATTATTCAAATGGTTTCTCCCCAGCTTTCTTGCCACCTGGGCTAAGCTGCTGTTAATGGGATAAGCCATCTCTTAATTTTTAAAAAAATGTCTATTCTTTTCCATTCCTTTCCCAACCTCCCCACAATCTCCCACTAGCATTTTATTTCTCACAGCACCCAACCAACCAGATGCCTCTAGGGTGCTCACAAGTAGGAGATAACTCTTTCCCACCATTGTTCCCCTGTTAGATATGAACCCACCCAATATGCATGGACATGTGTGAGAGAGAAACACAGCCATTAAACCCCTTTTCTTTGGTTCTCACTCACTGTAATGGGAAGAAGGAATAACCTTGAGGAACAGGAGGAAGACCAACTACCAAATCAATGGTCAGATAAAATAAATCCAATTCCAGGCCAGAACTGTTACCTGAGAAAGTGTCTCAGACAAGACCCTCCCTTGTTCTCATGAAGATAAAGGGAGGGAAGGAGGAAGCACATTCACATATGCAAGATTCTGTTACAGTAGCTCTGTAATGCAAGTAGTATTAACCTGCATGACTTTGGCTTCCTACTCTGGCCTAGGGCTGACAGTGGTATTTGGAGACATGCTGCCCCTAACCTGGAGATTTGTCCACTCTCTTTAAAAACCATCTATGTTAGCAGCCATCACCTCGTATTGTGGTAATGAATTCCACCAGTTAATTTGGATCTGGAAAACCCAGTTTCATCCCCAGTTCACCATATGGGTACTGCAGGCAGACTGAATCACAGAATTGCGGAGCTGTGAATTTGAAAGGGACCAACAAGGTTCATCTCACCTTTCTGTACCATTCAGGGAAGCTCAGCTAAAGCTCAAGGAGGTGACAGATATGGCAGTCCACATCCCAAAGTGCCAGGGCAGGAATGACTAGAAATAGTACTACAGCAATGCTAACCAGAACCCTAGGACAGGGGTGGGTAGCCTGCTGGAGATCCCCTGGCTCCATATTCACAGCCCTAGAGTCTTTCCAAAACACAACCAAACTTCAGCAACTAGTCGTTCTTTTTCAGCAGCCTGCAATTTTTGTTTTTAATGAAAGAAACTCCTACTAGGCTTAACACACCTATTTGGAGGGAAAACAGCCACCCATCTGATTCAATACCAAAACTTTTGGCCATGAACTCATTGGTGGCAGCAGCACATCACTGGTATGGTCTCTGTGGCATTCCAAGGCTGCTGTTAATCATCATCACAAGAAGGAAGAAGAGGGCAGGAGTAATAGAACAGATGGAAAAAAGTTGTCCATCTGTCTTATGCCCAAGAAGACTACAAGTCTTGCTAGGCACCCTACTGTAGATTGATGTCTTCTCCCAACACTGCTTGCCACAAATGCAGTGAACTTGATTCACTGGGATTCTGCACATCATATATATATATGGGAAGCAGAATTATGGGAGAAAAGCCTGCAGCTAAACTGTTTCATTTGGCCTCTCCATCAGATCTTGCCTGGTGAGAAGGATCCTGCGCTCTCAGAAGGGGTATTCTTTATTCACTAGCAGACATTTCTCTCCTCTGAATCAGAACTGATTTAGGGTCGTAACATACTTCTATTTCCTGCGCTGCAAGCCTGCTCTTTCACAAATGAAAAATGAAATAAAAGAAATAAGACCCCTTTATTTCACATGGCTCTTCAGAGCATGCTGGTACATGCTGGTATATTCTCAATAATCAGTCAATCAATCAATCAATCACAAATAAAAGGTCTTCTGGGCTTGTTTTTCCCCGTCTGTGAACATTTCACTTCAATGAAAATCCAAAGGATATTTACGCAGCAGCATTAATGTTCACACCCCCACCCATCCCTAAAGGACAACCTTGAAAAAGATTGCACATCTCAAACAATTCAGAAAGAATGAAAAAAATCACGAAACAATCTGTAATGTTACTAGTCAGAGGAAGCCCATGTGGTGCTTTTGGGTATCGTGACATTCAGAGATATGTCCTTTGGTACCCCCATGTTCCCTGCTCTACATAATATTTCAAAGTAGGTTTAATTTTAGAAAACGGAATGAAAACTTGGTACACTGACAACGAGACACTTAGGTTTAATTGTTGAAAAGTGGATTAGAATAATGAAACTGAAAAAAAATTATGTAATTTCAATAGCTTAACTTTTTTTCTTTTCCTCTGAATGTTTTTCTTTCTTTTTAGAATTAGATACAGTATAGATTTTTTTTTTTTTTTACTTTTGCTTAATGGCTACTTTAAAAAAAAAAAGTTTTTTCTCTGCTTTTCCCCCTTAAGTAGTTTACCACACTGTTTTCCTTTTCCTTTTTTCCCCCACCATATTGTTTATTGTATTTCTCTTCTCAAACAAACAAACAAACAAAACTTATTTGGCTGCATGGGCTGTTGGAGAAAAGCTATGAATGCCACACTTTTGGCTATGGAAGAGTTTGTGCATCTCAACACCAAAAGTCTTATTTCTGGAACCCATGGATTTCTAAAGATCCTCATGGCTAGAAAAAATGATGGGTGGAAGGTGAAACCTAACCTCTACTTCTCACAATGCTAAGGCAGCTTTTCCCAACCTGGACATCCTCTTAGATATGTGGATATCAATTTTCGTGTCTCCCGGCTGGCATGGCACTCGCTGAAAACTCATGGGAGTTCATGTCCATATCTAGAAGACGTCAAGGTGGGAGAAAGTTGGGCTATTTCTATCACCTTCTGTTTCTGCCTCTTCCTTTTTTTTCATCCTGCAAGAGATCTGGCTATGTTATCCAAAGGCTTGGCAAAGATTTTAGCTTTTTGGGCAGGGGGAGGAAGAGGTTTTAAGCAGGTGCAGCACCTAATAACATGATATATAAAAAGCCTCGTGTTCTCCTTTTTTGTCCCGTATGATTGCAGCTAATGACAGTATTCATTTAATCTGGGCTGGCTGGTAAAGTCAAGCTGTTCTCCAATGCAGCTAACCCCAGTATAAGAAGGCAGGCTGGAGCCAACCTGTCATCAAAAGGCTCTTGCCTGCCTGTCATTTTCTTGGAGCCTGATTCAGCAAAATGCTGAAAACATGTTCCGGATGGGAAGCTGTTCTTTCCAAAGGAATAGAACAAATGAGGTGTCTTGTGCCTGAAAAGCAGCCTTGCCGAGATCTACCTTGATCAACATGAAGGAGCGGAACCGCTCCTGGAACATCCTGCGGAAAGCCTATTTTGCAAACTACAAAGCCACATCTGAGTTGAAGTGGGTTGGCCCATCTCATAGCTCCATTTGCAGATGGTGAAATGAGACCACGATTTGGGCCATTCAGCAACAGCGAGAGCAAAACGGGCACTGTGCTGTTGCAGTGAGAAATGTTCCATTCTTCCCCCAACCCCCCGGTATCTGGGAACGTATCATTGCGGTGAAATCGTTGCAGGGAGATGGAATGGTGCTTCCATTCATGACTTGTAATATTAATAATCATCATTCTATAAAAATATTTTAAAGCACTAGTCACGAATGCATAGCCAGGCATATATTAGCCATAAACTAATATAGGATACATTAAAGTGCAATAAAAACATCATTCGAATGAAGTATATAAAGCAGACATAACCAACCTAATGAGTAGCAATAAATAAATACAACAGCACCATTGTGAACTCAAAGATGCAGAAATATGTAAAAAAAAAAAAGTGTTCAACATGTGCAGAAGTGCAATAAGATCAGATCCTATGAACCAGCCTCCTCAAAGAATCTTCCTGCTCCTATTTTAAGAGAAGTGGGATGGGGTGGGATAGGGGCTGCTGAGCATCCACAATATTCAAGTGGATCTAGGCAAATCTGTATTTCAAAACTAGGCAGAATAAAGGGCAGTTGTGACCTATCTGAGGTCACATTGTCCACCCCAAATTGCTCACCAATGGAGGGAAAAAAATCAAGGCAGAAGGCAGAACATTTTGGGAAATGCATGGATATAGCTCCAAATTCCTTCCTTCTACCTTTGCAAATAAAAAAAAAAGAGGATGTCATATTATATCACATCATCAATTTCTCTATCCCCATGCCATTGGCAGTTGCGGTAAACTGGAGAAGGGTGGAGGGGAACAAAAGAGACCAGAAAGCTGAAACAGTTGGCTGCAACACAGAGACTAACGTGAAGCTGCAAATGCTCCTCAAGCTAAAATCAGGAGACAGGAGACTCCAAAATGGCAATTAGGATTGGCAATGGCATCTCCAAGAAATGTCATCTTGTGAGCTTGAACTGCTGCTTGCAAATTTAAGGAGCAACCAAGATTTCTCTGCCTGGGCCAGGAGTGGAACACATTGTCTCCACCTGCCTTCAACAAGGGCTGAACCTGCCACAGAACGCTCTCCTCCATGCTCCATGAAGCACAGCATGCCTACACGAAGTTGCACAAATTATGCACCACCGAACGTTTCCAGTGGAAACTCAACCACAAAAGTCCAAGAGCTTTTGTGATCCTTGCAAGCGGAACAGCCCCAAATCAATCCATAAAAACAGGTATTCATGTCACTGCAAGTAACTATCTGAGCAGGCTTTATGTTGCACAGAAGCATCTTTCTCGTTTGGGAGGAACAGCAATATGGTATTGATAAGCCCTGCAATGTCTCGGTCCAATCCAGCCTGTTGCTGCTGTACTTGGGTTGGTCTGTGCACAGGGAGAGGGTCGAAAAAAGAGGATAGATGTGAACCTGGAGGTGGGGTGAGGAAGATAAGCAATCAACTGATCTGACAGATATCAAAGCAGGTAGAAATGGCAGGATGACATAATCTTGAAGCAAATAGTTGGTGTTGCTTCTTAGGAGCCCAAAAAGCTTGGATTAAAAAAATGGATTGCCCTATTAGAATAGAGCCATCTTAAGCTGTTGAGGAAGGGCGGCAAATAAAATTCTCTTTGTCCTTCTCCAATTGTAAGAAATAATAACACACTTTAAATTGGCAGAGGAATTAACAGATCAGATTCTGAAAGTATTTGGAACGAGGCTAGTGGTTTTAAGGGTAGATCAGTCCTAAGAGAGTGGAAAAAAATCCTGTGCATACTGTAAACCAGGGTTTCTCAACCTCAGCGACGTGAAGATGTGTGGACTTCAACTCCCAGAATTCCCCAGCCAACATGCTGGCTGGGGAATTCTGGGAGCTGAAGTCCACACATCTTCACGTCGCTGAGGTTGAGAAACCCTGCTCCAAGGAGTTAGGGCAAAGCCAGTCTGAATTTCGTCCTAAATCTCCATTTCCTGGGCTTAAAACACAGTTTTGCAACTGTCTCTGCACAGTTTCTCTAAAGTCGTCTCTGCGGCTCTCCATTATTGCATAGACCTTTCTGACCCAAGGAACGGTCAACATGACCAGGCTATCTCCCCTGCCAGGTGAAAATTGAGAGAATGTCCAACCTGAACCACCACTGCTCGTTGTAAAGCTGGTGTGCACGGACTGGAACTACTGCCGGACCCCAGTCTTCCATGCGGGGTGGCCTCCCGCTCAAGGGCAGCTGCCCGGCTGAGGTCAGGCTGGACACCATCACTCTTCTTATGCTTCTTTTCTGCCTGCAAAGAAACCAACAGCCAGACTGAGTATCGTTCTTGTAGGGAGGATGTAGATTCATCCCAATTTATCTTGTTCTGTTACCGCCGAGATCAGATACAGATGTCTTCATGTATTTCTTGCCAGCCCTTTGCTCTTCCTTTAAAAAAAAACAAACTTAAATCAACAAAATTGAATTTCTTCTGTTCAACAGCAAGAGATACATAACTAAAAAGGTTCCTTCTTGTGCCTTTATATTGGAGAGTCTATGCTATTTTCCTTCTTGTGTATATGACGGATTGTTTTAATACCCAGCCCTGTTCGGCGTTTTGACATTCAAGGACCCCTCTTATCAGATTTCAGCTTTGGCCATAACCTATGACCCAAACCAATTCATACGTGATGTTCATGAAAGTCCTGTTCTTTGGGGCTTTATTTAAATAGTTAGCTCGACCCTGCTTTTTTGGCTTATGGCAAAACCAATTTATTTATAGTTTTTATTGATAGCACAGTCAAACCTTTTGCAGCAAGACTTAAGCTGAAAGAGAAATACCTCTGCAGGTTTCAGTCTCTTAGTGACAAACACTTCAGGTAGATTTTTCAAATTAATCTGCCATGGATGCTCAGGGAAAAAAAAAAGTAATCCTCTCAATAATGCAGAACCCACTTATTTGATATGCACATATATCAGTGTTTATCAGCCTTGGCCACTTGAAGATGTATGGACTTCAACTCCCAGAATTCCCCAGCCAGCATCCTGGAGAAAGTCTATCTATGTGGTTGCTAAGAGTCGATATCGACTTCGCAGCATTCACTCATTCAATCACTTTAGGGAAATGGTTGGAATCAGTGCCACAATCCCTGTAAATCACCCGGTGACCCTATCTATCTATCTATCTATCTATCTATCTATCTATCTATCTATCTATCTATCTATCTCTCCATCCATCTGTCTGTCTGTCTGTCTGTCTGTCTGTCTGTCAACAACCCAACCAGCACAGTACGTATAAAAAGAGCAGGAGACTAGTTCAATAACAGCTGCTTGAGGAGCAGGGATAAATCTTCTCAGCCATGCTACTGTACAAGACCAACGTAATGAAAGAGACAGGGCATTCTAGTGGATCACAGCAGCGACGTGGCATAAGAAACACAAGGCAGAACCGTCACTTTCCAGAGAAACTGTCAGACCCAATTTGCTTCCTGTGACTGTCACACACTTCCAAGAGACTCACTGCCTGCAGCTGCTAATGTCAGAAATCCACAATAGTACATCCAGATTAAAATTTAACAAGAATGTGGCCTGGACTATATTTTACAATGCATTTTATTCCCCCTACAAAGAGGTCATTTATGGAATACAAGCCAGAGATGCAAATGAATATTGGAACTGACATTTTGCAATGTGTTTCCCCCCTTCAGGCACCAGAGTTCTTGTTCTTGTTCTTCTTTTTGAAAAAGGAGAGAGCTGAAGTGATAAAAGAGAACTGTATGTTCCATCGTCTAAAACCTCGGAAGAGTGAGACTTCCCAACCACACTTTTCCTAAATCCTTTATATTCAACCTCATAGACTCTGGTGCTGATGAAATGGATGGGAACAGAGACCATCAGAAAAAGTAGAAAGGGATGAAGGATACAGAGACTTAAGATGGAATGGATCAGCTGAGTTCCAAGGTTCACATAAGACATCTGAAGCTTATTGACTCAGCCTCGTAGACATCCAAAAGCAGTTATTAAAGGATAGCTTTTAATATAACAGAAGGGGAAAATGGTTAAACACCAGGGATAGACCATCATGGAATGTTCTGACCTCAAAACAGGCTGCTCAGAGGTCAGAACATTCTTGGACCGCTATAAACAGCTTATTCTGTTAAGGAACATTTTGCTCACCTTTATTGCCAAGAAACCTTCACAGACATGTTCATGAAGTAATCAGGAATCAAGCCCAACTCAAAGGAAACATTACTATTGCTACTATTAAATAGATGATTGGAGAATAATCCCATTAGCTATGCTTCATTTCAGTTACATGGAATGGGATTCAAATCAAGTTTCATGGCCCCACCCACAACTTTGGGGAATGTGGTCCTCAGCCCAGGAAAAGGTTGCATGTGGAGTCCTTGGTGCTCTCTGAGCTGGGTGGTTTGCTTGCAGACATTCATTACCCATCTAGGTAACATCATCAGTGCTAGTGAGTGTGGGGTTTGCTCCCTGTTTATATACAGTAGTTTGCCAAGCCCATGTTGGAGGTGTGGTTTTCTCCGTGGTCGTTCCTTGATTAGGTTATTGTTTTCGGCTTGATTGTTTGCCTGGTGTTAATCCCTACTTATCTGGGTGTAGCTCTCAAGGAGTAGTGGACCTCTGTCTGGATATCATAGGGACCAACATGACTGAATGCATACAGAAGGTCAACCAGTGAGACAACCAGCAGGTTAGGGAGTAGCTAAGGCAAAAGGTCTTCTTCCTAAAATGCTACTTTTTCTACATGCCAATGTTTCATGGCTCCTTGTACAGGGGATCATCTCAGCTCACATCTGCAACTGGAAAGGGGCATGTAAGGACACAGGAAGAGCCCCAAGCCTCTTACTGTAAGAGAACTTGAGAGGGAGAAAACTCCATAACTGTATACAGGTTTTCCACATTTTTGAGAACCAAGCTAAAACTAAGATGCAATTCCATCCCCCTCCCTCCAAAATCTGCTGTGCGTCCTCTGAAGACCGTTATCATTTGGTTTGTCCTGCTACCTCTAGAGATGGCCATGTGATTTTGAAAAATGTCTTTAGAGGCTGTGTACCCATCTATGAAAGAGTCTTTTATCATCATTCTTTTTCCTTTATAAAGCACTCTTAGAAAAAATAAACAAAATCCTCAATTAGATTTCTATTCAGCCCAAACAACAATCCATTTATTTGCAAGCTGGAGACGGAAACAAATGGTTTCAAGCCATGTGAGATTTTACAAGAACATGTTGCTAACAACAAAGCTCAGAGAGCATCAAGCAAGCCACTTGTTGCTTCTTTTTCCTTCTAACCCTTGCTTTTTTCCTTTAAAAAAATACTTTTATACAGCAACTAGCCAAATCCAATATAGACAAGGGTTCGTTGTTGGGCTTTACCTCTTTGCTCGCACAGTTTGATGAAAGGCCTCCTGGAATATGAAGGATCTTAGGAAGCTCCTTATTCTTCTGCTTGTGATCATGCTGGAGAGAAAGGAGCTGTGTTTGATCTTTGGGAAGAGTTCGATGAAACTTCTTCCCATGAGCCACTTCTTCTGCTTTTCTCTAGAATGGGACAGAAGCAAGAACGGCACCGTAATCCGGAGAAGTACCCCTGCAAGACTGGCAGAGTTGGCTTAGGTCAACCGTGTCTTTCATCTGAGAATCAGCAACTGCAGAGCCCATTTCAGATATCTGGAACCACAGAGGAGCACCCTGGAAAAGTGGGTACAGACCTTGGGAACAGATATCCTCAGCCTTTTTCAACGATGTTGCTCCACAGGCGGGGCAAAAAACGCCCGGGAGTGTGAAATCCTCTAAGGATTCCGAGCAGCCACGTAACGGTGTTCCCCCTTCCTATCTTCCACAATGCATCTTTGGAAGACTTTAGCTTTTGGAAGAATGGTTAAGGCCACATCAATCTAGGAAAAGTTTCTCTGCTTGTTTTCTCTTCTTTCAGTTCTTTTGCTCCTATTTTTATTGCTTTCTGCAAACCTTGCAATGGCTATTCTTCCCTAATTTATGCATATTTCCCTCTTCTCGTGGTAGAGGAAATGGTGCACAAAAGTTCTTTCCATCAAGTGCACAACAATATGCACAATGAATCCTACATGTGAGAGTTCAGCTTAGGGAAACCTTCTCCCCTCCCCATTTCCCCCCGCCCCGGAAGATAAAAGAATGCACTAGATTCATGCATTTAAGGCAACTGCTTTCTGTTTCATATATTATATCACAGCTGAGTTCACACATTGCATTAAGCTATTATTAGTAGGACTGTTTGTGTTTTGAAAATGATTCAGAAGAGGTGATTCTAAACATGTGGGGAAGAGAAACACAGCATCTCTTCAAAGCAACACAGCCTTTTTTTCTTCAGACCTTCACGTGAGCTGGAAGAACACCACAGCTGCTTTAATGCAATTCATTCAATGGCTTGGAAGTGCTTCTGCGTTTGCATTCTGCACCTTCTGAAGCACCTCCTCCAAATCATGTTCAAAGCATGTGCAGTGCTAACAGTCTGTTGTGCAAAGCAGAGCACTAGCATGTGAAAAAAAACACCCTACACAATCCATGGAACTAGGCCATGTGTAGCGAAAAGGAAGGTCTCTTTCCCTCCCTAAAGAAGGTAGAGTTTGGTAAATGTTTAGCCAGTCTATGGCTGAAAAAACCAAAGATGTCTCTTCTGCCAAAGCATATCCTCACCTGTTGCATTTCTGGTTTTTGGACTCCATCCCCTTTGCGCCACGCATCCTCCTGACTTTGTCTGCTGCTTTTATCCTTCTCGACTTTGCCTTGTGCCACCTTGATCTCCGGGTATCTCCTTTCAAGGTCCAGATGCTTCTGAAGCTCTTCCTTTTTCTGATGCTGAACACATGCCAGGAAATAACATTTGCTTTCATTTCATCTTCATTCAGAGGCTTCTCATAAAAGGAGTAATTATTCATGTCATGGGTAGCCTTGTGCAACATAGTTCAGACACTGTGGGATTCTAGCTCACTAGAAACCGTTAACCTCCCAAAGCAAGAACTGGGGTTCTTTCCTTCTTATTTTCCTCCTGCTGCAATTGGCTATTGTTCCATCGACAAATAAATTGATATGAAATTGCCCTGAGCAAGCTCCCAAGTGAAGAAATATATGTCCTTACCCACTCTCTCCACACCAAAGATAATTTTAAATACCTCTATTGTGCTCTTTGTACATCTCCTTTTCCCCAAAGTAAATAGCCTCTAAATTATATGTTTCCATGTAGCATAACTGCACCATCACTTTGATCATTCGAGCTACCCATTTCTCTTCCTTCCTGGGCTCCCAATATCCTTTTTGTAATGAAGTGAGAAGAACTGAAGACAATATTCCAAATATCTGAAGACCTTAGACTATTAATCAAGTTGTCCCTTGCACTCTAGCTGTGAATGTTAGTTCTCGCGTGGTTGAAAGTAAACAACTAGATCTGGCCCTTGCTAAAACGAGGAACAGATGGAAACTGTATCTCTTGCTCAACGGGGAATCACTTTCGGCTCTTTATTGGGGGGGGGGGAGAGAGAGAAAGATGGAAAAATTTTGAATACTGTTGATTTTAAATAGAACTGGCATTTTGGTACTCAACTGTTGCTGGAATTCTGTCCTAATAGCTTATCTTTTCTGCAATGGATTATTCATCTAAAGTTCCTGGATTCTTGTGCGTCTGTTCAACGGGATTCAGTTCAGGCTTGCCAGGAAGAAGACGGACATTAAGGTCCAGTTACCTGTCAGTGTGCCTTGATGGCACTGACCCACAAGAGTAAAACTTCCCTAACTGCGCCAGTCAGATAAAGGCAACGGCCATAGTAAAAATCTGCAAATCTCTTGTAAAAACCAAGGCTTTTAAAATTCTTTTTAAAGATTCTTCAAAACTAATAATTAAAGGCCAAACTTTTTGGGGCTTTTTTTTTTTTTTTGGTGCCTTCAAGTCAGTCTTGACTACTGGCCACTGCCTGGACTAGTCTCTACAGTTTTCTTGGTAAGATTTCAGAAATGGTTTGCCATTGCCTCCTTCCTAGGGTTGAGAGAGAGGGACTGGCCCAAAGTCACCCAGCTGGCTTCGTGCCTAAGGCAGGACTAGAACTCACGGTCTCCTGGTTTCTAGCCCCGTGCCTCAACCACGACACCAAACTGGTTCCCTTAAAGGCCAAGCTGGTGGCTGCAAATTAAAGCACCGGCCTCAAGCATCTTCTCCCCTCACCCCAAGACTGCCTCTGGGCCCCCAAAAGGACCCACAGGCATTCTTAGAAAATAAAATTGATGGATGGCTGCAGCCTAACCCTTGGCTTGAAAGTGCAACTCCCTGCCTGCCCAAACAGACCAAGATAAGCCAGGGGTAGAGAACATTCTGGGGGGTTAGAAAAAATGGAAAGCGAGAACTTGGCAGATAAACAAGCATTGGAGGATCGGTCACCTCTACCGAGCAGCCATTTGTGAAGGAGGCAGTGGTTTTGCCAGAGCACCCCAACTCGCTCTCCAAAATCCCAGCTGAAAAGAATCCATATGGCAGAAGTGGGCCAGCCCAGGTCCATCTTCCATTTGATTGAAAAAAGAAAACAGCAAACAGGCAGCATGATGATGCCAGCTGAATATAACCGAACCAAACCACCACTCCCCCAAAAATCAAAATCCAGTTCCTACATCCTCCAACTTCTTCCTCTGCAGCTTTTGTTCCACGATGCGCTTCTGCCTCTCTTCCGAAAGCTGCCTTTTGTAGTTCTCCTGGTGTTTCTGTTGCTGTTGTGGATGCTGCAGCGGCTGTGGGCGTGGAGGATCTGAACGGCCTTTGTTCTCCTGCTGAAGCCTGAGGAACTCGCGGCGCAGGGTGGATTCACCAGGGAGATTCACAATGGAGCTTAGTTTAAAAACACACGGACGCAAAAGTGAGAGGGGAGGGGGAAAAGCTGTTTGACGAACTCTGGTATTAAGATAGCCCAGCCAACCCAAAGTAGGCCATGGAGAAATGTCTGCCCATCCAAAGTTGCAGCATTAGAACATGCCAGAAAATCTCTGCAGAATCTCTCTGGTTCGGCTTCCCAGCCAGCCTCTGTTTTAGCAACTTTTTAGAATCCCAGCTAAAGCTGATTATCTGCTCACTAGAGACCTCACTTCACCGCTGCCTTCCCCAAACCAATTTTAGCATCTGTTCACACTTTATATTCAACAGCAAACACTGGAAAGGGAACAAAAGAGGATTCAGCTATATTTCTGAATTTGTATGGAAACCCATCTGCTGAGGTTCTGGGTGGTTTGTGGGGGTGGGGGGAAGGACATAAAAGCCTTAGGAAAATGCAGCATAGTGAAGCTGAATTTCCTAAAAACCTCAGTGGTTGGAGTAGATGCCCTGCACAATTTTTATTTTATTGCTTTTTGAAGATTAGCAATACGTGGAATTCATGGCTCCTTACTAGCCAGCTTGTTCCCTCCCTCCACATCCAACCCACCCACACTGTGGCCTACAATATTTAATTTCCCACCTTTTCTTGTAGAACAAATTTGCAGCTAGGGCTATCTGATCTACCCAGACTCTAACCTTTCACTGCCATATAAGCATCTGAGATTTTTGGAGACCAGACCAGGTAGCCCTACAGAGATCTATCACCCAGCTTAAGATAAACTGACATGGATTTCAACCCTGGCAACCAGAAAGCATCTTCTAATAAATGTGAAAGTAACAGGCTAACTTAAAAGACACATGCCGTGTGGCATAGACAGAGTTCTCTACTCCAAAACTGTTATCGTTGATCTCCAATTCTTCCCTCTACTCAATGGTAGGGTGGGGCTGCCTTATCACAATCCCAATTTTTTTCCATTGCTCCTGGGGTGGGCACAGTGGAGGTCTATTTAGTTGCTTCTCTGTTGATCATTGTTTAACAGTTGGCCCACAGGACTATGTCTGTCCTGACAAAGTCAAAAGAAGTCCAAAGCACGCTTTCCTTTTCATCTACAACAGCAGATGTTTTGGCATCTAAAAAGGAGGGCAACATGTGGCCTTCCAGATGTAGCTGCACTATAGCTCCCAGCCTCCTCGAATGATGGCTGTGCAGGCTAGGGCTGCTGGGAATTGGAAGGCCTCCAACATCTGATTGATTATGTGCCATGAAGCTGGTGTTGACTCTTAGCGACCACATAGATAGATTTCTCCATGACCAACATCTGAAAGGCCCAAATTAAACCGCCTCTGAATTCTGAAGACAAGAAAAATATTAAGACCAACAACCCCTACCTTTGACTGCCAGGATACTGGGGCTGCTGCTTTTGGGAGCTGGCCATATTATTATGGTTCTTAGAATTACAGTTGGAAGAAGTACTTTTCTACCTGGGGAGACTCAAGGTAAAAGTTTCTTATGGGCAGGATTGTAATAGACTGAACAAGCCATACAATCTTAGTGGTGGGTGGGATATATTTGTGTGTGTGTGTGTGTGAGGACTTGTCTTAGTCAAGACAGCCTTTAGGGCAAGCCCCTCCTTCAATGGGCCCTATCCTCCTCACAGCCACTGCTGATGGCTATGGGCTAGCCATGAAGAAGACAATTTCTTCCTGCCTGCAGTATTCAATTCCCCATCTCTTCTAGGCCAGCTCCAGCAGCAACACAAAGAGTTGGGGGATCAGGTTCTTGATAACAGGCTATCTCTCCCCCAGCAGAGCCTCAGTTAGTTCCAAACATGGTAACCACAACACTATCTCTATCTCTCTGTCCCAAGCCAGCATTGCATAAATGCCTAGTCCAGCATAGGAAGGAATAAAATAATCAACATCAACCATGTCATTCTATCCTGCTTGGAAGGAGCTCATGAGAAAGGGATCCAAAGTGGCTCTAACAATTTATCAACTGAGGTTGGGAGACTTTGGCCCCTTAAGAGACCATCATGGAACTGTTCCAGTTTGATCTGCAAATGCAAAATGAGACCTTGGTTCGCCTTCATCTTCATTCAACTCGTCCCCTTCTTCCTCACTTCCACTGTACTCATATTCTGTTTCATCTAAAAAGAGAGTGGTGGGAAGCAAAGTTATACAAAGAAGCATTATTATTGCAGGCACCATACAGTATAGAAAATCTATTACATATGTTAGTGTGTATGTGTGTGTGTATGAGAGAGAGAACGCACACATGGAGGAAAGGAGTTAAGCTGTCAGACTGCTCCCCTTTAACGAAAGTCTACCCAGATCTTCATTCAGACATTTTAGATCTCCAAACATCTCCTTTAAAGGTTCGGGTTTCTTCTAAGGCCATTCATACTTATGTAACTGATTCAGCTGAAAAGTTTGTATTCCAGACTGAAAAGATTTATAAGCAATGTCTGCAGAACAATTAAGGGATTGTTAAAAATCTTACTTTTGCTTAATTTTTTTAAAATATTTCCTATTTTTGTCTAATCTAGAAATCGGATCTCAAATGCTTGTTCGTTTTTGTGTCCCTTGAATTGGCCTAAAACATTATGTATATTTAAGTATTTTTCTCCCTGATAGTAAAGAATCAAATATTGGATTTTGGACTGTGAAAGTCTGTGGGATACTAATACACTTGAAACTACCATTAAAGCAAAATTTCTCTGCTAGATGCAGAGAAAGGATGACATGTGCCAATCATTCACTTGAACTTAATTCCAAGTAATTCCTGGTCACCTCTGTGAGTAGGATAGCACTTACATTTCTTTATCATGGAAATCCTGCATCATAACTTCAGCAAGCAATTTCAAATATTCTTAGCCGTCTATGTTATCCTTGAGAAATCATTTGTCAGGCAGTGACTGTACTAGATGGAAATGTTATCCCTGAGTGCATTTTTACCTGGGGTCTGTCACATATTGTTTATAGAGATACAAGATTTTGCAGATCTACACCTAAAACCAACCAAGGTGTTTGCAAGCATATCTGTCGCGCAGATGTGCTAAATAGGTTACATTGTTAGACTAAACACAGAGATATACAAAATGGATTAACATAGACATATAGAATAGATTAACCATTTACGGCAGAGGCACCCACAAAGGGACGTCAAAAAGTCCATAGGGCAACTCAACTGAGACCGTATGTTCAATATTTCACCTTTTTTATGTGCATCACAAGCAGGTAACAAAGAGGTAGGGTTTTGATCATGGTTAATTTCTTTGACCCTTCCTCTGCAGATACTCCCAATCTATGAGGGGCCTTCATTTGTCATTACTTGATGTACAAACTAATTTTTAGTCTATGTTCTTCCAGGCAAACAACTGTTCGAAGTCAATACTGGCAATAACATGGAAATTACCTTTTTCTCCCTTTTTCTTCCTTGTCCTGTCTAGATGATCTTTCAGCAAGATACGCACTTGCCGTTCGTTTTGCATGTCTCTTATGAAGGAATGTTTGAGCAAGGTCTCTGTCACAGGGCGATGCATGTAATTTTTCACCAAGCAACTGTCGACAAAGTTGAGAAATTTTTTTGACCTAAGAAACAAAACGAAGAAAAATGACATCAACAACCTAATTTTACTGAGAACTCCTCTCATTTTTTCTTCTAAGGTGCCAGCAAATTAGTTCGGTTTCCATGTCACACTAAGCCAAGGTTTTGCTTTTACTGTGTCTTGTTAAACTAGCTAGAATCACTCTTATGGATGAGCAAACCAACCATGGCTTGTTTACTTTGATTTTCTTCTTTTTTTGGGAGGGGGGATATTTCTAGTCTTGTAGTTCTAGAGACTGGCCATAGACCTGGGCAGAACACAAAAACATAATACAAACAAGCCAGGACAGAACAATTGATGCCCCAGTTGCAATCAGTAAGCTAACAACCAACAGTGGTTTCAAAATGTGGTTTACTGCCCTACCACCAGCCATGGTTTATAATTGGCTCCAGATCACACAGCAAGCTAAGGCAAAAAAACTTCAGACAAATCACATAATGGCTTAGCAGGGTGTGGAAGCCTGCCAAGGTCTTGACAAGATTCATGAAGCCACTTTGCAGGGCAACACATGGCTTAGACTATAGCAATGGAGGGAGACTCATTCAAAGGTATGGAAGATGTAGATTATTTTGTATGTTGAAGCTGGTGGTGTAGAGACAAGACAGCACTAGTAAGACAAATAGTCAAGAAAACAAGAGGCCTTGGGAGGGCAGTTTCCATGATCAGATCAGGAGTCAAACCACAATCAGAAGTTTTATAGAACCAAATGGAATCTTACTGGCCACCAGCATCATCTAAAGCTCTATCTGCAATGTAGAAAGCAACTCAATGGCTTCTTCTCAGGAGCTGCTTCTACAGTTGTCCAGAAAATATCTCCTAAGTTCTGCACCTCACCAACAAGTGACTGTCAGTATAAGGAGTTGGCATAGCATAGATGCTGGTTGGAGTCAGTCATTGTGTTACACTATGCTTTGTTTATTTAACAGACCATCATTTGCAGGGTTCCTGCAGCATTCTAAGCCCACTTCACATACTAAGCTCCCAACCAACCACATTCTGGTTTAGAAGGACTTGAATCTGAAGGATGTGATGGGATTGCAACTGTGGAGGGCCCAAACAAACCCTTCCAACCATAACGAGAGACAACTACATATTGATTATCATTTAAATCAAATCCTTTACCATTTCCTGGATTTCAGTTTAGGAGGGGGGTTCCGTGGAATGAGAAAGAGAGCTCTCATGGGATGCATATCGCACAAAGCTACAATAAAAACACATGAACACACACAAGAGGTTAAAAAACACTTTGAGCCTGGTTTATGTCCCCATCACCCATCACCATTGCTTAACTTCTCTAGGCTTGATGACTGCAGCTAATCCTGCATGGAGAGACACTAAAAAGCCCTTGGCAAAGCAGTCTGAAAGCTCCTTCTAAACTATTTTGTGATGGTCTACTCATGTGCACAGAAATTGCCCACATGGGGTTAGCACTGGCCCTTGCAGTTTATAGCAACACCAGACTGTTCAGGCAGCCCCAGTGCTCTCCTGTGATCGCCCAGGGCAGTCCTTATCTTCTTCTCAGCCCATATTATAAACACTCTTATGACCATCCTTTGAATTCCAGAAAATAACCCTTTTTACTGCTTTATCCATCACAGAGCCAAAGGATATAAACAGTATTCTTTCCTCTCCCTTATGTGCTCATGTGCCCAACCCAGCTTTGATCAATCGTTGCTGGAACCCCAGGGAAGGTGCTAGTGTTTAAGAGGTAGGGACAGGAAAGAGATGCTATTGGTTGGTCATCCACTAATCAACATCTTCAGAATATTATTTTCCCCACCGATACAGATTCATTTTATTTGCCAGACAAGGCAACACATTACTCATCAAGATTTGCATGTCTAAACCGGCCTGACCTTGACGGTAAGAAGCTGAAAGTGTGAACCAAGCTCAGCTGAAAAGCTCGCCTTTGCAATTTGGTAATGCAACACTAATAATTCCAACTCGGGAGTTTGATCTGGGCCAGCCAATCTACGTATACAAGTCTTCACTTGCTCTTAAAAAGCATGAAAAGTTGAACATGCATGTGTGAAACATCTTTCTCCCTTGCTTGATCCTTCCTGCACTTCTTTCTTTTAGCAAGACAAATGCATTGCTAATTTTCATGAGGCATGATTTCCTCCAGCTGTCGAAGCCTTGTTATTTCCATACCGGTCTGTATCATTTGATGCAGAAAACCACAACTCTTGCAGCTGCAACACAGTGTGGGGGCAAGAGGAGATTTTGTGGTGTAGAAGCCACACAATGGCTTCAAAAAGGATCGAAGGAGAATTGGACACATGAATATATACTGAGTAACAGACCATTTTTTTTTCCTTTTAACAGTTGGAGAGAGCATCCTTTGGTGCTAATAAAATGAAACGGTCGTTCTGTTTAAAACTCAGGTGGTCACATGGCCAGAAGCTGCCTGCTGATAATACACCCATCCAACACGCAACGAACAGTGAGATACTGCCAACTTACGGGGAGCTCCTTCCGCCATTTCTATCGCCGTGATGCCTAATGACCACAAGTCACTCTAGAAAGAAAAAGGCTTTGATGAATGAAAAACAATAATCAAAAGGATGTCAGACCCTTTCCTGGGCCTCCCAAAAAAAATATATTTGCCTGTATCTGCAAGACAAAAAAAGTTCCATGACTTCCTAGCAGGAATTTCCCAAGAAAACAGGCCAAGTTTCAATTCAGCAACTTTAATGGCCCAGTTCAGGATGGATGAAGCAGCTCACCCCCATGTAGATTAGTAGCTCAGCTGCCTTGTAAGAGCCAACTGTTGGAGTCACGCATGGAACTAAAACGTGGCTTGCTTTTGTTGAACCTGTCATGTGAACCCAAGCAACCCTCCTTTGACTTTCTAGTCAGGATTCCCCACTTCCTCACACAGTGGCTATATTCATAATCATCTGAATGCAACCACATTTTAGCCCAGTGCATTGTGGTTGTGGGGCTTGTTCAGGGCTTAATGTATTGTGTGAAGCTAGATGACTAGATTAATTTAGGAAGCCGTAGTTTAGCTAATCATGGATATGCACAGCAGGTGAACATAGCCAATATATTTCAGGCAAAAAAAGGGACACAGGCTTGAAAACCATACCAGATCCACTTGTTTAATCTGTGCATTTCACAGAGGTTGGGATACAATTTACATAGGCACAACATAGCCTAGCTAATAATCAGTGTGACCAGCATGGAAGAACATCCTTAGCTAGCCAGTAGTCATGCCTGCTGCAATCCAGTACAGCAGCAGGGCATCAAATCAGGGAACATCGACAGTGAAAACCTTTTAGTATCTTCTTCTCTCCCTTCCCCACCAAATAGTTTTTATTACCAATATGCCTATATTTTAGGAAGATGCTCACTTTGCAGAAATTTCAGAAGAGTTTTTAGATTCACACAAATGCATCCCCCTTCTTCTACTCATTAAAGCAGCCCCATCTTTTCCTGGGTTTTTGTGCATGCTTGAGAGTGGACACAGCTCCTTTAATGAGTAGCCGAGAGATGCTGAGCCCATGCAAAGTTGGAAGCCTGTCTTCCAGACCACTTTTGAAGCATCCTTGGCTCTACTGTATATCTGATTTACGGTATCAATATGTGGCTCCAAACTGGAGCAAAGGATAGAAGGAAGGCAGCTGGTATCGGTCAAGGAGGAAGAAATGAAAGAAAGGAGATGGCCTGCCATCTTGACTGATGCCGTGGGGGAGAAAGAGGGGAAAAGGGGGAAAATCAGCATGAAGCATATAAGGTGATGAGACAGAAATGACAACAACCTGAAAGTCCAGGAAGGCTGGATTTCAAAGAGAATAAAAGGCAGTATTTATGAATGAAGACCAGGCCGTGTTAAGCAAAGCAGCTGATTTTGAGAAAAAAGAGGAAAAAAGAATGGCCTTTTTTTTTTGAACAGAATATGCTCAGCCATGTGTGCCTGTCTATGTCTGAAAGAGAATTTGGAAAGTGAGAATCACTAAACCTTCTATTCACTTTTCTGCCTATGTTAGGAAAGCGATATTCCTGCCTGGTGCATTCAATCCACAGAACATTTCATAACATAGGCAGTGTCTTGTAACCTAGAAACTTTCCATCCGTCTTCCCCAATTTTTTTAAAAAAAGGATTTAAATTGCCCGACAAGATTTTTTTTTTCAAATACAGATCAGTCTGGCTTTCATTCTTCTGCAGGTAAGTGTTTCTGCTGCAGGCTTTTAAAATGCCAATTCTCCTAGGAAGATAGATAGATAGATAGATAGATAGATAGATAGATAGATAGATAGATAGACAGACAGACAGACAGACAGACAGACAGACAGACAGACAGACGCGCGCACGCACACACACACACACACACAAATGCTTTAAGGCTACAGCTGTCTGTATAAAACTTTCTGTACTGTGCCTTTTTTCAAATTCCCCCCCACCCCAGGAGATTTTTGATCTGGGAAAAATGAATGCTCACAGCCTTTGTTCAATACCGGCATTGATACCCTTGCAAAGTTCAATTGGAGGAATTATTTTTTTCTCCTAATGAGAAGCGTATGATTCTTTTCTCTCAGCTTGGAATGGAGAAGAGAGGTCAAAGGGAAAACTTACTCGGTAGTCATATGTCGATTCTGGGTTTTCATCACAAGCAATAACTTCAGGGGCCATCCAGTAAGGAGTCCCAATGAAAGTGTTTCTCCTGCCAATTGTTCGGTCCAGCTGAGCGCTGACTCCGAAATCAACTGCAAAAGAGTCAGAAAGCAATAAATAAAGTGAGAGTCTGCATCAAATTGCATCACTGGTTGCAAAAAAGAGGATTAAGCTTCCAAAGTTTCAGGTCGAGTTGAAAATAATTAGAACCTCAATGTTTTGTCAACCCAATTTATCAGCCACCGAAGGAAGGAAGCAAGGAAGGAAGGGAGTGTGTGTGCACGCGTGTGTGTATGAATAGTGAAGAAAGACAGTAAATACAAATGTAAATACATAAAACAAATAATTATAAAAGCAGTAATCTCACTCACACACACACACATATATATCTCATTCATATAGTACAGAAAGCAAGTATAAAAGCAGTAATCATATTATTATACAGTATATACAGTAATATATATGATATATACGATATACTGTATACAAAGCAGTAACCATATTTTTATACACACACACACATACATACACGAATAGTAGAGAAAGCAAGTAAATATAACTATAAATATATAAAACAAGTATAAAAGCATTAACACAGTTCCCCAAACTTTGAGAACTGTGGATTATATATAGGGAGAGAACAAGCCAGGATTCAAACCAATTCGGTTAAAGGCTGGTTCTTATTATATGAAAGGGACCACCATCTTTTGAGCTCAGATGCCACAGAGAACTATGGCGTGGCTAAAGTTGGATCCAGAAGTCTTCAGTCCCTCCCTTGCAGGCATAAAAGGGGAGGTGGGGAACTTCTGTTCGCGGCAGCTTTTTCTCATAAGCAGCAGCTAGGGTTTCCTGCTATGTCTGAAGCGCTGCGGGGCTTACATGTGGCTTAGATTCCACTTGAGTTGCCCATGAGGTTGAAAAAGGAATATTCTAATTGTAACCATTAAACTGCACTCGATTGCTCATTCAGGCAGCTTAACCCTCAATGTTAAATTTGACAAATAATGACACCCGTGTAGCCATCCAGAAAACCGTGCCTGATTTAAGAATTTCACAAAAGTTGGAATCCTTAAAAGTACTCGCAGCCTCTGAGAATTCCCATAGAGGGGCAGGAAATACACATTGCTGATGTCTTTCCTCTTCAGGGGCACGCTCCAAAAATGCCACAAATATGGTACAAATGCAAACGCAGTAAGTGTTTTGTGCAAAGGAACAGCAAAAGCTTCTACAAAAAGAAAAGGTTTTTTACAAAAAAAAAGTGGGGCGAGAACTTAGAAGAAGAGTGATAATACTTCAGTTATTTTATTGCAGGCTTGTGACATTTAAGACAATCTGGGCTGTTCATTATTCAGTCGCCTATAATGGTCTGCACAAAAACCAGAAGGGTCACATACATACCTAATTTCACTTCAGCATTTTCTGTTAGCAGCACATTCTGCCCTTTAATATCTCGGTGGATAACATGGTTAGCATGCAAGTGTGACAGACCCTAGAAGAAAGATTACCCAGCTTTAACTTTCTTGCCCGTTTCTGCTTCTATTCAAAGTAGAAGGAACTTTGATCTTGGCTGGTCCAAAGCTACAACATGGTAGAAAAGGGAATCTGACTCTTGTGCCCACCATTTCCTGCCTTATCTTTCATTTCCTCTTCATTTACAAGAACACCTCCCTAGAAAACAAGAATGATTGGCATGGAAGAGGCTGTACCAGCCCACCAAAAGAGGTAAGCCTGATTTTAATCTGATTATTTCAATAAGGAGCGTAAGCCGCTGAAAGTCATCTTTCAGCTAAGCGGCATATTGTCATAGTTTGAAGGAAGAACCTTGAGGAACGGGAGGAAGAACCGCAACCAAAACGATGGTCAGATAAGAGACATCTGAGTCCAAAGCAGGAATGGGAATTTGAGAAAGCGTCTCAGACTTGACCCTCCTTACTTCTCATGAAGATAAAGGGAGGGAGGGGGGCCATGTAGATTCTGTTACTGTAACCTTATAATAAAAGTAGTCATAACCTTCATAACTTTGGTTTCCTTGTCTGGTCTACCTTGAAGGGCTGATAGTATACACTCTAATAAGTAAGTAAATTTGCTAGAGAAGGTGGTGGAAAGTAACCTGACCAGTTTGCCTTCTGCCACATGGGCTATTTGTGATTGCTCATCTTTACCAGGATGGCCATTTTGTGAGACTCCTACGTACTCTTGAGACTCCAAATGTGTCTGCTGACCATAATGATCAGAGACCTTTGTGCTTCTGCAATCAAGGGCCCTCCTCCAAAGGTCTGTTAAGTGAAAAGCCAAATGTGGTGGGTGGGAGGTTCAGTTATTACAAACAGATTTGGAAAAAGGGAAGGAGGAACTGTAGGAAGTAAAACTTCCTACCTAGAATAAGAACCTTCCCCAACAGGTGCCTTCAAGAGGCATTAAGGTGCAACTCCACAATTCCTACCAGCTAATACATGGAGAAGGTAGATGTGAGTCATCATCTAAACCAGTGATGGCGAACCTATGACACGCGTGTCAGAAGTGACACACCGCAACATTTTGGGCGACACGCCAGCATTTACCAACAGCTGACAACAGCCATTCTCCCTGTTTGAGTTACCAAAGAAGCTGAGTTTGTTTTATTTGTATTTCATTTTTGTAATTATTTGACATTTCTTTATATAATACGTAGCACCACACACAATTGGACAGTCTTTTTTTAAAATAAATGAATATGTAAAGAATTGTTTCTCTTTTGTTCGAAGGGAGGGGTGACACACCAGCAGAGCCAAGTTGGGCATTTTTTGAATTTTTGACAGGCTGAACCCAAAAGGTTCGACATCACTGATCTAAACCTTTGGAAGGACTCCAGGTTGACTTTCTCTACAATAAATCAATACAATATATGTAATATATACTATAGATCCCCTGATGCCTGGAGAACCTGACCACAAGGTATGGAAGATATATGCTTGTAATTTCAGATTCAGCCTTGATACTTCATTCAAAATTTCAACAAAAGGATACTTACTCTAAGGACCTCTCTGCAGATGTATGCAATCCAGTCTTCCTTGAAAGAATTCCCTTTTGTCTTCTTCACTAAATCTGTTACAGACCCAGCCCCACAATATTCCATTACCAGCTGGGGAATTGAGAAACAAAAATAAAAGCAAAAACAAAATTATTGTTGTCCAATGCAGAGAGTTTATCTGCACATCTTCTAGATAGCTGTACCTAGGTAGAGGCAACTATAAACATTGCCCTATTTTCATGAAAACCATTTGCTTTATGCTTGGACAGCTGTATTCAATGCTAAGACTTCCAGAGTAAACCATAAGTAAATCCAGCCATCCTGCTAAGCCATAGTTTCTTGACTAAACCACTACTGGCTGGATTCTAGATCACAGTAAGCCATATATTGTGGTTTACAAACTATAATGATCGAGGTCACACCATATGTTAAGCTACACCCAAGCAAATTATTAAACGGGTGAGTGTGATATTTAATCCAGCTTTGGTAACTCTCTTCCGTGGTAATTTCAAATTTGGAAAATGATGCCTTGACTCATTTATTAACAAGTATTTCTTTTATTTACTGATTCAGTCATTTTGATCCCGCCTTACTTCCAATGACTCAAGGAAGCTTACAAGAAGATCAGTAGGATCAGAATAAAATAAAACAACCACAAATTAACCCAGGAAAGGAAACATTATAACCATAACCCAGATGCACTGCCTGCATCAAAACTCTTTGGAACTAGGTTTAGACTTGCTTTATAAAGCAACAACAGTAGAGTCTCATTTTAATGGACCTCAGTTTAGTGTACTTCAGATTTAACAGACAAAATCTGCTGAATTTTGGAGGGTCATCACAGATGAGACTGCCCAGTGCCTGGTCTGCCGATGTCCTCCACCTCTCTCTTGGATGCCTCTAGAAGTCTTTTGGATCAAACTTTTGGGTTATCCTTCTTGATCCAGGGTTCCTAGGCTCTGATCCACAGCCTTCACGAGGCCTTTCAACTGCAGCTCATCTTTGAAATGCGGACCTGCCACTCCACCACCTTCAACCATAGCCCTGGGGTTCAAATGTCTATGGTTTGGGCTACCTTTTGCTCCTTGGCTGTGAATTGGGCCTTCTTTTTCTTTTGTTCTAGTTTGTGGCCCATCTGTTATTTAACAGACGTTTGACTTTAATGGACACACCCTATTAGCCTATTACGCTGTTTGAACTGTATCTGTACAAATAAATTTTGGAGAGTTCCCAAAAGAACAATCTGTCAGCATGTTTGTATTTTCTTAATCAAAGCCACCAGAGTCTGATAATTTTTTGAAGTCACTTTCTTTCTCCTTAGAGACCCCTTTTGCCATGTGTACAAACCCCCTCAGCAAAAAAAGAATTGGAAATGGACAGTGAAGTTCAGCGCACTCACCATACAGTATGCAATTTAAATATTGGCATTAAAAACAAGCATGCATGCATAGAGAATTAGTTCCTTAAGTCCCCCCTCCCCCCATTGTAACTCTTTTAACAATAACTACTGCAATATTCTAAGGGCTCAAACACCAATTGTTTCCATTAGATTCCTTTGCTCTAGTCACAATTACTAATTTCACGGACAACTGTGCAAAACGACAATTACAGCGGCTATCAGTCAGCTTCCAGATGGTCAATAACTGTGGCCAATCTCCCAGTGCAACCACAAAATTATAAGATTAGTGAAAGACCCGAAGACTACAGAGAATGCAGCGTTCTGCATTTTGGCATGATCTGCAATGTCTAAATCCATGGCTGATAAGGCTCTAGACAAAATACTCACTGGAGTCTTATCCACTCACACACAGTTTTCTCAGCCCCCTCCAATCTCTCCCTGAGCAGTCCTAACTTCCCCCGCTCCCATTTTATCAGGCACCTGGCATCCATAAGAGATACTACAAAGCAAGGATTTGGTCCTATCTTGGTGTCTTCTTCTAGAAAAGGAAGGAGCAGGTATAGAAGCCAGGATCTCTATTTTTTTTTTTTTAAAAAAGACACATGTGACATGAAGTTAGGAACCAGCTACAAGGCCCTCAACCTGAGCCTAGTAGTCTAATTCTGGCTGCACAAAGATTCAGTCCTATCTTCCATATACCCAGATTAAGAGAACTCAATTGTTTTGTTAAGACTGTATGCTACAACTAAACAAAAAACAAACAACCCACCCCACATTATTATAGCTTAAGGAGATTGCCTGGTTATAGCACATACTGAAACAGTGGCTGGGCTCCCACAAAGAACCCATTATAGCCTTGGTCTACGAAGATGTGTGAAGATGGCACACTAAAAATACCTGCATCAAGGATCCATAGTGATCCATAAAGGCCACAAGCACACATCAGTAGGGCACCTTCTCAACATATCTTGATGCAGTGGCAAACAGACAAGTGCACCTAAATGAAACTGTGCATATGTGCCTAATGGTGACACCAGGGAGTCTGGAGGAAAGTCGCAAACAGAACTAAGCTGTGGCGGAGAAACACAAAACACAATAAGACAATAGTCAGCTGGGAGTTTTCTGCAGTTTGCTAATCTTTCTGCAGAACAACTCTGAGAATTTCTCTTACTTAACTGGAACTCAGGAAGAATACAATTCAGTCAACTGGGGAAGCAATCCAAGAACAGAGTAGTTCCTAAACGGGAACTGAGAGTAACTAAACTTCCAGATAACTATATTAAGTACAGGCAAAGAGAAGTAGAGACCTACCCATAGCTGGTCATCCTGACCTGCAGGACTCTTCTTTACAAAAGCACCATAATAGGTTGCGATGTTCCGATGATGGGAATACTTCTTCAGCATGTTAATTTCCAGTTTGATTTCTTCTTCCTCATCCTGAAATAAACAAAAGTGTGGGATGTGAGAATATAGGTGACAGTATTTGGGAAGCTTCCCCAGGATTCTGACTTGTGACCACTTTCTGCTTGTCGTATTTTGGTGCAACCAAAACTCTGGGCAGATATTAGTCTGGCTTATTATGTGACATAAAGAGCTCTGGCACGTGAAAGAGACATTGGCTGCTTGATGGACATAATTGTTGAGCCCAAATGGTTGGTGCCTACATTCATAAATTATTCTGAAACTCACTACCCATTAATATGCAAAATATACACTGGCATAGCCAAACATTGAGTTAGCATTCTTCTTCTTTTCACCCATACAAATTGTATGCATGTGAACAACTGGCTCTAAACACACTCATGTATCATTTTACACAAATTATTTTATTATTGAATCGGTGCTAATTGAACATCAGTGTTGTGGAATAGACACAGATTGCACTCAAAAAAATCCACACTGTTCACTAGGTAGGGCATATGGAAAGATATCAAGGCAAAACAATCAGTGTACAATCAATTGTACTAGCAGTTCCACAGCCTTTTCCAATTTCACCGAGAGATCAGAGTGGGATCTGCTGCGCTGAATAATAGTTCCTCCCATCCCAGGGCTGAGCCCGCCTTGATTTCAGATTCAGTTCCCATGTTCAACTAAGAGCTAGCAAGACTAGATGTCATTTGGCCAGGGTCTCCATACTGAGATAAGGTCAAGAGGCACAATCTGAGCTTCCAGGTTATCACCTGAGGAGAAACAGAGCACCTAGAAATAAAATGAGGAAGCCAGGATGATCCTGGGAGATAAGAACGTACTGTAGTCTAGAACAGGGGCATCCAATTAACAAACATAGGGCTGCCACTGGTGCATCTACCAGAGTCTTGCAAACTTGTCATGAATATATTATTAATGGGACAGAATGCAGATATTATTGAATCCACGGAGACAATAATATTAACAATATTTAATTCAGTGTTTCTCAACCTTGGCAACTTGAAGAGGTGTGGACTTCAACTCCCAGAATTCCCCAGGGAACCTCCCAGGCAAAATCTTGCTGATATTATGCTTCCAAGTAATAGACTATCAGGTAGACCAGATCAGGAAATCAACTCCACAGGAAGGCTAAAGCTATTTTGATTGAGACCGGCTACCATAACAGGATCTTGCAAGTTTGATTGTGGATTGAACCTCCTCCTCCTTCTTATACTCCAGTGAATCAGGGAGGCATCTGCCTGTACCATTTCTGACTATGATCTCATTTCCCAGGGCTTAAAGAATGTTTCAGCCCCTCTTGCCAAGATAATGGTTCTTGCACATTTCCATCAAAGTCATCTTCCTTACCTCTACATCAGTGTTCCTCAACCTTGGCAACTCTAAGATGCGTGGACTTCAACTCCCAGAATTCCCATGGCTGGCTGGGGAATTCTGGGAGTTGAAGTCCACGCATCTTCAAGTGGCCAAGGTTGAGAAACACTGATTTAATTAATCTCATTTTAATCTCTTTAATCTTAGTGGAAAGGGAACTAAATGTGTTTTTCTTCTTCTCAGCCCTCCTTCTCGGTCCTACAAATGCAGCTCACAGCCAGAAAGTAGTTGGTATTCTTGATGCACAAGATACTATAAACTTCTGGCATATTCAATATTCCCGACTGTATGAAATGTACAGTGATGGAGATTATTTCCACTCAACCCCATGCATTTCATTTGGCATTCAGCCAGCCCACAACACCAGCCTGAAACTCCAGCATTCTCAGCTCCTATCATCAGAACCATTTCCCCTCAATCAAAAGAAAGCAACCAAGCTTCAATCTTGCCAAGAAGCATCCAGCCCTTTTTTGCTTTATCAGATATCAGGAAGCGAGGTTTGCAGAACTCAGATTCACTCTCACATCCAGGCGCTGCAAGTGGAAAGTTCCCACACCCCTCCCAGAAACGCACTCCTGAAGGAGGTCTGCCTGGCAGATGGGTTGATTATCCTCTGGTGACCACCATCACATCTTGCTGCCTGAGCAGCTCCCGATAAAGCAGCTGAGCAGATCAAAGCTGAAGATCAAGGGGGACCAGAAGCAGCAGCTGAAGTTTTGCCAGCCTCTTTGGAAGACACAGCAAATGCATTTTAGGACCTCTGCTTGCAAGGGCAAAATCTGAAGCTGCTCTCTTCAGCTCTGTGATTCGGGATGCTTAGAAAGCAGGACAACTGAAGTTAAAATCTATTCCTTTCCCTCTGCCTTTCAAAAAAGGGGAGGGGGGACCAAAAAAGCAGAAATGGCACCTACAACTTCTCTTGGCCTCAGCATTGCCAACGTGGTTCCTCTGCCCTCGATTCCAAAGAGCAAAGAGGCTGGTTTGTGAGAGACCAGGACGTTATAAAAACCCAGTAGGGGCAAGAGAGTAAGCCAACAGGAAACCTATTTGCTATCTCTGGAAACAGATAATCATCCAGAAATAAGAAGGAAGAAACTCTTCTGCTTATTACAAATCAGTGAAAAATATATGAGCATCTTCAATCACCGTAGTCCAATTGCATCATCACAATGGAATCCTAGACCAGGGGTCAATCAAACTAAGCAAACAACATGCTTTTGCAAAAAAAAGCAGGGTGTGAAGAACTGAATTGATATTGAGCAGAGGGCTTTCTCCCATAAATAAACCATGATTTGAATCCTGAACTGGTCCCTTCATAGCCTTCCCACTAGATAATTGATGTTATAACTCACCAAGATACTGCCAGATTTGTCTATGTAGAGCAGTGTTTCTCAACCTTGGCAACTCTAAGATGTGTGGACTTCAACTCCCAGAATTCCCCAGCCAGCCATGGGAATTCTGGGAGTTGAAGTCCACGCATCTTAGAGTTGCCAAGGTTGAGGAACACTGATGTAGAGGTAAGGAAGATGACTTTGATGGAAATGTGCAAGAACCATTATCTTGGCAAGAGGGGCTGAAACATTCTTTAAGCCCTGGGAAATGAGATCATAGTCAGAAATGGTACAGGCAGATGCCTCCCTGATTCACTGGAGTATAAGAAGGAGGAGGAGGTTCAATCCACAATCAAACTTGCAAGATCCTGTTATGGTAGCCGGTCTCAATCAAAATAGTTTTAGCCTTCCTGTGGAGTTGATTTCCTGATCTGGTCTACCTGATAGTCTATTACTTGGAAGCATAATATCAGCAAGATTTTGCCTGGGAGATTCCCTGGGGAATTCTGGGAGTTGAAGTCCACACATCCTAAAGTTGTTAAGGCTGAGAAACACTGATCTAACCATTTAATAGGCTCCCTACTTCCTTGGGATCCCCAAGCCCGATGGCACTTCCAAGTTTTGAGGGCCTTCCAGAAGGCCAATAGGGGTGGGGCCAATCTCACCTTGGGGGGCATGATGTTCCAGAGAGCTGGGGCCATGGATCCCACCAAACAAAACTCCTCGGCTGACAGGACCCGCAACACGCCCCTTCTTCTGGATAATAAACCCTCCCCTTAACTTCACTGTCTGGATTCCATTAATTGTGTCAATCTGAAATGCCACAATTCATCCTCTTTGGGTGGGTGCTTTGGGGAAAACATTCTTCATTCTTTTTTCTTTGAGGTGAGTCTTTGCTCACCTCGGTCACATTCATAACCTTGATTGCTGCAAGCTGTCCTGTCTTCACATGGCGACCCTGGGAAGGGAAAAACAAAGCAAATAAAACCATCACATAAGCCTAATGATACAGGGTGAACTGCCTTTATAAACCAATGAATTCAATCAATCACTTTGAAATACATTACTATAAACTGGAGTGTTAAAGCTGGATTCAGTGCAATGAAAGCAATTTGCACTGCACCTAACAGGAAATCAATATTCAGCTGCTAGAGTGATGTGCAGCAATGGGGACAGCATGACCATCTATAGCAAAGTGAGCCTCCCCTGTGCAAACAACTGGATTTCCAATCAGCCAAATCTTTTTATGAATCTGATCAATTATACTGCTCTGCTAAGGTTGTTTTGTTTTGTTGTGATTAATCTGAGAATGAGGCCCTCCAGTGATTAATAATCAGTTTTGCCAAAAGAAAATCTTCAGTTCAACCAAGCTAAACAATGGTAGATAACAGAACTGCTGGCCCCATCAAACAAGACCTTCTTCCACAGGAGCTTCAAAGCATTTGCTCCATTAAGTTCCTACTTCATATTAGATGGTTCCTCTCATCACAATCTTGATCATTCCTTCACTCTCCCAAGTTTTTCTTTTTCTTTTGGAATAACCTTCAAGTCAAAATAGAAGACATTGACTGGATCTGACCCAAACAAGGCAAGTATGCATATTCGAAAAATCCAAATGTTTTCCAGACATTTAGATTTTTTGAATTCTTACTTTCTAGAATTATTAATTCTTAATTCTAGGAACTAAGGAAATAGCTGCCTTTATCTGATCAGATTATGTCAGACTTTCATTACTAGGATTCAGCAATAAATCATAGAGTTCCCAACACTTCGCAGCTTAGCTTGACTTTTCATCTTCACTTGGCAGAAGGCTCACAGATGATTTGGCTAGATTGCAATCTTTATTGCAGACTAGAATTGAGCCATATGCCACAGCTGATTTCCCACTACAGTGCAAAGATGCCATGTATTTTCAAAGGTTTAAACTCCTGGCTTCTTCCTTCCAAATTAATGGATCCTTGGTGGGGCACTCGAAGACCTTGAAGTTGGGAGGTTATGATCTGTTTACATAATGGTCATGTCAAGCCAGGAAACTGTTGGTTCCCATCTCACCAGCCTTAATTCTTCCAGATTATTTTATTCATTAAGTCTAGAATTGCCTACTCTGAATGGCAATGACTCTCTAGAACTGTGGTCAGAGAAAGATCTCATATATCACCTGGTTCAATCCCTTTCAGTAGTGATCCTGGAGGACTGATAAGGTGACATTTGGCACATCAAACACATCTTCTCTTATGGAACTCTCAGCCTTCCATGTATTGTACCCCAACCTGCCAAATGCTAGGGCTGTGTATTAACTTGGATTTGATTTCTAAATACCATAATGGAGCCATGCCTTTTCCAAGGAATGCTATCCTGGGAAAAGACCACCGTTTTAAGGGGCTGAAGACAAGGGCTACTTCCATGGCCAAAGCATCTTTGGGAGATGACAGTTAAAGCACTGCATTCTGGAGAAGACTCCTGAGAATACCAGGGACAGCCAAGAAAACAAACGAAGGGATCATCAAACAAATCAACCCAGAGTTCTCACTCAAGGCACAATTGACCAGGCTCAAATTAGTGTATTTTGGACACATTATGAGAAGACCTAGCTTTCTGGAGAAGGCTCTAATGCTGGGAAAAGTGGAAGGAAACAGAAGAGGATGCATAACAGCAAGGTGGATGGACTCAGAATGCGTGCTCTGTTGGAAGACCTGGTTAGGGACAGATCATTATGGAGAAAAATCTATCTATGTGGTTCCTAAGAGTCAGCACCAACTTGATGGCATATAATCAACCAATTCCTATACTAGATGCTTTCCAAATTCCATATCTGAACTACCAGATTCTGTCTGCTTAAGAATCTGGCAGTCTTAAATCCTCCCAGGCTGGCTGACATCTCATTTATTGGGTGAGGGGGTTTTTGTTTCGTTTTTTTAATTGTTCGCTTGCCTTGAAGGTCAGTTGCTAGATAAAAAAGCAAGATATGCTGATTTTAAATAAAAGCCCCAGGAATGAAATGCCCTTTTCTTTTTTTCCTTCCTCGTTCTAACTGCTCAAAACCAGTTGACCAACACCGCCCACCCCAAAGAAGTGCTATTTTCCCCAAGAAAAATAGAGGACAGATTGAGCATATTTGAATATGTTAATATATTACTTGAGAAATATGGCTACTAGACATTGGCAGCAAGGAAACTAAGAGCTGGGGATTTGATATAAGCATAGACCAGTGTTTCTCAACCTTGACAACTTTAAGATGTGTGGACTTCAACTCCCAGAATTCCCCAGCCAGCATTGCTGACTGGGGAATTCTGGGAGTTGAAGTCCACACATCTTAAAATTGCCAAGGTTGAGAAACACTGGCATAGATTGTACTAAAGAAGGTTTTATCCTTACGATAGAGAATTCTGAAATCCTATTCCCTGAATAAGATCACCCACCAACCTGAGGTTCAGTATTACTTGGCCTCAATCTCAGAGTTTATCTCTTGGATAACTTTTCCAAAACCTCTATCCAATTTTGGGCAAATTCCCCAATGCATCCTAACTTTGTTTACCATACCAGCCCCCGAAAAAAAAATTTGGATGGTTATTTTCAAAGGGACATGGGTGACCACGGAGGACGGCAGGGAGACAGAACAATGATCTTCTCCAACTTCCTTAAAATTACTCAGGATCTACAGAGAGGTGCATCAAAATCTCTCCCTCACATGCAGAGATCAATGTTGCAAAATACTAGCTGTATTCCAGACACAGATTTGCCCTCAGTTTGTATCCAGCTGATGTCACAGTTTGTGTTCCTTTATAGGAAACCATTGTTTTCAAATGTTTCCAGGCATTGAAAGTTTCACAGGGCAATATGAAGTCCTTCCAGACAACCTGGCACCCTAATTTAAGTCCCAAACATTGCCTGGAATGAAATATTCTACTGATTTCCCTAGCCAGTTAAATCAAGACTCACCAGATCCCTGGAAAACCCTTCCACATGTTAATTTATTGAAAGTACTGGTCAGTGGTCACAATAAAACGATTGAAAGAAAATGTATGGGACTTAAGCCTGACCCACTGGCTATTAAGGAAGTCACATTAATACTGATAGGAACAATTCCTGGGAAATTACTTTAATGCAGTGCAGAGGTCTATGGCTAATTCTGGTTAATTAATAATACCCAGAGGGGAAAATGCAATAGTTTAATACTTACACAGACATAAAAAAAGAGGATTACATTTCAATAAGTGGCGAATTTCTTAAGCTTTACAAAATTTTATACCACCTGTGATGACAGCTAATCAGGAAAGATTCATAGTTTTCTAGCTTTAATGAGATCTTCTGCCATCATGAATGGAGAAGTGCCCCCAGTGGCTTTAAAAAGACCGGCCCTTTGGCTTCAATTGTTTTTGGAGAAAACTTTTCAGGGAATCAACTCCAAAAGTCAGGATCCTCCTGCATTCTGCTTATAAGGTGGGAAAGGTTTTGTCCTATGCCCCCCAAGGCAGGGAATGCCTACTTGACTCCTAATGTGCACCCAATCTCAGATACTATATCAGAGATTAGTTAAAACCCTGGATTGTCCTGCCCACACTTTGTCTTTTGAGATAATTTATATATTGGGGAGAGAAATCCACTCTGGGGGGACTATAGCCTCCAGTTCCCACAAGCCCCAGCCAGAACAGCCAATAGCTAAATTACTTTGATATACTACCAGCTGGGGAGAAAGGGACACAATTCACTAAGGAACATCTGGCAAGACATTAAGGAAGGCCTTTTTTAGGAAGATTCAGAGGTGGAACTTCTTCCCTGAAGCCAGAGTCAGAAGTTGGAAGTGGTCCCTTCATATTTATCTTTGACTGTGCCAATCCAGTGGTATAATATAGCCTGCCCATCACAAACTATGTTGTTGTAAAGCCTTCTCCCTTCTTGTTCCTGCAGAAGATTCTAAGTTTTCTCCATCAAAAGTAGAACCACCATCCCATTTGCTGGAGGGCAATGGAAGGGCAGCAAGTGACTTTTTTAAAATTCAATTTATTTATTCAGGCTGCCAAGAAATGAGAAAGACGTCTGTGGGATTGTCTTGAGTATCAGAACCTTCAACTGGAATCCACCTTCCTATAACTTAAGGTAGTTATTCCACATTGTGTATTCTGGGCTGATAGAAACAGGTTTCAACCTTCTTCTGCATGAGGGTCTCCTTCATTCTGGAAAATGCAAGAATATCTCCTCTCCCAGTTTGTTCTTCTCAAGACTAAACTTTCAATCTCTCTTTGTCAGATTTAGTTTCTAATCTCTTAGTCACCCTTTTTGCCCTTCTTGGAATCTATTTCAGCTTGTTTGAAATATTCTTAACATGTGGTATCCAGAACTGGACATTCTACTCACAATGGGGTCTGACCAATGCAGAATAAAATGGAATTCCTTCCTATGAGTTGGATGCTAGACATCTGCAGTTGCCTTTTATTGCAGCCACATCACCTTATTGACTCATATTCATTTTGTAATCAATTGCTCTTCCAAAATCTTTTCTCATAAGCCCAGTTGCTAAACCTGGTATTCCCATCTATACCTATGCTTTTGATGTCTGTTTCCCATGTGCATAATTATTGGTCTCTTATGCAGTTTCCTTCTGTTACCTTTAGCTCATTTCTCTAACTGATCAAGATCGTTCTGAATTTTATGTTAGCCCTCCCGTCCAGTGCTGTGTCAGCTGCAAATCTGATACATGTTCCCTCTACTCTGTAATCCCTCCAGTTCTAAGCCATTAATAACAAATGTGGAAGTTGAGGGCCAGTAACTGAACCTTGGGGCATTGTGCTCAATATTTCTGCCTTTGCTCAAAAAAGGCCAAAGGAATTCACACCAGGACAATCTCAGCCTCAGATCCAAAGGATTTCTGATGCAGTCCCTGATATTAAGAGTTCCTCATTTTCAGGACTTTGACTTGCTCTGATCCACCAGGTTTTGGACTATCTGAATTCTTTCACTCTGTGAAACAAAATACTACCTCTTACAGATTTACATGTTTAGTTAGCAGGCTCCTTACGTACCATCCAAGATCTGTAATGAACCCTTGGAACTGAGTTACAAGTCACAAATACTAGAAAGGGGACAGAAACAGACAAAAAGAAGCCGAAAAGATTGGTACCAAAATGATTAAGAAGCTAAAGCTTGACACATTTTTATTCCCAAATCCCAAAGCTTAAATTTAGCAAGTGCACACCACAAAACCGAGGCTGCTAAAAACTGTCTTCAAGCAAAACTTGGCCTACTTCTCAACAACAAAAGTGGGTCATCTCTTTCCCACATATAAATCCAGGATGTAAACCTCACAGTGCCGCAGTGTCAAAAGCCTGCAACAATTCGCAATTTTATAGGTCAATCGAATCCATTTAGGTGAGACAGGAATTAACATAGCCGTGAAACATCTGAAGAAGCTAAGATAGACATGGAAGAAGTGAGTAGGGCTGCAAATAAATCAGAACAGAGGAAGAGAGTTGAGTCTAAGTATTACAGATGCCACATTATTGTAAGAGGATACAGGAAGGAATGTTTCCCCCCTATGTCTTTAGTTTTCCTGCACCTCTGCATCTGAAGCTGAGTCAGTAAAGACAAAAGAAGATTCCTTTTTTTTTTTTTTGAATCAAAGAATATGTAAGCAGTTGGCAACCCTTATCTAGAGGAAACAGTCAACAGATTGGAAGCTCAGCACCATAATAGAATTATTATTTTTTTCTTCCACCCTGTGTTCATTAACAGGCTTTTCTCTTTCAGCACTTCCTGGGAAGTATTTTTTTTAATTTAGCCTTCAACTCTTGCCTGAGGCACTGTTCTCCAGTTCAGGCCTCTACACGATAGATAGGTTGCTTCCACCCTTCATGATTTAAGAAACCCACAAGAAGCCTTCTGCTCTGACTTCCACCTCCTGCCCGATCATCGGCTCTCTTTTATGTTGGTCTTTCCTCTGCTCAGGAGAAAGGCGGTCTCCTGGATGTTCACCGAGGTGCTTTTAGGCAAAACCCAGAAATATAGGAAGCAGGAAGACGTACTTTCCTCCAAACCACAAAACAGCTCCCGGGCTCAGAGGAGCCCCACCAAACCAGCTCTTTAGCCTGCTTTGGATCCTCCTATTTGGATAGATGGGCAGGGCATGAAATGGTTGTAAGGAGTCCAGCAAGGTCTTGTGAAGACCACATGCCTGCACAAGGCAACCCTTCCCTAATTCTGGCACAGAGCAGCCCTATCACTGGGCATTTTTTAAATGAAAAAAGAAGTTCTCCAAACTACTTGCTTTTGCAAGATTAATCCATTTTCCCCACCCCCAAACAGACCTATTCCAACCCAGCTTCTCTTACCACCTTTAAGGCACTGCAGGATTGTACCCTACTGTAGCCAACATTCCCCAGTGCGGTTTTAACATCCAGATATCTTAGGAAGTCTGTCCTAAGTTATATGCTGTGATTTACAAACAAGAGTTGGGTTCTCATGCTGCATTAAGGCATACATTCCACAATGCATATTGTGGCTTTAGGACAACCGGTAGACCCAACCAAAGCCTCTGTTTTCACACCTGACTGAGGAGTGACAGATCAAGGCTCCGAGTTGTATTTTTTTTTAAAATTACTTTCAAATATCTGTCTTGGATAAAAGCAGTTTCCTGCTGTGATATGCCCAATCGCTTATTTTGGAACCAAACAGCACAAAAGTTGCACAATAACCACAAGAAACATAAGTGAGGAAGTGAACGTCAGCAAAACAGTTGGAATGGATGTTCAACCATCAATCAAAGATGCTCAGAGCTTTATAATCAGATGGAATTAGTTACATTACAGCATCACACTCCCCAAAGACTTGCTTGCATTAATCACTGGCTGCATTTGGATGCTTTGAGGTTTGGCTTAACAAACTGATATAGGAACCCGTTTCCTCTGCCAAACTATGTCTGCTTCACTTCTCCCTTTCCATCAACAGAGAAATCAGCCAGGAAGCCCTCATTAGCTATTATATCTAATGTTAAAATCATGGTTAATGACTTCCAAGCAAACTAGGATACTGTACCCAATTTTAATCCACTGTGATGGAGGTCCCTTATCATAGAAAGTCAAGATTTTTAAAATATACTTGGTTAAGCCAACAATGTTGATCAGGTTTGCACATAATACTAAGCCATATACAGTGGTACCTCAAGATACGAATTTAATCCGTTCCGTGACTCTGATCGCAAGTCGAATTGGTCGCATCCTGAAGCAAATTTTCCCATAGGGTTCAATGTAAATACGGTTAATCCGTTCCGCCCTCCGAATTTGGTCGCACCACGAGGCAAATTTCCCCATAAAGCCTTATTCTTGCCAAGCCTGCTCTGCATTTTCTTTGGAGCCATGCTGACAAGCACACCAAAAACCTTCCGAACACCACAAAACGCACCACAAGCCTCACCGAACATCTCCTTGCTACCGCAATCTCACCCAAAGGAAGCCGTGACTGCGTGGCAGCAGGGCAAATGGCCGCGGATCCGGTTCGTAGATTGAGGCGGAGTTCGCAAGTTGAGGTAAATTTTTGCGGCCAGAGCTGGTCGTATCTCGAAATTTTCGTAAGGTGGGCGTTCGTATCTTGAGGTACCACTGTATAGTCAATTCATTGAGGCTAAGTTCACTGAACTGGCTAAGCCAAAATCAGACAGCCATTGTTTAGAGAATCCAACGACTGCAGCTTCTAAACCAAGATTTATGACTTGGTGAATTATGTGAACCTAACCAATAATGGTTTATTATACAAACTATAGGTAAGCAAAGCTTGGTTTAGAATGTTGTGCAAACATGGAACCATTTTACTTATCCAAACCCAAACCATATTATAACTTACCTGATTGTAAAGCTGAACCATGTTTAAAATTGAAAACTGCTTTCCTGGCTTGTTTTGGAAACCATTACCCATAATTTGTCAGGTGCATACAGCAAGAAATTATGGTTAATCACGGTTTCCTGGTGTCCTTCAACACTTCCTTGAAGGGCACAGGACGTTGCTGCAAATAGAGGCCATTGCCTCAACTGCAGCTCTGAATCAGTATTTGCCATAAACACAGTTAGAAACTCATACCAACACCTGAATGTACAAACACCCTGTAAGAGAACCACAATTTGAAACTTCTGTTTTGTTTTGTTTTTCTCATCTACCCAGCACATATCAACATAGCCTTCCTTTTGTTCTCATGGTAAACAATTGCCTTTTTCGTGGTTCATGAATTCATGCATATTACAGACCACTGTCAGAATAAAGTGTAGCTTGCTAAACCATTTCAAACTATGGCTAATACATGGACAACCACGGTTTGTAAACTGAAGAAAATTCAAATCATATGTTTAAGGTTGCCAAGCCATGGTTTAGAATAGCATCTCAGTTCAGAAATGAATTACCCCTTGTTGCCATTAAAAATATTTATTTATTCATTCGTTCTTCAAAAATATCCCATACCTTATAGACTTGCCCATATGTCCCATTTCCAACGACTTGTACTAGTTCAAATATTCCAGCTGGATCCTAGAAAAGAATTAAATTAAAGTGAGTTAATGTGCCTCTTAGAAAGATCAGCTTCTTGGCTGAGTTTTACAGACTGCATGCAACCATTATGTGGTTTGTTTGGCTTAGCATCTTGTGGTTTATGAACCACAGTTGATAGTTATGTGCACTATGCAAACTCAACTATTCAACAACCTATAGCAGTGTTTCTCAACCTCAGCAACTTTAAGATGGGTGGACTCCAACTCCCAGAATTCCCCCAGACAGCATGGATGAACTCCAACTCCCAGAATTCCCCCAGCCAGTTGGAGTCCACCCATGCTGGCTGGGGGGAATTCTGGGAGTTGGGGTCCACCCATCTTAAAGTTGCTGAGGTTGAGAAACACTGATCTATAGGGAAAAACAACGTGGGTGAAATGTAATCCTTGTATATTCTGAAAGATGCCTCTTAAACACCGTCTATAAAACAATGAGGATAAAATCCCCTTGGTCCATTAAAAACAATAGGTAGGTAGCTTAACACCCCCCCCCCCAAGAATCTATCAGCAGGAAAGGAGTATTTCCTATCTGAAGCAAACTAAGACCCCCCCCCCAAAATATGTGTTTCCAAGTGCTGTGGATGAGAAATTCTGGAATGTTGGAATGACCATGCAAAGAAGCCACATCTATTCTTGTAGAACATGAACAGAACACAAAATTAAACTTGAGTCAACCTCACCCAGAGTCAGGCAATTCCATTTTCTAAAAACAGCTTGGAAAGGAGATGAAGGAAAGGAAAATCCAAAATCAGAGTGCGGTTAAGGTCAAGCCACCACAGCAAAACTGTATAGAGTTCCATAGACTGGTGCAGAAAAACTTAACAGTAACTTCTGCTTCAGTTAAGTATGCAAATGAAGTTTAAAATAAGAAGTTAATTTCCACCTGTCGCTTCCACTTAATGCAAGGCTTTCTTGAAAAAAATCCTAAACTGATCTGAATATTTAAATGCTTGTTTTCAATAAGACTATATTGCTGAAAGGAACTACAAATTCAATTAATCCTGTTGATCTGAATAGTGGTTTAATCACAGTCTGGATTTTTAGGTACCTGCTTGCAAAACTTAACATTAATTTAACCTTAAGAGCAAAACACCAGAACATCCAGAATCAGTACAGACAACATTCTTATTCGTATCTCCCTCATGATGTGCTTCACTACATTAACCTGAGAAGCTCTAACATCCTGGTGAGATATAGTGAACTTAGTTTTTTTGAAAGTTACATTAGAAATCTAAAATTAGTAATTAGTAGTCGGTCACTGGCTGAATATGAGTCAGTCATACAACGTGGTTTCAAAAGCGGCTAATGCAACAGTAGACTGCATCAACAGAAACACTGCTTTTGAGTTATCTGAAACCATATTCTAACTTTGTTCTGCTTTAGACTCCACCTCAATAACTTCATTTCTGGGCACCCCATTTTAAAGAAAAAATCAGAGAAACTTGAACAGATTAACTGAATCTGGAGGTTGAGTCATGGCAACTGGACTTTCTTTTCTGAAAAGAAGTCCAGCTGCCATGACTCAACCTCCAGATAATTCCACCTGGATGACTGAGAATCTTCATCAACAGATTAACTAAATGGCAACAGGGATAGTCAAGGAACTGGAGACTAATCTCACAACAAGTGAAAGAAGCCAGTTGTATTTAGTTCTGAGAAGAGAAGATCAAAGAGGATGTGAACCTTCAAGTACTTGATGGGCAGGTAATAGCTGAATGTTTGAAAAACTAAAGGTAAGAGCAGTTTGATGGTGGATCCAATGATCAACAGAAGTGATGGGCTACCCTTCACTCACTGTGTTTCAGCAGAAGCTGTACAACCATCATTTGCAACAATCACTTGGATCCCTGCTCTGAGCTCCACAGGCACAAATTATGCTATAATTCCTCAGAGACTTGTACACGCATAGCTAGAAACCAAATCTTTATTGTAATTCTGGCACAACTGCCATAACACACAATTGGAAGTATGTAAGCAGGTCAGAAAAATAGTACAGAATCTGTACCCAAACTCACTTCAGATTCAGCACACTCTTTCCCCACCCCTAACTCCAACACATGAGAAAGAGTTAGCCTTCGTCTCATGCTACCAAGTCACATCCATTGCAAGATGTTGCAAGTTTACATTCTCTGCATTCCTGCTCCTCTGTCCAGTTAATTCTTGCTTGGGTTGAGATTTTCCAGCCACAAGGGAGCCCCTGAGACAAATGTGGCCCTTTTCAATTCTATGATTGCAGGGTTGCCCCCCAAATCTATCTCTATGTATTCTTTATATATTCCAATTTTAGCATATGTGTTGCCAAACATATTGTAACCTCCTGAATCAGGTCAAAGGACCAGCTGTTGCAGCATGTGTGACCTGCTGTAACCATCCAGACATCTCACGAACTGGAAAGGGTGATGCTCCTCCCTATCAGCCCTTTGAGGAAGGCCAGGCCAGAAAACAGACAGCATATGAACTACTGGAACTCTCACTTCACTGTTATGGGTTATACTTTATGGTTATATTGTTAGCTCAACAGAATCTTGAAAACCTGACAGAGATTCTCTCTATCCCCTCTTATACTATACAGGGCAATCTTGAGTTTTTTTCTTCACCCCCTCCTATCTATCCAAGCTAAGCTGATGTTTACACAATGGCCATTGAATTCCTCCTTCAAAACCATCACATTACTTTTCTAAACCCTCCATCTCCATTGCTCTCTAAATCACACTTCTACAGATCATACCTACGGCTGTCATATACTGGCTACTTACAGCTTGTCCTCTATGGATTTGTCTAGTCCTCTTGTCAAGCCATGAGATCTTGTGGCTTAGTTTAGCAGCCATTAGATCTAGTTAGCAGCCATGAGATCCTGTGGCTTAGTTCAGCAGCCATGGGATCTAGTTAGCAGCCATGAGATCTTGTGGCTTAGCTTAGCCCATCTGAAAATAAGCAAGGAACAGTAAAGCAAACAGGCTGAACCGCCACAGAAAACAAATGTCAATATTGCCACGTCTTGGCTTCCATCTGGTTTAAACATCAAGGAAGTCCATTTTCCTCCAATTTCCTTGAGCTGGCAACCCCAGAAGAATGTGAAGGCAGCAAGCAGGCTTGGTGGCATTCAAGTCACCGCCTGCCTCTTTTCATCCTGTTGGACATCTTGTCCAATGATAAAGACCAAACAAGAAGAGAAACATATGGTGGAGTCCATTAGAGTCATTAACTTCCAAGTGATAAATGGCTGGGTCAAACTTTTGGCACCTGTCAAAGGAAATGCAACTATTTTGGCAGAAGTGGGAGATCAAATGGTCCATGGATGCAAAGGGATGGCCTCAAGGAAACGTTACATCTAAAATGGGCCCAGTTCCGGGATAATTAAGAATCTGACTGGTTGGGAAGACTGTAATATATCATGGACGTTCCAACAGGAACAAGAGTCAATCAAAGTCTGAAATCTGAGCCTACGAGCAGATCGCTGCTACTTTCAACACAACAGCCACTTTAATCTCACTTGTTGGTTAAAAAAAGCCCTCTCTTAGGACAGGCTCACAGCTCACTGCCAAGCAAGCAGGCAAGACAGATTCTGCATACGGGGAGATACACGGCTTTTCCCCCAGGAGAGGGGTGTTCAAACTGCTGAGCACGACCCCTTGGGGGTCATGAGCAATACAGAGAGGGGTCACAGCTTAATTTAAAAAAAAAACAATCAGGCTTTTCTCCTGGTCTAGCCTGCACAAGCCCACACCTACCAACTGCAATCCTGCAAAGGTGAGACTCCCACCCATGTTTAATTACTGAAAAATAACCGCGTATTTTCTTTATCATCTAAATTATTTGCATTCTCCATGCAGGGAAAGGTGTCACACCAGCTCAGTTTTCATTTTCAAGGGGGGCCATACTGCAAAGTTTGAGAAACCCCATCCTGGGGATAGACTAAAACAGGATCAGCTCAGGGCATTGTGCCACCTGAACCACAGGACAAAGGGACCACCATTGACCCAGAAGCTCACCAGAGTAGCGGAAGGATAGCAGGATGGGTTAGGTAGGATGTCAGACCTATTCTGGGGCCATCGTTCTGTTTCCACGCCTTTTGCATCTGCCCGTGTATTGCCCCAACTAACACCTGCACAAATAGTGTGCTGTAACAATGGTGGATACAGAAAACCTGCAGGGTACAGGTGTAGAAGTGGGGAGTTTCTCTAGGTATCTGCTGTAAGGTATGGCAGCTCATGAAGCCATTGAAGATCGACATCCAGAAAGAAGATGCTTCGTTGTATGTTGTGAAACTGAATTGCGACAAAAGGACAGCGAAAGCAATTTGCTTCTTTTACCCATTTCTCAGAGTGTGCGCCCCAGCACACTTCAAAGGCAAAGGGGGGTTGGTAGCCTGAAACCAACAGTTGTACATGCTCCTGGCTTAATACAGAGTGTCAACCCAGTGCCTGTATGTGTGGAAACTTAAATTACGGCCAGGTAAGTGTGAACAGACCTGTGGCTCTGTTGTACAATTAGATGGACCGTTGTTTCTCAACTTTAAGATGTGTGGACTCCAACTCCCAGAATTCCCCAGTCAGCATGCTGGCTGGGGAATTCTGGGAGTTGAAGTCCACACATCTTAAAGTTGACAAGGTTGAGAAATGCTGAGCTGGACACTGTAAATAGGACCAGTGTCAGGGGGCAGTGGTAACACAGCCTAAAGCTTGCAAGATCTCCATCCTCAAATTGCAAGAACAGCTCCAGAAAAAATAATCTGTTCTGTGAGTCCTCTTTTGCAGAAACTTCCGATCCAGCTCTCTCACTAACAACAGCAAAGAAAACTGCACAGCCAAAGATGTCCGATGTGGTTCCTGAAGGCCAGCGCTCTTTTTTGTATATATTAAAGGACTCCAAAGAAGTTGAACCAAAGTAGTGGGAGGGGGGGTTTGTACCCTGCGCCTCAGACCTCTTTATCCCAACCAGAGAAATTGCACAATGCGCAATGGATTTTTTTTCCTTTTAATGTAAAAATCCAGCAGGGATTTGTGGTGATGACTCCACGCAGCAGGGTGAATTCATATGACCGTTTGTGGACAGGAAGGCCCCGGGTGTGGGTTGATGCAGACCCTGGAGGCACATTTATTGGAAGTGTCTTAGGATAGTAACCCCTGTCTGTGCCAATTATACCAATGACTCAACCAAGACACAAACGGCGCCTTACACCAACTTCAGCCGGTTTTAAAAACTTTGCAGAACTCACATTTGCTGGTAAGACAAAGACACACTGAAGCTCTCTCACAAATCCAAGGATTTCCTGAACCCCACCCTTCCCAATTTTTTTTGGGCAGGGATCAGCTGACATAATAAAGGGAAGAACAAAACTTTGGATGGCTCTAATCCAGGAACTGCTGGGCAGCAATACAGCAAATAAATTCATTTCTTTAAGCAAACGCAAGATTTGCACTAAAAGAGAGAGGGAGAACAAGAACTCTTCTGCTATCCAAAATATTGGTTAGTGGGGTGGAATGACATTTATGACAAAGCATGCATTCAGTATTATGAATCGGCAAAGAAGCTGAAGCTGCAAGAGAGACATCTTTAAAATATGAGTTTCTGACGCACAAATGGGAAAGTTCTAAAGGTGGTGACTTCATCTCCTAAAGCTTTTCTGAGTCCCAAGCTTCAGAAGAAGGGTGGTCACTTTTGGGTGGCCTGTAGCCACACTTCCACTCCAGGTATTTTCCATCTCAAAGTGCCAAGGGAAATCTCTTGATTCCCATTACAAATCCCAGAAATCCAGATATTGCCAAACCCATCAGGATGGGTTCACCCAGGTCAGTGTGACTGGCCTCATGACCCAACTCATCTCAGCATTAGGTTTACCCTGGGGTTGGAGTTACCGTAACAATCCAGAGAGTCATTGAAAGTCCCCATCAGTCATGAGCAGTCTCAACCTCAATTCTCCATCTGAACACATTTTACACAGGATTATTGTAAACATCAACAAGGAAAAGCCACCTATGTTCGACTGCTCTAGAAACTTAGGAAAAGCATCATATGAATAATCAAGGATGTAACCATAACTCATTTGAATAACTGCATCAAATTACTGAAACACCGAAGAGGAAGCCCAGCACCAAATGAACTGTCCTAGATCAGGTTCTATCAAGTCCTAGATTCAAGTCTCAGCTTTGGTTAGCCCCTACATCTGGAGGGTGAGACCCACAGAACAGCAAAGGCAGCTATTTGTAGGCCTAACATCTCGCAGAATGCAGCCAAGGAAATTCTCCATTAGCACATTTCAATCGGTTAATTATGGGCACTTTGCCCAAATCTTCTTCCCCAAATCTGGACTCATTTACATTTTCAAGGCCTGGTGAAGTTCAGAGGAAACTTTGGACCGATCAAAGAAAATTCACACTTTCTGCATCACTTCCTGCCTTTCCTCACTTAGGTAAACTAATGTACCCCACCCAACGTATCTTAGAAATAACATGGTCATCTGCGCTATGAGTCTATTTATGAGTCACCAGTGTGATGTGGTTTCAGAAAAGCCAAATGCAGTCTTAGGCTGCATCCTTAGAATTATAATGCCCATTTTTTAGGAAGTAGCATTTGCACTTTATTCAGCTTTGGTCAGATTCCACCCCAAGTCTGTGCAATTCCAGTTATTATCCTTTACAAGATTTACAATCCTGGGGCTGGTTCAGAAGGATATCAAGGATACCAAGAGAGACTGAGGGGCCTGTATATAAAGCTTTGAAAAGTTTGAAAAGAAACATTATAATATTCTTCATAGGCTTGAAGAGGTAACTCATCCCAGAAGCTGTGACCAATTCTCTTTAGTTCCTGAGCATCGACATTTATTAAGTGGTGACCAAAATTTATATTCCACCCTATCACGAGACTTTAGATGGTCTCCAGCAGGAATATACACTGTGAAATATAAGGAATATACATATTGCTTTCATGATGCATATTCCTGCTGGAAACCACAAAGCACAATAACATGGAGTGGTTTTCAGTTACAAGGCAGCCAGTTCCAGTTGAACATTTGGGGGGGGGGGGGGGGAAGGCTACTCTGAAGAGTTTGGTGACCATTGTTCCAATTTCCTGGAGAGGAGATGGCTGGGTTTAAGTTTTCCAACTCCGCATTGTGCAAAGAAGTGAAACAGCACTCAGGCCATGCACATTGCCACTTCCACCTCGTATGTTGGGGATGGGCTGTTAAAGGGCTTTTCTGCAAGCTTAGAGGAAGTGTATGTGGTTTGCAAGGAAGAGAAGGTCCAGCTCTAGCAAAGCAGCTCTAGATTTCCTCTGCAGCTGCTCTCCCGAGCAGGGGGAGATTTTTCACACTGCCTGCCCCCCAAGATCCTTTGAAGGGGAGAAGCCTGCCCCTGAACCCAGCTTCTGCTTTTCCTGCCTGGGCTTGAGTGAATGAATGGGAAGCTCACCTTTCAGGGGGATCTAAAGCCTCTGAGATATTGGGCTAGCTCCAGAGCTAAGGCTGGCAGGCTGGTCTCGTGAGCCAGTCCCGCTGGACTGACTTCAACCCAGCCTTTGAACAGAGATGGGGAGGGAGAGTTGAAGTTAGGCCACGGGAAATCAGTGGGTCAAGCCAGCCAGATTGAAAATCCTCCAGGTGGCAATGGAAATAGAACGCAGTTCACGCAGGGCCAGATCCAACCTGTGCAACGTGTTGTAAGCATTATTACTATTACAAACCTATGCACTGTATTATTGCCGTTATTATCATCTCACAAAGTACAGTTAGTCAAGAATGGGTTGAATTCCTTCATCAGCAAGAGGCCACCGCTGTGCACCGGTTACAGCATCGGTCCATGAGTCCCAGGTTCAAATCCCTGCTCAGCCAAGAAGCAGCCCCCCCAAGTTCCGCCCAAGCGACTTCGCAGGGTTGTTGTGAGGACACATGGAGAGGTGGGCTGGAGGTCCAGGCTCAAATCTCTCCCCCTCTTTGGGAGCCTCAGCCCCCTCGCACGGGGTCTGCTTTTTTTTTTTAGCTACTGGGGGACAGCAGGAGGGGAGGGGGTCATACACGGCCCCCGCCAGCTAAGGGAAAGCGGCAGGCTTTCTCCTCTCGCGCGCCTCTCTCCGGCGGCTTCCTCCTAAAAGCCTAACTGGGTCAGCCGCGGCCTGGGCGGCTGCATTCCCACGACCGGCCCAGCCGGGTCCGTGTCAGCCCCGGGCGGTGCGCGCCGCCAGCCTCGGGGCTCCCACTCGGCGCAAAGCGGAGAAGGCGCCACCCGGACGGGCTGCGGGGCTGCGGGAACGCAGCGCCCCGCTCTCCGCTCAGCCCTGCTCCACGCGCGGGCCACTCACCCGAAGCGCCGCCAGGTCGGTGCTGTCCAGGCTGCGGGCCGCGCACTCGCTGGCCATGGCTGCGGCGGCGGCGGCGGCGGCGGCGGGGATGCTGGCCCCGCGCGCCCTCCGCGGCGGCTACCAGCCCCGCGCGAAAGCCGCCCGCGGCGCCGCGTCCCTTCGCTGCGCGGACGGCGCGGCTGGCGCGCGGCGGGGCGAGGGGCCCGGGGCGCCCGAGCGCGGGCTGCTTCTCCTGCCCGCGGCTGCCCCGGCGGCTCTCGCGCTCTCAGCCGTCGCCCATGGCCGCGCAGCGCCCGCCGGTAGCCGGCGCAGGAACCCTGACATGCAGAGCCGGAAAACGAGGGGCAGAAAAAGAAAGAGAAAGGAAGGAAGGAAGGAAGGAGCGAGGAAGACAGCGGGGAAGAGCAGCCTCCGTCCCGCCCCACCCCGCCCCGCCCCGCCCGCGGTCAGAGGGCGAGGAAGGGGCCGCTCCGCCGTCCCGGTGCGCGGAAGGGAAACAACTTCGGCGCAGACATTTCCCAGGGAAAAGTTTGCGAGGAAGTGACGTGCCCGCGCGGGGCTGGCGGAGGGGAGCGGCGATGCAGCAGCGGGGCCGGGGGCCGGGCGGCCGCGGAGGGGTCGGCTCGCCGGCCGCCTTCACACGAGCTCCCGGCCCGCTTGCTGCGTCCACGCATGTTCATGGCGCGCCCGGGCGCTCCGCCGGCAAAGCCCATCAAAAGCCCAGCCGGGCTAACCCGCGCCCAGCTTTGCCCGGGGGGCGGCGTGTTTGGGTGACGCAGGGGCAGCGGTCTGGGGTCCCGCAACACCCTAAACCCAGGTTAGCCGGACCCAACTGCTGTGCTCCCATCGCAGCGGATGCTGAAAGAAGCAAATCACCACCGGGTTTCATGGACCGCTTGGCTCGCACAACGGGCCAAGAGCGTGGCCGGGATTCCCAGCATCCGTGGAATCTCACCGGGTGGGCAACCTATCTAAACCGAGTTTAGTCTGACTGCCGCCTTCACACATGCAGCTTATACCATAAGGATGGAAATGTATCATGAGAGCAGATTACAGTAGTTGTGTGACAGTTGTCTGTTAAGAATGGACTTTGATATATTACTGCTTGAGAAGAAGAAGAAGAAGAAGAGGAAGAAAGATAGCAGTTTGTATTGACAAAATCACCATCGGTCCATTGCAAAAGGCAGCTTACTTGGAACAGCTTATATCCTGTGAGGATGTCTTTAGCACCAACAAACAACATCTGCCTTTCCCAGGTCCTTGGGAAGGACTCGATGGGTGGACAAAAAGGCCAAATCCAGTCTAAACATCTGGCTGACTGGGCACCCAACCGTAATAATACAGCAGCAGCAGTATTAATCCAGCCTCTCTCCTTCCTCTTCAAAGCAACTCTGCCTTGTCGTCACTAACCAGGGTGAGCTCCGTGGCTAAGAAACGATTGGAATCCAACTCACCCTGGTTAAAATCCAGCCCGCGAACCCTGCATCATGCAACGGATGTCATTTCGACACCAAACTCCAGTTGCCAGCAGTGCAAACTTCCTGGCTTTTGCTTCTGTTCCTTCTTCCCTTATTTCTGCAAAGCTGGGGTCTGTTTTCAAAGGGATTTTTAAAAAAAGTCCAAGAGAGGAAAGGACAGGAAGGAAGGACGCTGGCATGCCACGTCCAGCGTCCTTTGAAACAGAGTGGCTTAACCTGTCGTTCCTTTCCGGTGGGATTGGGACCACAATCCCCAGCCTTTCTTCGGCTGGGGATTCTGAGAGCTGCAGTCCCAGGGTGGCTGACTGGCTCCAGGTTTAGCAAATCCGCTTTACCCCCGAGGCCAAGGTTGGTTTCGGGGAACAATGTGAGAAAATGAACGCTGGCGCCCCTGTCCCTGGGTGTCGGTTATGGGGGCTGGCTCTGAAGGCAGAACGTGGAAATGAACCCGCAAAGCCTTGCCTTTCATGGCTTCCAACCCCCCCCCCGAAATCCTCAAAGCACCCCTGCGTAGTTACCCCCCCAGCCCCCGTGGGAAAGATGTGCGTGTCTCGCCCCATCCCCGCTTCCTTCGCTGCAGGAAAGGGCATCGCAGCGTCAACCGCCATCAGGGCGTGTGCGCGTGTGGGCCAACCTTATTTCGAGAAGTGGCACAGAGGTGGGAGAGTAAGAACAGCGCTCAGGACTCACCTTCCAAACTACAGCGCTATGGCAGAGATATATATAGAAAGGCGGATGTGGCTAGAGACCCCGAGGTAGATATACACCTTGAAAAAATCATAGCGCTAACAGAGGAGCTGGCAGCAGCGGGGAGGCTCCAGGTTTCCTAGCGAGGAAGCTCAAATCAGAAAACACGGGATTTTGCACAGAGCAGCTCCGCGGGTGTCGACTTTGGCCCGGGCCCTGCTAAAGAGATCCGTGTTTGGAAGAAAGCTGCGTGGGCTGCAGAAAGGGAGTCTGCCCCAAGTCACGTTTGAATTGCGGAAGATAAGGGTGCTGAGCAGAAGGCTCTTCTGAGTCAGCTTGTCTGGCCTGGCACAGGAAAGGGCAGTCATATACAGACGACATAGCAAAGATACACTGGTTACGAAACTTTGTCAGAAGCCCTGGTCAGCAACTAGATTATCTGAAGGAATACGAGCCCAAAGGGAGACCACCCCAGTCAATCAGAGGGCAGCCTATCCAGCTATCCCTGATGAAGTTCCTTTGTGCAACTCCAGGGGTGTCTGCCAGATGTGGTCAGGAAAGTCAAGATGGCGTCCACAATGGTGCTGGTGAGGCTCCGCCCACTCAGTTGCATGGTCGTGGCTGCCGTATTGATTTTTTTACCATATTCGGCAGACGGTCCTGTGCAATTTCTTAAGGATGCAGGAACCCTGTCTTGTTTTGCGCTGGGCCATCTAAGTTGCAACCAAGAGCTCAACCCCTCTCCAAAATATCCACCCCTCCCAAATCCTGCTGCGGTCCACCCTCGCCCTGCTCACAATGGGGTATACATTAGATTATGCACAAGTCCTGCTAATCGGATTGTCCAGCGCCGACCCTGCCAGTCTGGAGGAGTTCCAGCTTTTTCAACCGACTCCTTTTCCATAACAACAACAATCCCCACCTGTAGAAATCTAGCAGCTTATGGAAAGTCTGCCTGCGGGGCCGGAATCACAGGAAAGGAGCTAGTTGGAAACGAAACAAATACATGACAATTGGCGAGAAATCCACGCCAGACTCTTTGGGCAGTCCCCCCGAGACCTTTGAAGGCAACTGAAAATAGAGCACGCTCCCCGCCACAAGATGGGCAGGGAAAGAAAAAGAAAGAAAGAAAGAAAGAAAGAAAGAAAGAAAGAAAGAAAGAAAGAAAGAAAGAAAGAAAGAAAGAAAGAAAGAAAGAAAGAAAGAAAGAAAGAAAGAAAGAAAGAGAAAGAAAGAAAGAAAGAAAGAAAGAAAGAGAAAAGAGCCCGTGTTAAAAACTTAAGGATGTTTGCTTTAGGAAAGGGAAGTGAGAAGAGGAACTTCACTGGCTTCAGCCGAGGGTATGTTGTTTTGCTCAGAGATTGGAGGGGCGCTTTCTCTATCCTGATATTTTCGTGCTATTGTTTCCCCCAAGCAGGGAGCCAATTTATTGTTATAAGCTTGAAAATCAGAGAACCAGAACTTAGAAACCACAATGGCTTAAAGTGAAAGCAACACCTTCTGCGAAGGGCGTGTCTGTCACATTCTGCAAACGGCCTCCGTCACCCACAAACGCCTCGGCCCTGCGGTGGCTGCAACAGTGGCTCTCAGTGGCTCCTGAGCGTCTTTCCCAGCAGGAGGGGAGAGACCCCATGGGACCCCACCACCCCTGCCTGCAAGGGGGATGCTGGGAACTGCAAGTTCCTCTTTGGCCGATTCACTCCACCACCCCGGTGGCCCCCTCACCCAGCGCACAGGGAAAGGCCTCACTAGGCCCCTCCATCTAGCTCAGGGGGGAGCAGGCAGCCCCAGATCTCGTGCTGCTGCAGTTTCCACTTCCCCACACCTCCCGTGATCACAACTGTGAAAAGGGGGACTGTGGTGGCTGAGTCAGCAAACACCGACAAATGAAAATCTAAACCCCATAAGATGCTTTCTAGACAGACAAAGATTCTCAGTAGAGCTCAACTTTTGATGACTCCGTGGATTTCTCCATGGAAATTCCTTGGCCACGATACAGAAGCGATTTGGTTTTACTTCTGCCTCTTTGATCTTGCCGGCCTTAACCTAAAACACATCCAACCCTACTTCGGGGGATCAGCTAACTTGCTGCCACCCATTGCGGAGAGAAGAAGCTTAGCGTGGCTTGGAAAAACACAAGAAATATCCCAAGTGACACCCTCCCTCATTAAACCCCTGTCCCCTATTTTTTTTTTTTTTTTAGTGATTCCCCAGTTTGCCCCAAAAGTCTAGCTAAGAAAAACCTTGATTTCTACTGAAACAGTTCACTTCCTGGTCAGGAAGACATGGATTCAGATGAAGCGTGCAAGGAAATGGGTCACTGTGATCCAGTTAAGGAAGTGGTGGGACCTTCCCAAGGGGTCTGGAAGCTACAGGGCCCCTCAGTCCTGGAGCTGGCAGATTACATGACTGCAGAAAGTAGGTTTCATGTTTGTTTGTTGTGTTCCTGGTTAATCCATGTGTGATGGATCTATGAAGAGGAGGGTGATGTGGGAGATCAAGGCCATCAGGAGGGAGGGGGTGCATTCCAGGAGGGGAAAGGAGGCAAGAGACAACACAGTCTGCAGGGGGAGCATGAGAAGAGTAAGAGGTTCAAGATAGCTACTCCCTAGAATCATCCAGGGTATATTCATCCACTAGTTGCTGTAGTACAGATTTAGTCTGGCAAAATTCTGTCTAGAAGGTGTAAGCAAATAAAAGAACTTAACTCAACTGGACTGTTTCACCATTGTTCCTGGGCTGGGCCTGACACCATGAGAGTCGGATGCTGTTTACAACAGAAATATTGCTGGTTGAGAAAGCAGTACGGGAAATGCATTATAATAAAACAGGGGCCCCCATAAAAAGTAAAGGGTAGCATTTGATCACTGGAAACCCAGCAGAACAGCCTCTAAGATTCAACCACAAGAGCCTAAATCCCCTGCAGAGGGAATTCTACCATCAAGGTGACATGCTTGCTATATTTTGTTCCTGCCCCTCTTGTTCCGCTGTTCCTGTTGATTTTTGAACCATCTCGTTCCGGCATGCTTCTCTGACCATGAAGTCCCTTCTGTGCATAGAAGTCAGAACTTCTGTCCCTCTGATGGGTCTCCTAAGCTGGTTCTATGACTGCTGGGCTTGGCAACCAACAGGGCCTTTGAAGACATCAGCATCTTCCTGCAGAGTCCCAGAACTGTAGAAGCCTCCGGAGACAATAAATTGGAGTGAGCAATAGTCTTCGTTTCTCCACTGAGAAAACTCTAGTGTAACAAGGCTAGACCAACCGGTAGGGCTGGGCACACTCCAGATTGGAAGAAGCCATTGCATTGGACCTAATGTGACCACAGCACCTCTTCTTCTATTCAACCCCTCTTTTTCAGGTTGCTGCAAAAGGTGGTGTCACTCTAAAGCAGTGTTTCTCAACCTTGATGACTTTAAGATGTCTGGACTTCAACTCACAGAATTCCCCAGCCAGACATGCTGGCTGGGGAATTCTGGGAGCTGAAATCCAGACATCTTAAAGTCGCCAAGGTTGAGAAACACTGCTCTAAAGAGATGACTCATTAAATTTAATACAACTCTTAAAGCAACATTATCCTTTGTATTGTCGAAGGCTTTCACGGCCGGCATACGAAGGCTGGTGTGGATCTTCCGGGTTGTGTGGCCGTGGTCTGGAAGTTTTGTTTCCTAACGTTTCGCCAGCATCTGTGACCAGCATCTTCAGAGTGCAGGAGCACAGACAGGAGCAGTTCCGTCTGTGCTCCTGTACTCTGAAGATGCCGGTCACAGATGCTGGCGAAACGTTAGGAAACAAAACTTCCAGACCACGGCCACACAACCCGGAAGATCCACACCAGCCAACATTATCCTTTATTCAAGCTTATGCAAAAGCGGAAGGAAGGAAGGAAGGAAGGAGGTACAGACATGTGAGGTCTGAAGCATCTCTTCTGAACTATTTATGAGGTTATGCACATCTTAAGCATAAAGATAGTTTTCCATAAAAACACTAGTAGCTGAAATATTGGAGAGATGTACCAGAGAGCAAGAGAGACCTTCCTTCCTTCACTACTCACTAGAAAACTGAAGCACCTCAAGAATCCAGCATGGGATGGGATGATGTGGTTCAAGGAACTGTTCCTTATTTGGAAATAAAATGTGGTATTCCTTTTCAAAGTAATAAGGAACAGAGTTTCTTCCTTTTTTCCCCCTTTGTGGGAGACATAGCATTAAGTGTAGAAAGCAATTTTAATTTAACTTGCCGTCTGTTTAAATTGCTTGAGACTTTATTGTTCTCCAGTTCTGCTTTTTTAAATGCTGAATTGTTAAATTGCTTTAAAAAAAAAAGGCTAGCCTTCAAGACTATATTACTCATGAGAAATGCTAGAGAATTCAATGAGATAAATAGTGTGGCAACCCAATTTAACTCTCATTAATTATTGGTTGCAACTAACTTAATCTGCCCGTTCCTTAGGAGTTCTAAACGCAACTGGCATAGAAAGGCTGTCTATAAATATATTCATTAAATAAATGTAATATACCATAACACATTCCAATTGAGAAGAACTGGTACAACATGATTCTTTTGGAATTCTTCTGGTAGCAAACCTAGGGAGAAAAAGCTTTGTGTGTGAAAAAAAATGAGCTGCGTGCATAATTGTGGGAAGCTGGATGTGCAAATAATTATGCCTCCATGGCCCCAACCTACAACCCAGCATAGATATGGCTGCCAGGGGTAAAACTCCTGCACACTGCTGCTCTAAAGACAAAATTTATTATAGATGTTCTGATTAGGAACCTTGGTTTGGGAGAACGATGGAAAAGATATTCAGATGCTGGGACATGTCTATACTTACAAAGATTAGAATCTTTATTTTTCCTATGAGGCTGTATGGAAGTGAAAGTTGGACTTTGAAGAAGCAGGATAGGAAGAGTATTGACACCCTTGGAACTTTACCTTTGGAGAAGATTCCTGAGAAGACCATGGAGGACCAAGAAAATGAGCACATAGACCATCAGACAAATCAGTCCAAATCAACCCAGAGTTCTCACTCAAGGCACAAATGACCAGGCTCAAATTAGCATATTTTGGACACATTATGCAAAGACCCAGCTCCCTTGAGAAATCCATAACCCTGGGAAAGGTGGAAGGAAACATAAGAAAAGGATGACCAGCATCAAGGTGGATGGAGTCAGTTATCACTGGAAGACCTAAAGGGCCAGGCTGAGACAGATCATTCTATAGGCAGTCTGTGTGGTTGCTAATCAATCAATCAATCAATCAATCAATCAATCAGAGAGAAAGTGACTTGAAAGTAGCTTCTTGATACTTCCAATGGAAGTAACTAACAGTGGAACTTAACTATGTCTGACAATTGTGTTTTAACTTCTCCAAGTACAGTGTAGTGGCCAATTTAGTATTATTCTCGGTAACAAGGAAAATGAAATTGAAGTCTTCAGACCAGGAGCTTATGCCTTTTAATAACATTTGTCAGTCAGAAACAGTGCTACCAGATGTGTACATCAAGCAGAAATAAATCCAGAATCTACCCTGAAATGTGGGAACCACTTGCAGTCAACCGTAGGTATATTTGCAACAAGATGTTATATTCATGTTTATCTACACAAAGCTTAATATCGAACATGTGAAATGGCCCTTAAAAATATCTGGCTCTGGAGAAGTTATAATGGAATTCTCTGAGGTTCAGAAGAGGAATGGAGGTTTCCACAATATTGCAGAACAAGAACAGAGAGAGACGTTCATACCTCCAGGGTAGATGGCTACCTCCCCTGAGTCAAGAGACAGTTAGAAAGAAGATCAACATCATCAAGGAGGCCTTGCTTAATGCACTTACTGATAAATGAGGGCTAAAGCACACATATTTTCCAACCTAGCCCCCTTTTCCTTGCATTCATGAGACTTCAAAAGAATCTAGGTTACTTGGCTATGAGCTGTTATTAGGGGCTTGTCAGAATTCAAGCAGAATGGAAAGCCACAGATCAAAAATGAACCTCCACAGTTCATTCAGTGTTTCCCAGCCTTGGCAACTTTAAATTGAGTGGACTTCAATTCCCAGAATTCCCCAGCCAGAATGGCTGGCTGGGGAATTCTGGGAGTTGAAGTCCACTTGTCTTAAAGCTGCCACGGTTGAGAAACACTGCTCCAAAGAGAATGCCATTCTGGATCATCCCAAATCTCAAGATGTAACTTGCAATAAGGAAGGTGCTTAGTCCTCTGTTTAGTAAGAACTATCCAAGCTAACTTGCTTTAGTGTATGTGTACATGTGTGTGTGTGGGGGGGTGTGTATTTCCTTTGGCAGATCCTGGCTATAAGAATACACAGGATATCCAAAAGGAGATGTTGGAAGAGTAACTTCCTTTCAAGCCAGTTCCTAACCGACCAGACAAGCAAATGAGATTGAATACATATCTAGACTATTTTCATGTATAAAAATGTTATTCAGTTTGCTACATTAACTCCTACTGTATTAGGTTTTCCCTTCTTTGAAAAACAGACATAAAATAAGTGTATATATGGAAAGAAAAGATACAAAAGTACAAAATGCAACCTATAACACAGAATGGTTAGATCCTATCCTAGAAGTTTATAGTCTATTGTCTGAGTTGTTCTATCCCACAAAGGTGGTTAATACTACAGGTAGTCCTCGTTTAGCAACTACAATTGGGATCAGCAACTCAGTCTTTAAGCGAAGCAGTTGCTAAGTGAAACTGCAACTGTGTTTATGATCTTACTTCAGCTTTCCTTTGCTTTACAGACCTGTGAAAGTCATAAATGTGAGGACTGGTCGTAAAGTTACTTTTTATCACTGTCGTAACTGCAAATGGTTGCTAAACAAGGCAGTTGCTAAATGAGGCAAACCTAACTTTCATATTTTCCAACCCATGTTGTTTTGATTACTATGGCTTTTTGGGGTGGGTGGGGAATTACCTCCAGTATTTCAACTGCATATTTATAAGAAAATAACAAACAAAAATGAATTACGTTAGGAATAATAATTTGCAAAACAATGTGTATCTTAGGCAAATTCAAACATGCATATGTTTGCAGATGTCTGCTTTCAAATGCATACAAAGTTTAGTGCCACTTTGGAAAAAAAATTCTCATGTTGGACAAATCAAGCCTGATTGAGTTGCAAAATGCGAAGTTGAGAAGCATTGACTTTAATTTGCTTATCCTTGGTGTAAAATGGACAAATCTCTCATTTGGCCAACAAAAACTACATTATCCATGGAAAGGGTAATGCAACTGCTTCGCTTAAAGACTGAGTTGCTGATCCCAATTGTAGTTGCTAAACGAGGACTACCTGTAGTATTAACCACCTTTGTGGGATAGAACAACTCAGACAATAGACTATAAACTTCTAGGACAGGATCTAACCATTCTGTGTTATAGGTTGCATTTTGTACTTTTGTATCTTTTCTTTCCATATATACACTTATATTCCACTGAGGCAGAAGCGATCTGTGTAAATCTGGTGATCTTGAATCCACAAAACACAAGCAGCTGCTTCAGAAAGGAGCCTGAGGAAATCTAGTGCAATTATTGCTTACAGCATTTGTAAATAATTTGGAAGATCAACGTTTAGTTCCGTGTTTCTCAGTCTTGGCAACTTGAAGATGTGTGGACTTCAATTCCCAGAAGAAGGGGAATTCTGGGAGTTGAAGTCCACACATCTTCAAGCCGCCAAGGCTGAGAAACACTGGCTTAGTTATTTGTTCTGGAAGGTAACTCCCTTAACTTTGACAGAATGACAGTTGCTACTTTTTAAAATGTTATTAACACAAGATTATTGATTAACCCTGAAGTTTTGTGGTGACCTTTTTTCATTTAGTTATTTTGTGTGGCTGGCTGATTAATACATATTGTAATACTCAACATGCCTTCAGACTCCCCCCAGATATCTCTGAAAATAAGAAATCTTTTCAACCGCCTTCACACAGACATTCAAAGTAGCCGCTGGTCAAATATAGTTCCTCTTCCTTGGAGGCCAGCTACGTACGCTGAGCACAATTCAGACACCTTCGCGCTAGACACCAAATTGGAATTTATACCTCCTTTGCCCCAAATGATTAAACTGTTATTGTTCTGGGGTCTTGTCCCACTGTTCAACTTGGCAAGAATAAGGAAACCTCTGATTTGGAAACAAAAAAGGCTTATATGCTTTCAAAAAACCATGTTCAGGATAAATTGAGACCAAGTTCTCCAACTGGATCAACTTAATGGGAAAGAAGTTGCCAATTGTGAAGAACTCTGCAGGAGATCCGTCTAGATTAGTCCTCCTGGCCTCCTTCTGGGAAGTCTTTGTGATTTTTTAAAAAATTAAACTCCATTATAAAATCACTTTCCCCCCTTCCTTCAGACCTGAGGTCCTACAGTATTGAGAAACAAACTCAAATCCAGCTGTGCATCAATACCTATTTCAGACTATTTGATTAAGGGGGGGAAAATCTCCCAAACTCACACAGAACTGGAAGCAAAAGTTCAAAGCTTCTTTACCAGTTGCAGTACGAGTTTCGTGTGGATTGTTTGGCTTCTAAAAAAGAAAAATTTAACACACCGTTGGCTTTCCAATTCTCCTGGATCATATATTTTGGACACACGATGAAGAAAGGCAAGGAGACGCTGCAGCATTTCACAACCGATGGTGTCATCAGAGGAAGATCTGGGGACCCTGGCCTGACTCAGCAGTCTTGAGACTGGAAATAGCAACCTTTGCTAAAATTAACATATTTTTCTAGGTTTGCAAAACAGACCGAACCATAAACTAACACCGTGGCTTGAGTTTACACAAAATATTATGCCACAAAAAGTTTAACAAGGTTAAATTAACCAGGATTAGAATGTGGAACAAATACCCCGGTGAGATTTTCAGTCTTCTTTTACTACACTGTCTATTTTTAAAATTCTCATATTATAGATTATCCCAGAAAGTAATTTTTAAAATCCCCATATTATAAAACATCCCAGAAAGTAGCAGCAATGGGATTTTTTCCACTTTAGCCTTTTTCTTTTTCTACATCATAGTCTCCGTCAGTTACTACAGAGAACATACAGCTACTAAATTGTTGCATTCCAGCGCTTTCTCTGAGTTTTGCTTCCTTCTCTTAATGACTAGCTCGTGGTATTTTTTCCCATCCACAAACACAACTCGACCTCAGTGTGGTATCCATGGAGCCCTCTCTCATTTTATTACTCCAACAACAGCAACTAGTTCTCTTCGCTGAGCTAGACCGCTAGCTTGGATGTGAATCCCCATGTTTTTGTACTTCTGTAATGATCGGGGTCCACAATGTCCTGTCCGTCATTGTATGACGGTTGACAGTGTTCCACAGCACCCTGGCTTTCCCCACTTTCATTAAGCCCCACGGGAGACCTAGGGAGCTTTTTCAAACTGGGAAATCATGATGAGTAAACTCTCATTAGTGGAACCCTCAGCTACCTCTGACAGTTACTGTAGGTCAGTCCAAAAACACCACCATCACCAGCCTGCATCATGAGAATAAAGACTCTTTTGCAGAGAAGCTTTTAATGAAATGTAAGCCATCATGATATTAATCACAGAATCATAGAATGTGAGGGTCGGGGGAGACCTTTGAGATCTAATCCTCGGTTAGGAGTTTGGGTGTGTGAAATTCTCCCACTGATTTCACAAGGGCTCACGTTTCCTAGAACCAGTTTCTTAGAATCATAAAACGCTCAGCTCTTCTTTTTTGCCTGCCAATGAGTCACATGCACCAATCGATCGCGTCCGCTTCACCTGGCTGTCTCACACTTCTCTACCCCCAAATGGTTTGGGTTATCAACTGATCATTAACAGTTACCTCTGCAAATTCATGTACCCAGGATGGCATCAGAAGGATATCACACCAATCAAATATGTCCATGGTGGGCAAAAAGTTTTCAGACAGGAGATCTTAACACTAGTGATAGGCAGAAATGGAAGAGGCTCCAGAAAATCCATCTTTGCTGCTTAGTGAGAAAATAAGGTAGGAGGCCCAACATGGCTTTTGCTGCAGTTCTGTTTTTGGCAGCTAAACTGGCTGATTCTTGCAGATTTGAGCAATGTTCCCACACGCTCAGTTGCACCATCTGACTCCACTCTCTGCCAGGGTGGTGTGTCAGGAGACACTGTTGCAACTGTTTTCATCAAGCTTGATTTCCATTACCTTGCCTGCACTGATATTTCACAGCCAACTGGGCACGTGGCATGGGGGTAAAAAAAAACAACTACCACTGAACATTTAGATTACGTTCTTGAATGTCTTTGATGGGGAAACAGCATCCTTTTTCTGCATTTCAAAGGGTTATAAAAAGCTGCGGTTTTTCAGCCTTGAAAAATCCCCTGCATTGCTAGCACATCAAATGTACAATTAAACAATAGATTATGAGCCACCAAATTGGTGTCAACTCTTAGAGGTCACATAGATAGATTTTCTCCAGGACAAGGTGTCCCTAACTTGCTCCTTCAGGGCTCCCAGGAGTGCGCCCATCATCACTCTAATTGAGTCTATCCACCTTGCTGATGGTCCTCCTCTTCGCTTTCCTTCCACCTTTCCCAGCATTATAGGGAACTAGGTCTTTGTGTATTGTGACCAATGATGATTATTTGAACCTGGTCATTTGTGCTTTGAGTGAGAACTTTGGGCTACTTTCTTTGATAATCCATTTGTTTATTTTCTTAGCATCCACAGGGATTTGCCAAGCTTCCAGGAGCAACATGGTTTCCCCATTCTAAAAGCAAAGAATCTCCATTGTTTGGCATACTCTGAGCCTCTTGCCTAGCACCTCTTTTAGCTGGACAAGGTTTCCATGCCTGCACAGCTACCAGAAATGCAGGAGCAGCACTCAAGGACAAATGCGTCAGGGAGAAATGCAGCTGCTAGGTGATACACTGCAGTTCACTGAAGCAAAGATTCAACACCCAATGTTAGAGCAGTGTTTCTCAACCTTGGCAACTTCAAGCTGTGTGGACTTCAACTCCCAGAATTCCCCACCCAGCATGCCGGCTGGGGAATTCTGGAAATTGAAATCTGCACAGCTTGAAGTTGCCAAGGTTGAGAATCACCATGTTAGCCACTGGACTCAGAGTATCAGACATGCCCTTTGCAACTCGCACGAGCCCCAGAAAGTATGGCCAAGCCGAATCAAGGGATGGAAGGAGATATAGTTTAACATCTGGAAAGCCCCATGTTGCAGACCCATAGATGGGGCAAGCCAACTAGCCTGCTTCATGTAACCTCCTGCTCCTGGTAGAAGAGGAACCAATTCTTTGCCTTCAAATCTTGTCCTAATAGCACCAACATTCCTAGAAGAATATCTAGCAGGCATCAGACATCATACAACTTCCAGGAAAATTGGTGTGTGTGTGTGTGTGTGAACAAAAAAGGCCTATTCCAGAAGACTCTTCTGGGTCATTGTGTGAAGATGTTCTATATACACCAGAAGGGCAAGAGAAGCCTTTCCAACTCAGCAATCTACCAGCCTCTCATTCTCTCATGAGGGAAAAAGCACCATGAATCAGAGCTGATGTAGTTTTCTTCCCCTTTCCAAGAATGGAAGAAAGAAAACAATCAACAGCTAAGAGTGTCAGAATACAACCCCCATTCCCAAACTGGTATTATGGGCTATCCACTGCAAATTTCCCCTTTTCTACTCTGCTGGATCACCCTAGCCAGCATTCTAAAACAACTGCTGAAAACACTTCTGTGACTATCGATAGTGTGAAGCCTTGTACTTCAAGTAAAATCATGGAGCTGCACCAGAGAGCTTCCCACCTGGACCATGAGTGCTTAAGGAAAGGAGCAAGCCAGCAAAGGAGCTGTTAAGCCAGCAATGGGATCAAGGAGATGAAGGAACTTCAATTATGATTTCAAGCCCCACCTTTTCTGCTCCTCTCTTGCTTCATGATTTGCAGCCAGAAACTTTCCTTCCTTCAGACTGTTCCTTGCAAGTAGATTTTTACTGTCAAGTAGATCACAGACCCCTGTGGCCACACCTGTCCAGGGTTCCTCCATCTTTAGACGCATGGCTTGAAGCCAACAAAAACCATCTCACCCCCTTTTGGAAGAGCTCACCTGGAAGAACACTTAGCCTTTTCTTTCTGGGTCAAATCCATTACTTTGCAACTGTGGTGAAGACTGAGTGCCCCATTAATTGAAACTGTTCTATACACGCATCTATACGTATGAACCCTCAAATATTAATTTTAGGTTAATAGGCAATTTATCTAGAGCTTCCAAGGGAAGAAGGCCACATGTTTCTCTGTAGGCAGAAAAATTAAATCAACATTCTTCATTCATTGGTGGGAAAGCAACAACTTACAGTCAACTTCTCTATCTTCACATTAATGTTTACCCAGTTATGTTTTATATAATTTTCTGTCATTTATAAAAGATTTGGAAGCCCTATATTTTCAATATTTATTTTTCCAACAGCAAGAGAACAACATATACGGCTTTGCAATGGCCTCTTTAAATAGCTGTAGAAGCTATAACATTTCTAAAGTGTTTGTAGATAAATCTGCTTAGTAAATGAATGGATGCAATGGGGATGATGGGATAATTCTGAAGTCAGTCCAATTCTCTCTTGGGTCTGCCTCTGCCCCAACACGCAATCATTTTTCTAAATGCATCCATTTGGGTGGATTTATCTTGGACTCCACACTTTATTTCTCTGATACCTAGAGGCATCAGGAAATTAAAATATAGTAGGTGGATAATCAGCAGGAATAATTATAAGAGGAAGAAGGTTAAAGCCAATTAAAAAAACATCAAAACTCACAAATTGGTAGAAACCAATCAGTTGCTGTCCTAACCTTGCCTATACTGGCAAAGACAGATTCCCAAAAGCAGAGGGAGATGTCTTGTACTAGAGACGGAGAAATGGTGGTTCTTGGAGTGTTGCTAAACTTAAGTTCCCAAACAGAATGGAAATGGTGAGGAATGCTGGGAGTTCTAGTTCAGCAACATCTGGACCTCCACAGATCCCTGAGACCAGCCTGAGATCAGTAATTTAAGTGGGGGGGAGAGACAAGAGTGGGTGGGTGTTATCACACACATAAATCAGACTATCATTTCCCATTTTCCTTCATTTTTGCTTTTCACTCCATGCTCAAACTGGGCTAGGCTTTACATTGCCGTTTTTGAAACTTTCTCAACTGAAAATGCTGCCAATTTTCAGAGGAAGTTCTCCGAGCCAGAAATAGGGTTTTCAATGGCACAGACTGCTAACCTCTTAACTTAAATGCAAAGCTGTCAATTCTACAGATCATGCTTTGTGTCTGCCTTGATTTGTTCAGCCAGTACAAAAGCTTTTAAAGAGGGCCGTTGCTTAATCAACTTCCCTCCTTGACTTTTTCAAGTGAATTTGAGGTGGGGGGTGGGGAGAGAGAATGAAAGAATTGGTGTTCAACAGTTTTTAAATTCTTCTCAACTTTGAAAGGAGAAGGAGGTTCATACCAGATTCCAGGTTATACATATATTGTTGATACACAACTCTGAAATCTTGGATTTAAACCAGGTTTTAACATGTTAGCTAGCTATAAACTAGAAAGATACAGAGATACCAAAGAGGAGGAAGAGGAGGAGGAGGAGGAGGAAGAAGAACCACCACCGCCCCCCATGGAAAAATGGCAATAGTTTTTTCTTTTTTCTTTTTCAAGAGATGTCAACAACTGGGCAAAATATATTTTGCTGTTGATCATTAATAACACTTAAAATGCATGTGCACAGAGAAAAAAAATGGAATTAGTAGCGGCAGAGGGTTCTGCATCTGTTTTTATGCTTGATATAGAATTCTACTCAGTGCTCAACATGAATGAACTAATATTTAGAATAGTGTGAATATATAAAGAAAAAAATGGATACTACAACTGTTCACTTAACCATATACAACCCTGTTCATGCAGTTTTTTTTTTCTTTTGGATACATTTCCTCTCAAGGAACAGTATGCACTAATATAAATGCAGTTCTTGGATTAGTTAAGAAAAAAGCAGTGCAAATGTACTTTCTTAAAATACAGGGTGATCTGTATTTTACACCTAGATGAAGATAAAATCTGTTATCTCTCAGTAGAAAAATGTATTGAGAGATTTTTTTTTAAAAAAAAGTATGGGTCTAACACTAATATATTAAAAATACTTATAGACTTCCCTGGTTCTGTGGTGGTCTAAAATCAGTGTATAATGTACAGGAAGGAAAAACAACCCTAGCGACAGAAGAAAGGAATAATATTTGGGAAAAAAAAACGACCAGGATTATAGAACTAATCATTGTTACAGAGGAGCACAACGTTTATGCATAATTGCTGATCTAGAACACACTGGAGCTTGTATAGTTGAGACTTTTCTCCAACCCCACCCGCCCACACACACCGATGCCAGGACATTACTCTGGTTTCTCCCCACTATAACTTTCAGTTGGGAGCACAAAATCCCTTTATTCAGGATCCAGAGGAAGCTACCACAGTCAGTAAATAATGGGCAGAGAAAGGCCTGCAAAATATCATAAAGTAGACAAGGAAAAGGTCATATCAAACTTAAGCCATGGGGTGTTTACTTCATGGGTAGCCCACTTTTCCTCTAAGAACTATCAGACATGGCATGCGAGGAGCCACAGCACTGATGTAAGAGGTCACGGTGATATGTTGAGGTTATCTCATCCTAGGAGCATGTTTTTGGAGCAAATCCTGGCAATTTTCTGTTGAAACCAAGTACGTCCAGGGCCTGTGGAATGGATTATAACATGTACAGATGCCATCAAGACCACAGCAGTTAGGCTGAACCTACAGAGTGGAAGTTCTGGTAAGGATCAGCTCTTGCATCAACAGAGCAAAATGCTGCTGGCCCACGGAGTCAACTCCTGCCACTCTGACAAGCTCAGAATGCAGCGACGTCACTAAGGCTTGGAGAGGATCCCCAACACATGTGCCAACTTGTCCCTTGTGAGTTCATCTTCTCTGGCCAGAGTACGGAATCAAAACAAGCTTCTGCCCTTTTCTTCTATTTCTGGAGATGCAAGCCGCCAAGTGGACTTCCAAAACATGGAGGAAGCTTCAGGAGCTATCCCTGGTGCTATTCAGAGCTGCACAGACACTCAAAGAATGTTGAAACTTGTTGTGTTCAACGTGTCTGAGGTTTATGGCTGGGAAGAAGTACAGGGCCTCACTTCTGAATGCCAGGTCTCGAGTTCAGTATAATTTCAGAAAAGAACCAGATCCTGCTTTCTGGAAAAGAAGAATATTGTCTTGGCAAAAACAATTTTTCTCAGTCTCAATGAAAACAAGCCCAAATTCCACTGATTGGTTAGCCAAGACAACTATAACTAACTCCAAGATTCCACAAATGAAAATAAGAGGCATGAAGCCTCCCACTTCTCACATTAATGATAATTCTCTAAGTGAGTATAATTTCCTCTTGCCATATTGTCCGACAGTAACGGAAGGGAAGTGTGATAAGAGAAACCCAGAGATCTTAGAAGATGTTGCCTCAAAATCCTCCAGCTCTTGCAGACTGACAAACAGGGTGGGGGGAGGAACCATTTCCCAGGATTTCTCTGGGGAGGGGAGAATAATTTCCCAACCATTTGAGGAAGGAGAGTGACTACAGTTTCTTTCTCCCTTCTGCCATGTTGCAGTTGTGAATACACGTCTCCTATCTAGCTGCTGTTTGGCCTCCTTCACCCGCAACCATTTAAGAGGAATGTTCAAAGAAAATCCTGCAACCAGGGCCCTTTTTGAGGGGAGGGAGTTCCCAAAGGCAAATATCACCACTCACAAATATCCCCGGTAAAATATATTCTGAAAAATGTCTTCTAGTCACAATACAGAGACCACTTACACTCTAATTCAGTGTTTTCCAAACTTGGCAACTTTAAGATGTGTGGACTTCAACTCCCTGAATTCTCTAGCCAGCATGCTGGCTGGGGAATTCTGGGAGTTGAAGTCCACACATCTTAAAGTTGCCAAGTTTGGAAAACACTGCTCTAATTTCTAACACTACAGAAGTAATGCAGATGTTGAGTACAACCAGGTGGTTTTTCGAGGTCCTTTTTAAGTCTACGCATCTTAAAGTTGCCAAGTTTGAAAAACACTGCTTTAATTTCTAACACTACAGAAGTAATACAGATGTTGAGTACAACCAGGTGGTTTTTCAAGGTCCTGCTTCTAACACAATAAAAGCATTATGGATTGGAATCATAATGGAAGAGCAGTTATGATCTTCCAGGAATGTAAGAACTGATTGAAGCTGTTCAATTGTAAACAACACATTGGGAGATACTCATGAGTAACCTTTTATTAGTGTAAATGCTTACTGCTGTTTTAGGTGATTATCAATGCAAATGTCATTATGACTGGTAATCAAAACAATTCATCACTTTCGTTTGTGAGTATTGCTGTGTTTTTTTTCATTTTTCTCTTTTCTATGCTGACATTCTCTATCAAATGTCAATCTTGTAAACTATAACACCTTTAAACCTGGAAAAATGAAACAAAATAATAATAATAACCCTGTGCAGATTCTATATGACTATTAGTAATACCGATCTTACAAGGTTGAGAAGTTTAAGAAATGTTCAGATCTGCAGACTGTTAACAACAACATGATCCTCAGTATGTCAAATGTAACAGGAAGAAAGTCTTAAGAAACCTGAAAAGCCAGAATAAATTCATGTTTTAAAAATTTACAGAAAATTAAAGGGCTGTCAACTTCCTAAGAATTTAAGAAAACACAATGGCAATCATCACGAACAATTAAGAATTAGTTTGAGAACAAAACAACAAATAATGTTGCATGGATGATGCATTTTCCAGCCATACGAATTGCAGAATGAAAACCAGAGGTTACCACCTAGACTTCATCTGGTCCATCTTCCAAATCAACATAGCGTTAATCTTGTAGGAAACATCTATGGTGCATCCTTGATGGGAATGGTCCTTTAGCACAATTTGGAATGACAAGACATATTTTTGTTACTGCTTGTGTTTCACATGTATGAAGTGTATGATTCCTAAGTTCCTTCTATTTTAAAAAAATCCATTTAAATTTCTGAAGTACTAATATATAAATATGGAGTCTTACTCTATTGTATATAGCATTGCAATTCAATTCATTGTCAAACTTTAAACCCTACTTCGAAATACTATTCAATCCCATATTCTCTCTCTCTCTCTCTCTCTCTCAATAAAGAACGAATAAAACTGTACATTAAAAGACAGGAAACTTAGAAGTCAGCTAAAAAAGTAGGCTTCCCCCTTGTTAGTAATTTTGTAAATGTAAACAAAGAGAGGTTCAAGTATAAAAGTGAATTACTTGTGACTTGGCAAAATATTTTGGCACCTGATGACATGGGTTCAATTCAAAGTTTTTCAAGAAATTCTGGCTCATTGTTAAGCCGGTCTAAGAAAGTTTAGATCTTTGCTACCATATATCGCTGGTGAAACTGAGCTCCCTTGTTGACAAGGGGAGTAAAGGAGCGTTTCTATGAAATTCTTGAACATCTTTCATGCTGCTGTTAAGAGGTAACTGTCCATTGAGAAGCGTCAGGGGTATGTTACAGTAAGTGTGGTGGTTGCTGCTTATGGCGGCTAGTGGCAACGTCGCAGACTGCATGTTGTATTCATATCCTCTGCAGTAATGTCTCATCTGGGCTGTATTGGCTGGCTGATAATCTCCCAAATCTGCCTGAGATGAAACTAAAGTGGCAGAGGTATCTGTCACGGCGATGGAAGGCACTGTTTGGAGATCACCAAAAAGACCCTGTTCAGCAGAATCCAGAACCTGGCGTCGCGTTACAACTTCTTTTTTCTTTACCGGCATCTCATAGAGCAAATGTTTCCAAAACTTAGAATTCAGCTTGCTACTTTTTGATCCGTTCCACTTGATGACTGAGAACAGTTTGATGCTGTGCTTTAAAGATTCCACTTCTTGGTAATTGACTTTACCTTTTAATTCGGGGCATTCGATGAAAATCACTTTGATTTCTCCACTGATGAGCATGTTATGGAGTCTGTTTTCCATCTCAAAAATACTCCACCCTCGTCTGATTACATAATCCGGGGTGAGGACAATAAGGAGCCTGCGGCTTTGTTCTATACATCTTGCAAGATCTTCTAGATATGCTGCAAATCATAAGATAGACAGTAAAACAGAGAAGTACTTGCAGAAAAAAATGAAACTTTGCAATCAAAATGGGGGCAGGGAGGGGAATGGGTTAATCCTTTTTGACCAGTTTCACCAACAGTATTTAAAAACAATTTAGGATATTTCTCCACATCCTGGTCAAGATGACTCTGGCTCCCTTGTTTTTACCGTGCTTGATAACTCCTTCAACTGAGCTCTCACGGCTAATTCTAATTTCAGGAGCCATCAAGCCTATAAGTGGAGAACTCTGGATCAATTTCTTCTTGATACAAGCTGCTAAGAGTTGGAGTCCATAAGTGATGCCATCTGCCTAGGCAGCAGATTGGTCTTCCTTGACCTGGTAGGACTCTAAATATTTCCACCTCAGGTCTGGACACCTCTACTGTCCCTTGGTTATATTCCCCCTTCCTAATGGATTCCCTCCAAAAATTCATACTTTCTCCCCCTCTATAGAAGACATTGACTTAACTTCACATGCCATTCTCAGTCATATTGTGGATTTTGGCTCAGTGTGTTGTGTGAACCGTGTTATCATCTGATGGAAGCTGCTGGAAATTGCAGTCCAATGTATCTTGAGGTCCACCAACTTGGGGAAGGCCTAGTTTAGGGATCTACATATTGCCAAATTACCATCTCTCCCCACATATATTATGCAAATGGCAGATATATCCTGGTTTCTAGTATTTTTTTTTTTTATTGCAGAGTTTTGATTTGATTGTCTTTTCATCCCAGGAATACACATCACTTTAGTCATACATCAACATGATTTTGAGGCACAGATTTTGCTCAACAACTGAGTGCTTTGGAATGCCAGGTCGGACAACCTAGCCAAAGTCCTACTCTACTTACTTCTTTCAACTCTCCTTCCATTGGAAGATAGGGGCACCAGTTGGAAGAAGAGCCTGCAGAAGAAAGAGCACATTGTAGGGGTTGTTCCAGATGGAACTCATCCCATGTACATCTTGGTTGTGTGGGTTGGCCAAAAAAAAAAAAAAAGTTCAGGGACCAGAACTAGCAACTTTGATAAACAGACATACACATAGACACACACAGAGAAGACACACAGTACTGTTTTGCAGATTACAGATGTAGAAGACTCCTAACTGGTGTACAGACATCTTGTTCCCTAGGGTCAAATGTATATAAAATATAAGTGATTGGAAGAAGGATAGGAAAGGAAAACAGTGAAGTTCTCATCAAGGTCAGAGCCATTCCATTGAATCTGGAGCAAATCTGGGCTTGCTATGCAAGCAGTCTTAACATTTGGCACTGGCATGCATGAATTAATCCTTCTGTCTCTTTTGCATTCCAGTTCGAATAAAATGGGCAGAAACATTACTGCATGCAAAATGCTGAGCTGATCTTCTCTTTCTGTTGATAAGCATTGCCTTGCATTTCCTCTCGAGAGAACCAACATGGCTTGGACGTTTGCTGCCCTTATGGCGTCCTCTGTGACACGAGATCAAATGCAGACATTGTATGGATGTGTTGTTACTGATCCCCATACCTGTTTCCCAACAGAGCAGGCAAACAGCATAAGCTGAATAAGGAGGTGGAAAACTGGAATAGATCACAAAGGTGGGATGTTGGGAACTTGTACCAATGTGTGGTTTGGCTTTGTGTATGGATAACTCCTAGTATTGGTGTCATGAAGTCTCAGAGAAACTTTACACATGTCTCCCCATGGATTCAGAGAGAAATTTCCAAATGACTGCATATAGGATTGCAGACTTGAATTCCAGCTATTGAAAATTTCATTAGACAGCTGGCTACAGCCCCAGCTATCTAGTTCTATTTTCCATGCCCTAGGCCCATAAATATTAAGAAAACTGACTTTTCTATGCCCATACAAGCTTATGCAACTTGTTGGCCAAAACATTAAAGAATGGAAATGGAAAGTACTTATGTTCCAAACTAGTGGCATTTTGAACTTCAAGTGATGCTTAAAGGGTTCAACCATGTGACAAGGTTGGTGGTTAATTTCAATGGATTTGGCTTCTCCCTCAAAGTGAACACAGAAGTCCATTTGTACTGGCATTCTGTGACAAATACATGAATCTTAACAATGAGCAAATGGTAGTTTCATTCATCAAAAATCATAGTATAGTGATATTCGAGACAATTGAATCTACTTGGCAAGTGCAAGTGAGCCCAAATGGAAGCTCTCTTGTGATGGGAACAATCTTGGGTGGATTAGAAAGGATGATACCTCCAATGTTTCTGAATAAAGCATTGAGCATAAAAAAGGGAGGCAGAAATATGTCACAGATGGAAGATATGAGCATGAAACTACAGATTTGTTCTAGGAGTAACTCCTTGTAAGAACAGATTTTGAATCTCAAGGACCAGCCTACACAACTCTACAGTTGGCATTTTACAATCACTTGCAGTATAAACATCTAATGCGCTTGCTTGCAAAGACCTTCTAAATTTCTGAAGATCTTAGGCCTTTTTTTAGTATTTTATCAGCCTTTAGTAGTAAAAAAAAATGTTCAGGAAAATTAGAAGAACATATTTCTTCACTCCTTCATAGTTCACTGCTACAAGATCTGGAAATGTCCACAGGCTTATGTTTGTTTGTTTTTAAAGAAAGGATTATACCAACCTTCCTCAGTCTTAGCAGTTGAGATGCCACTGAACTACAACTGCTGATATCATTACTAATCAGCATAGACAACTGGGAATGTAATCTCATCATCTATAGTATAGTTCGAGGATGTAAGGTTGGGAAAGGCTGTATTAGGCAAATCCATGTTGCTCCATCATGGCTTATATTCTCTGACAGTTAAAAGCCACCTCCCTATGACAAGATGGTAAATCACTGATGTCTGGAATCAATAAATTGGAGACACTGCCCTATTTCCTTCTTGCCCTTTACAAACTTCCCAGACCATCGGGTTGGCCATCACTGGGAACAGGATGCTGGACATAAGGGAAATGTGGTCTCATCTAGCAAGCCTTTTCTTACAATTAGTTCTCTTCTGCTTTTTTTATCATGACAAAAATGGATTCTGCAACATCACTCAGACCACTAGAAAGTGAGTCCTCTACAGATGTACTTCTTAAGATTATGCTTTCTGCATCCTCAGACTGCAGTCTCTACTATCCATCTATAAAACTAGAAATACATTGCCAGGTATGGCATCAACCTGAGCATTCATGCTTTTTCCCAACACAGTACAACCCTTTGGAATTGCCTAATGACCAGAAGCTGTCAGACCAAATCTTTCCTCTCTGAGCAAAGAAATCAAGAGACAGTTGTCAGCCAAAGGCCACTGCCTTTTATAAGTGGTGTTCTCTGCATAAGCTAGCTGGCAGATAGCATCATTCTGTTTTACTTCTTTGTGTAATTTTGTGTTACGGTGGTATAATTTTTTAAAGAGAGTGTAACAACTCTCTAAATCAATTTGGTGCCCTCTAGATGTTTTTGATGGTAACTTCCATCAGCCTCAACTAGCACGTTCAATGGCAGGGTGTTGTAGGAGTTGTCATCCAAAACATTGAAATTGTACCAGATAGGCTATCTTGCCTTTGAGGTCTGCTGAATGTTAGCGTGGGCACCATAGACTTGTAAAATGGGAAAGGGCCATTTAGGTCACTGAGATCAATCCCGTGGTCAGCACAGGAATCCAAATTCAAACGTCCCTGATAAATGCATGTCCAACTTGTGCTAAGAGAATCTAGTTGTATGCCATTCTGGAGGCAGTGTCATCAATAGATGAAAACAGCTTACATTTCCCTACCTCTCTAAATGAGGACACAGCCAACATTCTTACCATGCAACCAAAATCTACTCCAGTAAATTTTACATCATGTGTAAATCTTGTGGATGAATGCCAGGAGCAGCTATTACACAACTGGACGGTTTTGCTTCCATGTAAGATGGAGTGTGTCTCTGAGCAATAAAGTATCAAACCAGATACTCAAGTGGTTTGTCTTGTCTAGCTGGCCATTGCATCTCCTTGATAGGAAGAGCTAGCCTAAGTTTCTTATCTGGGCCAAGAAACTGTTGGCTGGGTTCGTACTGTACATAATGTCATAATGGGGTTTAGCAGAATGGGTGAATTAGACACTGTCATTTGTAAGTATGTCTTGTGGCTGGGTGCAATGTGCAAATTCAACAAGCAGTTATGAATAAACCATAAATTAGCCTCATATGGGCACCCAACCACGGTCTTCCCTGATTCTTCCTTTGTTGTTCTGACACACAGTGTGTTGACTGGCTCTGAAACCTCCAAGAAACCTGCCATCCAGGATATCTCAAGAAATAAAAAATTCTATAGTCTGCCCTTTAATCTTTGAATTTTTTGCCTTAAGTCTGTGAGCCAAAAACAGCCCTGGGGCCATTAAGATCAAGAATAATCCAGCTGGGTCAGACTATACTTCCTGAAGCATAACAAAAAGGTGATAGCTCAATCCCATGATTTGTCCTCATTCTCTGGCTTTAAGAGATGAGTTTCCTCTGAGAATAAGGACTTCTTCAATTGCTTCGGGTTAAAGCCTACCAAGGATGCATTTAAGGTGAACAACTGAGTGAGCATTTCAGAAGCATTCCAAGATTGGTTTCTCTACCGGATCCATGGGGTTCTGCAGACTGCAATCCCCAAGGTGGCTTTGAATGGAACCAGTCTGAGTTCCGATTCATATTCTGCACCATCATCATTAGTGGGTGATTAAGCATTCCTTAATCTTCTGCATGAAAGAATCAAATCTGTTCAAAATATATGAATCATTTCAGTTTGCAAGGAAGGGAAGGAAGGGGATGGCATATCCTATGCTGTGACAAAAAAAAATCCAACGTGCCAGGTAGCATTGCATATTATTTTTGATGATGCTTAATGACTCTCTGAAATTATGATGATGAAGATTTGCTGGAGCGTCTGAGTGACAGATGGACAGAAAAGAAAATGCAATCCTGACTTTTGAGGCACCTGTGAGGAAGCTGATTCATCTAAAGCATTTGTTCTCTCCTCTTTCCCTGTATTGACTTAAAAGTCTTTGATTCTGCTCTCTTCTTTTAAAACCAAGCTTGGAGCAATACCAGCTGTGCATAAAATTAAAAACCCCACACACAGCTCCTAACAGCCGTATATGCTGTACAGTTATACCTGATTATTTGCTTTAATTTTGATCTGTTGATGACTACGTGGAACTACAGAGCTACTCTGAGTGAAAATATTAACAGATGAATCTTGCCCTGCATGTCTGCAATCAAACAATGTGTTTCACACATTGGGCTAAGCCATAATATGGTTTGTTGGGTTTGGCTTAGTATTTTGACCTACTAGGTTTTGTAAATCTGGTCTATGGGTTGGTTCAATGTGTGAATCCAGCCAATTAATAAATCATCTTTAAGCAAACCACAAACCTAGTTATGCTATTGTTAAAGTCATGTGCTTGCATCATCAAGATGCTAGGAGGAATCCTCACTGAAGTCAAGGTCATTTGAACCCCCCCCTTTTTTTTTTTGCAATGGAAAAACCAAAAGGCCATGCTTTGCAACAGAGATATTCTACTACCCATATTCTCAACATTTCCTTATATAACTTTGTTGGAGCATCTGAATATTTGCAGGCAGGATGACCATTCCTAGGAGAGATGAACCAATAATATGATTTTTGCAGAAGTAAAAAAAAGAAAAACAATAACAAAGAAAAGTAGTATCCTATGTGTACTTTTCAAGACTTAGAGAAAGTGACTTTCATGTGTCAGCTTACTGGAAGCCTTGAGAAGAAGAGTTCTGCCCATTCCTGTAACGTGGTTACGGAATGAACACTAAAAAATATGTAAATGAAAAAATAACAAACAGCAGCTCTTATTTACTAAGTTATTTGATTTATATCCCACCTTTATTTTGGACTACTCAAGGCCTCCTATTTTGCCCAGAACAACCACCCCATGAAGTGGGTTGGGCTGAGAGAAGCGACTGGCCCAATGGCCAAAGGAGACATAAATTATGATTGACATCCTGCGGTGAATTCCAGCTAAGTCTAAACAAATAGAGTTCAGGATGCTGTGTGAACCCAATCACTATCTTTTCCTGAATATCCTTCTTTACAAAGTGGCTCTTCTCGGACCCTGAGCTTAGATATAGCTTTGCCTCAGTGTTCCCAGTTCTTTATTGGTTTTGTGAAGCACCTTGCTATAAATGGGGGGGAAAAACCCTTAAGACAGATGCACTTTCTTAGCAGCATCAGGAAGCTGTTGTCTCAAACCCCAAGTGGATCAGTACTTACTCCCAGTAGGGATCAGGTCCCGGTCTGGAATGAAGAGCTTATATCCATACTGTTTCTCCAGAACATCTGGCAAGATTTCAAGGGCAAATTGTTCTTCCTCCCTGTTGTCACAGTCTAATGTGTCGGGATCGACTTTTGTGTAAGACAGATAGGCATCATATTCCTTGTTGTCTGTAAATAAAACCACAAATCTCATGAGGAGAAGGAAGAGAAGATCTCCCCAGTGATTAAAGCAGTTTGCACATGTGTGTGTGCCTGAATGGCTACATTGTCCAGCTACTGTAATTGGTAGTTCAATATGCTGGGTCAAGCAGTGTTTCTTAAGCACTGATATATAGAAGTATCTGGGATGCAGAACCAGTGATACACCTGAGTAGTCTTGGCATATAATTCAACCGCCTGGCTGAAGAAAGGGTTGGGATCCTAGTAATTGGCTGGCAATCTACCTAAGAATCCCAATATCCACTATCCTTGAACTTAATCATGGAAGAAATGTGGATATAAATAAAATTAAGGAATGATAAAATAGAATTTTACCTGCAAAAAGTTCACAAGAACATTAAAAAGCCCTTCCCAATTTTGTTGCTTTGTTTTGGAGGATCAAGGTGACAACACAGAGTTGAAAAATCAGGAGGGAACTGAAACCACCTTTTCTGACAGATGCATTTTATTAAACAGCATCAGCTTTCATGTGCTGCAGGTCACTTCATCAGATGCATGGAGCAGCTCTGAAGACACATCTGAAGAAGTGAACTGTGTCCGTTGGAAAAGGTGCTACCAGATCCCTCCAATGTTTTGCTACAATAGTCTAACACAGCTCTCCTCCTACAATGTCAACAAAGGGTTGAGTAGCCCTTAGAAACTGGGTTTTCATTACAAACATAACAAGCAAAACAATATTCCTAAAGCACTTAATTATCCCTATTAATGGTATGGATAACCTGGTATATTCAGTCTGAATGCTTAATGTGTAACTTTCAGGTATTAATTTATCACGGCCCATTTTAATACACAGACATCAACTTTTATATCATTTCCTAGAACTGTCAGTCTATTGGGGGAAGAAGAGGTCATGACTGAAGGCTTTCAGAATTATTTTTCAATCTCCTGTGACTTCCAGAAAATGAAAAATCAAACTGCTAATGTAGTGAAGACAAAAGTACAGCCTGCTTATAAAGCCTCAATTTTCAACAGACAGCAAACACTGTGTGCATGTAAGAAACCACTGAAAATGAATTCAAACAATCACTTGTTTTTTGACTCAAGAAAGGCTAAATAGCCAATCAGAATCGGGTTTGTTCTTTCACGCTCTTCAAATTATGGCAATTTCCTTAATTTTCATGAAGGACATCTGGCTGTGAATGATGAGATCTGGGGAAGGTGCAGACTTTTCTTTTCTCATTGAGAGAACTGACTTTTTTCCACTTCTGAAGACCGAAGTTGCACATATAAGAGCTTACTGGACTAGGACTACAATATGAGGACAAAGGTGTGTGATGAATGGGGTAAGGCAGAGATCCTCACAGTTTAGTTAGCAGAAGAAATGTGGTTTTTTAAGCCCCAGAAAACATCCAAGTCTTTCACCTTCCTGCCTGACAACGGACAATAGGCTGCAGCTAGATGAGAAAAATTCCAAATCAAAGCAAAACGTGTTTGGCGGGGGGGACCTTCTGCACTGAATGGTGCCAATCCCAACCCTGCTGCTTTTCATTCCGTGGAAATAAGGCAACGGAAGTCCTGAATTCCTGCATTTTACCAGAGATGTGAAAATCTAGTAGGCTTTATGATTCTTCTCCAACTGTGGTATTTGCTTAAGCCAAGAAACCCTCCAACCTTCCCATAAAACCTCATTTTTATTGACTCCTCTAGATATTGACAACACACTGTGATGAAATGAAATGGAGAGCATATACATTTAAGAATCAGTCAATCAATTCATGTCTGTAGGTGCCTGAGCAATTTCTGGCACCCCCAAGTGAAATTAAAAAAGATCCAATAATAAATAATAGTTTTTAAATGGCTGCAATCTTGTGAGACTATCAAAAGCTTGTGAAAATCTTCCTTCTTACTACATTTCAAGGTAGAATCACCAAACTTGCAGCTTTGGGAGTTCTTGTAAGATAGCTGACACTTTTTTTTGTTTTGCCCTGGGGAGGAAATCTAAGCCCCCCCTCCAAAATTTTTTTGCTTATCTCTGACCTATCCAAATCTCAGTTTACCAACTGATCTTCAAAAGTCCTTCATCTTCATCTCCCATCTTCCTTTTACTGGGTTGGGCTGCTCTGGCCATAGTAAGAGATGGTAATGAGGAAAGAAATGCAAGGAAATACTTTTTCCAAAAGCATATCATCCTAGAAAAATGCTGTTATTAATTCCTTTTCTTTTTTGCCCAGATCCCCTTTACTTCAGTAAGACTCCTAAAGTTCAGTAGACAGTTTTGGATTATGGTTCTCCAAAGTCTGTATGGGGAAGAAAAACTATGGTCCTTCAAATATTGCTCAGCTACAGCATTCCAGCAAGATTTGAAGAGTGACAGATTTTCTCCAGCTCTGTCTATCCGTTTACATCAGTTTCCCTTATTTCAGATTATGCTTTCAGCGGCTGTCATGGATATCGTGGACATTTGATTGCAGCAACATTTATACTAGCTATTTAGAAATCTACTCACCATCCATTGCTTCATCGCCTCCAAACATCTGTCTGTAGCATAGCATCAGCTCTATATTGTAGCACTTATAGATAGTTACAAGTATAACCAGTAAGAGAAATATAGCTCCCAAACCGCCAGCAAGTTCGATTCTGGAGATCAGATCTAGAGTAAGACAAGAATAAGTTAGAAAATGTAATGTAGCAGATCATTACTCAGTGGATCTGGTCTGGGCTCAGAACTTAGAATCAGGCATAGTTGATATTTGGATGAGAGTACTAGGGGATTCCAAGATTGTAGGCCAGGCTGGGAAACTGAAAATAAAATCCTAGAAGACAATGGCCAACCACTCCAGCATGAAGTCCATGGATACATCCACAAAGTTACCAAGAATCAACCTTGACTCAAAGGAAGCTTTACTTAGAAACTCAGAGGGTCTTGTTTTATTTGACTTATAGATTCCTGGCCCAAAGTCCTTCATCAGAAGGAAGTACAATCACATAATATTCAATCAGAATTTCTTCCTGATTTAGCTTTGACTTCAAATACCAGCCAGAGAGCACTTTTTCTGAAAAGTGCTGAAGTTTGAACTTTGGCAAATCCATGGTGGGAGAATCTAACAAATAAATAAATGACACAAATTCCATAATGATGTGATGATGCATGTGATATCCCTTGCCTCTCCATGCCCCCCTTCCTCACTCTTCACTTTACCACATTTCCTTTTTGTGGCAAAGACAGAAAGAAAAAAAGAAATCTGGTGGTCGGTGTGTGTGTGGTGGAGGAGCAAAGTGGCTCTCCTTTTGGGTGGTGCAGGATGATGGGAAGAAGCCAAGATACTGCTGTGTCTTTACTTCTGGATGGAGAGTAGGGATCCCAGAGTTGGGGGGCCAAAGAAGGCAGAAGTTCAGGGGAGACTGTCTTGTTCTGCAGCTACAGCAGAAATTCCATGCAATTCTTCTTATACTATTTCGTCTGCTTGAAAGCTGAGATGATGAACCTCTGGAGTTAATTAGTCCAGCTTCACTGGCCCTGTGGGGAACATGCAAGGGTAATCTTGGATGGACACACCACTTGCACTGAAAGATCCATGGAAAGCCATAGGTTGGATGCTGGAATGTGCACTCCACAAAACCCACCCAGTTGACCCTAAATTCTGCAGACAATCTCATTTTGCATAGTATCTTCCTTACGTTATCTGCCATATTGCATTCCATCAGCTTCCCCCTGCTGCAGTATGGTCTTGTTGTCGCAATGCAGGGCAGTAAAACACAGTGTCAGTCCAGTTGCAGAAGCAAAGGAGCTGCAGTCTCTCCCTGCACCCCACCCCACCCCTTGATCATTTTCACACTCTTTTGAGTTCCTTTGAAGAATCACAAGTAGTAGATGGACCACAGGGAACAGTGTCATAAAATGCTTTTCAAAACTCCCCAGTTCAGCAGAAAGGGGGATTATGGAAATGTTCTCAACACCATCCCCCCAATTTAGCTCACTTCTTGTTTCCAGCACCCAACTGCTGAAAGTCAGTATGATTCATGATAACCATAACTCAGTGCCAATGGGAGACACTCATTAACAGACTGACATATCATTTGAGACCCAGCATCATAACCAGGGACTCTTAACCTTGCTTTCCAGTTCATCCACCCATTAAAAACCACAAGAAGCCAATCTAATACTATGAGACATCGAGAAGATGTATTAATTTATACTCTATCTCAGCACAGATATTTATTGCCATGATAAATAAGCAATGTGAGAGGCATAAAACTCAGGCACTATCAAGAATAAAAAGGGGAAATATAATGCTTCCCCAAACTTGGATGACATGATGAGTTTATATATCATCAACATCACTTTGAACTTTACAAAGGCAGGCAGCTGTTGAAGTTCATGGGTCAACTTTTCTTCTTGAAAGCCTTTTGGTTCCTGCAATTTATGGCTGGAAATCATTTGCTTCTTTCCTTCCAAATGTCATGGAATAAGGTGTACATTCAGGTCAATAAAAGTGATGTTTGGAAGAACAGTCAAAGATTCAACCCAGTGCCTATTTTCTGGCCTAAAGCTTCTTGACATCCCTGGATGATATCAGACAAGTCATGGTTAACTTATAGGAACTTGTTGCCAGCAGATACAACTGTCACCTCCTGCTCTTTGGAGGTGTATCAGACATCTTTAGTTACAAATTGACCACTTATACAGAATGCGTGTCTCTTTGTCCAACCCATTGGTTCTCTCCAACGGTAGCCTAGAAGCTGACTGGTGTCTCTGCTTCTATAGCAGGGGTAGGCAACTAAGATTTGTAAGCCACCAATACTTTCAATATTTTAGAATACAGAATAGGCACTGTGTTGAGCATCTAATGTTTAGGATGCATGAGGTAGTTCCACTCTCCCCCACACCACCTGTCTTCCATGAAGCAAGCACAAATTCTCCACCATAAGTGTTAAGGGGTCCCTCGTGTCATCTTTCCTTTCAAGCCTCAAGATCTAGTTGGTCAGGAGCAGGAAGCATAAAGCCAGCTCTGTTCTTGAACCAAACGACAAACAATTCTTCTTCTAAGATGTTCTTTTTATTAATCCTCTGTTGATTTTAGTTACACTGTCTTTTTTCTTTCTTTCTCTCCTTTCTGCACTAGAGGAAAGGTGTCCTTAAGAGGCTAGCTATACATCACATGTGAGCTGGAACTGTGCAGGAAAGCAAAAAGGATGCAGATTGGAGAAGGGTTTACGAGGGAAAGAGTTAAATGTCCCTTTGCACCCTACCATAGCTTCTCCATTGTAAATTTTCCTCTCATAAATTGCTTTTCATGCAACTCCTGGGCTCAGTCCAGGACATGTGTTTGCATGCTAACATGCACTTAATTCCAAGCACTCTTTTTTCATTCTTATCTACCGACAGTCAACCCAATTTCCTTGTATGGATTGAAGAAAAACTAAGAAGCTAACAACACTGTGATTTTGCACTCAGCGTGTTCTCTGTGAAAGAAAGCATGTTCAGACAGCATGGAAGTAGAGGAGAAATCATTTTTATAAATTGGCCAGGCCACTAAAAACAAAAACAACAAAAAAACCCAAAACAAAAGCCTGTGAAAGATACTAAGAAGAAAATCTATGGTGGGAAGGAACATATCCAACCATTTGGTTTAATATAAAGGAAGAATTTGGAAGCAAGGGGACCATCTCCATGGTTCTTCAACGATCCGGTTTGTCATTGTTTAATTGTTGCTTGCAAAATAAACCCTAATTGGTTGAGGGCAAACAACAGGCTAAGTCATCCAACCATTATGCCAAAACAAACAAACTACCTTATGGGTTAGGGTAATGTGTGAACTGAGAACTAGAGTAGCAAAGAAGGATGAAAATGCTCCTGTTCTGAGTAAGCCTTCTGATAGCAAGGAAGCAACTGTTTGGTTCAGCTAGTTAGCACTGATCAATCTTAGCGAGCAATGCCATTGAAGAACTCCCAATCTTTTCAAAATGCATGCGTGGATACGTGGGCCGTTTCGAAACATGCATAGGGTAGCTTTCAAGATACACAGTGCAACTGGGCCCAGCCACATCAGCATTTTTAAGCATCAGCAAAACCAGGTTGCTGCTCACAATAAGTATTTTCAGAAGCTCAGCAACAGCCATACGATCCAGTGTACTGGCTTTTAGTCTGAGCCTATTCCACTGAGAGGAAAAGCATGATGTGTCTCGCAGAGACCCAGCCTCTGTCGTTAGATTCTATTAATTGAAATATGTGGAAATTCTGCTTGTGGAGGATATTGGAGTTGAAAATCATGAAAGAGTAGATTTAAGGCGAGCCTATATTCCTGGGTGTTATAGGGGTGCGTAACTTCTATTGGCTTGACCCCTGGCACCAGAATGTATATGGCTTGTGGAAATAGGTGGGGGATTTCGATATTTTAAGGAGTTAACCAAGGAGTGCCTTAGGTATATGTAAGACTTCAGACACCCACTTTGCCCTTTCATTTCCCACCCCCCAATCCCAAAAATAGAAAAAAACAGGAGTCCACATTTTTGCCTTTACCCCTTCATGGGTTTCCAGAAGAATCTTAGTCACCATTTTCATACCTTGCTTAAAGATTTCTTACACTACCCTCAACCACCTTTGCAAATGAACAGTGATGATAGGAACTGTAGTCCCAAATTCTTGAAAACTGGGTGGAGAACACCAGGAAGAATAACTAAACCCTGCCAGTATATAAGAGGGACTTCACTGCATTTCATTTCTTAGCCCATTCAATTCTGGAAGGAATATAATACATATATTTGCAGGATGGGAAAAATAACCCCCTTCATTTCTTCCGAATGCACAGCTGCGCTGACATAGATGGAAGTGAAAAAAAAGAATACCTCGCTTCCGCAGAATGATGCTCGCCTGTTTCTTCCCATTTCTGTTTTCGACGTGGCATGTGTAATTGGCTAGGTCTGCTTCTTTCACAATGTCAAAGATTAATGTTAACTCCACAATTTTTTCTCCAAGGTGCTCTTTGAGGAGCCTAAAAGGAAAAAGAAAAATATTGGGTGGTTTGTCAGGCATAAGGAGTCCAAAGATAGATGGGATCCCTTCCCAAAGACTCAGTAGCCTCTGGGGATTTCATTCTAACAACTTTCCACAACCTGATGCTCCAGTCATCCCATTTAGCAGATATCAAATTGGGAAAAGGTTGCATTACAAACAGAGGAGTCCATAGGATCCAACACTTCCATCAAAATGGTGAGAGCAGCTGAGTTGTAAGCTCCGCCCCTTTTATGGGGGTGTGTGGCATCCCAGGGCATGTATGAAAGGAGTGGAACTTGTGTCACCCCAGCAGTGTGGTGTTTTTATCCTCTGACCCCATCAATTAGGAGACAATTGCAAAAACATTTCTTTTTATTAGCTTGTAGTGGGAGAAGTAAAGTAGGAGCTTAAGTGGACTATAACTCAGTGATAAGACATCTGCTTTACAGACAGAAGAGTCTCTGTTTAGCAACATATGAAGTCAAAAATCATAGTTTATTAAACACAAGGCCTGTTTCTACCAAGAGCTAATCAACCATATAATGGCTTAGCAGAAGATATGAACCCACCCAATATGTATGACATGTGTGAGAGAGAACACAGCCATTAAACCCCTTTCTTTGGTTCCCACCCATTGTAATGGACAGAAGGAATAACCTTGAGGAACAGGAGGAAGAGCTGCAACCAAGACAACGGTCAGATAAAAGAAATTTGAGTCCAGGGCAGAAATGTAATTTGAGAAAGCGTCTCAGAGTTGACCCTCCCTAGTTCTCATGAAGATAAATGGTGGGAAGGAGAAGCATATTCAGACTTGCAAGATTCTGTTACTGTAACCTTACAATAAAAGAAGTATCAGCATTGATAACTCTGGTTTCCTAGTCTGGTCTATCTTGAAGGGCTAATACCCATACAGCAAAACAAAGATAATGAGATCTGCATTCAGATGTAATTAGCAACAACAGTGCATTAGGTTAGAATCTACTTTAAACTTTCTACCGTTAGGTCAACCTCTCCCTCTCTAAGTCAGGCAGAGATTTTTGTATACCTTGTTTGGCTTTTAACCGTAAGCCCAACTGTTTCTAACATGTCAGCTAACATAAGTGACGAGTGGGTTTTTTTTTTTTGGTACTTCTTCCTGTAATTTCTCACACCCTTTGGAGACTTCAAGGACCTCTAATTAACTTGAGTGAGTTAGAGTAGTAAGAGGTCAAACAGGCGAAAACAATAGGTTTAATTTAAACTGGCTCCACTTTCACCCTTAACACACCTAATCCAAATCAAGTTTCTATCTTAAAAATAATAAATAGACAGCAGGGTCTGTAGAAAAGTGGCGTGTATGCATATTTGTGCAGCGGGCATGGCAATCTTAATAGAATGGGTAGCCCTTTGGACAGATTTGTACACTGTTTTATAAACTTGGCAGGAAAAATTTGCAGATGAGGGAGTGATTCAGGCAGGGCAGACTCTGAACAAGAACCTCAAGTTACAGCATTACAATACATTGCAGATTCTTTTCGCCAGCAGAGTGCAGACACAATTCATAACCCTCCGGCCAGAATGAAAGACTCTTTATTATTTGTGTGTGTTTAAGAAAGCCAAATCAATCTATACCATGTTTTCATTGCCAATCTTAAAAACCCACGAAAGAATGTTTAATTTAGTAGATCATCCAGAGTCCTCCTAACCGTGATGGGGAGACCACATCAAAAGGACCCTCTGTTAAACCTCCACTCTTTAACAACCACCACCCAAAAGCTTTCCGTGTATGCATGAAAAAAGAAGGCACCGCGTAGAGGTAACTTTAATCCTGGAAACCGAATTTCTAACAGGTTGCCCTCAGCAAGCCCTCCAGGCTCATTTTAGAACGTTGTTTAAGATGTTCAAAATCAAAAATAAATCTATATACATGGAACGCTGGTGCACCCTGAAGGAAATGGCCATCTTCTACAGCCACCGTTAGTTCCATCTGTCACTCCCACTGCCCACATCAGGTGAGCTCTACAACTGCTCAGGCCATGGCAGTAAAGAGCTCACAATGATTCCTATCAAATGAAAGACATTAATCACCCACTGCAATGGTATGGGGTAACAGTACTTCGAGAGAAGTACTTTGAGACTTGAAAGATTGTTGTCAGCCCTTTGAAGTAGCCCAGACAGGAAACACCAACCATGAGTACTAACACACCCTTAATTGTAAGGTTACAGTGACAGAATCTTGCAAGTCTGAAAGCACTTCTCCCCTCCTTTACTTTTACTTTCCAGAAAACTAAGGAGGGTCCCTTCTGAGAGGCTTCCCATGCCCCCTTTCCTTCTGTGGGCTGAGATATGTTTTACGTGACAGTTACCTAGGCTGCGGCTCTTCCTCCTGTCTCCTAAGGTCATTCCCATATACCATTAAACCATTGAGCATTCTCAGGTACCCACTAAATTGCACCCCTGATAGAATTTGTCATCCTGTCCTGGAGACATCATTGCTAAAGAAGATGATGCCTGAGAGTTCAGAGGTCATAGATGTTTCATTTCTTTCCCAGGAAGCAATCCATATTTTGGACAAGGATAGCCAAAATTCAAGACTGTTTCCCAAGAATTGCATCAGATTTGGGTACTTTGAATGTAGTTTTGGTCTAAATGCTAAGCAAGTCCTTAAAATCTTTAAGTGAGAAGACAAAGATTGGCAGCAGCAAAGTGACTCTTCCTATTAATTGGAAAAGCTAGATTTCCCCCCAAATAATTAAATTCTAAAATAAAAGGGTTGCATTGAGTTTACTGAGAATATAAAGACTGACAAGGATTTTTTTAAAAACCAAACTTTCCTCTTTGGTTGGTAAATAAATATCTTCCTCTTTTAGTTAAATAAATATAATTTGGGAACACAAATAGGTTCTGCCTATGTACATTTTTTGCAAAAACTACAAGGATGAACAGTTCAAATGCACACTGGAAGCCAACCAGCTTCCAAACAAGGAAATAATTTGCATTTCAGAATAAATGGCCTGCAAAGTTCACCTTCTGGAAATAGAGTGGATTTTTTTCCTTTGTTTTCTACATTACAAGGGGTGGAAATACAAGCAATGTAGTTATGTACCTGATTTCACCTTCTTTAATATGATTTTCGAGTTCTTCAATAAATTTCTCTCCTCGCGTCCAGTAGATCATGGGGCCTGATTCACCGCTGAAGCCAAAAAATGCTTTGCAGGCAACGTTGAGTGGCTGACCTGGAAAGCAACACGGGAGGAAAATGGCAGTGATGGTTTGTGGCAAGAGAGCATAACAGCAGACAGTTTGCTTCTTAAAATTTATAGTTTGGATTTATTTTTCACTAAGAGATAGCCCTGAAGGACTGTCTTAAGTGGACTGGGAATAACCAGAGTGACTCGCAACAAATGAATTTGTTATGTGAAAATATTGGGACGCACATCCCAATTGAATAGGTTTTGGTCTCTTGACGTGCAACTAGGCAAGCCTTGACTAATAAGAAATCTTCAAGGCTTTGGCTGGAAGCTTCTCCCAGCCCTGATCTGGGTGCCCAGAATTAATCTGCACATGGGAATCCATGCAGACCTATGCACACCTATGCTTGCGACCAGTATGGATCTCTTTCGCTTTCATGCTTCTTCTGATGCCAAGAATGATCACAACTGTGATTCTGAACTTCTATTTCCAGGGGGGTGTAAGAAGGCGCTGGCAAGAAGCTGTGAAAGAGAGCTGGATCAAACCTAATTCTCCAGGTTTCCATCAAGGAATAATGTTCATCTGAGGATTTTTATTTTTGCTCTCCTTTTTTTAAAGGATCAAATTCTTGCATGCAATTCCATAAATACTATAGCGCAACGTCGCTCGGGATCTTTCTAGGCAAAGCTGAAACTCCCAAAGCTGCAAGAATTGCTCAAATCTTTGCGGGGTAATTCCAAATCCTTACTAAAAGTCACTGCAGAATTATGATTTTTAATGTGATAGAAAGGGAGCTTCATTAAGTCAAGATGGTAGTTGTGGCTGTGGGATCAAAGCCTTGCCCCTTTTTAATAAGCCTGCAATGCATCACACTCCTGGTGCAGACTCCAGCACATCATTAAAAGCCAAATACTGTTGCAAAACTCTAACTAATACAAGATATATGTGGGAAAAGACTATTTTAGGAAGACTTTTTTGAAAATTGCAACCCTTTGGCTACTTACATGGGAATAAATTTACCTTATGGAATCGAACATTCCACATTTCTATAAAGATCTGTGCACACACCTAAACATACAGCACTTCGTTTGACTTTAATGGGAAAAGGCACTTACCACGATGTGAGAAAGAGTTTTTAAAACTTATTTAAAGAGTTTTGGTCAATCAGAACTAACAGCATCTGCCCTTTACGTGGCCCGCCCTGCTGCGCTGTAAGTACTGGTTGAACAGCTGGGGCTACATGTTTTCTATTCAGTGACCCAGCAAGATTTCTTTTTGAAACTAGAGAAATAAATGAGAGGAAATGAAAAATACTCCAGAGAGACATCTAATTTCTATAAATGCTAAGCAAATTTCCTGAAGAGATTCACATGGTTAGAAGAAATAACAAACAGAGAGATACAGAGGTATAGTATCAATAAAATAACAAAGTGAAAAACCAAAGCACTGTAGGCATACTTCTGTCTGTACATTAGGAAGATAAACTTGCACCATGGAGCTCAAATTCCCTTCCTTAAACTGTTATTAGAAGCTGAATTTAAGAGGAAAGTGATCTCATCCTATCCATATTTATCCATTGGTAAGCACTGCTGATTTTAAATGGGCTTACTTCTGAGCAAACCTGGACATAAGATGTTCTGAGAACATGCCATCTCCTGACTGATGATGCTTGTGTAAGGCATAATTTTGGAGTTGGGGTTGGTATGGGAGGAGGAAGAAGCTTGGATCCAAGGTCACTTTTCTTTTTGGGCTAATGATATATTTGGAATGTTGAAACCCTGAGGAAATGCCCACCATAATGGGACAATTTGTCCATTCCCAGAATGACAGCCACGGTGGATGTGACCAGGCAGAAAACATCCATGATTGTACCCCCAATATTTCTCTACCCCCATGCTTTGGAGAAAACATGCTTTGGTAGCCAGGAGCGACTGGTCTTTGAATAAATCTTATTCCTACTGCAGAAACCGAATAATCTTTCCAAGTCTCTGAAAGTGCAAATTTGAAGGGACAACCAAAACTGAAGAAGTGCATTTATTAAAGGACAAATTAAAGGACTGAAAATGAAAATGGCAATATATTCTAAGAGAGCTCTTGATTCTCAAAGTCTCTAAACAAGGTCAGTTCATCAACTGCAGATTCTTAGTTACTATTTTCAATATTTTGGCAAGCTTGGTAATTAATTTTCCTCGGCCAGACCAAAGCTGGGGAGCCACATCACACCTGTCCCAAATTTCCATGCAGCAGTGTGCAAAAAGGAAGTGGATTTCTCATTCGTTGTATGAAGAAGTGAGCTTGCTCCTGTAGGGTAAAGACACTCCCAAGTCAAGCTTGACACCCATTGATTGCATGGACAGACCCATGCATCTGGGCAGGAGTGCCACAGTGATCTGCAACCGCCTTTTTCAGGATGTTTTTTCAACTTCCCCTCCTCACCTGGAATTTTCTGGTGATCTGCCATCCAAGTACTAACAGATTCAACCCTGTTTAGCTTCTGAATCCACTCAAGGCTGCTTGCTACCTGCTGAAACTCATTCCCGTAGGGTTATTCCAACAGATAATGATGTGACAGAGAAAACAGGTTCTAAGGCAGGAAACCCCAATGTTACCAGCTACCTCTCATTGCCATGTCTATTTCTGCAACAGATGGGAATGTCACGGCCATCCCTGTGATCCATTCCATTACTTCAGATGGACGACGTGAATGTCAGTGACATTCCCATCCGTTGCAGAATGCCTTAGGGTTAGGATGAGAGGGGGCGGATACGCTTTTGGCTACTCAAGCATGGAAGGAAGAGGACTTCCTAGAAGAGTAATTTTACTTAATATCCAACCAAGATGAAGAAAAAGTCAAACACATACACGACACACCGTTGTTTCAAAGTGGGTTCCATCAGGACAGTTTGAAAACTGAAAACACTGCTTCTCCAAAGGTTCTCCATCCAGGCTTTCGGGATGTCAAGCCGTCCAAGGTTTCTGATGCAGCTTAATTGCATTTTGTATTAGAGAAAAATCTTCCAGCACTCTAGTTTTTAATTACTTTTCTTTCAATCTCTTGTCCCTCTCCTGGTTTGTCTAATTAAGCATCAGAGGCCTATGGTTAAACAAGTCCTCTGCTAAACAGGATCCTCTCAATTTATAAAGCAAGGGCAGATATTTAACACCAGAGGGTGCCCTTGCAATCTGAGAACAAAGTGGACTTCGATTTTTTTAGTCCAAGTGCTGAACCAAAGTCTGTTCCTATGGATTGCATCTCTACTCAGTGACTTCAGAGCTGAATGCCAGAATTAACTGTTAATTAGAGACTGAGACATGGTGGTGGTTTTCTGTGTGTTGGGGGGAAGCACGCTATGCAAATTCTCAAATCGACAAACAACCCACTTATTTAGCCCAGTCTTATCTGGAATTGAAGCAACTGCCCCTGTCAACTGACCCCACTTCCACCCCGTGTCTGTTTATTGGCTGAGTTCACATATTCTCGGATCCATCTTCTAGATTTGTACAACGCTGAGAAACAGGGTGAGTTCACCACAACTTAACTGTACACCTCCCAAAGTTGTTCTGAGTCGGGCAGCTTATAAATGTGATTTATAAATAAATCACCATACTCATGAGGCCACCACAGATTAGGCAACATTAACATTAGCCAAACTTAGTGTGTTGTACGAATATAGCCCCTAGAGCTTTTAAATAGCCTTATTAAACATGTGTGTGAATGTATAAAGGAATGTAGACCCAAACTTGGGGATAAGGGAGGAATGAGTAAGCTGCTAAGGGGGACTTAACAAGAGATTATAAGTCCTAAGAAAAAGGGACACTGAGAAACAAACTCAAAGTAACCCTTCCTTGATTTTGTTTTGTATAAGATGGGGCAGAAAGAAACTTTGACAGGCTTTCAAGATTCTATTATTCTAGCAAGTTATTCTTGCTACAATAAACAGCATTCCTGAAATCTCTGCCATGGCAGTTTTTTTGACCTGGCCTACCTTGAAGGGCTGGCAGAATGGGGACACTGGTGAGTCAGCTGACTCTCCTCGTTCCTAAGACTGGCATCTCTAGGAATTCCTGTCTCCATCTTCTCAGTAGTTTTCTTCCCCAGTGAAACTACATGGGGTGGGGGGCAGAAAGGGGCAGGTGGGGTTGGTGAGCCTCCTGGGTCTGTCTATGGAGGTGGCTGACCACAATCTGCACGTTGACCAGGTTCACATGACACATTAAGGCAGACTCTGGTTTGCTTGAGACACTGTGTCATGTCAATCAGCCAACAATGGTTTAAGCACCCATGGGTTGGGATATCATGCGAACACTGCTGTGGAGTGGCAGGTGGGGTTGGGCTTGCAATTTGCTTCTGGTTCCCCTCAATGAGGTTCACATCGAAAGAATGACTGCAGATGGCTTATGTAATACCCACTGCTAAAAGCAAAATATCTTCTGAGATAGCGCCAGCAGCTTCCGTGTTTTAATAGCTGTGACAAAAATAATCTGTTTAACTTGCCACCCAATTAATTGGATGGCACCTGTTAATCAAGCAAACTTTTTCCCCCCATTGATTAAGCTAACTGATCAATCAGCCAAATGTTGTAGCTCTGATTATTGTAGTCTGGACGGTAAGACACACGTCTGGGGTATAGAAGGTCTCTAGTTCACTTGTATGGCTGGGAATATTCTGAAATTCTGGAGAGGTGCCAGCAGTCTGGGTGTAAATAATCCAGAGTATATTCCATGTAAGCAAAAGGCAGAACAAAATAATACTGCAAGGTTCTGATTCTTCCAGGCTCTATCTGAAGTTTTCACAATGCTTCCCCGACTTTCTCAGAAAGCAGATCCAGAGCGGGGTGGAGATGAGGCCAAAAGAGGCCTCAGCTAAAGTCAGACATTATTAATGTGTGTACCCTTCACACATGAGGAAAAAGAGTGAGACAAACATGTTAGTATTGCTGTCACACTTCTCTCAATACCACTAAAACTAGAAGCAAGAGCAAACAGGACTTCAAAGATGCAAATCTTTGCAGAGGATTTATTGCAAGGAAGCCATTATGAAAGAATTCTAGCAACTGCTAGGTCTCAAATGCAAGCCCTATTTATAAGAAAATCAGTGCACCTTTTTTTCCTGCCTGTGTAATGCAATGAGCTTGAGGCCCCTCTTTTTTGGGAAGGAGGGATAGGACCCACCTCCCCCCTTTTTTAGTCTGGGTTCTAGGTGTTTGCTTCTTGCTCTGAGATTGCTGCCTTCATTTCCTGCATCCAGAATCCACTTCTACATCCAGAATCCTTTTTATTCATGAAGTCTACCTCCATGGGATAGAACCCTTGGAAAATCAGGGGAAAACCTCCATAGGAGAAAGCAGATCCCTGCTGCTCAGAGTCATCCTCTACACATGCAAGTTGATGAAGACAATGAGGTAGAACCCTTGTCCACCCCCCTTCTTCTTGTGTGCAGAATCTGCACCTGTTAAAAAAAAATCCAGAATATGCCTGATGTCTTATCAGAAACCACATAATGGAGTTCGATGTTAGCGAGGGACAGGCATGATCTAGCTTTTCTCTGCTCCAAGAAATATTCTCTGCCATGGAATATTCAACTGAAAATACTGTATTTCAAAATGCAAATTAATGAAACAAAGAGGCCAGATTCACACAGCTATACCGACTGTGCTAATAAAGCCAGCTTAATACGAAAGGGACTTATTCCTCTGCCTTCCGGCCTTATTAAATCAGTTTAACTGCACTTCAGAATATTTCTACTCAACGGCTCTTATTTCTCCCTTAAGCTCAGGCACACTATTGTTGCAAAGTAGCCACTAAAAATGAGTTTGCATTTCAAACATCAAATGAGCTTGCATGCTGCAAACTGAGCTTTCGGCTGCCAGAATGACAAAGGCAAACCTGTCAGTATATAAAGGGGATTAATTTACAAAGCTGCACGTTTGCTTGCATATTCTTCTCATTCCCTACAAAGCAGTTATTTTTTTAATGGTAAGAAAAGGAATGCAGAAGCATTCGGCAAGGGAAAGTAAATGCAGAATAACTAGGATGAGCTTGTCCTCTTTTAACCTGTGCCGTCTGGTAACACATTCACATTTTCCCACTAGAGCTCACAAGGGAGCTTTCTGCATTTTCTTTCCTGTTTGCTTAAAACAAGTGGTCTGCAGCAAAGCAGGGAATGTTATGGGAAGCCCCACCCTACAATGAAGTCAATGCACAAGCCCATCCTTTGTGTGCCAGTGTCATGACACCACCGCAGGTAGGGAGATGTGTGGTGACATTATTGTACATGCCGAGATACCATAAAAGCGCATCTTGTTCTTTGCTTGCTGGCAAAAAACAGGCCAGACAGGCGACTCGTTTTCTGCCAGTAATTGTAATCGGCAGCCAAAAGCAGACTGGCTACAGCCAGCCACCCCTAATGTGGTTTTTTGCCAGCAGCAATGAATAATTAAAGTGTCATTTTTAATTTTTCTGCCGTCTGCTTGGATTTCTGTTTTAATTTTTTCTGGGAATCAAGTTATGTCAACTGACTTCACTGTTTATATTGGAGGTGGCCTGGAACACAACATTGCTGAAAATCAATTTGCAAAGGACTACCTTTAATGCTTCCCTAAAAATTGTGATAATAAGATGATTGAGAAATTCAACAACCAACCAACCAATCTTCACTTGAAGTAGGAGAAATTGTCCAGAAAACAGCTCCTTCCTCCCTTCCTCACTGCTGCTGTAAACATTCCCCATAGTGGGAAACCACTATTTTCAAAAATTGTATGTGTTTACTGCCCTCACTTTCAAGGAGATGGGTGAAAAAAAAGTTCTCAGAAATTTTCTTAGAAAAATCCCCTCTGATCATTCTGTTTGGCTCGACAAACACCAACACCCAGATCAAACGGGAAATATTTATGAGAACTTCTTGAAGTGCAGAAGGATCTGTTAACTTTATAAGCAATAATCAACTTCTCACCACAATGGTGAGAAAGGAAAGCATTTTCCTTCAAGCTTTGATCTGTCTGAGCAGAAGCAATAATAATACAGCTTGCCTAATGTCGACATTTGCTGCCCCACAGCTGACAGCCTTTACAGAGACTTGCATGCCGGTGTCTGGACTGAGTCAATGGGTTTTTTGCTTTTGACAGAGGCTTTTGAGATAGCATGGAATCCTGGAAACTTGACCGGGAAATTATCTGTTGTGAGCTGCCTAGCTTCATAAATGCCAATCTTCCTTTCTCTCTGGCCTTAGATTCCCAAAAGATGCCTCTCATTTGAGAGGGAATCATTTCAAGCACACCCCAGGCCCCAAAACACATGAATAAAAAGTTGTATTTCAAGCAGCCTTTCACTTTAATTAAGTTGTCAAGATGGCCCAGTATCACAGCAGACTCAGGAGGTCACAGCAGAGATGAATCCACACTTGAATTGGCTGAAAGTGAGGATAATCAGTGCAGGAGCATCCATTGCAGCAGACTCACAGCGGGTAATTTGGGGGGGTGGGGAGGGGGAAGGAAAGAAGGAAGGAAGAAATCAGTGTCAAGTCTCAGCAACCGTTGCCGAATTGCTTCCATGCCTAGTCACCACGCTGCAGCTCAGGGATGGAGTCCCCTTACTTTGCTCGCTGAGGGCCCCAATTTTATCTCCTGGGAAAGATCCCTGTCTGGAATTCATTTCAGGTATTCCTGTTCTGCTTCTCCTTGCAAAGAAGCCCAAAGCAGAAGGGACAAAGTGCCTCCAAGCTGCAGCTTATACTTCACCGTCGTCTGCACTTGCTCCGAGAGCTGTATGGTTGCTTCCCAGAGGGATAAATCTTTCTTTTCACTGCATCCTGCATTCGCCATGGAAGCCAATGGCCCAAGAAATCTCTCTCTTTCTGTGCGGGTATGGGAATGATGGAGTAACTCTTGGGGAAGTATTTTAATGCACATTTTCATACACACCCAAACACCTCCTTTGTTACCCACCAGGCTGCCTGTCCTATCAGGTGTTTTTATTAATTGAAAAAAAAAAACAAACAGCTGGTCTGGTGCAAGGGAAAGCAAATTCCTGGTTATTCGCAATAGTGTCCTTCAGCCTCACAAAGAACACAGGCCATGGTGAGACCATCTGGGGGCGTGGAATTCTTATCTTCAGGTAAATGGCAAAAATGCCTTCTGTGCTTGGCATTTTGTGAACAGGTGAGTGTCACCTAGTAGCCATTTTGCAAGCGTGCCCATCCAATTCTAAACATGCCTTGTTGCCTCAAGAGATGGCGTACCCAACTTTAATGGATTAGTTTTGCTGCCTTAAATGGAGAAAATGTCAGAGCATTTCTATGACTGAACCCTGGTTTGGAAGGAGACCTTTCCGTGTTGGACTGAGCACAACTGTATCTTCTCCTAAACGGCTGGATACATACCCTATTTATTCAGTAATGGCTTTCTTTTTCCAAATCTTATCCCACATCATCCCCTCACTGTGTTTCAAAAGCTTAGGTCAACTTGACTTGTATATTTAAATGTTCCAAAGCTTGGTCTTCAACGCCTGAAGCTCTCCTTTCAGCTGAAAAGGGTAAGAGTAAGAAAGAAACCAAGGACCACAAAGTAAAGCATAAACAAATTATATTTTTTACTGCCTGTTGCGGGGAACTTTAGAAGAACTCTTGCCTCCATTTCTGAAACCCATCTCACTTCTTTTATAGCCACCACTGGATGACTCTGACTAAGGCAATGGGTCCATGTCTCGCAAACACAGAATATTTGCTATTGTATATTAATGAGAGGTGCGTGCCTGTGTGTGGGTACCCTAAATGCCAATTGCAAAGAACAGATTCTTTCTAAAGGAAAAGAACAGATAAAACATACTTTGCACAAGGCGTAGCATTCATACGTACATCACATCTAAGAGGGACCGATTTGCACCGGTGGCTTTCTGGCCGGTGTGAAATATTTGCTTTGGCTGCAGATATTATATGGAAATATTAGGGGATGAAAGCAAGAACAAAACTCCCCCCTCAAAAAACAAATACACTGAAGGAGACAGTGCAAACAAGAGCAGAGGGGGAAAAACCACAAGTCATTATTCATTAAGTATTTTTACACTGGCTGGCGCTGGGACTTTTTTAGCCTTACCAGGAGATTTTGGATATTAAAATTTTCTGCATGCCGAGTATGTGCTCTAGGGATTTTTATTTTTTAAGAAATCCCCCCTGAGCACATTTGGGCATTCCATTCCATTAGGCTACGTAATGAAAGGAATACAGGTGCCTGCTAGATCGCTATTCATCTACCCCTGATTAAAAATGCAAAAATAGTATTGTAAAAAAGGCATACTGCTAAACGTTCTGTGCAAACAGTGGTAGCTCCATTTGAAAGCAGAGCTCGAACTGGGGAATATGCCTGGAAAAGCCCTCCATCACTGAAACATACATGCCAAATAATTGAAGGTAGCATGGTTTGCACTGAAACACTAAAGTTCTTGGGCAATTTATATTAACAGTCAACATAAAGTAGGGGAATAGACACACAAAGCCTCTCTATGTTACGAAACATCACAAATAGAACTGGTATTGACTTATTTTGGTGGACAAACAAAGCAAAGTAGAGCTCTCGGGTCTCAACTACGATGAATGACGTTTGATAAGAATGTAAGATAAAAAACAACCCAGGGTCAATCGGTATCAGGAGTCCGATTGTTAATCAAGCACTTCAGTATGACTTGACTTTGTATAAGGCAAGAATTTTTTGCCCCCAGCCCTAGCTAGAGATCTTGGGGGTGGAGGATGTGTTGAAACCACAGTTGTCCACATACAAAGGATATGCCTGATTGCTACATTTCCAACTTCTAGTTTTCCTCTCCACAGTCAGAGCTCTCTTTCTATCATCAGAGAGGAGAAAGGAAGAAAATCTTTTGGCCTCCACAGGAATTACAAGGCTTCGGCCTTCCTAGTTTTAAGAAGAAAAAAAAATCTGGATGATTTATCTCCTTGAAAGACGCGCAGGAAAAGAAAAACCTTGCTTTCTGAAATCCGACCCTCGCTCAAGAAGCAAATGCAGCTTTTTGGGGCTGACGGATAACCAATTGGAGAAATCTCACGGACCTTTGTTTTTCTATATGATAACTGCAGCGGGACTTTTATATGCTCAACGGTGGAAAGATTCAATATTACCTACAATGGAAAATGGATGGTAAAGTTGATGGAAGCTGGCTGAGATAGTGAAATTGACAGCTTTGATTCGAGAAAAGACACTGGATAATTTTAATGCTAATTGGAAGCCCCTTTTGGACTTTTTGTGGGAAACAGAAAAAAATGAAGTTATGATAGATGGATCTGATGATTAGTAAAATTAATAGATTATAGAAAAAATGGATGTTAAGTTGAAATCTTAGAGTTTAATGCACGTTTTGCTTATATCTGCTGTAAAAGAAGTCGTAGGTCGTTTTTCTTTGTATTTCTGCTTGTTTCTTTTTCTGCACGTTTGCTTACTTTCTCTTTATTCTTTCTTTTTATTCTCTTTCTTAATTATTAGCTCTTGTTGGTTTTTATCTTTGTTTTTTAAATTTAATAAAGTTACTATAAAAAAAAAAGAGAAGGAAACGCTACTAGGGGTGAGTGGTTGGGAAGGGGAACACGTGCCACCAAATTCTCCTTCACCCTGCTTTCATTGATGTTCTACCTTTCATTCTGTCTTTTGTACCTCTATTTTTCATTCCATTTTTGTACCTTTTGTACTCTTAAGCTTGCGCAATGTGAAATGTTAAAAAAAAGAGAGAGCGATGGAAACGCTCATTTCTGCTCAGAGAGCAGACAGGGTTAAGGACCCTCTAGAAAACATGGGGAAATATTCTCCCAGCTTCTGCAAAAACCATAATGGCAAGGTGTCTTTAAAAACAAAAAAACCCAAATGCATTAATATGCTCTTGGTCAGCGTGCCTGTAAATACAATATCATTATCCTACATTCATGCATGGTATTCTTCAACACGGATCACATAGGGCTGAGTTTTCTTCATTGGGGATGACCCCCCACCACTTCTCCATCAACATCTCTTTGCAAAATCCTAGCTTCCTAAATCTCCCTAAATCTTACATGGGTTAACCAAAAAATTACCGAAGGATACAAATGATTAAATATAAGGTTTGATCACAAAGCATGATTTTGATTCAAAGGTAATTCGTAAGGGAAGGGGAAATACATAAATGGAGGAAAAATAAGCATAAACCTAATCCAAATATTGTGAAGGGGTTAGTAAGGGCTAAATTGGGGCAATCAGGAACATAACTCTATAAAGTTTTCTGTCCCTTCTCTGCAGGGTTTCTGTATAGTTTGTACCTGTGTTGGTCGCTCTTGTTTTTTCACTGCAAAAATAAAATAGCTTCAACAGCCTGGAAGGGAGCATTAGTCTACTGTGCTCCTAGGCTACTTTAGGGGCTTTTCATCTTAACTTAGATTCACATTCCTGAGGATGAAAGAGGGATCCTGGACAGTACTGTGGCCCTCTTCTTCAACCAATCAGTTCCCGATCCAGTCACATCTCCTTATTGATGGAAAGGAAGATTAGGTGTGCAAATTTAAGGTATTCCCATTATGTGGTTGACTGGGGGGGACTAACTGGGACAGGAGAAATGAGAGATGGAAGGAAAACAAATTTCCCTACCTTAAGCTTCCTATTGATCTGCGGAAGACACAGAGATGGGGAAAACATTGGAAGGTATTTTCTTAACAGGTTTAAAATCAGATGGCTATATTGCATATAAATACACCCATTTTAAAGTCAACCTGCAAAACCTCTTGATGTATGGAAGGAATCCATGGAATTCACCTTGTTTGGACTGTTGTGTTTTTCTGCAGGAAGACTATCCAATTTACACTTACATCTATTTTTCATAGTGGCAAATGTGGAGGATGTTTGATTTCTACGTTCCAGAGGAGTTACACTGGACGCCGCTGGCTGATAAAAAAGAGTGACAGGCCGCAACTTTCATGTGAATGCCATGGCAGAAATGGGCTCTTCCCTTGCCCATATTTGGGCTAGGGTTATCAAAATGGGATACTGCAGAAAAAGGATTAAATGCATGCTGGAGTCAATCTGAAAGCCAATTTGGAACAAGAGGTCTTAGAAATGCATAAAGCTGCAGGTAACTACACCACAGGATATAGCTCCCCGTCGGTCAATATGATTCAAATGGAAAATTGAGTCATTTTCACTGCTGTTAAGCCCATTTTCTCCTCTTGTTTTGAATGCTACTTCTTGCTTCTTTTAATGCTCAGAGACAAGAGCTGTTTTGGAAACGCATCAAAGATTCATCAGCAAGATGTACATCTTCATCTGTCATCTTTTGACCATCTTCAATCCGTCACGTCATCTCCTTATTTTATTGGTAAATAGATAGAGTTTTGTTTTTGCACTACATGGATACATTTTGGGCTGCCTCTGTAAAGCATTACACCCCCAGTCTGGGAATTATTTAAATGTACGAAGACACCACCCTACTTTGCTCTTCTGCTGTCTGCTGAAAGATTAGTTGCTAGCTACCTTTCTAATGTTCAGATGCTTGTCCAAAAAGCTAAAATACACTTTTATAATCACTTTCTTGTAAAATGGATGGCTTAAAACCCACAAAAGGAGGGAGAGAGGGAGGGAGGAGGAGAAAGAGAAGGGAAGGGAGGCTTTTTCTCCCCAAACAAGGCAGAAAATATCAACATACATTTTTGCTTCTGCTGTAACTCTGGTTTTATAAGGGTTAGAAGCTTGCATTTTTTGAAAGAGAGAGCCGATTCGAGATAACTGAGTCTGGAAAAAGGGAGCCAGATGGCCTTGGTAAAACTGAGGAATAAGGTTACCTTACCTTTGAATTGTTTTGTCATTAGCCTCAGGATTAAAAAATTGCTCTTTTTTTTTTTAGAAAGCTCAGATGCTGGAAGAAACTTTTCAGCCCTTATACCATATTATCAGCCTTTTCTCCTTGAAAACTGCTGCATCTGTAAAGGGATCTGATTATAATGAATTGCCTTCTTTCACATGATCCAGCTCTACTTAATGCTGTAGGAATATAAAAGGAGTGTGCATCTCGCAAAATTTAACATTCTCAGGCAATAATAGCTCTCCGCAATTTTAGTTAGGGCCTTCTCATGCCAATCTGCAGTTGTTCAGGATTGAACTTGGGAATTTATACATGCAAGCAACTGATCAGCCATTTAGCTATTACAGTTTCTTTAAACCACCAATCCACCTAGACCTAGAGCCAGCTGGTATAGTGGTTAAAGGCACCACACTAGAAACCAGAAGACCATGAGTTCTAGTCCAGCCTTGGGCATGAAGCCAGCTGGATGACCTTGGGCCAGTCATTCTCTCTCAGCCCTCAGAAGGAGGCAGTGGCAAACCTCTTCTGAACATCTTTCCAAGAAAACTGCAGGGACAAGTCCAGGCAGTCTCCAGGAGTCAACAGCGACTCAAACGCACACACGCACACACGCACACACACCACCTAGGCCAAAGAGCAAGCCACCTTTGGACTTTAAGCTTATGGGAAGCTCACACCACCTTTTATTATTTCATTATAAAATAATGAAAATAAATGGGAAATTGCGCTGCTACAGTTTGGCAATTCACTAAACGTTGGTAGTCCAATTTTGAAGGGCTTCAGGGCTTCAAAGAAGCAGCTAGGAGATTATAGTTTTCTTACTTCCTAAGCCAATGTTTTCTAGGCTAGCTAATAACGGTTCTCCAGGATCCCAGGAACAGAATTGGAAGCATTATCTGTATTTATAGATAATATTATAACTAACCCCATGTATTCTAACTATGGAGTCCTTATTGCTACACGATACTACTGATGAATTTAATTCTTACAGCAAAAATTAATTATTGCCTGACAGTGGTGAAGTTCATTGACTTTCTTGATGGATGAATGGCTCTGGAAAGTATGAGACATGGCAAAAATAATTAAATTAACATATTACATGAAACAAACAAAAAAATGATTGGCCTCATATAAAGGATTGTTTTGAACTTTATTAGCCTCCTTTGGCTCAGGGTGATGAATAGCATTGTAGACACTCTTCGAGGATGTTTCTTTTCTAATTCAATATTATCAATATTATCTCCGTATTTGTCTTCATCGTTAGGGTTATGAATTTGGAATGCAGCAGCTGACCACACTCAGCTCTAGTAGCTGCTTTTACTGAGAGCTTGTTTAAAAAACAAATCTCCTTTCCTGTTAAATGAAGATATACGCCACATATTTTTAAAGACAGGGCCAGGATTATGCATCCTATTTTGGTGGGGGAGATTTGTAGTCTCACAAATGTGCATGATTAAAACTGCAAAATGGGATGGTGGAGGGGAGGTTGTCCCCGCTTGATGGAGCTGACCTTAGTCTTTCTGCCACTAAATCTCTCTAGAAGAGCAAGCACGACTCTCTTACAGACTAATCATCAGCCAGGTTTCCCCATGCATTTGTTGGCAGCTGGAAAATGCCAGGTAATTTCAGATATTACTGTACTAATGGCCAACCCTGTAGAGCTAGCAACATCTGCAGTTCCTTCCCTGGCTTAAGGTTAATACCAGATTGCAAAGCCTTTCTCTTGCCCTGCTTCTATCTATTACTTTCTGAGTCAGAAACAGTAGCAGTCACAGTAGAGGGTGCACAGAGACATCTGCATGCTAACAAAAGCCTTTTGGAAAGTCTCCCAGAAATTGTAGGTAATATACAATTTCTTCCATTGCAAGAACACTTCTATGCTTTTGTTTATTCACAAATGACAAGCGGGCTTCCCTGTTCTCCTTAGGAAAAAATAGGCAGTTGTCTTGGAGGCAACAGCAACAGGACAGTAGAATTGCTTATTTGAGTCAATGTACCAGGTGTTCCATATGGTGATCATTCTCCCCATCAAGAGCCACCACAGCTCTTTTAGATGTTTTCTCCTCTTTGTCTGAACAGCTGGCAGCTTGAAACTCTGTATTTGATCAAGGTCTCAGTGCCAGGAATGAAACAGTTGGAAAGGAGTTTAAGGAACTTGGACAAGCAACTCTGTTGTTCTGGCACAATAAAAATAATGATCAAGATTGAGCGGAAGGCACCCGTCCATCAACATCACACATCAGTGGTTTTTGGTGTCAGATGTACAGAGATGAAATGCCCACTCAGTGTGTAACTTTCCAGCAAGCAATGTTTTCACGTTTCATTTCACACAGTGGTCAGCACAAACAAGTAGGATTTAAGAAAAATCTCTACCTCTCCCTGTTCCAATAGCTGCTGTTGGCCCTCAGTCGCTTCCATAATATATAAATGTATACAAAAATTTAATAAAATAAATAAAGCTATGTTGAGTAGAGCATTGGCTGGTGCTCTACCTCAAAGAATGAATGACCTTTAACGTTGGGAAGGACCTCACAGTTTGAATCTCAGCTAGGTTTGAAAAAAAAACATGGTTCAGTAGAAAAGACTACTCTGTGAACACCTTCACCAAAGTAGATCTTCAGTCATGGTTGATTTTTGGTGCCAGGTCCATTCTGATCCATATTATCAGGCTTCTTTATTGAGAAAAATCTCCCATAATATTCACCCTTTGGATGACGGGCTCTGCATCCTATCTATTTCAGATGCCATAGTGGTAGCATGGTACTGCCCTTTCTTGATCAGGAGAAGTAGCAGAACTTGTTATTAAGAGCTACACCTTTGGTAGCAAACAACAAAAACAATTGAAGTCCATAGGCTGGCTTTATTCTGCATTTGTCCTTTTAAACTCCAGGGACAGGACTTGTTAAAAAAAGAAGTAGTATGACATTCACCAGATCAACTTCCAAAGAGTGAACAAAAACACAAGTGAATCTTCACAAGAGGAATGAGAACTAAACAGAAGAGAAGGTGAGGAGGAATCAAGGTATGTAGAATATAAGCAAGGACTTCTTATTCTAGATACCTTGCAATAAATAACACTGGGATAGAGAAGTCCTTGAAAAGGTTTGCACTGAAGGTACATGCAGAGTATTCTCCATACAGTCCAGTGGCTCTTGGTAAGATGTGACTTGGAGCTTCAAGCAGTAGACAGTCTTACTGCCACTTACAACTCTCCTCCATCTGCCTAAGTCCTGAAAGTATCAGATCTTTATAGGAATGAGCCCCACCTTTTCTGCCATTTATAGTTAGAATCTGCAGCTGAATTAGGACACCTTAGATAGTGGAGCTACAGGGCTTAAATTAACTCCCACTGAAAGGGTTTACACACATTCGCTTCTATTGGGTTTTCAAAGTTTCAAAACCTTAGTGGTTTAAATTTCTGGTGTGGTGCCTCAAATCAACACAAATCAGGCTGAGTAGGACATATGGGTGGTCATTGTTTCCCCTCCCAATCACCAATATATCTAAAGAGCTTACCCTGAAATCTCAAGCATAAAAGGGCCATAGAAGATCTCATGAGAATTTGGTGGTCTTCCATGAGGTTTCTCCTTCCTTCCTTCCTCCCTCCCTCCCTCCCTCCCTCCCTCCCTCCCTCTCATGCAGTAGAATTTGGAGCTGATACCTGGGCAAGAATCTTCTCCATATGCAAGACAAACTCTCTAATTTTTTTTTCTTTTTTTCTCTGATGGGGACTTGTATGAGGCAGACACTGTCTGCTTTTGTGAGACATAGGTGAAGACTTTTACCTTTAGGCAAGATTTAGACTTTGTTTTTATACTACTTTTTTAAAAGATATGTTCTTTTAATTCATATCCTGAGGGGATTCTCAATAAAAAAAATCATAAACAGAGCACCAGGAGCCATAAGTTTCTTTAACTAACACAGTTAACCCTCAGCAAACTTGTAGACCAAACAGAAATCCAGTAGAATCTCTTAACAATGGGTCAGGTTGACACTGAAGAAAGCATTCTCTAATTCTCTGTGCTCCTTTTTGATTATTATATCCTTACAGTTCATTTTTTCCTGCTACATTTTCTTCATATTTTGAAAAGATAGGTGAGCCCTTCAGTGTGCAAACACCAACATAAACTGCTAAGTTTGCCAAGTAGAATTGACTGTTGTTGCGATACAAATAATAAAACATTTCATAGTATCTTTATTATTGCATACATTTTGGTAGATGGTGAGCCATTTCATATGACATATATGATGAATTGGGCTCCACAAAAGGTTATATGATACTCTAAACAGATTAGTCTTTACGGTGCCACAAGATACTTCCTTCATAAATTAATAATCAATAAAAGACAAGGGTTGCACTAAAGAGTGATTCTTGCCATTTTTTCACATTGAAGAATTCATCTAAACCAGGGTATAAATGGTGTTTTGATACTCCCTACTCAATTTGTGGCCAGAGAAATGTGGTGAATGATTTCTTTGAATTTCCCCAGTGGGAAAAATTTTCCAACAGTCTCCAAAGAACAGTAGCACCATTAGCTAAAAAGCCTTAAAGTCAGACTTTCTTCTGGAGGCCTTCCCTTGAATTTAGTGGAAGGGTGGGGAAACAAGGAGATACAGACAGCTGGAGAGAGGATGGTACAAAGAAAGATAGCATGTTCGTGCCCTCCTCTTGGCCACTCCATCACTAAATAAGTGCAAGAACAGCACATGTGACTTGTGAGAATGTCTCTGAAATTCTCTGCTTCATACTCAATTTTCTAAAACCAAAAAGTTCTGATAAAAGAATCCATGCATTCCGCTGTTTATACTGGAAAGTTCTTCGACTGAAGCCCACCAGTGATTTTGTTCAGCAGTGCTGAGCAAACTGTGTCTTTCCACTTCTGATCAGCTTGGAAAAAGCAACATCTCACGGCATCAGAAGGATTCCCAGTAGAGTGGCACTTCCCCCACCTCTTTGGTCCTGTTTGCAATAGGAACAGAAGGTATAATGAGCACCTGGGGATGTGCTGGGGAAGAATCCTGCTGATGTGCTCCAGCCTGCGTGGGGAAAGTTAACTTTCCCAGAGATTAAGCACTCAATGATGTGACACAGTGATTACATTTCAGAAAGTTGCGTGCAGATTTCTTTTGGTGCCAAGCCACAGACAGCAGGTGGGGGAAATGAGTTACTCTTGGCAAGCTCATCCTTCAAAATTGCTCTTCTTCAGGCAGATTTTTCTGCCCAGACCAGAGGAGACAATCCAAAAGCTGGTGGTTTACATGGCAAAGTACTTGCTGCGCTCCACAGGAGAGGAAGCTGCTCCAAAACAAATCCTTTCTTTACTCCTTGGCCCTGTTCCCATCATACATTTTAACTGGGTCAATGGAGGGTTAGTGTGTTGTGGGAACACCACAGTGGGATTTACAGACCCAACCCACTAATTCCTGGGAGCTTGAGACAGACCTACTCAGTACTATTACATCCACTCAATTAGCCATGCCATGGGAACACCTGTGTTTAGCCAAGTAGCCATACTTCATGGCTATTCCTCCATAAAGTGTAGCCAAAAGAGCATCTCCCCCATTACAGAACTTACTGCCAAGGCCAGGCGCACCAAACAGACTTCCCAAATGCTGATTAGGGCAATATCCGAACTCCACGCAACTGGGCAAGTTCAAGGAAGCAAGACCTACACAGATGCCAGTAAGGTATCTTTAATACTAGTCTGGGTAAATCAAGAATCTTGGAAAGAGTGAGATTTCTACCCTCATTAATGGTGAGTTCATTAAGGTGGTGTTTCTTTGAAACGTTTCTACCTAGGCTTCTTGCCACTTTGGCTAAGTTGCTGTTTATGAGCAAAGCTGCCAACGGACTCCCCTTTTCTCTCTTGCTTGTCCGTGTCTACTCTTCCTTCAGTTCCTTTTCCAGCCTCTGCACAATCTCTCACACCTAATGCTGCCTTTTTGATCCCTGGGAGAAAGAGTGTCATGAAATGTCCCAATAAAACAGTTCTTGGGATATTAGGTGCTTCTCAGAATAAGTGGGTGAGGACTTCGTATTCCTAAATGGGTCATTTTTGACCCAGTTAGTGTGATAGTGTATGAACTTGAACTATTGGAAAGGAGATTTGATTGGGTTAGTAGCTGACTGAGTTAAGCATGTTACAGAAACAATAATTACTTTTCTTTACAATTTACTAAATGACAGTCAAACTAGGTGCAATGCAGTTTAGCTGAATAAACTCCAGCTGGCTGGATTCACACAGCATATATTGTCAAAACCAAAAAAGTCACACATTGGCCTAGAGCAATGTGTGAACCTAAGCTATAAATAATGAAAAGCAATGAATATTTTATATTTAATGACAGTGGTTGCCTATTACAAAAAGCAATTGGTGGTAATAAAAACAGCATCAAACTTTTCATCTTCATAAGGACAGACACAAATAAAAAGGAATCATCTAGCGTTCCTTGTATTACCTACAACTGTGTGATCATGTACAGTTCTCCAATTCAGGAAAGGATGATGGGAACCATCAGTGCACAAGGCATTGGCAGTTATTCCTGATGAAGAGAATGCCTTCAACAGCACCATCTGCGATGCACATAAACAGGGTGTGTGTGTGTGTGTGTGTGTGTGTGTGTGTATGTGTCTTTGGGCTGACACCTCTGTGGCTGCCATCTTGATTTTTATGACCCCTGTGCAGATGTCCCCGGCCTTTAACAAGCCCGAAATACACCACCAACCAGATTCCAACGTACTAATGCCTTTTAAAAGTCTTTTCTCGTTTCCACAACAAGATTTTTGGCAAAATGCACTTTTCAGTATGTATCTTCCCAAGCTAGGAAGCAACAGCTGAATAGCTCAACCCTTGAGAAACCACATTAAAAAAAACAACACAACCCTGAAAATTCCCCACTTTTCAAGTTGAATGATTCTAAAGCATTAGCAGTGCAGCTGAAGGCAACCAAGTTTAAAAGTAGATGGGGATATTTTAAAACTAAAAAAAAAATAAAAAAAAATAAAAAAAAATCCCTACTGCTACTTTCAGCTAATCACTGAGTAATGCTCCATGAAAATAAAAATCAGCAATTATATCTGACATGCCCATCGTACTGCACCAGATTGGGTGACTTTCACTGGCTTGAAGGCTGTGTGATAAATTAAGCTATAAACTAACCAAACCAACTTTGGCTACACAACATGCTTGACTACCAAAAAGCTTAACCGAGGTTAACCATGCCACTAGCTCTTTATCAGATCAGACTTCACCAAAAAGAGAAAGTGAGAGAAGCTAGCCTAACTTCAGCATGTCATCTCCTGAATTTCTCTTGATTCTGAGTTTTGTAGCTTCTCTGTTACTGATATTTCCAGCCGGGAAGTTGTTTGCAGTAAGATTAATGGCATATTTATCCAAGAAGTGCACTTTGGATTCCAGCGGCCATCTGGTGTGGACCTTCCATTTATCAAGCTGTCCCCGCCACGGAGAGAGAAGTCCATTTATCCCATGGCAGAGTATGATAGTGTAATTGCATTAGGAAAATGGTCTTTACCTACTGGATGCTATTAGAGAATTTGACTTTCTTGCCCTTGCCTTTCTCCAGCCCCAGAAGGCCGTTCCTTAGCATTCAAAGAAATCTGCATGTCATTTCAAATAGTCAACATCTGAAAAGGTGAAGACAAACTGCTTTCAGAAAAGATACATCATCTTCCTTCTCTCTCTGCATCCGACAGCAGCTATGTGGTCCAACTTCTCCAGAGGGCTTCTCTGCCGTATTTGAGGGCCCAACGGAGAAGGCCTTTTCCGCCTTACCCTTCTTTAAGGATGCTTCACAAGGCACGTGGAGGAGGAGAGCTGTGTGGGTCTATGGTGCAAAGAAATCAGGAGTCTGGTAGCACCTTTTCCGACTAATGAATTTCATTAAGAGGCAGAAGCTCTCGTGAGCCGCATCTGATGAAGGGAGCTGCAGCCCATGAGAGCTTCTGCCTTTTAATAAAATTCATTAGTCAGAAAAGGTGCTACCAGACTCCTGAATTTTTACGAGGCCCAGACAGTCAACTGCAAGTGGTTTCATGCAGCATTCAACGTAAGATTCCCAAACTGAGTGAGAGGTTGCCCAAGCATAACATTCCATCTCCTTTGAAGTCAAGCCTCCTTTTCAGCCAAGAGCCCTATTCCAAGGACAGGCTTCACCCATCAGACAAATCTACTTACCAGCTATTCTGGCAACACCCAATCAGAATTTACAGAATTGAAATTGACCATTTGGAATGACAAAGTCCCCACCCATTTTCTCCAGAAAGTGCCTGATCTTCCACCAGCCTCAGGAAAGTACTAGCAAGATTTCATGACATTATCAACCTCTTCCTTATGGGCCAGATAGACAGCAATGGGTGGGGCTTGGCCATTTTAGCCAGTCAGTGCTCTGGAGAGATGTTTGGGGTGGTCAGTGGGATCTAGAACGAACAGCCTTGATTATTAGCCCCCCAGTTTGGTGTAGTGGTGAAGGCATCAGGCTAGAAACCGGGAGACCGTGAGTTCTAGTCCTGCCTTAGGGACAAAAGCCAGCTGGGTGACCTTGGGGCAGCCACTCTCTCTCAGCCCTAGGAAGCAGGCAATGGCAAACCACTTCTGCAACTATGCCAAGAAAACTGCAGGGACTTGTCCAGGCAGTCGCCCAAAGTCAACACTGAGTCACAGGCAACCCGCCCCCCCAAAACAGGGCAAAATGAGCCAACTCAGATTTAGGTGATCCAATATCACAACTGATTAGGCAGAGTTAATCTACCCCTGCGTGACTGGCTCAGTCCATATATTAACTGAGCCTCTCCCTTGACCGACTTAAGCATCATGCGCAAATCAGCTCTGTGTAACCCAGAAGGTCTTGGTTGTACCACCCCAGGGCGATGGCACCCTCTCCCCTGAAGATCAAGTAGGCAAAGGAGCTGATGAACTGTCACTGGCCTGATTCCATCTTCTGAATCCCTGATGCAAGGCAGTTTGCAGACAGGCATAAGGAATCAAACTGCCTCTTAGAGATGCAGGAGGCAGTTTGGTTCCTTATGCCCTTCTGCAAACTCATTGTAAATTCATCTTGGTGATGCATCTCCCCCAGTGTAGCACCCTTCAGATGAGCTGGGATTCAAATATCCAGAACCATAATGGCTGGTGCACACACTTCCTCATGATAACAGTTCTTTGACAGTGCAATGGACTGACACGGAGCCTGGATGTATTTCCACAGAGGTCATCTCCCAGGGACCACTGCCCTGCATATTCTACATTTAACCAGCCGGTTGGACAAGCTGACCTCCATGCATTATTCCAACTCTGTAACAGATGTATCTGAGCTTACTCAAGGGAACTTCCAGCAATAGTTAGGAATAAATATTTGTGACTTTGGATTGTAAGCTGAAACTACCAGTACAAAACCATAGCCAAAGCTAGCAGTTAATTCTCCTGTTCTAAAACTATTGTGAACAATGGGACTGTATTTCAGAGCTACATCTGAGCTCAAAGGCAGAATAGAGTACATTAATCAAAGATGGGTATCTTTACACTACTGTCAGAAGAAAGGAAAAAAAGAGTTATGCCAGTGAATTTGAGATATTGGTCAAACTGTGTTAATCTCTAGCGTTGTCAACCTGTCAGAAGAATTATATGGATTAGCTGGAAATAGCTCATTAACAAGTTAATTATAACAAGGTCATGGAAACAATCTAGTTTCCAAACTACAGTATATAGGGAAATCGTTATTAAGGGCGATGAATACAAATCTGAGTTACAAAACACTGCCCATTTCCTAGCTGAGCAAAAGATGTTACCCAAACCAAGAGTTGTACAGTACATTCCTTGGCTTCAGTCTACCCAATATCAAAGGTGGACTACATTTCCCATCTCCTATATTTGGAAGAAAGATTGCTGCCCCTATTAGCCAAGAATTCCATCCTCTGATCTACAGGAGAGCATTCCAGGTGTCACAGGATTCCCTGTTTTTCTGCTCCACAATCGGAGAAAAAACTCCTGCCTCTTTGCCATCTTCACAACCTCTTTCAGAGCATGAAAGTCCTCACCTCTGAAAGGGAGTTTAAAAATAAGGTGAGAAGGACAACTCAGAATCTGAAGCATCTGAGTTGTCTTTTACATTATGTATGGCGCCATTGGCTGCTGTGATCGTTAAATGAAGAACAGGACAGATTTATATGAACCAGAAATAACCGCTGAGCTACTTGTTCCTGGTGGCTTTCCTCTACATGTTTTTGGGGAACATCAGTTGGAAAGTGTATCATCTGAAGTGGTTATTCCACCAGACTTCAAGAGGCAGCCCCTTCTCAGAAAGAATTCAAAACTGTCTATAAAAAAAATCCCTTTCTCTTTAAAAGTCTGCTATGGCTTGTGAACAGCCTGTATGAACATCTCTGTGTCATTCCTGTGGGCTTTCAACAATGGTGTCTCCCAAAACTTTCAGAGTGTTGATACACACACACACACGGCAGCTGAAAACATCTGAGACAAGCATGCATTGATCAGAGGGGAGAATTTAGCACAAATGTTAACACAAACAAATCTAATGATGTAAATCAAATAGACAAATAGGCTGAGGGTGAGTTTAAAGCTCTTTCCAATTTAGGAACACAGTTCCAGAGCACAGTGCCAAGCACAAATTGCAATGAATTATGAGCAGTCTCTGAAAAACAACTGAGAAAATTGTATGATTAAAAGGCAGTCATTTCTAGCAATAGCTGCCTCAGTGCAACACACAAGACTTCTAAATTACACACATCAAAGGGGAACAATTCACCACTGGACAACAGCGGGGAAGTTAGCCCAGCACTATGTATTTCTAATTTGGCTTGTTACGTTCTTGAACTCCGGGTTCTAGTGCAAGCAATTTTTTTTTCAAAGTCAGTTCAATGGACAATCACTCTCTTTCTGCACTTACTCAGAGGCGCTTCCACAGAGCCCATTTTAATGCAAGGATGGAGATAATGTGAGGGGCACCAGTCTTGTGGATGTTTTCTCTCTTAGAGAAGTTCCCGAGTTCCATCAAGATGCTGAATATGGGGGACACGGTCCCTGTGACTTTGTTATAGTTACAAATGCTTGTCCTTAATTAGCTCCCAGGCTTCTAGACCAGATGTAAAGCCAGCCTTGCTGAAAAGCTCTCACTGTCCAATGGTGTATTCCTGTCAGGTTTAGCCCAAGGAACTCCAAGAGACAATGCAAAATCAATTCAGCTATGTTTATTAGCTACAACCTCTAGCAGGAATCTCCCCAGACTGAACCCCAGCTCCCAAACCAGCCAGCCACAACACCGTGAATTCCTCAGGGAGGTGCCAGCCTCATCCTCTTGTAGTTCCCACGCTCTTTCGGTGAACTAAGAAAACGCTTATCTCCCTGAGCCTGGCCTTCATAATTCCTTTCCATCACAATTCCTTTATATTTGAACTTCCTGATGTAAGAGAATTTGTGCATGGCTACAGAACCCTGGGTTCGAATCAGCAATAGCCATGAAGTCCAGAAACAAGGATGCACCCTCTAATGTCCACCTGAGCCTCACACTTTTGTTTTATTTATTTATGTATATTTAATTCGTGTTAGTTCACTGCATCCTGTCATTGTAATTCTTTCCGCCATTGTTTTTCATCCATTGAAATCAATGGAAATGTGTGAGGAAGCCAAAATTAACATCCAGGATCATGTTATACTGGTTCAGTTTAACTGCTTTGATTATCAATCCATCTGATCTTTTCAAATATTATATTTACTCAATAGATGACTATTTATTTCTCTCAAGAACTAATGTTTAAAATTGGAAGCCTTTGATTCACTAAGAATACCACAACAGAAAGAGACAACTGTATAATCTTTCCTTTGGTAGGCATTTTAAATTCAAGGTTATCTCCTTTTTCAGGTAAACATGATACTAGATCCCACACATTGCATGAAGTCCCCTCTGTGAGTAGTGTGGGTCAGTTATCCCCCCTGAAATGTCCTATCCCTTTGATTGTGTCATCCTGCAAAAAGATCTTCCTCATGAACAGACAGTTGGAAAAGGAATGGCTGTCATTGTCCATCCAAAGGCCCTCCCTAATTTGAATGTCAAAGGTCATGTTTTGTGAATAAGGGACAAAGAAACAGCTGTTCTTCAATACGTTGATGCAAGACAGGAACAAAACTAAAGGTGATTAATTTAAATTAAAATGTAAGCTTAGTTAAAATTAAATTAAATTAATTTAGTTAGTAGGCATACTTGCTACATATTTAACAATTTCATTTCGGTGGCATTAAACATTAACAACTTCAATCACATTACAATTTACAATTAGGCAGTAATTTTGAGAGGATCTTCAGAGGACATAGCCCAGAAACCCCCTGGATTCTCTATTTCTACACTCTGCCTTAGGCCCACCTCACTGCAAAGGATTCTTTGGGGAATAAGGAGTATCACTCTGAGCAATGTAGAAAACCAACAGAAGATCAATACATTACAGAACCAAAATCTCTGATTTTGACTTGGAAATTAAAAGTAAGGAAATCATATCACCAGGAGCAAAAGTGTAATCATTTTCCTGGATCCAACTATTTTAGGTCACCATAATGAAGAGTCAAGAGAGGTTTCATATATAAACACATCCTTGAAGGAGGGGGAAAAACCTCTAACATCAACCATTCTTTTACATGAGAAAAGAACTAAGTTGAGGAAAGGCTAGACTGAATTTCTTCTTTTTGCTTTCTGTTTCTTTTTGTTTCTGTAGTCAAGGATGTTTTCCAGCTCACGGAAGACCATGCAAAGATCAACACTCCACGTTTATTCAATCCAGCCTTGCAATTTCTCAAAAGTTTCTTCCCCTGCAAAACAGGGTTCATTGTTCTATGTTATTTTGGGGTGCTTGAGAGTTTCTTTTGCATTTATCTTGAAGGCATTTCAGAGCTGATCGCATTACTGGAGGGGGTGGAATTGTTCTCGGTTCCCCCTCTTTCTATCGCCCTGAATCTGGATGCCTTTACTCCTCAGTCTAAGAAACCCCAAGGAGAAATTCATTTCTGAGGTCTTACTTTGAGTTTTACTGGAATTCTGGAGAGCCAGGGAGGATGCTAGAGAGAGGGCAGTTAGCAATTAAAATACAGTCTCTAACATATACCCTTTTAATAAATCTGGGTTGGGCAACCTACAACTTGAGGCTTATAAGCATCATCCCTGGAACTGATCACTGGGCTGGAATTCGACAGCAGGCTTCTGGGCCATATTAAGGTGGTGAGGAGTTTAAGGGTGGAGATGAGAACTGCTTGCCTGTCGGAGGCCTCCCACTCTCATTCATAATCTATCTCCCCAACAACAAACAAACAAACTGGGGAAAAAAAAGATCTTCCTTTCCAGTAATGTCATGATGACCCCAGAAGGGCTCCTGCAGATCTCTGGAAAGCTAGGAGGCCAATGTGAGGCTTCTGACATGCTCCATGTTGCTTATCATTGTACCAAACAAATAGCGGAGCACCATACATGTTCCCCCAGGAGAATTTCACCAAGATTCTTTTCTTTTTTCAAGGACATTTCAGAAGTCAATTCCCTTTCATCAAACAGAAGGAGAAGTGGCAGGGGGGAAAAATGTGAGAGAATTTTTCTGTCCATCCCTGGGACTTATAGGGTTCCTGAAGGACATCATAAAATAAGGTTGGCAACATGATGTGCCCCTCAGTAATGGGGAATAATTGTACAGCTCTTTGGTTCAGAAAGGTAATAAACATCCATGGGTATTCAGTATCCTTTTTATCGCCCGCCCCCACACACTCACACACATTATGTACCCACTTTTTGGCTCGGCCATGCTCCTTCTGATATTTGGTCGCAACTGCCTTAGTCCTGGCACACATCAATGGTGACTTCCTGGCCCCCAGACACAGCTCCATCTGTCTGCGAGTGCAAATGGCTGTAGTGCCACGCAGCTGGCAGTCCTTGGCAAGACTCAGAGTTGAGGAAACTGCTGCCAGTCATGATGTGAAGCTGAAATTGGCAGATAACCTAGTAGCTCTGTTTGAAGGAGGAGGAAGCGCAGATTCTCCTCGGAGATCTGCCGGAGCTACCATATTATTTCAAAAATTAACTTATGCAAACTGCAAACAGAACACAAAAACAATCCTTCTCTGCCACCAGGAACTTGAAACCCAAGATTGTATTAAGAATTCCATTTTAGGCTATCCTGAAGACATGCCTGAATGAAGGGATTAGTACATCCTCTAACAAGAAGCTCAATTGTTTATACTGCTGCCCCAAATTAGGTCACCAAGAAACAGGAAGGAGGCATAGCTGTGTTTGAAGGAAGCCCAAAGTCTTCAGAAATCCAAAACACCTTGAAGGGTAAAAAAAAAGCTAAGGGATAAAAGCACCCCCTCCCCAAAGTCCCCACAAAGAATCTGGAGAATATAGTTGTTGGATTATTAAAGGAAGAAGAAGAGGAAGAGGAATGGAACATCCCAGAAGAAGTTTTATTTTCTAGAGATCTCTCTGATCCTCAGGAGCATTCCAGACCTATATTTTGTTGCAGGTCTCATTAAGTCAGCCCCACAAGGTAGGCCAGACTAAGAAACCGATACCATATAGGTCAGGAGTACTTTTATTGTAACAACTACAGTAACAGAATCTTCCATGTGTTTCCCCCTCCTTCCCTTTATCTCCATGTGAACTGGGGAGGGTCTTGTCTAGACATTTTCTCAAGTTGTTTTCTTGGCCTGGGCTCAGGCCTGACCATTGCCTTGGTAGTGTCTCTTCCTCCTGTCCTTCAAGGTCATTCCCTATTCCCTCTACACATTGCTATTTAATAACCAAATTGTGGGGATATGGGAAGATAGAGGCCAGGTTCGGGGGGTAAAGAATGTTCTTTCGTCTCCCAAACCGTGAGGGAGAGATAAGAGGATGAGACTGGCACCTCCCTGAGGAATGCTAGCGGTATTTACTGATTGACCCTGGGAACTACTCCCAGTCTGGGAAGATTCTGTATAGAGGTTGAAGCCAAATAAACCTTGCTCGATTGAATCTGAATGGTCTCCTGGAGTTCCATGGGCTAAACGTGACACAAATGCTCTAAAGCAGATTACAAGCAAGTACAATGCAAACTCTGAATGTACTATACTGGAAATGGGTTCATACAGGCATGTATCCAGCAGTCTCTGCATGAGAAATTCTAGGGAAGAAAAGGCTCCAGGAAGGAAGCCCTGGTGAACCACGCTGACATGGTTGCTGCTTCCATTGAACTGGTCATCCAACAAGGTTGCAGGAAGACAACACACACTCAACCATCATATGGTCAGCCTGGGTTTGATTGAACAGGAAGTGCTCACCCCTTTTCTGCCACTGCAAGCAGATCCACTTTCATCCATGACACATCATACCTGAGATTTCTACAAATCTGTTTAGTTGTTTGGGTTTGGTTTTTTTTGCATATCTATCTTACTAACTTTTAAAACATCTCTCTCTTCCTCTTTCTCTTTCTCTCTCTCTCTCACACACACACACACACACAGTAACCCCTTTCTGCCACTGCAGGCAGAAAACCACTTAACCTTCCACACACTGCACATAATCACCTCCGATTCCTACACATCTATTGAACTGGGTTTTTTTCCCCCCTGCATCTCTATTTTAATGACTTTTCAAATACACACAGACATCACACATAATATTCTGGGCAGATAAGAAATATAATAAATATCCAAACAAACAAATAGGTGAGTAAAATTAGCATATTCAAGTCATCCAGCTCCTCACTGACATCTCCCCCGCCCCCATACAGGTATTTACCAATTTCTTTATTTTCTTATATGCTGACAACAAAGTGTTTCCCAAAGTTGTCTAGATGCCACTCAAGCTGCAGAAGTGTTGCCAGATAACTTAAAGATCTGTTATTCTTTGATCTGTTATCTTGTCCTCTAGGAAGTCTCAAACACAGATTTACCAGGGCTGCAGGTAAACAAGCTATTTTCTGGGGAGAGGGCAGAGGTTTCAACATCGCTTGAATCAGCTACACAATGAAAGGCTTCATTGATTCCATTCAACTCATTTAAAAAAAGAACAAACTTCAAATTCTTTCCCCGGCATTTTCTCCTCCTCACAGTATCTGGCATCATCTGTGATCAGGTCAGAGCTTTGGATGCCCTGGTGTGCCCCAGAGAATAAGAGCAGTAAGCATACAGACTCCCCCTTTTGAAATCTTCCCTGTGCTGGCATTCCCATTACGTTGGCTCTTTTTATGTTGGGAAGTATTAATCACATGACACGCATAAGATTTCAGGTTCTGTCCTTGAGCTCAGCTCTTTCCCCCCATTTCTCTACACCCAGAGATTGATTGATTCATTATTTTCCATCAAGCTGGTGTCAACTCTTAGTGATCTCATAAATAAATTTCCTCCATGTCAATCTGTCCCTAACCTGCTCCTTCAGGTGCACCTATCACCACTGTAACTTACTCCACCCACCTTGTTGCTGGTCGTCCTCTTCTTCTCCTTCCTTTCACCTTTCCCAGCATTAGATCCTTCTCCAGAGAGCAAGGTCTTCACATAATGTGTCCAAAGTTGGATAATTTGAGCCATGTCATTTGTGCCTTGAGTGAGAACTCTAGGTTAATTTGTCTGATGATCCATTTGTTTGTTTTTTTGGTTGTCCACGGTAACCCCAGGAATTTTCTCCAACACCAAAGTTCAAAAAGCATCAATGCTGTTCCTATCCTGCTTCTTCAAAGTCCAACTTTCACTTCCATAGAGTGTCACTGGGAACACCACTGGCTGTGCTATTCTGATCTTACACACCAAGGAGCAGAAGGCAATTCAGTGTTGGAAGATCTGACCCAGACACTTTCATCATTAGATAACTGATCCTCAGAGTCAGGATTTGGGGAGATGGGGGCTTGGGCAACAGGGAGAGCCCTGCCCACTGATATTGACTGGTTCCTGATGGGTGTCTCAGTATACAAGCCAGCCTTGATTTAACACCTGCCAAAGTCAAGCAATCCAGGTTTTTTTGGTCAAGTATTTTAGGTATAAGCAGTTAGTTATTTCTGAAACAGCCAGTGTGTTATGTCTGCTTAACACCGTCAACAGAAATTGGCCCTTGTAAAGAGTTGGAGAGGTAGGAAACAGCCATCTGTGAATGACCTGATACTGTCTTCCTTAATGAAGCCAGGAAGCCAAGCAAAATTCAAGGACTGTGGAGTTCTTGGTGCTCCCTGAGCTTGGTCGTTTGCTTGCAGACATTTCATTACCTGATTAGGTAACGTCATCAGTGCTAATGAGTGTGAGGTTTGCTCCCTGTTTATAAACTGATGATGTTACCTAGTCAGGTAATGAAACGTCTGCAAGCAAACAACCAAGCTCAGAGAACACCAAGGTCTATGCAGTTGAATCCTGAGCTACAGAGATTCTCTTCTATTCAAATTCAAGGAGCTTGAAATTGCCATCACACAACTTTACTTTGTAGGTGTTTTGAGGCAGGACAGATTTACAAAATAAGTTCAGAGTAACAGGAGCTAAAGACCTAACAAACATCAGTGCAGCCGTGTTTACGGTTTTTCCTATCCTCCCTTGAACACGGGTGGTTAAGTAGCACACAAGCAAAATCACCACCAAGCCGAACAATTCACCTTTCTGCTTTTATAAGGCAGAGATTAACTTAATGGAGTTACGGTGCTTGAGATCAGATAGGGCAACTTCTTCTGGAGATGGCATCTCTAAGATATCGATAATCCTTTTCTTCTGCACACTTACTTTTCACTCTTCTTTTACATAATCCTGTGATGCTAATGGTGAAGCAGTCTCCATGATTAATTAGGACGTTAAACATTTTTGACCAGCCTTACCAGTGCAGTTCTACCTTAAAGCAGAAGCGCCATATCCTCCCAAATCTGCAGCTATTTAGACAAAAGCGTTTCCCCACAACCTGGTGGTTTTTAAAGTAGCTGAAACTACCATCCACAACCTTTTCTAATTCGTAGTTAGCTTCCTTTAATGGATAGTTTCAAAGAGAGGCATTCAGGAGAGATAAGCAATGTTGCGCCATCATGATGCAAACTCCACCACTTCTGTGTGTGCATCATGATGTCACATGTATGTACAAAAGGGGCGGAGCCTGCATTGTGATGGTGAAATCCCTCTTTAGTGTTGACAAAACTTCTGATCCTATGTATGCTCTGCTTGGATTGAATGATAAATTAGTTTAAAAATGGGAAGAGGATGTAAGGAAAGGGAAAAGAGATCTCTCCAAGGATCCCTTGGAGCATATGAGCATCATTGCATATTAGACCAAAATGTAAAGTCTCATATTAAAAATAAGCTTTTGTTGTTGCTTTGGACTCTGAATTTTCAAGTCTATAGCATTTCCATTACTGGGAGAGTGAGTCTTTCATCTTTGGTGCCCCCCCACAAAAAATGGGGAGGGAAAACAGCCATTACTGTACAAAAGGGCCCCCGGTTCTTATCTGTGTGCAGATGAAAGTCACAATCGAGACGGATTAATAGCTGTTTTATTCTTCATCCCTATCTTCTCCTCAATGCACGCTATCAGAAATGCAGACAACTCTGTAAAGCAGGAAATTAAACAACAAATACTATTTTCTGCTACTGCTGCTGTTGATAAGGGTTTCTACACACACACACACACACACACAAGATATAGGGGGGAGGAAAGTGAGAGAGAAAATTAAATCAGGGTATATTTCATTTTTCAAAGACTCGGTTTCATGTTGTGAAGAATGGCTGGTAGACTACAGGCCACAAATTCACCTGCCTTTTTCCTGGATATTGTAGTAGCGGAGGTGAGATGATATCATCATCATCGTCTGCACTTTTGCTCACACTAATCAGAGAAGGGTATCCTATTGTATCCAGCTGAGACTTTGGGGGGCCCTCCCATGTGACATTTGCACTGATTGGGACCAGCACTAGGCTGCCATGCTCCCTCGTTTTATAGCTCTCTTGAGCTGAGCTGATTAACTTTTGGCTTTGCTGTGGAGGACACGCTGCAAGAACAGTACGGTGGTGTTTGCACTAGAATTGTGAGAGACGTGACCTCCCCTTGGCCAGAATTCTTGCCTAGTCCCACCTCCTTCGCTACCCCCATTCCTGAAGTCTGCAGAGTTTTGCCACCTTCTTCTTGTGTTTTTTTAAAATCAAATGGCCTTCGATACTTTGCAGCAAGAACAGATGCAGGGAGGCAGCAGGAAGGTTGTGGTGCTGGATGGCATGTGATTTTTGCTCTCTCCTGCTGGTGAGCTGGTGGGAGTGCTGGCCAGCTCACAGGGACTACTGAACATTGCAACAGCAGAAATAGAGAAGACACTCATGGAGTTGTACAAAAACGCTTCTGCAGGTTTAGGGGGCTGAAGCCAGTGTTTGCGGTAAGCGCCCCATCTACCCTGCCCTGCCTAGTAGCCTCCAGATGTATTGGGCCTGTGATCCCCAGGCAGTGTGCCACCTATATTTTTTGCAGCTCAGAAGTGACAGCCCTATCTAGAGGCCTGTGATAACGCACGTTGTTGGCATTCAGAAAGTTCCAGGTTCAACCCAGAGCATCTTAAAAGGGAACTGTACTTCTAAAAGCTTCTGGTTTTGACTAAGCACGCTAATACCTCCCCTCAGGTCATCAGTGACTTTGTTTTCCCGAACACTGTGAATCACTTCTGTTCTAGAAGATTTCCCTCCAAAATACTGAGGAACTATGTCTGGAATAAATTGGCATGTTCTAGAAGACAAATGGACTGTTCTGGGCTTCCCCAGAACACTCCATCACTAGATTGTTGAGTTTTGTGTATCCCTGCTATTTTGGATAAAGTCCTCTGGCACTCATCACTTGAACCTCATCTCGTACAATGAATGCATTCGTGAAAAAATGCTTGAGGCTCCTGGGAACCCTGTCTTTAGGGTTACCACATTTAGGCTATAACTTCCCAAGGACCACAAAATTGCAGCAAAGAGATACCAAAGATGCAACCCTTTTGCTGCGATCGAACGTTCATCCAGAATTTCGTAGCTCAGATCTGGTAGCCTGACTCTATTTGACCTCCAGCTCAAGGACCTCTTGAGGGAGTTAAGATTCTGAGATGCCACCCAAGTCCCAGCCTTTAGGGCATGCAATCCACTAAGATAAGAGTTCTTATGATTGAGTTAATTAAATTTCATTCTTTAATTGATTAAGATGATAAAAGGAAAGCTCCAATGAAGCTGTCATTGTCTAGCAGATGAGCCTGGAAAATGTTATTAAATGTTAATAACTGGGACCATTAGAAACTGACTACAACAATGCTTGTGAAATGGAGAATAGAATGTAGAAAAGTGACTTTAGACCAGGTGAGCCCTTAAATAATAAGCCCTTGGGGAAGGATTATATTACATTAGGAGTATAGGAAACTTTGATTCTAGGTCACTTTTGCTGCCCATCCAGTTCAGGACTGTCTATTGCAAATGGCATAAATTCTCAGGGCCTCCGGCAGAGGAAGGTCTTTCCCATCTAATAATTGCTTATCAAGGCTTGTCTGGACGAATCCTCATCCTAGGACACACTTATAGCCTCCTTCAAGCCAAGGGAGCAGTGGACCTGGGTTGGAATGTATTTTCTTCACCCACAGATTGGATTTGGAAATAACTACGGGAGGCATCATGGCACCATTAGGCAAAGCCACAAAAGGCAGAGAGGTGGAGGTGGCATGGCTGACATGACATGGCTCCATGGGAAGGATGTTGTACTTCTGAGCTGGCTGTTCCACACAATAGCTTTGCTCTTTCACCTTGATAGATCAAAATTGGCTCACTATGACAGCTTTGTGAATGGAAGCTCCTCCTTATAAGACTAGTTGAGAGCTAGTTTGGTGTAGTGGTAAAAGACACTGGATAGGAGCGGGGGAACCTAAATTCGGGTCTTCTCCTAAGTTTTAGTCTTCCCTTCCAAACTCATGAAGGCAACTGGGTGACTTTGGGCCAGTCCCTCTCCCTCAGCTCCAGGAAGAGGGCACTGGCAAACTACTTCCAAAAATGTTGCCAAGAAAACTAGTCACCAGGAGTCAAGATTGACTCAAGGGACCATAACAACAATAAGACAACTAGTTAGTCCTGGAATATCAATGACAAACTTACCTGCCTGATGCCTTGACTGTGAATGGATTTTCTTAGTGCTAGAACTTTGGATTGTTGTAAAATGAGATTCTGAGAGACAAATGCCAAGGGTCAACCTAGGCTAGCATAACTGTGATTCTGTTAATTGGAGATTTGAGGGCCTGGGAGCTTTTCAGCATGTAATGCAGTGACCTATGGCTCATTTCTCAACAGACTACCCTTTGTTTGGCCAAACTCTTGAGGACTAGTAATCTGATTCCTAAAGGTGTTGGGTCTTTAACCTCATGCTCTCCCCTACACAGAGCAGGTCTGTGACTTGGGGACCATCCAGGACCTACAGTAGTTATTCTTGAGCAGCAGGATGCCATGAAAGGAGGGTCTCAGCCCATCTTCAGCTGGTGTACCAGTTGCAGGCCTTCTTGGAACAAGACACAACAGTGACTAACACCTCCATCACCTTGCAGTTAAAGTACAACATGGCTTACGTGGGGGTGACTCTGAAGGTGCATGTGGATCAAACTGCAACATGCAACCACTGATAGGAGGAGGAAGATTCAGCAGTGTGGAATCTCTGCATTAGTCACCAATGGGCTTCCAATTCAGAGTGCTGGTTTCGATCTTTAAAGCCCAACATCACTTGGCATCTATGTACTTGGGGAATTGTGTCCCTCAACAGAAATGAACCTATGTTGGGAATTCATCCTGAGAGAGGCTCCTCTGAGTCCCCACCCTGAATGAGGTTAAGGGGCTGAGAAGCCAGAGATATAACCTCTCAGTTGTGGCTGCTGGCATGCTATGGAAATGCCTGTTCCCAGAGAAGGGGAATTCCCACGTTACTTTCCTTTTGCAAAGCAGTGAAAATCATCTTGCTTCTTTCATTGGTGCAGACAGTGAACCTGGGTTGCATCAGTAATTTCACTGTATGTATTTGGTTTATGTTTTGATGTCAACTGCCTTGAGTCATGAGAAGTTAGGTGCTATAGAAATGCTGTAGTAAATATATACTTTTACTTAAATTCCCACAGTATGTTGCTATCAGGATGCAGCTATGGCTGTTTTCCTGGCATATGTGGATATGGGAACTATTTTAATATACTTCTCTGCTTCAAAATGCACTGTATATATGTCTGCGTTGATGAAACACTGAAATAAAGCAATCACTAAAAACTATGCACAGAAAGAATCTTAAAGATATTCTGTATGAGGATGGCTTTTTGCAGGATTTATCAAAGTGCACTTGACCATCCAGTTTTGCAGAATATTTTTTTTTGGCAAGCTAATGACCAGTCTGGAGAAAAGAAAAAAGAACCTGAAGTTAACTCTTGCTTGACTGTGTTTGATTAATTCATCTGCATATCATTAAGAGTGCAGTGGAATACTGTTCATTAGTAAAAAACGACTGAACCTTTCTCATAATACTATATTTCAGAATGGTAGAATATTTTATGTTGGGCTCCCGTTAATAAAAAGAATTAGAAAAAAAATGGTACAAGCGTGTTTCAGAGAGATAATGAATTCAATCATAGTATTTTAGGGCTTGAAGGCATCTTAAAATGTCATGCAGAGTTTTCCAGTAAGGCTACTTGTGTTGATTAAGTATTCCTGGTTAACTTTTTTCTCTTGCTTTTTAAAATGTCTTTCCTTGCTTAAGCTCCCAAGTATTGATTGAAATAATCTTATATCCATCTTGTTAATGTTAACCTCCTTTAATGGAATAGGACAGTCCTCCAGGTATTGACCTCATGCTGCTCTCGTATGCTTACTTACCTGTGCATAAGCCTCCCTGAGAATTGTGATGCCAATGGGAGAGGTTGAAGTTGGGTTACTTCAGAACAGGGGTTAGCAACTCAGTGTCTCCAGATGTTAAACTGTCACTGAATTCCCCTGGTGTCATCTACAGAACCCCCAATTAAATAAGCATTATGTTAAAGCAATAATTAATGGCTGGACCTGTCGCAAGATTGTCAAGATCTTGTAAGATCCAAGGGGGTGAGATTGCTGAAATACAATGATGTTTTGTTTATGTTTTTTTAAAAAAAAGAACCATTAAAAAAAAGAAACTATCACATGAGATTGGGTGATAGTACTTGATAAAGTGGCTGATCCCTGCCTTAGGAATTCTCTCTCATGGAATTCCTCAGTACCAGGGCAGGCAAAACCTTGGATTCAGTTTGAAGAGATACTTTGGAACACAAATGCAGGGCCTATGGAAATAGATGCAGCTGCTTTAATGAGTCATTCAATTCATTCTGCCACTGCAAGCTCTACTGAGTACTTCAGCACATTTCTATACATATTGACTCAAAAGTAAGTCCAACTGAAACCAAAGGAACAGTCTAGCTGGGGCTGAGCTAAGCAAGATTGGACCTGGTTAATACTTGGATAGGAGACCATCCATAAACCCCAGTGCCATTGAAGAAACATCCTGGAAAAATGCAAGGGCAAATCATTTCTATAGTACTTCCATGAAAACTACATAACCAAGAAAAGCATGGGGTCCATAAAGTAACTTAAAATCAATCTCAACTGGAGCAAACCTTACCTTTACAGCAAGAGATATAAGAAGATTTAAGTGTAATATTTCTTCTGAGTAGTAAGAATCAGCTTGATTTCAAAATCACATCCAGTAGCAAACAAGAATGCTGGAGATATGACATGCTGTGTCCTCCCTCAAGATGGTTCATCCACTGCAGGATGAAGGCCTCTTCGTTTAAGGTTATGGACTGAAATCTACCACGCTGGTCCAGTGTGGGCTGGTAGATAATTTTTTTTTTCTTTTGACTTCCTAGTCTATGGCTGAAAGAGAGGGACTAGGCCAAAGTTTCTAAGAGAGTTTTCATGCCTAAAGGAGGACCAAAACCCAGGTCTCCCCACTCCTGGTCTGACATACTAACCACCATACCACACTGGCTTTCACAGATATAGCTGTACAGTAGATATGTATTTGGATATAGAGATATGGTGTTGCATATTAGAAATTCAGTACATCATGAAATAGAGAGCAGTAATTTTCTTTGAAAAATCTGACAACTATTTATACCTGTGTCACAAACTGTTCAAAACAAATCTAGATTAATGCCAAACCCTTCTGCAGCTCTTGCGTCTTGAAATCCAGATCTCCAAGGAGACCTGAATGCTGTGAGTTATCTATCAGTTTTGTGCAAAATGGTTTTCTTTCTTCTTCTTCTTTTTTCTTCTTTTAGCAAAAGTGATGCCGAAGGGAACAAAGCTTTCTGCTTAATTGAGTTGTCATAAACTCATTATGGATGAATTGGCAAAAGAGTTGAGAGAGGTCTTTAAATGTTATTTGCCATCCTTCCACTGAAGTTTTCAGACCCTGAAGCTTCAGTGATCTGTTTCCAAATTGATCCATTTTAATCAAGGACCTCTCCGACTGAAGGCCACAGAGACCACTGTGAGTTGTTAAGGATTCTGGGCAATGTCCATGATGCATATTCAGCTCACACATTCAGTCTCTTGTTGTTCCTCTGCATGAACCAAGGCAACTACAATCCTACATTTTCCCCCCTGCCTTGATGTCAATGGCTCAATATAGGTGAGCATATGGACAAACCCACCATGCTGAAATAATTCTTGGGATCTTACTTGCACTGATTCATTTTGGAGGAAAAGGGTCATGGCACCTGATCATTTCAAAAATTGGATACTGCTCTCCCTGTGGATGCCACTCCCCCTGCAACCTAGGATAACTGCCCCTTCTTGAAAAGGTCCTGATTCCTCCCTTCCCTGTTTCTGCAGCCATTTATGACTCTAAAAATCCATTAAAAGTTGGCATGTATTCTCCATCCTTGCAAGATTGCAAGAGACAAACGGGATAGAGGGATGGATGGATGGATGGATGGATATTGAGTATTCCACCCATCCCATCAGATCCACTTTTTCCCAGGAACTTACCCTCCCAATACTAAATTGGTTTTTTTGGTGGGGGGGGGGTGTCTTCAAGTCAGCATTGACTCCTGGTGGCTGCCTGGAGAAGTCCCTGCAGTTTTCCTGGCAAGATTTCAGAAGTGGTTTGCCATTGCCTTCTTCTTCCTAGGGCTGAGAGAAAGTGACTGGTCCAAGGTCACCCAGCTGGCTTTATGTCTAAGGCAGGACTAGAACTCACAGTCTCCCAGTTTCTAGCCTGGTACCTTAACCGCTACACCAAAATGGCTCTCCACTAAATTGTTACTGATCTCATAATTGAAGATGCATTTTGGGATTGATAAAATGGTGTCTGAGTTATAGCTAAAGCTCTCATCATCTTAACCACCTAAATACACACATCATTTCAAAATTCCAGCGTACAGATGGAGCAACCCATTCAGTGCAGAAAGCTGATTGAAAATCTCCTTCTCCCTGTGAGGAGTCTCCCAACAATAAATTCATCCTTAAGGGACTGCGGAAATACGCATTGCTTTGAATTGTTTTAATACTGCACACAAGGGACTGTGAAGGAGAATGAAGAACCATATACGTCTGGCTTCTAAGTATCAAATAGATCATCATAAAAACCAAAAATAAAAAAAAATAACCCATTTAGAACTCTTTTAGGACCATATGCTCAACTTTGCAGATGAAAATCAGTTATAACATTGCACCTGGCAAAGATGAAAGATCAGGAGATTATTGGCAATTGTTAGAAAATGTAATAATCATATAAACTAATGCAAAAAATATAACAAAACCAAACCAGGCCAAGGATTTTATTGTATCATTTAGGGGGTGCCTGTATTTCTACGTAGAAGCATATGCACATTCCTTATACACACATGGACCGCAGATGGATATTTAGTCATTTCAAGCAACGTATACCCATTTGTACAATTTCTAGTACATTATTACTAGAGAGATCCACAATTCAGTTCTTTGTGCACATGAAGGCACAGTATCTGGGTGTCCGCAGGGTATGGTAAAAAAAAGTAAAGATGGAATGGCAATGGTATGATTGAAACTCTGCCTGTTTTTATGTGTACCCCTGCAGAATATGGCCAAGAGATCCAACCCAGTGGAACAATCCTTTTGGCCTTGTGTTTATTGGATATTTGCAAATGAAGCTTCAGAAAAGGCAGTATCTTCTGTCAAGGGGACTGTGTGTTTTTATTTGCATGCTCTAATCTTGTTTCCAAGACCCGTATAACCAAGTCATGGCCTGCGGGAGTTTAGTACTGAGTCCTTGGTGCTCTCTGAGCCTGGTTGTTTGCTTGCAGATGTTTCATTACCCAACTAGGTAACATCATCAGTGCTGCACTGATGATGTTACCTAGTTGGGTAATGAAACGCCTGCAAGAAAACAACCAGGCTCAGAGAGCAACAAGGATTCCACAGTTCAACCCTGAGCTACAGATATTGGAGTTTAGTGTGTTGTGTGAACATAAAACTGAATCAAATAACTCAGCTAATGAACCCGAAAGGATCAGGTTTCATCCCAAACAACTGCTGGCCTGATAGATTTTTTTTAACCCCCCCCCCCCTTTTTTTTAAGTCCAGGAGGAGATTGAAATAAGAATTGAGAAAGGAAGTCAAATCCTCTATGTCTGGGAGGCCAAACAAACTGTCTCCATCAGTCATCCCAGCACATCTGTGTCTGGCACACAGAAGGAAAGGACCTGTACATTGTTGGGCTATCAGAACACAGCTCTCTCACGTATAACCTGAGATCACAATAACTACAACAATATCACAGCCTTGGTATCTCTTTTTCTCACCTAAAAAGACTGATAATCTTCACTGGGCCTTGGGGAAAGTGTTAAGTGTACTGTGTGAACTCCAAAACGGCATCCATTCACTGAGCCAATTACCGCGCAGTGGGTTAGATTTCGCTCCAGGGAGACCAGTTCTCAAAACCAATCTCCTTTTATTGCATCAGAAGGACTAACAAAATGGCTACCGCATGGCTGACCCAGCCCTCCTGCACCATGTGCTGTCAGCTGGCCAGACTGCACACGAGAAGTCCATTAACGGGAGAAGGAAGATCTGAATTCTTTGTATTGTGCAAACGGGGCCACTGTCAATTCCAAGGGTCCTTCTGGGAAAGTAAAATGGCCTCCAACAGCCAGGAGAAAAATAGGAGGAACAATGGAAAAATTCAGGTCTCCACCAACTGTGAAATTTCTGAAAACAGCCTCCATTATGACAGCCTGTAAGTTAGAGAATGAAAAGTGAGGCCTTTTCATTCAGCTGTAAGATGACTGAACATGTCTAATCCCTTCCATCACCCTCTCCATGTTCCTTCATCACGTTGTACAACTTCAGAAGCTCCTCAGCCTGTGGATGAGGCATTTGGAAGAAAGGTCCTTTAGCTTGGAGCATTAACTCCAATTCTCCCCTTCTCTCCAAAGTCAATGGACATCTATCGACAGAAACAACCAGTGTTTATCCTTGCAACTATTTGTCTGCTCATTCACAGTGCCAATTATCTACCACCCATGTCCATAATTTCGTCCAAGTCTAAAAACAAAGCCAAGAGAATGCAAGCTGGCTGACTATGGAAATAGTATAAGCACCATGCATGAATTGATTTTTTTCTCCCTACAGCAAATATAATGAGTTTGGAATCATCCGCAAAATAAGATTGAATGTCCCTAGATGAAGTATTAAAAAAAAAAGTGGGGGGGAAGTCCATTGAATCTTCAAGTGTGCAATTGTGATTTCACTCAGTGCATATATGAGAAAACTATTAATTCATGCACTGAATGGAAAAAGGCAACTGAAACAGGTGGTCTATTACCAGTTCCATTAAACAAGAAATTTATGCGTTACATATCCATCTTGAGGCAATTAGACTGCTCTCCCTCCCCTTCGCTATTTTTATGGCTTCATTGAAAACTTCTGGCAATAAAGCAATTAAAAAGTAACTATTGAAGCATTTATCTAGCCTATCAAAGGCAACTGGTTTTGCCTTTGAAACAGTACAAAGTTGCATCACTCTCTGCGATGGGATGAGGGAATAAACCCTCTCCATCAACTGATAAAGCTACTCTCTCAGCTGTCACAGGACTATAATGTGATTCTTGTCCAAAGACTGACTGCTAAAATCACCCAGTGTGGAACTGATCATTCACTGTCTACTTAGATTTTCTTTCTAAGGTTATGTCGGAAAGAACTTGTGGATTCTGAATCCACAAAAGGCAGGAACACCATGGTCCTCTGGAAAAGCCTTAACCCCTTTTTTCTGATACTGGTCTAATGTTCATCACTGGGAGATGCTGAGTTTTATTCCTGTTACTTCCTAGAGGCTCCATCTGACTGTCTGGGTTTCAGATCGCTGAAATCTCCATCTTAGAGGTGGAAGATGGGATTGAACCAGTTCCACTTCTGAGCAATGGAGTTGTGGTTGACATTCATCCTCTGCCATGGAACTTGGAAACCTTGGACCATCCTGAGCAGATCCCAAGCTAGCATCCTGCCGCCACCCACCCCCCAGCGAAGTTTTGGGACTCATTCTGGTAGTTATACCCCAACTAACCATGTAACCATGTTGAAGAATGCCACTCTATGAAGATATTAGGCTCGCATGCATTGTAGTTTATTCCCTGAGGTCCAACGCTGGTTGCCCTGGATGCTAGCACTCAGGATGAATATTTTACTCCTGGAGTAAACTACTGAAACTTGAGAGCAGATGTCAGATGCATCCAGAGATTCAAACGATATAATGGAATTCACCCCTGTTGAAGAACTCAAAGGCAAGGGAGAAGCAGTTTATGCAGAGAGGGGAAACAGTAATGCAGAATCTTGTGACTGAAATGACAATACCCCTCTTCAGTTTCTATAGTAACATGCAAATTTGCACCCCTTTTTTTTATATAAATAGTTAGGAAGCTTTCCCAGAGAACCCCAGAATTTCTAAGGCAAAGCCTCTGAGAAAAGCACAAGAATCCAGTTCATGTGGACTATGAAGAAGGTCCAAAACAGTTCAGAAACTTCTTTAGATGGCAGAGATGAGAACCAAAGCATGCCAAGGAAGACAGGTGGATTTCCTGAGCAAGGTATAATCACCAAGAAACATTTCAGAGGGAAACTATCTTGGGTTATTTATTTGCTCCTGTGAAAAGTGTTTATATTTATATAATCCACACCTGAGGCCCAGGTTAAAGATGTGTCCTGCTGAGCCTGGCTGATAGGGACTAATACAAAATATGAGCTATGCATCCTGAGATTCTCTCTCATTCACCCCCCCCCCCCCCCCCATGCTCAGCTCTGCTCATTCATTTAGGAGTAAGCTACCATCGGTCATTCTGGGTGGGTTTTGCTACCCAAAATTAAAGGCCACAATCTCTTGCTCCATTGTTCGTGTCCTACTGATGGCCTTTGTGTCTCTTTGAGAGCTTTGTGTCTCTTATCTGCTCACACAGATAGCTAAGTTACCTTAGCTGGGTAACAGGACGATCTGAGATTTCCTAAATTGATTCCAAGAGTTGGTGATGTTGGATTTCTGGGTGCCATGCTGAGTTTCTGAAATCCCTGGGGCTCTCCATCTCCTGAGATTATGCTGTCAAAATTGGACAGGAAATTGCAGTATACATGCTGTCCTGCCTATCTGGGGAGGAAACTAAGGAAAATCAGTATGCTAAGCTTCTATAGGCTTCACACATTTATTATAATTTAACACTGAGTATCTAAAATGAGAAAAGGTCCAAAGTCCTGAATCCTTCTCCTCTAGTAACACCATTATATTACTTGCCCCTTCCTTCTGCAACACTTCTCTGCTCTAAAAATGTTAAAAAGGGGGGAAATGCACCTTCCATTTTCAAAACAGTTGCCCCCCCCCATTCAATTAAGTGCTTTATTTTTCTATCTAATTCTGGAATGCCAGCAGCCCCCGCGTCCCTTTCTTGCAGCTCTCCATGCTCCCTTTGCCCATGGCTGTGGGAAAAGAATGAGCCTATTTATTTATATTTCTACCCCATCCTCAGTCGCCAGACTTTAGGCAGGTTCTCACTCAATAAAAGCTACAAATAACACAGCACATAACCCTAAAACCTCCAGAAGCCATTCCCAAGAATGGCTATTTTGCCTGCCATTTTAAGGTGGGAACTGAATGAAATCTCCAGCCTAAGTCCAAAATTAAACGTATCACCGTTTAAAAAAGCAACTCTCCCAAAGTTCTCCCAAGGCCATCCTTGTTTACAGCACCTACAGTTGCAAGAAAAAGTATGTGAACCTTTTGGAATTTCATGGTGTTCTGCATTAATTTGTCATAAAATGTGATCTGACCATCATCTAAGTCAAGAGTATTGACAAATATAATGTGCCTAAAATAATAACACAAAAACAATTCTGATCCTTCATGTCTTTATTGAGAACAACCATAAAAACCTCATACTGCTAGTGTAAAAAGTATGTGAGCCCTTGAGTTGACCTCAAAAAAGCTAACTGGAGTCAGGTGTTAGCATACCTGCCTGGAGTCTTGTTAAGAAAATGAGTTTGGAGGTGTGGACTAGAGCTACATTGACTGATAAAAACCACTCAAACTTTTTGAGTTTGCTCCGCACAAGAAGAATACACTTATGTGAGCCATGCCTCGCCAGAAACAGCTTTCAGAGGATCTACAATCAAGAATTGTTGATTTACATAAAGCTGGAAAGGGTTACAAAGTGATTTGAAAGACCTTAGAAATTCACCAATCTACAGTTAGGCAAACGATCTACAAATGGAGACACTTTGGGACTGTGGCTACTCTACTAAGAAGTGGGCACCCAGTCAAAATGACCCCAAGAGCACAACGAAGACTCATCAATGAGGTAAAGAAACAACCCCGAGTGACAGCCAAAGATTTGAAGGCATCATTGGAACTGGCTAACATCTGTGTTCATGAGTCTACAGTATATAAAACGTTGAACAAGCAGGGTGTCTATGGCAGGACACCACGAAGGAAGCTGCTGCTTACTACAAAGAACATTGCTGCAAGCCTGAAGTTTGCGAAAGAGCACATTGACACTCCACAGCGGTATTGGCAAAATGTTTTGTGGACCGATGAAACAAAGATTGAACTATTTGGAAAGAACATGCAGCACTACATCTGGCTTAAAAAGGGCACTGCATATCATCATGAAAACATCATCCCAACCGTAAAGTATGGTGGAGGAAACATCATGATTTGGGCCTGCTTTGCTGCATCAGGGCCTGGCCAGCTTGCAGTCATTGAGGGGAAGACGAATTCCCAAATGTATCAAAAAATTCTTCAGGATAATGTGAGAATGTCTGTACATCAGCTGAAACTCTGTAGAAGTTGGGTGATGCAACAGGACAATGACCCAAAACACCAGAGCAAGTCCACAACAGAATGGCTTCAGAAAAACAAAATCCGCCTTTTGGAGCGGCCAAGTCAGAGCCCAGACCTCAACCCAATAGAGATGCTATGGAATGACTTGAAGAGAGCCATACACATGAGACGTCCAAAGAATATGACAGAGCTAAAGCAGTTCTGCCAGGAAGAATGGGCTAAAATCCCTCCTGAATGATGTGCAGGTCTGATCCACAGCTACAGGAAGCGCCTGGTTGCGGATATTGCTGCCAAGGGGGGTCAACCAGCTATTGATTCCAAGGGTTCACTTACTTTTTCCACTAGCATTTTGAATGTTGAATGAGTGTGTTCAATAAAGACATGAAGGATCAGAATTGTTTTTGTGTTATTATTTTAGGCACATTATATTTGTCAATACTCTTGACTTAGATGATGGTCAGATCACATTTTATGACAAATTAATGCAGAACACCATGAAATTCCAAAAGGTTCACATACTTTTTCTTGCAACTGTATTTTGCAGCCTAAAAGGGAAAGGGGAGGGAGCCAGTGGTCCTTGGCCAACTAGCCCTTCTGATTCAGGGGAGCAAAGGTGCAGGATGCTGCAACGGGCAAAGGATTGATTGCCTTGTCTGTATTTCAGAAGGACCTTTTCAGAAGATGCTGGGCTAACAACTGGAGAGGCAAAACAGACACACGAGCTATTGCAGAATCAGGCAAAAGAATGCCCTGGACTTGGAACCCAAGAGATGTCCTCCAATATATATCTCAGTCTTGCTAACAATCATGACTCCTTGCTGACTTGTATCATTCAGGCATAGAGGTGTCGCAATAAGAGGGGACATGGTACTGATTTTTTGGCCTTTTTCCATCCCATCGTTTGCTAGACAGGATGAGTTTAAGTGACTTTTGGAAGCACTGCAGTGAGCTGTGAATGATGGATGAAATGAAAAATCCTTGCTCAGTGTGCACAGAGTCGAAACAGTGCTCGCCAAATCCCTTCTGTGCTATGTCACTTATTATCTAGACACTTGATATGTGTCTTGGTGTGAGATGTATCCCGGGGAGAGGAGGGGAAAAAAACAGCTCCAATGTTTCAAAAATAAAAATGGAACATTCTAATGCTTGCCTTCCCCCTCTGAAATGTCTGAACAAATGTCTATCTGCGTGCCTTCTCCACTATTCACTGTATTTGTGGCCTGACTTACTCCATGCTTTAGCAAAACAAAACTCAAATTGTAGCCTAGGAAGGTGTCAGGGGTGTCTGGTCAAAAAAGTCAAGATGGTAGTCACATATAAAAAGCAGTCAGAGCTTCCACTGGACCATCCTGGTCCTTTTTTTTTTAATGAATGCACTGTGCTTTCAGATCATCTCTAATCAGGATCATGGGGCAGGTTAAAACATGCATGTCTAAATAGCCATCACAGCTTTGGGATATTGCTATATGTTTCTTTATCAGTATCAAATATTCTATACACTCTATACATTAATGCATGACTGCTAAATATTAAGATACACCTCAGAGCTCTCCTACAAGATTCAACACCAGAAGCAGAAACCTCTAGGTCACTTCACGGTGACTAATTTTCCAGTGTAGATTCTTTGTCCATATGGTTAAGACTCCTCAAATATTTACACTGAGGGAGGAACGGAAGAATTAAGCATTAGTGGACTTACTATGTTTTCTCCATGTAAATCTGAGTGGGAATATAGATTTCTGACCCAGCAAATACTTATTTCATTAATTACAAAGTTGGGACCCAGAGCCAGTTGGAAGTAACATTATACTCTGCACGATCAGATGCCCAATCTCAGAAGATGTCTCCAAGTCTCCACAGTGCACTATGTTACTAAGAAGCAGAAGAAAAACGAAGAGAGGCTCAGCTGACTTTTAAAGTTCAGAAAGTACGTGCAAACCCCTTCCAGCCACTTTATGGGTATTTCTGGGGAGGCACGAACATTAGAGAGCCAATTTGGTGTAGTGGTTAAGGCACCAAGCTAGAAACTGGGAGTCCGTGATTCTAGTCCCACCTTAGGCACGAAGCCAGCTGGGTGACCTTGGGCCAGCCCCTCTCTCTCAGCCCTAGGAAGGAGGCGAGGGCAAACCACTTCCAAAAATCTTGGCAAGAAAACTGTAGGGACTAATCCAGGTAGGAGTCAAGGCTGATTTGAAGACACACATACACACCCACGAATATTAGCTGCACTTCATTCAAGATAGGGGCTACTTGAATCTGCTAGAGCAAGATCATGGAATTCACTCCCAGCAGAATCTGTACTTAAAACACACACCCATACACACACACACACACACACACACACACACTTCTACTAGGAATGCACAGGTGTGAAACTAGCTTTAGTTTCCTATCAGGGAAAAATAAATGCAAGAGGTGAAAAGGCATTTTGTTGGAGAGTCAGGACTAGAACATTCTAATTAAGCAGTGAAAGTCTCTCTCTCTCCAAACAGTTCAGTTGTGTGAATCGTGTTTGTGACTGCAGAGAGATGTCTTTCAGCTCAGCTGCTTGAATGGAAGGGGGCATCCATTTCCAGCTGTCCTTGGGTCACATTCTGGTTTGAGTCAGGATCTAAATTAGGTTCCACACAATCAACATGAGCGGGGCAAAACTAGTGATTTCAATCAAGCTAGTGGTGGAAAGAAATAAAAGAAAGAAAGGCAGAGTCAGCTATTTCTTTTCTTCATCTTTAATCTCATCATCTTCCATTATTGTCTGCTAAAATGTCAGATGCTTTCATTTATTTTTTTACAAAATAAGCTTTTCAAAATAGCTACATTTGCATGGCATGCTTACCTCCAGCTAAATGAACCGTGGTTTACTCAATTAACCCAATTTTCCAGGTTCATATGGCCTTTTTTGGTGGTGGTGCTGGTGCCTTCGAGTCAGTGTTGACTCCTGGCGACTGCCTGGACAAGTCCCTGCAGTTTTCTTGGCAAGATTTCGGAAGTGGTTTGCCATTGCCTCCTTCCTAGGGCTAAGGGAGAGTGACTGGCCCAAGGTCACCCAGCTGGCTTCATTCCTAAGGCGGGACTAGAACTCATTGTCTCTTGCTTTCTAGCCTGGCGCCTTCACCACTATGCCAAACTGGCTCTCTATTCATGTGGCTTACGGAACCATACAATAACCACATAATCCAGTTAGAGCATCTCAACAACAAACTTGGTTAAAATGTGATTTGTGAGTGTCATGCAAACTCAACCTGTTTTAAACAAAATCATGCAACGAGGATAAGGTGTCTAGATCAGGATTTCACAACACCACTTGTTCACAATTTAGGAATAAAGGAATTCACTCACGTGGCTTCAAATAGCATAGGCAAGGTGCATTTTTTCTGAGGCAAAAATAGGATTTCTTATATTCCAAACATCATCACTGCCAGTCGAAGTCTTCTAGGCAGTAGATAAAATAGCTGGCCCTTTGAGTGATAGACTGGGGGTTAAATTCCCCAAAGTGGACAGGATCAAGACCAAAGAGAATTTAAGCTTCACTGAAAGCTTTGTTCGTCTGCCTTTTCCAAACAAATAGATGACTTGGATTTTTCAGAATTTTGCAAAGTAGTTAGCCAAACAAACAAACAAAAAATGCCGACATTTACATGTATTATGAAAATGTGCATATAAAATTGCATACGGTAGGAAAGAGAGAGAGAGAGAGAAAATTACACTGAGGAAACGTGCAACATTTTTATATGTTAGGGAAATTATGTTCAAATGCTGCATCCCAATTCTTATGCAGATCTTTTGTGGTTTTTCAATCGATATGGAAATAGGACAAAGTGAATCCAAGATGAGGAAATAAGAGACACTGAGAAAAACCCAAATGGGCAGATGTGTTTGTCTCTAATATTCATATTCCTGTTACTCATATTGTTTTGTTTATAGAGCACTTATATTCCATAACAAAATAATAAAACACAATATTGTAATATAAGATATAAAATAGAATAACAGGATAAAACAGACTGGCTGGAGTTTTGTGAGGGCAAAAGACGTCAAGGCTGAAGGCTGGGCGAATCCGTCGCAAGAAAACACACAGTTGCCAATCAGTTCTCGCTCTGAGAAATGATGTTGTAAGAGAAGAAAAGCCATGTTAGTCTACAGTGGCAACACATCAGGAGCCTTCTGGTAGCCCTTTTTCCATCTAACCAATTTTATTAAAAGGCATCAGCTGTTGTCAGCAGCAGCTCCCTTTATCACAGGCATTGGGACTGAAATATTGTCATAGCTCTCTGCCCATGAAGGCAGAAAGAGAGACAGGATTTGAACCTTGGGACTACTATACGTAGGACGTGAGTGTGCAGTAGCTGTTTTTTTGAGTTATTAAGGGCTTTTCCAGTATTGCAAGGAAAGTATCTTGTCAGACTGGGTCTCTGACATCTGACGGTTGAGCAATCTAGTTCAAGTATTAGTCCAGGTGAAGTGTCACACACGTAAAGGTTATCAGAAGACCCCACACTGTTTTCATTTGATAATCCTGGACAAGCGATGCTGCCATTTGATCAACGACCAGACATCTTTTCCTCTTTATCACTCCAAGTAATTACGCAACAACAAAAGCCAGGCTGTGTAGCAAGGGATAAGTGTTGATTTCTATCTGAGGGATCGCCAGCACTTCTCAAGAGTCTCATCATGTCACCTGAACATTTTCAGTTCAGGAGACAAATCAACACATCTCTCTTCTACCTTCCTCTGAGCAAACACGGTCATTGCATGAAAACTGGAGGCCTCTTAAACCCCCAAACAGCTAACCAATTAAAGGATGGAAACTTTAACCTGACTTTAAACTGTATCATGGATGGAAAGACAGGCTGTGAGGAAGTTAATATATAGTAGCCTTATTCACCCAACAAGTTTAATGAGATCAGTTAAAAATCTAGTGGCTGCAACTGCGCACCATGCTAATCTTGGTTATTGTGGTAGTGGAGGAGGGTTTGGTATGTTGGGTCAACTTAACCAATCTGTTAGCTTATGGTTCAATTTATTATGCACGCTCAGAAAATGGAATAATTTAATAACCAGATTAAACATGGGTGAACACAGTCACAGAGTCAGATGCGAGGTCCATTCCATTTATCTGTGCCAACTGCCAGTAGCATTCTATGGGGAAGATGGTGTAAGGGTCTGTGGGAATATCCTTGAGAGACAGGAGGATGAAGATCCACAGACAGGGCAACAGTCAGATAAGAGACATCTCAGCCCACAGAAGGAATGGGGGTCTGGAAAGTATCTCAGAAGGTGCTCCCTGGAGAGTAAAGGCCAGGGAGGGGGGAAGTGCTTTCAGACTTGCAAGATTCTGTTACTGTAACCTTACAATAAAGGTAATGTTAGTACTCATGCTATTGATTTCTTATCTGGACTACCTCAAAGGGTTGATAGATAGGGAACCTTCCAGTCCTATTTGTATCAAAGCTAGGACAGATGTTCTACAACCTGTAGGACATCTGCAACTTTGGCTACTTTTCATATAGCTCTAGGAACCCTGGAAGGCCCACTTATTTTTTCCCACGGCCCAGACAATCTGGCACATGCACTGTCATACAAGGATCTCCACTGGTTCTACCAGCTTGGAATTAGCACTCCTGAATAGTGATTGAAGTATACATGCATGTGAGAGAGTGAAAGACAGAAAGAGAAACGTTGAGAGATTAATGTAGCCCTGACTCAACCCTCCAGCATGGCACAGAAATGTTCTGCAAACATGGAAGGAATCTTGCCCACCCTAATCATATAAATCCCCCAGTCAGAGACTAGGATAGTTTCCCTCTCTCCAAAAAGGCTATCAGCTTTCATAAAACTTTTTATCTGCATAAACAGATAAACTTAAAAAGGTGTGACTTCTTTGGGACCAGAAGCTAAGCACAGCCAGCCCTGATTAGTACTAGGAAGTAAAATGTCTGTCTGTCTGTCTGTCTTGGAAATCTATATGGGTGTGTTCATGTGAAGACATTCTAAACAACATCAGAAACAAAAACATTAACTAGCACAGTGAAGCTAAAGGATCAGAACAATTACCTCATCATAGTCCAGGCCATTAATGTTTAAAATTAACTGTAAGAAAAGCTGATCTCATCCGTCACAAAAGAGAAGCAGCCCTTTATGTAAGGCTGAAAGGTCCTATCGAAACATCTACTTTCTGGATTAAATATCAGTCCAAAAGAAATAGGTATTCAAGCCGCGAGTGAGATAGACGAAGTGTTATTTACCAAAATCACTGAGACGCATCCGAGAAAACCACCGTTCTCTCTGTACATGTCCAATTTGCGAAGAGAAGGGAGGTAGAAATTCATTGAATAAATTACCTGTTGTTAATTAATTATTCACCCAGCTCCAGTCGTTGTCTCTGGATCACTGAACTATAATTTGTAGCTTAATCATGGATGGCTATAATATATGTAAATTCTGTAACCATAAACTATTCAGCTTGGGCAATGAAGGATGGAAAATGCTTTGAATTAGCAGAGAATCACAGGAAGCTTGAGCAGTAAAGCATGCAGTGCGATTTGTGAACGACATAATTGGAGTCCCTTGCAGTAAACTATTAGCTTGGAGTGCCACGAAAGTTAAATTGATATTTATTTGCACACCACCCGTCAGAATGCCAGTTATTACAATGGGAGGGGGCAGCACATGGGGGCCCATGTTTTCTTGAGATCCCCGAGAGGGTGAACCACAAAATCACTTACAACGAAGGAGAGGAAATGTATCACATGCACAAAAGAAGATATAGATTTGGAAACAATCTGCAAATGATTGTGTATACGTTCAGAGCTGTACATTCACAGCAAAGCACGATCATTTGAAACACAGTGCTTTCCAGTATATTTGGAAAAACGGAGCCTGTTGGCTGAATCCCCTGGCAGATGCTAATTTGGGATGGGCAATTCTCATTGTCCTTAATCTGTACATAAATAGCACAGGGGGTAGATAACTCTAGCCCACATGTGGCCCTCAGTCTAATTTTGGTACCTCTTCCAAGGGACTGGAGAGAGAGGTGGCGAAAGAGGGAATGAGAAAGAGAGAGAAAAATTAAGAAAGAGAGAAAGAAAAAAGGAGTGTATAAGAAAATGGCCATCCCACCTAATTTTGATGCTGAGAACAAACCTTGCTTGCTTAAGCCTTTCCGACCTGGGCATGTGATTACGAAGCCTGACACATAAGGTGGTAGCAGAAATATCCATCCATACACACACACGGTATTTCATTATGCCGAAGAAAAAACAGATTCTTCCTATGGTCACTGCTGGCAAAAGGGTTTGGAAAGAATTCTGTACAGGCTTTCCCTACGTGGCATTATTTTAAGTGACCTCCTAGTTCAGTGGTATTTAAACTGGGGATAATTATACCCAAGGGGAAATCTGGGCATATCCTAGGAGTAATGGAGCAGTTTGTAATTGCTTGTTTGTGAGTCGAGAATCCAGTTTGGGACTGCTGCTGTTGAGATGCTTCTGTAAAATAACAGACTCTGTTTTTCTTTTTCGTGGGGGCAGTGACATTATTTGAGACCGGGAGAAGAGGTAATTGGGTCAATTAGTTTAAGAACTGCTGCCCTAACAGTATGCATGGGTACATCTCAAATCAGACATCCTCTTCATCATTGTATTTCATTGTTCCATTGTATTTAATGTTTGTCTCCCAAGCCATTACTTCATAATTGTAATGGTATGTGGGAATGACCTTGGGAGGCAGGAGGAAGAGCCAGACTAGGCAACCATCAGGTAAGCAGCAGCTGAGCCCACAGAAGGAATGGGGAAGTGGCAAACGTCTCAGAAGGGGCCCTCCCTAGTTTCTTGGGCTGTAAAGGCAACGGGGGAGAGATGTACTTTCAGACTTGCAAGATTCTGTTAATGCAACCTTACAATAAAGATAGAGTTAGTACTGGCTGGGGAATTCTGGGAGCTGAAGTCCACACAGCTTAAAGTTGCCAAGGCTGAGAAACACTGCTTTGATGGGATCCTCGGTCTTCCCATTGGCAGAATGCTTTTTTTCCCCTCCTCCTCTTCTCATTAAGAAAAAAAAGGCCTATTATCCTAATCTGGATGCTCTCATCTTTGATAGTCAACTGTGGGGAAAAAGAAGAATGATGCACGACTCTGACCTTTACCAATCCCGTCTATTTGGATTGGCTGCCCATTCTGCCATTCTCGCCCATTTAGCAAAGCTGTAAACAAGAGTGGTGAGAAGGAAACTGAATGGCATTGTCTAGCAAATTGCAGAATGTTGAAAAGGTCAAAATAGCAGAATATTACTATCCTGTAATTTACAGCTTCTATGAGCTGTTCATATTCTAATAACTCATTCGCGCGACAAGCCTAGCGATCAGAACATAAAAGTCACACTGTGAATCCATTTCAAAAGCTTGATTTTATTTTTATTTTTTTTTCTTCAAACAAAGGGTGAGAAAGGATTGCCAATTTACCCCGCTTTTAATTTCGGTTTCTCCCTCTGGTACAGAAACGCAAAGCTGTTTTTCCAGCCATGTATCAAATAAATCCTATCAAAATTCAGAACTGGAAACTTCTCAAAATGTAACCTAAAGTATGAAAAGGCTTCCCAACTAATATCATCTCCTATTTTGTGTTTTGAAGACTGAATCGCTAAGTGTTCAGATGCATTCGGTAATGGAAAATCTGTTATGCTGTTCAGGGAGAAACTTTTTCACCCTCCTTTTTTCCTTCCACACCCACCATAATTAGATTAACTGTCAACAGTCACTGATAGCTCCCAGAGGCGTAGACATATTGTCTTGCTTATAATCACAGACAGGGGCTGAGATTTTCATAGAATCACAAATCCAGACAGTACTTGAAACCGCAATTGCCAAACTACCAGGAGAGAAAAACATACTTTTCAGCAGCAGTACATCATAGGTTAAGTCCTGGATTCGACAAAGATTCAATCTGCCAATCCAGATTGCACATTAGGTTTGTGTGGGGCTGAAACCTGTTTGTTACTGTTTATCTTCTCAGGTCTACGTTATTTTCAATCTTGTTATGGCACTAGGAAATTGGTATCATTTAGTAGAGCTGCCTCCTGCAATCTCATTCACAAAATTCTACCCCTGCGAAACAACCGAAAGCAAAAACAAGGGGAAAAATATGTTCAGTTTTTAAGCTCCTGTCTTTATCTGATAGGGTCGTTTGGACCTTTGTCATCTTGTAAAAGAAAAGGGGATAGTGCTTCTTAAGGTATCATCCAAGCTTGAAGCCTGAAATTTGGTCATATAATGTGGTTGGATTTACGGAAGAGTTCAGTTGTATATTTATTTTACATGTATATCATTATGCAATTCGGGTGTGATCTATAGATGTTGACTTTTTTCACAGCAAAATGGGACTTATTTCTTGAAATAAACACAAGTTGAAAGCATTGGTGAAGAGCTGCAGAACCTTCTCCTATCTAAATGCCTCCAGAAAATATTCAAGCAGGACGTAAGAGCTGTAATTCTTAGTGATCTCCAAACGAGAAGGCTCCACTTGGTCTCATAGTTAAGAAGTAATGACAGAACACTCTCCTATATTAATTTGTTTAATCTACTCTTAAAACCATTTAATTAAGGGTCTATCAGGGATTGGAGAGGCAATTGTTCTTAACTAGTTTCAGGTATCTGTGCTACATGAACTGGAAAGTTGTTATCATTTGGAATTCACACTTTAAAAAAAAATTCAGTCTGCCAATTTTTGAAAAAGTGTATTAGAGAAAAACCTGAATGCAAATGGGTAGATGCATGAAAACAATAATAAAAATGTGTTCTTAGTGCTACTTTACAAAAATGACATGTAAGCCAAACTGAAAACAAAGAAGTGTTATCTTCTGGAGCAATGTGCAGTCTGATGAACTATATATGGCATTTGCAAAAATGAGAAACTGAAACATAAAATCTTTAGGAGGTTATCATCATCACATCTTGCAGCAACGCATTCCTTAAGGGGTATGTAAAGAAACACAAATCCCCTCCAAACAGTGTCATGGAATGACTCAGTTTCTATTATAGAAAGGGGGAGAGAGATTTCTGTTTGCTACATACCATGCATAATTTCATAAATACCAATTTTAATCCCCACCCCACCCTATTACACTGAATTTAGCAACACCTTTCTCCCATGTACAGTGAAAACCGGTTGTTTCATGCAGCATTTCAAGAGCCCCTTGATCCATCCATCATCTCCTGCGATGAACTGCAGCCTTCCCACACGGAACAGCCAAATAGCCCCATTCTCCAATGCTATGCAAATTTCCTCCTTTAAACTGCTGTTGAAATAACCCTCTCCACTATTGCAAATGAGAAAGTAACAAATCAATTTACATATAACAACATCAGCAATACTCAACTCTTGCTTCATTCCAGTCACACCAGTCTGTTAGTCTCAGAAAGGAACTTACCCAACTGGACTTCTATAAGACTTGTCTGATTCTCTACAGGATACAAAGGCTGAGGTGGTCTGTTCGTGACTAAAGCTAGAAGGAAAAGAGACAAAAGAAGAATGGGAAAAATTAACAAAAATTAAATGATCAAATGAAAAGTTTAAAAAACTCCGTAATTTAATTTTAACATCAGTAATTAAAAGCCTGGTGAACGAGAACCTCATCTTCAAGAGGTAGAAACAGTGGAAGCTGAAAGAAACTTCCTTGAACTACATTCCAGTCTTTAGAAAAGGGACAGAGCAACTGGCCAGTTCTGTCCCTAACACAATTTATTTGGGCTCCCTTGGCAGAGGCAGGATTAATGTAGAGAGTAAGGAAGATGACCTTGACAGAGTAAGTCTAGAACAATGAGATAACATTCAGAAGCAGCTCAGACAGACATCTCCCTAATTCACTGGAGAATAAGAAGGGGGAGGAGGTCCAGCACAGACTTGCGTGATTCTGTTATTAGAGCCAATCTCAATCCAGGTAGTTTTAGTCTTTCTGTAGAACTGATTTCCTGGCCTGGTCTACTTATGGGACTGACCATTAGAGAGGTCAAGTGGAATAAGCACTCCCATTCATCTCTAATGTTGGACCAATGGACTCCACGAAGGAAAGGCTTCTTCCCTTAAGCAATGAAAACACCAAGGAGCTCATTCCTGTTCTAATCAAATTGTAAGCCAGAAAATCAAAAGAAAGCTGCAATCCAGAACGCAATGGTTTTTAAAAAATTAACTCCATCCAAATCACTAAGTGTTACTTCAAAGAAAATATAGAAGCACTAATATAAAATGCATGGATAATTATTCTTAACTGAAAAAAATGATATATTTCTTTCTCCAAAATGTATTTTGCCCTTAAGTTCCAGAGTACAGCTTTTTTATGTTTTCCACCTCAATGTGGAAGGCAATCATGCTGTTAGTTTTGGCAATCAGGCCATAAACATTGGTTGGAAGCATCAGGGTTGGTGCTGCAAAAAAAAAAAAGTACAATTTCTGATACACATATGCACCAATACTTCTGTGTGTGTGTATGTGTGTGTGTGAGAGAGAGAGAGAGAGAAAAAGAGAGAGAGAGAGAGAATTTTCCCCGCTGCATCTTGTAGCTATCTTCTAAGACTCTTATTGCTTATACACACCATTTTAGTCAAGCTATATGGGAAATTCTATTCAGAAGAATGTGGCAGCACAAAACACCTCTTCCAAGACTAGATGTAACGACTGACCCTGATGAAACATCAGGGCCACTGATGCAATTAAATTACTTTTGGATTAGCTAGGAATAGAAAGTTGCTGGCAGGTGAAAAAAATAATCAATGCCTTTCACTAATGCACTTGGAATGCCATTAGAGGAAGAAGGAAGGTATGCCAATCATCGGGTTATCTCTACTGAGAATTTTCAAAAGCGGCAGGATGGATTCTTGCACAAGTCTTAAAGTCTAATTCACTTAAATAGACAGCGATGATGGAAAGTGTAGAGATCAATTGCAAAGGACTTGTTTGGGTGATTTAAAATCAGCCTTGATCACACAGAGAGCTCAGGGCATGCAGAAAACTAATGAAGAGCAAAAGAGGTTCTCGTTGGCTGAAAACTATATTTCCAGTGTTTTGCAGGGGGTACAAAAGAGGCCAGATCTGCCCCGTCCAGGTTCCATGGAAACCTCCTGGAGAACCAGATACAACTGAGGAGCAAGAAACTCTTCTATAGTTCTATCATTATCAACGCCATGATGGGGATCATTCAGTCCTCTAGAACAGGCTAAAATGGGGTTGAGTAATTTGTATGGGTAATTTGTAGTTTGGCCCATTTTTGGAACCCAACCATTATTTTAATTTGTGTGCTGGCCACCAAGTCAAGCCATTTATTGATTTATTTTTAATGATTTCTTTGGCAAACTTACTTTTGCTTCAGCACCACCAATTTACATTTTTGTCAATGAATGTTTCTTTAACAGGGCGCCCTCCCCATGGTGTATTTTTTGTAAACGAGTCTCTTTTCTACAATAACCATTTTGTCAAAGTACCCCAACATGATGTCAACATCCCCAACTACCGACCTAAAAAAAGGGTTAAATGGTCCAGAGTATTCCCAGCTTCCTATGACATGTGGCTGGACACCAACAATAAAAATACAAAATGGCCTCAAAATGCAATGAAACAAATTAGTGAATTTAATAGCAGAGAACCATGGCTAGAAGAGAGAGCTGACAAACATTCAATCCCAGCAGCCTGCCATAACAGAAAATTATTTGCCTGTTAGTCAAAGATCACTTATACAGGTCTTTCACCAAAAAAGAATTACAAAAATTGGGTGCAGTTACAGTAATGTCCCTAATGTCCCCAACATATTCTTGTTGTTCTACCAAGTCTACAATAAATAGAGATATAGAGGTAAAAATGAATAAATAGGAGACAGAGAAGAAATGGGAAAAATGGGAGGTTGCTGTAACACTATCAAAGTGATAAAGTTCCACTCTCTCTCTCTGTATTCCATTTGACATTTTGTTCAAATTTCACTTTCCTTTGCACTCTTGCTTCTCATGAAAAAAACTGTCAATAAATAACAAGCTGGGAAGTAGGGGAATACAAGTCAAGAGTTGTTGAACCAGAAGCATATAGAATGATGTACAGTCTAATATAAATCATTTTATTTAAAACAAACTCTTAGAGAAATCACTTCCTGGCCAGTTTCAACCAAATATAGAGATGTCATTTATTTTCCTTCTCAAAACATTTGCAGTGGGTGCTATCTTATTGCAAGGACAAACGTCTGATAAGAAACGGGATTTGTGTGAAGGATGATTCTCTACTGTCTGGATTGGTGGCAGCTGACCCTCCAGATGTTACTGTACTATAAATCCCACCTTCCCCATCTTTGACCAAGCTGCAGGTGCTGTGATTCAACTACACTAGAAGGCTGCATGTTCTCCAACTTTGGATTATATTCTGCGGGAAGGGAGGACCAGTTATTCCTTATTCCAATATCAAGGTCTCTTCTTCCAGACTACGGTCAAAAGTCCTGTTATAAAGTATGCTGGAGGTGGACAAAAATGGTCTTTTGAAATTCTCCACCAAACATGTCAACAGAAGAAATTGCACGGATGATTTCTCCAGTGTTCTCTTAGGTCAAGGAGAAATTCGGAAACTTCTCAAGAAGAGGATGTCCTGGAGAAATTCCTGGGAGAAATTCCCTTCTCATCTCTCGTTTGGGAATGGTTTGAAAAATGGGAACCCGTGAGTCCAGAGACAGACCAGAGAAAGAATAGCCAGATATCCTTGCATCTCATCACTAAATAAGTCCCAGAAAACTTCTATCCATGAGAACTTTACTATAATTCCCTTCTCCTTTGAAAGAACATTTGAAAACAAATTCTTTTCCACTGAACGGAATGAGGACACGCAGAAAAAAAAATTCATTTTGCTTTCACTTATTTCCTTAATAAGAAAATGAGAAGAAAATAATGCATGTATTTTTCCCAGCAGCAAAATTCATTTGCAGTTATCAGGATATTCAAGTGTGTTTCAGACATTCAAAATGAGCAGATTCATAATAGATGTTTGCCTTCCCGCTTGCAATAGTGAAACTTTCTCAGTTGACTGGAGAGAGATATAAAACAGCCTGACAGGTAAATATAAATATGAGGCAAAGAAGAACACAGCCGTGAGAGTACATATTACATAACGTTGTAGACTCAGGATTTGAGGAAAATCTCCTTGCTACATATTTTTCTTATATTTAATTTGATCACTTACAGGACTTTAAATTATAGTTTTCATGAACGATACAAAACACTCTCAGGATTCAGGCGGTCAACCACATTGAGCTGTGAAGTAAATAACCCAAGGCTGAAATAATAGCTTGAAGAAACAGCTTTCCGCTAAAAGCTGAGGAATTTCCAACACGCTGGCCAGTAATGAGAGAACTGGATTTCCCATTCCCCAGATCTACAGATTGTTTTTGATGTCATCTACTCTGATGATGCTAGGCAGTGTTCTGTAATAGTTTTAAGTTATAACAGTTGGAAGGCACAATCAAAAGACGAGAGACTGTATTTCTCCAATTCTCTCTCAGAGAGGTTTGGCATGCACCACCTATTAAACAGTACAATTTTATGGCACACATAAGAACCAAAAATAAATAATCGTTGCAACCTGCAACCAAGCTATAATTCTCTGTTGCTGTGCCTGCCCTACAGAACAGTACGCTTTCTTCCCCAAGATTTGGATGGCCCTGACTGTATTGGCCTTTAGAAAGGCCCTGAAAACCTGGATCTTCCCTTGAGAACTAGCCAGGATGTTATGTGAGCCATCTGTACCAATTAGTTGTGTTCCATGAGCTATTGCTCCTAGTGCCCCATGTGCCTATTTGTCGCTCTTTTTTTAAAATGGTGGAAGTATGTTTTGATGTTTTTAACTTGTTAACCACCCAAAGTGGGTGGGTGGCCAGATAAATTGAATAAAGCTATAATTCCCCCATGGAGTTCAGAATCAATGCTATTCATGGAACCAATAATAGCTTCTCCTTCCCAACTTTCCAATTCTAATTCAAATATGGCAGAATGCACAGGAATCGAAACCAGGCAGTGAAACAATTATCCTTTGAAATTCTCATCTTAACCACTCTACAGGCAGCCAATGAAAAAAAGAAATGGAAGTGCAATAGGGAAAAAATGAAGAAAAATATTTATATTGATGAAAATAATGTACAAAAGTACATTAGGGAAAAATTGCAAAAACTGTGTCCACTATACACGTTTGCTAAAAAATCATGTATTTGGATGAGTGTACCAATACATAAGAGTTTTAGGGAAAACTCAAACATGTGCAGAAATGAAATAAAAAATGAACTTATGAATAGAAAAAGTGGGAAGTCAAGAGCATCCAAACTGGATAGATTTACAAAACAGGAGAAACTGAATCAGGAAGCTAAGAGGAACCAAAATTAAGAGATTCATTCAGTTGGAAACCACTACCCCCCCAGCCCTGCCTATTTTGGCAGGCAAGGGAAAGAAAATGAAATTCAATTTCTGTTGCTATTTGCATGATGATAATCAGTGAGAATGCAATATTTAATAAATAAGAGATACATCAATTGTTACTGCTCATCAATGGTCATTACACAATTGAAAGCTGGGTGTTATGGAAAGGATACGGAATTTATGAGGACTGACAGCATATCTCAGGGGTAGAGAGGAGAGAAAAGCAGGAGAAAATATTCCACTTCATTCCATCATGGTTCCAAAGAAATGCCAGTTTCCTTCCTGTAGGCCACAACTCCCATAATGTCTTCCTGTTAATCAGCAGAAGGCTTCCCTTTTTCATGATTCAAGAGCTCACACGCCTTTGGACTGTAGAGCTGGTGGCTTTGAATAGCATCCACCGAGGCCCAGTCATGACATGCCAAAACTATTCCCAGAAATTATTTCATGGCTGAAGTAAAATATATGCGCGCACCAGTTGAAAGAGATGTATCTGCAGTGAAACCTTCTCAAGCACTTCACATCTGTTTTTTCCCTGCACCACAGTGGCTTAAATTGTGCTGTATTTGGAGGTTCATCCAAGGAAGCAGCTATGTCCACCCGCCCCCATCCCTGGCTGGCTCCCGTCTGCTTAACATTCAACCCCAAGTTTGCTATCAGCATGAGTGATGGCCACGATGGATCCCAATTCCAGCCCCCCACCCCCCTGGAGAATTTCTTGAATTGAAGTTGCATTTTTTCCAGTTTGTAACCCAAAGAACCTTTGCATTCTAGAGGAGCTTACTTCAGCAGGAAGGCAAGTCTGGGAAGGCACATTTCTCAGAAAGACAGCTTGCTTGCCACAACTAGCTTTCCCTGAAAAACGCATTCTCTGAAAAGTGCTGGATGAGCACACACTCAGTTGAACAGGTTGACAGTGGGTCCTAATGACCCATTAAAGTATCTGGCAGGAGTTGTATATGCCCGGTAATCAGAACCCATGGCAATAGGCAAGAATTCCATCAGTTATTCATTTTCAGATAGGCCCTTCTATCCTTGACCTGCACACACTAAGTTTCCGCAGACAAGTTGAAACGCACAGGTGTATTGCTGGGCCAAAGAATACATTAAAACCAACATCACTGCCAGTAACAAAAACTCCCACTGATGGCATTTATGGTGTAGCGTACAAAGATCAATGTGGGAAAAAAAGATGTCACTGGTGCTTTTTATGTTATAGTTGTTCAAATTCACATATGGAAGAATGCACATATTTAAACATAAGTGCATTCTGCCATATTAAAATCTCCCTGTAAACTCAACAAGCGGGTCATGGAAAGAAATATGGTTAGTGAGTCATGAAAATGGCCCAACCCAGCCAGCAAGGGTTTAATTTTGGCCATAAATAGCCTCAGGGCTCTTTAGGATTAAACCAACTTCGCTTGATCTGCCATGTCATGAAAAGCGACATGAGAGGCTTACAGAGGTCAACCCACTCTTTTTGTTATCAGTAGAGTGACAAATTGTTAGAGTGGTCCTGCAAAAATGGGGCCACTCGAGTCTTATGGCCCCTTAAAGACCAGCCCAACTGTCTTGGGCTATAGCTGACTAGGTCCTCGTCCACAGAAGCTTACAACATAAGAACTATTTTCACAAAATGAGTTTAACTGTTACTGAATTAACCTATTTCCTGGATTTGCACAATCCATCAACCAGCCATCAGTGTACCAGTTCCAATATCTGGCCAAGTGTTAGCCTCGCTAGGTAGTCCAGACAAGAAGCACAATCTGGAGTACTAGCTCTGTCTTTATTGTAAGGTTACTTCAACAGAATCTTGCAACACTGAAAGTAGGAAGGGTCCCTTCTGACATGCTTCCCGCACCCCTTTTCCTTCCGTGGGCTAAGATACATGACAGTTGTCCAGTCTGTGGTGCTCTCTCCTTTCTCCCAAGGTCATTCTCACATACCATTACACTAGGCCACAAAAAACTAACCAAGATTAATACTAGCCACGCTGAACACGTTTTATTAATGCAGCTGCTCCATCTTTAACTGATCTGGCCAAACATGTTTATAGAGACATGGCTCATTGTTCATATAGGTAGCCAAGATTCTTTCTCACGTTTGCGGCAAGAGATGGCATTTCCTTCAGCCACTATTGCATTGGATACAGGTAGTCCCTGGGTTAAGAACGCCCGCTTTAAGGACAACCCACAGTTACAACAGAGCTTACTGTAGCAAAATTCAAGTTAAATACACAATGGTTTGAGTTCATTACACAATACTACTTATACTGTATTATATAATAATACTGTTCTGGCTTACATACAAATTTGACTTAAGGACAGACCTTGGGAATGGAACTTGTTCTTAAACTGGGGACTACCTGAACTCTGAAGATAAAATGCTACAGAGAGGAACAGTACTGAAAATATAAACCAACTAGAAGCACTCAGTTTAAGAACTGACAGTGGGTTAGTCAGCTTAAAGTGGGGCATTTGGGAATGAGAAATAAATATATGTATATTGTAGCATTGTTGCATATTTGAGCGATTTGATAGCAATTTGGCATTCTGGAGATTGAGCGGCCTTTCCTTTACTAGCACAGCAATATCAACCTGACAGAATGATTACGCCGGCATCTGACATTTGATATAGCCAAAATAAAGTCACTGTAACACAGTCCTGTCACAGGATAAATGTGTTCAGCTTTGAAAATAAACATCTCACACTCATTTTCCATAAAATGCCTCAGCATTCAGCAGGGAGCAAGGGAGACATCATTATCCTGTGACAAAGTTCTGTCCCATTTGAAATTATTTATTCAAGGAGGAAATCCATCACTTGTCTGCAACAACTAGAGAACGTAATGATTCTCGGCATTCGATTCGCTGCCCCAGTACATCTTGCTAACTTAGCATTAAACTTCCAGGTGCTGCCCCTTGTCTGGGTGGCAGCTGGCCGAAGCCAACTTTCTGAACAACTAAGCAAATACATTTCACTGCAGCAGAACCCCAGCCTTTGTACCAGACATAACACCTTGCTCTGGGTACAGCCATATCAATGCAACATTGTCAATTAGCAAGGCCAAGGTACGTGGATCTTTAGCACAACTTGTTCTTTTGGTGTCAGCCTAGCAAGGTAGCCCAGACAGGAAGCACAACCAGATGGATGAATTCTACTTTATTGTAAGGTTACATTGACAGAATCTTGCAAGTCTGAAAGTACATTTCTCCCCATTCACCTTTACAGCCCAAGAAACTAGGGAGGGTCCCTTCTGAGACATTTGCCATGCCCCCATTCCTTTTGCAGGCTAAGCTGTCTCTTGTCCAACCGTTCCCCTGGCTGTGGCTCTTCCCCTGTGTCCCGAGGTCATTCCCACATACCATTACATCTGGGTATCTTTTGGAATCAGGGGGAAAAAATTAAACATGTATGAAAGTTTCGAGCAGTTTTGTGCACACCTCTCCCACTGAGGAGTACCTGTTAAGCCCTAAAGCTGGGTTTGCAAAACTCAAAAATCTATTCACACAACACACTATGCCCAAATCAGTCAGCTATGGGACAGCTTAACATGATGGGCTGCTAAGACACAGGCAGGCTTCAACAACACACTGAACCACAAACAACCCAAACCAATCCTCTAGCCCCCTACCAGAGCACTATGGAAACCAAATAACTGGATACACAACTTGCAATAGATGTTGACCTTGTCATTGTTGACTGCTCCAGCCCTTTCCATTTATCATCAATCTTTGGTCAGAGGCTGCATCTGAGCATAGGTTCCCATCCATTCATAAATTCTGTTCTGAGCTGATGAGACCACTTTCCATTTCATCCATTCCAAGGAAACAGGATGAATGTGACAGTTTTTCAGCCTTTTCTAAAATGTAAGCCATATGCACACCATGGCACCGAATTTGCTGCCCCTAGACCATTGGAGGGGTGGGGGTCCAAATTTAATGTTTGGACCCCATCCCACCCCACTTTAATATTCTCTTCCCTTCCCTGGCTTCAATCATGTTTGGCTAGGGGATACACTCCTTCTCCAAGGTCATCTCTGTGGTTCTCTACAAAACCATTGCATATCTAGTTGTAGATCTGGAAGGACACAACGTTGTGCAGATTTGCTGGCTCTTCCCCTTATTCCATCAAGGACAGGAAGTGAACAACAGGAAAGCAACAACATTAGGAAGTTTGGGGGTTCAAAAGTGAGACCCTTACACCACCCTGGATCTTTGCAACTGCCTCCACCCCTGCTGAACTTTAAACAGCATTTCAGTTCATTTCTAGAGATTCCCAACACTGAGGTTTATTAGCAGTACATTTGGATAAATGCAACTATTACTGTAGGCAGGAAGCTATTCCTAACAGTGTACATCGCTGCATTTCCCAGGTGTGTTCTGCAGGAACAGAAACGCAAAGTTGAAACCTGGGCACCTGATAAGTTATATCGCTTTTATACTGTATTTGGCTGTTATCTGCTCAGCTTAACCAACACAGCATGAAACCCACTTTCTAAATCCCATACAAAAGTCAGATTAATCACTCCCACTGGCACTTTAACAGATGTCTCACCAGGCTTAAGACTTCAGAGTAATTCTTTATACCCTTCAAACCATACGAAGGAAAGAAGGAAAAAATTGATTTGCAGCAAAGCAAGGAAATCCTCCTCTTTCCTACAGACTGGCACCTAAAAATTAAACAAGCTTCTTATGCACTAGAAGATTAACCCTTTGGAGAGGGTAATGTATAGACAAGAATGAAAGTGGACTTGTTACTGCAAATTCAATGTATTTTCGTACACTGCAAAATTCAACCAGAAATAATGGAAGGATGAATTGGTCCATCAAAATGACAAATATGTACCAGCGATGCATTTTTTTCTGGAACTTCTAGAGTTTAGATGGGAAACCCGTAGCCCACCCAGATGTTGCTGAACCACAACTCCCAGCATCCCTTAGTTTTTAACATGCCAGCTGGCACTGCTGGGATCATGGTGGAGCAAGATCTGGACCAATGCCATGTCAAAATCTAGGTTGTAATTTCTCAAAAAAAAAAAATCCTTCTGTTGTGAAAGAGGGTTCTGTTTTATTCTCAGGGTGCTTAAAATTTTATTCTTGATTTCACTCTGAAGATTTCTGGCTATCTTCAGTTGAAAAAACACTATGGACAGTTTCTACCCAAGACCTTCTCTTTAGATTTAATGGAAGTATCAGGAGCCAGAGAGGATGCTGAGAACCAGAGTGATATTGTACAGGGCCAATGTACAATGCACAATTTTATTTTTCTTCAGATTTTCTCTTGAACTTATGGCCAGCATTGTTTCACATGTCTGTTGCTGGTTTTATAATAGCATCATCAGGGGCAAGGTAGCACGCAATGTGATTCACAAGCTGGGGGATTTCTCCTCTACCCTAGAAAATCACTGCGCCACACGTGATTTGGAAAAGCCACCTAACAATATGGTGAGCTCTGTGAATGTATCTATTCAGGAAACATGCTCACAAAAGTGGTCACAACACATTAGGGGCAACGCACACCACGACACTACCAAACAAAAGTGGAGGATTTGAAAATGATTGCAGAAATGCAACAAAGGCAGGATAGGGTTAAGAAAGAAGGGGGGAAATCTCAGAGTGAAATATGCTTCTCAGATTCACCCATCTTGATGCCACATTAAGGAACAGGGATGGCAAATCTGTCACATTCAATTTTTCTGCTCGTGGTTATGTCACATTTAGTTTGTGGAACCTGGAAATCTTTTTTTTTTTTTAAATGCTTGCACTAAAATGTGTATGCGTGTTAGTTTACATTTCCCCCAGGATATTAGGGATATAAGAATTGCCCCTCCATCTGATTCAAACCATTGATTCAGTCCAGATCATTAGTTCAATCCAATTAGATATGAAATTGATTTGAAAATAAAAAGCATTCAGAGGCATCCAACTTGATTGACAATTTGATCTGAACCATCAATCTGACTTTGGAAACTGTGATTTGACTCAGAGTCAATCAAATGGCCTTTGAATTGAATTTCCAACCCCGTGCAACTCTAAAACATTGGTATTTTTCTTTACGATTTCCCCATTTTTTGCAAATAATTATAACAGACAGCACGTACATACAGATTCCTCTTAATATACACGCCTCCAGATTTTGCAGTACAGTTTGTCAATGCTAGAGAATAGAAAGAGTGAGACAGACCAACTACACTGCAAACATTTGGAGACACACAAACTTTGAAGCATTTAAGTTCTGACTCTCGTAGTGACTTGAAAATGCAAAGTTAAAAGAATTTGCATTCGGATGTGAACAAACACAGTCCTCATCCCTACGGACTTCGGAGTTGTGACTTGCTCCCCAAGAAATCTGAGAGCGGGAAGCAAATCATCTGAACTGCCACTTCCATTTCACCTCAGGGCAAAAGTCTACTTAGAGCACCACAGTAGGTATTCCAGCAGGCTCCCTCCTGTATGTCGCATAATTTCTCATAGTGTCAGAGCTGCTGTAATCAAAGCATACGCACAGCCTCTGCTTTCAAATTCAAACAAAATGTGCTTCCAGGCTGAGTTGTCTTCTTCAAGAAGTGATACCCTATCCAGATTCTCTCTCATCTGCATCTCAATAAACATCTGGTAATCCTGACCTCCATGTTAAATTCTTACACCATCCCTTCCCTCCAGGAGTAAGAATCTGGAGGGTGTTTAAAATAATGGTAACAAGGTATCATTACATCCAATGGATGATCAAAGATAGCTTAGGAATTTCCTCTTTAGAACATAATAAAATCAAATGACAATGGAAAGCCCAACAGCACATCTTGATGTAAACAGAGGTGGAGTTTCCAAAGGTCTAACTACACTGCAAACTTTTAATCAGTTTTATGTATGGTTAATATCTTTGCTTTCCCTCCAGGAATATTTCTAGGCACTGAGGTCTGGTAATATAAAATCACCACAAAGAGAAGTGCAATTTCCAGAATTCCTTACACTGTGAACCCCTGTTTAACCAATTTAAGGACCAAACCAGCAGTGACCTTAATTACATGGATGCAATTAATAAATACCTTCATTTTGCAAATAGCAAATGGCAGAAAGTAAAGTTGGTTTTCTGGCCAGGGAGCCAGGAAGACCCAGGTCTCCATAGCAACAAACTGTATCTCCCTCAGTATCTTCCTTTGAAACACAACGAGCAAGTCCACGTAAGAGATTTTGGACCATGGCAGGGAGAGAAATAATGTAACTTCTTCACCACCCCATTGTCATAAGACTGGTATTTACATTACACTCCCTCCCCCCACAAAAACATCACACTAATTGCATTCACACAGTAGAGGTGAGGTTCCTTGTAGCATAAAGACAATCACTGGATATTTTTTTTGGAAATGCAACATTAACCTGTCTTGGAATTTCTGCCAGGATGAAGAACTGGGTCTTCCCACTCCAAAATGTCATCATCCAGCCTACCAGGAGCTGATTCAGAATTTGGTTCGCTCTAGAGTCTAAAAGACAGAGAGGCAAGTCTTAGCTCCTTCACCTATCTGGCCTATTTAGGTGGAAAAATTGGGATTTCACTCGTAAAATATATGTCCTATCTATGGGCCTCATCTATAGCTATTATGATGAACGAAGATCAACTGTCTCTGAATCTTTGGAACATTCTTTGAAATTATCTCCACCTTGATCAGTAAAATCTAAGCTGGATTCATACATCGTGCCAAGCCACAGTAGGCTTAACTATGTTTGTTCAATAAACCACAACTGGTTAGGTGCACAAGGACTGACTGCTAAGTCAGTCTTTCCCAAAGTGGGCAACTGCCAGATGTGTGGATGTTGTCAACTCCCAGAATTCCCATCATGAAGAATTCATGGGAATCAAAGTCCAGGCATCTAGAGGACCTCCATGTTAGGGCAGGCCAAGCCAATCCACCCATCATGCTTCTTAAACCACATTGGCTGACTCGCTACCTCTTGCTAAGCCCCAACCAAGTAAGCCACAAAACTGACTCAGTGCAGTCTGTGAACCAGAGCTCCAGTCTCCTCAACCCCAGTTAAACTAACAGAGCAGACAGCTTTGGGGATCATCTGCAGCCATATCTAAAGCTAGTTGCTCTGCTTGGGATGTGGAGTTCAATCCACATCAGCTGTTCTGTGCAGAGACCCCAGGATGGAAGATGTCTAGAGCGGAGCCGATGAGAATGATTTTGCCATAACCCCTCCAAAAATGGGAAGTTGAGTCTTCCTGAAGCACTTCTTGATGGGATTTTTCAGAGCTCATTACCAAAGAGCCATAAAGGGAACTGAACTAACACGCCGTACAGCTAAGCACTACCACCAGTTTCCTCTTGGATGGGGGAGGTCATGTTTTAAACGTTCCAGGTTTAGACTTTACAGCCTTTTGGGTGGGCAAACCCTTTGCCCCATTATTTAGGCTCTAATTGGCATTACACAGGCTTTTGGCAAACTGATACATCAGATGATTTTTTTTAATCAGGGGAAAAAAGAGATCTCCCCCACCACATACTTATAGGATGGTGATTTTCAACAAAAGATGATGATGATGATGATGATGATCATCATCATCATCATCATCATCATGGGCCAGAAATAAAAAGCAACTCCATATCAAAGTTGCATAGCCTCAGGCTTCTGTGCCCGGAAATGATGATCTACATTCCTTCCACTGGCATCTTTTTGTCAGTCTTGCTTGGGCTGAAGACAGACAGAATCTATTTGTATAAATTGCAGCTTTGCTCCTGAAGGATTGCAAAAATATATAGTGCTGAGTTTAAGTCTCGAACCATTAATATAGTTAAAATATGCCATCTGCATTTTTTCCCACAGTGAGTAGCTCCAAAGCTATCATCAATCAAAACTAAATTCACTAAATATACAATTTAAACAGAATAGGAAAAGAAATATGGTTCACTATATTACCTGTCATTGCATCAAATGTCTCTATTTGTCAACAGGCGCAAGAACACAAGGTTTTCAAGGTCTCCGATATGCGTGATTCGTAACTGAATTTCTTCCCACTTTCACCTCACTGGCATTATTCTTCCCCAAGCTATGTGAATGTTGGAAAAGCGAGGAAAGTTCATTCAAAAACCATTCTTTTATTCTAGATTAGTGTGCAAATTTATCACTTCTCGTTGTTGCTTAATCCATGGGGCTGTCAAATAGAAGTAGGATGCATAAAATAAAGCCAAACAAGAGTGATGGCAGTGTGCCCTGCCCTTACTCTTGGCCTGTGGAATTCACACACACACACCAAGCAGCTGGGACTCCTATGAATACAGTGGTCCATTACGCAGTCCCTGCTGAAAAGAGTGAGATTTTCTCTGGTTGATGAACCTTGGACACGGATCCTTCACCCAGACTTTTGACCCCTACATCACTTTAGCTATCATACTAAGTAATCTAGACATAAGACCTAACTCTGCTTCAGCAGCTTGCTTCACATAACTCACTAAGCCGTGATTAATTTAACTATGGCTTGTTAAAAAACCAATTATCTCTGTTCTTACAACATGCCAAACCAAATCATGACTTAGATTGCTGTGTAAACTCTTTAGAGCTTACACTTATCCAATTAATTAAATGTAACCTCACACATGCACAGGATTAAACTGCCCCCACCAAGTCAGTTATGAGGGAAGGTCTAAACCCAGTCAATTTCCACATTATCCCTATCTAGTCCTCCGTGAAAAAGAGCTGGAGGGAAAGAGCAACCTCTCTATGATAGAACTCACTGTCAAAGTTGGCAGCACAGAACACCTTTCCTAAAACTGATTTTAAGAAACCCAGGTCATATTTACTGTTCCTTGCAAGTGAAGGATGTAAAGAAGCTTCATGAGTACTCTCCTGATATAAGGGCACATGGGATATTGCACACTTCCTGGAGAAAACATGGGGAACAACTTCATAACTCCAGGCCCCAAACTGGTGATTTTTAACCCAATTAGCAGGATTGTATTATACCACAACTACCAGTAATGTCATCTAACAAGGTTAGGGACTGATTGGATTAAATGTGTGTGAAGAGACATGATCTATCTGGCCAGTGAGCTAAGTCCCTAACCGTTTTCTGTTTAAATTAATGCATTCTAAAAACAGGAAACTTATTCCACCTCCTGACTTTCGGAAAGCACCGTCCCTGTCTTCCACCATCTGCAACCTCTCGGAATTTAAGCACATCAAACTGCATCAAGACCTCCACTAGCCTCGCATGTTGGGATAAATGACTTGGCAAGGGGATTTCTGTTTACTTCGTCTTCCAATGAAGGAGGCTGGATTATTTTGCTCCCAATGGTTAGATTAAAAAAGCTTCATTTAGCAAAGTCAGGGATGGAGCAGCAAAGCCACAGGTTTGTTAAGTAATGCTGAATTTGCCAAGTATAGGTTCAGTGATGCATGTTGGAGGGCAAAAACTGTCCAATCCCCAAACTGCACCAGATGGTTAAAAAAAGGGAGAAAGCGAGAGCGAAAGCCTATCAACAACTGTTTCTAACATCACATCTCCATACCTGGATCAACAAGGAGAGATGGGGGAAACATTTCCCCCCACCTCCCTGCCCCAGTGTTCACAGGCAGACAGCTTGGGTCTTGAAGCATGAAACGCAATTGTCTTTGCTTGGATAGACATTGGAGAAATTAATTATAACTGGACTGCAAACTTTGTCTGCGCATTTTAAAAGAAGTTGTTTCTCTCCCTCAACCCCCACTCTAAGCAGAATCTGTTCTTTAGCGATGGGAAGTGCTGAATCTCTCAGCCCTGACATTATATAAGATTCACTTGAGGCTGTAAGCTACTCTCTCAGTTTTCAAATCTCATCAGCAGTTTGGCAACAACATGGCCATGAACTGGGTAGATGGAGAATGAAAACTAAAAGGAGATTCAATATATTCATCTCCCTCTGACTATACTTACTGTATAATGTGCCTAATATTTTAGACACTATACCATAAATGTTAAAGACTATTACATGCTTGCAGTCATGACTTAAACATGCATGAACCATATTTACGGATAGAGTATTGCATGTGGGCCCCCAACACTTCATTTGCAACCCCAGAGCACATGAAGGCCAGAACTTTCCAGCTTGGCTAGAAAATCAAGAAGCAAAACAAATGTCGTAAGCCTTAAATCACAACCCAACACAAATGGCCATACAAGTTGGCCCCACCCTCTCTGGCGATGTCATGATCTCACATGCTACATCTCCTGGAGTTCTCAAAGGCCCCGTGGGTAAACCTGTCACACAAACACAATCAGAGAAGTAGTAACTTCAGTCTCCATAAGGCGTTTTGGTCAACCTCTCCTTCAAGAAGAAAATATTAGAAGTTTAGCAGAGGTCCTTCCCCAGGTGGGAAGGACTGTATGAAGTTGCTGAAGAAAACTGGAAAGAACAAAGATCATTTGGTGAATATGGAAAAAAAACCTAGCTCATCGTTTTTGCTCTGAGTCTTTTTCTTGTTCTTTATTCTTGAGCGTAACACACCCACCACTGAAACCTCATCCATGGTTTCTGGTGGCGAGGTAAGTTTCAGAGAAGAAAACACAGTTTTTCCCCCACTGAAACAACAACAACAACAACTCCTTTTTTAAAATGTAATAGGAAGCATAAATTTGGAAATGTTCCCATAATGTACATTGCCTCTTTAATGCAGCAAACATATTCATAATTGCTGACCTAGGATTAGTTGAAGGTAGAGAGTCACCAGAGACATCAATCTGAAAGCTAGCTGGCTGGCTTGGAAAGTCTATTCTTCTCTCCTTCCTTTTTTAAAAAATGTGTTATGACCTTCTTCTTTTTTTGGTCAAATCATGATCTCAGATAAACTACTTCAAACACTTTATATGAAGACCTAGCTCTCTGGAGAAGGTTCTAATGCTGGGAAAGGTGGGAGGAAAGAGAAGAGAATGACCAGCAGCAACGTGGATGGACTTAGTTACAGTGGTGATGAGTGCACCATTGGAAAACCTGAAAGACCAGGTTAGAAGCAGATCATCATGAAGACAATCCATCTATAGTATGTGGGCACTAGGAGTTGAAAATGTCTAGATGGCACATAATCAACTAATCAATCATGATCTGAGAAAGACCATGTACCTGTGTGTTCAGAAACAGTCCATTTTGGTTCTCATTTTTATAATTTTCATTTCTGCATAAGTTGGTGTGCATATGTGTGTTTTTAGAGAAACTTCATGAAAATTCCTATTATTTTCACACAGTTCTCTCCTTATATACATATTTTCCTCACTTGCACAGTTTGCCAGATATATGCATGCCATATTCCATAATAAAGACAAGGTAGCTGTTACAAAGTTGACATCTGAGTGAGGTGATGTCCTACCAGGGTGTAGGGAAACAGATTTAGCTACGTATAAGAATCGTTCTTGTGGTGTTGGGAAACCTTGTCAGATTTTGGCACAGATTGCATTCACTCTTTGGCCAAAAGGCAGATTATCAACGTAATTAATTAATTGGCAGAGTCATCAGTTCCACTGGATTGTCTCAAATGTTCATGTCCAGCTGTGTGTGCTTCTACAATCCAAGTATACCTTAGCCTGAGACAATATTAATATGTATGACCTATTTATGAATATTTATGAATTTTATTGGCAGCAGAGAAGGGAAAAAAGGATTCTTAACACTTCTGGAGAAAATATGACCATTCCCATTATTTTGATTTGTTTTCAACCTCAGTTCCCTTTCCTGGGTCTTCAAGGAATGTGGTCATTGAGCTAGATCTGTTTGGCGACATATTGTCATGACCCATGCCTGGTGGCTTCTACAACAAACCACAATGACACCAAAACACCACCTCCCGTGCAGTGACATCGTTGGGTAAATTCTGTGATAATGTACTTGCATCTCAACAACCGAGGCAAGTAGGCGAGTTGTGGCGTTGACACTTATGCCTTGGCCTTTTGTACAGGACCCCTGACTGAGTAGGCTAACTTTGTGATTGACTCAGAGAAGGAGGAGGAGGAGGAGGAGGAGGAGGAGGAGGAGGAGGAGGAGGAGGAGGAGGAGGAAGCATGGGAAAAGGCTGATATCAGGCAAAAGCAGTAACAGATGAAATAGAAACAAGCATAATTTTTAAAAAATAGTCATGACTGAGAGTGTTTCAGAGAAAATATTTCGATCCCATTGAAATGGCCACTGAGTTCCCTTGACAATCCTAAGGCACGTGTGGGATGCAATGCCTCCCTCTCCCCCCCCAAGAAAAACAGGTCCCAGCAGACATCAGGGAAGCTTGGTGGAAATGCAGCAAACATACAGCAAATGAACTCTCTTGCGTTCATTCATTTCACATCCCTCATGGGAGATAACAAAAAGCACATTGTCCATTCTCGGCAATGATCAGGGCCTACTTTTGAGGATGGACGCTAGTTCCAAGTGCACTTGGTCACAATCCATTATCAAATTAACCTTTTTTGGTCACCACTGTAAATCTGAAGAAAGACAAAAGAAACACCACTCTGCGGCCAGGGCTGCTGACACAGCCTCACCTCGTTTCTGCACTTTGTTCAGTGAACTTTGCTTTTGCTTGGAAAGAAAAACTAAGCAGAGGGGGAGCTGGTCTGTCTTTGGATGGGAGACCACTGGGAAATGCCAGGGCTTCTAGGCTAGACTGGGAAGTTGGAGAAGAAAGTGGCAATGGGAACTACTTCTGGACTCTGACCAAGAAAACTACAGGGATATAGTTCATGAAATCCCCAAGACTCAGTTTTGACTCAAGGGAATATTTCCCTACCTTAAGGAGATCTTCAGAATGTCTGCTCCAGATACAACCTGCCAGCCCCACCAGGTAGACCAGACCAGGAATCACCTCCACCAGAAGGCTAAAACTACTTTGACTGAGATAGGCTATCGTAACAGAATCTTGCAAGTCTGATTGTGCTGGGCCTCCTCCCTTTGTTATACCCACGTGAACTAGGGAGATGTCTGTCCAATCTGCTTCCACATACTTTCTGCTTGTTCTGGTCTTAAACTATGTTTTTCTTCTCATTGTTCTGGTAATGGATCTGGCCTATCTCTGCAATGGTCATCTTCCTTACTCTCTACACAACCACAGCAGATGGTTAACTCTGAGCAGACTTTTCCTTTGCTAGCCTCTCAGCTTTGGAATGCCTTCCCCAATGAGATGTGCTTGGTGAGCTGTCCTCTTTAATATATTTTTGATGGCAGGGAAAGACAGTTTCGTTCTCCCAGGCCTTTTAATAGCAACGCTGCTGTGAGTTTCAATCTTCTGCTGCCTGCTCTTTTCTTTGTTAAGGTTCTGCTATTTTACTCATTATTTTATTCTGCATATTTTATCCAGTGGTTTAATTATGTTTCAAGGGTGGCAAAACCTTGTTTTAATTGCTGGTTTCTACCATCATCCCCTCTGAGCTTTTTCAGCTAAGAAGCAATACGTAAATATTTTGCAGAAAGCATGTTCTTGAAATAAGGAAAGCAACGTATGTCAACCACAAGATCAGAAAGGAACAAATCTTGACCATCTCAACAAGACGACTGGGGTTTCTATGAGACGGTCAGGATAATCCATCGCTATCTAAGGGAAGCAGATTCTATCTTGAAGTCAGAAAGGATGAATAACCTCAGTCATGGAGCACTGCATCACCAGGCAAGGTGGATGTGAAGCTGTTGGGAAGGAACTTGCACATTTCTAAGCCTGAACCTTGCAAAGTGTAGCAACTGACCACCACTGAAAGATCACCTTGTTTCTCCTTACCAGAAATGGATGGATAGAAACATTGGAGGAAAAAGAGTTGGCTATTGGAACAGTCTATTTTGGGGGTCAGGTGGTGATGGATGGAGAAAGGAGAAGGAGACCCAGGAGCAGGATCAGCTTTAGTTTAGAGAAAGGTTTTTATTTTTGAACCAGCAGTACCCAACAAGAAAAGGCTTGTTCTCCAAGTTTTTATGGGCCTAAATTATCGTTTGGGGTGGAAGGAGGCATTAAAACAGTATTGGGGGTTTGGGCATGCTAAACTCGATTGCATTTTGAGGGCTGCTCCTGTAAGGATGACATACTGACAAAGACCATGATAGTCCCAAATCAGTAAGGAGCATTCAAAGGAATGTTCTGTTTTTCCAGGGGAAAGTAATGTGGAATACTTGTTGAAGAAACAACTACAGATACCGAGTAACCAACTGAAAAGAAAGTAGATGAGGGTGAAGTGTGAAGCACAGAGTACAAGGCTGGTCTCATTAAATGGATGTTTTTCCTTAGGCTTGATTCACTGCAAGAGGAGAGAGAGATAAATCTTTCCTTTTACTTTCACCCACCTTCACTTTCTCTTTATTATCATTTTCTTTTAACAACTCACTCTGTTTATGGAAAATAGTTGCCTCTTTCTTCAGCCTGTGCTACTAGCCTATATTATTATGAGTTGTCTTATTATGGCTTGTTGGATCCAGAGACCCTGTAAGCTCAAAAAGTCATCCCCCTTACTCCTGCCCCTCCCATTTCAACAGCCTATACATCTTGGTGTTTATTTGCTTATTTTTAAGTTGATCAGGAGAGATCTCATCCTTCTTCCTTTTTCCTAAAGGCTCTTTAGAGATACCAAGATGGCAGGTTTGGCCATGTTCACAGTGGCAGCCATTTTATGGGTCCCTAAATTCAATACGGAACCTCTATCCATCTATCTATACCATATATAGCTGTATAAGTTAACATGCATTAAAAGCATGTTTGGTGCATTCCAACAAATGTGCTACATTTTTTTCAGCAGTCATTTGGATGGCTTTTAACAGTTTTTCCAACATGACGACTAGAACAAAAATGAAAGGAATGATTGTAACAGGCTTTTTCTTCCTCCAGACTGGATAACGTCTTTAGCTTTTTGTCCAATATGAAGAAAACCCTATTTGCAAGATCTGACATATGATCTCCAAAACAAATTGTTTATCAGAATTAGACATCTGAGGGCAAGTTTTTTCTCCTTGACCAAATCCTCTTCGACAGGCATCACAGTAAGAAGAATTTAATCCTGATGCTAGTAAAAAGGCTGGTTATAACAGGTGGCAGAAAGAAAAATCCAATTTGTTGATACGAAAATATATGTTTTGTTCCTTTTAAAAGATTTCATTTACTGATTCAACCATTCCCTTCTGCCTGGGTGTGCTCTTACTTCAGTGCTGCAGTTTCTGCTTTGTAAAGTTCTTGTCTAGAAAGGAATTATAACATCTTTAGGACATTTTGCCAGCTCCCATCAGTTGACAGTGAATGAATGAAGATTTTCATTATGGTCACTGACCAAAATTGCAAACAAAAACACATTAAAAATAAAAACAAAACAAGATAAAATAAAATATCAAAGTGGGTGGTGGGTTTGTCAGTGAATAATCAAAGTCTGCATAATTTTACAGGCACTATAACAAAATTTAGCTATGTTCAAGGAGACTGAATCATACTGATCTAACAACAACAACTGTACATAAAAAAGATCAGAATTTCCCAGGTGTTTTACCAGGTAAGGAGTTATAAGGTGGGTCCTTGAGTCCTTGTAGAGCAGTGTTTCTCAACTTGGGCAACTTTAAGATAGGTGGACTTCAACTCCCAGAGTTCCCAGAATTCCCCAGCCAGCATTCTGGGAGTTGAAGTCCACCTATCTTAAAGTTGCCAAGGTTGAAAAACACTGCAATAAAGGGTACAGTATAGCAGGATATGAGGTGTAGTTTCAACAGCCCCTTGTTTAAAGGGGCACAATCTCAGCTCCTAGGGGACTTTTTTGTGTCACACTCCAAAACTGCTGTGGGGAGAGTGTTGAAGCATGCTAAAGTTAGTGCTCTTTGTTATGTGGTGTAAGTATCTCGCTGGTTTGTAAAAAGGGTCTTGACTGCTCAGAAAAACATTCTTAGATAGACTGGTCCTGTTGGGCTTCCAGGTCTTTAAATGCCCGGAGTGCACACTCATAACCCATCATTAGGAACACCTCTCTGGAAAAGCCAAGGTGTTGAAGGTTTCGTGAGACTGTCCTGAACCATATTGATTTGTAATGGTCCTCAATGAGAAAAGAACCCAAACCTGTGGGAAAGAACAGTAACTTCAACCAAAGGGCTATGATAAATATGCACCTGTTTTGACTTTAGAGAGCCGTGCCTCCCTCCTTAATACAACATTTGGAACGCAAGGGGCTACCTGAAATGTAGCCCTTAGGAATTTAGATTGGACCCTTTCAAGAGGAGTAAAGGAAGTGTAAGGTCCTAGCTGGGCACCAAAAAGTAGTCATGCATGAACCTTAGCTGGATAGAGCTTCAGTGCTGCTGGGATATGCTTTGGTGAAGTGAAGAGACTGAATTGTGGCCATTGTTTTTTGAGCATTTTGTATAATTTTGGTGTGCCCTGCGTTTGGTGGAGCTATGGAAAAGCATGCCCAAATATTTAAAAGATTTCACTTGTTCAATACTCTGGCCATTTATCCTCCAGACGAGCAGTTTAGGTCTCTTTGCAAAGATCAGGTTCTTAGCTTTACTACAGTTGATTTCAAGGGCTTCCTCAGAGCAGTAATTGGCCAGATCATTCAGAGCTCATTTAAGTCCAATTAACATTTGTGATAGAAGTACTGCATCATCTGCATACCACAAAGTTGCAATATGTCTGTTAGTTTTGGGGGGTGATGTTGTAATTGATTTATTTTGGCCACAAGTGGATTTATGTACAGATTAAACAGCAAGGGAGATAAAATACATCCCTGCCTCACTCCTCTGTCAGCTGGAATCTCATTAGTGAGGTGGCCTTGCATACTGCATTGAACTTTGATTCTAGAATCCTTATAAAGATTATGCATAAACAACAATAACCGTCTATCAATGGTAGTGTGCAGGAGCTTAGTCCAAAGCCTTGCTCTGGGAACTGTAGATCGAATGCGGACCTAAAATCAATAAATACAGTATATAATATTGAGCTGGTTTTAGATGTGCATTTTTCGGCCAGGTGTTGAAGTATAAGGGCACATCCAGAGCTAGAATGTCCAGTCCTGAAGTCCACTTGCTCACCAGCCAATATATGTTCTGGGTCGATCCAGTCAATGAATTTGTTGTGTAAGTGTCTGGCATAAAGCTTACTTATACTTAAATGGCTAACAGGCCTATACTTAGCAGGCAGGCCTTTTATAAATGGGCATTTTGAGGGTTAGTCCTCTGGGATTTGCCCAATGCGATCAATATAAGTAAACAGGGAAGCAAGAACTGGGGTCCACTATTCCAAATTATTGCATTATATTTTGGGAGTAATAAAGTCATCACCTGGAGCAGCTGACAGTACCTTTTGGCACAACCAATGAACCTTATTTTGTTGCATGCTGTATATGTACATAATAATTCAATGCACTTAAAAACTAAAGTAGATTTAATCAACATTTACTAAACAACTGTTTTTTTAAAGGGTTGTTCTTAATTCTAAGTCTAGGACAGGATGCACAAGTTACTAACTCCTAGGACTGATAAGTCTTCTGAAAGCTTTGGGCTGTGGTCAAGAAGTCACGCACAGAGAGGTACTTGCATGGCCCAGATACTTTTCATCAACAGAGCCAAAACATTTTCTGAGTCCGATGGCATCTGAGCTCCCCACATGGACGGGGTTCATCCAACACACTCGGTGAAAATACAGTTGGGTGGCTTGAGGCTCAGTTTACTACAGTTCAGGGAACATATGAACCGGGTTTAATTTGGATTTACATTTGAAATAAGTTAAACTTCCAATTAGAACAAATTTAGTTTTGACCTGGCCCTGCTCACTTCTTCAGACAGATGATGATGATGATATTTTTATTCTGCCTTTTTTATATATATACCATTGATTTTTTGGTGGGGGAGTGGTAGGGTTTATTGGAATCATGTAGAGACTGTAAAAAGACCTATAAAGATGACTGGGATATCTGGCTTCAGTAGCAAGTGTTATGTGGATCATTGCTAGGTTATTGTGGATCAGCAAGGACATTCCTGACCATGATTAATGCGACAAAAAGCTCAGTGTATCATGCAAATACAGTCACCAGGAGATTCACTTGGTACACTAACTAAGAGAGCCAGGGATATGCAAGTTTATCCTGATTTAGTCAACAAAAAGAGCCTTAAATACAGTCCCAAGCTACAGAAACATCAAGACCCTCCGAAATTCCTTCTCCTCTGCAAATTATATTCTTTCATCCTTATCCTGATAAAATAGCATCTCAGCTCAGAGGAAGGCAGACAAAAATCTCAAAAAATACTGCTAAAAGCCCAGACAACCACAGGTTTTTCAAACCAAGGGCTTGCCAGCAACACAATAATTAATTGTGTCCCCAAATCTCAGCAAGAAAATAACTGAACCTTGAGCTGAGCAAACATTGTGTAAGCTGCAATGGATGTCTTTGTAATAATATGATTCAGCTGATCCAGTCTAATCTATCTGCATGCTAGGGAGAATGGAGAGTGGTAGAAAACAGACAAGAACATGAAGTAGGTGAAGAGTAAGGAACCATGCCAAAAGGGAGAATGATTATACAAAAACTAGGAGACTTAGCAATTATAGTTTAGGGAGTGTATCTGTCTAAATCATACGTGTCCTCCCTCTATCTATGCAGACATGTCAGGAGCATGATACAGACAACTGTCCATTTGACACAACAAAATCCTCACTTGATGAAGATACAATTTGAACCACCTTCTATCAAGCTCTTCAAACAGTGATTTTAGTTAACCACAAACTAAGGAAATTCAATAGGCTTCATTTCACTGATTAATCAACAAGTCATTGCATTTTGGTTGATCCACCTCTCCATAAATGTGGCTTTTTTTTTTTTTTGATGGCTAGGAATACCCACCAAAGGCTTGTAATGACTCCAGTGAGACAAAGTTGAAGTGGAGAGATCTTAAATCCTAACTGAGCTGAAACTTCAATGATAGCTCATCGATTGAGTCATTGAACAGATCACTTAACTAGGTTTCAGTGTTGAACAAGCATGCAGAGAGCAGCTTGTGACCTCATAATTTCCTAGAGAACAGAATGTAATATCCAAACGTTTTGGGTGCAGTTCCCAGAAAGGGACAGCTACTAACTAGTCTTTGACCTTGCCCAACCTACTGTCTTTTGAAGTGTAACCACTGGCACAATTCTCAAAATTAAGCTGCAGCCCTTGATCCAGAAAAATTGCATGCCCCTGCTCTGAAACACTATGGGGCCCAATAAGTCTTCTGTATTTTGCACAGAACAATGGAATGGGCCAAGTTTGGACAACTTTGGTTTCCACTTTCTTGGAAGCTAACCTATATTGTTTAAAAAATAGCAGCGTGGAGAAAAAGAGCATGCCATTGATACAGGTTTAGCAGAGTCTTCTCTCTGGTTTTCTAGTTTACTACATGCAGGAATTCTACACATTGGGAATCCTCCAAAACAAAGCTTTAACCAGCTACAATCTAGATTTCCACCTCCCCATTCTCTGTTCCTAAGAAGAGTCTTCCTGAATCAAACTAAAGCCCTATCTACTGTACTTCAATGTTGTGTTCCCATGAGCCTTAAGAGTGCATTAAGGATGAGCAGAACAGTACTCCCCTACCCATGTGCTCCAGTAATTCATACTAACAAGTTTGTGGCTTGCACCCATGGTGGCTATTCACCACTGATCATCTTTACTTTTATGGGTGTGTTTCCATCTCACATGACCCAGACATATAGCCAGCACCATATTTAGAACCCATTAATTCTCAATTTAATTATGGGCAGCCTAAACCAGCCTCACTTAGCAAGTAAAGGCAAGCAGCAAAGACAAACTTACCAATGCACTTTTTCTGTATATAATTTAGGGCAAGCAAACTCCCCCAGAGACTGCCCTAAAATGTAATAACTAAACATCAAGTCCACAAGCAAAAAAAGAGATGATTAATGGCTCAGCCATCTTGAGTGGGACACTCATATTTTCAGTGTACGTTCCAAATCACTGCATAAACCATCCACTTCCATGAACTTTTCTATAAATCAAGCTCATCCATAAGAACAGCATATCAACAGAAAATTCATAAAACAAGTTTCTCACTGAATCTGGAATCAGGATGCGGCTAACAGAAAGATAAGTTACTAATTTTAATGGAAACAGGGGCTGGGGAATGGCAAGAGCACGTGTTTCTGAAGCGTAATAGCTCAAAATGTCATTTGCTCACTTAGAGGAAATGCAAACAAGGAAAATTATATTGTTGAATCCCTTTGATAAGCAGAGCATGGGAATATCGTTATTAAAGAGGGGTTTTTTTTTTCTGGTTAACAAGGAAAATATTATAGGAAGTTCTTCTCGTTCTTAAAATGGCCTGCCTATGTAAAGAAGCTGTGAGATGAAAAGTACGGTTCAGTCAAAGTCAGGAGTGTCCACAGGGTATAGTCAAAAAGTCAAGTCCACCACAGTGTGATCGAAGCGTGCATAAATGGTCAAAATATTTGAGATCTGTATGTCCAGGAAAAGACACTGCTGGATTGCTGAATAAGCAACCTGATCATCAGGTTAGGACTGGACAAAGCCATGACTCACAGATGAGAGGCCAAGGTTGAGCAGGAATCCCGAAATTAAGTCCAGCGTCTCATCTAACAGGAATAAGTCAGCAACGGAAGGCCAGAAACTGGGATTAATAATAGGATTACTCATCAGCCTCATCATGATTTGTTTAACTTTTATTCAACATGTTATGTGACCTCAGCCAAAGCTGGCTTATTCAATAAATTATGGTTAAACATTGCTTAGCACAATGTGAAAACCAGATCCTGTCTTTTCATCGGTTTCGCTTACAAATTGAGGGAAGCCTTCCCTATCTGGATGAAATCTCCATGCAGTGAAAAAGAATATATCAAAACAACCGAGAAGTAAGTAACACTCAGCTAGAAATTTTATCCCACGGAGTTGGTAAACTACCTTAAACGACAGAGAATTCAAGAGGGTTGTTAAAGCAGCTGAATCTGTTTATTTCCCCGATAGGGGTAAGCACACCACATACTCTTTATTAGCCTATATATTTTATATAAGCACATCATAAATTCATTTAATCTGTGACCATAATGTACTCCAAATCCATTAACGAAGACATAGTGTGGGAAAACCATGTGCTGGCATAAATTCTGCAAAAACGGAGAAACTGAATCAAAATCACCAAGCTCAACAGATTTTGTAACTAAGGTCTCTATCTAATTTCTTGGTACAGAGATAATACATTATATTAATTATTTTTAGATATTATAAACACCAGCTGTTCTGGTGGGAATGAATATATATACACATACACGCTCAGAAAAAAGATGGCATGTTTAGAAAACAGTTTTAAAACATCGCTCATCATTTTTAATCATATCTTCAGGGTTAGGAGGAGAAAAATGTATTAAAAGACTTGCTCTATTGAACATGACTGGTTTTGATCCTGAGTGAATGTTATTAATTGTTTTAATTCTGATTTGGCCTCACAGACTCATTATGTAACCAGAACTAATTGGCTGCATGATTTAACATTACCACATTCCTGCCTTACCTACATTATCATAGATTAGACAAGATAATTTCTGGAGACAATCCTTGTTTATTTGTTTTCTTTGTAAAAGAATCTGAAGCTGTAAATGAGAGGAACTACTGATTCCTGAAAAAAAAAGGAATTGAAAGGAGAAAGCAAGGGGGACTTGTGAAATAATTTTTTAAGGAGGGAAATTTGGTGCAGTCATAATTCTCTCTATCCCCGCATTGTCATAATGCTGATCATGCTCCAACCAACCTGTTAAATGTGTTGGTTATGCTGGCTGCGAATTCTGGAATTGTAGTCCAGTGTATCTAGACATCAATTGTTTGGGAAAACTCAGACCCACTATTATTCTTGTACAAGACAAGACAAGACAAGACAAGACAAGACAAGACAAGACAAGACAAGACAAGACATGAGAATGGCCATGGTCCAGAATTTACTAGCATGTATGAATCAGCCTTAACTTTCTATCTAGCAAACTAAGTTCACCCATTTGCTAGATTCATACAACCATAGCTGGCTAGGTTCTGACAGCCCACTAAGCTATAAACCCTTTTAACAAACCACAAATGGTTGGGCCCCCATGTTGCATTATCCCATAATGTAATTGACTTGGGCTTGGTTTAGCACATTCTATTAACCCATCAATATTCTCAACCCCTTTGTTACTGAAATCAGAACAGTTTTTGTTGTTGACCTGGGTGTGTGTGCGTTACACCACCATGTGGAAAGACGGTTTTATTATGGCCGCATAAGAACATTTCAGAGTTCTAACTTTCAGATTACAGTGGTATTTGCAACTTTCCAAACTCTTATGGTATTAAAAATGTACATGAGCAACAAATATGTAGCAAGGCATTCCAGACTCCCCTACAGGCATCAGATGGATGAGTTTGAGAATATCACTGCTTGGCAGCACTGATTTATGGATGCTGTTTTGCTAATGGGAATAGAGGCATTATCTCAACTATGGAGGATAAGGCTCATAACACAGTGCTGTGTAATTTATACTTTTTAAAATATTTCACCATCAAGCTACCTTGTAAGTTCCTTACAACTGCATCAACAAACTGAGGCTAAAATATTTTGGGTTTTTAAAAAACAACTATATTATTTCTCAATTACACAGATCTGATTATCCTTCTGTCATGTGAGAAGTGGAATGCTTTCACACTCTTAATGTATGCTTCTGTCTTCTCAAGTTCAAAGTAACACAGTTTAAAAAAAATGTTTTTCAGGGCACCTTGCAAATTTTTTTTAAAAAAGCACAATCTAAACATAGACAGCAAAAACTGCAAAACCACAGAAATCTGAATGATTAAAAGGCCCATTGCAGCATAAGAGAATGTTAACATTCCCAGGCGAGGATGCAGAGTAAACACATCTGACACTGAAACAATAATAAAAGGAGCCCATACTCCACTGGGGAGGATATTCCAGAGTCAGAAAACAATCTAGAGCCAGGCCTCCAAAGATGACCTTAGGATCTAGACAGGAAGCGGCATTCTTTCAGATAGACACACAGGCTTAGAGAAGAGCTCATGAATTCTAAACTCCTGCTTGGTGCAGGATCTACTAGTTCATCTCTGACAGAGGACCATCCAGCCTCTGAAGACCTCTAGGAAAGGAGAAGTCATCTCATACAATGACATCCTGTTCTACTAGCTGACGGCTCAGTCAGGAAGTTCTTCCTGATGTCTAGCCTGAACCTCCTTCTTTATAATTTTAAACCTCTTCTCTGCAGAGATGATAAACCCATTCCTTCTTTTGTATGACAGCCATTCGGATATTTGAAGACTGCTATCATATCTGCCCTTAGCTGACTTTTCGGTACATATATCCGGATCTATTCCTCTTGAGATTTAGTTTCCAGATCCTTGGCCCTAACCATCTTGATAGCATTTCTCTGAACGTATTCCAATTTGTCCTGGTTCCTTTTGAACTACGGTGCCCAGAACTGGACCCAACACCCCAAATGGGGTGTCTAGGGGCCTTGTGATTCCCCCCCCCCCCCCCGTTTTTCCAGCCTCTGGGGACTGACAGCAACATATGATATGGCATCATCAAATCGAGAGGCAAATTGTAATATGGAAGAATAGCAGAGGCTAAACCCAGCTATGTTACCCTATTTAAAAACTAAACATGTTCCACTGAATCACTGTGGTAAAATTGGAAGGGGGGGGGAGGTTTCTGGTTGTTGTAGAAATGGGGCTAATGTGCAGATCAGGCTTTGCCTGCTGTTAACTGAGAAGCTACAAACTGAATCTTTTCAGGAGACAGAAATGAGTCACTCATATGTATTTTAATTGTGGGCCAGTTGCTGGCAAGAAATCGTTAATATTCAGAATAACTTTGAAAACCGCTACAGTTCCAATCCATTAGAACTGCAATGCAATATGCAGATTAAGGAAGTAGATAGTTAACTAGATAAAGCAGGATGTAATGTGATAGATTCTACCCTATGCAGCCTCTGAGAACATAATTTGATCTCCATGATTAAGACTGATACATTCTTTCCACAGATTCCAATAGCTTACACATATGTGCCTAAATTGATGGGCATAATTTTTCTAGATTGCTCAAGTAGTTTGCTGTTTAAATTCAGAATGTTCCAGCTATAATAATGGTAATATCATAGCTCCCTTAAGTATACCTCTGCCATTCACATTCTATGGCTATTGTGCACAGACAAAATTGCTAAATCATATTTCAAAAATATGATTGCAGCTTCAGAGGCTGAGTTAATATACAGATAATCGTTTAAAAAAGGGTAACTTGATCACAGTGTGAAAGCAAATATGAAATAAGTAGCTGATTTCCAGCTAGTTTACTGCCTCAGCTTCTTGGTTTGTCACTTTCTTTCTGTTTCACTTACACAGTATTCACTGAAATGCCTATTTCTGCTGGCATCTTCAGTGTCCTCAACAATTAGCATTTACACCCACATTTGCAATGCGACAACTGTTTCTAAAGTTCTGACTTCTCTACTGTACTTATATGCTACCTTTCCTGCAAGACCATGCAAGCTGAATTCACAAGACTCATTTAACTAGGTTAGTTACAGATTTACTGTTGGTATGCCCACCCCATTCAGGCATGCGAAGCTTGGTTAGTTTCAATGTTGGTGAGCTTTTTCTGGTTTAGACGGATGTTCCAACCTAGCTAATGGTTGAACAGATGGCGAAAACCAGAAAACGGTGTTCATAACTAGGTCAAGCAGGTTGTCTGAACACAAACACAGAATGTATTTCTTTCTTTAAACAATTTACATAGCCGCCCATCTCACAGCAATGGTACACAGAAGATTAAAGCCAAAACCAAAATATAATATACCAGAAAGAACCCAAACAGCAATAAGAATGAGAATATAACATATGCCTGGGTCTAAAAACAATCCAATTTTTATCTACCTGGACCAGACAAACAAATCCACCAAACAGGGTTTCACCTCCCAGCCCCAGTGTTTGGGGAATATCTAGGTCTTTAATGCCTTACAAACGGCCAGAAGAGTCAGGGCATCCAAACCTTTGGGGAGACACTGTTCCATGTGCTGCAGCAGAGAAGGTCTGATTCCTAGGTCCCATCAGATCGCATTTCCTAATGGAAGGGACCTAGGATATTTCAGTTCAACTCTATTCTCACAGTTAAGGAAGGATACAGTGGTTCAGTTCTGATGTTCCATAAAGCCTAGGTCTGCTTCACTACACTTTAGAAAATAAATTCACACCCTAAGCTGAGCCAGGAAGCCACATCTCCAAACCCTTTTCTGTGGGTCCTGGAGCACCACAGAGGTAGGTTAAGCCTGCCTTATACTGAACATCCTTTCTTTCTTTCTTTGAAAAGAAATCAATCCCACCCACAGACCAACCAGCAAAAGAAAATTCTCACCCTTTGTAGAGGTCAGAGGGCATGGCCTTGAAGGGCAGAAGGAAGAACTGCTACCAAGGCAAAGGTCAGATAAAAGGGGGCTGAGCCTGGACCAAGAATGTAATGTGAGTAAACATTTCAAACAAGCCCCTCCCTAGTTCACATGGAGATAAAGCACATTCAGACTTGCAAGATTCTGTTACTAGAGCTTACATTAAAAGTAGTATTGACCTACAAGGCATTGGTTTCTTGTGAAGTCCTTCGTAGTCTCTGAGCTTGGTTGTTTTCTTGCAGACATTTCATTACCCAACTAGGTAACATCATCAGTGCTAGTGAAGGCAGGGTTTGCTCCCTGATTATATACAGTAGCTTGCCCTGTCAGTGTTGGTAGGGGTTAGGTTAGGGTGTTGTTTTCTGCTTGATTGTCTGTCTGGTTTTAATCCCTGCTTATCTGGGTGTTGGTTGCTGGAGAGGACGTGTTCTGGTCTTGTTGTTTCCTTCTTAGCTTTTTTATTGTCTCTTTTGAATGGTGTGTAAATGTGGTTTATCTCTGTGTCTACTGATGGCTGATTTGTCTGAATGCCAGGCTTCCAGGAATTTCCTAGTGTTTTTGGATTTAATTTAGTCTAGGATGCTCAGAGTTTCCCGGTTGAAACTGTGGTTGAGTTTGTCCATGTGTTGTGAGATTAAGGAGTTTTCATCATGTCTTCTGACTGTTAGCTGGCATTCATGGATGCACTCTACTAGTCTTCTGCCTTTCTGTCCTACACAGTGGCTGTTACAGTCCTTACACTGTATGTTGTAGATGACTCCTGTTTTTTATTCTTGGGCTACTGGGTCTTTTGGTTTACTTAAGATGTTTTGGAAGACATTAGTTGGTTTGTGTGCTATGGTGATGCCATGTGGTTGTAATAGTCTGTTGGTTGTTTCTGAGATGTTTTTGATGTATGGTAGTGTAATCCTTTTCATAGCTTGTGTTGATTGTGCTGTAGTGGGTTGAGTGGTCAGGCTCTAGACTGTGGGTATCCATTTTGTTGGAAGATGTATAGGCAATCTGTTTCCTTTTTCTGTTGTTCTGGGTTGCTGCAGTGTGTTTGTGCTCATCTGAACAAGGTTCTTATACAGCTCCTCTTGTGGGAGGTTGGGTTGTTACTTTGGTAATGGAACACTTGGTTAATGTGGGTTGTTTTTTGATAGACTTGTGTTTCTAATTTGCCATCGTTTCCTCTGCTGATGAGGATATCCAGGAAGGGGAGTGTGTTGTTGATTTCTTCTTCCCTTGTGAATTTTATTCCTTTGAAGATGTTGTTGATTGTTTCCTACTCTGGCCTACCTCAAAGGGCTGACACCCTTTCAGCAAGACCACCCTAACTTTGCTACACTCTCTAGGCCCCTTGGAAGCCAAAAGAGACTGCTCATCTCTGCTCTGAATTTAACCTTTAACCCCCAATTACAAACAGAGCGCCTGGCTTCACACAACACACCGAGCCAATTCCAAACCAGTCCACATTTCTGTGAGGTGTGAATACCAACCAGTGACTTTCGCAGGGATCATCCACTGAGCTGCATGGATATGAACTTGGATTTCATCTTTCAGACCCTAACTCTGACCACCACACCCCATCAGCTTTCACGCCAGTTGTCCAGTGGGTAATAAGTACTCCTGAGATCCAGTTGCATGAGAATGAAAGAGATAGAGGTTGGGGCAAAATACTCTGCTTGAACACAGATAAACCCTCTGAAATGTTCAGGTTTCACCATTTATCTCACAACAGCACAAGGCAATTTGGGGGGGGGGGCTACAAGTTGGCCCTCCTGCTGCCCGTGATTTTTAATCACAAATAGAAAACTCCCATTCTCTGGCAGAAATCTCAATTGACTTTAATAAGAAACTAATTGCTGAGAGATTAGCGCCTGTTTTATGCAACAAGCTACAAAGCAGATGAGGACAAGATGATAACAAGATGTAATCAAGAGATATTAAAGACAACAAAATAGCAAAGAGGAACTGGGAGAGGAAAAGAGACAGAGCTGTTCTAAGCATTGAAAAAAAAAAAACCCTCCCCAAATTCTATACCCATCACATTGCTACAAGGAAATAAAGCATCTCCGCCTAATTAAAGAATTGCTTTGCATTCTGGAACAGCCTTCGGAACCAGTAGAGCAGGATTAAAAATGTCAAAGGATTTGCTGTAGTCACGGGAATGTCTATTATGGAAAGAGCATCATGATGTCTTAAAGTAGTGTTTTTCAACCTTGGCAACGTTAAGATGTGTGGACTTCAAGTCCCAGAATTCCCCAGCCAGCATCTGGTTAAGGATAGGTATTTGAGGGAGGAGGAACATTTAGGGTTTTGAGAGAGCATCATCAACTCTTTCATAAAATGGTCACCTGGACTGGTGTGCACAGGTCAAAGACACTTGGGGATGGTGAGGAAAATAGATGATGTTGCTTCCAGACTCCTAGGACGCTCTTCGCTATCCCACTATTTTCACTATTCCTTTACACAAGGTGATTGGGAGAGAGGTTTAAAAAAAGTCAAGATGGCCACCACAGCCATATGATTTGACCCCCGCCCTTTTTCTACCTGCATCACATAATGTCAAGGCAGACCAGACTAGGAACCAAAGACATGTAGGCGAACACTACTTTTATTAGAAAGTCATAGTAACAGAATCTTGCAAATCTGAAGGCGCTTCCCCCCTCCCTCCATCTTCATGAGAACTAGGGAGGGGCATGCCTGAGACGCTTTCTCATGTTACAATTCTGCTCCAGACTCAGGTTTCTTTTATCAGACGGCTGTCTTGGTAGTGACTCTTCCTCCTGTCCCTCAAGGCCATTCCTTCTTCCCATCACACAAACATAGAAAAAGGGCAGAGGTTCAACAGCACAGCCACCATTTTGACTTTTTGACAGTTGCACCATCCCACAGACATCCCTGCCTTTCTCTCTTGCTCTCCAAGCAAATAAATAAATAAATAAATAAATAAATAAATAAATAAATAAATAAATAAATAAATAAGATGACCTGCAGACTTCTTATTGTCAGAATTTTCTCACGGGAAGAAAGTCATCCCGTTCTCTGTACAACAACTTGTTTCGTCTACTGTGGGAAGTTAATGTAAACAAAGCATCTTGTGACTGTGTTGTGCTATTTACTGCCACCTATTGGCATGTGTATGCTAGTTATTCAGTGGGGGGGTACACGCTGGCAATATAATGGGAGGGGTAGATGCCTAGCCTGTCCGTCGTGTATAGTTTTATCCATCATGTAGTGTTATGGGTTATGTAGTTGTAACTAGTAACCAAGTAGTGTGCCTCTTCTCTGAGAGTATTTTTTAGCTAGAGACTTTGTTGTGGATAAGTCTTGGATGCTAAGATGAGAAGAAGTCTTTGTTATTTCCTATATTTTGTATGCAACTTGTATTTTATGAAGTTTTGCATTTTTATCAATAAAAAACAGTTAGTATATATTTTCTGACTGGAATTGCTTTGGAGAGCAAACTATGGACATTGCATTTTACAAGCTCTCATGCTGATGTGTAATTTTCCTGAGAGCAGAGTTTCTGAGAGCTTTGCTGCACTCTGCACAACACTTATTTTCAAGGAATACCACTAAGACTCAGAACCATTTTCAAACCACTACTTCCTTACTTTGCAAAAAGCTGCTTTTCCTTTTTTTTGGGGGGGGGGGAATTGTTTAAAAAAGAGTGGGGCATAGAAACTTATAAAAGTCTCCATGTTGCATATTGCTTACTTATGGTACATTCTGATAATATATACTGGGAAAACATTTTACACTGTCAGTAGTTCCCCTGACTTTCTGTTCCTTCTCTAAAAAAAAAAATAAAAAAATCACAATTTATTTTGGATTGTTTGTATATCCCTTGCAGCGGATGTCCTGCATCAACAAGAAATGACTAATGGGTCCCATCCCAATTAATCTGGATCCCTCTGACCTCTATTATTCTCCAAATAGGTTTATCAGCTCCTCACTGGCTCTGTCAATTTTTAATCATGATATATAACTGCAGGCACAACTCTGAATCATTCATAAATAAGGCCACACCTTTCTTGATCTAATCTATTAGAAACAGTCCTTTCAGTCTATGAAAAGTCGTTTAGTTTAATTGGACCCCACATTAATTGAGTAGCACAGGAGTGTCAAGACAGTGACACCGCTCTTCCAAACAGCAGGCTTTCTCTTCTCTTCTCCTTCTTCCTGGCCAGGAGCTGTTGGCCGTCTGCGGGCACAATTCAAGGTGCTGGTTGTTAACTTTAAGGCCCTGGATGGCACGGGGCCAGGTTACTTGCTGGCTTCTGCCCATCCCATAAGATTTGGCAGAGTGGACATGCTGCTGGTCCTCTCAGTGAGATGTCAATAGAGTTCTAGGAAGTGTGTCCTCTCTGCCAGGTGCCTGCCTATGGAACAGACCCCCCCCCAGAAGCATGGATGACCCCCAACCTTACCAGCCTTTCTGAAGGCTGTGTAGATCTGGCATGGAGGCCAGGCTGTTAGTTCTGGAGCATCAGCACAGATGTGTGGTGGGGGTATCCTTGGAGGTTTCCAACATGGGGAGCCCTGAGTTGGGTTTTTTTTTGCATACATGTTTTACAACTGTCAATGATTCATACTTTAAGTTCGCCACCACCCAGAATTTTCCTAAAGAGCTGGGAGGCCTTATAAGTGTGATTAAATCAATCTATCAATCAATCAATCAATCAATCTGCAGAACGACTTTGGGGATCTTGCACAGACTTGGTATTACAAATAGCTGCAACCTATCAGATCTATCCAGAAATAGTTTTTTCATGGTAAAGAAAAGGGGTTTGGCCTACTTGACAGCTGATTATCATGTCCAGATGTGGCACTTCTTGTAGCAGTCTAGAAAGCTAATGAACGGACAAATAAGCAGTGATTTCCAAATTTCATTATGCATTCCTTTCTGCCTCAGCTATACCTGTGCTAGTCCTTGTTCCAAATTCCAGTAATATGTATTCAGGAGTTAGCTTCTCATCTTGGCAACTTGGAAAACTTCAAGGTTCAAGCAGGTTGTGAGATACACCTCAGAAAGTTGATTGGCCATCATACAACTTAAACCGGTGTTTCTCAACCTTGGCAACTTTAAGATGTGTGGACTTCAACTCCCAGAATTCCCCAGCCAGCCATGCTGGCTGGGGGATTCTGGAAGTTGAAGTCCACGCATCTTGAAGTTGCCAAGGTTGAGAAACATTGGCTTCAACAAATATATAATGAAATCATCTGCAAATCTAGACCTCAAATCCAGTTGATAGCATTGCCTGAGCCTACACCTTGGTCAAGTACTCCAAAATCATGATTAAAAAGCAAAACAGAAAATTATTTGAGACATGGGCCACTTAGCAAATTCCTTGAAGTAAAGCAAAGATCCATTTTCCTCTGACATTGCAATACTAGTAACAACCAAACAAATTATGAAGTATGGGGTCCTTGGGGTTCTCTGAGCTTGGTTGTTTTCTTGGAAACGTTTCGATACCCGGCTAGGTAACGTTATCTAGTAAGATAAGGTTACCTAGCCGGGTAGGAAACAGCCAAGCTCAGAGAACCCCAAGGATCCCACAGTTCAACCCTGAGCTACACATATTCTCTTCTACTGGTAAATTATGAAGCTGGTAGTATTTTTCCTTCTTTAGCAAGGGCAGATTTCTATCTTAGCTTAGCGACGCCTGCAACCATGGGTGTGTTTTTTTCCTTCCTGTAGTAAAAGCAAAAAGTCTGGACCATAAATCGGAAGAAACAAAAACTATCCTTAGCAGCTCACCCATAGTTACTGTTGCCTGAGTTTTATGTTTCTTCTTCTTCTTTTTTTTTCTTGCTAGTTTGCTCCCAAACAGTATTTACCTCCCTGCTTGTCACAGATACGAATTTGCCTCTGGTCCTGGAGATTTTATTTTAGATCAGCAACAATAAACATTCAATTTCCCCATTACTCTCTTCTGAGCGCTAAAGTACAATAACCCAGATTAAGATATACTGCAGCTGTCAAATGCAGAAGCTCTGAATGATGTTGGGTGCTGGGGACCAGCCAGGCTAAAGCATCATCTTGATACTTTGCTTTTTCACATCCTTTGCATACAGAATGGTCTGGTTTCATTCCTGAGCAATTTTGCTCCAACTCTTGGAGAGCTGAGATTATTTGGATACAGGAAAACTATTTCTTTCTTGGTTAATTTCTCTGCCATTCAATCCGAGCATACAGTGTAAATATAACAGCTCGGAGTCCTTGTGAAATAGGACAGTATATGATGGATAGATAGTCTGCACAGATCGAGTCCTTAAATATTCATTTAAATTATATATATTTAATTAAGTTTATATTTAATTATGTACTTAATTGATTATTGCCATCAAGTCTTAGCGACCACATAGATATTCTCCACGACAGTCTGTCCCTAACCTGAGCTTTCAAATCTTCCAACAGTATATACTTAATTAAATTAAATTAATATGCTACTCTATATCTCAATGAATTGCATACAGGTGAAACTCGAAAAATTAGAATATCGTGCAAATGTTCATTTATGTCAGTATGGCAACTCAAAAGGTGAAACCAATATATGAGATAGATGCATTACATGCAAAGCGAGATATGTCAAGCCTTACTTTGGTATAATTGTGATGATTATGGGGTACAGCTTATGAAAACCCCAAATTCACAATCTCAGAAAATTAGAATATTACATGACATCAATAACACAAGGATTGGAAATAGAACAATATTGGACCTCTGCAAAGTATAAGCATGCATATGTACTCAGTACTTGGTTTGGGCCCCTTTTGCAGCAATGACTGCCGCAATGCGGTGTGGCATGGATGCTATCAGCCTGTGGCACTGCTGAGGTGTTATGGAAGACCAGGATGCTTCAATAGCGGCCTTCAGCTCCGCTGCATTGTTCGGTCTCATGTCCCTCATCTTTCTCTTGGCAATGCCCCATAGATTCTCTATGGGGTTCAGGTCAGGCGAGTTTGCCGGCCAATCAAGCACAGTAATCCCATGGTCATTGAACCAGGTTTTGGTACTTTTGGCAGTGTGGGCAGGTGCCAAGTCCTGCTGGAAAATGAAGTCAGCATCCCCATAAAGCTCGTCTGCGGAAGGAAGCATGAAGTGCTCCAAAATCTCCTGGTAGACAGCTGCGTTGACCCTGGACTTAATGAAGCACAGTGGACCAACACCAGCAGATGACATGGCTCCCCAAATCAACACAGACTGTGGAAACTTCACACTGGACTTCAAGCATCGTGCATTGTGTGCCTCTCCATTCTTCCTCCAGACTTTGTTGTTCAGGAGCAGCTTGACAAGAGGAATACGACATTTGAAGCCCATGTCCGGGATCCGTCTGTGTGTGGTGGCTCTTGATGCACTAACTCCAGCCTCAGTCCACTCCTTGTGAAAGTCCCCAACACTTTTGAATGGCCTTTTCCTGACAATCCTCTCCAGGCTGCGGTCATCCCTGCTGCTTGTGCACCTTTCTCTACCACACTTTTCCCTTCCACATAACCTATTGATGTGCTTTGATACAGCACTTTGGGAACATCCAACTTCTTTTGCAATTCCCTTTTGGGGCTTTCCCTCCTTATGGAGGGTGTCAATGATGGTTTTCTGCACAACTCTCAGGTCAGCAGTCTTTCCCATGCTTGTGCTTCCTACTGAACCAGCCTGAGAGACCATTTAAAGGCTCGGGAACCCTTTGCAGGTGTTATGGATTCATTAGCTGATTAGAGGGGGACACTTTGAGCCTAGAATATTGAACCTTTTCACACTATTCTAATTTTCTGAGATTGTGAATTTGGGGTTTTCATAAGCTGTACGCCATAATCATCACAATTATACCAAAGTAAGGCTTGACATATCTCGCTTTGCATGTAATGCGTCTATCTCATATATTGGTTTCACCTTTTGAGTCGCCATACTGACATAAATGAACATTTGCACAATATTCTAATTTTTTGAGTTTCACCTGTATATGTATATGACTCTGTGTGGGTACTGTGTATGTATATTTATACCCTATCTTTCTGCTTATATAAACACATGAGATAGCATACACACACACGCATACATATACACACACAATCAATAAAAGATAGGGTTGTGTGTTTGTGTGTGTGTATATTCTGCCAACTTAAAAACATAAAACTAAACTTTCCTGCCCCCACCCTGCAGATGCCCCTGGGTTGCAGTTCTAGAATAAAGTTTTAGAAATTTCCAGAGTTCATCTGGAACTCAGGAACCGAGCACAAGGCAGAATAAACTCGCGGGATAGTAAAAGAACCGAAATGTTAGAAGACAGCTAATGTAGAAGAAAGCTTTTAAAAAGCACTTGGAACTTTTATTATCACTTTTCTCCAATCCTTATCAAATTTACTTTGCGGCTTCTTGGATTCACTAGCATATAAAAATGCCAACGGAATTTTTTTTTTCTCAGAAGGGTAAAGCTAAGAACACATCATCCACTCTACTCATAGGCAGATTAAGTTTCATTAATCTCTCTCTTTCTCTCCAACAACCACGCTTGGCTATTTGGCAAGCTGTGCCTGAGAAAATAGAAGAAAGGAAAACTCACATTATCTCAGCATTGCTTTAGTGAGAAAGACTGAAAGGAAACGTTTTCATGCAATACCTTCTATGGGATCCCCCCTGATTCAAAACAAGTTGTTGCATTTGCAGCATTAATAGAATAGTTAAAACAATGAATCATTGTTTTAAAGATTCCTCGTGGCAAATTAATAATTGGAAGTGAGATCAGAGCTTTTTGAATGTTAAAGTAGAGGCACAGACTGTGTCGTGAAAGAGTTTTGATCTTTGTGTAAGTTTTTAATCTCCCCCTCCCCCTTTATCTGTTATCTGTCACTTACTGCTGTTAGCAATCTCTCCTTTGTGATGTGCCCTGGAAACTATATTTAAGGTATTCTTTTTAATGTGCTGTGCAAGAAAGCTTTCCAAATACTAAGTCAACTTTCCCTTAAAAGCTTCTGAAGATAGCTCTTCATTGTGTCTGAAAAGAATAAGTTATAAAAGAATTAAAACTTTGCAAAAGCTAGAAATAGTTGAGAATCCAAGGGCCCTCCCCCGTGCATAGGTAACTCAACCACCACCATCCCCTGGTACCTTTCAGCTGGGTATGGATAATGGGGATTGTCAACGAACACATCTAGAGTGCACCAGATTCGAAAGGCTGAAAAATGCCATATTCTATCATTGAAGCAACAGCATGTACTTTTGTATGTAGACAGCGCAGAGTGGTTGGCTGAGAACCTCAATGATTTGCAGCAAATGTTAGATAGACTGTATCATGCAACAAGGAATATTAATCTATCAAAGATCAAAGTAATCCTGTTTAGCAGACAAAAGAAAGCAAGCCACTGCAAATTATAAATATATATAAAAAATGGCGGTCAAAAAACCAGCAAGTAGAAGAATTTGTATATTTTAGTAGAATATTTTCTAAAGATGGGGAAATGGACAGAGAAATTTTAAGAGGGACAAATGTTGGTAGAAAGGCAGTGATGGGATTTTGTCCTGCGAGGAATGAATATTTGTTGAAAGAAGCAAACACGGCTGTGTATAAAAGCAGGCTTCTGGCCTCTTTGTTATACGGAAGCAAGAGTTGGTACATCAGGAGGAAAAGCTGAATGCAGGAGGAATGGAATACTTAAGAAGCCTGTGTGCTAAAACAAGAAGAGGTAGGTTCAAGGACGAATGCGTGCTGAATGAATGTGGGATGAATACTAAACAAACCGAAAGAAATACATTTGCTCATATGGACAATGAGAAACTAATTCCAAAACCACTAAAGGTAGGAAGAATGAGGGGTCGAAAGGAAGGGAAAGCTGGAGGAAGTTGTGGGTGGGGCCTCAAAAGAGAGAGGTGAGAAGGTTCAAGAAAAAAGACAATATATGAAGCATTTTATCAATGTTTTCCAAACTTGGCAACTTGAATTTGTGTCGACTTCAACTCCCAGAATGCTTAAAGTTAGTCTTAAAGTCGCCAAGTTTGAAAAACACTGCACTATATGAATGTGGATGAAGCTAGGACAGTTGGCCAAGATAGAAAGATGTCGAGAAGAATAGGGAATGGTATTGGGGTAAACTGGACCAGCAATACAGTAAATGTTTCCTTAATCAACCATAAAGGTGGGAGCATTTGCGTTATTCCCGAATGTCCATTCCATCCAAAAGTGCATCGTTCATGGCAATTTACATCATCACATCAGGATGCAAGAGACATAAATTACATCTCTTACTGTCCATATACATCATTTGCAACATGATCTCATGATGCAGATGACACAAATGGATACAAATCATGTAAATATACATCTAATTCAATGTAAATGTAAGTGCCTTATCTGGAATACTTTGAATGCAGCAGGTTTACCTCTTATGGGGGGGGGGGGTGTCCAAACAGAAATTTGATCCACTGCCTCTGAAGTCTACTAAATGGGATCTGTTAAATCAAGAATTCATTATATTCCCTTTCCTTTCTCTTATCTCCTGCCTTTCCTTTCTTATTTCTTATTCCTTTCTTGCACTTTGCATAATATCGCTGATAAAAAAGGAAATACTGTAGTGTAATACAGTGTTTCCCAACCTTGGCAACTTTAAGATGTGTGGACTTCAACTCCCAGAATTCCCCAGCTGGCTGGGGAATTCTGGGAGTTGAAGTCCACACATCTTAAAGTTGCCAAGGTTGAAAAATATCAGTGTAATGGGCATATACAGGTGTAATGTTGGTACCACATTCTATTACATCTCATATAAGATGAACAGAGTTTTAGATAGCACAGATAGGACAAGCAAACACAGAATTTCCCTTCTTCTTTTATCCTTTTGCCTTATTTATCCTCCCCCGTCCTCAATTTGCTGTCTTCAAATGTGCTCCAGTCCTGTTTAAATTAACCCATCCTGACTTTCCATGTTGTTTGTAGAAAAGATGTAACAAAAGCTAAAAACACTAGAGCAGAAAATGGATCCTCCATCCACAATGCGAGGCAGCAAGTTGCACATACTAATTATATGTTTAAAAGCCAGCAGACGTTAAGCTAGATCAATTGGAATTTGGCATAATTGTTTTGAACAGATGATTATGTGTCTTGCATTCAAACTTTTTTTTCTTTCCTGAACTTGGAAGTCTGAAAAATAATTACATCTTCAGTAGGAGCCACGTGTGTTCCAATTATGGAAACAACAGGTCTACAATTTCAAGTAAACTTTTCTAATAAATTTGGGTGGTTCTCTTTCTCCTGGAACAGGGACAGAAAATGAAATCTGTCATTATTACCTGGCACTTTCCCATTCATATAAGCAAACATTTATTCTGCCATCTGTCAGGAACAGTCCCAACAAAGTCATAGAGAAACACCATTAGTGAAAGAAAGGAGGGGAGGTCAGTATAGAAAACTGTGTTGGTGTTGTTTTTAACTATCAAAACAGACAACAGAAGCTGCTATTACTTTTGCAACTGTCTTTGGAATTCCCATTAACGTTTGCTGGAATACAGGTGGACCTTAGAACAAATCTGAGATAAGACTTCTCAGGGACAGCAGTGAGTCTGAAGCTGAATTGATATCTTTTTCATTGCCTATACCAGTTAATTCACAGTTGTGGACTTGTAAAATTGGGGGGTTCTTGGCGCTCTCTGAGCTTGGTTGTTCGCTTGCAGACGTTTCATTATCCAACTAGGTAACATCATCAGTGCAAGGTAACTGTCATCGTGATTTGCACTGATGATGTTACCTAGTTGGGTAACAAAACGTCTAACAACCATGCTCAGAGAGCACCAAGAATTCCCCAGTTCAACCCTGAGCTACAGATATTCTCTTCTATTGGAAGTTTGTATAATATATTTTAGTACCCCCACCCCATTAAACCTGATTTTGAAACAAGACTCATTACACTGTTGCTGTTTTTTAAAAAAATAGAAGTTTGTAGCTGGCTCTTCATTCATTTTCCTTAAAAATATTGTTTTTCTTAGGCCTTTTCTTATCAAAATTCACCTCTTTACATAACTGGATTTTTGAAATATTACTCCAGTGGAATGCTATCCTATTTTTCAAAGCATTAGTCATTTACTGATTACTATTTATATTAAGGGTCAGTCTTAACCTTGAATTCCATCAACTGAGAGATTCTAGTATGTGGTAAAACCTCAATTCTGCAGTCCAGTCTTGATATATTGAACCAGTCTGATGGACACCACCAGCAAAACTTGGCTGAATTAGACACTTCCTCAAAATAGCTGATATGGAGTAGAAATGGGGACAGAATAGAGGTTGAAAAGAAGACACCTGTACCAAATTCTATGCTACTTCAAGCCTCATTGCAAAATGTTATACCAGTCCCAATACAGTTGTGAAGAATTTCCTTCATGGTGACTTCCTAATATTGATCACTAACAATTCTTTCACCTTTGAATCTCTTCCAGTTAATTATCCACAGAGTTGATTAATTACACTGACATAAATACTTCAACTTGACATTCCCCATAAATAGCTCAGAGTCAATAGACATTATAGGTGCAAGCATTAATGTTTTTAAAAGACACAAATGATTATTAACAGTAACACCATGTCTGCAAACATAAGGTGAGGGGTGCAATTTACAGTCCCTGTCAACTGGGAGTGTCTGTAGTACTCTAGATGTTGAATTATACCTGCCAACAGCCCCAGCCAACATCTGGTGGGTCATGGCTTGCTTACCCTATCCTGTGGCACTACTGTATCATGCAATTTCTTCACCTCTTGAGAAATTTAGTCTGCAAATAGGAAATGTCTTCGATGAGAAAGAATTTGCTTTCTCCATTTCATTCAAAGGAGGTTTGGATGAACTTCTCTTGGATGGTGTGTTAAGATGACTAAAGCATGTATGTTAGTGTCTTTGTTTTTATGGTTCACTCCTTTCTCCAGTAGTCTACAGTCTCCTTGATTTCCCACATTTCCACTCAGGGAAAACATTAGGAGGGAACACTTCCTATAGTTTTTATATTGGGCAGCCAGGGAGGCTTCAGAAAGATGCAAAGAGGAGGAACATCTATCTAGCAGCCAGCACAATAGTTACATCTCCTGCCACGCCGACCACCTTCAACTATTAAGTCAGCCAAAAACACCATCAAGAAAAATTGGCATTCAAAATACCCCAAAAATAAGATTAAAACAAACAAACAAACAACAAACAGAAAGAAACTGCAAAGCAGATTTCCATAAGAAACTGCAAAGCAGATTTCAACATAGCATTAGGTGGGAGCCATGGACAAATTGTTGTGGCTTTTTAAACATCCTCCTTGAGATGAAATACGCCAGTGGGAATAAAGGTAGAAACTTCTCATCCTAATCAGCAAAGCAATCCTTTTCCTTATCCCCCAAACACACTGTCAGAGAAAGACACAGACTATGACAGTGCATAATATTTAAGCCGCATAAACATTCTTTATTAGATGTGACAGCCACATCTGTAGCGGCGGGGGCATGGGGCACAGGCAAGCAAGGGAAGGAAATCGAGCTATTCAATCATTAAGTGGTCAGTCCTGAGCGGATGGCAATTTTAAAACAGCAGCAACCAGTTGAAAGATCTGCACAGGTCTGGTTTCCTTCTCCCTAACGCTATGCTAAAATGTTCACCCACCGATATTTAGGAAATAAAAATGAAAGAAATATTACAAAGGCGAAATATTTTCTTTTGTTGAGTTTTAAATGATCTGTTTCTTTCTGCTCCTTGGGCAGCATTTTCCCCCTATTATAACGTACTCCTCTTATCTCAACCAATGAGGAAACACAGAAGGAATGTGAGGACGTCATGATATGATGCAACCAATCCAACTTGGCTGTGTGATGACATCATGAAGTACCAACAAGCCAACCCAGAGTGAGCCAACTGTGAATCATCTTAATCTATTAACTCATCAGTTATCCTCACCATGCCTGACCAACTTCTTTTACTCCACTTTTTAATATAGTTCTTTTTAAAAACATTCACCCAAAGGAAGGGCACATTTCCACATGACTGAAAATATATGCGAAACATAACTCGGTGTTAACCCTTATTCATCTCTGGTTCAAAAGGTAGCATACATAAAACAAACTCTTGTGGGGTCCTTAGCTTCAAGGGACTAAATGGAATCAGCAAACCCTAGAATCTGAGAGTTAGAAAGGACCATTGAGGACCACCAAATCATCCTCCACCCCCTCCTCAATGCATTATCCCTAATAGATGGGTGCCCACACGCTGCTTGAACAGTGCTGCCAGTGAAGAGAAGCCCACCACCCCTCTGAGAAATTGGTTTCACTCTCAAATGACTCGCATAATTCAGAAGCTCCTCTCCTATGCATCTGTACTCTATCTTGACCCTTCTTTTTCTCCACCTCGATGCTTTTTCACGTTTGAGCACACGTATACTTTTTTAAAAAAATATGCTCTATATAACAGACAACTTCTCCTGTCTGGAGGGGAAAAACAGATGAGAAGGAAAAAAATATCTTAACGTATCTTAGCATCCTGGACTTCCAAGGTCTTGATTTTTTTTTTTGTAGATCTAACACATCCATCATTGGGGAAGGGACTGATGCTTTGGTGCTACCTACAAATATACCTCCACTCATATTTTGGCAAGGTGTGTTATTTATTTTATTTTACAACACTGAGAGCCCACCAACAGATTCTGGGCGGGGTACAGCAAAGTCCAAGAACATTAAAACCCGATACACATAATAAAAAGCAGCAATAAAAAACCACTAGTACATCAAAAACACCATTCAAGGTTCTTGCTAATCTATAGAAATCTATATGACATAAAAGACCCTGTCAGCAACAAAGGGTTCCACTGGGGAATGCACGAGCACAAAAGGAATGCAGCAGATATATACGGCAGATCAACCCTTTTGTGTGACACTCCTGTCACACTGCACAACTTCAACACTAGAATCCGGTTGGGGTGCACCAAGTCTCATTGGAGTGCTAAACACATGTCAGGGCTGAATGAACCATATTAGGAGCATCTCACAAAGATCGAAGCAAGGCAGGGCAATGCAAGAAGGCAAAACTGCCCTGCACATGGAAAACAAAACTCTCAAGGACAAGGCTTGATCCCTAGCTTGGATCTTTGATATGCTACGTACGAGGGCTTAACAGCTGCAATAAAATTTGCACGCTCCCCAGTGCTGTAATTCTGATTGCACCAGAAGACTATCAAGAGTGGATGTTCCCCCATACTAAAGAAAGGGAATGTGACAAGGGAGGGGGAAGGGAAAGAAAGAGAAAGTCCTTGCATATAAAAAACAAGCATGTCAAAGAGAAGGTTTTTCATCTTGCCTTTCACTCTGATATTCTTCAAGGCAGTGTTTCTCAACCTCAGCAACTTTAAAAACTGTGGACTTCAATTCCCAGAATTCCCCAGCCAGCATGCTGGCTGGGGAATTCTGGGAGTTGAAGTCCACAAGTCTTGAAACTGCTAAGGTTGAGAAACATCACCCCAAGGCCTAGAAGAAACTAAAAGATGTCAGAAAAGGTGCCCATTCTCCCAATTTTGGGATTCATTTTTGAATTCTGCTAGTGAAACTAGAATTCACTAAATTTGGGGGCAAAAGCACTGCCGATGAGAGGGAAAATAAAGAAACGAGCAATCCGTCCTTGCACACCCAATGGCGCATCTCAGTTCTGAGACAGGCGCATCAATGCAAAACAGGTTTACAGAGAAAGAAACTTAGAGACCACATTTCTCTCATGTGCCAACTAAGTAATCTACTGATTTAAGACTGGAGAAAGGCAAAGGAGTTGACTCAGGGGAAAAGCAATGGAAGAATACATCATAAAATGATAAAAGGGAACATTATTTGCCATTCTAATTACGGTGCATGTTATACAGTCTACTTGGGAGGCTGTAAAGCAAAGCACACAGAGAACTGGGATTATATATAATTCATAGACTGCAGAATATTGTTCCTTTTCTCACTGCGTCTTTACAGGCCTTCTTAAGGAAACCTCCTCCTCCATTTCTCTTGCAGAATTCTCACCTCAAGGAGCCTAGGATCAGTTTGCCCTGTGGCCAACCTCCTTATTCACTTGGATACCAAAAATTAAAGAGAAGCTTTTAATGGACTCTATCAGAAAAGTGACCCTCCTTTTGGGGCAAGAACCATTTGCTACCATTTGTTTCTTGGACACACCCAGGTTGTTTTCTTGGCAACAAAATGGAAGTGGATTTTCCATGGCCTCTTCTGAGATTTTTTAAAAAATTATTATTTCCCAGTCTATCTTCCAGCCCTAAGATTTCTTGATCATCTCCCTTTCCAGTCGTAACCAAGTCCAATCTTGCTTAGTCTTTTTTTCGAGAACATCCAAGGTTAGCTAAGTGCTGCCACGCTGAAATGGCCTCTTCAAGTTTTCCACTTTATCTGAGTCAAGGAAACCATTTCATTGAATTTCTACAGGGCCCAGAGACATTCTCTAGCAATTTCTTACAAATGGAGCTCACCACTAGCCATGGCATGAAGAGATCTTTCTTTGTTCCAGGGATTGGCTTTAGAAGCATCCTCAGAGTCCTTTCACATCATTATGTAGAGCAAATGGCACAGAATATTTGGAGGACCTTCCTTCCTTCCTTCCTTCCTTCCTTCCTTCCTTCCTTCCTTCCTTCCTTCCTTCCTTCCTTCCTTCCTTCTCTCTTCCCTCCCTCCCTCTCTTTCTTTCCTCCTCCTTCCCTCCCCTCCCTCTCTCCATCCTTCCTTCTCTCTTCTCTCCTCCCTCCCTCCCTTTCTTCCTCCCGCCCTCCCTCCCTCCCTCTTTTTAATGTGACATATGATAAAAAATATACACCATCTCAACTTTAATTTTATTTCATTACATTTTAATTCAAGCAAATTAGTTTTTCCTTCTCTTGGCTTCTCACTTTGAAGACTGCACACTCTAATATACTATTCAAAGTACACCTGTATAAATTGCATAAAGAATGCTGTATTAACATTCTAGAGTGGATGGATTTTTTAGTTTATCACCAAAGTGCTGCTGCTGCACAATTTGGAAGTGGTAGAAATGAATCTCAGGCAAATTGTTCCAACCAACTAGGGTGGCCCGTGTGGAACACACCCCTCCCAGCAAACTTCTTAACAAGAACAGCAGGTGCAATCTGAAAATTAGGAATGAATTAGATTTAAGAGGGATTAAGTAAACAGGGATTCAGGCAAAAATCTTCCATAGATGGGAGTGAATGGAATAATTTGTCATAGGTGAACAATGGTGCCAGGTATCATTTTTGGAAACGTCTCAACGGTTTTGAAATGGTCGACAAGAAAGGACCAGGGAGAAGCAGCCAGAGGGCAGGGATGTGCTGTCTTAGCTAATCTGGAACCAAAATTGGAACAAGAAAATCATTTCCCTCCCAGAAAAGTTATTGTGATGTGGCCAGAAAAGCTTAGGAAAGCAATTGTTCATCCGTAGTTTTCTGAAGACAAATGGTAAACAATAAGTCACACCTTTAAATCATGGAACCAGGGTGGGCAATAACATCCAGGTTGAAATATTAATTTGAGGTCACCCGTCCCACGCTTTCTTCTCACTGCATCTTACACCAGTATAATTTTTCTCCATTGTTTTCACTACCTCAGCAAACACAGGGAAGTCCTAAATCTTTAACAATCCTTGGGGTCAGAGGTCCGTGTGTGTGTGTGTGTGTTGTGTGCGTGTGTGAAATGATGTAAACAGCCTTGTGCCTCTGTGACAAAAGTTCCACTCCTCTGAACCGTGCACAATAACGCCATGTGCACGGGTAGGGCAGGGGTGGAGCAAGAAGAACACCAGCGCAACATCACTTTTGTGATTCTGAAGAAGGCACTGCCTCTTGCAGGCACCTCTGTATGGGGTTACAGTTGAATGGATAATTTCAAAAACACAACCCGTCCATTTAATTTCAGCAGGACACCTCCTTACACAGGGCTTGAGGATTTGTCACCATGACCCTTCCTCCAACATCATCCTCAATACAAGTGGAAGAGAAGGATAAAGCACTCTGCTGGGGGTGGGGGTAAAGAAAGACAAGAGGGCAGCCACAACCAGTTATTGAAGCCCCGCCCCCCTTTGACAAGTGTTGTGTGCCCAACACGTGTAAAAAAGGGGACCGCCTCTTCCTGATGACATCTGCCCATCCCATCAGGTCCGGCAGAAGAGGCATGTTATGGGTCCCAACCGCTAAGGAGTTACATCTGACAGCATCCAAGAGATGGCCTTTTCTGCCATGGCACCTGCCCTGTGGAACATCTTCCCCCACCCCCCCGAGGTAAGGTTGGCCCCATCCCTGTTAATTTTCCATAAGTCCCTCAAGATTTGATTGAGTCATCAGGCTTGGTGGTCTCAAGGGAATGGTGAGTCAATGAGATGGCTCCATTGTCTGTAAGATCTGATGCTCTCTCCTTGCCTTTTTTAATCATATATTATTGTTTTTAATTGTTGACTTGTATATGTATATATTGCTATTTTTTTTTATTATAAGCCACCAGAGTCATGGTCTGTGAGATGGGTAGCTATATAAATATGATAAATAAATAAATAAAATAGGAACAGGGTTTCAATCACACAGGACTGGTTTCAGTCTGGTCTTCCTGGACCCTTCTGTGTCCACCCTTGACCAAGTGAGCATCAGCCAACGATCAGCAGTAGAAAAAAGGGGAAAAACATGTGGAGCAGGACATCACAGCTAATGTGCTCCCCCCCCCCCACTTCCCACAGTTCATTTTGGGGTTGATTATTTCCATTCCTAGGGCCAGCAGAGCTGACAGATCCCCGCTCCCAATACAAAATAATACGAAATGGTTAAAACCCCGTTGAGTCTAGGAAAACAACAACTCAAATCACCATCACTCCACTTGACAGGCCTGGCTCAGAAGAAGAGATCTGACTCCTTGACGCAAAGCACAGAGAGGGTTGATGATGACAGATCCCCAGGCAAAGCTTGGAAGCTATGTGAGAAGACCCGCCCCCCGCCTGCCTGACATCTTGAAAAACTCATACGAACTCTACAATCAGGGCCATCTTTACATGGGATAGAGTACCCCAACCCCTGTTGCCAGAATACACAGCTTCCCCATGGTGAAATTTACTCTGCCCAAGTATCTGGGTATGGGGTAATATGAGCTCTAATCACCCTGGGGGTGGTTAGTGCCCTTACGATGCTCCCTGAGTTATTTGCCATCTCTCCATCTTTCTTGGAAGCTATTTATTATTAGGATTGTTTTTCTACTGTATTTTAATGGATTTTCTCTCTGCTGTAAACCACCCAGAGTTTCAACGAGACGGGCGGTGACAAATTTGATATATAAATAAATAAATGTAAATCAAATTTGCAAACAAGCAGCAGGGCATGCAGAAATCACGTCCATTCACAGCCCAGTGCTCAATGTAACTTGGAGAAACAGGCTGGAGAATCCATGATGTCATGGGAGAAACTTGTGAGACGATACACTTGCAAGCAGAATGGGGTGGCATAGAAAGGCTTTTATGGAAAGATTAATTTTTTTGCTCTCCTACCACAGTGGTCTTTTATTTTACATGACACTGTGCACTCACTGTCTTGTTGATATCAGCGTGGGACTGGGAACAGGGAGACCCAGGGACAGAGCTCATGCAATGACTTTGGGCAAGTCTTCCTTTCTCAGACTCATTGACCTGTGACCAACACAAAGCTGCTGGTGTGGGCATAAGCTAAATCAGGGAGGAATAAGATACATTATAGTTTTTTTAGGCAATCCTCACTTTATGCATTGCCTTCAGATTTCATGCCAGAAGGTTCCTTACCTGTAACTTTGAGTTCAGTTGTGCGTCTAATCAGCTTTCCTTCAAACTTTAGCTCGCAAGTGTAATTTCCACCATCTTCCTCTTGAACGTCTTGTATTAAAAGTGTGTTCTCTTTCTGAACAACTACACTTCTCCACATTTTGGGCTTGCACTCCTGAGAAGGAAAGGAAGCAAAAAACAAAAAGATCAGTGCTTCAATCCAACTGGATTGCACAACCCACTCATGCAATTTGACTGGATCTTAAATTATGCATGATTTGTTTTATTTATTTACTAAATTTCTGTAGTGACCCAGGAAGGTGAATCTTGGCAATCCCAAGTAAACCTTGTGAATTCCTGAGAAGAGGGAATTTGCCAGTTCTCAGAGGACGAAGTTTGGGAGCAGATTAGAAGCCTCACAGGTAGAAAAGATGTGATGCTAGAAATCTGATCAGAGCTCCTGGGGTCTCTGGAGTTTTCTTGGCAACAGTGCAGAAGTGGTTTGCTACTATCTAATTTCAGATGTTTTTCCTACTTATTTCAGGTATTTTTTCTTGCCCACAACATTGGAGTTTTCTTGACAGTAAGAGCTGTCCATCAGTGGAATTGGTTATCATATGGATTGCTTTCTTCCCCTTCACTGGAGGTTTTCAAATGGAGGCTGGATAGCCATCTGTTGGGGATGGTGGATTGAAGCCTGCAGTGTGCAAGGAGTTGGCCTTGATGCCCTCTTAGGTCCCTTCTAACTCTATGATTCTTTGATGCTCTCCCATCAGACAACTCCCAGATTAGCCAGAGTCATAGCTGCTACCACCTGCACTCTGTAGTTTTCTTGGCAGCAATATGGAAGTGGCCCCAGTTGTTTTTTCAGCTTCTACACTCCTGAGACATCCCAGTGGTCTCCCATCCAAGGACTAAACAGGTCCAACCCTGCTTAACTTTTCAAGATCAGCCAGACCTGGTTGTTGCCTTTTTGTGCTGGGGATTCCATCACTCTGTTTTTCATTTCCCATGTTGCCTGGGAATTCTGGGGACTGTAGTCCCAACCCAACTGGAAAACCTGACCCTGGAGAAGCTATTGCAATGTGCTCTCTTCCCTTACCTACACGGCAATCATTTTCAAACTCTGACTTGCAATCCTGTCATTGCTACGTAGCTTCTTTCAATGGGCAATCTCCATTCTGCTCAATTTAATCAGGATGACAGCTTAATTGTTAGTTGTCACCCATCAGGCAGATGTGGTGCAACTTATGGGTGGCACTCAGATAATAACAAGGCGAAGGATCTGGCATCGCATGTGTTGAAATGCTGCTTCTGCTGTAAATTCACTTGGCCTTAGACAAGCAGAAATACCTATTGCCCCATCTAAGTAAATATGGGATAGAATACATATGTATATATGGAATCCTTGGTGTTCTCTGAGCTTGGTTGTTTTCTTGTAGACATTTCGCTACCCAACTAGGTAACATCTTCAGTGCTAGAAGAGAGTGGGGTTTACTCTCTGTTTACATACAGTAGCTTGCTCTGTCAGTGTTGGAGGGGGTGTTGTTTTCTCCTTGCTAGTTCCTTGATTAGGCTGTTGTCTGGGTTGGTAGTTCCTTCATTAGGGAATTGTTTACTTCTTGATTGTTTGTCCAGTGTTAATCCTTGCTTATCTGGGTATTGATTGCTGGCAGGAGGTGTTGTTGTTGTTGTTGTTTTCCTTTTTAGCTTTTTATTGTTTTTTTTAATGGTGTGTACATGTTGTTTATCTCTATGTGCCTGTTGATGGCTGACTTGTCTGAATATTGGTAACGGCTTCTTTTGGTAACCTATGTACAGTGGTACCTCAAGTTACGAACTTAATCCATTCCGTGACTCTGATCGCAACTCGAGTTGGTTGCAACTCGAGGTAAATTTTCCCATAAGGTTCAATGTAAATACGGCTAATCCGTTCCGCCCTCCGAATCTGGTCGCACCACGAGGCAAATTTCCCCATAAGGTTCAATGTAAATACGGCTAATCCGCCCTCCGAATTTGGTCGCACCATGAGGCAAATTTCCCCATAAGGTTCAATGTAAATACATACGGCTCTGCATTTTCTTTGGAGCCATGCTGACAAGCACACCAAAAACCTTCCAAATGCCACAAAACACACCACAAGCCTCACCGAATGTCTCCTTGCTACTGCAATCTCGCCCACAGGAAGCCGCGACCGCGTGGCAGCAGGGCAAATGGCCGCGGATCCGGTTCGTGGCTCAAGGCGGAGGTCGCATGTCGAGGTAAATTTTTGGGGCCGGAGCTGGTTGTATCTCGAAAAATTCATAAGGAGGGGCGTTCGTAACCCCAGGTACCACTGTATATGTATGTATATGTGAATGCATGTGTCAGTTGGATGCATATACTGAGAGAGAGGACGAGAGAGAGATCCACATGTGTTGGAGGTACGACTCCCAAAATTGTCAGCCAAACATTTAGGTCAAACTTTTGGTAGGTAGGCCAGATCAAGAAATAGCCACAGCTACTTTCTTGTTATAGGGCATCATAACAGAGTCTTGAAGTTTCTCTTTGCACCATCTTATACCAGACAGACCCAAGGCAGGGCTATGCTTTCTTTCTCATGCTTTTCACCTTCCCAGAAGTGAGTGACCGTTTCTCCACCCATCATCCCTTCCTTCCCAAGGCCATCTCTACGGTCCTTTACATTGTTGGATCCATGCTGAAATCCTGTGGTTGTCCTAACTGGGGAAAACAACTTTTTGCCCCCTCTTGAGGTCTCCATTCTCCCAGAAATAATCTGTTAAAGGCCATGTCGTAAAGTAAGAAGTGGTTGAGGCCGAGCTCCAACTGGATAAGAACACCTCATTTTTCTCCCTTTTCATTTTTCTAACTATCCCTTTTTCTCTGTCTCTCATTCTCTTTTGACTCCCACCACCACCACCACCCCAACACACACCCCCAAAGCAGGCAGCAGGGAAGGGAGAGATGGTCTTTGCTAAACTGCTTTCTGGGTGACAGTTTTCAAAAGCAAGATAATGACCTCATGAGATTAGGACGAAATCTGCTTATAGCCCTGGGGCTGAAGGTTGTCACCACTGTTGTCTTCTAATCAGGATCTTCCTCTCCTTGAGAGCCAGATCTTTTGATTTCCCCCTTTGCCAGATTGGCTTGTAATAAATTTTTTCTCATATCGGGAGCAAAGTTGCCCCCAAACAAACCCAGCAATAACAACCATCCCACACTAACCACCTTCATTTCTGCTAATCTCTCCTCACAGCACATACGTTGTCAGCCCTCACTGACATACGACCAAGAATCAGAGGGCCTCTGCTCTCTACTGACATATTGCGATTCCCTGCATGTCATCCTGCTTCCAAATAAATTATTTGCAAACATGCTGATTGCAAGCAAAGCTGATGAGTTGAAGTTTCAATTGTCTCATTCTGCTTTGGCAGCAAGATACGAAGAAAGACAGGCAGTGGCTGATGGCAATTCTCAAGTCTGAGAATTGCTTATGTATTTGACATTCTTTTGCTCCCTCTTTCTTAAAAAAAAAAAATGTGCAAATGCATGCTGTTTACATTTTTTACAAGTGTAAGTGTGACCATAAACAGCAAACAACATTCTCCTAAGAGCTACAGGAAGGCAAGCAGGCAGGCAGGCAGGCAGGCAGGCCGGCCGGCCAAATGAAATAAAAGAAAAAGGACTTTTAAAAAGTCTACAGAGGCCAACCAAGGAATAAAAATGTTGGCTCTCCTAGAATGAAAAGCCATACATATATAAAAGAAGGAAAGCAAAGAAACTGCATAGATTTCTGTCAACTAAAAATGTCTTTTTCTAGAATTTCGCCCCTATTATGAAGCTCAAACTCAAAAGTTGCTCAGCCAGTTCTTTCTTTACCAGTTTGGGGCCAGCTGCTGAAGCCTTTCCTTTCTTTTTTTTAGGAAAATCTGAAGAGTCTGGAGGCTCTGAAACTATTTTTTTCTGTTTGCAGTTTTGGGTCACTGGCTTCCAAGAAACAACTTCCCTGGCCATCCCTGTTTTGAGCCTTGCTTTATCTTCTGATCTTTATCTTCTTATTATGCCATTTGCATATTTTTAATGAGTTGCTCCTGTTAACTGCCTTGGATTGCCAGAAACAGCAGGGTATAAATTCATTTTAAAAACCAACTCTTGTGATTAATTTTTTTCCCTTAAGTATGGCATCCATTGTATTTATTTATTTATTCAATTTACATAGCCGCCCATCTCACATTCACGATTCTGGGTGGCTTCCAATTAAAACATAAACAATGCCAAAAAAACCCAAAAATAAAACAACCGTACAAAAATACAGAATGTTAAAACTATTAAAACAATGGAGGTAGTCCTCATTTAGCAACTGCCTCAGATAGCAACTGTTCATAGTTACAACAGTGGTGAAAAAGTAACTTAGTCTGTAAAGCAAAGGAAAGCTGAAGTCAGACCGTAAGCACAGTTGCAGTTTCACTTAGCGACTGCTTCACTTAACAACCAAGTTGCTGGTCCCAATTGTAGTCGCTAAATGAGGTCAATATAATACAATCACCAGGAGAGCACAGTAATTCAAGAACCGTACAGCCATTTGATGGGCTTCACACCACTCTGATCCCCAGGCCAGATGGCAAAACCACATCTTCAGGGCCTTCCAGAAGGCCATCAAGGTTGAGGCCAGCAGACCTCAGGGGGGAATAATGTTCCATAGGGGGGTGCAGCAGCAGAAAAGGCCATCCATTCCTCCAGCAGAGCAGATGTTTTTTCACACTGGAAATATCAACCTTTTTCCAACCCTAACCCATCAAACATCATATTTGTACTAATAAAGGAGGTACATGGTTCCAAACTGAATTATTAATAGAAGTTCATTGTCTGATATTAAGCAAATGTCCTGAATCCCTCAGTACCAATTCAACTTAGTCATGTTGTAGAATGTTGCTACCATCCATAGCATATGCTAAGAAAAGACAATATTAATAACTGCCTCACCTTGTACCATATTATGTCTGGTTCTTGCTTGTCCATTTTGTAATCCTCGGTATCGGGGCAGGAAATTATCTTGGCCCTTGTGATTTCTGATTTTTCTAAGTAGCGAATTGTGCTATTATAACAAAGCCCAAATTCATTTTCAGCAACAGTCAAGGACATTGATACTTTCATGCAATATGTTGAGTTTCTGCAGAGAAATAACAAAAGGTTGCGCTGGTTAAAACATAGTTAACACTATTAATCATATGAATGAATGTGCTCATTGCCTTTGTCTTTTAACATGGAGCATGCAAACATGGATGAAGCATGTCCATCACTTGAAAAAGCAACTTGAGAGTTAATAAGAAATTAGAAACACTTGATTAAGTACAAAAAATTCAAGGAGTGTTGAAAAATGAGTTGGACCCATTGCAGTGACCTGCTTAATTTTTTGCAAGTTAAATCAAGTAACAATGAATGGTATGCTTGACCCCATCTTTATTTAAACCAAGACGAGAATTTGAAAAATAATTTGCCTCTCCAGAACACGGTAGAAGGTGAAAATTAACAAAAACATAGAGAGAAATCACATTAACTGCATTAAACAAATTTATTTTAAGATTTATTCAGATTTCATTTTATTAAGATTTCAGAAAGATTTATTTATAGTCAATTAAATAAAAATAAAACTACTTTTTGACCTGTCCTCCATTATTTCTTTATATCTAATCCTAATCACATTTGCTTTTTTAAAAAATGTAGCTCCTGGCATATTATTAAAAAAAAACAAGTGAATCCTTTTCCCAGATGAATTGGGCACTAAAATAGGCTTATCCAAAGATGCAGACCCAATGCAGTAGAGAGGTTCTCATTTTAATTTGCCATGAGCAATTTTTGTTAATAGTAATACAAATTTTAGTTTACCTATGTATTGTCTCTGTACCCCACCTTTGTTCTAGGAGCTGGAGGTACCACATAAACCTCTTTTGGTCTCTCTCGCCTATTCCCCATAATAATTCTGTGACTTAGCTTAATGTGACATTTTCAGTTACTCAGTACATCACTCTATGATGGCTGAGAGACTCCAGTGGACTTCATGGTTGAGTGGAATTTAAAGCTGGTTGCCCCCTAACAACAGTACCCTAAACATCCCTACCCAACTCTATAGTTGTGCCAATGGTTGGACTCAGAGGCCCTTCACACAACATACTTCACCAGGTTTGGGAAGACATGTTTATATAACCACACTAACATTGGTCAATATTAACCTTACATTGGTCAATATTAACCTTACTAGGAAGCTGGGGGGCTGGGTAAGTATTTTGGATGAATCCAGACCATTTGATTAGTGTAGGTTTCAATGTATTTTATGAACCCAGAAGTAGGGGTAATTCAGTAACCCAGGTTAGCATGTTGTGTGAACAAATCCATTGAGTCTGCAACACCTGATCCAAGGAAAATTCAAAACGCAGAATGGGAAACTGGGTCAAATGCCCTCATTTCACAAGACTAAGCGACTACCAAGAGAAAACAGCTCACAGCTAGTTGCCACAATGTTTGCATCAAGTATTTACAGACCCGACGCAGGGATGTTGCAATACAATCTGTCAGATTTTGAGTTTAATCAGGCAGGGGTGGGAGATCCATCCCTTTAAGACAACACTATGAAGACTGACAGATGTCTTAATGAGCACTGAGTTTTTCCCATCATGCCTCTTTTTGTCACTTTAATTGGCTTCCCTGTGAAAGGGGATTGAAGTTAGACAGACATGTTGGGTGGTTCCAAATCTACAAAGGGGACCCCCAGAGAGAAATCTGCCAGTGTTAGATACTAGTTCTTGCTGAATGGAGCACCACATTGCAACAACAGACAATTTTCCCCTTTGAGTCCACTCTTTTAGAAGGTTTGATTGACAAAAGGTGGGGAGAACTGCAGGAAAGCCCTCTGTATCAGATGGGATTGTGGGGTGTGTATTCAAAGGAATGGATGAATTAAATGATGCTTGGACTCTCAACTTGCAGTGGCACAAAGCAAGAGACCCCTGGGATGGGGCAGAGGTCTTTTACTCCAACAGGATGTAGTGCAAAGATTATATATATCCAGTCCCCTCTCACCCCTACAGGTGGTACGTGTCTTCCTCAATCTCGGGTCCTCTATCAGAGGCCTGGGAGTTTGAGGGTTCTGCACAGTATCTGAGCTGTTCCTAGCACTGCACTCTTCTGGACAAAGAGCTCTGATGTTGTTCCTGGGATCTGTTGGAGCCCCTCTCCCAGCTTAGGAGTCACAGCCCCAAGTCCTCCTACCACCACTGGGACTACTTTGGCCTTGACTTTCCACATCCTCTCTAGTTCCTCCTTCGGGCCCTGGTACTTCTCCCGCTTCTCACACTCCTTCTTCCTGATGTTGCTGTCACTTGGCATCACTACTTCTATCAGCACTGCTGTCTTCTGGTCCTTGTCTACTACCACGATGTCTGGATGATTGGCCAGTACCTGCCTGTCCATCTGGATTTGGAAGTCCCATAGGATCTTAGCTCTGTTATTCTCCATGACCTTCTGAGGAATCTGGACTATGTGTGTGTGTGTGTGTATGTATGTATGTATGTGTGTATGTATGTATGTATGTGTGTATGTATGTATGTATGTGTATATATATATATATATATATATATATTCCACCATCTTAAGACATAAGACGTTCTCTGCAAATCTTAAGCCATCACATCAAACGTATTCAGATTCCAAGCTGACAAGTAGCTCTTTCAGAGCACCATTTTCCACGTTCACATGGCATTCTCATTCAGCATCTCTATAATCCGTGCACCTGGAATAGTTGTTAATAATTAACTTACTCAAATGATTATGAATTTTCTTGATTACAGAACCAAAGGTCAGGCAGTTTGGAAGGTCTGGGTAAGAATAAGTTCATGAGAGAGTTTTTAACATAGGCAGGTGGTGTCACCGAATAACACCTTTTGACAAATGAATCGGTTAATGATCTTGCATTATTTAGTTCATATTTTTCAACACTGCCCAGGGCAGATTCTATTTAAATTGCTCCCTGGCACAAGGACCTAAAAATGCTGAATTCCCCTCATTAGATACAATTAGGTAAAAGTAGGATTGAGAAAACGTACTATCCGATTAGTAAAACACTGCATGTACTTGCCTGGAGGGAGAAGTTGCATTAGCAAAGGATTAGTACAGCACAATACACATTTGCACATGTTCTAAAAATAGTTAGTAGCCAATTTCTGATAATGGCTTGCCTCAGTGACCAACTACCTAGTTCATCTAAGCTGGAATTTGCTTGGATATTCCATGAATGAAATCCTGAGAAGCATCAAATTCTGGTCCAACTGAGAAGAAGATTTGCAATATGAGGGCAATGGGGATGGGTGAGTGGAAGGGCCATTATTAGCCTAGACAGTATTTTTTGTTTGTTTGTTCATTTCCCCATACTTATATGCTGCTGGGCAGCTTGCAATAAAAACTAACATCAACAACACAGAATGAGCAGATCATAAAACAAAGTAAAGACATCGTTAAAGATACAGTTACCAGATGTACTCAAAGAGTAGCCATCATAACATCAAATCTATACCCCAAGGAAATGTCAGAAGAGGATCATATTTCCCTCTTTGCACACTTAGTTTGTTTCTTAAATCAAATCACTCAAATTTTGGGGGTGGGGGTGGGATCAGACAAATTCTACTGTACCCTCTCTAATGACATTACTTCATCAACATGCCCCGTGCAGTGCTTGGAAATTGGGGGACCTCAGAAGGTTCTCTTTCAACCTAGCCTACTTCACAGGACTGTTACAAGGGAGAAATTACGTGAATTCTGCTATTAGTTTTTGGATGAAGGTTGAAATACAAACATGTGAGTGCACAGTCTGGACACCCATTGGTTTTCTTATTCTTCCTCATTAAGAGATGCCTGATAAAATGGATGAATTTCTCCCTCACCCTGTCTATGTTATTCCATTCCCTTTTGACTGAGAGCTGATGGATGCTTTTAACGGTATGTTTGTTGAATGGCTGTTGCTAGCTTTATTACAACAGCCTTTCACCTTGTGAATAATAATAATAATAAAAAGCTACCGCGTTAGTGCTCTTCAAGAAGGGAGTTGATGCTTTATATTTGTTTTCATTATAGTCTCATTTTACTGGGTGATACCTGGAATGGTTGAGGTCAAGGAGAGGAATGGGTCTGTAAACACAGGACAAAGAAAAAGAATAAACCCATGGGTGGTTCTAGTGTTCCTAATATATTCCCATGGGTAGAGGCTGGTGAGAGGGGAGAAGGAGACACACTCTCACATACATACATAAGCCTCTTCTATCATAAGCAGAATTGCTAGATGAAGGTTTGCAGAAAAGATATGAGCAAGAACATGTGAACTGTTCAAAAGAAAAGCATTCTCTTAAGACCAACCTGGAGCTCAAATAAACATGAGTCCTAAAGTATTAGGGAGCACTCAATTGGGATCTGAAAGGAAAAGCCCTCTGCTAGGAATTCAGAGCAATCAATGCACCTGAAAGTTGATCTCACCCAGAAGCTTCTCCCAGGGTGTTGACCTGCCAAGCAATCTGCTTTGACTGGTGTTGGTCTGCAATGGCAAAAAGAGTACCGTTAACTGAAAAGATGTCTATATGTCTAATAGGTTGGGCAGCTGAGTGAAAGGAAGACCTCTAACCTTTTCTTATACCATGTTATTATTAAATGGTTGCAGTTAAAAGGAGCCTCAAGAATCATCCAACCCAGCACTTAGGCAATGAAGATCTATAAAACTTGATTAGCAATGTCTATAGTAGGGCTACCCAACTTCTTTGGTTGAGGACACCATCAAGCTTTGGGGAACACTTTGAAGACCATAGTCCAAAAACAAAGGTGGGACCAGGGGTCTGTTTTGGGAGGGAGCCTTCAAAAGTTTTAAGGAGTGAAATGGGTGCCTTAAGCATCTGCAAAGTATTTCTCCCTGAAAACCACTAAAAATGACTGTGTGATCTGGTCATGTAGTCATTCCAAGTCATTCCAAGAAGTGCTACAAGGAAAAGCTGCCTCTGTGAAGAGACCTCATATACTGGGAATGCTTGGGGAAGGAACATCATGACCCAGAGCCCACTTATGTATTTTCAACATTAACAGCAAAGCATCCAAAACTGCTTCCAAGAAGACCCGTAATAGAATTCTTTGGCATCTCTACTCCTCATAATTGCTGCTGGCGAGGCTCCTCTTCCCATGGACACTGTATGAGACCAGTTTCCTGATGATAATATATACACTGTGCTGGGTATATATGGGAATGCCACACATCTGGGCAGAGGTAATTCTGTAAGATAAGGGCAAATTTTCTCCAGCGTTTCTGGCTGCCATTTCGAACAGCTCCAGCTAGCATGACCAACAGTCAAGGATTGTTGACTAACCTAACCAAGATTCTGGGTAGCCTGCCTACTGACTGTCTTATCTAATCAGCATGTTGCCATGAAAGATGGTCATACTTGGGGGGAAAATAATAACCCCTCATTTTTCTCTCTCTCATGCACACTTAGGCTTGGTTCAGACATTTCACTAAACCATTTTGTCATCTGCTCTTCATTATTCCAACATGGAACTGAACCTCCAAGGTATATGAAGGATATCAGGCCAGTGAAAGTTCTGCTACAGGGTTCTTCTGAAATTTTTGGGTGATGGAAATCTGTATCAGTCACAACCCTGGAAATGCATTTCTGTAAGATTATCTATAGCTCATTCCCCCCCGCCCGAAATACAAATCCACCCACTGAGCTGGAGTGTAACCCCTTAACGCTTCTTCTTCCATCAATAATCCAGTGTCCTGGCATATTACTCCCTTTTCTTAAAGCAACAACAGAACTTCTTTCTCCACCCACTCCCTACCTTCTACATGTACTACTATCCACCTTAATCTCTAGGGATTACTTTCTTTCTTCTATTTTTCTGCAATGTTTCCTATAATTTTATTTACACACCATATGGTTTATTCACAATTGCTGCCTTCTGCTCTCAGAATTCTAGTTCAGCTTGGAAAAGTGGGAAGGGAAACCTTTTTTCTTTTTCTTTTTTTTGCAAAAGCCAGTTGCTGGCTTGCATCCTATAAAATGCTACAGAAATCTCCCATTGGCCAATCAGATTAAATGTAATCAGGGAATTGTCACCACTGGTAACTATCGAAGTTTAGTATAGATCTTGGTTTTGACATTAAATCCCCCAGAGCCTTTTTCTATGGCTCAGTTATCAGCAATATATTTCTTCCAAGGGATCAGAAAGAAGAAAGGAAGGGAGGATGTGGTGTTGTTTTTTCTACCCATGATAAGATGGATGAGAGTGGGAAGCGGCAGCCATAATTATTGTGCTTTAAATTTTACTTTTTAAAAATGGGACAGACTTGGATCCAGATATTAGTGTCTGTATATGGTGAAAATACACAGAATAGCTGTTGCTTCCTACCAAGTATTTTAGGGTTCTAGAATAACTCTATCAGAGACGACAAAACTCTATAAGATGGCGGCAAAAAGATCAGAAGGAGTCTGCTACCACCTTTTCTGGCTAACACCTTTTATCAAAGCCTTTAAATAAAATGTGCTTGTCGAAAAAGGTGCTGCCAGGCTCCTAGCTTGACACTATGAGAATTAACTAGTTGGATAGCCTAGAAGCAGTCTGATCCAGGATGGCTCTTCCAAAGACAGACAGACATTTAGGCAGATGACGGACTTCTCCCTCTAAAGCTGGACTCGAGCACAGTGTGTAGATGGTTGGGAAGCCAAAAGACAAGTATCCACAAAGAGAATAACCTGCAGAGATACTGAAAAGGCAAGCAGAGATAAAAGAAACAAACACCCATCCGCCCACCCACCCACACACACACACACCAAAACATTCCAAAAAGCGTGCACGTGGAAGTGAGCAGTCATTCATGGATCCAGAAGTGCTTTGTTACATCAGCAGCCGAAGGGTTCCCAGGCCACAAGAGTCATGCAAGTTTTTTCTAAAACATGAGGCCTTCTGCTTTTCTCCCAGCAAGAGACAGAGAAGAAACGCAACAAAAGAGGTGATAGAGCAAGCTCTGGAGCACTCCCAGAGAAACAGGACTGCTGGGGACCCTTCCTTTAATCCAATCAACGTGGTGTTCCAAGCCCACCTGCGTGCCATTGGGAGCAAGGCCCTGTTTGAGATTAGGCCACGCCAGGCTCAGTCTTCAGTACCTCCATGTAGGACTGGGAAAGACTCTTGCCTGAAATAGACCGCAGAAATCACTCTTAGTTACATGGGTCAAGGGTTCTGACTCAGGAGAGGCAGCCTCTGATTTGCATCAAGGCCTGCTTTCACCAACTCTCCCAACCTGACACCCTCTGGATGTATTAGACCATAGCTCTCAGGAGTCCATACTACCTGGGGAATTCTTGGAGTTGTACTCCAACTGGTAGGAAGCCATCTGGGAAAGGCTGGTGTAACCCAAGATGTGATATATCCCCAAATAATCCTACAACCGATGTCAAGGTTTGTTTTGTTTTGGGGAATCCTTGGGTTAAATATTTCAACTTTATGTAATAAAAATAGATGAATTGTGAAAAAAGACAGCCTACATGGTTAAGGGATAGAGCATTTCCTTTATGAGAAAAGACCACAGTAGCTGAGACTTTTAACTTAGAAGGACAGTGGGAGTGGGGAGACCTAGCAGAGGCATATAAGCATGGGGTAGTAAAGCAGGATAGTGGCTTTTTTAATGTTTAAAGAATTCAAATGGGGAAGAAAATGGGGTTGAGATTTTTTTCTGCCTGGAAATTAAGCCTTCAATCTCCTGCATGCAAATTCTACAGCCCATCACAGATCCATGAACGTGCCTTCTGACCCAGAGCTAAGACCTAACGCATTGCATGCAAAGTCATTCTGCAACCCAGGTATGAGCACTGCAAGACAGACAAAACAGGGATTTGTTGTCCTTTGGGGGGTTGTGTGTACACACACGGGCATGTATGTGTTCCTACAAGAATGCACCCAATGGTACTTAACTGTGATGTTATCACAAACTGCAAAGAGTAGGAAGAAATGGTCCCTTTGGGGCTGAGGTTGGCATCAAATCCGCTTTGTTCGTAGCTGATGTGAACTCTTCCTCCCCATAAGGAAAGCACATTTTACATCTGTGGTTTTTGTTCTCTAAGCAAATTCATGGGTGGCTGCCAAGGCCTGATCACCAGAAGCATGACTATAGAGGCTTGGCTTGCTTTGCTTCTTCTATTTCCCCAAAATAATGCTTTTTTTTTTTTTTTTTAAAGGATACAGAATATGTGAAAAAGCACCATCTAAGGTTTAGGTTGAGAGGGAACCTAGCTGCCCACAGAGGCAGAAAGGCAAACTAAGTCACAACACTTGGGTTACAATTATTATTTTTACAATGATGATGCAATAATAGTACTAAAAGAAAGAAGGGGTAGGATTTTTAACAGTTTCTAACTTTGGTGGTTGGGAGGGTGGGGTGGTTTTGTTCTGTTTTTACAATTTGCAAATCATCGTCGTCATTATCATCATCATCACTGTCATCATCATTAACTTCATCTGGACTTTGGCACAATGATGAATTACTCCAGATTTTGGATTCATGCTCTTTACAGAAATAATTGGAAACTTGGTCCTTTTACAAGAAATGTTTCAATCCAGAGTGGAATTTTTCCAGCTGATTTGTTACGTTCTTGAAAAATGAGGCCTTGCAATGGAAACGCTGACAGATTTAAACTCTGGTTGCATCAGCAGGTGCTGAAAGATTAATGGCATAGCTCTTCGCTGCAGAATGCATTACATTTCGTACTTGGGTCTCAGAAATCAGGACACCCTTGTTGCTGCTCTTAATGTGGGCCCCAGACACAAATGTCTGAGAAACCTGAATCAGGACCCAGAGGAGAATCACATCCAAGAAAAACAAACATCGCTTTCTAGGGAAAAGAAAAGAAAAGATAGTACTGCGAAGGATACCAAACTGACTAGTGGACAGTCTGGGCTCACACCCAGGGTGCAGATAAATGATGGTTACACACATATTCTCACTCACGTGCACACGACATACTGTCTCCAACTTAGAAGATCCGCGTGCCTTGTATCTCCAGCAAAACTGGCAGGAAGGAAGCTTGATCAAAGTCAACCCTGCTTACATCTTATGAAGCCAAAGGCAAAAGAACAGTTTAGCAATAGCACTGCTAGCCTCTGGCAAAAAAGTTTCTCTCATTGAGGAAGTGAGCCAGCCCTCAACTTGATAAAGCCAGATGCAATTCTACTGTCTTCTGGAGTCATCTGGTTTACCTTGGGCTGAAAGGTGCAATACCACCACCAGCCACTTGTAGCAGCACAGGGCAGCCAAATCCATCTAGCTCAACGTTTCTCAAACTTGGCAGCTTGGCAATGTGTGGACTTCAACTCCCAGAATTCCCCAGCCAGCATACGGACTTCAACTCCCAGAATTCTGGGAGTTGAAGTCTGCACATCTTAAAGCTGCCAAGTTTGAGAAACACTGGTCTAGCTCCGATGGTGGCCATTTAGCACAAATAAATTCATACTTGAGTCCTGATTGCAAAATAGTTTTGCCTTGAAAAAGCAATCTAAAAAGAGGCATATTACCCAAATCAATTCCTTATAGCACTCTGGGCTTCTAGGCACCCTTTTTATACGGCCACCAATTGCTTCAGATAACCACAAAAATATTCTGTGCTATCAGAAACTCACAGGAGAGACTGCGATGGAGAGAGGTCAGGTACTGACGGAGCAGAGTCATGACCCGGCCTGTCCCATTTGTTTGCTTGTCAGTTTCTCTGCCCTTGCAGCACAGAAACTTTGAAGCTGGACATGTGTTTCAGGCTCTTTGCATTTTAAAGTTCTCTGAGGGCCATTTAGAGTCGCACTTATTCATTTAAAAGAAATGGGTCTGACCTCCTTGGTCCCCAGGGTAAAATGTATGTTTAGCAGAGGTATTTCTCTGGTTACATAGCCTTTATCCAGGAAACCTCGGAAATGCAATTCCTTCTTTCTTCTTTTCAACCGAAAATCAAATCCATCAACTTCCAGTGAAGCCACCAGATTTAGGTTGCAGTCAGTGGTCCATGCCGGTCATTCCTACATGGAATCAACTTTAACTGAAAGCTGCCTGGAGTTGTTCTGGTGTCAGGCAGCCTCATAATAATAATAATAATAATAATAATAATAAAAACAACAACAACAATAACAACAACAAGTTGAGAAGGGGGACTATTTCGATTACTTGCATGCCCCAGTAGTGCAGATGCGCAGAGATGTCAGATTTAGGGCAGTGTGACTTGCCACACTTTCTATCTGCTTTATTTTTTCCATCAGGAGGAAAGTGTGCCAATCTAACAGTTTTTTCTATGGATTTTTTAAATTATACCCCATTTTGTACCACTTTACATTTGCGACTCCCCCTCACATGAAGGGCATCACCCCCTAATTGAAGCCACCACTGAAGTCAACTGTTTCTGGCTACGGATTTGAACAGGGACACCACAAAGGGGTATGCTATGTGCTGCTGTCCCTTGACAACGCTACGTCTATCACCACCTGTCTTCTGGTCCTTGTCTACTACCACGATGTCTGGTTGATTGGCCAGCATCTGCCCGTCCATCTGGATCTGGAAGTCCCACAGGATCTTCGCCCTGTTATTCTCCACGACCTTCTGTGGAATCTCATCTGGACTTGAGAGGGTCTAGCCCATACACTGTGCAGATGTTCTTGTACACAATGCCAGCTACCTGGTTGTGCCATTCAGTCTGTGCTGTTCCTGCCTGCATCTTACGCCTTGCCACTCTGTGTTGGACTGTCTCTGAGGCCTCTCTGCACAGTCTGCACCTTGGTTCCTGTATATATTTCTCCTGCATGATACCCACCTTAATACGCAGGTGTAGAAACCACTGTCCTGGACTTCTGCTGCATGAAACCAGATGGCATCTTCATCCTTGTTGATCCTCCCTTCAGAGAAGATAATGGGCTCTTCAAAATCCCCTTTGTTTTTGTACCACATCAGGCGCAGCCCTGTGCTTTGAGCCATGCTGTAGTTTGTGCGGATGTAGCTGTAGAAAAGAGCGCATTTCACGCGCACCGGCTCACCTGCCAAGGCCATATACTTCTTGAGGTCCACCAGCCAGTCAATGCAGCCATCCACTGAAAGCAAAAAAGGAACATGAGAATATTATTACAGTTGCCAGGCTTCAATGACCTGGCTTGGGTTTGGCAATTGATCACAGATCTCCTGACACTTCATGGCTGAGCGTGACTTGGCTGAAAACTCTTAAAACAGGGTGTTAAAAGCTCTATGGCAAGCTTGTAGGAAGCCCTGCATAAGAGTTCACTGCCTACTGCTAATCCCAAGATGTAAAAGGCTTTTATATTTTCAAAGGTTTAAAAAGGTTCTTCCTCCCACCTTTCCCCATTAACAGGTGCTTGGTGGCCTTGAAATTGAATAATTGTTGTGTGTTTATGAAATAGCCATCTCTAGCATAAGAATCTTGTCCACATGAACCCTTTAAAGAGTGATGAGTCATATCTTGCCTTTCTATTCAAAAGGCATGATAGATAGATGGATGGATGGATGGATGGATGGATAGGGAAGGGAAGGGAAGGGAGGAGGAGGGAGAGGGGGAGGGGGAGGGGGAGGGGGAGGGGAAGAGGAAGAGGAAGAGGAAGAGGAAGAGGAAGGGAGGGAGGGAGGGAGGGGGAAGGGATGAGAGAGAGAGAGAGGGAAGGGGTTAAAATGAAACACATAAAGCTACCTTTTTTAAAAGAAGGAAATATACTGCATGAGTTAGCGAAGTTTCTCCTGCCAATCTCTGATCATTTGGAGAGACCAGGACTCAGCCCTGAAATCCTAATTTCCTGCACTGTTTGGGATGGTGTTAGGCATTACAGTTGTCGTCTCCACGTAGCTGGTCTTGAAATTAGCAAGACTTACAGGCAGTCCTCGGGTTGTAACAGCAACTGGGACCAGAAATTCTGTTGCTAAGCAATGCGGTCATAAAGTGCAACGTCACATGACCACATTGCTTAGCGACGGCAATCCCGGCAGTCCCCGTTTGCCAGCCTTACGAGGTAGAGCAGACGGGAAACACGACCAGATGAGGTACTTCTACTTTATTGTTAAGCTACTTGACAGAATCTTGCAAGTCTGAAAGTACAATTCTCCCTCCCCTGCTGCCTTTAGCACCCAAGAAACTAGGGCGGCAGATAGTTCTGAGTCTCTTGCCCTGCCCACATTCCTGCTGTGGGCTCAGCTGCCTTCCATCTGACCATTCCCTTGGCTGCGTCTCTTTGCCCCGTCTCCCAAGGTCTTTCCCAAATATCATTACACCATTGCGGTCGTTAAACGAGGATCATGGGTCGTTAAGTGAGTCTCAGGCAGCTCGCAAGCAGGCTGGCAGGCAGGTAAGTGGCAGCTGCCAGGTGGGGGAGGAGGCCTGGGTGTCCTGTGAGGTGCAGTGCAAGCGCAGCGAGGCTGGGTGCTGCCAGGTGGGGGAGAGGGGGAGCGACTTACAAGAGCAACTTGCAACCTTCCCTGCCAGCTTCCCCATTGATTTTGCTTACAGGAAGCTGGCAGGAAAGGTCGCCAATGGCGATCACGTGACTGTGGGGCACTGCAACCGTCATAAGTGTGAGCCAGTTGCCAAGCGCCCGGATCACGATCACGTGACCGCAAGGACGCTGGATGGCCAGAACTTCAAGGACCGGTCGTAAGTCCCTTTGTTCAGCACTGTTGTATCTTCGAACAGTCGCTGAACAGGCGGTCATTAACCAAGGGCTGCCTGTACTTCTGATTAATGAAACTCCAGTCCAATCTGTTGCCATACAATTGTGTTTTTTCAGCCATTTACTGAGATGTTTCTCAGAACTTCATCCTTTTAAGACGTCCCTTCTACCACCTCATTATTTTTCTCTGTTCATTTCCCTCAAAACTCTTCCAATCCATACCTTAAGGGACTAATTTCCAAATCACAGCATATCAAATGTAATTGCATTATGGTCACTCGTACCAAGACAACGAATCGCGTTTTAATGCATTTTGTGCAGTTCTGCTAAATTTCCATTTCAAAACCATTATCGTGTATGGTTTGGGGAAAGGTTAAGTTCAAGATAAGTCTGAAAGGGGGCTGAGAACATCCGCATGTTAAGAAAAAATCAAGTATCTTGCTTGAAAGAAACATTCATTCCCTTTTGTAAAACTTGCCAATTTAAATTCTAAAATGCAAAGTCTAAAAAAGCTAGACACAACATCCATGCTGCTAAATGAGTAGATGAATTCTCCTTATAACTTCCACATGTTTTGCAGATGCATACACATGAACGGGAGGACCTATTTATCACGCAGCTGTTACTCTACTCTATTGATGGAACTGAGCTGTTCCCAAATTTTCCTTTTAATGTGGGCTACATCAGAGGGAAAATTTGGGAATTGCTTTGTTCTATCAGCTCTGCTAAGAGACCAACACTATGTAATTCCTGAATCCATTCCCATTCAAGATTGTCATGATATAAAAAGAACTTTCGAAAATTATGTTTGGGTTAGCATACTTTCCTCATTCCTCCTTGTTCTTTTTTCCTTTATTGCTGTGTCATAAACAACTCATAGAAGACCCCTGGTCATGAGCAGTGGTGATGGATGGCTTACAATACACATCGATCCTCTCACTTTTGTGCCTCTACCCTTGCGGGCACGCTTACGTGCACACACACGTAACACATTAAGATATCTGAGAAGAAATAAAACTGTGATCTGGATACTGGGAAATCTGTTTCTCCACTAAAAATAAAAGGGATCTTGGTTAAGATTTCTGGAGGAGGTAGATTGAGATGGTATGATTCTAATCAAGGTTGTGCTGAGGAGAGAAGAAGAGGATAGAGTGTTATCTGTGATGAGTAACACTGGAGACATATGCATGGCTCACAGCTAGTGAACTGTCCATATGTATTTAAACTAGTGTGTTAGATGAAGAAACACTGATTCTGTACAATGGAACTCCCTCCCTATACATTGCAACCTTAATTAGCTGGACCTCAATGCAATGAAGTTTGCATGTAACAGGCCAAATTCTGTTGCGATTTACATTTTTGCACAAGAGTGTCATCACACAAATGATGTAATTTGCATTGACTGCATCACTGAAATGATACATTCTTTGATTTGCCAGATTTTGGAGAATAACAGATACACCCCCATTACCTGGTTAAAATGAGGTTTCATTAAACTACAGTTAAGTATAGGAAGCAAATTGTTCATGAAGCCTAACTTACTTTCTTCTGGGAATAACTTTTCTGATTCTTCTCCATACTGAGCATTAGGATAGTACACAGGCTATAAATATTTTATTAAGTTAAATAAATGTTTGCAAGTTGCTTCATGGGGTACTGACTGTATAAGCATCAGGTGTAAAAGACAATTTTAAAACTTCCCAAAAGATAACACAAATTAGAAAAATTGAATTTTTAAACATTGGGAGGTTTCAGAATGAAGTTAACAAGGGATTAAATATTTCTTTTTGATGCTAAAGAGTCTTGTCTGAATGGCTTATCAAGACAGATATTGCCACTAACTCTTTAGATCAAGAACCCACCATTCTCTATTCATCCAGCTCTTGGGCTGAATAGTAGATGTGATTTTTGTGTAAAGAAAGTCTGTTTAATTTGACCCTTGAGAGACTGCACAGGCACACACAAAGCATTCTTGTTGCTTTCAAAAACCAGACAGCAGAAACATTGGCTGTTCTCATATCATTTCATCAGTCATAGTCTTGACCCCTACAATGACCAACTTCCTAGTCAGTCCTATATTGCCCAGAATCTTACATAGCAATGGGGACAACAAACATAAGTCTCAAGAAGGATGCAAGAAGAGGATCACTAGAGCAACCATGCACAGGTTTGAGGTCTTCCAGCCTTCTCCAACTTGGAGAACCACTGCTCCCACAGTGCTTTCCTGGATGGTGCTGAGGGTGTTGAAGTCCAAAACATGTAGATGGCATCAACTTGCTTTCCTTTGATGATGCTTCGTCATCTTTTGGAGGGTGATCGCAACAGGACCAAACTGCTTCTGGTCCATTATCACTTGCTGACCCAAGAAAAATCAACTTTGAGAAAGGCAAAATTCATACTTCATGTGCATTGTCTTCACCATGGTTATCAGAATCCATGTCATAAAGACGACTATGCAATTATTCCAGAGACATTCTGAAGTCAAATGGTACTAAAAAAGGAGGGGGACAATACACTTTCATACTGATAAACCCTCCTTTGCATCAGTCAAGACCAAATATTAGTAACTTTTTTGTGCCAAACTCAGCAGCTAATGATGGAAATAATTAACAGATCTGGGTGCATCAGCTGAAAGAAAAAGACGCAGGCCGTGAATCTTCACTGTTTCTGCCTAGCTAGAAGCTTTTTTATTTGTTTTCTGGCTAAACCTCTGATGACTCCAAAGGATATAATTACAAACAGCAACATGTTCTGAGAATCTGACTGAAGACTATTTATAACGGAGCATGTAACATTTGATGACATTTAGGGGGAGGGGAGGGGGAGAAAACCCTTGCAATGCGATTAGATGAAAATCATAATGGTCAAACAGAAGCTAATCAAACTGACAATGTTCTCTCTCCTCCACAATGTCATTTTCTCTTGTCAAAAGAACATTGAGCAGGCTTCTGTTTTACATAGCTCACACATGGCCTCAAATCTAGGTCAAAGCTGTTCAACACTTATTCATGGAGATGTTGAACAGCATGGGGAACAAAATGGCACCACGAGGAAGATCATGGGTCCATCTATGGCCTATGTGTCAAACATGAGTTCCCCACCACTACCTTCTAGAAAAGGCTTGACAGAAAGGACCAGGACCATTGCAAAACTCAGTTTTCTCAGATACCCGAGAAGGACACCACAATCCATGACTCTGAAAGGCAAGGAGAGGTCAAGGAGAACTTGCAGGACCAAACCTCTTCTGTCCAGCATCTTATGTAACTAAGCAGTTACATAACTTGGAAAAAGGCTCAGGTCTGGAGCTGAGAGGCACCCACTTTCTTGATCACCTTTCCCAGAAACGGAATATTTACAACTTGCCTATACATGCGTATCTTCTGCTTCAAAGGAGGGTTACTTCAATAAAGGCCTTATAACACTCTCCTCTGAGTAGAGAGCAACTTTATGCAATTGCAAAGAGGAACTGAGTACGAGCTTTAACTATGAAGCCAGTCCCATTCTCATTAACCAGGGCATGAATAAACAGGTGGTAGCCCTCCATACATCTTGTCCAAGTCTTTGATATCTACAAGCCAAAAAGGGTCCAGAAGCAACAAAACAAATAATTACATCCTTATGACCTGTCCCAGTGCTGAAGCCCAGCTCAGGGTAGATCTACAAAGAAAATTATGGGAATTTATTTATTTATTTATTTATTAGATTTCTCTCCCGTCCATCTCCCCTACAATAGAATTGCTCATGATGAACCACAAACTATTCTATCTTCCCCCCACCCCAATTAATCTGTGTGCCCAACAGTGAGGAAAAGCAATACCAGCCTATTCTACCAAGACAGAGGCAGAAAGGAAAGCACTCAGTCTCCAGTTTCAGGGGAGAGGGGACTTCCAATGGGTCTGACTCCATTTTCAAGCTATCCCAAATGTTCTACCATTTATACCAGAGGAATCGAGGAATCCCTTTCACTGCCTTCACCTCCCTAATAAACCAAGTGGCTGATTTAATTCAATGAGAGAAGAGAAACCACTTAGAAGCTACAGTGTCAATTGCCCAGGCCATCTTCTTAATTACAATTCAACCAGGGTTTCTTCAGTATCGCCAATGGATGAGATGAGATTAAATGACATGAGATACGATGAGATGCAATATGATACAATACTCTCCAAGAACATTCAGGAGACTATCTGGATTTAGCAGGCACGTATCAGACCTTGTTAAAGCACTATAATTTTAAAGAGTTCAAACAAACTAGAACTAGTCCAAAAAATGAGTGAGGACAATCAGGTGCCTGGAAACTATCTCCTGTGAAGAGCCATTGAGGGAATTGAGTATATTTAATCATGAGAACAGAAAACTCAAACGGGTTATAACAACATTCTTCAAGAGCCTGAAGAAGGTCAAGACCTGAAGGTTAGAGAAAGCTTCCACTGTAGACAAAAAATGAGTAGTCGTACTGAAATAGCTATGAATCATCAGTGTAGTATACTGCTGACCAACTGGGGTGTGGGGTGTGTGCGCGTGCAGGCTGGGTGTGTTTGTGTATTTCTACTATAGGAGCTAAAGGTGGTGAGGTGAGAGCCAGCAGTTCCCCAGACGTAAGACAACTGTTATGTAAATATATCTCAACCACCCAAGGCCACCAAACAAACTGACAACTATTCATTGAGTCAGAAAGACGAGAGGAAAAAGCTGAGAATTTAAATCGTGGAGTGTATATAAAAGCTCTCAATTCTTTGCTCTGAAGTTGGCAATCAACTTGTGCGTAAGACTCCATTCTTGTTTGCAATAAAGAATGCACGACACGCATTAACCTCCACTACATTTTAAATAACGGATCAGGGTTTATATTTAAAATAAATCCAACGGTCTAAGGATTCTGGGTGTATAATATTTTATGAGCAATTATAAGCAAGCATGTACACAGTTTCAAAGTAATTTTCTTTCTGTCACCTGAATAATCTTTACATTCTAAACCTGCTTGTAATAGTTTTTGTTAGCAACTGTCACCGGAGCAATTTATAACTGCGGCGTTGTTAGACATGTCAGTCTACCTTGTTACCTCAAGCCTACGCTTAAATTCAAGGCAATAAAAAAAATGAGTTAGATGACATGTGTGACTTTATTGTTTCCACATGCCTAAGTGTATTAGGAACACTGAGCATGACTGAAACTGCTTCCAACCATGATGGAAAGAAGAAAGGAACCAGGTCCCAATTCTGCATACCTTATTATGGAACAGGAATCATCAAGACTGTCACATAATCATACCTGATTTCAACAGCAGAGCAGTGTAAAGGTAGCATAAAAACAGCCATGGGTTCCAAGTTAAGGGCTTGTTAACGCTGAATTTTCAAGCCAGGGAGGGAGAGTATTATTTTCCAATCCAGGCCAAAAAAAGAGAGATGCATATTAGTTGGAATCCAGCCAAAATGAGAGCGAACTTGCATGAATATTCAGCATTTGCACACAACCTCCTGAATTAGATCTCAACCATGTCCCATAGTGTGGAACAGTAGAATTGTAACTGGAGAGGACATTTGGGCCTTGGAATCTCCCCCATTCAGTACAGAAATCTAGATCCAGAGCCAGACCAAAATGAAGCATTGGAACTGTTTTGAGCTGGAAACAGCACTCAGAAGGCACCTTCCAGCTCAAAGTGGAATGTTTTACAAAGTTTTGCGTTCAAACCATTTTGAAATGAAATGTGCCTCCCCCCCCCCCCCCACCCCCAGTAGAAGAATGTTTTTGCAACATCCCTGATATCTCCAGCAGAATGGGGAAAGTATTCCATGTGAAACCTTGCAAAACTAACTACCATGAGCATTTTGACCTAGAATATCAGCGGGTAACTTTGGTCTAGTTTTCACTTCTTCAAGAGATCAGATCAGACCTTTGGACAAATAGCGACATTTGCCCTTTGAGTAGCCTAACAGCACTGTGCTCCCCAGTGCTGTTAGGGGTGCAGCCAGGCAACAATTATGTCATTTTAAACTGAAATAAAATTAAATATCATTAATAGGATGCCTAGGCAGGCAGGTATCTAGCAATATGTCCCATGACAAGTTAACATTTGTTAGCAATGTTTGGAAGCCTCTATGTTCTTTTCCTGCAAATACAGAAGTTTTGGTTCAGAAGGAAGGAAAAAGAAACAACCGTGAGCAGGTCTGGGCAAAATTCTACCCAATGGATGAAACACCAAAATATGCTGGTTAACCTGGCAATTCCAGTGGCAAAGAACAATTGAGAAGACTCAGCCGATGAAGAGCAAAGGACATGAAAGCAGGCAGGTTAAAGTGTGCCTGAGACTGTAGTGAAACAACAGACTCTTCAATCTTCTCTACACTAAAGCTCTAAGATGTTCCTAGGTGAAGGTTTTCCACAAGTGACCTTCACTGACTCAACCTCTAACATTTTGGAGGAAGGTCCCTGCCTTACTTGGCATAGCAAGCTTCAGGACAAAATAAGAGTAAACAATTGGCTTTTGATCTCCCAGCCACTCTACTTAACCCACAATGGACAGATATTATGGTGGTGTTGTGGTTGGAATAATATGCAGGAGTTGTACTGCAGAGGATGGGAACTGAAACTGGGACCTATCTTTACCTCTGAGATATGACTCCTTCCTTGATTTTTCTTTCTTGTGGGCAGTTGTTTTCTCCTTAATCCAGTCTTTTGGATTGTTCTTCAGTTAGGACTTGGATTTTAGCTCTTCCTTCCAGCTTCCTCTTTGCTCTTGTCTCTGTCATAGGTCCCACCCCTTCAATTGCCCCACCATTTCTGGTTCCTAGCTTCCTTCTGACCCTTTCCTAGGGAAAGCCTCACTCGTGGGAACCAATCTTTCATTTGGTTTAACAAGGGTTCTTCTGAAGTCAAAGATTGCTAGAGATCTGTCTCATACAAGTGTCCTATACCAAACCAGAACATTGACCCATCTAAAAAGAAATGGCTCTTCAAAGTTGGAAGTCAGAGGTTTTCCAACCCCATCTATGGATGCTATGCATTGGCCCCTGGACTCTGTTTGCCAAGTGGGTCCTTTGCCATTGATCCACAACCCTCCTGGATTCCAGAGGTCACAAATATTGGTTACTAAGCAGCAGAAATTTCATTCAGGTCAATGAGACTGAGAAGCTTATGAGATGTCAGTGTCTCTTCTTTAGTGCCAACTATTGTTCTTTGAAGAGTCTCCTTTCCCCACTCTGACTTACAGCTTCCCGTCCAACATCTGGCAGTGCTAATTTCAACTGCAGTGAGCCAATTAACATTTCCACTCAAATGACAGGGGGACCTTTGCTTGAAAAGGTGTTGACCCTTTTTTAGAGACTGAGGTTTGTCATTTCTTCTCTCATTTCAATTCATTAGCTCGATGCTGCAGCAGAATTTAAATAGCTTCCACAATGACAGAAGATAAGCAGGCATTTGGTTGCAACTGAGAAGATGCTGCCAGATTCAAGAGCATAAGGACTGTTTGGCCACCAAGTGTAAGTAACATATATACCAATTTCTACTTTGGAAATCAGCCATGTTGGAGGTTTTTGAATGATCCAAAAATGCACAAAAGAGATATGGCAATTGGTCCAAAATACAGCTGCTAGGATACTGAAACAAGACAACTAGAATATTTAACTCAGTAGGACAGTAACAATGGTTGCCCATTTGTTCCTGAGTCCAGTTGAAATGGCTCTTACTGGTGAACTTTTAAAGCTCTTCCAAGCCTAAAAGAATAACATCCTTGGGCCCTTGATTAGCACATTCAGCAGATATCATTTGAGCTCTCACAATATGGCAGATATTGGGATCAGCCAGTCACAAACACTGCTTTATCAGGAAAGAGACTCCAAAGGCAGTTTCTTGGCACCCACTTTACCATCCCAGAAGGTCGTCTGCTGTCTTCAATTCCCTTCATCTTTTTAAGTAAGCAGGTGGGGCCATTCCGGGTGGGGGGGGGACTCATTTTTATTTTCTAAGAAAGCCTATGGGGCACTATTAAGAGCTCAAAGCATTTAGGGAAATAGAGATGATGCTAAAGGATTCTGCCTCCCCTTCACAACATCCCAGGGTGCCCTTTAAGGGTGTTTAAATGGAATCGTGCTGGCTGGGGAATTCTGGGAGTTGAAGTCCACACATCTTAAAGTTGCCAAGATTGAGAAACACTAAATTAGACCCAAGCCACTAACTCTTGATCTAATCCAATTGCGGGTTGAGCAAAATGCCGCCATTATGAGCTCAGCCAAGGTTAAACACTGCCACGAGATGGCTGCCAAGTTAATGTGGGGAATTCCAGGGAAAACCCTTTTGTTCCTGCTGGCCTTTGTATCTTTTCTTTTTTTCTTTTTCATTGTAAGCTGCCCAGAAGTCAGGCATCCTCCAAGTGAATTAAACAAACAAATAAATAAATTCCAATGTCGGAACAATCCTTCTGGGCGAAGCTGTCAAACCTTGCCTTCTTCTTAGAAAACCATAATTCCACCTGAACATTTCAGGATTTTTTCCCCCCCTTTTGGATGGCTTTTAGGCTTTTACATGCTCAAGGTCTCTAAATTATTTCAGACTGAGTGGAACCAGGGCATCAGCAGGAGCCAGGGATAGGGATCAGGGGTATTTTCTGGAGGCATAAAAAAGTCAAGATGGTGGCCATCGTTGCACAATGGAAGCTCCATCTGCCCCTTTTTTATGTGGGTCATACATGAAGGGTTTTGATTGCACAGTTGAGATGACCACCTTGACTTTTTTGACTCTTCTCCCTACAAATGGCCCTCTAGGGACAGACAAATCCTATCCTTGGCGGAACACAAAACAGCTTTCTCAGTGATTGACCCCAGACTTGGGCAATAAATCTTCTAAAAAAAAATTTAAACCTTCAGATTTCCATGCCAGGCTGTCAAAAACTGCAGAAAAAAAACCTCCCAAGGCATGAAACTTCATGGTTGTGTGTGTGTGTGTGTGTGTGTGTGTGTATAAAACTATCAATGTGCTTGTTATTACCATTGTTGAGCTGTTTTTAACTAATTAAGAAAGATACAAAAGCTATAATATTGTTTTATTTGTCCTATGCAGAAAATATTTTTCTGTTGGGCCTTGACAGTATAATAAATGCAATTTTGATTATTTGCATATAAAAGGCATTATCAGGATGTCCTCATTGCAAATGATTCCAACGGGATGACTTTGAAAAAGAAAAATATCCCTTTGTAAATGTACTTGTGTCAGGTTTTTGCCTAATCTGAAATCAAGCTGTGTCAGGCTGTCAGTTTTCAGCCTTCTCTCATGTTTCCCCAAATCTTGTCTTAATCTCTTTTAAGACTCGACATAATTGAGAATAATTGGCGCTTGTGATATCTTGATGTTTATGGAAGGGAAATAATAGGGTGCTGAAAAAAGCCCCTTCCAGCCGTGCACTTCTCTGTGTGCATAAAGCTGAGATAAATTTTTAGTCTCTGTGACAGCCCAGCTGTCGGTGCCATTACAATGTAAACTTTTGCCAGTTTAAGATCAAATATTTTTTTAAAAAAAATAATCAAGGTGATAAGAACTGAAGCTTTTCCCATTCTTTCTTCAGGATGGATCAGCAGACTTAAAGTATTTGATGTCAGACTATATAACCTCATTTCTCAGAAGATACAAGCTTTAAATGGCACTTTTCTTTTTGTTAAGAATGCCATTATAAAATAAAGGTGCCAGCTGCAGATTAGGCATAGTGTTAAGAAGAAAGAAAGAAATCTAGTTCAAAGAACTTTGGCTAATGGGCCAAGAAATATGACTTGGGTAGGTTTTGAATCAAAGGCCTAGTGTTGCTAATCAGCGAGCTGTCTTGGCATTTCCGGCAAAATCCTACCCAGTCCTACTCTGAAATAAAGCCTACTGAAAGGGACATATCGCCAGTTCACTCTAACAGTGGGTACCATGGATTAGGTTTCACTGAACTGCCTAACACAAGCCACTATTTACCCGTTATTTATGTACCTTGTTCAATGGTATCGCATCAGATTTCTGTAAACCACAGTGCTTAAACCAAATGCTAACATACAAAATGAAAAGCTAATGAGATTTAAATTGGTAACAGGCAAAGCTTCCTTTTAAAGAAAATACACCGATTTTTACAAGGACAACTTAATGAAAAAAAATGGGATTCATTGGGATTTTGCCTGAACCATTCATCACAACAAAATGAATACCCAGAAGTTGCTTACATATTTCAGGCCACTGAACCACATACTCTTGAAGGGGCTAATCACCCAGACATCGTTTTCTTAATTGCATTTGGGGCAAAAACTAAAGGCCAGACCAGGAACACCACTGTAGAGCAAGCTTTTCTTAGACATATTGCTTCTTTCTGAAAGTTAACAACTTGCATTCTCTGCAAACCCGGGACCCATAAATGTGGGGAGCAGAGTTCCAGTCTTTAGCTTAATAAATCTCTCCCTAGCTCTGAGAAGTAGAGTGCATGAATTACCAACAGAGGCCCCAAGTTTTTCCTGCCCTGCTTAAGACCTGCAGCAGCTATGATCTGATGGGGCCCACACCAACACTGAACCCGGGTCCACTACAAAAAGTAAGAGGATCTAGGTCACAGTTTTTCAACCTTGGCAACTTTAAGACATGTGGACTTCAACTCCCAGGATTTGTGAGAGTTTCTTCTGGCGTTAATAGGGGAATAATAGGAAAACCACAGATGCCAAATAGTTGCAGAACAGAAGCAAGACTCCAGGCCACTAGAAGAAAAAGCAAGAAACCTGGGCCTTCCTATTTACTTATATATAGGTGTCTCATTTGAAAACAGGGTACTCATTAGAATTCTTGTGTTGCAACCTTAACTTGCCTCCAGTAAATACTATTAACCAGAGCTCTTCGATTCTCATCCCTTGGATTAACTGTTTCCAATCCCGACTGCAAGACGGGAAGTTTAACAACCTCTTTCAAATAATTTCTGAAGCATGCATAAGCCTAATAATTCAGATCCCTCATTTTGAGAACAAGGGTAGGGTTAGCATGAAGAAGTAGAAGAGAGTAGATTAAGCTGAAAGGTTTTTTGTCTCTAAATAACAGAGAAGGGGAGGAATAAAAAAACATAGGTTGTGACTCCAATTAAAATTTAATTAAATTGCTTTCCTTTGGTTACTTAATTCACACAACCAATATTGAGTGTTACTGGAAGCCAATACTCCTTTACTTATTCTTACATTTTTCCAATGCAATCCATTCAAGCTTTCAGTAAGGGGTGTTTCCCATTCCTCAAAAAAGGAAATTGCTCCTGTAGTTAAACAAAGTTTCAGTATTGATTTATTCAAGGAAACACGTCATGGATTTTCCAAGGGCAGCATTACTGTTCCACCCATGATAGCATCATGGAATTTTTTTGTATGGTTAAAATTTTAAAAATCAAAATGGACATGCGCCCCAAAGAACCCTTAATAAAAAAACAAAAACAAACCTTTTCTTTTAAGCTGTAATTTTCTGCTAAAAATCCATAGCAAACTACATCTCTGATCTTTGGTAGTGCAGTGCACAAGGGACACACTACACCCGAAATAGAATGCCACAGATGGGTGATTTGATGTATCCCATTTTGCCACCTTATTTAGCAATCAGACAATAATATCCTGCACCACTTGCAGGTTTCAAACTGTCTTCAAGAGTGGCCTCATGGACAGCATATTGCACAAATACCTCTCTAACTCAATCAAGTTCATGGATCACTGCAGTGAAGCTATCTCAGTCCAGTTAAAGACAACAGCCAAAGTTGGTCATAGGCCCTTCTTGCCACTGAAGCTAACTAGTTTTCTAGTAACAGATGCAAATCAAGGAGAACCATTGGTTCTCCTGCTTCTTGAGTGGGACTGCTACCTTGTTCAGCATAGGCCATCTTTGTTATTCCAGACTTGAGACCCAGCTATCCACAGTCCCTCAAACTTATCTGAATTCAGCTTCAGCTTGTTTGACTTTCATCCAGTCCATCACCTCCTCCAGGCCACTGTCAAGCACCTGTATAGTTGATTCTGAGTCAGGTGGAAAGGAGAGACAGAGCTGAGTGATGTCTTCAGCATACGCATTACACTGTATTCCAGATGGCCAGATAACCCATCCTAGCTGCTTCATATAGATATTGAACATGAAGGAACCTGTCTGCTAAAACGTGCTAATTCAAGATCCATAGCACCATAGCACTTCTTCTAGAATCTTATTCAATCTTAAATATGTCACTGTTGGGAAAAGGATAAGATACAATTAAGATGAAACAATTTATCTCACATTGGTAGAATGGAAACCAGGCAGGAAAAAGGGAGTAAAATAGAATTTCTTCAAAAAGGGCATGGATGTCTGAGACCCTGAAAAGGGACACTTCATACTGCAAAATTTGTAAGAAGATTCATAACCTGTAATTTGAAAGCCGTTATTCAACACTGTGTGCTGTCTGTCTGTCTGTCTGTCTGTCTCTCTCTCTCTGCAGTATCATTTAGGAGACACTCAGAGAAACATAGGAATCCTTCTGACTACTAGTCCCGGCCTGACCCTGCTGTATGAACATTAGGCTCCTGAACCCTTTCTATTACATCCTAAAAATCACCTGATATAAGTTTCTAAATCCTGCCTCCCAAGCTGAGCCAGCGCTTTTTGGCAACTCATCACAAAGTAGGAAAAACATGTTTCATAGTTCACTGAAGTCATGGGTCACTGCAGTATGACTTCTGGCAAAGATCTTCTATGCTGGAGAACTGAAGGGAACAGAGAAGACATATTCCATCATTTCTAGGCACAAAGAGTTTAAGAAATGGCAGTTTGGTGAGAAGATGCATGGATGTCCAACCAATTTATCAATGATCATCCAGTGAAAACCAACAGGATGCTCCAAACTGCAGATAATCCACCACATAGGAAGCCATGAAGAAAGGCAACAGTTCCTGATTTTGATCTCAAAAATCTCTTGGCCAGCAATGGCAGCGGCAGAGGTGAACCATCACACAAGAGCCAATGCTGAATATTTTTAAGACAAAATGTGTCTGTTCCTCCCCCAGGAAACAAGCTTCAGACTTGGCTCTGAGATCAGCTGGACAAGCTGCCAAGGACAAAACTGTCACAAATCTCTTCCAGGTTAAGATTTCTGCTTATTTGGCGTTCTTTCAGCGTGTTCCACATCACATAGGCCACACCACTAATGTGCCAGAGAGCATACTATTGAACTCAACTCAAAAACAACAAGTTCGATTTCTCACACCTCCAATTCACATTTAAGAGATGCAAAGAATCAACGCTAAATTTATGCAGCACATCAGCAAAACTGGCTTCATGTGAGTGTCTAACAGTGGGGAGAAGGGAGGTCAGGTACATTCTAGGTCAAAGCTCATGCTGTTGTGGCTTTTCAATTTGGTTTTAAATGACCTAAAGAAAAGCCGTCTTTGAAGAAAGAGGGAAAGTGCTGACACCGCAAATGACCAAGTGTCATGAATACAAAGGAGACGGCGTACTAGAGCCTGAATTGCTGAAGAAGGTATATTACATGACATAGGCTCTTATCTCAATCATATCAAAAATCTAAAAGAGGGAAGGAGAAGCATCTTAAACTGCTATATCAATTGCTCCTTGGTTGAGGTTGGAAGTATGCATTACGAGAAGAAGCAAAGTCCCCTTAAGGCCTTCAGAAAAATGCCATCCTTATTATGCAACGCTTCCAATACCCCCTGAGCCTACCAATCTCATTCAGATCACACCAGCTCTTTAAGAGATCCATGCATGCAGCATAGATATCTGCATGGGTAAAGCTTCAGGTGTGCAGGTGACCCCATACTGGCTTCCAGAAGGAGAAGGACCTGGACACTGCAGGATTCTTGTTCCTTTGGAAGTCAACACACTTGCATGGATGGATCTTGCATGGAGGAATGGTGTTATTGAAGGGCTATCAGGAGTGCTCATATAATGAGCCTCCTGTTTCCACAGTGTTTGAATAGGGAGCCCTTGTATCAGTTTCTGTGCCTTCATCAATTCTTGTAGTTTTGGGGGTGGGAAAAGGAGATATCTTAGACATGCCTTCTAGGAGGTGAAATAAGGATATATTTGAGAACATCCCAAAATGGGTTCATGGACCTATGTATGATCCAGATGTCATTTGGAGGCCACTGGTTTGTAGAACCATCCAAGAAATTGTATCTGTTTTAGCCGGTTCGTTCTCTTCAAAATATAGGAAATGAGGTTTCTTGATTCCCAGTCTTTCTTTTCATATATTTACAGATTGTAAGAATGAGGAGTAATGAAAAACTAGGGAATTTTGTGGAGTAGAGAAACATTTTTATATTTATTTGTGTTCAAGGTTATTCCACATTATATTAATAACTAAGTCAAGACCCAATGAGTTCCACTGGCCTTATTCCCAGGAACTGAGGATGTATCTTAAGCATGATCTTATTTATGTATTATATTTATTTGTAACTTGCCTTTCAGGTTAAATGTCCTCTCAAATGACTGACAAGCAATATAAACAACAGTGAATAAAAATGCAATGAATACTGTTTAGAAATACACAAATTTCTAAGATCCTTCCAAAAATATAGTTGGTAAAAATGCCCCTGTTGAGAGGGAAGAATCCTGCTGAGCAGGTTTCTGCAGTAATTATTAATTTGCCTTTTTTTTTTTTTTTTTTTACCCTTTCTCTTCAGAGATCCTTTCCACAGAGCAATTGGTGGTAATAGTCCTACAGAGAGTGTGGGGAGAGTCAAATCCACACTGTTGGAAATCTCCCTATAGATTAGGAAAGACTTTTGCAGCCTTCCAGTTTGGCAACAAAATGGTGACTTGGGGTACTGCAATTCTGGGAATATTTTTTCACAATTAACACTGTATAGTCCATCTCATTTGCTATGGGCTTTTCCTGAGAGGTGTCCAATCTTTCACTATACTGATGCCTACGAATGCATCTGAAAGTGCACTGTGCTGTAATCTGACGGCAAAACCCACCCAGGTTTTACAAAATTCTTTACCAAATTTCAGTATCATCTTTTCATACGATGGATGGATGGATGGATGGATGGATGGATGGATGAGGGAGGGAGGGAGGGAGGGAGGGAGGGAGGAAGGAGGGAAGGAAGATATCTGCTTCATAAAAGCTAATGACCTTTGAAAGATTTCCTGTTTCTAAGCATTCTCGTTTTTAACATCATCTAATGGTAACAGCCTTTGCTGCAAATTCCAGGCTGCCAGGGGACGACCCATGAACAGGTTTCCTTCAAATAGCAGAGCACCAAACAGATGGGCAAGCCACGGTTCTTCCAGCAGATGTATTCCACGGGGCCACCTTTTGCCAGTTCTGTGGTCTCGGCGGTACCTGAGTTTACACTTGACGCATCTGTGCTGGAAGACCCCTGCCTTTAAAATGACTTTATGGAAAGTTCATGGGATACAACAACATTAAGATAATGACAGGGCTGACAGTGAAAAATGCACAAGGGAGGCAAACTAAATGAAATCAATTAGCATTCTAAATACAGGCCAGGCTCTTGGCACGCGTATGTCAATTGTCAGGGCCAAATATTGTGACTCCTTTTCAGAAAGCAGCAAGCACTATAAAAGCTTTCAAAAATTATAAGGAAGAAAGACATACACAATACATTCTATAGTGGTTTAAAACTATTTCTACACTTTTTATTATATATAACTTTTTTAAACTTTGGGACATGTTTTAAAACAACTTTAATTCCCTAAGGCAGCAATGGACAGAGCTGAACATTAACACTTTTTTTAAAATCTGAGGTTTGTGGGTATTAGACAGTTGTATGAAATTCCCAGGGGCTTTATTTTAGGGTATAATTTGTGAGGGAAGGGGAAATTTCTGAAATTGCATTTGCCCAAATCACCATTTTGCTGTTGAATTTCTGCAAAAGGGGATGGTTCTGACAATCAGCAAAAATGCTTCATAATATACAGAAATATTTGGCAATGTGTCTGTATGCTTTCTCGCTGCAAGATAGGCTGTCTACACAATGCACGCTTTCAGTGCATCCCTTGGAAAATTCAAAAAGGAGAAAATGTGTCTAAGCCATACTTCTTAACAAAATGAATTTTAATGAAGTCTCTTTTGTTGTTGTTGAGGTTAGCTCTCATTTTTTCCCACTTGGTCCCTGAGCAGATCCCACAACAGATGGAAAAGTCCAGTTCAACATGACTCTTTGGCTTAATTATAGCATTACCAGGACAGCATATAGATTTGAGATGTGCTGTCAAAGTTCTCCAAGGAAGCTTTGGGTTTGCAACTAAACCAAAAACATTTTCTAATCTCCTTTGAGGGTCTACCATGCAGAAATGACTCCTCATAACCAGGAAGGTCAACATTCTCATGCGAGTGTATTCCTGGGTGTCCATGATCCTGTTGTTCTTTGTGCTCCAAAGGTTTGTCATTTATACTATTTTATAGTACATTATACCTATTTTATACTGTAACTTGTCTCTGTTTTTAATTCTTTGCTTTCCCCTTCCTTCAAACTGGAAGTTGCCCAGAGTCGCTCTTGCAAATTGGGCAGCGGTGGAAAGCTAATCAATAAATCTAATCAATCAATCAATAAATGATAAAATAGGCAAGTTCCAAAGATTCAGAGGAAAAAAACAAAGGATTTTTACAGTTACTGTAGTGTGGGATTAGTTAACACTGAGCAGAAAAAAGAAAAAAAAATATCCGGTATCATTTCTACCATACAATGGGACAAAAGAAAATTTGTTTTTGAGCTTTTGGGGCAGAATGCTACTCTCTTTCTGCTCTCTCTCCCATCGCCAAACCTGCTGCTTTATCCTCTCTCCATCCTTCCTTCCCTCTCAAGCAAACTGCCCAATGCATTCTTTGCCTTCTGCCAGCTGTTCCTCCAGGTCCTCCGTTCACTAGAATCAACCTCTGCAGAATAACATGAATGTTTAATGACTTGAACCTTGGGTCTGATGATGGACACACCGGTCAAAAGCCAGGGCATCCCTTACCCTGGTCAAAATTGGCACCTTTGTGACAGAGAGTGAATTCTATTCCTAGAATTAGGGAATTCCCCAAAGCAACCATAAAACAATGGTCAATGATTTTTCTGGCAGATTACAATTTCTTATTTTTGTCGAGCCTGTGAAAACGTTACACTGGAGATCCTTCGTCCCAGCTCAGTACTTACTTCGTAGTTGGAAAAGGCAAAGATGAAGACGTGAAATTGTAATTTGATATTGTCTCTAACCTGTAATGTAATGGAAGCTGGCTATTGTGTTTTCCCCTAGGTAGGAAGAAGTCAAAAAGAAGCCAAAAAAAATAAAAAGGAACCATTAAACATACCTGCCTGGCCGTTACTTAAATTTCATATAAAAATATGAAAAATCACTTGCTGCATTGCTGTACTCCCTAAGAAAATGAAGCATTTTGGGCTACTTGCATAGATTGTGGAGGATTACAGTTTTATAGAGAGAACTCAATGTACAAAGGGATGGTAGCTGAAAACTGGAATTTACTTTATTATTAGGTCTTACATCTAACCCAACTCTCCTTTTTTTTTCAGCTGAGAACCAAAAAAAAAAAGTGCTGTAGCTCAAGGTTAGCTCACCTATTTTGCAAGTAAAAAGTCCCACAGTTAATTCTCGTCATTTCCAGGTTGGGTTGTGAAAGAAATTCACCAAATGAAATCCTGTAGTCAAGAGAATTCAGAACTAGATGGTAACACTTCCCCATCTTACCTGTGGCATTACACAATGAATAAAGATACTGCACTGTGAAAGCAAAACATGAGGAACAGACTGGATGGGAGACCATCAGAAAAACCCCAGATCCTGGATGAGATTGAGAAGTTGGAAAAAAACCTAAGGAAAGAGTTTCTCTTATTCTGAGTTAATGTTTTGGTTTTTCTTCCTAATTCTTATCTGGAATGACAATCTACTGAAAAGGAGATGTGGTTTGAGGATGATATATACATCTTCTAGGAAGCAGAGAGCCAAGAGGATTAGCTATAGAGGTAATATCCAGCATCTTTACTTTCCAATTTCCCTTTCCTTCTGCTCCCTTGTCTACCTTGCTCCTAAATCAGAGATGGGAACTGATGATTGTTGAAAGGACAGGAAAAATAAATAGCGAAAAGGGGCAAAGATGTTTCTGAAATAATCACCTGCAAGTGAGACCTTTTATAAACAACACAGACATTTGTCAAAATAATCCAAAGTGTTACTTTGGTGCACTTAATGTTGGCCTTGAAATCTAAAGGGGCGAAGCTGATAGGAGGGAATTTTACATTTTTTATATTTGGGCCTTAGTGGTAGGGACAGAATATTCAAATAAGTCTCTCAACACTACATTCTTCTCCCAAAAGTCAATGTTCTTTTCTCTTTCTCTCTTTTTCATCCATTAAAGGCCAGTTAAAAGATGCATACACAGCGAAAGGCAAAATACTGAAATATCACTTACGATTCTATTTAGACTGATTAGCTTGACGGTGCCGACTGAAAATTATCGACCCATTTGATTGTTTCAAATGCTGAATCAATACTTTGGAATGGCGGCCTCTTCGTGCATGGGGCACGGGCAATTGTCCCCATTAATCACCCCCCACTTTAAAGTCCCTGCTTATATCAATTGGGACCACATTGCAATAGTCAGAGAAATATTAAACTGTTCCACAGCCATTTCCAACCCTTCCTGGAAGGCAAATGCAGGACAGTTTGCAATAACGCTGGAAAGCTGTAAATAGTTGCAAGGGAGAATGGTGTGGAATGCCCCAAATGCTGTTCATTTCTCTCTGCCCACCCCCAGAAAAACTGCCAGGGTCTTTTCAGCTCCATTGTTCTCAGCAGTAATTGTGTCAGGCCTCTGGAGTAACCAGATGCAGCACTGCTCTGAAAAACAAGGAAGGAGGCAAAGACAAGCTTTCTCCATGTTTTGAAGGATCCATTGCTCTTTCAAGTTTAGAAAAAGGTAGCAAAGTCCATTGTGTTTGATCACCAACAATAAGGAAGGCGTGTATTTTAAAGTACTTCAAAGTTTTTTTTAAAAAGATACAGTTACATTAAATTCATTTAAACATCTCCCGAGGGATATTTTGACTTTATTCAAAAGCCGATACACGTAAGACAAGTCTAGCACATAATCAGCAACTCAGAGGTATGGAACATTTGAGTGAAGCTTGAGCAGCTGCATATGAAACCCCAAGGGCAAAGAGAATTGGTCTACGTATGCATTGGGATGTGATGGGAATGTAAGTGGTTTAAAGGACTCTACAACTATAGGCATTCTGAGCTCTTCTCCATGGAAAACAGATGGCAACAACTTGACTAATCTAAAAACAAAACACAACTAAGCAGGGTCAGGCCAGGTTAATAGTTGGATAGGAGCCACTAAGACATCCCAGGGCTGTACACTGAGAAGATTTAAGGGGAAAAAAATCCAGAAGATAATGACAAGCCATTTCTGTATGGTTGACAAGAAAATAACATGGATGTGTCAGCATGTAGCAATATCTACCCAACCATGGCAGATCTCAAAGAGCTAAGCAGGGTCAGATCTGGTTGGTTTTTGGATGGGTGAACATAGGCCTTCAGACTAGATTAGAAAGTTTTAAAAAAAACGCATCTGGAAACAAGGCAATGGGAGTTTACAATAAAGCTACATGGCCACATCCAGGTAGACACTAAGAGTCAAGCTTGACTTGAAAAGCTGTCTCCTTACCTTGGAAAGTCCAAGGCCCAGCAAGTAGAAAGCTATCATGGCAGAGGGTGGCCTAAGTTAGGTTCTGTAGGGACAAAGAGGATCGTTCCAAATGACATCCCCCCACATGCTGTCTTTGTGCCCACATGTCAAAGAAAGGAGGAGACACAACATTGGGCAATTAAAGCCACCCCTTCACAGGAGGATCATAGGAACATTCTTAAAGGAAATGGCTGGGATGGGACTATTAGATGGCTTCCCACCCATGGGAGAGCACCCATGGTCCAGACCACAGCCTCAGCCCAGCTGGAAACTTCAATAATACAGTTGGATTTCTCTTTCATATTTCACATGTATGAGTTTAACGAACAGGGTTTCTTTTCATCATGCAATGGCTCGGCAACAGCAGATGTCTAAGCACAGTGATGTTTTGATACGAAAAACCATCCTAGGCTGCCCTCCACAAAAATAATGAAGCATGGCAGATGCACACCTTCACTGCACTGCAGCTTCTAAGAGGATTATAAATATTGCTTCGAGAAGAGACGATGGTTCACAATTTCTCTCCAGAGACAAATGCAATCTCAAAAAGGAACCGTTTCTGAAACTCTCTTCCACTTACCATCTTAGGAAAAGAAAAAGAGGAGGAGGTTGAAGGCAGTTTGCTGCATATGTTTGCCAACAAGAAGTCCCTCCCGCCATGGCTGAAGGGAGAGTTTCCTTTTGTTCCTTCCTATCTGCTGGCCAAAAACTGCACAGCTCACTCACCAGGTCAGATAGAGTGGGTGCACTCCAGGTCCCTTCCCTTAAACACTGCCATCTGGTGGGACCTTGGTGGCATGCCTTCTCCATGGCTGCCCTAGCCCTTTGGAGCAGCCTCCAACCTGAGATCCGAAGGGCCCCTACCCTTTTAGCCTTCCAGAAAATGGTGAAGACCTGGCTCTTCCCCCAGGCATTGGACTAGGACAGGAAGGACCCAGTGGATGTAGAACTGATGGATGTTATGGTGGCATGGTGGGGAGTGTGATGCTCCTTGTATGGGTGATATGATCGTTTTCTTGTTCTATTGTTGGTTTTGTTGTGGGCTGCCTTGGATCTTATATACAATAGATGGCCATATACGTTTTGTAAATAAAATCAGTCAATCAATCAATCAACTTTCCTGAATGCTGCCTAACCCCTCTTGGTCCTCAGACCAGGCAGGATAAAAGCCTTGCCATTTCAAGGCAAGGAGAAGGTCAGGAGCCCAGCAAAATCGTCTTCTACTGAATTTTCTATGGAAGATCAAACTCCTAATTGCATAATTCACTCAATCACCCAATAGTTCATTTATGAGAACTTACTGTCATGTATCAACCATCATTCCAGTTAGCTACAACATCCAGGGGATAAATCTCTTATCTGGGGCAGAATCTCTCACTTTCCCCTTCAAGGCATTTGGGGTAATGTGGCTTCCAATAGCTACCTTGGGCTTACAGAACTTCATCTGGACTACCTTAAATTGATGGAAACCCAGGCTTCCCACCAAAGGGGCGCCTTCCATGAAACGATCCTTCACCTTTATTTCTTCACACGAGGCTCTTAAGGGTGTCCTTCAATCGTTTTGGAAAATCAGGTTATATTCACTCAATTCTCACTGCTTCCCAGCGAATTCCTGCCAAATACAATTTGCTTTTTCTAAAAAAACAAAACAAAACTGCTGAGCCAGGCTGAATGCAATAAGAGTTTGTCTTTATGACTGGATAGTACGTTTCCATTACTTTCTTTGAAAAAATGTAAATAATATGCGATGGCCCTCTGACTGCTCTCCTCCGTGAGGTTCTGTAATTATTTTGCAGCTGATCATGATGACGCTTTTATTCATTTCTTAGATTTATACCCCACCTTTTCCCCTGGGAGCTCAAAGTGGGATACATACTCCTGTACACATATGGGGATTGATGAGGCTACTTGATTTGTGGATTGATTAGGCTAAGCAATCATGACTGGCTCCAAATCACCCAGTGAGTTTTCATGGCAGAGCATGGACTTGAACCCAAGTCCTTCTTAGAGGCATCTTCAGTGTGGACACGCTGGTGGCACCAGGGTGACACCAGTGCAAGCTCTACCCCTTTTCTATCTGCATTGTGGTGTCACACAAATACCTTAAAGGGGTGGAGCCTCTACCACAATGTTGCTTTTGTGATTCTGATGAAAGAAGCAGGAGTCTGCAGACACTGTTGGCCTCTCTGGACATAGTCCAACCTGTTAACCACTACTCCACGCTAGCTAAGATGCCTACAAAATGAACCCATTGTTTAGGAGATACTCAAAAGGACGTCAAAAGGGTTTTTGCTATTGAAGGGAACAAACGGGAATTTGTTCTAGCTGTGTTTTTGTTTAGTTTTATTGTTGTTGCATCTCCAAAACTACAGGACAACCAGAATGTACATGAACACCAAGATCTGCATAAAAGAAAATAAATACTAGGGTTCACCGTTCAAAAAAACTGTGTACACCTTAAGGCCACAAAGAAGTGCCTTTTCACTGGGAGAAGACTGGTAGGAAAAAAAAATGCGTTTTGCGAGACATATGCATACAAACATTTTTAGGAAGACTTTTTCTTTCTGGTGAAATTCATGAATTGGATGGGGAATGGTGCCTAACTAAGCTGTCAATCAAATGAGGAAATGATTGAGGGAATCCTGAGAGATTGGAACAAAGAACTTTTACCAATAATTATTTCCAAGATCCTCTGCAGGAAGCCAGAAGGGTTAAACTGAACTGATTCTACAGCAGGGAGGAGGTCTTATTTAGGCTGGCTATATGTCATTTCTTTAACTTCCATATCACACAGTGCCTGCGGTTCTCCAGTTTGAAAAGAGTCAAATAAATCTTTGAATCAACTGAAAGAAACAAAACAAAACAAATCCAGCCCCTTTCTTTCCCTCCCCCTATAAAAACCCTTTAGGAAGAAAAATAATCAAAAAGTAATCTCATCTTCCATCAATTCTTTAGAACCACAAATTAATGGCTTCCCTGTCATCCTTAAAAACAGCAATATGATGCCGCAATATCCTGATCTTAACACACAGATCAGACTGTGCATGCATCTTTCATCACAATTGGCATTCCTCATTAAACAAAAATGGCTCACACCGCTCTTTTGCAAATCTTTAGGTTAAAAGCACAGGTTACCAGCTTTGGAAAACTTCTCTGAGATTTTAGATCTTTGATGCAATGCTGTCCAGGCTGAAGGTGAGACACAAACAGGTAATAAATTCAGCGCTCATGCTAACTTTGGTGTTAGTTCCAGCAGAGATGGAGAACTTCCTTCAAAAACAACCTGTTAGGTCTTCTCAACACTAACACCTGAATTATTCAACATAAATAAGTACACAATCAAGTTCATCATTCTGACAACTGGGCTTCCATCAAGAATCTGGTAGAAGTTATCTTGCTTAGGGGAAGAGGATAGCTTCCTCAAAGCCAGCCCAAGACACACAGCTGCTCAGGTGGGAGAATGGGATGGTTCTCCCTCTCACTTTCTCTATACAAAATCAAATTTGGCAGATTATTGATTATGAGACCAGCACTGTCTACTCCACTGGCAGGCAACAGACCAACTTAGGGAGTACAGGACAAGCTGTGGTTCACACTGCTCTCTCCTCTCCTTCTCTGAGATCAAGGATGATGAAGCAATGAAGCACATGATTTGGACTGAAAAGATACCCCACCAGGTAGACCAGACCAGGAAATCAACTCCACAGGAAGACTAAAATTACTTCTATTGAGGTTGGCTATAAGGACAGAATCTTGCAAGTCTGATTGTGCTGCACCTCCTCCTCCTCCTTTTACTTCAGTGAATCAGGGAGGCATCTGCTTGAACTGCTTCCAAATGGTATTTCCTTGCTCTGGGCTTAAAAAAGTTTCAGCATTTTTTGCCTAGTAACAGTTCTTGCATATTTCCATCAAAGTCATCTTCCTTACTCTCTACACTGTCCCCAAGAAATATTGAGAAAGACAACTGTCTGGGAATTCTGGAGGGCCACAGCAGGACTCTATTTTGCTTAAGTCCAGAAGGACCCATTTTTGGTGACTGAGGACCTGAGGGTCAGGGCATGTTCTGCATCACAGATATGGGTGAGTCCAGAATTCATTTTGTTTTATTGGGGGGATGCTGGAGATTTAAAAAGTCTGTTTAGGCTACTTTAGGGCTTACATTCCTCAGAATGTAGGGATTCCTGCATTAGATAGGGGGTTGGGCAAAGTGATCTCCAATCTCTCTTCCAACCCTAACATTCCATGGTTCTGTGATTAGTTGGAAACCATGCAACTGATTTTCAGGAATCACAATGCCAGCATGACATGGCCGGGGGGGCTGCAATCAGAAGGCCTCAGATTCTCTACCTTTGAATAGACAGATGTACTCTGAATTGGCCAATGCCCTGTCTCTTTACAAGGCAGCATCTTATAATTTCTATAACAGCAGGGACAACAGAGAAGAGAGGAAAAGGGAGTAGAAAGAACAAAAAGTTTTTTCCATGCATATAAAAAAACAGAAAGGTACATTTTGATATTGCTCCTCCAAAAAGAAAGACAAAATTAGATTCTTCTCAGCTTAGTCATAATAAAAATATGGAGCACTTCAGCAACATAGCTCCTCCCTCAGAAATGCAAAATTTCTTATATGATGGATCAGCCTCACCAGGAGCGTAGCAAAGCAGCCTCAGCATTTATCTCTCTGGTGCAGTGAATTTCCTTTGGCATAGAATTAATCCAGGATAGTCTAGCATGTCATGCAATTTTGTATGACATGATTTTTCCAGCTGCCAGTCTTCACCTGTGGTCATTTCTTTCTTCCCTAACTTCTTAAAAAATATCCGGCAAACTATAATTGAAAAACAGACAACTTCCTAAATCAAATAGCACTCCGAACCAAATCAGGAGGTGGGGGGGGGGGGATTCACTCTGGCACCCTCATTAATTATCAGATAAATTGCTTATTGATTTCTTTGTCTTCTTTCTGACACTGTATGGAGCATACACATTTCATACAAACTGCTGATAGAACAAAGAAAGGTTGGCAGGCCAAATATTCAGGAATGAAATATTCAGAAATGCAAAAGGATGGAGACATGGAATTCTAGCATAAAGATATTTAAGTGTAAGGAATGAAGTCAATTGCACTTTGTTGAAATGCTGGTTCCTTAATCACCGCGCTACTTTGAAAGCCAATCAGAAGGGCCTGCAAGCCCGTTTGCCCTCCAGATTCTAAACCCAGCTGGACCAACACTTTGTATTTCCCATTCTATGAGAACTAAGGAGAGAAACAGAAGCCTCTTGGATTGGGGAAGAACACCTTTGAGAAACTACAAGCAGATTTGGCATAGCAATACTACAAGGTGACTTTCCTGCCCTTTTCCATACCTGAAAGGAGCTGACCTTCATGGTAGATATTCTCTAACTGGAATTGGTATTTCGGTCTTTCACAGACTGTGAGAGCTGTGAGGAATTTCAAGGGTCATCTTGTCCAACACTCTGCTCGGTGTAGGATCTGCTGAAATAGCTGTCCATCCACTATTTGGAGACCTCTACTGAGAAGGAACGTATCAGTTCATGATGGAACCTATTCTATTGGCTGAAAAGACTTTTCCTTCAGAAAATTCCTCCTAATATTTAGCCTGAATCTACTTCCCTGTGGTTTTCACTCCCTGGTTCTGGTCCTGCCCTTCAGAATATCAGAGAAGTCCACTCTTTCCTTCCTTTTTCCTTCCTTTTCCCCCTTAAAGTGAGACAGACAGCTCATCTGTATTGCCCAATGAGAATCAGTTCCCATTAGTACGACCTCCTGTTATTAGCTCACCAGGGTCCTGCCCATCTCATGTTCATTTTTATCTCTTAATTTAAAAAAATCAAATGGGAAATTGGCATACCCTACAACACAGCACCAGGTTGCAATATTATCTTGATTGCAACCACATTCTTAAAAAATAGAAAGGTGGGAGAGTTTTGTTTGGAGGAGTTCTTCCTTGCCCAGAGAAAAGCTAAGCTTAGGGCTACGATATCTGGGCTACAAAACTTGAGAAAGCCACTAGAAGGCATCAAAGAGATATTGAAAAGCCATTTCAGACCCCCCAAAGTCATCTGGATTTTTGCAGCCCACTTTGGCTATCACAGTAGTGCCATGTGTAAGAAGCCAGCATTGTAACAATCTTTGGGCCAGTGGAAGAACAGCATGCTCAGATTTTTTTTTCCTAATTAAAGGAAATTTAAATAGAGTTAGTGGGCTAATTACCAGCTAACCTTACAAAAAGTGCCAGACTCTGAAAAGGTAGGATGGCTTCTTGCATGAGCTACAAATAGTGAGAAGGAAAAAAAAATGTTGAGACTTAATAATTGCAGAAACACATGTGTATATACACATAAAAACTTGTTTGACATTTTCCAATTATAATTCATTATTGCAGAAGAACAAACATCAAGCCGACATTAGGATGAAATCAATGCTTTCAAATGAGAAGGCAGATAATTTTAAAACAGAAACAGAAATGTTTGCGTGTTCCCCCCACCCACCCACCCATCCCCAGAAAGATCAGAACATCCAAAAGTATAATCTACAAAGTATCAGCTTTTCTCGGTACTTCAACTTAAGTGACAAGAATGGATATTACTTCCAGATGACTAGAAAACTGTGTTGAAGGCAGATGCTCTCAGGGATTTTCGCTTGTTTGTTTAAACTAAAACCGGAGTAATTAATCCTTTAAGCATTTTATGTATCACTTCAGAAAGATGAAAGCAATTCACAGAGAATACATGCCTTGTGAAAAGTAGTTCAGGAATGCTGTCCCTAGATTGTAGATGGGGCGACTGAGGCCAAGAAAGGAACTGGTTTCTCTAAGGCCATCCACAGCAGAACAACAGGAAATGCATCAACCCGACAAAGAACAAAAGAAGATTTTTTAAAAATATTTTTGAATTTGAAAATGGTAGATAAATAACACCAGAAGTCCTTTCTGGGTATTTTTTTTCCCCCCTTGTCGGGATGAACTTTAAGACATTTCAGAATGTCACTTAACCAAACAATTTACACCAACAGGCAGCATCTTCACGCCTTCTCAAGAAAAGGTTCTGAACAGTCAGGCAAACAGACATCTTTTCAGTAGGTGCTCTACCGTTACGAAATTGACAAGCATATGGTAGAAATGTCTTGTGCAACCCTTGTTTCCTTCCTGTTCAACAACCTGTCCAAGAAACATTGATGGGCAGGTTAGGAAAACAGCTGATGGTTCCCCTTCTTAGAATTATCTACAAGACTGCTGTAAGATACACTGATTTTCAGAAAATACTTCAAGTCCTTTTGGTCAATGAGGCTTTATTCAGGGTGTTTACACTCATACCAGTGCAGTTGTGATGGCCACTATTTCATATAAGGAGAGTAAAATGCATTGTAAAGATGGGGGGTAGGGCTAAAGCCAGGGATGGGCTACAGATATCACTGGAGTTCCCACCAAATCCTGTCAGCATCAGCAAAAGATGCTGGGAACCACATCTGAATAACCTCTGGGAATTACAATTCTGCCCATCTGAATCATTGCTTCATTTAATGCATGGCGCTATCACCAGTAAATCCAGGTTACATGGTCCCCTAGAATCTTGGATATGGCCCCAAAGACTCTCTAAAATAACTATTACATTGTAACCTCTAATGTGAAAGAAGGGGGAAACTATTACATATAGTAGAAGTAATCATCTTGCCTTTATTTAAGAAAATGAACTCAGTTTTAAGTAAATTTAGTTTTTGTCCTTACTCTACATGTATCTTTGCTCTTATTCCATGCACTTTTTGATGCATTTTTTCAATGAGTCAAGAGCTACCAAATCTGGGCTGACCACCAACAGGATGCTAGAGCTTTATGTATCTCTCTACTATCATCTAATGATTCTCAGAGGTAGCCCTAGTGTAGTCCCTTAATACAACTTCCAAAAGCCAAGTGCAGGCCTCAGACTGAAAAAGACTGCATACTTAACAAATGCTATGAAGCTGTCTTCATGTAACACACATACCCATGTCAATTAAAGACTTAGCAGCTCCATTTGTACACCATGTGAGGCTCTCCTAGTGTTCATCCTGGTTTTTAAGTTTTGGTGGCTCAGCATTTTGTGCAAAACCACACTTGGCTGGTTTAGTTTGTGGTTCAATGAATTATGCAAATCCAGAAAATAAATCAATTCCATTATCAGTTAAGCACGTCTTGGAAGATAGGGTGAGAAGCTACTTCGAGTTTTCTCATGGAGGTCAAAATGCATCTGTAAAAGCCCTGAGATAAATGGTTGGTGAGAGGCCACCTTAAAACAAGCAACGGATTCAAGCCGACTATGCCCCTTGAAGTTGTTTTGGGGCAGGGTGGTCTGGAGATTTCTTATTGTTACGTTCATAGGGAGCTTGCCTACAGATCTACTTCACCTAAAAAATACAACATTCTGGAAAGAAGGTTAAGCTGAATTTAACTCTTCCCATCACATAACAGATGTACCACACACAAAGAGCTTACCAAAATGAGTAGAATTCTGCAGCTTTCCTTTCCTATCTTTCACCCACAGACATCCATCCGTTCCTAACTCTGCTGTTTCCAAAATAAGAAAATGGGCTTCCCAATGCCATGATTGATGTTGCTTGTCCCACACTTCCTCCAGGTGACGCCTGGCCCCTCACCAGTAAACCTGCCTCCAACTGTAGATTGACAACCAATACATTCTGTATAAGAGATTATGAATACTCAGTGAGTCAAGGAGCTATCACCAGTATTATCTCATTTTCTTATTTACTGCTCTCTTTCATGGCCAAAAACAGAAGGGTCCAATAGGAGCTTATCCCAAAAGTTTCCTGCTAAAATGCTCAGGAATATAAAACTAATTCACAACAGAAGTGGACAGGAGAATAAATCCATAGATATAAGCCCATGAGAAAGAGAGAGAAAATGAGTTGAGAAGGATTATAGACCTACAGTCAACTACTAACAGAGTGCCCCAATGACATCACATGTGTCACTGTGCCATTGTCTGATGCAACCGATGCAAATTACATACGCACGATGGCATCAAGCTGCATGTAATGTCACACTCCCACACACACCCACATGCTCCATCCTTTCTCAAGTATTTCACCAGTAAGACTATGATGCAAAATTCAAGCTGAGACTGGTTTGGTGGGCAGAGCAATCTGGATCACTGAAGTGAGATGGCTGCACCTAGCTGGCACCATGAGCCTGCAACCTGATCAACAATTCTTGAATAGAAGAAATCAGATCCAACATATGCCTTGGAGCTTCCTGGTGCAAACTGAACAAGTTCCTAGGCCTAGGAAGAACTTTTCTCATCCAGGATTCACCTATGTCTATCTTCTGGCTTGTTCCAATTCATGAATGATCCTGGGTTTGACTCCTTGGCTCTGCTTGTCAGGGGAAATGATGAGTATGATTCCCTTCTTTTGACACTAGTCGCCTACAGCTCAGTCCCAACTGTAAGTGACCCTTAAGCGTCCTGTAAGCCATATCTTGATGCTTTACACCAAATAAATTAATATAGAAATAAAAATGCCTTGTCTTCAAAATACTGCTAGTCTCCAAAAGCAAATGATGCTTCTGGTAGAAAGTGGTAACTATAGATCAGAAAGTCCTCACCTCTCAGTTTGAAATGGGGGAGGGGGGGAATCATAAATAACCTGCTTAACATGACAGTCAATTTTAGATATTCTTTTATTACACTTTATGGTCTATGAAGTGCCTTTCCTTACATGCCTTCCAGTGAATGCTATGTAATTCCTGCACGGATGATAGATTTTCTTTTAGAAAAAATAGCGAAGGTCTTAACTTTTTAATACAAATCATTCCTCAGGAATGCTTAGCCACAGTTCAAGCTACTTAATTCAAAGAGTTCTGTGATTCATTTTAAGAAACTTTCAATTATATTAATCACGCCCAGCTATTTTTATTATTCCTAACAATGCTAATCTAGCATGACTAGATACTTTAGCCAGCATATTAAACGCTTTTCCTCCCTAAAGTGGGATTCAGTATTCCACTAAATGTAAACAAAAACCTGTTTACATGTCTGCACCACATTTACTAAAGATTAACAAAAGGGTTTCATGATTAAATAGTCCTTAAGTATCCAACTGTCACATTTACCTATCTCAGAAGGTAAGACTGGCACAGACAAGGAGCAGGCTTGGAACATCATCTGCAAAGCTCCACGTGCTGTTTAATTTCACTGGCTCCCATCTCCAAAATATTATTTTCAGTCCACCTGCTAAACACCCTCCCTAAAGGTCCCAAGCTTCATTCACCTCCTTGCAACCATCTTTCGGTGCTTCAGAATCCTAAAAGCCCTGGATCAAACAGATAACTTCTCAAAGCTTTGGTGCCAAGGGTAGTGATGAGATGCGAGGCAAGGCAGTTAGTTATTCACTCATGTAGATCACCCAGAGGTAGAAAGTATCTGAGGTGTTATCACTTCTAGCTGTATGAATGAGAAACGGTAAAGGTTCTAGATCTTTGAGACAGATGGGTGAATATACACCAACTACCTACTACCCAAAGTAGCATTGTTGCAGGAGGCGTTTGGTTCTTAGGTCAGCAGAATGGAATAGCATCTATGATGGGTCAGATCAGTGTTTCTCAATCTCAGCAACTTTAAGATGTCTGGACTTCAACTCCCAGAATTCCCCCAGCCAGCAGAAGTCCAGACATCTTAAAGTTGCTGAGATTGAGAAACACTGGGTTAGATTTTTTACTGATGATTTCTATTATTTGAATCTGATTTTAAATGCCATGCTTTTTCTTGACTTTGTTGTACCCTGTTCAAAGTCAGCTGGATGGGGGTGAGCAATAAATATTGTAATTAAATAAATATTTAAAGACTTGACTCCTGGTGACTGCCTGGAAAAAACCAAGCAGCTTTCTTGGTGACATTTTCAGAAGTGGCTTGCCCATATCTTCTTTCTGAGAGAGTGCGACTGGCTCAAAGTCACCCAGCTGGCTCCCAAATCAATAAATGCATTTTTTAAAAAAACAGTGTGACATTTGGCTTTGACCTAGATCTGTCCCTGAAACCCTGATGGATCTCAGACTAACAAAGATTTGGGAAACTGTTGTACCAAGAGCAACTGCAATCTTCTCTGTTACCAGTGAAGCGACCCACCGGTACCAGAGGAAAGCAGTTAAACAGAAAATATAGAAATCTGTCTCCCCTATTATTCAGTAGGATATATCCTAGATGGGAAATAAACCACTTGCCAACATTCTTATAACCCCATCCTTTTTTTCTCAATAAATCTCACTAAAGAGACTCTCTGAGAATCATGCTTGCAATTTTAGGCAGACGCCAGAGAAAACTGACATCCACACTTCCAATGTCTCCATCCTAAACACGAAATGATGAATCCCTGTCCTCCTTCCAGTGAATGGCCTTGCCGTAGCTTCCCAATGCAATCCATCTCCAATGCAAACATGCACTGCATTAAGCCATATCCTGCCTTCATCTGGTAGCAGGGTTTTGGCTGATATGATCAATCTTTTACACCCCATGCCAACAAGCACAGGTCGAACCTGATCCAGTTAGGGCACAATGGGGAATGCTGATGACCTGACTGAGCCAAATAGTCAAGCAACATCCTGTTCATTTTTCCAAGGAATGGACTGCAGTCCAAAATAGTCAAGAAAGAAGGAGAGCACCTCTTGATCTTGTATTTTGATAATATGGACTCTTGAAGTAGGATGAAACTGACGGATTGTGTTTAATTTTTAAGCTTTAAAATCAGAGTGGTTAAAGCCCTCTTTTGCTGCTAAGGCATTGCTTTCCTGCAAGCAGCCAGTGGAGTCATTAAATACTGGCTTTATGTGACACTTATAAAATATACTATATTGTTTTATAACCCAGCTATGCCTTTCCTCATAGGCAAGATCTCACATCTATACGCTACCCTGCAAAGGTCACCAGCAAAGTTAATTAGTGGCTTCCTTTTTGCAGGTTCTGACCCTTTTGTATCTTCTTCTACAATGAGGTTGAAGAATCAGTGATGAATTTCACTTGTTTGGTCTGCTTCTGTTCCCTAGGGGAAGGATGATTAATTACTAGCTTCCTTTCATAATTATTTCATTTTAAAATTAAACAATGCTATTTTATTACGAATATAACAAATTAAGGCAATAATTCATCACACTAAATCTTCCAGCCATGCTGAATTGGAAGACAGAAAAAGGAACAGGACCTACTATTGGAAGTTGTTAATTAAAGTTACAGTACTACAACTTCAGTCATCCTTTACAATACTGTACTGGATAAGCAAACACTGCAGTTTAATCTGTGTAGAAGAAGAATGTAGAAAACATGTGATGTTTTATTTTATTTATTTTTATTTATTTATCATCTCACACAAGGTGACTCATCTCACACAAGGTGGCATCTGGATCCTGATAAAGTCTTGGCAAATGAAAAATAGTGATTGCCTCCCAAATTAAGCGATGGCAACCAGATTTGATCTGATGTCTAGAACTTAAAAATCTCATGGGCTGAGGATACTGAACTACCTAAATCCCCCTGAATGGTCTAGGTCAGTGTTTTTCAAACTTGGCAACTTTAAGACGTGTGGACTTCAACTCCCATGCTGGCTGGGGAATCCTGGGAGTTGAAGTCCACACGTCTTAAAGTTGCCAAGTTTGAAAAACACTGGTCTATACAGTCCACCTTCCCTTAAGCTCTCAGAGCAGAGAGATACAGATGTTACATTATGTCATGCTCCCATGTATAGGGTTTTACATGATTTTCACTACTGCTACTGCACAGTGTGTTCCTGAATGGTGTTGTCAGTTATATTGCATCAGGTGGGATGAAATAGGAGATTTGCCCCATGTAGGCGGGACCATCTATCTGGGACAAAAACAGTCGCATCGGTGCCTATCTCCTGGTGGTCAATGTAAGTATAACTCCTCCTGGAGTAATGCTAAAACAGGATGGTCTGAGATACTAAACCAGCCATTTGATCAAATTTAGAATGCATGCCAAGAAAAAGGGTGACGGGGACCCAGGATAGGTGTCAATGACTGTCTGTCTTTGGCATGGTAATCAGTGGCTGGTATCCAGGATAGCGAAGAACATATCTGAAAAGGCTTCTGACCGCATCTCCATCAACAAAAACCTCAGCCTAAAGAGGGCTTCATCAAAAAATGACCCCTTCTGATGTTACATCTGCAAAGCAGTAAGTCTACTTTCTTTTTGGCGACCCTGAATGGCAAAGTACCACGTGTTCAGGGTTAGAAAGGGAAACATGCGGCGCTATTATATGAAGAGCCTAAACTATGATCAGTCCTTTGCCTCTAGAGTCCCAGGGCCAAAAGAGAAAGCTTTTAAAACGCTCAGTCTCATTCAGCCAATGTCAAGCGATGCACACTATCCTTTGAAAGGTCTCCCCAGTCCTCTTGAATCTATTTTTTAAACATTTCTCAATGCCATGCCAATGAACTCTGAGTGCACATGTGCGAGAGAGACAAGAAAACAACAACAAGAGGATCTTATGAATTATCTGTAAGGTAATGGAGCCATTTTCGGAATGTGCAAAAAACCTGTCTGGTTAAATCTGCCAAAGCTTCCTTCTTTTCTTCCCTGGGAATGGCACATTCACAGCAGTTATTAGCCAAAGCACGTCTGTTGCTTTTGAAATTGCAAGCTTCCTATTTTCCACAAAAAGGATAATTACACAACAGCTTTCCCAAATATCCAACTATCACTCTGAGCCAATGGCTTTCAACCAAGGTTCTGTGGTTTTTCCCTATCAGTGTTTTTCCAATCTTAATCCTCAGCCCAGGATAAAAGGGGTAGTACTCTGCATTTTGAAGGGAACCAGATTGAACACGTCCACTCTGACTATTCACAATTGTTCCCCCCTTACAGATCCAGAGTGTCCTTGTATCTCATTTCTGGATTATGTACAATCACGTTCCTAACTCCTCAGTTTGATGCTTGCGTAAAAGTCTATATGCTATTTGTAGGGGGAAAACGCAAACCATTGCGAGGCATTCATCCAATTATTTCCTTTACCACGCCTATCATTTCCACACCCTGGGTGCCTATCTGTCTTCTGGTACTTTTCACACCCACCACACTAAATTCTGTCAACAGTTTTATTGCCCTGCTCCTGAACCTTGCCGTGAAGAAGACGATAAATTGCTGTCAGCTCATGAATTGTGGCCAAAAGGACTAGAACAACTCTAATTAATTAGGAGGATTCTGCAAATAAAAAGGGAGTCCCTTGTCTCCCTTGATATTTCAAAATATCCTTCCTTTCAAAAGGTTTTCATAAAGGTTTCTGATATCACTTTCTTCTTTTCAGCCTAAGCTGGGACTGTCTGGCTTTCTGTCTTGCTGAACTACAACTCTTAGCAAATCCAACCAGTATGGCCAACAGTAAGGGATGCTGGGAATTGTAGTTCAACAAAACCCAGAGGGCCTGAAGTTCTCCTTCCCTGATCTTGAACATTTTGTAATAATCTAAATGAATCATAATCCCTATAGATCTCCAAGCACATACCAAAATCCTGCTTACAGATTAAATTCCCACGACACCTAGTACCCTTATTTTGGCCTCAGGAGCAATGGGAAAAGCAGTTTCCAAGGCTCCATATACTGTGAGACTAACTAGCATATAGGATGTTGGCTAAGGATGGTAGCTAACAAAGCACAAAGAAATCCAAACTATTAGAAATAAGCAGAGACCACTAGAGAAAAAGCAATATTCATTTTCCAAGGTTTAAAATCCCTGTTTAAAGTCTCTTATATAATTTTAACTGGACCCAACACGAGAACATGTTGTCAATGTCTTTCTTTTTCAATGTCACTATAGAAAAGCATCAGAGAAGGCACAACAAGGGAGAAAAAAAAAGCAAGGAACAATTTGGGAATAAACGCTATGGTAGCTGAGCACTTCCAGGGAAGCAATGGCGGACTGAAGACAGCTCCACAGAGAGCGGAGATGATGGCCATGGCAAAAAGAGGAGCTGGTAAATGGATCAGCTTCCGGAACTCCTATCCAGATCAAGGAGAGGACCAGGATGACTCACAAGCGCTCCTTACAGAGGCTCCCCACATGGAGGTCATAAAACAGTGGCCTCCGGTGGGTTTCAGCGTTCTGAGAGCCAGGAGAAAGTCATTTTACCTAAACTGCGGTTTGGCACCTTCAAAGGGACACTGGGTTCGTCCACTTCCTCCCTTAATCACTTTTGGAAATGGCTTGTTAACTGCTTTTTGGATATCAAGAACCTTCAGAAGGGCAGGTTTCATTACACCAGGTGATTCTCCTTCAATCCTCAGTGAAAGAAGTTTCATGTAAGTTTAAGAACTTAAAGTTTTTTTTTTCTTATCCTGAAATAAACAGCAAAAGGGTGATTAGAATGTTGATTCTGGAAAGTTACAAACGGACTAAGGGGCCATATTGACTGGAAATAAGAGTTTGAAACGAATTATAAGAACCTTTCCTGTGGGTTGTTTAAAATCCCATTTAAAATATATGAAGACTTTGAATCTAAGTGTAAGAAATCTTTCCATGGGAAAATATTGTGGATTAGAGAAAAACATGGTAAGAGGAGATCTTGAAGGCTGGTTGCTAGAGGCAACCAGAAGGAACTAAAGATTATAATTAAAGGAAAAGGCCCACTAATTCAGAATGGAGAAAATTATTTCAACTCTGGAAGAATTCAAGGATATTGGTAACAATGTATTCAGAACTTTCTCTTCAGATTATCTGCTACTATAAAAATAGGTTTAAAAGAGGAGATAGAAGAGGATATAATTGAGAATCAGGGTGTTTTCGATATGGATTTAAAAATGACAGGCTACAAGAATGATATGGACAAAGATGTTATACAGGACTTACAAATGAAACTGGCTGATGTTTCAATAGCTAAAAGGGACACACAAATAATATAAGAGTGACTCAGATGTGTAGATTTCAACAGAAGAGTGACTTGGACAACTTTCTTATCTTGGACTTACAAAAGAGATGTGTTATTGTTATGAAAGTGTTCCTGAGAAAAGATAAAGAGAAAATGAAAAGAAATCAACTTTTGGGACATTACTTAAAAGGAATGAACAACAAGATTTTTAAAAGTAAAAAGAAGGAATATACAGTTGACTAATAATCAAGGTTAAAATATATATGTTTTTTCTAGTAGCTTTTAATGGGTTTTCCTTGACCAGGACTGAATGACAAGGCTTTAAAGATTTGTTTCTAGATAAGATATGGGAAGAAGAGATTTTTGTGGTTGTATTTTTACAGAAAGTGATAAGCTTTGGTGTTAAAATTGAAGGAAAGTGTTAAACTTGCAAGTTTCTGAGACGAGATGAAGAGAAAATGATAAGAAGTAAACTTGTGGGACACTATTTGAAGGGATTAAAGATCAAGATTTACAATGTGTTGTTGTTTCTGGTAGCACTTAATGGAATTTTTCTTGATTAAGTTTGAATGATGAGGCTTTAAAGATTTGTTTATAGATATGAGATTTTTTTTGTTGTATTTTTAGAGAAAATGATAAGTTACTGTGTAAAGGAAAGGAAAGGAAAGGAATATAAAACTGACTTATTTGCTTAAGGTTAAATACACACACACAGACACACAGAGTTATTTCTGGTAACACTTAATGGTTTTTTGCTAATTAAGATTGAATGATGAGGCTTTATTATTTGTTAACAGATAAAAGATGAGATATGGGATGAAGAGATCTTCAGCTAAAGATCTCTTCATCTCATATCTCACCTTTTATCTATTAGAGTTAGAGAAGGTGATAAGTTACTGACATTGTTTTTACTTGTCCTGTTGAAAGGGGAAATCATTTCTATATCTTTTTTCTTTATATTTTTCCCCTTCCTCTTTTTTCTTTTTCTCTGCTCTTTCTTTTTCTTTTTTATATTTTTCTTAGTTTGTATTAGTGTTTTATCTTTGTATTTTTACACTTCAATAAAAATTATTATAAAAAAAAGCTACAGTGGCTGAAACCAGAATCAGCTGGGATAAGTTCAAGCTAAGGATGCAACTCAATGCAAGTTGCATGTCCAAAGTCAGAGTCATAAAACTAAATACAGGAAATACTAGGCTACAAGATTTCAAGGAAGACTGGCCTGGAGGGGATCTCTGTAACCCAAATCAAATTTCAGCAGGGACTGGAAGATTACAGAGGCTGGAATCAAATCTTTTGGCAGGCCATGTGTGGCCTAGAGACAGCCCATTCCCTTTTAGCTGAAAGGGTTATGGAAAGCAGTGGCCCATTCCACTTCTACCATTTCCAATGCTCTGTCCTCAGGGGATCATTTTGCATTACTAAGAATAGGACCTATTGCCCAGAAGTGTAAAATTAACAAAGCTAGCAAAGGGAAGAGAATATATGTAGTTCACAGTTGAACTGTGGAGTCCTTGTGCTCTCTGAGCTCGGTTGTTTTCTTGCAGATGTTTCATTACCCAGCTAGATAACATCTTCAGTGCTAGTGAGTGTGGGGTTTGCCCCCTGTTTATATACAGTAGCTTGCCTTGCCAGTGTTGGTGGGGGTGTGATTTTCTCCTTGGTAGTTCCTTGATTAGGGTATTGTTTTCTGCTTGACTGTTTGTCTGGTGTTAATCCCTGCATATCTGGCAATTTACACACCATTCAGAAGAGACAATGAAAAAGCTAAGAAGGAAACAAAAAGACCAGAACACTTCCTCTCCAGCAGCCAACACCCAGATAAACCCCACACTTAGTAGCCCTGATGATGTTACCTAGTCAGGTAATAAAATGTCTGCAAGCAAACAACCAAGCTCAAAGACCACCAAGGACTCCACAAGGCTAGCAAATATCTGTATTTGCCTAAAGGATCCCAGCCTATTCTTAAAGAATCCATTGTACACACATCCAGTTATCTACTAGGGTCTAACTCTCCTCTCTTAGAAAAAAAAAATCTTAAAGAGTGTACTAAAAATGGAAACCAAATCCAATTTGAATCAAATCTTTCAACAAAATGTTGCTCCAATAGACTTTTGAGTGCACTGCGGGCAGAACCACACACTTGTCAGCAGCTCATTTTATCATTTCTGACGTTTATCTTCAATCAGTCTCCTAGGATTCCATTTCAAGTTTTATTTTGTTTTTTTGAATTAGAAGTGGTGGCAGAGGTGACTCCTGAAAGTGCAACGAATGACAGTAAAGAGCATTTATGAAAGCAGCAGTTAGAAGACGGCTAATTGTTGATGGCCAGTCCCAACAAGCAGACAATGGCCTGCCTTCAGTGGAAGGCTACTCCTTCTCAACTTGCGTTTGAAACAAAGGAAGGAGGGAGGGAGGGAGGGAGGGAGGGCAAAGGAACAAGAAAAAGAAAAAACAAAACAGAATTTCTGTCATGCCTGTATGTGTATATCCAGATCTACATCTCTAGCTCTCTGCTGTCTTGAAGCCATGGCACTTAGAAATATACTTAGGAAGAGTTTGGTGAGAAGGAGGAAGCCCATCCATCTGTTGTGAAGGCATGCGTGCAGTCTTGAGCATTGGGTGCTCACTTACACAGCAGCCCTCCCTAGTGGAAATACCTTCTGCCAACGATTGCTGGGTCCCAACTGTTCCCTCCACCCCCACTTCTTAGCTGGAAAGGAGGAGGAATCCCCAGAGATGCATTTCCTATTCACACACAACAATAAAACAGGTTTGCTTAGGAATCAAGTGATTCATTAATGCCAACCGCCTCCCCCCAAAAAACCCAGTACTTTCCATTATTTCCACTTTAAGCATGGGGTATGCATCACTACACTCAAAATCCCCACCAGGAGACACTGAAGAAGATAACAAGACAAGAGACGGCTCCCAAAGTTTCACTGGGCAATGTGCTCATTCATAAATGTGTTCTGCCCTGTTTCTGCATCAATCTGTCAATTCTTTAAAAAATGAATAATCACACTCCTGGGAACGCAATCAGGTTGGTTTGCTTTAAAAAATGCATATTGATGGGGTGGGGGGGTAGAAAAAAACATTCCCAAATAAATCCATAAGAATGGTTGTGGCTCCTACGATACAAACCACAATAGGAAAAGATTGTGTGCTGAGTCTATTACTGGATTTTTCTTTGGGAGAACTTTTTTTTTTATGTTAGAGTCTGTTATGCATGCCTTAATTTATTCAACATTCTCAGAGCATATGGGACTGAGCAGATTAAAACCTCAAAAGCAAAATAATGACATTGCCGCAAAGTGAATCACTTCAGGTACATCATCTATCATTCAGTAGTGATTTCTGAAATGGAATTAATGACACTTCCAGTAGACCATTTTTTTTCCCAGGATACTTATATTTACTGAGTTTGAAAAAAGCTCTACTGGGTACAGAAACACACATCAAAATAATCACCATGAGTATTTCAAAGTTTGCATTTGTTTGTTTCCTACAAACTGGCCAGTAATAGCCAGAGGTAGAAGTACATCTTCAATAAATTAGCATGTTTTCAGGCTTCTCATATCCCACTTCCTTCCATACATTCATCATATTAATAATGGAAATACATTTCTCTCTTCATTTACTTTCTGAAGTAAACCTTTAATATGAAGAATAAGATTACAACTTCTATTTGCAACTCTATTGGTTAGTATCTATAATAATTTCTCTTGTGGATTTATTCACTAATGGATCATTTCACTAGGCTTAAACACAGACTCATAAAGATAGTCAACAGACATTATCTCCCCAAAGGGTTACAAACACCCTCCCCCCAGATTTGGCCATATACATCTAACTGAAAATTCATGAAATGTTAGTGATCTTCACAAGATTTTAGGCAATGATGAGAGACACCCAGCTCAAGATGCAAGATTGCAAAATGGTGCCCTGGACATGAAAGAGTGAGCTGTGTACAAAGTTCCAATTCAAAAATTAAATTTGATCAAACCTCTGAATAAGATCTGTTCAACTGAACAACTGATTTGATCATTTGTTCTGATCTGAAGACCACACCCACGGTTTGTCCAAATGAAATCAACTTCTGAACCTACTGTATGTTTCTGACAGTTTGATCACAAATCTGAGTTGGACTTTGGCTATTTCATTCACCAAATCATGTTCTTTAGAAATGAGAGATTGTTCCAACTACATTAAATGCAGACTTGGGGCATAATTCCCTGATTCAAAAAACCGTTGAGTAGAAGGCAGTGAAATGTGACATTTCCTTTTAGAAACAGGAAGAGTAGAAGAATTTAATTCACACCATTAATATTCACATACATACATACCTACACACACACACACAGTCACTCAGTTTTGGAATTTTAAAATCCTAAATTTTGCAGATGAGTTAATTAGTAGGTCCAGTTACTTTAGTATGCTTTTCTTTGGTAACCTTCTGAATCTCAGACAAAGATGTCACTAGAACATTTTCTTTGTTCACTGAGAAGTAACTATTATGTTTGCTCAACCTTTGACTCACTCTCCCTCTGAATAATTTAAAGGAAGATCTCACATACATTTCAACAAGCTGATGGAAACAGATAAGTGGTCTTAATCCTGCTGCTTAGTCACAAATCCAGATGAAATTGAAGGCCAACACTGAGCACTTTACAAAGGGTTGGAGGTGTTATTCCTTCACCTGCCCAGTGATAAACTTTGCTCACTGCCACCTTTTTTTCCATTCACCAAAACCCAACCCCCTCCCCCAAAAAAGGCCTACAAGCATCTGAATAATGTTTTTAAAAATCATGATTCCTGCCAACAAAAATACTTTGCTGTAGCTGATGCTGTTTCATCGTCCTGCCAAAATCAAACTATTTGGGTCAAATAGAAGTCAAATAATTGTGCCACCCCGGTACAGAAAACTATCTGCATAGGACAGAGGTAGAGAAAGGGGATTCAGGGATACATAATCTCTGAAGTGAGGGGGGGGGGGTTTCCATAAATTCAGCACAATCAGCAGCCCTGTACATTTGCTTTCTATCTACGTTCCTTTCACAGTACCTAAGCCAATGGGTAACATCTCAGCTTGTAGCAGCAAATTTCTCCAGGTTCCACATCATAGACAATTTAGTTCTGCGTTACCTTTATGGTCCCCTGCTTAACCATTGCACAGTGAGGACGCCTGGAATTTTGCCAATGCAGCTAGGCAAGATGAAAAGGTGATTTGTGATTGGCCACAACCGCAATCAGGTGGTTTGTGGTTGGCCACAATCACAAATCACCTCTTCATGAGAAAGGCAACTAGCAAAGTCACTCCTGTGCTTCATCTGCCCTCTCAGCATGCTTCTTATGGTCCCAGCTGTGAAGCCCCACCCAGCTGGGTAACGTCAAGGAAGCAGGTTTTCAGTTGCATCTTTAATGCTAGTTGGGAGTAAACACGGAACCTCAGAAAATAGAATAGGAATTTCCCAGGCTCACTTATAGGGAGTTATTTCAGGCCAAGCCTCTTTAAATGCTTTGAAATATTTCTTCCCAGGTTTCATGACACCTTGGTGAAGCTGCCATTTCTAACAAAAACTGTCAACTGACTCTATTGGGTATCACTTGATGACATGTGTGTTTTCTTCCCTTCTTTTCCCAGCTCCCCCCGCATCTCTCCAATCATCTTAACTTTATCCTTTTTTCTAGGCAAGAAAACACATCTCCAGATAAAACCCACAGCTATAGCCACCCACCATTTTTATTTTCCAAGGTGCATATGATGGAGAGTTGAAAAGCACTCTCAGAAATGAACAAGATGCTGGAGGGAATATTTAACGTCAAGCTGCCCATTTCATACTTTTTGTTGTTGTTGTTGAAAAATGGTTATGTGGATTCAAGAGCCGGGCTGATGTCAAGGGAAGTGCCCATGATGGGCACCAGACTGGGATCTAAGGTGGAAAATGTAGCACAAGCAATTTGTGACATAGCAGTTTAAACTAACAAGAGCTGCAGAGTTGACCTCGCTTCTGGGGGGGTTAAAGAGAACAATTCAATCAGCACAGTGTGAGGGAGAAGCTGCGTGTCACTAGTCTCTTCCTTTGACAACTTTGAAATGATTTAAATTGATATGAGAGGCCACCATGAGATCATGCCTGAGGTCATGCTTCGTTTCCAGTGCTCCCGATTAAACGAACAGGAGAGAATTTTGCAAAGACTATCGGCAAAATGTGTCTGACAATAGAACTGCTTAAGGCTGGAAATGGCTAAATCATCCCACCGAGAAGTCCAAAACGCTCTTTGCTTGCTAAACTCAGACTGCACCACCTCAATAGGGAGAAGAGAACAAGACATCTCACTTGAGCTGAATTCCAAGGAGTTGTCCAACGCATGCAATGGGTTGCTGAAGTCTTCTCTAGCATTCCTGCTTTTTTTTCATGCCTCCATTATGAAGCTGTCTCCATCCAAAGGCATTATAAAAAGAAAAAGAATTGCCTCAAATTATAAACACATGGTCTGAATAGCAGCATCACCCCAAGATCCAGCAGCATTGTGAATAGTAACAATAGTCTGAGATAAGGAATGCATAATACGACGACACTGGCCTCAGGATTGCTGAGCTGCTCATACACGTACGATTCACAGGGAGGGGGAAGAATCTTTGTGAAGTTACACATTACTCGTTGAAGCAAGAGAAAGAGCTACAGACTTTGCTTCCAACTAGGGATGTTATTTCCAAACAGGGAAGTTTGCACTGAAGAATTCTCCTCCAGCTTGCTCAGACTATGGAGCTACTCCTGAATAAGCTTTTTCTTTTTCTGGTCTATGATTGTAAATTTTTAATAAATAAAATAAATAAGCCATTACTGTACTCCAAAGGGACTTCTCTGTATAATCTTGAATTCTGCATCTTTCAGCTTCTGATAGCAATGTTTTCAGATAGCGGGAGATGCACCTTGAAGAATCTGGATGAGACTCTGTGATTAAAGAACTTCTTGGTCGTGGTTATACTGAGCGTGTGATGTCATAAGTGCTCTTGGCTGCTTTTATGTTATTTATGTTGTTTCTAATTTTGGTTGTTTTTCTTTTTTACTCAGTTTCTATTCTAATTTAACTGTTAGCTACCCAGAGTCATGTATATGAGATGGTGTCAGCCCAGCCCAAGAACGATGAGGCAATTCAGTCCAGTATGGTTCCTTTATTAGCTTACGCCCTAAAGACAGAATCTCGCCAGACTAAGTCTATGGATATACCCCGTGAGCCTCTAGGGAGGGGCTAGCCTCAGTTTCTTCTTCTCACAGTCCTGCTGCAGGCTGAGAAAGCGCTTGCCCTGTACCCTCTCCTGGAATGCACTCCCTCCCTCCTGATAGCCTTGATCCTCCATTCCAGTATCCTCCTCGCACATGCCTTCCGTTACAGATGGGCATCCATAGGGAGGGAGGGGCTGAGTTCTGGGGAGAGGATTCCAGCCCAGGCAACGTGCTATGGCCTATGGAATCTACTGCCATCCATGCCAGAATCCCATAGGATCCACCGTGTCTTCTTTTGAAGAATCCTTCTCCCAAAAACCATGAAACCACAAACCCTCAGGATTTCCTGGGAAGAAAGAATAACAATGAAGCCGGCGTAATAACCGCGTAGGTACATTTTTAATAGAGGATGATGATTCCAAGCCAGGCTAGAACAGAAGCCAGAAATCTGATGGATAGGATAGCTGTGCCAGGTGTGAAAGATCAATATAAAGAAAAGGTACCCAGGCCAAAAATCCTTAAAAATAGCAGGACACAAAAGCATAATATCTTGAAAGGAGTAAGGAAGAGGCAGAGGGCTGCCAAGCTAATTAAGTATGCCAAATTCCAACTCCAGATTACTGTCCCCTATTTAACGGCTCGTTGATTTGAGAAGCCAAACCAATTTCCTCATTCATTTTCATCGGGGGTCGTTCCAGTAATGATGTGGCTATAAAACGGAGGTAACCTGCTGACCGTGATTTAGAAAACATCTATATGTTTAACTGACGTGTATCTGGGAGAAAAGGGCCAGCACCAGAATTTAGGTTCCCTTTTGGTCTGCTTGGCAGGAAACTACTCACAGTGCCCCTGCTTGACCCAGTTGGCAGATGCTTCTGAATAGACACATTCAATAAGGCTCCAGCAAATTAAATTTAGCCCAAATGAGACCCAATCACACATAGGATTACTCTGACTCCATTCCGTGATTGTGGGAGCACCTAAGTCCCATTAATTGCCCTGGTTTTGCTTACCTAGTCCTCCAAGAAAAAGAGTTGGTGTGAAAGAGGGGCAAAAAAGCAAGCCTTCCCTTTATAAAACTCACTCTCAAGGCCTGACTGCACAAAATGAACTGCCCACCCCCATCGCAAGGAAGGGGTTGGGATGACATGAGGCCTGCCAGTCCTCTTCTGGCCGAAGAGCTCATGGGACATTAGGCATTTCCTAGAGAAAGAAAATATATTTATAAAACGGCTGTTTTTGACCTAGTTAATGAGACTGTGTGTTGCCAGAAAAACTAGTAAAGAGATTTGACTAGGTTAATGTCTGAGTGAGTGAGTGTAACAGGCTGTGAGAATAACTTTGAGAGACAAGAGGAGGAGCAGCAGCCTAGATAATGGTCTGATAAGAGAAATCTGAGTCCAAAGGAGAGATGGGGATTGAGAAAGCGCCACAGAAGGGACCCTGCCTAGTTTTCTGGAAAGTAAAGGCCAGGGAGGGGGGAAATGCTTTCAGACTTGCAAGATTCTGTTACCGTAACCTTACAATAAAGGTAGTGTTAGTACTCATGGTTTTGGTTTCCTGTCTGGACTACCTCAAAGGGCTGACAGTGAATTATTTTTTTATCAGCCCCCCAACCAGCATACTCTAGGCCAGCATTTCTCGACCTCAGCAACTTTAAGATGTTGGACTTCAACTCCCAGAATCCCCCAGCTAGCAAGCTATTAAGAAAATCAGTACCAAATGACCATTGCTCCTAAAACATAATGAGCAGTTATTTCATCATTACCTGTTTTGCATTCAATAACAATGGTGTAGGGATTTGAACAAGGGGAGTAACATTATTGAACACCATTTCTCCAAAAAACAAAAACAAAAAAACCTCTTGTAACATTCTTGAAGAAAACATTTGTCTTTTCTGTTGACCTTTCCTGTTCTCCTGGTGACAAAAAGGATGGTATCAAAAACAAAAACTAGATCTTAGGGAAATAAAATGGTACACTGTAGATGCACAACAGAGAATGACAAATGCACCTTATTCAGAAGTATTTGGGGGGTGTCAGTGGATCATTACAGTGGGGAGGAACCGTGTGTGGGGAGGGCTGGGAGAAAGGGAACACTTATAAAAGGATATGCTGATACAGCTGTAAGATAATGGTGTGAATTCAGCTGTTATCTGGTAAATTTTACAAGGAATTGTATATATATCTAATAAACTAGGTCAGGTATCTAGGAGAAAAGCATGCAAGGTGCTTTATTTTCTTTGAGGATTCCTTGATAATTTCACAAAACTGCATAACTGAGCATTTTCCACCTCTGGGCTAAGTGCTTTCTAAAACTGCACAAACTGCAGAAGGAAAACAACAGCTAATAACAGGAGCCAGATATCCCTAATGAAAGCTGGTCAATTGAGGGCTATTTGACTGCTATCTACTACCTTTACACTCTCATTAATACTGAGGATTGAGGGAATTCAATGCTTCATTTGGGGAAAACCCTGCTAAAGCAGAAGGTCTCAAATTTGGGGAAGATGTAAGTCAATCCATTCCCCTACCATCAAAAGCACCACACAGTCCTCTTGAACAGCCAGGTAAAGAATTGTCAGGAACTTGATTGTCTGAAGGAGATATAATCAGTTGAAAGATATCCCCAAGGTTGTTGATTGGAAAAGATATTCAAATGTTGTGATCTGGCTATTCCTATAAAAATCAGAATCATGCCAGCCAGGGTATTCCCTGTGACACTCTATGGAAGCAAAAGTTGGACTTTGAAAATAGGAAGAGTATTGATATTTTTGAATTTTGGTGTGGGAGAAGTCTCTTGAGAATACCATGGTCAGCCAAGAAAAGAAGAAAAAATAGATCAACAAACAAATCAATCCACAGTTCTCACTCGAGGCACAAATGACCAGACTCAAATTAGCATACATTGGACACATTATACGAAGACCCAACCCTCTGGGGAAGGCTCTAATGCTGGGAAAGGTGGAAGGAAAGAGAAGAGAATGTTCATCAGCAAGGTGGATGGACTTAGTTACAGTGGTGATGAGTGCACCATTGGAAAACCTGAAAGACCAGGTCAGGGATAAATCGTCATGGAGAATATCTATGCAGTTGCTAGGAGTAAAAAACAACTTGATGGCACATAATCAATCAATCAAAGGTTGTTGAGGGATCAAATCAAAAGCTTCAAATACAAAGCATTGGCATATCATTCATTGCCCCCATCAATAATTAGAACAGCACTATAGAACATTCCCCCACTTCATTCAGCTAGAATATCTATAAGACGTGGCTAATTCGAGACCTGGAGATACACAAAAATGATCTGCATCCTGTCATACATAGTTCTGCTTCTGGACTTTATCTGGCCCAAGATCAAGAAACCTAGGAAATGGATGACAGCAACTCTGTGGGGGAATGGAATCAATACCTCTGCTTCTCAGATAACATTCCCACCTAGCTGAGGAGTCAATCTACTGGAAAGATTCTGCTGGCAAGACCACAAATGTGTTAATGTAATGTGTTTAATTGGGTCAAGGGTGAGGTATATGTTCTCTGAACACCATAACCATCAGCAGTGGGATTAAAGAGGATTTGGCTCATAATTTCCCTGAGGTTGTTTTCGGTTAAACTACCCACCGTCAGCAAAATTCAATCAACTGGCGGTCCGTTTCAAAACCTTGCCTAGTCAATCCTTCAGAAACAAATGCTGGAGATACAGAACAGCTGTGGGAAGTATACAGTGGTTAAAAAATGGAAGTACTGTATCGCCATTATTATGTTGTGCAGAGTGCAGCAAAAAGGTCCCAAAAATCTTGCTCTCAGGTAACTTACACATCAGCATGAGAGCTTGCAAAATGCAACATCCATAGTTAGCTTTCCAAAGAAAATCCAGTCAGAAAATATAAACTAACTGGTCTTTATTGATAAAACTGCAAAACTCATAAAATACAAGTTGCATACAAAATATAGGATATAACAAAGACTTCTTCTCACCTTAGCTTCAAAGACTTAACCACAACAAAGTCTCTAGCTAAAAAACACTCTCAGAGAAGAGGTACACTACTTGGTTACTAGTTAAGACTTCATATCCCATAAACTACATGATTTACTTTTTACAAGACAAACTGAACGAATAGGCTGGGCATTTAGCCCTCCCGTTATATTGCCAGCATGTACACCCCCACTGAATAACATACACATTACAGTAGGTGGCAGTAAAAATCATAACAGAATCACAAGATACTTTGTTTACATTACTCATAGAATAATCTCAACACCTGTTGTTGTATAGCTAATGGGATGACCTTCTTCCCATGAGAAAATCCTGATATATTAAACTTGCTGCCCAAGCCTGCCAGCTCAGAGAACACATTCAAAATACGAAGTAGCTGAGCATTCAACTCACACCTACTGCTGTCTGGGAAAGAGACCAGTGATGTAAGGAAACTTGCCAGTACTCTCCTGGTCCAGGTCCTCTTGGGATACTGGAAAGGACTGGTTGAAGTAAACCAGGATTCTGACTGCCCCCAAAGGCCTACTCTTGATCCAATTTCTGTGATTATGTTCCTGGGATGATATGCTACCAGGGTCACTTGTAAGGAAAGGTTTTTCAGGCAGACAAGGTTAAGGTTACTGAAAGAACAGGGTTTGAAAACAGTGTTGAGAGTGCTGGTCTACCTAAAGGTGGCTGCAACTGCACTGTCCTTGGTCCTGGAATTGAAACCTCAATGTTTAACTAAGGCAGCTCTCCATGGTGCTGAACTGGCTTTCAGGAATTGCCCTGTGCCATCTTCACTTGTCTGAACTACCGCCGGCTTAGATAAGGAAAGTTCTGGACACTCCCTTTACTTCTGTCAGCTGCCAAGGAGGAAATGATACTATGCAAAAACGCAGAATAGATTATACATAACAGGAGACACCAGATACTTTTGTTTATTCTGCATAGTTCAGGATATATTTCTATATTCACAACATTTAAACAATGTCAGTACAGAATTTTGATTAAAAAAAACAAAACACTTTATATGACCTGCATGCACACTTGGTCTGAGTCTGCCAAAAACTGTGCTTAACCTCATTGTCTGTATTTAAAAAAACTACATGCAGTGCAATGCTAATAATAATCATCATAATAAAAAGTTGGAAGTATTATAGAAGAAACAAAGCAAATATCCACCCATTCCCCTTTTTCTCTGATCCCAGCTTTTCTCCATCTGGCAAACAATATGGGGCAAAAGTTTTGCTCTTGCTCTGATAAGCACAAACTCTAGAGTGCCACCTCAGCTATTTTGAATGACAGCTGTCAATTCAGAAAAAAAAGTTAATTAGAAATGAGATGACAGGAAAACACTGAACTATTGCAATGGCAATGGTGAAGAAATTGTTAAGGCACACATCCCTGAAGGAAAGGATTCTAAATCTTATCAGATTACTGCTGGTCAGGAAGAATGTTTTTTAATTATCAGACTATAGAAAACGTATTAACATTTGTAAAAAATGCAGAAATGCATAAAATGGCAACGAATCTCAAATCTTTATTTGCATCCTTTTTGTCCATTTACTGCTTAAATCATGTGCAGGCAACCTGAAACCCTAAGACACAGGAAATCTCCTTTTTGGACTCTTCCCCTCAAAAAGAATCTTCTCTAAAAAAAATGTGTAGTCTGCTTATCCACCATTCTGAGACAGGAATTACACCATTCTGAGTCATCAAAAGCTCTGGAAATTGTTTTAACATGGTGAGAATCCAAATTCTCTACCACATGCACAAAGTCACCCCATCTTCTGTGGCCCTCAACCTCCAGGTCCTAATGCACCTTATTCTAAATAACTTTCCTGACAGAATAGAACAAATTTTTCAGATGAGCAAAATGTTAACAGTAAGTAGCTAAGGAAAACAAAATGGCCAAGAGTGAAAGAACCTCTGGGGAGTTTACTATCAGTGGTGTGAGAGTTAGTTCTCACACTGCTCATTAAAAAAAAAAAAAAGGTAAGAACAATCTGTTGCAAAACAGCGGACAGATGGAAACAGGCCAGCCCACTCAGAAAAGGGGGTCAAGCAATCCTTTCTGTAGTGTGGGAAGAAAATAGAACACAAGACAGTTTGATTCTAGTCTCTATAAATAGGGCTAGTTCTTGATTAACTGCAGTTACTAAAATTCTTTTGGCTTGCTAACCTTGGTCAATAAAAATTAGTTATTCTAAGAGTTTCTTGTGAGCTTATTTAAACAGCTCCAGTCTGCTCAAGTGAGTTAAAGGTGAGAAGTGCTAACTGAAGGTCCAAGGTCAATAAGAACCAAAAGCAGGTTAACTGAAGGTTCTGGATTACAACGCTCAGCATCCTTCACCGCTGTTCATGCTGACTGGACCATACTGGAGGTGTAATACAATTTATCTGGAGAATACTGTGTTAGAGAAAGCTGCTTTAGTGGCTCTTCCATTCTGCAAATAAAAACTGACTGTTTTCTGAGTTGCACAGTTGGATGAGTGTCTTCATTAATTAATGTTATTAGTTAATTAATGTTCATTGGGCTTAACATTTTGCTTCTAACCTTTCTGAAACTTTTTAATTTACAATCTTTAAGGTATACCCTTTCATTCAGGGATTTTAAATTTAAAGCTCACAGGTTGGGTGACACAACACCTTAGACACACACTGCATGTTTCTAGCAATACAATTATCTGTCCCCATTAAATGCTAGCACAGCATTTCTCTGCATTTCTTATTATATCATCCATCACATCAGTTGCACAGGGAAGGTCAGCTGTAATGAGATCTAAACGGTGTTTTTTGTTTGTTTACAAAAGAAAACAAAATAAAGCCAGACAAAATAGAAACCCCAGCAGTCTCATTTATAGCAGCTGATTAAAACACTGATGAGAAAAGCTTTTTATTAACAGAACTGATATATAAGTTGTGGAAGGGGGAAGCATAGCAAAATGCTTTCTTGCCTTAAACTTGTTTACCTAGCTTGTAAATAATTTAGAAACACTGTGTATTCCACTTACAAATAAATCATAGAGAAACGTTAAGATAGCTGAAAGAGAGGTTTAATAATTGTTTCATAATGCAATTTTGCATGCTGCTGCTACACTGTAGCTTTGACTTTCAGACAGAAGCAAGCAACCTTTTTGGACCAGCCAACCTAAAAAGGCTGATTTTTTTTCCCCCCTACCTCAAAGGGCTGCATTTTTTTCATTCTGAGCAATTGAGTTGACTTAGCACCCAGAGGCATTCTTGATAATAATATTGGGACCAGGAGTTTGGTTTATAATAGTGCTGTGCAGAAAAACTATCCTGTATTTTTGGTCCTACCACTTCCCATTCACTCTCATGGCCTTCAGGAAAAGCATGAAATCTTGGCTATGCCAGATGGCCTGGGGGCTGGATAGGAGCTCGCACCAGTGGAAGTGGCTTGTGGGGTAATTGATTCTATCCCCCCCCCCCCCATCATCTTGAATGTTTTTAGTCTTTTTATGTATAGGTTCTTTTTTATATAGTCTGACTTTTTAACTAATTAATGTGGGTATTTATTTTTTTTTAACTGTTTTCAGGTTTTGCTCTAACTGTGAGCCATCCAGAGTCACACTCTGGGGGAGATGGGTGGCATACAAATGTAATCAATAAATCAATCAATCAATCAATCAATCTGAAGAAAGAGAATGTGCTTTTAAACTTCTTTCAAGGGAGAAGAGAATTTTGGTGAAATCTTCAAAGATAGAGTGTGGTGTTTTGGGATTTTCTTCGTTCAGCAACAAGGTAGCTAAGGGGTGTGGAGGAATGTCCTCTCTTTCACGGTACTATATTTGTTCACAGGTCTGTAACTTCCTTGACCTCCAAGTCCAAGCAGCCAGGCAACCTTTGGAGTGATGAAAAACTGTAAAAGGAATGGAGACCACCCACCATCACCCTCCACCACCCCCAAGAAGAAAGCACACCAAGAGGAATTCCAGAGAAATTCTCAAGCCTCCTGAGAATGAAGTAGAAAAACATCAGGTACAGACAGTATAATCCCCTCATCTCTAACCAAAAAAGCGAGCACAAAACACCACTAAGAGAAAGTTCAAAGAAATTCTCAAGCTTCCTGAGAAGACATCTAATAAATGGGGATGGAAACATTTGACAAAGTGCAAGGCAATTTCTGGTACAGTATTAATCAGTAGCATACCATCATTCCATTTAACTTTTGGTTGAGTTAAACAAATAGTTTTAAAAAACACAAGTAGAAAACTTGGCAGGCAGCAAGTTGAGGCTTGCCTACCCTTAGCTTAGGCAACAGGTCCTGAATTACAAAGGTTGTTGGATTACTCTTATGAATGAATCACACTTTCTGATTGAGGAGCTATTTGGGACAATACAATCAATCACTTAAAAATTATCAGTCCAGTTGGGCAACCAGCATTTGTATAATACTACCATGCTTAATGAAGAAAGACTATACTACTCAGAGCACAGACGAGCAATTTTATTAAAGTAATTGGATGCATGGAAATGGCAGCATGGAGCAGCAGATTCCTCAAAGTCAAAAAAGAAAAACCAAAAGAAATGTACAGAACTGCAGCTCAGTTGTGGCCCTTCCAGAAGGAAGTTCTGGTTTCCACGGAGTTCTGAATACCATAGAAAGTCCTTTTATTGTGAAACATTAACTGGGGTCAAAGATTATGCATACAGGAACACGGGGTCATTGGCGTTGGAAAGCCAACTCATCTCATCTCATCTGGGAGCCAGGATTTGCAGAAGGAGAGTGGGGAGGCATTTTACCAAAAGTAGAGATTTAATTTATTATTATGCATATGTGCATATGTGGAAGGCAAATGGTTGTTTATCTCTATTTGCCAAACGGCGCTACTGGGAGAGGAAAGAGCAGAAATAGCCAGAAACAGTTGGCTTCCACAAACTGCCTCCTCAATTTTGGCAAAAGATTTGCACAATAGTATAGGGAACAGCATAAACAAGATTCTAATACCAATGTGTAAATTTCATTTTTTACTTCAGGGCCTGTCTCTCCTGTATTGAGTCTTCAGAATGATTTCTGAAGCTTTTTCGGCGATATTCCTGAGCTAAGAGTACCTGTTCTGCCCCTCAGTCCCAAGAGAAAATAAGAAGTCCAGCAGGAAACATCCACACCATTTCCTCAAATTTGCCACTGAACATTGTCACTGGCATTCCAGAAGTGAGAATGCTTCCATTCCTAAGCAAAACTATGATTTTTGAGAACTATCTTGGCCATGTCATTGACTTATTTATAGATAGATATATTCTTTTATTTTTAAAAAACACACACAGAACCATTAAAAATATTGAATGTTATATGCATAAAGCCAAATAGGAAAATAATAAAATAGTGACAAGGCAATAAGGCATTAAGTGGTATCAGGAAATCACCGTGTTATCCCCAAAATGGCAGCCAGTCAATCCAGGCTGGGATGAGTTTAGGCCAACTATTTCTGATGGCCACTGCCATGGAGCAGATCTGAGCAGCTTTCTTAGAAGTTTCTATGAAATATCTGCGAGGAACAACTCTATAATCTCCAACTCTGTCCAAACCCTGCATCTAGCAAGGCATGGATGTGGTAATGTAGAATGCCAGACCTGACATAGAGGGCAGTGCAAAATGACATGGGGTATTGTTCCAATGCAGTAGAGATCTAGACAGAGAATGTTGCTGAGATGGTCCTCCACCAGGTTGAAGGGTAGGGCACTGAATCTAGCTAATGCCTTTCTTTTTTCTGGAAAAGTATATTTAAAAGGTAATTTGGAAAGGAAATTTCCTTTTAAACAAAGGAAATATGATAAAAGTTCCTTGAAGCATAATTTGGAATTTTAGATTGGTCGGCTTCTAGGCTGAGGTCAAAGATGCATTGTTTAGCTTCAGGTTGCATTTTCCAGACCCATCATTGGTAGTACTTGACTTGAAAGGCTGCAAAGGGGAATATCACTGGGTACAGCTTTTTGTTTTCCCATGAGGAATTAAATACAGGTATAAAAACAAGTTGAGCCAATGAATCACTTCCATAGTTTCATTTCAGCCTGTACCTTAAGTGCATATTCTTATCTTTACCACAGACATGCTACACAGCTGAACAAAGACTGAAGGATAAAGATAAGTTCCTTTTGTCTTGAAGGAAAAACATGGCCTGATCTGGGAAACAATGCAAATTAATGTAACAGAAAGAATGAAGGAAGCCCAAGTTCATAGTTTATAGGCAATCTCCTGAATACGGGGAACTAATCACAATGATAATGCTATGGGCAATTTTACTTAGAACCAGAAGGTTTGGGGGTTGGGTAGTTAGAACAGCTGTGTTTATTTATGTCTTGTTGCATTTAGATCCTGCATATCCTCTTGAGAATTCAATGCAAGATACATGAGAATCTCTTCTGATTTTATTCCTATAACATCTCAGGGAGAGAGTGACTGGTCCAAAGTCACCTAGATTAAGTAGGGATTTGAAAGGGGTCTCCTCAGGTAAGTCCAACACTCTAACCACCACAGTATATGGTTTCTCTACAGTACTGTGGGTGAACCAGGAAATGGCCTCTAAGCTTAAGAAATGAAATTGGTTCTCCCTGGGTTACATCTACTATTTATCTGGCAATCTTGATTTTCACTTGGAAAAGCCATTCACTGTATCTAGTTATCTTTTCCCACCCATAAATTAAAATGGTTGTGGCATCCACAGAAGAGGGGTCAAAATCTGCAAGAGGTCAGGTGTGATGTCGCAATCCAAGCCCTACCCCTTGGATCACAATGCTATGCTTGCTGTCTTGCAGGTTTGGACCCTCCCTGTTGATGCTACTGATTACACTTCTTTGTAATTACATTGATAAGTCAATGACAGACTTACAAAGCAAGCAACAGGTCCCAGTCAAGTATAAAGCACAGTCTGTAAAAGTCAGTAAAGTCTTGGTGGGTGCAAGTCCCACTGGCGTTCTTTGGAAGCACTACATCCTCTTCCCCTCCGGTCCTGGTCTTGCAACTAGCAGGCAGGAGACAGGCATGGTGCAGGCAAACTTTGCAGAGACTTCTTGAAAAATTCTGCATTTCTCTCTCGGCATAAATTCAGATAACACTGCTGTGTGTGTATATGCACCCATGTGGCACAGACCTGGCAGCTGTGGTAGGTTAACCCATTGCCCATCCAAGGAACAGCTACCCTGAGAGGTGTTATGTTTCAAGCACTGTCAATAACTTAACATGCAATAAATAATATATGATTCAGTATCACTTGCACTTTGTTTAGTACACCACTCACAAGCTGCCGGGCACCAGCTTATACATGACTGCAAGTGACACCCTCAACATGTCCAAGGGAAATGTAATTATTTATATTGCACAGAATCTCAAAATAGGGCTACTTCCTACATTTTGCAGCTATCATCTCAAAGCAAGGAAGAGCTTTCATGCTGAATTTTGGAAGAAGGTAAAATTACAGAACTAGGAAGAGATAGATAGCATCAAGTTCAATGAGGGGCAATCTGGGGCCCTCCCTTCCAGGTGTGGCTGAATTACAATTCCAGCATCCCTCACTATATACTATAATGGTTGACCTGCTAGATATTGTAGTTCAGTAACATCTGAACGACCATAATTTTCAACCAAGTTCTAGATAGGGCTAGCCCAAGATCTGATTGAGGTGGTTCTGGACTAGTCTTCTGATATGTGTTCCCCTCTGACAGCAGGTCCTTGTTGCAAGGGTAGCTGAATGGTGTAATCTAGATACTGATTTAATTTCCTGCAATGCCTGTTGGGAACTATATTAAGTAGTGAGAGATTAAAAGAGGCATTAGATTGCACCATCTAGCAGTGGTTGGGTTTGGGAGGCACCCAGGTAAACAAATACAGGAGTCCCAGCTGCCCAAGCATGCCACATGGTTTGCCCTACCTAAAAAGCATAGGGAAGGGTGCCATTCAGAGGGAACCATAGAACATCAGTTGACGATTTATTTCCAGGGGTCCATGAACTCCCTGAGTGACACTGCATAGGTTGGATCCAGGCTGGCATTTCTCAGGCAAAATATTCAGGATCCACTCCAGTGCTTAAATTCTCAGCAAAACATTCAGGATCACTGAAATCAAGTCCCAAATTTTAATACACGTCAGGGAGCTTGCCCAAAGCTAGCGAACAGAACAAAACCAAACCAGCAGGAAAAGGTCATCCCATTCCTACAGTAGAAGATCAAATTCAAAAACCTGAAGCTATTTCTCCCAAGCTGGATTGGATGCAGAGTAGGATGGAGTAAATAACACGAGTAGGGGGATACATAGGCCTTTATGTACACATTGCAATGTCATTTTAGGGCAGTAAAACAGGAAAATCAGGCCCCACTGCAGTGTGAAAACCAACAGATGATTTAAGAGGGCAGTATAGCTCTGATCCACTGAAGTTTTTCTCATGCTTTTTTTAAAAAAAATTAAAGATACTTTTCATGTGAGATACCTATGCAAAAGACAACACAGCAATGAACTGATCAGTTCCTTAGCTTCTCCTGTGCTGTTTAACTGTTGCTATGGGAATGCAACTTGGGAAAAGTGACTATCTCTACATTAACCAGAGAGAATCATGTAAATTCTTGCCATGAAACAATATAGCTTATCTCCAGTCTATAATTTTCCCTTCCACCTCTAATGGATGGAAAACATTTGAGAGGCTAGAGTAAAACTCTACATTTTAACACGAGTCTACCTCCTTTCAGATAGGTACTTAGAGAGAAGCGGTACCTTTCTTAAATTATCTTTATTTATAGTAAAGCAAAGGGTTACGAAGTATGATACTAAATTAAAACTATATTTAGATTCTGAAAAATGAACTCCATGATCAGCAAAATCACATGGTACAGCTGAAGCTAGATTTACCACTTCACTCTTGTGCCTTGAATTTGAAAGATATCCTCTATGTGTGTCTCTTTGTGTGTGTGTTTGTGTGTTTACCTTTATCATAGAGGAGCTTCACGGCAATCCTTCTCTTACACTACTTTCAATGTTCAGGGAAATCAAGTTGATTGGCAGGGAAACTGAGTTACAGAACAGGTAACCGTCCATCGCACTTCTCAGGTAGAAACAATTGCTGCATTCACATATAACAAGCCAATATTATTCCACATATCATGGTGAAATGAAATATTGTTAGTTCGGCAAACAAAGCAAACACAGCTTGTCGGACCAGTTCCTGGATCCATCCTTCCACCTCATATTTTCCGTGGTTTCCAGATGGCATCAGAACTATCATAGCAGAGGTCAAAACTCCACTGTAACTTCATCCTGCCCCTAGTCTGTTACTTATACTATTTGGTTGCCTGAGCTCACTCAATTCTCCCATTCCTCAGACCCTCACCCAGCACAGGCTGAGTAGTACAGCCTAAACATAGAATAGGAGCTGGACTAAATATTCATGCAGCAATCACTTTATGCAGACACAGCTATGAAGAGATTTTGCATGCGCTTATACGTGCTTGCTTGGAAAGATATCATTCCAGCACCATGCACTGTAGTAAGATTCCTATGGTTCATTTACCATTAAACTCACATTTTATTACTAGTCCTCATAAACTACTGCATTAAACATTCCATATTGAAGGAAAACCAGGTCAGGGCCCAACTGTATTAAGGGTCACCAGCCAAAAGCTCATGCATTATGTATTGCCAAAAAGAAACATGTTTGTTTGAGATTAAACTGCCAGAGTCTAATTCAAGCATTTTAGCCCTGATTCATAGTATCTGTCTACACACATACACTCAGATCATACACTTTGAATCAATCCATTGAACTCCCATTGGTTCAATATGTATTGAGAGAGCAGATCATTCAGTGTGCCAGTTTCTGGGCAGTTCTGTATCTTGAGGGAATTGTAAGAGCAACTGAAAAAATGGAGAAAAAAATATAAAAATAAATGAATATGGCTGACTGTAGGGGGAAATCAATAAACAATTGCTAGGCATATCTAAATGTCAGGGAAATTTCCTAACTAAGAACTGGTCAATAATGGAACCTACTGCACTGGGAAACAGTGGGAATTCCTCTACTAGAAACTTAGATGGAGAATTATTTGCCAGATAACTGTAATATTATTGCAAATGTTGCACTGAGCAGAGTGTGGATGATAGCAGGGTTCCCCAATCTGGTGCTCTCCAGATTCTGTGCTTCCCAGAATTCTCAGCCAGAAGGATCAAGATATCTTGGAATGACATCTCCCAAATTACAGCTTTTGGTGTGCATATTTTAATAAAGTGGAACAGAGCTGCCTTCTTTTACTTGGTTTAAGGATAAGAAATGCTAGAACCCTGTGAGAACTAGAGCGAAAGGGTTAAGCACGTACTCTTATCCCCAGAACAAACAGGAAGAGATAAGAGAATGAGACTGGCACCTCCCTAAGGAATGCAGGATGTTTGTGGGGTGACTCTGGGAATTGCTTTCACTCTGAGATTTCTGTAACGGGAGTGAAGCCAATAAACCTTGCTGGATTGAATCTGTACTGTCTCCTGGAGTTTCATGGGCTAATCCTGACAAACCCTTAACTATAACTAAACCAGAATTTTGGGAATTTGTAGTCACAACTCAACTTTCCAGTTCAATGGGCTGGAAATTCTGAAAGCTAACATCTCAACAGATCTAGAGGGCATTGGGTTGGAGGGGAACTGGGCTAGGTAATTTGCAAGATTTCTTCCAACCTGAATACGTGTAATAGTCCTTGTGTAAAACATAATTTACTGTTAGCTTTGCTGTGAGCAGATTTCCAATATTATGCATGGAGTGTTAGTGTCACATATCTGTGGCCCCAGCAGGCATCAAACTGATGATTGGATGGGACGTGCAGATACTTAGAGGCAAAGCCAGACACACAGACCACCACCCAGGTAAGCAATTTTAGCCTACTCTGGGTCATTCTTACAATCAAACCTCCCTTTTTAAAATATCTCCTTTTGTTCCTTCTTCCATTAAAATTGCATTCTATTGGCTGGTATAAACCAATGCAACTTAAAAGCTTCCTTGATCCCTATTTTGAACAACAGCAGCAAAATAAATAAATAAATAAATAAAACAAAAACAAGAACAAAAAAAACTTGGCCCCATTCTGCAAAGCCACTTAATTATCAGTTCAGAAACCCTTCCTTTATTTACCTGAGCAAAATGAACATTTGCTCTTAATTATCCTACTGGCTGAAACTCAAGGCATCTAACAGAAAAACAAATCCGATCAGCAAACTGCAGCATAAATACAATCTGCCAAGCAGGTCGGTCAAGAGAATCCATTTACACAAGTAGAAATTATTTGCATATTTCCAGCATAACAATAAGGATAAAGATAACTTATCCTTATTTGCTCTTTTGAATGGCAATAGTGTTTAAGTGCATTCAGGTTTGTGTACAGGTTCTGAAGAGGCCAGAGTCACCTTTAGACTTCAGGCAGCTCCATCCACTTGGAACAAAAAACATCTTAAGTTAATTTGTGGGAATGATCTAGCCAGGAGAGTAACAAGGCAGAGAATGTAAACAAGCTACCACCTACAATGGACTAGATGAGAACCAGCAAGAAAAGGAAATCTGTACCTTTCCTTCAAAAGGGGCGACTCTGTAAAAGGATATGAAGCATTTGAAGAACGACTACATATAAATTCTGTAACATCTCTACAGTACACTCAGATTGTCAACTATTTCATATGGCTGCTATAACGTATATACAATAAATAAATATTTTCTAACAAAATAGTCATTGTCAGGGAAGGAGGACAAGCAGTCCTTGTCTCTGGAGAATAATTAACATGATGGCCCTCAGGAAGTTCTCAATTACTACTCCTTTATTCTGTTATGCTTATTTGAGTAATGCCATAGGAGTTAAACACAAGAGCTGTTTCATTAGGCAATCTTAATTGGCATTAACAAATATTCCATGATGCTATATTTTCTTAATTACAAGGGGAGAAGGGAAGTAGACACTAACTATTAAGGTCACTTTACAATAGTAACACCTTTCAGCTGTTGGCAGCAACAGTGATCAAGCAATTATACATTTGAAAAATTCTTGCATCTTGCAAGGATGAACCTTTTGGATAGCTAGCTATTTGCATACAGCACAATATACAGCTCTGCCTTAGGTCAATTTTGGCCATTGGCTGGCATGCAGGGGCAACATTCCCTAAGAAGAGGAAGTGTCTGATGTGGGTACAGCCAGAACCAAAACTAAATTTGATTTAACTTCAGCTGAATTTCATTATGCCATTAGATTAATTCAAGGCATTTAGTATGAGAACCCCCTTTGTTTTTACTCATTTTCTACTGTCATGTGAACAATTATAATTTGACAACAAATTTGGAAAGGTTTTTGGAGGCATCCCATTGAAGGCTTTTCGAGATCACTTGGAAACTAAAGGCCTCAAGTTATACATCTGGCTTAGAACAATAACAATCTTCTTGAGCCAGGGCTCATATTAATAAATCGAATAAACATCATGGGCACTATCACAGATTGAGAGTCCTAGCTAATCACAAAATGCCCATTTACAAGAAGGTAAATTGACATGGATGTCCTGATAACACCCTATTCCCCACAGGATGATCCTCCCATCTCCCAATTAACTTTTTTCTGTTTTCAGAATAGCTGAGCACATTTCTAAATAAAGCACTGGACCACATTTCCGTACCATTTAATATTTTTTACAGACACCATGCAGATATCTATACACCTGAGGCATACTCAGATATCAAGATGACACAAGAAGCTGGCTTTTTGCTCTGCATCGTGCCAGAGTCTCATTTACTACCATTTAAATCAATATTTTTTAAATTAAAAAAATAACAAAATTGGGTGGGGAACAGAGCTGATGGTCCCAAGGTTGCAAAGTTCACAGGCACTTCGAGGACAACCTTAAGCCCAAGGAGTCACTGCTGAGGCATGTCTTCCTTGCACAGAAGATGGGCACTGAGCTGCTTTCAACACTCACAAAGTCCTCCAGTCACTCCTGACTTGCACTAATCGCAATGCAGATGCAGAAACAGATGCAGAAACTGCAGTTCTAACAAGCCACAATGGTTATCAAAGTGCTAACAATGTTAAAATAAAATAAAACCTATCCTGAGGTCAAAAGAAAGAAAAACAAAAATGATGAAACACCAACTGCAATAAAAAAAAAATTGAAATGTGAAATGCTTGTGCTAGAAACATAAACAAGCTTGGTAAGAATACAAAGAGAGAGGGGAGAGTTAAAAAAAAATAGAGTCTTGCCTGTCTCTCCTTATTATCTGAATGCAAAGGCAATGGGATTTTTCCTCATTGCATAAGGATGGTCTGCATAACCACAGCATCAAGTCTGAAGGTTTATATTATATTGACTTTGAAATGCATGCCAAAGAAACATTGGAACTATTTTTCAATATACCCCAGCATATATTCTTTTTCTCCAGGAACTGTCGTTCAAATTAAAGATAGGTCTGGTTTGTAACTATTTTGAAGATTCTGTTGATTAAAAACCAACTAAAGTGGAAGGTGGTACATATAAAGCAAATTAGCCTCTATTAGCCTCTTGATCAGGGCTTCTCAACTTTAGCAACTTGAAGATGTGTGGACATCAACTCCCAGAATTCCCCAGCCAGCATGCTGGAAGAGGCCTGCTGCAAAGCAAACAACTAGCCTCTATCTTCATATTTATTTGCATCAAATAAATGCAAATAAAGACCAAAGACCCCTGGAATGGGAGAAAGAGTCTGGGCAGGGGATCCTGATAAATGGCCAGTGTTGGGACTGGCTAAGCCTACTATACAGCCAAGTTATGAACAGGCGAGGTCCCAGGGAAGTTTTTTGGAGCATGCTTTCAACATTTTAAAAGGGTCCTGCCCTTGCCTTTCCCGCTCTAGCAGTTTCTAGCATGCTAGCAAAGCAGGGCTTCCAAACCAATTCTTGAAGTCCCCTGGTGATCACTATGGATTCTGTGGGTCCACAGACAGGGCAAAACCATCACCCCAGCAGCTCCAAGGCATGATGGAACAGTATTATATTTATCAGTCCATTCCGTAAGCCCTACTGAGCTCACCAGGACATATTCCCAGGAGTCCGTCTGCAAGACTGCAGTCTTGGGCAGTCACTGATCTTTAAAAGTCCTTCAAAAACTATGTCATTAGAACATTTTAAGGTGGGGGGGATTCCAATTAGATTAAGGCTCAAGCAAGGAGCATATTCCATGGGGAGAAACCAATTTAACTAAAGATGACACCACCACTTGTAATGTCTTTGCCTCCAATACCAATTCCCCATACGTCCAATTAAACATATAGTCCCTGGGAAAAAAATAAAGCATTTTCAGATGTTGTCACTTGATTCTCTTAAGGAAATGCCCTTATTCTCTCATCCTTGTGTCATTTCTAACACAATCACCATTAGGATGTAAGTCCATGACTTTCTCAAAAATGAAGTCCAAATGAGGCTAGCAAGAAACCACAGCTGGCATATTTTGATGTACTTGGAATCATATTTGGAGAACTTAAAGATGGTAAGCTTTAGGGCCAGGAGGCAGGATTCAGATATGCCTTCCTCTTTTTAGCAATGGAGAAAACAAATGAGAGGGAACGACTGCTTAAGCAACCAACTGCATTCCTCAAAGAGAGGAGGACAAGGAAAGTGGAGAGAGAAAAGACCAACAAAGAAATGTCTCTTCTACTTTCCTAATGATAAAAACTAGTGCCAAGCAAAGAAATTCTGGATTTTTTTATCTACCTGTTGTCATTCAAGCTGATGAAAGAGAATTACTCCCAAAATGTTTTGAAAGGAAAGGATTTGGAGACAGCCCCATGAAGAGAGAGGACTGCTTGAACCTACAGCGTTCAGAGATGGTTGTTGCAGTAAACCCGTTCCTTTCATGGTGTAATTCATTCTCTAGCAGTCTGCAGCTGTCCCCTCCCCAGCATCCATTCAGTCCCAAAGAGGATAAGCTCTTCAAGGATAAGATTTCACATACACCAGCATCGCTACTGGGGTGAAAACCTGCCCTTAGAAACTGCTGAAGAAATTCTCCTTGTGCTGGAAAAATTCAAAGAAATCATCCAATTTCTCTTCACACAAATTGGGTGGAGAACTTTGAAAGACCCTGCTAAAAATTCAGGATTAGCAGGAAAGAGAACAGTCTGATTTCTTTATCCAACATGCAGACAACCGCAACATTTTATGCCATGTGCTGTGTTGTTCACCTTGAATCACTGGGACACGACACATGCATGAAGACTAGACCTGTCAGCTAAACTTTCATCTTTGAGTTCCAGACTGTTGACATTTGTTTTGGTTATGAACTTCATCATGACCTGGCTGAAGCTCAGCATTAACACTGACAGTCAGCTTATCTAGGCCAGGGTTGGGGGCAAGTATTCTGCAGGACACGCTTCACATGACACCTGACTCCAGTGTTGAGCACCATGAGGCTTTAGGCTACCACCATGAGGAGGAGCCACAGCCTTATGAAAGACAGCTGACAACCTCTTCCCCTCTGCTTAACACTGGTGACATCTCTGAAGACACCATGTTTGTGGAGGGTGGAGTAAGAATCCAGCATTTGCCCCCAAAAGCAACAGTACTACGTGAGCCAGGAGGGAAAGGTCTAAACCAATCCTAGAATAGCAGCCATGTTGGGAGAGGGCACAAAGAGAATAAAGTTAATATGGCACAGAGATCACCATCGCTAATACTATACCAAGACTCCATTCAACCCTGGCACTGCCACTGTTGAACATAATGAATTCTTGCACTGGACAGAACATTAGACTACATGATTTTTAAGGTCCTTTCCAACCCACATATTCTATGATTTCTGAAAGCAAAGGATGAAGGAGGCAAGATTGTGAAACCTGTGGCTTTGCTAAACTACCTGAATAATGACACGGGATGCTGGGAACATCTGGAGGACTACAGATTCCTCATCCCTGCTTCAGGCTGATCCAGGAAGGCTGTTGTTATGGGCTGACATTTATAGACCACATAAACCTTGTTCTGTTTGCAGGTGCCCCCACCCCACACCGCCTTTTTGGTTTCTGTACAACTTCCATTCTGTTTCTCTTTAGTCAAAGGCAATTATCAAGCCATTTAATTAATGAGAGCTGACTAATTAGCTGGCTACCTGCTGCTTCCATCAGACACCAACCCTGCATCTGCTACTATACCAACACTTGATATCAGTCTGCACCTCAACCCTTAAAATGACAGATTCATAGAAACAGGCCAGTTTGGGGGGAAATGCTTTATGACTATTAATCTTTTAAAGATCAAAAGATCAATACTAGAGACAAAATGTAATTTTATTTAGATGTTTTGCTCTTCTTTCCTTCATCCCCAAGTGTGGGCAATTCACCTCCGGGTTTCCCACCACAACTAATAGGATCATTTCTAATCATAATTAAATAGAGGAAACAAGTGGGTTCAGAAAAGGACACTTTTGATTATTAGGGTCAAGTGACTTCAGCAAAACCAAATCTGACTCTCCCAAACCACAGATCTCTCCAAGAGCAGCCAACAACATCTACGGCAGCTAATTCAAAGTGATGGAGGAGCCCCCAAAGCCAATTGGTCTGAAGTTTATTTAGCTACACAGTAGCTCTGGTGGACACATTTTTGCACCCAACCACAACACACCTTATCTGCTTCTGAGATTGGATCTTGAAACACAGAAGGAACTCCCTGTGGCCCATCTTCTTGAGAACATCCATTTCATTCCTCTCTGTGTCTTGCCTTCCCTACTGCAAAGATTTAAGACTTTGTGCTGTTTCAAAGATCTCTTATATACTGGGAACTTTTGATAAGGTAACATTGAAGAGTTTAATACAAAGAAGGGACATTGGATGGGAGGAAACTGACATGGAAAAAATGCACAGGATTTAATAAAAATGTGGTTTTACCTCTGAGCATGCCCATCTAGCCACATCTAGCCCCTGACTTATTTTGCAATACCAGCCGAGGCCCTTGACCTAAAAAGGTTGTACACCCATGGTCTAAACTGTAAAGTTCTCCTCTTGCTATATCGCTAACAAGCCCTCCTGAGTTTAAGACTAAGAATACATCCAATCATATTGTAACCCTATTCCCCTCACAGCTGGTACAGTGGTCCCACCACTGTGGTGGCATAGACACCAGTCAATCCAATAGTGCCCCACACCTAGGTGAAAAGCACGATCTAATGGAAAGATTTCTCTAGATCATAAGATAATTCATATTTTCATGTAGCTTCTTTCACTGAAGCAAGGCTGCTTCTACTGTCCAACCTTTAATCTTAGCCAATCTGATACCTTTTTGTTCACTCACAGAAGGGGTGCAACTTGCTGACAATTCTGTTTTCCATAGCAATTGAGAATTCACTAACATTCCAGCCCATTTCTCCCATTCAGCATCAAGGGATCAGTATCACATGCCCAGTGAACCATTATTAAGGGTAGATGTGTGTATCTCCACTCTATAAGCATGCATATATTCTCTTCACCCCACCCCATCATTGATAGCAATTGATGCCAAAGGGACAGATATCCCAGCTGCAAGAATAATCCATGATTGAACCTCAGTTCCCTTTGAGAGCAATTCTAATGTCTCAAAACATATACCAGAGCAGTGAGGCAGCACATATCTTATTCCAAGCTTGTGTCTTTTTGTATCTCCCCTAGATCCAAAATCACAACAAAGCTATTGCTAATCGGTGGTGACCTTCCACATTGACAGTCTCTACTGGTGAGGATTAAGATTGATTTTTTTTTTTTTTTTGCTTCCTTCCCCTCATCCTGTGCATAGAAAGAAGCTGGTAACCTGTCTCCACAGAACTGATTTGAGAGCATGCAGTGACACCCAGAGTAGAACAGCTGAAATCAGCCATTTCTTTGGCTCCCATAAAATTTTTTAAAAAACAGTGGCTGGATGCCAAACATTAGCTAAAAAACATGCACTGAAATACAAACAAAGAAGCGCAAAGCTGTGTCAGAAATCCTGAACATTCAAGAAAAGATGATAAAGAAGGAAGGAACTGCATGAATTCATAGAAAAGATTGCTTGGGTAATTACCAAAAATGATTGACAGGACTTGGGTATATTCCATCTAGCATACCAAGAAGACTATTGCTTCCAATGTGATGAACTGATAATACAGGTCAGAAGATAATGTCAAACAGAGTGTAACCAACATGTTTAAGAAGTTCTAAAGTGGGAATAATGTATTAGCAGCCAATGACCTAGCTCTGATCTCAAAAACTCAGAAACAGGGTCTTTGGTGACCCTAGCACCTATGGTTAATCACAGTTTCTGCAGAATTTTACTCAAAAGGAAAAGGTTTAACTGTTTCCAACTGAGATGGAGATAATCAAACCCAGGCAGTGGGAATTTACAGCTATTTAGATGTTATCAGATTCCTACTCCCATCAATCTCAGTCAAATGTGCAGGATGATGGGGACTGTAGTCAATGTCTGGAGAGTTACAAGTTCCTCTCACTTGAGCTAGCCTTGATCTAAGGTTCCCACCCCCACCACACAGAGCACACCTATAAATAATTTACTAAAAATTTCCAGGTGGATAACTAAAAGCTAAAAATAAAATACACCTGCAATTAAAACAGTAAGTTAAAATGTCTAGATCTGCTATAATAAAGCAGGTGGCAGCCATCCTTGGCTGATCTCCAAAAGGGCTAAAAGGAAGTTTCTACCTGGTTAATCCTTAGATAAGAGACTATTAGGAAATCCCAAAGCTAGACTGGGAAGTTGAAAAATCATCCTGGAAGAATGAAATAGCAAATAATTTTTAGGTGTTCCCATAGGTGGGTCCATGGACCTACCAAGGAGGTAAACTCAAATCCAGGGAGTCCTTCTCTTTATGCAAGCTGGATCTGCAATGGAGGGGGTACCTATTGCACCTTCCTTGGGAAGGAAGTTCTAAAGTCAGGGCATTTCCTTCTTTTGCTGGTGTTTCCAGTTCAGCAAGGTTGGGCAACCAGTGGCCCTCAGCTAATTACAACTCCTCCTGCAGAAATTCAGAACAGCTATCCTTGTAGCCTGATGCTTGCAAAAGAGAAAATAAAGGGTCAGTGAGAAATAAAAGGGGGGGAGGGGGGGAGAGAGAAAGAAAGAGAAAGAGAGAGAGAAAGAGAGAGAGAGAGGAACTCTAGACATAAACCACCAACAGATGGGAGAGGCGTTTGTTAGTAGCTTATCATATAAACAGCAGTCCAGGCTGGACTACAAAAAGCTGGGGAAGAAGAGAATGGCTTGTTTTTAGAATAGCAAGTTTGTAAACCAAGTAACTATGATTTAAGATGCAGAAACAGCCAGTTGTGGCTTATTCAACAATTAAGCAGGTTGTGGCCTGGTGCAATATGCAATTCAGCCTTCACTTTAGACCTCATCCAATACGTCTTCAGCAGGTAGTGGTGAACAAAGTGCCTTTCCCTCTTTCTGATTTTCAAATAGTTCACATTGAGGGTTCCAAGAATAAACTTTCAGAACCACCCTCTAAAAAATATACTCATTCAGCGCAGTTGCCACCCAGCAACAAAGGCGTAGCAGTTCAGTGCTGCAATGGAAAAAGCTTTTAAACTCAGCCTGTGGGATGCCCCGCGTTATTACTTCCGTGCTGTTCAACGTTCAGAAATCCAAAATTGTCTTGCTTGATGGATTCTGAAGGTTAACCAAAGCAATATCTGAAAAAGCAGGGACTGGAGATTTTTGCAATTATCACCTAATCAAGGGAACCCCAAAGTTCTCCAGCTGAGATACCATGTTGGATTGTTGTTTTCATTTAGGCTCCCCAACAAGCCTAACGGAAGACAGGTCTGTAGAGAAAGCCAAGCATCCACGTTCAGATTACCTCCCTGCGCTGCTGATTCATTGTGTGAATCAAACTGATCGGTGCAGTGAGAAGAGCCGAGAGCTGCCTGTTAGAACAAAGCGAGTTGTGGAACACGAGCAGCCACACAATGGGTTAAGAGCCAGAAAGGTTGGATCAGAGAGCAAGTGTATCTTCCCATACACTCTTCCCTGCTGCCTTAGATTGTAATAATCACTCAGGGCTTCAGAAAGGCAAGCATTCTGATAGCTACAAATATCTTCCTTTCCTCCAGCAAACGAGACTGCTGAGCCGCATGCCGCAAACCTCCACTGTGAAACGCATGGATTGGAAAACATGCCAACTCAAGAAATCCCCGTTTTTACAGGCAAAATTCCATTTGCAAAAGCCAGGGAGCTGACCTTAAAGGATGAAAGCCTTCTTTATATTTATGCCCACGGCGGCTTACCAAAACGTCCTAAAATCCGATAAAGGAATTAAAATGTTGTGCAGCGCTCGGGAGAAGAAAGGGCAGAGCAGAGACACTAAAACCGGGAATAATTAAAATCTACTCCAAGTTTTGTTGTTTGGGAAGCAGAAAAATTATCCTCTTTCTGGTGAAACTGGAAAGCTGGAATTTCTCTTCCTTTTTGTGCAGGAGACCTTGCAATGAGACCCACTAGAAATGCATCATTTACAACCTGAGCAAAATGGAGAATTCTGTAACTTGCACACATACACACACACACACTAAATAAACAGCAGTGAAGCTTATAATAAAATTACAAATAATTTTTCCCAAAGGCCTTCCACATTTCAGAGAAAACACCTGCCAATTATCCTAAAAAGCTACCTCTACAACACGCGGATTGAAAAGAAATAAACCAGAAGGTTCAAGGGCTTTTCATACATTTCATAGTAACTGCAAAGTCATGAGCAATGGCAGTCAATTGAAAATAGCAAGATGGAAGAGTCACTATTTTAAATGCAGATGGCTGGGTGTTTATTTTAAAAATCCCTGGTGGAACAAAGCAACAATACTGGAAATAAAGAAACACCTTCTCTTTTATATAAATTTTCTTGCATTTGGAACAGAGAGGGTATAGAAGTGGAAACAAGAAATTAATCAGCAAACAGATACACTACACATTCTGTTGACGGGTTTTAAAAAAATAAGGATAATCTGTTCCTGCTATAATGAAAAAATAAATAAAATCAACACTCAACAGTCCATTGCAAGCTTTGGAGGTAAATGCAACACTAGTTCAGATACATGAAAATCAAAAAGGAAGTAAAGATATCTTTTCAGCACGTGCACACACACACAAACCAGTGTTTCATGCAAATGCCAGGGATTCAATCAGTTGTGCTGTTGAAACGCTGCTTTATCTGGAAGTGTGATGTGGAGTTATAAAAAAGCAATCTTAAGCCGCATAAGGGGATTTTCCATGTTTCAAACCAGCCTGCTCATAATTTAGGCTCTGGATCTTCCATTCTAGACTACAATTTCAAAAATATCCAACAGCATACGGACATCCCCATTTTCTCTGAACTGAAATTGATAATACACAGTAAATTCTTGCAACCCAATCAGTTTGCTTTTAGAAAATGTATAAGTAAATAGAATTTCCTTCCCAAGGATCTCCACGCTATTGTATAATGTTATATTAATTGGTTAGTATTCTGAACAAGTAGTAATTTGTGAAAAGATGATACTGCCAGCCTCATCTAAAGGACTGTATTTCAGCATCGGCAATAACAGAATTCACCATCAGAGCTGGTGCAGAGACGGGTAATCAGAAAGGAGACACAGCCAAACTGGTGACTAAAAGAAGCAACAGATACATTTGCCTGGGGGTGAGTCACTGTGGCACAGAGCAGTTTCTTTCCTCCCACCTGCACTCCCACCCTTCTTCCTTCCTTCCATCCCATCAACTGCATTTCTATCTGGCTTCAGGGGCCATGCAAATGGGCCCATTGATCACACAAAGACTGAGACAGTGTGGCTCTCTGATGCTCTAGGAGATGGTTCTCCCAGCTCCTGTTTTATTTCTACACAAACCCCATCCAGGGTGGGCCAAAGTGATTAATCCCAATAATACTCAGAGAACTTTATGGCTGAGAGAGGATTTCAATCTTGGTCGTAATCCAACACTCACGTCAGACTGGCTTTCAAACTCCCTCTTTTGGAGGGGATGCACCACAGATAAGATGGTTTTCATTTTAGAAAAACATGGTATCTTGAGGTTCCATATCCGTATCCATATCTGTATCTATTAGCTAGCTAGCTAGCAAATTTACACTGGAAACAAGAATCTGGGCTTGAGAAATTCTTCCATCTGTATGAGCTACACTCCCAAATTCCTTCATCTGTCACACACAGGCCTAGGTTGGTCACCTTTTTGGATCATACTCTTAGATCAACAAATTACCTTTTGGTGACTCACCACCACCCTGATATCACAACCCAAAGGTTATATGCCCCCCCCATTTCTTGCATTTCTATTATAGTTTGATTGTATTTTATTCCTGTAATAGTCCGCTTGAGTCATCCATATAACGTGAAGTATCAGCAAAGCTAAGCCACAAAAGGTAGCTGGAAATTATTTCTTAGTTCCATATCCATGAACATTAATTCAATAGCTCTTTTTCTTTAAAAAAAAAAAGAAAAAAAGAGGAACATAACTTGCATAATCAAATAAATTATTAGGGAGTCCATAAATCATTTGCACCTAATATGACTGCAGGCAGAGTCAATGCAATTTGCAGATAAATATGAGAAATGACTACTACTTTTTTAGTGAATTAAAACAGGAAAAAAGTTCTCAAATGACAAATGACGGGGGGACATGACACATTTACTTGCAAAGTAAAGAGGGGGGAAGCAATGGAGGCAAAGGCAAAAATGAATGGTTCTTTCCTCCAAATTTATTTGTTTCCAAAAACTAAATATTCAATCACCCAATAAAAATCTTCAATATTAATTACAGGATTTGTCAAAGCTCAGTACGTCTTAAGACATAGTGGTTTCCCAGAAACCAAACACTAATGATAAAAAACACAGAAACGGAAACTGCTGCGAAATGAATAAATACGTGCCCTCTTGAGAAAAGCCAAGAGATTAAGGGGGGGGGGCTCCCACAGGAGCTGGTAACCCAACAGGGATGCCTGCCCAAGCATCTATGATTCTTAAATGGCATCTGCAGAACCCTAAAATTAAGTTTAAAAAAAGATAGCTCAAACCAAAAACAGTTTGACATTCTCATATGACATTGCAAGGTAAATGACAGTTAACCTCACGAGATTTTGGCCAGCCACTGTCAAACTCCCTGGATCAAGACTCTCCTGACTTCACACGACTTGGCTGAAGTTTCCCAGATACATGACTCAACAAAGATAGGTAAGAATCTCTACTGCATGTTGGAAGAAAGCTACATGAAGCAGCTGACTGAGTCTGCTTGTATGAGGGGACAATTCCCACAGCAGTTGAACTTCAATTTCATTGCTTTCTTGTTTCTTTCTCCTGCTGTTCCATATTTCAACAGATTTCCTCACACTTCTTAACCTTGAAGCTGAGTGGCCATTCGTTGTTGACATGGCTGGCATCTCTGTCCTGAGAACTGCTGACTCTTGGCTTATTTCTCCTGCCCTCCCCCTTACTCTGGCTATTTAAAACCCAGGTGATCACAACCACACAACTAAGGTTAGTTATGTTAGTATGAATGTACTGTTTGAATTGAAGTCCTTTGATTAGTTTATAATTTGAGGTACAATGAAAACATACAAAACGGGTTATTTTGGCAGCTGGGTGTAGTGTGCGCATGTGTGTACGTCGCTGCCATCCCATTCTCAATCTGAACAAAGCAGAAGACACAGCAGAATACAATACAACACAACCCAACAGCAACTGCAGGGCAGGAGTGTCCTACATTATTTCCCAGTTCAAAGTACAACATGTCATTAATACCGCTGTAAGACTACTTTAAACTGCTCTTACAGCTTCAGTCCAACATGCAAGTAGGGTCCTTAAACATTTCGACATACAGCATGACTGTTGTAAAGCACTCAAAGAATGAATTGCCCAGCAGGACTATCCTACATTACTCCTTTCATCACAACCTCATCTCACCTGCAACATCAGCTTCATTTGCTCTAGATCAGCAGGGCTGTTCCTTGAAAATAGGAACTTACTTTTGCTACCTTTCTCTCCTCCTCCTCCTCCTTTTTAAGAGAGGGAAAGCATTAAACATATTGGTACTCAGTCCTTCCTGGCTCTATTAAAACATTCCATTTTTTTCAGATTTTGGTAGCTAGCTCTTTTCCACCCCAGGAACAATTCAAAATGCATTTTGCTGGCTGCTTAACCAGGCTGGCTGTCAATCTCTCATCTGCATTTTTAAAATGTCCTAAACTTGCTTAATATGAACCTGGGTTACTTTTTCATGTGGTACTATGCTGGGCAAACTCAAACCATTGGTTCACTGATGGTTCAGTGTGTTGTGCAAACTGAGGAAATGGGTTAACCTGGTCACCAAATGATTGGTAACACTCCACATACACCCAGAGGCAAGTAGTACAGATAATGAGATGTTTGAAATAGAGCGGAGTGTAACCAGTGCATCTCTTGTGCTTGTTCTTCTCAGAGAACAGAATTTGAGCAGAGTACAACGAAAGAATTGCCCACTTTCCTCACTCCTTACTCACAAAGAAGACGACAGACAAAAATAGATACGCTGAAAGGAAAAAGAAAAAAGGAAGCCCCACAGAATGTTGGCTTTAACCCGATCCTTGAAAGTATACTCTGGAGAGGGAAGTTCTCTACCCTGATTTCAAAAAACATCCAACTTTGAACCAACCAAGCTGTAAACAAGTGAGGAATTTGTAACCCTCCAGATGTTGAACATCAGTGGCAAGAGATGATCCAAGCTGCAACTGGGCAGCCTTTCGCCCCACTATGAAAGTTCAAGGCAGCGAAAGCAGATAAAAGAGGGCCATCTCTGCCTATCTCGATGTACACAAATGGCTTTTCTTAGCTTTGGAAGAAGACTCTTCCTGCTGAGTAACAGGTGGCCTACAGGAGGAGATTAACAGTGAGTAGGCTATTTACACATGCATGGAGCTGTACTAAAAAAAACCATCACTGCTGCAAGTGCCTGGGAAGCCAATAAATAATATTTGGTATTGCTGTATGGCACTGCAATGCAGCAACCACATCTGCTGGTGCAAGTCACCTCTTAGTCTTTCCTCCCACTTTCATTTGCTGCTTGCAGCAGAACGTGCTGACTCTCTGGGAGAAGAGTCCTAAAAGTCAGAAATAAATGAATTAATACACTATCATCCTGTCTCCTGTGCTGGGAAGGTGGGTGTTCCCAGAAATGTTGTGTAGCTGTTGATAAAAACAGAGGCCTCTTGTCTTCTCCTTTGCAGAGATGGCAACAGATGCCCACTGGAGAATTAGCTTAATCTTTTCCTGAAGCCTAACATTGACCTTGTTCTTCCCAAATCATCCCCACGCAAAGGAAATATAGTCAAATATAACACCAAGAAGAATCACTGACGTGTGCAGAACAAAACAAAAATGCTGCCAGTGAGGAAGAGGCCCTTCTGATGGACCAAGAGCATCACTGTAACTATATGTGACTCAGGAGCCATGGATTGCCTGTGCCCAATTTACACAAAGTCTGATCACACAATGCACTAACCTAGTTACTGAATTAGCCCATTCCCTGGGTCCACACCATATAGTGAACCCTAAATTAACTAAATGGGCTGGATTAAGCAACAAAGCAAATCATGGTTAACACCAACCAAGGTTAACATGTGCAAATACAGCTGTTCAGCCTTTAAGTGAGTCGGAAATGGTGGAAATACAGCCACTGAATATTTTTTATTGATAATCCCAGTTCTATACATGTGTATTATATAGACAGGATCAGTCAAGAGCATGAGAGATCTAAATGGCATAGGCCAAATCTCCCCAACATTGGTACTTTCTAGATGTATGGATTACAAATGTCAGACTTCTCAGCAACGGCCATGCTGGTTCTTAGAGTTGGCCACCCAGCAGAAGGATGCTTCATGGTGGAAATACTGCTGAAGTATTTAATTGAAGATAATTAAGGGCTGACTGATATTGAAACATGAGGATTCCCCATTAAGAAGGTTCAAGTTCCAGCAGTTCTCCTCTGGGGCAGAATTTTGGACTGGCTCTACATCAAATCGTCACCAAGCTTGAGGGTGAATTTTTCCAGCATTTCAGAGCCATTGGGTTTCATAAGCCACCTGACCCACAGACAGAAAAGGAAATTTCTGTAATGACAGAAGCTGCCATCTCCTCTGCTCTCCTACCATCAGTGATCCAAGCTGATGAACTCAAAGTCTGCATCAGGATCCTCTGGATCCAGAGCTGCCTCCATTCCAAGATACGCCTTCTAGAATGGAGAGTGGGAGCATGCCAGTCCTGCAACTGACTCACTTATTTGCCCTTTTACTGGAAACAAAGGAAAGGAAGATAAAGAGAAGACTCCTGCACCGATTGGGAACTGGGCCAGATGGCCAAATGGCTTCTTCCAGCTTCTTCCAGGGAGGAGCAGGGGAAGACAGGAAGGCAAAAGCAGACAGAAGCCCCACCCCTTTTGTACCTTCCATGCACATCCCAAAGGGCAGAGCTTGTGGGATGATGAAGCCACCTTGCTTTCATCATTTTGACAAAAGCAGGAAGATCTTGCAGACATCCACGGCACCTTCCAACTCTATGATCCTATTATTCCAATAAGCACCTAGAAGGGAGAGGGGTAAGAAGTCAAAAGACAGCCTACGCCTTCTATTGTGTTAATTTTGGTTTGGCAATTCCCCTATCACAGTTCCTCTTCTCGTACCTGATTAGGCTCACTCTACCCACTTTCGGTTAAACCACAGACACGGTGGTGCCATAAAGCCTCCTCTGATGTAAGACTCTCTATTCCACGAGGGTTACAGATGCATAGGAATGGACATCTAGACTGTTTCTCCATTGCAGCAGCCATATACCTAGACATGGATCATCCAACTGACGCTAAGAAAAGTAAACCCTAAGAATTATTTGTCCTCGGAGTGACCCACTGCTATTGAAAGTTACCATCATTGCCCAACAATAATCCTTTCAGTTAGCCGATTCCACCTGCTCAGACAAGCAGCTTTTTGGCAATTCCAGTTTGCGTTTCTTAGACATTCAGCACAGCTGCTAATTTTTATCTTTTATGGCCTGATGCAATAAATGCAGGTGCTCCTATTTCGAGATAAGGTTTCTTTCCTTCTAGAAAGCCTATCTCTGCCAGGGCTCAGCCTGGATTCCTTGTCTTAACTGAAATGTTTAATATAGTGATCTAGACCACCTTATATGATTTTAATTGTAATAGTAAAAACAAATACAAATTAAACTCAGGGAAATAAGAAGAAGAAATAGAAAGAATAAAAAGTGCAAAGAAAGAAAAAGAAAAAAAGAAAAAGTAAGGTAAAGAAAAAGAAATATATAAAGAAGTGACTTCTGATCTTCATCACAAGAAGTATAAACAAATTTGATAACTCTTGACCCCCTATAAGGTTACAAATAAATATCTCTTCTTCCCGTAACCTAACCTTTATATATATGCAAATCCATAAATCAACCTTTCAGGCTCACCTTAATCTCAAGCTATAGGTTTTAATGCTCTTTTAATTATATTTTTTTACCCCAAACTGTACTTGACGCAGAAGCCACTCTGTTGCCTGTCTGAGATGTCACATGGAGAGATGTAAAGCCATGGGGAAATGACGTTGGCTGGTTTTAAGTAACCACCAAAAGGTCAAGCCATTAATGACCTATTTTCCTACCGTCAGTTTTACTCAGCTGGCTTTTTGAAATAAATTTATCCTGTTGCTCAGAATTAAACCTGCAGAGGAATACAGAAATATAGCTGTACCTTTTTTTAAAAAAAGTTGTTACAGTCTTCCTTGTTTTGCTTGTTAATTTTTTAAATTTTGGATAACTTGGATCACTGAATTGTCAAAGTGTTCAATACGGGTTATACTAAGCAGATGCATAATTAACATCTACTTTCTTAAAAAGAAACCAATAGGTTGTTAAATGCCTGCTTCAAAATGCTACATTCGGTTGACTTGAGGAACTTTTTTATTGTAGGAAGCAATAAAAGTGGTCGTGCATATATTACTACATAGGATTTAGGGGTGAAATGATGGCGAATAGACCTTTTCTACTTCAGGCCCTGCTTCTGTGTTGGGGCTACACCTCTCACAATTCCTGGACAATCTCTGGGAATTTGGGGAGATGTGCTCCCAACATGTCTTGATCTTCTGGGGAATTCTGGGAGTCCCAAAAGATACTGGAGACTCTGAAAGTTGTGATTTCACACCTATCTAGTAGACACCAAGTTGGAGAACATGAGCTAAGGAAGAGGCTAGTGGTAAATCTGCAGCCATGAACGTTAATGGGTAGCCACAGGCAAGTGTTAGATATATGATGATCTGTGAGCCTCCTGGAAGAGCACAGAGGTGCAAACTTCCTTCCTTCCTTCCTTCCTTCCTTCCTTCCTTCCTTCCTTCCTTCCTTCCTTCCTTCCGGACTTTGAAGAAGCAGGATAGGAAGAATTTTGATGCTTTTGAACTTTGGTGTTGGAGAAGATCCCTGAGAATACCATGGACAACCAAGAAAACAAGCAAATGGATCATCAAAGAAATCAACCCAGAGTTCTCACTTGAGGCACAAATGACCAGCCTCAAATTATCCTACTTCAGACACATTATGCAAAGATCTAACTCTCTGGAAAAAGATCTAATGCTGGGAAAGGTGGAAGGAAAGAGAAGGACGACCAGCAGCAAGGTGTGTGGACTCAGTTACAGTGGCAATGGGGGCACTGTTGGGAGATCTGAAGGACCAGATTAGGGACAAATCATCATAGAGAAAATCTATCTATGAAGTCACTAAGAGTTGACAATGACTTGATGGCACATAATCAGTCCAATTTTAATTTTCTGGAATACTCTGTACAAAGTGAACATTGTTGTGTCACTAATTGACTGATCAACTATGCCACTTATACCAATGGCATGTTTCTCTCAAATCCCCTTAGGAGTGAGCAAGAACATGGCAGAGTTCTGAATTCAGCCCTTCAAACCAACTTTGGTTAGGGAAGAAAAAAAGCCAAGCGGGAATGTAGCTGTAACTTCACTGTGTCCAAGAACAATTTAATAGGGCCAGCTATTTTTTATATATATATAATTGAAGTGACATCTGGGAATTGTTTTTGCCAAAGGTGGCTCCTAAGTTAGAATCCCTGCCCTCAACTCATTGCCCCATTTTCAAATCAAAGATTTCTGACCACTGATCTCAGGTTGCTCCTACAGAGACCCCACTGCTTATCCCACTCCCATCAATTGACTGCATGTGATGAGATCAAAGAAACAGCAGTTATTCTGTTTACACTCTCAGGAAAGTTATGATCTAGCAGTGCAATGCAATCCAGATGGAGAAACAGCAAAAACAACACTCCCAAAAAAGCCTATTTTTATCTCCCCTCCCCCCACAAGTCTGTCTGCACTGAACAGACCACGAAGTCTAACACATTGCAAATGATTAATTACACCAGTGAATTGTAACCAACTGTTAATCTTTAGAGACATCTTGCATACAAGGCTGCAGGCCATTCTGTATCAAAAGCGGGGAGATGAGAAAGGAAACCCAAGATTTCACACCAAGGAAAATTAAACTTGGGCTTCCTACAACGGCATTGCAGAAATCGCCTTGTTTATCTTGCAAAGTTTGTTTTGCTTCCAGGATTCAGATGGTCCAAAAACTGTACAGTTTGCAAAGGACGGGGCAGGAAGGAAGGAAGGAAGGAAGGAAGGAAACGTAGCCAGCAGGAAGCAATGCCATCAGAGGAAGATTAAAAATACAATTTGGGATGCTTGAGAAATTCAAATTCTTTGCAAATTCTGAAAAAAAAAAAAATGGTTGGATCTGTACCCTGGCTTCTAAGACAGACTGGGATGCAGAAGTGGCATTTCTCACTTTTTCATACAGAGCATAATAATCATAATCACCAGCATATTAATATAAAATGCATTTTAAATAGATTGACCTTCTCCTTAGATTTCAGAATTTAGGATAAGAGCCAAAAGGACATGCTTTTGTGAACTGATCTGCCACAACAGAAAATGTCTTACTTCTCTCCTCCCAACTCCACCCTCACCAGCAGCTTTTAAGGATTTCTTGACAGTAATTTACCAAAAGTAAAGTTTCTTATATTTTCCTTTGTTATGAAGTCAGATCTGACTGGCCAAGAAGAGATGTTGCATCATCACGTTCAGACTGGATGGGATTTAGGGATGTCTGCAGTGAGGGTCCAAAAGGTCAAGATGGTACCCATAAATACACCGTCGAAGATCATAAAACCAGAACAGCACAATGCACCATAACCATTTCCATCACACAGAGGCAGGCAAGAGCAAATGGATCCCACTAGCGAGCACCGCTCCATGCTTAAAAGCTGACAGGAAGAAATGCACATGGTGAAAAGATTTTTTAAAAGTGCACAGATTTGGGGATATTTGCATATGAAAAAAGTAGATGGATGCTTTAAAAATGGTGTAAGTGTAGGTGCTTTAAAAAAAACAAACGTACTTTGAAAGTTGCCTACAGAACTCTCTATTATTAGGAAAAGTTGTGCTGAAAACTTTACATTTGGAAATAATCTCAAAAATACTCTAGGCTTCTTTCTGCTGAGTAGTGAAATACAGAAGCAAAAGGGATTTCGTTAAAAAAAAAAAAAACCTTGCCATGACACAGGACAGACAGATTGCACAGAAGTGTGTGTGTGGGGGGGGGGGTTTGCTTGCTTTCTCGGACCACTCACAGTCACAAATGATACGGGGTCAAGAGGTGGGAGGAAGGACAAATTTTCATTTCTGAGCTTCTGCAATAGATCCATTAATTCATCTTTTAGCAGGAGGAAAGAAGTTGCTATGTCACCATTCCAAGTAAGACGGAAGATTGACAGAAAATAGATTGAGTGGTAGAGAAATGGGGGGAGGTAAAAGCCCCCAGGTGCATCTAGCAGAGTTGTCCAGCTTTTTATCTGTGTAAATTTGTTTTCCAAAGAGGTGTGAAGCATCCCTTAGTTTCAACAGCTTTTGCAAATCTGAGAGCCAAAGTGGTGAAGGTGATGGACTAGGAGTGGGGAGACCCAGGATTAAGCCCACCCTCAGCCGTGGAAGCCCCCTAGATGACTTTGGGCCAATCACTCTCTCTCAGCTCAGCCTACCTTATAGGGTTGTTGTTGAGGGGGAGGAGCGTTATATACACCATTCTAACCTCCTGTAGGAAAGTTGGGGTGTAAACCTAACAAATAAAAAAAATATCAAGGGCGTGTACATGAAGGTTTTGTTTTGCACGTTCATGAAATTCGCTCCTTGTTCAAGGGTGTGAAGCAGCATAAGGCTGAGCAAGACAGCTCTCACTTGCACACAACAGCTGGCATTTGGCTGGTGTGGACTTCAGCAGGATTTGCAAATCCAGCATTTATGACTTAGCATTATGTGAAAGCTAGGGCATTATAGTTTGTTCAACAAACTATGGCTTAAATCCTGGCTTAGCACTATAGAATTGACCCCTATTAAGTTGGGATTGGTTTCAACCATGGCTCATTGAACAAGCCTGAATCAACGGCAGGTTCACACATCCCACTAAGCCATAATGTAGTAGATTTGGTTTCAGCTTGAAATGAACCCAGTTCTTTCTGAAGTCAGCAAATCCAGCCAGTTTCCCAGGTAAGCAAAATAGCCGTGGCTCTTCCTCTGCCAGTTCCTGATTTATTTTCTTCCAGTTCATTTCTCAGGACCCAGAAATGTCATTTAAGTGTTTGTTTAGCTTCCTATGCTTCCAATTTCTTTTGGCAATTTTTAGGAAGAGATAAAAGCAGAACTAAACTCCAAGACTTTGAAAGTGCAGTAATTAAAAGCAATTAAAGCCGAGAAACTCTTGCTTTAAAAGGTATGCTTTAGGGCATCACTAAAAGACATCCAAGGGAGAAGGCCCCTCAGCTCAGCAGGGAATCGATTCCAAAGGACTGGGGTGGCTGCAGAGGAGGCTCAAACCTATGGCAGCTATAGGAACAATGATGCTCTTAAATGAACAGGGGGGTGGGGAGAGTATCCTGGAGCCGTATATGGCTTTGAAGTTAATCACCAATCTTTTGTATTTTGTTCAGAACAAACCACACACCACTGCAAAGCAGTAAGTGCAGATGTGAACATGGTCTCTTGGAGGTCTTCTGAAGACCAACCTAATTGCACAGCCTAAAACCAGGAACAAGCTTGGATTCTGGGTTCAAACCAAGTAAATCATGGGTAAAATAAGCACTCAGATCAGCAAAGCGAGTTTCCAAAGGTGGTTTGTTCCCCCCACCCACCCAAAAAACTCCAAATCATCTGATAAACCTACAGTGTGCTCTGAACTGGACTAACTTCCCCAAAGATGACGCAGATTTCATCGATCAAGCGCCTGTTGGAAGAATCCCATGTACGAGAGAGTTCAGACGCAATACTAAACCATATCGTGGTGTTACAGAAACAAGCCAGAAATGGGCCTTGGGTTTGCACCCTGCTGTTTCTTCTTCTGTTCATGTGCTCTACTTAATCAGTCACTTTCTCATTTGCCTAATGGGCAAATTTTAGTTTTTGGTGGCCCCCCCAATCCGGATTGTAAATCAGGGTTTGATTTTAGTTTTCAAATCAATAAAAGCAAGTGGAAATCAATGTTTGCTAGTTTAGCTATAACAGCGAACCAAGGTTTGCCCTCCAACAAGGAAGAAAGTAATTAACTCGGAGAGCACAGGACAAGACAGAAAGCACAAGAGCTTCCAGACTGCTTCATATAGCTTAACAATGTGCTTTGCAGTTACATATTACAGAACCACAAATTGAAACCCAGGTGTTTTTATGTCTGAAAACCTTACCTGGTTTCCAATTTGATCCCTAGGCCTTTTGCAAGCTATTTATAAACCCTTAAAATTAATAGCAAGAATAGATAAGAAACTGCTTAAAATAAAATTGTCCTGCCCAAAGCATGTTAAATTAATAAGAAATGCCATTTAGCAAGGGAGCATCTGGCTCAAACTAGGATTCTTTAGGAGAGAAAAAAAAGTAATAGGCTCTATTAGATAACAATCAGTATTAAAATGTCATTATTTACACACAATTAGCACTTACTGGGACTGCTAGCACCAATCCATCATTCGGAATACAGCAGATAAATATTACAAGAACTCAGATGGACAGACAGTCTTGTTGGATAATGGTAGATTTGTTTCCAATTATTTACAAGCAAGATGGATTTACATTCAGGGGGAAAATGTTGAGTGCCATCCAAAATGTCTCAGAAGAAGCCTAAATTCCGTTCCCCTGCAGATGCTCTGTTATCTGGGGAAGGAAATGTTTACAACAAGGAGCAATTCAAGATATTCTCCCTTGGCACTGATGGTGAAGCTGGTGCCCTTCCATCCGTTCCATGTATGACAATCGGTGGGATTGGCACTCACAATGGAACCATGCCCCCAATGGCACCTGAAAGCAGATCCAGCCGAAGGGGCATGTTGCAGGTCTTGTCTACAAAGGACGGTGAACGAACATTTGACGGGACCCAGGAGGAGAGCCTGTTCTGCCATGGCACCCACCCTCTGGAACATCGTCCCCCTTGAGGTTAGATTGGACCCAACCTTGCTGGCCCTTAGGAAGACGTGGCTGTGCCATCAGGCCTGGGGATCTCACAGACATGGAGCACCTGCAAGATGGTTGCACTGTCCATGAGTTGTAGGTTGGCACTTCCCCACGCGTTCATGTTTTTGGCTCATTGTTTTAATTGTTTTAATTTATTTACACAAATTTCTCATTGTTTTTTAACTTGTGAGCCTCCCAGAGTCACATAAGTGAGATGGGTAATTATATAAATTGAAACAAATAAATAAATAAAGTGCTTGCCTATCTGAAACTACTCTAGAGAAAAGCTTAGACAATGTGCTAAAGCAGGGTAAAGAATCAGGGCTGGCCCAAGGTCTTTTGCAGGGACAAAAATTAGTCCTTCTGCTGTGTTCTGTGGAGCTTTATCTACAGCTCTGGTGTTCAAAATCCTTTTTCCTTTTTTGGTGCCTTTGAGTCCGTTTTGATTCCTGGTGACTGCCCGGATTAGTCCTCGCAGTTTTCTTGGCGAGATTTCAGAAGTGGCTTGCCATTGCCTTCTTCCTGGGGCTGAGAGAGAATGACTGGCCCAAGGTCACCCAGCTGGCTTCGTGCCTAACACAGGACTAGAACTCACAGTCTCCCACTTTCTAGCTTGGTGCCTTCACCACTACACCAAATTGGCTCTCTTTCAAAATCCTAGTCCCTACCTTTCAGCATCCACCATCCTCTGACTTTATAGCTCACTGAATTTGCAAAATGAATGAATGAATGAATGAATGGTATTTGGAAGAATGATAGAGAATAGAATTATAGAGAACTGCAAAAGAAATTCAAAGGAAAAAAATGCTCTTTTCAAGGAGAACAACCATTGCAATCCTCAGTGGCTTAATTCTTTCCAAAAATCAGAAATGAGGCAGGGTTTTTTTTCCAGCTTCTCAGGAGGCATGAATAACAGCAGAGTGTTTGAATTTCTGATGACTTAAAAATGAAGTTGATACAGATTATCCAAAAATGAGGAGGGGAAATATAGCCTATAGTCCCCCCACTTTTTTTTCTGAGATAATAAATTTCACTGAAATTACATTTTCTCTGAACTGTTTCCACCATACTTTTAGAAGAGGGGGAAAACAGAATTTTTGAACTTTTGAGGCTCTGATGGATATGGTTGCATAGTCACATCTGAAAGGAGCAAATGATGAAAATGCCAAGGGACTCAAATTAACTTTAATATTGATGGTTAGATTGTCTGGACCGATGGAGATGTGAAGTTGTGAAGTCTATAGAGCCATACAAGATGTCAACGCCAAAATCAATAAAAGGTGCAAATAAAGTGTTTGCATATACCAAGAACTGGCAACGCTCCTGCATGTTATTTATTTATGCAGCTTTGCAAAAGAAATTTGTCTGGAAGAGTGGGAGAGCAGATTAAAGAGATGGGTGGTTTGGGAAAACCAAAGACAAATCCTATTATTAGTGTGAGGTTTCATCAAGTTCTGGGAGATACAAATCTTTCCCATGAGTGCCCACACCTGCTTATAAATATCCCAAAATTCTATCATCATGACTTACCAAAATTCTGATTTTTAAAAATGGAGGAAGGGGGACTCTGGAAATTTAATAATTTGCAGGGGGGAAAACCTAGTGGTAGAACACTTTTTAGAACAAGCTTTTTGAAAGCATGTTTTGGAGTCTTCATGGAGACAGAAGACTTCTCTTTGAAATAATTTGAAATCTTTTCATGGTGACCCTGTTTGCTTAGCTTTAAGCCTACAAAACCCACAAAGTGGTGGGATTGTGGAAAAACATCCCAAGAAACTAGAAAAACTAGAAATGATAGTACAATCTGAATCCAATTGGCCTTGGATGGAGAAACAACATTTCTGTTTGAACTTCCTCCCCATTTAAATGGATTTATATTCATTAAAGTTTGTCCATTAAATTGAAGTTTTACTACAAGTGACACGTTTACTTTAATTACAGTGACAAATGATCAATAGACAAAAGTTCAGATTTAACAGACCCTCCTGAATCAAGAGTTTACTATCTTGCTTTTTTGTCTCGGCTCCACCCACTTGGAAGAATGCAACCCTTTGCAGACCATCAAAGGTCAGGTCTTAGTTTGAGAAGATAGTAATCTACTCCCTCTAACTCAGAGCTACTGACACTGACTGGATTAGAAACTGTAACTTCCATGTTTCACAGAAGAGCTCTGGAAGTGCTGGGACTGAGATTTGTGAATGAAACGTAAGTGCTTTACCACTGAGCTACAGCCACGTTATAGAAGTTGCAGTCTAAAGAAATATATCTTTTGATCTCCACTGCTTTCATCCTTACCAGGATGTTCAATTCAAGAACTTGCCTGGATTCCATTTGGCAATGTATTATAATCATGCTCAACGATGGAAGCCCAACACAAAGTCTTAGGAATGGAAATAACATCTTCAGCTCAAGAACAAATCTGAAGAACCCCTTTCTGAAGCATTCCTACTCAGATATTACACATACACTGGGATGTGGAAAAGGGGACATCAGAGGGTATGAAGAGCAGAGGAAATGGCCTTGAAGGACAGGAGGAAGAGCTGCTAACAAGGCAACAGTCAGATAAGAGGGGGGCCAAGAAAGTAACATGAGTAAACATCTCAGACAAGCCCCTCCCTAGTTCACATGAAGATAAAGGAAGGGAGGGGGAAGCACATTCAGACTTGCAAGGTTCTGTTCCAATAAAAGTAATTCTGACCTATATGGCATTGGTTTCCTAGTCTGATCTACCTTGGAGGGCTGACAGAGGGTGAAATAAAATGTAGTTAAATTATTACCATAATTTGTATAGAGAGCGATGGCAGAGCATAGAGACTCTAATCACATAATTTGTTCTGAAAGACAGTGCTAAGACTTATATACCTTACAACATAGATTAGCCACATGTTTTCCCTTTTATTTGAAAGGAACAAGATCAAATGCTAAGCTAGTAGTGCTTTGGGGAATAGCATAAAAGGGTGGTGGATGGAGGACTGGAGGAGAGTAGAAATAATGCTTTCTTTTCCAAATAGCATCACTTATTGCTAGCACTTAGTGTCATGTGCTATGCCAAAATTAAGGTTTCTGTCCATCGTTATTTTTAGCCCCAACTTGAAGAACCTTATGGTGGGCTGTATGAGTTTAAAAACAACAAGCAGATTTCTCTTCAAAAGCACAGATCTCATGGGTGATGCAGCAAGAGGTTTAGCATGGTTCAGCAATAAAATTATTACTACAAAGGGCTAAATGGAAGCAATGGGAAAGAAAACAAGGTGTCAGAACCAAGGGGCACAAATCAATAAGTATCAAGAGGCAACCCATTAAAACAATGGAAGCAAATCTAAAGTTTTTGATACCTTGAATGAATCTTTAATTCTAGCAGTCAATGTGGAAGCATACAGATGGTAAAACATCCTTAAAAGCACAGTATATGCTTTTATGTAGATGGTTATAGTATAGAAGTATTATGTATGTGATGGAGAAGTTCCATTCAGTTTGATGGAACATGTCCCAGATTAGTATGCAAATGTCTCCCTAAATCCCATTTAGCGCAACTGAAGAGATAAGTAAATGATTCAAAGAGCTATCACATCCAGGTCTATTCTACTCAAGTGTACAGTATTTAATCTCAGGTGAGTGTGTCAAAAAACTCTATTATTTTAGACTCAATGACAGTGCATAGCAATAATATAATTCTAGCTACAATTATAAGGACACTGACTCGGCGACTAAATACCACTGACCTCCATGAGGTTTACTTTTGAGCAGACCTATTTTAGAAATGTCCTGTTAAAAATACAAATCATTAATCTGAAACAGACATTTCTAGGCACAATTTGATTTCAAATAATAGCGGGAGCTTTTCCTATAACTATTTGTCCACCTTTAAACAATTTATTCAGTGTAAAGGTTTATTTACACTGGAAACTAGTTCAGTGTTATACTATTAATTATTTTCAAAAAAGGCATAATGTTATTGGTGGTCAAATCTAATGAGTCCTTTTTTAAAGAGTTAATTGGGAAACTAGGGGCCTTATTAAAAACTTCCTTTTCCAGAAAGTTACTTTTCTTTTTTAACAGCTAGCTTCCCTCAAAGACTGTGTCTTCGTTTTCAGGAATACCATTTGGAAAATCTCAAAGAATTCAAAACATTAACAATGACCCCATTTGCTGAAAACCTGGCAATAATCAATGGAAAAGGAAGATTAATAGGACCGAAAACATCTCCTTCTAATATTGAGATGGGAATTTTTACTCATGTATTCCTCAGAGGCAGAATTCTTATCAAAGTGTCACTGTTCAAAAGCAACTCTCTAGAGAGAGAGAAACAGTTCAGAAGGCTGAAAGTCTTCTTGAAGTGTGAAATCTAATAGGATAATGAGACCATACCTGCTTACAAAGTCATTTTCTTGCATCTTTTTTAAAGTTCAGCAGCTTGCGCATTCTAAAATAGAATGTATAGAACTATAGTCAAAGAGGCTATGGTCTACAGCTGGATAGCCAACTAGAGGCCCATGGGCCAAACCTGGTCTCTGATCCAGTCTTGATGCCAACTTCCAATTTGTGGAAGTTGCTGGTATCAAAGTGATGGGCAGAAACACTGGAGCACCAAATTGGTCAAACTGGAATAGATACATTCATGGAAGAGAAACAGTGAAGAGACTTAGAAGCTAAGGGAGATAATTGCAATCTCCACCTTCAGAAACAATAGTACCAGATGCTAGGGCGTAATCATAGGAGATACTTGTTGTCTTTATTCCTGCCTTAAGCCTTGCTCTAATCCTTGGGGAAATGTAGTATATTTTAATTAAGAACATAGGAAAGTATCTATACCAAGTCAGAATACTGCTCTATCTAAACTAACCATTCTCAATCTGATGGTGTTGTACTACAACTATCATTCCTAGCCAATGGTCATATTAATTGGGATGGTCTGCAGTTGTAGTCTAAACCATCTAGAGCAGGGTTCCTCAACCTTGGCCGCTTGAAGATGTGTGGACTTCAACTCCCAGAATTGGGAGAAAGCATGGCTGGCTGGGGAATTCTGGGAGTTGAAGTCCACACATCTTCAAGTGGTCAAGGTTGAGGAACACTGATCTAGAGGGCACCAGACTGAAGAAAATTTGTCTTTCCATGATCACATCACCATTCCTGGAAGCACTGCAAAGGAAAAGCAAGTTCTGCAGGCAGTCTCATACTGCCAGGAACACGCAGGTTGTAACAACTGTGAAAAGGCAGCCAAAAACTTCATGAGCCGTCAGAAGTGAGGTGGTGATGCTTCATTTTCTTTGACAAACATGAACCAGACGTCAGTACCACCAGCATTCATCCTGTCATAGACAAATTAGGCCCAGCCCCTTCTCCAAATCTGCTCCAGGATCCATGGTGGACGTTTTGCATCCTGACCTCTCATGTATGAAGAACTGAAGAGTACAAGAGAATGTTGTATGAACTGTGCAAAGGTGGTACAATCATTCCTCTAATTAAATAGAGAGACAAAAACAGGGAGGCAGCTGTAGGAAACAGCTCACGGGGTTTTAAATTCAACATGAGTAGCCAAAATGGGGGGGGGGGGTGCAAACCACAGCTACTTTTTCTGTGGTGAATGCAGCCTATAGTTACGTTCAGCATATTATGCAAATCCAGAAAATGGGTTAATCGGTTACCAGTTTATGTAGAAGGAACCCAGTCAATGGGGGTTACAAATTAGTTCTCTTTGGATTATATCACCATATAGTTTCACACAGGGAGTTGTCCACAGTAGGGTTCCTCAACCTCAGCAACTTTAAGATGGGTGGACTTCAACTGGCTGGCTGGGGAATTCTGGGAGTTGAAGTCCACCCATTTTAAAGTTGCTGAAGTTGAGGAACCCTGGTCTGCAGTACTTCTCTGTATCGCAAACAGAATTTTAATGTGCCCAGACAGACCTCCATACTTGAGAAGGAATGCACGTAGACAAAAAAGAGGAAAAAAATTTCCCAGGAACTTTTTGACTTCAAACTTCTGTATCCATTTGAAATGGATACAGAAACAGGACAAACTGACCTGCACTTTGGAGAAAAAATGAGAAATCAAAATGGAGAGATTCACCTGTCTCCTTCTGAGGCTTAAAAGAGTACAATCATTAAAATTTAAATGCACATTTTTGCAGAGGATTTTTTTTTTCTCTTGCAATTGCAGATTGAAACAGGGAAAGGAAGGAATGGGCTTAAGTATAAAACAACACAAAAGTGGCAGAGATCAGAAGCAAGGTTGATCTACAACCACAGAGGAAATTGGGAGGAGGCGGGAGAAGGTTTGTGGGGAAGCAGCAATGAATCCACAGCTAAGCTGCTAGGGACTGGCAAACCAGCCCCAGCACAGCTGACAACTTTTTGAAGAAGCAAGATCAGAAGGTGACTTAACCACTCCATAAGGAGTAGATCAATCTGAGGCTAATTCACGTGGCATACAACCACACTCATGGAGAGTGACAATGATCTATGGTGGGGTTCAGCCACAGTTTTTCACTGCCTGTCAAGAGTTTTCTCCACTTGCAGTGACACCCTGAAAGCCACATGAGCTATTCATGGCATGAAAAAACAAGGAGCATCATAGCTTCGCAAGCACCCAATGTTTCCATGACTGTTCACCTTGACCTCAAGGCTCACAAACATCTTCCAAAATGCAGGAAGAGGTGGCATGCAATTCAACAGTGCTGAGTAAATTCATATGGGCAGGGGCAGGTCTCGGCCCATTTCTGCTTAAGGCACCTATTTTATTGGGGGTGGGGGGACTCTGCCACCATAATTCAATGGTTTGTTGCTGAATTGTGCTAGTGAATCATGGAAGGATTCAAGGGACACTGTTGGGTAATGTGTAACACACCTCTCCCCTAAATGGTTGGGAACTGGAATGGCAATAATTATAACCATGCCCTAGCAAGTAAATGTTGCCACACTGTTTCTTTACAATTTCAGAAGACTTAGCAGCCTAAAATGAGAGAGATTCCTGCTGTCAAAGGCGGATGGGCAAGTCTGCTGAAGAAAGGGAATTTCAATCCCCAAACATTCAGGACTTCAGCTGAAAATGACCAAGTATCCAAAAGAGAAATGACTGCAATTTTTCAACTACAGCCCCTTGGTTGTTTTGTAGAAAGGATGTGTTTTAGATTCCACCTGTTTTCAATTCCAAACACACCATTTCCACTTCAAAATGGTTGCTTTGAGTGTGAAACAAGGGTGTCGTCTTTCAGGAGGAGTGTTTCAAATGTAAGACAGCTCAAATTTGAAGCATTTGGTCCACTACTATTCTGTAGCATTTCAGAGAAGGACTTGTTTGTTCCACAATAGCTTTGAGGGTGCAAACTGCCCCTCCACAAACACACAAACATTTATTTCCATTGTATTAATGCATGGTGATACAGCAATCAAATGCCTATTATATCTTTATGATAGTAGGCCTTGCTGATCAGCAGTGCTAATCAGCACCTTCATTTACCTTATTCATAATGGAAAAAAATATTGGTGAAAGAGTAAAACTAATATCTGAACCAAAACCTCCAAACTACCAAGGGCCCTGAACTCAAGTAAGCCTCCTTAATAAGTTGCTTAGACATTTGTAGATGTTGGCTCATGAGTTAACTTAAATCAGCACTTGTATTTTTAAACAGCAAGGGAACGGGGCTATCAGAGAAAAAAGTGTAAATTTCTCTCTCTCTAGCCAATCCAAAGCAACTAGGTGGCATTTCCTTAAATCACTCCCATGTGAGGTTAGAGGATCCATATGCCCTTTCCAGAGTTGCATAAACATGACCACTACAGGCTACAGTTCTGAATGGAACAATCTCAGGTTTCTTTTGGGGGAAAAAAAATCAAGGCAAGAATTGTATTTCTAATGTTCTTTAATCTACTGTGCAATTCCTTGCACCTAGCCATAAATCAGAGGAGGAGGAATAAAAACAGAAAATTACTATAATTATAATAATGCATATAGAAAATGAGGACCTCAGGAAAAGAGACTCAGATTCACCGTACAGGCAGTTCCCGCGCTAAGAACGCCTGGTTTACAGACGGCGCAGACAACCCATAGTTAAAAAACGGAGTGTATTGTAGCAAAATTCGAGTTAAATACATAATTGTTCAAGTTCATTACACAATACTACTTATACAGTATTATACAATAATACTGTTCCAGCTTACATACACATTCAACTTAAGGACAGACCTTGGGAATGGAACTTGTTCTTAAATTGGGTCCACCTGAACCAGAATCTTTAGAAAGCTGCCTTCTGTCAGGTCAGACCACTTGGTGCAATCCAGCCCCATTTAAGCCCTTGGACTTGCAGTTGCTGTCCAGGTGTCCAGCAGAGATACAATCTCTGGTCTGTGAGAAACTTCTACATGCAAATTATGGGCTAAAGCCCTGTGGATGTCTAGTAAAGTAGGAGGGGGTATCTGGTCTTGTAACAGCTCTCCTTTCAATCAGAAATGGTGCAGGCCAGGTGAAGGAACTTGGGCTTCTGTCTGATGACTTGTTCCAAGACCTGCAACTTCTTCTGTTTCTTGCACTCTGTTGTACAGCCTCAGCAGACACCAAAGCACACTTGGAAAAGGCCCCAAGAAGAACACCTTACCCCAAAATCAGAGAAAAGAAAGAGGCCGAGGGAAGGAGGTTTCCTTCTGATCTAATGATTCATGTGTTTCTCATTCAGCCTGGCAACTGGAGACATTTTGAGCATGAGAGCCATTCAAGGAAGGCACCCGAAAAGGGCGGGGGAACGAAAGCAAACTCTGTGCTATATCCTTGGCATAGGCACCTCTTGATGCATTTGCTCAGCGCCGCCAGCATCGGTTGTTTCTTTGTTATCTTGACCATGAAAAGAGTCGGGGAGGGAGGGGGAAGAACAAAGGCAGCTCCCTTGCTGAGGAATGCGCACCTCGCTTCCTTCGTTGCCTAATTGCTGTTATTTGGAACATGAGACAGCTGTGCCGAGGGTTTGCATTATTTCTGTTGTATTACCCCTATCTTTATCAGAGTTCAGCTCATCCACCAAACAAGCGTTCTTGGACTCTACAGCTATCCTGCAAACTGTCTCGCAGACACGGCGATCTGTTAAACAGGCTGCTCTAAGTTCTTCAGTACCAACATGGAGTAACATTAGGAGATGACACCTGTGTTCCCTCAACATGCCAAACCAAGACATGTTACTTGCATGTTGCATGTTGTGTTCACTCAACATGTTAAGTTGGTTAGGGCTAAACTTGTTAAAAATAAATGGGGGAGGTGGGGCTAAACACAGTCTGAAAGCTCAGCCTGTACCAAGCAGAAGATGTTCTAATCCAGGTTAGGCATGTAGTGTGAATGTATCCAACATGGAAGTGAACGAACTCAAAAGCAGAGAAAACGTGTACTCAACTGAGTCAGTGCAAAGCCAAATATGTCAATGACGCAGAAACCAATATGTAATTATCCCTTCTCACATTTAGTGGATGTGGATTTCTACCTTTTGGATTCATCTGTTTGTCCTCTCAGACAATGATTGGGGTTCCTTCGTTTGCTCCGTTGTGGTTTAATGAATAAGCTCCAATTTGCTGGGTTTACAAACATAAGCCACAAATCCTAGTTGATAGACTGAGCTGAGACAGAGCTGTGTGAACCAGAACAAGGGGTTTTGTTCATCTTCCAGCAAATCACAGGTTTGCAGAATATCTGAAGTCAAAGTATGCTATTGCAATAAATGTTAAAGGTCCCCCCCCACACTTTACAGTCAAACGCTTCCCCCCACACTTCCCGCAATTGTAAAACAGATCAGTTTATAGCTACCAAAAAGCAATACATTAAAAATGATAGCTACTGTAATAATTTTTCATGTGATGAATACAGTGGTTGGTATTTGAAACCACAAGAGTGTTATTATTTACCCCCCCCCCCCAACTGAACACTGATCTGGAGTCTTAGCAAACAGAAAGGAATTTAATTAAGTGATTTTTATCTCAGGATGCTTTGATTTAATAATAAGAGTTGGTTTAAATATCACTTGGCATTTTGCTCATTCAGTCATCTTTCTTCCCACTTATTATTAACAATGGAACCAGTGTGATTGCAATAATGATTTTTTCAAGTTGGGGGAAGCATTTTTTAACTACACATTCATGCATAATGTTCTGGATCTGAAATGGGGGCTTTTAAAAGCAAAGAGAAGCTACATCTCATGGCACACGATAATAGCAATTAAAAAAGAAAAAGAAAAAGTTTCAGCAAAAATATTTGCATGCATCTCCTCTATCAGTATGTGAACTGAGCCACCACTGTAAAAAGGGTCCCACCAGTTGCTTGAGCAAGCGCAAAGTAGCAGAGACGGGTTCAATTTCTCACAAGTGTGTCCCATTAAAATATGCTACACGGAAAGCTCATTTTAACATTTCAGACGAAAGTGCGAAGACATACGTTGCATACCTTGGCCTTTCAATACTGTATTCCTGGTTCTCCATGCCTTCAGGCCTTCCCTAAGATGCTAGAAAATCTAATAAAATAGTACATTAAGAGTCCAAAAAGCAGCATTATTAAGAGTTTTCATATGATAAAAGACAAACCAAAAGTGCAAGAAAAAAGAAAGAAAAACAGAAAAGTGCAAGAAAAAGGAAACTAAAGTTAAGAAATACATGTGCCTTCCGACCTTCTTTTCAACAGATAAATTGCATTCTTATTGTCCCTCCTCAGCATTCCAACAACAGAATTGAAGAAAGGCAAGATGTGGGAGATTTTAGAAAAATAGTATTTGCGTGGGGTAATTGTGGGGAAAGAAATGGGGTGAGCTCTGGTTGGAAACACAAAACAGAGATCATCCCTATATATGCCTTTGATAGAGGAAGGCCTGGATACTAAAACTCAGGAGAAAGCAGCTTTTGAAGGCACCTTTAGAATTTTGAGAGCACCTGGTGGGCTCACTCACAACGTGTCTGCCCTGGGAGACTCACCTGCTCAAAAACTGGCCACTGTGGGGGCACAGCCAGTCACGAGGCACCCATTCACCAGAAGGCCAGCTAGCCCCTAGGATGTTTTGATCATCCGAGTGGGACCAAAAGGCACGTTGCAAGTAATTATAATGTGGGAGGGTTATGCTTGACCTGTGCAGGGTTGTCATGTCTGCCATCTTGACTTTTGTGATTCATGGACATCCCTGGTCCTCTCTTTAATTAAAATACTTTGGGGGGGGAAATCAGGAAAAATAAAAATGCTTCTCTCTCCCTAAATTCTTTGAGCTATTAGATCCTTTTAGACTGGGCCCAGGAATTTTATTTAGACAGGCAAGACTTACTGTAGAGTGTCTACATCTCTTCCCAAAGTCCAATTTCTTCCCAGGGCCATGGAGCCAGGTATGGTAATCTATAACTTCAGAAAAAAATGCGCCTGGACAAAAGCAACAATTATATTTCACTGTGTGTGAAAGAAGAGAAGGATGAATGCTTAGGGGAGCGAGGAGACAGACAGAAGGCTGCTGCAAGACAAATGAGTCAAGTAGAGATGCTAGCATGCCACAGGGGTGACACAGAGCGACCCAGGAATAGCAAAATGAATGGATAGCTGGAATACTCAGCTTGATAGATAGATGGGGTGGGGCAGGGTGGATCCATAAAAGGTATCCAGCGGATACATAGGTGAACATCACAAAGGATAAATGAGCTACACTTATCATATTGGATGTAGAACACTGAAGGATGTAGAACGCTGGTCAGCACATCGTCTAATTTGCACCCATCTGAATGCTGGGTTAACCAAACTCATGTATTCTCTCTCAGTATTTAAATATCATAGACCAAAATATACAGCCTTTCCAACTGTCCATTCTGGTGCCACCAAAATGTCTCACTGATTAGCCTTCTGAATGATGCCAATGTAGGCCAAGAGGTAGCCCACCTTTTCTACACCCTGCCTCACACCTCAAAAGTTTCTGCTGCATACATGGGCATTTGCCATATTCACAGCATCATTTAATGCCCATTTCTCCCTTCTTAGAGGGGGCTATTTGACATCCTTTTAGTGTGTTCCCCATCCAGTCTTGCTTGCATGGGTAGAAGGACAATCTTGCTTGCTCTTGATGTCCTCCAAGCTGACCAACCAGCACTCTGCATCTACAGAAGTGGGGAGAACACAGTGATATGAAAGTTAACATAAAAAAAGAGAAATGGTTCCTAATTTGGACTATTTTTGTACTTGAATAATGGCACATGCTGACAATCTGGATAGGTTTGAGGAGTACTGATCATCACAAAGGAATCACAGATGGTATACTAGACCTGAGGACAAATGATCTTTTGAATCCACCAAATCTGTGGGTGGAGAAATTGGATGGACATTTTTTTCCTGATTTTTTTTCCAAGGGAAGAAGACGTTCTCCAGCACATCCTCAAGGATAGGACTCTCCATTCACAGTGGCATTACTTAAAAAGCAAAGCCCATGGGATGGATTCTCTCTTGATGTCTCCTTAATATATATAAATAATGGAAGCATGGAAAGCCAAACAGAGTGCTGGAGAGAAGATTGATGAAACCAATTCATCAAGTTGCATGAAACTGGTCTCAAAACTGCAGGAGAATATGCAAAGTAGAAAGTACATCAAGGGGGAGATGGACAGAAAACTTTTCAGCACCAACACCGTAACAATGGAATGCCCACCCAAAGGAAGTCTGCCTGGATCAATCCCCACTTCCTTTTCTCCAAGCAGTGAAAGAATGGCACTTCACAGACCCTTTTGTTGGAATATTACGATACTGTAAGATTAGCAAGCTACATTTATTTATTTATCATATTTACATAGCCACCCATCTCACACAAGGTGACTTTGGGCAGCCTACAACACACTTTTACTATTTTGAAGCTTTTAAGTTACACAATGTTCTTAAAAATCCTTTTGCCTTGCATTGTTTTGAGCCTGGTTTCAGAATCTCTTCCTATCCAAACCACTTCAGCATCCTGTGTGTGGACTAACAGACTTTGGAATATTACAATCAATTAATATAAATGCAGTACGCTCCTATATGGATTAATGCCAAAGTCAATCCTATTGAATTCAGCCAGGTTTTTTCCTCGGAAAGTAGTTATGGGATTGAAGCTTGGTTCAGAAAGTATTCCTACACTGTGCAGAAACAGAAACAATGAGAAAAGGATAAATAACCAAAAAATTATCACAAATAATTTTGAATTATTTGAATTCAATGAAATGAGAGTTTAGTCCGCTTTAGCCTGCCAAGGAAAGCATCTTACTGGTCATGCATACATAGATATATACACACACCTGGGGCTTTTTGATGTGCATTAAACAAATCAACAACCCTTGTGTTACATTCAAAGGTCAAAAAGGATTGCATTTTCCTGAATGGCCTCCAAACCTACCACCAAAAGGCTACCACTAAGCAGGATTACTTTCCCACTCGGAGTGAATACAAAATGTAAGCTGATTAGGAATTTTATGACCTACATCTCTATAGGGAGAAGTGCCTCAGCATTTCAGATTGCCCCCCTTCCTTCCAATCATTACAAAATCCACCTGAATGCTTTGCAGCTCTAAGTTTTGTAACTATGCCCTCCCCGCTTTCTCTCTCCCTCTTCTCTTCCGGGTTCCAGGTAGCTCTTCCCAGGACTTGGGAATTCCATCTACCAGGCTATGCAGTAAAACCCAAGGCAAATTAGAGAAGCAAGAGGAAAGCATTAGCCGTGGTGGTTAACACATAACCTGGTGCAATAATCTTTGTTTATCCATGGGTAATACAGACTGAATTAAATCCTAGTGGACAAACATCATGAAGGAATTCCTCCAATGACAGTTCCCCCCACCCCCAGAATGGAAGCACAGGCAGTCAGGAAAGCTGCTGTGTGGGTGTTTCCCAAAAAACAACATTAGCAGTCGCGCCTTCTTCCAACCATCAAATCTCAAAACAACACCTAGAGAAATTCAAAAGAACTTCTCAAGCATCCGAGAATGAAGTAGAAAAACGGAAGCCTTTTCTGCAGGAGAAAGAAACTGTGCCTGATAAACTGCAAGGCACACACTGCAATCTCAAGCACCCATACGGTTCCCCTAGTGTGCCCTCTAAATACTGGTGGATGCAAAATAAGAAGGCAAGAGAACCGCAGCAGTTTCTCTCAGGCAGAAGCCTTGATGTCTGTAAAGCGACTGGTATTCTCAGCACTAGCAACAGGGATCAGTCAGGGGGAGGATGGTGGAGGAAAGAGAACGATAGTTAGAAGTGTGAATCTGGAGGGAAATGCAAGGTCAGAACGGCAGGTGTGGGGAAAGAGGAAGAACAGAACAAAACAACCCTATCTGCATTCATCACACACCTGCCATGCAGCAGGATTTGCTGTGACTCCAGCCCCGGTGTGCTGTCCTCAACCAAGCCGATTCAGACTCTTAGAGCCAAGAAATTGACCCTTTGTATTTTGCTACACCTACTGAATCACTAACACGCAAGCTACCATAGACACATGCACGTGACATTACACAAGGAGGCTCTGGAGCTTGGCAGAGGCTAATACAGGGCAATCTTCATCCCACTGTTACTTCCTTGGCCCAACAGAAGCCAACCGCCCTAGGTGCTTGTGGAGGGGATCCTACCTGAACAAGTAATGGGGGGAGGGGGACGAACAGGATCAGTCCTAGAAAGAAAGTGCCTAAAAGGCCATGGTGTTGAAGGACAAGCAGAAAACTGGGGAGGCAGCCCGCCTACCTCTGACCCCACAATCACGGAAGTTTTATAAGCCACCCTATCCAAGGAATCCAAACAAGTGATTGCAATTTTTGAAAAAAGGGGAGCTTTTACCCAGTGAATACATAGTTAATTAAGGCAAGAGTTTGTTCGCTTGCTCTCCACATTTGAAGAATTGTTGCTTAAAAGAAAAAAGAGGAAGAGGAGGAGGAGGAGTATTGCATACCCTCTGGAGCATATTAGGAGGAGGAGGAGAAGGAGAAGGAGAAGGAGAAGGAGAAGGAGAAGGAGAAGGAGAAGGAGAAGGAGAAGGAGAAGGAGAAGGAGAAGAAGGAAGAGAAACCTGTATGTGGTCCAATCCTTCCAAAACAATACCAACCTCCAACACCGCATTCTCTCCGGGACCACATTCTCCCAGAACATGGTCTTGATCATGATTCTCAGTTTTATGTGATTGCACTGTATGGTGATGCATTTAATCTGATTTGTATCTGCTGTTTTTAATCCCAATGATGTGTTGGGGAGTCATATGTCACTCAGAGTCTGCTGACTGGAGTGGCCTATAAGCCCTAAATCAATAAACTGCAAACAGGTTACCAAACTATCTCTACTCTAGCTGTCCACAACAGCCCATCTTTTGTTTGTTCCATTTTGTTTTATTTTCTGGGTAGTGGTCAGTTGTCCCAAAGCATCCACAGGCGTATAAGCTGCTGCTTTATACCAAAGATTATTGCTCCATCAAGCCCCATATTGGTTGTAATCCCACAATCTACTTGATCTTATTACTGAATTGAACCATTTTCTGGGTTCATCCAATTTTTTTTTTTTTTTGTCTGCGCTCAGTCATTACTGACCCTGCAGTGACTGCCTGGACGAGTCCTTGCATTTTTCATGCTTGGACGAGTCCTTGCAGTTTTCAAGGCAATTTTTTTTTTTTTTTTTTTTGGAAGTGGTTTGCCAGAGCCTCCTTCCTAGAGCATAGCCCAGCTGGCGAGCGCAGGAGGTGAGATTTCCGTTGCTTCGCGCCCTTTTCGGGCGAGCACGGTTTCGCGCTTACCGGCAACTGGTCCCGTCTCTCTGTGCAAGGCGCTGCCAGCATTTTTCCTCCCACCGGAGTGAGAGTCCCCATTTATCTACTCACGTGAGTTTTCGACCTGTTGGGTTGACAGGAGCTGGGGGGGGGGGGAAACAGGAGCTCACCCTGTTAACGCGAAAGGCTGGACTCGAACCGCCGAAGTGTCAGCCATTTCTGGCCGGCAACTTTCAGCGTCATTAAGCCGCTGCACCACCGTGCCACCCAATACACTGAACCATAAACTAACCAAACAGGCTGGGTTCTTACAACAGGCTATGCCTTTCAAAAACTAATCAAGCTTAAAACTAACCAAGCTTAGCATGTTGTGTAAACACATCTGCTAAGTCTTTACCTGGCCTGGTTAACTTTGTTGTGTGAATACAGCCACTCTTTACACTAACTGGCAACAGCTTTTCAGCCCTTCTCAGCCCTATCTGGAGTCACCAGGGTTTGACTTTGGGGCTTCTTCATGCTGACTAGATCTATGGCCCAACATTCTCAGGATTTTTTGTGTAGACATCTCACTTTCTCCTAAGAGGGAAAAAACAGGTTAACCAAGAAGAGATGGGGTTGAGAATAAATAGGTGCTGAATGAATGTAGATTGAATATAAACATGAGTGACCAGTGCAAAATAAATATCGTAAAGTGATTTGGTCATCTAGACAGAATGAAAACAGATGGAATTGCAAAGCAAATATATGAAGGAAGAGTGAATGGGTTGAGAGGAAGAGGAAGAGTGAAAGTCATGTTCAGAGGGAATTGACAAGACCCTGAAAAAGAGAGAATTGAGAAGTCTGAAGAACAAAAGACAGTGAATCAAGTTGTCTCTATGATGGAAGCAACGACAGTCCACAAGCACAGAAAAATTTGGAGAATATAGTGCATCGTGTAAACTAGATTTGCCTGTATTCCTTTTCTTTTCTCTTGTCTTTTGTTTCTTTTGCTCACTAATCTATTTCTGCACTTTGCATAACATTACTTACCCCGACAGAGATGGTATATTTGTATGTACATAAAAAAAAAAAAGTTTGGCCCAGCATTCAAATATTTCTAATGCACTTGTATAACCTTGTCCCCCCTCCCACAAAAAAGATTCTGATACTGAAAACGACAGATAAAATATGTTGCTTGTAGCTTCCCTTCCCCCCCTTCTCCTTCTCTGACTGGATTAAGAGCTGTTCAATACAGGTATAATACAATCTGTAAATCTACTATGACTCAGGAGCAACGTAGCTGACATCCAAGATGCGAAGCTGTCATATTGGAGATATATCTGGCATAATGAAGAGTTGCCACTTCATCTGGCCATGCTAAAGTGATAATCATAAAAAGAAGAAAAGGCCTGGGTTTCAGCTCACAGGAAAGCCACATTAAACCGCAACACAAAAGCATCCAGAACTGTTATTCTTGAATAGGGGATTGAGAGCTATTAAAAGCCAAGAACATCCTTAAAAAAAGGTTGCCTTTGTAATATTTTTTGCTCACGCAGAAAGCTTAATGGAAATCTCATTTCCCACCATTCAGGAAACACCGGCCTAAACTTCATTTTCACCCAATATAACAAAAGGCTTGCTTTTATCTTAAAATGTTCTTCTAGGAGTCTTCAGCTCTCCAAATGCCCCCATGCAGCTCACGGAAACTTTATTTGCTGAAAAGCAGAACTGGAACCAGCCTTGCCCTCAGCCCAAAATTAATCAGATGCTCGAAAGACCTGCAAGGGGAGGTGGGGGGAGTAGCAGCTTAAGGATGTGAAAGAATGATCGAACAACACAACTGCTATCCCCAGAGAGGGAATGATCAGAAGTAAAGGGCCAGAAAACTGGCAGGGGGACACTCCTGAGAATACCCTAAAAGTTGGTTTCTTTCTTTGTTCATTTCACACTGTATCCTTCAGTGGACAGTTTTGCTGAGCCACAGACTATACATCATCCCTATGGAGAAGCTGTTTGGGTTTGGGGTGGGTTTTTGGGGGGCAGGTGGAGAAGCAAAACAGGTAAAGCAAAATAGGTATTATCTGTGGGAAAATGCACTGAGTTTGTATTTTATTTCACTGGTAAAAATCTGAAAAATTATGCTACTGAATTTAAGCAGTGTGGTCATCTATTTGAAGCTGCAGAGGCCACCAAAAGCATAGAAATTGTGGCTTCTCAAAGCAGACATTCAAACTAACCATAGGGTGATACCTGATCACCAGCTTCATTATTGATATTATTGCTTCCACCCTTCATTATCTCCCAACTACAAAACCACGGAAAGAAACCTTGCACCTGTTGGGACTGCTTAGATGCAACTCCAATCCCACCCTCCATGTTATATCTGCAACTTTGTCCACTTTGGTTTCTCCCACTGCCAAAATGTGGAGCCAGAGTTGATTTCGAGCAAGGCAAATCTGGACCCCAACAGGAAAATTCTTTAGTGCCTGTTACAAAGCAGAGATGCTGGTAGTAACAGTGGGCATTTGCTTTGTTTCTGAGAATTATGACTCACACAGTTTGCTTCACTGGAAACATCTTCACTTTGGGGAGGTTTGAATGATGGGGAAAAAACGTGGTGGACTTCTCCCTTGTTTGAGAGAACCTCCTTTATGGCCTACAACTTATTTCAGGTCTCAAGATGAGATCTTGGAAGGTGAAGACCTTGGGAGGAAAAACTGTGGGTGATAAAGAATAAGTATACAATCAATCCTGCTTACAGACAGTGTCACCCACCTTAGGTTTACTTACAAGAACTGTCAGCCCTTCAAGGTAGAACAGACTAGGAGACCAAAGTCATGTATGCTAATATTACTTTTATCTGACTGATTTGTTTTAGTTGTGGATCTTCTTCCTGTTCTTCAAGGTTATTCCCTTCTGTTCATTACAAGAACTCACGACAGCCCCAGATATTGACACCATAGAAAATAAGCAAAGCCATATTCATAAGATAGTCCTAACTAGTTGACAGGAAGTAAGCATCTCATGTAAACCCCAGAACAGAATTCACTGGCCCAACCAATTAAAACCAAAGGGGAGTACATTTAGCTGAAAGAGACCTGATTTAGGCTAATCCTTTGGGTCTAAACGAATTCCTCCAGTCAATTAACTCTCCCTGCATCTACTTACTAGAGAGGTAACTGTTCCTTCCAGTATCCATGATTAAGGCAGAGTCTAAAGAGGCAATACAGTATCAAACAGGGCTTCTCTTAGGCACGCAGACTCTGAGTTTATTTCCATTACTATACCCTCACATACACTCCTTTCCCCTGTGGGGTGGGAAAGGGGCTGGAAATAGTAAGGGTGTTGGACATCCTCTTCAACCTTTCTTATTTTTTAATTCATTTTAATTCATGTTTCCCTCTGTCTAAATTTGCTCTGGGCCTCCAAATCTGGGCGTGCCTTCCCCAGGCATTTAACAATGTGCAACTATCCTCCATGCTAATCATGGAAAATGCCACATACTCACCTCCAAAATGGAGCCCTTCTAAAATATATTACTGCTATGGCCAATGCTACTGGGAAACACGGGGCATAAAATGCAATCAGGTTCACATCCTGCTTGTGATTCCCATCAGCAACTGGTTTTCTAACAGGCAAAACAGGATTTTTTACTCTTCTGTGGTCTTAATAAACAGTAGTCCTGCCAAAAACCAATGGAAACTTCCATGACCAACATCAGAAGTGCATTTAAAGAAAAAAATTTAATGCCAGTATCTTTCATCTCTATTTCCTTTACTTCATCCCAGTCTCTCTCTGACTTCTTTTTCTTTATATATTTATATAGAGATGTGGATAATCCCTGAACACATAAAATCAGAAATAATAGAAGACCCTACATTATTTAAGATGAACAGAGCTCTGATATAATGCACTGCCTTCTCCTTTAGCCAAACTCTGTATATAGAAAATCAGACAGACAGAATATTAACTACTGAAACCACTGGAAACTTCCAATGTGTTGGGTGTGAGGCTACTGTATTTGATTACTGTTTGTGCCTATATAAGGGAACATATGCCCACGTTATTTTTAGTGAACAGAATTCCAGATGAAAACCTTTGGAGCATCAGCAGAATGATGCCAATATAATTCCTTGCCAAGATGCTATTGCAAGATCCAAGCCTCGCATCTTCTTTCTGAATAAATAGCATTTTCCTGAACTTCACGTATATGATCAAGGCTTGCTATTCCACATAACATCTGCTTTTAGGAAATGACCGATGTGTTTTAGAAACATGGAGATGTAACTGCAATCACATGTGATTCAGAATGACAAAATCATGCACGGAAATCTATTTTATATCAAGCCATTTGATCTCCTCAGATATTTCCAAGCTATTCAGTGTTGCTTCAGGAGACTCAGTTGTTGTGTTCACACAATATACTTAACCTGGTTATTGAATTAGCTCACTTTCTAGGTTCACACCACAAACTGATCCAGAAGGTGGAATGGGTTCACACAACCTATCAAGTCACAACATTACTAACATAAGTTAACACAAACCAAGCTTAATGTGATATGTAAATGCAACTGGTAGGACTTTCTCTGGTCTGGTGAGGCATGCTGTGTGAACAGTATCTTTGGATTAAATGAAAAACTAACCTTGCTCTCCATGCAATGCCTGCTCCTCCCAAGAAAATAAATTAAAGAGAGGACTTTATCCAAGGTCCTGAAATATTTCTCCTTCTCCAAACAAAATCACGATCTACCTTATTCCAGGTATAAACTGCCTACATCTCACGCGCACTCCCCCTTCCCCAAAAGCTTTTATGGGATTCCCAGAGCTCTCCCATTATTACCAAGTCAATTTTAGTATCAAATGCTTTGTGAGAAAACCAAAAAGCTGCAACTGACCTTAGGTTCTTAAGAGAAGTCATTGGCTGAGTGTCAGCACTGCTAGGAAGACCAGAGCAGAAAACCAACTCCACAGGAAGACCACAACACTACTTTATTTTGATTATAAAGTATCTCAATAAGGCTATAATAACAGAAGCTTGCAAGTCTGATTGTGCTGGACCTCCCCTCCTTCTTATACCCCAATGAATCAGAGAAGCATCTGCCTGATCCACTTCTGAATGTTAACTTGTTTCCTAAGGCTTAAAGGATGTTTCAGCCTCCTTTGCCTAGATAATGCTTCTTGTATATTTCTGTCAAGGTCGCCTCTTTTACTCTCTGCACTGAGTAGAGGTTTGCATCTGGTTCTCTCCAACCCGAGCTTAATATTCTGCCACTGCATTCCTCTACTATCTCTCCCCTCTATCAGAGGTAATCAGAAGTCACAGGCAAACACACATATGCACCACAAAGAGTGATCGCATCTGCCAAGCCATGAAGAATCTGTACAATCCAAAACGACACAGTAGAAGAACCAGAAGCTAAATTTGCAAGCTCCTCTAAAGTTTGCAAAATGACTCACCAAAAGTTACCCTGCAGGTATTGACTCCAGCACAGGCACCACGAGATATCAACACAGTGAAGTCCTGTGAGAGCTGCGTACGGATGACTGCCAAGGTTGCTGGGAAGCCTGGAGGTGCTTCTCATATCCTGCATCAGCCAATATGTCAGGATTAGCAGAGGTGCTAATTGGCAAACGTGAGGACCACGAACAGGCAGAGAGATCCGCCACTCAAAACTGAACACTTGACTAATTTCAAAAAGATGAGCAAATGTAACTCGACAAGCATGCTTAGCCGTTACTGCTCTGCTACTTTTTTGAACGTGTTAATACGAAAGGCGTACATATATATTAAGTGCTTTCTTAAGAATTTCTGTTACCACTTTTTGGGGGTTATCTCTGTAAACCTCGACTGCTTAGCAGATTTTCATACTTGTCACTTGACTGAACTTGAGAAAGACTCCTGCTTTCACACACCACCGATGTGCTTACATAGGCAACAAAGTAAAAATATTTAAAACCAAAACATGTAACCCTTAGTAGAAACTAGGTTCCCTTCTCCTTCTACAAGGGGGACTACCACACCTCTGAGTTTAACAGAGTCACGTTCACAGTTCTCTGAAAATAATTTGCCAACATTTTTCTTTGGTGGGAATGGAGAGAAAACTGGGATCCTGTGGTATTCTCAGAATAATCCTCTTTATTTTTCTTATTTCTTTTGACTGATATTCTGCCTTTCAGCCCATAAAGCAGCTTTTCCTAACACCATCCCCCTGCTAATTCAAGAACATAAGATTTCCACCAAATATTTCCTCTGAAAAAACTGCCTCAAAGATTAGATGATTGAGGGAACCCACCAACATTCCTCCTCTTCTTTACCATTAGCAAAGCAATTTGCTTCATCACATCTGCAGAACAGTTTACAAAAGGAAAAGATTGAATCCATCCCAATATAGTTGAATTTCGGGAAAGAAACAGTCAGCTTGGCCCCTGTCAATTAAGATAAGCACCAGAAGTATCATCACTTTATTCTCCACCTCAGTTGAAGTTAATAAAAACTTTCTTCTCTTTTGGGGAAATAGAAATGGAAGCAATTTCTTCTCCTGTAAATTAGAGGTAGTCCTCGACTTACGACCACAATAGGGACTGGAAAATTCATTGTTAAGTGGTGTGGTCATTAAGTGAGGCATCACCTGATTTTAAGACTTTTTTGCAGTGGTCATTAAGCAAATCACCATGGTCATTAAGTGAATCACATGGTTCCCCATTAATTTTGCACGTTGGAGGTTGCATGTTGGAGGTTGCTGGGAAGGTTGTCAATAGTGATCAATGACCCTGGGATGCTGCAACCATTGTAAATACATGCTGGTTGCCAAGCATCTGAATTTTGATCATGTGACTGCGGGGACACTGCAACGATTGTAAGTGCGAGGGCCGGTCGTAAGTCACTTTTTTCACACCACTGTAACTTTGGACAGTTGTTAAATGAATGGTCATAGGTAGAGGACTACCTGTAGCGAAACACTTAAAAGTGCAGAAAATACATTAGCCTGAAGGAATCCTATCACAGAATCACAGCATGTAAGAATTAGAATATACCTTGGGAATCATGTAATCTAACCCCCTGCCCAATGCAGAAGTCTATTACTAAACGAAGAAGTATAAACAGAATATCAAAAATTCTACCTTTTCGCTCATTTATTGCCTATTGTCTAGATTGCATGACACACTTAACTTGGTTACTGGATTAACCCATTTTCTAGGTTTACAAAGCATATTGAATCATAAAATAGCCAAACAGGTTGTAAACAGTTGAGTTTACACAACACAGCTAAGCCACAAAAAAACTAAGGTAAAAACTAACAAAGCTTGTTATGTTATGTGAATGCAATAGCTAGATCTTTACTTGATGTGATTAAGTGTTTTGTGAGTGGCTGAGCCTGTCATGTGATGGAGTAAAAATGGGGTTGGATAATGTATGGTTTAACACGTTGTATGAACATGGTCATCATGTGAAGACATCATACTATTTATTTGATTGAGCACAGCATGCGATGCAAGCACATACAATGTGGGGTGGGCTCATCTGGATTTAGGGTTCAGTGTCCAACTGTTGCATCTGCTCTGAATCCAGTGAGAACTGAGCTCCACTCCACTGCAAAAGCATTATGGATTTTGGCTTTCACACTGGGAGATAAACAGTCTGCTTTGTCTCAGAGATGTTGAATTTCTGCCTGTGAATCCCAGCAGTACAGAAGGAAAGACAGAAGGGCCTCTCCCTCCAGAAAACTGGTCACTTACACATTGCAAGCAAACTCCCTGCCAAGAATTTCTCGGTTTCCCTGCTTTCAGAAAGGCCTCCAATTTTGTTTCATCTCCAGTGAACCTCTAAGCTCTATTACAGGTACTTGACATTATGTTGTCATAACTACATCTCTGTGTCAGAAATGAAGTATGGGCTCTTAGGTGCTGTTCTTTTTATTAGATAAAAATCCTTTCAAAATTGGTAAATTAACAGCTCCATACCAGGAATAGAAACTGTAGAAACAGTTAGGAAAGAGCTGGTGGAATGCAAGATGTCAAAAAGCTGTTAAATGGGATCTTTCAATGAAAAGCAAACAGCCTTGGAAGGACAGCTAGTCCAGGAAGAGCCTGCAGCCATGTTCACACGACAGGCTTAAGGGTTTTCAGAGCAGTGGATGCACGCCACGTGAACTCCAAAACTGAGTTTATTTATTTGGTAAAGTTGTGTAGCCACCCATTTCACATATGTGCCTCTGAGCAGCGTACAAAGTTAAAAAACACCAAAAAACAATACAACCAAAACCATGGCAACAAAAATCATTAAAAAAAAATGAAAAACATTAAAAAACATAATCTGCAAGACAGTGCACTTCGTTTCCCTAGTAATACTGAGGTGGCAGGATACAAATGGAAAATTATTTGTAACTTCATTCTGATCTTTATCCTACATTTTTGGGTTATGTAGTCCTATCCTACATTTTTGGGTTATGTAGTCCTCACTAGTAACCAAGTAGTGAACCTCTTCTCTGGAAGTGTTTTCTTTTAGCTAGAGGCTTTGCAGTGATAAGTCTCGGAAGCAAATATGAGAAGAAGTCTTTTGTTATATCCTATATTTTGTATGAAACTGGTATTTTGTGAAGTTTTACATTTTAAATGTAACTCTCTGTAACTTTCCTTTCTGCTGGTGCTGAGTGCTCTTATCTCCCTCCCTCCTCAGATAGCAATGCTCTAGACAGCAAGGCCGAAATGTACCCAAAACAAGGTACGACCGGTGAAGACAAGGACTTGTGGTTTAGCTACCAGCAATTGACCAAATTTGGAGTACGGAAGGCATGGGGAGGGCACTGAGGGGGGGATTGGGGAGAAACGGCTCTTGTAATGATAAAAAGGCTTGCTGAACTCCTTTTCGGGGTTCAGTTCTTTGCAGGGACCTGCGAGTCCAAACTGAACCTTTGCGCAAATAAAGCTTCTCCCTGAATGACCCAGTGAGAGTCTCGTCATCAATAAATGTTGCGTTGCTCCCACCCGTAACATTTCTGGCGACCCAGATGGGACTCTCCCGGCCCTTTAAGCAGGACCAGTGGAACTCCTGAGACTCAGCGACGCCCGGCGGCTCGACGCAACCAGCTGGCAGGACCCCTTGACTCCTGTGCCTCGGGACCAGCGGACGCCGCAGAGAGCAGGGAGCCTTCCCCTGGATCCAAGGACCCATTCACGGTGACGAGCAGAGGAGTGAGTGGACGGCCGGCCGGAGGAACAGAGGAGTGAGTGGGCCGACTAGCGACCAGACCAGGCGAGTATACTCAGTGGGGAATACCCGTCATAACCGGTGAGGCGGAAGAGGAGGAAAAGCGCATCCTCCTGGGGGTGAAGGGCCCAAGAGTGGGTGCCTTCTAGGATTGTGTGGGTGGTTAAACAGTCGCAGTTCCTATTGGTGACTGTTGAGTGTCCGGCACCGTAGGTCGGCTGTAGTGTATAGGCAAGTGGGTTGGGAACATCCCTTCTCCTAAAGGAGTAAGGGATTGGAAATCTGGCACGCTCCGTAGCAGGGATTGGTCTTTAAAAGGAAGAGCCAGTGATTGCTGGGAGACCAAGGCAGGAGGGGACAGGTCCTTTAAAAGGAAGAGCCAGCGAGTGCTGGGAGGACTGTCTCGCCATTTCCCTGAGCCGGACCGAGGCCTGACAGGAGAACCCCTTGCCAAAGTCTAACATCAGGTACACGTTAGGAGACCCACACCATGGGGAACACAGGAAGCAAAATTACCCCTCTGTCGTGCATGCTGAAAAACTTTAAAGCTGCCTTCAGTGGCGACTATGGGGATCCCAGGTGCGACCCGGGTACCCTGAAGATTTTCTGTAAACAAGAATGGCCAACGTTTGGAGTCAACTGGCCTGAAGAAGGGGCTGAAGACATGGATCGTACTTTAAAGGCTCAGCTTGCAAAGCTTTGTTAGGAGACTCAGTTGCCATGGCCCAAAATACTGTCCCTTGCTTTAACACGTATCAGGGCTATTTACTGTCCCCCTTTGAAATGCTTTATGGGAGATCATTTGGATCTCATGAAGTACAAACTGCCTGGACTGGTGAAAAGAACATTTCTCAATACTTGCAGAAGCTGGCGCACGTTCTATCCTCTGTTTCCCTGCAGGTCCGAGATGCCTTGCCAGTCGCTCCTGACGTACAACCCATTGCCCAGCCAGACCAGTGGGTTAGAGCTGTTCCCATCCTGCACTGATCTGAAGTGGTCCCAACCGAAGCAAGTCCTACTGAGCATGCCAACTGCTGTGAAAGTCCTACATCAAAGCTTGGGTGCATGGATCCAGGATCAGGCAGGTGAAGGAACCCCCAGACATTTGGCAAGTTTCCTTGGTCGATGGACTTAAATTAAAATTGCAGCGTTCTCTAGCTTCACCAGCAAATCTTTTTAAGGACTAATTAGGTCCACCGGTAGTGACCTAATTCAGGAACAACCAGAAGATTTGGCATCACCCATACAATAAGAATGGATGTAAATGCTTGTTCTATAGTGGTTTTGATGGTTCGTATGCAAAGGGAAAGAGAGCAAGCAGATGCAGGCAACAGGATATGTGATGAGCAATGGCTGAGTATGTGTATGTGTGTAAGAAGGAGGGAGTGGAGAAAGTAGAAGAGAGATAAAAGGAAAGGAAGAAGGTGTATGTGATAAAAGATACTGAAAAGGTTATTAAGAAAATTGCTGACCGGGTGGTCAAAATTGCCCATGTCTTTGTTCAGACATGGGAGGGTTTCAATATGAAAAATCTCTTTGGGTCCTGGTTTCCCAAACTCCCAGGTCTCCAAGCTATAGTTGCGCTTATTGGAATAATTGCTGCTGGCTGTGTGCTTATTCCTTGCATTTTACCTATTTTTATTCGCACTATCACAAGTACCCTCTCCCTCGTAGCCAAAAGGGAAGCAACAACTCAAATAATGGCTCTGTGGCATTATGACCCCATTCCCACTCTGATGAGTAAAAGCCCTTCGGCAAAGCCAAAGGACTTTCAAAGGGGGGAATGAGGTGGCAGGATACAAATGGAAAATTATTTGTAACTTCATTCTGATCTTTATCCTACATTTTTGGGTTATGTAGTCCTATCCTACATTTTTGGGTTATGTAGTCCTCACTAGTAACCAAGTAGTGAACCTCTTCTCTGGAAGTGTTTTCTTTTAGCTAGAGGCTTTGCAGTGATAAGTCTCGGAAGCAAATATGAGAAGAAGTCTTTTGTTATATCCTATATTTTGTATGAAACTGGTATTTTGTGAAGTTTTACATTTTAAATGTAACTCTCTGTAACTTTCCTTTCTGCTGGTGCTGAGTGCTCTTATCTCCCTCCCTCCTCAGATAGCAATGCTCTAGACAGCAAGGCCGAAATGTACCCAAAACAAGGTACGACCGGTGAAGACAAGGACTTGTGGTTTAGCTACCAGCAATTGACCAAATTTGGAGTACGGAAGGCATGGGGAGGGCACTGAGGGGGGGATTGGGGAGAAACGGCTCTTGTAATGATAAAAAGGCTTGCTGAACTCCTTTTCGGGGTTCAGTTCTTTGCAGGGACCTGCGAGTCCAAACTGAACCTTTGCGCAAATAAAGCTTCTCCCTGAATGACCCAGTGAGAGTCTCGTCATCAATAAATGTTGCGTTGCTCCCACCCGTAACAATACAGCCATATTACGGGCTCCATACCCCCATTCCCAAATCTCCAGGCCAGATGGCAAAGCTATGTCTTCAGGCCATTCCGGAAGGCCAGCAAGGTCAGAGCCAATCTGATCTCATGGGGAATGATACTCCAAAAGACTGGTGCCAGGGCAGAAAAGGGTCTCCTCCTGGGTCCTGTCAAATGAAATTCCTTCATAGATGGGACATGCAACGTGCCCTTCCTGCAGGACCTGATGGGACAGGCAGATATGATTGGGGAGAGGTAGTCCCTCAGATAACTCAGCCCCATTTCATGTCCATTGACCTGGTCAGTTAACAGGGTTAGCCTTAACCACAAATAGACCCACATTTGTTTGGGGCTACAACAACTCCCTACTCAAGTAAGCAGTCCAACCACTACCCCATCCTGTGTCATGCAAACATCTACTAGAAGGTTGATTTTCTGCCTTGGTTTTGTCACCCTACCACCACATGGTCAAACCAAAGGGTACAGAAAGGTGCTGAAAGGGATAACGTTGACCTTGGCTGCAGTGGTGGTAACTCCAACTGTGCGACCTCTGATTTTAAATATATATATATATATATATATATATATATATATATATATATTCTCTGGTGGGAAATAGCCAGGACTGGAAAGATTCCAACTATCCAGAATCATGCAGGAAATGAAGATGAGTGGACTAGCTATGGGAGGAGATTACTGGGTCAACCATTTCATTTGCCATGGTTATTCTTAATATATACATAGTATATGCACATGGGATTTAAGATTTTTTTTTTTAATAAGAATTGAAATTGAATCATAGGCAGGGTATCAAGAAGCATCACATGCAGAGCAACCAACTGAAATCAAATCCAGAATTTAGTGGGAGTATTCCCAAAGTCCTCAGAGCAGCTGCTGAGTCTTGGACATGGAGCTAACCCTACAATCCAGGCTATTTTCCAAACTCAAACTGATGATAAACACAGGGGAATGTCTGAATGCCTAGCCTACTGATTGGTTATTATTTATAAATATTCCTCAGTCTCTGAAAGTGCTGCTGTAGACCTGGGGATTTATTTAAATTAAACGTTCAGAACCCTGGAAGCTATTTTCTACAATCATCTATTCTGACGGCCACTAGATCTCCAAGTTCCCTCGATAAAGTCTCTCCCAGTCATCTGCTGCTTGAGGCAACCAAGTATGGGACCTTCTGTGTACAACGTCCATCCACTACGTTGAGCTTTAGACCCATTTTGCACACTGCTAAGGGCTGAAAAGCAAGCTAGAAAGAACATAAAAATACTCAAATGCTGAATGATAGCTTGCGCAGGTCCTGACAAATGCTGTCAAAACCAAGAGGAAATAAAGGCAATACAGTGGTACCTCGGGTTACGAACGCCCCTCCTTACGAATTTTTCGAGATACGACCAGCTCCGGCCCCAAAAATTTACCTCGACATGCGAACTCCGCCTCAAGCTAAGAACCAGATCCGCGGCCATTTGCCCTGCTGCCACGCTGTCGCGGCTTCCTGTGGGCAAGATTGCGGTAGCAAGGAGACGTTCGGTGAGGCTTGTGGTGTGTTTTGTGGCGTTTGGAAGGTTTTTGGTGTGCTTGTCAGCATGGCTCCGAAGAAAATGCAGAGCAGGCTTGGCAAGAATAAGGCTTTGTATGTATTTACATTGAACCTTATGGGGAAATTTGCCTCGTGGTGCGACCAAATTCGGAGGGCAGATTAGCCGTATTTACATTGAACCTTATGGGGAAATTTGCCTCGTGGTGTGACCAAATTCGGAGGGCGGATTAGCCGTATTTACATTGAACCTTATGGGGAAATTTGCCTCGTGGTGCGACCAAATTCGGAGGGCGGAACGGATTAACCGTATTTACATTGAACCTTATGGGAAAACTTGCCTCGAGTTGCGACCAACTCGAGTTGCGATCAGAGTCACGGAATGGATTAAGTTCGTAACTCGAGGTACCACTGTAGTATGCTCCTTAGTAAAATTAAACTAGCGAATCTAGAGTTCTCAAGGTCCCAACACTTCAGAACTTTTTCAGGCACCCACCTTTAATCTCACAGTTGGATGGCCTGACCACATTCCAAGCCCTTGTTCTTGGACTCAGGAGCGCCAACCCATCATTCGTGCTTCCCAAAACATAGTTCCTCCCCTACATTTTTTCCTAACTCGCAAATCAAAGGCTGGCAGGAATATTTTGAACTTGGAGAGCATGTCAAAAACTGGTTGCCACTGTGGGTGTGGTCAACCACAAGACAGCCATTTACCAGAAGGCAAGCTCACACCATCATCAGTACCAGCCTCGTGTACTTCCACAGTGAATATATCAGATTTATTCTTTTCCATTCGCTTAACAAACTCTTTGTGCAATGCCCTTCCTTCAGTCATTTGTTTTCAAGAAAATGCCGTGAGTTAAAAATACAGTTCACTCATCTAGTCAGTAGGAGAAATTCTTCAACCAGACCAATAATAGACTAAAGAGAAGTCAGTGGCTTCCTAGTGCTTGTTCAACGTCTCTATAGCTCTCTGATGAAGTCTGTCTTCAGACAGCTAGATTGCCACGTGGGTTGGAGAATGTCAATTACGAGAACAGTAAAACAGGGAGGCATTGCAAATGGGCAATTATTTGGTAAACCACACTTTTCATTCTATTTTTTCCAGACTTCTGTGGCAGGGAAATTATCTCTTCAGAAGAAATGGGCAGAATGAAATGGGGAAGAAAGCCCATACTAAAGATGAACTGGAAGTGGAAATACCGGCTGAGTTTAGATACCGCATTAACCTAGGTTTTTCTTCAACAAGGATTTTGGAATAAATCACAGGTGGCCGGGTTTGTGCAGCACATTAAGCCATAAACCATACTTTAGAAATCATAATGGCCAGGATCATACGGTATACTAGGCCCAGAACCAATAAGCCACCTTCTGTCTTAACAAAGGATTGGACTTTAATTCAAGAATGAGTCACTAGCCAATCATTATTCCAGTAGTGCAATATAGGGACCAGTTAGTCATTTAGCACATGGTCCCACCTTCTCTAGAGATGCTCTCTTCGTTACTGATTTATTGGATTTATGCCTGCTGCCATCAGAACAGCGACTTGATGGTTTGTTCTAGTTAAGAGAGAATACCCCAGAATCAAATAAAAAATAACATCAATAAATCAGAATCTAATAAAAACCAAACAGTCCTGAGTGTCCTACCATTCACCATAGGCCCTTTGGAATCAGTCAGGCCAAAATTATGGGGCCCACCTGATTTCCAGCGGAAGGCCATTCCATGGTGAAGGAGGCCTCCATGCCACATATTTCAGAGTTTCTTCCAGACTGTATGGGATGCATTCTCTTCTTAGAGAGAGCACCTTAGCTTGTCTATTTGTTATATGTGGAATTTTAGGCTTCGTTATTAGCTTTTTATAAAGGTGATATTAGCATTTCAGCATGGCATCCATGCCTCCTTTTAAAGTTTAAGAAACCATGTTTTTCTTTTAGCCAAAACCATTTCCTTTGATGTGCAAAAACTAGCCTATTCAGAAACTAAATGATAGGGCGTATTCTGAAGTCCTTGAGTGTTACAAGTGTTCAAGAAACAAGCCCGGATGGGAAAAGAGGAGATGCAATATATTTTAAGGGTGTCTGTCTTTTCTCACGTCTACTCAATGTCTTTTATTGTTCGATTTGTTGCTTTCTGATGCATCACGTGTATCAGATGTATGTATTATTTGTTTCTGTATTCTATATAAAGACTTGCCCCCCCCCTTAATAAAATGCTTTTCGTTTTGCTTGTGGTTCGTATTGTCAGTGGGGTGAAAAAGCCGCTTTGCAAAGGTATTGTTTCCCTCTCAAATTCAGGGGCTAGGTTCTTTCCAGCTCCACGCCACTTGGGTGCTTGAGTTTCAGAGACAACAGTTCCAGTTGGAGAAGGCGGTTCTGTAAATATCTTGGTGCTATGCCCAATGTAATTGTCTATATATATATATATATATATATATATATATATATATATATATATATATTTCTGTTCTACTTATCAACCTAACTCTCATAAACAACCGCCTTAGAATCCTGAGAATCACGTCCCTGCTGAAGGAAGCTAAGAATGAGCTTCTTCAGTGCAATATTTAAAGACTGCTCAATTAACAGCAGTTCCTGTGGAAAGAGATTAAAAACCACTAATCAGTCATACAAATGAAACTTTAAACAGGTAGTCCTCGCTTACCAATGGTAATTGGGACCAGGAACTCCATCGTTAAGCAACATGGTCATAAGGTGCGATGACATGTAACCACTCTGACTTATGACGGCAGTTACGGCAGTTCCAGTTGCTGTCATTAGGTGATGTCATAACTGCGAGCCAGTGGCCAAGTGCCCGAATCGTGATCATATGACCATGGGGACCATGCAACAGCCGCAACTACGAGGACCCGTTGTAAGTCCCTCTCGTTCAGCACCGTCATAACTTCGAATGGTCGTAGAACAAGTGGATGTTAAGCAAGGACTAGCTGTACACAAAGAAAGCATAATGCAGTAAAAATAGCTACTAAACTGTCAGGCCCAGCCCAAGAACAACAATGAGACAGTTCAGTCCAGTATAGTTCCTTTATTTACTTACACCCTAAAGACAGAATCTCGCCAGACTAAATCTATGCTAAAGCAACTAGTGGATATACCCCGTGAGACTCTAGGGAGGGGCTAGCCTAAGCCTCTTCTTCTTCTCATGGTCTTGTTGCAGGCTGAGAAAGCGCTTGCCCTGTACCCTCTCCTGGAATGCACTCCCTCCCTCTCCTGATAGCTTTGATCTTCCATTCCAGTATCCTCCTCGCACATGCCTTCCGTTACATAAACATTCAAGTGGTACCAGAAAATGCTTTAAGCTGCATTTCATAGCCAGGATGCTACAAAGGCCCAATGACCCCACTCACTTGGCAGAGTCAGCCAGAGAAAGGCCAGTAAGGATAGTCACAGAGTCTGAACAAGTAAAAGTCAGCCTTCTCCTCTAGCAATTGTTGGAATGATATTTCCCAGGATTCCCAGGGAAGCTAGCTATTAAACTGAATTCCATATCCATTGTACACAAGCCCTTTGGTCTACTGAGCTTCAAGGATTGCATTCAAATGAGGTGAGGCAGGTTATTGGGCAGTTCCCAGTTGGGTACTGTCTATCAAAATAAGCTCACCCCCTAAAGCAGAGGTGCAAAAAAGGATGGGGCACCAGCACTCCTATTTGTTGCTCACAGAGTCAATGGGGCAGAAGAAAGGGGTCTCTTTTATGCACTTCTGGTAGGTTTGGAGGCCCTTAAGGGACAAATGGGTACCTTGTAGAAGCTTAAAGCATCCATTACATCCATTAAAAATCTCCAATCTCTCCTTTCCAAATTGGGCCTGGTGGTCTCAATGCAAATCTTAGCGTGGCCTTCAAGCAGATAAACGCTGAACACCTCTGTCATAAAGGCTTAGTCCATTTAGACTCCTACTGAAGAAGAAGTCTATTCTTCTAGAATTTGAGTCCTTCCATTTTTAAGAGCTGAAGATGTGCTTCTGAGCTCTTTCCAGTACTATAGGAATTTCTTTGGTTTCATTCTGTAGTAGAATGGGAGAGAGCATATGCTTTATTTATTTCATACAGGTTTAAATTACCCATTGGTTCTCTGGGCAATGAGTAAGTATCTTGAAGATACAGTGTGAAACAGAATAGAAAAGCAATAAAACCACCAGCATTTTTCAAATAGGAACAATACTAACAACAACAGCAAGAATTAAAAATAGAGCAATGTTGTGGCGTTTTATGATTTCAACTCTACTTTGTGAACCGTCCAGAGACATTCAGCTATAGGCAGTACAGAAATATAATAAGTGAATAAATTCCATCTGTGTTAAATGCCCACAACAGTAGGCCCTTGTGTTAGTTCTCTCCATTGTACCATTAACAACATCTTACCCGGAGCAGTTTTGAAGCAGAATGCAGGATGTTGTTTGAGCTGGATGTAATATTCAGGGCTGTTCTGGACCAATTGAATGCCTAATTTGGTAACAGGCAGCACTCGTAGCAACTTCCATTTGCTAAAGTGACAAGTTACTCTTTTCAATGCCAATACCAGTTTTGACTAGTGCAGTACAATTCAATCAAAATGTTCCCCATGCATTTGGCCAAATCCAAGTGACTAATGCAGTTGAATCAAGAGATTTATTTCAAACACAAGGCACAGCTTTTTTTTTTTTTTTGCCAAGAGCATACACTCTCATTGTTTTGTTAAATCCCTCCCTATGTGTTATGTCATCTTGAGAATAATTGCCTATTTGAGATGTTAAGATCTGAAAACATGCAAACATATTAATTGAGTTTTGCTGTCCTCAAAAGATTGCGGAGGAAGCAATTATCACACACACATTTGATAGACCGTGACAATCACATACCCTGCTTGGGGGAGGGCTGTGTGGAAATTGCTTCCAGTGGTGGTTCAGCCAACTGGCTGAGTTGATTGTTTCACACAGCCGGTAGCAACAGCCAACATGTCCACTGAGCAGCAGGGGAATTAAAACAAATAAAAAGAAAAGGGAGAAGGGAGGGAAATGCAGGGAAAGCTGATGTATTTTATGAAAAGTAAAAAAAAAAATAATCATGATTTAGGGATGGGGAAGAAGAAGAATATTTCCCTGGGAGATGAGAAGGACCTTTTTGTCAGAAGTCACCAAAGGAAAGAACAGAAAAATAGTTTGTATTGCTGACAGATCTTGCTACAGCAAAGCTTCCAACAGACATTCCCAAACTGTGTACCACGAGGAGTACAACTATTATATAATTCAAGGCTTCTGCCAACCCAAAGGACTCTCTGCCCCAGCAACAAAGGTCACATTCTGCCTCTGCGTGAGTCAGTCACTGCGCTGGCTTTTCTTCTCTTCCCATCAGTTCCTCCCCAGCCCTTTGAGAGCAAGTGATTTTTGCAACACCTCTGGCCAAGTGCAGTAGGATCATTCAACCTCCACCATGGTAGCGAAGTGATTGTGCTCCCATCAAAGAAATTAGAGGTGCCTCTTCCCATTCTTCATGACCTCATAAGTTACCTAGCTGATTCATTACATTCATTTGGCTCTGGAATCAAAACAGCAGCTTCAGCAGACACATAAAAGATGAGTTCCATTGGAGGTAAGGGCTGTGTTTTATTCCTCAAGTTTGGAGTCAATTCAGATTCAGCTGCAGTTGCACTAGCTAGAATTATATTGGGCTGGGGAATGCTTTGGAGTTGGCCATAGGAACCTGCACTTTCAAGAATGCTTTCTCCAGAGCACATGGAATAAAGTGTGTCCTGCATTTCCATGCCTGCCTGGTGAAGAGTTCTTCGGTGTTCGTGTTCAGACCAGGATATCTCCTTTGAACATGGAGAGGGGCAGACAGTCCTATAAGGCCACTACTAGCCTTCATTAGAACAAATGCGTCTGAGGAGCTCTCCAAGGTGCTGCAACAACCAACTTTCTTTGTGTGCTGATTCGCACACCTGCTGTGAAAATTCCCAATCATTCCTTGGTGGTACTAGCCACAAATTAACCTGAGTATCAGCTACTCTTAGACTTTCCAAACTTTAGCTCTGTGGGGTCTAAGAATGATGTAAACTTTCAATTCTAATTCTGAAGAAAAATGAAAAATCTTGTGCCGTCCAGATTTTGCACTTCCAGCTCCCATCAATGACAGCTCCCGTGGCTAATGCCAAAGGGACTGGACACCACTATTTTTCCAGCATTTTCTTTTCTCATTCAATTTGCTTTTCAAAATCACTTTAAAAATTCTTTCTAAAGAAAAGAAAATTTCAGAGCATTTCTCGGAGGGTGGTGTTCTTATTTACTCACAAGATAGCCAAGGGATAGGTTTGTACATGAACATCCTTGCCTTTCCTTGTACAATTCTCTCTCTAGTGGCCCTACAGCTTCCTTTCCTTCCCAAGCTTTTATCAACTGTCAAGGGAGGGAGCCTCTCCCATGGAGATTTTTCAAGGGTAATGCCGTTGTCATCACTGCCTTTTTAAAATTGCTGGAGAATGTCTCGTTCCTCTGGAGAAACTTTAAAAGTAATTAGTCCAATTTGGTTGAGAATTTCAAAAGCCCACTGATGCCCAGCTCTAGCTTAAATGAACAGCCAAACCAAGACTTAAGAAGGTATCTTGGTGAGAGTGAAGAAGGCAATAAAGTAAAGTTTATCTGCGGGGAGAAAGGCTGACCTTATGGCTATTAATCCTCAATATTTCTTTTAGTGGTTCAGAGGCCAATTCACAAAACAAGAGAAGGTGGACTTCAAGACTTGCGGTTGTTACCCTTTGACATTTTTGGCTAAGGACCTTTCTCAGCTAAAAGACAACCCAAATTCTGGAAGTAAAAAACAAAAACAGCTGCAGCTCAATCACAGAGCACATATCCTGTGCACAGATGTTCTTGGACCTATGCCCTGCATCTCTGGATGGAAAGATATTAATGCCACACGGTGCTGCAGTGAGTGGCCTGTGGCCTGAGAAGAAGACCAGTCTCTTGCACAAGAAAAACTCAGGGCAAATTGCCAGTAATCAGAAGCCAAGAAAAAGTAATCAGGAAAGTAGTTATTAAAAAAGTAATCAGAAGTCAGGAGCTTGTAGAATAGGAGCAGTAACATAAAAATTTATAAAAGGATGTTACTTCAGCACTGATTCCTAGCAATCTGAGCTCTTCAATAGTACAGCTAGCTAGCAATACAGTTGTGGCTAGTCCCTGAAGGTCTGTGCCTTGAGGACTAGATTGTGACCATGTTCATGGGCTGCAAGGTCTCATCCTCTGCTTCTGAATCTGAGTTGAAAGAGGGCAGATTATCCAGAGGGTCTGGTGACAAGGAGGGGAGGGTCTTCTGCAGAGTTTCAGAATTGTCCTCACAATTGAGTCTGATGTTAAGGGGTTTCGGGGGCACAGCTATGAATGATCCCTGCCCCAGTCACAGGCAGTCTGTGGCAGTCACAGCAGTCAGTATTGGTACAGATGGACAATCTAATCTAGCAGCGTTTTAGTTTAATCTGAGAAGCGTACACACCACATTTTAGAGAAGGACTGGGCAATCTTCAAACCCCAAACCACATTTACTTGATAAGGCAGCCTGAGTTGCCTTTTGGAACTCCAAAACCCTCTTAAAGCATGATTGCTTACAACTAGGAGCACGGTTTCTCACCATTTTAAGGAAGAAAGTACACAGACACTTTAAGTCAAAACAAGTAAGTCACAGATTTTTTTTTTAAAGTAACAATAAGAAAAATAAAACTCTCTCCAAAGTCTGACCACTTGTGCCAAAGGTCCCTACTCACTTTGTAACCCTGGGCACTTCCAAAAAGGTTAAGGGCAGCCTTTGGCAACCAGAAAACTGCTCACAGAACTGGCCCTTCCATTGGGCAGAATGGAGTACCTGCTTCAGGCAGGGGACCAAGCACAATGGATTGTCCTGTCCATTCACTACTTGTAGTGCCTAAGGGCTCTCGGGACAAGGCATGGCACCTTACTGAGTGGTTTGCCCATGATAAATTCCTCGAGGCATCTTGAAAACCCTCTCCCAGCCACCACCTTACTCCAATGCCAGAGACCCCAGAAGGACTTATTGAGAGTTGTGCCAAGCCCAAGTGCCTTGTTCTAAAATGGTTTCTTGGAGCAAGGCATGGGTGGGGTAGTAGGAGCAGCTTCATCTGTTGTGGCAACAGAGGCAGCTCCCAAAGGTGAGGCATATTAGTTGGATAGAAAAATGAACCAATGTGATTAGCAATATTTTGCAGGAAGATTCCTCTGTTCATTTCACTTCTGTAACTATGTGTGTTTTGTCTTCTGCAAGAGAAGGAGAGGAGCTGAACAGGACTGGCCCAAGATAATTTTATATCCAAGGCAAAAAAATACCAACACATCCACACAGGCTGGAGGCTGATGCTTTATAAAGTGCTTTATTATGCCTAGAGTGTGTGTACCTATACACTCACACAAATGAATATAAAGTGAAAGAAGCTTTAAAGAATGAAAGGTAGGTAGGGCATGGATCTAGGCAAGAATCAAGAGCCACTAATGGATCCCATATTATCTACTTCTAGGAGACTCTACAATGGCTGCGCAATGTTCAATAATTGCACAGTTCCAAGGTTTCTAAACTGCCATTCTTCCCTCAGCTATTTACTAATTATTGTTTATTTTATTTACTAAGGTTTATATGTTACTCTAGTCAAAAACTATTTTGAGCAGCTTATCCTTCTCATTCCAGCGATGGGCGTATTGCTCTAAACTCTACACAGATCTTTCCTGTTACTTTTTCTTTACCTCCACGAAAGGCCCAGAAGTCAAACATCACAAAAATGGAGAACATTCTAGATCATTAAAATTCTGCTGCACATCTCAGGTTCCAGAACAACCATCTAGTATATCCACCATGTATGTCATCTCTGTATGAACTGGCTTAGAAAAGCACAACAGTAAAACAGATCTCCCTCCTCCCAGATGTGAGTAACTCCTAACAAATAGAGTTGATTTAATTTTTTTCCTCTCTTCGCCTAATGTTTACACACAGATCATACTGTTCTCTAATTTATTCATTACTCAAATTATGCAAACATTTTGTCAGCCTAGACCGCTTGTGCTGCAAATCCTTCACATGGCAAATTGTGACTATTACATCCAATATGGGAAGAACATAATGTTGTGTTGCAGCACACCAACTCATTTGAGACTAGCTAATTTGTGTACTGCACATAACTGACCTAGCTAATTAGGACGGGAAGGGCTTCTTTTTATTGCCATTTTCCACACTTTGCACAAGGACATTAAAAATGCTTCCTGAGCCATATTGTACAACTTTTGCAAACAAGCAGAGACTTCTTAATCAATGCAACGTTGAAAGCAATCAACAATAGCCATTTCCATTGAATGTTGCATACTTGCATGAACCATCACAATCTCCCAACAGGAATTTCTTCTCACTTCTTCAAATACGATGCTCCTTTAAATGCAATGCTCCAGACAACATTGGTTCCAGCTTCTGGGAGATGCCTGCACACATTCTCCTCCTTACTACTGTTTACACCATAAATCTGCTTGCCATTCACTCTGGACTAAAGATGCTACTTGGGCACTAATTGCTTCTGAAAGTTTCCATCTAATTTGCAGGAAGAAAAACTGGGTGGACAATTTCTCAAGGGGAATAAATAACTCTCCAACAATTACCCAATGATGGGACTCCCCTTTCATACCAACACTAACATCCTTACTGATTTTCTCTAGGAAAAATTTCTTCATGAGATCTTCCCTTGGGATTGAATGGAAACATGAGAAACCAGGAAGGATAGACCACTGGATACCTAATTATGAAAGGCAAAACATTTGCACACAAACCCTGGCTACTTGATGCCTAAGTATGTGCAAGAACTCCACATTATCTCCTTGATTTGTGCATCAAGCTGAGACTTGATTCAGTCTGTCTTTTTGAGGCCTAGGATGGTGCAATGCTTCATCAGTCAAATTGAGAGTAGGACAAATCAGGTTCAATTCCCCATTTGACCATGCAGCTCAAAAATGATTACAAGCCAATCTCATATCTTAGTCCAATCTACTTCATGGCAGGGCTGTTGCTGTAAGACAGTGTTTCTCTACCTTGGCCATTTTAAGACGTGTGGGCTTCAACTCCCAGAATTTCCCAGCCACGTCCTAGCCTATCTTCTGTTAAGTAATACTCATATTACAAATCAACCACAAAACCCTCTTTGTGCCCTTTTTTTAAGTTTATAATCTGAGTATATCTAATTTTAAAACCTTCTTTTCCCAACCTTCTTTTGCCCTCGCTTATATTATATAATTGGTAGTATGAAATTCCTCATTTGTTACTTCTCAAACTTCTGGTTTACAAGAATTTCCTTTATCTGGTTACCCAGAAATGGCTTTTGCTCAACCCAGGCAACCAAGCTTGCTAGAAAAGCATTTTTCACTAACTTCCCACAAACTCCAGTTTGCAATGTCAGTAACAAAATATTAGCAATATTTTATATATCACAATTAGTGGTCTCTTGATCGATCTAAGAGGAATGGAAACTTCTCTAGCTCATTAAGGCTCTTGATTTTATTGTAGGGCAAGCAATAAAACTGCTCACAGAGCCAGGATGGGTGGCAGAAATTGCACACTCCAGGGGATCTTCAAAATAGGATAAATTACCATATTTTTCCGACTATAAGATGATACTTTTTTCTAAAATCCTTACCCTAAAAATTGAAGGGCGTCTTATTTAAGGAAGTCAGCCGAAGAGAACCTCGCTGTTGCAAAACTGCCCATACTTTGTTTCTGCAGGCAGCTTCCTCCTATTGCTAGCCTCCAATCACGAGTGAAATAGCTTGTCTCCCAAACAGACTTCCTCCAATCACGAGCCTTATGTAACTGATGTCAGCTGATGCTGAACAAACCAATCAGAGGAAGTCTGTCTGCAGAGACGAGCTATCGGCAGTTTCACTCATGCTTGAATGTAATCCGTTATGCAAAAGAGCCTGGAAATAGAGCTGCAGAGAGACGGTTTGGACCTCCTCCCACCGAGTGTATCAGGTCAATGTTAACTAATTACTAAATAAAAATGTGTTCTGCACTATCTTTAAAATATTGATTTCTTAATTTGGGGTTGGAAAAATGGGGGTCGTCTTGTACATGGGGGCATCTTATTGTCAGAAAAATACGGTAAGCATTTATCTGGCACATCTTTGTTTGCTCATACCATAACGCATATTTCTTTTGATGGTTTCACAGTAATTGGATGAACATTCAGGACTTGAATCATAAATACAATTCATTTTTGGTGGGAGAAAAAAAACCTGAAGCGAATGAAATAAACCAATAGGCTAGCCCCGTAGAGGCCTCCTGTCTTCAGCCTCAGATTTTTCATTTTCTTGGACTCTCCTTTCCCTTTTGTAGAAACGTTTTTAAATTGATGGTTTATGTATTTATATATATTTATGTTTTTAATGTTCGGTGTGAGTCGCCCAGAGTTTCCCCACCTGGGGGAGATGGGCGGGTGAGAAATTTAATTAATTAATTAATTAATTAATTAATATAAATAAATAGTCAATTTCCAAGATCAAGCTTTCCCTTCTGATTGAAAACAAGATCTCAGGGGAAAAAATGCCTGTGGTTCAATATGAGTTACGTACATCATACAGATCATTTCACTTATGGAGAGATGTGAGATCCCAGGATCACGCCTGGCCCTCAAAGCCTCCAGAGCCCTGCCAGAAGTTGTCCTTAAAGTATCACATTTAATAAGAGAGAAGAAGAAAATCAATAAATCCAAGGGGACTAATCACATTAATTCTGTGTGTGTGTGTGTGAACTGAAGCCAAATTTAGGTTCTGTCCTGATGTCACCCTCTTCTATGTTCTGCTCTACTCACTTTCTGGAGTGCAGCCACATACATGCCACTCAAAGGGAAGGGTATCCCTCTGCGCAAAAGAAGCAGCACTTGAAAACAAAAAAAGCTTGACAATTTCTAGCCCAGTCAGTAAACAATATGGCAGGATTGTAAAGGAAAGACCCATATTTCCTTTCTAAAAATGCATCATTATTTTTAACCGCTCCACGTGACAATGGAAGCATCAACACATCTGAGTAGTAGGTAGGTTCTTCCTAGGTTAACCAATCTGCCATTCTCTTTATCCTGTGCTTGCAGACTGTTTATCAAAGGCCATGGAGCTGTTGCAGGATCTTTTCCTTTTCCTCATCTAGTCTTCCCAGGAACCACTCTTTCTTCCTGAACAAGCATAGAATTTTTCTCCAAAAGACCTCAGCATCTCACACATTGATTGGCAAGGGTCATTAGGGCTGCCAACACAATTTCCCTTCCACAAGGGCCTGACTGATTTGGTGGCTTGAATGGAAATCTTGTTCATAATTTCCAACAGCTATTGACCTATCTACCACCTGGTATGGCAAGCAATCATCTGCAATTCTGCCCTTTTCCTCACCCTCCAGCCTTAGCTGTTCATCAGCATACTGTTAAGCGTTTCTGCTTCAGATTTGGAAGCTGTCCACTTATCTCACTTCACAAAAAGCTTTGCGCTGTGGATCTCATCATTTTTAATCAATGCTAATTCCTTTCCTCTGTGAACTCCTGGTCAAATCAGCCTCAGATACAAAGTGGCATTTTTTGATAATGGTTGCCTTTCTTACAAATGTTATTTCAACTCCAATGTTGTTGCTTGGCACAATAGAGGCAACAAGATTCCACGTCAAAAAGATGCAGCACAAACTAAGGGTCCTTGCTAGTCAACATGTTACACTTTCCAGTTCCCATTGTTAAGGAGATAAGATCTTCTGGGCCTGCTTTTCAATGACAGGAAAAGTCCAACTGCCTTTTTCTCTGGAATGCTGTCCCAGGCCATTTCAAAAAGCTTCAGCTCAGTTCATAGTGGTACTGGGCAGAAAACTTTACCTGCCTTTTTTTTTTTTACAGTTCTTCAAATTCAATGAACTTATTTTCAAAAAAAGGCCTTTCAAAGCTCACGCAGCTGGGCATGATCAAAGACAACTACATAGATTTCAGTAAGGTCTCTTTAACGCTCCTCTGTAAAGGAATTTAGAGATTACCTTGGGCAAGGTATGAAAGAAGTGACATGCATAAAAGATTACAGGGTCCAGAGATTGCAGCAAGCATGAGAAAGAAACTCAAAATAAGTCCATCTTGATTTTGTTTAGTATAAGATGGGACAGAGCAAAATTTGGACAGACTTTCAAGATTCTGTTACTATACTCTATGCTGGCTGGGGAATTCTGGGAGTTGAAGTCCATACATCTTAAAATTGCCAAGTTTGAAAAACACTGCTCTAACACAGTCAGGTAGCATTCCTGGAATCCCTGCAGTATCTGTTTCTTGACCTGACTCACCTTGAAGGGCTGACCTTCTCTAGGACAAACACCAGAGGATCGTAGAAATTGTAAGAGCAATTACCCAGCCTCATTTATAGTGAGTTCACTGAGGTAGAGTCTTCTGAATAATCTGAAATGCTTCTTCCCAGATTTCTTGCCACGTGGGCTGAGTTGCCATTTACGAGAGAAGCTGTCAATGGTCTCGCCTTCTGTCTTTTGATTGTTTATGTCTACTCTCCCTTCCACTCCTTTCTCAGCCTCACCACTTTCTCTTTCAAAGAAGAAGAGGACTCAAGCAACATTTTCAACGGTTAAAAGTGGTGTTTTTGTGCTTCATTTAGTAATGAGGTGGTCAAAGAGTATGTGTGAATGTCCTGTTTTCATCATTCCTCCAGCAGTCTACCGTCTTCCTGGTTTTTCAAAATTCCAATAATTCCAATGCAACATATCAGAATAGAACTCCTCCCATGGAGTATTACAGATCAGGAAGTGAGAGGCAGCCAAAGGTGTTGCAGTGTCATAAAAAAATGTGCAGTAGAACACAGCACCTTCCTCTGCCACCTCCATCGATCAAGCAAGCTAAAAAATGCCAAGGAAAAATTTAAAAAATGTTCTCCAGCTGCTCTAAACTTCAGCATAGCATTCATTTAAGTTAGGTAACTTAAGGTTGCTTCCAACTAAAGGGAAAATGGGTTCTGAAATATCTTACATTGGTTTTGCCCAGCCTTGATTCTTTCCACATCTACAGAATTTTGCAACAAGCATAGCCAATGTTGAGAGTTCTGAGAATTGAAATAATTATTATCTAAATAATGCTCAAATTAGGCAAGGTTATCTGACACTGCAAGAGACTCTGTTGAGGCATAAAGCAATATTTTGCACATACATGAACCTGGATCCTAACAAGAATTCAGGCCCAGACATGACAGACACAGGACTCAAAGTCTCCAAACCAGCCAGTTCTCTGAACCCCCTGAAGCAATCCCAGAGCTAACCCTAACTTTCTGATTGTCTAGAGCTAATTCAGCTTATCTGGCTGGCTAGGGAGATAACCCTTCCTCACTCACTGCTCCATGTTTATTTCATCTAAAGCTATATGCTTGGTGGAAGAGGATGAGCATCGTAGAGAGGAAGAATGTACCACTGATCAATGTGTCAGTCTACTAGGAGGGAGAAACTCATTTGCTTAGATCAGAGAGGCAATACATTACAAAAGTTATTGTCTGAACCGCATCAGTGCTGAAACAACAGACTGCCACGTCCCAGGGAACTGAACTTTCCCTGAACTGGAAAATAGACGGTATATCAGACTATAAAAATGACTGCCCACTCTCTCAAAAAATGGAAAAGTATCACTCAAGGAATACTTTTTCTAGCCTTGCAAAGTGGGAAAGCAGGGGAAGGAGAGAGATGCATCTTCAGAATTCAGTGAAGATTCAGTGCCACAGAATGGAGGTATTATACACATTTATTACCATCACTTGGGCTACAATGCCAAGGTCACAATTAGCACGGATGAGACCAAAATACCATTTGTGCATCAATTTCTCTGTTCTTTCAATTATCTAGCCACTCAGCAATTCACTTTAAATTCCTCTGCTAGATTGCTACCTGTGCTGTGTTTGTGAAAGCTCAAGTTTATCACTTTGCCGCATCTCTCTTTAGATGAATTTCCAGCAAACACTGTATGCCAATATTAAGCCAAGCATCTCTCCATGACAGCCAGTTGTGAGAGTCAGCTTGCCACCCAGCACCTTCAGATCTCATGATGAGATTATGGACTTGTATTCCCTCGTCCTATTCTGACATTTTAGCAGTCTGTACTAGATTTTGACAATCCTTCTCCATCAGAACATCCATTGATTCAGCCAGCAATAGCTTAGGTGAGGTGATGCGAAGTAGAATGACTAATGATAGCAACTTTGGGACAGTTTGGAACACAAGAGAACGTGGTGGATAGGAACTAAGGAATCTCCATTCCAGGACCATGGAGAGCAGCAAGACCAAAGGCAGGTTACTCCACTCCTAACCTGGAGCATCTATCAGGGGTTTATCTTCTGACCAGACAAGGTGGTTCATTAACTGCCAATTTATCTAGGATATCCTTCCAAATCGCCCCAACATAGCTTGTTGCAACAAGTAAGTTCTGATAATCAAAACAGGGATCAAAATACTATTACAGCAGCTGATTTGGTTTCACTTCTATTTAGAGTTAAGCGAACTCCAACCACGAAGCCTATGCTAGAAGATTGCTAAAGAAATATGTCACAGTGAATTAGGAAAATGAGCATTTGAAATGCAGTATTTAGAGCCAGTCACCCTAGCAGAAATGCAAATATCAATTGTGTGAGTTTGATATTGATCCCCGAAATTGGTGCCTGACCTCAGAAATTTGACATCAATTTGCCATTTTAAATACAGCTGCCCACGGACAGTGGTATGATTAGAAAATGGTCTTTGTTCAGATAGTTCTCTTGAGTTTCATCAATGCAAATTCTGCAGTGCCTGTGACACAAGTTAGTTTATCATTTATACACTACCTTATTGCTTCAAAATGAATCACCCAATGTGGATAATTTCTACCCAAGGCCAGCACTAGCATCGATGACTTTCACAAAAATTGCACCCCCACCTTGGGTAGTAACTGCCTCAATTTTATGTCCCAAAGCCACTTTGACTTACACTCCGTTAGAACCAGTGTATCTGAGTGCCCCTGTGAGTGACCCCATACTTCATGGTTTTGCAAGTCCGAAGGAAATTCTTGATGGAATTAATTTTGTTATTCTCTGTCATGTGCATTTCCCTTTGATATCAAAGGCCCTTCTGGCTACTGGATCCTATGAGTCAGTGCCTCAACTGCTGCATGATTCAAAAAGAGCCTTCCTCTATAGAAACATGCATTATCATTTCTTAGCAGTCTATAATGGTTTCTAAAACTTCGGATGAGGGGGACTGCCTCTGACTTTTGGAAATCCAGCATCAGCCATAAAACTATACAGCCTATCAGCAGAGATAGACAAGAGTTGTGACACCAAAAGTGGGCAACCTTCTATCTCCCTTTGCAACCAACTCTGCCAAGAAACACCCCAAACAAACAAAACTATCAGTAGATATAAGAATGTAACAATCATTGGAAGATTTAAAGAAAAACTAAAGCTGAAGTTTCAGAGCAGGCTGAAATCTTAACTCTGTGCACCTAACATATTATCATAATGAGGGGAATAGGAAATCAGGTTCTTCATGTTGTCATTCTTAGATGGTGCCATGGTGTTAAGTAGCTCTGATTATTTGATGTCAGCTTGTTTTAGGAGATCATCCACACCAGCACTCACTTTTCACTCTTGAAACACACATTGTGAGGCTCTGAATACCTGTTAATATTTGAGACAGCAAATTTATTTTTGGTATAATCCAGTTTGGGGCCATTAGTGTTAGTAATAGCGGTGACTTGGACTGTGTGGCATGACACAGGATGCCAAAATATCTTCGCAAGAACCAGTGTCCATCAAATGGGCAATTGCAACTCTAGCCAGTTTCTTCCTTGAGAGGGAAGGAGAAATCTGTGCTTTTCAAATAATTAATTAGCAGGCATTAATAATTTAGAATATTCTCCAACATTTCCCCATTAAACAGTCAAATAATATACAATGTCTGCTCAAAAGAAAGTCCACTGGAGTTCAGTAGATTTGCTCTCAATTAAGTGTGTATAAAGTTGCAGCTTCCACTGCATACTCTCTTGCTAACATCTATCCTCAAACTCCCCACAGAGACCTTTCTGTTTTTTGGTTTGTTTTTAATTTTATTCTTGAATTCTACCTAGATGCTGCATCTTCCCAGTATTATTTTTCTGGCACACACATGTTCCAATCATTCATAAAAGCAGACAGCCTCCTCCAAAATTCAACTAGAACACGCAGACCATTTTCCCCTTTGCAAAGCCAGCCTGCTTGCCAGTTCTACCCATTTCAGCAGTATCTAAGATGTCTTTCCAATGTGTCATTTCCCAGTGTTTGGCCAAGACCATCTTTTCTCTCCTTAATACAATCCTTCGAGCAATTAGATGTAAAGTCAGCCTATGCTACTTTCCAGTGTGTCCTTGGATCATATGGGCCATTTATATGGCCTTGTGATCAAGTGAAAGGCAGAAGAAGCTACAATCAATCACTCTGTTTTTCCAAGCTGAAAAATGGGGATTTCAAAAGACAAAAACTACAACTATCCAACAGCCATCATCTCCTGTTCATTCTTGATGCGTGACATTTTCCACCAGTTCCGACAGCTAGAAAAAGCTATATATTTTGAAGCTGTAGCAAAATTCAAGGGAGCAGAAGGAAATGTAAGGGTGAAACAAAATCATCTTAGTTCCCTTTATACCTCCCCAAAAGGGATGGGCAATCATTTTGCAACCAGGACCTTACTTTTTAAAAACAATTTTTATAGCCTCCAAGGATCCGGGAAGTGACACAACGGTGTTACTAAAGCGTGCACGGCTGAAATTTTCATTCCCTCCCCACCTGGATTTTCATTTTTTGGAGATTGGAAGATTGCTTTCTAGTAAAATAAATGCACTAATTCTCTCAGACGTTATCCCATTTATTTGATTTGCATTTGTTTTTTGGGTTTTTTTAAATAGCGAAACTGCAAAGATGGCATTTGGGATTTGCCACCAAATTTTGGCAGCAAACTCTTGATGGCTGTGGTCATAAAAATAAGGCTAGGACTCACAGCCTGTTTGTTCCTCTTATAAACCAACATGTTATCTTAAACTTAGATCCAGGAAGGTTTTGATATTTACTTATTCCAATATACATTGATCTGATCCACACTTCCCAAACTGTTGAAACTGGAACTTTGTTATTCATTAGCCTTTCTCCTGGGAACCACCTGGATGAGACACTTCCCCCTTTGATGACCATTATGGAAGAAAAGTAGGGCATATTGAGTTAATTAATCAATAAGCATGGCACAGAAAACAATTGGGAAAATAAGCTATATCCTTCTATTCACTGTATTTTCTGAACATAAAAACTGAGTCTAGTAGCAAACTATTAAAACAACAGAAAGGTTTGCTCAGCTAAAGAGCAGAACATGTGGGGACACTGCCTCATCACTTTCAAAGAGAGCCATTCACTCCTAACCTTCTCATTTCTTCAGTCAAACTTCACAGAGCTCCACACTGAATTCAATTTTATTCTGCCCATCAGTAATCTTTGCCCAATGAAACTTCCATACAGGTGCGCCTGGGTTAGTAATCACCCTCTTCTATTTCACATGCAGATGAGTCTGATCTGAATCTGCATAAATTTGTTATGCATCACAGCAGAAATGAATGCTCAAGCAACTTTTATTTTTATCTAATCAAGGAGCTGCTTAATGAAAAAATGAAGCAACTGAGTTCATAAAGGCTCCAAGGGTGGACTCTAGGGATGTTTCCTATCTGAACAGGCTCAACAAACACATTTCTTCAGTTCTGACTCTCAAGGACAAAGATCTGCAGTGGGGAAATCCATACTTGCCCTTTCATGCTTAAAGACAGAAATAACAGACAAACAAATGCAATATCCTGCACACCTACTTCTAACCAATGCTATACAAGTTCTCTCTGCAATCACACACAATAAGGTGATTGCACGCACAAGGACAACTGCAGAAATATCCAGAGCAGGAGATACATAATTTTCTTCCCTAGGTCTCTGGTTCTAGTTGCTCAAGTTTCAAGGGATTTCCATTCTTTGTGCCTAAGATGTTATTTTACAGCTTTTTATTCTATTTCCCCACCCCCATTTTATGATTAAGGACAGGTAAAACATATTTATAAATATATAAATAACCAACAGACCACAGCTGTTCAGCTCCTCCCCTGAGATGCAGAAGCATAGCCGTCCCCTTTACAGCAGACTTCCCCAACCGATCTAGATCACTGTGACCGGGAATGCCAGGATCTCCAGTCCTGAAAACATCTAGAGAACACTCGCATGGGCAAGGTGCTGGAAGTTGGGAAACTTGCACATTACACATAAAGGCAACTCTGCAGTGGAACTGCAGAAGCACATTTGGTAATGTGCATGTTGCAGAAGCACACTGATTGCAGGCATGTTTAAGAAGACCGTTCTCATCTGAAGAAGAGTATTTAAGATAAATCAAGCAAAAGATGTATTTGACACTACTTAGTTCATTCCATCTTTCTTTGCTCCATCCGTGTCAATGGTGGAAAGCTTGGGAGTGTCACTTGTAATATAAAAGAAATAGACAGTGGGTCATGTTCTTCCATATTGTCCCTTTTATTTTTATCCTACCTTATTTTGTCCATGTTAATGAACATGCCAGGCACGTTAGTTGAATTTTTATTACTTTTGTCTTCAGCCCCATCAATATCAAGCTTTTCTAACAGAGAGGGCACATTTTGTACCATAGTCCACACTACAAGACAGAAGCTGATTACAGTTCATTTGCTCTGGTGGAGATGGAGATAAGTCAAGTTTAGCAAAATCTGAAAAGCAATGCTCAGATGTTTGCATACCAAATAGGTTGGTGGGAAATGTGAATACCGGATGCCTTTTGTTTTCCTGTTTTATGTCTTATGCTTGAACTTTCTGTGTTGATTTAATTGACTGAAACAAACAAGCTGTTATTTTTTTTTAACTAAAAGTAAGAGGAAACATAAGATTAGGTTGCTGCTTTAGCAAAGGATTACCATGGAAAGTCTTTATTTGTGTGCAGTGAATAATACTTGATCTCTAACAGAGCATTAAGGATTTAAGAAGAGCCATGCAAGAGCAAAGCAAAGGCCAAGCCACACCAGCACCCTGGCCAAACAAAAGCACATGGTGTTCCTGGGCATCAGTGCATCCACAGAAAAGGCCATTAGTACCTGCCGGGCTCCCTGCCCCTGCTGACATTTTTAAAAAAGATTATTTTAATGTTTAAACAGGAAGCAAGTGTACTGCAAAACAAAACACCAGCCACCCTTGTTTCCAATTAGATTTCTGAGCCTCATAAAAGTTTTCTTAGATGGTAGAAAGACGCACTCAGATGCATTGGTTGGAAGTTCACCCACCTGCCCAGGGGGAAAAAACTGTAAGCTAAAGCGGTGTTTTTCAAACTTGGCAACTTTGAGATGCATGGACTTCAACTCCTAGAATTCCCTAGCCAGCATGAGGATAGGTTTTGTGGCCATAGTGGTCATTTTGTAAACAGGCAATCTTCTTATAGCAGAGAATTTGGGAAAATGCCCCAGACGTACTTTCCCAGTTCACAATGTACCCACTGGCCAAAGTGTTTGCTGACTTCTAACCTCTAGAAAACCCAACTATAGACCATGAGCACAATAATATTTTCCTGTTCATTTACCCCAATAACTGGGGAACTACTGATTAGGATGATGACTGTGGCTAAATACAGAGTTTTACCTGGATGGTAACACCAACAGATAGATTTCAACTGTTGCTATTGCTCGCTTTCTGGTCCAACACAATATGTTGTCATTTTCTCTGCAGATATAGATCTCCACAATCTGATTTAGGTACAAAGCCTGAAAGATCAATTTTAAACACCTGTCTTCATCTCTATGGGTTTGCTTACATTAACATTTAACCCAAGAGATCAACGTTCAAACTCGTTTCACATTTTGTTTACATACTAAAAGGGGAATTCAAAGGTAAATAACATGAATCAGTAAGCTATGAAAAATCAAGGGGGTCTTGTGCTGGGATCAGTGATTGAATAAAAAGCAGGTTTGTTGTCTCTACTGAGCAGAATTCACAATGCCACCGATAAATATAGTGTAGTTCCTATATGTACTGACATCCTTTTGCCTGATTACTTGGGATTCCTGAACCAACTCATTTGGAAAAACACTGCATTTCAAAGTAACTACAGATCACTGCTAGATGTCACAATCAATGAGTAATAATATGTATTTGTAGACAAGCTCATAAGGAAGCTGGGGGAAGGAGGAAGGGGAGATGGAGAGAAAGAAAGAGATCAGGACTGCATTGACTACAACATCCTAGATTCCTCAGAATGTTCAAAGAGATATTGTCTTCCTGTTGAACATGCATGCTCTAATTTAAAAATGCAATGTCAAAAACTGCTTCTTCAGCTACTGAAAACATTCCTTTCAACTAAGAATGGAATATATAGTCTATTCTTCATCTGACAGCAGAGTGAACTTTCTGCAAGGAGGCAACCATTCCAGAGGTTAGGATCCTGAAACTTGAAGGTTAGGATCTGGAGACTGCATTTCCCCATTCCAAGTTTCAAAATGTAGTGCCCCATCTCACTTGCAGCAACATGAAGACATCAGAGATATTCTACTAGCAAGAATCCCCTATGAAGTCAGCCCAACTGGTAAAGTGACTTTGGAATCACAAAGAACAGTTTGGAACTTCCAAAAACCTAGCAAACCCTTGTTGCTTGTCAAACAGCCATCAGATTGGCACAACAGACAGTTTCAACAAATGACAGTGTCAGGGCAGTTATCCCTCCCTCCCTCTCTACTCCCATGAAAGTTACCATTCCAATTTAAAGCTAACTGAGAAGGATTATACTTCCAGCTCATTCCTTTTACTCCCTAGTTGACTCATTCAGTAATGCAGAAATGGAGTTGAAATGGAATTACAACTCTCACCCACCAGATACCATTTGCTGCAGCTAATCCATTTCCTTGTCCATGGTGCTGAAACACGGAGCACCATGTATATCAGCATTCAACTGGACACAACTGCTTAACAACTTTGGAGTCACAACTGGAGATGTCTACAGAAGCTGAGATTTCAGGGGTAGCAGAACTCAAGGAAGTCTTTACTAAGAAAATATGGATAATAACCAAACATGAAGGAGGGAGATTTAAAAAATAAAAAGCAAATGACTTTAAAAACAAAATATAAAATCAGTGTCCATCATATGGTAAAGCTCACTGACTTCTGGAGACAAAAATGAAATTTTGACTGTGAAACTGGGAAAAAAACAATTTAAAAAGTTCAAGCACACTTTCTGGCAAAGAATGGAAATGCACTTGTAGGCTACAACGTAAGTGCCATTTGAAAGAAAAATCAGATGAGAAACACAAATGAGAAAGCGTTCCATTGATATGAATCCCATTACAATTTAAAATTTACAGCCCTAGAAGTACACTTCAAAGAGATGGTGACATTTCTAGGTATTCACCACAAATTAAAACTAGTGCCCTGAATCTACAGCAAGAAAGGTTATGGATGTTCACTTAATGAAAATGTGACTACATGCTGTAATGTTCCTAGGATCATGCATAATCATAGCATAATTATGACTTACAGTTGCTGAGGGAGGATTTCCCAGACTATATCACTCCAATTTGTGAGTCTGAATTTTCTTGTGTAGGAAGGAAGTATACTCTAAGTGCTCATGAGAGTTCCCATAGTGTAGAGGAGTACAGAAATGGCCATGAAGAAAATATGTAGCAACCACTGTGAAAACATGAATTTAGCCCAGGAAAACAGAAAGGCATGAGGAAGAAACTCCTGAGTGCCCCACCTTGATTCTCTTTGGTACAAGAGGGAGGAAAGGAGAAATGTTGTCAGGCTTTCAAGATTCTGTTGTTATAGCCTGCATCAATAGAGTTCCAGTATTTCTTGTGGTGTTTGTTTCCCCAAAGAGCTGACAGATAAGTACCACATCATAGAATTACTCTAAGCTTATCCACAACTGACCAAAAAAACTTCTCCACTCTCCATACCAGGCCACTGGTTCATTGATTTATGCAGCTTAGAATTCCACCATCCCCATCATCTCCAGAAGCTTTCTATCACATTGCGACCATATTTCTTTACCTCATGTTCAGTATGTCAGAAAACCACAGTTTAAAAACAAAGCCTCCCTCTAACTATCATCCTACTTCTAACTGCCAACACAGATTTGTCTATGTACCAATCCAGCTGGTGCTAAACCCCAGCCCCCTTCTTCTCAGTTCAAATTCTGCCTTTTCAACTGTTCTTGCCCTTCAATGAGCCATTCCCTTCTTTTTTAACCACACTGTCCATTGGTTCCATCTTACAGTTACTCCAGGGGTGGGCAAGCTACAGCCTAACTTCAAAATTACTCCACAGAACTCTATGGTAAAAGCTATTTCTCCTTGCTGGTGGAGAGAGAGAGAGAGAGAGAGAGAGAGAGAGAGGGAGACAGATGGGTAGAGGTGACCAAAATATAATGGACATCCTCAACCATTTTTGGTCTGATCCCACTCATTGCTTGCTCCAGCTCCTCTCAAATATAGCCTTCAACCAGAAAAGAAATGGATTTTAAATATTGGCTATACCCAAAACAGTGACATCAGATACTGGAAATTATTAAGAAAAACTCTAAAAGGTTATTTCCAGCATCTGAGGGCTTCTTAAGGGCATGACAGTGGCAGAACGATGTCACTGTCCTGAAGTCTGCCAGCATTTTAAATCTGTTTTTATTATTTTAGGGGAGAGGGGTAATTCACAGAAAATGAGCCTATATCTCACAGGGTTGTTGTGGGGAAAATAGGAAGAGGAAGGAGTATTATGTATGTTCGCCACCTCAAGTTATTTATAAAAATAATAAAGGTGGGATTAAAAAATCATTATCGATATTATTATTATCATTATTAATCCTTCAGAGGCTTAAATTGAATTATAATCATGAAGGGGGGGTAACTTTCAGCACTCCCTGTTCCATGTTTTATAATTCAACATTCTGAATACTGAAAGATCAAAGAAAAATCAAGGGTTGCAAATGGTTAAGTGGTTGCCCATTCTTCAGAAAGTTCAGAAGAACAGAGTTGATGGTTTCTAAAATCCACCATTCTGAAAGAAACAACAGAGGTTCAGTTTCAGACCTTCAGAACTGTCAAAGTAGCTAAGTAACTGAACTAATTGCAAGCAACGTGATCTTCTCCAGGCCTGTACAAACATCTCCAACCAAGATGGTATTTAGAGTTTTGCAGGAAAGGGGGGGGGGGGGGGGGAAACAGCAGCTGTTAAACAACCAAGAACCAGGAAGAGGTTAGCAACAAGCATCTCTGAAGGAAGTGAGGGCTTCAGCTACAAAACCCTTCCAACTCCTTACCCTTCAAAACTCTTTGGGTAATACCTATAACAAAATGTGACATGGGTCAGCTTCCCTCACATGAGGTCGTGGCATTTTACAAGAGACATGACAAGGGCAACGTCAAAACCCTTGCTAAATCTAAAGGAAAACCATTTGCTTTCCCTCTGTTCCTTGCTGTCTCTCTTTCTCAGCTATGGCTGGTACCAAAATTAAATGTACTAATTAAACCCCATTTAAAAAAAAATAAGTCAATGTTCTACTACATTGTTAAGAACAGACTGATACGCTCTATGCTGCTGGGCAGGCTTCTATTAAGTAATATTGGAATTTTTGATTGTGCTGACTTTGAAGGCAAAATAAGTCACATTGCTTAACAAGAAAGTGAAAATAGCTTACATTGCCACACAATGCCCTCCCCATCTATCTTCAATAGTTCTTAGTACCGCCATGGTTAACAACATTCCTTTTGCATGCTGGAAGCTACAGGATCAATTCCCACTCTTTCCAATAAAATAAAAATAAGCTGGGAAATACTTCTAATGGCATTCTGAGAAAGCCATTTGGGACACGTTTCCAAAGTAATGTCCCCCAGGTATTTGTACTACAACTCCCCTCAATGCTCTCCTGGCTGAGGATGATGGAATTGTAGGCAATGACCTCTGGATAGCACAGGGTTGGAGAATATTAGACACCAACCAACCAATCATATTAAAAAGTTTTGTATTTCCCCAGAAATCTTTATGGCTCCCACTTTGATGATGTTCTAGAAGGCATTGAAAACTTGACTGTTTTCTCAGGCCTTGGGACAGGGTGGTGGGTAAGTTCCTGTAAGACTTTGTTTAGCAGGATTTGGTTCTCTTCATGTGGTTTCATTTGTTTCTCTTTCACTGTTCCAGTTTTTTTTATTATGTACGGCGTCCAGAGTCATTCAGAATCGGGCATCTTTAAATTGACAAATACATAAAGCTCTATTTATTATGGAGGGGGAAGGTTTTCATCTGACACTCACTCCAGTGCTTTTTGTGATGGTAAAGCGCATTTGGATAACATGGATGTCTCTGTATATAAGCATACACCCTTATTCATCTAGAAATACAGAAAGAGCTACATGCCAGAAACATGGGGACACTTGCAGAGTCAACCATTCTGGTTGGCAATTGGCAGCCACTGGGCCAAACCCAGCCACCAAATGCTGCAATTAGCAGAAATCTACTTCAGTGACAAATGAGGGAACTGACAGCTGGCCACAGACCATGGGAAGGTCACTGGCTTGTAAAACGTCCTGCATTCGCTGTCCTAAGAACAGGAATACCTCCGGATGGTGTTTCTCTTTAGCTTCCCTTTAACAAATGCATGAGCAAGAAGAAAATAAAAAGCTTGGGAAGATAATTTAGTACATGCCAGGATTGCAGTAATTGCTGTTGCTCACCAACATGATTTGAGCACAGATATCTTTATCGCTGCTACAATAATTCCTGTTCTGTCTTTGTTTTTCAAATAATAGGCAGTGAATAGCAACAATCTGCCAAGCCGTTTGTCTCTAGAGCAATCTGCATACCCCACCACTCGATTCTAATCAGTTTGTGCCCTTGCTTAATACAGTAGGCAACCGTAACATCTATTTAAAAGAGAACACCAAGCATGTAATCAATATTGTATCGTGTTTCTGGCGGTGAAATCTCTGACACTGAGCCTCTCCTGAGCTCCTTTAATAGCCTGGGATGTTCATAAACATTTCCAAATGCTTAGGGAGCATGCCACTCTCAGAATGCTAACGGTTTGCAGAATGGCCACCACCACCACCACCACCTCCAAACAGAGAAGGTATTTGCATGACCTGGTCAGCCAGCTGAATGCAGAGCTCATATAAAACACAAATTCTAAACAAAATGAATAAATACCATCCTACTGGTTGCTCTGTTCTTAGAGAAGGTTCACGCTTGTGCTAAGCCAACAATACCAACCCTGCTGACCAACAATACGAACCCTGCTGACCTCTGGGCTGCATACAAGCCAAAGCCCTTTTCAAGGGCTTGCTGAAAAATTGCAGCAGAGTTTCCTGCCTGGTTCAGTTTTGCATTTCTATCCTACCTTACTTCAAAGAGCTCAAGGCAGCGGGGATGTAGGTCTGTGTTCATTTCGACCCTACAGTGACAAACCTGTGGGGTGGGCTACAAGAGAGTGACATGCCCAAAGGGCAATTTGAATCTGTGTTTCCCCAGTCCTAGTGAAAGATCTCAAGCACAATGTTCTGCTGGCTCTCTAGGCATTTCATAGTTAAACAAAGAAAGCAGAGTGCTAAAAAATCAACCAACCAAACAGAAAATCCACCCAACCAAGTCATGTGATCCAACCCATTTTCCAGCACTACCTCCAGCCCCAAAAGGTTACCTATTGGTTTGGCTTAGAGTATTGTAGGGACCCAACCACTGTGGTTAAGCAGATAGTATATTTCAAATAAATATTCATTAATGCTCCACAACCTTAATTCTCCAGTCAGTTTTCTCCAGCCTGTCCACAGTTGGACAAAGAGGCTGGGAATCAAAATGAGCACATATCTTAGAGCATCGGATTGAGGATTTTATATATTAAAGCTGTGCAATGCTTAGAATTTAATTTGAAAAAAGTGTGGGGTTCACACTGCCGCATCTTCCAAATCAAATCTGAAGCACTGCTCTACCTTATTGTGCTGTATAATAGCAATGAAATAAACAGGGTCAGGAAGCAAAGAATGAAAAAGCAAAATGAATTGTTATGGGTAACTAGCGTTTGAATTTCACATTTCAAGTGTATTTCAAAGTGCTTTGCATTCATTATGGCAATAATCCTTCAAGCAACAATTTATTCTGTATTTCTCCTGCCTGTTCTTCAAAGAATGCAAAGGGAGCACGTGTGGGTTGATCCTCATAACTTCCATGTATGGCAAAGTACTCTGAGGAAATGGCTGGGTTTAACCATAGTGTTGACTGCTGGCTTACTCTAACCACATTTTGTTGAAAAGCCACCATGAATAGAGTCACATACTGCACTGAGCCATTACAAGCACCAATGGATGGGTTCAAATCATGTCATATTAAGCTAGCATATTAAGCGAAAACCAAACAAACCACATTGTAGCATCTGGACCAAGGACCAAGGAGATCTTCAGAACAAAAGATGAATATAAACCCTGCATTGGTCAATATATATAGGGCCAGTTTGATATAGTGGTGAAGGCATCAGGCTAGAAGCCAGGAGACCATGAGTTCTAGTCCCACCTTAGGCACAAAGCCAGCTGGGTGACCTTGGGCCAGTCACTCTCTTTCAGCCTTAGGAAGGAGGGGGCAAGGGCAAACCACTTCTAATATCTTGCCAAGAAAACAGCAGGAACTTGTCCAGGCAGTCTCCAGGAGTCAAGATTGACTTGAAGGCACCAAAAAAAAGAAAAAAGGTAATTTCCTCACTATAGATGGGCTCTGTCACAGACCTCAAACTGAGACTGGCAAAACATTGGTGTGTTGAAAACATGAACAGAGACTGGTATGAAGTGAGATCCCATCTGGAAGCTTCTTCTCAACCCAGCCTCATTGTCACAATGCTACATCCCTCAAAGAATTTGCAGTTCTAAGGTACTGGAAGAATGACAAATCAAATGTATCAGATTGGTCTACATAAACTTTCTTAGTTTCTAGATAATTGTCCTCTTAGCAGCACCAAAAGATTTCAGGGCATTCAATTCTCTTTAAAGAATCCATGGATACACCATTCGAAGCAAAGGTTAACATGAAATAGGCTAAGCACCAAGGCAACCTCCTCCTCCCATTGCTGTTTCCATGTAGCTGTTTTTTTTTTAATGTAGTCTTTGATTAGATATGCTAACAACCTCAGGTTGCTGACTAATTAAGTTGAGGTACACCTTCCAAAGTTGCTTGTTTTGCACACTAATTAAATTTCCAAGCTGTTAAAGACTAGCAAGTTCTACAATGTCTGCCAGCAACCTTTCACAGCCATTTTAAAATGATGGAGTGCCAATCAACACATCACTCTGTGAGAAAATGCAATATCCTGGCAACATAATTCTCAAGCAACAGCAGATGGGCCAGCTTGCATTCCGTCTGAATTGTTTATTGTGGGTTTTTGGCAAAGGGCTATGGTCCATGGGCTACTCCATTTGGTCTACAGCCTCCTCTCCTTGCACAATTCCCAGTGCAGAGTACAATTTCAGAAATCATATGCGCTAAATTGTATAATGAGATGAATTGTCTTCTGTCTTTGTACATGTGGATGGTACGTTTAAACACAGTTTAAGCACAATACAATCCATCTCGTGTACTGAGGAGGACTGTGATGATATGATTATACATTTCTCTATCACTCTGAAGCCTCCTTTCCAACCTGAAAAAATTCTATGGGAGAAGTTGGCCAAAAATGCTCTCCTTAGGACTTTTCATGGAAGCAGGGAAAGCCAGGGGAGCTACAGACCACCAAGAGCAGATGGTTCCATCAGCATCCATGGAAGGGCAAATCCCACCTTATTGCACTAGTATTAAGCAGTGTCCTTCGCTTCAGGTCATCAAGATACACTTTGATATTACTGCAGTTTGGCATCTCAACATTATGACACAATATTACACATCACAACACTATGCATCACAACATTATGACACAAGTATTAAGGTGTCAGGTTTAGCCCAGGGAACTCCAGGAGACCATTCAGATTCAATCCAGCAAGGTCTATTTGGCTTCAACCTCTATACAGAATCTTCCCAGACTGGGAGTAGTTCCCAGGGTCAATCAGTAAATACCTCTAGCATTCCTCAGGGAGGTGCCAGTCTCATCCTCTTATCTCTCCCTCGCGGTTTGGGAGACAAAAGAACATTCTTGACCCCCCTAACCTGGCCTCTCTCTTCCCATATCCCCACAGTTGTGTCCTTAGTTTCAGGACATCCAGACATGCTTTGATGTCACTGCAGTTTGTTATGAACATGGTCGATGGTCCAAAAACATGGGGTATTCACATACACCTTAAATATCTGCAAGAGCACCACCATAAGCATTTTATCAACATGATCCTCTCCTTTGAAAGAAATGCCAAAGCCAATCCTTTATCATGAGTAGAATGAGAGCCAGTAGGAAAAAAAAAAATACTTGTTGGACTAAGAGGCAAGGACAGAAACCCTCTGGCACTGAAAATGGATTCTGGGAACCAGCCTTGGATTACAGAAAACCTTAAATCAATGTAGGGAATCCCTGGCCCTACAGATGTTGTTGACCTACACCTTTCAGCTGGCCATGCTGGCAGATACTTCTAGGCACAGTGGGAACAGCAACATCTACAGGGACACAGGTTGACCATCTGTATGTTAAACCAAACAGTTCTCCAAGCAAAGGATACCATCTGGAATATCTTCATTTATAACACTTCCTTTTAAAATCTCACTTCTAGCCTACTCCTCAGCTCTGAAACTTGCTTTATTCCAATCACATAAAATGAAGAAGCAGACAGGCTAAACTCTGAAAATCTGCACTTATTAATAATGATTTAGTATTAGGATCTTCTGGGAGTAGGTGAATCAGTGGCCCACAGCATGCTCAAATGGTTACTTACTTCCAAAAAGAATTATTACCGTATATTGGGTGAAATTAAGTCCTAGCTTAGAGATTAACCTCCAGCCAGTATATGGAAGGTGTTGTGGGGGACAAATAATATTCCATCCTTACATACATAATTGCTGTAAGGGATTCTGAATTGGACAGCAGAAGGAGCAGGCAAAGTGAAGCTGCCTGGTGACCCTGAAGGGGAAGGAAGCAAATAATAAAACCCAAGTTGTTGTCATTTCCTTGGTGTGAAAGGAGCCAATATATGGGCGCAATAAAGGATATTCTTTATGTTGCAAGGTGATAGTATCAGTAGAAAAGGCAGGCTTGGAGCCTCCTTAGAAAAGTAGAATTTAAAGGAGACAGATCAGCCCATAGTAAGGTCACCTCATGTTCTTATCAGATTCTACACTCCAGTTGCAAATGTTATGTTATAATCTACATCACCTTTGGAATTCTTATATATCATGTCAGAGGGTATATAATCTGTAGCCTTGTGGGCTTTGGGGCTCTTCTGCATTCCTTTCATGAGGAGCCCATAATCACTGCTAGAGGTGCATGCCAATTAAAGGCACTTTGTTGTGTCTATCCCCAAGCGCTTTGGTTCCTTACTTCAGCGGACATTTTTCTCACAGCATGCAAATGAAGCTAAGGGTTCAAAATCAAGGCCAAGTTCCTTGAAACTGTTGTGCTCCAGATGCCAACCTACCTGATGAAGCACCAGGGAAAAGGAGGTTGGTCTAGATGTGTGAGCAGATTCATCCAGTGACTTGATTCACATCACACAAAACCGCATTTTCTTCACCAGGATTTGTTAAACAAGTCTCATCTGGCTTGATTCATAGGACATGCTAGACCCAAACCACACAAACAATGTTGGGCTTAGCAAAATACATAAAACAACATCAAGAGACTGCAACCATGTACAGTGGTACCTCGGGTCACGAACTTAATTCGTTCCGTGACTCTGGTTGCGACCTGAATTGGTCGCGACCCGAATCAATTTTTCCCATAAGGTTCAATGTAAATACGGTTAATCCATTCTGAACCATATGTATTTTTTTTTTAAACCACAAAAATATGAACCAAAGTACAGTACAGTACAGTACGAAGAGAGAGAACGCTAACCTTGCTTGAGACGACTTCTGGCGTGGAGGACAGGAAGGCGGGTGGGGAGGCGGTTACTGCTTGGAGGGAGAGTCCCCCTCCCCACAGGAAGCCATGACCACGTGTCACGGCAGGGAAAATGGCCGTGGATCCTGTTCGTCACCCGATGCGGAGTTCGCGGACGGAAGCAAAATTTTGCGAACGGTGCTGTTCGTGACCCGAATTGGTCATGAACAGAAGTGTTCGTGACCCGAGGTACCACTGTAGTTTAAAGAGAACGGAGAGTCTTTTCTGTCTTAGTTAAGATTAACATAGGGGGGAGATTAGCATACTAACACCACTAAATAACTGAAAAGCTTTGTTAATTTGTAAGATTACATTTAGAATATATGTCCCCTCCAGAGACTCTTTAGCACATCCCTTTGCAATGGGATTTAATTACTGTAACAGCTCATGAATGAATATTTAACTGTACAGATTACTAACTATCAAGAATATTGCAGAGCAGGTGCTACAAAAACGAGTGCTCTTGAGTTTTACCTTTGCCCCATGAAAATTGCTGTAAAATCTCTTCAATTTAATACTGTTTTGCACGTAAGATTTGCTTTATTTTATACAAGTTTTTTTTAAAAAAAATCAAATAGCTTAATCACATGAGGAGGCACTTAGAAAACTTAAATTTGGCACTTGCTTTTCCCCATTCTTCCTAGAGGCACAAAAAACCTGTAATTGAATTTCACAGCACAAGTCAAAAGTGTTTCCGTTTAAATTGGATCTGAATCAGTTCAACTAGAGAGCCTTTTTGAAAGGCGAGTAGATAATACATGTAAAGTGAAGGTAGTCAATGGGTTTTCTTTTTTCAAGAAAGACAATGGTCCAATACAGATAAAACGGTACCAAAATGAAAATGAGAGACAAAAATAGGATTAAAAAGCCACAAATCATAGCCCGAGGAATGGAGACTTGCAACAAAAATCAGACTACATTCATAGCCTGAGTAACAAGAGTCAGGCCAGGTTCGTATGTTGAGCAAACCTATGGATTGTTTAAGCATGGTTTGTTGAATAAACTGCAATTGGCTGAATTCACACAGAACACTAAACCATAAACCATGGTTTACTAACCACAAAGACTAAGTTCATACAACATGGTAAAGGAAAACCAAAACGCACACATGTAGATGCATGCACACAGTGGCTTAAAAGCAACATGTAGAACCCGAAAAAACTGCAAAAAGTCGCTTCACTTCAAAAAGATACTCTTTTCATTGATTGACTGAGGATAAAATGGGATGCCATGAACTTCTCGATCTTGTATTTAACTTATGTCTTTCCTGAACCAGAGTTTAGTTAAAGAAAGCAGAAAGCTAACCGTAACACTGATTCTAAGTAAACTCAGTTTTCAGAAATGTGCACCACAAATCCTTCTTACCCTTGTTTGCTATTTCACACATCAATTTACTCTCTAACCAGGCACTTTACAGCAGTGCTGTAATTCACAGGCCACAAACGCCCTTCAAGTCATTATTATTTTCGCGAAGAGTTGTTCTCTTGATAGCTACTAATGCCAAGGCAGGGTGCTTATACTGAAAGAGACTTAATTCTAGCATCAATTTAGAGGCATCCAAAAAGAAAACCCTATACAAACAAAGTCACATGAGGGACCGCAATTAGAAGCCGGTAATTCGTACTCCAATAAGCATTAAGAAGAGAAATCAACTTTGCCATAGGATAGCATATGTTACATAGCAAATAATTTGAATAATTACAGAAGAATAATGCTGGGGATACAAGCATACTCTTCAGTAACCAAGTTCCATCAATGCCAAAAAAACCCAATAGCCCAGGAGTTCCTCCAATGTCCAATTAGCTACTGCTCTTAATGATGCTAATCTCAGGCAATTTAGCCCAGAGTTTATTTTGGTTCCTATACAGCATGGTTTCTTCTAGCTAGACCTGGATATTTCAGCAAAGCTTCCCTCCCCAAGAACTAAAGCCCTTCTGCATTCTCATCTCATCCACTGTCTCAGGACAAAACCTGCCGTACTGACCAGAGATTAATCTTTTGCTTTGAATCCCCACATGCACAGAGCTCATCTCTATGGAGGAGTACATTCTGCATGGGCTCTGAGCTGGACTTTCCTTGGTGTGCAGCAACAGTGCAGTTTCACAACCCCAAAGCAGCCATGCGTTTATCAAGGCTTTCTTCATCCAGTCCTTCAAAAGCCTAGGAACCAAACCAAGGACACCAAGCTTCAGGACTCCGCATAACTGTTCCCGATAACCTATCAGCAATCCCAAATTTAAGGGACAGACCTTGCGTCTCAACATTGCAACTCTACTTACGTCATTCTGAACATACAGCTTACACACATCCAAACCCTCAAGCCCACCTCAGGCATTACAAGTGCCTATCCAGGGGGATGATGGGAATGCAATACCCAATCCCACCTTCACCATTCCCAAATTCTCTTCATGGAGTACACCCCCAAAGGCTATGCCCACATCCACTCCATAAACAGATCTCTCAACTCCTCTTTGCACAACTGGTGTGAAGTGAATGAGATGGTGACTGGGACAGGAGGCAGCTTTTATGATCTTTATTTAATTTCAGAAATATGTTTACTTGAAGCCCTCCTCAATTTCAAGGCATGAAAGAGTATTTCCTTCCATCTACTGGCTGCTCTTGCCTTAAGAACATGATGGTATAATACACTTGTAAAAAGTCAACTCTCCTTTAAGGGCCATATTGTTTGCGTGAAGGTTGCACATTATTACTGGTGTAATTATGGGGATAATTTAGTGCTCATGCTGTGCTTTCCAACTGGGAGCTCTAAAAGGTAATTTTCAACTCCTTAAATTTTGTTTAGGTTGTTAGGAAATATTTTTAGACTGAGAAGAGGGAATTTTATTTTTGCATAGACTAATAGCCCCTTAAGGATGTGCTGTTAAAAACACCATCAATCTGGGATGGAGGGATGCAAAAAGAAAGCAAACAGGGCCATGATTCTGTTTAATGGTGACTAATTTTGAGGGTTATTAGGCTGCATGACTAGAAGCTTAAGCCAAATTTTCCACGATAAGATGCCCAAACTCAAAGTCAACAAGGCGACTACTTATCATGTGCATGCATAGACATACTTAAGGATAACGTTATGAATTTGGTTCACTGGGGAAGGAAAAACACTTGCTGGGAAGGAGGACACAGGAGAGAGCAAGAGAGAAAAATAGCTTGAATTCACTGTTCTCAAGGAGTCCTGCTAGCAATGCCAAAAGTACTAGGGGAGAGAGGACGCCTTCGCAGAAAGGAGCAGCCTAGATTATACAGTAGATAACTCAACAAAGCAATAGGCAGAAGAGGGTGTGTTGACCTGATCAAGGCTGGCTTAGTGTCTTGGTTCTTCTTCATAAGAAATTATTCCAAAACCCAGGCAGGACACCAAGGTTGGATAGCAGGGTTGGATATGGATATGGATATGGATATGGATATGGATATGGATATGGATATGGATATGGATATGGATAGCAGGGTTGGATATGGACAGCATACATCCAAACTGATATTCAGCTGGAAGGCCAGCAGCCAGGGAATGCAGAGCACAGTTCTGCAAGATTCTTTTACTGCAGATAAAGGCCTCATTGGAAAAAAGAAACCAACTATTGCAAATTCTTGGATTCAAGCTAGAGGAGCCCACAAGATCCAACGCGTCAAAATGATGAAAGCACACTGCACTATTGCAGTGCATGTTCTGCCCTTTTCACATGTGCATGCAACATTGCAGTGCACACACAACAGATGTGGAATGTATGGCATGACAGCCCAACGCTGTTTCCATCGTTGATCACCCCTACAGATGACTCTTATTCAAACCCTACAGACGCAATCCCAAGATTCAAATCCTATGTCTCTATCTTCTGCCCTTCCATCATTTTTGGACTCAGAGCTACTCAGAGTGAGAAGTAGCTGGAACCTGTGCACTGTCATTGTAACGGAGCAGCCTGGACTCAGCCTTTTACTTCTGACCTTGCCACCTCTTGCCCTTACAAGTATGTTTCGGGATTGCAATTCCCCATCCTATCGTCTTTTTGACATTGAATACATTGGCTAACAGTGATGGGTGTTACAGTATCTACAGCAGTGTTTCTCAATCTTGGCAACTTTAAGACAGGTGGACTTCAACTCCCAGAATTCCCCAGCCAGGCTTGGAAATACTGATCTAGAGGGCCATAGGCTGTCCACCTGAACAATACAGTAAATGAATTCAATTTTCCAAGCATAGCTGCCTGTGCTCAGCATCTAAACGACATACTGGAAGCTTCAGCTGGTTCAAAACGCAGCCGCACGGGCAATTTTAGGTGCCCCTAGGATGGCACATGTTACACTTTAGCTACATGAGCTGCATTGGGTCCCAGTTTGCTTCCGGGTCCAATTCAAGATGTTGGTTATCACCTTTAAAGCCCTACATGGCATGGGACTGGGTTACCTGAGGGACCGTCTCACCCCCATTATATCCACCCGTCCCACCCGGTCAGGCAAGGAGGGTATGCGGCGGACCCCGTCGATGAAAGAATGTCAAGTGGCGGGGTCCAGAAAGAGAGCCTTCTCTGCCATGGCCCCTGCCCAGAGTCACCCGTTGGGGGGAGATGGGCAGCATACAAATTTTAAACTAACTAACTAACTAAATAAATAAATAAATAACTCTCCCCCCAGAGGTGAGGCAGGCCCCAACTCTCTTGTCCTTCTGGAAAGCAGTCAAGACCTGGCTCTGCCAACTGGTTTTTTGTTGTTTTTATTGTATTTTAATATTTTATTGTTTTTATTGTATTTTAATATTTATTGCTGTTTTATTGTGAACCTCCCAGAGTCGCTTTTTGTGAGGTGGGTGGTATCTAAATTTGAAAAATAAATAAATAAATAAATACATGCTGCCCTTTTCTCAGTTTGATTCACCATTTTTTCCAGCCCAACCTATACACGCACATAGCCTAATCAAAAAGCAGCTGTAACTCAGAGCCGAACTACATATTATACTACAGCCACACATAAAGATAGTCCCTAGCTGAACACCGGTATCAAGCAATTGTCTCCCACTCGTATTGGATCTTCTTGAATTATCCACAAGCTCTGGCAAGCCTGGTGGCAGAATTTGAGTTTGCTAAATCCAGAGCAACCCTTAAAGTTGAGCCGAAGCATGTGCAGACAGACATGGAAAAAAAACTGAATGGGAAAGAGAGGTTTAATTGCTCAACACCCAAAAGGAAAAGCATCATTCTGTAAGTAATGGGCTGCCGAGTCATAATTAATAAGAATTGCATTGACCTACATAAAACCTTCCATTGGCTTCACTAGGCTAGGAACGTGCATTCTAGAGGGAGGGTTTTTCTTCCCCAGGAAACCTGAATTTTGTCCATAATTACAGATGTCATTCTGAATAGAGAAGCTGCACCTTAACTGCAGTCATTGTTCTTCCATGCTCATCCCAGATTTTATTTATGGCTCTGGAAAGTTTCCTTGGAGCATATAGTGTACATATCATCTCAATCTTGTCTGCCTTTATTTTGGAAAGTCAACCAAATACCCCAAGGTCAGAGAGAATCTGCAGGAAGAAAGGTTAAATTACACTGCAGGCTTTCGGGGAATTAAAATCTTCTAGTTTTAGTACTTCTAGTGGCCATGCTAGGAATAGGCATCTCACAACATGCCAGAACAGCATTATCAGGGACACACACAGCTTCAGAGCAAATCATACCCACAAATCCCCCTGAAATTAATTTTGTTTAAAGAAAACAAACCATATTTCCAGCAAGGACAGAAAAATAAGACTGAATAGAAATACCAAGCTGGACCTACTATAAGAAGAGGAGAAAAAACTGGAGAAATTGCTGACTTATTTTCCTCCACATCTGTGGTTAATATAGGTCATGCTGCACATGACTTGGTAAAATAACTTAAGGGTCAGGGAACATTTAGTCGTTTTATATTTTGCCCTTCATTTGGGAGGTCAATGCAGTGTCAAGAAAGCTGTCAGCCCTTCAAGTAGTCTAGACAAGAAGCACACCCAGAAGTACTAGCTCTACTTTACTGTAAGGTTACATTAACAGAATCTTGCAAATCTGAAAGTATGTGACTCCCCCTTCGCCTTCACAGTCCAAGAAACTAGGGAGGGTCCCTTCTGAGACATTTGCCACCCCCCCATTCCTTCTGCAGACTCAGCTGCCTCTTATTTGACCCCTGCCTAGTCTGTGGCTCTTCCTCCTGTCTCCCAAGGTCATTCCCACATCCCATTGCAACAGCTCCCCAAACTCCCACATTTGCTCAAAACAGCAACAATCCTGTAGATTGGTCTGAGGGAGGGACTGGTACAAAGTCACCCAGGGACCTTCTGTGACTGAGAAGAGACTTGAATCTGGGTCCCCCCTCTCCTAGTCCAGCACATTCCCCACTACACCACATCAGCTTTCAAATATCTTGATTTACAACTTGTACTCTTAACTCTTCACTATACCAATGGGGTAAAACATCTTTTTTTTTAATGTTTAACTGCACTGACACAAGACCAGTGATTCTATACAGAGTGGAATCACACACATTTCTGCAATTGTCCATGGGAATGCCAAGACCAAATAGAGAAGAAAAAGCAATTTAGGTTCCATTACATTTTTTTCACCCAAAGATTCAAGAGCCCACTAGCTGACTTTGATCATACAGACCCATGTCTTGAGAGGTCTAAAAGTCACCAGTTCAACCTAAATAGGACAGGTGACATTTGTCAAACCTTTAAACAGGTGTAGGGATCTAAGGCAGGATTTCTTGAAATGAGGTTTTTTTAATTATTATTATTTGTAGTGCTGGTGCACCTTGAGACCAATTCCCAAAGAGGTGGAATTGTGTTAGCAAAGCGACAAGCAGAATGAGGAAGTAATGTTTGCTCTCAACACAAAAGTAGAGTCCAGAGATTTTCTTTTTATCATCAGGAGCTTAAACTGAGATGTTCCACTTTATTGACGCCAGAGATTTCAACTCAGGACCTCAGGATGCTCATAAAGCTGTTTAATTATTTGCCAATGAATCCAGAACGACTTAAGAATTTTAGTAATGTCAGGAAAAGAATTAAGTGAATCTTCATATAGAAAAGGTTTCCCTGTCTCCAGTTGAAAAGAATAGCTTAAAAACATCAGAGCTGCTAGTGCATGTGGTAATTAAAAAAAAAAAAAAGAAATGCAAATTTCATATGAAAGATTTTTAAAAGCAAACTTCACAGGATGACTCATGTAAGAACAGCTGATTTCCCAGTTTTAGATAAATCTCCAGTCTACTTTCTTCCCAGTAACATTATCAATTTAATTTTTTCATCAGAGAATCTGAGCCGTTTTGAAAATATTCAATAAGCCTGCCAGGAGAAGCAGCGTAAGGAAATCACTACAAAATTCTGAAATTATTGTTAATCTCTGGTATTACTACTTGCCATTGCCAGCAGGCACACAAATTACCCTCTGTCAACATTTGTTGATTGTAGATTTATTGATTGATCAATCAGTTTTATAGGCTTTGGGCAGCTTACAACTAGGAACCGACCAACATACATACATACATACATACATACATACATACATACATACATACACTTGCATATGCGCGCATACACACACAAGTGCCTTTGAGTCAGACTTGACTCTTGGTGACCGCCTGGACAAGTCCCTGCAGTTTTCTTGACAAGATTTTGGAAGTGGCTTTCCATTGTCTCCTTCCTAGGGCTGAGAGAGAGTGACTGGCCCAGGGTCACCCAGCTGGCATTCTCCCTAAGGTAGGAGCAGAACTCACCATCTCCCAGTTTCTAGCCTGATACCTTAACTATTACCCCAAACTGGCTCTATATATGAAATCATATAAAAGATAAAATTTGGACCGATCACATACCCATGGTGGCAACGGTGCATTCAAATGTCTGCCTTATCAATTTTCAATGGTACTTTCAGTGCTTATCATGGTGACCATGGGTCACGGGTAATCACAGTTTAATTTCAGAGAGGGAGCCTAAGAATTGACTATTAATCCAAGGAAGACGGCATTACTTGGCATTGCAAAAACGATAGTCTTTGCCGCAATTAAATTCAACAGAGAAAAATGTAAAATTCTGCAGTTAAGTACTATCAATCAACCTACTGGCTTAGCTACAATTCATACAAAAAAGGCCATCAGTGCCCTAACTGAGCACAGCCAGTAGTATGATGTAGCTGTTAGAAAAAGTCATACAGTTTGCATTAATGGAAAGGTAGTATCTGTAACATGGGAAAGAATAGTCCTCTTCTGGCCTTCAGCTTAGTCATATCTGCAGTCCTATGCCCAATTCTGGGCTGCATACTGTATTGCCGAAAGGTCTTTAACAAGCTGGACCATACAGTTTTGATCAACCAGGACCAGGATGGTGAGTGGCATAAAAACGAAGGTTTACAACAAAAGCTTGCAAAAATCGGATATCATTATTCTGGAGAAAATAAGATAAAGGGAAAACTTGATGGTGGTCTTCAAATATTTGAAGGGGCTGGGCATGAAAAAAAGGTAACCTTGTTCTCTGTTGATTGGAAAGGAAGAACTAAAATCAGTAAGGCAGAGAAGCAAAGTGTTGGCTGAATATTAGGAGAAATTTAGTAAGGCAAGGATGCACAAACTTTTTTCAATTATTTCAAACTCAGCTGGTAGAACTAGGACAAAAATACATGGATTTAATTTAATTTACATTTAATTAAATTCTATATTAAATTAATGGATTTTATTTGTTTATTCAGTTTGTACCCACTGCAATCAACTGGACCTTCAGCAGCTCACAAAGTATATACATTAATGATACAATAAAACATCCATGGAAGGACTAAAACAATAAAATCAGACATAACAGCTTAATAAAAACCACCAAATATTCATTCACTGGCTCATCCCAGTAATCCATAGACCTTACAAAACTGCTCAGTTTTTAACAACTTCTAGAAGGCCAATATTGTCAATATTATTACTAATTAGTCTTTTATTCATTTTGTCTTTCTTTCAGACTGAAAATTACAATCTGATGGGCTCCTTGTGGCTTTGGGAGACCACGTGTAGTTCTGAAGCCTCTTTATTGCTTATCTATCATAAAAAATAATGAAATTTGAAAGCATTGTTATCAGCTCATTAGGGCTTAAAGGAAAGGGTTGGTTATCACTGAAGATATACCACACTTTCACAGTGTAGCAGTCCCCCATCCAAGTAATAACCAGAGCTGACCCTCCTTAGTTTCTGAGATCATCAAGGTTGACTCAGTGATGCATCTCTAAGGAAAGAACTAAGGACAGATGTCAGAGGCCCTAGTGATAACCAGTACAAAGAGCACAAGGTTGGATGACTACCTCCAAAATTCCTTCCAGCTCTATAATTCTCTCATATTTCTTCTTAAAATAATTAGTTACATGTAAAAGGATCTCCAGAGGACAAGGGTGTCCTGCTCTAAACTCTTGCCTGGATATTTTTGGGCATTGTCTTAAAGCAACATATCTACCATTTAAGTCCAATTTTTACAAGGTGGCTTTCAAGCTTTATTTTTATATGTGAGTTACAGGTGAAATTTTTTGTAGTGCAGAGTAGTTCTTCTCTAATAAACCAGGCAACTTCATTCCTGTTTTACTTTCCTATTCCCCTTGTCCTAAAAACCAAACAATGCTCCCTAGGCATTCTCGCTTGTCTGCTTGGACCTCCCACGTCTGTTTCTTCTACTGCAAACTTTGTGCAGGCCTACCGGACTCTCCTCCGGGGTGTGGACAGACTAGTTTGTCTGCTTAAGAAACCACACTCATGGTTGAACTTGTAAGGAGAAAGAATTGTATTGATTATTGAACACAAAAGCTGAAACAAAAACCCAACAAAATAAAGCTAAGTAGTCCAAAGACATAAAGATCTAAACTGAACTACCTTTCATCTTCTCTTCCTTTTAGAAAGGCAGATTGTTTCCTTTCAAGCTGATTGAAAAATAAGTACCGCTGTTCCCTCCCCCTCCTTGTTCTAGGTTGCTCAACTACATTATATCATAACTGCAGAAAGATAACACTGTTTGCCAGTGTTACTCCCAATCAACAAAAGCGGCCTTTAGAAAGCCCCCTCTGGGCACCCTCTGCTATGACCAAGCAGTAACAAAGCATCACATCGTGTTCTGGTGAAGTCATCCTTTTCTAAGCTGCAGTCCGTTTGTTTTGTCCCATGGAGGCAGAGAGCAACAGAAAGGGCAGTCAGAGACAGTCCACACTGAGAGCCAGAAAATCATCTTGTAGAGTTATTAGAGCCAAAGAGTTACCCAAGCCCATGGATCTAAAGCCAATATACTGTACCATAAATAAGAGGGGTCAGAGGACGTTGTGGTTCAGGCAAAGGTCAAGATATCCAAGAAAATAATTCATACTCAAATATTGGAGTCTCATCCTTTATATCTCCTTATAAAGTTCCCAGTAGCTGGTCCTTCCCAACCTTAGCCGGTGCTCCTTGACTCACAAGGAGGACCACCTTGCTGTCTGGCACTCCTGCCTCATACAGCCCTCTATGCCTCCACTTGGTGGTAGAGGTGGCAATGTTTTTAGGGGCTCAGAGGCTATGGATTGGAGCTGTTAAGTCCAAAGATTTCACAGGACTTCTTCTGCTCCTTCTCCTGCCTCTGCCATCTGATCTATTAAAACAGACCCCTCCCCTCCGCCCAGCTTCTCGTTCGCCTGTTCTGACATTTCCATCGCCACTTTCATCCTCCTCTCCAAAAAAGAACCCAGAGTGGACATAACACAGTCAGATACTATATCATATGCTGGTATTATTACACCTGAAGATCTGTAATGTTTTTTGCCAGCATGTGGGGTTCTGGATACTGGGCAAATACGGGTGACCCATTTACAAAATAAAGAGTATATTGAAAAAATCATTTTCTTCCAACAAGTTTTCCCAAGTTTGCAAGAACTAGGTCTCAAGCATTTTTGGTTGAGTTCATGTCTGACCTTGGAAGCAGCTACATTTCTGGCCTTTTGTGAGGATCAATGATTATATAATCTGAATTGGTTTCATTTGCTTCAGTGGTACTGAAACCCCCCGGGCTTTTTCCTCAAACATTTCAGGATTGCTTAGGCCAAGCTAAGAATGCAAGACATTTTCTGTAAAACCTTTTTGAAAAGCTTTAGGATTATCCTGGAAGGGGCATTGTCTCTTCTTCTCTCAAGAGAATATTAGGTCATTGTTTCTTAAATTGCTAATGTTTACTTGCCAACTTTCACTTATAATTTCATGTATAATTTATTTATACAGCTTTAACCCCCTTTTCGATGTTCAAAAAACACATTCCAGAATGGGGAGCAATTAAAAGCAAGGTATGATGCATTAAAAACAATTAAAACAAAAATCACCTAATACATACCTTTAGTAATAACACATTTAAAAACAAACAGCTTAAAAAAATTAAATGCAATTCAGTATAGAGAACAATCTCTTGTCCCTTTCTTTCGACGTCAGCTGGTTAAATTAAAAAAAAGAAAATGGTTGCTCCCAATATGAAATTAATCAAGTTACTAAACACTGAACCACTAAAACAGTGAAGAAAGATAGTTGGTCTCTCTAATATTTTTCTTTAACTGTTTTGCAATAGCTTGTCAATTGTACCATAAACTGGGTTTATATGCTTGAGTCTGCGTATCTGTCTCTCCTTCCTGTATTGCAGTTCACTGATGCCCATTTAATGTTGCTCCTAAACAACGAAGCCACTATATTGGCTGGGAAGGAGGCGGATTCACCAAGCCTGTACCCATCTGCCACCGAGACCGTCATTCACTTTGCCTCATGGTAGGACCAGCAATTATTAAGATCGGAAAATAAAAGAGGAAAGGTTTGATAAATTAAGCTCCTTCTTCTCATCTTGGGGAAAAAATCAATTTCAGTCTTTTAGCTGGTAGCACAAATTATACCTTTTCAATTCCTGACAGCGTGCCCTTACCAACCCAAGTTTTGACATGGCAGGGGGCAGAAAGCCCTCCCCTTTCGAGCCATTGAACAATCTGGAGGCAACCCTCCACGCGCTGGAATTTTCTACTAAAAAGGACGCCGGTTAGTTTTGCTTCAGGTACACATTTTAAAATCTGGGAAACAGGAAATCCATCTGACACTTGTCAGGACTGAAAGGAATGTCAACAGGTTTGCTTTAGATATTAACCTTTTTTTTAAACAAATATTTTAAAAAAGCTTGCTACAAAGTTTATCTGGATCAATGGATGCAAGGCATTATCAATTGAACGTATGAAAAGTGAAAGCATCTTTAGGCACACAATAAGGACTCAGACCCTTGGATGTCCAAACTGAATGGCACTGACACTTCAGCACCTTGTCACCTACAAATCACAAGGGGCAGTTGGATGTAGATAGAAAGTCAAGGATTTGCTCTGTGTCCCCTCTTTGTCTATCCCTCTGCTTGCTCTTTGTCTAAAAGATTGTTAATGATTTTCTTCCTCCTTATTTCCCAGTCACAAATGCACAGAGCACATGCTCTTGGATTCTCTTCCTGGTAGGATGTAGTTAGGTAGGTGCTGGACTTTCTTATCCCCATAAAGGCTTTTCTGTAAATACATCTCCTTTCTCTTATGGTTATAAATCTGCTTCACTATCATTGCTCAGGTCAGATTTCCACTTTCTGGAATGTTGACACGCACAGACAGACAACATACCAATAAGTGTGCCTTAGCTTATGACCATCAAAAACTACTCAACCCTAGTGTGCTGCAACTTCAGCAAAGATTTATATACCTACATATGCACACTGTAGAAATGTAACAGCCTCAATTTAGTTTTCACACTATGTTCTTTTAAAAATTCTTTTTTCCCCTTTAAAAAAATTATATTTCACCAAACAGAGAGTCATTAAAAACACTTAGGATATTTCAGTCCCAAATTACAACATAAGAATAGCCCAATATTAGCAACTCAGAGAAATAATTCATGCACATCAGCTTGAGGCTATGATCACCCTGGATGAGGCTTTGTTGAGGAGAAAGGAGAGTCAGGCCTTGTGGATGGTCCCTCACTGAAGGAGCAGATCTGAGCACAGAGTCAGTGGTGGAGCTTAAACAGTGATGGTGGTGGCTGAATCCTTTGGACATTTCTTTGAATTGATGGGGTACCAACTGATGAAGATCCTGTCTGTATAACCAGGAAATGCATACCAGCTGCTAGGAGATATAGCCTGCTTATTAAGATTTTGTGATAACCTGTGCTGAGATGTTGCTTTTTGTGCTCAATTTGCCAAAACAATCAAATATATTGGTAAAAGACCATGGTCTATTTTCTAGAGGTATTCAGAAGGCAACACAATATTACACTTGAACCAAGAAGCAAAACAGTCAGTACTTTAATAGAGGTACAAAACATTTGGAGTTATCAACTCCTTCCATGTAATATTTCCTTTGAAACTTGTACTTTTTCTGCTAGTCAACAACCAATACAGGATTGGAATAATCCCCATATAAATGTGTTGAATCCCATATTTAAATACCTTCCTGAACCAAGCATCCAAATTCACCGCTGATACATTTAAATCTCCAAGTATATCCTACTGAGTGTGAGCCCATTGTCATATACCCTCTTATGAACTTAAAGAACTGAAGCCCCCTTTTGAAAAGGATATGCTTTCTAAAGAGTTACATTTCACATAGTCTTGGAGTAAAATATATATATATATGAGGGGCCAGAACATAACAGTAGAAAATAGAAAGCAAGGAATCAGTCATTAGATTAATTCTAACACTGAGTAAACTGAAAGTCTCAACTGGTTCTATTCACTGTTTTCTTGCAGACTTACCAATACCTCTAAGTACAATTAATGAATGGAGTAGAATACTGAAAATATTTTACTGCTATAGAGCAACTGGCTTCCTTTGATATCAAGCCTTAAGTCACTGACATCATGAACATCTCTCTTATTAAAAGCCACAGGATTTGAAAGAACTATACCGTCACCAGATTGGACCACTCTTTGAAACAACCAAATGGAAACCATTAATCTTCCAAGGAATATCTTGTCAAATCATTTCCAGAGGTTATTGAAAATATACTTCAGAAACTTACCTGAATTTCTCTTGGATACCAGCTTCATGCTTCTGCAGAGGACCATGAAAACTGCAAAGACCAAGACATGAGGGGGCTTCATCTTCTACTCTCTTTGGCAGCTGAAATGCATACACATGTTGTAAGTCCCAGTCCAAGTCTCCACAAGATGTATATTTCTGTACATCATTCTATATAGAGCCTTCTTGCAAACTCTATGTGATACAGTGCTTCAATAGTACTTTTGGAGTTCAGCCCAAAATATTTACATTACAGAACATTCCTCTCCCTTGGATCTTGTGTACCAGCCCTCTGACTTTTACTGTTTTTATAAAGCTATTGCAGAGAAATCATTTGCAAATAATTAGGAAGTCATAGCTACAGATGTCATTAATAGCCACCCTACATTCTCTTCTCACGATGCAAGTATTAGACTGATACTCTTTATAGAAAAACAACATCAATAAATAAACTGGATTTCATCCCAGGAAAAACAAAAAGGAGTTCTAGAAAAATGACTCAATTTTACTATTATGACTACTCTGACTTTTATTCTGCGTTATGAAAACATTAACTGTTCATCTGATTCTTTTTACACTTTGCAACTGGCCATAAAACAGCTGGGCATGTCCATTCTTACCACAAACACTTGACCTCTCACAGAAGCTGCACCTCTGCTTTTTTGCTTGGAAATGAATTTCAGCCACTGAACTGCAATACTTTAAGTGCTGTCAGTTTCATCTCCCAAAGTCAATTCACTATTTACAGTTAACAACAATGTTATTGTCAAAGATAAGGAATGAACAGAATCCCAAATACCCATTGTATCCATTTATAACTTTTCTGTCTTTCTTCATCATTAAGCACAATCCTTAAGTCAGACACAGTTCATTAAAAAAAAAAAACGTTAAGTTAAAAGCAATGAAAACAAAAGTAAGTGAAAGCTTTAAAACCTGCTAACACGTGGGCTAGCAGTAAAAAAAAAAAAAAGACCAAAAGGATACAGCAAGAGCCTGGTCCATCCTTAGCTAACTTAGAAAGCTTAAAAACTTCAGTGCCAACTACAACTGAACAGAGAGAGAATTCCATAACCAACATGTGTGTATGAAATATACCCTCTTTGGGTTGCTCCCTAGTGATTTCTTGATGGAACTCTCAAAGGAGTATCCCCCGTTGTGTTTTCACTAATGGGCAAGTACCTAAAAGAAGATCTTCAGACCCCAAGCCACATGGGGCTTTGTACATTACAGGTCCCTTGAAATTAGTCTGGTAGTAAAATAGCACCCAATGCAGGGCCTTCACAATAGGCATAATTTGTTGACTATATACTTCTCGGTTTGTAATAGGTTGCCCTGTACAGCAAAAATTGTACCATCTATTCTCCCACTTGATAATTACAATTCTAGCTTATGACTTGGCAAGCAGAATACAAAGGTTCCACATACAATCTCTTACCCCAGTGTGTGTCAACCTTGGCAGCTTTCAAATGGGTGGACTCCATCTCCCAGAATTCCCCAGCCCGTTGGAGTCCACCCATCTGAAAGCTGCCACGGTTGAGAAACACTGTCTTACGTGACAGCAGTCTTCCTTTATTCACTGTTTCCATATTACCACACCAATCCCTCAGACTCCCAATCCTACTGTATTGTTACAGGCAGCGTTTCATTTTCACAGAGATTTTGCTCTTTTGAGAGTTTAGTGCTTCCTCATTCAGGAAACAACACTTTGCTGGACTTGATGGGACTAAGAAGCTAAGAAAGATTGGACCTGGTTAGTACTTGGATGGCAGACTCCAAGGAATACCAGGCTGTAGGTGATGCTGGGAAGTAAAAAATAATAAATAGTTGAGGCAGGAGGCAATAGCTACTTCCATATGATTGCCAAGAAAATCATAAGATGTGTCCATAAAGTTTTCAGGAGTTAAGCTCAACCTGAAGATGACTTGACTTTAGAGTACACAGGAGAATCAAAAAGGAAACTAGAAGATTGCAAGTCGCAAAAGATATTCAACAACAGGTAATGAAGAAATTAGTATGCCAGGAAGGGTTTCTTAACCTTTCTTCGAAGTTTCAAATCCCATCTCAAGTAGGGCCATCTTGACAAGAGGGGAAGGTGGTTTTTTTTTAAAGGAGAGAAAAAGTAATTGAACTAAATCTTTTAACAGATAATTGTGATTTTGAAGTTATGCTAGATGATTTTCAAGTGGATCTTCACAAATTACTTTCTCCACTTTGCACTCTTCAGCCAGAAAGAGCTAACAGCTTCTCATTCTGTGGTCTATTAACGTCTCTTCCTGGGCCCTCCCAATAGTTACACTCAATAGTATTTAAATTGCAAAAATGAAACTTTTTTAATTAAAAAAGCAATTTATTCCCACTATTACTTAGAATTATGGAAGCTTGCTGATTATTTTCAACCAGAAATATCATTTTATACATCAATGGCAATAATACTGCTCATCGCAAAGATGGGGAGAAATTTGTTTACTTTATATCTGGACATCAATCTAAATCCATGTTACCACTCAAATTTTGTAGAGTAGTTCACCAAAAAAAAAAGTACATTCAAAAAACTATACAAAAATGCATCATATAAGAACTTGTTTGCAAAAAAATATGCAAATTGTACTTTTTCATTCACAATTTTGTCTGTTGGGAGAAATACACCTAGTGCACAAACTTCAGTGCTAAGTTTAAAAAAGAAATCTTATATTGGCAGAAATTTTTAAAAATAAAAAAAAACTTAAGACTTGAAGAAAGTTAAAAACAAAACGCAAGAAAAAGAAAAAAAACAACAGCACCGACTTCAACACCAACACCAATGTCAACACCCCTCAAAGGATATTGTACAGCTAGCAGGGCAACCAAAATTATCAAAAGGTAGAAAGTGCTCTCCTATGAGGAGATTTTACACCACCGATGGCTCTTTAGGTTTTAAAAAAATCAAGGAAAAAATGAAAATGCAGAAATATGTATCTCATGCTTGTGATATTCTGTATCTTCACTAAAGGCACTAGGCACTAATGGCACTAAAGGATGAGGAATTTGAGTCCTACAAAAGGAAGCATGACTTCACACTGGGCAAAGTTAAAGTGGGGCTTGGCACAAAGATCTTCAGGAACTCCCTCTTCAACTGGAATCTACTGTATCTGCTTAACTCAACTGTCTCAAGAGAAACCATGAGGTGCACATTATGAAGGTTTGTAGGTCCTGCTTTTCTATGGGAAGGTCTCTTGAACAGAGGTTGGGCCCTACAGTTTTAGCCTTTGGGAAACTATTGAAACAAAGCTGTTCTGGAGGGCCTACAGTGATGTATGACATCTAGGATGGATGACTGAATTTAGAGTCATGATGTTATCGTTATGTAGTTTTAATTTTCTCCTGTGGATGTTTTATTTCTATGTTTTATATCCGTACACTGACAAGCAACTAGGAATAGCTGCAGATAATAAATCTAATAAGATAAATAAATACATAAATGAACTCATTACCACAAGATATAATAACGGCCACTAATCTAGAGGCTTTAAAAGGTGATCAGACAAATTGATAGAGCGCTCTTAATAGGTACCAATTGGGATGGGCATATATTATCTCCCAAGGATAGATGTTATATGCCACTCAATATTAGTTGCTGAGAATGAGAATGGAAGTATATACGAATATTTGATCTATTTGCATATGTGTGGTCTGTATGTGTATACACCCACACATATGTAATCCACTGATGTAATTTGTAGAATTACTGGCCATGACAGACCAATTAAAGTTCAATATAATCTCTCCCTAATAAAGTGATATGTTTATCTGAATCAGAAATGATAAGGGAAAAAAATGGAAGTTCAATTTCAGTTTAGCTCCCATGATTTCCTTTGAAAATGGCAGCTGTTGAACTGTGAAAAATGAAGAGCATGATTTGAATATAGATACGTATATATAGATAAGTCTCAATCTTTCGATTCATATTCATATGGATAATTATGCAGCCTGAAGACAGGAAAGGAGGAAAAAAGCATACATAGTCATCACACTATTCCCTTTCAAGATAAGGGAAGATTATTCTGAATTTCTATGTTATTCATTTTAAAATTTGTATGATGTCTTTCAAAGCTAAGTTTTCCAAGGGTGCTTACTAAATCTGAAGTATTTAACAGAGCAAGAGCATCATCAAACAAAATTCCCCAGAAGCAAAGAAGTTCCTTCTTCATCTCATGAAACACGTAAGGATTATGAGGAATGATCTTCCCTAGACTCATGGTTTAACTTTAATTTTCTTCCCACTGCTGAACTGGATGGGCTGGCCAGCTGGAGGGATCTTCAAATAGATGAAGTTGAGGAGCACAAAGTTCATTCTCATTAAATGACTAACCTCGATAGCCAAAGCTGTCATAACCACTTGGCTCAGAAAGTATAATGGGCTGTGAGAATAACCTTGGAAGACAGGAGGAAGAGCTGCAGCCTAGGCAATGGTCAGTTATCTCAGCCCACCGCAAGGAATGGGACTGGAGAAAACATATCGGAAGGGACCCTCCCTAGTTCTCAGGAAAGTAAAGGGGGGGGGGAGAAATGCTTTCAGACTTGCAAGATTCTATTACTGTAGCCTTACAATAAAGGTAGTATTAGTACTCATGGTTTTGGTTTCCCATCTGGACTACCTCAAAGGGCTGATAGAAAGTATCCATGAGGTAAGAATGTCCAGAAGATGCCCAAAGTACCCACTTGACCCAAAAAATTGCAAATCCTTGACTTATCCAATGAAGCCTTTGCTAAGGAGTTAAATAATAATACGCTCAAGTCAATCTTGACTTCACGGGCACATCCTTGTCATTTTCTTGGCAACAGTACTGAAGTGTCTTGTTAGTGCCTTCTTTCAGGATTTTGTTAAAGTTTCCAGTCCACTCTATAGCCCCAGTATTTGCTGGAAGCCTCCCATCCAAGTCCTATCCAGATCTAACCCAAATGAGCTTTTTCAAGATCAATCAAGGTTGGCCAAGGTCTGTCACTGGAAAAATATTTCCAAACCAGAGAACAGAGTATTCACTATTCTGACTCATTTCCAAGGATATTTTAAAATAGGTTTCCATAAGAATACAAAATTGGAGGTATTTTCTACAATTGCCCTGCAGCAAACAAAAGTTAACTAATTCAGAATGAGGTTAGCAACTTTACTCTAACATGCTAATCTTCTGATAGGGAAAAAACATTAAAAACACAAACCAATTTAACAATATCAATTTTCAGGATCAAGATGCCATTGTGATTTTTTAATGACTAATTTTCATAATAAATGCAGTAAGGATTCCATGATGTTGATAGAAATGGAAACTTGATTGCGGAATGAATTAACACCTACTTGCCTTTTCCCCCTCCAGCAGGCCTGACATTTAAGTATATCTGTTATAATAACATTAACAAATACTTTGGGTTGATGCTTAGCAACACTGACACATACCTGTAATTAAGGCTACACATTATAATGAGATGGAGATTAATTTATTGGAGATAACAGATTTCACTGTCAGTTTGCTGTAGTTAAGGAATCTTCCCCAAAAAACCCAAACTACCAACATCTACATGGTAACAGAATCAGAGCTAAGAAGCTGTCATACAGCTTCAGGGTGCAATCTAGCTCCATTAAACTCAAAGGTTTTCCATTAACTACAGTGACAAGTTCTGTTAGACAGAGAGAACCGAATCAAATCCAACAATGAAGCTAGTTTCCCTCCTCTCTATAACGAAACAATTAATTATAAAAATACATGATATCATTAAAAAAAAACCAAACACAAATTCTGCGGGTCTCATTGAGAACAATGAAAAGGCTGAAAAGAAAAGAATTCCAGAAACTTTGGAATTCTCTAGAACGCAGAGAAGTGGGTCCCACAGGCAGGAATAGGGAAGAAGCAAAAAATCACATTCAGCCAGGGGTTGTAGCTATGAAAGAGAGGATACCAATAGGATTCATGCATTACCTAAGTAATATAAGTGCATAAAGTTTACAAGGGTTGTGTGAACTCTGCCAATAAGGTTTTTTTTTTAAAAAAAAAGCCTAATTTAGTATCATGCCTGAACTCAGATTTTCTCTCTTTATCTTCAGCCTGACCTCCCAGCATTACTCCACTCAGCCTCCACGTTACCCTTAAGTAGAGATACAGACCGATTGTATTAATTCAGTGGGTCTTAAACTGTTTGACTCAATTACCCCTTTTCCTGGTATCAAATAATGTAATTACCCCTGTCAAAAAAAGAGACTCTGTTGTCTTATACAAGCATCTCTGTAGTTGCAGTCCCAAACTGGATCCTTGATTCACAAACAAGCAATGACAAATTGCTCCATTACCCCCAGAATATGCCCAAATTACCTCCTTGGGGGTTATTACCCCCAGTTTAAGAACCACTATATTAGTCAGGTACCAGGTCATTTCAAGTTCTCTAAGTCAGAGAAAAGTGGGTGAAATATATACCATAATTCTGATTGGAACATACATATGCTATTTATTGAATCTTTGTTGGTATGAAGCAATATAGATCTGACAGGGATATGGAAGGAATGAGCGAGTCATTAAGAGAGGACTTGAAAAAAATTACCCAATCCTGAGATATGGAAAGCATGAGAAAGAAACTCAAATTAATCCAGTTTTGATCTTGCTTAGTGTAAGATGGGACAGAAAGAAACAGGCTGCAATCAGGGAATTCCTGGAATTCCTGCCATGCCCATTTCTTAACTTGGCCTGCTTCAGAGGGCTGACTTGCTAATTCAGGATTCATGTACATGTAAATATAGCCTGTCCATTAATCATGGCTTCACACAGCCCTGAAGCAGTCTCTCAAATGAAGGCCTGCAGCAGAATTTCTCATGGGGAAGGAATGGAGAGGTAGAACGGTTGACAGCATGTCACAGAAATGGACCCATTTCTATTTTCTGCAAGGCTCCAGACTGATGTTATATTCCACTATGGTGAGATACCTAAAGGCACATCTAACCCACCTCAGGATTCAAAAGTAGCAGTAAAGTTTAGAGGGTAAGGAGGATGACTTTGATGGAGATATGGAAGTCCTGCTGCCAAGGGGTAAACCATTTTTTAAGTCCAGAGTGTCCAGATAACATTTGAATGACTCAGATAGACACCTCCCTAATTCACTGAACTATAAGGAGGAGGAAGACTTGCAAGATTGTGTTATTGCAGCCAATCTCAATGCAAGTAGTTTTAGCTTTCCTGTGGAGCTGATTTGTTGGTCTGGTCTACCTAGTGAGGCTGACATAAAGGCATTCCAGGTCATTCGGTGAGCATTAAGATGCAGGTGTCAAATCAGTTCTGCCTCTCTGCCACACAATTATTTAAGAAGACATAGGAGCCATATTCTCTTTTTCATCTCACAGGAGAGCCTCTGGACAGCTATAAATATTTTAAGTAAATCAATAAAATCTCAACTCTCAACAGAGCTCAGTTGGAGAAAATCTCGTTGGCCAGAAGTAACAAATGGCACTTTGCCAGTTGTGGAATTGATGATGCCAAGAAATGAAAGTTACTCCAGTTTGCACAATTTCTTCTTTTCATTCTAATAATACAAATTGGATTTTATGGCTGAATCCAATTACAGTTGTCAGATCAATGCAAAACAAAACAAAAATAAACCAAGGTCCAATTGTTAAAGAGCATCTACATACCGAATGCTGCTCATGTTCTGAAAGGAAACGGAATTTCTGACAGCGGCGTCTGCAGCATGTGGTCACAAAAGCCAAGAAGATGACCACCACAGTGCAAACTCAAAGCTCTGCCTGTGTTTTATATGCAACCACCATCTTGACTTTTTGGACCATGCCCAAGACACCCCCAATTTCTGGTATAAAGCTAAATATCCCACAGCGAGCCTGATTAAGGAATATCTTGATGCTTCTTCCCTTTTCCAATCTCATCTGAAAAAAAATCCCATTAAAATTATTGCCATTTTGACCATGTTGTTTGAGGAATCCAGGGCCAAGTCATCTTGTGTTGAACAACTGTAATCCTTGATTTTATTCAAGATATTTCCAGATCATTTGGAATAAAGAACTGTAATGGGTCCAACTTTAATTCATTTACAACTTGGAAGAGGAGAGAGAGAAGCAGTGTGCTTTATATCTTAAAAAAAAAAACCACAGATACGGGCAATCCAGCCTCCCACACAGCTCTCAGTGCAGAAGGTTGATCAATGCATAACAGTTAAATAACTAACACTTTAAGAAAGCCCGCTCCTTGACTGATGAAATAATTATCCATACAAATGTAGAAGCCCAAATATTTTTCATTCCATTCCCTCTTCCATCTCATAAGGGAGAAGAGACTGAATGATATCCATTAACCAAGTTAAATCTGATGATCCGGGGACAATACATCTTACATACCAAATGCTGGAAACAAATAGGAAATTAGAATAGCAATTCTATTTTTCTCACAGACCTCTTGGTTCTTATTTCTCTAAATGTGCAATGGTTCATCAAATACACAAACTACCTCTTTAACATTTTCCAGATATTAAATTCAGCTGCTTGAAAACCACCAGAGAAGCCAGAGCAAAACAAAGCTAAGTCTTTTTCACACAGATGCTTCTGACAGGTCACTAGTTCTCTAGATAACTGCTTATATCCTTTCTTATTTTGATGGTAACTTCACAGCATAAAAAGGATCTTTCTCCTTTGCTTCACAAATCTATTGGCTGTACCTAAAAAGAGAGGATTACTTTTTTATGTCACCTCTCAGAGCTGCGTGTTCTACATGTCACATTACAGCCTTCAAATCGCAAGGTCCTTCTTAACAAACATGGGAAGCTTATCTGCATAAAGACCAATCCAGATGATCAAACGGAAAAAGTGGGGCAGCTTTCACTGAACAATGATCCACTTGGCTTCCTCCCAAATACGGAGCTATCTTGGACAGAGAGGTAAATTAGATTTCTATACTGAAATAATTTGCTGTACAACACGAGTTCCCGAGGTTAATTAGAAGACACTTGAAGGCAGGGCTGGGTAACTTAGGGGCTGAATGCAACATTTGGCAGCCATTCATAAGCCTGCAAACCTGTTTAGGGGCTCTGGCTTTCCTTCCTATGCCTTGATCTGGATTCAGAAACTTACAAGCAACCCCAGGATTGGTGCTTCATAATTCCTCTTGGTTGCTGCTCATGCAGTATTTGTTTTGGACCACAGTGCAGTTCAGATGGGCTCTGGTTAGAGATCTCCTTTCTGTTTTCCACATCTGCTTTCACGTTTCAGGAATCTTATGATGTCAGATTGAGAACTGTAGTTTCTTCATTTAGGCATAAACATTTATCTGCTTGAGGGCCAACGATTATGCCTTGTAATAAACTCGTTAAGAGACCTAGTTTTCACTGGTTCACCCAACTGTGCCATGTCTAACTGGTTCATCTCTAAGCAATGCAGAGAAAATCCACTCCTTTAGGATTCATGCTCTTTTTGCCAACCAACAAAGCCTACTATTTAAAATCATGGACATAACATTGGAGAAGCAGCCTAATCAACATTTGCTCTTGTCTGTCAACAAAAACACAGTTCTGCTTTTAAGAGTCTCAGTCTTTGAACTCTCCAAGGAATCAAACTGCTTCCCTTACCCACTACATATACGTTGCCCCCACCAGTAAGCAAAGGTAATGTGAGCCCCAACACACCAGCTGTCTGGCTTCTTCTTGAAAATGCACACTAGGATATTTATTATATGGAAACCATAAGAGATTAATCTGTTCCACTATTAACAGAAAATCCAAGCTGTCATCTTTGCATTTTCAGCTGCCTCACTGAGTGGACAACTTAGCTTGCCGAAACTGAAAGAGCTGCAAGCGATATCCCAGGGCCATAGTTCAGGAAATAAAAGCTATGCACTAAGAAAGTCCCAGGAATTTCCAGTTCTGTTTTGGATTGTTGCTGTTTTTTTAAGGAACACAGTTGCCTTGCCAATCAAGTTGCAGATACTACTTCCCACATACTGTGCCATGATGCAACCATATGTTATGATATAAACTACAACTGACTGGATTAGCACAAGCCAGAAGCCACCATTCACAAACCACAATGGCTGAATTCACCTTTTTCATACTAAAACCAACTCATATTAACTGGTTGATTATAATTTGTTGAACAAACCACCATTGCTGAATCCACACAAAGATAGAATGAGTAATTTATAACTCAGAATGGTTGGTTTATACAACCTGCTAAACTAAAACCAAACAACCCAAATTACAGCTTAATAGGATGGCTGAATTCAGTCACTGTATATATATTTACTTTTCTTCATTTAATAAACTTTCCCAAAGTTCTCATGTTATGAAACATATATCCTACCTAGTCCCTTTTCACCTGATGTCCTCCTGATGTCTTAGATTTCAATCTGTTAGCACTGTTCTTAAGAACTGAAGACCAACAGCTCTAGAGGACATCAAATGGGGAAAGTTTCTGGACACCAATTATAAGTTACACAAATGAGACTAATCCATGGTGCTTCTGTTCAACCTGGGAAGCACAGAGGCAACTGCTGTTTGATAATTCAAAATGAAAAATATTGCAATATATTCAAAGATATGCAATAGGAGAGATCTTCTCCTGGGGCCTCAGCTCTGTCAATTAAAGCAACAGATGAACAGATGGGCAGACGGCATTGACAGACAAGATGCTGAAACTGAAAATCCATTTTGGTTCCCAACAGCAACAGAGCATTTTTCCACTGTTGCTCTTAAGAGATGGTTTAGCATCCGCTAATGATTTAGCATCCTTCTGTCTTTTTAAAACATAGAACTTCGGAGAGGTTGCTCACAGTTGAGATTTATCACATTGCCACAAAATATGATGAATGCTGCATTGGTATTAAATTGCCCCAGCACAAGGCTAGTTTTGTGAGAAGGGAAGAAAGGGTTATGCAGGCACAGAAACACTGGACTAGACCAAGAGGCTGTCAAGGTGAAAGGCCCTTCATGGTGTAAAGGTCTACTTCTCCCATGACAAAAAAACAGCAGTCTCTGGATGCAGCGGCGTAGCTTTTGAAAGGAGCCACGAAAGACAAATTAGAACAGGCTCACAAGAAGCCAAAAAGATGGTCAGAGGTATGGAAAATGAGTCCTACAAGGAAATTACAAAGGAAGTAGGTTATGTTTCACTTTCCAAGTCATCCCACCCAGTGATCTGTTTAACAATCAACAGTGAAATCATGGCTTAGTACAATGAACAACTCTAAACCCTCTTTACTGCTACAGATGAGATCAAAAGAGCTCCTGGCAGATTCGGTTGAACGTTAGGAACTAACTTCTGAATAGTAAGAGCTATTCAGTAATGCAAAGCAAGAGGTGATAGGTCTTCCTTTACTGAAGCCTTCAAGGTGAGGCTAGAGAGGCATTTACGAGAGATGTCCGAGTTTCCTCCATTGAGCAAGAAGGTGTCCTTGATGAGGCCAAAGCTCTGATCCCTGTTTCCAATTATTACATAATAAGCATGATTTCTGTCACACCATCAGTGCAGATAACCACAGATAAAAGCACAGGCAAGGGCAGTGAGTTTCTATTCCGCATTTAGGCTCCATTTCATCTGGGGATTCTATAAAAAGGTTGCATTTATGGAAGAGCTTGAAGGAAGAGAGAAGCTGAATTCAAAAATCACATCAAGTTATGGTTTGTTTATCCTTTATTGAAGAACCCACAATCAGCTGAGTTCACTTAGTATGCTAAGCCACAAACCATGATTTATAAGCTACAATGGCTGGATTCACATGAAATGTTACCTCCATCAAAATGTTTATTACAGCTAAGGGCCAACAAAACTCATCATGAACACTTAAAGCTTAGTGAAATGTGTCGATCCAACCAGAGAGACAGACTTAAGAGTTAGAAAGAGCAGAAGAGGAGATTTTCTTCTTCTCTAAAAGTCCCAAATTTTCACTTCCACTGAAATTTCTGGTTCATGTCAGAAAAATAATTGAGCTTCCTTTTTTTTTCCTATATAATTTTCATTAAAGATCCTTAAAAAGAATGATAAAAATGAATACAAACTAATATAAAGTAAGAAAAAGAAAAAAAGAAAGAAAACTAAGAGAAAGCTAAAAGTGCAAGAAAGGGGAAAAAAGAAAAATAGAAAAGAAAGAAAACAGATTCAAAGAAATAGCTTCTGATCTTCTTTATAGCAGTTATAAGTACAATTATAAATTCACCTCTCACTCTGTGGTTACAACATAACTCTCTTCTTTCTATAATCTATCCTGTCTAACCATCAAAACCATACGTGCAATCTTTTCTGTCTCCCGCAAAAAGTCTATAAGGGGTTTCCAGTCAGCAATAAACGTAATTATTGTCTTTTCTCTGATCCAAGAAGTCAATTTAGCCATTTCAGCAAGTTCCATCATCTTCAAGAATAATTGAGCTTCCAAACAGAGGGAAACAGCTTGAGGAGGACTCTTGAAGATTTTAGCTATCAGCTCCACAAAGTCATTTGTGGGAATGGTCTAGATAACCACAGACCAGTTCATAAGGTTGCAGCAAATGCAACATTTCATCACCATGGAAGGACTAACATTTTCCTATGAAATAAACTGTATTTCTAGATGACAGGCTGCAGTGCTTCCAATCACTTAGCACTGTTTCTTGCAGTAATAACCTTAACTGCAACCTTAGATGTTGGACAAGGCAAGGGGAAACTATTAGGCTGGGTTCATACACTGCTGAAAATCACAGCTTGGTTTTAGTTTAGCAGGCTGAATGAAACCAGCCAATTATGGTTGCAAAATATGAACTCAGACAAATTTGGTTTATTTAGAACAGCATGTTTAAGCAAACCATAGCTTGATTCACAGTTTGGACCCTATTTTTCTCTTTGCTCCTTTTTTTTTTAAATTCTAACTTTAGCCTTTCATTCTGAGGTTCAAAAACAATCTCATGTCAATTGGATAACCTTCTATCCTTTAAAAAGGAAACATATCACTCTGTTGTTTCACATATCTACTATCCAACCCACCTCTTTTTAGAAAAATTGACTAATGGAAGCCGATTCAAACCCAATTTAAAAGAAAAGCTTCTGGCTGGCATGATGAATATGTATTGCTATTCTTTTCCCCCTCCAGCTAAAATGCCTAATTGGAGATCTAAGTGGCTCCTTCAAGTTAATTAAACTGATTTGAGTAAACAATGGTTTATGGCTCAGCACAGTGCTTCTGCTTGCAACCAAGTGGCTACCGACATCCTGTTTCCAAGGCATCACATCCAGCCAGGAGAAGATCAATCTGAGCCCCTGGCTCCCCCCACCCTGAAGGAAGGAGGGTGTTCAGTAACTGTCTCCTGACCTTGGAAGGGCAGAAATAAGGTGGAGGGAATCCTCTAAGTCAGCCTTCCTAAACCTCGTGATTTCCAGATGGGTAGGATTACCTCTCTCATCATCCCCAAGGATCCTACTCCCAGAACTATGGTCTGATATAGTTTCAGGGTTCCAGATCAGGGCAACTCTAGACCTACTGAGAATCTACAAGAAATGCCTGCAAGGTCAGCTCAGCCTGGTCCAAACTTGGTACAAATGCCTCCTTAGAGTCTGCCTCCTTGAAGAGTGAATCTCTTTTCTGTCATCTCTGAGCATCATCCTCTTCCTTCATCAATCTAATGGTCCAGTCCCTGACGGTCATCTTTTTTTTTTTTAAACTGATGGAAACCAATTTGGGAGATCATCATCTGAAACACAGGATCAGATTTCTGCAAATAACTACAAACCCCATGCCATTGATGATCTTTAGAGACAACTTACAAGGGTTGATCTCACATCTTCCCCAGTTAGATCCCATAGACTTACTGCCCAACTGACTTAGGCACCACCCAAATATATTTTGGGGTTTTTTTTAATCATGTTGTGCCTAAAGCAGCCGACCATTCTCTCAACAACCCTACCATGTAGGTTAAGCTGGGGAGATTTACTCTCAAGGTTTTAATCAGATTCATGGTTAATCCATAATGGAGTTTTGGCTTAGCCTAGCATTTGAACTCAGCCACTCTGGTTTGTAATCCAGGATTTTTAGATTAGCCTCTGACCCTAGCCAATCGTGACTTCATCTACAGACCATCATTAAAAGCCTTTCCACCCCCTGAAAAATCCAATCTCTCCCTTCTTTCACCTAGCTTATGCATTGATCAAGACTACCAGACCATATTTTGCAGAGGGGAGTTGGAAACTTTCACCCAAGGCATCCTGCTTCACAGATGCTCCACCAGATGTCACAGATGCCTTGTCTCCCAGATGGACTCCCAGCCAAAGTTACACTCGATCTTTTTCAAAGCGCCAGCATCAGCCGCCAAGCACGCTCCTAATCAAAGGAGCTAAGGCTGGGCAGAAATCAATCACCTGCCTATATCTCCTGGTTGACAAATCCATCGACAGGGCCAGTGACTAGCTTACTTAACTCCACTGTTGACAAACTTCCATTTATCCTGGCTGTCTGCAATATAGAACCAGAGAACTGCTGAGGGATACCCTCAGCCCCAGTACAGTTCCAACGTAAAGCAGCTTTACTTTATATCCTAAGGAAGGCCAAATGATCCAAGACAATTTGATCTCACCAGCAGCCAAAGGATCACTGGGAATTAAGTCTCCCAACAAATAAAAAATGTAGCAGGCACGAAACTCAAACATCTTCAAAGGTTAGGGGTTTAGTTCAGTTTGCTTTTATTGCTATCCTGGGTCAAAAGAAAAAATGGAAATAAGTGGCTTTTCACTGAAAAGGCTCCTGTTAAGTGGTGAAGACACATATACTTGACCGAGAGTTGACCGCAGCTGGTAGATATTGTTCAAAATGACATGGGCTAAATATGATTTTTTTTTAATGGCAAAATAAATCTAATCGATTTCCTCCCCTAAACAACAGGTTTGAAATGCTCCCTTCTTTTTCATTTAAAACCTCACAATGTGTCTGCAGGAAAGATTGAATATGTGTAGGAAATATACCCAAACGGATCCAGATGTCTTAAATATAGGTACAGGATGGTGAGGAACACCACGCAGAGGGAAGGGTGGGTGAGAAGTGGTGTTTCTCGGGCTTTTAATAATAATTTAAGATCAGAAATTGGGGGCCGTACAAAATACAAGTGGCATGGTTTAAAATGCCCCCTGGATTTAATATGTATAGCACCTAATGGTTTGTGACAGGGCTGAATTGAGAGAGAAGACCCTGAAGTATTTACACAGGGTGCCTTTCTAAAGAAGTACCAACATCAAAAGCTTTTCGATATGATCAGCCTCAACTATTGGTGGCCAACTTTTCTTCCCTGGCTGGGCTTCCCTGCCTTTCAAAAACTACGTCCCATCAAGAGTTTAGGAAGTGAACTTCAAAAGTCAAGCCTTTTTCAATCATTTTGTTCATAAACCTGGCCAGACTACAGGGAGATTAAACGAAACCTTTGATATCACAGTCATTCCATCCCTTTTCCAAACACAGGAAATTTGTGGAAGGGCACCAAGTGCAGATATTGAGCTCATCTTTCCCTCCCCCCCCCAAAAAAAGTAATTCAGCCTGCCTTGAAGCCACAGATCTGTAAGGGGAGGGTCAGATTGTGGTATCAGCTATCAGCCACCACAGAAAACGTTCTGTGCATTCTCGCCACACTACCATTTAAATCCATTTCACAGACAATTTTAATCCCTGGTGATCCTTATGACCCCTCCCTTTTTTAAAAACGGCGGTGATGCATAAATGTTTCATTTGCATCAAAGAGTGGTGAAAATTACCCAGTTTTTTTGAGGGGTCTCTTCTTATTCTGCTGAAGGGCAATCTAGACTCCAACCCCGAAACCTGAGCTGAGGGGTACTCCCAGGTCTCGGGGGCTGCCCTTTGCATTGGAGAGGGGAGACTCATGGACGGGAAGGGGCTGAAGAGAAACAGCCACCTGCAGAGCAAACTAACCAAACATCCAACCCGTGAACACGCATTCACACATGGGCTTACTTGCACCTGGAGCTTACAGGTCCTGGCGTTCCATGCTTGCAAGAATCCACCGGAGGAAGAAGAACCGTGGTCTCACATCTTTCGGGGTCTGCGGAGAGATGGCTGGAAGAGGGGAAGCAGGTTTCTCTCAGCGGCTGGGCAGAAGGATGGGCAAAAGCAGGAAGGAAGCCAACCTTAGACTCAGCAGATCCAGGAGGGGCACCAAAGTTGCACCGTGTCTCTCTCACGCATTGGCTGCTTGCTCTCTGTCATCTTCCCTCTTCGCCCAAGCAAGCTCCCCTCGGGAGTGACTGGAGGTTACATCCAGAAACTTGTGTCACTTTCCTTGGGCATTTGATAAAGGAGCAGGAGTTTTAGCAACTCCTTTTGAGTAAGGAAGGACGAGAGGGAGAGAGAGGAGAGAAGGAAGGAAGGAAAAGTGAAAGAAAGAGAGAGTGAAATGGAAGGGAGGAAGGGAGGCAGGCAGGCAGGCAGGCAGGCAGGCAAAGGCTGGATTCCTGCAGTAAATTTGATTGCACCCCTGCAAAACGCTTAAAAGTTGCTCCAAGAGAAGCAACGGTCTTCTCTCTCCAAGAGCATCGGCTTCTTAATTCCCAAGCGCTCCCCCAAAAAGAATGCCCCCTTCTGCCAACTGCTCTCGCAAACTCTTGAGATGTCCTCTTCCTGCCCTCCCGTCTTATCCTGGGCAGGGAGAGTGAAGCGGGGCAAGCGCAGCGCTGCGCTGCGCTGCGCTGCGCTGCGGCTCGGTTAGCCAGGCTCCCCCCGCCCTTCCCTTCTCTCCCTCCAGCTTTGGAGTCGAGCTCCTCTGAGCAACACGAAGGTGTCCAAAGAGCCTTGCCCAGAGATTCCGGGGTTTCTTTAAAAGCTTGCTCCCCACCCGCCCCTTATGTTCGCAAGGCAAAAATAATAATAATAATAATAATAAAATGTCATTTTCGTTTACTTACCTCTCCAGCGGGACTCAGGAAGAGCACGACGCTGTAGCGCCTCCTAGTGGCCAGAGATCAGATTTTTCCTCCAGTCCAACTTCTATACCTTGCGCAAATTGAGAGATTTACTTCTCATTTATTTATCTATTACTTACCAAGATGCTATCCTGCCCTGATCCTGGGCAGCCCACTGAATACACAGAAATCCCCAAACGACTGGGAAAAAACCCTATTTTTTTAAACAATTTATGATTAAACCAATAAAGACGATCTGAAAAAAAAATTAAATGGAAAGCAGTTGGACAATCAGAACCTGCAAGGTGGAAAAGCCATTCTAGTCACTGTCGCCTTTTTGCAGCCCCTACAAGATGTGAGGCCTGATTTACTTTGTTCTGTTTTGAAGGGGGGTACATTTGAGTTTGGGAACTGAAGGTACCAAGTAGGTCCTATAAATCTTGCAAAGTTGTAAGGCAATCATTTTAAAATCCCTGAGCCCCACCTTGGAAGTTTAAGCCTTGTGTTTATGAGCAAAGCCTGATTCGTGTCTCCCTCAAACCCAGGGCCAGATTAAGGCCAACTGATTCCCTCAGCACTCTTGACCTGCCCTCTTCCTGCCCTCCCATCTTATCCTGGGCAGGGAGAGTGAAGTGGGGTGCCCCTCCACCCTTCCATTGCTTAACTTTAAGGAATTAAATTAAATTAAGGCATTAAGATTCAATAAATGCTGAAGGTGAACTAAGGGATTAAAAATATAGTTTTCTTCCAAGCCATCCCCTAAGTGGGACTCCGCAATTATATTAAATATAAACTTTAAAAAAATGTTTATTTAACACTAAATGGCAGTCAGCAATAGAAGCAAATTATTTACTTATAACTATGGCAACAGAAAAAGTGCAAGTTTTCAACACTTTTTAATGCATTTTTAAAATACAATTGTTGTAAGGGAAAAATGCAAATACAAAAATGTATTGACAACTATTTTGAATCACCCTCCGAAAGAGTATATTCAACTAAAGTTGAGTGTGGCAGTGAAAGAGTTAAGGTCATGATAGTGGGGGGGGGGGGGACACTGTGCTGCCCCCTTCCCTTGGTGCCCTAAGCACCTGCTTATTTTGCTTAATGGTTAATCCAGAGCTGCTCAAACCAGCTGAGATTATGTGCTTTTCCACTAGGACGATTCCCCACAATTTCTGAACACGTACAGCCCCTAACAGGCCCCATAGAGGCCTTCTGCCTTCAGCCTCAGATTTTTCATCCTCTTGGACTCTCCTTCTCCTTTTTAGTAATGTTTTTAATTAAGGTTTTATGTATTTTTATATTGTATGTTTTTAATGTTTGTTGTGAATCGCCCAGAGTTCCCCCATTGGGGGGAGATGGGTGGTTGAAAAATTTAATAAATAAATAAAAATAATAAATAAACAAACTCGGGCCAGGCTGGGAGATCACAAGGCCATTCCAGAAGGGGAAATACTTCCATAATGTAGCTCTCCCTCTCCCAACTACCTGGAATGCCATCACTGGGAGTCAAGTTCAACTTATATAAATCTTTACCTTTTTTAATTTCACTGGCAAAAGCTTTAAAAGACCACAGCATCAGCCAGGTTTAGACATGCAGACCACACGTGACTCCACCAGATGGCATCTGTGCAAAAACGACACAAACACTCATTTAATTTTCTCAAAAGGAAGAGGGCTCCAATTGTGCAAGGTCACCAAATCTCACAAGAGTCAAGGCGAGAAATCTTTTGTTTCAAAGGAGGGGCACGCTGACAAGGTTAACGCATTATACTAGTCAGGCATCAGGTGCCACACACACTGCACAGGACCAACCAGTTTGGCTGGCTCAGTAGAATGATGTTTTATTGAATCACAACATAAAATAAAATACATTTTAATTCTTCTACATTATTCACTGATTTAGAGATTTGTGCGTACGTGAGCTACCTTGAACTGCTTTCAAGTAAGCAGGACATAAATGGAATAAGCAAATAAATAAATGTTTACAGACCTTAATGATTGGGTTCCTAAAACAAGCTAGGCCAAAATTGAAGTACCTAATGGCTACGTTCACACAACTTGCTTAAGCACGTTTTGTTGACTAAATCACAATTGGCTAGATGCGTACAAGCTAAACCCCAATAAATGGATGGCAATGTATGAACTGAGTCACTAAGTGGAACAGCTTGGGAACGAGGCGGTAGCAGTAGTAGTTTGAATATGTATATTAGTAGCTCCTGCTTATTTGTTTGTTAGATTAATATGGCCACCTAGCTGGGAAAAAGCAACTGTGGGCAACTTACAGTTTGTAGGAGCTAAAGGAACAAAAATACAATAAGCAGCTGGAATAGAAGAAGAGAAGAACAGAGTAACAGAAGAAATAACAAAAATAACAGAACTCACCAAGGGTCACTACACATATCCCAATCGAAATTTTCATTCTAGACAAGCTCAACCTGCATTCTCCCCCAATGCCCAGGGGAAGAACCATGTTTTTAAGGCTTTACAGAAGGATCCAGGCCATCCTAACCTTGAGGGGAACTTGGTCCCACGGGGAGGCACTTGACAGAGAAGCCACACCTTCTGGGTCCTGCCAGATGACACTCTTTCATAAAAGGGACTCAAAGCATGCCCACCTTGATGGCTCTCATGGACCAAGCATAAGAGTCAGTACAGCTGACAAAGTGGAATTGTTACACAGGGGCACACATTACTACCTGCACCACTGCATTCTGGACCAGTTGCAGCTTCCAAGTGGTTTTCAAGGGCAGCCTGTGGAAGAGCAGGCTGCTAAACAACATTGCAGGCACCAGTGCTACCTTCTTTCCCTCCCACCTGAACCTCCTCCCCAGCGTCAGCATGGCAGAGGTGCCAATAAAGCTGCAACCTTGACACAGGTGTGGGGAGGAGAGTGGAGGAGAGGTGTGTCTTGGAGCTCTGGAGCCACCAGCAAACAGAATACCACAGCTGAACAAAAGAAGGTGTTTTCCTTCAGAAGGAGTGGAAGGTCCAAAAGAGAAGAAGAGAAGTACAGAGGCCCAGCAAGGCAAAACACAGTGTAAAAAAGGTGCAAGAGCTCTACATGTTGGCCATTAACAGAAAAAGAAGACATCTCAGAGAGAGGGGACTTAAGGCAGAACAGGCTTAAGAGAGAAATGTTGATGCATACCAGTAATAGTATAGTCTTTTTCAACCTTGGCAGCTTGAAGATGTGTGGACTCCAACAGTTAAAAAAAAAAAACCTGTGACACAGCCCCATGTAGAACACAGTGCAGCAGTCAAAACTAGAGGTGACCAGGGAGTGAGTAACTCTGAACAGGAAAAGGTGCAATTGATGCACAAGATGGATTTGTGCAAAGGCCCTCCCAGCCACAGCTGACACCTGCTCTTTCAACAAGAGCTGAGAATCCAAGAGGACCCCCAAACTGCGCACCAGTTCTGTCTGGGGGAGTATCAAGTACTACATATGTTAAGACATGTTGTGGATATAAAACAATATGAAATCTTTGGTGGATTTTATTTTTATATGCAGTAACTAAACATGGTGGACTAGTATGTTATTTTATGCACACTGGCAATGAAAAGGATCTCGTCTTTGCATAACTCCTCAGTCTCAAAAACTTTATGATGACATGATCTCACAGCCATGTACATTTCTTATGGATTTTACATTTTAATGTGGAATCATATGCTTATATTGTCATGCTCCTCTTTGTTTGCTACCAGAAAATATCTTGCTGAACAGGTGGGCCCATCACTCAAAATCAGGCTGAAGCACTTCTAAAAAATAAACTTATTAATGAAAACTTGAGAAATTCCAGGAATGTTATCTCTGTGATCTCAGAAACATTCTCTTACATGCAACAGATGAACAATGATGGAACTTTAGAACAAAGCTGAATGGGAAAAATCAACAGAACAGCCAATTTTCAATATCTTTATAAATCTTTCAACTAATTAGAAGGCCATGTGAGTTGGCTATCACTTTATTGCCAACTATAAAAAGAAAGCAAAAATGCTGCAGTTTTACCAACCAGGTACACATCTTTGACATTCAGCTCAATGCTCTCTCCTTCTAGCACATTTATGGTTTAAATGTAACTTGCTTTACATTATTTATCAAGTCACTTATTAAAAGTCACCCTTTTTTTAGCTGAATTAAGAGATTAGGGGTATCAGCCTAGAACATCCTCTGGACTTTGAAATATACAGTAAAATGAAATTATATTTAATGATACCTTTGATTTATGCATTCGTTTTAAATGACCAGATAAAACACTGCCATTAGGTAACCTTTAAATTTTTTCTAATAACTTAAAAAAAAAACCTACGATTATACTTTGCAGTCAAGAGGCAGCTACATTATTCATAAAGAGAGAGGCTTTGCTCCACCAAATGGATTTTTTTTTAAAAGGTCACTTAATTTGACTTCTTCATATTGAGCCATCACCTTTAGTTCATTTCAAAATGAAATTTACCAAATGTACATAGATGGGTTAGTTTAAGAGGAATTTGTCCAGGATAAATTTGGGTTACCAGGGGCAGGGGAGGGCAGGAGTGAAATATAAAGTCATTAGGTTATTGAAATAATTTAAATAGCAACAAAGGAATGGTTCCCCCAGGGAACATAGCTTCACTCCAGATATTTAACCTGAATTGCCTGGAACTGAGCAGGTGGGTGAGTCACATCACCTCCAAAGGAACTCCCAACTCAATGGCACTCAAAGCATTTAACAGGGTTATAGCCAGGGTTAAGGTATCATAACCCACCCAGCAAAGGTGTGAAAAGGGGTTAATTTTAAACCCGAACACTCCCTTGATAGGATAGGTCTAATGCAACCTCTCCTGGTGAGCCATGTTGTGCAAACTCAGCTCAAACCGTCTCTCAATATGAAATCCTGGAGAGGCCTCACAAAACAGGGTTGTTCTAGGAATCTTCTAGGGGCAACCTTCCAGCCACCAACTCCTCATTTGATCAGTTATGGGGCAATTGTTTGCCCCAGAGTGGCAGCAGACTGTATTATCTGAACCCCAGCTGTGATTAGGTTCACCACACCAAGCTTGGGGTTCATGCAACTTACTGAGTGCAAACCACCAACACCTTTAAATGTAAACTGTAGTTTAGGACTATGTATGTCATGCAGTTCCACCCACTGTTGTTTGTGTAGCTTGCCTGTGAATCCAGCCAATTGTGCTTTATTCAGTAAGCCGTGGTTAAAGATGGTTAATGTGATGTGTGAGCCCAATCAGTGTACTATGTTCCATTTCAACTTAGCATTTTGTCCAAACCCAGCCACTGCAATGTGTAAATATACTTTATAGCTTAACAGATTGATTAAACCCAGCCAAGTATTGCTTTTCCTCCACTCACTTTTACACCCATTGTTAGTTATTTCAGGACAACATGAAGAATTTGAAGAACGAAAAACTAAGCTTCTAATATCATCCTTTAAAAAAAAAAACAGTCTTAAATATAGCTACGAACAGCCTGTGCAAAGATGTAAGTTTATGGGATGTTTATTTCATTCCAGTAAAATTTATCCAGATAGATAGTGCACAGGCTAAAGTTAGAAACACAATGCAATTAAAATAGATAAAAATTAAAAACAGCAGGTCAAAACAGCTTTTAAACCCTAGTGTTCAAGAGTCTGAGGGTGTTGCCCAGGGCAATTAAAAGAGCTTTGCATGATGCAGAAAAGATAATAAAATAGGCGCTGGTCCGTAGCATCTTTCAGAAAAGCTGATGTCTTTTCCAATAAAGTTTTGGTCCTCCAGATTCCTGCCTCTAAATGACACAGCCCTGCCATGCAACCAACATTAATACCAGAAAGGTTTGCAGAGGCATTGTGCTGAATAGATGTCAATTTGCTAGTATTGATTTCTTCTCTGGTGGAAGGATGAAGACATGGTAAGGAGCATTTGAGAAAAGCAAGCCTTTTGTCATAAAAACAGTCCCATTTCCAATTAACACTACTCAAAAGAAATGCAGGCAGCTATTTTTTTTTTTTTTAACTCCTTTGATTTCCAAAATGTTTGGTTTAGGAGATACACGGGTAGCCTCTGAAAGTCTAGGATGTCCTTCCACAAAGTTGCCACTAAATTATAATTTGGAAATGATTAAATAGAGGAGAGCAATACTTTTAGCTACATTCTCTTAAAAGTTAACTGTTGAAAACACAGCAACTGAAGTGGGTTGTGATGGTACATCCCAAAGCAGAGGTGAACAACCTAGCTTGAGACCATCAGCATTCCTCCGAAAAATTGCTGATGAACTATAATTTTGAACGTGACAGAAGTGAGAAACTATGAAATGCATGAAGATCAGTCCTACTAACTGTACTGTATTTATTGCATTCTATTTCATATATACACAATTTAGTATTTTTGTGCTTCCCCATCACTACTTTATCCTAGCTGTGTAACATTTTTTTAAAACACCAAGGCAAGGGCATCCTCACTGCCAAAAGTGTGTAGGATGACAACCACAGGTCTCCCTTCATTCTTTTATTTATCCTGCAACTTCCACAATTACGCCCATGGATTTCTCAGCCTTTCAGAAGAGATCTTGAGAGGCAAAGGATGTAAAGAAATGTAACACTTTTATCAGAGGAGATGCCTGAAGGCTCTCCTACTCAATTTACCAAATCTAGGGAACAAATTTCAATTCTCTACGTGTGTGTATGTGTTAGCCATTCAAAGTGGGCCAGACTAGGAAACCAATGTCATGTAGGCCAAGACTAGTTTATTGAAAAGCTATAGTAATAGAATTTTGCAAATCTGAATGCACCCCGCCCCCCGGCTTTTATCTTCATGAGAACTAGGGAGGGGCTTGTCTAAGATGTTTACTCACTTTACATTCTTGCCCCAGACTCAACCCTCCTTTATTTGACTGTTGCCTTGGTAGCGACTCTTCCTCCTGTCCTTCAAGGCCATTCTCTCTTCCCTCTACACCACGTATGTACGTGTAGATAGACAATTAGACTATCAGATACACATACATTTTGGACTCAATTGTACTATTTACCGTTTAGGTTGTGTGTGTGTGTGTGTGTGGGTATTAAATGAGTGATTTTACATATTAACTTTTAAGTTGGAATATTACCCCACTTTGTGGTTTTAAAATCTTTTCAATGAGTGCATCTCAAAGATAAATCTACCTATTGTCTAGGAGACAGAACAATCCTTTTGCCTTGATTAAATCAACTGTTCTTGCTGCTATGTGACCCCAAAACGTGGTCTTATTGATGGTTCTCATCTGTTATTGGGAAAAGCAACACGCAAGATGCCTGGCAGTGAAAAGGATCAAGGTCTATGACTAACAGATTCCCAAGCAGAGAGTTTTCACTTCAGGTTATAAATAGGAAGGGATTTTCTCAAAGTAAGGGAATTCAGACTATTTAAAGAGATGGATGCAAATCGCGCACACACACACACACACACACACGGTCATTTGATTTCTTTGGTGGCTAAATTGCTATTATATTATGCATTTGAGTCTTTCTGTAGTTTGCTATTGAAGCATTTATCTAATCCAGATCTATCTGGCTTTTGAACCAGTAAGCCTATGATACAGTGGGGGGCCGACTAAAACATATGCATAGATGAAATCCCTGAAGATGGAAATATCCAGCACCAGAACTGTCTATATTAAAAGACAACCCTAAAGCTACAATATTTTTTTTTCTCCTTTCCAGCTTGCACCAAAAGATAACAAAGAGATATTGGGTAGATATTAAAATTCAAACAATTCTCTGTGTCATTTTATATATGCTTAAAGGATCACACCAGTGTCACATTTCTTTTGATATCCACTTTGTTTTCCAACAGAACGAAGGAAGTGGCTTTTTTCCTAGCAAGTACTGGAACAAGACATTTCCATCAATGTACTTGTATTTGTACAACAACACCTTGTCATCTAATGCTGATGAATTCCATAAAGGCATAATAACATCCATATCCAATACAAGATTTCTTACCAGGACAAGGATGTGGAAACTGGTGATCCTCGCTTGAAACATGGAAATGCAACATCTTTCTTCCAAAGCAATGGACATGCAGCCCTTTGAAGCAATAAATAAAGTCATGTTAGACCAAGTCAGACTATCTCACCCAATCATGTCAGCCAATTCCTTGCAAGTCTCTGGGTTCTTGGATGAACATCTCCATGGCTGCTCTACTGACCGCACCAGAGGTTTTGAAAACTAAATCCCAGTATGAAAACATATGCTCTACAGTTGAGCTGACCTCAATCACAAGCAGTTGTGTAAGGAAATGTCTCTCTGTTCAGAGGTCCTTTCTAAACCTTACCAACCAGCTGAGCCTAGATTGTCTAACACACGGCTGCCTGGCTGCACACTGAAACCCAAGAGTTCAAACATAAATCAGAATTCTCCATACATTTCTTCAGAATGAAATCGTGCTGAGCAGAAATGGAAAGGATTGCCAAGAAATCCTGTATACCATTTCAGCTCAAGAGTGTGGTCCCAAGGTACTGTATTCAGATTCTCATTGGGGATCGTTCCCTAGTGAGTGTGTTTTTGGCTTAGAGCTTTACAAAGCTATTTGCCTGGGGTATTCAGAGACACTAGTATTGGAGACCTCTGCTAAACACATAGGAGCAAATTCCACAAGGGCTTGTACAGCAAGAACAGCCTTTTTCCCTTCTATTTTTATTTTTTTAAAAACAGTTTCCTTTTCTTGCAATCAGAGGAAAAAAACAGAATAATTCTGGATTTAAGATTCTTTGAATCAAGCGCTCCTCTTGCGCTACCTTTTGGAGTCTTTCCAAGGCTGAGGTTTCATTGAGCCTAGCAAGAAAGGAGCAGTGGGAATACAACATTAGATTTTCCCTTTCAAGGTTTAAGCATTGCTCTCAATTCCCTAAGAGTTTTCAATGTAGCCTTTTGCTACCAACAGATTGCCCACCCTTGCTCTAGATGTGCTATGTAACCCGTCAAGGAGTTTTTCCAAATTTTTATTCTGTCTTCTTCAATGCACTGTTGTTAAACAAAAAGAATAATTTCTCCTCTGAGATTCTGGACCATATCCTCTCAATGTAAACCTATTTTTGTCATGGCATTATGCCAAATATCCTTACCAGCCACTAAATAATTGTAGCAGATGCCAAGTCAGTTCTGCCCATGTCCTAAAAATCTTTTTTTATGCGCTTCCTGACACTCATCACTTCATTACCGGTGCAGTCAAAAGCTTTTACATTTTTCATGAACAAAAGGAAATTAAACTTCCCAGTGCTACTCCTTTTAAAACTCAAATTAAAAACACACTCACACATATATTGGTGAAATTCAAGGAGCTTCTTCAGTTCAAATGCAACATGTTTCCAGGGTAAAGTGTTCTATGATTAAAATTCGTTTCTAGTCTCCAGAGTCTGTCCGTCAAAATTTACAACACCTTTACTGAAAATCATTCAATGTATTATTATTATTATTATTATTATTATTATTACCACCACCACCACCACCACTACCACCACCACCATTTAAACTTGGAAGCTGCCCAACTCTTGACTCTGAGTGGCTCAGAACAATTTAAAAAATTACACTAACATCAATAAAAGACAAAGATAAAAATGGCAAACGCAAGGGGGTCTCTCTCTCCTTTGCCAAAGGCCTGGGTAAAGAACCAGGTCTTCATGGCTCTTCTGAACAGCAGCAGAGTGGGGGCCATCAGATCTTGGGGGGAACTCTGTTCAGAGGGCAGGCACTGCTACAGAGAAGGCTCATCTAATGGTATATGGGAATGACCTTGGGAGACAGGAAGAAGAGTCACAGCCAGGGGATGGTCAATAAAAGGCAGCTTAGCCCACAGAAGGAATGTGGACATGGCAAACATCTCAGAAGGGGCCCTCCCTCGTTTCTTGGACTGTAAAGGCAAAGGGGGAGAGGTGTACTTTCAGACTCACAAGATTCTGTTAATGTAACCTTACAATAAAGTTAGAGCTAGTACTTCTGGGTGTGCTTCTTATCTGGACCACCTCACAAGGCTGACAGCATGCTTCTGAGGTCCCAACAGATGACACTGTTTAATCAAAGGAACCCAGAATGTGCCAACCCTGCAGGATCAAATGGAAGACATAGCATAACTACAGCCACAATTTTTTATTTAGCCATCTCCACTTTGAGCTACAACTGCGGGACAAAACCCCAAAACATTATCTGTGCCATCTCTGCTGCAAGAATGTTGGTTCCATCACTTTTATGGGAAGTACTTTGGGTATGGTTGTTCTATGGACCTGGCCCTACCACTGGGAAGAGGGAGGCCATGGCCCCAGGCAGCTGATGCCAGAAGATAACAATGCCTCCTGTCTTCTCACATTGCAAAAGAGTCAGCAGGCAATCCAATTGGCTTTGGTAGGGCGAAATGGATGGATGGACAGTAGCCCTATTCTTTGTCCAAGACTATCTTCAGGACCATCTGCTCTACGTGGAATTTGGCCACTCAGAATGTACAGCCAGGAGAGACCACTGAAGAGACTCACCCCCAAAAGATAAGGAACAGGGACTTGGAGGCTGGCTGGCCTCAACAGCAGCCCCCTCTCTCAGGAGTAACTTAGCTCACAATTGCTCCCCACTCAATTAACATTTAGGAAAGCTGTAAAAACAGTGCTCTTCTTATGACCTTTCCTACGAACAACTCCAATTAAGTAGATTGCAGTAGTAAGATCTTAACTGTGATTTTGAACTTGCTGTTATGGTTTTTTATTTATTCATTTATCAGAGGTATAGACCATCACAATCAAAACAGACTCTTGGTGGCTCAAAATGACAAAGAACTTAAGAATACCCCAAAATATGCAATACACTGAAGACCCCACAATACCTGAAGTAATGCTCCCAAAGCCCTCCAGAAAAGCAGAGTTTTCAACTTTTTCCAGCAAACATAACGTTGGGGACAAATGAAAGTTTTTATAACTGTACAACCCAGAGACTCGTGTGAGTCTTTTACAAATTTCTGTATAAATAAGTAAATTGTATATCATGTCCCAGTCCTGGTTTTTTAACATATTTTGGCCCAATCCAAAATGTTTCAATCACCTTTATGCATGGAAGTAAACTTTTCTTGCCCTTCCCAAAGTTGTTTTCTCAGTGCCAACACTCTTTTTTTCCATTTCATCCCAAAAAATGTTCCCATTTTTAAACTCTGAGTAATGGACCCCTGAACTATAAGCCTTCCACTTGTCTACCATCGCTCTTTGTGGCTCCAGCAAACATTTTCCCATAATGTCCTGCCCATTTGTTGCAAATACAGCATCAGAGGAACGTGTCAGTCATTTTTTATCATCAACTGAGATGCTCCTTCAGCTTCAGTTACTACCAGACCTCTGTCCTGTAGATTCACTTAATATATGCTGCTCTATCTTGTTCCAAGGTCTTCCCAGCATCTCTGCTTAGCAAGTCATACTCCATTAAATTCACCCAAATATGGAGACCTTTTGCTTTAAACTTCCCCATTCTCTTCTCAGAGGTCTTTTGTTCTTCTTGACACCCAAGGCCACTCCTATTGCTTTCTTCTTTTTAGAATGCTACTTTCAGTGTCAGTCCTAACTGCTACCTCAATAACACACTGTAATTTATTCTCCTGCCATTCCTCTTTGGTTCCTGTTAATCCTGTCTCTAAGTTCAGTACAAAAGAAAAAGGCCAGAAAGTTAGAGAAAGAGGTGGAAGAATACATGGATGCCTAGACCAAGTACACAAATCTTAATTTTTAGCCTTAATTTAAGGCTAAAAAGCTTGCGTCTTCATATAAATATAGCTCAGATGTGTGACATAAAACCCAGGGTAATCAATAATCCCCAAATGCTTTGGATTCTTACGAAAGTTGGGACTAAATTATAACTTTTAATGAGACAGAATGGAAAATGTATTAAACCCATGGAGAGCAGGCATATGCATTCTACTGAATGGATTTAATTTTAATTTAGTTTTTGCCCAAGCTTGAAGTGCTTTTTCACAGTGGTCCTGCTGACGTTTTGGCATGTAATTTCTAGCAGGCCACTCAAGGCCTCATCCTGCGAAACAGGATGTGTAACTCTGGCATATGTGCTCCAGAAGGATGGACTATCTGACCAAACTTGGTTAATCTTGAAAAACCTAATCAGTCCTTAATAGTACTAGATGAAAATCCACTTGTAAATCCCAGGGTTACAGGTTAGAATTGGAAGTAAAATAAGATCACGGAAGGAAGGAAGGAAGGAAGGAAGGAAGGAAGGAAGGAAGGAAGGAAGGAAGGAAGGAGGGGAGGGGAGGGGAGGGGAGGGGAGGGGGAAGGACAGACAGATAGACTTTACAGTAATTATTCCTTGTGGGGAAAAACAGGCTATCATCAATAGGCAGCAACCAATAGCTCTCAAGAAGTAATGGGTGATTACTGGCAGAAAACAAGCGTTTTTTTGCCAGCAAGCAAGGTACAAGTTGTGTTTTCCTAGCATCTGAAAATGCTATTCAGTGACATCACTACACAAACTCCACCTACAACAGCGTTATGAGGCAGCCACATAAGAGAGGGGCTTGTGCAGTGACATCCTGCAGAGCAGGGCTTGACACACCTTGTCCTGCTTTGCTGCACACCCTAGGTTCTCCTTCTTTCTCATGTGTCTACCGTGTGCGTGGATGTACACAATTGCTATCTTTCCAGGTTTCCTCTTCTGCTGGCCAGAAGTCATATTAATATGTGAAATACCTGAGCAAGAGGCCTAATGACATTCCAGAAATGAGCAGTTGCTCTGTTCATAACCGCATCAAGTTTAATAATGGAGAAACCCTAATAGCCATTAAAACAATTATTCTATGATCAAGTTATTCCAACACTTAGCTTGAGGTAGCAGCCTTGCCAGTTGGCATAATTAAAAATGAAGCAATATCTGATTTACAAGGCATTGTGAAATGGGCCATAAAGCTTCGGAATCAGCCCAGTCTTTGGGAAATTGCAGTTAATCTTGAAGGAACTCATCTTGAAGCAATGGTTGCCGAAAGAAGAACCGGGGGTAGAGAACAGGCTAAGAGCAAAAATGTGGGATGGAAAAACTGTTAGGAGTTCTTAAGGCATATCACCCCCCCCCAAAAAAACCTGTTGGTTTAATATCAAAGTGAGAGTCAGTTTTCCTTGTTTGCAATGGAAATGGATTGTACATTAAAAGCCTCTGAAGGATTCTGAATTTCAGCATCATGATTCTGGTGCACATATCACAGAAGGTATTTAATTCCAATGATTATATCGTCCAAAAGATTTCACGCTCTTACTGCCTCCCTTTGGCCCCAACACCAGCATGCAATCCTGCAAAATCTGGCTGTGTACAGCTAATTTTCGTGTTCAAAACTGGAACTCTTAACAAATGTCACAAATGTTACTTTCCAGAGTAAGTCATCTGGAAAAAAATGACCCTCTATGGAAGCTTTGAAATGCAGGAAGTCACTTTGAAAGGTCAAGTCCTAAAGAGGTCTGCATACTGGAAAGAAGCTTCTATACTGCTGGGGCTGAATGCAATGTTTGGAAACTCATGTACAACAGGATTTCTTATCTCCTTTTGGGTCAGCCCTTCACGGTAGATCAGACTAGGAAACCAATGCCAGGTAGGTCAGGACTACTTTTATTGTAAAGCTATACAGTAGTAACAGAACTGTACAAGTCTGAATGCGCTTCCCCTTCCCTCCCTTTATCTTCATGTGAACTAGGGAGGGGCTTGTCTGAGACATTTTCTCACATTACATTCTTGGCCTGGACTCAGGTCCCTCTTATCTGACCATTGCCTTGGCAGTGGCTCTTCCTCCTGTCCCTCAAAGCCATTCCCTCTTCCCTCTACATTTTGGGGCAAGAAAGTGGAATTCAGCACTTCCCCTGGACTCTCCAGGAATTCCTGCCACAGATTTTATTGATGACATAGCTTCCTTTCTCCTAAAATATGAGTGGAAGACTAACTTATGAAGGAAACAATCAATCTCAACAATTCCAGTGATGAAGCCAGGTAACAATCCAGAGCACAATATCCTATAAAGATCAGTAAGAAGTATCTGTGATAGGAACTCAGCTCGGTTCATGCTGTCATTTATGGACTGATACAGCCAATGATACATTCAAATACTACAGGTAATCTGGTTACTGTATTAATCCACAAAACCCTGAACCATAAACTGACCAACCTGGCTGGGTTCACATAACCAACTAAGACAGAAAAATCTAATCACATTAACTAAGCTGTGAAGGCTGTGGGAAGTAAGCTGCTCAGTCCTTAATTGTCCTGATGAAGAATCCTGTTTCAACAAAGCCTTAGAACTAGGTCCCAACATTTCAAAAAGAAAAGCAACAGTAGAATGTTCTTACCAGCCTTTGTCAAGTTCCCATTTTTACCGAGAGAAGGGGAACACAATCTAAATATTTCCAAAGCAGTAAAACTCGTGATTAAAATTTGTCCACAGCTGCTAACCTAACAGAAGTTGTCAACAAATTGTCAACCTGAATGTAAAAGAAGGGGGAAAATAGTAAATATAAGGGGAGCAATCATATTACCTGCATTAAATCAATTTTAATTAAATGTTTTGCCTTGGATTTCAAACTTTGGAATGCAGACCCATGCCCAACAATCAAAAACCAGATGTAACTTTTGATCCAATGGTGCAATTCCTACCTTGAGAAATAACTTGTTCTAAACAGATTCATCCCAAATGTCTCTTTACTGGAAATTTATTTTCATTATTCCTCAGATAAGCACTTAATTTTTTGCTTGCTTGGGATAATTCTCAGCAAGACCCACACTGTGACAGCAATCTAAGTTATGATGTGGAAGTTCCTTGCTCTTAAATTAATGCACTTGGTATTTGTCAAGTTACACTACAACCATCTCTTTCTGCTGCATTATCTCCCAAAGCATCTGTATCACAATGTCTGCCCAGTGGGGAGAAAGAACTTTTAGCTGTGTCTTTTTCAAAATGAGCATCCCTTAAGTCCCTACATCGACAGGAAAAAAAAAAAACATAATTACTCACGAAGGAGATTGCTGGCGAAATTCCCATGATGGGAAGGCATGCTTTACAAAAGGAAGCGGGGAGAGAATATAGATGAAAAGACTAGGATGGAGAAAAATGAAGTTTTCCTTCACTGGGACTGTGTTAATGTGCCACTGTATTAATGAAAAGGGAGGAGAACAAAAAGGAAGTACCGTATTTTTCCGACAATAAGACGCCCCCATGTACAAGACGACCCCCATTTTTCCAACCCCAAATTAAGAAATCAGTATTTTAAAGATAGTGCAGAACACATTTTTATTTAGTAATTAGTTAACATTGACCTGATACACTCGGTGGGAGGAGGTCCAAACCGTCTCTCTGCAGCTCTATTTCCAGGCTCTTTTGCATAACTGATTACATTCAAGCACAAGTGAAACTGCCGATAGCTCGTCTCTGCAAACAGACTTCCTCCAATTGGTTTGTTCAGCATCAGCTGACATCAGTTACATCAGGCTCATGATTGGAGGAAGTCTGTTTGGGAGACAAGCTATTTCACTCGTGATTGGAGGCTAGCAATAGGAGGAAGCTGCCTGCAGAAACAAAGTATGGGCAGTTTTGCAACAGCGAGGTTCTCTTCGGCTGACTTCCTTAAATAAGACGCCCTTCAATTTTTAGGGTAAGGATTTTAGAAAAAAGTATCGTCTTATAGTCGTAAAAATACGGTAGCTTAGCATCAAATTAGATGGGCCTGTATCAAATGCTCTCTGGGTTACTTATGGAGGCCGTTTGGGTGGGTTAAAGATTTTGAAGAACGCACCTGTCATCCATAACCCAGGTATGTGTTGTGTGAACTGAGTCCCTCTGTCCCGTTGAAGTGGGCTCTCCTTTCTTGGGACCAGGATGGAGGGAGTACGCCTGGTTCTTTTAAACTTCTCAGTGGCCTTTGATGCCATCAACTACTATATCCTTCTGGTCCATCTATGAAGGTTGGGGATTGGAGGCACTGTTCCACTTCTTTCTCAGCTGATGGTTCCTTTTGGGGTGGGGGCTCAGCACGGTAGCTACTATCTTGTGGGATGCTGTAAGGGTCAATCCTTCCCCCCTACTATTTAGTATCTACATGAAACCATTGGTGGAGGTCATCTGAGGTGTTTGCCATTGGTATGCTAATGATACCCAGCTGGCACTCACTAACTGGAGCATATTATACCTATGCTGTGGACCTGGCACTGCTTATCAGTAGGTTTCATGGTTCATTTTAAGGTGCTGGTTTGACCTATAAAGCTCTTTATGGCTTGGCATCAAGTTACCTTCAGGACTTCATTCTCTTGCTAGAATCAGCCCAACCAAGTCAATCTTCCAGGAAAAAACAGCTTATGGTTCTCCACTTTGGGGAGGCGAGATGGCTGACATTTTGTATGATTTCAGACAGGCCTTCCTATTACCGTATTTTTCCGACTATAAGACGATACTTTTTTCTAAAATCCTTACCCTAAAAATTGAAGGGCGTCTTATTTAAGGAAGTCAGCCGAAGAGAACCTCGCTGTTGCAAAACTGCCCATACTTTGTTTCTGCAGGCAGCTTCCTCCTATTGCTAGCCTCCAATCACGAGTGAAATAGCTTGTCTCCCAAACAGACTTCCTCCAATCACGAGCCTGATGTAACTGGAGTCAGCTGATGCTGAACAAACCAATTAGAGGAAGTCTGTTTGCAGAGACAAGCTATCGGCACTCGTGCTTGAATATAATCAGTTATGCAAAAGAGCATGGAAATAGAGCTGCAGAGAGATGGTTTGGACCTTCTCCCACCGAGTGTATCAGGTCAACGTTAACTAATTACTAAATAAAAATGTGTTCTGCACTATCTTTAAAATATTGATTTCTTAATTTGGGATTGGAAAAATGGGGGTTGTCTTGTACATGGGGGCATCTTATTGTTAGAAAAATACGGTAATTCTCTAAATTAACTAACCCCCTCTTACCATCATTTTGGATGAACTAGTTTTTGGACAAATAGGTGATCCTTCTCACTCCTGAAACAGCAATGTCATTCTAGAGAGGCCACACGAAAATGAGGGTCTCTAGGAATTCCTATCTCTGTCTGTTAGGTTGCTTTCACCCCATAGCGCTACATTGATGGAAATGAATAAAGGGGTGAATAAAGGCCCCCAAGAATCATGTTGATTTTGGGGTGGGTGACTGCTTTCCAAATTCTTTGCTGGGAAAGCTCAAAATGTGGCTGTCAGCCAAGTAACCCCAATTGCTCTGATTTGTGCACTGCTTGTATATGAAAATGAACAAATTGACCAGGGGAAATTATCAGTGGGTCACTGGTGTCATTTGAACAGAGCCAGAGAGTGGATGGGTCACTGTTAACCTTTCTCCTGAATTAAACCATTTTCTGTATTTGCACCACAGGTTTAATCATTCTCTCACCTAAACTGAATAGGTTCACACAAGACACCAAGCCTCCCTAAACCCAACCAAGCTTGACATGTTGTGTGAATGAGGCTATTAGGTTTTTAATTGATTTGGTTAAGCATAGTGGGTAAACCGCAGCCTATGAGGATAATTACACCAATTCCCAGTCACCCAGTTTAGCGGAAGAATGCCTTCCCAGTCTACCAGTTATTTACACCTTCGTTTCTTGCTCACATTCTCGTCAAATAAGCATGGATTTATGATTTTAATTATGCTTGGCTTGGAGAGATTTAAACATCTGTTATAAGTGTTCAATAAGTATTAGAACTGCAATCAATTTCCCCTTTAAACTGAGCCAGGATTGATGGCGATCCATGAATGCCTAAATACACTCTTGTCAACGGTAGAGGATTTAAATTTTTGTTTTTTTTCTGAATGGGAGGCAGGAGGGCTTTTTAATTAACTCATAATTAATTCTATTTAGGATGAGTGAGATGAAACCTAACAGTATTACAAAACACGAAGCCACTTAATTACAGCATTTGCTGTCTTGTTATCAGATCCCCTAATACCTACACGACAGTAAGTATTCACTTCTCCCTTTCAGCATTATGGATTATCTATACTTCTTGCCTTGTTTATCTTCAGTACGAAGATGTTTGTCTAATCTAACCCAACAAATCCAGAAAAGTGTGATCCGATCCTAAACTTATGTTGCATTCTCATCCAAAGCCTTTTGTTCTTGAAAGCAATCTGAACAGTTCAAGTTGGTATCCTTTAGGAAATTCCTGATGCAAACGTCTAACTTTTCTGAGACAGACAACTAGTTCAATCAACAGTGATTTTTAAATCCCAGTTCTTTCAAACTTTTCCCATAGAAAAATGAGTCTTGGGTAAGGTTCCCACTTTGCATTAAACTGTCGAATAGGCTTTGTTTGCTTCAGTACAGCATATTATGTGCATAGCCGAGATAATTTATAACCCGTGGTTTACTGCTTTGTGAGTTCAAACTGTTGAGGTTTATATAAACCATGGCTAACAAAATTTGGCTTAGTGCAAGGTGTGACCCCCATTTTAGAACACTAAATCTTTGCTGTACATTTGGGGCCTTCAACACAAAAAAGTGTTCCCCATCCTTTCTACCTAGTGTAGCCCCTTTGCAGAATGGGAAGATGATCTCATTTATCTTTTGCACAGAAAAGATTCCTTGGACTACGTGAATTAGGAACACAGGAAGGGTAAAAACTCTCTTCCCATAACTCAGCCCCAATCTGGATCAAGCCCATGGTAACAATCTTTGAGAGACAAGAAGGGGGGAAATGCTCAAGATTAGAAACATGAAGTTTCAACATTATGTGCTTAGCATGGTTCAGAGGGAAGTTACAAGCTCTTTCTCAACAGAAGGCAGGACAAAAACTCCCCCAAATTATATTCTGAGCAAGAAAGAAGTTGTTCAGCTTCATCACAGCTACTGCAATATCTCTTATTGTTTCAATTTGCCAATTATTATTTTGCAAATGGTGGAACAAGTCAGTTGAACTGGGACAAAGATCTTAAATTAAAATTCTGGGTCCACTGTTCAAAAATGTCCTTCAAGATGTCCAATATTAAAATATTTTGCTTCCTTCTGTAATTGTAAATTGAGTTTGGGTGTTCTTCTCCTTTAATTATAATCTTTAGTTCCCTCTAGTGTCCAATTTTAAAGTCTTACCATTTTTTTAAAAAAAAAATTCAAAACAAAAGCATTTTCCCACAAGAAGGATTCTGTATAATTAATTCCAAAATCTTATTTCAGATTTTTCTAGACCCTTAGTCTGTTTGTAACTTTCTAAAATCAAAGTTTCACTCACCCTTTTGCTGTTTATTCCAAAAAATTTTTTTCAAATTCTTAAACTTGCATTTCACTAAGGATTGAAGGAAACTCACCCGTTGCTATAAAACTTGTTGATCGAAAGGTTCCTAATAACTGAAAAGCAGTGAACAAGCAATTTCCAAAAAGGGATCAGAAACTTTCTAGTCTTAGTGTCCTTTCAAAGGTGCCAACCACGGTTTGAGCAAGATGGCTATTCCCTCGTCTCCCAGAGCTCTAAACCTGCCAGAGACCACTCTCTCATGGTTTCCTCACAAGGAGCAACTGCCTGAAACATTTGTGGGCGATCTCACATCCTCTCCTTGTCTGGAGAGGAATTATGAACAGCCGGTCTACTTGTCAGCTTTTCATTCTGCCACGGTCCTCATCTCCGCTTCTCATGGCACGGTCTTCAGTCCACTATTTCTTCCCCAGAAGATAATGCAACTTTCCATAGAAAAGGAAAAGGTCTTGCACATTTAAAAGAGAGATGGATGCAATTTCTAACAGAGCTGAGTTTCACATTCAATTGCAAAAAGGTATTTTGAAGTGCAGATCTTTAAAGCAGTGTATCTTTTCCCCAGGATTGTGCTGTGAACAGTTGCATCAAGGAGGGAAAAGATGCAACTGCTTTAATAATCAAGCAGGCAGGTGATATTTCTGAACCTGTATATTCCCAAGCACTTTTTGCAATCAAATTAAAAGTGCTGTTTGTTTGTTTAATTCAAATTATATAGCCATTCATCTCTACTCCCCAGTGAAGTTATCTGGTCATCTAAGATCTACTGATGTGGACCAATGATGGTTATAATTCCACTGAGCTGCTGAAGATCTCAGGACACAATCTGGGTTGTGGTGTTTTGTTTTCTTTTGCTTTGTTTTTTTGTAATTTCATTACAGGGAAGGAATTTAGATATTTTGAGAAATTTTCAGTGCCCTTCCAGAGCTGAAATCTGCAAGAAATCTGTTCTTTCTTCTTTCCTCTTTTTAACCATCCTTTCAAAAAAAAAAAGGTACAGCTTTTAAGATGCATCACTGCATGCTGAGCAAGCTAAATGTTCCTAAAGGTCTTCCTACCAAATCTTGCAAATGAAATTAGCCTTCATGTTAGCAAGGAAGAAAGCTGTAACACATCCTATATCAGGATAAGTGGAAAAGAGGGGAGGGTGGGACCTTTCCATATGAAGGTTTTTGAATGGTCACAAGGTTTATACATGTGGGTGCAGGTGTGAATTGATCACTGACCTGAAATGTGGAGACCATAAAATTAAGGATCAAGATACAGAAATGTTCTCACTGAAAATGAGTCCAGATATTTTGCAGTACAGTATGTAATGTCCGAGATAATCCAACAGACGCTGCAGGATTAGGATTACAGACAGTTGTACTTTCTTCCTGGTGACCTACAGCAATTTATTTCCTCATGAGCACTAGATCAATGAGAGCAACTTGGTGTAGTGGTTAAGGCACCAGGCTAGAAACCAGGAGGCTGTGAGTTCTAGTCCTGCCTTAGGCATGAAGCCAGCTGGATGACCTTGGGCCAGTCCCTCTTTCTCAGCCCTAGGAAGCAGGCAATGGCAAACCACTTCCAAAATCTTGCCAAGGAAACTGCAGGGACTTGTCCAGGCAGTCACCGGGAGTCCACACTGATTTGAAGGCACAAATAAATAAATAAATCTAGATGAATAGTAATATTCCCTGCTAATCTATCAATGGCATTAATCCTAAAATGAGTCACTGCTAAATGGGAACAATTCAAATCGAGGAAGTGTGTGTGTGTCGTCCAGGAATATCCTTAAAAGAACACAGATGTACAGTGGTACCTCGGGTTACGAACGCCCCTCATGAATTTTTCGGGATACGACCAGCTCCGGCCCCAAAAATTTACCTCGACATGCGAACTCCGCCTCGAGCTACGAACCGGATCCGCGGCCATTTGCCCTGCTGCCACGCGGTCGCGGCTTCCTGTGGGGGAGATCGCAGTAGCAAGGAGACGTTCGGTGAGGCTTGTGGTGTGTTTTGTGGCGTTTGGAAGGTTTTTGATGTGCTTGTCAGCATGGCTCCAAAGAAAATGCAGAGCAGGCTTGGCAAGAATAAGGCTTTGAAGAAAAAAGTGGGGAAATTTGCCTCGTGGTGCGACCAAATTCGGAGGGCGGATTAGCCGTATTTACATTGAACCTTATGGGGAAATTTACCTCGGGTTGCGACCAATTCAAGTTGCGATCAGAGTCACGGAATGGATTAAGTTTGTAACCCGAGGTACCACTGTACAAGCTGGTCCATTCAGCTTTGTACCTATCTTTTTTTAATGGCATCCTTTTTGAAATTTTCTGATCTATATGCTCCTCATTGTACTCCACTTTAGCAGCTTTCTCATTCATTAGTCAGATGGTCAAAATGAATTCTCGTCAGGGTGTTGTGTTTTCTTTCAGTAGTGTCACTTGTTTAAACGTGCCCATTGTAGTTTTATCAGCCCCTTTCTCACTTGCAAAGAGATTTGACATGCTTGCGGTGTCTGGGCAAAAAAGAGAAATCCACTCAGACTGAGAATTAAGATCTCTGCTAGACCCATGGCGGCTGGCATGCAGGCACTGACTGAATTGCAATTAGATACCATTGGGTACATGAAGCAAATGCAGACTTTTGAGTGCTAAGTTATCTCTAGCCAAAAAAGTACTGGCAAGCTTGCAGGCAGACCCCAATCTGCAGACGTACCTTTCTCCTAAGAATAAACATAAGAGATAATTCTCCCCACCCTCCAAAATTCCTGGACACGACTGGTGGCAAAGGGAGAGAAAACTGGAAGATGGCAGAATGAAATTGGGCCTCCTGAGTGAACTCAGGGTCATCGGCTGGTCTGAACAGCAAACACACAATGCAAGAATTCACTGCTGGTCGTGTTTGATCCATCTTGATAAGCATACAACTTGCAAAGCTGCATTCTGCAGTTTTCACCTTTATTTTTCCTATAGCTCTTCTCAATACAAGCTTCACCTCTGGCATTTAGCACTCTCAGGGTATGCAGGCTCTGTGAACCCAGCTAAGTACAGCTCATTTCACAGATCATATTAAGCAGGCTATGATTTAGCAAGATGTGGGATGAACCACGGCAGTAAATGGTTAAGAATGGTGCCAGGCTTGCTTTGGATCCTTATTATTTGCTCTACGTGTTTATTGCCCATCCATGTGTTTTTAGGAAACTGCACTCAAGTAAATCAAGTGATTTACAGACAAAATATTAATTTTAAAAGAAATCAATAAATGAGGAACAACGGCCAGGATTAAACCCCCCGCAAAAAGAACTGCTGCTATCTGAATTATCTTCTTTTCCCCACCCATGTGAAGGGATTATGGCATTTTGGAAGTTTCAAAACAATCCTGGACTTGTGAATTTCTGAAATGAGGAGAACAGCAAAGCAAGCACCATTGACCCACTTACTTGCTATTTTGATAGCCTGCAAATGTTCTTTCTCCCAAAGAACACCAAGGACACATGGTAAGCTGCTTGCCTGGAACATAAGGCACTGAAATAGCAACCGTGTAAGTCTTCAGCAGCTTCTGATGGTGGTAAAAAAAATCAATGATTGTCACATAAATATTAAAAGATTCCTCAGCCTAATGTCGGAACAAATGTATACTTAATCCCAAACACTTCTCTGCAAGTGCAATCCAATTTGCCTCTGAGATGTGGTTCCATTATGCATGGAGCTAAAATAAATACTTTTTTCTTCTGCAGCGGCAAATTATCAGTTAAATTGAAACCTGTACCAGCAGAGAGTAAACCTAGGATCTCGGCTTCAAGCATAAAAATAGAATCACATCTACTACTCCATTGTTGCAATAGCATCCCTCTGTGTATTTCATTCTCTGCAACAGAACTTTGTGGAATTGCATGCAGTATAGTTTTCATCTCCCAACATCGCTGGTGCAATGTGTACCAGGTAAATGCATTTATCGACTAAGCTTCACAGGGGCTATAATTTGGTGCTCTGTGTAACACTCTTGCATGTCATGGGGAAGAGTCAAAAAGTGTCCTACGTGCCAGCCCCTTGAGGTAGTCCAGATGAGAAGCACCAACCATGAGTACTAACACGCTCTTAATTGCAAGGTAACAGAACCTTGCAAGTCTGAAAGCACTTCTCCCCTCTTACTTTCCAGAAAACTAAGGAGGGTCCCTTCTGAGAGGCTTCCCATGCCCCCTTTCCTTCTGTGGGCTGAGATACCTTTTGCACGACAGTTGTTGTTATGCAGAGTGCAGCTATGAACACAGGTCATGCTAAAAATATACACACCAGCAGTAGAGAGATTTAAAGAATGCAATGTCCTTATCTTGTTCTCCAAAGAAATCCAGTCAGAAAATATAAAATATCTTCTTGTTTATTGAGAAAAATGCAAAACTTCATAAAATACAAGTTTCATACAAAAACAGAGAAAAAATCACTTCTTCTCATATATGTGGCATGCAAGACTTATCTACCACACAAGTTTAACAAAGTTTCTAGCCAAAAACTCTCAGAGAAGAGGTACACTACTTGGTTATTAGTTACTACTACATAACCCATAAAACTGATTACATGAAGGCTAAAATTCTACTGAGAAGTGAGACATGTGCTCACTCACACTTTATTACCACTATACCCCACCCCTTGAATAACTAGCATAAAGACGCCAATAGGTGGCAGTAAATAGAGGTATACGTGCACACTAACAATAACAATTGCATCTGGCCTGCTTCTCTAGCCATAACAATATATTTTGAAGATAGCAAGATGCATTTCTTCCCATGGCACAATCCTAACAGTTGTCTAGGCTGTGGCTCTTCCTCCTGTCTCCTAAGATCATCCCACATATCATTACGCTACATTACGAAGCAGTCCAGCAGATAAGAAAAGATGAACCATTGCTAAAAGGAGAGTCAAATGCCATCAGATCTGAAAGTGAGGTGTCACTGACCTCCCCGTCTTTCAAAGTGGTACCAGACATTCTGATAAGTAGTGATTTCACCCTATCCATAGTCGTCAAATCTCAGTTCGTTATTTTTGCCAGCATGTGCAGCTGGTCTGTTGAACTTCAGAATTTTCCCTTAACAAGATAAATCAAATCTTGTAAGTTTGCAGAGACTTCTACATATTTTGGTGCATACTTCTCTAAACCCACACATTTTGTTTGAAGTTTTGCCTAACCTGCAATTTTTGCAAATAATTTCTCAACTATAATGCAATGTGTACATTTTAAGACTGCATATGTTCATGAAAAGACTTTCCTCAATATAGTTTTCTTTTTAAATTGTTGGCAAAATACATAGCAAAAGCATGAGAACTGCGAATGCCTATTAAATTTCTGCTTGAGTATTGATTCAAAAAATGCAAAGATAGGTAAATTGGCTTTCAAATGTGAACAAGCCTCTCCTCTACCCCTGCGTCAGTGGTAGAGCACAGATTGGCCATAGAAAAGGTCCCTAATCCAATTCTTGGCCTCTCCAGTGAGAACTTGGGGAACAAGAAGGAAATCCAGTTGGAGCCCCTGAGCAGAAGTATATGCCCCAATCTAGTACAAGCAATGCTGTGAAGTAGAAAAAAGCCATACTTTATTGAAAATGTGAAGGTTTTGCTTGGCACAAATCAATCAGGATGACAACAGGCAAATATTCCAACCTCCTATAGGAATACTATACCTGTTTATGTTCAGATTCAGAAACTGAATGTGTTTTGCATGTGCTATACTTCACTGTCTAGTATATATTCAATGGCATATGGAATTAATAACACACATCATTACACCCTTTTTTTACTCAAGACACAAATGACTAGGCTCAAATTATCCTACTTCAGACATATTATGCAAAGGCCCAACTCTCTGGAGAAGGCTCTAATGCTGGAAAAGGTGGAAGGTCAGAGAAGAAGAGGAGGACCCAAGGGAGATGGATTCAGTTACAGTGGCGATGAGGCACCATTGGGAGACCTGAAGGACCAGGTTAGGGACAAATCATCATGGAGAAAATCTATCTATGTGCTCACTAAGAGTTAAAACCAACTTAATGGCATATAATCAATCAATCAGTTACACTCTTTACTGAGTTGCAGGACCAGGAGGTCATGGCTATAAATACAGGTAGTCCTTGTTTAGCAACTGGCTCATTTAGCAACTGTTCGCAGTGATGACAGTGATAAAAAGGGAACTCTGTGACCAGTCCTTGCATTTACGACCTTCACAGGTCTGTAAAGCAAGGAAAGCTGAAGTAAGATCATAAAATGGTGATGTTTCACTTAGAGACTGCTTCACTTAATGACCAAGTTGCCCATCCCAACTGTGGTCACTAAACAAGAACGACCTATAATCAATCGCATGATACCTTTAAGACAATGGCAAAATATCTGTCATTACCAGCAGCTCCTTGTCAGCCTCATCAGGTAGACCAGACAGGAAACACAGCCAGATGAGCTAATTCTACTTTATTGTAAAGCTACATTAACAGAATCTTGCAAGTCTGAAAGTACAAATCTCCCGCCATCACCTTTACAGCCCGATAACTTAGGGAAGGACTCTCCTGAGCCCTTGCTCCACCATGCAGCTGTGCGCTATGTTCCCTCTTATCTGACCACTCCCTAGACAACATCTCTTCACTTGGTCTCCCAAGGTCATTCCCACACACCATTACACACTTAGAAGCCATCTAGCTCCCAATAATGTAAATTATTGTCTGGTTTATTTGTATAGCATACATTCTTTGAGCTTGTATACTACTGTTTGGTCTTCAGACACAAAGGTAATAAAGTGGAGTTGAGACATAATTCTCAACATCTTCCATTACATGGGTTTCAGCGATGGCAAAGAAACCATACAGGTAGATGTATTGGCAGATACCTGACTTGCTTCTATATGTACTTAGTAGGTCAGATTTTGCTTAGTGGATCACAGGTGACTGAGCAAAACTGAATTTTGCTGCTTAATTACATTTTTATTGGTCTCTCCCCATCTTTTAAGAGGAAATTAGGCAGATGCCTACTTCCAATTTCCCATGCAGGAAAGTGAGGCAGAGATGCTCACCTCCAATTTTCTGCTCTCAATCCTATACCTAACACCTGCCACACCTTCTGTCCCATCTACCTCCACACTAAACTTTCACCTCTGAGCTCAGCTGACATCAAGCAACTCAAGCCAAAGGCATATTCAAGGTGAAAGGCAGTGTGTTTGTGCAGGTAGATACAACACAGAGCTCCCACATTATGAGAGGTTACACTGAAGCTTGGAAATCAATCCCTCTCTTACTCCCTCAGCGTGAGAGATATATACATTAGCAATTCCCACTCATTATTTCATTTCCTCTCCTATAAGAGGAAAAAAATACAAGGAGAGCTGAAGGATTTGGGGTGTAAAATGACTCATCCAATTACTGTCAGGTGCCATAAGCCAATCATTCTGGCAAAGAAATGTCGAAAAGACTCCCTCTGTCTTTTCTTCTGCTGCAGAAACTCAATTTTCAATAAATCTCCAGTGGAGAAGACAATCTAAATCTTCACATAGTGTGAAGTTTCCACAGTCCTGGTTTTTGCCCTTTGTTTCTTGGGAAAGAGAGCCGGTTTGGCGTAGTGGTCAAGGCACCAGGAGACTGTGAGTTCTAGTCCTGTCTTAGGCACAAAACCAGCTGGGTGACCTTGGGGCAGTCCCCCTCTCTGAGCCAGGCATTGCAAAGAATTCTGAAGGATCTGAAGCCCACCCAGGTGAGGTTGCTATGAATGCTTTCAGATCAGGCCTAGGAGGACGACTGCTCAAAATTGACCCTGGTTGCATCTCTCCTTTGTGTGACAGGTTGCCTGTTCTCTTCCCTTCTTTCATTTTTTGCTTACTGTTGCTCTTCTGTTCCAATGTTCCCTGCAAGAACCTCTCATCTTGGCCTCTGGCCTTGACTGACCCTACCTGTGCACATTCTATCTTGTGGGATCTAACCGGTTGCTCTAGCATGTTGCAGTTTGACCAAGTTGAAAAGGCTTATCCTTGGAAAAACAGGAATTTTGAATCAAGGAATCATGTCGTGCTTTACTGCAATTTTTACGAAGATACTGGCAGTGAGCTACTACCGTAACACCTTTCCTTAGCCCATTTCCAGGTTGAACAGAATTCTATGTACAGGTTCTTTTGGCAGATAAGGATCCCAAGATTACTCTTGCTGTCACGAAGTTTGTATTTGTAGCCTGTAGAACTTGTGTGTTGTTGACAGAAAAACAGATTAAGCACAATTACAGGCCTTTTTACCACGCATACTATAATGTACTTTGTACTGTATATTGTATTTTCTTTAATGGAGTCTGGGTCTGTGACCTGTAATAAAGTTTGGCTGATTGTTGCACTGCTTGGATTCTGCAAATATTTAGCCATTTACAAGCCCAAGAGTAACAAGCTTTTTCCTTTCTTTCTTGTTCCCTCAACAAACCCATCTCTTTCTGAACTTCTGAAATCCTTCCTACTTTTCCCACCTGTCCTCCTTTTGAAGAACCCTCCCCAGCAAACTACTTTTGTCCTCTTTTGGAAGTGTTTGAGGAATAAAAATACCCTTGTCTCTTCCACAAATGACCTGCACGTACATAATGGATCCCTTTCCCATTTTTGTTGCTTTCCAAGGTGATGCTCGTGACAAGCCATCATTTTAAATTTCCTTCAACCTAGGTATTTCATTGGTCCTTGACTCTTCCCTATCGATCTCTATGCTTCCTTTGCCAAAAAATGTTTACCTTTCCAACAGCAGCACCAGGGGTGGGGACTATGGGGTGAGGGTGAGTCTTTTCTCACCCGATAGCAGATACTAAAAGTAGAAACCGCACAGGCAGGGACTCAAGGACACAGCTCTCTGATAAGTAAGCTTTTTGCAAGAATAAATGAAGCCATTATAAAAGAATTTCAGCTACTGCTATGTATCAAATGCAAGCCCTATTTATACTGAACTCAAGACTCACTTCTTGCAACCTTTTCTCTCATCTGTGCAGTGCAAAGGGCTACAGGCTTCCTTTTGGGGGGTAGGAGGAACATTTCCTACCAACCCCCTCTATGGTTAATAGACCAGCTGGTTCCAAGGCGATTTGTTTCTGACACTGCCAGATCTAGGTCTCACACCACCATTTGCACTTTCTGGGGTTAATCTGTACCACTTCCCACAAGGAAAAATGAGGTGCAGAAATCTATGTTCCTTCTGCTTTCTTCCAGGGCTGGCTTCAAAAAGAACGAAGCACTTGAAAAGACAATAAAAGGAAGGAAGGACCAAGGATTGCTCCTTGGGAGATGCTCACTAGTGCTGCAAATATGCCCCAGTTTTTGTCATCAGATGTGCCTTTGCATGATAGAAGGTAACCTACTCACAGCCAGGGGAACATCTGAAATTTTGAAAGCATGCGTTCAGGAGACTTGCCTATTTATGTGACAACTACTATTGCAGGCACAGACAATTGCAGTGCATCCATTTACCAGAAGACAAATTCTCTACCATCCTAGCATCCTAGATGTTGAACCCAAGAACGTCCCCCTCCCAAAAAATATGATGCTAGAAGCTAGTGCTAACTGCAGGTGGACGGGAATATCTAAAAGTGCCAGATTAGAACAATACCAGCCATATTATTTTCTAACCATTAAGTTGGCACTGACTTGATGGAATAGGTGCCATACAGATGGCACATGATGGCACACAGAAATCTAGTAAACATGGTTCTGAGAGATTCAACTTCCTTCCTCTAGGATGGTGACAAAAATATCCTTCTTGGTCAGATTCTAGGGGAATCACAAACCAGTTTAATTAATGGAATGACTTAACAGTGTTTCTTTTCACAATGGCTACTGAAGTTTTAAGAACTCATATAAGTTTAAACTTCTAAAGAGTAAAATAAAGCATGCCAACAATGCTATGAAAGAAAACCACAACAGTCTAGTCAAATGGGGGTACAGAGCTCTGACAATCCATTTCTATCCAGTCCTACTTCTTCATCTAAACTAAATGATGAGACCATCATTTCTTTAGGCTTCTCTGCCCTGCAAAATTTCACATTTTGTAAGATCGGTTAATATCCTGATATCACTTTTACCAACCCCCCACTCCAAAAAAAAAAAACATTCTCAAGGACTTTAGAACTTCACCAGCCCCTGAGAATCTTCCTGTGAGGATAATAGTTATTTTACATTGGGTTTTCTTATAAATATTAATTACAAAGACCTTGGATTAACTGACCTAGTTTTGAAGTGTCATGTCATTTGTTGCTTATTTAACAACAGGATTTAAGAAATGGAGATATTATCCTAGCATTTTCATTCACTACCAAACATGTTGCTCAAAACGTTCTGGTTTTGATTCTTTTTAACACTTCTGAGATCATGAGGGTACTCCATCTGTTGCTCTTGCTGTATATCCTGCAAAGCAACATTCATTGCTAAAGATTCCCTAGAAACAGAACAGGGCAACGAACAATTATATCCAAGGGGGGATTCTGGTCTCATTCGATGGCACACAGAGATACTATCAAGCTAGAACTCTCAGGGAAAACTCAGGACCTCACTCAGCAGAGGAGACAAAACACAACAGACATTTTGGAGTCTACACATTATTATCTAAACACAAAATAACTACATCTAGAGATTAAAATCATCTATTCACCTTATCATTGCTGTACCTTGCTGGACCATATTTATGTTGCAATGATGCCCAGGTTTTCACAACTTAGCAGGACCTGAGTGACTGTCTGAAGGGCCTCCTGGTCCAGGAACAGGTGCAACTGATGCACAAGGTGAACCTGTACAAAGGTCCTCATGGCCACAGCTTCCACCTGGACAGGAAATGGGGGGGGGCTTTGCCTCTGATCCAGGTCTGAGTCCTCAGTATTGGCACTGGCAATACAGGGACTGCATCTGACTTATTAATGCCAGTTCTGGGTCTTGTTTCCTCAATCTTTGGAATACCAGTTTCCTCAGTTTGGTCTTCTGAGGAGGAGAAGGATGGTCTGGCTGAGCTCTGATAGAAGTACTGAAAGAAAGAAAACATGAGCTTGGATTATACATGCAATGGCAGATAAATTGTTGCCCTTACTTTTTAAAGGTCTGGAGTCAAACAAGGAAGTTTCACCACCTCGCTGCTCCTTCTCCAACACAAGTGTTACACAATGAACTCAAGAATGCATCTCTGAGATGTAACAGCAAAGCTAAAATCAGATAAAGCACATTTGCCCTAGAGGAATAAAAACAGATTGGTGGTGACTTCAGATAAACTAATACACTGAATTCAATACAAGGGATGAATGCAGATGTGACAGCTGTAAAGAGCAAGCAGTTTGAATGCAGCTTTGCAATAATGCATTCAAGTGTAACTCTTTCAAGAAGGGGTCAAGGAGAGGCATTCAGCCTCTTTTTGACGACGTGCTTCAATTTGAATATGAGAAAGTTGATGCTGATCAATGCTAATTGGCTAGTGCCTGGGTAGTCACGGAACTACCCTTCTTGCTACCTTCTTAAAACCTACAGGATTCTGTTCCACAGATGCAGAAGTTTGCTTTTTGAAACTGTCCAATAAATGAGGTTTCTGTTCTTCCTGCTCCCTAGCCTTCTCCTGCAGTAGACATTTAGCCAGGCTTCTGATTTGCCTGTACGTATGTATGGGTGCAAAGGAATTTTCAGTCAAGATCAAAGCCTCCAAATGACCACGGCAGAAATGTTACAGCTACCATCCTCCAGTTAAGCTTCACCAACCAAAACAGGCATTAAGTCAGGGAGTTCCCTGGAAGAACAGATGTTTTACATGCAAAAGATTAGATTCATTCTTTGCACCTCCAGTTGTTGCTGTTTTTAAGGTTCATTGCAACAATTGATGGGAGGAAAAAAACCGCCAGCCAAGCTCTATCTATTAAGTTTCAATCAATCCTTCTGCTATTGAACTAATATCTAACTCAAGGGCCAGCACAACAAGGCCTCTGAGAAGCAACATCCTTGGGAAAAACCTAAAGATTACAGAAGTACAGAATTCAATTTTAAAAATCAGTGGGCAGAGCTCCCCTAGGAAATAACATTCGACCCAATACCTTCTTTCCTTTTAATTTTAAAGATTTCTCGGGGAGTTTCAAATAAACCAATAAAAAAGTATAAATAACATTCAAATGATCCTACAGAATATATCCTCCGCTCCTTAACAGAATGAACAATATGCTGAAATGTCTTGAATTCCCTGAAGCAGAAAAATCAGGTGAGTTTTCATTTCTGGCAATCATTTAAGACTTAACACGATTATCTCAACGCTTCCCCCCTTCTATGCCACTCGCCCATGGACCCCGCAACGCCCGCAGAAGGGAAGACAAAGTTCGGCTCATTTGCTCATCCTTAAGAAACTACAGACTAAGTAACCTTTTTCACCTCTTGGGGGAAAAGCATATTCTGTTTTGTGAGTTATTTTGGAAAGGAGGCATAATCAATGCTATTTTTCCAAGTGCCCCAGTCTTTCCCTTTGGGTGGGCAACTCCAGAGTGAAAAATCAAGCAACTTGTACATAAAGGGGCTTGCCACACCTTTCAGCCCATATGTAAAATCAGCCTGCCAAACACATTATTTTGTCTGAATTCATCAGTTCTCCCCAAATGATTCAAGCTCTGTATTCAGCAGGATTCACTCAGCTTTCATTCCCAAGAATGTAAGGATTCAAGGAGCAAGCAGACTACAAAATATTAGACAAATACAGCTGGTCTGGTTAGCTTCGTGTAGTTTGTCAGCGCTGTTTAGGGTTGGAATAAACCAGCCAATTGTGGTTTATTCAATATTTCAATATACCTGGATTTAGTATAATGTGTGAACCACACCAGGACTGAGCTGGTTCAGGCCTGAATAATACCTGCATGGGTGACACACAAGAAACCTCAAGGTTGCGAAATCAAGAAAAGAAGGTGCTGGCAAACCATTTCTGTGCTACTGCCAAGAAAAAATGAAACGTCCCATAAAGTCACCAGGAGTTGCACTCATGTTGTGTTTTTGGTTGATAAAAAATGAAATGATAAGTTTGTATTGAAATGCAAACTAAACTGATTTTGTCTCATTCCTTCGCCCAGGCCATTTCAAAACATTTTTTGCTGCAGCCATACAGTTCCCACTGCCTTTTGACTTATTAAGTTATTCAAAATAAAATTATACTGGCAGGGGAAAAAAAAAAGACAGCAAGAGGCAAAGGGGGAGGTTTCTGAAAGAGGAATTGCTGTTGCAATGTTGCTTGTAACCTTTCAGTTTAACTCAAATGACAAAAAACATCAAAAATTTAAAATTGCCTTCAAACTTCTTGGGGCAAGATGTTCCTGTACACATGGCTGCCTTCAGAAGGCAAAGGCCAATCCTTCTGGGCTTGGGGAAAGAAACTCTCATTAACCATTGGAGCCCTGAGTTGTGCAAAAGCTTCTGAATGAAATTTTAGAAGGTTTTGGCAGGAAAAAAAATGTGGGGTGCTAACATTCCACTGGTACAAAATTAAAGGGGCAAGGGGGGGCTATGCTGGTTTGTGGCAAGTTAAAGGATAAACCTTTTTTTTTCCACCTAAGTGGTCATGCTCAGTCCACTTCATTAGAGGTATCCTCCAGTTGTGGGGACTTCAACTCCCAGCATTCTTAGAAATGGCCATGGTGGAATGCTGGGAATTAAAGTCCACACATCTGGAGGGTAGCTAGAATTCCCCAACCAGTAGGACTGCCACTGAGATTCATCCGGAGAGCATCTAGTTTGGAAGGTTGCTTTAAGTGGGCAAGATAAATAATATTATAATGAATGTTGACATATTCTGGCAACAAACTTGTTGGATATTTGCAAGATCTACAGCTTTAACAGAATTAACTATAGAGTTAACAAGAGATTGCTTTTTGGCTGTGAACATAATTGAATCAGGTGGCGAACTCTGTATAAGAGAAGTATTCTTCTTACTTATTTTTGCTTTCTGATTTCCCTTTAGGCTCACTGCTTAATTCCCTGCTGTCTTGGTATATTTGTATTATATTATTTATTTGTTTGTTGTTAGTTTTATGTATTGTTGAAGATATATTTTATGCCTAATTTTTCTCTTTTGTATATTTTGAAATACATATAAAGGTTGATATTTATATTTCTTGTCTTCCCTTAATCTTATTACCCAACAAAACTGTGCTCCTGACTTTCAGCTACAGAGACTTCAGGTTGAGTAAGAAGTTCCCTTGGTATCTTTCACTCATTTCTCATTAACTTGTACTACCCCTGGTTTACAACCGTGGCTCCTTGTATAAGCCACAATTGACTAGATACACCCATCACAGTGATTTATAAACGTTTTACAAGCCTACGGTAGCCAAGTTAACACACAACAATTTCACCCCACACATACAAATAACAGGATAGTTTTGCACAAAGTGTGAACTCAGTCCATGATTTTGAAAGATTCCAGCTTGCTGTGGGTGCATCTGCAGGACAAGCGATAATGTTCTTGTCCTGTTTGTGAACTTCTTAGTCACGTGAGGTAGCCACAGCTGGACCAGGTGGGTCACTGAATCTACCCTGGTTCTTCCTATGTTCTTCTGGCAAAAAAGCAACATGACTCCAGATTAAAGCATTACTGCATAATTATTCAGAAATAAATAGTTGCAGCGGCATCCACTGATCTTAATGTAAAGACTTTTTTAAGATTAAAAATAAAACAGCATGGCATTAACACCTGGGTCTCATTAATATGTATGCCAACCTGTTTCCAAGATAAAGAAACTCAAGTAACCCTGAAAACCATCTTAGAGAGACACATGCTAACCAATTCACACTGAGATTTTAATTTAACTTTAGACTGTAATTTGAGGTCCTTAGATTCAACATCAAAAAAAAAAAACACGGTTATTCATGAAACCTTCCCTTTGACTAATTTGGGTAGCACTTCCTTGAGAAGGATGACGTCCCCCACGGAAGACATGCTCGGGGCCTGAAATATAAAAGATGAAATGGAATTGGAAGCGTGCCACAGAGGACAGCACAGTAGCTTCTGAGAGGGATCTGCCATCAGCGCAACAGTGGGTGGCGAACAGAAGTTCTGTGCAGTTTCATTGACTGAAGAAAAGCATGCATTGGTATTCTTCCAACAGCCCATCAGAAAAGAAGTAGGAATTTAAAGCTGGCTCATTGTAAATACCCACTTGTTTAACCTGGCTCCCTCCCACCCCAAGAAAAGTTAGAGATGTTTCCCCTACTCCCTAAAAAGATTTAGATGGTGTGCACGCTTATCCTCCCCATCTGCTGATTCTGTTCAGTATCATTATTACCTTTAGTTGCTTCTTCAGCATGCAATATTGCTCCAGGTCTAAATGGATCCCAAACCGAAGAGGAAGTGAACATGGTTTAGAGAAGATCAAAATGTTCCCACTGAAATGGGTTTCCCCAACCTGGTGCCTTTAAGAAGGCACCCAATGACAGATGCAGTGAGATCAATACAGATAGTCCTCATTTAGCAACCACAATTGGAACTGGCAACTTGGCCATTAAGTGAAGTGGCCATTAAGTGAAACCGTGACTGGGCTTAAGATCTGACTTCAGCTTTCTTTTGCTTTACAGATTGGCAAAGGTCGTAAATGTGAGGATCGGTCATAAAGTTCACCATCATAACTACAAATGGTCACTAAATGAGGCAGTTGCTAAACAAGGACTATGTGTAAAAGCTTTAAAGCAATGATTTTCTACAAACTAACCATTCCTTTCTCTTGCTGACATCCCACTTCACAAAACCTGGCTGCTGATTTCATTTTGCAGCAGACATATTACTAAAAGATTTTCAAACAGAACTCTAATAGCTAAAAGGTTTGAACAAACAATTGTAGTCCCTCCTGTCCAAAACACCAAGCCCATAAAAAACTCAACCAGCTTAGATTAGAGACAAGAGAGAGTTCAATTCATAAACAAGGTACAAGAGGGTCAAACAAAACGTGATATGAGGGTCCAAAGTCACTACTTGAGAAGGTAGGCTAAGGAGGGGAGGAATATGGTGGTGAGGTAAACAGAGAGCTGCTGCCAATGGATCTGTGAGGCAAGCAGCTCCCCTTATATAGGGGCAGTATGACCCAGATTTGTTCTGTGATGGGGCAGGGTTCTTTCTGGCCAATAGTCTTGCTGAGTGCCTTTGTTCTGCCCTCCTCTCTTTGTGGCGGGCCCTTGCATTGGAGGGAGGTGTTAGCTCCGCCTCTTTGTCTTCTGGGGCCAGCAACAGCTGCCTCTCCTCGTTGCTAGGCAACTCTGCTTTCCCTGCCCACAACTCCTCCAGCTGAATCCCCCCAGGCCGATTACCCCCTGCAACTCCTCATCCTCCAAATCAGAGCTGGCCATGAACAAAAGTGGGGATCTTTCAGTTCCCCTAACATGCAATTCCCAGCATCCCTCACCCCACACCTTACCAAGTGGGCCAACAAGGCACTCTTGATCAGCCCCAGGATCCCCACTTCTGAACAGGTGGTGCTCTTCCCCACTCTGGAAGGTTGCAACTTCAGAATCTGCTACAAAACCCTGTCGAAAATTGAATTGCTCCTTGGCTAGTTTCAAAGCATTTTCATTTGGGGTTATTGATTCACCTCCCTTTTTGTAGGGAGGTATTGATCTGTTGGCACATGAATGCCAAAAGGGCACTGATGGCACACAATGGCTTAAATAGAAGATAACCTAATACATGAAACCATGACCACTTGGCTGATAGTCAGTTTAGCCAAATAAGCATGGAAACATCACGGATGCTAGGATTATATCAAGGTTGACTCATTATTCCTTCGGATTTGGGTCTGCCCAAAGCCTGCCATTCACCCAACAGGTTGGACTTCAGTTTTCGAAACCCACTTTTGGGAAGGGGCTGCAAATTCTTATCAAAACTCTAGAAATGTTTTGTTCAGCTAATACAGCAGCATTTTCTTACATTACCTCTCCCACCACCACCATCACCACCACAAGACACAGAGTACTTGAATCTCATTCTCATGTAAGAATAAACAAGATGTCTTACACAACGTTTTGAACAATTGGCTGACAGATGCCGATACTGAACTTGCATAGAATGTTTGTTCTATGTATTAATTAATTTCATTCTCTATGTCTTTATCTAAAGCAGGAGAGAATTAACTGTTAACTATTTGCTACTTACATTCTGCTTAATCACACTATGCCTCTGCTTCTATTTCTCCATCCTTTACGTGTGCCCTGAAACTCTTTTTATGTTTGTTTGCTTGTCTATTTTAGCTGAAAAGACTGCACTGCACACCACCCCAGTAGTAGGTCTGGCAGCTGACGTTAAGGTGACTGGTTGTTTAGGCATGATTGATAGGACATTATTTGAAGGCTGGGCAATAAGTCAGCATTTTTAAATGTTTTGGCCCATATTCATCCTCTGCTTATAGCCACTAAAGACTGGAGTAAGGGGAATTGCTGTGAATAGCATCACTGAAAACTCAGATGTTCCCATTAATGCAAAAGAGCAATGGAATCTTGAAACGAGCCATCATCAGCAAGCAACACCGATGCTCCACAGGATACATTGAAAATGTTTGCAATGCAAGACAAAGCATTTTAAAAAATACTCATTTTCCCCCAAGGATGAATTGGATTCCAGCGCATTTCCCAGATACCTAGTTTCTAAATTGCCCAGTTGCGACAAGGCAGGCTCAGCTATCCCATTTTTATTTTGAAAAATGCAATTATAAAAGCCAACTCAGCCAAGCTGATGGAATGATCGTTTCCATTGTCTGGGATGTTCTAGGATCATCTGCCTCAAGGGGGCTGTCAAGGAGATTGGGGTGAAGGTCGCAGATTGCAATTTGCACGAAGAGCTTGCTGTGTTTCCTCTCCTTTTTTTTAGCACTGGGGGAGAAGAGCAGAAGCTGGTCTACCAATACACGTCTGGCTGATTTGCAGCAGATTTGGGAAGGACTTTTGAGCCCGAACCATCCCAACAATAACGCATGAAAGAGTCATCCACTGCAAATTTAGGCTGATGCAATGAAAGCTTGGGGAAAACCCAGGAGAGAATTTTTATAGGTGGGATGAGTCACTGAATGGAGCATATAAACAACTTCATTCTTAATTCTTACTATAGGTTTTCCTGTTGAAATCCCACAAGCCTAAAGCTGCATTCCTATCTCACCTGACTGTTGACTTAAGTGTGGTTTTATTAATTGTGTTTTAAATCAGTCATAATTGATTGGCCTTACACTGAACACTAAGCTATAAAATCATAGTTCGTGAAAAGCAACAGCTAGCTCCCAAAAAGCTTGATGCACACAATACGCTAAGCCAGCCCAAACATCTCAAACCAACCATGGGATGGCTTAGCACACTGTTTCACTCAAGCTGCACATCTGGCACATGGCAGGTACATAAGATGAAGGTTATAATGTAGGTTTTGCATGCAAAGCACATACTATTAGCTGTGCTCCTGCCAAGTAAACAGCTCAGTGAAGACTATGGTTCTGCAACAGGCTAAAGGTCAGCTGAAGATCTAATGGCTACATTCACACAATCTATAAAGTTTGGCTAGTTTTGCATGCATGCATGCATCTTAATATACTGTGTGAACCTTACCCAGACCATTTAGTTCACTGATGACTCACTAGCCTTTTAGTGAAATAAAAGCCCGCCACATCTAGCCTGCAAATTTCTGGACTACGGATACGCAGCAACAAAAAGATTCAGGAAACTCTAATCATCCAGGGGCTATTCTGATTCTTGCACCTCCAGTCCAGTAGCTCTATTAGGCCATACACTTTGGTGTACAAGCCACAATGTCTGCATCCACACCACACATTTAAATCATTCACATTTTTGTGGTCCAGATCTGGTGGTCCCCATGTATTCTGAAAATCCATAAAATGGGTTAATTTAGTGAGCAAGTCACATGTGTTATATGAACACAGCTATGGAGACGTGCAGGGACCCACGTTCCATTTTGCAAATGCGTGCTAGCTGTCAAATTCTTTTCCTTCTCCCCACTCACTAAAATAGCACTGGGGAACGTCCTGATCTTTAGTCATCTTTATTAGAGTCGGCTCATTTCCTAATCACCCCCAAAACTCTTCCCCTACCCCAGGCCATCCATCTTCAAGAGCCAATCTGGCAAATGGGAAATGCTTGCTAACAAGGGTCTTTTGAAGTCTGCATTCAAAAGAAAAGAAAATCAAGGAGATCCTATTATATAGGAGAGTTGGAATTCTGCTCCTGTGTCTTTCACATTCAAGGCTATTTCTAGGGCTTACCCTATTATTACAGAAAGTTGCATGTTCAGACTTTGGACTGGTTCATACAATACCCCAAGCAACAAATTGGGTTCACATATTATACTCTGCCCTAACCATGGCTTGTTAAATATGCTACAGACTGCTGAGTTCACACATTGGGCCAAGCCATAATTTGCAAACAACAATAATTAAGTTCCCACAATGCACTAAGCTAACACCAGATGAACCACACTATGGTTTAGTGGAAAGTACACACCAGTCCTCATGTGGTAGCCTGGATCGATCTTAATATTCTGGCTGAGCAAAACTAGCCAATCGTAAACTGGGCTTGAGGAAATTACAGCACTGTCGGATGTGACACTCTACTCTTTGTGGCTTCCGCGGCATACCAGTTTCTTCTCGGCAATAAGCCTGCATCTTTTGTACTCCAAAAGTCACACGCCTGTCCATACCAAAATGATGAGAAGCTAACTTTAGCCTTATTAGGGCTTAGATGCTGTTCTCAATCGCCTCTCCCCAGCAGCTCCAAACGCTTTGAGATCTTCAATCTGTCTCCCCGTTTCGGCATAAGGCTGAACAGTTGGTTCAACACGCGCCAACGTTGTTCTTTGTTTCTGGCTTACTCTTAACTCTTCCACCTGTTGCCTTTTCTCCTTTTTGGGTTTGTTCGTTTCCCCAGAACAAGGAGAACTGTTTTTTACATTACTTAACAATACTGTTAAGGCCCCAGAAAAACAAAGTGGCTGTATTCCTACAACAAATTTAACCAGGAGTTAAAAGACCCAGCGATGCATTCACACAACACACTAAGTTGGATTAAACTTGCTTATTATTTGCAGCTTACTGGGTTGTGCAAACTCAGCCTGTTTCAAGGTGTCTGTGGAGTGTGGTCAAACAAGCCAAGATGCATTGTGCCTAAAAAATGGGCAAAGTTTCAATCGCACCATTATGGCCACTATCTTGACTTTTGTGACCATTCCCTGCAGGCACTGGCCTGCTCGATTGGTTTCAGTTATCAGAACAAGGGCTAATTTAGTCATCAGTTGCCTTTATTTATTTAGTTATCTATCTATCAAATTGTTATGGCCACCCATCGCACACCATAAGCCACTGGATCTCTTTGCACAACAGGGTGCCTCACCTATTCCCCATCTGATGAAACAAAGACCAACCGGGCCTCTAGATGCTTTTGCCCAGCACCAAATGTTCAGCTGGGATGAGGGTCGGGAAACTTATTGACTGGGTCTACACCAGTTGCTAAACTATGTTTTACTTAACTATGGTTTGATTAATCCATAACTGGTGTGCAAATCGTTTTCTGTGCTTTAGAATATTTAGTGAACACAGCTTATTGCGGCTTATTTACCAACCGCTGGTTAAATAAGCCATAGCTTTCTGTGATACATAAACCCTGCAATAAAAAAAATGGTTGAAAACTCTGCTGCCATTCCAGGCCGGTGACAGCAAATCCCAGTTTGCGTTGCACCTTTTCCCTTAAATGCCAGAGTCCTTATTCCTGGCCGATCTGCAAGCCACAGTTATGAGCATTAGATGGCAAGACCCAGACAGCTTTCTGGCCCCACCTTCCCTTTTGAAAAGTGATTGCCAGCAATCTTGACATCCCCAGCAAAATGTTCATCCTCGGTGCCCCTTGATTGCTGTTTGCACTGATCTCGCAGTGAGGCTTCAGGGGCCCCACATCCTGCATCTCTGTCAGAGGCGCTCATTTGCAGCACGCTGGGAAGGCTGTGATCTGTCATTTTCTGTCAGTTTCCCTTTTTCCCCTCCCTTTAGGAGAGTCAAGGCAAGCCATTCATTTACCTTGTTTTAGGAAATGTCATTTTGTCCTGCCGATAAATGAGCTCGGCTACAACCTCTCTCTGAGCAGGGCTGGTTGCGTTTCCAACCACTCCTCCTGTGGCTTCTTCTTATTTCCCCAAACATCTTGTATCATATTTTATGCATCGACAGGAAGAAGAGCACCTTTTGACTTTGCCTTCCTTTCAATAGCCGGTGCCTCTCATTAGCAAACCCTCCAGCCGCCCAGCTTTGAAAGGAGGGAGGCGTGCAAAAAGGGCTCCCCTGGAACTGGCAAATAAATAAATAAATAAATAAAAATGCCCGGTTCTGTCACATCCATCTTGCTGTTTTATTCTTCCCCGAAGAGCATCCACAGAAACCATGGATTTTGCTAAGTTTAAACCAACAGCCTGTGTTCCAGTCGGCAGAAAGGCCCATAAAATCAGGAGGCTTTTTCGCAGAAGGTGTAATTAACTGATGGGATCCATCATTGCTGCCGATGTGACAGAGGCGAGTTTAGACGCAATGGTGCAGAGAAATTATTTTGGACTCGGGGTTTGACGGACTCCCCTCCTCTCCTCAATCTGCATTGCTTCAGTTCCTTGGACATGTGGTGAGCCAGCCCTTCTGTGACCAAATCCTGCCCTAATGACATCACTGTCTTTCTCTCTCCCAGTTTCTCTTTCTCTCCTTCCTTTTAACATTTCTAAAAGCATCAACCACAGAGAAGGAAGGGAACTCAGAGGTCATCTAGCCCAACCCTGCAGGACTGAAGAGATTGTGTTCTTTGCCACAGTGCCTGCCCTAAGGAACAGTGTCCCCCCCAAGATTCAACCCTCTTGGTCTTCCAGAAAGCCATGAAGACCTGGCTTTCCCCCCAGATGTTAGGATCTGGATGCTAAAGAAATTCAATACAGTGGTACCTCGGTTCACGAACGCTTCTGTTCACGAACAATTCGGTTCACGAACAGCTCCGGTCACAAAATTTTGCCTCCATTCGCAAACTCCGCATTACGAACAGGATCCGCAGCCATTTTCCCTCCCGTGACACGTGGTCGCGGCTTCCTGTAGGCGAGATCGCGGTGGCAAACAGACGTCCTGTGAAGCTTTTTGGTGTGCTTGTTAGCATGGCTCCGAAAAAGGTGCAGAGCAAGCTTGGTCAGAATAAGGGTTTGAAGAAAATAACCATTGAATTGAAGAAGGAAATTGTAGAAAAGCACGATCATGGTATTTGTGTGACTGATCTGGGCTCGGAGTACAAGACGGCGAAGTCGACAATCTCGACTATTTTGAAGAATAAAGATGCCATCAAAGGAGCTGATGTGGCAAAAGGAGTAACGACATTAACCAAGCAGAGGACACAAGTGCTGGAAGAGGTGGAAAAACTTTTGTTAGTGTGGCTGAATGAGAAACAGCTGGCAGGTGATAGCGTTAGTGAAGCTATGATCTGTGAAAAAGCCAGGAAATTGCACAGTGATTTACTGCAAAAAAAACCCTCTACCAGCGCAGCAAGTGAGGAATTTAAAGCCAGCAGAGGCTGGTTTGAGAAATTCCACAGGAGAAGTGACATCCACAATGTGGCAAGACATGGAGAGGCTTCCAGTTCTGACAAGGCTGCTGCAGAAGCCTACAAGGAAGAATTTGAGGACTTCGTGAAGGCGGAAGGATACGCCCCTCAGCAAGTGTTCAACTGCAACGAGACAGGGCTCTTCTGGAAGAAGATGCCAAACAGAACCTACATCACGCAGGAGGAAAAGGCACTGCCAGGGCACAAGCCCATGAAGGACAGACTGACCCTTTTGCTGTGTGCGAACACAAGCGGCGAGCTGAAGATTAAGCCACTACTGGTGTACCATTCCCAGACCCCTTGTGTGTTCAGGGAACACAATGTGAACAAGGCCAGACTGCCTGTCATGTGGAGGGCCAATGCGAGAGCGTGGGTCACAAGGCAGTTGTTCATGGAATGGCTGCACGAGGTGTTCGCACCCAGCGTTAAAAAATATCTTTCCGAGAACCAGCTGCCTGAAAGGTGCCTTCTTCTGATGGACAATGCCCCGGCACACCCTCCATCCTTGGTGGATGATATGGACGCTGCGTATGACTTTATAAAGGTCAAGTTCCTCCCCCCCAACACGACACCTCTTCTGCAGCCCATGGACCAGCAAGTGATCTGCAATTTTAAGAATCTCTACACAAAGGTGCTCTTCACCAGGTGTTTCAATGTCACTGAGGAAACATCCTTGACTCTGGCAGAGTTTTGGAAGAAACATTTCAATGTCCTCCACTGCATCGGCCTCATTGACAAAGCCTGGCAAGATGTCACCTGCCGGACCTTAAACTCAGCCTGGAGGAAACTGTGGCCAGAATGTGTCGTTGAACGTGACCGTGAAGGGTCTGATGCAGAGGTAGTGGAGGAGATTGTGTCCATGGGCAAGAGCATGGGTCTGGTTGTCGATGGTGCAGACGTAGAGGAGCTTGTTGAGGACCATGAGGAGCTGCTGACCCCGGCAGAACTTGCTGAGCTCCAGAGTGAGCAACCAGAAAGCGCTTGGTGAGGAGCATTCCACTGAGGAAGAGGAAGACAGGGAGGAGGTTAGCAGTGCCAAGATTAAATCCATTATGAAACAATGGAATGCGTGCCAGGACTTCTTTGAGAAGCACCACCCCAACATAACTGTAACGAACAGAGCGTTGAACATGATGAACGATAACGTGATCTCTCATTTCCGGAGGGTTATGCAGCGCAGGAAAAAACAACTGACTTTAGACAGGTTTTTCCCCAGAACTGAGCGTGCAGCTAAGAGACAAAGAAGAGAGGAAACCCTTGAAGGAGATCTCCCCGATGTCCTTTTGGAGGGGGACTCTCCCTCCAAACAATAACTGCCTCCCCACCCACCTTCCTGTCCTCCACGCCAGAAGTCGCCTCGAGCAAGGTCAGCATCCTCTCTCTTCATACTGTGCTGTACTGTACTTTGTGTCATATTTTTGCGGTTTTTAAAAAAAAAAACATATGGTTCAGAACGGATTAACCGTATTTACATTGAACCTTATGGGGAAATTTGACTCGGGTCGCGACCAAAAATCGGTTGGCGACCAAATTCGGAGGGGTCAGAACAGATTAACCATACTTACATTGAACCTTATGGGAAAATTTGATTCGGTTCACGACCAATTCGGTTCGCGACCAGAGTCACGGAACGAATTAAGTTCGTGAACCAAGGTACTGCCGTGTATGCATGCTTGCACATATACAGCACCTTGGTTTCTTTTTCTATTGGATTATTTTTAACTATATTTTTGTTCTGCTTTTATGTTTTGCTTTGTTTTTGCAAACTGGTTGTATTTAAGATGAATGGCCATCTAATTTTTCTCCTCAATAAATAAATGTTTCTAAAATCCCCTCTCAGCAGAGACTGATGACCACCCAGCCTCTCTGAAGACCTCCAGTGAAGGAGAATGCACCATGTCACGTGACAGTCTGTTCCACAGGTAGACAGCTCACAGAGTCAGGACGTTCCTCCTGATGTCTAATTTGAACCTCCTTGTGGCAACAACCCTTGCGGACAGAGAGGTGGGGAACTGATTGGCAAGTAACACAAAGGAAAAACTGGACCTTCCGGAGATGTAGAGAACCTGTTGAAATTGATTCTCCCCAATCCCATAAGCATTCAGGGTTGGAAACCAAAACAAATTGCTTGGAGCCTCAGCACCCCAAGAACTCAAAGTAATGCTCAAGGAGATCAACTGAGGTGGCCACTGCTGTTGGAGGCTTGTTCTTCTGCTCTCATACCAACAGTTTCAAAAAGATTTCTAGCCTCAGCTGTGGAAGGATAAGCAGCTCTTTCCTAAAGTTAGTTTCTGGCTCCCTGTCTTCCCTCTGAACAAAACTTTCCAGCTTGAAGAACCAGCTTTCTTCTGGGCCTAGGCAATGAGTTGAATCAAAGCCAGGCAGCATAGAAGGGTGGGGGAGTTGGCTTGCAGCAGATCTGTGTGAATCAGGTCTGATCCAATTTAGAGCACCAAACGAATTGGTTTTCCAAATGCATTCGGCACAGGTTTCCAAATCAAATTGGGTCTCTCTACGTCGTCCATTTGACTGGAGCAGGGGGCAGGTTTTGCATACATGAATTTTCAAATCAAATTGGAGGCCTCTGATTCAGTGAGGAACTCAGAATCAATTGAGTTTGGGAAGTCAATCTGAAGATTTGATCGCATCCCCTTCAAATGGAATCTCCAGAATGAATATTCACATAGCACTAAACACAACCCACAAGAAGGGAACAGAATAAAAAGTACAGTGGATTACCTTCACTATATACACAATAGACGGTGGACCTAAGTCTGACATGACTAAGAAAAAAACTTGCTATATATGTACTTAGAATTCAAGGGTGAGCTTCTCCGAGCAGGGTCAGACTGAAATCAACTCCATGCAGTCTCAGAGCTATGCAAACAGTTCCCTCTTCCCATAAAACAACCAAGTTACCATTGTACCAGCTTCTGATTTGTCTCCCTTATTCTAGGTCTTTTCAAATCAGTGACAACAACAAACCCTAGTTTTGCTGCCTCCTCTTCTTCTTCATCCTCCTCTTCCTCTTCTTCTTCCTCTAAATTTATTGGCTGCCCAACTCCAGTAAACTCTAATGATGACTCTTACTGTGTCACTATTTTAGTTACTGATTTAATAATGAACATCTCGTTGTTTTACTCACTGTTTTCGTGTTTTGCTTCATTAAAGCAGCAGGTTGCTGTTGCATCTGCAGTATCAGAAACGGATAGTTCTACATTCTGATTTCAACCTGATTCACAATACGCACTGTGCGCACCCAATCAAAATTATGGCTTAGCAGGGCTACCGGAACTGGGCTGCTAAATCCAGACTGAGTGACGGGGAGCAGCAATGGGTTGGCACACTGTCTCTCTTTACTGTCAGCTAATGTTTATTTGGATTTTGGGAGCTCAGATCTCATAACCTGGGTTTAGTACTGGTACAATCCCACCCCATTGTGGGATTTGGTTTATTTACATCAGTGTTTTTGTAATGATTTTAAGCCTTATATATGTAAAAAAATCTATATAATCATATAACCATAGAACAGCCATGTTTATCCTATTCATGAACTTTACTAGGAAACTCACGTTGCTGGTATGTAAGAATGATGGAATGTATGCCAGACCTGGTACAAAAGAGTTCTCAACACAGATAGGGCTGGAATGCTGGTGGGTGTAAGGAATAAAGTGACACATCATAAATTTATAAGATAACGGGACGAGAGGTACCATTGTAACAAGTTACCCAACTGTACCGAATATGAAATGTTCCTGGCATGTACCGTACCTGGACGACCTGGATGGAGATGACCTGGATGAATTCTAAGTAAACAAGTTGGGTATAAAAGAAAGGATGGAAACCATACCCACCTGGAAGTGCGAGACGACTCTTGTTGGAGCAGGGGACGCCCTGAGTCTGATTCCCAGCCCACTCTAGCACAGCCTGATCAACTGTGTTGAGAGTGTATGTAAGTATTTTGTGTGAATGTGTAGTCTAGTTGGGCAGAAATACTTACAGCAACTTGGGTAGCCTAGTAGGGCAGAATTGTTTATTGATATATTGTTGTTAGCCTAGGTGGGCACTTACATTTATTGATAGCCTTGATGGGTATATATGTTATTGTAATAAATACTATAGGAAACTAGAGAAATTGTATGTATTAACTAACTTTGGTTAAACACTGATTAAACACTTCCTTTGCTTTTTGTCCAAATAACACAAGAATAAAAGAACTAATCTTAAACTCTATTTGGAGTGGATTTAATCAATCATTTCATAACATTTTTCAAATTTGATAAGACATGTGGACTTCAACTCTCAGAATTCCCCAGCCAGAATGGGGACTTCTGGCTGGGGAATTCTGGGAGTTGAAGTCAACACATCTTGAAGTGGCCAAGTTTGAAAAAGACTGATTTACATGCACTTAGGTACCACCCGACAGTTTGCACAACCCCAGGCAGTTTGCAATAAAATCAAAATCTGTTTCAGCTGAATGATAAGCCAATTTAAAAAAACAACAACAGCAGTTTAATGCCATAACAGTAGTACAAAAATCAGTATAAGCAATACTAAAAATCAATCACCAAATGCCTACCGAAGCAAAACTTATTTTGATGACTCTGCAGAAGGAAAATACACCTACAGGGGTAACGTTCAATAGCAAAGGGGCAACTACAGAGATAAATGGTTTTGGAGTCCATGTCCCTTTGATCTTGCATGGGTCAGAACCACCAGAATACCTCCTGCTTGCCAGGAGATTCCCCTTGGAGGAGACCATCCAGTGTCTGTTAAAGAAACCACACTGAGCGAGGTGTATGGCAACTAGCTTTAATATGATATAAATGCATACATTTATAAGAGAAACAATTTGGCCTCGCCCACTTCAGAGAGAAATTATAACTAAGTGGTGAAATTGTGCATTAGACAGGTTTCCCCTGATGGATTCTTTACATTAAATATTAAGGTAACCAGGCATTCTCTTGTAAATATCAAACCTTTGGACTTATGGAACCACTGCATCTTCAGGAATGTCAACAGTTTCCAGCAGAACAAGTTCTACCCACAAATATTTACATTCTCCATTCTTCTGTTGCCACCCCAAACGAACTAGAGGTTTGTTGCTGATGTTGCACATTAAAAAAAAAAAAACTTCCTTGAAAGATGGACCACACATCTATGAAACATTATTCAACGTGAAAATGTTCCCCAAAAGCAACACTCTTTCTTCAGCCTTAGTCTTTAAATGAAGTTTCAGAGCATCGAAGGGCAAGTTCTCCCTTAAATCTGGCTTCAGAACAAGGCAGCAATTCCCCCACCCTATTTGAAGCATTAGCACATTCTTCTGCACGTGAAAAGCTAGTGACATCTTGTGGTGAGTTTCCTATAGTGCTTTCACAAAGTCACGGCGGTCCTTCTAAATACATTTTTAATTTAGGCCATATCCACTGGATATATCGGATCACAAATAAGCCAACCGCATCTTGTATAATTCCAGTCCTTATGATTAATTTGCCGTTCCGTGTGTTACCTGAATGCAAAAAATTAGCCTAATTCCATGGTTCAATCAACCATAGCTTAGCATGTTGCATAAATGCTGCTTTCGAGTTACCTTCCCCAGAGCCCAAAGAGTAAACTGGAGAAAGGATAAACAAGGCCGCTCCCATCTTGGTTTGCACACAAAATTAAACCATCCAATGGCTGGTTTATTTTTGGCTACATTTTGGATTAGTTTGTGAACTCCAATAGTGGCTTCATGTTAGGTATCAATTTGGTCACTGTGGCTTATTTGACCATGGTTTAAAAATCCCAGCTTAACATTATGCCTAAATGCACCATATGGGCAAGACAGATAGAGGTCAGCATCATGCAAAGGGTTACATTCTGGGCAACTAAACAACTTGGGAACACAACCAGGGCGGCTTTCTAAGAGTGCAAGTTTACTAAACAACTCACAATCAGCTGGAGTCACAGCATACAACAAGCTCAGATCCAGGGGACAGCAACTCCCATTGACTAAAAAGCCCTACCCTTTTTAGTCCCAAAGTGGGGCCAGAGTAGACAGGAAGATTAGTTTGAGGTCTAGAATTTAAAGGAATCGAAGGTTTTAAAGGGTGAAATCTGCTTTTAAAATGGGCAACTACTTTTTCCCAAACTAGAATTTAACAAAGGCTGAAATTTCTGGTCTTGCTCACTCACTCTAGGAGGAGTGATTGTTTGATTGACTGGATTTGATTTATAGCCCACCTTTATTTTTTACAGTTCTACCATAAGCCCACCTACCAAAAGATATTCAGAATACTTAATTGTCATATTTAACTGACTTAAAATGTCCATATTTGCCTACTGAATTCCCTTATTCATATTCCCAAGCAAAATCACTGTCCTAGGTTTATTTCTTTGCTTTTACTGGTCCTCTCTGGGTTTTATTTTGTTTTTTGTTTTTCTTGATGTACCTGTTAATTTATACAACCCCTTCTCCAACTTGGTGCCTCCATCCTTTTTAAACCACAGTTTCCATTATCCCCCACAAGAACACCCACGAGCCTACCAGTTTACACGATGGGACCAGTTTACACAATGGGATTTCTGGTGGACACCAAATCAGAAAAACTCCTTATGGTCCTCTAAACATCAACCAACCTAGAATTAGCCAGAAATAGTATCTTTTGGTATGCCTTCGCTACCAAAAGTTTGAAGAAATTCTTCCTTACACCAGCAAAAATTCTGAGTCAACAAAGCAAGTGTGTGTGTGTGTGTGTATACATGTGTGTGTATAGATGCACATCCGAACACATGTACATATTCCTCATTAATTTGGCCCACTGACTCAGCTCCCTCAAGGCTTCCCACAAAATGTCACATTGCTTAAGGGGAGAAAAACACTCCCTAGATTAGTTCCGACAACGCTTCTACAATTAAGACTCCGAATGGCAGAGAACAGTGTGTGTGCGTGTGTAATTTTTCCCTTGATTTATTGTACCTCTGATTCTCTGTCAGCCCTGCAAATGACCTGATTAATCAAGAATATGCTTATTCAGTCTGACAATATTCTTCCGCGTGCTCTCTTGGGAGGGAGATTTTTCAAGTCTCCCTTGGAACATATGGGTATCTCACAACTTTCTGGGAGCCACACTGGGGTGTCACAGGAGGGGTCAGAAATGTCAAGATGGTGGCCAAGGCCAAGCAGTTAAGTCCCATTCCTTTTTACCACGTGTTGCAATGCAAGTTAAAAAAAAGGGGCAGGCTTCTGTGATGCAGCTGTGATCACCACTATTTGACCTTCCCTTCAGATACCCCTGAATTTAACCATTATATATGTGTATATTTATAAGCTGTTTTAAGCCTACTGGAAAAAAACAATTTATAAACACACTTCCCTCTTACTTCCTGGTCTTTGTGGGATTTTTAAGCTTGATGTGCCTCTCTTCTTCTTCTTCCTTACATACCGGTGAGATCCATGCATCACCTTAAGTCTCAGCTTGTTTTAATCATTATTTTTAACAAACTACAGCAGCCTGGTCTTACATCAGGCTAACACATAAACCACAGTTTACAAAACCCAGTTGCCGAATCCCCCCAGTTAGCTAAGCAAATGCCAATCACACATTCCAGCTGAGCAGGATAGGGAACCATTTTTTTCCCCTAGAAAAATTCCTCCTGGAGGGTTTTCTAAGAGGCACTTGGCTGTGTCAAAGACTCAAGGCATGGGTCTCTTCACAGCAAAACAGAGAGACACTGTTTCCACACAGTTGTGGAACTGCTGCATGACTTCACCACGTCGTGGGCTTGTAGGTGGGGGCAGGACAGCATCTCACTAAGCCCGAACAGCCTTGTTATGATCGCCACATCTCCAGGAAGGAAAACCCTTCACAGAAACGCAACCTGGCTGTGCCACACAGATCTCATGAAGAAGCTATTTTAAAATGTAGTACAGTAACTCTGATTGGGGGGGGGGGGGTGGAGGAGAAGGGGATGATTTTTATTCTGTATCAGTTGTACTCTTTTCTATTCTTTCCCCTATATGTTTTATGCGTACCACCTGCAATCATGATTGAGCTGGGTTGTCTTAATATATTGCAAATAAAAACAGATGCATAAATAAATCTCTCCTACCTGTTGTCAGCCATGTAAATTATGCAAGGCTGATTCATTTCCTAAGGAAGAGCAAGGAACAGAAATTAATTAGCCCATCTGGTGAGGGGACTGATCCCACACCATACCTGCACTACCTGATTATCTTTGGGGGGCCAGATCTGATCAGAAGCCAAGAAGTCATGTCCTTCAGACTAGAGAGGGCCAGGGAGACAACCCCGAAGCCAATATTCAGAAAACATTATGTAAACAAAGAGGACCGAAGCATTCCTTAAGTCCTGAGAAGGGAGATTGTATTAAGAAGAGACTCAGGATGGTCCCTTCTTAAGAGACTCACTGGGTTATGAGAGAGAGGGGAAAAGAAACACAACCAGACTTGCGAAACACAACCAGACATTCTGTATATCTCAATAAAGTAGAGTTCAGATCTTCCTGAAGAGTTGGTTTCCTGGTCTGCTCTGCCTCAAAGGGCTGGACATCCATCTGGCAAGATGACATCTAGCACTTCTGGTCCATTTAGGCACCAACTTCATCCATCATCAACAGAGGAAGCAACCCCTGCCATTTCCCCACTCTCCCATTGATTTGAAGCTCAAATGGCTTCCATGGAGGTTCTGCTCCTTTGCCATTAAAGCTACATCAGTGCCAGCCCAGCCCAGCCCAGCCCAGCCTGAGAAATTGCTGCTTGTGCTCTGGAGGCAGCGGGGGTCAAGGACGTATCATGCCCCCAAGCCCCTGACGTTCTGCAGAGCTCTCTGGGAACAGCAGTGCTCCCCTCCCCAGCAACGTGTGCATAAATAGCAGGCACTACATTCAGAGCACTTGAGCAAACTCTATTTCCAATGCATGCAATGCAGGAGCAACAAGATCCTCTAACAGCAGGAGTTCTTAACCATTTTGTACCAGAAACCCCTCTGAGAATCTGGGGAAACCTACGGACCCCTTCTCAGAAAATGTATTTAAATGCATAAAATAAAACAACATAGATATAGATTGTCTGACAAAGGAAACCAATTATGCTCAAGCACAGGTATCAAACATTGTGCGGATATTTAGCTAAAAAAGAACCTTTGAAATGCAAACTCTGTTGACCGTTATCAATAAGACATTTTTGGAGAAAAAAGGTAACTCACACAACCAAATGTATTCTGGTTTCGCTTTTTTAGACTACACTAATTTTCATCTATTGAAGTTAACAAACATTTCTGGAGCGTAAACTACCTGGTTGCCCACATTAATTATTGAACAAAAAGCTAAATTTTGTTAGAGGTTAGTGAAAATAAAGTTGTAATTTTTTCCCCCATCCAACTTCACTGTAAAAGATCAAGCATCCTCCTCTAACCGTTTCGGGGAGATCCAACTATTCCCCATTTCCACTATTCCTTGGGGAAAAGCCGCAACAGTTTAACGGGTTTCAAAGTAGGTTCATTTTTAGTAGAATTCTGGTTGATGCTATGCTAATCCATGATTTGTTTTAACTGTGGTTTATTGAATAAGCCAAAATATCTGGGTTCACACAACACACCAAGTGTTAAGCCATGGCTTACAAACATTAATGGACAGGTTTGCACACTGACCAAATTCATACATGGCACTAAGCCAAGATTGGTTTGTTCAGTTCCCTTCATTTACTTATTTCTTGCATTTATGTCCCATCTTTTCTGTTGAGAATTCAAGGCAGCCTCCTCACAGCGTGATTTGTAAACCATGATTTATGACCTAATGTAGTGTCCAGTCCTAGCCAGTTTAGCTATTCAACAAAGCAGAGTTAAACAAACCTCAGCTCAGCAGAAGATGCAAAGTTCCCCAGTTTGATGTAACGCAAGATGTGAACCCAGCCCCTGTCAACTGCCTTTGATTTACTAGGGTTTCCAGAGATAACACAAAAAGCAAAACACACTAATGCCAAGCAAATGTTGCAAAACCAAGTGCAGATTTCACAACAAAAACAAAGTTTTCACTTTCTTCCTAATAGTATGAGTCAAAGATTAATTACCACGTGCTTCAGTTTAGCTCTTCTGCAAACATTTTGCAGAACCCAGGGCCAATTTGTCAATCCATAAGGCTAAAATTACCCATTTGTGGGGGGGGGAGGGAAAGAAGAGATAAATCAAAGTAGCTTAATTGCTGAATTTGACAACTTATTATGGTTGGAGGCAACATAAATTATAATGGATGCTAATAACCGACTGGCCCTCGGACATTTGACACAGCGCGTAATTGAAAGACATGGCGTGTGCATCACATCCAGAACGACCATCAGTGAAATGGCTTTGCATATTCTTTCATAAATCTACCCATGAGACGAAAAGTCAATGAACTGGCACAGCGAGGCAGCATTACGCTTATAGGCAAGTTGAACGCACACACCTTAAACATATTTCTTTGTGAAAACAATTCTTTTCCTGGGAAAGCTGCTTTGGAGTGTGAACTCTTTTAAACCCAACTGTAAAAACAACAAAAAAAGGGCTTCATAAAAAAAAAAAATCTTTCGTAGAAACAACTGTTCCATATTCATTTTTCCAGGACCTATTAAGTTGCTTTCAAGGAGACTATAAGTTGAAACTCTCACATTCTACGGTGCAATATTTAAATTTAGTTAGTTCACTACGCTGCTAAACCCCATCGCTGCTGTCTGCCTGTGCCTATTCCAGCCACCCAGATCTTAAGGGGTGTTTGGACTACAATAACAAACTCATTTCAACTGAACACGAGCAGTCACTGGTGGGTTCAGTCCAGTGCTGTTCAAACTGGGAGTTCTGGGAGTTGAAGTCCACACATCTTAAAGCTGCCAAGTTTGAAAAGCATTGGTTTAGTCCAATGGCTAAACTCAGGGAATTTAATTCTTTTTTTCTCATAATATTTTTATTAGAGGTTTACATAATTAAAGGCCAATACATAATTAGAAAAGATATACAAACCAAGAAGAACAAGAAAGAGAACGAGAAAGAGAAAAATGTATAATTTAATTCTAATTAATTCTAATGACTAATTCAGGGAAAGAGAAAGATGTGATTTTGACAACATGGACCACGTCAACCAGCAGAGGGAGTGAAGAATTCACTTTTTGAGCAGCTTTGTTCGCAGGCTGCACAACTGGGCTGTTCTTTGGATCTTCAAGTTCCATTCAGGAAGTCCTATATCCAAAACCACACAGTGTTTCAGGTCCCACCAAAACTCTTTGCAAAGGCTAGTGTAAAAAGCACAAATTCTTCTGGACAAAAGGAGAAGAAAGACAGGCTGATCTTAATAGGCTTCCTCAGAACTTTTCTGAGCTGCTGAAGAGAAACTTTAGCACCAGCCTGGAATTTTGTGCCTTTCAGAACCTACGTCCAGCAGTTAGCCACCTTCAACCACAAATAAGCCAACACACAAGGCTAGCCAACCACCTTTTGCTGGGCATCTGGTGGAAACCCAGCCTAAGTTGAATCTATGCTTCAGTAGCTGTATTCATACCACCGGCTTATCTCAATTACGCATTTCACTGGTTTTCTAGATTCACCCAATAAGGATATGGGTAATTCACACCACAGACGTGAAGATTACAGGGTTGATGTTATTTTTAAAAAACCTAAATGGCCACTAGAGGGCGGCAAAGAGAGCTTTCTGAAACTCTGTGCCGCCACCTAGTGGCCATCCGTGTCTTTGCAGCCTTGTTTTTTCAGTGTTTTTCAAACAGGGCGACTTTCAGATTGTGCGGACTTCGACGCTGGTTGGGGAATGCTGGGAGTTGAAGTCCGCACATCTGAAAGTCGCTTTGTTTGAAAAACACCGGGTTATTTCATTTATATACATTATATTCCTTTATATAGATTATTTCATATAAATTATTTATATTTCATATGTATTATTGCATTTATATTATTATACATTTCATTTATATTCATTTACATAATAACACTGGGTTATTTCATTTATATACCCAGCATGCTGGCTGGGGAATTCTGGGAGTTGGGGAATTCTGGGAGTTAGTCCACACATCTGAAAACTGCTCAGTTTGAAAAACACTGGGTTATTTTCCTTTTAAGATTTTTTTTTTATCCTGCCTTTCTTATTTTTATAAATAACTTAAGGCGGGAAACGTTCCTAATACCACTTCCTCCTATTTTCCCCACAACAACCACCCTGTGAGGTGGGTTGGGCCGAGAGGGGGACTGGCCCAAAGCCACTCAGCCGGCTTTCGTGCCTCAGGTAGGACTGGAACTTACCCTCTCCTGCTTTCTAGCCTGGGGCCTTCACCGCTAGACCAAACTCGCACATACGTGACTCCTAAGATACACGCCATAGCCCTGTCCTGAGAATGCAGCTTCACAAATTCGCGAAGGAAAATGCGCGAACGACCGTGATACCAGCTGAGCAAACGGGGTGAATTAATTCTGCGAACCACCGCCTTACCCAGGCTCTGAGTGGGGAAGAGGCGAGCACCCCAAATCCCCTTAGTCACACAGAAACACTCCACCTCAGTTCTCCCACGGAGAAGGGCTCAGAGCGCCCCTTTCGTCGGAGGGGGGGAGGCGGAGCTCACCCCGGCGCAGGGAGCCGGGGCAAACTCCCCTCTCCCCCGGCAGGGGCCCGGCGGGGAGCGCTCCCCCACTGCCCCTCCTACGCCGATGAGCACGCCGCCTGGGCCAATAAAACCCGGCGCGGGGCCCGGGGCGGCCAGTCGCCATGCAGAGCGCCAGTCCCGGCGGCGCCCCTGCCCTGCATCTGCTCACCTCCTACTTCATCGACAGCCTCCTGGGCGGCGGCGCGGCGGGCCACGGTAAGGGGCAGGCGGGGGGCCAACCAGAGGCCCCTACTTTGGGACTCCGACATGCGGGGCAGGGCGTTCGCTTGAGTCTCATCCTGGACGGACGGACGGACGGACGGACAGGCGGGCGGGCGCGGGGGGTTCCCGAGCGCGCGGCCCGCTCGGCTCAGGTTGAACGCGCTGGGCGGCCCCCGCTGGTGCTCTTCCACGCGCGTGGGCGAGTCCCTTGCCCCGGCCGCGCCGTCGACTGGGGAGGGGGGTCCGGCCGCCGCCCCGCCGCCAAAGGAGAACCCGCTTTGCTTCCTCTCCCCAGCCGGCGGGGCCGCCGCGGAGGCGCGCCAGCCTCCCAGGGGGCTCCAGGGAGCGCAGGTGGAAGAGGAAGAGCCGCCGCCGCCGCCGCCGGAGAAGACGAGCAGCCGCGCGGAGGAAGGGAAGGAAGGCGGGCGAGAGCTGCCCGCCGGGCCGGGCGCCCCAGCCAGTGCCCGCGAGGCGCCCGAGCCGCTGAAGCGCAAGCAGCGCCGCTACCGCACCACCTTCAGCAACGTCCAGCTGCAGGGGCTGGAGCGCGCCTTCCGCAAGTCCCACTACCCCGACGTCTTCACCAGGTCGGGCGTGCGGGGGAGGCTGGGGCTGTGCCGGACAACCCCCTCTTTAGGCTGGGGGGGGGGAGGAGGCTGTGCTTTCCCACCCTGCTAAACCGTGGTTTGCTTAACTCTGGAATATTGAAGCAAAAGTGTCCGCCTCCGGGACAATTCTGGATCGAAAGCAAGTTCTTCAAACTCTCTCTGGCTCTTGGTTAGGAGCCGAGAAGTTTTAATCTCTGGTGCAGGGTGATACATTTGTGGCAAGTCAATGTGGTTTGAGAAACTTTTTTAGAGGGGTATTTCCTGCCTTCTCTTGAAAGGCGCCAGGGAAAACATCAGGTTGCCTAGGAAATCCCGATGGCTGTGGCTTATAATAAACTGTGGTTAAACAAACCAGCTTGGTCACTGATCTAATGGCATGCCCAGTTTATCTCCACCTCCTTAGCCTGCTTTGGTGGCTTCCCCTGTTGAACTTTTCATTGCAGCCCCTGGGGAAGAGAAGCCTGCCCTCTGAAAAACCCCAGAGTACCAATGGGTGGTATTTGATGACTTATAAATTCTCTCAATATTTAAGATGTGTTTGGCTTTCTGTTGCAGAGAGGAACTTGCGATACAGTTAGACCTCACGGAAGCCCGAGTCCAGGTAAGTGATGGTTTCTGCTTACGTCTCTTTTTCTGCAGCGTGAGCCAAGGGAGTGTTACTTAGCCAGGGATCAGACACCAAAATATCCTGCTGCAATCCAAGGAGAATTACATATTTATTAAACACATTGCTATCCTGCCACAATTTTTTAAAAAAAAATTGGCTTACGTAGAATAAATAATACAGTGAACACGCCCATGGTACAATCTTAAAAACCCGACAGTCATAAATAGGAGCAATAACAGTAAACAACATGGTGCAAAAACCACAGTAATAAGGTGAAGGATCTTAGATAGCATCTGGGCTGGATGTTGTGTCTGACACCGCAAAGGGGCTTCGCTCGAAGGCTTAGAAATGGCCCTTTCTAAGTCAGTGCTCTTCTGAAAGTGTGTAAAAACTCACAACTGGTGCGGGTGGGAAAGCTTTGGGGTAGGGTTCATCCGTGTGCTTAGCTTAGCTGGAAATAGGGAGAGAAAGGAAATACGATTTCCGACCAATTCTAATTAGTCTCTTCTCTTTGGAAGAAGTAAGATACCCGGGGTAAAGGAATTGCAGCTTTGGAATTTGAATGGTATGCTGGGTCTTTAAGTGTCCCGGTTTAACTTGTTCCCCAAGCATACCCAACATTTCCAAATTGTAGTTGCATCAAGCCAACCACATGGCTTGCATGCAATATTTGAAACCCACCAATGGGGTAGAAAAGCTTTCAAGATAGGAGACAGCAATGGAAATGACAGGTGATGGATTTAATGTTGGATCCTCCATGGGTCAATTCAGAGTGGCACGTTCTTACACTCTCTCTTTCTCTGAAGGTGTGGTTTCAAAACCGAAGGGCGAAGTGGAGGAAACGGGAAAAAACAGAGATCCCAGGAAACAGGTCTGGCATCTCCTGGGCGCCTCCTCTGGGTTTGTACTTAGACATCCCTCTGAACCAGACTCCCCTCTTGGACCCCACGTGGAGATCGCTGCCCATTTCTGCAATGACGGTGCCTCCTATGGCCCCAGTGTTCAGCCCAGCAACGTTGACACCATTCAGCATCGGTAGCTTTGCCTGGACATCCCTTTTCCGAAATTCTATGTTAAGCCCTCAACTTGGAAGGTAACAGTTCCAGAAGTGCACAGATGACATAACAAGGTTGTTAGATGCAATTTGATCGTGTATATTTAGTTGGCTATTGTATTGATTTCAGTGGGCTTCAGTGTGCTTACTTCAGGTATTGATAATAGTGGTGGGATGTAACTAAAGCACCTGGTGAAAGAGGAACATTTTTGAAATGAGTTATCAATAGCTTCCATTGTTTGGATAAATTTATATTTTTTCTTAAGCCAGTAGGATATCACCATGGCTTCCATTAAACCACGTTGGTTGTTTTGGCTTTGTATGTTCATTATGATTTGCAATCTACTTTCTGTGGCTTAACATATGGTGGGAACTCAGTTGTGGTTTACTCAATAGACTACTTAGTGCACTATGTGAACTTGTAAGCCGCCCAGAGTCACACAAGCGAGATGGGCAGCTATATAAATTGAATGAAATAAGTAAATGAAATAAACTTGGTCTGAACTGTAATTTACAAAAATTAGCAATACGTATCTCTAGAGTTAGATACATGTAGTCCTCATTTAGCAGCTACCTTGGACAGCGACCGTTTGCAGTTACAACAGTGATGAAAAGTAACTTTGTGACCAATCCACATTTATAACCTTCGCAGGTCTGTAAAGCAAAGGAAAGCTGAAGTAAGATGATAAGCACAGTTGCGGTTTCTTAGTGACTACATTGCTTAACGACCAAGTTGCTGGTCCCAATTGTCACTAAATGAAGAATACCTGTACACTACATTCAGCTCTATACAAAGAGCTACAAATCTACATAAACCCATAAATGTGACTTGCCTTAGCCAACAGGAATGTGACTCCACACTTCCCTTGTATATGAAGCTGCGTTTGGGAAGTCTCAACGAATTAGTTGCGTATTTCCATGGATCATGACTAATCTGCTAGTAAAATTGTTCACCATGATCAATCCTGTTAACTTCTACAGAAAAATTAAGCTTATACTTAATCCCCCTGGGGTTTGAAGAGTGATGGACAGTAGGATTTAAAATGTTTCCTTGTCATATTTATTGCGCATTGGCCTTGTAGAACTTTAAGATCATCAAAATATCTTGGAGAGAAAGCAAAGAAAGAAGGGAAGAACAAACTGTCTTAATCCCCTCCCCCCTTTCCCAGGCATTATTTTGTAACAGTGGAAGAAGAAATGTTTAGTAAAATATAATTCATGTCAAGAGCATGGGAGCAAAGCCATTCCAATTAAGTAAAGCATTTACCGTGATGGCCAGATCTTGTTTACGCAAAAGTGCAACTTAGACATCAGAGAGAATGGTTCATCCAGTCACTAGCTGAGCAGGTTTGGTATTATCTTGACTTCTGAGTTATTTGTGGTTTTAAAGATGTTCTTTTAAGTAGCGTTTCCTGAGCTGTTTTCTAAAGGTATCTATTTATTGGCAAACTGCTTTTCATTGTTCCCTGCTTTGGGGTTTGTTTAATGCTGAAAAGGTGGGTAAAACTTTCATAAAGAAGTCACTGCACATTCCAACATCAAGCCAAATTAACGAGCTAATTTGGAGCTAACCAGTCACTTTATTTACACTGTTTATGGTGATTCAGAATATTAGCGTTTTGGAATATTAATATGTGATAATTATTATACTGGGAATTGTAATAGGTGCTAAGGAGGCTTTGGGGACACATATAATCCATATTAAAATCTAGGAAGGGCAAAAGAGTAGCTTTCAGAACAATGCTGGACTGAAGATGATGGAAGAAGATTGGAGAAGTAGACTTGGAACTGTTCTTGTGTTTCTCTTGCTTCTGTGTCTTCAAGAACTAAATCTTTCCAAAGTCACAGCTATTGACCTTTCCTTTCTGCCTGTTCCCCATGAATACAGGTTTCTTAGTGCGTTAAATCCTTTGATGACCACCACCTCCGTTCTAATGAAAACTCCTGGAGGACCAGCCAATGCTGTTGTTGCCACCTTCACTGATCCTATCCTGGCTGAGAGAAAAAACTCAAGTCCTGCAGACCTGAGACTGAAAGGCAAAGAATGTTCTGCACAGATTTCTCCCTTGAACCTTACGCCAAATCTCAGGAGTACCGAGAAGGATCTTTACTAGCCGTCTTTGACCAGGATTGTCTTTTGGCCGAAGTGCATCAGTGTCTCCCCATAAACAAAAACACCCACTGGGAACAGTCAGCATGGCTGTTTCCTTGGTCTAAGCTGTTGCCATCTGCAGTTCATCTCTTTTCATGCCTGGATCATTTTTAAGAAAGACTGCTTTTTATTTAAAAAGGGGAAGGTTGGGGAGGGGATGTTGACTAAGAATTAACACTCCCAAGGAAAGTTGGTGCTAAAAAATCTTGCAAACAGGAGGGACCTAGTTTGTAAGATTTTTTGAAAGTGGAGCCTTGTTTCTCTTTGGAAACCGGTGGTGCAACACTGAAACCATCATGAATTGTACATATGCTCCAACAGATGCTTATTTTGTAAGTGAGGAACCTCTGGCAACGTTACTGTACCAGGAAGTATGGCTGAAGTTGAGGAATCCTGCACATTATCACTCACCTTGTCAGAGGGGCTAAGCAGCGCTAGAAGTGGAGCTGCAAAACCATTTTATCAGCTCCTTTTTGTACAAAGCGAAGAAGACGCAGCTCAGTACAATTTGTTAGGATTGGACATGGAGGAAGGAATATTTTCTAATTTGCCTGCCTGCCTGTAAATGTATTACTTAGGGCAGTAATACCAGTGGGGTGAAATGGTTAAGATGTTAGACTAATGCTGGAATAATCCAGGAGCAAAGCCTGCTTCAACCATGACATCTCAGTGGGGAATTTGGACCAGTTGCTATGATTCAGCCTCACCTATCTTCTTCCACTGCCTTGGGGAGGGGAACTGAAAGAGGGTATGGTGTTCACCCCAAAGATGTGCAAAACTCATAGTTCCAGGTGAGTACTAGTGTTCTGCGCATTTGGGGGTAGTTCAAGCGAGACCCACCGTGTGTGATTTCATGTCTTGCTAAGCCATAATGTAGTTCATCTGGGTTTGGTTTAGTGTGTTATGTAACACCCTAAAAGGAATCCACCATTGCTGTTTGTAAACCGTGGTTACAAAATGTGTGAATCTACCACCACCGTATTTCTGGACAAATTTACTATGTGAATAAAATGAAAAATAAAATCATGTCTGCTATTTTCAAAGGAAGGGACAGAAATTCATCGAAACATTTTGTCCTAGCTATATTTATTTAAAGAGTTAGTTCAGATGAGCTCAAGGTAACTTATTGGCTAATCCATTTGCTACGTGTCTTTATTTTTTCAGCGTCAAGTTCTGCAAATAATGTAGCATTTGACTTGAAATAGACGTTCTGTTCTTCAGCATATCTATGAAATGTCATCAAGCTAGCAGAAAAATTGGGTATGATGTAAATGTTGCGTGTGCAGCCTTTGGTGCAAGATGCATGCAAATATACTGCATTTCGGACCAGCAATAAAAAAAATGCTCGTACTTCACGATCAGTTTGAAGAATTGCTACTTTGGCTACTGTGCTTGCCAACAGTATTTTATAAACAACTGTAGAAGTACCAGGCTGAATTCAAAACATGAAAAAAATGAGATGAATAAAATAATATTTTATAATACTATATGCATTGGACAAATCAATTTAGCAGTAATCCAGGCCTGTACATTTTCTCTTTGGGATAAAGTACACAGAGTGATCCTTAAACCAGGAAAAGGTTTTGCAGTATTGAGAGTTCTGTATGCGCTTGTTCTTTAAAGCTATATATAGCCAGCTGTAATAGGAAGACCTAGCTCAGAAAAATTATGTTGCTCCATTCAGAGTAGGAGCAGAACTGACTGACTGACCCTTTGTAAGAGGAAATGGGAACTTTTAGTAATGAACCGGCTCCATGAGTAGGAACTTTTGAGTACTGGCTGACACCATACATTAAATCATAATTGTTTTGGCTTACTATATGTTGTATCTACCTAACCACTGTGATCTGTAAACTGGGCTATGACTTAACTTACTATGTGAACTGGGCTGATAGGTTCTTCAATAAACCATGATAAAACAAACCGTGGCTTAGTGTGATGTGTGTGCCTGTTTGTGCAGGCAATCTGCCTGCAGATAATTTCCTTTGGGAGCAGTCCTGCCTCTTCCAATAGCGGCTATTTGGTGAGGACCCACAGCCCACTCTCAAACTTCCTAGGTATGTCCACCAGCTTAAAAAAAGGGGGTCTCCCTCTGCTTTTTGAGAGCCATATTGGTGGACACTGAGCTGGAAACCAGGAGACCATGAGTTCTAGTCCTGCCTAGGGATGAAGCTAGCTGGGTGACCTTGAGCCAGTCACTCCCTCTCAGCCCTAGGAAGGAGACAATGGCAAGCCTCTTTCGAAAACGCTGCCGAGAAAATGGAGGGGACCTGTCCACGTAATTGCCGGGAGTTCAAGACTGACTTGAAGGCACACCCAAAACCCCCTCTGATTTAGCCAAATAATGTCTACCTTAAGACTGAGGCTTTCCTAACTTAGCTGTTTCCTAGACCAACTTCCCAAGATACTTCTTGCAGAAAACGCCAAGGACTGAAAATGTACTTTTCTGTTAAGCTTCCTATGAAACCAAAGGCTGCTGTCAAGAGTTTATGCAAGCTTGTTAACTCTGATGGTTTTAATCACCCAACCTAAGAAACTTGTAAGATGGATGAAAAATGATCAAGGGAGATGTTCAGCGGTGTGGGGTGCCAGAATCGTATCTTCTCAAGGCCTTGCCTTAACACACACAAAATCTCTTGCTAATAGGTTAGGTTTCTTTTCTAAACTATATAGTTCTTATATATAATAGAATTAATACAATATATTACTAAATAATGTAGTTTATATATAATATCCCAAACAGGTTATGTTTAAAGAAATGTTAATTGTAATGTCTTTGAAATTTAATAAAATAACTACAAAAATATTAAAAATCCACACACTTCCTATAAAAAGACAGCTTGGAACAGCTAACCCCTTTGTAAAATCAGCTGTTAACTTTTAGTTGCATCTTTTTATGAATTTTATTTTATTTTTTAATATTTTTAAGATTTGGGAAAAGTCAGAATTAAAGATGCTATCTGGAGTATCCCACCAAGGCAATTCAGATACTGCAGATTCCATGCAAACAAAGCAGGTCGATGCAGTTGTTCAACGATGACTAGCAAAATTCCCTCTTGGAAACTCCAGCACTTTAGATTGAGTTAGGAACAGCATCATGACAGTGATAACATATTAGTATTCCACCTCACTCCACCCCATTTTCTTTTTCACCCATAGTTTGTGCATCTGTGGAGACAAGATGACACTTTGCAGCAATTACTAGGGAACCGAACAGTGGACTGGTTGATCCTGTGCTCTGCCCAGCATAGCTCTTTTGCTCTGAAACACAGAAACAACAATTCCATACCAACTGCCCCTCGGTCTTCGCATTTTTCCCCACAATAGGCATGTTCTGAGAATAGTTCATGGAAGAACTGTGTGGCGAGAAGGAAGGGGTGGAAAAGAGAGAGAAACGTGCGAATAGCAAGCCAGGTGTTTGGAGAGAAGACAAAAGTCGCCCTCAGTAGGGTGTGCTGGCTCACAAATCTGCATTCAGAAAGAAGTATTCATGAAGAAAATTAATTTAAGAAGTATGTCGCCCTGATTCTTTTTTTAAGTCCTTTTTAAAAAAAAAAAAACAGATTAGAGACTTCAACTTCTTTTTTTTTATTCTAGCAATCTCTTAAACAATTAACACAGTAATTGGAAAAGGGGCTCTAAGCTTTAGATACAGATGGAGATAAAAGATCTTTCCACAAGAGTTTTCTCCCAAGTCTTGTGCACTGCAAAGGCACACCTGCCTTTACCATCTATGGAGCAAAGGACACAGGAAACGAGAAGGGGAGGGGAAGGGGGGGTTAAGCGTCCCCAGCTACAATACCCTACAAAGCCCCTGAACTGAGTGCTTAGCTCATTCAGCATGTCAAAACACAGCAAAAGGCCTGTTAAACACGCAAATATTGCAGGCCAAATTCAAACAGAGCAACGCTTTAAGGAAGTAATAGTGCTTCAGAACTTGGAATCACTCTTGCTAGTAAGATTAATAAGCCATTGATCCAATACAGAAAATGTGGTGCATTTTCCTTAGCACGGAACTCCATACAAGGGAAGCGAACTCCAAAAATGAACTATGTATCTACACCAGTGTTTCTCGTCCGTCCATCCATCCATCCATCCATCCATCCATCCATCCATCCATCTACACCAGTGTTTCTCAGCCTTGGCAGCTTGAAGATGTGTGGACTTCAATTCCCAGAATTCCCTAGCCAGCATGCTGGCTGGGGAATTCTGGGAATTGAAGTCCACACATCTTCAAGTTGCCAAGGTTGAGAAACACTGATCTACACACGCATATACACACTCTCTCTCTCTCTCTTTTTTCACACAGTAGCAACATTCACACTTCTACATAGCCTCTTAGGGCTAGTACACATAATTACAGAATGAAGTGCCACCACTTTTCCTGTTCCACTTTAGACTGTAAGGGGGGGGATGTTACATCCGAATATTCCTTCTCCAAAGAGAATTCTTTGATGGATGGAACACGGCACCCTAAGCAGCCTGAAGCCTCCAACAAATAGTCGCACGGCAAAGAAAGACAACAAGGATAATGTTTGCTAAGCTCATTTGTGAAACCCAGAATTGTGGGTGTTTGGAGGGATTCCATCCACCACAAAAGGTTCAGCACAGAGGAAAAAGTAAGATCTGGTTAACTTCAAAACCCCTTGGAATTTTGTGATTGTCATTTTGGTTCATGCAGGGCCAACACATGAGATTTCCATTGCTCTTTAAAAGTCAACACATTTTGTTTTTAATTCAGGCATACCCTAGGTTAGGCAATCTAATACCTTCCAATTGTTTTGGACTATAAATCCCACAATTCTTTGCCACTGTGCATTCTGGTCAGGGCTAATGGGAGTCCAGGGGTGTCCATGGAAGGGGACGTCAAAAGAGTCCAGATGGTGGTTGCAACGGCACAATTGAAGCCCCGCCATTAATGCGTGACACACATAAAAAGGGGTGGAACATCAATCGTGATTGTGACTGCCATCTTGAGTTTCTAACTCCCTACCTGTGAATGTCCCTGCAGGAGATCAAGCTATAAGCTTTCGCATGTACTAAATGAATTCCAGTCCACGACAGCTTTTGTCATTCTTTCCCAATAAAAGATGGATCTGGTTAATATATTGTCTTGAACTATGGTTTACTGAATAAAGCATTTGGTCATGTTTCGGCCACACATTAACCAGAACTCATGGTTTACAAGCTAAAATGACTACCTTCACACAATGCAATACCCCAAACCAAACAAATTATGTAAAATAAAATAATTAACAAGTTGCATTCACCAGGTTGTGGGGTCCATTTTTGATCAGAGCTGACCTCCCCTTTCCAATCTGCCCCTGTTTCTGGTCAAAGATTCAGCTTCTCTGTTTTTAATCCAGTTCACAAAACATCTGAAGGGAGAGGGAGAAATAGTTTTATCTGGTCCTTACTCTCATGCTAAGATTTGACCAAGAAAATCAGTATAAAAGAAGGGAATAAAGCCAGGGGGGAGTGAAATTACAAGGTTATACAGCAGTGGATTAAACACTAAATTCTTAGCGGTGGAAAAACATATAGAATGCCAGAAGAAGACTCCTTAAATAAAAAGAAGAAACTGCCTTAAGCAAAGTACTGGGCCAGACTACTTGATGTACTAATACAGATGGAGGAAGGCGGAGAAATCACATCTGTGCATAACTTTACAGTCTTTGAAATCAACCGCCCAGATATGTTATTGTGAACCAAAGCAGAAGATTGTAAGACAGCTGGAATTACAGACTCATCTAGTTCAAAAAGGGCTACTGGTAAAATGAAGAAAAGAATATATTGCATTTTGCAAGCCTCCAGTCTCAGCGAGAGACTTTTGACAAAAGTTGACTTTCACACCCAATTAACCAAAATAATTTCAGTTTTCTGGTTTCACAGAAGCCAATCCAGACAACACCTTATCTGCAAGCTCGTTTTATGCTGATCAAAATCACAGGATTAATGTTGGTGGAAGAAGAGAAGAAAAGGCAACGCCGTTCGGACTTTACACTGGATCAAAAGCAAATAAACAAGTGACAGAAAGAGGAAGCCCACTGTGGAGGACTCTTAATTCACATAGAAATGCCTAAAGCCAGCTCGCCAACAAGTACTCAGAGAACTGTACCTCTTAACTTGGTTTATTTGTGCCTTCCTTGAAATGAAAGCTAGGAAGGGGAGGGGGGTAGTGTTTAAAACCACTTTGCAACTGAAGATGGAAGTCAGATTCTTCAATGCAGTTGCCTTGACAGTGAAATGTGCAAAAATATCAGAACAAAAGCTAGTGACTTGACCTATCTAGTGCATGGTAGTACGTAATATTATTCTTTCTGGCGTGGATCAAATCAGCATGAGTTTCCCTCTCTAGTATTGTCAGTCCAGACCAGTGTTTCTCAACCTTGGCAACTTTAAGATGTATGGACTTCAACTCCCAGAATTCCCCAGCCAGCCTTGCTAGCTGGGGAATTCTGGGAATTAAAGTCCACATATCTTAGTTGCCATGGTTGAGAAACAATGGTCCAGACTATGAGTAATTCTCTAAGGTTTGAAGCTAGAGTGTGGTCAACTCTAACTTGGAAATGCTAGGACTGATTCTAAGGCGTGCAAAGGAAGGACTTCTTTATTAAATTATGGGTATGTGGACTCTTACAACCATATGAAGCTGCCCAACACAGAATAGGTCCTTTGACTCAGTATATTCACATCTCTGCAGCACCAGAAGGAGGATTTTTTACTAACCCTTATCTGGAGTGATTGTAGTCAAATCAAATCTCACCCCTTCTGTATCCAAATACACACTCAGACACCAAATATTTTCCTTGCACAGTAAAATCTTGCCCAATTTAACTGGATTTTAAACATTCTGTATATCCCCTTCAAAGTCTCACTTTATACGCCAGGATATAAATACACTGGTGATTGCAATCAGGACAAGTTATTGCACTTCATTAAGAAAAATATAAGATCTCTGAAACTAGATCAAGCCCAAATACTCAAGAGTTCTGTGTCTCGCTGTGTCCAAACCTATGCATCCAGAAAGCTCAGATACAAAATACAGGTGACCTCTCCTCTATTTGAAATCCACATACATGAAATCTAAATATATTGATCCCAATGGGAGCTTCCTTCAAAGTTCTCTAGATCCAACCGGAGATGCAGAAATAAATGCTCTGACAAGTCAGTTGATCTAACATGCCACAATTCTTCCTAAAATACAGACACAGCTTTGGGAGGGGGTAATTGTTAAAAGAAAAGGATGGGATGAAGTATTCACTTAGTTGAGGTCAAATCCTGGTGACTACCCAGACCCAACTTTGCACAACCACTTCTTGGAAAAGTTAGGGAAGAGGTTTCCTGCAGGTTTCTTCCGTTCAGTTGTTTGCCAGGCTAACCTGGTTTTGCCTGTGGGCCTGGAGATCCCATGGAGTTATGGAGCTTGCGAAATGGCTGGATTGTGTGTAAGATTTTGATTGCATTCTCCTGTTTATGTTTTTGGTTTTAAGTGTTTTAATTTGTTTTTAACAGTTTTTGTTGTCAATGTTTGGTAGGTGTTTTTTGTTGTTGTTATTTTTAACTGTGCAAGCTGCCCAGAGTCACATACGTGAGATGGGCAGCCATAAAAATGAATGAATGAATGAATGAATGAATGAATGAATGAATGAATGACCTACATTTCTGGAGTCTTTCCATCTATGTACTAAGCACTCACCCTGTTTAGCTTCTCAGCCCAGCATATCAGTTACTGAAACAAGGGTGTTTGTAGAGAGCCTAACAAAAAGGAGAAGGAGAAGGAGAAGGAGAAGGAGAAGGAGGAGGAGGAGGAGGAGGAGGAGGAGGGGGAGAAGGAGAAGGAGAAGGAGAAGGAGAAGGAGAAGGAGAAGGAGAAGGAGAAGGAGAAGGAGGAGGAGGAGGAGAAGGAGAAGGAGAAGGAGAAGGAGAAGGAGGAGGAGGAGGAGGAGGAGGAGGAGAAGGAGAAGGAGAAGGAGAAGGAGAAGGAGAAGGAGAAGGAGAAGGAGAAGGAGAAGGAGAAGGAGAAGGAAACACAGCAGCACACAGAAGGGTCTTTCAAAAGTAGTCTCCAAGCTGGCTTGCGCAGAGCCATCTGCAAGTCAGACTGCAAATATTCATTCTTCAAAACAATTATTTTTAATGCAGGAAGATCTTCCACCAAATTGCAAATGTGCCAAAGATTGCTGGAAAACAAATAGCCAAACTTGAGCAAACAGGAGACTTTAAGTGGGGTGGGGTGGAAATAAATACAACAAGCAATCTAAACAAATTTTAAAATAATTTCACGAATGGTTTCCCTTTGGGGAGGATGAAGAACTCAGACTACTTTGGAAGTCACTTTCAACTCATAGCCCCCTTATTAGACAAAAATTAGCATCCAATCATCCATGAAAAAGGCAAGTCATTATCCGTTAGGAGAGCTGTCAAACTGACAGAGAACAAAACATATCCAGGACATTTGCTACATAATCAAAGTAAACTTTTCTCTCGGTGGCGGATCTAATGCATCTGTTAGTTTATCACCTTCCCAGCTCAATGGGCCCACCACGTCACCTAGGCAGAGATGACAAACCAAATAAATTGCAACGTTATCTTTTTGCGCTACTCAGGTACAGCAAACAGGGGAAGACATTTAGTATTCCGTAATGGAGTTAGGCATAATTTACAGAGAGATAATTCTTTTGGGCCTGAAAGTGTCCTGCCTCCTGTTGTGCAAGGAAATAGAAGTAGCTAGCAAGGAAATGGGGCGTGATAATATTGCTCTTTAAGTAGAATCACAAAATGGAAATTCAATAGGCACACATTACAAAATGCACAGCTCCCCGTTATCCAAACCTTTGATGTTTTTATAGCTGTTCACAGCGCAAAGAGATTACATTAGCTCTTCAGGCCTATTTGGAAGACAACAAAAGTTTAAAGTATGTACAGGGCCAGAGTAGATTCACACACACACACACACACACACACACACACACACACACACATATATATATATATATATATATATATATATATATATATAGCATCTTGGCTGGAAAAATTAACTACCAAAGGATATCTTAGGCTTAGCGAAGAGACAGAACCTGGATTTAAAATGGAAAATAAGCTATATGGATGACATATCCTTTGGTCAAACAATACCAATGCAAGATACCATCAGTTTTGAAGAAGAGTATGGTTGGTCTTCCCCCACCTGAATGTTGGATTTACAATTCACAAAATTCCCAGATACAATGACCAATGTTGGCTACAGATTCTGTTCTTACCCAGTCCTATATCTGGGGGCCAGACTGGACCAGTCTCCTTTATCTACCCCATAGAACTTGCTGATAATAAATAATAACAACTGTGGTTGTACACCACCCAGATTTACATTCTGGGTGGAATTCACACTGTTGTGGCTGGCTGACTTGGGACCTGGGGTTTCAGTCTGGGAAGATTCTTGCTAGAGGTTGTAGCTAATAAACATAGCTGAACTGATTTTGCATTGTCTCTTGGAGTTCCTTGGGCTAGGCCTGATATCAATCTTGTGTGAATTCCTCAGAGAGGTGCCAGTCTCATCCTCTTGTAGTTCCCACGCTCCTGTGGCGAGCTAAGAAAATGCTTATCTCCCTGAGCCTGGCCTTCATAATTCCATTCCATCACATTTATGTAGCTGCCCATCTCACAGAATGTAAATCTGGGTGGTGTACAACCACAGTTGTTATCATTTATTAATGATAATGCTTATCTCCCTGAGCCTGGCCTTCATAATTCCATTCCATCACAATAAATCTGCTAAATAAATAAAATAAAAAATAAATAACCTTACAAGGGTTTAAGATAGAAGTAAAAACCTGCAGTCCTAAACTACACTTCCTAGAAACCCAGAAGCCAGAGGCTATATTGAGAGATGGTGGAAATTGTAGTTCAGCCAAATCTGGAGGCCACCAGGAGCATCATCCTTGCTTTGGATGAGCTGATCAATTCAAAGAAGTCAAACTATTATGAACTCAGTTCACACACTGCACGGCTTTTTTTAACCATAATCTAATGAACAGCCATGGTTGCTTGGGTTGCACAAAACAATGAGCCATATATTAGTCATCCCCAATCTAGCTGCCCTCCAGATACATGCCCTTCACCATGGCCATTTCTAAGAATGCTGGGAGTTGAAGTCCTCACATCTGAAGGGTGTCTAAGTTGAGGATGCCCTAAGCCATGTTTTATACCATGATTGATGGCTTCACATATTGTGGTCACCCCAACCATATCATGGCTTGGTTCCTATAGCTTGTATTGATTACTACATGTCATCTTCTGAAACAGGGTACCTTTCTCGATACCTGTGGTTGGAGAGTTACAGTAGGAAAGACATGCTTCCTTTGTGTCCTATTTTTGGACTTCCAAAATGTATCTGGGCTGAACTAGATATGTCTGGATTCTGTGTTTGAATATTTGAAAGCGCTCCTCAAATCCCACATTAGGAAGATTAACATTTTTTATTCTTCCTGGCAGATGTCTTTTTGTGAAAAAAAAAAAAAGTGGCTGTGGTCACAGAAAAATGTAAGCAAAACAAAAGAAGCAGTGATGCAACAAACAACTTCCTTCATGGTCAGTGAGTAAGTGCGGTAGCATCCGAGCAGAGCAACCTCTACCTTTGTCTAATAGCAACAGACAACCCCAACGCTAAAAATACATGTGAACATTTTGCCTTCTGAAATTTGTTGGCCTCTCTCTTGGACCAACCTGCCTTTTCAACCTGACCTGTAGAGCAACCAGACTCTGAAGAAGACTTCAGTTTGGGCACATTCAGGAGAAAGTTCTCCTTTTCTTCTTTGACACCCAAGCCCCTCCTTCCCCATCCTCAAACTGCTTTTGAATGCCTTTTCCATTTCCACACTGAGTTGCTATGCACCACAGCAGAACTACTGTTTGAAGAATGCAAAGCCGAAGCCCCCACTGGCACAGAAACGAGTCGCATAGGCTATTTTCAACTCCAGCCTTTGTTTTTAGTTGAAAAGATGAGAGACTTTAATCAGAATCAATTTAATGAAACATAGTACATGTCTCCCCAAAAGACAAATTGCTAAAATTCAGGAGGGGTTGTAGGCCAGAGGATACAAAGAGCTGCTGAACCAAAATTGATAGGGCTTTGCTTTAAAGCCACCTATTATTGATTCTAAACAGAATAAATCCGTCAATAGTAATAGAGTTCAATTTAAATTACTTACAGCAAATGCAACTCTTCAGCTTTGGTCAAACCATCACACTTGTCCCTTCAAGCCTGTTTTGCAGGGACAAAAGCAAATTAGCGTGGCTAGAAGAGTGGTAATTCAAGGATTGTGGCTTAAAATTTTGCTTTTATGCAGCATATTATGAGCCCAAATTCCATTTTCACCCAAGCAAAGCCCTTCAGCGCACTGAATTCTAAATTGTACCATGCATAAAAACTAAAATGGTCAAACTCAAAGTGAGAGGCTAAAAAGGCTTTCAATACAACAAGCGTTTGTTGACAACTTTGTAGCATGAACAATATATAAATAAGAACTAAACCAACTGTGTGTGTGTGTGTGTGGGTGTGTGTGGTGTGTTAAATGTATTCATGTTAGCTAAGCTTTGAAGTGTACCCAAGTCACTGATTTAATTGGGTGTGAGTTATGGGTGATGCAGAATTCCAGGTTAGTCCTGACAAGTGGCCCATGAAATGTTTTGCTTCAGTTGGAATCACAGAATTATAGAGTTGGAAGGAACCCCAAGGATCATCTAACCCAATCTTCTGCAACATGCAGAAAAACCAATTAAACCATCTATAAGGAGTGACAGTCCAAACTCTCCTTATGTGTCCATAGGTAGACTGTTCTACTGTTCTACAGCTCTTACATCAGCAAATTTTCCTTACATTTAAAGGAAATCTAGATAGTTGTAATTAATACTCACTATTTCTCTCTTTGCTTCTGTGATTGTGGAAAATAGTTCTTGGCTATCTTCCATGTAGCTTCCCTTTATGTACTTGAACATGGATACTGTGCCTCCCCTAAGGCTTCTTTTCTTCAGACTGAATATCCCAAGTTCCTTTAGTTTATCCTCAAGTCCCTGGATCATCTTGGTTGCTCTTCTCTGAACCTCTCAAACTTGTCTGTATCCTTCTGGAAATGTGGTGCCCAGAATTGTGAATTGGAACTTATTTAATTATGGCAGCAGCTTTGGACTGGCTTTTATGTTATTGTCTTTAATGCTCCAGAAGGACACTAGGTCAAGTCCTTTTGAGGAAATGAAAAAGTGTGTTAAAATCCATCTGTCTGGTGTGGTTTCAAGTGCTAGGGCAGGATAAAAAGGGGACACAGAAGTTGCCCAACCAAGAATGCCAGGATGTAGGACAGGACTAATGCATCCCAAAGCCATATCTTATGATAGCATGTCTGTAAACCTTAAATTTCAGGATGGCAGAAAAATTCAAACTTCTTTAACAAATACGATTTCTGGTAACAGCTTCTCTATTCTGAAATAATACATAGAGTGGATTTTACTCTGTTGGCTTCCTAACCCTTAACCATGGCCTAATTAAAAACAAAAAGTAAGATTTTCTTCAAGTCACATTTGATCCCTGGTGATTTCACAGACACATCTACCTAGCTTTCTTGGCAACAACATGGAAGAGTGTTGTCATTGCATTCTTCCAGTTTCGACTTCCCAGTTTAACCCACCTGCTGAGACAATTATACAACCTCATTAGCCCCTGCCTACTCAAAAGAGTTAGAAATTATTCATTTCAAGGGAAAGTAACCCCCAAAGGAAATCCATATGGATTAAAAAGGCTCAACCTGAGAATGCTTCATTTCCCCAGGATCCATGTTTCCCACAGCAATATTAAGCTTGCATAGATTAGTTCCACTTCACTAGGTGCTTTTGATGAAGCCCATAAATTTTCACACCATAATAAAATGGTTAGTCTTTAAGATGCCACAAGATCTTCCCTCCCAAGAAAATTCCAAAACAGTCCTCTCAGTGGTCCATTCAGAAGTAACAACCTCCAGTCAGAGGTTGGGACCCAATTTACTTTGATCATAGCTCCGTTCCGGCCACCCATGTTATCTATGCTACTACACCCAGATGATCATTGTATGCTAAGTTATCACATTTTAACTAACATCCACTTTCTCATCATGGTAAGCACTGTTTATGATCTCTCTGGAGGCCAGAGTGTAATGAATACTGTACTTTATCTTCAGAGGGACGATTATGATATGTATCAGAATGGCCTCTATTGATTAGGAATATGTTTCCTAATTTAAATAAACTAAATTGCTGGACTTGTCAATTCCCACCCCCTTGAAAACCTTCCATTTAGGGAAAAGCAAACATAAAGTTTAAGTCTTTTTGCCCTTTACCTCTTGGTTTGAAGGTGAACTAATGTTACACCAAAAGAGAGAGGGGGGGAGAGAAAAAGCTTTCGTATCCAACTACTTGAAGAATTTCAGATGACTACATTGTCTTCCAAATTGCTTCTATCATGTCCGCTACATATGTTGCTCTTAGCAACTGTAAAGTTGTATATTATTATTTTGAATTGTTAAAAGATTACCTACCCTTTGGGGATCATCAGACGTCTTGACAGCCACTAAGGGGAGGAAGGTTAGATAAAACGGGGGGGAGGGATGGGAAACCTTCAGAATTTTGCTCCTAAGAAAAAGTTTTAATTGGTTCCAAAGATTCTCAGTTTCTCTGAAAAAAGACTAATATTCTAAATATTAATTATTGGGGGAATGATTAAACAGGCGTCTTAGAGCTGTGGAAGAAGCAATGAAAGGGTAGATGATTTAATTTTCTTCTGATTCTTTTGTAAGAAAAGGGGTTAACTTAAATTCAGAGAGCTTTTTGGATGAAAACAGGAGTGTATGTGCATATGCATGTATGTGCATGTACAAAAGCTTCATAGGAAAACTGAATCAAAATGTTTAATTTATTAATCCACAAAGTTGGATTTAAAATGCAAACTGAAACATTGTGTGTTTGTATCGAAACAAGCTATACCCAGGGCTGCTTTTGAAGATAATTTACAATCTGTAATTAGCTCATTATACAGGGCCCCGAATGCTAGCAAAAGACAGACACCACATTTTACAAAATCCTTTCAAAGTTATGTAAATTAGGATTTTGTAATCACTTCTGTACTTAGTTACAGAATACCTAAAAGCTGCCTTTCTCCATAGGTTCTCTATCAGCAAGGTCTGATGTTTTGATGTTTCCACCACTTTACTTTTGAAGCCTATTTTTGTTCTGTTTTTAAACTTTCTAAGCTGCCTTGGAGGCATTACTAAAAGGTATGGCATAATGATTTCCAGTTAAAGCGTATGTATTAATTTATAAATGATATAGGTATTTATAAAAAGCCTTTATCCCACATTTTATGGCCACTTAACCATGTATCTACATGTGCAGTTGTGTGTTACCTTAAGCGTTGGGCCCACACAACCATTTTCTGTGGCACTAAGAAGCACAAAGGGGGTTCATCCTTCAACAGATGTGTGATCCAGTGATGTTCCCATTTCCGACATAGACTAGAACTTCAGGTCCCCACTTCCTAGAAGAACTCAGTGGTTTGCTAGCAGGTTTCATAATGACCTTACTGACTGCAACTGAGATGCAAACAAGTGTGGGTCTAGGCCAGATTTTAAATCCTGTTAAACGCTACATCCGAGAATTTGTCATCTTCATCTTCTTCCTCTCCAGCAAGAACGTCCTGATCCTTTCCCTGCTTGAGCCACGGCTCACTGTTACATCTGTACAGCTGTGAACCATTTCAAACCCACATTTCAAATGAAGAGGAATAATGGGTAAAGAAGGGAACTTGCAGAACTTCAAAAAAGTCTCCATTTTCTTAACCATCTTTTTAAAAAAAAGACCATGCAAACCCAGCCAGAGAATCATGCCATTGTGTTTAACCATGTTTTATTTAATAAACCACAACTGGCTGGATTCAGAAAAATCACTAAGCTAGAACCTTACAACCCACAATATATGGCTTCAGCATCGTTTCCAAACCTATTCTCTATCAGGTTATTGTAGAGGGGAGAGCTAAGATTCAAAACTCTTCTCTTGTGTCTGTTTTAATACAAGTGCTGATAATATCTCCTCTACTCGTAGAACTGAAGTAAATTTGCTGTTCAACATTGACAGGGTGATTCTTCAAACAAATGTAAAGTGACTGTTTGCCAGTAGGCAAACATAATATTTTCATTGCACTGTGATTACAGATGAGTCATTAAGTAAAATGATTAATCAGAAATCAATGTTACTAAGCTCTATCAGAGACAATGCACCTCTTCCCACACAACAGATACTCACTTTATAAGCTAATGCATTTATTCTAGCTCTTGGATGGTTTCTGGCCGTCTTAAGCATAACTGCCTGCCGGAAATTTGTGTGCAATTAAGCTCAAGTGATGACCTGCTCATATATATTTTGGCACTTTGTATCCAATCGCTTGTTCAGCAAATACAGAAATGAATCTGAGCCTTATATGAATTGCATTAATGGTAATTTCCAAGCAGATGGAGAGATCTCTGAATTTTAATACATGCCCTTAGAAGGTATTCAGCTCCATAAATTACTTGTTTTATCAGTCTGCAAATAGTTTTTATCAGTCAATGGATACATTTATTTTAAGCCAATAGAACTGACTACTTTCCCTGCTGGTCTAAACATCCCTGCTTCCGATCTCCTGTTTTGGTAGATCTACCTTGTGGCAGCCAAGCATGCAAATTTAAGAACATGTAACAAGCCGCCACTTTCCAGATTCTGGGGTTTGCTTTTAATTCACCAGACAGCAATGTATTTAGCAAAAAGAGAGGGAGTGTACAAACTCCTGTAGAGGGTAAGGATGTGGATGGTAAAAGAACAATTAAACATGACTTTATCCCAACTCAAAGGAACACGCCTTGGTGACCCCATTCCAAAGCTAATCAAAAGTTCAGTTGGCAGGTAATGGGAAAGATCTCTCTCCACCCCAGAACTTGAAGACCCATTGAGAGGGACCATACTGGAATGGAAGAATTAATCTTACCTAAAGCAATTTCTAGTATTCCCATAAACCTGCACAAAAAACTTTACTTGCTTCTCTTAAGAGATAAAACTTAGGCAGGGATTCCCGTAAAACAATTCTCTATTCTTTCCATGCATCTTGACCACCACCCATGCAGAATGAGTGATCAGCAGTAAGTACTAAAAATTGTTAAGGAAAGGAATTCAGGAGAAGCATCTTCTTGTCTCCTTCAAAATATGTCACCCCAAGAGAACAGAAACATGTTGTGAAAAGAAACTACTGAATGCAACGTGAAGCATCAAAAGATGTTACTGAAAGGAGAAATGGAATGAATGAAATCTGAGTAGAAGCACCAGGTTGCTGCTGTTTGTTCCAGGTTGGAAATGGGGACAAGAGCTTTTTTAACATTCACATATGAGTACAGTTTTGATAGCTATGGGCTAGCTGTGCATGTTCAAAGGTCTACAGCTTCAGAGAAATGCCATTTACCATCTTCTCTGAGAGCATTTGGCCATGAAGAATCTGAACATCCACTTCCTGAAGGTTTCATACTACAAACCTGGATTACACATACATTAGTGAGGTGCAGCAGTTAAGAAGCTGGACTAGAACCAGGCAGAGCCAGGCTCAAATCCATCCTTAGTTCTAGAAACTGAGTGACATTGGGCCAGCAACTCACTCTCAACCCAATCTATCCAACAAGAGTTGTTGTGGTGGGGGTACCAATGAAGGGAGATTGCCACATGAATCACTCTGAGCTTTTAGAGGAAAGGCAAGATATAGATCTAACACATAAATAAATGCTTTATGTGTGGGATGTGAAAAAGTTGCTCCTTGAAAGTTGTGTGCTACTTTGGGGTGTTTTTAAAGACAGGCAAATAAGTATAACAACAGTGCTCCCTCTTGTGGGAGCAATCAACAGTTTCATGCAAAACAATCTGAGAGGGATTGACCACTATAGTAATTCTACCCAACAGCTCTTGACTGGCTGGCCTCTTATACTATCCAAGCAGACGCCATTTTCTCTTTCTGGCCTTCGCCCTATCTCTGGGCAGGGATGGCAGTGTTTGATCCTTGCTCTATTAACAAAGGGTGCTTAGTACCGAATGCCAAGGGATTAAGTGGCAGCTACTTCATCCCCAAAAATAGCAGAAACAGCGTGATGGCAATAGACTGCCAAAAGAGTGATGGCAATAGACTGACTTGCTGCTTCTCAACAAGTTTTGGTAGAGGTGGACTAGGAGGTACAACATTCCTCCTCTTTCATCTCTGGGATCAGAAATGCAGGAATAGCGAAAGCATCCTTGGCAGGGGCAGGTACAAGATCTCCAGATGAGAGATGAGGCCACCTTCTCCCAAGACACTTCATTCCAGCACAAACTTTTTCCCAGTGTTCAAGTGAACGTTACTCCCCTGTAGTTCACTCACTGGTTCTAACCCCATCCTCCAAAGCATTAAAAAAATGGCTTCGGCCAGCTGAAGACCACTTCTCCTCTTAAAGAAAAGTAATTGTCCGGTGCTGTCCTTATATACAGAATGGCTTTTCCAAATGTGATGATGGGGTTACTCTCCTGTCCTTAAGTGTAACCCTCCAAAGCTGTTGGCCTAAATTTTGTGGCTACAAACACAACTGCACTTTGTACAATCTGCCCATTGTTCTCATGTTCCCCTGCACAACAGCCTGTTGTAGACTTCAAACTCTGCAAGATTCTGATTACATCAGGGATGTACTTGCTTATTTTTGGTAGCCCCTAGAATCCCCCTAGGATAAAATGGTAAAAAGCAATTTGATTTCCTACCATTCTGTTGTGGAAGCACACACAAGCTGTTATAGAAAATCTAAAATAGATTTAACTTAACGGGGGGGGGGGGAGACCAAAAAACTTGGCCTTTTCACATGAGCATTACCCAACTACACCTATTTGCATCACTCTCCCCCCAACTCTATCCTTCTGGTCCCCCAAAATATTAGGTGCAATTCCCAGTTACTAAAAGTCTGACAATCTCTACCTTATACATTTAATGACAGGGTACAAATAAAAGTGGGTAACCTACTCCACAGCTATAGATCCTTTCCAGATACAACACTGCACATGTTTGTTTACATTCGCATACCTTGTCTTTAATGCCAACCCAGACTACTGTGTTTATGCGACCATTTTTAAATACAATTCAGAGCTTAAGAGGGAAAAAAAAAAACCCACAGTGCCCAGTATTTTATACCTAGCAGTTAAATTCTTCACAACATCAAGAACAGAAAAAGGAGTGGAGTCTACAAGCACTGTCGTAAGTAGATAAAGAATGTACAATGAAAAATTGTATATACAAGTCCATTTCAATATACACTGTAGCAGAAAATTTGGAAACAGTTCAGATTTTATACAACACGCACACACATATATATAAATACATATATACATACAGGCAGCCCTTGACTTACGACCACAATTGGGACCAGAACTTTGTTGCTAAGCGATGCAATCATTAAGTGAGTCACACGTGATTTCACAACCTTTTTTGCTGCGTTTGTTAAGCAAATCATGCAGTCGTTAAGCGAATCCAGTCTCCCCCATTGACTTTGCTTGTCAGAAGCCCCCTGGGAAGGTCACAAATGATGATCATGTGACCCCAGGACACTGCAACCATTGTAAATACATGCCAGTTGCCAAGCACCCAAATTTTGGTCACTTGACCATGGGAACGCTGTGATGGTTGTAAGTGCAAGGACAGTCGTCACTTTTTTCAGTGCTGCCATAACTTTGAACTGTCATTAAACGAATGGTCGTAATTCAAGGACTACATGTGTGTGTGTGTGTCTCCATCTGAAGGAACTTCGCCGAAGTTAAAAACTCTCTTTGCTTTGGTTATGAAGTGCACATTTCTTTTCATCCATTTTATACACCATTAACTCTCAACCATATTATAAAACGCACATTTGAGACCTCTTGCATTGCTCTCTGTCTTTGCCTTTATGCCTGCCCACACAATACGAAGCTCATGATCTAGGTCTGATTTATTTAACAATAATCACTTTTGAACTGATCGACCAAGTTGCCATGTGAATTACCTAAAATTTCCTGCAAGACACCAAGAGTGTACAGAAACATTGACCTAAGAGGAACAAGAAAAGTTACCTTCCCAGTCAGATTCCCTCTAGCAGCTGAACCCTCACACATGTGAAGTGTGCCAGACTGAACAGAGAGTGCCACGAGAAACCATGATCTGCTGGACCACCAAAGAGAGTTACTAACCTTCAAAATGACTGATGAGTTAACTATTGCTGAAGTGATCCAAAGGGAGAAGGTGTGGATGGGTCAAGAAGAGACAGAGCACAAACTAATTAGTATTTCTTTTAGTATTAAGACATTTGGCTAATGTTCTATAAGATTTTCTACAACTATGATACAACAGCCTTAAAAGGACTTTACAGTCATATATACAATTTGATGTAGATAATTTCTCTCTAGAAACTCTTTATTTCACCACCATGTAGAAAAATAAAACAAACAAAATTAAAATGAGTAAAGTCTTTACTCTAGATCAAGAAAATATCTCAGCTGTTAGAACTACCAAAGCATTCTAGGCAATCTTTTTTACACAAACTTTTCTCCTTTGTTAAAGTCAAATACTTGGGTTATTAGAACATTTGTAGTTGGTGAGGAAGCAGAATACATATACATACACAAAATGTAAACAGGTCTTTATAGTTACATTCAGCTAACAGAACAGCAATTCTTTTAAAATCAGGTTTTCAGTGCTCCTTCTAAGCTTTGCAAGAGAAGCTAATTACTTGTTCTCTCAATTACTTAAGTTATTTTATTAAATATTTATGCAGCTTGTAAACAGCTCACAATAAATAGAACACAGGCAGAAGGCTACAAAATGGTTCCTTTCTATATTCTGACATTGCTTTTAAATTTATAAAAAAAAAGTTATGAAAAAACTAAAAGCACATGGCTTCTGACCAAAGCTTAGTCAAAACTTGAATTTTTAATACTATCTTAGCAGATGTTAACTGGGAATCAATGTCAAAATTTATATAGATCATTACTTTAATGCACATACACACACATGTGAAAAATTAGATCACAGGGAGGGCAGAATCAAAGCAATTGGAAAGTTTTGGGTGATCACAGAAATCAAGGGCTAGAAAATGCAGATGGATCACACTTCTTCAAAGTTTGTTACAACACTGAGTATTGGCTACGAAATTTTAATCCCCCTTATTCAAAGTACTCACAGAGTATGATCTGTGAGCCACTTTAGAATAATTTTCCTGTTCTTGAGTAGAGTGAGTGATCATAACTAAATACAGCTATGCTCCAAAACTACAATCCAGGATTAAAAATTGGAACAAAGAAGAACTTTGATTACAGAAATAATCTAGTGAATCTAAAATATCTGCAAATTTTTGATATCTATCCAAGTATTGTATATATTACCCTAATATGGTTCAGCTAGAATGTTAAAATACAGTTTCAATACTTACACCATAGGGAAAAAAATGAAAGCTTCACATTCTGTTTTACAGTCATCAAAAATTACTGCTTCATGCAAACCTGGAGTAAAGCTTATTCTTAACTACAGTTTATCTGAAAATGCTGGGATGAGAAACTACATTTTGAAATGAGTATGTTCAGGCAAACTACAGCTTTGTCTAATCACTCTAGATTCCAAATCAGATGAAAAAACAAGTGGTTAGTTTAAAACAGAGAAAGGTGTTTCTGTCAGAAAGCGAGCAATGCATGGCGTGACTCTGAAGCTTGTGCATCTAAAATCAAATTATTAGTGTTGCATCTCAGTCCTTCTGCACAATAATGGAAGCTTAATTACTTTGGCAATACCACAGAAGATTGCAACATTCTTTCAAATCCATTTGCTTAAGCAGCTTCTTCATCTCGTGGCACTTCTATCCATATTAGTTATCAATATTGACTAAAGAGCAATCCAGCCCTTAAGCTGAATTTGTAACATGTGGTTTTCAATAAAAACATTCTGTTTTACTTACAACAGTGGCTCACTTTTGGTTTCTTCAAAAAGCAGGATGAGCCAATTAACTATGCTTTGAAGAACTTCAGGGCATTTTGATCTTCTTTATTTTTGCCATTTTCTTCCCCAAACTTCCATATTGAACAAACAAAAAAATCAAATTAATTTTAAGGCACAAGACACTATGGGGATTTGGAACAGAGAAAGAAACATACATTGGAAAAAAGAAATATGTATTCGTCAATAAGCATTTCATTCTATTGTTTTCCACTGCTTGAGACCAAATGCCTGCCTTGCAAGGCCCTACATTTAAAAGATTATTGTGACCAACTCCCTCGCTTCGCAGTTGAAGGCAGGGAGAAAAAAACACAGGTTTAAAACCACCAAGAGGATCACCAGAACAGCCTTGTCACACAGTGGTAAGTCACCCAGTTCCCAAGCCCCACATTAAATGAAATTACAGTGGTAATTTCAGGAAACCTAACGTACAAAGTTTAGGCTTTGATACAACTGCAGTTAGCAAAGAAGAGTAAGTCCTGGCAAAGTGTATTATTGTTTTTACAGACCATAGTCCTTAATGGTTTAACTTACATAGTGGGAAGACAGAGGAAAATACTTTCAAATTTAAGTTCAAGGATTTTCTTTCCATAATTTTAATGGAATTAAAGAAGGAAATGCAGCTTTTTTACCAGTGAGTTGATCTGAAAGCAAAATACTCTAGCCTAGATATTTTTAAAGAACATTTCCTGATTTCCTACAACTTGCGGGGGAAAAAAAAAGCCAAAAAACCAAAATCAGTTAATCACAGGTAAGTGATGTGAGGAGGAGGACAGCTAGTCCTGATTCAATCAACGTTTTGGTAGAAGTGTATGTAAACAATAGAGTAAGCTTAAGGCTTAGAAAGAACACTGATCACGACATCCCCGTCTCACATCAAGACGTCTACGTCTCCCTCGTGGTCCTCCTCAGTCACTTTTAAAGACAAAACCTCTTCATTGAGGAACAAGCCGCTTAGCCGCTCCTTCCGTGCCTGTCGCTGCTCTTTCAGCTGCCTCTTGCGCAAAGCCTTCTGCTGAAGTTTGCGCTGCTTGGAGCGTTTCTGTCAAAGAGAAGGAAAGGCCAAACTCAGTTCTCACCTTTGAAAGCAAGACCAGCTCACCCTTAAAAAGATAAGATTTCTCGGTGTCTTTTACTAAATTCATAGTGAGCACTAGTTGTAGAACTTCAGTCATGATCTGTCCATTCACAGATAATCTTTTTTGAAAACACACCTTTGTTTTAAATAAAATAAAAGGATGACAATTAAAAAAGAGAGAGGAAAAAAAGGATACAGATTTCCCCCCATCTCACCCCATCTGTCTTTAATTCAAGGGAGGGGAAATCAACATTCTTGTAAGGTCAAATCTTTATTAGTCCTCTATTGGTTACATTTTTATACCACTCAAGAAAGCTGCAGGAGAAAATTAAAGTAAAACCAACAGCAGCCAAAGATTTAAAATACACATTATGAAAATGTAGGTAACTGAAAGGTTAAGAGAACATAAATATTTTTCCCCCAGGGTATTAAAAAAAATTACACCCAGGATATTACCACTGAAATGGTCCTGCATCCACCTGAGACAGAATTTTATAACATTTCTTTTCACTTTAGATAGTAGGAAAATTCTTTTTCAAGGAGATATTAGCTATGTTTCTAGTAAGAAAAACAGGCCCTTGGAACTAACAATGCTAGTCTGAAAATATCAAGAGCCTTTTAAAACTTTGATTTTTCACAATATAAACAATGAATTTTTTTGAAATGTCACTTTGACTCCAACATAGCAGAAATTACTGGGTTTTTAAAAATGATTTATGACAGCACAACACACCCATACAAAAAAGGTCAGAACTTGTTAAACTGTGGGTGCATTCACCCACAGCACTATCTCATAATATGGTTTACCTAGCAAGTTTTGGGAACCCACCCCGTGGTACGTGAACTACAATTTATGGTTTAGAAATGGGCAGATCCAGCCAATGGTGGTTTATTCAAGACAATAATATAAACATAGTGCGACTTGCACAATATGTGACGGCTGGGGCTAAGCTACATTACACATAGGCTAGGATGTCAGGATCAACAATGAACTTTCCCTTAACTAGCATAACACAAAAATCCACTGATGTTTCATGGCTCAAAATATATTTTTGTAAGACAGATTTCTATGCCTGTGACCGCAAAGTGGGAGCTTTACTTTTGAATCCCGGATGCGTTCTGCAGCACTCGTAGATAAATTATTCTCGCTATGAGCCCGACTCAGGTTGGCGCTGGAGTTCGAACCCGAGTTCCCAATGCTCGAACTGCTACTGCTTCCCGAGCTGACCATGCTGGCGCAACTGCCGCTGCTGGTGCTGGCTCCGCTCACTCCACTGGTGCTGTAGTTGCTCCGCTTCCAGGCCTCCCTTGTGGAACGCTGCCGAGGGCCGTGCTCCTTGATGTAATTTCTGACCTAAAGGCGCATGAAGGGGCAGGGAAATGGCAGAGGCTTAGAGACTGGAATGAATTCTATGCAGAACTGTGTGTTCAGCGCCATCACAAAGTCCCTTCCGGCCCAAACCTGCCTTTCTCGGGCATCATTTACAAGTCTAATGTTTTATTTGTGCTGTTTCTGGGATTCCAAAATACCTTAAAACCGTACGTTGAGAGATCCCTGGATGATTTGCCAGTATGAAGTTCTAACTCACAACAGTTATAAGCAAGAGCAACATCAAAATGATTTTCCCCATCCCTAAATATATTACTGAAATGAAGAATGCTAAGGATAGCGCACAGTACCCTGGAATGGACTTTTGCACAAAACTTCTGTGAGGAACCATTCAATACTCAGAACCAACCCTTAGGTGCTGAATTCCATAATTTCAAGTGTGTGTGTGTGTGTGTGTGTGTGTGTGTGTTTGTACCACGTTCCACTTTATGAACCTCACAGATCTAGTAAAGAAACATTGGCTGTATGTGTTACGGCTACAGATAACTAAAAATCTTCTTCTTGACCTAAGTAGTAATTGTAATAAACTTTATTACGGTCATTGACCAATTCAAAAAGAAAGCAAATTCAAAGCAGCACATAAAACCTCATAGCAAAACTTAGTAATTATAGCACTGATGTGGTCAAAGTACAGCATATTTTAAGGATAGCAAAACAAAACTTAGTCACGTTCAGTGAAATCAAATCACATTGATCAGACATCAACCATTGCAAATAAATGAACCAGGGTGACTGGAAATTTGACTGGGTGGAGAGCTATTAGCTGCAACCAAGCACTTTTATAATAAGGGCAATATAGCAAAACATGGGTTAATGTTTCAGGAACTCCTTCACCACAGGGGCAAAGCCTTTGTCTGAATGGGACACCCTGTAATTTTCCTTCGAAACAGCTGTTGGGAGGGTATTCTTCTTCTTATGCAAAAAAAGAGCATGCCTTAGAGTCTCTTGACTGTATCACATTGGCTATTTTTTATTAATTTTACACCCAATCCAGCCTGTACCTATGGCGACTCTGGCATCTGCTGTTTGAACTCATTCAAGTACAAAGTCAGAGATCCTGGAACAGAATCGTTACTATTTACAGAGATATGCAGCACAGCAGCCTCAGAAAGACCAAGAGAAGGGGGCAGATGTTTGGGCTTACAAGATCACAGGCTACACCGACATACCTGTTTCAGCTTTTCATCAGTGAGACAGTTCAGTTCAATAATGAATTCATTGTCTGTTGGTGAAATCTGAGCAGTGGGATCAATAATTTTAATAATATCAAGCTGTTCTCGAAGTCCCATCTCCATACTGACTTTCCGACTCAGATATTCAATATATTCCACCTGGGGATAAAACCCACAAATACAAACGTTACTAACACTGCTGAGAGCAATCGCTTACAGAAGCCCTTTTTAAGGAATGCCTGATGAGTGATGATCAGCAACAGGACTTTCTTGCCTTTTGAATGCTCTCTCTAGACAAGTGTGGCTGGCATCAATCCTGCTCCCACCCATTTAGACAGTGAGAGACCTCATAAATCTCTTCCTTAAGTGCTTTTCTAGACAATAGTTATGGCTTTTCTCTAAAGAAGTTCTTGATATCCTTTCGTAAAGAACAGCAAAAGATGGGGATAGACAAAAAGTTACTTGAGAACTCGTGCTACATTGAATAAGATCACAGGGGAAAAAAAGATGAGACAGTATTTTATTTATTTATTTATTCATTCATTCATTCAAATTTATTGGCCACCCAACGCCAGTGGATTCTTTCTTTCTTTCTACAATTAAATAGTAAGTTAGCTCTTACAAATTATATTGCACTTGAAAGGAAAATAATTCTGCATTTAGGATGACACATCCTCCCCGCAAAAGAAAGAAAGGGGGGAAGAACAGGTTCCCATAAAAATCCTGGGCAATGCCATTCTTCCCTATTGTAAACCTGGGACTATCAACTCCAGCTGAAACCATTCCTTCAGATTTGTCCCCTGTTCCCAATAAACAGTATCATAATATATTACATTTGTTCATTTATTTATGAATGAATTCATAAACTGAATCAGTCGAGGCTACTCTAAGTGGTATACTAAAGCAATGGTTGCAGCCAACGCAGTATGCACAGGAACACATACTGGCCAAAAATCCCTTTCTGTTCAGGCAAGAATTTAATTTTCTGAAGAGAAACTTTTCTATTAAGGTCTTTCTTTTATAAGCAACACCTTCCAGTCTCTATTAACTTACAGCCTTTTAACATGTGACATTTTTAGAGTGGTTTCAACTATTCTTAACTGTCCTGTGTAGCGCAATAAACCAGAAGAAATGCTCTTATTTCTTTATTATTTTATTTGCCAGTCCCAAGGCCAGGACTGTATTTGGGAAGAGAGACTTATCTGTCCTCCAAAGGCCAAGGATCTACCTGCTCATCATTGGTCATTGCACTCCATGGAAGTTCATCAAGATTCCGGTGCTTGTTTTTCTTTTTCGGAAGCAGGCAAGGGGAGCTTGGAATACTGGGAATGATGTCGGAAAGCACATCACTTCCACTTGCAATGTCACTACCAGGCAGCTTACAAGCCAACAAAATAAAACAGAATCAGAATACAGCATTCAATAATGTATACCACAACATTAATGTTCGCTATACAAATTAAAGCTACGCTCAAGCCTAAATTATGCTAATATAGAAGAAATAACAAATAATACATTTAAACTATAATCTAGCCTAAATACACTAACATGGATAACCTTCTACTGCAGAAGCAGTATTTCTTTTTGAATAACTATGTCTAACGTTTCAGGACTGTTCTAAGAATTCTGGCAGCTTCTTATTGCATTGGACAGCAGTTTCTCCCCTTCACCCAAAATACTACAAACTTGTTTTTTACCTGCCATTCAAACTCACTATCCGACCAGTCCCAGTACGTGCTAATGGAGGAAGAGACGTCACTGCAGACACTGCCCTCAGGGAACAGGTCAAAAGATGTCAACTCCTGATCATCCAAGAGAGAGAAACAATCATCCTGGTCACCAACAGAGACCGAAGAGAAGAGCTCTTCGCTGCATTCAGAGCTGGCTACACTTGTGCCACAAGAAGTTAAGTTCCATCTGAAAGACAAAATGTCAGTACAGTTATTTTAAAGGTTATCTTGAGAATGTTGCCACCCTTGCCATCTTTACTCTTCATTTTTTATTTATCACTGTATTTTTTCTTATTGTTACTGTTTTTATCTGTCACCACCCAGAGTCATTGGGAGTTGGGCAGCATATAAATGCAATACATTATTATTATTTACAAGGCAGAGTATTCTAAATAATCCAATTGATTGATTATGTGCCATCAAGTCAGTGTTAACTCTTAGCGACCATACAGACAAATTTTCTTCAAGAGGAAATAACTCAATACTCTATTTCAAATATCAAGAATGCCCCAAGCTGGGATTATGAATGAAAAGAGGTAGATGATGCAGAATCTTCCCCATCTCCTACAGATGCAATCAAATCAAAACTCACTTCCCTTCTACAGCATTTCAAAAACAGTAAACCTCTATAAATACTGTACAGTCAATTCTTGTTATTTGCAATAGTTATATTACTTATAAAGTTGCTGCCAATACCAAATTAGCAAATGCTGAAACCTCAGCTGGGGAGAAGTGCATCGGGAAACTCAAATGTTTTGCCACTCTGCATATCCATGAATAAGGATGAAAGCACCACGAATGTTGATTTTGCAGTTCCAAAAAAAAAAAAGCAAGTAACCAAATTCCCAAATAGGGAATCCGTGAATAACTGCAATTGCCTGTATTTGTTTTCATTGTAGCGTGAAGGGACAGAAAGCTTTCTCTGACCATTTCTGATATTAAGAAAATAATTGTTACATATACAAAATGTGTCTGCAAATAGCCCCCAAAGCTAAGAGAGCAAGGGTCCCTCCAGTGCCCAGAGTCGTCTGGAGTTCTTTAAACTGATGTAAATCAATCAATCAGTAACACAAAGTGTCCGTGGAGATCCCACCTTCCTTTCAAAGCTGGCTGGGTGACCTTGGGCCAGTCAGCTCTCTCAGCCCAACTCACCTCACAGGGTTGTTGCTGTAGAAAATGTAGGAGGAAGCGGGAGTACTGTATTAGGTATGTTCGCCACCTTAAGTTATTTATAAAAATACAAAAGGTGGGGAAAAAACTAAAAAAGGACCTTCACAGCCATTTGTAAATAGAGACTAGGAGAGATTTAGAACAGTTCCAACCCACCAAACTTCTCTCCCCCCTCGAAATGCCTGAATGAAGAGGGAAAGGGGGCCTTTCTTGCAAGGGGGAAGCACCGGGGCCACCCAGGCCTCCCGAGGAGGCCCCTGCCCGCCCCCCCCAGTCCCCTCCTCTTGCTCAGGACCCCGACCCCGCCCTCTTTCTGGCTCTCGGCCCCGAGGATGCGGGGGGACCCCCGGAAGCCACCCGGTCCTCCCAATAGCCCCGCGAGGTAGGCCGGGCGGGGGGGGGGCGCCGCTTCCCCGCCATCCCCGGCCGCACCTGTGGGCGTGCAGGCGGCGCAGCGGGTCGGTGCGGTGGCAGGAGGAGAGGTGGCAGCCGAAGTCGCTGACGTCCAGGCAGGCCGGGCCCTCTTCGCCCAGGCCGTGGGGGCGCGGCGGCGGCGGCGACGAGAGGACGGCGCCGGGCTCGTCGGGCGCCAGGAACTTCTGCGGCTCCTCGCCGGCCATGGCGCGAGAGGAGCCGAGCCGGGCCTACACCGCCCTCAGCCGGCCGCCATGAGCCGAGATCCCACCGCTCCTCGCCGCGCCGGCCGAGAAAGAATCGCCTCTGGAGGACGCGGCGGCAGCCAGTCTCCGCCACAGCCCGGCTACCGGAAGCGGCCTTCCCCAACTTCCGCTCGCGGGGACGAGGAGAGCGCTTCCGCCCAAGGAGGCCCTCTTTCCGGTTCCCGGAGCGCACTAGCGCCCCCTTGCGTAGGGGAGTGTGAAAGCGCCCTCTCCTGGCCGAGGAGCGCCGGGGGCGGAGCCAAGAAGCGAGGTGCCGCCCAATGCCTAGTTCTGTCTCTGTGTATTTTCCTTAGCGTTGCATATTCACTCCTTCATTTTATTTTCCTTAGTATTTCATATTGTTTTATTTATTTTATTTTTCTTGGCGTTTCATATTCATTGTTTTATTTATTTCATTCTTTGTACATTTTCCTTAGTATTGCATATTCATTGTTTTATTTCATTTTTCTTGGTATTTCATATTCATTGCTTTACTTATTTTATTTATTAAATTTATGTGGCTGCCCATCTCAGATACAGTAGGTGACTCTGGGCGGTGCACACCATGAAAACAACATAAGCCAAACCATCAAAAAGTTTTGACTTTGCTATGGGAGTTTTACATTTCAATTTAGTTTTACTGAGAGTTTAATATCTATAAACCGCCTTAAGCTGGTGAAGATGGAGATGGCAGGTAAATTGGACAAGTAATTAAATAATCGTGGTCGTTCAGGTTACCAAATTAACTCATTAGCTGGGTTGTACACAATACTGTAAGCCAAAAATGCTAAGTATGATAATACAAATAATAAGTGGTTAAAACTATAATAATAAGTAGGTAAAGGCAATGAAGTTTTGCATGTTATGCAAATGCAGCAGCTAGGTTTGTAACTGATCTGGATAAAGGGGGGAATGCAGCTGCTGTGGTTTGTGGAAGCATGGTTACTAATAAACCACAGTTGGCTGGGTTCCACATGGTCATAAATCATGGTTTACCCATCACCCTGGCTGGTTCATGCGACATCCTAAGGCACACGGCAGCAAAGTGTGTTATGAATTAGGCTTCGTGCGATGGGTGATCTCTGTCTCTCTCATGCAGACAGGATAAAAAGTGGCAGAACTGAGTGTGCACGAGAGCAAGTTGGGTGAGTGAATAGAACTCACATCGCCTTTGAGTTGACTTAGGGTGACTTCGTGGAAATGCCCCGTCATTTCTTGGCAGCGACAGGGAAGGGATTGGGCGCCTCCGCTTCTTAGGGGGTTTCCCCCATCCTGAAGAGTCACCCGTTGGGGGAGATGGGCAGCATACCAATTTAATAAAAGAAAGAAAGAAAGAAAGAAAGAAAGAAAGAGAGAGAGAGAGAGAGAGAGGGAGGGAGGGAGGGAGGGAGGGAGAGGGAAAGGGAAAGAGGAAGGAAGGAAGGAAGGAAGGAAGGAAGGAAGGAAGGAAGGAAGAGAAACCCAGGTGAGCAGGTGCTAATGGCTAACTCTGTTTCTCAACCTTGGCAGCTTGAAGACATGTGGACTTCATGCTGGCTGGGGAATTCTGGGAGTTGAAGTCCACATGTCTTCAAGCTGCCAAGGTTGAGAAGCCCGGGCTAAGTGATCCAGTCTGCTGTGCTGAGATTTGCACAGCATTAATCCTCAACTAACTTCCCAAGCCGGATTTGCCCTATGCCCCAGACTAAACGCCGGTGGCCTAGTTCAGCGTATTGTGCAAAGAGAGCCACTAACTTAATCTCCGTCCCAGGTTAAACTGGAAGATAACTGCGGTGACCCTATTTTCTTGGAAAAAATAAAGGACAGACCTGAAAAAGGGGCCAATCGGAAAGAGGTTCATTAGGATAAAAAAAAAATGAATTGTTTATAACTTTGCTTGACAAAGGAAAATTCCTTTGTAACCAAGAAAAGCGTTACAAAAGCGCAAATTCTAAGGAAAACATCTGAAATCAAACAGGATAGGTGCATTTAGGTTTAAATCCATTCCATTTCCATGTTTTTCACCTGAAGGCAAGTGACAAGTGCATGAAGTGGTACCACCGGCAGGGAAAAAGTGACATGACCAAAATAAAGGACGAAGGGGAGTTTTTGGAAAATAAATAACGGATGGCTTTCTGAAATAAAAGAGGTGGGGTCACTGTGAAGAGAACCCGTCAGCTGCCTGGAGGGCAGGCAGGATACAAAGGCAGCCACAAGCAGCACATCTGCAAAGCCAGCGAACTTAGAGCTCGCTCCAGAACTACAACTCCCAGCAGCCTCGGCCAGCCTGCGTCCTTCGCAAACGCGGCTGGCAAGATCCGTCCGGCAGCAGCGCCGCTCTCCCGCTAGGAGGCGCCCGCGAGGAATGGAACGTCCCCGGGAATGGGCGGGGGTCACGTGAGCGGTCCGCCGGATTCGGCCGCGGCTGTTTCTCCAGCAATTTTGCACAAGTTGGCGCCCGCGTGGCCCGCCTTGCAGGACGCGGGGCTGCCATGGCAGCGGTGGGGAAGGCGGTGTCGCCCCCCTTCCTGCCCCCGGGGCTTGCCGGCGAAAGCAGCGCGAATAGGGCCAGTTTCCTGGGGCCTCGAATACCCCCCCAGGTGGAAGCCATGGCGAAGGGCCTCCAAGAGCTAGAAAAAGAGGTCTTCCGGAAGCTCCTGAAAGGTAAAAGCCTCTTGCTGCGGGTGGGAACCCGGGCGGGGCAACGAGCCCCTCAGCGGGTGCAAATAATCGACCTTTTCAGCGTCTCTGCAACCTGTGAATTTTGGAACTGAGGAAGGGTGACCTCTGGGAATTGCCCCTTGGAATTTTTGCAGAGGCCACGCACTGCATGCCGTCCCTAATTTTTGCAACTCGACCAGCGCTTGCTTCTTATTTCGGACCCTTTCTCTCGGCAGCTGAAGGTCCTTGCAGTGTTTCCAACGATCGTTTTTAAATGGTGCGCTACCTGCTCTGCTTGCAGCGATCCCCTATCTCTCCAGGCGGGGCTGAGGAAAATCTCCTGGCTGCATCCTACAAAAGCTGAAGACAAGCAGCAGGCACCACGCAGTGACCAAGGGCCCAACTTAGTCCTGCCGTGGTCAGCAAGAATTAACGTTTGGCTTTGCTTCACTCGGTGGTTGAGGGCTGGTTTGGTGTAGTGGTTTAAGGCCCCAGGCTAGGAATCAGGAGGCTGTGAGTTCTAGTCCTACCTTAGGCACAAAGCCAGCTGGGTGAATTTGGGCCACTCCCTCTCTCTCAGCCCGTTAGTTACTTTTGAAAATATTGCCAAGAAACCCTCAAGGACTGGTCGAGATGGACGTGAAAGCAGCAAAACAAAAAAACCCAACCCTAGAACAATGGGAGAATATCAAGGCAAACTTTTATCTTCTTTTGTGCCTGGAAATAAAACAGTATGTTTCCTAAAAGCATCTCACTTCCTTAGGGATGCAACATTTCTCTCCTTCATTCAAGATACATCAGTGTCCCCCAAGGTTTTTAGGTTCCCAGGCCTTTATCTTTGTGTTACCAATGTAGCAGTGAAACATCACTGAAGTAAAAGGGAAATTGCAACAAATCAAAATGTTTGGGAGACCCAGCAAGCTTTCATCTGGCCTTGAAAAGACTGCAATGTAGAAGGGAATTTTTTTAGAAGTGGGCTGCTAGTGCCGGAAACATAGGCCTGGAGAAAGGCCTGGAAGAGGAACTTAAAGAACTCATATTGACCAATATGAGATAGGCATTGCCCTGGATCTTTAAGCCCCAGTCAGTGAATTTAGTTTCCCCAGCACTGCTCAGTTACACAGTTCCCATAAAGCTGCTCCAGCTGTTGATCTTGATGAGAATCAATTGATAAGCATCGATTAAAAGCCCCAGTGACATCATGCAAATATTTGGGTCAATTGTATGATGATAGCAGGGCGTATAGGGAGGAAGGGGTATGTAATCCAGGGCTTGGGAGACAATTGGAAATCTGAGAGCTCTTAAAGGCACTCCAGGAAATCTACCACCATTGGGATTTTGCTGGCAAATGGACACTCTCTCCGATTTTGATATTCTGCAAATGCCTCTACGGGCTTTTGGAAGATGGAGGCATTCTTGGAATAAGACTATTGTTGAGGCTGATGCTTGGAGGGAGGGGGTGGCGTCAAACCAGTTTCTTGTGTTTAAACTTTGTGTGTGAGTATTTATGTCTGTGGGAATATAATCTATGGTTATATTTCCACAGATATAATCACAGCCTAGGTCTGTGAGTGCCACTTTGGGGACCTTGGACATAATGCCTGACAGAATAGTTGGAGTCTCTGTTTCGTTTCTTGATTTAAATAGCCACCGTCGGTGCACTGGAAGGAAAGGAGTGTCAAGCGTCAGTAAAGACTGTTGCCGAAAGCGCCAATCTGTCAGATGAACAGCTTGCGGTCCTCGTATCTGGCATGTACACCCTGCTCCGTGAAGCTTTGAGGCTTCCTGCGTCTTCTCTCAAACAAGAAGTGAGTTGAGATGTATTCCTGTTTAAATGTGAATTGCACCGTCATTCGGAGTGCAGAAGGGGAGAGCAGATTGGTAACCCAGAGATTCTAATCATCTTTGTAACTCCTTACTTGGCAAAACGCCTAGGAAATTCGGATTGTTTTTATGTACAGCTGTGATCAGATCAGTATGATTTAGCTTCCTTGAATGTAGCCAAATTCTCTTAGACTGCCAGCAAAATTAGCACACAGTGAAGCCACCACCAACTGTAACTTTCTCATCCTGTTTTGTGTTTTTCTTCTTCTTTTATTTTTAACGTGTTTCATTTTCAACTCTGGGCTGTGACCGTAATAAACTCTATCTACTCTAATCAACTTTGCGGTATTAGATCCATAATAACAAGGCAGCATCATTATAAAATGGCCCAAGTAGTAAACAGATATTCAACAACCTAGAGCAGTGTTTCTCAACCTTGGCAGTTTGACGATGTGTGGACTTCAATTCCCAGAATTCCCCAGCCTGCTGGCTGGGGAATTCTGGGAGTTGAAGTCCACACATCGTCAAGCTACCAAGGTTGAGAAACACTGACCTGGAGATTCTGTCAGCTTAAAAGCTTAGGGCATAAGAACCCAGCAGAGATGAGGACATCAGGTGTGGTGGTCTAGTTGTCTCATGTGGAGAACTATAACTTGAAATCCAGAATTGTGCTTTCCTGAACAAGGTATTCTAGAATAATAATGCTTGGGCAAATGAAAAATCTCAGCCCATTTCCTGGGCTGTAGTTCATCCAGTTCTTAACTCAGGCAGGAACACGGAAAGAATCTGCTGATGCCTAAATATCCTGGTGATCATCCATCTGCTAAGTACTCACAATGTGGTCTCCTTAAAGAGGCAGATCTCTTAGGCCCCCATTTCTCAGACCTTTGGTAATCCAATTTCTTGCAGGAGATACAAATAGGGACTGTTTAAAGCAGTGCTCCCCAAACTTTTTCCTTCGTTACCCAAAACTGTCGTAACTTTGAACAGTCGCTGAACAAATGGTTGTAACTCGAGGACTACCTTATTATAAAAACAATATTACTGAATGATCTTTATGTCATTTCAACAAATTACCATTGGTAATTTCATTGATTTTCGTCTTAATAGGAATGCTTTGGGAGATTTTTGAATATATTTTAGTACACGTGGCAATCTTCAAGTCAGTTAAAATGCTCTTGTGATGGGTAATGGGTTTGTACCCAAAGAAAAACCACTTTTATCCAATTCTGTGTAATTTACTCAGGTTTGGGAAGCACCAATTTAAAGTCGTCTTCTTCCCTCCCTACAGGTGTTTAAAGAAGATTTGAAATTGCTCAGGTATGTCTCCTTTTCGGACAACTTTTGTGGCAGCTGATAACCGTTTGACCCACCATGGTTTGTTTTATAACAGGCTTCAGCTGACAATCTGCTAAGCTTGGGTTCCCCTGAATTGTGTTCTTCGTGCCATTGATCCTTTGTGTGGGTGTATTTCCATCTTAGAAATAATGGGCATTTTAAAACAAGGAGTCCCATCCTGGTCTAGCCACACTTCCTTTGTGTTCAGAGGATGGTGACATAACCGACAAAATCCACCTGCATTGTCTGGGTGTGATTGCTTGTTCTAATCAACAAGCAAAACACCACGTTTGCGGCCTGTGGCGTTTTTTGGAGTTTTGCTGCTTGGCCGTCTTACGTAAAGGCAGAGGCAGGGAAGCCTGTTCTGGACCTTTGGCTCATCCAATTCTCACTGGGCGCAGGGATGTATCGCAAGAGAAGAGAACCAGAGATCTACTCTGAAAAATTGGCTGAGTTTGGAAAATGTGGCCGTCGGCTTCTCTTCTCTACCATTAACTACTTTTCCAGATTCCCTGATGACCTTTTTTTTTTTACTTCTTTTGTCTCTGTGTTCCCTCTCTCCTTTTCTCTCCCTCGCTAAACTCTTGTGTGCAGTTTTCACTTAGCTGAACCACCATTTCTCTTTCCTATGACTAGCCTACCCATAAAAATTAGACAGTTGGTATAAGGGAAGCCAATCCTGATGGTGACGTTTGTAAATTGCGGGCTCCTTGCTTTTTTAAAAATGAAGTTGGTACCCAGGTCAGATGGAAAAAACCAACTTCAGAACTTCCTTCCCTCCCTCCCTCCTTCCTTCCTTCCTTCCTCTTTATCTAGTAGAAACGGAGTGGTCTTTCAAAGACAAAGTGGTCTCAATGTGGCTATTTGAGAAGGAAAGAACCTATTGGGTCCCACTTGCCTTTCTCTTAATTGATCCTCCCCTCCTTTTCAGGATACCGGAGGAGTTCATTGCTGATTTTGCAACAGTGGTCTTTGGGAGCAGGTTAGTCGGTTTGTCCACTGCGTTCTCTGTCTTTGGGCTTGCCTTGTTTCCGGGATCGTATTTCATTCTGCAGTAAAATATCTCAAGGAAGCAGTAGGAAAAAAAGGAAATTTAAGCTACCAAGCCTTTGGGATACTGTTGTCCAAACTTGGCCACTTTAAGATGAGTGGACTTCAACTCTCAGAATTCCCCAGCCAGCATGGCTGGCTGGGGAATTCTGGGAGTTGAAGTCCACTCATCTTAAAGTGGCCAAGTTTGGACAACACTGCTTTGGGAGGTACCACCCAAGCCAATTCTGTACCTTTTTATACTCTCTGGGTGTAAGCCAGCAATGAGTCAAGTATGAACAAGAATGAATTGGAGCTTCCCGTGGTTCAATGTCCCCATCCTGGCTTTAGTGGCATCATTAAATGTCACCATCTTGGCCTTAGCAATGCTGATCCAAGATCCTCATTGGTAGGCACAATGATATTGGGGAATTCTTAGGAAGAAAGGCCCAAACCTCCTTGTCTCAGCACTATCCTCACTGAGAAGAAGAAAAGGAGCTGTTCCAGCTCAAAGGGGGGCTGGAAGCAATCACACGGAGATAGGGGAACAACGTTTCAAGAAGGACCTCCATAGGTTGACCGAGATAGGGAAGGCAATGTTTCAAGAAGGACTTCCATGGGTTGACTGGAGATAGGGAAGGCAATGTTTCAAGAAGGACCTGCATGACCATCAAAGCTTCCCAGGCCAGTTTGGGTCAACAGGGAACTGCCTTTGTTTCTTGCCCTCTTGTTCTACAAAAAGCATTCTTCCCTTTTGCATCATCTGGAAAAGGTCTTAAACTGTGGGGGATGATGCAACATTGAATCGGGAATAAATATCACCAGTCTTTTCTAGCCACCCTGCCCCTTTTCTACCTAGGCGGAGAATTTTAAGGACAGCCGGTGCCTTTATTGCTCTTAGACAGTGTCAATTTTCGAGGGTAGTTTAGGGGAAACCAAAGCAGTTTTAACTGTTCCAGGTTTGCAGTGTGGAAGAAATAAATTTGAGGCCCTTCCCTGCTCCAGTTGAGGTACATGCACAGGACCTTTGAAAAACGAGAATGGGGTTTTGGGATTCACATATTATTAAATGTTCTGAGATGTTCTTTGCAGCCAGATGTTATGATGCTCCGTATAGTAAGTGCATAGTTTTCAGTATGCAGAAGCTGTGGGGTTACACCCTTATTTCAGGACTGGGCAAATGAGTCTCTCTAAACTCTGTTTTCTTGAAGTCACACCCAGTTCAGCCAGCCAATTTCTTGACTTCCGGCTTTTTAAGAAAGGAAAAGGAAAAACATCTGGGGTGTAGCTGGGCCAACCGAGGTGTTCTCAGACAAACTGAACCTGATTACTCTTTTTATAGAAGCAAAATTAAGTACAGTAGCATGGTTAGACATCAGATGCAACCAACGTATCCCAGAATATGCATTTCCAAGTTAGTACATCACAGCTTTAAAAAAAAAAAAACTGCCATGGGCCAGCTTTGCCGAGAGTGTGCAAACATAAGTGTGTGCTCAATAATTAAGAGAATGTCCTTTCCCTTTGCCTTGTTCCCTGGACGAACAGCCCTTTGTCCAACCTGCTGCCTTTTAAGAATCATTCTTTTACCTTTGGGGTAATATTATCCCCTCTTCTTTCTTACAGGCGCCCCCTCCTTGAAACTGCACTTCAGAAACAGGGGAACAGGCTTCCAAGAATTGAGGACTTCAAGTGGAGGGTTGACGTTGCCATTTCAACCAGGTAAAGAATTGCAGGCTGGGAATTCTGGCACATCTTCTGGTGGGGAGGTGGTTGAATCTGCTTGAGCTTCTAGACTAGGGTTTCTCAACCTTGGCAACTGTAAGTCGTGTGGACTTCAACTCCCAGAATTCTGGGAGTTGAAGTCCACACGTCTTAAAGTTGCCAAGTTGAGAAACACTAGTCTAGACTGTGGATGGTTGATGGGAGATCAGGAACAGCAGGTAGATCTCTGGATGATTTACAGCTGATCAACCAAGAGGCATTTTTCTTTTCTAAAAGCTGCTTGGGGTTCCTGGCCTACTCCAATGCAGGTATTGAGTTGTATGAAAAGGTTGTCCCCATTTATGATTCAGATGGAAGACATGGGGTAGCCCGTTCTGTCCCATTTCATTCTTCCCTCTAATTTACTGTTTTGCACTTGGCTTCTCCTGGCGATGAAAAGAAATGGAAAGAGATTCAGCAGATTTGACGCAGCCTGCATCTGTCCTCACGTACCTTCTCTCAGAGTATTGTGTTTGATTTCAGCTCCCTGGCCCGTGCTTTGCAACCATCCATTTTAATGCAGCTGAAGCTCTCGGATGGATCTGCTCATCGTTTTGAAGTAAGTCCTGCTCACGTGTTAGCTAAAGTTTATTATGGTTAATAGACCAGCATCATCACATGAGGAAACATACCCCAAAGGAGTATGTACATTTAGAATATAAAACATCAGAAGAGTAGAAAGAGTAAAAAATCACAGATAAATGTTCTCTGGTGGGTTAGTTCATCAGAAGACTGGACTTCAACCTTTGGATGTAATTGGAACACTTTTGTTAAGAATCTTAAAGGTTCAGATTATTTTCATTCAAACCTATACACTGCTGCCTTCATCAAGAATCAGTACAAATTAATGGGGTTGGTAAGAAAGCCCCACCATGCTTTGCAGAAGGTCATTTCTTCTGTTCCAACATCATAACCCCTGTTCAATTTAACTGGGTTTTGTTGAATAAACAGATTGTCAGGATCAAACATCACACTAAGCCAAAATCAGAGAAACCACATTCTTGCTGAGTGTGTGATATAGGCTTACATAGTCATCCATGGTTTGTATTATAGTATGTTAGGCAAACTCAACCAGTAGTGACTAAGTCAACAAACCAAATTAAGAAAACCACACCTTGATTCTGTATCTGAATCCAGTCATACGGTTGGATCAGCGGTAGCCAGATTTCTCTTCTAGAGGTTTTACAACTGAAAAGAAAAGGTGTATTTCTCCTGCCCAGCTATATCTCATAGCCTGATTGGTGACATCAGACTTCATTCAGCCTTCATTTGTAAACAGCTAACCTGATTTCCCTTCCTGACCTAATACAGTGGTACCTCAGTTCACGAACTTAATTCGTTCCACAACTCTGGTCGCGAACCGAATTGGTCGTGAACCGAATCAAATTTCCCCATAAGGTTCAATGTAAATACGGTTAATCCGTTCTGAACCATATGTATATTTTTTTTAAACCACAAAAATATGAAACAAAGTACAGTACAGTGCAGTACGAAGAGAGAGAACGCTAACCTTGCTCGAGGTGACTTCTGGCGTGGAGGACAGGAAGGCGGGTGGGGAGGCGGTTACTGCTTGGAGGGAGAGTCCCCCTCCCCACAGGAAGCCACGACCACGTGTCACGGCAGGGAAAATGGCCGTGGATCCTGTTCGTCACCCGATGCGGAGTTCGCGGACGGAAGCAAAATTTTGCGAACGGTGCTGTTCGTGACCCGAATTGTTCGTGAACAGAAGCGTTCGTGACCCGAGGTATTACTGTATAGGCATCCAAATACAGGATTGAGGGAGGGGGGTTGGCAACGTTTCTTTGAATTTGGCCATAGCTTCTTCAGCTCAAAATGCCCCCAAGAATCTGTATTTTATGTGCTATCTCAGAATCAGACGCACAAAGGTATATTTTGTGGAGGGAAAAAGTCTTTTTATAAATATAATGTGTAGTTTCATGAGATTGTTTAAAACATTTTTTAATGTAGCAGTGTTTGATTTAGGAAACATGCATGTGATCTTCTTCCCTAGAGAGTTTGGGGAATAATGCTGTTTGTTGTTGTTTTTCTAATACGTTTTCAATGTTTGAATTTTTACTGTGGACGCTTTAATTGTGTATGTCTATACAGTATCTGTGAAATGCTGAGAGTGCTTAACTGGACTTCAACAGGATATATATGTAATAATAAATAGATAAATGTGGGCTAGAAAGATACCGATCCGACTTTTTAAAGTTTGGATTTTCTTTTATATGCCAGGTCCCAGTTGCAAAATTCCAAGAATTAAGATACAACATCGCTCTCATCTTAAAAGAGATGAATGACGTAGAGAAAATAAGCATTCTGAAGATACAGGACTGAACATTTTAAAAAAACTATCAGGTTTTCAACACAGGAAGAATTACACTCAGATGTGCAGAAAACACAAGGAAACCTTTTTGTGATTACATGTGTTGCTATACAACCTTACAGAAGCTGGCTGTACCTTTTTTTTTTATTTTCTGGGTCAAAAACTGCTTGTTAGAATGTTTTTACGTGATTTTTTTTTGAACTCTGAATTCTGCCTGTAAATGTTAATAGCAGAATTGACTTAACCCCCTTTTGTATGATTCATCCAAACATTTTAAAAATAACTATCCTAATGGACACAGAGCCTTTTCAAATGAACTATGATTCATCTTCCTGGTTTATTTCAGACAGTCTGATCTGCTTTCTATCGGCATGCACCAAAAGGGGTTTCAGCCTTTTTGGAGGATTAAAAGTCTCAAGTTAAAAATCAGCAAAATCCATGATGGAATTCAATTTAGTCCCCCATCCCCCAAAACAACTTGGTTTGGTATTACATGTTCTTCATGTTTGAAATCACATTAAGGAAGAGCTTGCTATATTGAAAAACAAGACAAGATCCCCAAGTCATTGCATTTCTGGATTGCTTGACTATTTCCTTTGGGGTTGAAAAATCATCCCCTCTCGTGCTTCGGGGGAGGGTGTTGGACTACACTTGTCAGGATTTTGGGAAATGCTGGGACTTGTAGTCCAAAGCCTCTGAAGGGCACCTTCAAAAAGCATGGATGGTCTGGGCCTTAATTGTCCTGATGTACCACATCCAGGCACCTGCAAACTACATACAGCATTACATATTGCCAACAGTGCCATGCTTTAAAGCAGGGGGTCGCCAGCCCTCCAATGTTCATTTATCAGCCGGGCCAATGTTGGGGGGCTGTTGTGTTTGCTTTTTCATTTGGGTGGCTTTCAAAGGAAAAACGGGTGCCTTAATCTGGCAGATGTTTAAGACCCCCACAGCGCTTCTTAAAATCTCCCTCAAGCTGCTCAAAGCCTTAATAAAATGTAGTTTTTCCCACTCTAATGTTACCCCCATCAGTGATGTTCCCAGTGACTTCCAGCCACAATGCAATGAGAAAACGCCGAAGGGTTGCCCACTCCTGTTTTAAAGAAAAGCTGGAGGGGCCCCCACCTGGGGGTAATCTTTTATTATTATATTTATTGAAAATTTTCATTTAATGAAAACAAACCAAAAGGAAAAAAAGAGACAGAAAAGTGCAAGAAAAGAAAAAATGAAAGTTAAGAAATGTATAGATGACTTCTGACCTTTTCCACAGATAATTACATTCTTATGTTCCTCCCTCTTAAGTATTTTACAAGTCTCTTCACCCCTTCATTTAGTCCCCACCTTAGTCTTCAAATCCAAAAATTATCATTTTTTTCCGTTTTCCTTCAGCAAAAAGTCCATAGAAGGCTTCCAGTCTTTCAAAAAGGTTTTTGTTGTTTGTTCTCTGACCAAACGGGTCAGTTTTGCCATTTCTGCCAATTCTGACATTTTCACCATCTGGTCCTCCGCTCTGGGAATGTCATTGTTCTTCCATTGTTCTGCATACAGTAACCATGCTGCAGTAAACATATACAGGTGAAACTCGAAAAATTAGAATATCGTGCAAATGTTCATTTATGTCAGTATGGCAACTCAAAAGGTGAAACCAATATATGAGATAGACGCATTACATGCAAAGCGAGATATGTCAAGCCTTACTTTGGTATAATTGTGATGATTATGGCGTACAGCTTATGAAAACCCCAAATTCACAATCTCAGAAAATTAGAATATTACATGACATCAATAACACAAGGATTGGAAATAGAACAATATCGGACCTCTGCAAAGTATAAGCATGCATATGTACTCAGTACTTGGTTTGGGCCCCTTTTGCACCAATGTCTGCCGCAATGCGGCATGGCATGGATGCTATCAGCCTGTGGCACTGCTGAGGTGTTATGGAAGACCAGGATGCTTCAATAGCGGCCTTCAGCTCCGCTGCATTGTTCGGTCTCATGTCCCTCATCTTTCTCTTGGCAATGTCCCATAGATTCTCTATGGGGTTCAGGTCAGGCGAGTTTGCTGGCCAATCAAGCACAGTAATCCCATGGTCACTGAACCAGGTTTTGGTACTTTTGGCAGTGTGGGCAGGTGCCAAGTCCTGCTGGAAAATGAAGTCAGCATCCCCATAAAGCTCATCTGTGGAAGGAAGCATGAAGTCCTCCAAAATCTCCTGGTAGACAGCTGCGTTGACCCTGGACTTAATGAAGCACAGTGGACCAACACCAGCAGATGACATGGCTCCCCAAATCAACACAGACTGTGGAAACTTCACACTGGACTTCAAGCATCGTGCATTGTGTGCCTCTCCATTCTTCCTCCAGACTTTGTTGTTCAGGAGCAGCTTGACAAGAGGAATACAACATTTGAAGCCCATGTCCGGGATCCGTCTGTGTGTGGTGGCTCTTGATGCACTAACTCCAGCCTCAGTCCACTCCTTGTGAAAGTCCCCAACACTTTTGAATGGCCTTTTCCTGACAATCCTCTCCAGGCTGCGGTCATCCTGCTGCTTGTGCACCTTTCTCTACCACACCTTTCCCTTCCACATAACCTATTGATGTGCTTTGATACAGCACTTTCGGAACATCCAACTTCTTTTGCAATTACCTTTTGGGGCTTTCCCTCCTTATGGAGGGTGTCAATGATGGTTTTCTGCACAACTGTCAGGTCAGCAGTCTTTCCCATGCTTGTGATTCCTACTGAACCAGCCTGAGAGACCATTGAAAGGCTCAGGAACCCTTTGCAGGTGTTATGGATTCATTAGCTGATTAGAGGGGGACACTTTGAGCCTAGAATATTGAACCTTTTCGCACTATTCTAATTTTCTGAGATTGTGAATTTGGGGTTTTCATAAGCTGTACACCATAATCATCACAATTATACCAAAGTAAGGCTTGACATATCTCGCTTTGCATGTAATGCGCCTATCTCATATATTGGTTTCACCTTTTGAGTTGCCATACTGACATAAATTAACATTTGCACGATATTCTAATTTTTCGAGTTTACAGTATTGATTTACCATGAGCCTTTTCTAATTCATCATCCCTAAATCCCAATAGGAAAAGTTCTGGTTTCTTAGCAATATTAATCCTTAAAATCCTTTGCATCATTCTATGAATTTGTACCCAGAATGTCTTAACTTTCTCACAAGTCCACCAGGCATGATAAAATGTCCCCTCATGCTTTTCAAATTTCCAGCAGTGGTTTGAAATACCTTTATACATTTTGGATAACTTCTCACCTGGGGATAATCTTGAAGACTGCACATTCATGGAAGGAGAGGCTGTGCTGAGTCCGCCCCTCACAGCAGACTTCATCCAGGAGGGCTGAGGGTTCAATCAGGCCATCAGCCTGTGCTCTAGTGTAATCTCTCTGGAATCAAGGTCTCTGCCCCAGGGCAGATACAGTTTTCAACCAGCCATGGAGAGGTCTTTTTCTCCAGTGTAGGCTGATGGCAAAGGGAGAGAGAGAGAGAGAGAGAACAGGCAGCGCCTTGTAAGCCACGTGGTGGCTGGATGGGAGAGTTCACCCAGCTGTTCCATGAGATTCAAACATTGTTGAGTCTTTATTTTTAGCCCCGTTTGTCTGTCTGCTTTAATGTAACCTTGCTCCTTCCCTCCTCAGCTATTCTTTTCCATTGTGACCAAGATTAAGCAGTTGCCCATTACTTAACTAGTAGCAAATAAATTCATCCGTGTTTCTTCCAGGTTGCATTTGGAAGGAAAGGGCTGTAGACTCCGAATGTCCTTGTTTTGATTCCTGGTATCGCCAGGTGAGAAGGAAGGATCCCCGTGTGAAACTCCCAAGAGGCCTTAGGGTTGGGCTGGGGCTTCATCCAGTGGCTGAGATGGGCCCTTGGGGTCCTGATCAAACAGCGTGATGCAGACCACATTTTGGGAAGGGCAGAAGAACCTGTTGCAGAGCAAGGGTTGGAAAGCCAGTTGATCTAGACCAGCAGGGGCTGCCCCAAAACGTCCCACTGAGGATCCCCACTTCATGCCAGTCTCATGCTAGGGTTTCGACCCCCAAAAGACTGGGAGATGGGGGGTCCCAAAAATAATGCTAACGCGCCTAATTTATCAGCCCCTTAAAATCAGGATTTTGCAACTTCTCCCTTTCAGCAAGCCTCAGATCACTGTTGCATATTAGCAGATCTATAAATAAGCAATGATCGTCTTCCCCAGTTTGGCTGGGAATTCTGATGGTTGTAACCCGACACTTCAGGATGCTGCTACAAAGAATCTTATGATAAGGTATGCAAAGTTTATTCCTTAGATTTGTAGGCCAACTTTCTTCAAAGAGCTTAGTATCAAATCAGATCTTTAGAACGGTCATAAAAGGGCTCAACAGACCCCTTTTGTATGTATGACACTTCCTCTTTCATCAGAACAACAATCCTATGAGGTGGACTGAAGTTCATCAAACAATGCAGGAGACATCAGCGGGAACTTCCTGACTACATAAGCTGTCAGCTGGTGGAATAGGCTGGCACATGAAGTGGTGAGTTTGTCTTCATTAGAGGTTTTTAATCTGGATGGTCACCTGTTAGAGGTGCTTCAGTGGATTCTAGAGTGAACAAGGAGTGGACCAGATTATGTCTAAGAACCCTTCCAGTTACGCTTCCATGGCCATGGTGAGATTGAACCTGAGTCTCCTCAGTCCTAATCCACTGCCCCGCTTATGGGCTCTCACAAGGGGTACACAGCTTGGAGCCACAAGACATTCACATACTGCACATCCCTTGGCCATGTGATTTCTACGTGCAAAAACTAGCATTTTGTCAAAATTCTCTTCAAAATAAATGCAGAAAGCAATCTTTGATTAACTGCCTGGAGAAAAATGCAAGAGGAAAAAATATTTGGCACTAGCTTATACCCTCTCTCAAGACACGCACTTATATTTTTGGAGGAAAAACAGAATTCTACCCTGAAAAAGCTTTGCATTTTTTCATCCACCTCTCCCCTGTGGGCTCTGACCTTCCCTTTCTTCCAATCTGCAGCTCTTTATCCCCGCTGGTCTGTTAATGTTCCCTTAACTAGTGCTCCCACTGTGGGAAGGATCTGATCCTTCCATAGCTGGCTCCTCCCAAGATCTCCTGACCTTTGTTGAAAAAGGGGAACACCTTCTGAGCTGTTTGAGTGATGAATCAGAGCTGTGCACTCAAAAGAAAACCAGGACAATTTTGATGCAAGTCACAATAAAGACCTTTAAGCACCAATGCACTGAAGCATAAATCAATGGGGCGGTTTATATTGGACTGTGCTGCTGACAGCCAAATTTACTGAGTAAAACCTCTGATCTTGGAGGCTTGATGGGAAGAGAGGCCATGATCATAAACATGCCAGCTCGGGCATTTGGACAGAGGTGAATGGAAAGAATATTCAGGAAGATGGGCTTCTGGACTTCAGATTTTGGGGGTCTTGGGCAGGATGTTGGTGGGGGAGGGCTAGCCCAGGGCCTCTGAATATGGAGGATCAATTAAGCTAGTGTTCCTAACAAAAGTTGATTGCTTACTGGCTAAGCCATGCCCTGAGAACAGATTCAGCAAGATCATCTATATCAGTGTTTCTCAACCATGAAGTCCCAGAATTAGAAGGGTCTTGAAGGTCATCTATTCCACCTCCTTTCCCAAAGCAAATCTTCCAAAACAGGTTCCAACTTTTCATTTTTCCTCCTCCTCCTCCTCCCTTTCAACTTCTAGTGTCCTGTTTTTGAGATCCTAAACAAGAGGACAGAGACAAACGCTCTCCTGATCTTGACCCCCCACTCTGCAAAACTTTTTTTTCCAGTTCAAGAGCACTTTGTTGTTCCAAACTATTTTCTTTGGCCCCTTCCTTTCTTGTAATATGCACTGGGCAGAGACCCACATCTCTGTCGAAATACACAAGGTCAAAGTGCATGTTGACAAAACAGGACTATTTGTCTACAAGTCAGATTGATTGACCTATATGGGGACATCTGAAGAAGGGAACTGTAGCTCAGGAAAGCTTATGCCTTTAAAAAAATGTTAGTCTGAAAATGGACTACGGGCTCCTGATTTTTGGTTATCCCCCCTCCCCCCTTGGAAGCAGTAACAGACTTCATTTATTTGGGCTCCAAGATCACTGCAGATGGAGACTGCAGCCATGAAATTAAAAGACGCTTGCTCCTTGGGAGGAAAGCTATGGCAAACCTAGATAGCATATTAAAAAGCAGAGACGTCACCTTGCCGACAAAGATCCGCATAGTCAAAGCTATGGTTTTTCCAGTAATAATGTATGGCTGTGAGAGCTGGACCATAAAGAAGGCTGAGCGCCGAAGAATTGATGCCTTTGAACTGTGGTGCTGGAGAAGACTCTTAAGAGTCCCCTGGACTGCTAGGAGGTCAAACCAGTCAATCTTAAAGGAAATCAACTCTGATTGCTCATTGGAAGGATTGATAATGAAGCTCAAGCTCAGATACTTTGGTCACCTAATGCGAAGAGAGGACTCTTTGGAAAAGACCCTGATGCTGGGAAAGATGGAAGGCAAAAGGAGAAAAGGACGGCAGAGGATGAGAGGGCTAGATAGCATCACTGAAGCAATGAGCATGAAATTGAGCAAACTCAGGGAGGCAGTGAAAGATAGGAAGGCCTGGCGCAATATGGTTCATGGGGTCACGAAGAGTCGGACACGACTTAACGACTGAACGACAACCTCCCCCCTTAAATTGTCATCTGATTTTAGTACCTACTTTATGGTTTCACAGCAGTGTTTTTCAAACTTGGCAACTTTCAGATGTGGGGACTTCCAACTCCCAGAATGCCCCAGCCAGTTGAAGTCTACCATCTATCTGAAAGATGCCAAGTTTGGGGGGGGGGGGGAACCGTTTTACCCTGTTCTTAAATTTGGATAGGCTGTTTTTGTTTCTCCGTTTTGTCAGCGACCTCGAGCACCGCCTGGCCAACCCGAGAAAGGACAATCGAGCCCACAAAACCGAACTCCAGCGAGCTCGGGGGGGGGGGGGGGGCACGTGCCTCCCTTCCCTTTTCCCTCTGAAAGAACGGATGAACGGGCAGAGAGACCCTCGGGGCGGGGGCTTTCCAAGGCCCGTCGGTTCTGGGGCAGGGGTCTCTGCCTCCGCCTCCTCGAGCGACATCCAGGCTCCGCCGATCGGCTCACCAAAGGCTCCGGGCGAGCGATCAAGCGCGGCGCTTTCTTCGCCCCCCGCCGCCGCCCCGCTGCAACAAAGCGCCTGTTACAAAACTACAAAGCATTGTCCGGTTTTGTAACCAGCTCGCCCGGCGCCGTCCAATCAGCGGCGGCGGCCGGGGCGCGCGAGCGAATCACAGCGCGGCGTGCTTTATGTAACCCTCGGCCGGGGGAGGGGCGCGGAGGGGGCGTGTGGCCGGGCGGCCGGCAGGCGGGCAGGACGGGTCGCGGCGGCGGCGCCGCCGAGCAGCGGCAGGGACCCGGCGGTGGTGGCGCCCGCAGGACGGCTTCTGCCCGCCCCGGCCCTCCAGGGCAGCGCCTCCAGAGCATGGGCTCCCCGGTGGCCCGGGCTGGCCAGGCGCGCGGCGCGGAGCTCGCCTCTCGCCCGCCGGCGCCCTCCGCGGCGTCTCCGACGACGGCCGCCCTGATGCTCCCGCGCGGCGGGCGCTGCCCCGGGGCGCTGCGGCAGCTGTCGGCGCCGCGGCGGCTGGGCGAGCTGCTGGAGGGCTTGACGCGCCACCTCGGGGGCGCGGCGGCGGCTCCGAGCCGGCCGTGGGGCGTCTTCGGCTGCCGCCAGTGCCAGGGCCTTCTCTACGAGCCGGTCTCGCTGCTCTGCGGCCACACCTTCTGCAAGAAGTGCCTGGAGAGCGGGCGGGGGGCGGCGGCGGCGGCGGCGGCCTGCAGCCTCTGCCCGGGCGCGGAGGGCGCGCAGCCCCGGCTGCGGGTCAACGTCATCCTCAGCCACCTGCTGGCCAAGGGCTTTCCCGGGCAGGTGAAGGCGTCGCGGCTCCGCCACGAGGGGAACCTCTTGTACAAGGAGAAGAAGCTGCACGCGGCGCTCCAGAAATACAACGAGGCCGTCCGCTTAGGTAACTTTCTCTCCCTCCCCGCGGGGCGGGTTCCGGGCCGCTCGCACGTTACGCGTGTCGCCCTCGAGGCGCCTTGCACGGCAGGTGGGCATTGGCTCGGGCTGGGGAGGAGGAGGCCGTTTGCAGCGAGGGGAATCGGCGCTCGGGGGCAGATGGGGGGCCGCAGTCGATGTGCGCGGTAAACCGGCCCCGTTGTGTACCTGGCGACTCCCCCCCCACCGCCCTTGTTTAGTCTCCTCTGAGCTTAGCGGGGTGGGGCTGGTGCGATTTTCTAAAATTTCCCCGGTTTTCTGCCCTTGCCTGGCATGCAGAAATTCAACAGGTGAAGGGGCTTCCTGGAGCAACAGATGCAGCCCTGGACTGTGTGTTTTTTTAATCGTGGAATTGCCCTGCCTTGGTCGATGAATTTTGCAGAGCAGTACCGTGCGGCTGTTTCCTGTTTGCAGCACTCCTGAGCTGCTCTCTGGGTTTGATTGGGGGGGAGGACATTAAGAAAGGGCTGGTGGAAGAGCTGCACTGTGCCTTTCGATTGGCACCCCTCTGACCTTTTGTCTGGGGACATCCCTGCCTAATTTCTGAGCAGCACTGGGGTAGGGGCTAGGAAAGAGTTGGCAGCCTTCCATAAAATTGTCCATTTATTCAAATCTCCCCCTGCCCCTTTTCTTTTTCGTCCGTCCTGCAGATTCAGTTTATAGCTGGTTTGTTATTGTGTGTTTCACCCAGGGCACCGCTTGCTGTGTGTTGATGGCTTGTACCTTTGACTTTCGTTTTAACAGCCAGGAGCTCATGTGGCAGGGGGAGTGATGTTACATCCAGAAAACCATTTTACTCCATCTCAACTCCTACCTGCATTAGCAGAACTTGCTTACCCAGGATTCTGGCTTATTCAGTTAGCCCAACATTTTGAGTTTGCATGAAGCAGGAGCTCTAAATAACATAAATAAACTGGATTCACACAACAGGCTTGGCTGAAATCTAGTGTGTAGCTCAGTATATGTGTGAAGGTATGAACTCCTGGAGAAGTTTTCTCCTGAGCTGATGATTTATGCTACTCGTAGCAAGTAGAAAGCCTGAAGTTATTTATTATGTAAGGATTGCAGTGTTGTTTGTCACCAAGAAAACAGGCCAACAAACCAGCCATTATCTTCTCAGAAGTTTGATTAGTTGCCAAGTCTTTATGGTCAAGCCAGGGTGGACATCCAAACAGGTCATAGTTGGTCCTTCCAGTGATCCACTTCTCCAGGTCCTTCCTCCTATTTACACAGCTTCGATCTTTGGCTATTGATGGACATTAACAAGCATCTCTCAAACTTCTCCTGCCTTGTACCCTCTTTGTACAATTCATACTTCTACCTTACACCCAAGACAGCAGGGTAATACCCAGAAAGATGTGGTTCAGTGCTAAGATTTGAACAAATGTAGAATGTACCATCCAGAACTTTAATCAGTGCCTGGAAGAACAGTCACTGGATCATAGCCCAATTCAGATACCTGAATGCAGACAATTCTGTGCCCCCAAAGGTGGGGAGAAGATGCTTTTGTGACCTTTAGATGGGAGACCTTTGCAGAAAAGCTTCCTTTGAAGAACAAATTGTAGCTTGTTTCTCAGGCCTGTGCTGACCTTTGGAATCCAGCAGCAGAGAAATACCAGTAATATCAGCAATACCAGGTTCAAACTGAGTGACCTCTTAAATTGGACGTTCTGGCAGGCTGAGATTCCAGCAGGGATGGGTAAGAGCCATTCATGCACCATTTGCTAGCATCAAGCACGAGCAGAAGGGGGGGGGGGTGTTGCTAATGTCCCCCCATCTGTGAAATGGGTTTCTTCTTTTCAGAGGGGGATGCCAGTCTGCTCTGTTTAAGTCAGAACCGAAAATAGGTCAGGAGAACAGTTAGTTGCATAAGCTAGCTGCTTGGACCAAGTATCCTCCCCCCTGCCTAAGGAACAGTTGTGTAACTAGGGATGGGGGAGAAGAGAAGGCCTTGAAACCTAGACCATCCGACAGTAGGTCACCCTGCCCCGTGCGCTCAGGCTACTGCTGACTCAACCCCAGGTCTCTGGCTGGTGGGATGAAGCCTGTTCCTCTGGGTAGGAATTAGCAAAGCATTCTCAAACATGCCCACCCAGCCATTCTTTCAGTTGGCCTGCCCTCTGGGTTTATGATCTATTAATGAATGGGTCAAAGGAGGGTTTTCAAGTTGGATGATGCCAGGTTGAGGCATTCAGTGCAGTTTCTTCCTCCAAGCGCTGGAGAAGTTCTTCCTAAAGAATCTCGGGCTTTCAGGAGTGTTAGTCTGGACCGTAGCTGTGTTGTAGAATCGCAGAGGTGTCCCATAGATTTCATGTTTCAGAAGTGTGGCTAGTGGGTAATTCTCTTGCAGGGAAAACACAGGCGCGAGTCTTACGGTACCTTAAGGGAGTGGGTGAGACTGTCAAATGCTTCATCGTCTTTTAGTCAGTCTTCTTGAGCCAGGAATTGATCTGCAGTGGAAACCGCAGGATGGGTCAACCTTTTGGTCTCAACTTAGCTTTTAGAACAGACTGTCCGGTGGGAGATTTCTTGCTTTGACCAAACCTTTTCGGTTTAAGCATCCCACCATCAACTCAGCTTTACTGCAGCAATCTAAAATGGCTACCGTTGCGGAAACGGTCTAAAACGATCTTCTCCGCTCTGGTTTCCAACTTCGACCAGTTTGGGTTTCGGTTATAGCTGGAAGGTTATAAAAATCAAACTGCGCTGTTTCGGGAGGGCACCGGGAAAATCTGTTCTGAAAACGGGCACTTTCCGGCAAAACCAACCTGAATTCTCGCCGCGCTTTGAAAGCGACCAAATATTCGGATGGTATTTTCATAGGCGGTTTCTCCTTTTCAACCTAGGTATGCACAAAGAGTTTTACAATGCTTTTCCACCCCCTTTCTCCTGTGCAGCAATTGCAGAATATTGCTTTCCTTTTCTGTCTCCTCTCCCCTCCCCTCTTCTGGCTTCCGGGATTGTTATGGTTGCTGTTCCACTGGCATTTCACACATTTATGCAACCCTCAAAGTGCTTATGTAAGAGAAACGTGATGGCTGGGAACAGCAGTCCCTAAGAGAAACACAGGGTGGAGTGGAGAGAAAGCCAGCACTCCAGTTAATTTTAAACTTCTAATTTTGAAAGTTAAATGAGTATTCCCCAGAAGCACAAACATAGCCATAGCTCTGAAAGAGAGTCAGTAAGAGCAACAGGGTTATCAACATATTCAGTCAATGTTTCCATTATTTACAGCTCCTTCTGATCATTTGCTATATTGCAACCGGTCCCAAATCAATTCGACTTTAAAATGCTGCGAGGAGGCGTTGCGAGATGCAGAAATGGCCTGCCAGCTGCAGCCTTGCTGGGTGAAGGTGAGTTTAAATACTAAACAGCTATCCCATATTGTCCTCTCTCCATTGGCAGTTCCTTAAATGAAATGCCCGGATGTGTCAAAAGTTGGTAGGTAGTTAAGCTCACCACTGGAAACAAACGGGGGGACTAAAGAAAACTTGGCTTCCAGTGGTGAGTTCAACTGCACAAATAGGGGTTAAATAATCCCAACCTCTTTTTCCCCCTAGTCTTCTGCTTTCACTACATAGGAGTAATGTCGACAGGTGTGCTTCTGTGTGAGTCGTGTCTGGCAAACCAGGAGACTGAAAATCAGTCTGGAAAAACAATAGCTTGGGGTGACTTGTTTATCTTGTTTGTTGATGGGGTTTTATCTCAACAGGAATGTTTCTATCATTAGAAAAAGCAGTCTCAAATTTAACAGAAAATGCCTTCAGGGATTCTTGTTTGCCATAGATGAGCTGGAAGGATTCAGCGATAGGGTGAACTGTAGATGTTCCTTTGCATAAGCTCCAGGTTCCTCTTGGTCTTGCATAAGCTCCAGGTTTTCAACCATGGGATGCCATTTTTGTGAGCAGCACTGTGTCAGGTTCAGCCCAAGGAACTCCAAGAGACAATACAAAATCAGTTCAGCTATGTTTATTAGCTACAACCTCTAGCAGGAATCTTCCCAGACTGAACCCCAGCTCCCAAACCAGCCAGCCACAACACTGTGAATTCCTCAGGGAGGTGCCAGCCTCATCCTCTTGTAGTTCCCACACTCTTTCGGTGAACTAAGAAAACGCTTATCTCCCTGAGCCTGGCCTTCATAATTCCATTCCATCACACACTGGCTATTGATATGTTTTCAAGGGCAGGTAATCTCGTACAAAACTTTGTATGGCTCAGGACTTGGGTATCTTTGAGACTACCTATCCTGTAGAGATTTTGCCCACCCAACCCAAGATCCAAGAGAATGTCTACTGAAAGTCCCCATCTATCAAGCGGTGTGGCAAGGCGGAGGATCTGAAAGTGGGTTTTCTGTAGGGTGCTCTCCTCCTCTAGACTAGCTTGTGCCCCAAGGAGAAGGACAGCTGTCACTTTCCTGGCCTTCCAGAAGCTCGTAAAAACTTTTGTGTTCTGGAAGGTCTTTGGGACTTGAGTGCTGTAAGGCTCCTGTGCCAGGAATATCATCTCCTTGCAATGTTTACTGTCATTACATATTGCATTTCTGCTATTATAGGTTATTGTTGCATGGACTGCAGCTTCTACACACCTCTCGGAGTAGCCTTGACAGAGGCGGTTTATAAATTGATAAATAATCACATCAAATAAGCAATAAGTGGCTTATAAGCTTATCTTTATTGCAAGCCTTGATGAGTGCAAAATGCTTTGGGTGCCCTGAGGGGCTATATCAGTGAGAACCGCTTGCATGCGAGCTGCAACCAAGGTCAGCAAGCTTTTCAGCCGGATGCTTTGAGTTAATTTAGTCTTTGGGGGGGGGGGAAGATTTAATTGCTTCTCGCCTTGTTTTGCTTCTGCCATCAGCTGTCTTGTGGGTAGAAATAATCCACTGAAATAATAAAGAATGAAAATACGCGGAGGCCAAGCAATAGAAGATAGTGAAATGGCTCACTTAAATGATTCTCATCCCCAGCGATCCTGGTATTGCTTTCACAGTTTGACACCAAAGATGTTCCTTTGTTCCACTTTCCAGGGCCACTTGCGAAAGGGACAAGCTCTTGCTAGCCTGGGGAAGACAGAAGAAGCTTTTCATGAGTTTTTATTCTGCCTCATTTTGGAGGACGAGAACCAGAAGGTGAAATCTGAGGCTCAAAGGGTAAGCTGGTGTATTGTTTTAGCTAACATGCAACCTAGCGTGATCTCCTCATTTAAACAAAAAAAGGAGGAAACTTGTTACCAGTTTATGAAAGTAGCTACACTGGACTTTGGGGGGGAAAAACTGATTGGCGTCCACTTTATACCACCTGCCTATCTGTTATGCAAGGTCTTCGGGACTGGGAGCTGTTGTATAAAAGGTCCCCCATAATGAGAGCAGGGCTGTGTATTGTTGGTAAGGATGATGATATTCCTTCCATGGGTTTTTTAATTTTTTTTTTCATTTTGCATACATGTGCCCTCACTTGGCTTTGCAAGACACACATTTCAACTCTGTTTGCCAAGATGGGGCCAAGTTGTGTATTAACGTGAATTGCTCTGCTGAGGTTGCAAGTAGCAGGTGTGACACGTAAACCCTACAAGCTACGTCTGTCCTTTGTTGAGCACTCCATGCAGCAGAAATACTTTTGTTCTTTCTGAACAGCGTCAGAAAATGGGAACACCCCATGATTTATGACTTAGCATTTAATTTATCCTCTCCAGACAAGCCTACTGGGTAACATCTCAAATTTTGAAGTGTTACATAATCTTTAAAAAGGGTTGAAATAGTTCAGGGAAAAGAGTGATACTGCTGTCAAACACGCATGGAGGTGTACTGTTTAAATTAGTATTATTCTGACCTAGTTCCAGCTTGGAAAATCCAGTTTTGCAAGATTTTGGCCTGACTGACATTGAATTAGAGAAAAGTTGGCTTCTCTGAGAGGATTCTGTCTATAGCATCCCCAAACTGCCTCATCCTTCATTTTATTAGTCACTTGAGTGGTTTGGTGCTTGGTTATAAAATGTCTTTTTCTTGATTGTGCAAGAAAGAAAAACTCACAGGCACCTCCAATACACAGTTCATTTTCTTTCCTGATGCATGGGCCATCTTCTTTTTCCCCACCAAGCTGTAGCCCTGTGCTGTCCTTGTGTTGTAGCTGCACCGGTGTGTCTTGCTAGTCATGCCCGCAAGCAAGCAAGTTGCAATGAACAGTTGTGATTTCAAAAGTTGCAGTTAAGACTGCCTTCCTGGTGGAAGTTTGCAAACTGGGAACCCAGGAGGTTGGGATCCAGCCCTCCAACTAGAAAAAGCTGTGTAGCAGGAGTGAGAAAAGATGAGGAGTCAGCCTTGTCATTGGAGAGATTCCCAGCTTTTCCCCAGGGCAAGATTCTGAACCAAAGAACTTCTGAATTCTGAACTCATGAGCCTTCTGAGCAAAGGCCATTGTAAGCTATTTCCCTTTGGTGGAGTGGCAGAACCCTCTGTCAGGAGGTGGTGGTGGTTGCTTAAAGTTGTTGTGAAATAATCCTCAGAAAGTTGAACACAAAAAAAATTCTGTGGCTGAAACCAAGGGAGATTTGCAGAGCTCAGCTGCCTGGTGGGTAGGAGTGTTAAACAGCTCTTTGGGTTGGTGCCTTGAATCATGAGGGTCAGCAGGTAGAGCCCATATTTTAGGGGTGTCACCCTTTGCTCAGTACTAGACACCAACAAGTTAGCTCTGACTCTTGATGGACAATGGCTTCCATCTTGACCTCTTCCCAGTGGTAATCCTCAGGTCTTGTAAAGAGATTCCACTGAGAATAAAGATCATTTTGAGGTACAGAAGGAAGAAGGGAGATGTTGCCAGCAAAAGATAATTACGTGGCCCGATGACTTTATTACTCATGTGCTGTGCGTGAAGCCACAACTGTGCAGTGACTTGGAGAAAACCAGTAGCCAGTCTCCTTGGACTGATTGGATGCAATGCTGCAGAATTAGCTATTTAGCCCTGAGACAAAGGATAAGAGTTGAAAATAGTTAGACTTTTAAAAAACAAAGGAATTAGGAAGCTACTTCAGCTGTCTAGTGCCTCCATGTTTTGCTTGCGGAGACCTCCCTCCGTCTGCGTTCTTTCCAGACCCTTTAACTGGGAGGCCAAAAATTAAACTTGGGACATTTTGCCAAGCAATTGTGATGCCAACTGCTTTGGGCTTATTCTTCCTCTCTCCCCAAAAGTTTATTTGGTAATGACCAATTTGCTGGACTGGCAAAAACCATTTTAGGAGCTCTGTTTTCTGAGGTCAAAGTTTCCAACCTCTGTGTTATAAAGAAGCGTGCAATTCATACTTTATAAAAGCACGATACAGTTAACCTATGATTTTCATACCTTTGTAATCATCTGTTACCTCTGACTGTCAGGCTGTGATGTTTTCGAATGCCAAAGCATACAATCTTGCTTTGTGCCAGAGGATTAAATTTGGGGCTGGTTTGGCATATCCATTGGGCAAGAAAACATTTGGTTTGGAAGTCCTGCTGTGACCTTGAAACCAATGCCTGGCGTTGAGTCACAAGCTGCTGTTTAGCTTAACCTACGTTGCAGGATGCTATGAGATCAAAGCAGGCTGATTCCATGAACACTGGCCTGTATATCTTGAAGAAAGAGTGGGGTGGAAATACACTGTATTTTAAAAGGGTCAGCATCTGATCAGATTAGAACCAAGATATCGAGCACGTGTTTTGTAATGTAGGAGGCTCTCTGTTGATCAGGAGATGTAATAGGAAGTACTGTAGCATCAACATCAAATTACAGGAGTTGTATACAATAAATCAGGAGCCTCCTGGAAGGCTTGACCTATCAGTACAGTGGTACCTCAAGATACGAATTTAATCCGTTCCGTGACTCTGATCGCAAGTCGAATTGGTCGCATCCTGAAGCACATTTTCCCATAGGGTTCAATGTAAATACGGTTAATCCGTTCCACCCTCTGAATTTGGTCGCATCCTGAAGCAAATTTCCCCATAAGGTTCAATGTAAATACGGCTAATCCGCCCTCCGAATTTGGTCGCATCCTGAAGCACGTGTCCCCATAAGGTTCAATGTGTCAGCCGGCGTTGCACCGCTAAGAAATTCCCCAGGCGCGCTTTAGTCAGCCCTAGTGCAGAAAAAGGAAGTGCTAATGAAATCTGAGAAAGGCTCCCGCGCGCACAGCCGGGAGCGGGAGCTTCCCCCCCAACTCCCCGTGCTGATTCTTCTTAATTCCGCGCTCTTTCCTCTGTGCACAGCCCTTGGCGCGCGCGACAAAAGCACACTGAAAGCAATGGGGGGGAAGGCTTATGTCGCGCGCACGCACAGCCGGGAGCAGGAGCTTCCCCCCCCCCCCCGCGCTCTCAGATTTCATTAGCAGTTCTTCTTTCTGCATTGCTTTCCTTGGGCTTTTGTCCTCCCGCTCAGATTTCATTAGCACTTCCTCTTGGCAGCAGGGCAAATGGCCGCGGATCCGGTTTGTAGCTTGAGGCGGAGTTCGCATGTTGAGGTAAATTTTTGCGGCCGGAGCTGGTCGTATCTTGAAATTTTCGTAAGATGGGGCGTTCGTATCTTGAGGTACCACTGTATTCTTAAATCTTCCTAAGAAGCGCTTGTTTACCTGCATCCCCTGCTGAGATTTAGAGTTCTTCCTTCCAAAGAAACTCATCTGCATGTGTCTTGGCATCCAGGGTGAAGACTACTAAAAAAAAAAGACTACTAAAATATTTATTTATTTATTTATTTATTTATCTATTTCAAGAGTTTTGGGATCTCCATATGGATGTTGAAAGGTTTCCTTTAGGCTACTCAGAATTTGGAAGATTTTAGCCTATTGAAAATGTTTGAACAATTAGTTATACTCTGGTAGTTTTGTCTGTACTGATTGTTTTGTGTGTTTTCAGTTGAGTTTATATGTGTCTATCTGCCTTTCTAATGCCATTGTTCTGCATGTATCACTGGAAAGTTATATTTTAGATTTTGCTAGAAGCTTATCTTTTATTCATTTAAATGAATGAATAAAATAATTCCAGGTCTAAATCATCCTGCTGATCCATCTAGCTCAGTTGTGCCTATTTGAAGTGTTGATGTATGCACGAAGTCCCAGGCAGAGTCTTTTCTCTCCTCCCATCACTTGCTTCAAATAATTTTAAACATGAGGTATTAGAAATTAAAAGGGAAAGGACATGAGTGTGTTTGTGTGAGAGACAGAGAGAAAAACAGGCCCTCCATCTCTGAATTAAGTAGTGAAGTGTGTGCATATCTGTTTTATATCACAGCTTTTACTTAATTTATTTTCGCGTATCCTGGGAAACACTCAGGAAAACCTGTCTGAAGTCCTCCTGCTGTTGTCCCACCACTCTAGATTAAAAGGAAGCCTTTTAAGCTCAGTGAGATCTGGAGGCATCAACCATAGCCTGCCAAGTTTGCTGAAGGTAATCCTTCATTTGTGGATCTGTGTGCGTTTACCTGGAAGGAAGGGAGGGAGAGATACTGGTTGACAGTGCTGGTTCAGACCTGGGACTTGAGTTCAGCAATCCATCAAATATGAGGCATTCACAACGTGGGGTTCTAGCAGGGATGTGTCAAGGATTGGCTGGTATGAACCCATAGTTAACTTAATTGCCATTTATTCATTTCACCCAATGGTTTGGATTCACATGGAGCAGAAAGCCATCACCGACTGTACAGGCTGGGTTTGTCCAACACTGAAAAGCAGTGGGCTAGGGTGTGATTCAGTGTTCCTCACGTAAACTCAGCCTGTGTCGCCCCCCAGGAAGTAAGAAACTACATTAAACTAAGGAAGACTATTTCCAGCTCAGGGCTGGTTGAGGGTGGGGAACCTTGAAGTCTCCAGTTGTTTGTGAATTACAGTTCCCAGCACTCCTAGCAGTAGTTCTCTGAAATTCAAGCAGGGGAAACCAAGGAATGAACCTGGATCTTTCGCATGCAAAAAAAACAAAAGATGTATGCATCGCCACCGATCTGCGGTGCTTCCTTCCCAAAAGAAAGACGTTCTGACTACACGTAAGAGAAAAGGAAATAGTCAAGAGTATCACTGTCACCCCATTAAAATGAGGAGTGAAATCTCCTTTTTGCCCCCGGTGGTGTTGCCTACATTCATTGTCACTCGTGGGTGGTGGAATGTTTGGAGAAGAGGGTGGAGTGATGGGCGAAGAGCTCCTGCTGTTCCGTCACGTAGCCCAGATTTGGAAAGGCTGACTTTTCAAATAGCAACGTTAGTTTTGCTGGGTACTCTTGGTCAGGTAGGATGTCAGACCGTTGTGGGCTCTACTGGTGGGACTTGGAGGACTGTGACAAATGAGAAGTCTCAGAGATCACTGATGATGCTTTGTCCTTGGTGCAGGTTAGCACGGACCAGGAAAAGCACTGTGAAGACCAGAAAATGACCCACTGTGGCAACTCAGGAAAACCCTTCCAAAGCCATGAAGGAAGCTTGGATGAAAATGGAGCTGTCTCCTCAGCAGTGGAGACTGGCCCTGAGAAAATTGGGCCCTCAAAGAAAAGGCGCCATGCTGAAGTGGCTGCAAATTCTGATCAGCCTCACAAAATGGCCAAAAGGGGTAAGTTGTGTTTACAAGCAATCAAAATCAGCAGGTGTCAACTCCACTAGGTAGACCAGACCAGGAAATTGACTCCATAGAAGGCTAAAATTACTTTCATTGAGATTGGCTACAATAACAGAATCTTTCAAGTTTGATTGTGCTGGACCTCCTCTTCCTTACAGCAAAGTGAATTAGGGAGGTGTCTGTCTGAGCCACTTCCAAATGTTATTTGGACTTTTTGGACTTAATGTTTCAGCCCCTTCTGCCTAGGCAACGGATCTTGCATATTTCTATCAAGGCTTCCTTTGTCTCTACAGCAAGATGGCAGGTATGATGTTGTGTTCCTTTGAGCAGATCTGAATCATGACCCTGTACCGCCATCTTGCAGATTTCAACACACACTCTTCCCCATGGATGCCATGGAGGATAGACCCCACCTTGTGGAGCATCTTTCCTCTAGAGCAGTGTTTCTCAACTTTGTTAGCTTTCAGGTGTGTGGACTCCAGCTTCCAGAATTCCCCGGCCAGCTGACTAGGAAATTTTGGGAGTTGGAGTCCCCCAGCTTAAAGTGGCTGAGGTTGAGAAACACTGCCCTAAAGGTTCAGTCAACCCCACATTATGTACTTTTAGAAAGCAACTAAAAGCGATATTGTTCCAACACATCTTTGGCTCTACTGAACGTGGGCTCTTGCATCTATTGCTGACTTTTTATTCTTTTGTTTTTCCTTTCTTTGCTTATTTGTTTCTCTTTAGGGTTTTGATTTTTCATTGTTGTTAGCATTGTCTAGAGTCATTTGGAGCAGTTTACAAATACTGTGAAATATGCAAATGTGAGTTTAGGCTCACAGTCCATTTGTTTTATAAATTGTTGGCTGCTGGACCTAGATAAAGTATGAAAAACTAGGAGCAAGTTTAAAGCTGTTCTGTGTCTTATTTTTTTCTCTCTTTTTTAAACATATGTTTCTGTGTGGAATTTAGTTATTTTCACTTTTGGCTTTCGTAGCTGTTCTTCTGCCCAGAAAGTTCTTGTGTTTGTTCCAGAAAACGCTGTCCCCCTTTCTACAACCCCCAAGATTAATAACAGTGGGATCTATGATTCAGATTAAACATAAGTTTAATGAATTTAATGTTAAATTTGCAAGTGTACTTCTGTTGCCCTGAAGCACCAAATGTGTGTTAGAATGGTTGGGTGTTTGCAGTTCAGATTTTTCAGGGAAAATGGCATTTGGCACAAATTTTTCCTAATTACTGCACCATGATGGGTGTCTCTCTCTTCCTTGCCCTTTGATCCTTTCTAATAGATCAAAGTGATGAGAAGGAATCCAGCGCTGGAAATTGCATCGTCTTTGAATGTGTGGATGCAGCTGACCTGGAATGTTCTCTGTGCATGAGGTATCTGATTTTTCTCTATGGTCAGGCCAGTGCAAAAGCATTAGTCCAATTCTAACAGATACTACAGTTCGAGTTGTAGTTGGATAAGTGGTTGTGTTTGGTTTTGTGCAGTGAATGGATCTACCCATCTTGATTCAATGTGAAGCATGACTTATTCAACAAATTATTTGTTGGGCTTGCATTAACACATTAACATATGCAGCCACGCTGTTCCATCCATTAGTAACAGATCTCCCTTTCTTAACCAATGGCTTCAACTGTTTTAAGTCTACTCCAGAATTAACCATGATACAGGTAAAGCTAAGCCATAAAATGCAGTTTACAAACCCCAGATGCTGGCTTCATGTAATACACTAAAAAAAAAACTAGCTACATTATGGTTTAGGGGGTAAACATAGCAGTTCTTTTAACTTGGGCATTTTGATATTAGTTACAAAAGCCTATTATGAAATGCCAAGGTATTGATTGATGGTTTTACCTTTTGCTGGTCAGTGAACCACAGCAGCTAATAGCCTTGTGTGTCTGTCCAAGTAATCTGACATACAGATGTGGAATGGGTGACTGTACTGGTACATTTGTTGGGAGTAAACATGGGAAGGTGGAGTTGAGTTAATTGTGTAATGTTAGGAATCAATATACATATGACCTTTCTTGGCTAAACTGGAATCCTCAATCATAGCTGTGGACTAGGATCTTGCTTTATGTACAGCAAAGGTGGGTACCTAGAAGGGGAAAGGTAGGGTTAAGTTTGGAGATCTGTTCAAGTATCTCAGACCTTTCCCCTAACAGCATTATTGGAATCCAGGCCCTAGGAGAAGAGATGGCTTTTATTATGAATTCATGGCTTCCATCCAGGTTAAGACACCCCTGTGCCACTAATCTGCTATTCAGATGAAACCATTCTCCAAATGTGGATTCCTACTAAGACAAATAGCATCACACATACACAAGAAAGATTGCAGAAGCCACAAGGGTCACAGAAATATGCACATTTAAGGAGAAGAATCCCCAAATCCCATAGAATGCTGAGTGGCAATGGAGAGGGAGACCCAGAAAACAAGGACAGTGGATTAGCTTATCCTGGAGAAGACCAGGCTGATTGACTAAACTCCTGTACTGCAAGGCTTGTTTGCGGGAGGTCCACTTTGTGCTTCAGTGTCTTCACATGTTTGAGTTTCCTTATAGTTTGACTTAAGACATGTGTGTGGAAACTGCTGTGATTTGCTGACTCCCACGATTCCCCTTTCTCTCCCAGACTTTTCTATGAACCTGTTACCACCCCCTGCGGGCACACTTTCTGCCTCAAATGCCTTGAACGATGCCTGGATCATAACCCAAAGTGCCCCTTGTGCAAAGAGGACCTCTTGGAGGTAAATTAGCATTGCTGAACTAGTTGGGTTTAGGGTTATAAAAATTAGCCGGCCCCAAGTGAAGTCTAAGGATTGCAGTTGCCAGTCAAAATCTTCTTCCCATGTGCGGTACTACCTCCGCTCCCACCCTCTCTGTAGTTGAGCACCCCCCAGCAATGGAACACTGGGTTCCTTTACGATAAATATAAAAGCTGTTTGAATGTGTTGCACAATCACAAAACACTGTGGTGGATTACTGTGAACTTCCATCTCAACGTCTTGACCCCAGTTGGTGTCTTTCTATGGTGAAGGAGGTCACAGGACCCAGAGCAGCCACCATTTCCAGAAACCATGCACTGAAATTTTAAACCAACAGGTCGTTAAGACTTCAGATTCTAGTGACTTAGCCACAGGAAAGCCACAACAGTGATGCAGAAGTTTTGTGAGATAGCATTTTCACATTAAACAGCCCACACCGGTTTTGCATAATGTGCAAACCTCCAGAGAGACCTTCCTAGCCCATCCGTCAATTTTATTTTCTCTCTCTTCTCCCCCCACCCCAATCTTCCATTCAGTCTGTCTTGATCATTTTAATCAAAAATGACCTCCAAACAGGTGCCTACATTTTAAGCATTTAACATTTAAACAAATAATATTAATTTAAAAAGGGGTTAAAATTCTTGGACAGGCTCGGTGAAGATTGAAAGCTTAGTTTCTCCTTTTAAAGACTTATAAAATCAGGTGAATAAATATTTCCCCTGATATATTTATACATTGTGTATGTTTATAAATTATAAATATATTTGTAATTGATAATTACAGATTTTTTTTCTTTTGCCTTTTTAATTCACCTGTGGTGAATTGTTCATTTTTATTTTGTGTATGCTTGTTTGAAAATGGATTAATAAAAATTATTTTTTAAAAAGCAGGGGGAGCGAGGAAGCACATGTTATAACGTGTGGGTCTGTACGTTGTGTTAGTTTTTTCCTACTGCAGTTCATTTCTGTGCAATAAGATGAGTGTAGGTATTTGTGTGCGAACTTTCCCCAGCTATTCTTTTCTTCCCAAGTGGAAAAATGTTATCTGCAAAATTCGGAGAATGGCAGATTTCAGATGAATGAAAGAAGTTTCCTTGCACGCGTTAGTATTTAAAATTGGGAATACTCAGTCTTCAATGCAGACTAAATGGTTTTTATCTCCATTCCTAATTGCTAATGTCAAGCCCACCGACACCATCTTTTCCAGTGATCTAGTAACTAGAAAACCAAAATAATATTTAAAAAAATAGAGTGAGAGAGGAAACCACGCATTGGAAAAATACCTTGTCCCAGAATGGTGTCACTCTAAATTGTCCTGAACAGGATCCTGTTTTCTCATACAGTGCTTGGCCATGAAGAAACATTGCAAGACGGTGCTGATGGAGGAATTAATTGCAAAGTACCTGCCGGTGGAACTCACCGAAAGAAGAAAGCTTTACGAAGAGGAAATGGCTGAATTTTCCAAGTAGGTCACCCCAGCTTTCTATGCCCTTTAATCACTAGAAAATTCGTTGCAGCTCAGCTTGAGTTGACATCATTTTGACAGTTGGACTAGGTTAAAAATGGTTTGCGTAATAAAGGCGCTTCGTATTTTTCCTTATTTCAATATTCTGCCTAGCTGGGAAGTTGTGTATTTGGGGTAAGTTCTGATATTTGAAGCCCTTAGAACAGTGTTTCTCAGCCTTGGAAGCTTCAAGGTGTGTGGACTTCAACTCCCAGAATTCCCCAGCCAGCCATGCTGGCTGGGGAATTCTGGGAGTTGAAGTCCACACACCTTGAAGCTTCCAAGGCTGAGAAACACTGCCTTAGAAGCAGAAAATTCTGTCAGCCTGGAGAAAGTGCCTGTTTTTAAAAATTTTTCCTTCTCCTAACCCTCCCTTGCTTTGTATTTCATCCTGGTCTTGGTGGGGAGCTCTGAAAAGCTCACACATTTGCTTCTATTTTTGGTATTTGCATTGGTCCCAATGCAGGCATCTTAGAATTTGAATAGCCCCCCCCCCCCCCGTTAGTGCAAGAGTACATATCGGGGGGGGGGGCTTTGTGTCCTTACATAGGATCCTCTCAGAATCTGTAAAAGTGACCATTTAAACCTGATGTTCAATGTAATCGAAGGGGGGATTATTAAAATCATTTTGTAATTGTATAGTAAATCGCCAGAACACATCAGAAACGTAATTGAATTTGAATGGAAAGAAACATCGTTTTTGTCCATCTTGGGTTCAGATAATTTTCCTGGCCCTGTTTCTCTGGCCAGCTGTGGCTCAGCTGTAAAAAATTAGCTTTCACGGAGTCGGCTGGTGGTGTAGTTTATGCTAGAGCAAAGGTTCTTAATGTGGGGTCGCACAGACCCCTTGGGAATCCATGGATAAATTTCAGGGGGTCTCTGAACTCGGATGGAAGAAACATTGCAACTTTACTTTCACTCTGTTATGTTATTCATTCAGTACATTTTTTGGAAAAGAGGTTTGTAGACGTCACCAGATTCTCCATGGTGCGAAAAGACTGAGAATCCCTGTTCTAGAGGAAACTTAACAGTGCTGAGCGATTAAAAAAAAACACCTGGTCTTTAGTAAGTTATACAGGAGGGGTTTTATGAAACTGTGAATGCCTAAGTACTTTGTCATTTATAAGTTATCTTTCTCTTCTGACTTCACTGGGTTTTTTTTAATAAGCAAACGAGTGTGGTACTGTATGATCGTCACTTAATATCACATTTGTCCCACAGTTTGAACAAGAACGTTCCTATATTTGTCTGCACGATGGCCTATCCCACTGTCCCCTGCCCTCTGCACATCTTTGAGCCCTGCTACCGATTGATGGTTCGGAGATGCATGGAGACCGGCACCAAACAGTTTGGCATGTGTATTGGGGATCCCGTCAAAGGGTGAGCGAGCATGTGCTAAGCGTCAGAACTGATGCTGTCTGTTTCATGTTCAGGCTTCAAAGAGAAGAAAATGGCATCTGTATTTCTGGGAACAAAGCGATGTAGCATTCAAATTAAATAAAAGTAGTAGGGGAAGGGCCGGTACAATTATAAATGAAATTACTAACAAACCAAAAAAATTGTTCACGTTTCTGGAAAGTCCCCGTTCCCCTTTTTTCAAAGATGTTGACAGACAACTCATATCAATAATCCATTATTGGAAGTCAGCTGCAGATTTATTTATTTTCCTCCTCCTCCTCCTCCCCCTCCCCCTCCCCCCATATGGTCATCTTTCTCAAACTCATAGATTATTGAACAGCTAACACCTAACACAGCCATTCTGCATTTGTTAACACTTTAAGCCTAAGGCAAAGAGATGTATGGCTTAATATGAGGTAGAAATCTTGGATTAATCCCATTTCTTTACTTGGGCTATTCTGGCAAACAGGTTTGCAGATTATGGTTGTATCCTAGAGATAAGGAACGTTGAAGTCTTCGCCGATGGGCGGTCTGTGGTGGATAGCATTGGCAAGAGGCGGTTTAAGGTGATACAGCACAGCCAGTGTGATGGCTACAACACGGCGGATATTGAGTACATCGAAGATAAGATGGTGGGTGTTGACTCACGGCTACAAAGTTGAAAGGGGATAAGGTTGACTGTCTAGCACAGCTTCAGGAGGCACTCAAATGTGCACTCCCCAGAACCTGCCTTCATATGAAATCAGCTCTCTAATGCAGTGTTTCTCAACCTCGGCAACTTCAAGATGAGTGGACTTCAACTCCCAGAATTCCCCAGCCAGCCTTGCTGGCTGGAGAATTCTGGGAGTTGAAGTCCACTCATCTTAAAGTTGTCGAGGTTGAGAAACACTGCTCTGATGGATAAAAAAGAAATCTAATCGTTGAAAAACATGAGATGGAAGGTCTAGAGCTGAAGTTCCATGTTGGCATCAAACTCAATTCCCCATCAACCATAGTGAAGGAATAAAAGCAGGTTGTATCACCCAGCCAACCTTAGCTGACCTTGAAAATGCAAGCTCCTTCATGTTGATGCCTAGAGAACTCCATAGATATGACCGTGACGGTGTCAGCAAGCAAATTCAACTCCAAGGAGTCTTCACCATTAACGCCAACCTGTTTGACAAGACTCTTGTGAGGATGATGGGAAACTCATGGTGGCCCCTCGCAAAATGACCAATAGTATATTTTATAACACCATAAGAAACTTCTTACCATCTTTGTTGGTAAGAAGCGACATAGTTTTGGTTGTATTTGTACAGCAACCCCATGATTCCAGATGTTAAGGAAAGGGTTTTGGAAATGTGTGACCTATCTGTTTTGGAAAAGACAATATTTCATACTAATCAAAGGATGAGGCAAAATGTACTACTTTGGCAGCAATTTTGTGATATTTTACAATGACTTTTATTGATAACAGTGTATGGTATTTTTTAGTAAACCAGTGACTTTTGATAAGTGTAGATTTTTTTCTTTCTTTTTTAGTTTGGGGTTTTTTTTAATCCTTTTCTCTCTAAGTTTAGAGACAGTTTCATTTAATTGTAGGGTTTTGTAGTGTCTTTAGGTGTTTTGTCAATATTTTGTATTTTGGGGGGGAAGCAATAACCCTGTGAAGTGGGCCAGCTGCACAGTCCCACCCCTTGTCATCCTCCAGTTGTGATAGCCATAAAGATGTCTGAAGAAATCTTTCTCTTCTTTCTCCTGGATCCCCGGGTTCAACCTAAAATCTTTCTGTGTTCTCTGCCAATAATAGGTCCAAGGAGAGGATCGTGCCGGATTGATGGTCCTCCATGATTTTGTGTATGACCAGGCCTACAGGTGGTTCAGCTCTCTGAAATCTGCACTCAAGATTCGTATTCTCCATCACTTTGGTCCAATGCCTCTTAAAGAATCAGACCCACAGGTACAAGCAAGTATTGAGAGGCGTGACCCTTAACTCTGCTCACTTGTAATGGTACGTGGGAAAGACCTTGGGAGACCGGGCCAAGAGACGCTGCCAAGGGAACAGTCAGATAAGAGACAGCATAGCCCACAGCTGCATAGTGGGCAGGGCAAGAGGCTCAGAAGAGACCCTCCCTAAGTTCTCAGGCTGTAAAGGAGAAGGGGGGGGGAGAATTGTACTTTCCAACTTGCAAGATTCTGCTAATGTAGCGTTACAATGAAGTAGAATTAGCCTTACCCCTTTGGAATTTATCCATCCCCTTTTTAAAGCTGCCCAAGCTGGCGGCTGTCATATCCAGTGGCAGGGAGTTCCACAGACCAATCTCAAGTGACATTAAGTGGGGCTTCCTCTTACCTATCCTGAATCTCCCTCCAGTTATATGTGCCATAAGGTTTGTGGCAGGTGTGTCTTTTCTGTTGCAGATGAACCCTGATGGCCCCGCCTGGTGCTGGTGGATATTGGCTGTTCTTCCCCTGGAGAGCAGAGCACAGCTTCCGTTCCTGGCCATGACATCCCTGAAAGCTCGTCTAAATGGCATCAGGAACATTTTAGCCTTCCTCTCCCGCACTCGGTCACAGTGATGCCCCCGGACTGTGTGAATTCCCTTGCCTTTGAGGCCTTGTCTCGTCTCACGCACTACTTCCAGTTGTCGGCTGGCTGCGCAGAAGGCAAATGAACATGGTGGGAGCCTTAAATTCTCAGGACTGAAGTTCCTTTTCCCACCTCATGGATGAGAAGGTCCTCTCTCTCTCGCTGCAATAATCTTTCAGCTGCTCCCAGCTTGAGTTGGTCTGCAACACAGAAACAATGCTAAACTTTCTATAGGAGACATCAGCAGGGCAATTCCAAGCAAGGTTTACTTGGGAGTAAGTCCCAGGGAGTGCTATGGGTCTTCGCTTCCTCCAAACTCGCTAAGTTTTCTGAAGTTTCTTTTTCAGCAGCTGCCCTGTGTTAAAACAAATTGCCCAAGTAATTTATTGGCATCCATCTGTCAACTGCAGTAGAGGTGGACAAAGCAGATGTGAGCTTGTCTGTCATCACATTCTTTGGGCCAAGGATTGTTTTTTTTTTAATTTTATCTAAATTTGCAATTGTTTCATTAAAAGAAGTCCAGTTAATGTGAAGCTAAAATATTAACAGATCAGGAAGAATCTGCTCGCACCTTTTCCAACTAATACATCTTATTAAAAGGCACAAGCTTCACCAAAGCGGATGTCTTTTAATAGAAATTGCCAGTCAGAAAAGGTGATATCAGACTCTTCGTGATTTTTATTTTGCTACTGTAGACCAACCTGGCTCTCCTCCTATAATGCCTGGATTTTTAACAGCGTCAATGAGTTGCTAAGATCTTCCAAAGGATTCAGGAATAACCATATCACTTTGATCACAGATTTTTCTGCTGCTTTTTTCTTTGCACTATTTTTTTTTTCAGTTGTAAATAAGTGCAAGATCCTATGTGTGTTTACTCAAAAGTAAATCCCATTGAATTTAATGATGCTGATTCCTGAGTAAGTCTTTTAGAATTGTGGCTCTGTGTGTGTATGTATACAATGTATGGGTGTGGATGCTAAACTGGGGAGGCAGAATGGGATGGGGAAATTAGAAATGCAAGTTCAGTTCTTCGCAATGGTTCCTGACCAGTCCAACAGTGTTAATGAATGAAGAGTTCTTGCTTTGATAATTTAGTTCAACATGGAGATGTGCCTTTCTCTCTCACATAACCAACATGAGCTGCTTTTCGGGAGATTTGTCCAAGGGCATCATCATTCACAGAGGCTTTTCCCCCTCCCTTTGGAAAAAAATAAAACCCAAGCAGAAGATTGTAAATATTAACAGGATGTCTCCTTGCAGTCAGGCAGCCATGATTAGCAAATGAGGTTGTGCCTGATTTTATTTTGATGGAATTTTAGATGTGTTACGAAGGATGCTGTCAGAGGGGGGATGCCTTTCTGTTGGCAGCTCGCAAGGCGGTTGAAACTCATGAGAAGGAGTAATACCATATTGCTTGTAGGGTCTTGAGAAAGGCCATGCCCTAAAACAGTGTTTTTCAAACTTGGCCACTTTAAGATGGGTGGACTTCAACTCTCAGAATTCCCTAGCCAGCATGGCTGGCTGGGGAATTCTGGGAGTTGAAGTCCACCCATCTTAAAGTGGCCAAGTTTGAAAAACACTGCCCTAAAACTCTTTGTATTGCTTCAGTAAAAAGCAAGCTGTGAATTGAGGGCAGGAAGAGAGAGCAAGAAATGTACCCACTGGATTTGAATTCATACAGCGGTTGCTGATAAAGTTGGATGATGGTTTAAAAGCCTATCCAAGTACAGATCTTGGGCCATTTGTAGTAGCCACCTTTCAGGTTTAGGGTAAGAAAGCTGTCCGGGACCCATCTCCAATTTTCAGCATCATTCTTTCCAAGCCAACTGCGTGTTTCTGGAGCATAAAGGAATTCTGAGAGCATCGTGTGGGTAAGTTTCCAACATAGCCGTCGGGAGGTTTTGCCTTGGTGCCGTAGGGGACATAACCCATTGTAAAATGGCAATTGGCTGATATTCACCTTGCCAGCCTTCTAACCTTCCTTTGGGGGCGGTCATTTTCTGGCAGGTGGACTGTTTTCCAAAGCCTTCCACTGCAAAACCTTCTGTCCTTTTTATATCTTATAAAAATGTAGGGAGATCCATTTGGGGGCATCTTTGAAAATAAAGATGATGAGGGGTGCAGGCTTCCAGCTGTCACCCCTCCCCATCTTTTCTTTAAACCAAAACCCGTTCAAGAGGTCTGGTGGATGAGGAAGTGTGGTGGGCCCCGAGAGTGAGTCTTGGGGCTACGTTGGTGCTGCATTACGACCAAAGCATTAAATCGGTTTTGGTAATTAATGGGAATCTCTCTGCTCTGCAGTCCATGAAGGCGATTGTTCTAACTTGATTCTCAGAAAATTTAAAAAAATCCGGGCAGAAGGTGGTCAAAAATAACAGTAAAATGGCTGCTTGAATTATTCCTCACTTGCAGGAAACAGCCCAGCTATGGCCAGTCTGCTCTCACCCAATATTTATTTATTTATGGTCAGTGACCAGCACGGTAAAAGTAATTGCCAGTTACCAGCAGTAAACAAGCCTGCTGAACTGGCTGGCTTGTGTTTTGCTGGCATGCGGTTTCTTGGTGTCGGAGCATGTGCGGTGAAGTCACTATGCAAGCCCCACCCCCAGTGGCATCCTACCGTACTACAGGCACATAAAAGGGGCTTGTGCAGTCTCATGGGGGGCCTGTAACGTGTCCCGCTTGGCTGCAGATTTCCCTGATACCTGTGTATCGACCCGCACTCACGCCCTGCAAGTTCTTAAGCTACAGACCAGTTTTCTGTGGCTCTGCATCATATAATGAGAAATGCCCTGCATTGCTGGCTTTCATCCGCTGGAATTTGAAGCCGCAAAATTTCAATTCCAGCCTGATTTTGTTCACTGGCTTCTGGAAGGTTTCTTAAGCTGCAGTGTTTCACCTCCCAAAATCTTTGTGTATGTACAGGAGTTCCCTTTTTGTTGACTTCAGTATTTGCAAAATAATGTGATAAAGGATATAACAGATACAGTGACAGATTTCCTGATTTTTTTCCCCCCTGTTGATTAGGTAGCGGTACAGAAAGTGCCTTTTTTGTTCTCACGTTTAAAATGAGGCTTGTTCGAAAGATGTGCTGGAGAATTCGAAAGGGAGATTTCAGCAAACAATGTCCTTATAAACACTTCAAAAGAATATAGTTATAGTATCAGTGCGTGTGTGTGTCTTTGCGTGCATGCACACACACGTAAAATTCTGGAAAAGCTTAATGATTGTATCACTTTTTAGTAAAGTTATATTACATCATTTTTCATTTAATTAAAAAATACAGTTTTTCAATGATTCCTCTAGAGAGGCAGGTGTCTTCCTGTCATTTTTCCAGACGTCGCTTTGTTTCTCTGAAATATTCCTACAAGGATCCAAATTGCAGTCTGAATTACACAGACTGAGATCAGACAGTGTGCCAAACCAGGTTTGTCTGGTTTAAACTTACCATGTGTGAACCCAGTTACTATGGTTTGTAAACTGACTTATGGTGCAGTGTGTGTATACTCTCTTATGTATGAGAGGTAACTAAAGGTTAGAGTCCCAAAAAGGCTTGTGTATGTGTGTTCATGCATCTGTCCCCCCCCCCCCATTTCTGTAGTTTTACAGCTGGCTGGGGAATTCTGGGAGTTGAAGTCCACATGTCTTAAAGTTGCCAAGTTTGAGAAATAGTGCTTTACAGGAACAATTTGGGAATGGAAATGGCAGCTTGTGCAACTCTTCAAGAGCTCGAATACAAATTTGCAGGGCATGATTGAGCAACGCCCTCTGAATCCTCTTCAAAATTGAACAGCTGGAAGAAAGTTCAGGCGACATTTCCCTAGCACGCTGAACACCTGCATTCTTTCATTGTAGAAGTCCTGAGGACTGGACAGTTTAAAAAAGCCATCCCTTGCCCCATTATAAAAGATATATTTGTGGGTCGCAGTCCAGCTAATCAAGGTTTTTCTTTTCTATGGGTTTCAACAGTACAATGCAATCCTCTGCAACAATTCACCGCATTTCCTCTCTGGTCAGTGTAGCCCAAAACTAAAAATACTGAATCAGAATTGCTTCAAAGCCACCAGGATGGAAAGACTCTGAACTACCTGCGATGGAGGAAGGGTGGCTGAAGGGATGGCAAAATTGACTGGTTTGATTAGGGAAAATACAGTAACGACATTTGTTAGTGACTGGAAACCCTTTATGGACTTTTTGCTGAAAACGGGGAAAAAAATGAACTTGTGATTTACAGGTCTCATGATTAGGGAAGGGTAGAATATGGAAAGAAGGGAGCTGTGATGCTCCCTCAGAGAGAGGATAAAATATAAATGTATTTATAACTGCTGTAAAGATGATCAGAAGCCGCTCCTTTATCTCTCTTTTTTCTGTCTCTTATTTCTTTCTTATTTACTTATCACTTTTCTTTTACTTTTTTTACTTTTACTTTCCTTTTAAAATTTGTTTTGTCTTCATTCTGTAAAAAAAAAAAACTTCAATAAAAATTAATTTTAAAAAAATTGCGTCAAAGGAAAAATCCTAGAGTGAGTTGCAAGGCTGTGCAGCCTTCCAGAAAAGCGCTAAGTGGGATTCCTGCTATAATTCAGTGCGCTGGATCAGGGCCCCAGACCACATTTGGCACAAGGCAGGAAGGATTTTAGTTGCCCAGGGTGGGAAACCTGAAAAGCAATTTAAATTGGCTCCTGACGGTTCTCTTTATAAAGGTATTTCTGCCCTCTGCTGGTGAATTAAAAAAGGAGGCCATTATCAATGTGTTTTTGAGAGCCAGTTTGGTGTAGCAGTTAAGGCACCAGGCTAGAAACCAGGAGGCCGTGAGTTCTAGTCCCTCCTTAGGCACAAAGCCAGCTGGGTGACCTTGGGCCAGTCACTCTCCCTTAGCCCTAGGAAAGAGGCAATGGCAAACGTCTGACATCTTGCCAAGAAAACTGCAGGGACTTATCCAGGCAGTCTCCAAGGAGTCAACACTGACTCGGCAGCACTGAAAAAGAGTTTTAAAAGACCTGGGAAGTTAAATTCTTTATTACCGAAAGCAAACAGGTTGTGATCTTGGAGGGAGAGGGGAGAGTGACAAAAGGGAACAGTCCTGCATCTGTCACGTCCACACGCGCGACAAAGATCGGTCCCTGCAAAAGCCGATGAGATGACTCTGCCATTTAAGAATAAAACAGAAATACAGGAGATGGTGATCCAGAAAGACAAGGATTACGAAAATAAACGAACGGCATCTACTTACCTTATATTTAATTTTTTTATTGACATAAAAAACCCAACTGTGACAGACAAAAATGAAAAGGACGTATTGCTTTTCTGATCTCTTCTGCAGAGCCAAAAGAGATTTCACTTAAGAGCTGAGGCGTTCTAGCAAGTGGTCAGGGTAGGAAAGAAACGGGTTAATTCCAAGAGTGAAGGGTTAATTCCAGAGCCAATTTCTTGATCTGGCAGCTGCAAAAACCACTGGAATAAGAAAATCTATTGGGCAGAGAAAAGATGTAAATATCTTCACTGCTGATGGCAGGAGAACTACAAGCCAGGATCCACATCTGTCAGTGTCTCTGACACTTGGCAACTTTAAGATGGCTGGACTTCAACTCCCAGAATTCCCCAGCCAACATCCTTTAAGAGGGCTGGACTTCAACTCCCAGAATTCCCCAGCCAGCCAGCTAATTCTGGGAGTTGAAGTCCACCCATCTTAAAGTTGCCAAGTTTGGGAAACACACGTCTAGATCCTCTACACGTTTTACTCAGCCCAACAGGCTGTAAGACAGGACAGAAATTCCAGCACAATCTCTTCCGCCTCGCGAAAATACTGATTTGTGGAAGGAATTAAGAGAAAGAGGAACACCCAGTTCGTCTCAGCAAAAGTCTTGATCTGCCTGGATTGTGGTTCAGTGGCAGCAAGCAGGGAATGACTTCCGATGGTAGTCTCAAGAAATGCCTTCTTTCGGGAATTACAGAGTGAAAAAGTCATCCCGTTTCCTCCTTGACAAACTCTTCCATTTCTCAGATGCCTAGAAACATGGTCATGGTGAACTTTCGGCTATTAATACTGCTACCGGCAGGATGTGAGAAGGTTTCTTAGTTTGCTACTGAACGGTCTGAGGCATTTCACTCCATGCTTTGGCCTTTTTCTTAGCCAGAGAGAGCCAGGGGGGTTCAGCGGGGCTGCAGGATGCCACGGGAAGGATTGGCGCTGACCTTGGGTCCATTTCCACCCGAGGACCTTCCTGTGGGGAGATTCTGACAGGTCCGTCTGAAATACAATGCAGGATATTAAGAACCCCAGGAGGCTTTGGACACTTGGCCAACCGGATGCCCTCTAGATGCCATGGACTTCACCTCCCATAATGCCCAAACTCAACATGGCCATGGGAGCAGGAGGAATGGTGGGTGAAGATGACAGAACTTGCTGAAATGGCTACACTGACTTGTTTGACTAGAGAAAAGACCATATCCACGTTTATTGGTGACTGGAAACCCCTTATGGACTTTTTGTATAAAAATGAAAAAAAAGAACTTGTGATTTATGGTTCTGATGATTAGACAGGATAGATTATAGAAAGAAGAGAGTCATGATGTAACGTTAGAGAGAGAGGTTAAAATATAATTGTACTTATAACTGCTGTGAAGAAGATTGGAAGCCACTGCTTTATATCTTTCCTTATATCTTTTTCTCTTCTTTTTCTCTTCTACTTTTTTCCTTTCTGCACTTTTAGCTTTTTCTTTTCTTTTTCTCCCTTTCTCTTTCTTCTTTTTCATTCAATTTTAGTTTGCATTAGTTCTTGTTATTGTTGTTAAAACTTTCAATAAAAATTATATTAAAAAAAAATATGGCCATGGGAGCATAGGGAGTGGTCAGAAGAGTCAACGTACGAGTTGTCACCATGTGATCAAGGCCCTGCCCCTTGGTATGCGCGTGTGATTTACATGCACAAAGGGGCGGGGCTTTGTGCATTTGCAAATGCCATCTTGACTTTTTTGACCCCCTCCTCTGCAGAATCCCCTGCCACAGGGAACAGAGTTCTAGAACCACATTAGTTCAAGTCTAGTCATCAGAGGAGAATTAAACCAGCAACTGAGGTTTCTACGAAGACACCTAGAGCTTTAGGCTACTCCTAGGAGATTGTGTTTTGGGGGAATTGATGTCGCACCGAAAGGACTGCAATTTTTAATCTACTGGGCCACCAACAGGACTCGCAGGGGAACGTCCTGCAGGGGGATGAGATGGGCCTCTCCTCTGGTCCAGGATGAAAAGGAAAGGAAATGCTGGCCTTGGAATGAGAAACCGGGTTGCGCATGCAACGTGATCATTTCATTGACTTTCTGAATTCTGAAATACTTCAACAAGCAGCAACTGATTTTAGTCCAAGAATGTGAGATCAAAGCTTATTTCTTAATACCTTTGGCAGCCAATGCAGCTGGCTTCAACTGTACTTTACTCTCCAGTAAACGCACATGCTGGTGAAGGCCACTTTTCTTGGGTGAATTGTCGCTGGTAAGGGTTACTTGCTATGAAGTTAAAAAAAAGAAAAAAGAAAGTCAACTTATACGCAACACAGAAGTGGTCCACCAAGATGGCCCATTTTTTTTTTCTCGTGCAGCGGATCAGTTCAAATGCAACATTTCATGGTCTTTCCGACAAGCGTTAGAAAGATGAAAAAGACTTCCTACAACAGCTGGAAGCTGCTGTTAATAAGCCAGGCTCTTTAAATGTTTTCGAAACAATGCTGTAAGAGAGCCTTTGGCCATCTAGTGCATTATAGTGAGCAGTACATTCTCACAGCCCTTCCCTAGTTTTTTGAGGGGTGGGAGATACCAAACATTTGCCAGCAGCTGGTATTAGTTTCCACCTGGATTATCTCTCAGGACTAAATCCAAAACCTGCTGCTGGAAAGATTGCAATTGGTTCTTGCTTTGGTTTTCCTCTGCGTTTCTTGATTTGCTTTTATTCAATTGTTCTGTTTGCATGTTTATTTGTTCATTTATTTATTTATTTATTTCCATAAATGTATACACCACCCAGTTCCCACGACTCTGGACAGTTTATGTCAACCCACCCTACCAAAAAAAAAAGTCCTTCACATCTCCATCAATAAACAACTGACCCAAATGAAGAAAATGGAAGTCTGATCATAGCACTAAGCTCTACTAAAGATCAAGCTCATTTAAATAAAAGAGTCTTCACAGCCTCGCAGAAGGTCAACAAGGAACATGTCAGGGGTATCTCCACAGGAGGATCTTCCACAGTGTGAAGGCCACCACAGAAAGGGACTGCCTTCAGAGGCACATCACTCTGACTTCTCATAAAAATAGGACCCTGAGCATCTTCTCCCTGTTTGTACATATGAGTCAGGCATATGGAGGAGTTTCACAGGTCAAGACTAGCGCTTCCAACATTCCTGTGACATTCCACACACTGACAAAGACTCACATTGTATTACCGCGGTATTCATATGGTTCTACCTTTTGCAGGGAAGACACGCTTGTAAGTTTCACCTCCTCTTTTTGCGTTTTGGCTACAGCTTCCTCTTTCTTTTTCTGTCCTTTGGCAAAAGCGTTGCCCTGGAACCCTTGCTGTTTCAGTTTTGTCACTGAGATCCAAGTCGGCTGAAAGCTTGGGCCTCCCAACAGCGCCACTGGAATTTGTTCTAGAAGAGAAAGGGATGGAAATACAGCTCCACGTTTCAGATTTGTCCTTCTCAGCTGTGACCTGCCTGCGCTCTGCTCTAAACCTACCTTGCCATGGCTTTGCCCTGGCTTCCACCTTGCTTGTAAGAATCTACCTGCCGTAAGTGGAATTGGCTCTTACATTAGGTACAGCGAGGCAGCAGATTCTGGTGCAAACTATTAGTCAAGATGTCCCCAGTTATTTCCTTGGCTTTGAACAAAACCAAACCACGGAGATGTTGATTTTTAGCATGGTAACCCATCTTCTCCAAAATGGACCCTTCCAGATATGCTCTATTACAATACCCATCAATTTCTCACTGTACATCAACGACAGTGTAACTAGGGAAAATTGTTCTGAAGGAACAGCCTGATGGGAAGTGCTTTTTCAGCCCTGTTTTTCACCTGATTTCTATGCCCACATAGCTCTCTTAGTGTCTGTTTTAATCTTCACATTATTGCTATCAAACAGTCCCTAAATACTATTTGGTTCAGAGAAAGAACAGCAATGAAGAGACAAATAAAAAATCAATGCTGGGTATATTTGTAGTGCAGTTGTAAATTGCTTAACCCAGTTTCTTCCCAGAAACTGGAGTTTTGTAAACAGTAGGCAAGAGGGTTTGAAGAAGAGAAATCATGCACCAGGATTTTTGAGGTGGACAAAGCCATACTGCCAGGAATGGGCATAACATCAATACTGTTCAAGGTGGTGGAGAAATCAGGGTTCTCAATGCATGGATCCTGATGGGGAAAAGGACGGGGATGGTGGAGAAGCTAAAAATAATTGTATATGCAGGCACTGCTTTTTGGATTAGGCACATTGCTTTAGCAAACTCTTTCCTACATCTTACAGCACTACTCTTACTGTTCACACATCAATGAGCAGCCCAAGAATCTGAACATCCCTGAAGTTGTCTGTAGAGGACAGAGGGAATGGCTCTGAAGGGTAGGAGAAAGAACCACTACTGAGGCAACAGTCAGGTAAGCGGGGCTTGAGCCCTGGCCAAGAAAGTAACATGAGAAAACGTCTCAGACAAGCCCCTTCCTAGTTCACACAAAGATAAAGGGAGGGAGGAGGAAAGCACATTCAGACTTGCAAGATTCTGTTACTACCACTATTACAATAAAAGTAGCATTGGTTAGCACTGACCTCTATGGCATTGGTTTCTTAGTCTGGTCTACCTTGTTGAGTGACATTGTCCCATGTCAATAGGAGAAATACCTGAAGGTTTGCTTGCTTGTTGTTTGGCCCCTCCTTCTCCTTCAGGTTTGGCCTTAAGCAGATTTTTCTCTTGGGTGCTGGAGTTTGCAACCAAACCCTTAGCACCAGTTGTAAGATTCTGAAGGGAGGTTGCAGAGCTCGGTGCCTTGGCTTCAACTTTTACAGAGGATGGTGGAGAAGCTGCCAATGGAACCAGCTTGGGAGGGTCCCGATGATGTTCTGTTTGGTACTTTAGCAAAGAAGAGGTTCTCCTCAGCTTCACTCCAAATGGGCTCTCACAGCTCTGCACTTCCTCAGTGGAAGAATTCAAGTTAGCTACCATGTTTCTATCGCCCCTGTCAAGTCTCTCGGGACTGTTTAATATACTTATTTGTGACACTGCCTCTAATGGAGAAATTCCTTCAAACAACTCTGGTCTTATGGGAGATGTTGGAGAATTTCTAGGACAGGAATTGTCTACAGAGCTTGAACCTCCTGAGAGAGATCTCTGCCAGGCTGGAGCAACAGTGAACCTCACTGGCTTAGCAGGAGTGGACTTTGTCTGGGTCTTGATCATCTCCTCTGTAGCTTTGCTTTCTTCCTTGGTTATGACATTTCCCAGCTGAACTCTAACAGGAGTGCTGATAGGAGGGCAGGTTTTGGAAGCAACCTCAGTAGATCCCACAGTGGATGGTCTTCCAGAAGAAAGACTACCCGACTCTTGAACAGTGCTGTCCTCTGGCTTTCTGACACTGCTGCTCAGGACAGAGCAACTGAGTTCAGGTAGGAGGTATGGTTTCTTGCCCGCTGCATTCAGAAGCATAGGTCTATCAGGATCAACCTTCAATGTGGACAATGCTCCCTGCAAAGAATCTGTTGGCTTTACAGGGCCTTGAGAAAGCTGAAGTTCCATGTCTGAAGGCCTTCTTCCAACTTCTTTGACAGTTAGGCTGTTTTTGTGCACTAAGTCCTTTGGGACATCTGAGGAAACCTTCAGAGCAGATGAAGAAAGTTGTGGAACATACAGTACAGGATCTGCCTCCAGAGAAACAGAACTGTCTCCACAGACAGATCTATCACATACTCTGGCTCGGTTCCTGGCAGGTTTAGTAACATTTGCTCTGTCATCTGTTCGTTGTGAGCAGACTATTTGCATACCTTCTGCCTCAAGTTCTTTCCCCACATTATTCTCTAGCAAAGCAGAAGGTGATGCCCTGTGGAGTCCAATGGCTTTTGCTTTCAAATGAAAAGATTCAGAGTTCTCAGTGACTTCTGGACCATTCTGTGGCTTTTGATCATCCATAGGGGCCCAAGTTCCTTTCATCTCCTCATGTTCCACCTTGTCTCCTTCTTTGCAGTTGATGAGAGAGGATGGTACACTTGGACAGGGCTTGGTGATGCTAACCTGGAGCTCAGTCTCTGGCAAGTTCTGGGTGTCTGATATCAAGACACAAGTCCCATCTACATGTAGGCCAGCACTACAAGAATAAGGCAAAGCTTCAGAGGTTCTTGTCACGGGTGATGCATTGTCAGTCCAATCTTCATTTAAATTCATTGCATAGCGGCTCAACATGCCTAGATAAGAAAAGGAAGGTAAGAGAAGATAACGGTTTCCAGCCTTCAAACCTTAATACAAGAAAGCTCTCTGTTGCATGCAGAGATATACTGTATACCACACACTGTTGGCTTTACCTTCCCAATCTTTCTTCTGGCCAGCAGCTTCTTCGAGGAATTTGGAGTGGTTTGTTTTTCCTTCATCAGGCTCCAGAAGATGCTGTTCCTGCAACATCTGTTCCACCTGGTGTGACAGAGAAAACTGTTTGGACAATTTGCAGAGGGCAGATTGCTCTGTAAGTTCAGTGTAAACAGAAAGCTTCTCAACAAAGGAAGAACGTCCTTGGATTAGTCAACTGGCCTATGTTTAGAAAATGGAGCATTACAAAAGGCTGTTCCTTCCATTGGAGCACACTTCCCTCACTACTTCCTTAAGGATCGACTAGCACTTCCCCCAGGTATTCTCCAGATGTGTTGGGATGACCATTCCCAGACTTCTGGGAGGTGAACCCCACACTGATGATATTTTAGTGTGTTGTGGGCATACTTATAAAATATTTGCTGGGGGTGCATCTAGTCCCAAAATACCCTTTTCCCAGAAGGCAAAGGAACATGGAGGCTCCCTTCCAGTTCCACCCCATTTTCCAGAAGACTTTTTACCTCCTCTGTTTACCCTTGCCCATTTAATTGGGGAGGTAGATACCCTTCCAACAATGCAGTGATCTGGCACTACCCCATGGTCTTATTTTCCAAGAATGTTTATGGGGCATATACTTGGAGTCCTGGGAATGAAAACGCTGCTCAAGCTGTGACTTGCAGCATGCCACAACCCAAATGATTATTTCCATCCTTTCCATCTTTTACTTTTTAAACAATATAGCGGCCTGGGAGATCATCTCTGGGCACCTCTGCGCCCATGAGCATCACGGAGGGAATGCCAGTCCAGCCCATTTGGAGAGGTTTAGGTGAGAGAAAGCTGCTCTACCATGTGCAAAGGTGCATCGCTATTATGCAGTTGTTATTAACATCCAGCAATAGAATTTTACAGCTTTGGTTGTTACAGCTTTCCTTTTGACTTTTTAAATAGCACAGTACATTATCTTGCCCTATTAGAATCAACGCTTGAATGGGAGTTCCCTCCCAGGTTTGGTTTTCTAGCAGACTGAGAGCGTCCACCTCTCCATCTTTTAACTCAGGGTTGTTCTCCTTCCAGATTTTAGGCGTAGACAGCTTTTATGTTACAGCAGTCAAGTCTATATGTGTTGTTTGTCCTTTCTGCTGGTCTGCTGCCATGAAATTAAAAGACGCTTGCTCCTTGGGAGGAAAGCTATGGCAAAGCCAGATAGCATATTAAAAAGCAGACGTCACCTTGCCGACAAAGATCCGCATAGTCAAAGCTATGGTTTTCCCAGTAGTAATGTATGGCTGTGAGAGCTGGACCATAAAGAAGGCTGAGCGCCGAAGAATTGATGCCTTTGAACTGTGGTGCTGGAGAAGACTCTTAAGAGTCCCCTGGACTGCTAGGAGGTCAAACCAGTCAATCTTAAAGGAAATCAACCCTGATTGCTCATTGGAAGGATTGATAATGAAGCTCAAGCTCAGATACTTTGGTCACCTAATGCGAAGAGAGGACTCTTTGGAAAAGACCCTGATGCTGGGAAAGATGGAAGGCAAAAGGAGAAGAGGACGGCAGAGGATGAGATGGTTAGATAGCGTCACTGAAGCAATGAGCATGAAACTGAGCAAACTCAGGGAGGCAGTGAAGGACAGGAAGGCCTGGCGCGATGTGGCTCATGGGGTCACGAAGAGTTGGACACGACTTAATGACTGAACGACAACAACAAGGCCAAAATAAACTGATTGCATTGCATCGTACTGCAATGCATGCTGGATCGCATCTGGCCAAGAATATTCCTGAAACTGAAGTCCCTTGGATGGGTCAGAACAGAGAAGCTCTCTCTTTCCAAAGCTGTACTTACAGGAAGAGGATGGCTCTTCTTAGCAAGGCCCTTTTGCTTGCGTGGGTTCATGGCAATCCTGTGCCTGGCCGCCGAGGTATCCAGGCAGCCCAGGGGAGAAGCAGGAGTATCGAAATCAACTGGAAGCCCGTGGCAGAGGGGTGAGGCAGGACTGCCTGGACGAAGTGAGCTGAGATGCTTCGAAGGAGATTCTGAAGCAACCTACACAAGCAGACACATCAATGCGCTTCAGCTCTCATCTACCTTCTTCACCGTGTGATGCTTTTATGCACTCTTTTAAACCACTATGTTGTAAACTGCCGGGAGTTACTGGAAGTGCAGCAATATATAACCACTGTAAATATATCTGATGCTTGAGGGTTAAAAACAGTTTGAACCTGATGGGCGCAGAACTTCCCCTATTCAGACAAAAATCAAATAACGTATTAAGCAGCCAAGAATCCGCTTTTGGTCCTGGTGGTGAATGGGACGGGTTTCCCTTTGTGTGGGGTGGGAAGCAGAGTGCCATGGAGGGCCCAGAAGTATTCTAGCCCTCCCAGGTTTTTTTCTAGAAAAGATAGCACTCATTCAAGGAGCCACAAAAGAGCTCTACTGCGTGCTAATTCAATCCGATGGCTGCTTCATCATTCTTCCATTCTTGTTATTTACCCATATTTATTTCAGAACATGAGCTTTACCCCCTCCCATTTCTTCAAAAAGCTCAGACAGCCAAAATGCAACTGAACTTTTTTGTGATTTCTTGATAAATTTGGCATTAATCCTTGAAAAAATTTGGCATTAAAAGAAAGGAAGAGTTTTCTTTCCTCTCCCCCAAATGCATTTCCCTCCCATGACATAATTGAGGGATGCGCTTAATGCTTGTCTGCCTCCAAAGATTGTTCCCATCTCCTAATATTTCTCCTTTTGGGCAGGGTTGGCCACCTAGAAAATTGACTTGTCTGACAACAATAAAAAAATGGTCATTTCTACATCAAATATAGGATGTAGTCTTTCCTAAAGTATTATTTGGAGGTGGTGAATAGTGGTAGAATAGCAAATTAACTCTTTAAAATGTCTATTCCATGATGTCACATATTTACATTATCAGAACAGGGGGATAAGGAGCATGCTGGCAGAGGAATTCTGGGAGATGAAGTCCACCCATCTTAAAGTTGCCAAAGTTGAGAAACACGGGTCTAGATCCTTCCAGAAACATGCAGTCTGCAACAGAACATACGCTTTGGGTGCAGTAAGCCTGGCTTCAGGTCCTGACTTCTCCAGTTAAAAGAAACTTCACAAAGTCCTCCCAGTCAGGACAGCATTAGGATAGCGGAGTCCTTGGTACTCTCTGAGCTTGGTTGTTTGCTTGCAGACGTTTCATTACCCAACTAGATAACTTTAGCAGTGCTTCATCATTATCAGCAGTAATGATGTTACCTAGTCAGGTAATGAAATGTCTTCAAGCAAGCAAGCAAGCTCAGAGAGCACCAAGGACTCCACAATTCAACCCTGAGCTACAGAGATTCTCTTCCATTGCGGTGCTACGATAGGCTGACCAAGGGTCTGTCTTGCTACAAGGCAGATTAACTTCAGTAGCAGGAAAAGCAGGTATTTACCTGATCACCTTCACTGTCTGTCTCCTCTAAACTCAGAGAGCTGCAGTGCTGGACAGGGTTGGAAACCTGCAGGCATATGAGTGAGACAGAAAATTATGGGAAATAAGAAACATTGGATTTTAGGAACCTATCAAAATAGTACATATACAGTCCACTCCTAAGGGAAGGTGATTTTATATGTCTCTTCCTATAACATTGCTGAGCACCAGGACCTGGATAGCTCTTAAAACTAATGCACTAGACATAGTCATCTAGAGTGCAAAAGTCCATGAGTTCAATTGCCGGTAGAGAGACTGAACCCTGTAGAACAAGATCTGGCTTTCGACCATGAAAAAACTAGACAGGAGGAAAATTGACTCGTTCAAGCTGTAGTGTGGGAGAAGGCTCCTGCACATTTCTTGGACAGCAAAGGTGACAAAAAAGCAAGTTCTTGAGCGTATAAAACCAGACTTATCACTGGAAAGCAAAATCACAAAATTCTGCCTTACTTATTTCGGCCACGTCATGTAGTCAAACTCATCGGAAAAGGCAGTTGTGCTCAGAATGGTCAGTGGTAAAAGGAAATGAGGCCACCAAAAAACATGGTGGCTAGACACTATCACAGCCAACACCAACCAGAGCATAAAACAACTGAAAGAAGCCATACAAGATTGGAAAATGTAGAGAGAGCTGGTCCACAGAATCACCGAGAACTGGACACGATTGAATGGATGGCCTCATCATCATCTACATCTGATGATTCCCAATAAGGATGAAACTGCTCACATTCTGCCTCCTGGTGGTCAATATAATTAAAACACTGCGTAGGATATACACTCCATAAAAATAGATTATTTCAGGAGGGCGTGAGAAAAGGGGAGTTAGGCGACATCTCCAAAGGGGGTGTGGGATGATTCTAGATAGAGAAGCATTCACAAGGATGACAAGGTACTTGACTATTCAATTACAGACTAAAACAGCTTGGCCTTTCAACAGCCAGGGCTACTGAGCATTAAGTTGAAATGTTGCATCTACAGAGTGGCATTGAAGGGAATGGATGTCCAGAGGCACAGTATCTGCACACAATCATTGCTGGGGAGCAAAAGCAGACGGTCTGGACACTGTCAGAAGCCAACTGCTAAATTAGATTGACCTCTGGCCCAATCCAGTAGAGCAATTTTGTTCAGAAAGTTCTCTCTTGGGCTTTGAGATCCACCGCCAAATCAGATTTATAAAAAGAAACCAGCAGTTTTGAGCTTCTATTTTTACGCTTCTTGCCCAACTTGGATGAGAAGCCCCCATAAAGCTGATTCAATGTTCTGCTGCTCAATTCCATCTCGTCCAAAACTAACAAAGGCAGAAGGGAACAAGTATCCTCTTCTCCTTGTTCTCGGATACTCAGCTTAAAAGTATTATAGGAATAATACAGAGGTTTTTATTTTCTTGGCTTGGAGAACTTTCTCCTTTTTTACAAAAAGAAGAAGGAATCACTGTGACAGCTATGATCTGGGGACTAGACTATCCAAGTAATTATTAAAGAAAGATGACATTGAAGAAAAAAAGAAATAAACACACCATCAAGCCTTCTTCTTGCCTGCCAAACAACCCAGAAGGCTGATCTCGTGAGACACTACTTTAAGCTTTCATTAACGTAAAAAATGCTCACAGTAATCTCACTCTCCAATTCCCAGTGATTCCTTCCCTATATTTTCCACTAATTGTGGTGAGGGCACATCTCTAAAGAGCTATTTATTCTGCGCCTGCAGTTTCTCCCAATAACTGCGATTGTTCCTGGAACAGAACGTTAACTCCAAACGATCGATGCTCATAAGGGGACCTCAACAGATGTGGCTTTATAGTAGGTCAACTCAGAGAGGCAATGCAGGATGAATGTGGTTCTAGTGGGTGTATAAACCTACTTTCTTTGAGTTAAAGTTGTTAACTGCACAAAATGCATTATTGAGGCAGACCTCTCTGCTAAGAAACTTCACCGGGCACATACCTGAGTTGTGGAAGAGGTCAGAACATCATGGAGGGTGAAGATTTCTAGAGAGCTTCTTGTCAAGCCACCATCTTCAGAAACAGTGGCTCCATCTTCCATTCTTTTGCCGGTGATAACTACAGGAGGTGACTCAAGGCAGAGATTTTGCTGCAACTGAAGGTGTTGGAGGTGGAGTTTATAAAAAAATGACAACCACAGAGGAGTTTTAAAAAAGAACTTGTTTCTGGTATTTACAGAAGAGTTGGGCTGAAGGAGTCAAAAACCAAGATATTTGAAGACTGCCAGTTTGGACGAAGATTATTCCTGGAAATACAGCTTCCTTAGTAAGAGTAGTTTTGCCTTTTATTACAATCACCTTGTTGGAAACAGCAGTTCAAAAATGGAACAGTCATTTATTTTTTTATTTATATTTTTATAAATATATATATTTATAATTTAGACACCGCCCATCTCACTTAACTCATATAGTTTGGGCTTGTCCTTCTGTTGCCATAGTTAGGGCTGAAATTCACAAATTACTAATGTAACTTTAGAGTAGTCATTGCTATTCATGGATGCACACACTCTTCTATCCCCAGTATTTGGAATTTATCAAGGTCCTTCATGCACAGTAGATAGCCAAAAGATTCATGATACAACACTGGAAGAACTAATCTAGAGTTGCAAAAGAAGAGAACTTTTGAGCAATCTGGGCAAATTATCCATAGCTGCTTTATTTTTAATGCAGCTGTTCATTTCCTTTTTATTTTTTTTCTATGAATTTTGCATCACTTATGGGCTGTTTATATTGCTGTTAATTTATATGTATCATTTTTATTTTATTTTGCTTGCACCATTAGGTTGCTATGACCATTATTGTTTTTTGTTCAGTTGTCTGTTTCATGAAGTGGGAAGAAGCAAATTCAAGTTGATTCACTTTCCATTAAAGTGGGAAGACACAAGGCTTGCTGATAGAAGGAGGCTCACGCACTGCCTACGATTTCAGCAAAATAGCTATCTAGCTATCTATTCTTTGGTTAAAAAACTATAACAAAGGGAAACAGGTCACAGTCAAAGGATGTCTGTCCATTGTTGAACAAACCCTAATAAACATCATCAATTTCCACTTCTGTATAATTTGAAATCATTGGTTTCTGTCTTGTAACAAAGAACTAGCTTGCTTCATCATCTACAGGAGTATCTTTAAGCTGAAAGTAGTTATAGACTTTCTTAATTTCCATACCCAGTTGCAACCCCTGGGGAGAACAAAGGAACACTTTACTTATAAAGGAATATAAACAGATTAAGCCCCAAACTGCCTTTTCACAGCTCCTGATCATAACACAGCAGTCCGAAATTTGCAGTCCCTATGCAAGCTGTCTTTACCAGTCAACTTCAAAATATTTTAAGGGACTTCTGTCCCGTATTCCAAAACCCCGGCTTTGGAAAATCCAGAAGCTAACGTTTTAAACTGGATTTTGACCCTCTATGTATGCATTTGTTTGTTTTGAAGACTTGTATGGCCTCTTACCTTATGAAGCACAATTTTGAATGGCTCACAATAAGAACAAAAACCAAGAAACAGTAAAATCACAAACTTCTACAAGGCTTCCTAACAGGAAAGCACAGAAAATATTCCATAGGGGCCCCATCCTGCTAATAAATAATATGCTTGGGTGAAAGGGAATCACTCCATTGGTCTATTTGCCCATTTGGGATGCTGCGTATCTCATGGGCAACCTCTGTCAAAAATGTATGGCTCAGTTCCTAGCCTTGTTGCACGGACTGCAGCTTGGCAAGCAGAAATCAGAAAGAACAAACCTATCTTATTTAGTAACATTGTGCTGTTCCTGTCACATCCCAGAAGCTTGGTTAGCCTGCAAACAGAACACAACTGCCCACTACGCTAGCTATTCATAACTGAACAGGCTGAGATCAAGAGATACATCATTTGTTGCCTCTCAGATGGCTTTCCTTGTGCACCATAAACCTACAAGGAAACATTGGTGAGGAAAGGAGGGAAGAACTTCATTGGCTCTGTTAAACAAACACAATTCTTCACTCTCTCAGGGTGCAGTGCCACCTCCTGACTGGAGTCTGAAATGGCACTATCCACCCGCCACCATTTGGTTTTCACACAATGCTCCTAACTGAAAGGCCCTGTGGAGAAAACAAAACGACAACTGACATTTGTGGACACCAGACAACACAGCTTCTGTTTGCTAGAGGAAGCAGATGGAGGGGAATAGATTGCTGAAGGCAATTTTTTGATCATAGTTTCTGATGCTAATGCTCCAGTATCATTAACCATGATGTTGATCTATATCAGGGCTTACCTCTGTAAGAGATGTAGCTTCCTTGTCACTGGACCAGAAAGGGAGAACAAGAAGAATTAAACACCCTTCCTACCAAAAACATATTTTGTTCTTCACAGGCACACTATGGGATGGAAACATTGCGTGTCATTTATTCGTTTGAATTATTTCTTTCCTAACACATTCCAGATAAAAATCCTTCCAAAAAGCTTGCTTACAGAGTAAAGAAGATGACCTTGCTAGAATATGCAAGAACCGTTAACTAGGCAAAGGGGGCTGAAACATTTTTTAAGGCCAGAGCAACGCTCAGAAGCGACTCCAACAGATGCCCCCCTGATTCACTGTTGTATAAGAAGGAAGAGGAGGTCCAGCACAATCAGACTTGCAAGATTCTGTTATTATAGCCCATCTCAATAAAGAAGAGTTTTAGCCTCCCTGTGAAGTTGATTTCCTGGTCTGGTCAACCTAATGGAGCTGACAGCTTGCAAGTAAAGTCAGTCACTCTTTTTGATGGGAGATTTTGATGGTGATGTTTATGCCCAAGTTGCTTCATGCACAAGTCAGATTAAAATTCACAAGAGGTCCCTCTCACCTGGAAATTTTTCACTTTCCCAGGGAAATTCTCCTGCGAGGGTGCTTCCCCAGCCACATCATGCAATGCTTCAGGAAGGAAGAGGCCATCATGTGGTAAGGCTTGGTTCCCCATGCTTCCGTTGGACCTGAAAGGTGAAGTAGATCTTAGATTTTTCAAAGATTGCCACTGAAATGCTGCCTTTAAAGGGGAAAAACAAAACCTTTTGGCAATAGCAACAATCTGATAAGGTAGGAGAATTTAACCAGCATTTTGTGTATAGAAAGCTAAGTAAGAAAAAAAAAATAGCCTGAAAAAAGTTTGCAGCCAAGCTGAGATGAGATGCAAGGTTTCCTAGATGTTAGGATATACAGCCCATATACTAGGTTGTGATGGTTCAATTTTGAAAACTTTAATTTCACATTTGAAGTATTGATGTATATTTATTTTTGTTATGCAAGAAGACACAGATAACGTATTTCTGCAAACAGCATTCAAGATAGTTTAATTTAACACATTTTATGGTGGTTTTATATAGGGCCCAACTAAATGGCTGCACTTAATCAACCTTGGCTGATCCTATAGAGCTCCATATGTTAAAACATCTAGACATCGGAATAGTTTTTTCCCTTGAGCCATTGCTCTGTTAAATACTGTATGATTTGATATGTACTGGACAGTGGCTTCTTCTTTCGGAAAAGTTATTTTACTGGGTAGCGTTATTGTTATTGTTTATTAATTTTCTGTTGTTATCCAAATGCACCGTTAATCTTGCTGTTCGTCACTGAAGACAAATTCCTTGTATATTTTATACTTGGTCATTAAAGTATTTGTATTGTATTGTATTGTAAGCAGCCTCAGAGCTGGTTTATATTAGGACAGGAGACCACCAAGAGACCCACAGCTATATATGGGCTAGACTGGGAAGTTGAAACAACATCCAGGGAAAAGGCAACAGCAAACCACTACTGTCTTGCTGCCAAGACAACTACATGGACATGGTTCAGGTGATCACCAGGAGATGAGCTCAACCTGGGGAAGACTTTATGTAACATTACTTTTAACTGCCTTAATGTAAGAGGCCACACTCTCGATTTGTTGGGAGAAGAGGTGTGCTCACCCAAGTGTGCAGCTCACTCATCTGCATACATCCACAATGGACAGCACATGATCCTATCCATTAAGCCACAAGGCGTGAAGCTCCATTTCAAGAAGAGGCCGCCTAGAGCTTGCAGGCAGAAAGCCACCTACCCGCTCAGAAGGTAAGAACATCTCCAGCTGATATCCATGGGATATTCTGAGAAGCTGAAATGGGATCTCTGCCTAAATCCTTGAAGAACATATGGTTTCAGTATGGTCTTTATCCGTTGCAAACCTTCCAGGATACAAACTAGGAAACAAAGTCCATGGGAAACATAGAGTTCAAAATAAACCTTAAATAAATCAACCACACTGGGGTGGCCCTCCAGATGTTCTTGTAGCCATGCTCTTGGGACCTTCACCAGCATGGCAGGAACACAACTTCTAGAGAGCTACGGTGTCCCCACCTCTGATGGACATATTATATATCTAAGCCGAATACGAGCAAAGTCATTGGCTGCTGAGATCCATGTCTCTTTATGTCTCAGCTGCTTTATTTCTTATTTATTCCTTTCTTATCTGAGGTGGAAGGGCAGCGCTCTCTTCCTCTTGGCACGCATGAGATGCATGGAAGCAACACCCTGTATTGTCTTTAAACAGCAAATGCAAAGCAACAATGCAGTGTGCACACGCGCTCATACACGCGCACACACACGTGACCATTCAAGCCAACCCCACACAGCTAATGAGCACCGTCTGGAGGAGTTGTCAGAAAGGGGGCAGCCCCATTCAATCTCTTCTGCATTTCTGCCCGTGAAAGACTCCCGAGGGGAATTTTTCACCACATGAGCTGTTTTGAGGCACACTGCAAACGGGAAAGAGGAAATTCCTGGAATTCCAACCCGGCACTGAGATTTGTTTATGCACCAACTTGAATGACATGAGTTTCCGTGCTGCAGGACAAGCTGGCTTGCCTGTCGACACAAGATGGAGAGGAAAACTTACTCTGTGCCTGCAGGCCAGTGGAGCAAGATGGAGTCCAGGTTGGGAGAGCTGATATCACTGTTGGACTGGCTCGGCCTCAGTTTCGTCTCCCCCGTGGGAGATGGGAGCACTTTGCTCTTCGTTTTCTTGGCAAAGAAGTTCTTAAACGTCTGAAACTTGGATTTTTTCTTCCCTGCACAAAAAAAGGTGTCAGCTACAGAACCGGGCTCAACTGGGTTTAAACCATAAGAGCAAAACTAACTTTCTTGGAACATGAGACCCTTTTATGATATTTCAAATTGTTTAGTTGCACTTTGAAGCACTGGATTTGGGGTTATTTAATTGCATTTCATTTTTTTCCATATATATAATTTTTATTGAAACTTTTAAAAAGGAAGATAAAAACTAATATATAGTTAAGGAAAGCAGTGGCTTCCAATATTCTTGACAGCAGTTATAAGTACAATTAGATTTTAACCTCTCTCTAAAGTTACATCGTAATACTTTTCTTTCTATAATCTATTCTGTCTAATCATCAAAACCATAAATCGCAAGTTCATTTTTTTCATTTTTATGCAAAAAGTCCATAAGGGGTTTCCAGTCACCAATAAATGTAGATATTATTATTTTCTCTAATCAAAGAGGTTGGTTTATCCCTCAGTTTCACCAACCATAATCCATAATAGTGTCAAATCTTTCCACCTTTGTGCATATAGTAATCTCGCTGCAGTAATCATATATTGAAATAATCTTTATACAGGTAGCCCTCAACTTATGACCACAACCGGGACCAGAATGTCCATCACTAAGCGATGCAGTCATTAAGTGAGTTGTGCTCAATTTTACGACCTTTTTTGCCATGGTCGTTGAGCGAATCACACAGTCGATAAACAAATCCAGCTTCCCCCATTGACTTTGCTTGTTGGAAGCCCCTTGGGAAAGTCGCATACGGTGATCATGTGACCCCAGGATGCTGCAACAGTCATAAATACATACTGGTTGCCAAATACCCGAATTTTGATCACATGACCACAGTGACGCTGCAATAGTCATAAGTAAAAGGACTGGTCCTAAGTCATTTTTTTCGGCGCTGTTGTAACTTCGAATGGCCATTAAACAAATGGTTGAAAGTCGAGGACTACCTGTATTGAAATAAACTTGGGGTTATTTAATTGCATTTCAAAGCACTGTTCTGCCTGTGTATCAGAAGGGGTTTGTTTCCTTTATAGGTACTGTCGCTTCTGTTGTTAGCATTGATGGCTGGTGACTACTACTACAAAGCAACGGCAGACCAATTTTGTTTTTTGTTTTACGGCTAAAAACTGAAGCTGGGCTGCTACAAGCATGGAGGGGTGTTTGATTTCTGGAGAAACCACAGCTCCATGGAAAATCAACCTTGCATTTCTGGGCCATGGGGGCTTCTTCCTCCCCCCGACAGCTTGGGAGCTCCGTGTATAAGACCCAGAGAAAGCGTCCAGCCCTTGGGCATCATGTTTCAAAGACAAGGCAGCTTCATGGGGGGTGCTGCAGGTGTCCCTGGGGTGCAGAGAAATCATGAGATTAGCAGAGCCTAGCCCAAGATGCACTGTAGTCTATTCTGTGGCTCAGCCAGAGGCTCGCAATGTAATCAGTTCTCACAGCTGGAGGACTCCTTTGAAAGAAAGACAAACAAAGCACCCTTTAAGTGGGTGTTTGTCTCCTCCTTTCCCTGCAAATCATTTTTTACCCCCCACCCCCCACCCCAAGCCCCGCGGTGCCAGGAAGCATGGTGGGAACAAGACTGTGACGCCATTCGCTGCAGACAGTGACCACTTTGAGACTCAAACAACAGAATTACTACCTGTTCTTCCTCTGCCCTGCTGGAGAGGACACGGGTGCGATGGGGACACTGAACCCACTTGGATAGGTACAGCCAGCATGCCTTTAAACTGCTATGTGAATTGGCCCATTTGCTGGGTTTCCAAAATAGAGTGAACCATGATCTCACTATCCACGTTGAGGTTCACACCATGTTAAACTGGGAGTAGAAGGGAAACCTAACCAAGGTTAACCATGACCAAGGTTAGTGTTGACATGAATGCAGCCACCAGGTCTTTCACTGACCTGGTTAGGTGTTTTGTGTGAACCCACCTATGAACTGGGAGCTGTAAACTCCCTGAAGGCATTTCACAGCCAACTAAGGGCTCTTTTAGCATTCTTCCCCAGGAGGACCGCAGCAAGGACTCTACCCGAGCATCATCGTTTTCATAAAAATAAGATTCTTATTCCTAAGAATAAGGTGGGCTTCAACTGCTGTTAGAATAAGGGAGCATACCCTTCGCCGGAAAAGGAGCTCATGCAGGAGAAAAGACAGAGGGATAAAGAGAGTGAAATGTCTGAGATTGTTTTTTGAAAACTGCAATGGGACAGGTGCGGCCTTCGGGCTGTCAGGCGCTGACCTCTAGACCACAGCAACGTGAAAACTGCCACTCGCCCCGTCATTGACTGACTCACTTGAAAATGCGTCGCCCGTTTCTTCGCCTTCCAGTGCCTCCGGTTTCTCCTCCGATGTGGTCATTGTGATGCAGTCCCTAGATTTCCAAGCAGAGGAAGGAGGAAAAAAACATATCCAGGTGGTTACATTCAACCCAAGACGCCGCTGAACTCATCTCACCAAACAGCCACATCTTCTCTGAGGCTGCTCTGGGAAAGAGCAGTGCCAGCGAGGATCTGTGGCACCTTTCCCAGCATCGCGTTCCACAGCCCAAGCGGAAAACTAGGCCTGCTTTTCAGAAAGACTCACCCTGCCTTTCAGGAAGCCGGGATCAAGGTTTGCACGAGAGGAAAGAAACCATTAAATGCTGTGCATTTTTTATTTTAACACTGCTGGAGGAAAGAAACACAGAGGTCCAGCCCTAAACATGTTTTGGGTTTCCAGCTCAAGAACATTTCTGCGAAGGCATCCAGGAAGCAGCAGCCTCACGTTGACTCAATCCAAACATCTGTGGCTCGGGGACATTTTTAAAGGAAGGTTCTAGTCCTTAATAGTCTTGATAAGAAAAAAAAAGTCACGGTATGTATGTTTCTGACCAAAAATGATTTAAAAATTAGAGGGGGAGGGAGGGTTGCAAACAATTCTTAAGGGTATGCCTAAGCCCATCCGACATTTTCCCTTTGCAATGATGCTGTTCTTTGGCCCAAGACTTGGAAAATCCCAAATCTTCTTCCATTCATTCTTCCTTCGTTCAATTTCCCCCTCACTCCGGGCAGCCATGGAACGGAAGAACACCCATCCACCCAGATTACGACTGAGTTTGCAATCACCCTAAGCCATAATGGGGTTTGCTTGATTTTGACCTAGCATTTTTAAGCACCCCTCCATTGTGGGTTTGCACATCATGGTTTATGGCTCCGCATGGAACACAAACCCCGTCAACTGCAGCTAATGCCACAAATCATGGTTAATCAATTATAAAACTGGGGATAAGCTGTGAATCACATTCTGTCCTAGAGCAAACTTCCTTTTAAGACCCACAAATATATCAAACTAAGGAAGTAAATATTGAAAAGTCACAAATTCACCTTAGCAACCAAGTGACTTTTCATATTAATAACAACAAAATGAAAAGCTGTTAGGAACATCGCTGGGTGACACGTCCTCTAAATCTGGTTCTTTGGCAGACAATTGCCAAACCCAAGAGAGCTTTGACAAAGCAGGGACAAGGTAACTCAGGGACAGAGGGATCTCTTAATTTTAGCTTGAAATGCAAGGAAGAGCATGCCTTTTATCAGCATTTAAGCAGCGTGTAGGGAAGAGGATTCTATTAGCAGTGTCAGTAAAATAAAGCCCAACAGAAAACGGCTGGTCCATGGGTTGTCCTCCTCCCCTCTAAAAGTAACAGAAGGGATTCTTTTTGCATAATTACACCCGCACAAAAGCCAAAAGGAGAGGAAGGAAGGCTAAATTTCTGCAGCAAAACAAACGGAAAAGAAATGATTGGGTTTGCAATAGGGATGCCCGCCAGCAAAAACTCCCTGAGCCACCAATCATAAGTTTCACGCTCCGCCAGTTTTGCACAGTCCACTATTCCAACCCCCTCAACTAGGCCCCACCCTTTTCATTCCAAATAGTGACCCAGGTGTGCCCCACCTCGGTCGTTCCCCAGCCCCTGTGCCCCTTTCCCAGAGAATCATTTTCACAGAAAGAAAACTGTTGCTCCTTTTAGTGGTTCCCCTATTGTTTTTCCGTGTGCCTGGCGACGAGTGAGCCACGTATTTGAGCAAGCGCATCAAAAGCCACAGGTCAGCAACCTGGCTTCTTACGCTGAGCAATGTAAAGGTTCTCTTAAGCAAAGAGATCGCCCTCAAGTTAAGCTCAACTTTGGTAGCTACATGAATAAGTCCATATAGTTTTCTTGGCCACAATATGGAAGCGGTTCGTCCTTGTCTTCTGAGACGACTCTTCCTGGTGGTCTCCTATCCAAGTATTAACTCAGTATTAACTCAGTCTGACCCTGATGAGCTTTCTGAGATCAACCAAGATCGGCGAGATGCTGCCACCTTGCAGGACTACAGTAACATCTCTAGTATCTAGAACAGTCATATCCAGAGGGCTCCACTCTTGGTTATGCAGAACATCAGAAGTGTGTGCACTTTTGGCACACGGACACCAGAACACTAAGTGTGTCCAGATGTAAAACCACTGCAATGCCTGAAAAGCCAGCTCTGACATTTCTACAGCGACTTGAGGAATCTTCCAGCAGTAGCAGGATAGTGGGGAGGGGGGTAAGAGAATTACTGTAGGAGAGAAGCAACTTCCCCAGACATCCACACCTCAGTCTGGACCAAGCCCTCACCAAGTTGCACCTTTGTCCCTTAAAGGTAAATCTGACATGGATTTCAGCACAAACTGGAAACCATTCTGAAGCTGCAAGCTAATACAAGGATTGAGACCTTACCCCAACTGTGGGTTTAACGATGCAAAGAATTTATATTTCAATTTTACAAGATACTTAAATCAGAACAGATTCCAAGGAATATAGATGGAGCCTTACAGCTTATGATTTTACTTGCTGATTTATATTGTGCTGTGAGTCTTAATGTTCATTTTTAGTTCAAGAATCAAGTGATTCTTAGTCCTTTAATTTTTTTTATATCTATCATGTATCTATCATCTATATTTATCTATCTATCATCTATCTATCATCTATCTATTTATCTATCTTTCTATCATCTATATCTATCTATCTATCCTTCTATCATCTATCATCTCTCTCTCTCATTATCTATCCTCCATCAGGATTCAAACATACTATTTTATTCTTTTTCATCTACTTTCTTGTGCTTTTTGATATATTTTCTTTAAAGAGTTCAATTTTTAAAAAAAACACAACCAACACGATGGGACAAATGCCATGTTTCGTGCTGAGCAGGCCACACATAGCGCATGTCAAACACGCCACACGATGACTTGATGCACCCGACCTGCTAAGTCATCATGCAGCTTGGTTTAGGCTTGGTGCGTCCTGCAAACCTGGCCATTGTGACTTCTAGAGCAGGGTTTGTTAGCTGAGCATTCATCCAGCTGTATTCCATTTAAGGAAGCGTAGTCAAACAAATCCATGGTTTAGTGCAACGTGTGGCCTTATACCTGCGCCTTCGTTATCTCAAAGCTCTGAGATGTAGCCGTGAGACACCTTGGATGGTGGAGAAAGTGGCTTCTGGGTCTTACTGTTCTTTTTGCCTTCGTCCTACAATGCAGCACGAAACCGGTCTCCTGTTCAGGGCTTCACAATCTCACAAGCATCTACCCAATGTGTTTCTAATTCACCCCCTGCTCTCCCATTCCTCATCCGAGCAACAGTGTGCCTCGCAACCAGCTTGTTTCTTTAAAAAAAAAAATTGTGAAAAGCAAGAACCTTCTCTCTCCTCTTGCACACCCCTCTCAATTCCTCCCCCCACCCCCGTTACACGCAGGAAATGGTATCATACTTCTGGAACAGGATCAGAGTGAAACTGAAAAATGCTTGGCATTTTTTAAATTGCCAGGAAAGGCTCAGCAGGGCTCTGAGAAAGAGTCAATTACATTTCAATTGGTTTGGGGGGGGGAGCTTAAAGGGGGAGCAGGAGGCAATGCTTACAGATTAAATCCCCCACCCATTTATTTGAGACCAAATGGATTCAATACAGATGTTTTGCGGTCAAGGAATTCAATCACCAAGGCACCCTTGGGGTGGGTTGCCAGAAGGGTCTCTCTGCCACATCTGCATCTACCATCTACAATGGTGGTTTTCAAACTTGGCGACTTTAAAATGTGTGAACTTCAACCTGCTGGCTGGGGAATTCTGGGAGTTGAAGTTCACACGTTTTAAAGTCGCCAAGTTTGAAAAACACTAATCCAGAACTTTTGGTGACCATGAGCTTGTCCACTCTTACCATCAACACAGAAAGAACTATCCCAATCTTGTCTACGGTCCTCGGATCTTCTGGAAGTCTCCCATCCATGTACTAACCAGGTTGAACCCAGCTTAGCTTTCCCAAATCAGCCCCCCCCAACAACAAAGCCAGCCATCTTCAGTTACTAAGACCCCAAAGAAGGGTGGTCCTCAGAACATTGTTAAGGTCAGCATCTCTTTCACTGAACATATTGAATGGGGTGGGACTCACTAGAGGCTGCAGAGACCTGGAGCCGAGGGCCCAGCTCCTCAGTTACATCTATCCTACAGCCATGAACTAGTTTTGATAGCCACATCTTGTTCTCAGCAGCCATACAACCAACCCTCATGTAGCCTGGGTAACATAATATGTTAATCTCGGATAACGCAGTGTGTGGATCAGCATATTGAGAAAAAGCCACCCATGTCACTACAACATGGCCTGCTTGAATAGCACAGCATGTTCTGGAAACACAGCACTGGGGTTTTGTTAACCCAGGTTTAGGTTTTAGCAAGTTGTGTGAATCTAACCAATGGTATGTCTAAACCATAGCACCATGATGGCTGAACTTTTAAGCATGATTCTGGAGGGCCCAAAATTCAGGATCCCATCTATGAAAGAATAAAAATGAAGGAAGCAAGACCCAAAACTTACCACTCCATGCTGTTCTTCTGCACACCATAACAAAAAAGCAATAGATCTTAGCATTTTCTAATTCTATATTTAACAACTGACACAGCTATAGGATTCCTATAATCCTGTTCAGGTAGGCCCTTTAAATGGCAGATGATAGAATAGCTCATATTTGGTCAGCTTAAAAAAGGAAGCAATGCCATTATGAGACATTTAGGGGTCTCAGGGGGGCAACAGAGAATTTCACGCAAAATATACAGAAAAGCACACGGCCTCATTTTTGCATCTTTTGTGTGTCCCTGATGAAGAGTAAAAAGGGAAAATTGAAGAATGTGCAATGGATGATAGTTTCTTACAACTAATCTTATCTATCTATATTTATAAAACCAACTTTCATAAATATGTTTGCATAACCTTACTCCATTCTTTACTTTCTTCCTCCTGAACCCCAGTGACCACAAAATTAATAAAACCAAGATAATTTTAATAACAAACAAGCAAATGAAGATGTTTTATAAGGCTGCCGGTGTTTAAAAAAAAATGTGAACATCCCTTCTCTATTTGGGGAGAAGAGCTGTCATGTTAGTGTTATTTGATGTTGCAGTCCCATCCGGTTTTGAAAAATCTGAACCCTCCTACACCTCGTTCAACGTAAGACTTCATAAAACAGCTTATCTGGCCTGAAAGGATTCTTATCCCAAACTAACCATGCTCCCTTTCCAAAATCCTAGAAAGGATACAAACACAAAGCCTTTTTTGTATTAATACAGCCTTATTTCTGAGCGAATATGCATGGTGTAATGAAATCCCATTCTAGTCAATGGGGCTTAATCCCCCATAATTCAAAATAGAATTGCAGTCCAGGATCTGAAACATTCTTGGTCCTGAGCTATGAAGCTCCTTCCACTCCTCTTTCTAATAAACTTGCACGGAATTGTGGGGTTCATCATCATTATCCCGATTTTTTTTTTAAACGGCACTTCAGGAAAAGCAGGACGTTTTATCAGGAAGTTCCTCTGTCAACTTAAACATGAGTTCTTCCCAAAGCATTCTCAAACAAAGTGGCATTTTCAGATCTGCAGACTTTGCTTGCAGGTTTACAACCTAAAACTATTTATTACAGAAGAACAGAGGTTGCAACGAGGAACACGTTTGGGGCAGGGGGCAAGAAGTAAGACTCCAACGTTGCCATTTGCTTCCAGCATTCACTAAGTTTGGCTCTCTTTGGAAGGGGAAAAAAAAAAAAGGAAGTGTAAATTAAAAGCACTTACTTGTTACTCTTCAGACAGTTGTAAAAGCCTGCCATGCTCCCTTATCGGCAGTCAGTCAATCCACAAACATGGGAGACTTCATCTTGCATGCAGAAAGGCACCTCCCGCCCCCATCAAGCTGCCGAACTGAACACTGTAAGCGTCCAGTTGTACAGTGTCCAACCTGCCAATTTCCCAACGCAGCAACAAAGATACGACGGCCAGCTTGCAGACACAATGTGAAGCCAGAAGAGGTTTGCAGAACTGGGTCCAAGGCAGCCCGTGCTTGTTCCCAACCCTGGTACGAACTGTGAACTCCCCCTTTCTCTCTCTCTCTCTCTCTCTTATTTTCCAGCTCGAGCAAACCGCAGCATCTTGAGGCCAAAATACCACCCATTTGTCTCTTCGAGATAACAAGGGCCTTGGGATGAGCGAGGAAGGAACTGTCCCATCCCCGCCGAAGAAAAGGATAGTTGTAATCGTGATAGTGAAACATTCGGAACAAGAAAAGGAACTAAAGAATCAGTGTCCGCAATTTATCAGGAACAGTATCAAGTTGCTCCTTCAGGCAAGGAGGAATGAGTCAATGCCACAAAATGTTGCGACGTGCATTATTGTTACTCTGGCTCCAACCCGTTCACCCTATTCCTTTTCTTTCGGTGGCCAGCAACTTTCAGGGGCCAGATATTTTTGTGGTCTTATTTGAACTTTTGCAGACCTTTGCAGAAATCTCTCTACTTCAGTGTTTCTCAACCTTGGTGCCTTTAAGATGTGTGGAGTGCAACTCCCAGAATTCCTCCCAGCTGGCTGGGGAATTCTGGGAGTTGCACTCCACGCATCTTAAAGGCACCAAGGTTGAGAAATGTTGCTCCTGCTGGTTTGACTCCTAGCAGTCACATCAGAAACATGAGGGAATGCTGGTTAGTGTAATCTAGTGCCCTCCTTATATCTTTATTAATCAGGAGGGGCCATTCGTTCATACCATTGCCTTTTTTCAGGCCCCTCTCCACGGTACAAGCCTGCAAGTTATCCTAGGGAAGGCTATGAGGCCGAACAAGTTTCCCTCCCTTAGCTAGACTGCAGCTGAAGACGAATCCAGTCGGAGCACTCCTCATCAACAGAAGCAAATTGGAATTAATGAATGAGTTGAAGTTCCAATGTGGCTCTCCTTCTGAACAGCGCAACCCTACGCCTATTTACTCAAAAGGAGACAGAATCTTCTCCTACCCAATGCTGCATCCAGGGAGCAGACTGAAAAGAGGTTGGAGGTTGGGTTATTCATTTAACTTGGTCGCCTGCTGATGACCAGTTCAGGGCATCTGAAGTTTCCACAGCTAGAAGCACCTGAAAGCCATTTTTCTCTATGGCGCATTGATGGCTCCTAACCCGTCCCACGCATTCAAGACCCCACTTGCCCCAGAGGAGTTCTGCGTAGATATCTAAGCACTGAGAGCTTCTCCACATATACTGGCAGGTAGCTCTCTTACAGTGAATAAGAGGATGGTTTGTTCCACTGATTAAGCCAATTCTCATTTCCAAGCTTACAGGTAACCCCCAAACTCTGCTACTGCATGAAGCCATGGTTTGCACACCCAAGGCTGCATTCTCACACCACAAGAAGCTATGAACCTTGGTTTGCAAAATGCAACAGCCCGTACACACAAGCCTAAAAGGCCAAACCATGCAACCCGTGTTGCGGCTTGGCACAATGTGTGAACCCCCTTTCTCTCCCTCTCTCCGTCTAGCATTTGAACAGGAAAGGCTGCCAGACGCCGTCTGACACTGAAAGCGTCAGCATGGGAAACCTAATCAAAAATAGACGCAGAAACATATAAAAAGAGAAAGAGGCAGAAATGCAAAACACAAAAAACAAAGAAGAAAAACCCAAGAAGATTTCAAATACAGCAGCTGGGCCAAAAAGTTTTCTCGGCTGAACTAATGACAGAATAAAAATGAGGAATGGCCCAGCCTGATAAGAGTGCGAACCAATTCTCTTTCCAGGGTTTAAGCTAGCTTTGCAAACTGGTCCTGGGTTGGGGGTGCTAGGCAGATTTGCTTAAGGACATCCATGTTACTCCCCGCCTAACATATCTGTGTGCCCCCACCCTGCACACTTCCCTTAGCACAGTGTTGTCCAAACTTGGCCACTTTAAGATGAGTGGTCTTCAACTTCCAGAATTCCCCAGCCACCATGGCTGGCTGGGGAATTCTGGGAGTTGAAGTCCACTCATCTTAAAATGGCCAAGTTTGGACAACACTGCCTTAGCATCATCTTCAGATGTCATGCACCCTTTCAACTTTTTCCTCAAGGAGCCCAAGCTGTATTGGTGGCCCATCACAAAAGCATTTCCTCCCCATTTTCCTGAGCAATAAAATGAAACTAACTCGCTCTGCTTCCTTGTTAAAAAAAAAGACCCAGAATGGTTTGGGCCATTATCTGCTTATTTGCCAATACCTGCACCGAGAATATTTTTCCTGTTTGAATAGAACTGTCTGTAACTCAGCAATTTTTCCCCCAAACCAAAGAGATCCAATGCTTACCATTTGCAAAGTCAAATCTTTGGTCGGGTTCAAACAACTTTACTATGTCAAAACACAGGTTGTTTGGTTTGGGCTTAGTGTAAGAGATGAATGCAGCCACTGCAGCTTGTAAACCATGATTTATGGGTCAGTAATTTGTCAACTCTCAGCCCTTGGATTAGCTTGTTTTGAGAGAGGGGCAAGATCACACAATACAATTCTGTGTGATCTAAGTGGAACTCAACCAAAACGTGAATTTCTTTATTTCTTTAATCAATTTGTAAAGCCACCCATCATAACAAGTGACTCGTGGAGGCGAACAACAACAAACAGAATAAAAGCAATTATATCATGGAGACAAAAATTAAAATCCAAACAAAAAAAATTAAAAATTCCATTTTAAAAATTATAATGAAAATTGGCATTGCAATCATTTGTATAAATGCACGATTAAGTCTTTTATTCTGAAGAACGCTAGGGAAATCTCAAAACCTTCGTTTTGTTTTTGTTCTGCTAGGTACTTTTTTTTTCCTCTCTTTTTTTTCAGTTAGTTTTCTTCAGACTTCTCTTTTTATGCCTCTTTAACAGTGGAATGTTCAGCAACAGTGGCTAAACTACTCGATCCATTCCCAATCAACCAAGTTCAGACAAACCAAAAGTTCCCGTTGGCTTGAAGCCACGGTTTAATAAAACCCTCGGTCTTCGGAATGCGAAAGGCCTGAGTGTGCCTCATTGGTGCCACTGTCACTTTGCACAGACAGCCCACGAAGGCACTATTACAAGCCAGAGAGTATCAGCGACCATTTTATATTGGCCACCTGCCCCAGGCAAATTCCCTTTAAGGAAAGAAAAATTGTGCTCATCCCAAAACACACTGTCAAAACTGAGTTTGCCAAACAGGCATACACAAAGAACGTGCACAAACATCTTCTATGAAATTGCTTTTCATCCACAAGAAAGGAGAGCAGCAAGTTCAGACAAAGCCCGGTTGTCTTCAACTCCCTCAGCCTCCAGAGATGTGGTCTGAAAACATACCTGTGAGCAACACACCAAAATTCTCCCATCGCCAGTTTCGTGTACCCCTGCCCCAGTTCCCACATCGAAACAAGCCATTCTTTTCTTCTTCCCCGTGATTTGTGGAGGGTTCAACCCTACGCTAAGCCCCGAGCCATGCTTTCTACACCACCATGTGTACAAACACCCATGGCCAAGTTTACACATCGTGCAAACAAACTCCTTTATGGCTTTGTGCAATGTTTGAATCCAGTCTAGCAGGGCTAGACTGTTTTGAAGTCAAGGTAGCACAAGCATCCATGTAAGGTGGGATCCAGGCCAAACCGGAACCCAAACCGAACCCAAACCAAGGGACACGTTCATCTCCAAGCGAGATCAGGCCCTTGAGAGAAGAGGCAACCATTTTTGCCTTATGCACTCCTTCACCTTTCCGTGTCTCAATGCCCAAATTATGTAAGTAGTGATTTGGAGGCTAACCACATGGCTGACACAGCAGATGTACTAGAGAGAAAAAGATGAGCCATCATCGGGCAGAAACCAAAAGGAAACTTTGAGCCTTATGGAACAGGGGCACGCTTCTCCCGCCCCGCCATGAAACACGCCTATTCGATTATAATACACACGCAAAGTGATACCCCCTCACATTGGAAAACTTAAGCATGAAATAAGATCTTGCAGCTACCGATTAGAGACAAGGGTTCCTCTGTTCGGAGTGCGGGAAAGATCCAGAGGTTGTATGTATCGAGAAGCAAATTTATATCACAGATAATATTTGCAAAGCCTCTTTCTCCAACCTTGGCCTCCAGATGCTTTGGCCTTCAACCCACATAATTCACCCCTGGTATGGCCATCATCTCCGGAGAAGACCAGACTGAGGAAGGCGGGTTTAAAGTGTAGATTCGGCAGAACTGTAACACACAGTTGCTTATAGAGAAACAAATGATTGCTCAATGTTTACCAACATGTCCAGCATTAAGTGGTAAGGTATATAACTCCTACTGACTACATTAACACATCCAAGTCATTCTTTTTTGGCTGTGCAATATTTTTCTGCTGCCTTGAATGGGATTTTTTTTAACCAAATCCACAGTCCTAGCATCTCCTGGTGGTCTCCCATTACTAATCTGGTGATTGAATGCTGCGGGTTTTCTCTGTGTCTCCTGGGATTCCTAACCCCCTAAAATACTTTATTTAAATGCAGAAGAAGACCCAGCACCTATCAAAGACAAAATACAGTGTGGGTGCAAATTCTGCTAAACTCTTGCTCAGGAGTTCTCCCAGCATGCAATCCACAAAGACAGTTTTGCACCAAAAATTACCCGTTGGGGGAGATGGGCGGCATACAAGTTGAATAAATAAATAAATAAATAAATAAATAAATAAATAAACAAACAAACAAACAAACAAACAAACAAACATGCACCAAGCAAACATTAAGTTCAGCTGGATCTGCACAGACAGTCAGTAAAGCATGAGGGCTAAACCACAGAGCAATTCCAGTGTTATAAGCCCTCTGGCTTGAGTTCACATAATACATACTAAGTTCTAGTAAGGTTTGCTTGTGTGTGGCTTATCACAGGCATTGTAATTTGCCAACTACCGGTGGGAGTTGAGGAGGTTCTGTAAATTTAGCCAGTTACAGTGTATTTACTACAGTTAAGCAAAATCCTTTTCAGGTTAAGAAAACCGTCTTGCGTGTTTCCAGCACTTACACCAAGGCTGTGAATCACTGGGGTTTTGGTCTCAGGTGAAAAAAGATAGCAGGGAAATGAACTTTTGTACAAAGACTGAAGCGTAAGGATATTCATGTTCCTGGTACAGAAATAAAAGCTCTTTAAAATTGTGTTGGGGTGGATGTAAAGAGGAAGGAACATTCTGCTTTCACGTCAACAACAGATCCATTCTCTCTGCTTTCCTGCTAGAATACAACATTTCCATGACACGCTTTGAAAGGATGTGCCTTTGGAAATCCGCGCTCCAAGCATTTGGAGCAATTTTCCATTTAGAGCCGTGTTTGTCAAACTTGGCCACTTTAAGATGGGCGGACTTCAACTCCCAGAATTCCCCAGCCAGCCCAGGCTGGCTGGGGGATTCTGGGAGTTGAAGTCCGCCCATCTTAAAGTGGCCAAGTTTGACAAACACTGATTTAGAGCAACCAGTCAGAAGGGAGAACCAACTCTGGGCACATGGAAAACAGGAAGGGGGGAAAAAGAGGGAGGAAAAAGAAAACGAGAAAGTATAGTTTGGATCACCTGTTCCCTGGTTAGCTCCACTCATTTCTCCTCCTCCACCTTATGTCAGTTTCAGATCCGCGGATGAGCTGGTCTGCCTTCAGGATTAAGGCAGGGGGGATTCACATCTACCCCCCCTCCCTTCCAAGGAAGAGATTCGCGCATTTTCTTCAATGCGCTATTTAGCCCTTGGGGCTCCGTTCTGGGTGCAGATTCTTGGAGAATTAATTGGGCAGGGGGCCAAGCCCCGTTCCCTTCTCTACAGCCAGGAAAAGGGTTGCCCGTTCACAGCAAACTCTGTTTCTGACGCCCGATTCTTCCTCTGTAGCTAAGGAGAGGGGCAAGCGCTACCCCCTCTAAAAGGAGCGGGTCCGGCTCTGTTTGAACACGCATCAGAAATGAACATCTTTTCACCCTCGTTTCAGAATGCCGGGTCGCCTCCGGTTAGAACAGAGGATCTGCAGCTCGCTTTTTCTTTTTTGCCCTGTTTTAACCAGACCCGCTTCTTTTCTTATTGCTCCGGGCCCTTTCAAGCCACGACCCGTCCCGGGAGCGCCCGAACCGCAACCCTTCCCTCCACGCACGCAGCTCCCGCGCCCAGCGAAGCGAGCGAAGGACGGGCGCGCGAGGAAGATCTCTGCCCGGCCGGCAGCGCGGAGACTCAGCACCGCAGCTAAAGCAAAGGGGGAGAGAGAGAGAGGGAGCCTCCGGAGCATGGGCAGAGTGCGCTTTGCCCACATCCCCCAGCCGACACGGCGCGTAGGTCACCCAACACATCCCCGGGGTGGGGGGAGGTAGAGATTTCTAGATCCAGGGCTGGCTTCCAAATAGGGCGCAGTTCAGTTCATCGCCCCCCTTGCAGCGAGCAAGCAAGCGGGGGAGGAGCAGCTCAGCCCCGACACCGCTTCCCCTCCCCTCCCCTCTCTTTCCCCCACCGCGTCCTGCTCACGGCTGCCCCCCGCCAGTACCTGCCGCCGCAGCCCCCAAGGCCGCTCCGCCTCCTCCCCGGCCCGCGAGGTCCCTGCCCCGAGGGCGCCGCCGCTCGCCGTCCCGCGGGCCTCCTGCCTCCGCCAGCCGCGCCAGCTCCGACTTCCTTCGCGGCCGCCAGCAGAGTCGCCGCCCACGGGCGTTCCCCGGCCGGGGAGCGGACCAGGCTGCTGCCAGGCGCCCGGAGCCAGCGGTGCGCCCAACCGGCGCTCCTCCTGGGGCGCCTTCCTCAGCGAGCCGCTGGGCTTTCTGGCTCTGCCCGCCCCGAGGCTGCGTTCCCACCAGACCTTCTGGCTTGGCACTCAACGCACCGAACCCGCAACCGGCTCCGTCCCTGCCACCCGCGCGGCTACATTGGCACAGCCCTCCCCGCTTGGCGGGTTGCACGACTGCAGCCGCCCGGTTTTTCGTTGCCCGGGTCAAGCGTGCCTTCCAAACGCCGCTTGGGTGGGGAAAGCGGCGCTCCAAGTCGAGAGCATCCAGGAGCATGGGTAGAGCGCCCTAGTCTCTCTCTGGCTGCCCTGACTATCCAGCCAGGGCAAGGCAGGGTGCCATCAACTGCTTTGCCCCGCTGGCCTGGGGACCCAACGCAGGCAAGTCAAAAGGGACTACTGCAAGGTGCTCTCCCTTGGGCTCCCCTTGAAGAGCCTTCGGAAGCGTCACCTGGTGCAGAATGCAGTGGCACCAGTAGTTAACGGTGCCAGTTACTCAGCACGTGTAACCCCACTACTCCGCGAGCTGCATTGGTCACCGGTGTGCTTCTGGGTGCAATTCAAGGTGCTGGTTGTCACCTTTAAAGCCTGCCTTTACCAGTAGGATGGTCATGCTTCCAGCCCCATCGGTTGACGGGGCCCAGGCGGAGACCCTTTTCTGCTGTAACACCTGCCCTATGGCACATTCTCCCTCCAGAGATCAGGATGGCCCCCACCCTGCTGGCCTTTCGTAAGGCCCTAAAGACCTGGTTCTGCGCCCCGGCCTGGGGCCCCGAGGGGGTGAAGGGTCCCGTCTCCTGGCTGTGCTAGCGACTGCCGATTGCGGCATCTTCCTCGGCTGCGGCATATTCTAATTGTTATATCTGTGATGGGAATCGTTCTTAATTTACGTTAAGATTGTTCGCCGCCCAGAGTCACTTGTTGAGATGGGCGGCCATGGAAATTGAATCATTAAATAAATAAAAAGTTCCTTTTGCATTTTTCTATCCAATCATATTTGGATTTCTTTCGAGTGTCAAGAGCACATTCAAAGCCTACAAATTCAGTACATGGTCCGAAAGACCTGGTTCTGGGACCAAGCCTGGACCCCCAAGTTTGCAAAAGCAGCCGTCTCCTGGCTGTATTAGCACTGTTGACTGTGTTGTTTTTCTTGCTATGGCTTTTAATTTTTGTATCTATAATTGTTTTTATTCTGTTTGTTGTTGTTCACTGCCCGCAATCACTTGTTGAGATGGGCGACTTTACAAATCGATTTAGCAAACAAGCAAGCTAAGCTTGCAACCATATGACCTCCCCAGTAAAACACACGGTGGCTTCTTGTAACGTGCGAACCCAGCCTTTGGATTGGAAATTGCACTGTTTACTACTGGATCAAAAGAAATCCTTCTATGGGCCTCCAGTGGTGGCCTTCCAGATGTTGCTGTCTTCCCAGCAGCCTGAGCCAAAGCATGGCCAAATTTTAAACCCTGCAGCTGTCTTATTTTTCTTTCTGCTCCCTTTGCTTATACTGCATTATTTCAGCCGATCTATACAGCCCCGCTCCTTAAATCCGTTTTTCCCAACAGGATGTCCTCCCAAACATGCTGGGCTACCGGTCCCATCCTCCCCAGCTGGAGCTGGAGCTCTGCCATTTCTGAACAGGCCCAGATTCCTTTGCACAGAAAGTCGCGTCTGCATTGCTTCCCTTCCAGATGGGAGCAGCCAGCCTTGATGCTTTGGGGTCCCTTGGTTTTTGCTCCAAACTCCAAGCTGGCCATTTCCTTTGTTTAAAATAAAGCTCATCTTCAGCTTACTCTACTGTATTACTTTTCTGTACATACAAACGCGCACACACACACGTGGCACGGAGTGGAATAAGTTGGGCTAGCCTGCCGTAGCTCCCCAGAAGGCTTTCTATGCCCCAGATATTTTAGGCTCTGCTTTCTTGAATACCTGCTTCTTCTCACTTCCGTTGGCTTCCTGCTCTAATCTGGGGAAGGGCCGAAGGAGAGAGAGATGCTTTTCCTTCCCAAAGGTGTCTGTCCTTCCCACAGTTCTGAAAGCACCCAGGCTGTTTTCTCCTCAGGCGCTTGAGATAACAAACCAGGAGAATCCTGTGGCTCCTTCCGGATTAGGTAACTCATTGGAGGATCAAACAATATCAGCATGCACTGAGGAGACCCAACTCTGCTGCAACAGTCTTTTGTGGGTTTTGCAACAACGGACAAAAGCGGTGATCCTGTGAGTATTTACTCAGGAGTAAGCCAATCACTAAGCTAGACCTAGGGCTGGGCCAAACAGAGGTGACTAACTACCCCTCTGAAACTGGCGCTTTCAGGCTTCGGGATGAAGCAATTAGAGTTGGCCGTGATTACAACATCAACCATCCCTAATCCATGAGTTGCACTACACTTCTAGCCACTACACCCCCAACTTTGACAACTTCCAGAAGTGCAGACCAACTTCTAGAATTCCCCACCACTCAGTGTGGTTGCTGCTGAGTTGTTCCTTCCATTTGGTCCAGAAGGTAGGCCAAAAAACTTCACTAGAAGTTCCTCAACCTAGATAACCTCCATGTGTGGACCTCAACTCCCAGAATTCCCCAGCCAACATGGCCATTGCTGAGAATTAGTCTACACATCTGGAAGGTTGGGAAAGTCTGTTTGGACCTGTTCAAAATAGGAGCTTCAGACCCCCCTGGGCACCTGCCGAGGAGAAGAGGTCACCTGACCACCACATTTAAACCATCTACGAGATGCTCAGAAGCTCAGAAAATGTCTTCCAGCTTAAAAAAGCAAGTGCAGGCTGGGCCTTTAATGTTGCCTTTATTCTACACTTTTTAAAAACTACAGTCTGTGGAATAAAGCTATAGTGGTCTGATTCATATAGACCCGTGTTTTTCAAACTTGGCAACTTTAAAATGTGTGGACTTCAACTCCCAGACTTCTCCAGCTAGCATGAATTCTGGTAGTTGAAGTCCACACATCTTCAAGTTGCCAAGTTTGAAAAACACTGGTACAGACCTAACATCATACATTGTGCCAAGCCACAGTGTGCTTACTGCAGTTTGTTGTATAAACCAGAGTTGGCTAAGGTTGCATCATACTCAACCCCCAAATCATGTTTTCATACAGCAAGTTCATACAACACAGCTGAAACTGAACAAACCATGTTAGGGTCTAACATGACATGATAAAATGCAATAAAGCAAGCCCAAGCAAATCACATGATGGTTTGGTGCATTGTGTAAATCCAATTCTACCTTTTTCTCAAAGAACACGCAGTAGGATGGAGAAAATAAAAGAGACCAACGAAAAGGTAGGAAACATTTAAGATTTGAAAGCAAAAGTTGTTTTAAAAAGTTGTTTTTTTAATAAAAAATTTTAAAATCTGTGGGTCTCTCTACCTCCCCCTCCTCTGGCTGTAAAATTCCATAAATAAAGCAAGGCAATTGCATAATAAAAGCCTGATCTCCAAGTACCCCCTTTCAAAAATCTTGAATCTTCCTTGATTGACACCAGCACTCCCTCATGTGGGGAAAAACCAGAACTAAAGTTCCAGCTATAAAATCTGTGGAGCTGATCACCTGGAAGCTACCTTCCCAAAACACCAATACCTGAAGATTCTAACCTCTGCAATAATCCCAAAATATTAGCCTGTATTTTCTGCAAAACATGTTGTGGGCACACTTACAAAATGGTTGCTATAAGTGTCCATGGGCCAACCAGAAAATAAATCAACTCCCAGATGCAACCAGCCATTATTGTCCTGAATGGTGTCAATTCACCTAAGAGGGACTTCAGGGTGATGTGGAGGGATGATTAGAAATGCAGATGATGATTGAAGTTGGTCTTTTTCTGTATGCTAGTTTCCTGTTCCTTTTTTTTAAGTAAAATAATCTTTTTAAAAACAGGACAGGGAGCATGATGAGTGCCAAGGAACATTTAGATATTTTATTTACTTATTAAACATATTTTTATGATGCCACAATCAAAGTGATTCTGGGCAGCTCACATTTTGCAGCTTTCACGTTCCATGTTGGAATCCTAAAAGCCACATATTGATTATATATATATGTATGTATGTATAAATAAAATGTCCACAGTTGCAAGTACTGGACAAACAGGTGTAAAGTAACTAGGAAAAAAATGAGTATGTCAAAACTGGGAGGGGAAGAATTCAGGACACAGCACCAACCGGGCAGATTGACACTGTCAATACCCTAAATCCTAATTTCAGGGCAACTTGTTTTGCCTATTATTAAGGTCACCTAAAAACAGCAGTGAAATTATAGGATCAATATTGCAGGTGTCTTTAAGAAGAGAAGGGCTACATGTACAATGTTGCAGATGTTCATCCTGATAGTTCCAATGCTGCCAATCAGGTTTGCTTGCAACAGGCTGGCTCTGTCGTTAGGTAGAGTGATGTGGCCATATCAGGTGGATGACTGCAGGTTCTAGGGAAAGAATTTGTTCACTCATTCATTCATTCGTTTACAATGTTAATATGGCCACCCAACTCAAAGAACAACTCTGGGCAACATACTGTAATGGTTGCAGATCTGATGTTTTACCCTATATTTATGATATTAATGTGAAGGAAGGGAATTGACTACCTTCAATGACAAAATAAATATTACTGTTGAGGGATAGGTTGTCTGTGGGTATTTTGTTTCATTTTGGAACTTAAAAGGCTTTGGCTACTTTGCTTCAGAACATTGGAAGAAGCCTTATATCAGGTCTACAATTGTCCCATTTCAGGTTATTAGTTGTCATTGTAGTATTGTAGTATTACAAATACTACAAATTGTAGTATTACAATTGTCCCATTTCACATCATCATCATAATCACTATTGTCTTAACAGGCAAACTGCTGTCCCCAAGGTGTCTGAACAGGACCTGAGTATTAAACTTTAACCTTAATTAATATTAATATAAACCACTTATATTAATTAGTATAAACCACATGTTCCGCAGTAGCTGGGGAAGCCATAACATCACATTATGAAGGCTTAGAAATCTACTTCTGTATCTGCTAAACGTTTCTCACCAACGTTTAGGATGGGTGGAGTGGCTAGGGAATTCTGGGAATGACATCCTGGCTGGGGAATTTGGGGAGTGGAAGTCCACTCCTCTTAAAGTTGCTGAGGTTGAGAAATATTGCTCCAGCCGTACAGCTCTTAGTGGCTACCACAGGTTGTATTCCCTAGACCAGGGTTCCTCAACCTTGGCCACTTTAAGACGGGTGGATTTCCACTCCCAGAATTTGCCCCCCAGCACGCTGGCTGGGGAATTCTGGGAGTGGAAGTCCACCCGTCTTAAAGTGGCCAAGGTTGAGGAACCCTGCTCTAAACCTTTCCATGCTGCGTCCTGAAAGCCTCGCCTTCAGGTTTCCTCCGCAGCTGAAAGTCTTTCGCCTTGCGAGCCTCAGAAGCTCAGAGTTCGGCAGAGCTGAGCCCCCCGAGGCGAAGCCGGCGGTGCACATCTCAAAGCGGGAGCGGGGCGCTGTCGGTGCCGAAGCCAAGGCTGCGTTCCCACGATCCTTGGTTGCAACTATCGCAGAGCGCATTCGGCTGGGGCCACAGCGGCCACGGAGCCAAGGCCAGGTGGGTCCCTTCGGGCGATCGCCAATGGCGCAACTTCCCCGGCAGCCAGCCTTGCGCGCCGCGTCCTCGTCCCCACCCAGCCTGCGCGCCGCCTGCTTCGGCTCGGGCGGACCGCCCCGACTCCTCCTCCTGCTCCTCCCGCTGCAGCTTGCCCGGCCGTCGGCCCCCCTCGCTGCGCCTTTCCCAGAGCCGCAGCACCGCGCGCAACGCCGGAGCCATGGCGGCGGAGGAGGCAGCTGGCGGCGGCGCCGGCGTGGAGAGCGCCGAGGCGGCCAGTCCCGGCCTGCTGATGGAGATCGTGAGCTCCCCGCTCAACCTGAGCCTGCTGGGCCTCTGCCTCTTCCTGCTCTACCAGATCGTGCGCGGGGACCGGCCCCGCGCCCAGCTCGCGGGCGAGGAGGACCCGCCGCCGCTGCCCAAGCTGAAGCGGCGCGACTTCACGCCGGCCGAGCTGCGCGCCTTCGACGGCGAGCGCAACCCGCGCATCCTCATGGCCATCAACGGGAAGGTCTTCGACGTCAGCCGCGGCCGAAAGTTCTACGGCCCCGGTGAGCGAGAGCGGGGAGAGGCTCCCGGGGGCCCGGGGGCGCTTCGCCTTCCGCCGCCGCCTTGCCCGGCCCGGCCCGGCGCGGCGCGGCGCGGCGCTCCTTGAGGGAGCGGCGCTTCCAGCAGCCCGGCGCCTCCCCGCCTCCAGGGAGCCGCGCGGAGACCCCCGGGGGGGGAGGGGAGCCTGAAATCCTCCGTTGCCCGGAGACCCCAAAAGAGGACCGCGAGTTGCAGTCAGGCCCGGGGGGGGGATTTGCGCAAGGCAGAGTTGCAGAGTCTAAATGAAGCGGGTGCGTTTTGATTTGATGTGTGTTGGGTTCAGTTAGAAGTATTTTAATACAGGTTACCTAGAATCGAATCCAATTTTTTGATTCTACTCGAAAAGCTGTAGACTTTGCCCCCCCCCTCCCCGCCCCCTTCTGCTTCCTCCTGTCTATCAAGGCCATTTTCATGTCTGAGATTTTCAGGGGCCAGGTTTCTTTGTATTGCACACACAGACACACACACACACACACACACAACACATCCAGCCTCGCAGGATTGTCTAGCCAATGCTGGAAATTCTGAGGGCAAGCTGTCTGTTTGAATCTGTTGTGTAGATGAATAGTAAAATATTCAGGCATTCTAGTTCTTGCAGAATCTCTTTGCAAAGGTCACTTCCAATGCTAATCTGGTTGGAAATGGACTTGGGTCCTACAAAACTTTCCAAGTTCATGGTGCAACAGGGCAAAGATATCTCCATGAGAGTCCCAGCAGAGTGTTTTATCTGTAGAACTGGGGTCAGAAATGTCCACAGAACTTAAGATCACCTTTAGGAGGAGTCTGGTCGCTGATGCCTTTTAATAAAATGTGTGAGTTGGGAAAGGTGCAACCAGACACCTTCTGATTCTTTGGCTACCATAGACTAACACAGCTTTCCTCCTATGGTGTCCAAAACCAACGTAGTTCATAGGAGTTATTCCAGATTAATAAAGAATGGGTCCATGCTAATGTGGGAACTGCAGCCCTATGTAAATCAGTTTCAGAGAAAGATTTACTGAAATCAGTTGTTTACTTCTGCCTAACAGGCCCAAGGCTGATGATACCTGAATACCCTTCTTTCGGAGTAAGCCTTGATGAATCTAGACTTATTTGAAACCAGGATTTGTTTTGGAATAAGTCTGAATTCAAAAGCTGCAGGAGCCTGAAAACAGAAGCGCCAAAGACTCTGGTTGCCTTCACACCTCCATTTCAGATCTGACAGAGAATGTAGACAAGCGAAAGACGGTTGTGTTTGTGCCCAGCTTGCGACATTTAGGTGGCCGCAAACTCTGAACCAAATGAAGTCCTTGGGTGTGATCCAAACCAGTTCCCAATACAATATTTATTGCTGCAATCTGATCCCTGTGCCTTGGAAGCAGCTGTAACATTTAAAGCCACGGAGGCAAAGTTTCACTCCTGCCTGAGTTCTCCCAGAAATCAGGGAGCATCTTCCTTAAGGCATGACCCTGGTTCCACACAACCAGGCGCTTGCTTGAGCCTTGCGGTTGTGTGAATCAGCAAAATAGGTTCTTGGTGGTGTGTGGAGAGATCTCCTTTCCCTCCCTGGGAACGCTTGCCTGCAAGCATGGGAGGAGGAAAACCAGGGACAAGCTGGGAATGTTGCACAGGGCTAAGAGTATCCAGGCTTTGGATTGATAGAGTAAGAAACAGATTGTTCCAGGGAACGGGAGAAGCTCCTGGGACTGTTGCCGAGCCACCCCCGCTCATCTCAGTTCCACGTCTAACCAGCCCAGCTTGTTCTCCAAAGGGGATTATCCCCCAGGCCCTGGAAAGGAGATCAAGAGGATGTCAGAGTTGGCCTTTGTTTCACGCCCAGCCTCCCATTCACTGCTTCGCCTTCAGCTCTCTTTGCTTTGCTCGCCTTCTCAGTGGGAGGAGGGAGGTTCCCTGTTTCACAAGGCCCCGCAGCTTCTCTTCAAAGGGGCCCACCCCCTCCGGCTCTTCCTCCAAATGTTAGGTAAGCTGGCAGAAATCTAGAACAGCCCAATAGCTCTCGACAGTCCTTGCGTGGAGTTCACCAAACAGGTTTTCTTGCACAGGTCTGTTTACTGAATGTAAGCTGTTTGAACCCTTTCTACCTGTTTCTATCACATCTAGTCTGCAGTGCTTCAGGAAAATGATGATGATAATAATAATAATAATCAAGGGATCATTATCAATGACATTGTTTATATCCTAGTCTTTCTCCATAAACCCTGCCTTTGGGATTTTTTTTTTCAACTTTCCTAAAGCCCTGAGAATTCCTGGTGGTCTCCCATTCCGAGGGCTAACCAAGTCTGATCCTACTTAGTGTTTGCAACATCCGCCACGGTTGGCTAAGTGCTCCCGCTTAGTTGGGTTTGGAAAGGGAGTCGCTGAAAAGCAACCAGCAGTGAAAATGTTATGCAACCTCTGTTGTGGCTCATTTCCAAATTGCCTGCTCCCTGGATTGCTCTGCTGTGTTTACACAATGCATTATCCTGGTTAACAGAACCATAGGTTACTGAATGAACCTGCTGCCTGGATGTGCGTAGCATGCTGAACCCTAAATGAACTCCATGGACTGAGGTTGCCTTGCAGACTCACCTACAAAGTAGTTCTCTTTTCATGCTGGGCACTTGTGTAATGGCGGTGTCTTTCCCCACATAAATTTACAAATTGACCCATTCAGGTTGACCAGTTTTACTCTTGTGAAAAGCCAGCAAGGTAAGATTGGCCGATGGGAAGAATCGTTGGCTGGGAAGAAATCCATCAGCTGCTTGATTGAGCAACCATGGACGCCCAAGTTTCAACCTTCATCACTATCAGGGCTTTTTTGCAGTTGGCAAACGTTCTGCCTTTAGAAATCTGAATTTTGTGAGGCCCCCTTCTTGAACCGTGTCCTTAATGTGTCTCCTAGAGTTTTCTTGGCCTTCTAATACATCTGTTTCCATGCACCCTCTTTCTCTCGCATCAAGGACGAAAGATAGGCAAGAATGACAGATAACTTTTCACGCAGAGGACAGTCAGAAACTGGAGACTGTCCTCTGCGTAAAAACTTATCTGTCATTCTTGCCTATCTTTCGTCCTTGATGTGTATCTCAACTCAACTGTGTATCTTGAGCGAACAGCAGGCAGATGAAGTTTGTGGTCTGGAATATATTGCTCTGAATATCTGTCTTGCATACTTATGCCTTCCCACTTTAAAAATAAAGAAGTGTCTAGTCCTCAAGATGGAAGTACCAAAATATGACACAGCAGGATTTCTGCTAGTTGGGGAAGAAAGCTCAATTGCTAGAGAACGGTTCAACATTTTGACATTTCTGAGCACCAGCAACAATTTGTAAGAACAAGCGAAGTTACTGTTTTACTTTTACTTCTAAAGTCCTTGATGAATCCAGCCAAAATTGCAGCATTTGAAAAACCTGGCAACTATATGGGTTTTTTTTTAAGTAGAAAATTGCTTTTAAAATGCTGCACAAAGGTTAGGTCTCTTTACCCAAGTAGCGGAGAATCCAAATTTAACGTAAGTAGGGACATAAATGCCCCTGTTCTAACCCTGGGGTGTTCTCTGCAGAGGGTCCCTACGGCATCTTTGCTGGAAGAGACGCATCCCGCGGTCTTGCCACCTTCTGCCTCGATAAAGAAGCTCTGAAAGACGAATATGATGATCTCTCTGACCTGGATGCTAGCCAGAAAGAAACATTGAGTGATTGGGAACAGCAATTTACATGTAAGTGTTTCAAATTTTGTCCAGCCCAAGCCTTAGCTCTTTGATCACATACATCTTTAAGTGCCACTTCCCACAATGAACTTATCTAACTTTTCTTAAGACGGTCGTGACCGAAAAACAATTTAAATATGGATATACAGAAGGAAACTCTTCTACACCTAATGGGAATTACTATTCTAACTTTTCCAAACCTGATTCCCTGCAAACCATCCGGGTTAGGGGATTGTGGGAACTGAAGTCCAATCAGATTAGGGGGAGCTGTTTGGTGTGTTTTGCATTGTAGCCACAAGCAGTTACACAAGCATTCTTGGGTCCTGGGAAATCAATCTTCTGTGTTCTTTGCAGACCATCTAAACATCCTTGTTGTAGAATCTAAGCAAGATCAGTTGGTTTTGGCTTTAAAGTTGGTAACCCTGTGTTCTTTGGGGAGGGCAACATTTAATATGAAGTTTGTCAATGTTGATTAAATTGATAATTCTTATTTAATTGGGGGGGCTTTATTCAGTTAAATATCACTACGTCGGCAAACTGCTGAAGGACGGAGAAGAACCCACCGTATATTCCGATGAAGAAGAAACGAAAGATGCTAAGGACTGCAAGAATGACTAGCAAATGCCACAAAGAGCCACCCGAAGAGTGTTGGTTTCTTTGCTTTTAATTTTTAAGGAACCTTTATCATATTCCACTTCTGTTTTACCCATTCCTACATCAGCTGTTTTTAGAAATACTAGGACTTGCAGTGACGTTGGCTGTAATGCTGCAGTTTTTAATCAACATTCCTAACTCAGTGCTGATCTTTTCAAATCCAAGCTGAGTGCCTGAGTGGGCACTACAGCCATGGCCAAACCCAGTTGGTGGTACATCAAGGTCCCCGTCACCCAAGCACTTGCTGGGTGATTTCCCTTTCACTGAATGGGCTTTGCAGGATGTCACTGTGACCTGTTTAACAGACATTGCACAGCTCTGAAGGTTGACCAGAAAATGTCTCCTGAAGTAGATACTGCTCTGTCCCCCGATTCCCTTTGAATTGGTAGTGTTCACAAAGGGTTCCTATATCGTCTCAGCCCATTTCTTCGTAACAGTCCCTTTTATAAAACTTGTCTTCCACCAATTGCTCATCTCTACGTATCCTTTGAATGAGCTTTGCCCGCTGCAGGTTCCTTCTCTTCAAACATGTGAATTTTCTGCTGGATTTATATAATTTCAGATACTTCAGAATACAGAGTCTATGGCTTGTCATAGCTAATGTAGCATTGGAAATGGTTAAAAAGTGGTTTTATAGAGATATTTGCATACACATTATAAGGTTCTGGCTTTGAAGCCAAATAACTTTCTTCTTGGAAGGGTGGGGATACTTTCATCTTTCTATTATGCTAATTAACTACAGTGCAAATCTAAGAAGTGAGTTTTGTTTCGCTGTAATGCAGATCTTCGGTGCCACTTATGAGTTATTAACTAAGCTTTAAGATGTTGGCAGGGTCCTATCCATGTGGATATGGAAGGCACAGTGGGTCTAGGTTTCCAGTCAACTTGCCAACATTAATTCCTTGAAATGGTTTTGTATCCATAAGCCACTCCTTTTGGAGGTGGCATATGAGGGTTAGAACCTGAAGAGCGTTCCTCACCTAAGGTCTGAGGAGTAGGAAAATCACGCTTAGAGAAAACATCATCATGTGGATAGCCCAGAAATTCTTGCACCACTTTGCATTAGAATCATTCAGATCCAGTAAGATTGTTGACTAGGAGACCTACAGCCTCTAGCAACTGCGAAACAGGGCCCGTAAAGTTAAGCTGATTTAATGCAGAAAACACAGAAAATATAAGAGAGTAAGTTGTGGAACTTTGGGTGACTCTTAGTTATTTAGAGTTTTAATTCAGGACAGCAGAGCCCACACTGATCTTTGTGAGCTTCCTTGAAAAAGCCACTTTCTTTGATTTCAGCTAAAGGTAACAGAGCCAAGTTTCACTATAGGATGATTTGTCCACTACAGGTATTGTACTAGTTATAAGATGTATTATTGGGTGTAGCTGAGACGCAGTTCATTCTGTGTAGTCACTCACAGCATGAATTGGCTGGATTTAGGAAACCTTTGCAGTAAGAAAGGGCTGTGGAGCCAGGAAACATGTTTCAAAGAAGTTATTCCTGAGTTTGTTTTTTTTACCCTTTCCATATACCCACCACTTTGGGGAACTTCAGCAGTAGAGAACTACTCTTCTTACTTCTAAAAAACTGTACTTTCCACACCAAGCAATAAATAGTATAACTTTGAAGTTCAACAGTTGTAAATGCAAAGTATGAAGTTCAGATTTGTTGCTTGTCCCCATCCCCAAAAATGTACAACATTCTTAAAGATCGTTGCCTGTTGTTATTGCTTAGGCCTTAAAGACATTTAACTGGCTGAAATGTTGTGACCTACCTCTGGGCCTTGTAGGGTAATTAATGAAAAGCTAATTTTTTTAGGGTTACTGCTTTCTTCTTTTTTAAGTCACCATTCTTGCAAAATTAATGTTGAATGGTGTTTCAAATTCAAGGCAAGATGGCTGTACTTGCTTTGTTTTTAAAGGCGAGAAAATAAAAATCTTCCTACAAATGTGGTTTTCTTTGACTTTATACCAAATGTAGAATTTAGCACTCCAAAATCAACTGGAAAAGAAAGGTGTTTATGATGGAATCTCTTATTTGTGCTTCTCCAATCCTTAGAACTGCTGGTGAAATAATACGGTTAGGAACTTGGTGCCCATTTCACATTTATCTTTATTGGAAGAATACATCGCAGTGTGCAGCTCAGTGCCAGATGTGGCCTTTGCCCCCTCCCAAAAGTTATACACTCATTTCAATATTTCTTGTACTAGATGTATAGCCTGCCTTTCATTCCAAAGCTTGCTTAGCAGGCTCTGAACTGAGTTGCTATAGCTGCAAACATTCCTTTGCTTAATACAAGAAAAAGTCACTTGGTTCTGCACCTTAAATCTCATTTTAGGTTGCTGTAGGTGTGGAAACAAGCAGGGTGTGCAATCAGCCTCAAAGTTCAAGTGTTTCCTCGCAGAGCTTTCCCAAGTTAGAAGGCATATTCTTTAACTTCTTTCTAACTGGGATAAAAACAAGTGCTCTATATCCCAGCATTTTCCTCTTTGCAACTTGCTTAGGAAATTTGATAAATCTCCAGAGATGCCACTTTTATTAGCTGCCTCCAGCTGAATATTGCATAACCAGATCAGGAATTCCAACATATTTCAATGAGCGATGTCAAATTTCACCCTGAAAATCTCCATTTAAACCTCCTGGTAACAAAGAGAGATTGTGTGGGGGGAAAAGGCACTAGGAAAACCACTGGCCCATTTTGCAAACAAAGAGGTGGGAAAACTTGGTAGAGAGCCAGGGTGCATGCATATTTATTCATCACTTGGGCTTCTATGCTGCTCCATTTTTGAAGATTCTGAATGACTGACATACACACTCTCTCTCTCTCTCAATAACATAACAGTAAGACAGCTCTGATGTGATGCCATGAAGACAGCAAGATCTTCAAGCTTCCCCAAAACCCTTGAGGGCATAGAGCACTTTATTTTGGGGGTCAAGCCTAATGTACTGATGAAGCGGCTGCCCCATGGATCACTAATCGCTAATACACCCCATGAAAATGGGTGAGGTTCCCCACCATCCACCTAGTGTCTACCACCACCCCAACTTACCTTTGACTTTTTCTGTAGACAGTTCTACACTTCTAAATACACTTCTAAATACAGACCAGGGCTTCAACCACTGGCCATTTTCTTGTAGGTTCAGAGGCATGATTGAAATAAAGGTGTTAACAGTATAGGCCTTAACAACTGTACAGAATGCCAGCTTCATGTTTATTTCTATTATCTTTTTTTAAAAAGATGGTGGTTTGGTGGGAAGTGCCTGGCATCCTGATATGGAGTCCAAGAACCTTTGAACTTTGATAATCTTTCAGATATAAGATGAGAGTTTTTAGAATGAAACATAATCAAAACAACATGTATTTCCTTCCACTGAATCAGATTTCTGCCTCTTCTATACACAAACATCATCCCAAACTGATCAAAAGCTGCTTGTCTCCTTTGAGCTTGGCAAGCTTGACTTCTGCTGAATTCATGTACTTCTCTGGGTAACAATCCAGAAGTGGTTTGTCACCAGCTTCTGGGGTGCTTCTGAGATCAACCCAGATTGGGGACGTGCTGCCGCCACCTAGCTGGAGTAAAGTAACATTTCTAGTGGCCACTGTGAAATGCTCAACTCTTGGTTATGTAGAATGTCTGAAGTGTGTGCTCTCTTAGTACGTGTACACCAGAAGGCAAAGCATGTCTAGGTGTGAAAGCATCACAGTGTCTGCAAATCCAGTTCACATCCAAGAACTAATTAGGCCCAACCTTACTTAGCTTTTTGATCGCAGCCAAGGTCAGCCATTCCTGTCACCTAGATGGGCTCTATCTGCAGGTTCTTGAAAGCTTCGTGAACACCTGGCGATGCTTCTACCAGGGGAGTTGACTTTGAAGAGTATTCACTATTCCACCAAGGAATCCAGATGTGTGGAAAACACTCCTGTTTGCACTTCAGCCCCAGCAATTAGCACAACAAGGTATAGATGAACCAGGCATAATGTCCTTACATCTCCCTTTAGCAAGCAGAAGCAGAGGTGATGTTTGTCCAGTGCAGAAAGCTCTTCCAGCTTTCCCCAACCTAGGCATCCTCCAAATGGGTAGTTCTGAACTCCCAGAATCATTACCAATGGCCACGTTGGCTGGAGAATTCTGGGAACTGAAGTCTGCATGCATGGTGGATGGCTAGGTTGAGGAAAGCTGATCTACTGAAAACTTTTGTTGATCCTGCCTTTTGGGGTGAAAGGGAGGAATAACTTATCTAAAGTATCTTTCTCAAGTGTAAAAATGCTTCATTTCCATATTTACTCCACCAAAGATAGCTTGGAATGCCTGTCACTTTGATTATTATGCTTGGTCCGGTCAGTCAGGATCTCCCTTTCCAGAAGTTGCAGATCATAGGCATATTGTAAAGTTGCATTTTCCCTCGGGTCTATCATGCTTAGTGTTATAAAATGGGTTCAGTGATTTTCCAGTGAAGGAACAAAGCACTTTTAAAAGTGTGTGCAAATATTTTATTCAAAAGGAGTATGCATATCTGCAAATTAGTTCCAAACGAAGACAAAAGAAAAAGGCTTGAAATGGAAAACGGAAATTGCATCTGCAATGAAAACAAACATCACTGCATTTCTGGAAGAATGTTCCTATAAAACAATTTTATTCACAGCTAAGTGAAACAATCAACTGGATCCAGAGGGGTAAGAAACAATGCAAGTACAAAAAGTTGCTTATAGAGAAAAATACTTTTCACTCACCCCCTCAAGAAATGCATTTCATTCCCTCTCAAAAAAAAAAGATTAGTTTCAGAGTAAAGTTGGGCTTTAAAAAGCCTAAAGAGACCATCACCATTGACCAGTGTGACACCAACCTTAAGCACAGAAAAATTCCTGCATACTTTGGTTCATTACTACTTTATTGGAGCAAAGTTAACAAACATGGATGGTATGCTAGCTATGTCATATCACGTAAAATTACCATGACATGTAATAAATAAAGCACATTAAAGTGAAGCAGAAACTGGAACCAAAATGTCTTGCTCTTCCCTCTCCGTATAGAATCCTTCTCTAGGAAATTGTGGTCATCCAGTCCACTGTGAGACCACTTTGTATGCACCCTCAGAACTACCAAATCACCAAATTTGGTAACAGTATTTTCAGACTGTGGCCTTAGCTTGTATTTTTCACCAGTTCTATGTTTCATATTATGTCAAGCAACTAAGAATGTCCTGTGGGCTTTGTCTTGCTTGTGATATTCCAGAACATCAACAAGGAAGCTTTCATAACCCTCTTTTACTGTTCAAAGCAACCTTTGTTCAACAGACGGACTGAAAACCAAAGAAGGTGTCCATGAAAAACCTATGTGAGTCTCAGAGCCCCCCCCCCCCGCCCTTTACAAAGAAACCTACCACGGTTCTACAAAAGTCGCTAAATCAACAAAGCGCCAACAAAGCAAGGGAAGCGCAACGTTGGAAGCCCCAGGAGGAGTTCCCTGGAGCTTGGAAGTGATGTCCAATGTGACTGATGCTCAGCTCTGCCTATCTCGGCTGCAAACCCTACTTTCTGGGCACGGTATGTTCAATCAGGGTCAAAGCAGATGCAGTGCAGGAGATTTGTGAGATGATCTCTTGATATGTTTTCATAACATAAACGTGCACAGACAGGGAGACAAGGGGGATTAATTGATTAAAGCTGAAATGTGGAGACACTGGGTAGATTTAGTGCTGTTCCCTCTCCACGCTGTTTCTCCCAATTTAAGTCCTTTCCTCCAAAGATGCCTCAGTAATGGCCTGGGGGGGGAGGGGAGTGAGCACTTTTGACGTATCAGCATTTCTCCTGCCATAAAGGACCTAATGGCAGTTTCAGAGGATTATTCAGATCAGTAAAATGGAGGGGGTGGGCAAAAGGCTAAATATGCTTTTCTTCCAGCCCTGCAGTTCTGAAGATAATCTAACTCCATGTGATTATGTTAAGAGTTTTCTTAGATCAGAAAAACGGATGAGTCAACACAAAGCTTTGTCTTCAGCAGAACAATATGGGATGGCAGCACTAAAGGGACAGCAGGGGGTTGAGAAACTGGGTACCTGTTGGCCTACACACAGATGTATTTTCCCCTTTTTGAACAAAAACGGGGCTTTCCAAAACGGGATCAGGACGGGCAGAGATCAGGCGTAACTTATCCTGTGCAATCCTGAAGCCGTGCTAACATTTTCTAATCGCATTTTCTGTCGTAAATTATCAACATCTTCCGTCTCTGCCTTCTGCAAATAATTATATTTTCTCTCTCCTGCACCGTTCCTGACACCATCAGGGAGGCACTTGCCCTTTGAATCTTATGACTTGAAAAGATTTCCTGAACCGTGAGCGACAACACATAACTTCTCTAACTGTACAGTTGTTCAGAAGAGCTGAACGCGCTTTCTGTAGCTCCCTCCCAAATCAGCAAGGGCCATCTAGTTAACTTAGCAGAAATGCCGAGCAATCCAATCACTGTAACTTAAAGCACATTTTTTCTGTATTTTATTTATTTATTTTTTATATATATATATATATATATATATATATATATATATATATATATAAAAATGGTCCCTGTTTATACAGACATCAACACCAGTAACTGACACTTGCAACCTATTTTTATGAAGCTAAGAGTGTTTTACCATGCTGCTCTCTCTTTTCCAGCATGCAGAGGAGCCCCAGCCCCCCAAAAGCTTAAAAAAAAAAACCACACACAACCCCAAATCAGCCCAAGTCAATATGATCAAAGTTCAGGCTCTACAGTGAAGCCCTTTAAAGGGTTGTATAAAATGACCTAATGTGAACTTCTTTTTGAATCGTTTCAAGATCCCCACCATCCATCAGGGCCAACCAAATTAGCAAACTCCTCCAAGGTCTGCTCCACAGACTGATTCTAGGTTTGGACTGAGCTAGATTATTTCAAAAGGAAACAAAGGCCATCCTTCAGAACCTGTTTCCAGGCCTCCTCTCAACAGGAAGGCCCCTGCAAAGCAGGGGAGAATGACAAGAGAACTCAAGAGTTAAGAAGGCTCTGTTGCAGGGGTTGCTAGCCACTTCTAGAGGCGTTAGCAAAGCTGACCGCTTATCCACCAAGTTCTTTGGGTGTCACCCTCCTCCATCTATAATCCCACCATTTCTACCACTTCCCTGAGATGCTCTCTTCATCACCTTTCTACCATGCCCTTGGAAAGTCTCTGCCGTTCTTCTGCTTTATGCCTTCTTTCACCAATGTCCACACTCTCCTTACCTGTCACTTGGGGAGCTTCTGGTAGATGAGAGGCACTCAGATGGATAATGTCTTTCATTTTTACTGCTCCTCCCATGGCCTGAAGAGTCTTACATTTCACCTTCTGATGGATAATCTTGCTACATTTTCTCTGTATCTTGCTGAAGGAGTCCAGATCTTTGCAGTGGTTTGTTTTAAGGAACTGAGGTTCATCATCGAGGAAGGAGCTATCAGAGAACCTTTTCTTCTTTTTCTTCTTCTTCCTGCTGATGTCTCTCTCTTCTTCACTGGATGACCATTTGACTTTTTGCTCTTCATACCATAGTTTGCTGCTGGATCTCTTGAACCTTGTCTTGGGCCTCTGTCCAGGGTACAGAGAGGAGTCACAGCACTCTGTGCTGGAGCAGAAGCTGCGCGTGCTGCATTTACCATCCTGATCACCACAGGCAACGTTCTGGACGCGTATCAACAGTTCCTTCGCCTTTTGCTGGTGGAGAGGCCATGTCTTGCAGCTGCCTTGGCAACCACCATTTCTTCGTTCTGATGGGTTCCGGGACTCATTAAGGGCCTCACTAAAATATTCAGAATCGCTGCTAATCTCTTCCAGCAAATCTTTCAGTTTATACATATGGCCAAACGACTTGGGGGATGACATCACCGTCATTTGAGTATTCTCTTCTTGTGATGTTTTATTGTGAGCAGTACTGTTACTTCCCGGGATGGGACTATGCAACCTGTCTGGCAGGGAGCCCTCGCTGGCCTCATCCAGCGAATCCTCCCATTCTCCTTGGTAACTTTTGCTATACTCTCGAGGATATGCCTGGTCCTCGGGCATGTTCTCTGCAGGTTCAGACCCTTCATCAATTACTTCCCAATTGTCATCATCATCCACTTGAGGGTTTTTTTCAGGGAGATCTGATCCTAAACATCCTTCTGTCCAACACTCCTCATCTTTGCTCTTTAGGTTGATCTGGAAGCTGTCTCCGTAACAGGATACCACCCTCTGCCACCAAGACGTATCTGATGGGCTTTGTGCCGTTGGACATATTCGTGCATATCTGGGGGTTTGGTAGTAGTTCAGTAAATAATGTATGAATTCCTCTGTTTCATAAACCTTTTGCTTCTTACACTTAGCTGCATCAGAAGCATCTGCAAAGGACCCCAAATTTGGTCTCAGGTAATCCCACCTATCAGGCGATGACTCAATTGCTTTGCAGTCCTGAGTGACCGTGACCTGTAGCAAGCCACCAGCATGAAAGTGGTCTATATCATTCTCCGTTAAGTGGGTGGTGACTGCCCTAGCAACTGGTTCATTCAAAACAGTTCTCACGAAGGGAGAAGGGGATGGAGGCAAGTCTGCAGCAATGAACTGCTCCTCTTCCCCTTCTTCTATAGGGGCATTATCGAACAGGACCGAATGACACGCAGGCTGACTCTCATCCACCAGTTCTGGGTGCTCAAGATAAGGCAAATCCGTCTCCTCCTTTAGAGCATCCTCTATTGGAGGTGTGGAGAAGCTCTTCTCCCTTTCGTTTTCAGGATCCAGCAGATGCACCCCTATTTGTCCAGGGGACAGCACAAAATTCTTCAAAAGAAACAGAAAGACACATGGGATTACTACGCAACTAAACAGCACCTAGGAAAGCAAAGAAAATTCAGCACAGTCTAACAATGAACGATCTCACATGTGAGTTTTTTGCTGCCTAACACAGGAAAACAAAATGGTACACATCCACCCTGTTTACATGGAGAACATCTACATATTCTCAATTGCAACAATCACTGAGTTAGATCCAGTTACTCAAAGAAAATTTATAAAACATTAGCATTATTAGGAATTAGGTCAATTTCAATGGATTTCAACCCAATGAAATGGGAAAAAATGGTTTTATCTTGCATGTTTTAATACAGTTCTTATTCCTTCATCCCATTTCCAGTGGGAACAATACAATGCAATTCCACATGGACTACATGCCTGAAATCAAACCTGACTCTAATACTTTTAGCAAGATCCAAATTACAGTATCTGAGGAAACACGCTGATTATGGAGCATATTTAATTTATACATAAATCAAACAATCTTTTTAAAAAAAAATGAGTGTGCAACTTCTGATCTCCCCCCAATAACCTTGAATGTGGGTCCCAGTGCCTCTATAAAAGATGATGAGTTGCAATTTTTACAGTGATAAAGGAAAATAACAGTAGATCCATAGAAAGTAACATTAGCTGTATTAAACATTCTTGGAAATTGAGATACGGTTGAAACTTATGCTTGTTTTCCAGTATGCCATCTAATTAAAAAAGTGTAAAGAAATAAAGGAGAGCATGAAGCCTGACCAGAAAGGTGGCATATTGGAACCAAGCCTTTTTTAAAAAATATCATCACTGAGCACAGGATATGAAAGAGGCATTAACTCCAAACTCATCTTTCCAAGGAGCTGATGATTTCTTCAGCTCTCTTTGATTCAGACCCCGCTTTCCTCAAGTGCCTAATTCTCACTGTCCATCAAAATAAAACGCCCTAGATGAGAAAGATAGACAGTTGCCGCTTACTTGAACTGGTCAGCCCCACTAGATAGACCAGACCATGAATCAACTCCACAGGAAGGCTAAAACTACTTTTATTGCAATTGGCTACAATAACAGAATTGTGCAAGTTTAATTGAGCTGGGTCTCCTCCTTCTCATGGTTCAGTGATTTAGGGAGTTGTCTGTCTGAACCTCTTCTTCTGAACATTATCTGTACATTCTGGACTTAAAAATGCTTCAGCCCCTTTTGCCTAGACCAGTGTTTCTCAACCTTGGCAACATGCTGGCTGGGGAATTCTGGGAGTTGAAGTCCACACATCTTAAAGTTGCCAAAGTTGAGGAACAATGCCTAGACAATGGAGCCTGCATATCTTCATTAAGGTCATCTTCCTTACTCTACAAAGTCTGCTTTTTATGCCTTTAAGAATGATCCACGTCTATTGAACTGAAAAGGAAAAAAAAACCTTTCAGAATATATGTTAACAAATATTCTTACTTTTATTTGGCTTAGCAGCACTGTAAGAAGTCTGATCGATTCCACCCTTCTCTGAGCTAGAAGGTATTTTCTCTCCTCCCATTCAGGCATGTCTTCTGACCACAGTTCTTCTCCAGCTGTTACTTTCAGATGCTTTCTGGGGCGTTTCTCATCCCGATCTATCTGCCTTTTTTCTCGTCTCTTGATCTTAGACTTCCTTTTTCCTTCTCCAACCTTTTTGTCATCATCATCTCGTCTTTTTCTAGGCAGTTAGCAATAATGGAACCATTTAGATGAATATATGTGTGCATGTGTGTGTGTGCATGTGTGTGTGTCATGCTGTTAAAGTAGAAAGAACCCAATTGTGAAACCTAATTGCTACTACATACAAAATGAAACACTTCTCTGAAATGTGTTCTTTGAGCATAACACCTTGTGGATTTCCAAGGAGATACAAAATAAGCTGGGGAAATTTGAGCTCCTCTCTAGAAAGATCTTATACTCCTTCAGTACTCAGATATTACATCAGGAGTCATACATTATGGCCATGCTGACGCTCCCAGTTCAATGCAGGCTAAGCTTCATTATTTTTCAATGGAATCTGAATATACATTCTGTAGGGGATGCAACCTGTTCCCTTTTAAGTCAGTATACATATGGTCCTCTCTCTCCCAGTCAGAATTAGAGGTCAAACGGCTCCCTTTTTCCTTCAGTTATATTAACTATGTCTAACCTGTCTTGTCTCCAGTACGACTGCCTCGCCCAGAGAACTGCAGTTCTAAGCACAACTAGCTTTCTAAGCAGGTGAACCGTTTAAAGCAGAAATTGGAAACTCGATGCACTCCAACTGCTTTGTCTTCCAACTCCCATAAATCCTGGCTGGCATGAACAACAATCGAAGGATCTAGGTGATGCAGTCAAAAACATCTACAGTAGAGGATATCAGGTTGCTTATCATGTTTTTAGGGGAAGAGCTGAGTAGAAATAAAGGCAGGACTTGACCCGGGCCCATCAGGGCAGGAATTCTAATCAGCTTGTTGAAGAATAGTCATCTATCACCACAAATTTAACAGCAATTTTTTAAAAAAGAGCTCTGTATATTCAAGAGAGCGCTGGCTGCATCTGTGTATGATTCATAGGTCTGTTACCTCTTCTAAGCAGCCATTGCAGATGCTCGTTTCACATACACAGCATGAAGAAGATCAGGTTATCCTGTCACTCCCAGCACCTTCTCTCAGAAGAGACCATCCGTGGTTTCCATTGCTATTCTGAGCCTCCCTTGCTTTCTTGTAATCAAGTGATACAACAGACCAGTAATATATTTAGAAACATCATACCTAGGTCTCAGGAGTTTTTCTTCTTTTTGACTCAACCTGTGTAGGCTTTCTTCATAATTCTATATAAACCCCAGCTTGAAACTACATTTTACTGTTGGCTTACAATGTCAACGGTGGCTTTGTAAGAAGCACAACGAGGATACGGAGTTGGTTTGTGATCCTGTGGATTATTCTTAATCTGTTGTGTGTTTCTGGTGAGAATTTTTTTGCCCATCCAGATTTTATCATTTGAACATCATCACTCAATCATCCCCACTTTGTTAACATTTTGTCTGTAAAGACATCAGGAGAGGTTGAAAGTTTGCACAAAACTGTATGCGTTTTGAAGCTGGGCCTAATAAAACCTAAGTCTGTAGTTGTTTGGATTTTTCTTACAGATCAATGTGGATTTCTTTGTTTTATGCATATGTTGTTTTACAGGTATCTAACTGAAAAGTACACTTTGTGTGTAACAAGAGCAAAGTGGGCCTCCAAATTTAATTAAGAGAAAACATTTCAAAGTTTCAGATGTCTAGAAAACACTTCAGTACTTTGTAAGGATTCTGTAACAATACGAACCTTCCTGAGGCTATAACACTTTTTTCAGCTTGGGAGGCATTGTTTAAATCTGTTATAATTCTGTAGAAAGCTATCATGCTAAGCAATCACAGAGTCTCATGTAGCCGCTAGGAATAAAAGGTCTGCACTTCATTTACAATTACTGAACGGTTTGAAGGATGGGAAAATAAAACCCTGTAAGCACTGCGTTTGTCGAGAGAGTCACAAATCTATTTTGGTCTGTAACATAACAACTTTTGTTCCAAGCCCAATGGAGTGGGTGGAACCCTCCCTGCAGAATTAAAAAAAACCATCGGTGCTCAGGTGTACTTCTGCACTGAAGAACCCTTTGGGAGAGGCAAAGAAGGCTGGGAAAACAAGCAGTACTATAAACTTACAACTGGATGCAGCAGCCAACCCTGGATCTTGAATTGCATTGTGATCTTTTCCAGAAAATTAATTTTATTTCAGGCTAGACATATTTCTGCCTTAAGAGAATGGCAGCAACTGAGAAACAAAGCAAACTGCAAGTGAAGCCATCAGCAATTATACCTGTAATATTTGTTTGCAACCTATTTGTAAATCAACTATCAATTATTACTGACTTTGGAACCTATTTTCCAGACATAAACCACTGGTCCATGTACTCAACATAGCCATATTGAATGGGAGTAGTGGGCCAGGTCTGGAGGCAGAAGGATTTTTTTTCAGCTGAATCCAGCTGAATTTACCTTTGTCTTGACTAAGGTACATTGGGTTGTCATGCTTGCAGGACTTCATGTGAAGTTAAGAGTAAAAAATTTAATGCAGTGGGTACAAGAAAGCACCCCCGCTCAACTTTATTAATTGTTGTACGCTGCCCAGAGTCGCTTTGGGTGATGTGAGCAGCTATATAAATGTGATATATAAATAAATAAAAACTTTCCTATATTAAGAAGTGAGAGTACTAACCCTCAGAATGTATGTGCGATTGGTTGGAAGACATTTGCTGAAATCTCAGGAGGCAAATAAGTATCTGAATAAGATTTCCAGAAATTAGGGGCCTGTTTTTAGTGACCTGATGGAATTTATTAACTGTCTCTTTTCTAGCCAACCCAAAATAAATTACTGTATGCAAAAGTAGGACAACATATGCGTATGTTTTCAATCTAAATATACTTTGACAGATCACAAAATTCCAGTGTTCTTGGTGCACAGTTTGAAATGCATGGACGCAAAATGTTATTTGGCCTTTTTTAACTTGTTACTTGCTTGTTTCAGTAAGAGTCCACACCGCAGTGCATGTACTTCTCTTTCCCCTTCTGATAAAGAATAACGTTAATGATTTAAATTAATAATTAAAATTAATGATTTAAGTTCCTCACCTTTCAGTCCCTTTTCTCCCTCTGTTTTCCTCTCTCTTTCTTTCTCGCTCTAGACCTTGCAGAGTTAATCTTTCTAGGGTTCTCTGTTTTATAGCATTCTCACTGAAATGACTAGTGGTGTCAGATGTCACCTGTTTCAAAACAGCAACAACAAAGCGCATTGCTAATTCAAATAGACTACTACTATTTCTTTGATTTATATTCTGCCTTTCCGTCCCAATAATTTTTTTTAAAGAATTGCTTATTACTCACAGGCAAAAGAGTTACACTCTAGAATGAAATATGGAAAACATACGGGCGAGACTGGCCATTATAAAGTAAATTCAAGGCAGCAGCAGAATCGATTTCAATAACCATCCAAACACGTAATGGATAGCTGCTGATACTCTTCATAAGAAAAGTCAATTGCATGTGAAAAAGGCAAAGCATGTGAAAGCACGAGAGAAACCTGATGTCGTTGGAAAGACTGATTTATTGGGGCACAGAGTTTTATGAAGAAGAGCACCGCATCGGATAGGAAATGGAGCTGTTAAGCGGGCTCTGGTCTACAAAGGTTTATGCCAGAATAAATCAATCAATATTTCCGGCCTGTGAGGCTTGGGTTTCATTTTGTAACAGTGGCTTACAGAGCGTCCCCCTGAGAGCAATGGGCCTTACCTTGATGTTACATGCAAGAGCTTTTCCATCGTCCCCCTTAAACATCAGCTTCATGCCCTTGAGCGTCTCCATGGCTCTTGCAAACGACTTGGACTCTTGATACTGGACGAAAGCTTCAAATGTCCGGAGACCACGAAAAATGAAGTTATTCATGCTTCCTCCCACCATTTCTTCCCTGTATGGATCGAGCATGGGGATATCTACATTCTTGATCTTCCCAAAGCTTCCAAACACTGCTCTCAAGACGTCTTCGCTGGGGGTCTCGCTATCTGAACCTCTGAGGGCAAACCACTTGCAGGGCAGCCCTTCCAAGTGGAGGCAGTCAGCAACGGCCTCCTTCAGCTGTTCCTCCAGCAGTTTTCGGCTTTTTGTACCGGACTCCGACTCCTGAGAAGGTGGGCAGTCGGGAGGGGCTTCAGTAGCAACAACTTGCAAGTCATCTTTAAAACCATTCAGCTTTATCATCTTGCCGTGGAGTTTCTCCTTCAGGCTACAGACTAAACGCTTGGTTTCAGCCTCTCCTTCAAAACGAATGAAGCCCTTGGTGCTCTTTGAAACCTTCACACTGGTGAACTGGTCTGGGCAGATCATGTTCTTCAGCTTGTCCATCACCTCCCACTTAGAGAATGCCCGGGTAGATCCAGTGTGTTCTGGAAGCACCACACTGATGGTCAGTTTCGCAACGGGCTTAAGGTAAAGCTGCTGAGATGCACAGAGCTCCATCGCTTCTGAGGGATCACACACAAGGGTGACTGTCATGGTGTCCAAATATCCTTCAGAAAAATAATTAAAAGGCAAATTATGTGCACCAAACAGCACATCCTCACTTCTAGTGAAAGTGGCATTAGGCCTATCTACCCTTCAGACAATCTCCCATCAGGTTGGACCAATGTTGTTTGATGAATTATAAATACTCTTACATCTGAAAGAGTTTGTTCTGATAGCCTGGCTGGTTTTATAAATGGTTATTCAGATGATTTCATTACAGTGGGATTGAGTCCAATTTAAATTTGCATCCTTGTTTATTGCTATAGCATAGTACCTGTTTATTTAAAACTAAATGCAGTCACATTGTTTTTACTGTACTGTAACAAGCATAACCAATAGGATCTTTAAGTGAATTGGATAAGAGAAGGAGCTAAAATTATAAATCTAAACCTTAAGCAAAAAGGTGTCTATAAGAAACAAAAACAAGATTAATCTGAACTGTTGTTCAAGAACAGACAGAAGATTTAAAATATCAAAAAATGCCACCCAAGAACTGATCTGAAAGACACTAAGCAGTAGAATAAAATAAAACATACATCTTAAGACAGAATTCTGTTTACTTAGAAGTTCCACCTACTTCAACTGATTTCACTCTTAATAAAGGAGAATTAGGATTGCTTAGGATTGTTACCTTTAAGACTTTTTCAAAAAAAACCCTGCACAATTTAGTAATTCTAACAAGGGCACATGGAAGAAAAGCCTCTGTAAATTACTTACTAGATACAAAGGAACAAGTAAATTGCACAAATCAAACATCTACATTTTTAACAAATAGATTACTACTAGTTAAAGAGAGATGCTTAGCGTTAATATCAAAAAGTCCATTTTATCTAATTTACAAATAGCACTACATTTGCATTTTCTGGATAAGTTCGATATAGCACAGAAATGCTTTTACAATTTTTCCACTATAATGTTACCATTCTGAGACACATGAATATATTGTTCAGTTTTTGACAAATTCAAATGCTAAATATGTCTGGGTTCAGAACGCCTGTTATTCTATCTTTAGTTTAACCAGCCTAGCACAATCTATTCTGCCAAGTCCATGCAATAATTAAACCATTACAAACCTTGAGTACCCTTTGAGAAGCAATTAATAGGTGGTGGAAATTCCAGTTACTTTTTTGATCTTGAAAATTTTTGGCCCTTTGGAATACATGTTTCTTTTCTCTGCCAGTCTTCCAATTTTGTCTTCAGGCTCTGCATTATAAATGTTAGTATTTTGGTTTGTATACTTAGAACTCTCTACCCAATGTTAAATTTATTAACACACTTCTTTGTTCTCAAGTCAAAGGAGAACAACACAGTTCTCCACATGATCTTTCCACTGCATGAATGTGCAGAGGAAGGTTACTAGCAAATTCTAGTAAGGTCTCTTCTGAGATTTTAGACCCAAATTGCAGAACTCAAGGGAGACTGAAGTAAGTAATCAAATACACCCAGAGGCAAAAGCATCACCTGTGCCCATCCTTTACAAAACACCTCAGTCACAGATGTACCTCCACAAAATGTGCTGCTGATCGAGAACAACAGACCATCTTTCTTTTCAGTAAACACCCTCTTAAAATAAATACACCCACAAACACACAGACAGCAATGTATATCTTCCTGCAATGTAAAGGGAAGTATATAAATGTCTTCAGTAAGTAAAACCATCCCATTTTGAAAAGTTTAGCCAAACAGGTCTGCAACTACAGTATTCAACCAACTTCTGGGAAAAGGGGGCTCTAGTAGAATATTTGAAAACACTTAACCTAGTTTATCTCTGTGTTAGTTCCAATGGGTAAACATGGCTTAAGGCTTTGAAACTAGGATTCTTCATAACAGAAATGTTAGGAAGCAAACCAAATGGAACATTTCTTTCTACTTCAATGGCCTTTGCTCCTCATAGCTGAATTCGTGGGAAGTAGGAGCAAGATAAGATGGTGGAAGCGAAAGACAAATTGTTCCATAATGGTCTTGCTGAAGCCCCATTTGCAGTACAGCATGAGGCAATTGTTCTTTTTGTTTCTGGCAGAAGACGGGGTTTTCTGCAGAATGGCTAGAATTATACTTTGCCTTGTTTTCTGCTACTTGCTGAAGTTTCTAGGCCACAGTTCCTTTTTTGTGTGAAATTTATATCATACTGAGCCCAAAACTAAACACAGAATGACCACATCATCATCCAGGTCACAGTTCCTGATTTGTATATAGCTTTTCTATTCTTAATTTTAGGAACGACATGAATCTACAGTATTTTCTTTAGTGCCTGAGATCTCTTTCAAAGCTGTGTTTGCACGAGATGCTACTCCATGGTTCAGTTGATTAAATGAGCCATGGGTCAGTTGATTAATCAAGCTGCCTGGGTTCACATAATAGCCTGAATCCCAAACGAGGAGACGAGATTTTCATCTGCAATGTTGTCTCAACACAGACAAACGTTTAAGGGGTGAAAAAAGGAACTGGGAAACAAACTAACCTCAGCATCGTTTTATTTGCTTCAATTTCTGGTCCCTTCCTCCACGGGTCATGTGAAATGGGAGCCCATAACCTTGTCCTTGCTAAATTCTCTGTTCTTGACTGGCTAGAAATGCAGAAAGCTCAGCGGGTTAGAACAATTTAGAGCATGAAATTGCTCATCCTCACACTCCAGGCCCTGGGATGCCTTCTTTGCACAACCCACTCAAATGGGCTATAATGCCAACCCCACTGTGGCAGCGAGCCCACGCCACAGGGCCCGCCTCTGCTTTCGCTGGCGGCTCCCTCACGTTCCCATCTCTGGGGCTCCCTGACACAATGCTCAAATCAAATCAAACCAAACCAAACCAAATCTTTATTACAGTCATAGACCAGCACGCAAAGCAATGCTACGAATGCCCCCACAACCCATCTTCTCACCGGCTCCCTCTCCCACAGTCCTGCTTTTTGCAACGAGCCCCCAACTTCCCTTCATAAGGTGGGACTCCAACATCCATCCTCACGCTGGCTGGGGAGAATGGGAGGTTAGCGCCATTTCCCCTCTTCTACTCCCACCCCATCCAGGTGTTTTGGACCACAACTCCCAGGGCTCAGGCAAATGGGAGTTGTAGTTCCAGACACTGCGAGAGGCAGCGAACCCACGGGAGAAGGGAAGATGGGAGTTGGCATGGCAACCACTCTCCAAATGTTGTCCCACCGCTCCCGCTGCTCAGGCAGATGGGAGCTGGAGTCCCAGACAATCCCAGGGGTCCTCGACTCACCCCAGTGCCTACAGGAGGCGCGCAGATGGGAACTGGAGTACTCCCAAACGTACAGCGCCTACAGGAGCTGGGCAAATGGGAGCTGGAGTCCCAGACGAGGCGGGCAGATGGGAGCTGGAGTCCCACCCCCTGAGAGGCGGCAGCCGGAGCCCGAGGCGAGCCCAGCCACGACGCCCGGCCGGACCCGACCGCGCCGCCCCGGGCAGCCCCCGCGGGGCCGCCGCCGCCCCTCAGGCCTCGCCTCCCGCCGCCGCGGCCTACCGGGCCTGCCCTCGCCGCTCCTCCTCCCGCCGCCGCCGCCGCCGCCGCTTCCTGGTCCGGCCTCCCCGGGGCGGAGCCGCCGCCGCCGCCTCGCTCCCCGCCGGCAATGGCGCCTCTGCCCGGCCCGAGTGGCCGCGCTCGCCGGACGGGCCTCGGCCTGCGAAGGGCCGCCTGCCTGGGGCCTGCGAGCGCCGGAGGGCAGCGGGCCTCCGGCTGCCTCGCAGGGAGGGCCCGGGCGCCCCGGCCCAGCGCCGCCCCCAAGGCCGGGGGAGAGGCGCCCGTCCGGAGGAGCGGGGCGGCCCTCTCCCCCCGGCCCTTGGGGGCGGCCGCGGCCTCCCTCCCCGCGCCCCCCGGCCTGGCCCGGCCCGGCCCGGCCAGGCTGCCCGGGTGCCCCGGCTCGTGGGAAGACGCCTGGGCCCTTCCGACCCTGGCAGGCTGGACCCGCGCCCGGGGCAGCCGGGCAGGGCCTCCCTGCGGGCACCCCGCCGGGCTTCCCGTCCGGAGCGCCGCCCGCCGCCCGCGCCTGGCAAGGGGTCAGCGGCGGCCACGAGGGGCCACGGCCCTCCAGGGGACCGATGACCCGCGGAGGGAAGGGCGCCCCGGGAAGCGGGTCCAGGACCCCTTCCTCGCGGACCTGGGTGGCTTCTGGGCGACCCTCTGGAAGTGGCCGCCCGCCTCCTGCCAGGGCGAGGATGGCTTCTGCGTCTGGCCGGAGGGTCCGAGGGCTACTCCGTGCAAGAAAGCAGCTTCCTTCCAGGGGTCGGGCTTCTGCTCTTCCCCGAGGCCCGACAGCTGGCGGAGGGATGCGGGGGCCGAAGCCCAGCACATCTGGAGCGGGGCTTCCAGCTGGGAAGGGCCGGTGGCCCTCGCGTCTTAACCCCCTGCGAAGAGGGGCTGTAAGCGGCAGGATAGACCCCTTGGAAGCCCCCGCGCACCTTCTGGAACCCGCTGCCTCCCCGGGGCTACTTTTGCAGGGTTTTTCTTTAATCGCCGTTTCTCTCCAGTCTGGGATAAAGTCCACGAAGCGACGTAAACGCCCGGCCAAGTTCTAAGCAGCAACAAGTGAGGCTGGCGGTATTTCTCTGCCCATCCCACCTTTTCTCTTTCAGCAAACGCCTCCCCAGCTCTCTCCCCATAACAACGAGCTTGGAAGGTAGGCTGGCCCGAGAAGGGAGGGAGGGACCGTCCAAAGACACCCAACGGGGTCGGACTTGCGTCTCCCCCGCCCGAGCCCGGCGCTTTCACCATTACCGGCACGACGCATCTCTCTGCCGCGCCGGGCACCTCGGTTTCTGCCTCTCCGCAGCCAGCAACGCCCGCGGGAGCCGAAGGGCGGGCGAGAAGCGGCCGGCCTAGAGACCCGCCGCCTCCCCTCGCCGCCGGCTGCCAAGCTGGGTGGGCATCCTGCCCGCGACCCCCTTCCGCTGCGCCGCAGACTCCCGCGCTCCGCTCGCGCGCCCGGTGCCCGGAGCGCCGCGGCCCCGCTTCCCGCGCGCCCTTCCCCTTCCTGTCTCCCGCCCGGCTGACGCCGCCCCCGACCGCCCTGCCCAGCGGAGCGCGGAGCGCGGAGCGCGGCGACTCTCGGCTCTCCCCCGGCAGCGGCCCGGGCGCGGCGGGCATGGTGCGCCCGCGCCGGGAGCGCCATGGCCACCTGGAAGCGCGACAGCCGGCTGACGGCGCTGCAGCGGCTGGGCTGCGCCGGGCTGGCCGGGGCGGCGAGCCACAGCCTGACGGCCCCGCTGGAAGTGCTCACCGTCCTGGCCCAAGTCGGGGCGCCGCACGGGCGGCGAGGCGGCCTCTGGCGGGCGGCGAGCGGCTTGTGCCGAGCCGAGGGCCTGGGCGCGCTCTGGAAGGGCAACCTGACCGCCTGCCTGCGCCTCTTTCCCTACAGCGCGGTGCAGCTCGCCTCCTACCGCCGGTGAGGAAGGGAGCGCTGGGCGGGGGCGGGCGATGCCCAGCGGTGACCTGGGCACGGGCCGGGCGCAGCCCACGCGCCTGGCCGGGGCGGCGAAAGAGGCGCAGCCGCCTTTGCGGGGCGCGCTCCCTGCGCGGGCCTCAGCCTGGGTTGGGAGGTTGGGCTGACCCGTTTGGGGAGCCGAAGGGAACCTGGAGCGCGCGGGAGCAGAAGGTGGGTTAATTCGGTCACCAGGCTGAACGTGGGTCGGGTGGGGTGGGGGACACAGTCTCCTGAGAGGAGGCAGCTAAGGAAAAAGGGACGATGATCGTTTGTCTTCCAGCCTTGCCAGTGTTTGTGGGTTTTATGGGTTAAGATTCCCGCTTCTTGGACCCTGTTCTGGAGGATTCTTAGCAAAAATGTGTTACCAAATTGCCCCCCCCCCCCCATACATAATCCTGGGAGGGAAAGCAAAAAGAAAATCGTGAAACTTTCCTTCCATGGGAGCTTCCGCTTTGATAATTCCTGCTTAATAAGGAAGTGGTTTTTGGTTTCTTCCTGAAATCTTGCTAGGGTTATGTACAAACAGCTGATTCGTACACTTGGAAGGCTACCTTCACTTTGAGTCGGTGGTTTCAAAATCAGGGTTGTGGTTCCCCATGTCAGCCTTTCTGGGGAGGCCAGGTCGGGAAACAAACTCCCCAAGAAATACTGGAACTTTCCTTCATGGAGCCTTGTTTCTCAGCCTCAGCCACTTTAAAAGGTGTGGACTTCTGGGAGCCAGCTGGGGAATCCTGGGAGTTGAAGTCCACATCTCTTAAAGTTGCCAAGGTTAGGAAACACAGGGCTACGGCTGCAGAATCTTGAAACCCTGGCTGAGTTCTCCCTGCCTCCCTCTTAAACCAGAGAGTTAAGGCAGACTCCATTTAGGTTTCTCTCTTCCCCAGCCCCCGGGGTTCAATCCACGTTTTGCTAAATGTCACATTCCTTCTCCAAAGTCTTCTCTGTGGTTCTCTGCACCCAGGGATGAAAAATGACGACCCTTACCTTGAGATGGATCAGAGCTGAAGCTCCCGTGGAAGGAAGACTCCACAAGAAAGATGACTTCCTGTTGGCTTTTGAACAGAGCTGACTTTTCCCCCTGTTGATCTTGTCTTAGATGCGTAACGATGCTGATGGATGACTGGGGTCACGTGTCCCAGTGGAATTCCATCGTAGCCGGGAGTCTGGCTGGCATGGTTGCGGCTGTTGCCACTTACCCGACGGAGGTTGTCAAGACTCGGCTGATTGTGCAGAATCGACTGGAACCTCCCTACAAAGGCATTCTTCATGCTTTGTATATGATTTACCAGCAGGAAGGAACCCCTGCACTTTATCGGGGTGTTTCATTGTCAGTATTAGGTATTTCATATTCCTCCTCTTTCCCCTGCAATTATCTTTGGATTGATTTAGCCTAGTGTTTTCCAAACTTGGCAACTTTGAGATGTGTGGACTTCAACTCCCAGAATTCTTTAAGATGTATGGAATTCAGAATGCTGGCTGGGGGATTCTGGGAGTTGAAGTCCACCCATCTTAAAGTCGCCGAGCTTGAAAAACACTGATTTAGCCTTTGCTTCAAGAGTTCAAAATTGTGTACATAACACTCCCTCCTCCACTTTTTCCCTCCATTCAACCCTGTGAGGTAGGCTGGGCAGAAAGAGGGACTGCCTCAAAACAATATAATTGTCAGTGTAATGATGACGAGAAGAAAATATGAAACTGATTGTCTCTGGTTATTTTATCTCATTCTTCCGTGCGGGGAAAAAAATCAAGAACAGCTTATACAAAGTCGGAGCGGGGGAGTCTCTGTCCATAGATCTGTAATCTAAATGACATGACCTAAAAGGATAAAAAGATGGAGAGGGAAGAAGTTTAAAAACAACAATCCTCAAGCTCGGATGTGTTTTTTTTTTAATAGTGGATTTATTGACAAAGAACCCTTTTTAAATCAAACCCTATTTTAAATCAAAAGGGACTTTTCTTAGATCTCAGCCTCAGTTTATTACCCGTAAAATGGACGCATGAGAACTCTTCTGTGAGTCGCTCATGCAGTTTTTCATCCTCCCAAGAACGACGTGAGAAGTTTATCATTCTTCTAATATTACAGATGGGTTTCTATAGTATAGGGCAATGTTTCTCAACCTTGGCAACTTGAAGATGTGTGGACTGGGGAAGGCTGGCTGGGGAATTCTGGGAGTTGAAGTCCACACATCTTCAAGCTGTCAAGGCTGAGAAACACTGGCATAGGGACGTACAGTAGATTTCCTTATGGCTATATAACAAGCCCAGAGACAAGTAAGAATGTGTGGAGTACAGAACACTACAGAGAGAGAGAGAGACAGAGACAGAGATTCCCATCGTGATGGGCTAGCAAATTTATTAGGGATATCTGACCGACTATCTTTAACAGAAAAACTCTGGTTCAATACAGTGGCATCATCATTAACAGCCCAAATCAGTTTAGAAGGCCTTTCAGGTTTTCCGACCCCTTTGACATGCTGGGGGACATTTCCGCTGAATGCCTTTGAATTGAGTTACAGCAGATGGCCAGTGTTTCTTGAGTGTTTTCTGAGTCTTTAAGATCAATTGCTCTCCAGCATTGCTCTGTATCGTGCAATGCAGCCATCCCATTGCCATTTCTATGGGGCCACCCACTTCATTATGTCACACTCACTTGTCTCTTGGGGGACCCATAGAGTTCTTGTCCCGTGTTATGGTAAGCATTTTGCCATTCCCTGCTTCTTTGCCCCTTTCAAATTCTGTACTGCTTTTACGTTTAACCTCCAAGCTACATTACAAGTCAACACATGTAGGATGCACTGATTTAAACAATTTCCTCTTCCCGCCATTGCTTTTCAACACAGGATGAAATTGTCCAAGTGCTCTGCCACCTATTTTACTCTGGCTCAGAATTTATTCTATGATACCACCCTCAGTATAGTATATCTATGAGGTGCCATCAAGTTGGTGTCAGCTCTTAGTGACCACTGTAAATAGACCTCTTCCAGGATGATCAAAAATGTTTCTTTTTTGTTTTTATTGTAAACTGCCCAAAGTCACTCGCTGAGCAAGATGGGCAGTGAGTAAATTGAAATACGAATAAATAAATAAAATGACCAGTCCCTAACCTGGCACTTGAGGTCTTCCCACATTGCACCCGTCGCCTCTTCCAAGGACATTCCAGTGATTTCTTTAATGCCATCCATCCCATTTGCTCTATTCCCCTTCTGCTTCCCTCAAACTTATCGAGCCTAAATACTTTTTCTCCTAGTACAGTGAGTGTATTCCCAAATAGTTCCACAGATCGGTTGTTACGTCGTTCTCTAAGTGTGGTACTCAATTTTTATCAGTCCAAAGATAGGTGAAGTGGGACATTGAACTCCGGTCAATAACTGGGATGGGCCAGGCTCCTCATATCTTGGTGGATTGATTATCTGCCACCAAGTTGGTGCCAACTCTTAGCGACCACATAGATTTTCTCCATGATGATCTATCCCTAACCTGGTCATTCAGATCTTCCAATGGCGCCCCCATCACTGCTGCACCTGAGCCCATCCATCTTGCTGCTGGTCGTCCTCTTCTTCTCTTTCCTTCCACCTTTCCCAGCATCAGAGCCTTCTCCAGAGAGCTAAGTCTTCCCATAACATGTCCTGGTGGATCAGTACGTATATCTCTATCCCTGCCTCCCTGTATCCATTACCAAATCTGTCTTGTCTGTCTTCCCTAACAGGTGCGATCCCGTTTTCCCTTGGTTCCTTCCTCGTTTACACTCACTTGGATAAAATCTGGGGTCAGCCCAGCCTCCGTTTCACACCAATGCAAAACTTCTTCAACGGCTGTCTGGCAGCTGCCGTGGCCCAAACTTTCTCCTTCCCCTTCGAAACGGTCAAGAGGAAAATGCAGGTATGGCCTGTCGCAAGGACCTGTTCCCGCCAAGGTGTGCAGCCTGACAGCTTGTTGAGAATAGTGGGGTTGTTGCCTCTCTTCGCCTGCGTAGTGAGCTAGAGGTAAAATGATTCCTGTGTGTCTGGACACCGTGTTTTGCCTTGTCAAAAAGAACTGTCTGGAAACGCACCTTGCCGGTTGCTTTAGCAAAAGGTGCCCCCCCCCCAGTAGCATGAAGAGTCAAACAGATTTGGAAGCCGTGTGACCTGCATCCCTCTCTTATAGAGTTCTCCATTTAGCACACTTTTCTTTAGTCCACTGCTCAGATGTGGCGACCCAAATTCTCTTCTGAAGCCTCTAGGACAGTGTTTTTCGAACCTGGTGACTTTTAAGACGGGTGGACTTCAACTCCCAGAATTCCCCAGCCAGACATGCTGGCTGGGGAGTTCTGGGAGTTGAAGTCCACACATCTTAAAGTCACCAAGTTTGAAAAACACTGCTCTAGAACATCTGCAGATGGCATTGGTATTTGTTTAATTACAAAAAGCTGACGTTTGATAGCACAATTTTTCCCCCTTGTTAAAATAAAAAGCAAACTGGCCATCTTAAGCTGCTGACAGTTTTAACACCCTTATTGTCTTCCCCTCAAAAAGTCAGATAGTTCTTCCTTGCCCCTTTTAATTGCTTCATCACAGAATTGGGGGTAGGGATGAAATAACCACAGCCCCCAACCTCAGAAACATTGCCAGCCCCTTCTTTCATTCTAGGGCTACTGAAGAAAAAACACTTGTTTCTTTTGAACCACTAGGTGGCGCCCTGCTGCCGCTTAAAGGGGCACCCAGCCTAGAATTTCCTTTCCTTTGCAGAATTTCCTTAAAGGGCTCTCAAATACTGTATGGTCTTTATTCATATACTTACTTAATATTTACTTATTTATTAATTCAATTTGTATGGCTGCCCATCTCAACATGTGACTCTGGGTGGCGAACAAATTTAAAATAAAATAAAGGTAATTACACTAATACAAAAATTAAAATGCATAGTGGCTGAGAATATATTATATACCACAATCACTAATATAACCAAGAAACAGGTCCCTGCACACACTTGGGGCCCCAGGCCTGGGCCTAGAGCCCAGGTCTTTAAGGATTTACAAAAAACATGCAGGGCCAGCAAGGTCCAATTGGAACTGGACTTGAGAGCCTTAAAACCAGTTTTCATTCTCATAAATGCTAAATGCTGAAGTAAGCAGAGTAACAAGAAAAGAATCAGCAAAAAAGAAAAAATGAATAAACAAACAAATAAAATTAAAAATAGGCTTTTTTCAAACCTATCAACAGAAATCTTCTTATATTAAAAGTGTGATTTCAATAGTGCTTCCAGGTCTCCCCACCTGGGCCGCATTTATATATTTGTTTGTTCATCATATTTATATGGCCACCCATCTCACAAAATGTGACTCTGGGCAGCATACAATAAAAAAACATTCCACAATTAAAACATTAACATTATTATTAAAAGGCTGGGAGAGATCATGAGATGTTACAAACAATGTAGCCACATCATTAAATCACCATTTCCTTGAGACCCCCAAGCCGAGCTTACTAAATCAGCTCCCTGAATTTCTTTAAGTGATGGCTGGTAATAAACCCAGTGTGGTAACAGTTTGGAGGCCTACAAACCTTATAAATTCATAGATACATAAAACTAGGCAGCCCTGAGTACATTGATATGGGAGTACATTCTCAACTGAATGGAATTTGTAAGTCAAGATACTTCAGATTTGGATAGATGTAAAGTTGCTTGTTCCCTTGCAAAGAAAATACTCAGGAAACATCAATTTACTGGCTCATTTGTGTTCATCCTAATTTTATTCCTCTGTTTCCTCTCTTCCCTTTGCTCCTGATTGGCATGTTAGAGAAATAAAAGGTACAGTATAACTCTTTGGGGATAAAAGCTCCTAGTTTAGAGCCAAAATTGGCTCTATTTATTTGCTGCATTTATATTTATTGCATTGATAGCTACTTTCTCTCTGAGAGTTCCAGGACATGTGGGTGTGCCCCTTCGTTTTGTCCTCTCAACAGCCCTGTAAGATAGATCAAGCTGAGAAAGAATGGTTAGTCCCAGACTACTTAATGAGCATCATGGTTAAGTGGGGATGAACCTGGGTCTTCTGGTCTACATCTTGACTGGCATCTGAACAAGCAGCATTTTCCAGTGTTCGCTTTGATGGTTTTCCTTCAAGCTTTGAGTACTTAGGTGTTTGCAACTGAACTAACCTCAAAAAGATTCTGTGCTTGTAATTTAGATTTCGGATTAAATTAAACTTCCCTAGGTCTTTTTTTCTTTTTCTTTCAATCCCTTGTTAGCAATGCTGGATCATATCTTCCACTTCCAAACCTCAACAAGTTCTTGCTCTGAATTCTTCTCTCCCGGAAGGATCCCCTGTAATCTCTCCCTCTCTCTCTGCTATGCTTTTATGCAGGTTTTACCCACATGACTTTTCCTAAAAGCGGTTCGTGTAGAACAGTGTTGTCCAAACTTGGCCACTTTAAGATGAGTGGACTTCAACTCCCAGAATTCCCCAGCCAGCATGGCTGGCTGGGTAATTCTGGGAGTTGAAGTCCACTCATCTTAAAGTGGCCAAGTTTGGACAACACTGGTGTAGAACAATTAAAATAACAACATGTTCTCAGCAGAAGATTGGCGGGAGGGTTGCAGGGAGGGCCCAGTTTGGGGAACTGAGGCAGAAGAACACCACGGAATAAAGAGAGGCAGCAGAGAGTGTAGGACATCCTGTGGGTTTTAAAGAACGTTTGTAGCTGGATCGTCAGAGCCCTGCAGAGAATACTCTAATGCAGACTTGCATGTGGGAAATGCCAAAGACTCGTTTTTTGTTTTAAATTCAGTATGGGACTTTAGCCACAATAAGATGGGACATTCCACGTGTGACAATTTCATATCTTGTGTTTAGCTATAATGCAGTTTGTTCCTTTGTGCTTGGCATGAGCACCACCCCGACTAATCTGTGTAATTTTTATTAAAAGTTTTTTTAAAAAATAAAAACTATAACTCACTAAATTAGAACAGAAAAATTGAAAAAGAGAGAAAGAAATAACAAACAGCTAAAAGTGCAATAGAAAAAGAAAGTAGAAAAAAAGAGCACGTTATCACATGCTCTTTTTTTCCCTATTATTCTGATTGGTTCAACAAGCAAGGGTTGGGGGAAAAATGTGCCTTAATGCGAGACACAAACTCCCCCTGTATTTGCTGTGAAGTTTGTCTTGTAGACATCCAAAGTTCGTTCATCTCATTTCCCAGGCATGGTGTGTTTTTTAAAAAAGACCACATAAAAGTTCTCATTTACTGCGGTAGATGTCTTTCTTTAGCAGGGTTTAGAAGTTGTTCATCAAATGAGAGAACACGCGGCTTGTTAATTGATGAAGAATTTGTTAACCTTAAGATGTGTTCCAAAGATAGCTGTACTCATGTAACTGATTAATCGTTTAAACCAGTGTTTCTCAACCTTGACCATTTTGAGGCGTGTGGACCTCAACTCCCAGAATTCCCCAGCCAGGGAATTGAAGTCCACATGTCTTAAAGTTGCCAAGAGTGAGAAACATTGCTCCAGACACACACAACCTCCAAAATGCCAAGAGTGTAGATGGTGAACATACCTAATACTCCTTCCTCCTATTTTCCCCACAACAACAACCCTGTGAGGTGAGTTGGGCTGCGAGAAAGGGGCTGGCCCAAAGTCACCCAGCTGGTTTTCATGCCTAAGGCGGGACTAGAACTCACCATCTCCCGCTTATTAGCCTAGTGCCTTCACCACTAGACCAAACTGCAATTTAAATTACATTAAATTAATTAAAATTGTAATGTGTTTTATTAAAGATGCTGCTAATTTTTGTCCAAAAAGGAAGGGGAAGAATTAGGATTGTTTGCCAAGCCTCTTGTTTTACATTTATGCCCCTTAGTCAGTTTAAACCAGTGTTTCTCAAGCTTGGCAACTTTAAGATGTGTGGACTTCAACTCCCAGAATTCCCCAGCCAGCATGGCTGGCTGGGGAATTCTGGGAGTTGAAGTCCACACATCCTAAAGCTGCCAAGCTTGAGAAACACTGGTTTAAAGGGCAGATTGTATATCCTATAGACAGGCAAGTCTTCTGCTTGGCCGGCACCATTAGCTGAAGCTATGCCTGAGAGGTCATATTTCAGTAAACAAAGCAGGAGCTGCCAAGCTTACAAATCATACTTGATCCTCCATGGACAGAGGAGATCATTTAGGCTTATCACCTCTGGGAAGCTGTGTCTGCAGCTTGATTTATCTAAGGTGGGAGTCAGAAAAAAGAAACAACTTTTATTTTAAGTCATGCTTAAATGTTCTTGGTCCGTTTGCATGTCAGCCTACCACACCAGGCAGCAGTGGCCCCCAACTGATAATTAGCACAATAATTTTTGTGCTAATATTACATATAAATGATGTATGCATAATCGTGGTACATGGGAAAATTTGCACAAATAAAGGCTTTCTACATTACTTACGGACTATAATTGAGAGTGGAGGCTGGAACTACAATAAATGTTGAGTGGAATGAAACAGGTGGTTAGATCAATTCTCCTTCAGCATGGAAGTGCAGTCTTCCCTTCTGAAATATCCTATTTTTAAGGCCCTGCAAATAGAAAACTAGCACATCAGGGAATGTTTGTCATGCTAGTTTTCTACTTGCAAGGAGTTCTTAAGCGCAAGAGGGATATTTTTTACTGTGATCCTTTACATCTGGACTGGAACAACATAGCAATTAATTTTCCTTTTGCATTATTCCTTGCATATCTGGTTTGACTCTTCAGTGCCAGTATATTGTTGATATCTTCAAAGTTTCATGTGGCTGCTCTCTGAAGCTGAAGAATCTGGAAAGGAAATGAGGTCAGCCCTTAACAGCTTAACTTGCAAGTTTTGGCATTCTAGAGAGTGCCTCAAAAACATCACATCACATTTGTTTGGGAACAAGGCCAAAATTATTCAATTATTTCTCTAACATTACTGAGGCTGTGTAGGTCAGAGTAACAATTCTTGTGTTAAGCCAGTCTTATAGTTGCTACAACAAGAAATCATTCAACAAACAAACAATACAATAACATTGGTCCATATCATAAAAAATGTAGTCCAACATTTTGGTTTGGTAATGTGTAACTATAATAAGATTAAGTACAGTACAGGTAGTCCTCGTTTAGCGACTGTCTTGTACAGTGACTGCAGTTACAACAGTGATGAAAAAGTAACTTTATGACCAATCCCTTAGAGTTTTTTTTTTTTAGAACTTTTATCCCGCCTTTATTATTTTTATAAATAACATAAAGATTAACAACCTTTGCAGGTGTGTAAAGCAAAGGAAAGCTGAAGGAAGATGAGAAGCCCAGTCACGGTTTCACTTAGCGACCAAGTTGCAGGTCCCAATTGTGGTTGCTAAATGAGAATGACCTCTGCTACCAGATTTGTGCAGGCTTTGGAATTCAGATACCAGCTGTCCTTCTGAAAGCAATTCCAAATCGTCATCTTCGGTGACGTTTTGATTACATAAGATTGTCATGAATGATCAGGAGTTGCAGAAAATGGGTCTCTCTTATTTGAAATGAGTTGATTCAACTGCTTTAAAAGCCTTCTCTGTTCTCTTTCGGGGCAGGCTCAGAGTCCTTGCCTCCCTTGCTGTGGCGGAGTTGATGTCCATTTTGCTGGTGTGATCGATTGTTTTAAGCAGACGGTAAAAAACAAGGGAGTCCTCGCCCTCTGGAATGGACTTACTGCTAATTTACTCAGGGTAAGTATTGCAGCCCTTCCTGGTCAATTCCACTGGAAAGTAATCCCACTGTTCCTACTCTTGTCATTTACTTTTTCTCTGCCCAGGTTTCATCATGTCGTTCTTAAATCTAGGATTTTTTTAATCCTTTGCCGCAGCCAAATTCGCACAATACACAGTATATTAAGAACCATCTGGATTCTTTGACTATGGGCCAAATCACCGATTACAGTGCATAAACTCTGATTTATGGGTGGACCTGCTGCAGTCCTAATCTGTATTACGCTACCTCCATCTTTTCCCCTGAACCAGGGTTCCCCAAAGTGGTCGATAGTGGCCCCCAAGGCTCAGTGGGACTGTCCAATGAGTCGATCCGGGGGTCTTCATAACACTTAGTTAAAGTAGTATTTACTAAATTATTTTCATGTTGGGGGGTCGATGAACAATATGAAACTTCATGAAGGGGCCAATGAGCTGAAGAATTTGGGGACCCTTGCCCTAAAACCTTCGTGTGCTTATTTATCGTTTAACTTCCATGAACAAAGCCTGACCCTAAATTTGAATCCACGTTTGTGGGCTGTTGAAAGTATCAATATTTTTCTTTTCTTTTTTAATGACATTTTGTGCAGGTTATTTTTATAATGCTGAACACCTTACTTCTTAAAGTTCAAGACGGCTTTCAAGGCTTCTCTTAATCATAAATAATAGTAATGTCTTATATTTAATGATAATTTATTAAATTTGTACGCCACTTGACTCCCAGCAATTCTGGGTGATTATCTTGTTTTCAGTTTTCCTTTTTTATGGAAATACAGGATCGTTATACAGCTTAACAAAAGAGGCCATTTTTTGCAACAGTATCACAGTATATACTCTTCTTTTAAAATGTTTAGAGAGACACAGCAGAAACAAAATATCTTTTGAAAAAAAATACAGTTAAGCAAGCGTATAAGCCCCATCAGTTAAAAGTGTATTATAACAAATTAAAATTGGTCATCACTGCATGGTTACTTCTGAGTAGACCCCTGGGCTTTTACCTTGTAGCAGCAGCTCCCCTCCAATTAATGAAATAAAATATTAATTGCGTGATCTACCTTTCAAAGACGGCAGCACTTTCTCAGACCAGCATCCTAGGGGTAAAATTGTCTCTAGCAAGATTTAAGTTTTAAGGCTTTTTAGCTTTTGTGTTTATTTACCCAGATTGTCCCTTACTTTGGGATTATGTTCAGCACTTTTGAATTCTCCAAGCGGGTCTGCCTGTACCAGAACGGCTACACCGATTCCCCTTTGCGCTACAAACTTACGCCAGGCGTAGACCAGAGTTTACAGCCTCAGGAACTGCAAGACTTAAGGCTCCTTGGAAGAAGAAACGTCTAAGCCTCTGGATGCTTTTTTTGGACCCAGCTTCCCAGCAGCCCCGTTGCAAAAGAGGCGCTGAGATTCACAGCCACCCACCTGGTCTTCGGTGGGAGAGCTGCTGAAGGCCCCAAACTCACCGTCACGGGACATATTGTCCTTGTTCAAGACAGCCTGCACAACTGGACAGCCTCCCAGGCTGATGACATCCATCCGCTCTCGCTCGTTGCCAATTATTGAACTATTATCTAGCTATTGGTTAGAACGGTAAGGCCGTTAGCCTGTGAACCCTGAAAACACCACTCGTTTTCCAGCACCGCCTGAACCGCTGCAGCGGAGTAAGGAAAGTCAGACCAGCGATGCGAGAAACCGTGGTTTGTCACAGGATCATTGCAAAGGAGCAGGACAAGAGGGCCAGCGCAAGACAATCTCGTATGCGGAAGACCGGAATCTCGACAGGGACTTTCTTTGGCGTACGTCTGCCCTGCTAGAAGTGGAATTGTGTACGTGGGCAGGATGTTGCTAAAGAGGGATCTTTCTCCGCATCAAAATTCCTTAGCCATAGAAAGCTAGCTGATGGAGACTAGATTAGGGATGTCCCTGACATGCTCACTTTCCACGGGCAGGAATTTTAACAGGATGGTTGAACTTTTAATTATGCAAAACAGCCACCCCCCACCTTAGATTCTGAAGTGGAACAGTCTGAGGAGGACTGTAGTAGGTGCTGTTTGGATTCTGCCCGAGAGTCTTCCAGAGAACTGAGGTCTTAGGTCTCCTTCTGGATCCCAGAAAGGCAGCAGCCCACTTTAAATGACCAATGACCAGGAAAATTCCCTCCCCCTCCAAATCTTGGAATATAATGTGCCAGCGTGGGGAAGCGTGGTTCTTTCTCTTCCTTGTTATTCTAGATATGAGCCTATAGCTGTAAGGCTGTCAACAGTCACTCTAAAATTCCTTACAATAACGGGTTTTGTTTTGTTTCCTTGCTGCATACTTGATACTGAACTTATTAAACAGGAAGACAAATGAGGGTTGCTTAAAAGTTGTGTCTTATGGTCAGGTGGCCTGCGCATATTAATTAATACATTGTACAATTCTCCCACTGCCTCAATCCTAGTGGACCACAGGCAGCTTACGGATAATAAAATCACAGCAATAAATAATGCATGATCTTTCCTCATGGAAATAACAAACGTAAGGAATATATATAGGTGAATTATGCAGTTGCCTTGGGCCAGGTTTTTCAAACTGAGCCTGATGGAGGTTCAGTCTTGAGAGACTCAGGGCAAAAGCAAAGAAAATAATCACTCAAATGTAGCAAGGAGCATCAATATCAATTTTTCTAAGGTCCTCTCAGCCCTAGGAAGAAGGCACTGGCAAGTCACTTTGTTTGTTTATTCAATTTGTATAGCTGCCCATCTCAAACCACTGACTCTGGGTGGCGAATAATCATAAAAATCAGAAATAATCATAAAAAAGAGTCGCTTTTAAACAAGATGGGCGGTGACAAATTTGATATATACATAAATAAATAAGAGCAGTTAAAACACAATACAAAAAAGAAATTAAATCCAAATAGCAGCCAAGAGATATTATAATCCATCAGCATCAACATAGCCAGGAAATGGGGCCCTTAACACACTCAGGGCCCCAGGACAGGGCACATAGCCAGGTCTTCAAAGCCTTCCAAAAGGCCAGCAGGATCCGGGCCATCCTGATCTGAGGAGGGAGGATGTTCCAGGAGGCAGGCACTATGGCAGAAAAGGCACATCTGGTCCCTGCCAGCTGACATTCCTTGGCTGATGGGAACCGGAATAGGTTCCATGGCCTGATCCTGTTTGAAAAGCCCTAGCTTGGGTGTCCATTAAGTAGGATGTGAAGTGTTGAGAAGAGGGGGAAAAAAGCAACATTTGAAAAAAACTAATTCTTTTGGTTCTGGATTGCGTGGTTCACCTAAGGGTGCTAGTTGTTGACAGCTCTTGTAAGGCAGCTGCTGCTTAGGGTATTTCTCTCTTACATGAATGTCGAAGAAGTCGGATACAAGCTGACCTGCTTTTGTCTGGATCTTGGAGACCCAAGGAAAGTAAGATATTTTTGGCCGGGGGGGGGGGGAGGAAATCTTACCATTACAAACTCTCTCAGCCAGGGCTGGGGCCAGAGGGCAGAAGGTGGGATGCCTGCCTAGATTCCAAGATCTTTAGGAGATCCACCACGCTAACGGCAGTGCCATCATTCCTATTAAAAGGCCAGATGCTGTCCAAGATTTCTCCATTTCTGTCACCTCTTCCAGGTCAGGATGGGGGATGAGGACATACCACATCCCAGCGTGTCCACATCCTAGGAAGTGTATCCAATACATCCACCGCGTGAGACTGAAACACTGTCAGGACGCTCTGTTGAGATCAACATGGCTTGTTTGTGGATCACTAAGCATGAACCCTCGTGGGCCAGAAAGGAAACGGTCAAATGGACGTGGCAGTACAGTATGGAGCATCGATCTCCTGCCTGCTCCCCCCACCCCCACCCTGCTTCAAAGCATAAAGACACGGCTGCACTTGGGCCAGGGGCTGCAAAAAAACCAACACCTGCAAGGCCAGGTAATGGTGGCTCATCCACAAACTGGGATTAAGCCAACCACGTCTTAGCCCAAGGGGAAGTCAGACCTGGGTTTCGTTTATTGCTTTATTTTAAGCTGGCCGGAGTTGTCGCCCTCTGCGTGCTGAGACCCCCTCCGCACGCAGGGCAGCCCCCTCCCCGCCCCAGGCGGAACGGGCAGCCGCGGCGCCCCCGCGCGCCCGGGCAGAAGAGCCCGAAGCGGCTCACGCGGTAGGCGGGCGCGACCCGTCCCCCTTGTTGCGGTCAGGCGGGGAGGGGCCATTTAAGGACACACCGTGTTCCTTCCCGAGCTGTCGCAGGAACGCCCTGCCCGTGGGTCGTTGGACGTCACGCAGGTGGAAAGCCGGCGTCTCTCCGGAGCGATGCCCAGCCCCATCGCCAAGGTTACAGCCGGGCTCCTTCGCGGGTTGGGCCGGTCTCGCCCGCCGCCCCTCTCGGCGACCGGGACTCGGCAGCTCCCGGGCCGGACGCGGACGCCGCCCCTCCCCCGAGGGGCCGCTGCCACGGACTAGACGGCGGGGAGGGGCGGCCGCGGATCCAGTCCCCCCTTCTCCCCGCCGCAGTTCCCCCGCGGTCCCTCCCTCCGCCTGGCAGCCAATCAGGGCGATGGGAAGCGGCTGTGCGTCGATGCCCGCGTCTCGTCCCCCGTCCCTCCCTCCGTTCCCACGTTCAAGTCCGCACGGCTGTATAAAAGCCGGCCATTTCGGTGGCTCGGTCCTAGTCCGCCGGTAGCCGCTCGCCCGATCGTCCCGCAGTCGCCGGCGCCCAAGTCCCTCGCCTTGCCTTCCTGCCGTCCGGCCCCCTCAGAGACATCATGACCGACGCGGCCATCTCCTTCATCAAAGACTTCCTGGCGGGCGGCGTGGCGGCCGCGATCTCCAAGACGGCCGTGGCCCCCATCGAGCGAGTCAAGCTGCTGCTCCAGGTAGGGCCGGGAGGCGAGGCGCGGCGCGGCGCCCGCGGGCGCTTCTCTCCGGCGGGGATCGGCGGGCCGGGAGCCGCGCAGGGCTTCGGGGGCCCCTTCGGGCCCGGGCGCCCGACGGGGCATCCGGAGCCTCTCCGTCTCGGCCTGCCGCGTTGGCCAAGGCGCCCTAGGTGCGTATCGGGAAGTCGCCGCCATCCCTTCCCCAAGGTCGCCCCAAGGAGATGCGGGGCTGCCCCCCCCCTTGGCTGGCCCCTACAGAAGCCCACGGTCTGTCCCGGGGCCCTCGCTTGCCCCGGAGACTCCCCCCTGGAGCTGGGCTCCCCCTCCCGCCTGGGCGGGCGGCTCAGGGCCCTCGACGGCGCCCGCGAACCGGCCTCCGCCTCCCAAGAGCGGGGGCGCGGGGGCTCCAAGACAGGCCCGGTTCTGAGGCCGCCCTCGACCTCCGCGCCCAGGAGCCCCCTCCCTCCTGCCTCGCCGCCCCCGGCTGGCCGCGGCGGCGGCGGAACTGCCGGCGCTGGAGCGAACCGGTTCCGCTGATGCCGACGCTGCTGGCGTCAGAGGCACCGAATTGCGGGGAGTGCGGGCAGGGCGCCGCGGGGACTTGCGGGCTTTCGTCGCCGGCTCGCGGCCTGCTGCTGCCCTGGCGGGAGGCCGCTCTTCCTTTTCCGTTTCCTTTTCCTCCGGGGCAGCCTCGGGCCCTGCGCGCCTTTCCGCGCTTGGCAGATACAGCGATCCAGCCCTCGCGCGTGGCACCTCCGCCGGCTCGTCCATTTGGAGGGCCAAAAACAGCGAGCCTGTGACCTTGAAGGGGAAGGGCAGCTGGGCCAAAAGGGAGAGTGGATCGACCGGTCTTGCTCCACCCGGTCTTGCGGGGGTCCCGGCAAGCTTTCCTGGAAGGACCCAGCTGGCATTCACGTCCTTTCCCAGTCGGGTGCCAGGGTGCGAGAAAAGGCTTAGCAAGGTCACCTAAGGTTTAAATGGCATGGATAACTTGCTGTAAGGTCAGCAACAGGAAGCTCTGGAGCCTAATTTGGCCCATGGGAAGAAGGAGGCTGTTGTGAATCTAGTAGTAAATGCAGCTGTTTGGAGACCTGGCTTGTGCGCTTGGTTGCTTAGCAGGAAGCTCAGGACATCTTGATCCCACAGTGGGCGCCAAGGCACAATCTCTTAGAAAGGAGGTCACCTTGCAAAGAAGCTCTTATCACTGATAAGGCAGATTACAACCATTGTCTGCCTAGCTTATACAAAGGCAGATCAATTCAACCCAGCCCCTGGCCGGCTTTGAGTTGCCTTTGTAAATTTCTACCTTCAGAAATTCTGACCTCTCTCAGCCTGAGAACTCTGTTTTCCAGGTCACAGAGATCCCTCTAATTTCCAAGCTGCCAAAACCAGGACCTGAGATTTAAACTAGGTACCCCAGTGCCGGTTCCTTCATAGGCCTAGGTCCAACCCTCACAGGAAGGGCAATATTCAGGGACTTAGTTCTGTTAAACAAGGATGGAAGTTCGAGCTTCCGTCTCAGGGTGGAGAAAAAAAATACCCTCCGTGTACAGTACTTGACAAGACACAGCGTGACTTCACTACGTAGGAGTTTTCAGGATTTGACGATTCTGTTTCGTAATCGATTGCCCGGTCATTTGGAAATAATTACCTTCATTCAGAGATTTGGGAGTACATCTCTGCGTGTCCTTGGACTCTACACCCTCCTGGCCGGGTTTTCTAAACGTTCTTGTCTAAAACCTACAAAGGGCACTGGGTTGTGCAATCTCTAAGCTAAAGCTTCACTTTCCGTTTTGAATCATTTGATCCATCTAACCTTGATTTCATAAAGGTGCGTGGGCCGGCTTGACCTACCCCAGTTGATTTCCAAATGTAGTCTCATAATTTAACATTTCAAAGAGGAAAATTATTAAATCAGGGTCTGAATTTTTTTTTTTTTTTTTTTTTGAATTTTAAGTAAATGTTATGTACCCCTACATAACAGTAGCTATAAAAGGAATGAAATCAAACTGTTTGTTCTTAACCCAGCTACTGTTTTTTGGCGTGTGGCTCCCGGCTGGGAAAAACAGGCTCATTTCTGCTTTAAGCCATCCTGCATGGCTTTCATTCATTACTATGACGTGCCAACCCAGCTGTCATGATTTATAAGCCGCACTTTATGGCTTACTGCAGTGTCGGAACCAAACCAGTGGTTTGTCCAACAAATCACAGGGAGGCCATGACAGCTTATCATATCGTCTGAATGCAGCCAATGCTGCTGTATTTAACCTTCACCACCTTCCCTCTTGGCAGGTGCAACATGCCAGCATGCAGATCACGGCTGAGAAACAGTACAAGGGGATCATTGACTGCGTGGTCCGAATTCCCAAGGAGCAAGGCGTTCTCTCCTTTTGGCGGGGCAATTTGGCCAACGTGATCCGGTACTTCCCCACGCAAGCCCTAAACTTTGCTTTCAAAGACAAGTACAAGCAGATCTTCTTGGGCGGTGTTGACAAAAGAACCCAATTCTGGCGTTACTTTGCGGGCAACCTGGCATCCGGAGGCGCTGCCGGAGCGACTTCCCTCTGCTTCGTCTACCCCCTTGATTTTGCCCGAACGCGTCTGGCGGCTGACGTGGGGAAAGCCGGAGCAGAACGAGAGTTCAAGGGGCTCGGCGACTGCCTGGTCAAGATCTTCAAGTCAGATGGCCTTCGGGGGCTGTACCAAGGGTTCAACGTCTCGGTCCAGGGAATCATCATCTACAGGGCGGCATATTTTGGCATTTATGATACTGCAAAAGGTAAAGCGGGGGTGGAGGGCTGTGGTTGTTTTTCCTGCCTCCCAGCCAAAGCTCTAAGGGACCGTCATTAAGCAGTCTTTGGTTACCTCACGCAGGCATGCTTCCTGACCCAAAGAACACCCACATCTTAATCAGCTGGATGATCGCGCAGACGGTAACAGCAGTTGCAGGCCTGACCTCATATCCCTTCGACACCGTACGACGGCGAATGATGATGCAATCCGGGCGCAAAGGAGGTGGGTATCTAGCTTTTTTCCCCCCCAGGTTCCCCTTTGTAGGTGTGCTTAGCTTGGCTGGTCATTGACCAAATACATATGATGGACTGATATTGGTGTGCTTAGCAGTTTGCTTTTTTCTCCCTTAGGCCCGCCTGGTATAAAAATGCAACCAAGGGGGAAAACTAGATTTCCTGAGCTACTTCAGGTTGTCTTAAGCCTGTTAATTTCTACTCAGATCCTATAAACAGGGCTGCGTCTTCAGCTTTTAGACGTGGTCTCGGATCTAGCTGCTTTCTAACGAGAGGGCCGGGGTGATCTCAGCAAAGGCATTGTAGATGCCAAGGGACAGGGAATGCCCAATTCTGCAGATGTTACAGAACTATAGTTCCCTTCATTGCTCTTTTTTTTATCTTGGCTGGCATTTCAGTAGCTTTGATGGGCCACAGGAAAAGTGCGATTCTAAGGGACAGTGATACTGCTTTACGGAGATGGTTGAATGCTGATTTATAGTCCGCCCTTAGCATCAATGGACATTTGATTTAAACAAACTTCAGATGTGCATAACCTGGGTCATTTATTGAACCTTCAAGGCACCCCTCCATTAATAATGCCAAATGTAACTGGTTCTCTGCAGTTCAAAGCTTGGCCATCTATTTTTAAGTAGATGTTAACATTATAATCCTTTTAGCTTTATAAGCCTATTTAACTTTTTAAAAATGCACATTCTACCCATATTGCAGAATTGTAGAGCTGAAATCTTCCTGAGAATCATCTGCCTCCCGTGTCCACGTTCAGAACTTGTCTGTTATTCTGCATAGGTTTTTGGCAGACAAGATGCATCTCAAACAGATCCCTCTAGATTAAATTGGAGGACTAAATAAGTTAGCCACTTAATATTCCCATTTCAAAATATCCTCTCCCCTGCATTATTTATGAGTTCTAGTGAGTTGAATTGCCACCTGGAGAAGCCCCAAGTCAAAAGGGAAAGAATAAAGAGCTTTTTGAATTTGTTGATAAAGGATGAGATGAAGACCCTAACCCTTTCATTAGTAATAGAATACTCTTTGATGTGATTTGTGAATGTTTCCTTCTCTGTAAAGATGGGCCATGACATCAGGTTCTTATTTCTGATTGGTTATACGGGGCAGCAGCATGCTCTGAGTAGCTGCAAACACTAGCCAATCAGAAGAAGCCTGGCTCCACCTTTTCATCTGGCTATCCTCTTTAGATTAAATTCCAGAACCTGCACCGATGATGCTTACAATGAGTTACAAGAGTGCGTCCTGTTTCCCATTCATCTCGGACCATCGTTTAGTTCAGGGTTTCTCAACCTCAGCAAATTTAAGATGCGTGGACTTCACCTCCCAGAATTCCCCAGCCAGCAGGGAATCCTGGGAGTTGAGGTCCACACCTCTTAAAGTCGCTGAGGTTGAAAAACACAGACTTAGTCTGAAGCTAATTCCTTATTTATCTCTTTTCCTTTCCTGTTTCCTCCACACTCCATTTTAGATTGAGTTTTAGGGCCGAGACTTTTCTTTTGAGAATCCCTCAAACGATTGGCACTTTATGATTATTCCTCTAGCACTAGCTAAGGAGCGAAACGGCAGCTGCCTTATGGTAAGCGTTGAATGAATTAGTTGCCCATCTTGTTCCTCTTTTTCTTTTTCTGCAGCTGACATCATGTACTCTGGAACAATCGACTGCTGGCGGAAGATCGCCCGTGACGAGGGTGGCAAAGCATTCTTCAAGGGCGCGTGGTCCAACGTCCTGAGAGGAATGGGGGGTGCTTTTGTGCTAGTCTTGTACGACGAAATCAAGAAGTACACATAAGCTGCTTCCCCACTCCTAGATGGCACTTCCTACATGATATTCCATGGACTGCATCAAAACTATTTATCGTTCCCCTTATGGTGTCTCTTAGTCGACGGAGAGGCCATGATTCTGCTTGCCTGGTCCCCTTTCTCAAGTCATTCCCCTGACGATGGGACTCAAACTTTATTTTTATTCAGTCACTCCTGTTAAAATAAGTTTGAGAAATAAAATGGAAAAAACGGTACCAAAAGTGTTTGTGGATTTCCCTTCTCTTGAATAAGAAGTGCTTTGTTGGAATGGCAAGATAGTAAATTCGTTTTTTTAATAGGGGAATTTGTGGCCTTCCAGCTGTTATCAAACTACAGTTCCCAGCTGTTCAGGTCAGCCTGGGTAATACAGTAACTTCAAAAGCAGCAGAAGTTCGCCAGTCATGATTAAGCACAACAGACATGGACTTCCAGTATGTTCTTGGGCTCTGCTTCCCTCTTCATATTCTGCTTGAGAAAAATGGCCACCTTTGGGGTTGGTGCTGGATCAATGTGCAGATGGGATTGGGTCTCTATCCAAATTATAATAAAAGATTTGGTTTTTGGAAGGCCAGGGAGAAGGGGGGGAAAATGACCCTGTTGCTACCTGTTCAAATAACGTGGTCCTTAATGGCCATTCATCTGCCCTGTGTTGCATTATTAAAAGTTATTTCTGCAACACAAGATGGTCTACAGAATCAGGGTGGAACTCTCTCAGATTAAATTTGTTAGGACATAAGTGCGAACAAATCTGATGCTGCCTCACTAAGGAAACTGGTAAAGTTATTCCAAAATTTCTAATGTACAAGGAAAAGGGATCAAAATACCCCCTTCTATGGTATGATGGGCAGATGGTCCCTTGGGTGGATTTTTGCTTGACTTGTAGGCACTTTGGATTTCTAGTTGCTTAACCAAGAAAGAAGGTAAATAAAAGCATTGACAAGATCTTTTTCACTAAATGGGTGCAGGCTTTAAAAAAGGCAACCTGGGGATCAAGATTTGGGAGCATTGTGTAGAACAAGGTAAGAGGAGAGCAGGAGTAGCCTACACGGACAAAAAATCAGTCTGGTAGCACTATTTTCAACTAACCCATTTGATTAAAAGGTATAAGCTTTCCTGAGTTGTATTTCACTCTAATATAAAGTGTGTTTGGACATCACGCTAAGCCATTGTTTCTCAACCTTGGCAACTTTAAGACATGTGGACTTCAACTCCCAGGATTCCCCAGCCAGCATGGGGTTGAAGTCCACATGTCTTAAAGTTGCCAAGGTTGAGAAACACTGAACCAATCCAATGTATGGCTTGTTTGCCTTTAGCTTAGCATATTGTGTGAACCCACACACTGTGGATTTGCACCCTGGTCTGTTTGGCTCCACAGTAGATGGAGTAAATCTAGCCAGTTGTGGATCTCTTAACGAACCATGGTTTGGTGCAATGTGTGAAGGAGAGGGGAGCTCAAAGTTCTAGTCAAGAATGAAGGAGACTCCTGTATTCCTGAAGGCAGGAGATGGCTGCCTGCACAAGCCAACTTCCTTTTTTTTTCAAGCATCTACATGCCATGAGTAGCTCCAGCCCTGTCACTCTGTGGAGCTCAGCTACAAATGGAGTTCACATTATTTAAAGAAAACCACTAATTGGGTCAATACAGGTTCATCAAGGTGCACAGAGAGGTACGGTCTGTAGCTCCCTCGGTGTCTGTTGCCCCCTAATATTGGTGCTTCATGTAGCCCGCCCCAGAGTTTCACAACTCTCAGGGAGCTGGGCAACACCCCTACAATGTGAGAAGACCTTCCTTTGCTGCCATGGGTTGTTATGGCCATTTGGAAAGGAAGCTGTTCAGGTTTGAATTTCCAGTTGGACGAGTTCGCCTTTCTTCCCGTGCCGTCATCTGCGATAGTGAGTGTGGCTTGCTAAAGGGAGCTGCAGGGGAGGGCCATTAATATTATCCGGATGCAACGCTGAGAATTGTTACGGGAGCTAAAGCCCCATCCAATTTGTTTCAGCAAAAGCAACGGAGCATCCTAGGACATCTCAAAGACAAGCCATTTATTCTCGCGTGACATTGATTCGTTTTAGGAGCGGTTCTCAGCCCGCAGCTGGGGGCCCCGTACTCTCAAACTGAGAGCCAGTTTGGTCTAGCGGTGAAGGCTCCAGGCTAGAAACCAGGAGATGGCGAGTTCTAGTCCCACCTTAGACATGAAAGCCGGCTGGGTGACTTTGGGCCAGTCCCTTTCACTCAGCCCCCCGACGTCAGGCTCGGGTGACAAGCTGGTCGGTCAATTCCTGCCTCAACCAATAGATCAACGTTTGGTTGATCCGAAAAAAGCAGACCCTGAACCTGTGGGAAAACGCTAGGAAGGAAAAAAAAGGAGAGGTTCTCAACCCTCAACTGGGGGCCCTAGGATATTTCAAGGGGGCCGCAGGTGAAAAATACGCAATGAGGGGCCACAGGATATGCTGAGGAGGCCACAGAAAAGCAAAGGGTATTATACTGCAAATACTGTCTTTATTAAAAACACATATTTTATTTACAAACTGAGTGTGTAAGTGGCAATCTTTTTCACTGATAATGGGACATGGACGGGAGGGGGGGCCGCAGGAGAAAAAAAGGTTGGAAGGGGGCCACAGGTGGAAAAAAGTTGAGAAAATGGCATTATTAATGGCAACCCTGGGGGTGGCTAGCGCCTCAATGGCGCTCCCTGAGTGATCACCAATTATTTTGGATCGCTTTATTTTTTATCATTGTAATTTTGTCATTTTAATTGATTTTAATGGTAACTGCCCAGAGTCATTTAACAAGATGGGGGGGGGGGGTGTGCCAAATTCAATAAATAAATAAATAAATAAATAAAATTATAGCATATGCAATGATACCTGATTTTTTTTTATAGTGCCTTTGTCAAACCCAGTGGGTTACTGGGGTGTGCTGGTAATGATCTAACACAGTGTTTCTCAGTCTCCACAACTTTAAGAGGAGGGGACTTGAAGTCCCAGAATTCCCCAGCCAGCAGTTGAAATCCACACATCTTAAAGGTGCACAGATTGAGAAATACTAACATATCCTCAACTTTTCAACAGCCTACAAAACAGGCTATTCTGAAATGGGGGAGACTTCAGAGAAAGTAGCTCGTCTGAGGCTATGACGTCATGGCCAAGCTGAAATCTTAACTGCAGAACATCTTGATATTTCTATTTTTGGCTGAACACCACATCACTTGTTGATTGCAACGTCTATCCAATGGGTCATTCCTATGGCTGCCAACTTTAATCAATAAAAAGGTTGGAATTTGAAGCACGCCATTGATTAAAAGACTGCTCTAATGAAGCAGCAGAAGCTGTAAATAATCAATTAACTCAGGGAATTGAGTTAATATTCACACTAAGGTCTAATATAGGTAGTCCTCATTTAGCGACCACAATTGGGACTGTCAACTTGGTCATTAGGCAAAGCAGTCTCTAAGTGAAATCACGACCATGTTTATCATCTTACTTCAGCTTTCCTTTGCTTTACATACCTGGGAAGCTTGTAAGTGCATGGACTGGTTGTAAAGTTACTTTTTCATCACAGTTGTAACTGAGAACAGTTGCTAAATAAGGCAGTCCGTAAATGAGGACGACACATCATTTAAAAAAAATAAAGGCTTAATGTTATGTGTGAATCAAGACCTTAAGTTTGCCTCAGACATTAATGGTTTAGAACTGAACTGGTTCACCGGTCATGCTAGAAAGGCTAAGAGCTGCCCACAACTACCCTTACTTAACTCCCAACCTGAAATACTCACTTTTATTAGGAATTTCCAACTTGCTATATATACATGCATCTATAGATCTGTCCCACTGGTTTTCCATACCCAGTTGAAACAAATACTATCACCTATCTGAGAATAGATAGCAATCGAGGTGTTCTTATAAGAGGCTGTAGGTTGTTCTTAAATAAATAGCATGTGTCCTCTGTGATTCAAGTGTGTTGAAATCAGCTTTTTCTCTGTGTGTGTGTGTGTGTGTGTTTTCCTTCTGGTCTGTCGTCCAACCTCTCTTTTTCAAGTTTCATTGCACAATCTTTTCCTGTAGTATGCCAAACCAAAAAAAAAAAAGTTGGCTCTGGAGTTGAGATATTTCTAGTAGTGGAAACACACTCATGCAAATTAAACTCCAACCATCTCACTTCCTTGTAGCAGCCTAGGTGAGCAAGAGCTCTCCAGCGGAAAAAACCCTGCTCCATTTCTCATGAAGGATTCAGAAAGCTGTTACTTCCAGGGGTAGTAAGACGGTCTGCTTCTTACTGGAGTGAAAAAATAATTAAATTTGAGCTCTCTGATAGTATTAGCACCACTGTGGTCAGAGTTGGGTTATCCTATCCCCCAATCCTTTCTACCCCTTTTCACCTCTCAGTTTGGCTGGAGGGCCAATCAAAAGAGGACTAAGATACACTAAGAGAAGTCCTATTTGTTTTCAGGACCACTCGACATTTTTACCTCTGTCTTTGGGATCAGGGACGGCTCCTTATCCATACAGATAAACAGTTCACCCAACATGGTGGAACCAGGAGAGTTCATTAAGTTCCAAACTCTCCCAGGCTCTTGGGGTTCAACTTAAAACAATCCACCCTTAGTAAGTTGTCAAGGTTCATTGACTGAATTTGGGTTTTTCACAGACTGTCCCCAGGGCCCAACATGACACATCCGAATCTCTGTTCACCCAGAGAACAGGCAGTTGTAAACTTCTGACATGGAAAGCACTTTGACCAAAGAGTCTGCAGGTGAACGTGGGAGAGAAGCACGTGGTTGAACGATCGTCAAGCCTGTGACAAAACCCAGCACGACTTGGACAGTTTGCACAGGTTCAATGGCAAAGAAAGTCACGTTGCTCAGAGTTGATGTCATTGTGATCTAGTGACTGATAATGCTGAGACGGAGGCTGAAGAAAAAAGGCAACCAGTTTAGAAACTCTGAGCCTGATTAGAAATCCGAGTGTGCCTAGAACAAGGTTGATAAAGTCTCTTCAGGACTATACGATTACACAACAGGTAAGGATTTGCATTTATCTGAGGTTTGTTGAGTGGGTTCTACAATCTCTTTCTTGCTCTGCACTGGTCTAAGACTACTGTAATAAACTGACTGACGGACTTTCTCATTCCACTTGTGTTTTATTCTTCCATTTTTAACATTTTAAGTAAATTTGCAGAGAACTTTATATGTTACGCAGACTGGAAGTATAGTATACTTATGAGTACAGTAGTCTTTGAAAAAAAAGACAAACGCATGTATATTTAATAATAGGTAACTTTGCAAATGATTCAGATTGCCCCTGTATTTCTTTGCCCTGTCAAATAGCCCTAAAACTGGTGGGAAGAAATCTTTCCAGAACAGTTGTTCTTTGTAGCAATAACTTACTATTATTAGTAGGGCCTTGCTGGTGTTGTCATAGTAGTAGTAGCAGCACTAGTCCTGCTTTTTCTTTCAAATGAAAGAAGCAAGGCAGCTGAACATTTATTTCAATGGAAGCAAATTCTAAATGTGTTTAAAATATAGGACAGGAGAAGCAGATAAAATCAAATTACGTCCTGAGCAAATGAAGGAAGATTTCTAAGTCAGAAGGAAACAGATTGGATGTCTGAGGGCAGGGAATTTTATCAGCTGGACCTGAATGCTGTCCAATAAAGCAACAATGAGAAGTATCTATGTGCGTCCATCCTGATGGCATTCTAGAACACTGTAAAGACCTTGCTGTTCGCTCATGCCTTGGGTTGGGGGGTTGGGGCCCCTGTTGGATTTCTTGGGGGGTATGGGTATTGTTTGCCAGATTGGCCATGGGTTCTTGTTTTTATTTCTTTCATATTTCTTTTATAATTACAGATAGTCCTCAACTTACGACCACAGTTGGGACCAGAACTTCAGTCCCTAAGTGACGTGGTCGGAAAGTGAGTTGTGCCAAATTTTACAACCTTTTTGCCACAGTTGTTAAACAAATAAAGTGGTCATTAAGTGAAACAGGCTTCCCCCATTGACTTTACTTGTTGGAAGCCCCTTGAGAAAGTCACAAATGGCAATCACATGACCCTGGGACACTGCAACTGTTGTAAATACATGCTGAATGCCAACATGTATTTATTTTGAATTTTGACCATGTGACTGCAGGGACACTGTGACAGTTGTAAGTACGAGGATCAGTTGTAAGTCACTTTTTTCTGCACTGTCGTAACTTTGAATGGTTGTTAAACAAATGATCGTAAGTCGAGGACTATCTGTACTGTATTGTGTTTTTTATTCTGTTTGGCTTTATTGTACACTGCCCAGAGACAATTTGGAGTTGGGCTGTGCTGAAATCAAATGAATGGAAATTAAATTAAATTAAATTATATTCACATGACCCCCCAAACCAAGCCTCTCTTATCGAAAAAGAGGCTATCAGAAAGAAGGCAAAGCTAAACGTCTTGCTTTCCACACATAAGGACATTCTGTTCTGATATGTCTCTCAACGTCTGGTCTCTCCATCTCTGATTAAGCTTCACACTTGGTTTAGACCAGACTGAACCAGATAGAGAACCCCTTTCCTGGAGCTGAAGCAATGTTCCTGTTGAACAAGTAGCCAATCAGTGTCCATGCCCTTCAGAAACCTGAGTTCTTTCAGCTCCCAAAAGGTTTCTAGCTCGGATGGATGATTTCGAGATAAGAAGCTGCATGAACAGTGTTTGTAGGGTTTGAGAATATGTGAAGAGACGGAGTTTGAAAGTACCATAATCTCAGAGGTATCCTTTAATCCAAACACCAGCCCTGTTGATTTTGGAATATAATTAGGAAAATCAATCGATCGATCGATCGATATTCTCAAAATTTCAGTTTGTTGGATTGCTACAAACTTTTTACAGCAAGGAACTTTCAATGACCTGTCTATTTTATTCTCTTGTTCACTCATAATTAAAATCCCACTTCTTTATCCATGTCTTTTCTTTCTTCCATGATTCAAAAGATGTAACTTAGTGCCTGTAGGGGCACACTCTACAATAAACCATGATTTACAAACAACTGCATCTGGATTCCCACAACCTGCAAAGCCCAACTCAAACAAAGCATTGTGATGTGTGAATCCTGCCGATCTGTGTCATTTCACACTAAAGCTTCGTGTAGTTTGGTTTTGGCTTAGTCTGCTGCATGAACAATGACGTGAAGGTGCGTACACACACACACAAACACACACACATACACACCCTGCATGAGGTATATTCAATAAACCATACTGAAACAATTCTCAGTGCAATATGCAATATTGCCAGTGTTAACCCTTGATCTATACAATCAAAATTCAACCATTCCACCAACTATATTAAGAGATCTTTCTGATGCTGCTATAATTTCTTCAGTATCCTGGCCATTATGTAAAAGGGACCTTTAAAAAAAAACACGAATGGCACAATTTGCACAATTGACTTCACCCAAATGGCCAAAGTCAGAACGAAATCCTGATCAAATCTTTTGTGGGCTATGCCATTCCAGATTGCAGGTGGTAAGACATACTGCCATCCCCTTCGTATCTAAGATTAGCAAGTTGGAGAAAAGTTGCTTGGCACCAACATTTTCCCTGGGGAATTATTTCTGTCCACGTCCAGCAGCAATCTTTGGGCGAAGGGCCTTCGATCTCCCCTACAAAAAGGGGCACAGTCAAGAAATGCTGGATGTCTAGATTATGTCCTAAAGACATTAAAGAAGAAATTATTGATGCAAAAGAAAACATCTTAGACGATTTACAAGATAAAGAGATGAAACAAATTTTGCCTGATGCAGAAATATCAGAACATAAGGAATTTGCAGAAGTACTGGAAAATTTAAAAAAAAATATGGACTATAAGAGAGAAAACAACTAACGTGGAAATACAAATGAGAAGCCAAGAAATTGGCCTGGATAAGGACTTTTTACTGGACTTATTTGGTAAGTTGGTTAAAGTCTTGAAGAAATTTCTGAGATGGGAAAAAGAAAAATGGAAGAGAGATCAAATCCTACCACAGCATCTGAATGAACTAAAGTTTGTTAGAAGCAAAACGAAGGAGTACAAAGTTGGTTTGTTTGATCAAGGTTAAAATAAGACATGTTTGTATAAATCTGGGATCCCTTTACGGACTTTTTGCTGACCCCAGGACTGAAATGTTCATGATTTATGGATTTACATATGGATAAGGGATGGGCTATGGGAAGAATAGATACTTGCACATGATGTTACAGGGGGAGATGAATTATTAAGTTTGTACTTGTGATGAAGATCGGAAGCTACTTCTTTATATTTCTTTTTTTATTATTTTCTTTTCCTTTCTTTTCTTTTTTCTGTACACCTTTTCTTTTCTTTTTTCTTTCCTTTACCTTCTTTCTGAGTTTAGTTTGTATTTTCCTTTACTATTGTTATTGAAACTTTCAGTAAAATTGTTATTAAAAAAAGAAGAAATGACGGATGGTACTGAATTGGTCCCTGGTCAGATGTGGGGAAAGCGCCCCACCTCTCTGTTGCTCGTGGGAAGTGCAACACGACCTGCTCTGCAAGAGCCCAACTCCTGCCTTCCACTGTTGTAAAAACGACCTTGAAACCAGAAATGTGCTTCTCCGTTTTTTTCCTCCCTTTCATTGTCACCTGACTGAAGGTCACCCAGTGGCTGAGACAGCTTCCCTCCTGCTCGTGGATTTCCTTTTAAGGAGATCTCTGAAGGCAGGAAGCCTTTTTCCTTCAAAGCTTGATTGGTTGACGCTCCACCTTAGCTTGTGTCATCAACGCCCAGGGAACTTCTGCCTGAACAGGCCAGGTCTTGTAATGACATGTGAAGGAGAGCGAAGAGAAAGGCCCGGCTTCTTAGGATGAACCTCTGAGTAACAAACGGCAACGCGTTCCAAACTGGACCGTTTTTTTACTCGTTGGCAAACAGTCGCTGCTCTTGGGTAATACGTCTCATTTCTCGGGGAGGTTCTCAGTGGTTTTCTAACCCGGAGACGTTGGAATCCAAAGCGCACGTTCTTTCTTTAAGGTACTAGAGTTGAGTGACAACGTTTGAGTCTCACCTAGCTGACTTCAAGGCGTCCGTCACACTGACCCCTATACTAAGCCCTGCCTTGCTTTAAGAAGCCACAACGGTCTGGAGTTGCACCCCACGCCAAGCCATCCATTAGATTGGACAGCGGCTGCTGTCATATATATTCAGCTCAGGCTAAAAAACCACGTTCTGTCTTGGACAGATGGAAGAAGCTTAATCTCACAGGGCTTGCTAGGAAGATGTAACTCACACCCACCTTGAGCCAAACAGAAGAAGCGTAAGACGCAAATCTTAAGAGGCACAGAAACCCTGTTCAAGTCCTCTTGTTTCAATTTCAGGGCACATGCAGCCAACAGGCCCGAATATCATATTATTTATTTATTTATTAAATTTATATGCCGCCTATCTCCCCCAGAGGGTGGCTCTGGGCAGCTCCCGATTAAAATCAAACATCAAAAACAGTAAAAAATATAAATATCACCATTAAATTAGCTTAAAAAAATCATAGTATATAAAAAGACTATATACATAAAAAGACTATAAAATTCAAGATGATGGGGCAACATTATTTCAGTGTTTAGGGATGAAGGTCATTGTTTAACCTGCTAAAGGCAGCACAGTCCACACTCAAAAAGAGACTCAGGAACTCACAAGTTTTGCAAAAGCTCAACAACCAAACCAGTGCAATTAGACATCCACTTAGCCTAAGTCATGAGTGTCCCTAGAATATCAAGGATGAGATGTTTGAAAGGACCCCAGCAATTTAAAGCAGCATCTTGTCTCTGGTTGTGGGGCAGCTGAACTGTCTTTCCACCAGAACTAGGAACTTGATTGTCTGGGTTTGATTTAGTCACTTGTGTCTTGCAGCCCTCTGCTGGCCAAACGCTGCTATTGCAACACGTCTGGGTGAAATGGCCCGTCTTTAAATGCAAGCATCAGAGAGGGCAACTTCCTATCAGACAGGGCTAACCCTCTGCCAGCCTCTTTTCACATATATAAATAAGCAGTGAGATGCAGGGTATAGGAACACCAGCGTTTCCTTGCATTAAAGCAATTTGGAGAACTTCGCCTACAATGTCTGCAGGCTGTCGGGAACCCCATTTCCTGTTAAACTAGGTCAGATCTTCATGTCATTTAAAAAGACATTTTTGGCACATGAGTTTAATGGGTGGTCATTTAAATTTAACTTTTAATGGTGACATCAGTGTACGAACAGAAGCGGCATAAAATAATACATGAAAGTAAAGAGAAATATAATTGAAATCAGCCACCTTGAATGGCATATTGTGCTGGGCTCACATTAAGCCATGGTCTGTTTAACATTTGACATTTTTTAAACATTCCCAGTCAGGTCTACAGTTTTGGTACTCCTAGAAGCCTCCCATCCAAGTTGTACACAGGCCGGACCCTGCTTAGCTTCCAGACTGGACAGTCATGTGAGACACCTAAGGCGTCTACACAGATTAAAGGAATGACAACCACATGGAAAAAATTATTTACCAAACGTTTATTTTTCTGCATTGGTTTCTATCTCGCCAGAATTTTACATACATAGGAAAATATACAAATGACTAAAAAGAAAAAAACTGCACAAATGAGCCAATGTTCCTCACACACGTACATTTTACAACTTCTTGCAAAACTGAATACAGCAAATTATAGCAGGATACTTCTCAGACACTTGAAAAGGCCTCAGAGGAAATTAAAACCTAGGGTATAGGCGATACATTAGAAAAAACTGCATTTTCATGAAGGCGGCCGGATTTCTTGGACGAACCAGAAAGGAGGCAAAATGTTGAGGGCTGCTTTTCTTCCTTTCGCCAAAGATAAACATCTTACTTGAACTGATTGTCAATGAGCGTGCCTTTCATTTTGGCCTTCTTGGCTTCCAGCTCAGCCTGATCAAATTAAAAAATAAAATGGAGAAATGTGAAATAAATATTCTTACTAGCCCCCTGTGAGGAAGCACAGCCGACCTCTCTCTTACAACAGAAAGGGAGACCTTTGGATTAAATTACACTTCATCGTCTTCTGCAAAGCTGAGGAACCGGCGGCCTCCCAGCATGCTGCAGAACTTTCATTCCAAGCCATGATCACTGACTCAGTAGACGGGAGATCAAACATCTGGAAGGTCACAAGTTACCCCACCCTTGTTCTACTATAAGTTTTCATATCGTGAGTTCTTCTGGAGTTTCTCCAAAGCTTGCTTATTCAGACATGGAGGAAAAGGTGCCTTATTTAAAGCTTTTCAGGAATCTTGGATCACCACCCTCACATCTTTTGCTCATGCTGGGACATAAGACCACTACCAAAAGCTACAAGAAACACCAAGGCCTCTTTTATCAACTGAGAACTAGTCAAGTCACCCAGCTACAGTAAGTTTTCTTTTGTACATTTCTTATCCCGCCTTTCTTATTTTTATAAATAACTCAAGGTGGCGAACATACCTAATACTCCTTCCTCCTCCTATTTTCCCCACAACAACTACCCTGTGAGGTGAGTTGGGCTGAGAGGGAGGGACTTGCCCAAGGTCACCCAGCCGGCTTCCATGCCTAAGATGGGACCAGATCTCACCGTCTCCTGCTTTCTAGCCTGGTGCCTTCACTGCTAGGCCAAACTGGCTCTTTTAGGTTCTTTCTGATCAATGGCTGCCTTATTAAACAAACTTTTCACAGCATACCACAAGACAAATGTCCTCAGATCTACAAGTATTTTAAGGCATATTATGTAGCGAGAACATGAGTCAGTTCCCACCAGAATCTGAAGAACACTGTTGCATCTAACCTATGAAATGGAAAATGAGAGGGATGAAAAAAAACAGACTCACCAGTTCTTGCAGCCTTCTCTTGCTCATTCCTTTCCTTTCCAGCTGCTTCTCGATCACTTTGGCATTTTGAGCATATGAATCAGCAATCTCTCGCTGAAAAACACAGCGTTAGAAGGAATTAGACTAAATGCTGGTAGCCCCAGCAGAAAAGAAACACATCAAGAACAGCCTAGGATAAAAAGTAATGCCTTGATTTTATAGACCAAATCGGGGCATGTCTGTCAGATCTAAACATCCATTAAATCCAAATGATGTAATTAATATAATTTGTGTCAATTTACAGCATTTTGCATAATTGGATTGCATCATTTGCATTGTAAATCGAGCCACCGTGATGTGTAAACTACGTTTTATGGCTTAGGATTTCATATGAACTTAGCTAGTTGTTGGCTAGTCAATAAAAATTACCATGTGAACCATGATTCAGCATAGAATGCTTTAATATGATGCGTGAACGAATGTGACTAACCCCGAACTGCCACTATGCTGGACAAGGATTTATACACTAGTTTCTTCAGTCACCAGACACCACTCTGGTATCATTCTGAGAAGGAAGAGAGAATGTACAAAGCTCGAACCTGCCGAGGAAAGGAGGTTTCATAATGACTGGAAGCTGCTGGCCATATCCTTGGTTTCAAACATCTAGACCAGCGTTGTCCAAACTTGGCCACTTTAAGATGAGTGGACTTCAACTCCCAGAATTCCCCAGCCACCATGGCTGGCTGGGGAATTGTGGGAGTTGAAGTCCGCTCATCTTAAAGTGGCCAAGCTTGGACAACACTGATCTAGACAACCTAGATCTCCCCTGTTGCCATCAAGAAAGATATGGAAGAACCTTACCGCTTCAATCTCTTCTTCTTCTTCATCAATAGTGGAGACAGTAACTGAGCTGAACTTGCCCATGTCTTTGGTCCGTTTGGTCATCATAACCTTGGAAAGAGAATTTTTAAAAAAATATTATGCGTCATTCAAACTTGGGGCTCAGCAAATGTAAAAGGTGATGATCTTATCCTTCACAGATCTGGAGAATGCAGTTTAATACTAAGAGAAGGAAGGCAGATCTGTCCTATATACTTCATGCACTGGAGTCTCAGTCTTAGAACAGGGAGAGTAATTTGCAGATCACCAGCCAGGTGCAGATGCCAAATCCCCTTTTTTACAACTTGTAGAATCCCCCAAGAGTTGCACCACTATAATGTGCTGGGCAATTGTGTACCAGATTCCTTCAGCACATTTAAAATTGATTCCAACCAACTCCATGCAAAATCAGGGGGAAAAAAAGGAAAAAATATCCACTTACTTCCAAGACATCAGGATTTATCACTCTGTTAACTTGTGGCCCTCGACCCCCAAAACTAATGCTTTAAAAAAACAGTTTGGCTGATGACTGAGGTGGGTTAGGTGAACTGAGGCTCACTGAGTCATGCTCGGAATAGAGCAAAGGAAATCAAATGGAAGGATGCGTCCTCTGATAGAGTAAGTCAAACACTGTATTGGGTAACAGATATACAAATGAAGAGACTACGGCCCTCAAGACCAAATATTTCAGAACTTCCTGGAGTAAGAAGAGCCTTGTAAGATCAGGCCAACCAAATGTCACCAAGGAGCTCAGAAGTTCAGCCAGAAGACAACGGCATTCTCTGTTGGAACTCCACAGCAGTTGGCAGTCAAAGGCACACTCCCTATCTGAGCATTTCGCCACACACTGCAAGAGAAGACTCTTCTCTTCCCCTACCTTCTTAGGGGGCTCTTGCTTCTGGGTGTAGATGTTGGTTTTCCCAAAGCCCTGCCCAAATTTGACCACAGCGCCATCCACAATGAACGTCACTGGAGCATTCTTCTGCTGGTGTTGGTAAAAAAGGAGCAGGCCACACCTGGAAAGAAAGTGACCACTTGTTTTTCTTCCCAAATCTAATTAAAAGAACACATCTGCCTGTATTTGATATTTCATCTCAGTTCAGCTGCTAGATTAAGCCTGAGCATGCCATAAATTGCAACCATTTAATCCTTCCCCAACTTGGTCCTACTTGTTAAGTTGGATTCCAACCTCCAATAACCAGTAGTCCAATTTATACAGAAGACACTCAACTGGGGATGCAAAACCCTAACCATTAGGGTTTCCTGGATGCCAGTGTGACATCTTAACCCAGTGTTTCTCAGCCTTGACAACTTTAAGATGTGTGGACTTCAACTCCCAGAATTCCCCAGCCAGGAAGCTGGCTGGGGATTTCTGGGAGTTGAAGTCCACACATCTTAAAGTTATCAAGGTTGAGAAACACTGTCTTAACCACTACATCACATTGGATCTAGATCACCTTATTTTTTTACTCCGGAGAAATAGTTGGATGTCCTAATTCACCAGATCACAATGGCCTCAACAGGCTGTATATTCTTTTATCACAGGAAATAAAATTTGTTGACTGTTTTGTCTTCTGAACACTTCCTCTCAAATTACTTACTTTCCACACTTTTTCCTGTATTGTCGTTCAATGCCTTCTGGCCTGGGGAAGAAAAATAGGTAAGTATGCTGTACTTTGCTTAATCATGGTTTGTTGCAAAAAAAGTCATTATTGGTTGGGGTTATATAGTCTGAGGAGCCATAAACCCCGGCTGATAAACTGCAAACCGAGATGGCTAAGTCCAACAACCCAACACATTAAGCCAAACGAGCTACATTTCAATAAATACAATATATAAATCCAGTTTGTTGGAATAAATTACATCAGTCATAGGTGTTGCTTCTTGAAGAGCAAAACAGGACCAGCCTGAAAGCAGATACCACTTAAAACCAGCATGTAAAAGTGCCACCTAATTCTGCTTCATGTTCATGGAATAGCTTTACAGAGATGAATATTAGGCAAAAAGGTGAAAAACTTTCTAATTATATCCTTACCAATGGCTCAACTTATTATTGTAACCAACTGGAAGAAACTTGATTTTAGAATTTAAAAGTTGGTACTCTAAATTATGGGATATGACACTATCTGAAAAAATAACTTCTAATGCTAATGTTTCAAAGGGAGTCATGAGCCCACACATTGCCTGTAGAGAATAAACTACTTGTTTATTCAGTACTTTAAATCTTGATATAGATTATCTACCCTCCTATTCAGGTTTTCAGATTTGGAGTCTGTAAGCCTTTTAGATAGAATCTCCGTTAGAGTTTTATTCATATAAGAAAGATAAAGTATTTTAATGACACCAAAGACCAGTGTCAGTATTAATGTTATGTGTGAATCATTATTTGAAAATTTATTTTCCATGCTAGCTTATTTTTCTAGGTGTGACTCCTTTTTTAAAAATGTAATTCAGATGATCTTAAAAAAGAAAAACGAAGCCAGCAGTTATTATCTAGCAAATAACAACCAATGTTCAAGCCATTTTAATATTACATCTTTGTCCCTGGAGCCTTCCTGTAAAGACACAAGGGGGTCGATGGAGAAAATGAAGATTTCATTAGCTTAGAGAATTTTGTTTATAAGGTTATAAATTTTCTCTACTTTTTTGGAAAAAGAATGTCAAAAATGGATAATGACAAAAAGTACTATCAACATAATGTATTACAACAAGATGTTTAGAAAGAGATGTCGATCTTTATTGTACGTTATTTTAAATTTTAAAAATGAGAGAAAATGAAGATTTCCCTTCCCGTATTTCATATGAGAGGTGAGAGTCCCTTAAGTTGAACAACTCCATCAAAAGCAGAGGTTGTTTCTGAAACTGCGTGTCTTTGATTTTGGCCAGGGATCCCTGGCAATGGGGTTTTGTGGGGCCTTCCTACCTGCGCAGGTAAACATTTTCCTCTTCTTCCGTGTTGCAGAATTTGTGGGCATGTTTGACAGCATCAATGACTCTGGCCCGATCACGGGGTCTCATAGGCAGCTTCTCGAGCTGGCAGTCTGTAGGAAAAATCATCAACATCATCATTTTGGAAAACCGAAAACCATCAGGGAACTCGATCTACACCCGGGGGATCAATGCCGGAGGAGGTCCCTAGAAGTCTAAACAAATCAACCCCCACCCCAATATCAAATCAATGTTCAAATCACATTTGATTGAGCGTTATCGACCAAGCTTCTATATAAAACATCAAACCACGGGACATTCGATACAACGGATGGCCTTCTAGCATGGCAACGATCAAGCAGATCTTAATAATAATAATAATAATAATAATAATAATAATTATTATTATTATTATTATTATTATTATTATTATTATTATTATTATTATTACAGCAATGGTGTCTGAACAATATTTGGCAACCTTTTGTTAAGTTTCGAAGGATTTGTTGACTAATAATAAAAATCCACCGATAAATGGAGCTTGTTTAGGACAAGGGGGGAGAAAGATTAATACAAAGTCTGCGAATGAGACACTGGGCAGCCCAGCGCCACACGGGGCTGATTCGTGTCTCCCTTCCAAAACACTCCAATAACAGGATGGACAAAGCCCGCCTTTGCTCTACGTGCCCCCAGTGCCCGCCCCCAAATCGGCCCATGGTGCTATTGACTGGCACGAGTCGGGTCAGGGGACAGGCGCACGCGGGGGACGGCGACCCCCATCACCCGCAGCAGCGACCACGGGGACGAAAACACCTGGCGGGCCACGCCGGGCTGAACCCTTTCGGAACCGGCGGGCGGCCCGCGGAGCTTTGGACTTCAACTCCTAGCGGCCCCCCCTCGCCCCCCAGCGGCGCGGAACTGTGGGAGTCGCAGTCCCCCCTTCCCGAGCCGCCCCAACGGCCAGCCGGGGCGCAGCGCCCAGCGCGGCGCCGTGCGCCCTGGCCGAGCGGACGCGGGGACGGGGACGGGGACGGGGCCCGGGCGCGGCGCCTTCCTTGGCTCACCCAGGACCAGCACCATCTGCCCGCAGAGGCAGTAATACACGTGAAGCGGCTTCTCGCCATCGTCGTACTCCTCCCGGTCGCGCGTGTCGGAGCAAACCACGGAGCGGGAGACCACCTTGGGCATGGCGGCGCCGGTCGATCGGGCGCCCTCCCTCCCTCCCTCGCCCGCCCGCCCGCCCGGCTGCCGCGGGGTCGGCTCCGCCTTTGCCCGGGCTGGGGCTGGAGCTGCAGGCGGAGAGCGCGAGCGAGCCCGCCCTCCCCGGCTCCGCCCGCTCGCCTTGGCCAGCTGGAGCGCGCCGGTCCTGGCGAGCGGAGCGCGGAGAAGCCGGCCGCGCCTTGGCGAGGCGCGGCTGCCTTGCGGGCGCAGACGGGGCGGACGAGCGTGGGAACCGAGGCTGCGGGTCCCCCGAAGCGCCCCCGCGTGCACGAGGCGGGCGCCTCCGCGCCCCAAAAGCGCCCCGGCGACCTCGACGGCGCGGCCCCCGCTCTTGTTAGCTAACCTTGTGACTCGCTTAAGGAGGGCGGCTTCTCCGCAAAGGTGTGCAGAGTAGAAGGGTCCTGGCTGGGAACCATGGAAGTTGAAGTACTGGGCATCTGCAAGGCTGGGGCGGAGGGAGGGGGCTGTGCTCGGCTCCGTGGGGCGGGTGCTGAGCTTCCGGGGTGCTCTGGGCAGCCTGTTGCGCTTCAGAATGGAGGATGCTCCCGGGGAGGGGAGGGGAGGGGAGGGGTGGGGGGGAAGCAAACGCGGACATCTCCTTTTGGGGATGAATCGCCTTGCAAGTTAAGAGGGCAAGGAATTTTGGCTCCCGAGTGTTGAATAAAACGACCCGTGGCTTTCCAAATGAAGGTATTGGATGGTAACTCGGCAGACCGAGACCCATACTGTAAAGCAGTGTTTCTCAACCTAGCAATTTAAAGATGTGTGGACTTCAACTCCCAGAATGCTGGCTGGGGGACTTCTGGAAGTTGAAGTCCATCTTAAAGTTGCTGCTGCTGTAAAGTCTTCCTTGAGACTACAGGAAAATTGGCTTGGTCCTTCGGATAGGTTTCCACTCCTTACTGGTGGCCAGGCTGAGCACTGAACATACTCTTAGCCGCTTGCACCACTAACACAGCCCAACACACAAATTCCATGTAAACTCAAAACAGTAATTAAGGGCAGCAGTGTGTGTTGTATTTTGGCCCAGCGACAGTCCCAGCTGTTTTAGACATGGGGGCGTGTGGTTTTTTATCACTGCAAACTCCTCTCTTTCTGCTTACATACTTATCTTCTGTTTGCTTTGACTTAAGTAATGATGTAAGTTTGAGCGAGAAAGGTGGGTTTAGTCTTTCCAATGTGCTTAACTTACATAATTCATTCATGGGTGGGCACAATACATTGCACCAAAACCAAATAGGCTGAGTTCACACCACCTGCTAATCCACTAGAAAAACAGATTGGAGAAGGTTGTGTGTGAATACAGCCAACTAGGTTTGTAACAGATCTGGCTGAGTGGGTGGTGACAACACAGCTGTTGAACTAAGCATTAAAGTGTTGCAATAATAATAATTTGCAGCACTAAAAGTTAAGAAGTGGGCAGGAAATAAGGGATTTAATAGACGCCGTCCTTCTTCTCTGCTCAAGCAGCCTCTACATGAACGGGGAAGCATTGAAGACAGTGAAATATCATAAAAGAATTGAGAGCTTCAGAACTGTCCTCAAGAGACCAGTGATAACAGAAGATCCAGAATCAAATAAGTCCATACCTGCACTAAGGCTGGGTCCACACACCTTGCTAAACTACAGTTTGTCCTAACCATGATTGGCAGATTAGCCCACCATTGGCTAGTTCACACATTCCATTACCTAAATCCAGTGTTTCTCAACCTTGGCAACTGTAAGATGTGTGGACCTCAACCTGCAGAATTTCCCAGCCAGCATGCATGCTGGCTGGGGAATTCTGGGAGTTGAGGTCCATGCATCTTAAATTTGCTAAGGTTGAGAAACATTGGCTTAATCAACAGATGACAAACTGCATTGGTTGGGGCCAAGCCAAGCCAAACCAAACTATTGCAGCATGGTGTGATGTGTGACCCCAGCTCAACTTCAACCATTACTTTCCATACTTGAAAACAAACCCCCACCCTCTTAGCCCTGGGGGACTTCTTTAGCTGTAACACCTCTGTGCTGACTTTTCAAACTAACCCCCCGCCCATAGGCGGGGCTTCCGATTCTGCCAACCAATGGAATGGAGGGGGAGCTTAACAGAACGGGCAGACTTTGGAGACTTTTCTGTGTAAAATGGTTTCTCCCACCTTTCTCCCTCTTTTTTTCCCCCCATTAGTCTCGCCCAGAACTCTTGGCTTCGCCGCCAGCCTTAATGGTATCGCCCTGCCTTTTGAAACACCGCCCCTTTCTTCCTCCTCCAAGCGGCGCAGTGGTACGTCCCGGTGTGAGTCGGATGCGTGTAGCGCCGCCCCTCTCTATTTTCTCAACTCCCCCCTCGCAAGGGCAGTGGTGTGGTCCGGCATTGCCCAGCAGCCTCGGTCGCCGCTACCACTGCGTAGTTAAGGGCTGCGTCCGTCTCGCCTCCTTCCTCGTCTCCCCCCATTGTTGAGGCACAAGTGGAAGAGGCTGCATCTGCTCGGAACCAGCTCCCGTCACCTCCCCGCTCTCTCTCGCTTCCTTCGCCCCGCTGGTGTATGAGTGATTTATAACCGCGAGCCCCGCCATGTCCACGCCGGCCCGGAGGCGCCTCATGCGGGACTTCAAGAGGTAAGCGGCCCGGGGGCGACCGTCGGGCCGGGGGGCGGCCGCCGGCGAGCCGGAGGAAGAGGTGAGGCGATCCAACATGGCGGCGCCGCTGGTGGGAGCGCTACGCTACTGGCGCAGCGGCCTCGGAAAGACAGGGGCGAGTTACGCCGTTGGCGCAGGCGGGGCGAAATCCCGTCTTTCCCCCCGGCCGCCTTCCAGCGGGCGCCCCTTTTAACCCCTTCCTGCCCGCCTTCCCCAAACAGGCTGCAGGAGGATCCCCCGGCCGGAGTCAGCGGAGCCCCCTCGGAAAACAACATCATGGTGTGGAATGCGGTCATCTTTGGGTGAGTCGGCACAGGCTGCCCCCCCGCCTGCCAGGAGGGCTGGAAGGCCCCCCCTTTTCTACGCCCCGATACTCCCCATCCTGGTGCTCCAGGAGCGAGGAGCAGCGGGCATTCCCTGGACGCCCCCGCCCACCCCCACCTTTAGTCTGATTTCCAGAAGGGTAAATAAGCTCTTGGACGAAGAAGGGCTTCCAGATCCCTTCCCCACCTTTGCTCAGACCCCACTCGGAGGGCTGGGTCCGGCTGGCCCCGGTTCAAACCAGGTCGCGGAGCCGAGTTCTGCAGTTCGAAGGGGCAGGTTTAGCCTTGCAGAAAGGCAGCCCTACAACTTCCCCAGAGGATAATAGGCTGAAGAAGGCTGAGCCCTGATCTCTCTTATCCCAGGGACAGGACAAGCAGCCCTAGTTTTAATTTTCAGGAAGGCGGCTTTGAATATTTTTTTTTAATCTAAAAGACCCCACCTGCCTAAGAATAAGTGCAACTGATCTGCAGAAACTAGTTTCCTAAGAAAGGGATGGGTTCCCCTTTCAGAGAGAAGCCGGACAGCCACCTGGGAGGGTTGCTGCAGGACTCTATAACCAACTGTCTCTTTGATTCCCCTGTAACAGCAGGAGAAATTAAGTGGTCTTAGTCTGTTCAACAGGGCTGGGGTTGGTGCGGGTTAAAAACGTTTGGAAAATACTAGATTCCTTTTCCCAGTTCTATATTCTTCGGTTGATCCCCTTCACGGTGGGCTATCCCACATTGCTATCCTAGCCAGTGTGCCATTGGCTATTCTGTCTAGAATGAAGGGAATTGAAGTCCAGTGCTTCAGTTCAGTACCATCTTGGGGAAGGCTAAGAATATAAAGTGATTATGATCTGCTGAAGCATGGATAAGCAACCCAGTGCTCTTTTGTAGCCTCTTGCTATTAATTATTGTTGGCCAGAGCTGATAGACATGGGAATTTAGGACATTAAGAGAAACCCAATTGCCTATCCCTGTTCTCAGATAATAAATCATGCTAATTTTATTTTCCTTATTGATTATCAGGCTTTTGAATTCTGTGCTTTCTTCAGTGGAGATATCATTCTCATGGCCCAGATTTGCTTCTCTGTGATAATAGTCTAGTCATTCCACTGGCTGGTGCTTTCCTGATGCATTGAATATAATTTCCTTCATCCAGAATCAGCTTGGTTGATAGACATCAACTTCAGGTCCATAATGTATTGCTCACCTACAGGACAGAGAGTTGCAAGGGCAGGAATAATTGTAGTTGATGATAACATAATAGGACACATCCATGTAGGACTGGCAGTTGCCCTGGTTTTGTCTGTATAAATAATAGCATATGCTAGTAAGATAGAATAGCAGGGTGTGTTCAGAACTGTCGTTAGTGATGGCTGGAGTTGTTTTAATTAAAAGTAATAATTGTTATTGCTATTATTCTGACAACCAGTTCCTTAGTGACTTGAAAGAAAGTCAGGCTATTGGAATAGAGACTGGCTTGGAAGTTTTCCTACATTTGTAAGTGCTTTGTAAAATAGGTTGAAAAGGCAAGTTGATAGCTATGGCATGTTCTCTTTGAATGGCGTTGGAACTCTGAAGGGAGTTCCTCCAAATTCTCCCATTTGATTGCTTATTTAAGCCAGGATGGTAGGCAGGGAAGAGTGATTCCTATCTCAAATTTTCAGCATGTATTCCTTTTCTCCTGGTCCCAAGAGCTTCTTTGCTTATTTTCATGGTGGGTATATCTACCTGCTCTAAAATTTTCCAAGGAGGTGTTGCTTAGTGCATCCCCACCTCCTGAAGCAAGGCAAGTGATCACAAGGAACCGAGCCAACTTGGTTGGTGGAACTTGTCAAGCGCTGCTGTTTATCAAGCTTCATGATTGTGACCCTTACCCTTACTGAAATTTCAAATTGAAGTCTTAATCAATAAATGGTTTTAGTTCATCATTTTGCAATAACTGTTAATCTGGCAGGTGTGACCTGTTTTGATAGCATAAATTATAGCGTAGCTGACATTCCTTTTTCAAATTCTAGTCTATCTTCTTTTCTCCTGTTTGACCTCTAGATGTGTTGGGATTCCAAGTCTTTGTCCATTGCAGTCGAAGATTTCTCAGACTGATCATTGCAATATGTCTAGAGAGTCCTAGCTGTTGAATAGGGAAATGCTATTTTAGAATGGTCAGTGCAGTTTGTGCCTTTCTGAGGAACCTGATGATGTAGCAAACTGTATTTGTGCATGTTATTCCCTTGTTATCTTTGTGCCTGCCTTCTCTTCTACCAGCATTAAGACAAGGCTTCTCAGGGTCTGGGTCACTGCACCATAGCTATGACATACCGTACTCTCAATATTTGTACAGGTTGGCTCAAATCTTGCAGATGCTCAGGATTCTCACAAGCATTATGTGGGCTTATTCAGAAGAGGGTGTTCAGGTCCCCCAATCCCATTGGTGGTTGGCAGTTGCTCCAGCCAGGTGGTAACTGTCCACTCTCTGTCACTTTTCATTACTAGTAGCAACGTGCTGGCATGTAGAAGGGAAGATAGGTAAGCTGATTGCTGCTACTCAGCTCTGAACTTCTAAGAGGTAATGCCATGGAGGCCTCGTGCCTGAGGCTTCATCTCCAGCATCAAGACAGACTTTGAGTGGGGTGAGAGATAGTAGCAGTCTGAAGATGAGTGCTGGCCCCATACTGGTTGTGCACATGTATAAATGACGAAGTGGCTTAGGTTTGACTCTTCTCCTGAAGCCTTTGAATCTAGCTCAGTCTGAATCCTGTTTTTAGGGATGGAGGAAATAACCACGTGTCATTTTTTTAAAAGCTGACTCATGTAACTGTAGTACCTTACGTGTGAGATGTTGACATGCTTTTCTTTTTCAGGCCAGAGGGAACCCCATTTGAGGATGGTAAGTCTTTATTAAAGCAATCTATAATATGACCATTAATGTGATATCACCCAGGTTAATCAGTTCTAGAATTCCACATCAGAATTCTCAGAATCAGGAGCATAAAAATGTGCCTGTGATTGCTAGATATTGAGATACCTGAAATAGAGCTCTCTCTCAGAGGCACTGCCATGGGTGATGCTGCTCAGTCTCTCTGATTTATCCCAATGGGTGGTGAACTATCTCCTTGCTCTTCTGTTTGATGCTGAGCTTCTAAGATTATTCTCCATTGAAATCTCTGATAAGTTTCCATTGTCCCTCTGAGTTGAACTTAAGGTCCTTAATTTCCTTGGCCTTGCCTTCTGTCCCTTCCCAAGATATTGCTGCTGAGGTTCCTTTAGATCCCTCCCTATCAGGGGAACGTCCAAAGGCCATCTGCATCCTTTGTTGATTCTGCTATTGTTGCTGCTTACACTTACAATGGCATCTTAGAACTTACATGAAGATATTAATGTGTTAATTTAATTTTACACCACTCTTTATACCTTTTTCTCAGATCCCTTGAAAGCCACCTTTACTGCACAACCTTTAACCCAATCCTGTCTTGCTGTACTTAGACCCATATGCATATTTTAAAAATCATGCTTGTTTGCCCTGTAGCTGCTTTCTTTGCTGCCTTCTGTTGATCCCTGAGTTGAATGATAAAGGTGGTTGCTTGTTCTGTTCCATAAAAATGTTGCTCCACAATTATACAATGCCTGCAAGTTTTACAACCTGTCTTTTTATCTGATCGGTCTCTCTCAGATCTTTCTTTGATTCTCTTCTTACAAGGGAATATGGGGAATCGTTTGAGTTTTTTGATTTGTGGACCAATGCTGGGGAAGAGAGGAGGCAGGGAAAATTTAAACCCATCTGTGAATAAGGTAATTAGAACCTGCCTTTCTCAATTATAGGAACTTTCAAGCTTACCATAGAATTCACGGAAGAATATCCAAACAAGCCACCTACTGTTAGATTTGTGTCTAAAATGTTTCATCCGAATGGTATGTACCTTTCTTTAAAAGGCAGCAGTTTGCATGAAAATGCAGGAGTAATAGCTGTGGAAGAAATGGAGCCGATGTTTACAGCTTGAGAGAAGCTAGCTTATAAAAACTAGCATTTCTGCAGTGAAAGAAAGTCTGTGAATCCTTTAGAAATATCTAATCCTGCAGTATGGTGACATGCAATGGTATCAGAGTTTTATCTAAGTCATATTAATAAATAGAGATTCTGGTTAAACAAGGAGCACGTAATTCAGTATAGTGTATTATTTCTTTATTGAGCACATTGAGTCAGCATTCACTGATTTGTTGGAAAATGTTGGTGAGGCCCTAAGATAGCTTTTGTAAGGGAGTAAGTTGAATCAGATGTTCTTATCAGTGAGATAACAATTAGGTGTGAGTTTGAGGGCTCCTCCCATATTAGAAACACATACACATTTATTGCCCTCGTTGGAGCCTGACCTCTTCACAAAACAGGTTTGTGGAGATGAATCTATGAAGATCAAAAGAGAACTCTGTGGACCTCAGTGGTCAGTGTTCATTAGGCTGGTAAGGGCTATGAAATCATTGCCCCAGATTTTGGCCTCTGTTGGTTTATGGTCAGGCAGATAGTATACAAAATGCAACAGCATTGTTACTCTGCCCAACAAAAGTCATTCAGAGTTACCCACACTCTGGAAGGTCACAAAGAAGCCCAATATAACAGCAAAGCATCTGCAGGTCATTCTTTGCATCTTCTGATGTCAGCGTTCATCAGTTCACCAGAAGGAAAGCACTGAACAAGACAATGTGCACAGAAGGTGGGATATAAATCTAATAAGTAACCAAAATAAAAAACCCAGTATGTTTGGAGAAAACAAAACAGCACATTCTAACACAAGAAGCTTGGCTTTTGGAGTATCACGATTTGGGTCAGGACTCAGATGGCTCATAATCATTGGGGAATCATGGATTCTAGATTGTACCAGCCAGTTCCGCAGAGAATGTTCATCAACTGAAGCCTTAATGAATGCAGCCCAGCAGTGATCCTAAACTTATAGATCCATCTACAGCAGAATGACTGAAGCAGGAGGAGTTTTGCATTTGGGGATAGTCAAGTTGAAACCCTGACCTTAACCCCCTTAAAATGTTGTGGCACAACCTGAAATAAGCAGTTCTTGCAGGACCTGAAAATAACAATGAGTTGAAGCAGTTACAGAAAGAGGAGTGGGCCAAAATATTTCAAAGCCAGTGGTGCTGGGTTAATCAACAGGGAGGTAGAGGAAATGTTTGTTTGAAGTAATTGCTGCTAAAGGAGCTAATATCAGTTACCAAATTTAAAGTTTTGCATACTTTTTCTAGCAGACTCTGAAAGGCATGATGCAATACGCTGTTTTCTGTGTTGTTTCAGTAGGAGGACTTAGATGAAGTTTGGATCACATTATGAGTACTGTAAGATTATGAATAGCTTTACAGAATTCACAGATCTTCACTCACTGTTTTATATGAATCTTACTCTGTTTGGATGCCAGCAGAAATAATCAGTATGCCCTGGTCTTGAATTTTAGAATTTTCTCAGGGCAAAGAGAACATTTATTTAAGTGGGGATTACTTGTAAACGAAGCTACAGGAACTCTGCTTTTAATAAAAGGATTGGCAAGGTGACTTCTAAACTCCCTTCCAGTTTTTGAATCTTTGAATAAAGTCAGCTCCTTTTAATTGTATTAGCTTAGCTGTGGATTTCTAAATGTTCAGTATACCACTGAAAAATTAAAAGAACCAGTAGAACCCCACAATAAAGAAATATGTGATTATTTACAAAGGGTAGCTTGACAGCTATATTTATGTGTTACTAGGTTTCCATAGATCTTGCACATAGATCCTTCCATAAAGGATAAGCGTTCCTTAATATTTGGTTGACATGTCATTGCTATGAATAAGTTAACCACAAATAGTTGTGAGGTCATAAAGTGGGAGAGTGACTGAAAGTAATGGCTCAACTAGGAGCCTGTTGTCAGAGTCATAGACTCCCAGGTATTTCTTGTAGGGTAACTTTAGATGGATATGCAGGTGTTTGTTGAGCCAGGCGTGATCACCTGATGGTATACAACTGCACTTCCAATTATAAAAACCCACAAATTTTCCTTTTATAGTCTATGCAGATGGTAGTATATGTCTGGATATTCTTCAGAATCGTTGGAGCCCTACCTACGATGTATCATCCATCTTAACATCCATACAGGTAATGTTAGTTCTTTGCTGGTACCCTTTGAAACTCGGTAGGCTCACTATGATTTTAGGAACTCTGTGGTCCGATTAATGGTTGCATCTACCAGCCTCACTTGGAATTCAAAGTAGTTAACTGAGATAAAAGATAAGATCATGTAGCTCCTGTTGTGCCAGTTTCTAAGCTGATATAATGAAAAATGATAGTCAAAACTCTTGTTCAAAAGAAGCTAAAGTTTGGTAGTTTTTGAATCAATAGGCCCATGGGTGTATGAATACAGATCTGCTACAGGGTTCAGGAAGCATAGTGCATTGTTTTGGTCCTCTAAAAAGAAGCTGTCGAACCAAATCTTGTTTGAAATCAGTGGATGAGCCGGTAAAGGATAGCTTTGAATAGATTACAAATTCTTTAGCCTGTGTTTGGTTGTTTCTTCCATATTCCTCTTGTGAACATAAAGGAATGCTTGGCTGCAGTAGCAGATCTTTTGGTACCCAGAGAGCTTGGTCCTACGTTTGTGCTATCAAAACTCAGTTATGTTAAAGCGACGGCATAGGTGCAAGATAAAAAAGGGTGCCAAAACATCTCAGGGATACTCTTAATGGACTTCCAAATCTGCTATTTTGAATTTGCCAATGGCCGTGCACAGTATTGCGTGAAACACATTGAGGCCTCACCATCTTTTTTTTTCTTTTCCTTCTAAAACAGTCTTTACTGGATGAGCCTAACCCAAACAGCCCAGCAAACAGCCAGGCAGCTCAGCTATACCAAGAGAATAAGCGGGAATACGAAAAACGGGTTTCTGCAATAGTAGAACAGAGCTGGCGTGACTGTTGACCTTGGATGATGCAAATGAACACTCTGATGAGGAAAATATATGTATGAAGTGTCTGAGTCCTCCTCCTCCTCCTCCTCCTTGCATCACTGCATTTACTTGGAAAGCAAAACTAGCTGTCGTGCTGTTGCCACCCACCCTCGCTGGAGCTCTTTCTCTTTGGACATCAGAAAAGCCACCCTTTGCCATTCCCCCTTGAGGTCAAATGTACTGTACTTGGGTTACTTGTAAAAGAATTACTGAGGCTGAATCCCACTTCCTGTGGGTCTACCATCGCCAGTCTTAGGGGCAGTATTGTGCATTTCTGTAGTGTACACTTAAGCTTTTAATTGTAATTGTGTTATACACAGTGATGCTTACGTGTAGCTTGATTCAAAAAAAAAAGATGTTTATATACAATATACATTTTTAACTATGACTTGAATGCTGATCTGTCCAAGGCTGGTCATTTAACTGCTGGTATCAACTTCACTGCATCTGTGAGTACTATATGGAAAAACCTACTTCCCCGTGCTGTTTTTCCCTTTCCCCCAGGCCTTTTTTTCAGCCATGTGGGTTTTGCAATACTGATTCCATGTCAAGCTTGAGGTGGGGTGGGGTGGGGGGAAGAGGGTTGATCTCTGCTTTCATAGGTCAGGTACAAGGTGATTGATTGGTGTTGTGTATGGACACAAACACGATACATGCTTTCCGTAGCACTTTCGAGGGTATTAGAACAGCTTAGGTATGGCTGCAGTGGGTACAGAACAGGAGTTGACAATTAATGGCTAAACAGTGTGTAAGGAAAAACTAAAATGCTTCAAAAACTTTTTTTTCCTTCTATGATTTTAATCTCTACCTCTTACTGGGGAAGGAAATGAGATTGTTATGGCTTTGCTGTCTGGGAGAAAAAAAATAGGAAGATTGCAAATGCTACTGCAGCATGTGTCTATTCTCTCTTCCTTTCTTCCTTGCCCTTCTTCTGCCCAATTTACAGAATTGTTTCACATTTCCAAAAGCATTTTTTGTGAAGCTCAGTTTGTACTTTAAGCAGCAGTGTGGGAGGAGACCAATCGGTGTGTTTGTCTGCTCTACCAGTGTCTTCTGTGTATACATTGAACTCTTGAGTACAACTTTGCACAAGTAACCCATGTAAGAAACTGTACATTTTTCAATGACTTGTAAATAAATGTGTAACCTAAATGCTTATTGTTGAAAGAAGACAACATGCATAGCTATACATTGACTAGAAATGAGCGGCTGAAAGTTGATCTTATAAATCAAGGGACCATTTAATAATGCTGATATCTTATTAGACCAAGGAGTTACCTTTTCTCTACATTTTTGGTTGTAGATGAAGGACATACTATACACTTTCAGGAATGCTTACTGCGAATTACATAAAACAGGAGTGGTTTACTTAATTTCTGGAGTGTAACACAAGCTATTGGCCGAAGTAAAGCAGGAGAAATAATTAAAGCAGTATTTCTCAACCTTGGCTACTTTTAAGATGTGTGGACTTCAACTCCCAGAATTCTGCTGGGGAATTCTGGAGTTGAAGTCCACACATCTTAAAGTAGCCAAGGTTGAGAAACACTGAGTTAAAGGGTCTCTCTTAAGCACTTGGGAAATGTCTTTGTTCTACGGTTCTTTGCCCATTTCTGCCCCAGATAAAAAGGCTAGTTGTATCTCTGCCTTTCATAGCAAATTGGAACCTGCCTTAAAAGCCTGTTTTGTTTCTTGGGTTTTTTTAGGGAGATTGAGAGACTTTACTACCTCCACAATGCCTTGTATTTTCCAGCTACCGGTCTAAACATTGCAGATGCTTATAGTTACAAAGGAATGGACGGACAGGCACGTCAGTGGCAAGCGCAAGAGTTTGGGCAGGTGAAATAATGTATAGGTAAGATAAATTAGTTTAACCCAACCTTTGCTGTAACTGGGTGGACTCCCAGAAGTTTGAACACCAGCCCTGGACGTTCTGGTTGAATTTTGATTTTTGTAGACTGGAACAGCAAGTCTACAGGTCTGGCGTATGCCCAGATCTGGGAAGGCTAACAATGCCAAAGCAACCCGTAAAGATTTTTGTCTCCTTGTGTCATGGTGTCTCCTTGTATCATCATCCAACTCAAGATTTCCCATATTAGGGCTCGGGGCCACGACCAACTTAGATGGGGGCAGTCACGTTGTTTGAAGACCTCTTGGGCACATGCAAGAGAAGTGGGAGCACCAGGTATGCTGTGCCAGAAAAATAACTAGTGATATGTAAATTGAAGCTTAATTATGAAAACGAAATGGTATACTTATTTCTTGCCCAATCTTATCTCCAGGGAAATAGTTAAATCAAAGGAAAGCTAAGCCTTGCCTAAGGAAGTGTCTCCTTTGCGCTTCTTGTAGCTATTTTGTTTCTCTATAGGAGGGGCAGAGGGGCCTTTCCCTAGGTAGTCTTGATATTACATTCTCATGGTTAGTGACAAGCTTAGTGATTGGCTTATTTCTCTATAAGGTGAGAGGCTCTGTTAAAGAGCAAGCCTGTTACAACTGGAGGCCAAGAGAGATTGAGCAATATAGTGCAAGTCTTTGTACGAAAAAAAAATCCACAATAGGGCTGTGCAGCTCTTTGGAGTTGACAGCCAGGCCGTAGCTCCTGTTTGCAACTCTTTAAAGCAGCATTGTCTTTTCTTGGGAAGCAGGAGTGTCTCTGTGTGCCCTAAAGCACTGCAAAGCCCCAATCCATTTTTAAAAAATATATTCCCACTTTCCCTCATGATAATAAGAGGTTTTTTTTTTACTCAAAACTGTTCCTCCCCTTCAGAATACAGATCAATGCAGAATTATTTATTCACTAAAAATTCTTCAGTCGGTCCTATCGTTTCCAGGCTAACAAGACTATACGCAATGGGATAAAAGTAAAACAATGGAAAGAGGATGGGGTGAAATGGGAAAACAAGTCTTGATGTTCTCCAAAGGCTCCTGTAGTTGGAAGAAAAAGCCTATAAAGAGAAAGGATCAGAAATACGTACTGCACGCAAATCACAACATGTTACTTCAGCGAGAGAATCTTTTACTTGCTGATCTCTCTGTGAAATATACAAGCACATTTACACAAAGGAAACAGTAAGAATACGTAGAGGCTTCATGGAGAAATAAATGAAACTCCATCCTGTCCATTCCCATTAAAAAAAAAAAAAGCTTGACAGGGTACAAGAAATGCCCCCCTCCTCCTCCTCCTCTAAAGTTAAATCTTACTGTTGATGGAAATGCAATAATGTATTGTCTTATTCTGAAATGTAGAAGCCCCCATCTCATATTACAGGTGATGGGTCTGCTGGGAATTGCACAAATTAGGCAAGGCTGCCTCTGCTAACTTGTGTTAATTCTGATATGACAGAGGGAGAGAGACTCCTTTATCCATGTACCCCGACAACATGGCATTCACAAGCTATGTCCCCTGAGCTTCCATTGTTTAGTTTTGATCGGGAGAGCTAGAATCCTGTGACAGAGGCTCAGCCCTTGATTTTGGCCAGTTGCAATTTTTTCCCCTCTGAAATCAATGAAACCAAGACTAGTTTTAAACGGTTAATTGTGAAAAAGCACACACTGTCCAAAAGAAAGATTTTTAGGATTTGCTATTTCTGCATCCCATTCTGGTTTCATGGTTGGCATGGTTCAAGTAAACCAAATGGTCAAATACTGTAGTGATATCACATTTGAATATGCTGAAAATAGTTTTGTCCCTCTATGCCCACAACATTTTAAATATAAAACATGCCCTTCCATGCATGCCCAGCAATAAAAATCTATTTATTATTAAGACCGACTTTACATATAGTTTTCTTTACACTGCCATCTTCCTCTTTTCTCCCTTTTGTTTTAAAAAGGCAAAAATAAAAAGATAATCCTTTTAAAAATGGTGTGAGGGTCCCTCTCCTCTCCTGCTGAGCAGATGTTCCTGCTATTACCAAACTCTTAAAATGTGAAGGGAAAAAAGCCATTTCTGAGAGACTCGTAAAACAGGTAACAGTACAAATGTTATCCAGATTGCACAACATGTATTTAGACAGAACCCTGGAGATGGCTGCAACATTTTCTAATAAAGTTTAAGAAATTAAAATGAGCAGGGAAAACATATTTGAATCAATTTTTCCACAACAATATACAGCCTTTGTTCTGTTTAATGGAAACCTGGTTCCTGTCCAGACTCCTTGGGAGAAACATAGGGTTTTCACCCTATTTCTCCTGTGGCATTATGAGTTCGTAATGGCCAACTTGGCCATCTTGTTTCAGCTGGTCTAGCAAGTCCTCTTTACGCCTCTTCCGGCTTACCACCAGGTACCTATCGCGGCCCTGGCCGTGGGATTTGCTTTTAAGCCCGTATCTTTGGGCTATTTGATGAATCTGTTTTCGCTCATCATTGGTGAGTTCTGTGGAAAAAGTCAGATCAATCTTCCTGTCCGAGAAAGCATAATTTTGGATGATCTGCTCAATATCTTTTTTGGTGATCTGTGACCCTCTTTCGACATCAAGTCCCAGCCCTTCCCTTTTGAACTGCTCCTTCACCGCAATGGGCTCCCGGATCCCTTCCCCACTTTTGCCCAAGCCACCACCTGTCCAGCCCATTTTCCTTAAAATCTGATTCCCAATATTGTCTTCCTTGATCTGCTGCTTCAATGCTTCTTCAGCCGAGCGCCCGCAAATCTCGTTCCTGGAAATAACGTCTTCAATGGTGCCCTTTTTCAAATTATTGACAACCGTTGGCTGGGTCTTCTTGAGGACTTTCACTGCCTCCTCGGCTGCCACGTGCTTGACCGTCTTCTTAACGCCGATCGCTTCAGCGATTAATTCATTCTCAAGCATTACTTTGCACTTCCATCGCATTCCGGTCATCCTTTCAAAGACATATTCCACGGTCATCTTATTGAACTGAGCTGTGTCATTCAGAGTACAGACAGGATTCATGGAGTTTTCATACACCACAAGGTCCTTCAGATTCTTCTTCTTAGCAGGGTTGTGGGCAGCCCCACCCACTTTCTGAACCTGGACAGCTTTGGCGGCACCCACGTTGGACTGAGTCTTCTGCAAGATTTTTACTGCTTCATCCGCTGCAGCATGTTTGCTGGTTTTCTTGGTGCCGTAGCCTTCAGCTAGGAAGTGGCCCTGCAAATAGACACTGCAACGCCACAGACGGTTGGGCATCAGCAGGTATTTGTATTCAACAGTCATTTTGTTAAAAGAGGCGGAATTGTTCAAAATGCCAATTGCATCACTGGCATTTTCAGTGAGGACAAAGTTAGTCCAGTGCTTTGCTGAACTGGGTCCTTGTTGCGGATCAGAACTTGGCTGCCCTGACACACCGTCCTTCACGGGGGGGTTCAAGTCATCCAGTGGTTTGAGCGCTGGTGGGAATTCAGGAGGAGATGCCCCACTCTCACACAAAACCAAATCCTCCCGCGTGGTGTTCTTGAACTTTCGTTGAACTACTTTGACTTCAACGGGCTTTTGTAGCAGCATCACCGCCAGCTCAGTTGCTCGGTCCCTGGAACCATTTTTGCTGCCCGCGTAGCCCGTGGTCAGATACACATTCTGACACCTCACCTCACAGGCAAAACCTTCTTTAAGCAGCTTCTTCTTCTTGGGAAGATCAGCAGGGGAAATTTCCTTCAGGGGAGAATAAATATACTCGGGGTTCGTCTTGCAAGCCTGAATAGACCGCGTCAAAAGATACGTGTAGTTAATTTTGTCCGACCCACCGCTACAATCGGGGTTAGCAAGATTGTTGCGGACAGCCGTCACGAGCTTGTTAATGAAACACTGCTTGGCTGTTACAACCGATTTGGGGAAGGTTTCGGAAGAGGCTTGGAGGAGAGGAGATCCCACAGAAGCCACCGTACCCCCAGTGGTAGAAGTCTCTTTACTTTTTGGAATCCCCTTAGCTTCAGGCTGTTTGACCTGGCTACTTCCATAGCCTAAGCCTACTGAACTTGAAAACTGGGGGTCCCCATCTTGGGTGCTGAAGCTGCTAAAAACCCGATCAGCATAGGTTTGGATTTGCTGGGCAGTGATGTTCTCACAGGCATCTTGCACTTGGTTTTCAGATGACTGCTCTTTTCTTTGCTGTTGGGTGTTGCTGGTGACAAAGTGGATTGGCTCAAAGCGAGGCCTGACCCGGAATTTGGGAACTTGCTTCCTTGGAGCTTCGCAGCCTATGGAAGAGAAGTTTACAGTGTTGAAAGAGAAAGCTGGTTTTTTTTTTTTTCAACAAGGGTGAAAAATTGATTAGCTATTCAACCTCAAGATTCAGAACGATGCAGAGTGGGGAGTCAAACTGAAAAGGAGATATTCAGGATTTCAGGTTCCATGCTTTTATGGTGAACTTACAATTATACCCAACTCTGTCTTATATAGAGAGCATCTGGAACCTTATGCTTGTTACAGTTCTGATCTTAAATTTCTCCATTTGCGTCTCCACTCTCTTTATGCTACAATTCATATCAAATGCCTCTCCCCATGATGAAATATCCATCTGGAAGAGGAAGCCTTGCTTTTTGAGAAACTGCAAAGTTTGACCAACCTCTCAACGTCAATTCCTTGCTCAAAATGCAGATTGGATTAATATCTTGTTCAGAAACCTGACCGTAACAAGCGACTGCAACTGGGTAGAATATTTTTTTTTAAATGCTAGCATTCTCAAAAACAATACCGTTCAATCTGGTGAGAGCAAGCAACGTGATGCAATTTGATGGAGATGCAGTGGCTTCAGTTCCCAGGATTCGTCCCAGCCACCGTGGCCACTGCTAAGAATTCTGGGAATTAAAGTCCATATGGCTGGAGGGCAACCAGGTTGTTGGGAGGTTGTGCTAAATGACGCATTCTACTTAAATATGGTGGTGTTTGTTGCATTTGCCCAAGTGCTTGCCTATGCCATTGGTGTACACAACCATCCTTGGCTAGTATAAGCACCTGCAATGTTTAAAAGGCTGTTTTAAGAAGCAGCTGCAATGTTTATGGATAAGAAGGTGGGGGAAAAGGAGGCGTTTCAGGGGACAGCAAATGCTTCCTATGTTCTAAGAATGTTTCAGAGAGTTGGCCTGCAGAGGGAAGCAAGGTTCCCTCCATTGCTTTCACAATGGCTGTGGTAGGCTTTGTTGCTCAGTGGCTTCTGACTCTTCATGACCTGATGGACACCATTTCACCAGGACTGTCTGTAAGTAACTCTTGGAATTCTTGTAACTTTCTGTTTGTGTTAACCACGATGGTATCTAGCGCCCTTGTCTTTGGCCAGCTCCCTTTTCTGTTGCTGTCAGTACATACCTTTGATCTCATTGTGATGTTTCTGAACTTCAACACTGTCTCAATCTGTCTTTGTCTTTCTCTCAAGTAGTAGAGGTCTCTCTATATCATGGGTGTGGAATAAAATTCACCCCCCGTAGTAAATGTTTAAGCCTTGGAAGATAGTCCACTTCTACTTCAACTTCTCCACCCATTTCCACTGGACTGGTGCTGTCTGCTGATATAAACTCAGATTTCAAATACTGAGAAGCAGATCACCATTTCACCTTCGTCAAGGGATTCCTTATATCATTCTTGCTACCAGCCATCAAAATGATATCTTAGCATATCTGATGTTTCTCAGACCAGTTAATTCCAATTTCTGTTTCTTCTCATGATAAATTCTGCACATAAATTAAATAAACTGGGCACCTTCCTTTCTCAATATCAAAACTATTTAGTTGCTCCCTATTCTGTTCAGTAGTCTGAGCATTTTTTAGCACTATCCTTTTTCGGTACTGGAATATAAATTGGCTTTTATTCTATTAAAATAATTTTTTTAATAGTATTACTGATTTGGGGACTTTTTTTTACAGTTCTTTCTTACAGTCACATCAACTTTTTATATCTTTTTTCTACAGTAGATCTTTGCCGTCTTCATCTTTCATGACGCCTGCTTTTACGTAGGAGTTTCCTTTAGTTTCTATACTTTTATTAATTAAATCTCTTGCTCTCCCCTATCAACTATTAGCCTCAACTTCTTTGCACTGTTTCTTCTTGCTCCTTTCTGGATGTGTCTCATCAGTAGGCTACAGGTGGGCCAAGAATAGATCTGTATATACCTATGCTCATTTGCAATAAACACCATGGATTTCTGATTCCAAGCTTGGAGTAATTAAGAGTGAAGTTCTGTTTTCTACTGTGGCCTCCATTCAGTTTTGGTCGCTCAGAAATAAATCACCTAGCTAAGCCAGGCTAACCTGGTACCCTCCAGAGATGGTGGGATGGTGATTCCCATCACAGTACTCACCGGGGATTCTGGGACATACTGCTTTAACCATCACAAGCTGAATTACCTATGCAGCTGTGCCAGCATGACCCCTAAGTTGCTTCCAAGAAATCTGGGAGGGAGGCAGGCTGGAGGTAGCTACGTTAAAAGGGAAAGGAAGATACTCACTATGGGGAGAGTCATCGAGTGGGGATCGCGGTCTTTTGGCTGCCTTAGTGCCCGGCACTAACTCGAAGGATGGCATCTCACCAACATCAATCCCTTCTGCCATCTGGAGGACTTTTTCCATAATGTGGGAGCCATATCTATAGTTAAGCAAAGGAAGTGTCAGCTCACAGCTCATTTAATGAAAGTCTTTTGACTGCATTTATCCTCTCTCTGGCTCCAGAGGGCCATATAGGTAAGTCTTCCATTAGAGCACAAAATGTGTGCCTTGCATACCTTCTCCCAAAGCAAAGGAGCACCACTTTTCCAGACCAAGGCTGGCATGATGTATTAAGAACTCTAACCTCCAAACCATCTTAAGAGATGTAGTGGAGAAAAACATACGCCTTGAAAATTTGGGTTGCAATTCCAAGCCCAGCCATATGACATTTGGCAGGTGAGTTTCAACAAGACATACTTTATCATCCAAGGATCTTACTAAAGATACCAAACTTAGCCTCGCGTCAGCTTTCTGGGATCCTTGGATAGGCTATTAATATAGTTAATGAAAGTTCTGAAACCTTTACATAGGGTTGGTGCTTAACACTGCAACTAATGACTTCAAGCCCACCATCAATCAAGTTTAATTTATTGGCTGGGCTCCTACAATGCTGTGTCGTGGCTTATTTTAACCACTATATGTTTTTGGAATAAGACATATAATACTAAGCCATTAACCTTGTCTGCAAACTGTGAGGCTAGGTTTACACAGTGTGCTAAGCCAAAATTCAACAAACCACAAGGCTTAGCATGCTGTATGAATCCAAGTTCTTTTTTCATAGCAGCATTCCACTTTTACACCAAAGAATTACTCTCTATTTCTATATGATCTAAGAAAGTTTTTTTAGAATAATTCCAATTCTAAGTGGCTTATGAACAAAAAGAATGCTGCAATATATACCGTATATATAGTCCCTTTCCTTCTAATCTTTCAGAATGATTTACCCTGAACATCTTTGCAAGTTGAAAAGCAAATTCTTAGGAGAGACACAATTGGAATAATTTTTTTTGGGAAAAAAAAAGCCTTGTAGAAAGTAAAATGTGGTTTCAGGATGCTAGGAAGAAAAAGGAGTATATTTAAAATACAGTTAAAGGAAACAACCAACTCTGTACTGAGATGGCAAAGACACAGATCCACACCATTCTGTTCCACCATGAAATGACAGTTGAAAATTAAAGCTATCAATTGACGGAATGAATCAGTTGGTTAAAGACAGACACTGACTGATTAGATGTAAAGTTACCCTCTCTTAGAGCAGCGATAGAGATGCTGCCTACAGGTAGAATTACGCAGGCTGTGAAGTGCTTCTGATCAGGAGCCAAAAAGGTGGTCCAGCTGACATGGGGACTTTCAAGTAACATCTCTCTGCAACTTCTTAAAGCAACTGAATCTTTTCTGGGGATTGCACAGCTATGTAAGTTTGGTTTAAGTAGTTGCCAAGTTAGTTTTCTCTCATTAGAGTCTTTCCCCTTACTTGGGCTACTCTGGCACTCATGTCCAGTCCCCTCTGGTTCATATGGTTACAATAATACTGTCAACAATATAATTGTAATTTTTAAAATACCCTTAATTTTTTCATAACTAATGAATTTAATAACAGCATGTTCACGTCTTCAGGATAGCAGAGACATTTATTTGTCTCTACCATGTCTTGGTAGAACCTGGTTTCTTAGATAGATAGGTAAAAAAGAATGAAAATTACTGAATTAGTGCTGTCTTTGTATATACCACCCTTGACTGTTCAATGATTGTAAATAAACTTTGTGATGTGTATTTCAGAAGGCTGGAGATCCACTCGCTCTTTAGAGTTTGGATTTCTACTGAAGAATATTCTGACCAGCAAGTAATTCAAGTGGTAAATAAACAGTCAGTCTTGGATTAAAATGTTCAAAGCAAAATTTAGCTTTAAAAGGTCTTTAAAAAGGGGGGAAGGGGGGGGAAGGTGCTTACAAATTTAACTACAGCCCTGATCTAATTTGCCAAAAAATGTGAATTCTGGTGGTCTGAAAGAAAAAAACAGAAGGGGTTGTTTGGGTGTTTGTTTGAAAGGGTGGTACTGGCATTTTTTGAGCATATACTGTGTGTTCCATGACTTCAAAAATTTGGGAAATGCTGCTCTAGACATTGCTACAGCTTCTAGCATCTCTAAAAGCACAACCAATAATGGAAAGGATGCTGGGAGGTGATATTTATCAATCAGTGGAGGACGGTGGAGGACCCCAAGAAAGCCCTTTTTTAAGCCCAAGCCTTCAGGCTAGCATAATATTTACGTTAACCTGACAAGAAATACAAGGATCTGATTTCCCCCAACAAGCTAAAGCCACAACGCAGTTCTCTCTTGGCTTAGCATCTGGAGTGAATTCAACCCACTGTGGTTTATTCATAAACCAGGGTTTAGCAAGCCATGGCTCCACACAACGTATAAACCCAGCCGCCGCAGGCTAACGATGGCCAACGAAGCGAAATTAGAGAGTCCGAGAGGCTGGGTCTCTGAAATATTTCGGGGCTTGAGAGAGATGCCCAGATTTCCCATAGTCCGCCTTCCGGCACAGCCGTTCCGCAGCCGTCGGGGATGCCCAAAGGAAGCGGACGCGAGGGCGACCGCGGGAGAGCCGCTGCGACGCCGCCTCCCGTTTCCGGGCCGAGAGGAGAGGGGGAAGAGGGCCCGATCCCTCCGGCGCCGGGAGATTCTCTCTCCTCCTCCTCCTCCTCCTCCTCCTCGGCCGTCGGGCGGAAAGCAGAAGCCCTTCCTCAGAAGGGCGCTCGGGGACTCTCCCGGCCCAACCTCCTGCTTCCTCTTCAGCCGCTTCTTCCAGGCAGAGGATTCCCTGCCGAGCGCAAACCTTATTCTCGGATGTCACTAATCCGGCCCTGGCCGGCGGGGGCGGAGAGCGCACCGCGGGGGACCCTTTTAGGCAATCCCGGCCCGCAGGATGGGAAGGACGCGGGCGCAAGCAGGAGACCCGGACGAACGGGACCCGGGCTAGCGGCGCGCGCGCAAGCCAGCCTCGTTCTCACGTGCGGAGGGCGGCGGCGGCCCTGCTCACCTGCAGCCCATGAAGACGTGGTTGCTCCAGACGTGAGAGAGCGCCAGCAGCTGCTGGAAGGCGTCTGTGCCCGGGTAGCCCGGCAGGTTGCGCAGCAGGAACTGCCGGCGGAGCGCCCAGTGCCGGTCGCTCTCCTGCGCCTCGCGCCACGGCTCCAGGGCCGGCTTCTTCGCCGCGGCGGCATCCGGAGGCGGCGGCGGGGGCGGCGGCTGCTGCTGCTGCTCCGGCTGGGAGGCCGGCGGCTGCGGGGAGAGGAAATCCCCGCCGGGCAGCGTCCACCCTCCGCCGGCCATGGGCCTTGGAGGAGGAGAGGGCGGCCGGCCGGACCCGGCGGGCCCAGCGAGCCGAGGGGGGACCACGAGGAGGGGCTCCTCAGCCGACGGGTCCTGGCCTGGGAGGAGGAGGAGCGGCGGCGGATGAGGAGCGCGACCCGACACGGGTCCCGCCGCCCGTTCACACGTGCAGGAGGCCGCGCTTCTTCCCCCGCCTCCCCGCTTTGCCGCGCGCGCGCGACTCGGCTACAATGTAACCTTTTCTCGCTCGTTCCGCCGTTCCTTGTTACACGCGGCTCACGTGGGTGGATGGAACCTCCAAGGCGCGCGAGAGCTTCCGAGAGGCGGCGGCCCCGAGCGCCTTTCCCCTTCGCGCCGGACAGCGCCACCCAGCGCCCCGGAGGAGCCCAACGCTCCCGAGGGCGCCCGGACGCTTTTTCGTTCTCTGCCGGGGGAATTAAGGGGTGGGTGGTGGGGCAGCAGGCTGAGGTCCCGCGGGGTGTTATGTCGCGCCTTTTCACCAACTGGGTGCGCTCCCAGGCTAAGCCACAAACCACGGTGTGCAAAGTGCGGCAGCTGGGCGCGCCACCCACCTCGAAACAGACATCCTGCACCTTAGGAAGCTGTTGTGAAAGCCGCGCCTTTAACATTCACAAAACCTGAAACTTAAATCACTTAAAATTTAACAAGCCCCACACTGGCTGTTTTTCATGGCCCTCTGTGAAGTTACTTTAAAAGAAATACTTCCAGGCATGTTGAATCTTTAGGTTTTGAGTATACGTCATGGATCTTTTGGGGACTAATTTTTTGCATTTGTTAAAATTAATTCTAGGGTTCTACAGTATTCAGCTGTTTTGTTCTATGGAGTATATCCCTTAAGGCTGCCTTGTTCAACTGCACTCATTTTGCTTTGGCGACAGTTCCTTGAGCTGGGTCAGGCTGAGAGAATAAACCTGCATCCTTGGGCAAAACTGCCTGCAAGCTGAGGTCTTCCAAATGTGATAAGACTACAAACCCCATCCTCCTCATTATCGTCATCGTCCCCAGCAAACATACCCAACGCATCCAGATGGTATGAATTTGGGGGAAACAAGCCGGTAGTTTGAAAGAGACCTGAAGCTGGACAGCTGCAAGAAATCACCATCAGTGTTGGGAAACCAGAAACACTCCTGGAGTTCCTTCTATACGTGTTGAGGCTATAGTCTTTCTACTGATCCCAGGCAGTGTTGAATTCAAGAGACTGCTGGCTCTATTAGCTTCCAATTCAGGCTAAGCTGTGGTTTGTTGAACAAGCCACACATGTGGAATTTACATAAGCCTTCATCTATGGCTTACACCATGTCACAATGAACACTTGTCATAATGAAATGCACTAAACCCAAGCCAGACCTAATTATGGCTTAATATGATGTGTGAATTTAACCACAGAAGTACATCCTGGGGACTGTTCTTTGTTGTCACTAAGAGGCAAGTGACTTAAGTCATTAACTATATTTTTCTTAAATGCAGGGAGACTGGCACCTCCAGAAGACAGAATCCTCTTCTGGTCTTACAATATCAAAAGGAATTGGCATATAAACCATGACTGCATGGGAATTTCACTGGGACACCAGTGGAAACCTCTCTACGCTGAATAAAACTCCAGCAACTTTACTTAGGTGGTGACCACTGTGCATGGCTGTTCTCATGAATTACTTTCTCATGATTCTTCATTTAGAGTCAAATCTGAAGGTCTGGAACAAGTACCCGAAGCTTTTGTTTCACCACATAAGTAATTCAGTTCCCCAAGTAGACAGATGCTGAGAATGGGTCTTGCTCCCCTTCTGATGGCTGAACATGTTGTAGGAGACCTCTGGAGGGTCCAAGTCCTTGTGGCTTGAGGCAAAGTTATTTTTAAACACTGCTTTCATTCGTATTTTAAGGAGTGGGGGGTGCATTTGAGACATGAGAAATCAGTTCTTCCAAATGTACTGTAACATTGCGTGGTGCTTGCTAACTGCAGAGTTTATGTGAACGTTATTTTTGTTGTTGTTACATTCAAAGTAGACTATCCAGGAAACTACAGAAGGAAATAATGACCAGCAACCACTTTCTTTTGGGAGGGTAACTTTTTATTGAAAATTGACAAACATTAGAAAGGTATTAAGTTCAACAGTGCTGGTTCGCTCACGTGGATCATGTAAATATATATTGAGTGCAGCTGTCAAATCACAACTGTTCATAACAAAGTGTTTTAAAAAAAGAAGAGACAGGAAAACGAATTCTTGGGAACCAGACCATGCATGAATGTTCCAAATAAAGTTCCAAAGATTCTCAGAAGATACATTTTAAGGGCAGTTACACGTGACTTGCATGATAACTTTGAAAAACAAGAGGATGAATTACTGACACCTTTTTTTTCCTTCACAACCTTGATACTGATTAATAGAAAAATCAGTTCCTACCCCAAAAGGATTTTGAAGCGGTTAGAACTTTGGGGATTAATTGACAACAGTAATAATACTTAGGTCTTTATACAATACATCTTCCTTCCTTCAAATGCTTAAAGCTCTTTGTGCATTTTAATCACAGTAAGTCTTCCTGCAAAGAGGGCAAACATGATCATTTCTACAGGACAGGAAGCTGAATCCAGGAGAAGAGATTTAAACAATGAACTTTCTGGCTCAATGCAATACGCTGAATAGAAATAAATTTAGTGGATTTTTTTTAAGTTAGGAAATATTAATCATTACTTATGGCAGGTTATCTAATCCCCCCCAATGAAAAATATAATTTCCCCTCTCAGACCTCCCCCTACTGCCCTTTTACTTAGTGTTAAAAGTAAATATTCCTCAGAGGTAGCAAAGTCACGAGTTTTTCTATTTGTTGTTCATTGCATAATTTTTATCCACACCAACCAATGAATGAATAGTACAATTTTTCCTCTACAGGTATTTGAAAAACACTATCATGATATTGAGGCAAAATAGAAAGGGAATAATAATAATAATAATAATAATAATAATAATAATAGTCCTGTCTCAGTGTAGAGTAGCCACATCATTAATTGGACTGCATCTTTTGGGTGCTCTTCAAATTTTTGATGCTCGCCTTTCCAATGATTTCCCATCTTGTCTCATAAAGCACAAGATACTTCATTTTTCTTAATTAAAAAGAAAAAACCAAACACCCCACACCCGTCATAAAAATGTGGGTGGGGAAAACCAAACCCAAATCTTTCCAAGGCTAATTCCTTTATTTATTCTTGCCTCCCCCTCCCTTCCCGAGCAGGATGGGAACCCCTACACGTTCACTCAAGCAGAAGTCTTCTCAGACAGATGCAGCAGGTGGAGACAGATTAGAAAAAGCTACAGAGAGAAAGAGAGAAAGAGGAAGAAACAAAGATTGTCAGTTAAACAGCAGAGGGATCAAGAGAGGCAATCAAAGGCAAAGGAGAATACCAACAACTGAGGCGCACAATCAAATCGAGAGGGGAAAACAGGCAAGCGAATCTACATTTTTGCTGCCTTGCTGGGAACTCCAGCAGTGCAACACCATCGCCTCAAAAGAGGACACACATGTGAAATAGCTGAATACAGGTAGTCCTCGTTTAGCGACCACAACTGGGACCACTTAACTGGGTGGTTAAGTGAAGTGGTTGCTAAGTGAAACCATGACTGGGCTTACGATCTTACTTCCACTTTCCTTTGCTTTACAGACCTGCGAAGGTGGTCAGTGCAAGGATTGGTTGTAAAGTTCCTTTTCCATCACAACTGTAACTGTGGTTGCTAAACAAGGCAGTCGCTAAATGAGGACTACAACACACATTGTAATAGACACACTGCGGATGTCTTGGGGGAAAATGCATGAGTGCACAATACAAATATAACATATATATTTCAAATCAATGCAAACATTCAGAGGAAAACAAGGCAGAATTATAAGGCAACACTTGCTAAATCCCTTCCCCATGGTTTACACCCAGCACTTGCGACTCAGGGGTATCCTGCCCCCAGAGTTGGAAGCTTCACCCTAGTTCTGCAGGCAAAGGAACCCAAATGTTCTTTGCTTCTTTTTCACTCTAAAATAACCCTTTCTTGCATAATGTGCTTCACTCAGCTTTGGGGGACAGGAAAAAAACCTAGAAGGCACAGTGCCTGCTTGAATTGCAGGAATAAGGCCTTCTGCTTTCAAAGTGGCCACCTCAGTTCAATCCAAAGGAGACCTGGTTTTGAGAAGCCATCAGGAGATCATCAGATACTGTTTCAGGTTCTCCAGGTCTGCACCTTCCACTTATACTGCAGAATCATCAACAAGGGATATCCCAATACCTTGTTTCTGGACGTTTACACTGATTTCTTACGTTGCATTTCAATCTCATTCAACAGTTGACGACTCAGAAACATTTTCAAGGACTTCTAAACCCATCACAGGCTCAGGGATAAAAAGCTCCCTGCAGTGCTTGCAAGGGGTTAAGCAAGATAGGACATCATGCAGCACTTAAGTTAACCAATATTTTAAGCAGTCCATCCTTAGGCTGGTATCTTTCAGTCATTCTAAGCTTCAAAGCCCATACTCCACAACCTCATGGGAGAAGGCCATGATGGCTGGGAATTATGGGGACTGAAATCATCACATTAACAGGGAACCAAGTTGGAATAGGTTAAAGGATCATTTTTTAAACTCAGGGGATACAACCACAGTTCAATCTGAGCCTCAATTAATCTGCAAGACTCTCATTAAAAATCCTGTACTGTCAACATCCAGGTTGGGGAAAGCTGCATCAGTATATGTGATTCTGCCATATTATTTTCTCCCAGTGGTGTGAGTAGCAGAGTCAGAAATGTAGGAAAGACTTAGCTGTTCCCACTGTTCCTAACCGTCTTCTTCTAAAACAAAACCACCAATCCATAATACATTTAGCACGGCTTTCTTGCCAAGGGGGAAGAAGCTACAAGCAACTAATCTTTTGCTTGCTGCTGGAAAAAGTTCAAAAACATGAACGTCTTTTCAGAGACCCAAATGTTAATTTAGAAGTCCAGAATTAGATAGTAAATGTCCTTGCTCTCTTTTCCTCTTTCTCTCCACATTTGGCCGGAGGCGGCAATGGAACAGCTTTGAAAAAAGTGGTGTGTGCCCACCATCTAATTAAAAATTGTTTATGAACCCCAATGGCTCAAGTGGCTTTATTAATGGGATTCCTGCCCCCACTGAAAAAAATAAAAGCAGCGGTGGGAAAATAACACAACTTTTCTAATAAAGAGTATTCAAAGGGTATGTGTACGTGTGGACGCTGCGATCAAATTCTTTTCCTTTGTTGTCACCCAGTTAGGTTACGATGGCAGGCTTACATTAATAGTACAGCACATTCACCATCCCACTCCCTGCTGGTGGACACCCAAATATGCATCATCAACCTCCAACACGCTAGCAAAGATTTTTGTGGACTAGTAACTTTGGTGGGCTTGTTCACAAGGCAGCCTAGGGTGGGTATCCTACATATTCCACAGTGTATAAGAAAAGCTGCAATACTGGTCTTTCACATCAGGCACACACCATTATATAGCCAAAAAGCAAATAAAAATAAATTAAACTGTTTGCGTAGAGTATGAGTGATCATGCTGGAAGCATCATGAGATGACCAGGACTGAACCAGAGCGCAATAAATAAGTGAAGGTCCAAGTTCCAGCCCAGTATATTCAAGGGGAACTACTCAGTACATAGCCATGGATTACTGTAAAAGAAGGGTAACAACAACAAAGAAAACAGGAGAAAAACAAAGAAAAACAAAGAAAAACAAAGCATTAACCAGAATTATTGTCTGAAAGTTTATTTTTCTTTTTTTTAAAAAAAGCTTCCCATCAAAGAGAGAGACAAAGCAAAAAACAAGGAATAACATATGAGAACACGTAAGGGGATTTCATTGGTTCAGAACAATTTCAGTGCAATGAGTTTACTTCTGAGAAAACCAAGATGTCAGATTTGACGTGTTTGCCTAGAAGCCTTTTCAAGGATATTGGAAATATGAAAGTTCATTTGGTGGTGATGCTGAGAGATACACTCTAAGCCAGGGTTCCTCAACCTTGGCCACTTGAAGATGTGTGGACTTCAACGTGCTGGCTGGGGAATTCTGGGAGTTGAAGTCCACACATGTTCCAAGTCGCCAAGGTTGAGGAACTGTGCTCTAAGCTATTAATCAAGTTGGCTGTTTGGCACAGGGATGGCTATTTCTGCATTGGGGACCGGGGACAATTTCTCTCCATGGAATGGGCCAATGGTTGGTCATGGGTGGCCTGTCCATCACCGTTATAACTAGGCCCACCAAGTAGGAAAAATTTTACAATTACAGAAGACATGTACTCAGGAACAAATGTGGGAACAGGATATCAAATTCAAAGACAGGAAAAACATTTAAGTGGGAAATGCACTTCCCTCGCACACATTTGTAGAGGCAATATCCGGTTCCTTGCTAGTAAAAACATGGAACTTTCTCTTTTAAGCTATACTTCAGTTGAAATCAAGGGTAACTCTTAGGAGCTGGACAGAATTGTTTGGGTGGGGCCTGGAAGATGCCAATGGTCACTCTTGGCTTTCTGGTAGAAAAACTCGTGCCCATTTCTATCAAGGGCATTTCCCAAGTCAACACCAAGACTTTTCAACAAAAATGGGCCCATACTTTTTAGATGCCCTGAATTTCAGAACTGTACTCTGTGAAGAGCACAGATCAAGGCCAAACACAGATGTAACAAATGATGCAACTCTTGGTGGCCAGGAATTGGGGGTTACTAACTCTAAAGCAACTTTCCTCCATCTGGGGACCCTACAAACAAAAACTTCAGCTCCTCAAATTCTCAGCAACGGTCATAGGAACATTCATGGGAAACATCTGGAGTTGAAGTCCATTCAAAGGGAGAATGTCCAGAAGGGAGAAGTGAGTGCTAAATAATTTACTTGCTCCTTCTGGATGACCAAGGGTTTTTATTTTATTTTTATATGTATATATATCACAGCTTCTCCCATACAACACGGAAAATGTCACTTTGTGAGACTGCCCAAAGTTGCTTGCTCTTAAATCAAGCTTTCCATGATTAAAACTAATCAAATCTGAGTAGAAATGAAGGATGCCTTAGAATTCTTTATCCCTTTCCAGCTTTGGGGTAGAAAAAAGTCTATTTTTTCAGATAAGACTTCATATTTTTAAACTGAGAAATAACAGATTATTTTTGTACAAAAAGACCAGGTGCTTATCTATCCCTGCAGGATGAAGTACTAAAGGGGACAATGTTGCAAGATTAACATGGAAGCAAAGCCCATTGAATTCAAAGCTATAGATTCTAGCCAGGTTGAATTCAATGGTAAAACTCCTGCTTGTACACAGAAGGTCCCAGATTCAATATTCAGCCTCCCCGGATCGGGATGGGAAATGTGAACAGCTCTGGTTACTTCTTCAAATTCCTATTTTTGCACTCATCGGTTGGGTTGAGCTTTGTAACAGTCAAGATACAGGGAAAAACAACAAAAACCTCCTTAAAAATATCCTATAAAGCTCTTCCAAAAAGCAAAGGAAAAAGGAAAAAAGGAACTTTTTATGCTCAACTTATTTTCTCTCCCTTCTCGAAAGAGTTTAGCTGTCCCAGTGCAGCTTTTAAGCAGACATGCAGCCTCTGGCCGTTCACATGTGCACAAACACACCCACACGTGCACAGGCAGTGCATTAATGAAATGCTGATGCTGAACATTTCGGGGACATCAGTCCTGAAAAAATTGCTGGTCAACAGGATAAAAACAGATCAGTATTTGGAGCCTGCCTCATCAGATCCAAGAAAGCATTGCCGAGTTCTTCGCCAAAACAGTCAAAGGAGTACAGCCTCTTTTTGCATTCAGGAAAATGGAACAAAACAGAAAAAATGCAGAACAGAACAAGAAGATGCACTAGGAAGAAAAGGTACAGGGGTGGACTGCATATTAATTCAAAATGTGGGATGGTCTTTTCTGGAGCAAAAGAGTAAGGTCTACAGGAAGCCTGAACTGAAAACAAACAACAACAAAAAAGGATTAATGTTTCTCTCAATTAATTGTAAGATACATATGGTTTGTACCAGGGATGGGCAACATATTTTCAATCAAATGTCACACTAGGAGACATGGTATGAGACACAAAGTCCATTGTTTATATACGACATTCAAAGGTTCATGTTTTATGGCAATGGTTTGATCCATTGAAAACGGGCGTATGCATCAACCGTGATCTTCCTATTCTGGAACAAAATATAAATCGTTTACAAAAAAACCTGACTTTCAGGTTTAAGAACAGCCTTAAAGGAAAAAGAATGACCGCAATGAACTGGAAGCAATATTTATCTGTCTTTTTCAGCTTATAAACCATGTAGCAATTTTAAAAGGGGATGCTTAAAACTTAAGCTCTTATAATGCTGGCAAAGAAACGCATACAAACAGAATTCAACTGAATTCTGGCATTCCCGTCATGCCTTTGGACCTTTATTTGCCCATCCCTGGTCTCTAAATTAGAAGAGGAAGGGGAAAAAATATTAGTTTCTGATTTTGCTTACACATGCATGAATTATACAGCAATATGTTTGCAACACTTCTGTTGCCAGCAGATTGCAGCTGGTCGCTTAGTTGGATGCAGGAAAATATCAAGCCATGCGAGATTTCCCAGCCCAAATCAATCCTGGAAACATTTGTGAATTGTTGGGAAAGACCTCCCCGCACTTTGCAAAGGAATGAACAGATGCCTCTGTGTTTGCCACCTATAATCTGAGGAACAAAGAAGGAGGCTTCTTTCAGCTGCAACTAGCATGCTTCAGTGTTGTACATGGCAACCTGCCAACCACAATTCAAAGCTAACAAGGAGCCACAATGTTTATTCCAGTTCCTCTCCAGCCCTTGGTTATGCTCTGAGACCAGGATAAACAGGGCTGTTGTTTGTGCCCATTTTTCACATTGCTGATGTTGTCCTGAAGACGAACTGTTGGTTTTTCCCCTTTCTGCTCTTGGCTGGTCTTTCATTCTGCACAGAAACTATTCTGGAAGAGTATTTTAACCCCAGAAGAACTTGTTTAAATTACATATCAGACCACCACATCAACAGTTGTAAAAGGTTTCCAGTGATTCAAATGAGATTCCATCCTAAACATCTGGAACTTTTTTTTTCACTTGTAGACTAGTAGCAGATTTAGTTATTGTTGGATCTAACCAGCTCAGCAATCAAGGGCTCCTGACACTATTTTTGCACAATGTTAATTGAGCAAAAGGCTTTTAACCTCATCCTGTCCGGAATGAAAAAGAAAAAAGAAAAATGTCCCTTTATGAACCTCAGTTACTTACTGCCCTATGTAAACCAGTATCAGGCACAAAAAAGACACTGGGGGTGGGGAGCAGGGAGCAACTATAGTGCATTTCAGAAGGACTTAAAAAAATATTTGCAGCTGTCCAAATAATATATGTAGGAGTTAAAGGGTCTTCTGCCTGCATTCACCTTACTGGAAGAAAGAAGAAAGGTGCATAATTGGAAGAGGTGTATGCTGGGAGTGGCCAGAAATGCTAGAAGTCAGACGATTCAGAAGGGGAGTTTCTGGTTTTGCACAAGGCGCACTTGTGGATCCCACCGCAGTGGCTTCTTGGTTTAGTCACAGCTTACCAGCACAAGGTGCCTTCATGCACAATGCATGCACCATGCAGCAAACAGCAGGGATTAACTGAAAAATAGCACACAAATACCAACTAAGAGGAAGGCAATTTAGCGCACTTAAAATCTAAGGGAAAAGAAACAAAGAATTTAAAAAAAAAAGTCTTGATTTGTGTATTACTTTGAGGGGTGGGAAAAATTAAAAGAATTTGCAGGTAGCCAGTAAATGGTCAACATGGGGAAGACTTGGTGAAATGATGGAAACGGGGAAGTCAGGGAGATACAACTTCTTTGTTTTTGAGAAGGCCAACTTAGTTACCATTTTCCGACATGATAAAGGACCATGAGGAAAGTTAGTAGGATAAGTGGATTCTACTTGGCCTCCTCGGTTCTTAAGCTGAAAGGTGTCCCTAAATGAGTGGCAATCTGCTTTTTGGGTAACAGAAATCAAGGGTCTGAGGAGAATGAGGGGCACCTGGCTTTAATGGCAGAATTCAACGTCTCCTTTCATGAGGTTTGAAGCAACAGTGTCACCACACAAAATGATTTCACTCCACTTCTCACTGCAACCATCATGTATAAACCATTTTGGGTTCTTCTGGTCAGGCAATTGCTATATGTTAGTCATGGCCAGTTTTAATACAGGAACAAGTCTTTTGGACTTCAGGGTTGGGCCCAGATGGTTTCCACCGTCTTGCAACTAGCAAAGCCCAAGAAATGCTGCCATGAGCAGATGGGAAATCACCAGACATCAATTAAACCAGCTGAGGGACAGCCCAAGAGATCCTTCACTCTACCCATTCGTGCCAGGACTTGCATTGAAAGCCCAGGTCCCAAAGAGGATTTCAAAAAGAGGTAAGAGAAGTGCACATTTGCACTGAAGGGTGGTAAAAAGACATCAACTGTGGAGAAAACAATGAGGCAAGATGCCACAGACGACCACTTACTTTTTTCTCTCCTTGTCCCTTTTCAGTGTCTGTGAACCTCCTGCCTGTTGAGTCTGAGACTGAAGCAATTCGGCAGCTGTCTTCCTCTGCTTAAAGGCGTTGACTTCATCGTCCAGGGATTTCTTCTTGTCCTCCAGTTTCTTCTTCTCATCCTGATGCAGCTTCTTCAGGCGATCAAATTTCTCGTGGAGCTGGAATGAGAAGGCGGGGTACAAAGGCACACAAGTAGAGCAACTTCTCAAGGGACAAACCCTGGCAGAAGACAGTGACTTCCAGAATTCATCCAGGAACCATGAGGCTCCTCAGAAATTTACCAGGGGCCTTGAACAAAGTGATCTGAAATACAGACAGTCCCATAACTCTCAAACTGTTTGTGAACAGCGGAGTGGGAAGGGTGTTATGGGGCTTAGCCATCCCATAACTAACTTGTTTTGGGAAGTGATTGCACATGAGGGACAGACTCTTATATCAGAACTGTGCAGCTTAGGGTGGAGCACATCTGATGTTTGAATGGCCTGCTGAACAAAGTAGCTGGGACAGAAATACAGAAGTGGATGACACTGTAGCACAAAAGAGAGCTTTGATTTAAATTAAATGCTTCTCTGAGGTAGCGTATCTTGCCTTAAATCTCTCACAACATGTGGCATCCTGAGAAATGTACTAAAGTGAAACTCTACATCAGCTTTTCTTAAAACCTCAGAATTCATGTGTGTTTGCGGATGTATTCTCTACGGCTGTCGTGGATATATTCACAGATATTCTTTCTTTGCTTTGCACAGAAAAAGAGTACGCAAGAAGGTGATGATTGAAAACCCTACTTATTTTAAGTGGGAAATAGTCCTCCTGGAGGTCATATCTGAGATATTGCTTTGGGGAGATTCCACAAAACACTTAATGCAGGCGATGCTGTAAGGTTTGCAGCCTGATTGAAACAAAAGCCATCTTGCTGTGATGAAAAGAATGCATTTAAAACAAGAAGCACTGCTCAGACTTAAACCATTTAGTCATCTCGGTCCTGATGTACGTGACGCCGCTTCGCCCTCCCTGCAGACCCTCATCAGTTCACCTCTTTTTCAGCCTCTTTCAGCTCCGCTTCCTTCTCTTTGACTCTCTGGACAAACATCTGCCTCATTTCCTCTTCTTTCTTCTGCAGTTCTCCCAGAAATTCATTCCTTTTTGCCTCGTAGGTTTCTTGTAAACTAAAGCAAGAAGGTGGAAGGGGCCACATTTTAAAGGAGGATTCAGTTTGAGTCAGCTTGCGGCTCATGTGATCAAAAACCTATTAGCGTCTTCTGCCCTGACATCTGCAGAGCCATGATTATATTGAACTGAATGGAAAGGCGGATCTGATCTCTGGCCAACGATGTGTTCATTAAAAATAAATGTCTGTAAGTTTCTAGATATGGGATTAAAGTATGTTGCTGGCAAGAAAGACCTTGGGATGAAAACTTAAAAACCTGCACTCAGAAAATAAAATAGGTGTTTGTGTTGAGTATTTATAGCATGAAATTGTTTTGGCATTACTTCTTTTACTGTTATTATGAAAAACTGAAATGATGTGGGTGAAAAAAGATTGTTCAGTGGGAATGTGAAGAAAAAGATATAGCACTCAAAGATTTTGAGTTTTTTTCATATTCATATTGTCCTTATGTCTCCAAACCATTTCTGGAAGCCACAAGCTGAAACAATCATAATCATAATGTTAAAATTCCATTCAATCAGATAAAGACAAAATTTTGCATAGCTCTGTACACACATATTATTGCTAAATATTCAAAATTTAGTGCAACACACAATAGCCTGGTTCACACACAATGCTAAGTTAGTTTGTTTTTAGTTTAGCCTGTTGTGGGAACTCAGCCATATAGCTTGTTCAACAAATTATAAATTAATGTTGTATAAATGTAGCCATATTTGAGCTCAGAAACATAGCTCATTTTTTGTTTGTCTTATGTTTATCCACATTTTTTGCTTGTTTTATGTTTATCTAGCAGAGCAGGGGGGAAAGAAACAAAGAGCTGACTGAACAATCAACATTTGAAATACTTCTTGGCTGGCTTAGTGCTACGAAAGAATCTAGACAATGTTCATGTTGTTTGAAACAGAACTGGTAGTTTTGTTTTCTTTCCAAAGTGAATTTTTTTCCACCAGTCATATTAAGTAGCATTCTGGTGCAGGGATAACTGTTGAAGCAGGTCAAAAAAGTCAAGCTTTAATCATGCAGTTGCGACCACCATCTTGATTTTTTTGACAGCCCCCCCCCTTCCACAGATTCCCCTGTCCTGGTAAATAATACCTGAATGGCTTGCTGTCTGGATCAGTATCCTTAAATCCCATTTCCTCCAGTTTACATCGCCGATATAACTCATAATGGCGCGTGTGGGTTTGTTCACGAAGATCTTCCATGTTTACCCGGATCAACATCTCTCTGAGTTTCACAAAGTCACAGTGGGCTTCATTTTCCACTGTATGGATAGATAAAAAGAGGGTGACAGGTGAGGCTTATCTGAATGCAGGTTGCTCTAAATGCCATTACACTGAGGGGAACTTTTATGGGACCTTCTATTGTGTATTATTCTAGGTCAGCTCCGCCTGGTCTAGCTAACACAACAAGGAGGACCATTCTGTCAAGATGCCACCCAGCTCTCTTGAACGAGCAACGTTACTTACCCTGTACGGTCCCCCATGGATACTGGCGTGCCTTCATCATTTTATTTCCTATCTTGACTTCTTCTGTGCTGCCAATGATGGCAAACGGTAAGTGAGCCTGGAGTACCCCAAGAAAAACAAAGAATGCAATCGTTAGTTGCGTGTAGCATTTCCTTCAGCATGCCAAGCATTCTTCTGATGAACCTGTAAGGCCAAGGTGGTCAATAACATCCACTCTGATGTTATCAAGACCTGCTAACCTCTCCTTGTCACTAATGTGTAGGATAATAACCATATTAACCTTTAAAATCAAGTATACCACCCAAAATGATTTACAGATTTAACGTATAGTCCTCCAGATGCACAGCAGTTGATAAAAGGAACAGGGAGGTATGTCACAGTGAAATAACATTTGAGACCGAAGAGACAATCAGAGAAAGTGGAAGGAAATAGTGGTGGGAATACACATGGAAACAAATTTGTTTCAGCGTTTATGTTTAGTGACAGTAGTGAACAAGAAAGGTGCCAGACTTTGCAGAAAAAGGTGGGATTCTAGATTACCATTTGTTCCTTCATTTCAAATATTTTTTGTTACTCCAAAAGGAAAACTTTATCATCAGATTTTATTCTAAGGACCTCACAGAGAGGGGAGGCCACAAGCTCAAAGGCTTTATTAGCTGCTGCATATTTATTATTCCATTTATGACCCACCTTTCATTCAAGAGCTCTTATATAGGCACTTTGGAAATTATTGCTGGAAGTAACATGGACTGCAAAATGAACAGATCAGGTCAGGACTGGACTGGACCAAATCAAGGCTGACAGCTCTGTAGTGATTAGCAAGCAGAGAAACTCATGTACTTTGGCCATGGGATGGGTATAGATGACAGACTAGAGCTAGAAAAATTTGCCAGGTTGAAGGAAGTCAGAAATGGGAGGAAAATGGGAAATATGGATTGACAGGACCAAGATGATCAGTGGATCATCTTTAGAAAAACTCTGGATAATGACCAGAGAGAATTCAAGATGGGGGGCCCAGCTCAAAGGCACTTAACTAAGATAGCAGATGTACTTTCCAGAATTGTTCAAACCACATCACAAAGACATTTTAGAAAATCATAACCCTGTGATGTTCATCAGTACTATTATGAAACAAAGAACTGAAGTCTCCCCAGAGTTAGGCTTCCTGCATTTATTTACAAGACCAAATCTGAAGCTTAAAAATAAGGAACTTATTATCTATTTAATTTTAGCAGCTAAAATAATAATTGCCCAACATTGGAAAACTCTAAATAACATAACAATTGAGATGTGGATTAACAAGGCCTCTTCAATGGCCACAATAGAAAAAATCACAAAGTTAAAATAATGAGCCATCAGAGGCAGGAACCACAATTTTATCAAATTTGGATGGATTTTATGGTTTACCTCAAGAGCAATAGACTATAATAGGGTAACAGTTTACACATATGGTAAATTCGTACATGCACAGTACCTGTCTATTTGCATTTTAGTAGATTTGTTTTGTATTTTTTATATTTTGTTTCCTTCTATACATCTTGGATTTATGTTAATTTAGTTACCTGATAATCTTTGTTAATCATAGTTCAATAAAAACAAACTAAAATCAAAAGCAATATTCTTTCTACATCGTGGACGGAGAAACAATACAGAGGACGAGGAAGTTCTGGCTGAAAGTTTGTAACAGAGGTAAGGTATGAACCTTTATTCCAAATGCAATATTTAGTTCAGTTGGAAGCTAGAAGGCTTCAGCAGTTCTGCACAGGAGCTGCTATTTTTGGTGTACACACACGTCTCCGATTAGAAAACCAAGAGGAGCGCCACTACATAAAAAGCTGCATTCCAGATTTATTTATTTATTTATATTTCAAATTTAGTCACTGCTCATCTCGCTCAGAGAGCAACTTTTTCATCCAAAGAGCGAGTTTTGATGGAGCAGCACCAGAATCAGTCCAGCTTCTTCTTCAACGATTCTTCCCACATAGGGTGACATTGTGAGTCCATCTTTCAGAAGCGCAACTCAGAATTTTTAACAGGTGACCTTTCCTTCATCCATTTAAAAATAACTTTTACCTGCAAACAAACACCCACCCTTTTCTAGATTTGGGAAAAGCAAAGCACAGAAGGGATACGAAGGTGACTTCGTTGCCATGAGAAACTGTGCATAAATAAAGTCTCCAGCCTACAGAAAAGCAAAAACTCGTTTCTCGCCGCCCCGCACATGGGAAATAGCCAGAGATGGCCGCCAGAAAAAGACAAGCAAAACACCTGACTTTTTAGGCCTTATGTGCAACCATAAAAATAAGATTGCTATTGGAATTCAATTGTTTCTGGGTTGACTTAGCAGCACATAACACACAGGTAAGAGTAGCACTGATTATTTTCTCTCTTCTGGATATCACTTTATCCAACCAAAAGGATATTGAAGAAAGAGAATTCTAACTTCACCCTCTGCTCAATTCCAAGTTTATTTATTTATTCATATTTCAAATTTAGATACTGCCCGTCTCACAAAAAAGTTGGCCCTATTTTACAGAGTCACTAGCTTCCTTGAGGGCACCTTCATGGCTGATTTGAAATAGGAAATCCAGTTCCAAGCGTAACACGCTGGTCACTAGATTCTACTGACGCTACAATATTCTAACCATCCTTGCCCAGTAAGATTGTATTAGACTTCTTAAGAAGAGAAGCTTCTAGTCCTCATGACTGAAAGTATATTATAGGCTTTGCAATGGACACGGGATAGTGCCTCAGTGTGGTGCTGCTCCAAGTGTCCTTGCAGCAGAACAGGTGATTTTAGGTAACCCAGGATTCTGGATGGTTATTTCTGTAATTTTTCATTAAGGGAACCATTCAGATGATTGAGGCAACACTGACAAAACTAAAATCTACAGACTGGCAAAACTGGGATCATAAACAGTACAATCCCTCCTCCCAAATTAGCTCAGTTAAAAATATTAATTTCACTGCAGACTGTCACTATGGGCTCCATCACTCTGATGACACTGGTGTGTAAACCTCTCACATTATGTGGGAAAATATGGGTGTTCACGCATTCTCTCCATGACCTAGGTAATCTTTATAGCAAGTGTTCTGCAAACACAGCTGGACAACCCCTTGTCCAAAAAAAAAAAACAACCTACAGCAGCTATTGTTGTTTCAGTATTATCTTACGTTCATGGTTCCATTTATTTCTGACACGGATTCATCGTCGGTAGGGAACTGATAGATTTGCACTCCGTTGCTCACAAGTTCGCTTGTGATCTTAATTTTGAATTTGGTCAGCTCGCTCTTGGAGATGGCATCAGATTTGGCAATGATAGGAATGATATTCACCTGCAGGCAATGCCAAAGGAGAAAGGAAGTGTCCTGAACATTTAAACTACACAAAGTTTGATTGTATGAACATTCCCAGAGCCATCAGCCTAAAAACCAGGGCAGTTTTTTCAGTGGGAGAGGGGATGTTTCAAAGTGGACCAAACCAGCTGGGATTCTCCTTTATATTTTCCTGGACTTTTTAAAAAATATTTTCAAAGGTTGTTAGAAAAGAATTAAACCTTAATAGGAAATATGCACACCCGTATTTCTTTGTGTGGGAAGCAAGATTCTGGGAGATCTTAGGCTATTGCGGGCTTCCATTCCTTTTCCATGGATTTCTAGACCCAAAACGGGCTAGCATGACTGCAATTAACCTTACATTACCATGCACCAATTTCTGGTATGCATGTCATGGATATTCAGTGGCATAATCAGAGAAAGTTTCATATGCCACAAGTTGTCTAGCTTTGATTCAACTCAAGATTATCCATTCAGATCAACCAGAGCTGTCCAGGATCTTTGTTAAAGAAAAGGCCTTAAACTCGCTACTGGACTCTACTTAAGAGGGACTGAATTAAGAGTTCTGCACCCAAACTATAGGATCTACAGATGAACTTCATCCCACTTTTCAAAGCCTAAGAAGCATCACTGAAGTGGACAACCCACTTCTGGGGTCACACGAAGCAGAAGAACCAACAAGTCCTCGTCAGATGACCTTGCACTTCCTACCTTACTGTCCAGTTTCTTCATTGTTACCAGATCCAGGGATTTCAAAGAATGTCCTGTGGGAGCGATGAAATACAAGCAAGCATGGACCCTGGAATCATGGTAATTATGCAGCACCCGCTTAATTTTCAGCTCCTCTTGCAAATAGGCTTCAAATTGGGTATCGATGAATTCCACAATGGGTTTATAGCTTCATAAAAAGAAATGGGGAGAGAGAACACAGAACACGTGTTAATCCTCCTCTAGCGCTTCCTACACAGAAAAAAGCTGCTTTTGAGCAGCCTCCCTCACCTGGTATTCTCCAGATGGGTGGGCACCACCACTCCCAGAATTCTCAGCAGCATGGCTGAAAGGAATTCTGGGAGCTGCAATCCTAAAACATTTGGCAGATGTCGAATTGGGGGAGGCTGGATTATACAAAGTCTTTTGGAAATCATTTGGAATGCTTCTGCCTCTAACCCACCATTCCTGAATATATATTTGTGACAACTGCACAGATCAACCAGACAGCTATATTTCTCCCCTAGAAGCAAACAGTCATAATAGCTCAATAATGGCCAACTGGAATAAAAATGCAACTGTTTCCACAAGTGCAATAATATAATGACTGAGAGCAATGTGCTTCTTTTCTGTATATATGAAATTTTGCATGATGAAAAACCACCCAGTCCAGTCCTTCCCTGCCCCATGGGTTCATCTGAGCTGATCTAAGGACCCGTCTTTGATCTCTCTGGATTTAGCCAACACGCTATGACCGGATTTGGCTCTCAAGATGAAACTGCCCAGAAGATAAGTCCTAAAGTCTATTTCACCATGAACAACTGCTGCTTACCTGTCCTCTTTGTTAATCTGATCGCCAAAGCCCACCGTGCTGACAATGGTCAGCTTCAAATGAACATTACTTTCCTGCAGGTCGTAAGAACTGGATTTCAGCTGAACTCCTGGCTGGGAATGAGAAGCTGGTTCGCCTTCAAACTTGGTGTTGAACAGCGTATCCATCAACGTGGATTTCCCAAGACCAGTTTCTCCTTTTGGAGGTGAAAACAGACAGACACACACATTTTGTTTAAATATGACTCAAAAAATTAGGATGAAATCCAACAAATGAAAGCAAACTCAGAGTGAACCGAAGAGCAGATGCAAATTCTTTCAAATATTTACAAAGGCTAAATATGTGATGAGAACACTATTTATTGGTACAGCCAATTAAAACAAGCAAGAGAATATTTAATGTTTTAAAGACGGGATTCTGAGAGGGTTCCACCCCAATAAACGAATAATAATAATAAATATTTTAATTAATAATAGCAAATACCAGAAACAACCAATAGTGGTGTGCAGGGGAAGGTGAGGATTTTTTAAAAATGCACTTCAATTTAAAAATAAAAGGTTAGATTCTTCCTATTCCCTAAATTTAGAACCAAACCTATTTGCGTAGCGATGGGGCTCCATCAAACCCAAGCAAAATAAACTGTTATAGCCTGCTGGGGTTTTTTTCCCCCCCTACTCTCTCTCTTTTGTTAATACAGTCATGGGCTGACACATTTCCTGCATCGCAGAGCATGGCAGCATTTGCCCTCAAGACATGGGGGAAGGTAGAGAACCTAAACCATTCCATACAGAAAGCTTTCCACACACACACACAGACACACACACAACCCTCAGATCAGAGCAGAAGGAGAGATAGGGGGAAAGGTCAGAAAAGAGAAAACTGATGTATGGATTTGTAAAAGGACTGCAGAAGACTTTTAGGTAGAAGCCTCTCATGTGCAGACATTTGTTCCGTAGCAAAAAAAGAAAAAGAAAGTTGTTTTTTGTATTTTCCTTCCAAATACAATCACCTCTCTTTGCCACAGTTGGAGCTCAAAGCACTTTGCAAAACCAATATTTTAAACATTACACGAAATGATCACCAGTAGCAATCCAACAGTTAAAAGCAACCGCTCCAACGGGTTCTAAAAATTATTTTTATCTGGCTGTAGAGAAATAAAGTGACACTGATAACCCTCGGATTGATAAAAGCAAAGATGCCAAGGCAGCGCTGGGGGAGGGGGGCAGAATATAGGTATATAATTAAAAATGATAATCCTTCAGTTGGATATTCCCATAGCGGTTCAGGAGAATTTCTTTTTAAATGTTTTCTCCCTGCAAAACAGATGAAGTACGAGCAACGGGGGGGAGGGGGGGGGAATCCAGAGACAGGCACAGATTTACACGTACAAGCTGCAACAGCCTTTGTGTAAACATGAGAAATAAGAAATCAGGACAAAAACCAACAGAATTAAGCTGATGGGCATGTTTTCCTTCAAAGCTGGCATCAGTTTAAAAAAAATTACTTCCAGAGGGAATCTCCTGAATCGAACGCTGGGTCGCTTGGACACCACAACCACGTTTAAAGATCTGCATGATAGTATTCCCACTTCGGCCTGCAATCCTAGATTTGGTGCCTCCAAAGCTTGCAAGCCTAATGGGTTAGAGCAAAGGTCCACACTTTGCCCCACTTCCCCCAATGGCAACCAGCCAGATGTCTCCTTCACGTGCCCACAGCCAGGGAACAAAGGCACCAGTTCCCTCGGGTACTTATCACCAGCACATTGTGTTCTGATGCTTACCATCTAACCCAACTTTTAAATGCCCATTACTGTGAAAAAGGATTTTCTCTTCACTGTTTACAAGACCTTCTAATAGCAAAAAGTGGAATTGAAATGCTCAGGGTAGATCTTAGCTCATTTCCTGAAGCACCACTTACAACATCCGCAATGTACCCGCCAGTCCCAAAAAGGGCCAACCCTTGGCTTCATCAAATCTGCTATTTCAACAGCCTGGCATGTGGTGAAGTCCATGAGACTAGTTTATGAGTTTCCTCTAAGACTTGAACAATTCTGGTTCTCACTAGGAGGATGAAATAGGAGTAAGTAGCTTTCCTGCCCCATACTCTGGCCCCCAGGAATATTGGTCTAGATTGCCCTCCATCACACCATGGCTACAATCCAGTCTCTGAGTCTGCAATGCCCAGAAGACTCCACCATTAACATCCAGGTCCAGACAACCTGTATTTTGCCCAACAAATGCAAACAGTTCATCAGTCCATCCCTGCCCTTTCCCTATGCCTACCAAAAAGATTTTATTCCAGGAAACAGCCTCCTATTTCAGCTACTTAGACATTGTTTGTCCTATTACTGATTTATATTTTGAAATAGGCTAACTTTGGTTTTCTATCTCAGATGCTGAACAGCTGACTATATTGGACACGGCAGGACAACAACTGATAAACAGGTTTCCTGCTTCCTTTCTGGAATCTTTCTGTAAAATCTTCTTGCATCAAAAGGACCAAAACACCAGAGATTTAGATGACCATAGACCATAGTTTATTTTCTTCTTTCTCTCCAAACTCCTGCAGCTGTGGTGTAGTGATGTCACCAATGGAGGCGCACCCAAAATGTTCCTTTTAAATAATTATCTTGAGGCATGCATATTTTTTAAAACTCTGGAAAACGTAACATATATATATTTGGGGCTGCAAGGTAAAGAGGTTCTGGGATGAGCGGAAAAAAAGCAGACAATCTGTGGATTGAACCAGAGGAAAAGCTGTGTGTGGAGAATTTGGAAACCGGTTCACCATTTTGTTATTTTTTTCCCCAACTTGCTCTCAATCAAGATAGAGAAGTGACACGTCACATCTGGGCTTCTTGCCAAGAAAAGTTAACGGCTCTTTAATGAGCTATGGATTTCCTGGAACAAAATCCAGAAATTGGACATTAGGGGGACGCAGAATACATTAGTTGCCTGAGGAAACAGACGTAACTACCACTTTCGAACTGAAAAGTTTCCTGGAACTGAACAGCTGAGACGAATCTCCGCTTTGGTGTAACTCCATCCTGGAATTGAGCCCAGCCAAGCTTCCTGACGGAGAGGTCACCGAGTCTGGATATGCAATCTTTCACAGCTCGCCAAAGCTAAGCCATCTTTGCCAGAGTCAAATTAAAAAGGGGAGAGGTGGGGGAGGCTCTCGCATTGATGAGCAAGCAGAAATAATTCCTGTCTCTGGAACATGAAGGGCACCACCCAAGCACCCAGAGTAGCCAATCTGGACCACAGAATACACCCTGAATTGACATCACCATTTCCTTTTCTTTCAAATAAAAGCAGTTGGGTAAAGATTTGTACAAAAAGGCTGGGGGTTTTTTGTTGCAGGGTGGGGAGAGAATGAGAGAGAAGCTGATGTAGTTGCGAAGAAAGAGAGAATGTTTCCATGAAATTGCCCCTGGGATAAATCTCACTCCCATCAATTAATTATATATCTCCTTTATATTTCATCTTTCATCCAAAGAGTTTCAAAGGATGGACATGGCTACTTCTCTCTCCGCAAGGCAGAAGGAACAAGCCCAGGTCACTAGGTCTTTCCCCCTACCAACGACTTCTAGCATCCAGTCATTGTTGTGTCAAAATTTCAATTAATGTAGACAGGTCATCTCAACAACAGCTAGGTGAGGCTGTGAAGATACTAGAAGTCACTAGTATGGAAACAACCTTCATGAGCTTCATGGTGAAATGGAAATTGAAAACTGGGTTGCTTCAGTGCTGTTTCAAACACTGTTGCTCATCAACTCTCCCGTTCAGCCTTCTTGCCCTCATCCTTAGTCTCTCATCTATGATATGTAGCTCCTGCCTATATTTCAGGGCTGCCATTCAGATGATACAGACCATAAATGCCAAACAGCTGGAATGCCAAATACTGAATAAATGCAAAGCACGAATATTAAAGTGTGGAGGTTTGTGCAGGGGTACTTGCGAACAGATGATTCATAAGTCCAAGTTAATGTTTTGAGAGCTATGACAAGTTCTCCTTGTTCTTAATATAGCAGGATCCGAATGGACAATCTCTTTTTATTAAATTCCCTGCCAGGGCATTGCTCTTAATCTACAGCAAAATTCCATGTTAATATACCAGTGGTTTGCCAAATGACCTTTGAACTGACAGCTCCGTTGTCAACGTCGTTTGTTCTCTCTCACCAGACAAAGTAGACAGTACAGTGCCAAACATGGAAGTCAATAAAACATTTATATGAATAACTCAATGAATAGGAAGGCAACTCATCATTTACATAAACTTTACTGAAGGAACCCACCCAATCTGGCACAGACAGAATTCCCAGCTTTGTTTAATGGGAAGTTTGGTTTATTGTCTTCACCCCAACTGAAGTCCCAAATGGACAACACGCCCATGGCATAACTTACTGAACTGTATCCTGCCCTGTAAAAGAGAGGGAAGGAGAGACCAGAAGGATTGGCCACAAGCTGGAGAAGCAAGGAAACTGACTTATAAGGTATGAGTAATACAACTGATATACGGAACTCAAACTAGAATCTGAAAGCCTACTTCAAGGACTAAAATCGTGATGACTTTGAAGCTAGTACTTAATATGGTTCTGTAAACACTCATGCAAAGACAATTAATAACAGACAATATAACTCGGATTTTCCCCAACTTGAATCCAGGGGCTTTGGACTACAACTCACAGCATCCATGATCTTGCTAACTGGGGCGGAAGGGTGTTTTGGCCCACTCCATCCAGGGCAGTGTAGATTGGGAAATGCTCACATAAAGAAAAATTAGCTGGATGATGCAATAGTCATAAAGCCGTTTCTGTATCTTCACTCGCAGGATGATAGACACTGAGGCATGGGGTTCTCCAACAATCAAGAGGGAAAATTAGATGCTTTGGGGCTCTCCGATGTTTTATTGCTTGCAATGGTTTAGAAGCTACCATTGATGTAAATGAAGCAGTTGCTTCCTGACGGGGCCTGCACAGGACAGGCTCATGCAACTTGTCAGTCACTTCTTAATTTGTGCGTCTAATTCATGGTTCTAATTCCTACAAGATGGACAAGACTTCAGCTCTCAACAGCCACAGGGCACAAGGTGGTGACGTGTTAACGTTACCAAAAGGGTAAGCACAGTTTTGCTGCCTATTTTTCTTCTTGTCTTTTGTGCTGGCGATAAGGTGGGGGAATGATTAAACAGATAGCTTTGAGAGAATTGCACCATCATTTGTTTTAATCTGTTCAATCATATCCAATTCTTGGAGACTGCCTGGACAAGTCCCTGCAGTTTCCTTGGCAAGGTTTTCCAGAAGTGGCTTGCCATTGCCTCCTTTCTAGTGCTGAGAGAGGGGGACTGCCCCAAGGTCACCCAGCTGGCTCTGGGCCTAGGTGGGACTAGAACTCATGGTCTCCCAGCTTCTAGCTTGATGCCTTTAATCACTACATCAAACCGGCTCTCTCAAACTGTCATAATACCCAGGCTGCAAAAAAGGGGGAATTGCCCATCCCATCCTACATGTCCTCAGTCCAGCATTCTTTGGAGTGTCTAGCTCCTCATGTAATATGAACCCTAACAGAGTAACAGAAGTTGCCATCAGAGCTAGACACATTCACTCTCTGCCTCTTTGTGCTTTCTGCTCACTTTGGTCAATACTATGAGAACTTATCCCATCATCTCCTGTCCACCCAATGCAGTGAATCTTAACAATCTTGTAGAACAGGATCAGAGGGCAGCACCGAACACGTGTCCAAGGTAAATCCAAGGAGTATTACCTTAGCCCTGTCTACAGGGAGCTGCAGAGCAATTTGCATTTAGCACGGAATTTCCCCAAAATGGAAATGGTGGGCTGGGGGCAGGGGGCGGAAGGGTAGAGGAAATAAAATGAAAGCAGTACTCACCCACACAGAGGATGTTGAAACAGAAACCATGGCTAACTGATTTATTAACCAGCTGATCAGGTAAGCTATCAAATCCTACATGACCAGAAAGAGGAACAGTCCGGCAGCCTTCACCCTAAGATGATCACAAAAGAATGCATGTTAACATTAGGCCTCAACCTTCTGGGCAGCCTTTTAGATATGCTCTGAACTTTGGGTTTGGGGCAGAAGTTGTCTCCTGCAAAGCACACATTGCTGGACTCTTTTGCACACCCTGAATTACGTTGACACTGAACATTTCCTGGTAGAACTCTTATTTATGCCCTGGCAGAAGAACAGAGTAGAAAGGCTATCGGAAAGCTGCCTTTGGGGCAGGAACAGGACCCGCAGTTGAAAAACCCACACAAGAAGCCGCCATAAGAGCTAGGTCACCACACAATTTAAAAACTAACTGACCTGGAGCAATATCTGGTAACTTTCTTTCCATGGTCATTTGGCCAACTTGTCCAGTATGCTCCAAAACTTAACTTCCTCTAAGTAGCTGGCAGGAGACAAGATACCCGAGAACAGATTTTATGGAGACATTGATCTTCAGCATAACAGGTCCACAGGGTATGGTCAAGAAAGTCAAGAAGGGGACCCTAATGGTGCCCTTGAGCTCCTCCAGTTTTTTAGGCACACTGCCTTTTTTGCACATCACCGTCATAGCCTTCTTGAGCTTTTTGACCGTAACCTATGGACGCGAGTGCACTTTCAAACAATTTCCACTCTTAGAAAATCTGTCCAACCGTCAGGTTTCAGCCAATCCAGTAGGGCTGGAAGGTGGAAAAGGAGTTTGCCATTTGATGGGTCAGTGTGATGCTTGAGCCAGGCCGAAAGAGTAGCATCATGTTTTCCATTCTGTGAAAGGTCCGTACAAGAAATGCTAATGGGGGAAGCTATTTGCAGCAAGAAGGCAGCCATTTAATTCCCGTTGCTCGCCTTGCATCCATAAATCACAACTGATTTGCTACAACGTAAGAAAAAACATTGCCTCACGCATCAATGAAAGCGGTGCATTTCTTGCCATGGTAAAGTTTTAGCCGCACCCACAGTTCTGCTGCCCTTTCGAGGGGCTGATTTACAGTTGATGTGTACAGGTTGCTGCAACTTAAAACAGGTGCAGAGGAAACTCAGAAAAAATCCCTTTACAGCAGTGTTTGTCAAACTTAGCAACTTGGAGATGTGTGGACTTCAACTCCCAGAATTCCCCAGCCAGCATGGCTGGCTGGGGAATTCTGGGAGTTGAAGTCCACACATCTTCAAGTTGCCAATTTGACAAACGCTGCTTTAGAGTGTTGGATCTCCCACTTTCCAACCTCTCTTCGTTCATTTTCTGTGTGCAAAAAGTTTGCGATTAAATTCTACAGGAAAAAAAAGAGCAGGATAAGTAACTGATAGGAAAAAGAAAGCTGGTTTGGCTTCCGCTCCTAACCAGGAGGCTTGCTGGAAGGTGCATTTAGTGGAAAATATATCCTATTATAACAGTCCAATTACAAATGCTCCTGCTGAGGTAATTAGCACCTCTGCATTTTCAATCTTCAGAGCAACACCAATAAACTGAGCTTTTGTCCATGCACAGAAATGCAGCGGGTTCAAAACCACCACTTGAAGGCCAAGAAGGAAAAGGGTTCATTTTACACAGTGCACCAATAATCGTGATCGCTTGATGGTGCGCTCGGCAGCTGTAATCTTTCAGCTTCACCCCCTAAGCAGCATCTAAGGGGATCCTGTATCTTAACCGTCCCCAAACCTGGCACCTTCCAGATGTGTTGGTATGGCAACCCCCACAATTTCTGTGCAGGCTGGGAAGGCTGGGGGATATAACACCCACACATCTGGTGAGGGGCAGGTTGGAGACGGTTGTGTTTGGTATAGGAAACCTGCTAGAGCCTGCAATGGCTTTTTTGAGAAGAGCAAGCATGAAACCCACTTCCTGTGAGTGAGGTTTCCTGTGCCTGTGTGGTTCCTCTCCCCGTTCAAAAAACAGTTAATGCTTGTCATAAAATGTGATAATCAATGGATATAGAAAAGTAAAGTTTTCCTTGATCAAACTCAACTCCTGGTCTAAGCAGATGTTTGTTTTTCTGGCATGATACAGAGGTGCCTTGCCACCACCTGCTCCCAGGGTCTTTTTGGCTTCCCAGCCTAACTTGATGATCCTCCCTTGACATACTACCAAGGTCTGGCTCTGCTCTGCTTTCCAGATCTCTCAAGCTCAGCTAGATGCAAAGACCGTTTCACATCTTCGCAGGCATCCCCGTTAAAACCCTCAGCCTGCTCTGCGGTTAGTGGCACCCAAGTTGCCAAAGGTAAGGCATTCTGGAGTTGGCACTTTTTTGGTCAAATTGAGAAGCGTTCAGCTGAAGAGCAGAGGGCCAAACTTCACCATGACTATGCCGCCAGCAGTGAAAGGCATAATCCGATGCTTTCGTCTTTATCCATTTTCCATGATTCACTCATTTGGTATCTGAGAGGAATCAGTTTGGGATGGTTCCTAGATAACTTTCAGTAAAAGCCCTTGACAAAGGGCATAGAGATGATGAGACACGTGGATATTTTCCAACTCTTTCTCAGTTCTACCAAGCTAGGAGACAGAGATGAAAAGATGCCAGCTTTACCCCTGGCATTTCGAACAGTCTTCTGCATACAGACTGGGTGGCCCTAGAAAGTTTAATTCTCCAGAAGCATGGAAGAAAGGGCAGCTTTGAGGCCCTTGAAAGGAAGAACTGAGGTTCATAGGAAGAGTAAAGAACAATGCAGAGACTAGTAACTGCAGCAAAAAGGAATTGCTTGGATGGCCAGGAGCAGTTGGGCCATTTCAACTACTGTTGGCCTGGCACTGTATGCCAGAAACCAACTGAGCCGCAAACAAGATACAGCATATACCCAACCATAGGAAGGGCAATCTGATTCTGCTCCTATTATTTAAAGCTATAACTGAGTCACCTCAATCCTGCTTCAACTATATTCCTCAGCAGCCTCCAGTCTGGAAAGGAGCCATAATTCAGTAGAACATGTGCTCTGCTCCAGACAGTCCGCATGGATATTGGAAAATTCAATTATGGTCCCAAGATATATTTACTGTCAATATTTAGTGAGACAACTCAAAGAACTGAAAACAGAACTGTTCAATTTATGATCATTGTTGCAAGGTTGGCTATAGCACAATATTGGAAAAATTGAGAGCCTCCATCATTAGATCTCTGATATGAAAAATTAACCCCTTCATGGATCACTGCCTTGTCGTGGCGAAGGGGCTTGTGTAACTCAGTGAAGCCATGAGCTATACCGTGCAGGGCCACCCAAGACGGACAGGTCATGACAGAGAGTTCTGACAAAATGTGGTCCACTGGAGAAGGAAATGGCAACCCACTCCAGTATCCTTGCCAAGAAAACCCCATGGACAATGTTAAAAGGCTAAAAGATATGATGCCGGAAGATGAGCCCCTCAGGTCGGAAGGTGTCCAATATGCTACTGGGGAAGAGCGGAGGGCAATTCCAAGTAGCTCCAGAAAGAGTGAAGCGGCTGGGCCAAAGCCGAAAGGACGTTCAGCTGTGGATGTATCTGGAAGCGAAAAGAAGGTCCGATGCTGTAAAGAACAATATTGTATAGGTACGTGGAATGTAAGATCCATGAACCAAGGCAAGCTGGATGTGGTCAAACATGAGATGACAAGATTGAACATCGACATCTTGGGAATCAGCGAATTGAAATGGACGGGAATGGGTGAATTTAATTCAGGTGACCACTATATCTACTACTGTGGGCAAGAAACCCTTAGAAGAAATGGAGTTGCACTCATAGTCAATAAGAGAGTGGGAAAGGCAGTAATGGGGTACAACCTCAAAAACGACAGAATGATCTCAGTGCGTATCCAAGGAAAACCATTCAACATCACGGTAATCCAAGTCTATGCCCCAACCACGGATGCCGAAGAAGCTGAAGTTGACCGGTTCTATGAAGACCTACAACACCTTCTAGAACTAGCACCAAAAAAAGATGTCCTTTTCATCATAGGGGATTGGAATGCTAAAGTAGGAAGTCAAGGAGTAATCGGAATAACAGGCAAGTTTGGCCTTGGAGTACAAAATGAAGCAGGGCAAAGGCTAATAGAGTTCTGTCAAGAGAACAAGCTAGTCATAGCAAACACTCTTTTCCAACAACACAAGAGACGACTCTACACATGGACATCGCCAGATGGTCAATACCGAAACCAGATTGATTACATACTTTGCAGCCAAAGATGGAGCAGCTCTATACAGATGGCAAAAACAAGACCAGGAGCTGACTGTGGCTCAGATCATGAGCTTCTTACTGCAAAATTTAGGCTTAAATTGAAGAACGTAGGGAAAACCACTAGACCACTCAGGTATGACTTAGATCATATTCCATGTGAGTACACAGTGAAGGTGATGAATAGATTTAGAGGATTAGATTTGGTAGACAGAGTGCCTGAAGAACTATGGACGGAGGTCTGTAACATTGTACAAGAGGCAGCAACTAAAACCATCCCAAAGAAAAAGAAATGCAAGAAAGCAAAATGGCTGTCTGATGAGGCTTTACAAATAGCTGTGGAAAGAAGGAATGCGAAAAGCAAGGGTGAAAGGGAAAGATATAAGCAACTGAATGCAGATTTCCAGAGAATAGCAAGGAGAGGTAAGAAGGCCTTCTTAAATGAACAATGCAAAGAAATTGAAGAAAACAATAGAATGGGGAAGACTAGAGATCTCTTCAAGAAAATTGGAGATATCAAAGGAACGTTTAGTGCAAAGATGGGCATGATAAAGGACAAAAAAGGCAGGGACCTAACAGAAGCAGAAGAGATTAAGAAGAGGTGGCAAGAATACACAGAAGAACTATACAAGAAAGATCTTAATGTCCCTGATGTCCATGCTGGTGTGGTCACTGACCCTGAGCCAGACATCCTAGAGAGTGAAGTCAAGTGGGCCTTAGGAAGCATTGCTAACAAGAAAGCTAGTGGAGATGACAGTATTCCAGCTGAGTTATTTAAAATACTAAAAGACGATGCTGTTAAAGTGCTGCACTCAATATGCCAGCAAGTTTGGAAAACGCAACAGTGGCCACGGGATTGGAAAAGGTCAGTTTACGTTCCAATTCCAAAGAAGGGCAATGCCAAAGAATGCTCAAACTATCGCACAATTGCACTCATTTCACATGCTAGCAAGGTTATGCTCAAAATCCTACAAGCTAGGCTTCAGCAGTACGTGAACCGAGAACTACCGGATGTACAAGCTGGGTTTCGAAGAGGCAGAGGAACTAGAGATCAAATTGCCAACATTCGCTGGATCATGGAGAAAGCACGAGAGTTCCAGAAAAGCATCTACTTCTGCTTCATTGACTATGCAAAAGCCTTTGATTGTGTGGATCACAACAAACTGTGGCAAATTCTTAAAGAGATGGGGATACCAGACCACCTTACCTGTCTCCTGAGAAATCTGTATGCGGGCCAAGAAGCAACAGTTAGAACCGGTCATGGAACAACCGATTGGTTCAAAATAGGGAAAGGAGTACGACAAGGCTGTATACTGTCACCCTGCTTATTTAACCTATATGCAGAGTACATCATGAGAAATGCCAGGCTGGAAGAATCACAAGCCGGAATTAAGATTGCAGGGAGAAACATCAATAACCTCAGATATGCAGACGATACCACCCTAATGGCAGAAAGTGAAGAAGAACTAAAGAGCCTCTTGATGAGGGTGAAAGAGGAGAGTGCGAAAGCTGGCTTGAAACTCAACATTAAAAAAACTAAGATCATGGCATCTGGACCCATCAATCCCTGGCAAATAGAAGGGGTAGAAATGGAAGCAGTAACAGACTTCATTTATTTGGGCTCGAAGATCACCGCAGATGGAGACTGCAGCCATGAAATTAAGAGACGCTTGCTCCTTGGGAGGAAAGCTATGGCAAACCTAGATAGCATCTTAAAAAGCAGAGATGTCACCTTGCCGACAAAGATCCGCATAGTCAAAGCTATGGTTTTTCCAGTAGTAATGTATGGCTGTGAGAGCTGGACCATAAAGAAGGCTGAATGCCGAAGAATTGATGCCTTTGAACTGTGGTGCTGGAGAAGACTCTTAAGAGTCCCCTGGACTGCTAGGAGGTCAAACCAGTCAATCTTAAAGGAAATCAACTCTGATTGCTCATTGGAAGGATTGATAATGAAGCTCAAGCTCCGATACTTTGGTCACCTAATGCGAAGAGAGGACTCTTTGGAAAAGACCCTGATGCTGGGAAAGATGGAAGGCAAAAGGAGAAGAGGACGGCGGAGGATGAGATGGCTAGATAGCATCACTGAAGCAATGAGCATGAAATTGAGCAAACTCAGGGAGGCAGTGAAAGATAGGAAGGCCTGGCGCAATATGGTTCATGGGGTCACGAAGAGTCGGACACGACTTAACGACTAAACAACAACAACATGAAAAATTATGGAAGATTGTTGTTATGGAAAAACTGACGTAAAAAAGATGGAAGATGTTGAGATATACTAGAAAAGTTACCTTTGATTCAATCTGGAAAAGAGTTATTCTTTTCACAAAACGTAATAGGCCAAATTCTTCTTTTTGTTTACTCCAGTATATTATTGTTGGAATCTTGATTTGTTCTTGGATCTTTTTAATGTTTGTTAATTCTGCTGCGATATTTTTAAAGTTTAGTTACTGTTTCTTACTGTTGTTTTTACTGTACAGGTAGTCCTCATTTAGTGACTGCCTCATTTAGCAACCGTTCACAGTTACAACGGTGATGAAAAAGTAACTTTGCGACCAATCCACGCATTTGCAATCTTTGCAGGTCTATAAAGCAAAGGGAAGCTGAAGTTAGATCATAAGCACAGTCACGGTTTCATTAGCGACTGCTTCGCTTAACAAACAAGTTGCTCGTCCCAATTTTGGTCGCTAAATAAGGACTACCTGTATATTTTATTATCTATTGCCAAGTCATATATCCTTCACCTTGTATCTGTGGTTTGATTTGTTTTCTAAGCAAAATAAAGACCAAGCAGAACTGGGAAAGCCTGCCCTGAGAACTAAGCAATGATAGTTGGCCATTGGGGGTAAAATACTGAGCTTAACTATCCAATGCTTTTTCTTGGTATACGGCAGTTTCCTCTGATTTTTCTCACTCTGCACATTCCACAAAGTTCATGCCAAGAAAAGCAAAGGTCATATTTTTCCTCCCTTCCACCATCTCTAATACGATGTACCATTTTAGGACCAAGTTCCCACCATCAAAACTAGAAGTCTTTTTATTTTGGGAAAATGGAAGACTCGTACAAATGAACACGTGGAAGTATTTTACTTCTGCAGCCACACTCCTAAATGAAAAGGTGTTTCATGGAAGAATTCATGATGACCCACTTCTTTTTTTTAATACAATTTTATTGAATTTTTTTTACAAGATAAAAGCAATACAAATATTAGAAAAGAAACAAAGAAAATAAAAGAATAGTGAATAAGTAAGAAAGAAAGTAGGAACAGAAAAGAAAAAGAAAAGGCTTCCGATCTTTTTGACAGTGGTTATAAATGCATTTATATTTTACCCTCTCTAAGATTACATCATAATTTCCTTTTTCCATATGCTACCCTTTCTAATCGTCAAACCCCAGATCATCAAATCATTAGTTCGTTTTTTAATTTTTTCAGCAAAAAGTCCGTAAAGAGTTTCCAGTCACTAAAAAATGTAATAGTTTATCTTTCACTAAACAAACAAGTTAATTTTGCCATCTCTGCTAGTTCCGTCATCTTCACCAACCGTTCCCCCATTGTGGGTATATCAGAGTCGTTATGAGCCGCTTCTAAGAGAAAAACCATAATGCTCTAAAGGGCATATTGTGCTGCAGAAAGATCATCTTATTGTATGACAAGGGTTAAGAAATTCTTGCGCTTATGTTTCCTACAGAGAAATGGGTTTTCTTACACAGATCTGTAAACACGACATGGAGGACAACCTCGTAGCTACTATCTCCTGGAATGGAGATGCTTCCACAGAAGTGAGAAAAATCGTTGGTGTGGGTAACCCAAGTCAACACTATCCATTTCTTTTGTAACCACCTACAAACATCACATGAGTCAGGCAGTATTTTTTTCCTCCCTATTGCCAAACCATAAATGACTTATTTGGCTGGGCTAAAAGAAAACTAAATATTCTTATCATTTTCACCAAGGTAACCCTTAAAAAAGAAAAGCTATCCAAGCAGAAGCCTTAGATATGTTGATAATTTTGCTGCCTGTTGTTAAAGGCAAGGTGCGTTATCAGGGCTTTCCATAAATTCCTTGAGAACCAGTACCCTACAAGTCTCAACAACGGCTGACTTTACATGCTGGAGACTGAGAAATAAGACCGTTTTCCAAAACAGAGCCTACCACTCTCTTTTTTTATATACATTTTTTATTAAAAGTTTTAAGAATAATACAACAAACTAATTAGAACAGAAAAAGTGAAAGAAATAACAAAGTTGAAAGTACAATAAGAAATTTGTCTTTATATCTTTCTCTGTATCTTTCTTTTTTTCTATTTTCTCTTATTTTCTTTTCTTATGGCAGTTTTAGCTTTTTCTGTTATTTCTTTCTTTTTTTCTCAGTTTCAGTTTATTGTACAGCCTACCACTCTCAACTGACTCACTTAATTCTTCCAAAATCATACTATCTGTCCATGTTCAGATTTTTAGTGGTTAAGCCCGTAAAATGCACCCGCCCTGCTGTTTCAAGGATGAAGCAAACCCGGGGTTCTGCTCCCAGGGAAGCCAGCCGAGCAGCCTACAACAACAACCCAGGCTGCTTCTGAGCACAAAGACAGACCACACATGTTGCTTGCCTAATTTATGACTCAGAAAAAACCACTCCATTTCTACTGGGCTGACCTATTTTTCTCACTTATTAGAACAGGAATGCTGCTGAAACCAACTCTTAGTCTCTTTGGTCAGGATCCTGCTTCCTACTGTGACTAACCAGAGGCCTGAGAAGCCCACAGAGAAGACTCAAGGGCTGTGCTGCTTCCAGCCAGTGGTATTCAGAGACAAGCTGCCGACAGGACGATGAATCAGAACCACGTCTGTGTCTTTCAGTTTGTCAACTCTAGCAATACCCATAATAAATGTGCTATTGATGGTCAAGGATCCCAAGTAACATGCAAAGGTACTCTCTGAGACCGGTCTATCCTCACCCTTAACCCATGGGTGAGTTATAAAACCATTGTCTAGACCTCTCTTTGACCACGGGCATGCAAGAACCCAACTTAATGGAATGGCCCAACCAACTAAGCTCCTTTCTTCCCCATTACAGGTCAGGCCACGATGATTTGGCACTAATGGGAAACTGCTCTGGATGGTAGTGGAACCTAATGCAACCCACAGCATCCTTCTTTGCTAGTTGCATTCCCTGTGCAAAAGCTTTCCTAGCCAAGTCCCTGGATAGACTACATGAGTCATGCTCCAGGATGAAAATATTCTCTCTGTGTGATCCATCTGCTTCTCGCCTGTCAAAAAGCTACATATATCAAGGCAGTAGATGGAGTCTCCTCTGCCTGCAAACAGAACCCCAAACGTCATAATTATCTGTTGCCAGCTGCTAAACTTTATAGTGTTACATAAGCATCTGGATGGAAGGCTGGCATGCTAAGGACAGTGTTTGCCTGACAATGGCATTTTTGACTTTACAGTCTCTGTGCAGCCTGCCAAGTGATTTACTCAAGTAGTGCTGTGACCTCGATGGCTGAGCAGAGACCTGAATCCAATTCTAATGCCCTTCTCCAAACTTAAATGTTTTACGCGCTGTGCCATCATCCAAAAAGATGATGTCTTTAAGATGTCTGGTCTTTAAGTTGAAGTCCAGATATCTTAAAGTTGCCAAGCTGGGGAAACACTGCTCTAGACATAAATAATAATAGTAAATACACACTCAATTCAGGCTCAACTCCTGGTGATTTAATGGACACACCCAGGTAGTTTTTTGGCATTATCTTCTGTTTGACTTCCCAGTCTAGCGTCCAATCCTAGGATTTGCTAGTGGTTTCCCATCCAAGTACTAACCCTGCTTAGTTTTTCAAAATCAGATCAAGTCAGTTAAGTCCTGCCATCTGAAATGGGCAAGCATTAAAGTGTGAATATGAAAATAATTAAGAAAGGAATATGCAACATGGCTAGGGTGGTTAACCATATACTTGCAGACACTTCCAGGTATCCTGTTCTGCAGTGTTTACTTTTTTTAAGGTTCTTCTAATTTTTTTTTAAAGGGAAGAAGAGAAACCACTAGCTTCAAACAGCTTTTCTATTATAAAAATACCTCTTGGGCACCACAGAAGCATTTTGGTAAGCCAACAACAATGCGGGGGGGGGGGGGGCTTTGAGATTTTTTTGGAATTGCATCTACCTATCCGGAAAAATGGACAAAAGTCCCATTACAGCAGGAGACTATATCCTCAAAGGCTACAAGGGGTGGCAAAGAGCAACTTTGTTACTTCTCCTTCCATCACTCCTTCATTCAAAGTGGCGCGCAGTGATTGGCCAGATCATCACAGAAGCCATTTAGTGAGACCACCAATGTGCTCTCGATGTCCCAAATCTGCTTAATCTTAAATTTAATTTAACACTTCTGGAATGCAGAGTAAATTCAACCCACTGCACCAACTGGATGATGGATCTCCATGGGGTTGTATGTATGAAATTTAAGCAAGTACTTAGCAACAGACCAGACATCACCTTCATTTACCCGTTGTGCTGAGCAGGATCTTTAAACCCAAGTTTGTTGAGCAGGTCATAATGGTCTGGTCTGGACATCATACAAGCCACGGGAGCCAGGTTCCTACATCAGGCGAAGCCATAAATGTACCAGTCCCGGTGGTTTAGTACACAGTGAGCCCAACCTTTCTGGCAGTCAAGTCTAGTCTGTCTTCTGCTGACTGGTAGAACTTCAGTACTGCAGGCACCAAAGCATGTTTCCCGTCTCACTGCTGAGGTCCTCTTTAAGGGGAGAGATTGAGGACTGGGCCTCCCTACAGCTTTCCACAGAGCTGTCAACCGTCTCCCCCCTCCCCCGCCACAATATTTCAAAATGGGATAAGCTGCTTCATTCCAGCCCTGAAAGTCACCAGCACCAGGGCTAAACCAAACCGACGGTGCTGCGAGAGGCAGAGCTACAATGGTAACTCCCGCTTAAACACCCGCAGAGAACAATCAAATAACTAACAATGCGCTGCCCTTCCGTGACACTTGGAATTTGCCGCTGGAGGGCCCCGCTTCACTCTACCCGCAACCGGGGTCGCGTCAGCCCAGCAGAGCCCCCCGCCCCAGGTGAATGCCAAGAGGCTCTCCATCTGAAAGATGCGCACATACGACCCGGCGCTCTACAAAGCCTCCCGCTTCCAATCCAGCACTGCTGCCAGCCGCAGATCAAGCCATCGTCCATTTTCCTCATTCAGAGGGACGAGAAGCCTCGAATGAATGAACCTCCCCGGCCACCCGCCCGGGTTTCGCTTCCTTTCGGAACACAAAGGAAAGCAGGGGAGACGGCGCGCGCGGCGCGGCTCGCCTTTATCCCAGCCGGGAAAGGCAGCGGGGCTAAGAGCAGGTGTCCTCGGAATCCTTACGTGCGGAGACAAAGCTCCCATCTCCCCAGTTTTTTTGGGGGGGGGATACCCCACCTTCCTCTTTGTCTTGCCAGGAGATGCCCCCAGCACACGTGCGGTTAAACGGAAAGCAAAATACGCAGCCACGTTCCACAACCGGCTTTGCTCCGTCTGGCTGGGGATGATGGGAGCTAGAAAGGGAAGGCTAAATCCAACTGGTCTGGGCGGGGGGGGGGGAGAAAGCCCTCTGCGTCTCCCACCACGCCGATCAATGGCTGCAGGCTGACCGGATTCACCACCCAACCCAACCCAACCCAGCGCAGCGCAGCGCAGCGCGCAAAATTCGCCCCCTTCGGACGAGCCTTGGCCCGGCTGAGGAAACACACCGAGCCGGGCTTTGTGCGGGATCGTCCCTTTTCCTCCCATCCCGCATCCCTCTGGAAGCAAACCTGCCCTCCCCGCAGCCTCAGCCCAGGCCCGGGGAGCCCCTTCCCAGCCCCCGCCGGGCTCCAGCGAGCTCCGACGCCGGGTGCGGAACACATTTCCCCCCAGCCTCCGGCCGACAGCCGCCCCTCCCTCAAAGGCGGGGCAGGAGGGGGACGAGCAAGGAGCCCCCCGAGCCCTCCCCCGAAAAGGCACCCCCGGCGCCCGGCCCGGCCGGCTGCTCCTCTGCAACGCCACCGCCCGCTCCTCTCGGCGGCTCCCGCAGCGGGGCCGCGTTTGCATCCAGGCCCCCTCCCCCGTGTAAACCGGCGGCTCTCAATCCGGAGCCAGGAGGGAGCGGGAGAAAGGCAGGGCGGGCAGCCAGCCAGCCTCGCCGCCGCCCGCTTCCCTGCCGGACCCGGCCGGGCCCCCGCCCAGCATCTCTGCCGCCCGTCCTCTTTCTTTCTTCTCCCTCGCCCGCTCCTGCAGCACGAGCAGCCGCCGGCGCGCCCCCTCGGCCAGCCCGGGGCCGGAGCAGCCCCGCAGGGCAAGGCAGGGCAAGGGTGGAGGCCGCCCGCCCGCCCGCCGCACGCGCTCGCTCGCTCGCTCGTTCACTCACCACCTGGCGCGCGAGCTCCGTGGCCGCCATGGCCCCTCGGCCGCCGCCGCCTCCTCAGCCCCCAGCAGCAGCCGCCGAGCGCGCCGCCACCTCCGGCTGGCTCAGCCCCGACGCGCCGAGGGGAGCCTGGCGGGGCGGGGAGCTGGCAGGACGCGGCCACTGCGGCAGCGGCAGGAGGGGGAAGAAGAGCGAGCGAGCGAGCGCGCGAGAAATGGGGCGTGGACACGACGCGGCGGCCCCTCCGCTGAGAAGCCCGGGAGCCGGGCAGGGCGCGGGCCGCCGCTGCCGCCGCCGCCGCCCTTCCCGCGCCGCCGCCGCCTCCTCCTCCTCGGCCCGCCGGCTCCCCCCCGTGGGTGCGCCAATGGGCTGGCCGGCTCCCCCAGGCGGCTTCGCGCGCCCCCTCTCCCCGGCCGCGATGGTGCAGGCCGAAGCGCGTGAGGAGGCAGGAGTCCGCCCGGCTGCGCTGTGAGGCGCGCTCGCCCGGGGGGCTCTCCCCCGGGGGAAGGGAAGGAAGGGAAGCAGAGGCGCGGCCGGGGCGGGAACGCCAGGCTGGCCGAGGTGGTCCCGCAGCGACCCTGCTCCCGGCCAAGCCGGCTTCCTTCCTCCTCCGGGGCGCAGCTGCATCCTAGGCGTCGCCCGCGCCTCCGGGACGGCCGCCGCTGAGCTGCGGGCGATCGGGCAGCGCCGTGGCCGAAGCTGCCCCACCGAGGGCCATTAACACGCGCTTCGGCGCCCCAAGCCAGGATTTGTGGGTTCCTGGGGATGCAACATAAGTCGCCAGTCGGTAACCAAATCACACAGATTGGGTTCAGGTGGCACAAGGAGAAGCCCTAGTGCTCCCTGGGGTCTTCCTCACCACCGTGTGGAATGGATTTCTGGGGCGCTTTTGGCCCTGTCCCAGGCTAACCCCACAGCCCTGGGATCTTCTAGTGGTCTCCCATCCAGGCACTGATCAGCTGTAGCCCTCTTTAGCTTTCCCCATCAGTTAGGTTCCACAAGATAAGCTGTCCCGGTCTCCTTTGGTCACCAACATGCTGGCCACCTGGGGAGAAGGCTTTGAATTCTCCCAAACAGCCTGAATGTTCATGTGGCAGCCAGGGTGCAACAAAGTAGATTTTGATCCACCACTGGGATCAAAGAAGACGCAGCCGGCCCAGTTTTCTGCTCCTACCCTCGGAAATTGTAAATACTTGCCAGGACTACCAGCCACTGCCTGCTTTCTCCTGCCTTTCTCCTCTCATCCCTTAAAGCTGGTGGCTGTCCTTATTGCTGGATTCCCACGACGCCAAGCCATGTTAAACATGGCTTGCTGAATCCATGATCATTAGCCCAGTTCATACATCAGGTGAAGCTGAGATTCCTACAGTAGGATTAGCCCAAACTGACCAAGCCATCATTCATGGGAGCTCAGCCTTTGTGTTTGTGTGAAAGAGAAACAAGTGAATAGCGTGTGTGAGAAGGGAAGTTGTTTGGTGTTTGTTTTTGGGAAAGCAAATCCTTTATTCTTCCCTTTGGGTTTCTCATTTGTGAGGAGCAACACCGCGGCTATTTTTGATAGGATGTTAATTCTGAGCCAGGCTATCAAATTGCAGAACCACAATGAGTTTTCCAGCATCTTTCCACACGTTTAAGCCTGTCATCTTCTGCACGGAGAGGCTGGTGTTCACGTAAGAGACTGAGCCAAAAAGATCTGAACCTTGGCTTTATGTAAACCCTGCATTTGAGAAGTCGTTTCAAAGGGGTTTATGCACTTCCAGTTCAGAGGACGATCAAGCCTCTGCCCCGTTAAAGAGCTGTGCACAAGACGGGTGGCGGGTGGGTAAGCTAGGAGAACACGCATGACTGTTAATCGTATGTTTTGGCTTAGTGTGTGCAGACCCAAAGTACTGGCTCAGCTGGTGCCTGGAACTGAGATGGTCTTTTCCCTCTTGGCGACTTGCTTCTCTTCAAATGGTGATAGGAGGTCTCCAAAGACGGTTCCTCAGCTGTTCCTGGTGATGTGGAAGCAATAATTGCCCACCAGTCTGTGAGATGAGGATGCGAACAGGAGAGAAGGGGCTGTCCCTGTTCCTGGTCCTTCAGGGTATTCATGAAATGTCTTTCATGCCTCTTCATGATAGTTCTCATTTCTTTTGTGTATTGGCTCAGCCGCTAGAGAGCACTGTGGATGGAATCTAGCAAAAATGGTGAATTCAGCAGCAACAGCTTCACTTTTATTGTGCACACCTGCCGTTTTGTTCACCTCTCAGGCACTGCTTTGCCATCATGAAAACGGTAAACCTTGTGATTGTGGCTTATGGCTTAGTGTGGCGTGTGAGTCCAGTCAAATGTGCCTTATTCTACCAACCAGGGGTAAAAAAAATCATGAATGAGCATGTTCTCTGCATAAAAGCATTGTGGAAAGTGAGTGCTAATTGTTTTTATTTTCTCCCCCCACTAGTATTTTTAGCCTTGAGAGTTAAGCTTCTCGCAGCCCAGAAGCTGTGGCTAATGATTAACTAATTATAAATTTCAGAGGAAATGATTCTGTTCCTTGTAATTATCAGGAAATGTATCTTTGGGAACCACACATGAAATTGACAGAAGAAAAAAAAAACAGACGCTCCCTTTGATTATGTGAACTGGTGCATGAGAAGACTCAGCAGCAGGAAACCAAGATGCCACATGAATGCATAATTCCTGCCATCCTCAGGACCATAATGTTATTGCCATCATCATAATCTCCTTAACAGCAGCATCTTTGGGGGCTTTAGATTGTACAAAGGGGGTGACATCTTGGAGATGGAGATGGGGATGGATGGATGGATGGATGGATAGAGATAGATAGATAGATGATAGATAGATAGATAGATAGATAGATAGATAGATAGATAGATAGATAGATAGATAGATTCCCTCCATTCCAACATCCTTTTCTCACCATCACCAAGGTACCTCCAAGAAGCTCCAAAGAGCATTGTGATGCAGAAGCCCAGGCTACCCATCAATTGGTAGAATTATATATTGTCCTTTATGGCAGTAATGATATATAACAGTTAGCCAATGTGATCATCTATGCATTTCTTTTTTCCTCCAGCAGTATGTTTGAACCCAGCATTGTGACTTGATTTAGCAAAGTCCCATGAAGACAAACCAGAGTAATATGTCAGCCCAGCTGCTGTTTCCCACATTTCCCACGCAACACTGATCAGCATCAGCTGTTTAGGGACATCCGGCTGCTCCAGCAAGTGGTCAAAAGACCTTTGCTCTAGACTTGCTCAAGGACTGTGTCCTATTTTTCTAGTTCTTATGTTCTTGCCTTGGAATCCAAGTTCCAAGTTCAGACAATTTCCAAGGTTTCAAGTGAGGATGAACTCACTTGACATCAGGAGGGTGCCGATTGTCTTCCTGATAAATTAGCGGATGCATGCTCAAAGGACCAGAATTTGTCAGCTGAAGTTTTAAGAAGTGGCCTCTAAGACATTCTTCATTCCTTCATCAGTGAGTTCAATCCTGCAAGGAGCTGGTTGGTTGAGGGGTAGGGTAAACAAACTTCAAGGGTAGTAGTAAAAGGGTCTTTTGGACCAATTGTTTTTGTTATCCAACAGCCCAAAGACCGATATACCCATCCAGGAGCATCAACCTCATCCTGCTGGAAATTCTCTAAGTGACCTTAGTTAAGCTGCTGTCTTGGAGTCTCAGCTCTCCAGCCCACAATACAGGCATAAGGTCTTGACAGGAGAATAACAGTTACTGTATATGAAGTTTGGAACATAGTTATTAATAACTATCAGTACTATTATTTTACTACTAGACCAGAGAGCTCTTCAAGCTCAAGGGAGCAGCATCTAGCTGACCTTGGCAGATCCCAGAAGCCAAGCAGGATTCTATCTGGGTCCTACTTGGATGGGAGACTACCAAGAAATGCCACAATTGTAGGCCGATTTGGAAAGATTAAAACGCATTACAGAAAGAAAGCATATTATTAAAATAGTACTTCCATAGCATTGCCAAAAAACCTGTTTGGATGGAGTCACCAGGAGTCCCCCTCAAGTAGAGAATCTCTTTTTAGCCATCAGTGCCTTTTATTTTGTCAAGGACAGCTGTTTCCCCACCTTGTCGAGAGATGGAGTCCAGGAGCAATTCTTAGAGCTTCTGGCCGGTATGACCGCAGCCCCTGAATGCACCAAGCCCAATCTTGGTTTCTTGTGTTCTGCATATGCTGCGAAGCCCGCCTTGATGTCCCCCCCCCCCCCCTTACAGTTTTGAAGTCCACTTGATTTCCCACGATTCAGCAAATCAAAATTGAGGTGTCGCCAGGACCCCGCCCTCTCGTGGCTTGCGGGTACGGGGCTTCTCACCTGCTGTGAACGCAGCCTCCTGGGGCTCACCAAGCGGCGTTTACAGTGACGTGACGTGTGAACGCGGGCCAGGGGGGCTCGGTCACGTCCCCCAACCTGAGCCCACCCCCCAGCCTTTCACAGGGCCTGGCGACGGGGTGGCTTTTCCTCTCGCAGACAGGGACGCGGGGGAGAGGGGTGGGTGGGATCCCTGGGCTCCCAAGAGGACGTTCGCTCAACCTCACGCCAGGCGGCGGCGGCGGCGGCGGCTTAAGCGCCTCGAGGAGAGCAAAGGTCTCGCGCTGCGGCGGTTGCTTTTCTTCTTTTCTTCCCTTCCTTGGCTCCGCTCCGAAGCAGGGCGAGAGCAAACTTTGCACAAGCAGGGCTGGCGGAGGCTGGGTCAAGACGCGGAAGCAAGCCGGGTCCACGCGGGAAGGAGGGACCTCGGGGAGTCGCTTCGGATTAGCTCGAGTGGGATTGCTGTTTGCAAGGTGGTGCGGCTGGCGTTGGCTCCGGACGGGGAGGAAACGAGGGGGAGCGCCGGGCCGGAGTGACAGCCGCCCTCCCTGGCCGCCAGGCTGTTGCCTGGAGAAAGGTAAAGCGTCAGCGATCCCCGGCTCCGTGGATCGCCAGGAGCGCGCGGGGCCCCTTCCGCCTTCCGTTTGCGGTCCTGATTTATGATCCAGGAACTCCGAAGGAAAAGAGGGGGGGGTGTTAACACCCAGCAGGGGGGAAGCTTTTGGGCAGAACGAATTGCAATTTGGATCAGGCAGAGGTGGGTTCGGAAGGTTTCATCCCAGACAGGTCGCCCCTTCCTCTTTGGACATGTCGCCACAACTGATGGTGGTTTGGCATTGTGGCTTATGAAGATGAGGAGCTGGGTACAAGTCGGTCGCGCTCGACTAGGAATTGAGCAAGCCAGCTGGGACAACTTCCTGCTTCCTGGCCATCCGGCTTTCATGGAGAACAGCCTACCTCGCAGGGCTGTGCTGGCACTGACAGGGACAGTCTCAGGAGCTCGCCTGGACAGCTGAGGCTGGTCGCGTGCAGCCTCTCCGTCTTGCGCTGAGCAGAAGGGGGTCCCCTCTGTAAGGCGGAGGAAAGGTTTTTAAGGGTCCCAAGCCACCTCTGCCTTGCAGACAAATTCGAGTTAGGATACGGAGGTTTTCAGATGCTTTCTCTCCACTGCCACAACCTGTGCATCGAGTGAGCAAGGAAGAGGTGCAAAAAACCCACCCCTGAACTAAAACGTTGGTCACGTGTGAACAGAAGTGCAAAAACCACATTGCCTGCTTGGCTGCTGATCCCTTAGAACTCCAGAAAGGGTTCCATTGCTTGTTTATTGGGAGCATTTCTATGGCTGCCCAGTTTGAACTGGGCAGCTGTCTTGCAACAACAACGAAAAAGGCAGGAAGGTCAAAAACGTCAAGATTAGTTAACTAGTTAACTTTCATTGCAATGCATGTAAATTAGGGGCAGGGCTTTCACTGCATGGTTGTGACCATCATCCTGCCTTTTTTTAACACCTCCCATGGATTCCCCTGGTTTTCCATTTTCCTAGGCTAGGTTTTCCCCCCACTCCCCAAAGGAATCTTGTCGGAGAAAAGAAAAAGAAGAGCGAAAAATTCAAATTAAAAGAACAGCGCTGACTCCCAAGCCAGTGGCAGAATTCTCACAAATGTATTTAACCTGGTCCCTGAATTCATTTATTTTCTGGATTCAGACAATACAGGGAGTAATAAACTTAGCCAAATGATCTGCATTTGCATTACATGCTAAGCTGCACACACACATGCCAAAGCCTAACCAACATTAAAACTTACAATGGTTAGCATGCTGTGTAATAGAACTGCTACAGCTTTCAGTTTTTAACTAATTTGGTTAAGCGGGTATATCCAGACCCTGTGTTTTTCAGTGAAATATTACCGATGTGGAGCACTTTCAGATGAAGGTTCCCCGGAGTTACCTTTTAAATGGCAGCTCTATGTTTTCTTTGAAAATGGATTTATATGTCAGGAAAAGAGGGAAGGTTGCAAACAGAAGGTGATGTTTGGTTCTTGCCTCAGATTCCTTGCTTGTATCAGAAGAAATTTTAGCGAAAGCTTCAGTTGGAAGCACTATTTGTGGCAGGAAAGGGAAGGCAAGAGCGTTTGTCAAAATGGGGTTCTCTGAGTTTGTCAAAAACTTTGGAGAACTGCAGATGGACAAAACAACCACGGTTCTATAGTGGAACCTTCTTGACAGACTGTTGTTATTCGTGGTCTCTTTCCCAATGAGGGATCAGTTCCTCTTAAGCACTGAAAGCTCCATGTTGGTTCCCCCTTTCTATGCAGGCAACACTGAGAAGCGAGAAGACTTCAGTTGCTTCCTCTTCTGAGCAGAAAAGTTATGATTTCAAGAGGCAGCTGCACATAATAGTGATAGAGACTTCAGGAGAGATGTGGGGAAACTACTGGGAACTTTGAGGAAATGCTGGACCCTGAAGGAAGGAACGTGATGGAGAAGCACGAGGAGAGCAACCTGAAAGAAGGACAAGAGCTGCCTGGCCAAGCAAGCAACCTGCAGGGACAGCAAATGCAAGCTGCTGCTGGCAATCAGTCTCCTAGTCCTATCAACCAGGCTGAGAGCTTGGTTCTTCTCCGAGGTCAATTGGCTAACAGGAGCTTTAATCGGCTGAAAAGGAATTCAGCCAAATGGGTGGCCGAAATGAATCCATCCCGCCTTTCTATGTCCTGGGGCAGCACAAGGAGGAAAGGGTTAAAGGAACTTCTCCGGCAGAGCAGTCAGGCCAACCCTACCTGGCTTATAGCTCCTCAAAAGGATTCCCTCTCTGTTGACGCCCAACAGGAACAGGAGCGTGTCTCAGAGGTGAATTGTGAAGAGTTGTCCTTAGCTCTGGACCCCCTGGAGCATGAATGGATGTTGACTGTGGCTCAGGGGGATGCTGAAAGCATCCTCAACTTGTTAGCCAAGGAGCCCAGCCTGCTTTCCAGGAGAGATTTTGTGACTGGTTTTACTGTATTCCACTGGTTGGCCAAACATGGCCGACACGAAGATTTGATCCAGGTGATGGCTTTTGCAGAGAAGAATGGCTACCCAACCAATGTCGATGTACTCACAGCCAGTGGGAGGTTGACTCCTTTGCACCTGGCTGCTCTGCAGGGCCATGAGATGATAATCAAAATCCTAGTAGGCGCCTACGGGGCCAACATTAACCTCAGGGATCACAATGGCCGCAAAGCCTGGCAGTACCTCAAGGCCAATGCTCCCAGAGAGTTGAAGGAGCTCTTAGGGGCAACTGAAGAAGACTTGGCCTTTCCAGGAGCAGGGAATATCAACAACAACTGTGCTCCTTCAAGATGGGGTTGGATTGGGGTCTTTAGAATGGAATGCCAAAATGCTGGGGCTGCAAGGCAGAGCCAGGGGACCCATACCAGGGGGTCTTATTTCAGGAATATCTTCAGGCAAACTGTTGCATTCTTTCAAGGGCTTTAGGTGTCTGCAGGGTAGTTAATGGTGCTTGAGCTCTTGGCTGGGAGTGGATTATCATAGCAGCCATTAGAGAAGCAGTGGTTAAGAAGCAGGAGGAAGCCCTGGGGTGGTTGGTGAAATGTTCAGATTGTCTCCCAGTTGCTGGCTTTAGCAAACCTGCCTAAACTTAATCTTTGGCCTCCAGAAAGTTGAGAAATCTTTCTGGTTCAAGAAAATGGGGGAGGAAGTGGGAAGAGACACAAATGGGACTGGGGTGTCCCTGGGACATTCCCTGAAAGGAAGTCTACATGCTGAGATGCAAATATGTGATGTTAAAAGGGAACTGAAGTTCCGCATCTGGAAAAAGAAAATCCGCACTTTGTGCTGTGAGGTGTGTGCAGGAAAATGTGCCTATTTTTTTCTAGTTTTGCATAATTTATTCAGATTAAGCTGGGCCGAAGGAGCAGCCTAGAACTAGGCTGAGGGTTGAAGGCCCCACCTTCAGCCACTGAAAAACTTCCGAATCAGCTTGCTTCTGACAGCTCAACAATACAATTAGCCTTATTGGCAAGAAACTTGCTTTTAAAATCAGAGTTGTGACGCTAAGGGAAGCACAATATAAGACCTACTGCCAGTTCTTTTGGCAAGATGGGGTGGGGAAGAGTCAGAAGCAATGTTTTCAAAATCAAATTTTGTCAGTCCTACCCACAATTTAATTCGGGGTTGAGCTAAGTTCAGCCGTGCATTTTACTTTATTTTTATGAGAATCCTGAATGTTTGGAATTGGCTTCACAAGTTTTGGGTCCCTCCCTCCACAAAATTAAGGTAACAAGAAGACAGACTTGATAATCTCAGCAAAGGCATTATTTCTGGTGCTTTGGCTGTCCCACGTTTCTAAGGAACATAAGGAAGTGCACTTAAATTAAACCAAGCCCTTCCTGTTAGTGTTGCAATCGTTGCAAAAATCTCAGCAGCAAGCCACTATGATATGATTGATTGTCTCCTTGTTTGATCAGTATAGATATTTTTTGTCCATCTGGTTTAATTTGTCATTCCTGCTGCCTGATCAAACGAAAATCAGAACAGAAAGCTTCAGGTTCAGTCTGCAGTTTCTCCAGTGAAAGAGTTCAGGTAGTAGTGGGAAAGATCTAACATGTTCTGGAGATCTATTGCTTGCTGAAGTACAGTTGCACCCTTTGGGGTTAGATAGATGACTTCAGAATATATTAAAATCATCAGCCTCGTGGAAAAAAGGGAGAGGGATGCTAAAATCCTGGCCTTCTTAACTGAACATTCCTTATTAGGGGAGGGGAAAAACTACTAGGGGTGAGGAAAATTTTACTCTGGGGCCCAATGTGACAATCTTAGCTAACCCTGGTTGTGTGAACAACCAACGAAAATAGTTACAGCATCCCCTATTTAGGAAAGCGTCTGGTGAAGTGGAAACAAGAAGCCATCTTGACCGATCTCAGAAAGCTAGATAGGTTAGACCTGGTTAGTATTTGGATGGTAGGATTTCCCGAGGCTTTAAGGTAAATTGTGGGGTCAAAAAAGCCACCCACCACCAAAACGTGGCCATGGTGACCTGTACCATCGTATGATATTCCATGAAGCCACCAGAAATTGAACTCAATACAAGGACATCTCTCTGTTAGTCATAGCAGGTCATCCAGGCTGGTCGATCCCTTAGAGCTAAACAGGCTCAGACCTTGTTAGTACTTGTAATGGAGACCCACCAGGAGATCCCAGGGTGGTCACAAACAAACTCCACAGCAATGGGAAATCACATCCTTATAGTCGCCAAGAAAGCTACACAGGCCAGGGATGAAGTTCATCTCAAAGTAGACCTTACCTTCACCTTTTTATTGGGGAAGAGGGGTATAGAGTTCTGAGAGCTTCAGGGATATTTGTTTCGAATAAAGGATATTTTAACACTCCTATTGTCCTTTTTTTACACCTCTGTGAATGGGTAATCTCTTGGTGGGCAAGGACAGGCAATATTTAAGCCTTTTTGCAGAAATAAGGGAACAGCAGATGAAACAATGAGGCAAGGATTGTCTTGGTATTTTGGAAGTGAGGGGGTGGGGGGATTTTTAAACACTGTATTAACCTGATGCTACAATTTACAGAATAGTTTTATTGTGGAGTCCTTGGGGTTCTCTGAGCTTGGTTGTTTTCTTGCAGACGTTTCATTACCCGGCTTGGTAACATCTTCAGTGTTTTATTGGTTAGTTTTATTGGCTGCATTTGCCCAGGCTTGAATCAGTGTTTCAGGCAAACTCCAAAAAATTGGGTGAATTGAGAAAACTTTGGATAAACTCATCGTGGGTTGTACCAGCAGAACCATTCTGTTTTCCAGCTAAACACCTGCTGATTTTCAGCAATTGCACTATTTAACTGCATGGTTGGGAGAGGCTTGGGGGACAGCAAAATTGGGATTTGGGGCCAAGGTTGCTCACCCCTGTGCTATGGGGAAAAGGCAGGCAGACTCAGTCTCAGAGCTTGTTGATATCACTGCCACTGGCACGTTGAGGAACCACAAGGTTCATAACCGGAAGGGAGTATATGAAGCCTCAGGAAATATGTGGGCAAAAGAAAAACAAGTGAGAGTGTGATCTGGTGTTTGCAAAGGCTAGCCAATGGTGAGGGTTGCAGTGTCTCTGCTGTAGCAGAAATTATTTTGCCCCAAGAGGGAATTCAAAAATAAATAAGAAACCCACATGGTCAAAATGGAACTAGAATCCCATGAAGATAAATAACGGGAGATTCGTAAGGACAGACCAAAGTACTTTTTTGCCACGGCAGGAAATTTGGAATTCACCATCACAAGATTTTATCTTTCCAATGATTTCATGTCACCTCAGTCATACAAAGGTAGGCGGGCAGCTTACACTTAAAACCCAGCTGAGAAGATATAGCAATCTTCCCATAGTTTAGAACCAACAGCCCTGGGGATAAAACAAGTTCCCTTAAATGTCAACAGAGAAGGATTCTGGGAGATGAAGTCCACACATCTTAAAGTTGCCAGGGTTGAGAAACATTGCTCTATAAGCTTGGGGCAGCAACAGAAAAAGCACATTTTCTGGTCCCCACCTCTCTACCTTCCTGAAAGCGAGTGGGGGAAACCCTTCAGATTGTCCTTGGAAATCTATAGGTGAATCTCTGTTGAACCAATTTTCATCACAGCACGCAGGCTGCATGTTCTGCAAGAACTGATATTCCCAAATAGTCTTCAAAGGCAGCCCTAAGTAGAACACATCACAGTAGTTGATGTGCCAGGTGTTGGGAACATGAATGACTATGCCCAGCACAGCTGCTTCCAGAAGGGTAATGTTTGGTCAGGCAAAGGTTCTCCTGGCCGTGGTTTCCACCTGCTATTCTAGCAGAAGCTCTGAGCATAAGAGGATCCCCAGAGGGTAGACCTGATCCTCCCTGGGCAGTGGGGCTCCCCTGTAGAGCCATAAATGGAACCTTCAAGCAATCAGTTGGTATTTGGACAATCAGCCTCTCTGTCTTGCAGGAATTCAGCTGAGCCCGTTTCAACCCAGTCTCCATACACCAGCTCAGGTCATTCACTCCATCTCTTGTTCAGCCCAGGATTGAGAAGTGCAGTTGAGCATCAGCATACAGATGATACCTTATCCCAAACTGATGAAGGACCCTTTTCAGAGGCTTTAAACAGATGCTAAATAGGAATGGTCAGGTCTTTCTAGTCACTATGGATGGGAACCGGTCGCTGAGGAAGGAGTGGGACTGCTGCACTTCCTATCCCAACACTTGGACATGATGGTCAATGATATCACAAGCTGCCAAGATCCAGTAAGACCAGAAGGACCACCTTGCTCCCAACCAGGTCCCACATTTTTACCATGATCTACCAATTTAAAGGGAAGACTAAGAGGTTACCAACGGTTGCCTCTAGTATTGGAACTGTTTTTCAGTACCAGTTGCCAAGAAACACAAGGAGGAGGCTGCTACCGTACCTTCCTCCCGTTTGTAGGTTTCTCAAAGGTATCAGCATGCCAAACTAGATGGTCCTTTGATCTGATCCAGCCCAGCTCTTCCTACAGGGTGGAGCAAACTAATTCTTGAAGCAGGGCTGAATACGAGCTCCAAGCAAATAGCAAAAGCAATGGTGTAGAACCTGGCTGCTTTAAAAGTCTGAGATATTTTTTAATTGGGATGTACCAGTAAGACGAGCAGAGCATCCTACTGGATAAAATCAGGAAAAATTATTTCAAATTTTATTTCCCAGTGTAAAGACAATTTACCTAATGCACCCAGAAAAAGAGACATCTGTATTCACTTGGCTTCTGGTCAAAGCTTGGCAAAATTAATTCCATGGAACCACCTCGGGGCAGATTTAGAAATCCTGCCCTTTCTCCAAAACCACCTGGGAGATTGAGGTTTCAGAAAGCGCAGAGAATTGTTTTTGAAGGGATCCCTAAAAATTGCCCCGATCAGTGGCAATACTTTTTTAGACCTGAAATCATTTAATCCTTCAGTACAATAGTGGTTAACCAAATCATGTCTTAATATGTATAAACAGTCTCTTGGAGGGACAAAGCATTTATCCCATAAATACATCTGGTTAAAATATGCAGTCTTGTTTCTTTTACAGAAACCTGAATCTCATTCTATCATGACTTTACAGCTCTACTGGCATCTTCACTGTAGCTAGTAAATCTGCCAAGTATTTTTTAGCTCATCAACTCTATTACTGCTACTGTCTCATACACACTTCTGGTGTTTTGTAAATTATTGCTTTCTTAATATAGTTAGTACCTGGTATAGTCAGAAAATTATTTCATAACAGCTTCATCATTTACTCTGGTTAATCCTGCATTAAGTTGAGGAGTCTGCAATTAAAAAGTATTTTCTTTCTTCAAACACTATAAAAGCAATTTTTACCTCCCATAACAGCTTGTAGGCTTTTTAAAAATTATATTTACTGAATATAATTAAAAAGAAAAAATAAAATACCCCAAAGATATTCTGCATGCACAGTGAGCACAATTCTTTCATGTTTTTTTTCTTCCTTCGACTGTAGTTCTTTATCCTTTGTCTTTTAAATTTTCTACCTCACTTCTCTGCATTTTTTTCCTTTCTCAGCCTCTGGTTAGAGTTTTTTTAGTTAATGCTACCAGCACTTTGAGACAATGTATTTCCAAACTACAAAAGTAATATTCTCACATTAATTACTTGATACTGTGGCTTCCTGCTTGCTTGTTTCAAGTTACTGACTCAGGCAGCTAGTGTCTTTTATACACTGACAATGCTCCCCCTTAGGAATAAGTGGGTATAAGCAGTAAATCCAAACAGAATTTGAAATTAACTAGTCTCCTGCTTATTAATGAACATCTGTCCTCTGGCAGCAAGCATCCAGCCAATGTAACTACACTGAGAATTAAAGCACACAAATGTGAACACAAAATACCACATTATTCAGTTTTAATTCCTCTAGAACCCTTTGTGGGAATAAACTTCTCAAAGGAGGAAAAAAAAAATTTGTAATACATGAGGAGATTCAGTCCTGAAAATAGGGCTGTGGAAAAGAATAGGGCTCTGTTAAGAAGGGAGCCGTTCTGGGGCTCAAAAGCTTGCTGCAAGACAGACATGGCAAGGGTTACAGCTGCTTCTCTTCACAGGCCCAACTTGGTCCTCCTCCAATGTCTCCTTTTGGAATTGTACCTAGAACAAAAGAGGTACAATTAGTAAGCGAGACACAACTCTGAGTGTCTAACAGACTAAAATCTGAAGCCAATAGCAAGCAACTGAACTAGGAACTCCACTTGCAATTCAGAGGGCCTCTTTCACAAAGGGCTTCATAGCAGAGGAAGAATAGTTTTCCCACGTCAATCTGCACCCCTCTGTTCCTCATTTAAATGCACCAAAAACCCTTGTGTGCTCATCTGCCAACACTAGCTGCTTTTACAAATAGCCATATGAAATGTAAGCACAAGGACAGGACCCATAACAAGGTCTAACATTCCAAAATGTGCCCCCAAAGTTAAGATACCCACAATTAAAGTAGCAAAAAAATTGGGATGTTACTAGGCAATCATCCAGCTTGACTTTATGGGCCAGATCAACAGTCACTCTCAGTCTTTTGGATTAAAATTCAGTTATTCACCTAAATGCATTCATCAAATTGATTGCTTTTTAAAAATACATCTAAATCCTAATCCAATCTAGTGGTGAAGGCACACATTTAACAGGATCCCAAATTATTCAGTTACTACCCCAAACAATCCTTTATTCAACACATACATACATTCTGGCTCTGCACACTTTTTATTCATGCTGTATTATCTGCAAACTTTACTAAAAGGATGGAGTGGCACTGACAGATAAAGCAATCAATAAATCTAAATCCCCATGGCTTATTTTTCATAGATATTCCTTAGATATTCCACAAGTTACATTTCAGTTTCCTCTCAAAGGATGGAGCAGCTAAAATCTATCTTGTGTTTTCCCCATAACACTTGTCACTGTTAAAAGGAGACTAATTTCACCAAGATGGAGGAGAAATCAAATCCCATGTAACAGAATTGCTCTTAGCAGGGACATGGCAGTGTTTCCACATAAGGAAACCCTGCAATTGCAACCTGCTTCAGAAAATCCTTTCCTTTGGAAAATCGTCTTTGCTAATCTGACACGGGAGCAGACCTCAAAGTTCCAGTGCCAGAGAGAAACAAAATGTTAATTAGTGGATAGGAATGCAAATGTCAGAAGTGTTTTCCACACTGAGGCAGGTGTATGTATGTGACAAGAAGCAGAAGGATGAAAAGAGTGTGGCAAAAAACAGATGATGAAATGGATTCTTTTTATGGGAAAAAAAATAGGAACTGTTAAAAAGTCTTTCGATCCTAGGAAGCTCATGTGCAGCACAGCATAGTAAGTCAACCACAACCATGAGCTAGAAATTCAGTGAAAGACAGTTCTCTTGCCAGCATCATACAAAGCCAGAAACTTGGACCATCTGAAAAACATCTGGGCCAAGGGAAGAATAATTGAGGGGAAACAAATGATTCATCTATAACAGAGGAAAGGAATCAATGAGTTCAGAAGACTGGATCTGGATTCTGTGTTGAGTCCATATGCATTTTAAACAGGGTTCCCCAAAGTGGTCAATGAGGAGTTGTTGTTGTTGTTAGCACTATTAAAGTGGTATCTATTAAATTTGCATAGAATAAATGTTTGGGAGGATTATTGAACAATCTGAAACTTCATGAAGGGGTTGATGAGCTGAAGAGTTTGGGGACCCCTGATTTTAAGGAAGGATATAACGGAACTTCCCCAAAATATAATAATCCCAATGGAATCACAACTGTGGTCTGACAGAGGGCAGGGAACCATCAAAGGCATCTGAAGTCCCCTCTGGCGAGAGTTTTACCTGATCTTATTGCCAGTTTTCATGCGAATCCATTGCGGAATGGGGCGGTTCTGCTTCTGCTTCTTAGCGAGGAACCGCTTGATCTTGAACGTCTTGTGGGACGACTGCGAAGCGGGGAAGAGAAGGAACGTTGAAAACAGTTTAGGTGGTAGTCAGGTTAAGCATTCAAAAATGTCATCCGGGGGCTTCCAACAATGGCTGTCGGAACCATGTTCAACAATGGCTTGGGAGACAGTGGAATCTCTCTTGTGGGAGTAGCCATCTATCGGGGATGCAAAATTAGGGGATTCCTGCACTAGGCAGGGGAGCGGACTAGATCATCCCCAAGATCCTTTCCAACTCACAACTCTGTGAATCAGAGGCCCACCTCAGAGCAAAACATATTGAGATCCAGCCCATCTAACCTATGGCTTGGTGGCTGATTATGCACAGCAGGGAGCAGCGAGGGTGGCTTCAAGCACTATATGGAAGCCTTCAGTAGATTCCCAGGCTAAAAAGGGAAAGTAAAAGGACCGGGGGAAAAACCCACTGGACAAGCTGGTTTCTTCCCCAGCCCTGCTCCCACAGGGAAGTCGTCTCTCTCCATACACACGGAAACATCAGGTCAAAGAAGAAACAAAACAAAACATGCTTGTACTTTATGGTTTTTATAGTTCAGGTTTTACTGTTGTTGTGAGCTGCCCAGAGTTGTGTTTTAAGGTAGGCAGCCATACAAAGCTTTTAAATACATAAGCCAACCAACAAACCCCGACTTACCAATTTTACATTTCAAATTTCCGTTTACTTACTGGTTACTTAGTCTTTTAAAATTCCAGCATCACTGCATGGTGCTGAACTTGAAACTTTTTACTGTACTTTGCTTTTAACTTCATTACACGGGAAAGGGCACGGAAATGTGTTACACGAACATGCCTTAGGGGAAACACTGCTGCATTTTGAAGCTGTATTAAAACGCCAAGCCATCCCACCTTCCCTATGGATTTCAGCCTCCTGCAGTCCCTTGAACAGGCTGCAAGCAGAGATCCAAAAGGATTCAACACTCTTGTAAGAGGTTGTTGTTGATGATGATGATTTTCATCCTGCCTTTTTATATATAGCTCAAGGTGGCGAACATAGCTAATCCTCCTTCCTCCTCCTATTTTCCCCACCACAACAACCCTGTGAGGTGGGTTGGGCGGAGAGGGGGTCTGGCCCAAAGTCCCCCAGCCGGCTTTCGTGCCTAAGGGAGGCCCAGAACTCACCGCCGCCTGCTTTCTGGGCCAGCCCCTTCCCCAAGACACCAAACTGGCGCAGTCCAGCCACCCTTTTCTCGGACTTGCTAAATCCCATCCAGTCCTTCCCTTGAATGGGCTTTGCGACGCAAGCGCGTCCCGTAGACCGCTGCAGAATAGCCCGCGTCGGCCGCTTCCACCAAAGGCAGCTCTATGGTAAGGCCAGGCCTACAAACGGGTCCCCATTCAAGCGGCCGGCCGGCCGGCGGGCGGGCGGACGGGCGGGCGGGCCTCAGCAGGGCGCCCCTGATTCTTCATCAACGCTTCCCATTTTTCGAAATTCAGCTCGGGGTCATTCGCAGGCGGCCCCAGGAAGAATAGGCCCGGGGAAGGGGGTTCCCAGGGAACCCCCCGCGAGAGGATTGCAACGGATGGACTCACCATCGTCCAACGCGGCCACCTGATACCACAACGGCGGCAGAGGAAAAGAAAGGCAAAGGGAAGCGGCGCACGGGACGATGGGAAAAAGCAGGAGAGTAATTTCCCTGTGAAGGCTAGAAAGTCGAGTCGGTGGCGACAGCGCCGCCCAGCGTCTCCAGAGAGCTATTGCAGATTTTAAGCGGGGCACTCAGCGGCGGTCAGACGGTTCGCAGTAGGATTTTCACAACGGAGCACAAATAAAAAAAGCTTTGTTGAATCCAGATGGACTCCTGGGGTGTTCATGGATTTATTTTATATTATTCAATGTGCATGCTGCCCCACTGGATATGCTCATCAGGTGTGTTTGCAACAATACAGTAGTTCAGTGTTTCTGACTGCAAATTCCAGATGAATGGACTTCAACTGCTAGAATTCCCCAGGGATTTAATTATGTATCATATTTATATGGTTGCCCATCCCATGAAACGAGCCTCTGGCAGGCCTACAATCAAAACCTAATGGTGAATTCAGCGTTTTTTATTGGCATGGGAATTGTGCAGAGAACGCCTTTGAAGTAGGTCTTGGCTGAATCACTGGATCACGCTGGTTCTGCTTAGAGATGTAAAATTTCCGGAAATTTTGAAGCCATGAGAAAAAACCGTTTTTTCCCGTTTTTTTCCGGAAAAAATAGAAATTTTGGAAAAATTGAAAAAAAGTTCAGTGTGGAGTAGTTCTACAAATGGCATGAAATGCAGTGAATATAAAAGTATTATGCTTGCAATAAAACAGGTAACCACCCCCCTGTCCCTCAAAAGCAACAAAAAAAGCAAGAAACCATCAACATAAAAAATAATCAGATTTGCCCCTTAGCACCAACGGCAATAAAGTTAAGGTCCACCTCAATATTTAAGCTCCATAGAAGGTCTACCCTTTGAGTGGTGCTTTAAAGAAAAAGAAACAGAAGACACAACATATACATGCAGTTTATTTATCTATCTCATTTTCTGAACTACTGCTATCACTTTCCGTTTCTTCTTCCTCTTCCTCTTTGTCATTTTTCTCATGGACTTCTAAAAACTTTAGGTTTGCACGGATTGAAACAAGCTTTTCTACCCTTTCACAGGTCAGTTTGTTTCTTGATTTGGTATGAATATTACCAAACATAGACCAGATTCTTTCACATGCAGAAGAAGATGCAGGAATCTGCAGTCAGTGAGATGCAAGAAGTGTCAGAAGTTGTGTGGTGCAGAGACCTTGCCACCATGTTGCAGGAGAATCCCAGAATGCATTCCTGGCCCAAATCCCAGAAGATGTTCTATATTCTGCAACATCTGAAAGTATTTTTCCAACATCAGGTCCTAAGTGCGCAGCTTGTTTCGTAATCCAGTCAAATGCAGCAGCTGTGTTCTCATCACTCAACTGCTGCCTTTGAATCTTGGATCCAGCAGATTTGCAGCAGCATGTATTGGATGGCAACAAAATTCTTCCCGTTTCTTAATAAAATCTTTCACTTTACTTTTTTCAGCAGGTGTAAGTGGAGATGCACTTAGGTTTTCAGAAACAGATGTTTTTATCATAGCCATGTGGTTAGGAATTTCTGACAAAAGTGCCGTGTCTGATTCAGATGAACGGATTGCTGAAAAAATTGGTGTTAAAATCTGTAGGGAGTTCTGCAGCTGAACCCAAAACACGTCCTCATCAAGCACAGTGTTCCTTATATTTCTGGGAATTTTAAGATCCGCAATTATTACTCTTGCTTGAAGAGCTTCTTTGTTTTTTAGTAAACTTTCAGAGGAGATCACCACTCCACCCCAACGTGTTTTACTACAGAGCTTCAGTGTCACTATTTTATTCTGTGCATTTTCTTCTTCTTGCTTCTTCTTGAAGACTGCGGTGACAACATGAGTAGCTTTTACATACTTGATAACTTCTTTAGCTCTTCTATAAATCCTTTGAAGGGTGTCCAGTTTCATGAAGTCACTAAGAAGTAAGTTTAGTCTATGAGATGCACATCCTATTGCAGTAATCTGTGGATACTTGTCCATTATGATTTCCCACGCAGCTTTCATATTACTTGCATTGTCAGACGGCAAAGCAGATACTTTACCACTCTCAATTTTCTCTAAAACTGCACATATTTCACTGGTGGTATACTCTGCAGTATGTCTGTTCTCTCCAGTTTCAATGCTTCTATAAAAGACCGGCTGAGGTGTTGTTATCACAAAGTTGATGATTCCTTCTCCCCGAACATTTGTCCATCCATCTGTAAGTACTGCAAGACATAGGGCTTCACTGATTTTTCCTTGTACAGATTCCATCGCACGCTCATATTCTGACTCCAAAAGAGGCTTGCTCAAGGAATGTCTGCTTGGCAAATGATATGATGGTCATAATAATTTAAAAGCTTCCTGCCAATATGCATTTTCAGTTATTGACAATGCTGATCCAGAAGCATATATTGCTCTTGCAAGGACATGATCAATCTTCTCCTGATTTTCAGGTGTCATTTTATCTATAAATGAAAGTATGGTGCATTTTTGTGAGGCAGTGGTTTGCAACACTTCTTTACTTGAAGATGCTGCTGGTGAAGAAACACTTTGTAATGATCCAGAAGCAGCAGAAATAGCGTTTCTGGAATTCGAACTCTGGAAGGAAAAGCTACTTGCACTTTCATTCTGGTCCTCATCATTTAAGTATTTTTTAATGTCTTTAGGGCACCTCTGGCATGCAAGAATGTGTTTTGTCATCCTTGTGGAAAAGAATATTTCTTCTCACAATATTTGCAAATTGCAGCTTTGCTCTCAGCAGAAATTGCACTGTGGAAATGTTTCCAAACTCTAGATGTTGGTCTCACCATTTTACTGAGTGGAGGAAAAGAAAAACCAATTTACTGACCAGACTATAGGTAAACATTATGCTGTGATGGTGGAGAACATTAATAGGAATAATTTAAGGGTTACAAAAGAGAAACTAATTTGTCAGACAAATTTACCCTCTTACCTGTCAGTTAAGGCCTGAGAGGAGGACAGAAACTATCATCTCCTGTATTTACTCACCTGTAGGAGGTCCGAGGTACACAAGTAAACTAAACTGGAGAGCCCCCTAGTGGCACCAATGCATATTTCTCCTGTTTGAGAACTGCATTGAGAAGTCCAGTGTTACTTGAATTCTATTCCAGGATTTGCTTGTCTTCAGCTGAGAGAACTTGCAATAATTTAAGACTTTACAAAAAGTCTCAGAAATCTTTCATTAAGGTCTTCATGTTATATAGTTTGAATACCATGTCATAGATATATTTATCATTGGAAAAGAACATATTCCACACACTTTTTTTTCAATTTTTCCGGAAAAAAACAGAAAAAAACCTGTTTTTTTCCCAATTTTTCTGGCTTTTTTCCAGGCTTTCCCATCTCTAGTTCTGCTCCCTTGTTTGTTTACAGTAGGTTTCTTTAAGCAGGACCATTTCCCCACAAGTTTGTATCGGTGTGGTTGAGGCTAGAGCAACCATCCGAATGCTGCCTGGACAGCCATCACACCTGAAGCACACTGGTTGGGGAAAGCTGTCATCCAAGGTAGCCAAGGGATCTGCAGATTTTAAAAAGACGTATTTATTTCTGGGTGTATACAATAATTCTGAGCTGGCAATCCTGTTCTATGCCACGTCGTCAGGAGAACGCATATTTTCCAAGCAGAAGGCAACACATTTAATTCCGGATACTGCCGGTGAAAAGCATCAGGCGAAACTGACTGCTGCTGCCAGTCAGAGCAGACAATCGTAAACTAGGTGGACCAAGGGATATGGGGCAACCGTTTTTAAAACAGAAACTGTCTTTTTTACGCAAAATGTGAAAATACGGGATGGGAGCAGTGACCTCTAGCAGGTAGGAGAAGCAAAACACAAAGCTAGTAAGTTTCTCCTTGAAGAATGCACTCTTGTCACCACGAGCAGCAAGACAAGGCTTTGTATGCAACATTGACTGCGAAAAAGATGAGGCGCTTCCATTTTCCCTTGACAATCCATTTCCAGGGAAAAACAGACTGCACTTTTCCCACCGAATCATTACATACAAAATAATACCTTGAAACATTTTTAAATGGTCAGGGCTTTATTAAATATAAAATAGCTGTGTTGGGTTAGCATAAAGGAGAACCCCATGTCCGTTGCTAGGAATTCTTCCTCAGCTGCCCTCTCAACCCATTTCCCCCCAGGTGCCCTGGGAAGCCAAGAGAAACACTCCAATACGTATGAACGGGAAAGGCAGGGATGGCTGCTTTAGTGCGCTGGGGAAGAAAGTGCTGAACTGAAGCAAAAAAACATTCCCCTGCACGGCATTCAGAAAAGCAGGGGATAAGTTAAGATCTATACTGCTGCCTTGGAAATAAAAGCTGTGTATTGAAAAAAAATCCTCCCCGTTTAAGGTCAGCGATTTCATTCAGGCTATGCAAACCTTCAATGAAGCAGAGCAAATGTAAAGCTACACTCTGAAAATTCATTTTGCCGGTAGCTGTTAGAAGCAGAAGAAAAAGACCAACTGTCTTGTGACTAACATTGTGATGGTATTTTTCCTCCCCTCCAGTCAGTAATAGAAATTCCAGGATCACACAACACAATGATGGAACCGTAACCCTTGCGCAGTCCCAAGGATTTAAGATAACTGGATTTGAAGTGCAAATACTGTTTCGTGGCTTTTATTATTTCAAAGACAGCACTTGTATTGAGCTATTGGGAGCCCACATCCCTTTTTCGTAGGCTGCTACCGCTCTGCTCTCTTAACTGAGAATGTGCTGACAGAATGCAAGGTGGAGTTTTGACTGCATCGTGGCTTTGAAGCCAGATACATCCCAAAGCATTGTTTTCTCTGCTCCCTCCTCCTCCCTCTCCTACAAGGCACTTCTGGACTGTACAGTTCATGCTCTTTGGCTGCTAGTTTGGTGAGAACACGTGAGGCCCGTCACACCTCCTCTTTCAAGTTACTAGCCTCACACTCCTGCTTTTTATCTGCTCCTTGGTCAGATGACTTTGTAGAGCTTTCGTCATACGCAGATAAACGACTTCGGCTCCGAGCCCCTGGCTGGTAGAGCTGCATGGCTGGTCGATCCTGAAACAACAAGAATAAATTGTACAGGATGGTCTGCTTCCAGCTGAAAGGAATTAATTGTTATACCAGACAGGCAGGAGTTCAACAAGCTCAACCTAGCCATGAAGTTGGCTGGGTGAACCTGGATTTAATTAACCTACTTTCAAGGAGGTTTCTTTCAGGAGGAATGTGTAATATAGTCCTAGGAATGACACCCAGAATGCTTTAGAAAAAGTAGAGAATGTACACTGCAGTACTAAGTAATCAAACCAATAATTCCTACAGCTAGTTGGAATTCTTGGCATTCTCACCTAGAAGCAATATGAAATTTCAGAATGTTTTAGAATTGTAAAGTCAACTTTCCTTATGGACAATCAACCATAATGAATTAACATCCCTCAGTATCTATGCACTTGACTAAAAAGAATGACCTATTTGCAGTTTCTACCTGTCTATTGTATTGAGGTGTAATGAGGTGATATAGAATCAGCACCTTATTTCGAATCCGGTCTTTCTTTGCCAAATCGTCTCTTTTCTCCTCCTTGGACCCCTTCTCAGCTTTCTCCGTATTGCCCATGTACTCCATGAAATCGGCTCTTTTCCCTTTTTCTCGCAACGAGTCTCGTTCCCTTTTCACATCTTCCTCTTTTCTCCTGAAAACCTTCTCTTTCTCAAAGCGTTCCTTCTGCCTCCTACGCTCTTCTTCTTGGCGCCGGAGTTTATCTCGCTCTCGCTGAATTCTCTCATATTCTCTATCCCGGTCGTATTCTCTTTCTCTGTAATCTTTCCCACACTCATCTTCAAATCTGTGACAAAGACATTGGGAGAGTCAATTTGAGGTTGGGGAAGATCAACGATACAGTCTTGTCCTCATTTGTCAATTGAGCATCCTGGATTTTACACAGAATTTCTAATGGAATATTTTTTTTTAAAGGGGGTTACAACAAATTCCTTGACAATTTATATGAATAACTGCAAGACATTAGAAATCAAAAGTTTCACACATTATATAGTCTCTAGCCTAGGTTTCCAAATGAAAGTACTTTTAAATGATATATGGGATACATATGATTTCCCATTCAGAGTTTCCATTTTGAAGTTTACAGTTCATATCACACTATAAATTAACTTGACAGTCAACTGTTACCTTCAAAGTTACTTTGAAATGGTGAAGCAGATCAAATAGTGACCTTCTTCACATAAATTTTAGTACAAACTCTAGAAGGTGAATTTTGGGGTAAGGCACCAAATTAACCAGCATGGTCTGAGAAACAAGGATACGTACTGCAATGGGTACACTAGCTTTTTGGCCTTTTCCTCTTTAGCTTCTCCATCAGAGCGCTTGGCTGGCATGCTACCAATTGGGCTGGCAGCCTTTTCCTCCCTCAGACTCTCTTTCTCCAGTCTCTTGGCCTTTTCCTTTTTTTCAAAGTCTCTTTCATCCTTTTCTGGCTTCTTAAGTAGCTAGGAAGAAAACAAATTTAGTCTTCCTCACTAAATTGATTTTCTACGCTAAGCTAGGCTAGCAACTTGGCCTATTGTTAACAAGATTAAACATAACATAAGGATTGCCATAATAGATTGCTCCTCTTCACGGACCTATATGAGGCCTTAAACAATCGAAGGTGCAATCTTGCGTTGGCTTCCTCCAGTCAAGTCAGTGTACTTCCTCCCTGGCAGAGGACTACAGGGTTATATCCTTATTCTGTCTCTGACTTACCGTATTTTTCCGACAATAAGATGCCCCCATATACAAGACAACCCCCATTTTTCCAACCCCAAATTAAGAAATCAATATTTTAAAGATAGTGCAGAACACATTTTTATTTAGTAATTAGTTAACATTGACTTGATACACTCGGTGGGAGGAGGTCCAAACTGTCTCTCTGCAGCTCTATTTCCATGCTCTTTTGCACAACTGATTACATTCAAGCACGAGTGAAACTAGCTTCTCTCTGCAAAGCCTTCCTCTAATTGGTTTGTTCAGCATTAGCTGATGTCAGTTACATAAGGCTCGTGATTGGAGGAAGTCTGTTTGGGAGACAAGCTATTTCACTCGTGATTGGAGGCTCGTGATTGGAGGAAGCCCATTCGCAGAGTCAAAGTATAGGCAGTTTTGCCACCGCGCGGTTCTCTCCTCGCTGACTTCCTTAAATAAGACGCCCTTCAATTTTTAGGGTAAGGATTTTAGAAAAAAGTATCATCTTATAGTCGGAAAAATACGGTAGATTGTCATCACTAACAGCTTGTGCAATAAAGATCATGCCTACTTATACTGCCACCAACAGATTTATCACTATTTGTTTATATAATGACATTGAACTACATAACTTTTTACAGAGTAATATATAATTGTAACACGTATTAGTACCTGGAAAAATTTATAGTCTAGATTGAAACATGAGAAAATCAGAGGCAAAAAAAGGAAGTATGAAAACTCAAGATCAGAGTCAGAAGTGTATGAGCAAAGACACTCACACAGGCTTGAAGCTTTGACTAAGTCATTTCATACTCAGCCTCTAAATTACTTATGTCCACAAGGCAATGGCCGGATGCACACACTGTGCTAAGCCATGGCTTCTTTAATTCATTTTTGTAAAATAAGCTAGAATAGCTGGTTAACACATCATGTTAAGCCGAAACCAAAGAGACCACATTAAAATTTAGCACCGGGTGTGAACCTAGTTGCTATAATCAAGAGTGGAACCTATTCTAAATAAATATATATTGGGTAGTGCTCTGCACTATGTGGTAAAGCAATCTGAATTACATTTACATATCTATGAATTACAAGGGACTTAAACAAGGCTCTTACATAATATACCTTATACCTTTTTATTTCACATATGATGTGGACTGAGTTCCATAAACCTTGCTCTTAAATTACACAGAATTAGCTGTCATATTTTACAAATATACATGAGACACAGTATTTATAGATTATTTATCCTACAGGAATGAAGTTATACCTTAATCTTTGGTTCATCCTTTGATTTGTCCCTTTCTTTCTCTGGACATCTCTCCACTTTCTTTGTTTTTTCAGCTTCTTTTCGCTTTCTTCTTTCTTCTTCTTTCCACTTCCTTCTTTCTTCCTCCCTTTGTCTTTTTCTCTCTAGTTCCCGTCTCCTCCTTTCCTCTCGTTTCTCTTCTCTAAGCCTCTGCAACAGAAACATAAAATTAAAGTTAAGTTTTCCAATCAGAAACATCACCTGACCTGAAGTTAACTGGAATGATCTTGTTCCTAAATTAAGAAGCATTATTAAATTACAAAGATAAGAGAGCCAGTTTGGTCTAGTGGTTAAGGCTCCAGGCTAGAAACCAGGAGACTGTGAGTTCTAGTCCTGCCTTAGGCATAAAAACTGGCTGGATGACCCTGATGGGCCAGTCATTCTCAGCCCCAAATATCAGGCGTGGGTGACAAGTCGGTTGGTCAATTCCTATTGCAATCAATGGATCAACATTTGGTTGATCTGAAAAAAAAGCAGACCTTGCACCTGCAGGAAAAACGCTAGGAAGAAAAAAAAATTAAATTTCAAATTTTAAAGCATCTAAGCACTAGAACAATTATCTTTATCTAAACACACACACACACACACGGAGGAATTCAGAATTATTAAACCAGGACATGGATAGGAAAGGTAATTTTAAAACATAGGCATTTTTAGGGTTTCCTATCCAAAGAAAACTGTATATACTCAAGGGCCCAGAATAAGACTAGAAAGCCCAATATTACTGGTATTTACTAATTACTATTAGTATGAGTAAAGTTTTACTGGACACCATTTCATTCAATAAATATACAGACTGGCAGATGGATTACAAAGCATCTATAACTACAGAAGCATCATTACCTGCTTATTCTTCAAGAAGTTCAACAGAGGAGTTGTCTTTTTTGCTAAGGAGTAAAAAAATAAAGTGTCTGTATTTGTAAAAGGCATATATTGAAATTACTGCACAAAAAATTACCAAAATAAATACATATTTCTCTATATAACATGTTTGCAAAGAGGATTTTAGAAGCTTTAATTTCTGCATTAGTTGCAGTTAATTATGTCAGATTCTGGACGAACAGCAGTTATGGATTTGTTGAGTATGCTGTATTATAGTGGTTTTCATACCTATTAATTCTTTATTTCTTGCCTCTATTTCTTCTAGTAAAGTCTCAGGTGTAGATGTTAATTTTTCATCATCAGCACTGTAGCTTTCTAAAAACTTCTTATATTCTGGATCTAATGAAGAATCATAACATAGAGATTATAAATACACAGGCTTAAAAAAAGATAAGTAGAACACTATAAAGTCTGTAATAATAGTCAGTCTGTAGTTGTGTTAGATATATGATCTCTAAGATTTAAGGTTCTGTGATCCACAGCAACAACTTATGTGGCAAAGCTTGCATTACTGCATTCACATTAAATGATATAATATTCTTTTCCTGAGACCAGATCAACCATGGGACAGATGGTCTCAAAGGGACACCCAGCAGACAATTCAGAAGAATATTTATTTGGTGGTAACAAAAGCCACTGAAACGTGAAGAGAATAAAAGGGACACGGTCCTGCTATATGGTTTATTCACTGACATAGTCAAACTAACCTTGCTCCCATTAGGAAGCACGAAGCCACACTGGAACTGATCATGAGAACTCCCTCATCCAGAAATTTTAGAAACTGGGTATACCAGGCACTGCAGCCAGAGATTCTCAAGCTCCCTTGGTTAAAATTAGTTATAAAAGGTAACACACCACACCGCTACTGCTACTACTACTAACCATCATCAATGGTTCCAGCTTTGGCATCCTTTTTCTTGCTCTTCTTTTTGGCAGCTTTTTGAAATGGGGCAAATTCCACTATGGCGGGATATTCAAGACCTGTTTATATGTACAAATACTTTTTAAAAAGAACTGTGTTAGGAAAGGAGTCAATGGCTTTTAGTTGCACTGAATACATTTCCAAAGTACAGGTAGCCCTTGGTTAATGACAGTAATTGGGACTCGAATTTCCATCACTAAACAATGTGGTCATAAAGCATGTCATGTGACCGCATTGCTTAGTGATGGCAATCCCAGCAGTTCCCGTTGTTAACCAAATCCCACTGGTTGTTAGGCAAGGACCCACCCCCATCCAAGCCATTCCCGGCTTGGTCCCTCCTAGCCCCAAGCCTTGGTAAGGTAAGGTAAGGTAAGGGACTCCCTCCTCTTGAATTCCCCCCACCTGCCTATTTCCGCTCCATCTCTGCCCTTCTGGCCGGCCTGCACAGCAGAACTCCTTGGCGGCAGCAGTGGGGCTGAGGTAGAGGCCCAGGGCCTTCAGCGCTCTCAGCTGGCCGCCACCACCTCTGGGCCTCTACTTCAGCCCCACCGCCACCAGTGCTGCCCCTGCTGCCGAGGAGTGCTGCTTCATGCCCCACGCTACAGCCAGCCACCCCAGTAGCCAGCCCCTGCTGCTCTGCAGGCCCTGCCGACCCCAGTTGACCTTCGCCTTTGAAAGCTTGCAAGAGGGCAGGTGCGGCCTTCAAAGTATCGCAAGAAGGCAATGTGTGATTTGGAGACAGGTGTGTGCAGCCTCAGAAAGAAGGCCTGGCGCAGCCAGCAGCTGCCTTGCATAGGGCCAAGCCAGGCGCACTTCAGCAGCAGCAGGAGGAAGATGATGATGAAGGTCAGCTGGGAATGACAGGGCCTGCAAAGTGTAGTATGGCGGGGCATCTGGGGCTTTGTGCTGGGGTGGCTGGCTGTGGTGTGAGGCTTGGCAGCACTTCTCCGCAGCACTGGGGCTGAAGTACCATTCCTTCAGTACCACCGTAACTCTGAACAGTTGCTGACTGAATGGTCATTAACTGAGGACTACCTGTAAACTCAAACCAAATTGAGTAAAAGATAAATTTCACAAAAGACGTTCCATATCATATGAGCTGTCTCGTCCAGTGTTCTCATCAGCAGCAGGAAAAAAGACTATTTGAAATGCATTGCACTGAGCACATGAGTGCTTAATTCACATGGGTAGGAACTACGTTATGCAAACTAGCTATAAAACCACAGTATATTTTTAGTTACTTTATGATGGTTTTATAATATAGAGGCCACTGGTGAGATAATACAAATGCATACATTTATAGATGGGTGTTTGGGCTTACTGAATAAATGCTTTTGAACAACAATGACTAACCTAACATAAATGATTCATAAAGTAATTTTGGCTACATGGAGAATGATAAATAAGCAAAATAAATAAATAAACAAAAAATAAGTAGCATGATCCTATAGTGCCACTCAGGAGCTGCAGATTTGGCTCTACCAACAGAATCCTACAAGATCTACAGTAAATTCTAAAAGGTTTCTGATATTCAACTACTTAATTATAGCAGCAAAAATATTTCCACTATACCAATCCCATTATTTTAGGTACAGAAAGGCTATGAGTACCATTCAGCATGGTTCTCAGAACAAATTCCTGAACTAGTGCCTTGTTTTTTTTGCATCACAACTGGATTGGTGAAGCCAGCCAGCTTGATCTACCCTTAAAACAAAGGAAGCTAAAACAGTCCTGAGCAAGGCAACTGGAGCATTTATTCAACTCTGTTACTTGCTATTACAGTAAACTTCTGTTTTAACCCCCAAATCATGCCTAAACAAACTGGATCTTGGGCTAGTCCGGATCCCTAGTAAGAAGCTGATACTAGTTAGCCTCTTCCTGACATCCAAAATCCTTTGTGCAGATTGCATGTGCCGAAGAAGAAAGTTAACACAAATTAGAACGCTGGAATTTTTACACAGGCTCTGCACAACAAAGCATCTGATTTTAGATTACACTGCAATCCTAAAACTACTTATTTGAAACCAAATCCAATACAATATGCTGTACTTTCAAAAAAACTGTGCTCAGCACCGAGTTATTAATGATCCTAAGCATTCCTCCTTGCTAATAACCCCCCCAGATTAGTAAGACCGTTGATATGTAATTATGCACATTCTGAACTACATGCTACTTTTAAAGACCTTAACTCAATTACAGTATATAAGCAAATGGGTGGTTCCAAAAATACAGTAAACGTATTGTACAAAGGTTTGCCAATATATATGAACGACAGAGATATGATAATTGTAGGCTTACTTGCCTTTGTGATCAATAAAAACATAACCATCAAAGCGATCCCTGAACAGAACTATGTCTTCTTGGTTTTTAAAGTTGATGTATGCTCTGGAAAACATGTGAGGATACAAACTGCAGGAGGACAAAAAATGGCAATGTTTAAGAAAACGTTGCTGAGTGGTGACTGTAAATATACACAACACAGGAGGGTGTAAAAACTGAAAGACAGACATGACATGCCATTGTTACATGCAGCACCATCAACCTCCCGTTTACCTAGAGTCATTTGAAAAGAATTCAAAATAGTCATGCTCTGGCAGCGGCTGGAGATGTTCTTCAAGTTGTTCCTTGGTCAAGCTGGGAGGAAGGCGTCGAATCACTACCTTAAAGAAAAATGTTCCATCCTTTACAACAGGTGAAACCAAAGAATTTTATTAAAAAAAGCATAACTTTTATAATTTTTTCAAAACAAACTTTAAAGCAAACTATCAAATAAAATACTTTAATTATAGCCACACGTTTCCTCTCCTCTTTTATGTATAATGAAAATTAACTGCAGATGCCAACAGGCCAGTGACAAAAGCTTTTTTTGAGAATGGTACTACAGAATCCTTCCCAGACCTAAAAGCTTAATCTATATTTTTTCTACATCAACATTTTTAAAATTGGCATTCCCTCCCCCCCACCCTTGCTGAAACACACACTCAGCATGCAAAAGACTCCAGAAATGACTGCTGCTTCGGTATCCAAGTTTCATCTATGTGACATTTTATTATATGTCGTCCTTAACCCACTGCTCCGAATTTGGAAATGTTTAGTTTGGGTCAACCAGGAACTAAACGGAGTATCTGCCTGGGTGCTGCAAATATGTTTTCAAGAAACTGTCGAGCAGGGTTCCCAAAGCGGTTAATAGCAACCCCCGAGGGTCGATGGGACGATCCATCATCATTATTATTGTTGTTGTTGTTATTATTTGTAGCACTATTAGTTGAAGTAGTATTTATTAAGTTATTTTCACATAATACAAGCTTGAGGGTCGATGAACAGGCTGAAACTTCTCGGAGGGGTCGATGAGCTGAAGAGTTTGGGGACCCCTGCTGCAGACCGTCCTTGAGAGGCTGCAGGCTGGTTGGGAAACCCCCAACACGGTGGGTGCCCAGGAGAGGAAAGGGACTGTAATTTGGCAGAGGCATGACAGCCGCGGCTCCACGGACCCCGCCTGCAGGAAGCAGCCTCTCCTGCCAACCACAGGCCATGGTTTGTTTGCAAAACGTGCAGCTGCGACATCCTCAGCTCACTAAGAACGGATGCGCGTTGAGCCAGCCCCATAAAGGGCTATACCATTAAAGGGTTATACCATTTACGGCTACCGGGGGGGGGGAGAGGTCTGGGCTCCCTGACCTACCGAAGGTAGAATAACAACAACAGCAACGACGATAGTACAGCAGCCTCGACGTGCTAGGCTGCCAAGGCGATAACCTTTTTCGTAAATCTCCCACTCCGTCCGGCGGCATCAGCCAGCTGGGGGTGATGGGAGTTGTAGTTCTGCCCCTCCGGCGGGCGCCGGGTGGGAGCCGCCGGCCACCCCGCCCGAGTCCCCCCCGCGGGCGCACCTTACTGAGTGTCTCCTTCTTGTCTTTGGGCCTCTCGAGGCGGTCGGGCTCACCGCCCGCCTTGGCGTCCGCCCCGGCCATCGCTGCTCCGAGCCCGGTGGGAGTGAGGGGCCCACCCCGCTTCTCCTTCGGCCTGGCGTTCTCCTTGTCCTCCTTCATGGTAGGCGCCGCGGGGGGCAGCACGCCGGTCTTCCGGCCTCCTCCGCCGCGGCGTCGGCCTGCTCCTCTCGCGGGAAGAGCGGAGGGGAAGCCGAGCGGGGCCGCGACGCCACAGCGCCCTCCTTGCTACCTGGGAGGCGGCGCGACTCCTCCAGGCCGCGCGTTGCCACGGCGACCAGCGAGGCCGGCAGGGACTCCACCTCCCAGCATGCTCTAGGGGAAGCCCTTCCCTTTAAAAAAAAATCCCCGGCCTACCCCGGCCCTGTGTAATGGTCCAGCCCGCATGGAAACCCAGCCAAAAGAATAAAGCAGAAAACGTAAAGATGCTTCGCCCTTCCTTTTAAAAAAGCACCCCCTCCGCCGCTGAAGCCTGTGTTGCCACAGCGACGGCGGCCGGATGTTGTCGGGCGCGCGGTGCATTCTGGGGCCGAGGACGGGAAGGTCAGAGTGCCCGGCCGGAGCGCTGTGGCGCATGCGCGGTGTGCCGTTGGCGTCTGCGGCATAGGTCTCGCAGCGGCGCGCCGGGATGTGGTACGAAATCCTGCCCTCGGCGGCTATTATGTACGTGGGGTTGATCATCCCCGGAATTGCTACCGTCTACATCCAGCGATTTACAAACAACGGCAAGGTGAGGGCGGCAGGCTGTGGACGCGGTGCCGATGGGTGGGACTACAATCCCCATCCTTCTGGACTATAACCCCCATCCTTCTGTGCTGGGTGGGGGCGCTGATGCATAATGGCACGGATCCTGAGTCTTGTCGGGGGAGGGACCCTTTGCTAATGCTTTCGTCAAAAATGCAGTTATTGCAAGGAAAATAATGTTTCGAGGCAAGAAAAGAAAAAGGACAGAAACGCGGGGGAGGAGGAGGAAGGCAAAGTCCTTGCAGGGTGAAGCCCCGAGAGAGATTTTACAAACGGGAGGCAAATATTATGGTCTGGAGAAGGAATGGAGGGATTGTGGCTCCCCTTAAAATCCTGGTCCGTGGCTGGAAATTGCTTTACTTGGCCCAGCGGCAAGAGACCTCCGGCATTGGGGTCTCAGGACCCCTTTGCCTTCCCGAAAAGGATTGAGGACCCCAAAGAGCTTATGTGGGTTATATCCATCGATATTCTGTTTGTTTGTTTATTCACTCAATTGATAGAGCCGCCCATCTTGCTTTTATGTGATTCTAGGCGTGTTACAATAAAACAAATAAAAACCACAAAATACACCGTATAAAATAAATAAAAATAATCCGGGCAGCCAGGCATAAACCAACCGATCATCCACACAACCAGGAGACCGGCCCTAACCCACGCCCAGGGCCCGAAAATCCAACAGGGACAGGGCTAGTCTAATCTCAGCGGGAAGGATGCTCCAAAGGGCGGGTGCATTCATGTGTTAGAAATTAAATGGAGACATTTTAAAATACCTATTTGACTTCGTGGACCCCCCGAAAGGTCCTTGGAGACCCCCCAGGGGTCCCCAGATCACACTTTGAGAACCACTGACTTAGGATATTCAAATTGCAGCGTTAGGCTGGGCTGATATCTTAGGCAGGGCGGTGCGTTTCTGATCTTGGGAATGGTAGAGGCAAACCAGCGTGTGTGGCATTTATTCAGGGTCCCCTTTTCACAGCAACGTTGCCTTATATCTGGACTTTTCCTTGTCTTTTTAAAACCTTTTCTTCTCTCTCCTCTCCCACCCCCACTGTTATTCACATGGCTTCTGCCTTATCTCTGTACGCTTAGAATAAAAGAATGATACGGGATGTAAAAGACTGGCAAGAATTGCAAAGAGAGAAACGTATCTCCAGCACGGGATTTAAGGTTAGTTCGTAGGAAACTTCTCTGGATGAAGCAACCCAGTTGCAAAGTCATGGTACGATCTTTGTAAAAACGGAAAATCGCTGAAGAAGTTCATATCTGCCCCCCCCCCCCTTTTTTTTCGTGCCTTCCAGTCCCTGTTGACTCCTGGCAACTGCCTGGACACATCCCTGCAGTTTTCTTGGCAAGGATTTTCAGAAGTGGTTTGCCCTTGCCTCCTTCTGAAGGCTGAGAGAGACTGACTGGCTCAAGGTCACCCAGCTGGCTTTGTCCCTAAGGCGGGACTAGAAATCACAGTCTCCCAGTTTCTAGCCTGGTGCCTTTACCACTACACCAAACTGATTCTGCCGTTACCTGCTAAATAAATTCTGGCCAGATTCTACTTTTGATTTGCTGGATTTCAAGCATTTGTATTCCACACTTCAGTGGAAAATGTTCTTGGTGCACTTATACATAATTAATAAGAGACAGCATTCCTGTTCTCAGGCATACAATCACAATAAAAAAAGGCAACAGAAAAGGAAAAAAGGTTGAGGTGGGAAAAATAATAGTCAGGCGTCAATATATAATGTTATGAAGACCTTAGGTGTCTCTTGGTTAATCCTGGGGGGAAAGCCAGAAGTTGATTAACCCTTCATTTCTGCTCTTGTTAATTAACAGAGAATACTCCACTGCAGACTGTCTTTTTGGAAATAAAAAGAAACCATGCCTTGTGGGGGAAGGGAGCAATTAAAATGTATTCCTGAATCTTTTTCTTAAACTGTTCTGCTGTTCGAAGGAGTGACATTAAGAGATGTGAAAAATGTCTTTCTATTTTTCTTATATTTATGCTTCTCTTTCTTGGGTACAATCTCACCACATAAGTTATTAATCACGTGGATTAGACTTCTGTTCCTTATGAGGTTATTCAGGTCATGCCTATTTCATAAATACAGTAGTTATTACTACTTTCATTGGTTCCTTTTGGTGTTTCCTGATTTTAACTCCCTCAGGCTTCTGGAGCCCAAATACTGAATATCTAATATTCTTAATGTATTGTGTGTCTACCTATACATCCAAAGTCAAATGGTCACTTTTCTAAACAAGTTTGACAGTGTTCTCATGAACCAGATCAGGTTTGTCCAAAGTAATAGCTGGAACAGTTCGATTTCCTAAAATGTCTTATAGAGCTGGCCTTCCTAAGATGCTAAGTTATGTCACTAAGAACCTAGTCCTCTACACACTGTATTTAATGCAGCATCAATGCATCTCATTTCCAGTCACTTTCAAAAATGCGTGGCAAACAATGCGGTACTTTTCTTTAAAAAAAAAAGAAAAAGTTCAATAGACCCAGAATTCAAAGTTATGACTCCCCTCAAAGGAGTTGTATGGTCCTAGACCTGCAAGTACCCTCTGTGATAACAGGTAGGTCAATGGCAGGCTCTATTTTTTTTTTTATAGTTGTAAAGAGGTTTGTAATCCTAAAAGTGCCCCGGAATATAAAAGTTTGGCAATTTGCCATAATTTAGGAAATAATTTTCCTGATAGCATTATGGAGTAGGATAACTCAGTCCATTAAACCTGAGAGCATCATCTAATTTGATTGTGACATGGACGCTTCTAACTTTCTTTTTTTTTCCTGTTCTTTATTTTTCAGGGTTTGGAGAACATTGACTAAAGCTACGGTGTGAATATTCTTATTTCAGAAAAGCAGCTTAGCATAAATAAAACAAAATCTAAAAGAAGTGTACAGTGAAAGTGTTACAAACATGTGAGCAGGAAAGTAGGATTCTAAAGCAAGGCTGCTACTATGGCAATAAAAATAGAGACAACATAATACAACTGCTTTTGTCATGACTTTTTAAAAACAGTTATATCAGGAAAATCAGTAGCAAGCCAGTGAGGACTATAGCAGCAGAGAATTCTCTGCCATTCCCTTCCACTCGACTTGTAGCTTGCGGATCTGCAACATTGGAAAGAAAGTTCATCTTGCAGGAACACATGAGGCTGGTGTGCAAAAGTGGCCCTTGGTTTCAGGCAGAGAATTTGGGCATTACTCACTTCTCCAGATCACTTTAGATTTGACATGGGTCCAGTAGATGCATGCAACTGGGCAACTGATTTCACCGGAAGAGAAATTATTACAGTTAGAATTTCTGAGGACATGCAAGTAAGACTGAGTTCTCCCATTGTGTTAATTCCTTGGTGTTGTAATATCCAGCTAGAGGTTATAGCCATTGCAGTCTAACACAATTGGAGGGTATCAGGTTAAAGGATGCTGGGATTAACTTTCAAGGGGATTGAAATCACCAGTAATTTGCCATAATATTTTTAAAATACCCCCCTCCTTCCTTGCAGAATTAATTGGAAAGAATGCACCTCAGGAGAGGATTTTACATGAATTGTAGCTTCTTTGCTCACCTCAAGTGATCTTTGTTCCCATGAAATATCACAAATCCTTTTAAAGAAAAGCAGCAGTAGTTTGAAGTACATATAATACTTACACAAAGATAACTACAGGGGGACAGCACACAGGAGGTGGAAGCCATGAGTAGATCTGACTCATTTTTAAGTTGATGTTGGAATGAGTAATGGCACTTTGTGGGTTTCCGGAGTACTGCAAAAAAACAAAACCCAAAGTTGCTTCGAGTTATTCTGTTTAAAACTGTATTTAGCTGTATTTCTATGATACCCTTGCCATTTGCCATTTTTTCACCTCAATTTTGTCCCTTCACAAGGTACACTGAAGTGTAATAAATGCATTGTATGCATAGTTTTCAGAACACCCTATAGAAGCGATTATCTAGCACATTTTGCTTTAACATGGCTTACTGAATAGTCCCAATGAAGTGGAAGCCCTGGTTTACTCGCCATAGGACTGGGATCTCACATAACATGCTGACCCCAAGCTAAACAAGCAACATGGGGGCTTAGCATAATATGAGAACCTGGAGTGTGATTTGTATAATTCGTGTTACAAGTTTTGGGGTGTGGGTTGGTGTTGGTAATGAGAAGGTGAATTCAGACAGACGTGAGGATGCTGTCTCGCTAGCGCTTACCTGTAAGAATTTTGTATTGTTCGGGGAGTTTGCCAAAAGCCCAGGGTGGCGGCGGACCTAAATGAACATGCTTCCACCAACAACCCTCGATAGGCAGCACCAAGGATCTGGACTGGAGAAAACAAAACTGCTTTTGCTTAATCCCTTACAGCAGTGTTGTCCAAACACTGCCTTACAGGGTTTCCTTTCTGTTACTGTAAACAAGCCAACCTTGTTATGTTTTCCAAGCATTAAAAAAAAAAGTGGGTTTATGCATTGTGCTTAAAAATTAATTGCTTAACCATGGGCTAATGAATAAACCAAGGTTGGCTGGGTTCACCCATTTTGCTAAGCATTTAGCTATTGAACTCAAAATAGTTGGGTTCACACAACCCACTTATCCATAGCTATACAAAAAATGTTTTGGATTAGTGGGGTGTGTGAAATGAGCACAACTCCTGTTGACTTCAGGGATACATACTTCAGTTTTTTTGGTAACAATGTGGAAGTAGATTGTTCATCGCCTACAACCCTGAGATTTCTTGATGACCTCCCATCTAACTAATAACTTAAGTCTGGCTCTGCTTAGGGTTTTTGAGATTAGCCAAAATTTCTGCTGGTGCTGCCCCTTGCTAAGGCAAAAAAGCTAGTGGTGCTGAGAGAACATAAGGACCTATTAGCTATATTTTAAAAAGGGGAGAGGGAAAAGGAAGATTTGGGGCCCCACAGCTTTACAGTATCTTCCTTTCAACTGAAATAAAATAAAAACCATTAACCAGCTGCCCGTTTTGGAAAGAAGGTGGACGAGCCAAAACTTCATACGGACTAGGAACAGACTGAGGCCGTACCCCAGTATGAAGGGGCAACAGATCCTCACAGGCTCCGGTTGGAAAGGTGTGATTTGAACAGAGCATGGTCCAGAAAGTGGTAACACCACCAAAGAGGGAGAGATTCCAACAAGCCATGAAGAAAGGAGCTTGTTTACCCTCCATCTTCAAAAGCAAGTATGAATTCTCCCAGCTCAGAAAACAAAGCTTTAAAAAGACAAGCTGAGCTTTGGGTCAGTCGTTACTCCAGTACAGATTCATTTTCTACCGTGTCCCTTTTTGCTAGAATATCTCTGGGTTTCTATGTGGACCTAAGCAAAGGGCTCAAGCAATGCTAGAAATGGATTAACTTTAGACAGCTAGGTGACACTTATAGAGTTTCTGGAAGACCAAAGAGGATGGATCTATTATGCAGTTATACCTAATGCATCCCTTGAACTGTTGGAAGTTGTCCACTCCTGGCTTTGTCTATTGTCTGATTACAGCCAATTGTTTATTCTAAAAATACTTTAGCATAACATGGCTGATGTAGTATGTGAACTCAGTCTATGCTTCTATGACTTCAGCTTGCAATTGTAGCTCTGATACTTCACCAGCTCTCTATTACATCCAACCAATTTCTTTGAAGTATAGTTTCATGTCTTTTAAAATGCTTTTTTGCTCTCAGCGGCATCCCAAATGGCCTTCAAACCAGGACAATGTCATAAGTTTGAGAAACATGATCCAAAAATCATAGGATTGTTGGCATGACTTGGAAAGAGAATTTTGGCAAGAATTATCACTACTTACTAAAGACACGTATGTTCTTTGGGGGACCAATTTAGATGTTATCAAGGCATCAAGAATGGTGAATCTTGATATGGATGGGGAGATAGAGTAATTATTATAACAATATTAAATAGGTAAGCGCAATCCTGATTTTCAGCAGTGGATTGCTGAGATGATTGTCAACATTTGAAGCATACTTTTTTTAAACTAAACTCACAGCACTTGGACAACCATGCTTTGTGTTGAAAAAGCTAATCAAGGTCGGGATTGATTAGTACTTGGGTTGGAGACTGTCAGAACAGATTGAGAAGTAATAACATTCCATAAAAAAGCACGTTTGGTGTTGGAGAAGACTTCTGAGAATCCCACAGAGAGCCAAGAAAAGAAACAAATGGATCTTTGAACAAATCAATCCACAGTTCTCATTCGAAACACAAATGACCAGGCTCACTTTAGCATATTTTGGACACGTTATGAGAAGACCCAACTCTCTGGAAAAGGCTCTAATGCTGTGAAAAGTGGAAGGAAAGAGAAGAAGAGGATGACCAGCAGCAAGGAGGACAGACTGAGCTACAGTGGTGATGGGTGCAGGGCAGGTTGGGGGCAGATCATCCTGGAGGATATCTATATGGTCATTAAGAGTTGACATTGACTGGATGGCACATAATCAGTCATCAATTCAGGCTGCATTTTATATTTGTTAGCAGTAGCACAATACTGAAAGATAAATTTGGAGTTGTATTTTTGGGGGGTAGATGGCCCATGGCTGCAAGGTTGAAAGTCCCATTCTGCTGCATCAAGCCCCTGATCGACAAGGTTGCATTCCATGTAACACTAAGTATTGAGTAATGTTACTTGCTATTGGAGCATTTTCCTCTATGGTTCGGTGGAGTTCAGGATCCACAAAAGTGTTAGCAAAGTAACCAGATTAGATGCAAGTCCCTCGCGGAGCTCTTAAGACAGGTCTGCAGCAGGATTTATTTCAGGCCAAGGGAAAAGAGGTTTGTGGTTTGAGGAGATAATTAATTTGCTGTGCTTGACTAGAATACATCCCCCAGAAGAGGATTGGAAGGAGGCAAAATTTGAGCAGTGATCATGCAGAGGCACGGGGGCATCCTCCTCAGTGTTTGAATGCTTAGAATGAATAAACGTATTACCATATTGTTTACCTTCGGTGACTATATGGAAGCAACCACGTGCATTGTGCAGCTGAACTAAAAGCAGCTGAAAGTATCCAAAACATTTTGCCAAATGTCCCCTGATTGTAAGAGAGGGTTGAGAAACCCCAAGGAGGTTGCTGTTCTGTCTTGTGACGAAGCAACCTGCTTGGCAGCATTAATCTGTTAGTCTCACATGGTTGAACATTTACACTCTCTGCACGCCTGATATGCCCCAAAGAGCTTCTGCTTGTTTAGAACTTTTTCTTTAAGCCTGATGGAATGCCTGAACATCAATGCCACAGAATTATTGGCTGAACATTGGTTGCCTAAGTGATGGTTGTGACCAAACACTTTGCAAGGCTGCAGCCAGCGGCTTGATCAATCTTGGGAACTTGCATCCTAGAGAAAAGAAAGGCCGTTTTGTCACAAGAGCAAAGCAACGGGAAGGTGGTTCCCAGCAGGTAGCCAGATTCCGAAGCTTCTTGGGTGGGTGACAGATTAATCGGACGTTTCTGAGTTATTTCTTACAAACAGCCACTTGCTTTTCATTGTGGTGGACTGAACAGGAAACGGGGAGCTAAAAGAACACAACATTCATGCACCGCATTTTCCTTGCATGCATTACTATTTCTCAAGGACAACATGAAGGTTGCCAAGCATGCATTGCAAGATGCAAGGTGGGAATAAGCAAGGATGGGTTTGCAGCATTGTTATCATGCAGGAAGCATGGCAGAATAATAAAGGGCCTGGTTTGCATGCCAAAGGTTCTATGTTCAGTCCTTGGCATCTTCTAGTAGGAATAGGAAAAAGCCCTGCTTGAAACAATGGGCAGTTGTGGGGGGCTGCCCTTGTGACCCACAGAAGCCTTCCCCTAATCAGGAAGAATTAGTCAAATGATGCAGATCTGGAGATTCCAAGGTCTAGCAGCGGCTGAGTTAGCTTTCCACAGCAAAAAGGTCAGAGGATCTTTGTTACCTTACAAACTAGCCCATCTATCCTCTCCTAGGCTTTCATTAAGCTCAGAACACCTCCTGTGATGCACATTAGGGTTGAATCAAGCACACACGTCAAGAATTTGCCTGCAACCCAGACACCGCCTTTTCCCAGGTTGGTTCTCCAGGTTCTATCCAATCTTTTTTTCCATCTTCTACAAGCTGAAGACATAAAGGACCATGGCCTTGGAAGAAAAATATATAGAAGTTACGGACAGGGAGGAAGATGAGGAGGATGTGGAAAACATCAAGGAGAAAGCGGCCTTTATTGTTGATAAGATGCTGCAAGATGCCATGAACAGTGTTAGACTCCTGAAAAAGGAAGAGGCAGGTACTCCAGTGTGGTTTTGAAGCTGTAGAGGCACTGGTATCTAACTTCAATTGGGCACTAATTTGTCCTCCTCTCATCAGCTGCAGGTGTCAAATACAAAATACCAAATATTACCTGGATGATGTGCAAAGATTTCACCATAGGAAAAGGTCTGTTGCAGATTGAGGAATATACGAGAGTAAGTTTCACGTCTGATCTTCATTGGCATCTTGGGTGCAAGGCGATGTGGCATGTCTGGGTGTGTAAACTGTGCTTAGATGTGGAAAGTCAGTTGCCAACAGACCAGAAGCTTGGAGCTCTTGTAAATTGTCCTGTTTAATAAGTCCTGTGCATGTTTTCCTCAGCACTATTGCCCTGCTCTGTCCAGTGGATTTATTTCCTTGTAACTGGATTTAAGGTATTTTGCACTAAGAAATGTATTTGTTAAAAATAAATATTAATGTTTATTTTTTTATAGAAGCAATTTTACATTTGCATACAGTTATGTGCAGTTACCAATATATTTCAGGTCAATATTTTATCAATCCTCCCCCCCCCCCCCCCACTTTTTGTTTGCTAATTTCTTGACCATTTTAGTAACGTAACAAATCTTATTTTAAGAGTGGAATATATTTGCTACATATATGTATAATTTTTTGAAAGGAAGATTAAACTTGTATTGTCGAAGGCTTTCACGGCCGGCATAAGAAGGCTGGAGTGGGTCTTCCGGGCTGTGTGGCTGTGTTCTGGAGGTTTTGTTTCCTAACGTTTCGCCAGCATCTGTGACCGGCATCTTCAGAGGGCAGGAGCACAGACAGGAGCAGTTCTCTCTGTGCCCAGGATGGTGTGACCCTTTTGTGGGTATTTATAGAGATCTGAAGGGGGGGAGGATTGGGGGGGATTGGGGGTGGGGGGTTGGGGGGGTTAGGGGGCTTGGGGGGGGTTTGAGTTAATGAGTGGCTGCTTGTTTTGGTGTCTGAATATGTGTGTATCTTCCTGGGGGTTAGGCAGGGTTTTTTCTTCTATTGAGTTGTTAACGAGTGGCTGCTGAGGGTGAATAGCATGTTCATTGTGTGAACTGTTCACATGTCCTGGTGGTTGAGCTGAGTTCACTGACCTTTTGCAGGCTGTATTTCTCAGGATTGGTAGCCAGGTTTTGTTGATTTTTAGACTCTCCTCTTTTTTATTGAAACTGTGCTGGTGTTTGTGAATCTCAATGGCTTCCCGGTATAGCCTGGTGTAGTGGCTGTTGGTGTTGTCCAGTATCTCTGTGTTTTCAAATAGGATTTTGTGTCCAGTGTGCCTGAGAGCGTGTTCAGCTACTGCAGATTTTTCTGGTTGCTGTAGTCTGCAGTGTCTTTCGTGTTCTTTTATCCTGGTATGGATGCTGCGTTTTGTGGTCCCGATGTATACGTGCCCGCAACTGCATGGTATGCAGTATACTCCTGCGGCGGTGAGGGGATCCCTTTTGTCTTTTGCTGATTTTAGCACTTGTTGTATTTTTCTGGTGGGTCTGAAGATTGTTTGTTTAACAAGTGCTAAACTCAGCAAAAGACAAAAGGGATCCCCTCACCGCCGCAGGAGTATACCGCACACCATGCAGCTGCGGGCACGTATACATCGGGACCACAAAACGCAGCATCCATACCAGGATAAAAGAACACACATATTCTGACATCAGAACAAGCAGCCACTCGTTAACCCAACCCCCCCAACCCCCAACCCCCCCTTAACCCCCCCATCCCCCCCTATCCCCCCATCCACCCCCTTCAGATCTCTATAAATACCCACAACGGGGTCACACCATCCTGGGCACAGAGAGAACTGCTCCTGTCTGTGCTCCTGCACTCTGAAGATGCCGGTCACAGATGCTGGCAAAACGTTAGGAAACAGAACTTCCAGACCACGGCCACACAGCCCGGAAGACCCACACGAGCCTTCGAAGATTAAACTGTTCAAACTATCCAGATATCCTATAATCGGGTAACAGTGTCTACATTCATGGAATGTGTGTAACCTGATTACTGGATTAACTCATTTTCTGGATTTGCACAATAAATTGAAACTAACAGTTGGGTTGAACCACATAATAAGCCAGAAAAGTAACCAGTGTTTAAACCAACTGAGTTTAGCATGTTGTGTGAGTACAGGTGCCTGGTTTTAAGAGCTGTAGTTAAACTTGTTGTACAGTATGAACAGAACCTCCAAATTGTCTTTTATTGCCCCTAGCAAGTCCCAGAACATTTCTAAAAGTTGCTACCAAATTTTAATTCTCAATATGACAAAAGGAGAAAAATACATGGAGAGTATAAACTGCTTTTGAATGAAATATAACCAAATTTAGTTTAAAACCACTATCTTGTTCCTCCTGCCCCATCTAAGCTTTGAAGTATGTCCCTTCATCATGCCACAACTTAATACTTATAATCCTCATTTAGCGACCCCAATTGGGACTGGCAACTTGGTTGTTATGTGTAGCGCTAAGTGAAACGGTGATTGGGCTTACGATCTTCCTTCAGCTTTCCTTTACTTTACAGACCTGTGAAGGTCATCAGTATGAGGATTGGTTGTAAAGTTACTTTTCCATCACTGTCATAACTGCAAATGGTTGCTAAACGAGGCAGTTGCTAAACAAGGACTACCTGTAAGCTCCAGCATAGTAAAACAAAATAAAATATAGCATGCTTTTTTTCAAGTAGGTGCTTGTAATGGGACCACTGTCTGATTTACAGTATATTAATCCCTGTAGACGTGGGAACTTCATGAAAGTTGGCTACACTGGACCAACTATCTCAATAACGAAGAACTCCAGTACAGCACCCAGTACCGTTACCGAGTCTGCTGGAGCATCCCGACATGTAGGAAGCCCATCCCACGAGCAACAGCATGTGTCTATTTCGTCATTGAGATTTCCAAAATCAAACCATCAGTGAGTATTTTGAGGTCCCCTTGGGAGACAGTTAAGCTCAACTGCAATGAAGCCACGTTAGGGATGCTCTCATTTAGAACTTCTCTAAAATCCATGATCTGTTGCCTCAATTGCTTTTAAGAATCTGCTCGCATATAGAGAAAGGCAACTACCAGCCCTCTGTATGTGGCAGAATTCCAATCACCATTAACCCAGTCAGCATGGCCAGGTCGTGGGAACTGAAGTCCAACAATTATCCAAGAGGAAACAGCTGGATGCTTCTTGATGGCCATGTCTTTGCTTAAGAATAAGAAGGAAATGCTTGCTATTAATTTTAGGCGTAACTAATAAACATAAAATAAAGGTAGTCTGGTGGTATCCTGGCCATTTATAGTTTTGTGAATCATAACTCACTTAGCTGTCCATTCCCCCCAAAACTCATTTTGTTAGCTAAATAAGACAACTCAGAAGGAACCAACAAACTGTAAAGGAGATGTCAGGGGGCATGGAAAGTGGATACAAGAGTGCTAATCCTATGGAATTCCATTTTAGATCCCTGTTAGATGGTTGAGTGTTATTGTTAGGCTTTAATTCTTGGGAGAATTGCCTCTATTTTTTCCTGAAATATCTCTACGTTCATGAGAACCATTAAGTAGGCCATCATTTGCAAAACTGTAACCACTGTTTTTCTGTTTGATACAGACCCTACCGATTGAAGTATTCTTTGTGGTGGAAACCAACAAGCTTATCCACAGGTACTTTCATGGCAACACACCCCTCAATCAACTGGTTTACATAGCTGGGTTCCCACATTGCTAGCATGGTTTAATAAGTCACAAAGGCTGAGTTTGCACATCTTGAACCATAATCTATGAGTTGAAAACCAAAAAAATTAGGTTCATATAGGTAAACTAAAATCAAACATTATGGCTTAGCCATGTTGAATGAACCTGGCTTGTATCTCATTCATTTTTGACTAGTGTCGTCAGCTGGCCAGAAAGGAAGGGAACTGACCAGAACTTTTTCAATGTATAAATTGGGCAGTGGGATTTTTTTTTAATTGTATGGAGATTAAATCTTCTCTGCTACAGTAATTTGCAGATGGAACTGCATTTTAAACAGGCCCAGTTCCAGGAGAAAAGTTGACTAAGCCAATGGTAGCAAGAAAAATCCTTCAAGGTTCATTCCCAAAGCTTCAATCCTGTCCATAATTTTCTGGGACAGAGCTTCTAGAAGTGTTTCTCAACCTTGGCAACTTTAAGACGTGTGGACTTCAATACCCAGCATTCCCCAGCCAGCATGGAATGCTGGGAGTTGAAGTCCACACGTCTTAAAGTTGCCAAGGTTGAGTAGCACTCTTCTAGAATATGGAATGCTCTCTCCAAGGAGATGTTATTTGGCCTCCCACTTAGGAAAGTACTTAGGAAAATAGCACAAATGAGTCTCTTTGGCTTAGTTTTCAATCATTATTGGTTTTAATATTGAATTCAGTGATATAGACTTTAATTTGGTGGTATTGATTTTAATGTCTTTTACATTTTGTTCTGTTCTTATAGGCTGTCTTGAGAGTTTCTATAAGCAGAAAGATGGAGTATTAAGTTTAGTAATATACATTAAAAGAATCGGGCTTTCTTCTGCCTAGGTCTCTACTGTTTGTAGAATGATTCCTGAGTTTCAGCTCTTCCTAAAACTTGTCCATTGACCAACACTGAACAAGATTCTCAAACTGCTTCACATTTTTATTAAGTTGGAATCCTGTATAATGTTATTGTCGTGTGCGGAAACACAGCAGTTGCTTATAGGAACTCAAAGGTCCAAGTTAATAAATTGTTGTATGTGACTTGAAGGCAGATGTCAACAAACCCTCAACCACACAGAAATAAGGAAACAAAAGCAGGGAAGGTTTGTATAGTTTACCTTTGACAGATATTGGTATCTGAAACATTAGAAAGTGTTTTTCAGCCATATAAAACAAGTCATGTTTGAAAAATACTGTAAAACATTGTATTAGCTAACTTTTTGGATGAAACGTAAAACGTGAGTATAAAATGCTCACTCTTTCTATTTACAGGCCAGGAAAATCTCTCTTTAAGGAAAAGTGGCTCAAAGATGTAATTGAAAGTAAAATAGTCATGATGGAGACTGTGGACTTTTAGTTCTTCTAGAATGGTTAGAAATTAAAATCGCTGTAGGCGTCCTGCTTTTTTTGGTAATAAAATCTCCTGGGTTGCTGTAATCAGATCCTCGTTTTGATCTCTCTGTGCATTCATATAAATGAAGTGCAGGAAGAAAAGTTTTAATCAAACTGCATACATATCCCGTATCAAGGCCCTTACATCTGCAGTTTTGCTCCAGAAGATGGGAGAGATTACACCTGTCAAATGTCCTTATTTAATGCAATGTTAAGTCACCAGAGGTCCTCCCAAGGTATGGCAAAGCAAGTCCCAGTGTTTCAACTAATGTGGTGTTCAGGAGATTCCAGATTACGGAAGGCAAGGTGAGAAAGGGAGGCTGGTCTACAGAAGCTAGGACCATGATCTTCTTTATGCAGAACTCAAGAATACTGGACTTTGATTCAACAGCAGCCTGTGGGTCCCTATCCCAAATGTATTGAATCTCTAACAATTAGTGCCTCATTTGCTGGAATGAATTGGGCTGCATTTGGGGACAGCAAATTGGGAGAGCATTTCTCCCCACTGCCCCAAGGTATTTCACAGAATGAATGCCTCCAACTTGAGAGTCATTGGAGTTTAGCAGCTTTGGAGTTGAAGTCTGAGAAAACTCATGTTTGACTCCCCCTCTTAGTTTATGGAACCTCACAGGTCACAGGGTGACCTTGCATCAGTTATTCTCTCAGCCTGACCTGTCTCACAGAGCTATTGTGAGGATAGCAGTGGAGAAGGGCGGGCTATGTATGTCACTTTCAGCTCCCAGAAGAAAAGATGGATATACATCTACTGAACACATAAGCAGCTGGCAAACCTCAAACAACAACACACAGTCAACTGGACCTAGGAGAACATTTTATTTTAAAAATATAGTTCAGAAGCAGTACACCATTCTGGAACTGTGCAAAAGAGGAATGCTCAAAATGCATTCAATAAAGCTGTCATTTATACTGGGGTACTTATGTACTGGGGTGTATTTTTATTTGGATTTCTTTTCTTCCTTGTTTCAGAACGTGGCTCCAGATATACTTCTAAAGTTTATGAATGGTGTACTGGGCAGCACTCAAAATTTACAAAAGGGAACAGCAGCTCAAAACCCCCAGTATATGGCAGTTGCCACATGGACTTTGAATTCCAGTCCACAAATTTTATCTAGGCTATAGATTATATTGAAGAAGCTAAAGCCTAAAAAATTTCCCCAGATTGATATTCACCTCATTTCTGCTGTTGAAAAACTATTTACGCTTAGCTGACCAGGAAATAAATTTATGATCCTCAAAGCATTATCTCTTGCAAAATTATGAAAGCCAGACGTTTAATAGCACTAAAACTGTAAAGAATCCTCAAATGACAAAATATAAGGAGTCTGAGCCACAAAACAAGATCATGATTTAAACAACTTTTCTGTTTAACAATCCACCCAAATGTGTACCTGTTCTAGACAGGAAGCTTATAAAGGCAACAGTCAACATTAAAGCTATTTCTGTCTTTTGGGTGCACAGAGTTAGACCCAGGGTATGTGCTAGCCATGTAAGAGATCTTATTGGTCCATTCAGGGCTTAATATTTTCTTTTTGTCAAAGTCCATAGAAAATAGTCTTCACTGAACCCTCATAAATGCAAATTCTTGCTTAAACTGCGAGATTGTTTTTAAAGTGCTATTTTATCAATCACAAAGGAGGGATAGTATCTCAGCAGCTTCTTAACATATGGTAGTATCGACTGGCCTGCCTTGGTTAATCTGACATGGGCTGCATACATCTGCTATTGAGAAGACCCTGCAAGTTAGTTCCAAGGCCACACCAAACCAATTAGGGTTTTTAGCTGGCTATCTATGGACTGTTTCCCAAAGTTCCTGCAGCACAAGCCACAGTGCTGCCCACCCATTTGCCGGGCACCACCATGGAGGTGGTTCATCAAGGTCAGGATAGACAAAGGACATGCCATTCATTTTTCATCTTTGCCTTTGGTTTTTCTGTAGACCATTTCCCGGAAGCTGGCTAGGATCTTGTTTTCTCTCTTTCGCCTTTCCTCCTGGTTGAAAGATGCCAGGGCTCTCTTCTCATCTGCGCTGTAGATCTGGTTCTCTTTCCGCAGACGCACAGCTTCCATTCGCCGATGCCTAATGAGAGACAGGGTGCCCATCAGCGAACTACCAACACTCAAGCCACCAACTGGCCACAGAGTATTTTCATTACTTTCAGTCATTTCTGTTCACCTCCACCTCCACCCCCGCATAATGGGAACTGTAAGAATAGCATGGAAATGACATCCACGTAGAGTAACAAGAGCTCACAGTTGAGATGCATAGCCTGAGATTCCAGGATGGCCCGTTACCCCCAAAAGCTATTGCCAAACCATCATTTTTGATTTGACAGAAACAAAGGAATTAAATAGATGACAGTGCAAACCATCGGTAAGTATAATTAAATATATAATTAAGTATTCTTACTTACGATTAAGTATAAAATATGAATGAAATCCAATCCACTCTTTATCCTGAGCCACCTCCCCAGTACTTTTGGCAGGGCCACCCACAACCAAGGAGAGCACCTGGCCCTCGCAGCCTTTTCCACCAGGCCACCTACCTGCTGCCGCTCATTACATAGCCTGACTTCTCAAAGGAGGCTATTTCTTCGCTGGTAAGGCCTATTTCACCTCTCCTGGGGATCCGCTTGCCAGCTTTCACGTACTCTGCCATGGCAGCACCTTCACCGGGCAGCAAAGCGTGACCGTAGCTTTGAGAGAGAAAGAGAATGCCAAATTAAACCACGGCAAGGGCAAAAAAATGTATAAGGACCGCCCCCCCCAGTGCCCCCAAGCCTGGTGTTGCAGCTCGCTCTCTAGCATGCTGTGCACGATCCGCATTATAACCGTTCTGCTCACTCCTAGTCTGTATCAGCCACAGAGAGCACCACTTACTTCAAGGGGCGGTCGTCTTGAGAAGCATGAGTAATGGGAGCTTCGGGTCCGATAAAATCCACTGCATCTGTGTTTTCTGCAATGGGTGGGGGAAACAAAAATTCAAACCTGTGAACATGAAGGCTGAGGCTTCTACATAGGAAAAAGTATCTGCATATCCATCTCAACTTAGTTTGACTGCCCCTTGTCCCCCCGCTTGGACTCCCCATTCTACACAAGTGGGGAGGGCAAGCTGCCTACAGCAGGGTTTCTCAACCTTGGCAACTTGAAGACATGTGGACTTCAACTCCCAGAATTCCCCAGCCAGCATTTGATTGATTTATACAGCTGCCCATTTAGCACATGACCCAGGGTGGTGCAAATCATTAATAAACAATTAATTATAAAACCCATATTATAAAACAAAGCATAAAAAGGAAAAGCACAATCCAGATGACTGGAAAAAGGATATCAATAAAGCAAGAATATCCTTAAAGTAGCTAGTAATCTTCCAGTGAAATCAGCTTGAAGCTCTTTTCAAATACTCTTGAGATGAACGCTTCTCTCTTAACCAAAGGAACGAACATGACCTGATTTATGCTAGCCAGCCTTGAGCGGTGACCACCTACTTGATCTCTCAATCCAGAGGTCATCCCCATGTTCGGCTCTCTCATCAGAATCTTCGCTGCTCGAGTCACTAGAATCCTTTCTGCTCTTCTTACTCTTCTTTTTCTTGTACTTTTTTCTGGTCGTAAAAGAGAGATGGGTTGAATTTGGAGGCAGGGAGAAGAAAACCAATTATTACAAGCAAGAATAAAGTGCTTTGGATAAAGTGGTTAAATTAAAGCATCGTCTGCGAATGGGCAACGGTAAGAGATGTTGGGATCACAAGCTTTCCATCTTTTTTTCTACGGGAAGCTCTGCCTAGCTGAAATAAATATGGCTTTATGTTTTATCTGTTCATGCAGAAGAGTGTTTTTCAAACATAGCAACTTTAAGACATGCGGACTTCAACTCTCAACATGCTAGCTGGGGAATTCTGAGGGTTGAAGTCCACACATCTTAAAGTTGCCAAGTTTGAAAAACACTGATGTAGAACAAATAACGTGGCACACAGCACAAAGAGAACTCAAGGAAACCCTATTTCTCTCTTTTGCAATCCCCTAATTGTGCCGCCCTGGAGATATTTGGAAGTAAACCACCTTGATACTTAAAGGGAGCTTAACCTCTGGGACTAGACTGAAGCAAGACCACATCCCCTCACTTTACAGCTCAAAATATTAACTGATAATAACAGAATTCAAGAACTGAAAGGAAAAAAGGAGGGAAAACCAATTTAAAAATGGGAACAACAACAACAAAAGCTGAAAGCCAAACCAGTGTTTTAGGCATTATCTCTGTAACAGGACAGATTTTGGCTTGTCCTTAGGCAGTTAAGGGAAGAATTATATACTATTAAATATAGGAAGTAAAGTATGCAAATGTTTTAAACAGCTCTTACTTTCTATGCTTCTTTCTCTTCTTCTTGGCTTTCTTCTTTTCCTCCTCACCTGAAATATTAAATATGAAAAGGGGGGGAGAAGTAAATCGTAAAATCTGATATATGTCAAAGAGAGATAAAAGCTGGCATGCAGGAGTGACTCGACTACTGGGACCGGACCAAGAAGACTGGGGTGCAGATGTCTAATTCTGTTGTGAGTCTTACTGGATGACCTTAAGCCAATCTCTCTCTCTCTGCCTAAAATAGTAGCGAGAACCCCACAGAAGAAGGAACACGGTTCCAGCAGTCAGTGAATCACGCGGGTATACTTTATAAGTATATATGCGCACATGTATTATGTATGCGCAGAAATGCTCTCAAAATTAAATCTGTACATCATACACCATAAAGGCATTCCTATACAGTTACAGCATGCTTATACGAAACATATTAACTGAGCTTGTGTGCCGAAGATTCCCTGAAAAGAAATGCAATGGTTGGATCATGGCAAATACACTTTTAATACTAAGCATCCACACCCGGGTTCCCTCAGGGGTATCCAGAACAGCAAAGACAGTTCAAATTGATTTAATATTTGTAGTATAGATCTCTCATTGATTAGTAAAAATCTAATCTTTAGAACCCTGTTCTATTGCGCTTAATTATTCTCAAGTTTATAAAGCAGTTCCTTCATAGGGTATTCTAGATACATATACTATTTGTGAGAACTTTTAATAATATTCAATTCCCCATTAGTTTAATGGTACAATAAAACACTGCTGGCATGCTATACTAATGTATGATTCTCTATTAGGTAAAACTCTTGAAAGTATAAGTGACATATTCTTCGAACCAAACAGAATGGTAAAAAGATACCTAAATATTAAAGGGCAATTGAATTGAATTGAATTGCACTGAATTGAATTGAATCATCTGAATTGCAGGCAAAGAACAAAATATGAACTTCTTTCTGCATATAATTCAAACCAAGGAAGAACATTATTCCTGGATATCAGACTGACACTTACGTGTAGCAGCCTTTTTCTTCTTTTTCTTTTTCTTCCTTTTCTTCTCCTCCTCTAAAAGATATTTGAAATATGTGTTTTATAATCAGGTAAACAATTCATCCCAATGTATTTGCTGCTTAGAAACATGACCTACCAATGGTCAGTTCCAGAGGTACAAAACACAATTAACTGACCCTCTGCTGAAAAACTTTCTCCTATTTGCATTCTACAAAGCAGAGAGCAATATAGGTTGCTGCAGCAAAGAGTGGGAAACATCATATTCAAACTACATCTATAGTTTTAAGAGAACATAAACTGTCCCCGAGTTAAGAATTAGCAATCTGAAATTATTTTGGGTAATTTATTTCAGAAATGTCATTCACAATTCTAAGAAAGTAAAATGAGTCCCCCACAGATACTACTGATGGAGTCAGGCTTCATCTTATCACACTGGAGTACCTTCTGAACTGGACTCGGATGAGCTACTTTTTTTAGATGATCCATCTTCGTCTTCTGCGGGAGTATGTTCATCAGAGCTAGATTTAAAGGCAAAATATAATCTTAAAATCCATGAACTAAAGTGCACAAGATGGAATACAAATGTAACTTTAAAAAGCTTGTTTCATTTGGCCAAAATTAAGGACATTCTTCAAATTTAGAGATTTCAACACTACAGAATCTGTCTGTCAGGGTCTGTACATATATGTTTTGGAGATGTATCTTCTCTCGGAGGGTTGGGAGGAGGAGTTCAGCAGTTCCAAGCTGGGACAGAAATCAGGACTTAGAAATAAAACAAAGTAGAACACCAGGTACATTTTACATCACTATAAGGGCAGCAAAGTCTAACAAGGAGACGAAAACAAAATTAAATACAGGTTTATTTACTCTGGCTCAGGAAGTTTTGGTGAGAGTCCCCAAACTTCAGGTGCTCCTAGTTCACCTATTCGTTCTCTCTCATTTAGTCGTCTGTAAAAGATATTAAGAAACAAGTCAGAAGTGCAGGAAAATAAAATCAACTTCATCTCATACCTAAATGCTAATGATGCACATACCAGATTGTAATGGGGTAAGCTTGCACACACAGAGAAACTAAGCCCTCAGATTTTCAAGAAGGGGGCTGCAAATCATCCCCCAATTACTCTCCTGGAAAACAGCCTGATGTTGCCGCTATCTATTCCAGAGAAGGTCCCTCTCTGCACTGAAGGAATTAAGTGGTCAGATCTCTTGCCTCTGCTTTCCTTCCTTTTTCTGTAACTTACTGGAGCAGAGACATTGCACGCTGAAGTTAAAACCCTTCCAAAGCTGAAGGGTGAAAAATACAGAGCCAAGGGAGGCAGCATCAGAAACAGGGAACAGGTCAAAGAAAAAGTTGGCAACTGCACATATTGAACTTCATAGAAATACCGTAGGCATAATCAAAGGCTTAAGCATAAAAGGTGCGGGTGAGGAGGAAGAGGGTACAATCATCCTTGACTAAATGTGGGAGAAACCAGGGTAATCCACCTATTAGCACAGATTGTGATCTTTATATTGTCATATCGTATATATCAGGATCTGAGATGCAGTAATGGCAGCTCTCCCCTCCAGCAACTGTTTAAAAAACGTTTTGTATATTTTACTCAACGCTCTTAACAACAGAACCACCTTTAAAGAAATTTTAAAAAATAGAGAACAGACACGCTCAAACACACTAAAAACACAAACGAAGTAACAAAAGAGAGAAAAAACACTACCTTGTATTTTATACTTATCAAAAGTCCCCGCTTTATTAATCAAGATTTACAATACAATCCGTGCAAAATAGGATTATAAAATATCACAAAATCCCCTGCCGTAGTAACGTATGTTGCTGCATCCTCTGATCCCTAGAAAATATTGCCTTTTCCAAAACGGAGGGATCACCCATCCCCTCCAGCAGCTGTGAGAGACCACATGCCTAGTACTACTACTACTACTACTACTACTCGTAAGGGGATAAAATGCCAAATCCGGTCTACACATCTGGCTGGCTGCGCGACCAGCCATGACAACAATCACCACCACCACCATGGTTTTAAACAGGCGGAGCCGGCCAAGGGCGAGGCCGCCGGCCCACGGGGACCGCCACTCGCCTCTGCCGCAGCGACTCCTCCTGCTCCTTGCCGTAGTGCTCCGGGTTGTGTCGGGAGCCGAAGTGATGCGGGCGCCCAACCCGCTGCCGGAAGCCGTTGCGCTCCCGGGAGCGAGACCTCCTGCTGCGGCTGTGCCTGGACGGAGAAGGGCTGGCCGAGCCGTTTTCTCGCCCCCGCCGGGGGGCCGGGGAGTCCAACGGGCTCCGCGAGCGGGACACCGGGGCCATGGCTGCGCCAGGGCCGGGACTGCTCCGGAGGCGGCGGCGCCACGGGCGAACAGGCCCCGGCGGCTGCTGAGGTCGACGCGACGCTGAACCACAACATCGTGACTTCCTGCCTCCTTACGTCACATCCGGAGGACGCCATACTTCCCCCGCTCGCGTCCCGTCTTTTTTTAAGAAGTCACTTCTTTCCATAGAGGCAAACAAGTGTAGAGAGGCGCGCGGCTCACTTCCGGTGTTGCTTGAGCGCCGCCGCCTTCAACCTCGCGTCACCAAGAGAAGCTCTTTTCTCAGATCTTTACAGCGGGCTCTCATGTCTTAGATTGCGGGGCCCTGCTAATTCCAAGCGCTGTCACGCAACGCCTCTGCGGGATACCCGGTTTGGTCAGCCTGGAGCGCGGATCTCTTTACCAGGGCATTTCTTCTGCAAGACCCTTTCCTTCCGGGTACAGCCCGCCCACTGGTCTGCCGCGCGCGGAAGTGCTGAAAAAGAAACGTCCGCCCGTTTCCCTTTCCCCCATCCCCGCTTCCGGTCCCGTGATCCACGCGCTGCAAGCCGAGCTCCAAGCCGAGCCCCGCGTCCACCCTTCCCGCTTTTAAAAACAAAGGCTTCCAGGCTCCTTGGCGGCCTCCCCAAGCCTCCGGCCGCGGGAGGAGGCCGCCCCGCCTCTTCCGGGCGGTGCGCCGCTCTTTAGCGCCCGGCGCGCTCCTGGCGCGGCTCCCCGGAGTTCCGCAAGGCGGTTCCTTTGTGCTCGGATGGGCTGCCGCCCGTGAGAGACGATGGAGCCTGGCGCCATGACCGAGGCGGGCGGCAAGACTCCGGGTAAGAGCCGCCGTCCGCTGCCTTCCTCGGGGCCCCGGTGGGCGCTCGCGAGCCGGGAAGGGGAAGCCTCGCGGGGCAGAGATGCCGGCCCGGCCTTCCCTCGCGGCTGTCGCGGGCGGGCGGACGGCGGAGGACGCGTGGCCGGGCCGGGCTTCGCCCGGGCTCCTGCCTCGGCGCCGCTTGGGCCGGCCCGGCTCGGGTCCTCCGCTGCCGCCCAAGGGGCGAGCAGGCGCCCGGGCGACAGAGGCGCCGCCGGGCTGCTGTCACCGCCCCGCCGCCCTTCCAGAGCGGGCCCGCTCTCCCTCCGCGCCCGGCGAGCCGAGGTCGCCCGGGGCCTGCCCAGATGCGCGCGGGGCTGCTCTGCCCTCCGCCAGGAGGCCGTGGGGAGCGGTGGGTCGGCCCTGCACGCTACCCCACCTGTGGGGCAGGTGCGAGGCGACCGTATTTTAAACACCCCCCCCCCCCGGAGATTTAGGCCTGAGCCCCTTCACTTCGCTTGGAGACCCGCGGCGTGGATGAACCCCCCCCTTTCCCCTTTGCACCTTTCGTTGTGGGACCCAGCTGGAGCGACCGAGTGGGCGATGCTTGTGGGGAGCGCCTTCTTAAGGGCCCGTTTTTTCGTATAGGAAGAGTGCTGGCGGCTAACATAAAACAGTTCCCAGTGGATCGAAAGTTGCTGTCGTTCGGAGCCCACCACTTCATTTCTTTATTTCTCGATTTCTGTTTCTATTTACTTATTTCTGTGGCCGCCCACCTCACACGAAGGGACTCTGGGCAGCACACAATAAAACCGGCCATTAAAACGTTCTGTGCAACCAGCTAAACTCAATGAACATAAATAAAGCAAGATCACCAGAAGGAAGATATTGCATATAATACAGCCAGTGCACAGGCTGCCAATTACCAGAATTATTTAACCCAGTTCTCTGGGCTGACAGGATCCACACAGGCTGGGCTTGTACAATGTAGGGCTTGGCTGGTTTGTGGTTGAGAATCATGTTAGAACAGTTTTTGGGGGAAAACACGTGGCTTCTGCATTCTGCGGAGAGCATAATGTGTCAGAATTTCAGTGCTGAACTGAGACTGGAAACTGAGAAAGTTAATCAGCCATACAAGCATGACAGCCTTTCAAGTGGGTCTTTGAATACTGTACACATGCTGATAAACTAGGTCACAGTAGGAGATGAAGGACTAATGATAAGAACTGTTAGTACTTCAACAAGAGTTGCTTCTGAAAGCCCCTTTTAAAGATTTGTTGGCTTGCTTTTGATATGCTAGACCTGAGCCTTAGCATATCAAAAACAAAAGATAACAAATTGCTTTAATGCACTTTCCCTTTTGCTGGCAGCAGTTAGACCCAACAACTGGATGTTGATCTGCCTGAAGAAATGTATATGAGCATTTTAAGTGTAGGGTTCAGAGTCTCATGCAAACCTAGAATATTGGGTTAACTTAAGTAACATACATTCTTATAATCTGTGAACATGGATTCTAAAAAAAAGGGGGGGAAAAGAATTAAAAAATTAACTTTCCCCAACTCATGAGGAAACAATTAGTAACTTGGTTTTCTTTTTTTAAAAAAAGGGGAAGTAGAAAGTAAGATGTAATACTGCACCTCTGGATTTGAAAGACGTCTGACAAAGTCTGTAAAGTGAGATTCATGAACACTATTCACGCTGTAGAGTAATATATGCAGAGACATAAAGACAACAGACAGTAAAGATTTAATTAGTGCACACGAACAAGTCTTTTAAAATAATTGCAATGTTTTTATTATGGAATAGTTTTTACCGTTCGTTTCTTGTTTTTGCTGTACGCCGCCCAGAGTCACATTCGTGAGATGGGCGGCTATATAAATGTGAGGAATGAATGAATGAATGAATGAGCGAACGAACGAACGAACGAACGCGGCCCATGCAAGTTCACGCGTTTTGTTACTCTGCACATTCCTAGGAGCTGAACCCCTTTAAGCCTGATCTTAAAGGAAGTTGCCCTGATTATTCTGGAGCAGCGCTGTCGTGCAGCAAGGACCCCCGAGTCTGCAGAGAGACACCCCCTCAATCTCCCCGGATGCAGTGGGGGGGGGGGTTGCTCGTGCGGGAGAGTTTTGCAGATTTGGACGACCCGGGACCCTAGCCTGGAGCCTTCGCCCCGGCGCCCGGGCCCACGTGCCTGGGCATTTGCACGTGGGCGCCTCTTGCACGGGACGCCTTCCAGCCGCGGCGCCCTTGGAGGAAAGGAGACGCCTTGGAGCGGCTCGGATTCCAGCCCGGGAGCGCTCAGAGGCCGAAGGTTCCCGAAGCCTCTTTTCCGGAGCCGCCCGCCGGCGCCCGAGCGCGTTCGGCTCCCGTCTGCTCCTCCTCGGCTGTTGCCGGGCGCGGCCGAGCGGCGCTCGGGGGCAGCACGAGGGCCGCCGAGCGGCTCCGGGAAGAGTCGAGGGGCGGGGAGGCGTTGCGGTGGGGCGGCGAGAGCGCTCCCTGGCGGCCGAGCGGGCGGAGGGACGCTGGGCTGGGGCGTGCGGGAGCCGGCCGGGGCCGGGAGCGGGAGCCGGAGACGCGCGGCGGAGCGGAGGTACGGCGGGCCGGTCTTTCCCCAGCAGCGTCGGCTCCGCGCCGGGGGCGGAGGCGGGCCGGCTTTGTGCGACCCGCGCCCTCTCCCCGGGCAGGGCAGCTCCTCCAGCAGGTGCATTGTGACCACAGGACCCATCTTCCGAGCTGCGGCTGCTTAGCCTCTTGGGAGAAGCTCCTCTCTTCTTCTCCGCCTGGACTCCCATCCCCATCTTGCACAGCCCCTAGAATTAATTGAATTAATAGAAGCGGGGAGGGAAGCTCCAGAAAATCTCTTTATTCTCATCCTCTCCCATCAACCCGCCTTGGACTCAGCTTCTTCCATTTTTTCCATATCCATTCTTCTAGCCACAGGAGAGGCACTTTTCCTGAAAATCTCTCTCTCTCTCCCCAAAACTTACTTGGCTGGAATCTGACTCCCATGGTTCCCAGCATGGCTAGGGAGGGATTGGGGGAGTGGTGAGCACACTTACGGAGGAGTTCTGGAAAGCTTCTCCTGTTCCCCCCTCCCCAACTGATCAGCTTGACATCTTGGTGGATTGTGACTATAGTGGCCATCATCCCCAGCCAGTAGGGCCAGAGATTCTTTCAGGACTAGCTCAGGATGGAGAGAGAAGAGTCGACATCTTAAGTTTGGGGAATGGATTCCTTGTCTACCCAACAGTGACTCATTGGCCTTGCTCTCTTGATTTCCCCCCAGTTGGGTGCTCTCTAGATAGGTGGGAGCCGCAACTCTCCTCATCCCCAGCCAGCGGGGCTGAGGGAGTTGTAATCCTAAGACATCTGGAGGTGTTTACTTGGCCAGATTAGATCCTGGCTCTGTTTGTGGTGATGGTGGTCCTGGTGAGACCTTGTAGACCAGCCTTTTAACTTGCAACTCTTCCAGTTCTTTTAGGTTACAATTCCTATCCTCTGCAGCCAGTGGTGGGAGTTGGACTCCGCCATGACTGGAGTGGTGGTGGGCTGCCAGGTGGGGCAGCAGATTGATGGAGTCAGAGAGGAATCTGTACACAGCCTATGTAGGCTCAAGAGTTAGCATTCCTAGGATTTGTCCTTCCTTAAGCCTGACCTTAAAGGAATTTGTTCCTGATTACTCTGGAATAGACCATACAGTTTAATGCTGTTCTTCTGATTAGGAAAGGTCAGAAGTGCTTCAAGGACACTCCCCCCCTCCCATTTAGCAGGTAAAAAACCTACATCCAGTCTCTCCCCATTGTAGTCATCCTGATGAAGTCAATCCTTGATCATCCTTCTGATCAAGTCAAGACTTCATTATGACAGGACATCTCCACTGTCACTGCAATGAATTAAGAGCCTCCAATTGTAATCTGTTTTATTTCTCATCTACCTGTGGTCTCTCCCTCCCCAGATCTTTGTTTCTTCTTTTCATGCTGTCTCCTTCCCGCTGTTCCACCCTATCTCTATCTCACCAATTGGGGTGGTTTTTCCTTCCTTCTTTCTGTTGAATCCCCAGCCTTCTGGTCTTGCTTCCCTCCTTCCTTCCCCATTCATTTTTCTCAAAAATGCTACAACTGCATCTTCATTTTCCTGTTTCCAATTTGTATATCAGGAACTGCACTAAAAAGCAAAAAAAATCCACACCTTTCTCGACCCTTTCTGTACTACTGAAGAGCACGGTGTCACCTAGCTTAAGGTGTCCTTACAGAACTCTTGTGATACTCTAGTTTCAAAATATAAAAACCAGAACTACTGTAGGTTCCTATGCATCGTTGGTCTTTCTCTTCCCAGCCTTCAGTTTTGGAGCACAGTGGGAAAATGTGTGAATATGGCCATAAGATACCAATTTGATATCACATGATCAGTGGCCATAAGATACAGAGGCGTGTCAGAAGCAAGCCAAGATTTCGGAAGACTTTCTACATTTCTCTTCTTCCAGCAGAAACTTGTTCCCATTTGAGAAAATGTCTCTGTGATCATTCTCTGTGCTTGACAGCTAAAGTTGCTCTTCTTTGCTTACATGCTCTGATCAAGTGCTTTGATCTAAGAGTGGCGGATGAAACCTTTCCTGTAATGAAAATAAGCACTGGGGAAATATCTTTTTTTTTTTTTTTAAGAACTATGTGGCTGTGTTTCCCAACACGATTTACACAAGTGTTAGTTGCTGTTTGTAGGCTTGTTTAGGCATGACCAAGCAATCTTTCTTGAAGCTGGCCATGTGAGGGGTGAGGAACGAATACAGTATGTGGGTGTGCAGCTTGCTTCTGGGGTGATAAAACTTGCTTTTTCAGGCCAGGATGGTTATATCAGACCTGGCCTGTGTTTTGGGCTGCTTCAAAGAGCACCAGGGGAAGCCATGAAAGCAGGGATGGCAGTTACTGCATACTTCATAGTCCCCTTTGCAATGCATTAGGACTCGTAAAGCTTTTCACAGGGGCAGGGAATGTCAAGCAGAAATACTCGAATGTGCAGAACTCAAGAAAAAGTAACATGGTGGCATGTTGGCATACACATACCCTTTCTCTCTTGTGGCAAAAGTCCCACAGCGTGGCCGATTCCAAGCAGCAGAGTCCAGCTACCCACTTGAGCTTCTTGTCTAAGGAACAGATATTAGCATATAGTTTATAACAATTAAGAGCCAAGATCTTTTCTCTTGGAAGTGATCTCACCACTTGTAATGGAAGGTATCTGCAAGGAGGAGACTGGTATGGGAGATCAAGGCTATCAGGAAGGAGGGAGTGCATTCCAGAAAGGGGGACAAGGCAAGTGCGTTCTCAGTCCACAGCAAGACCGTGAGAAGAAGAAGAGGTTTAGACTAGCTCCTCCCTAGAGTATCACGGGGTATATCCACTAGTTGCTGTGGTGTAGAGTTAGTCTGGTGAGATTCTGTCTAGAGGGTGTAAGCAAATAAAGGAACTGTACTGGACTGAACTGTTTCATCGCTATTCTTGGGCTGAGCCCGACACCACTGCTTGTTTTAAAGCCACTGGAACCAGGTTCTCTTCCTGGTCAACAGGACCTATAAGTCCTATATTTCTCTTTTATTGTTCATAGTGCATAGCCATAAATGTGGTTTGTGTGATTTTGGCTTAGTGCATGGTGGAAACACAAGCATTATGGTTTGTAAACCATGTTGGGTTGTTTAGCATGATGTATGAATCCAGCCATTTGCAATGCATTCAGCAAGCCAAGGCTTAGCATGATAAGCTCTTTTCTTTCTCTGCCATGACGGTTCCCTTCCTTAAAACCATATTTTCTCTGCCTGTGAGAATCCTCACAGGAGCAATCTCTTGAGAGTATCAGAAACATTTCCCAAGCATGTGGTCTCTAATCAATCTGAAGCAGAAACAGTAGGCACCAACTCCACATTAGCAGCTATTGGGGAATACAGTGGAGAAATAAATACAGATCTGCTTCCAGCTTCTGTTTTGAATGTATTCATCCATGGGTGTGTTTCATCATGCCTATATTGGCTGTCAAGGTATCTTACTAATCTTCAGGTTCTGCAAGTTGTATTTCTTATTTTACCAGCTCTCTCTTGCTCTCTGGGCTCCATCAGCAATCCTTACTTTTAATATGCTAAATAAATAACTTGCCTTTTTGTGCTAGAATGGCAATAAGCAACCAAGTTACTTTATTAATTGCACGGTAAGTAAAATTACAATGGGAGCAGCATGCGTCACGTAGGAGAATGTTTGAGTTTGTTTAAAGCAGAGATCAACACACCTTTACTGAAGCACAAATGGTTTTCTTGATCGGTACCGGAGGAGAAGGCAAGCCTAAAGAGGGGAGGGGCTACAGTTCCTCTTTAGGGACTTATGCAAATATAATACAAATATACTTCTGATTCATGGATTGGGTTACAACATATGCATGTTAATGTGTGAGGTGAGATAGGTGAGGAAATAGATCCAAATACAGTGGTACCCTTGAGTTGAAACAGGGTTAAAGAAACCATATTTGAAGCCATTTTAATCCTTTAGCTGCTTCTGTAGAAATCTTGGATTTCTCAGCACTTTTATTTCCCAGCTGCCTTAGTTAACAGTCTTTGTAGTTAACACTTTTACTATCTTGTTACCACTTGCAACATTCCTCATACCTGTGTGTTCCTAATGCCTGATTATTACTGAGCCTGGTGCTTTATTTCCCTGGAAGATGAAATGATTTAGGGGCTTTTTAGCTTGACCTGAAAAGCTGTACTTTGGTCATTGTAGAGCTACAATTACAGAAAATGGTGACTTCTTCTTTTACTCTAGGTCTTAAAGAGGTAGCAATTTAGTGACCTGTTAACTTTATTTCTCCTTGGTATTCCCTTTGCTGTAAATAACGACTGTATTTTTTTAATCTAATGTATGTTTCTAATTCAGAAGAATATGAATTTAGCATTAAGATGCTAAATGTCATAGTATCAATTTTACCTGCTGGATTTTTCCTGTCTTGATACTTAAGCTTGTAAACATCTATATCCCCCTAGATAATAGTTCAAGAAAACAAGGTTAAAATACTGTATGTAGATGATTTGCTTTTTTTAAAAAAGTATTTTTCCCTCCACTGAGATACTAAACTGTTATAACATTGATTTTGCTTGTAAGACTTTATGTAGTCTGGAACATTTATAAATTAATCAGTGATACCAATATTCATTATTCATATATTTTTCAAATATGAATTTTGGATCAGTTAATATCTAGAACCAACTGCATAAAAATGTTGCACCACTCTGATGCACTGTTGGAAAAAGTAGATAGCTATTATTCTTACAATCTTACTAGGTTTATTTTATTAATATTTTAGTATCACGTATGCCTGACAGGCTAATATGAAAATAAGAGAGTCATTCAGTATTCACAGAATTTATCTTTGGGATTCTAGCTCTGGTTAAGAAACTTAACAGTTTTAATTAGCTTAGATCTTTTTGGTCATTGAGCTAGACCATCATGTGACTTGTTGGTGTCATCTTAGTATGTAATTTGAATCCAGCCAGTTGTAATTTATTCAGTAAACCAAGACTTAGTACATCATGGCTTAGTTGTAGTACATAAACCCATGGTGAGAGTTGTCTGCTAATTCCAAGCAAGATTATTCCGCATAAAATTAAGTTACATTTATTGGCATTCCAGGTTCAAAGCTTTTATTCTAGTTCAGAATGAACTTTTCCATAGTAGGAAGAAATTTGATTCCACTTCTTTCTTGTTCCAGGGATGGAGACCAGGAAGCTCATAACCGCCACAGACAACCAGTATTCTGGTATGCTGTTGAAGGCTTTGGATGAGCAGCGAGGTCTTGGACTTTTTTGTGATGTTACTGTTATTGTGGAGGACCGCAAATTTCGAGCCCACAGAAATGTCCTCTCGGCTTCAAGCACTTACTTCCACCAACTCTTCTCAGTTGCAGGACAAGTAGTTGAGCTGAACTTCATTAGGGGGGAGGTTTTTGCGGAAATACTCAACTACATCTATAGCTCAAAAATTGTCCGAGTGAGATCGGACTTGCTTGACGAATTAATTAAATCTGGGCAATTGCTCGGGGTCAAATTCCTTGCTGATCTGGGTGCTCCTCTGCAACAGGTGAAGAACATGTCTTCTGATGGCAACCCCAGCACTTCAGAGCTGCCCAACCTGGAGGCAAATGGCCCCAAAGGTCAGAAGCCTCAAGCACTACCTGAGACTCAACACATAAAACTTGGGAAGCCTATTATTACAGAATCCTTTTCTTTATATAGGGAGCAGTGTGATGCCACCAAGATCACCATTAGTGATTCTGATGAAGATGACGACGTCATCTTCTGCTCAGAGCTTGTGCCTCCGAAGGACCATTCTGTGGAGACCAAAGTCATAACCCAGATTCCGCCTTGCCCAAATCCTACTGGATCCTCTGAGCAAACCAGCTCTACCAGCAGTAATTCTCCGCCTCAGCCAGTGGCAATTGCAGCTCCAAGGCTTGACTCATCTACTGTTCTGCCAAATCTGGCTGAAAACCAAAAGCCTGTTGACCCCCTCCCTCCCCCTGCTCCAAAGGCTGCAACTCCAAATGTTCTTGTGCTCAATTCATCACAGGTTGAGGCTGCACCAGATGTTGGTTCATCACATGAAATAGAGGTATTGCCGATACCCGAGGAGAGTCAGCAGCCGTCTACCAATGATTCCTTAACTGACATGGAAACCAATGCCATTGATGAGGAAGAGGAGGAAGAGGAAGATGTGGAAGATGATGATGACATCCTTGGTTCGTCCAGTCCAGGCTCAGCAAGCAGCAGTTCTTTGGTCCAACAGCCCACTACTCCAAAACCTACTGCTGCAGCCGACAGCACTGCAGCCCAGAAGAAGCAAGTAGTGAACTTCCCACCAGAACCAGCCTCCCAGCCCAATGAGTTCAAGATCCAAATCTCAGATGTACTTTCCGGAAGCCTCAAGGACGCTCCCGCAAGTGTTGCGCCAAAGCATATCACAGAAGGGCAGAAGACCATCACTTTAGATAAAGCTACCGAAATAGAAGGCTTGTCAACTGGTTGCAAAGTTTATGCAAATATTGGCGAAGATACCTATGACATTGTAATTCCGGTGAAGAATGAGGCTGATGGAGAAGTCCGGCTGGATGATGTCCCCCGAACTTCAGGCAACGATTCTGCCAACCGAAAGCGTTTGAAAGTAAAACACGATGATCACTATGAGCTCATCATGGATGGAAAAGTCTACTATATCTGCATTGTGTGTCGGAGATCCTACGTTTGCCTGACAAGTTTGCGGAGACACTTCAACGTTCATTCCTGGGAGAAAAAATATCCCTGCCGCTACTGTGAGAAGGTTTTTCCTCTTGCTGAATACCGCACTAAACACGAAATCCATCACACTGGAGAGCGACGGTACCAATGCTTGGCATGTGGTCAGTGTTTCATCAATTATCAGGTGATGGCAACCCACATTAGATCGGTTCACAGCCAGGATCCTTCGGGCGAGTCCAAGCTGTACCGTTTGCATCCGTGTAGGTCTTTGCAGATAAGAAATTATGCATATATTTCGGGTAGCTCCAACAATATCCCAATAGCGAATGACAATGCCCTTGTGTATTCTGGCAGTCCCGCAAAAGATACCCCTCAGGAACCCGTACCAAACCCAACAGCGAAGCCAATGACCTGGGATGACATCTTTGTTCCGCAGGGAAATGAATCCCTCTTTAAGCAAAACCCATCAGATGGGAGTACTGAATTTGAGTTCGTGATACCAGAATCTTACTGAACCTATTGTCGATAGAAATGTTTTGTTTCATTAAAAAAGGGAGAGGAGAAAAAAGAGCATAGTTCTTTTTAAATGGGCTGCTTGGAAGCATCTATAGAACATCTCATATTATGGAACACGTCCATGTGCTTTTACCTTTAGCATACGGTAGTGTTTTAATATTAGGATACTTGTAATCTTTGAACTTGTGAACGAAGATTGGTCAGGAAAAAAACAATACTTGAATACAGGAAAAGACGTTTAGGAAGTTAGGTGTTCAGTGTTTATTAGTATGGATCAAAATCTGAAGAGTTATTGTTTGAAGACTTTCCCCATTAGATGTAGAATAACAGGAATATATTTCCTTCTTGAACCACTTGCTATGGTTTTTTTTTTCATGTTAGCACTTTAATGCTGAAAATGGTTCCATTGTGATTACAAAACAGCAACCTGGATAGATTTTCTTGTTGATGTGGGGGGATATTTTTTTTTTTAAATAGAAATCAGTGCATTCCTGCAACTGAATGTTTTAAGGGTCCAAATCATGCTTTTTCTCAAGAAACTAAGCTTATGGCTAAAGAGGCAAAAGTGTTTCTTTTTTTTGCTTTGAAATAAGCATTGTAAAATGCTCCTAATGTAAGCTGGCCATCTTTAAGGAGAAGGGAAACCCTTTCTTGGAGGGAAACTTTACACTTGTTCTTTTTATTCAATGATTAAAATAGCTCAGTGGCCGGACCATTGAGTTTCATCTTTTTGACTTGGTATGGTGGTCAACCAGGATGTCCAGTAATATGGAAAGAAGACATTACATCAGGATCTTTTTCTATGGAAAAGTAGGTTGACAGTTTGAAATGAAGTTACGGTTTTCCTGTCTTACTCCTTGGGGGGAGGGGGGGAAACTATGAGAAATCTAATTTTGTAGATTTTGCCCTGAACAGTGCAGAAGCTTCTTACCAAAGCAGCCTTGCAAATGACGCTTTTGCTCTGTAACCGAGTTGATCGTTTTTAAAGAGAGCCTAGTTAGTTCATTTTTACAGCAGCCACATCAAAAAGGTTCTTTGGCATAGATGTGCTAGCCTCAGTTTCCTTTTGCGGTAACGCTTTCCTCCGCTGCAAATTGATTATATATTTTCAAGTGCTTGGGGATAGGCAGGGTCTCCATTTGAGCAAGTCAACAATCATGTCGTCTGTTGTTTTATGTTAAAGAATGCCTTGCCTTTCTGTAAATTATAATATATGGGGGGGCCTTATAGAAGATTGAAAAGGATTGTGATGAATAGAGCTAGTTAGCAGTTGGTGGTTTGTCATGAAAATCTCCTGTTCCCATCACCTTTTTCTTCTCCTTTTCCCAATTTCTTAAGTCTCTATTTTATATTCAAAGTAGTCATTCCTAGTCCTTAATTTTCCATCATTTCCTTTTTTTTTTTTTTTAAATGTTGTGTTTCTGGCCAGGAAGTGAAGTTTTGCTGTGGAGTAAAAAAAAAATAAATGGACACGTAACAAAATTATGAGGAAAGGGCATAGCTAATCATGTTTCTAATAATGGAAGAAAGTGAAGTGACTCCGTATGCGTAGATATAAAAAACTGGTTTTTCTGTAGGGTGAGACTACACTTGATTATGGATAGGTTTTTTAAAAAAAAATAGAAATTGTATTTTAAAATTGGCACTGCATATTTAAATGAATGATTTGTGGGATTTAAAAACAAAAAATCCTCACTACGAATTGACCTTGTGTATGTTTGTCATGTTCAGGAGACCCAAGTGTCCATTGCGTTTTATGAATTAAGAGAAGCTCTCTTCATTTAGCTGCCTGTAACAAAAAATCATTTAGTCCGAACGTGCTAACCCAGGAAGTCCAGGTCATCAGTTTTTAAATGAGTGCCTGTTGAAAGTCTTTTTTTTTTTTTTGCAAACTGGACGACAAGGACTCAGAGCTGTGTGTCTTCCTGGAAAAGCTCTATTTGCCTGTTCTCAGTTACTTCGCTTGTCCTCGGAAAAAAGTTTCAATATCCAAAGTTAAGGGTTCTGATCAAGTGTGATTCTATCTTTAAAGTTCTTGCCGTCTGGTATTTATGGTGTTGGAAATATGCTGGATCCTTTTTGAACGACACCATGTTGTTTTTGTCTTAAGCACCTGGCTCTTACTGATTTAGGAAATAACGTTTCCTTTTCTGTTGCACTGTTTTCCATTCTGTAAAGATCAGGATATTGGCTCTGGAAAGAACGTATCTAAATTATATTACTAAATTGGAAAGAGTACCCTCACCCCTCCAAAAAAACCCCCACATTTGTACAAAAGAGGTTAATATGAAGTAGAGCCTCGAACCGACACGGTAATAGCAGGTTGAGATCATTCCAAGTATGTTTTTCTTGGAAGTAACTACACTTGGTTTCAGTTGAACTTGTTCCACTTGGGTTCGGATGCATTGATTTTATGAATTTCCCATACTGAAGGGGCACACCTCTGCAAGGATCATGTTTTTATTTTTATTTTTTTAACGTTTCCCCCATTTGAAAACTTGCATACAGCATAACAGGATGAAAAATTCAGCATCGTCACATTTGCTGGAATAGTGCAGAGAAGATACTCTTCTCATCTGGGAGCATTCAGACATGCGAGGCTGTGCCTGCCTGAAGTTTGTATAATCCAGGATTTTATCACCTCGTTTTTTTGTGCAGATAATTTTTAGTTATAAATTCATGTGTTGGGGGAAGGGGAGAGAGAGCTTAAATCTTCCTCAAGGGTTGATTTGCGCAAAATGTGTTTGTGCATTCCTGTATATGATTATAATAGAAGAAAATCAATACTTTGCTTATTTATTTCCTATTAAAGCGTATCACTTATAAAAAAAAAAAGATGCAAAAAGGGGCAGTGGTTTAGTTCACAAATGGTTTTTACAGAGCGGTATTTTTTTTTTAATTTTATCAATACAGTACTGTAATGTATATAGTTGTACAGCCTTTTCCTTAACATACCTTTTGGGAATTTGTGTTTGGCTTTTCATTAACCAATACTTGACCTTTAGTTCTTAGAGCTTTGTATGGCAAAAAAATAAACACTTTTAATTCTGCTGAGGTGTAAACATTTCATTTTTTTACAATAAATGCCTCCTGTAATTTGGAACCAATTTGTTGTCCTTCTGCAGAGGTCTGTGGGCTAAACTGAAAGGCAGCGTTGCTTAGTCTGAACCAGTGTTTCTCAACCTTGGCAACTTCAAGATGTGTGGACTTCAACTCCCAGAATTCCCCAGCCATGCTGGCTGGGGAATTCTGGGAGTTGTAATCCACACATCTTGAAGTTGCCAAGGTTGAGAAACACTGGTCTGAACTGTGCTGGTTGAGGCCTGTGGCCAGGATCCTAACCCCTTCTGCTCATTTATATATAAGTTGTTTATGTATGTATTAGGTTTGTCATTGGGTCAAAGCATCAGCATGCAATGTGAGGTATCCCCAAAAGATTCTGGAAACCCCCACTTCTTACCTGCCATCGATTTGGGGCATCTATATACTAATAAAACTCTTGTGTCTGTAACCTTCAACTGGGCAAAATGGTGCATCGTAGGGCAACAAGTTTTGAACCAAAGTACCTCAAACAGGCTAACTTACAGAATGCATCCAAAATCTGGAACCCGTGACTCCTGTGGGATTGAAATTTGGGAAATTTGCAGATGCTTCAGCACTGCTGTGTTGCCACACTGCTGCAGTCAGTCCAGGTCACGTGATCATCTTGGGCATATTCCCAGCCTTTCCTGCCTCCCTCCGTCCCCTGTGCCCAATCGGCTGGTGGCAAGGCCCAACGGGTGAGCGGTGATTGGATGCTTTGGAAATGAGGCAGAAATTTTAAATCTCCTGGCAAGATAGGGCTGGTTGGGGGGTGCTGGTGGTTGACAGGTGAGCCCTCTTCCTCGAGGAGGAGGCTTCACCAGAGCTCTCCTGGGTGTCATGAGGGGAGGGCAAATAGTGCCAGCCTATATTATATGTGGAGAGGGAGGGAGGGAGGGAAGGAAGGAAGATTTCTGACGCTCCCTGCCAGCTTCCCACAAGCAAAGTCAATGGGGAAGCCGGCAGCAATTCGCTTACACTCCCACTGCCTTTTTGCCCTTGGTCATTCCGTTTCTCTGTTTAGGTAAGGAAATATCTCTGAAACAATGATCCAACAGGTCACGGGTTGTCTAGTATTGGTTAAAATTAAGCATCCATAAATGCTACATGTAAAAGACCCCGTTCTTCAGGTGCAGGATCTTTCTTCCCCACATCACAAGCTGTGCTTCAGAATTTTCAGCAGAGCATCTCTGTTCCCTGGCAGCAAGTAAACGGAGTCTGCAAAGCAGTAGAAATATTCATTTATTCATGCTAGCTTTCTGGGTGCGCATGTGCACACACTCACGCATATAAAAGAGGCACCTTTTACAAATGAAAGCTTAGTTATGGGGGGTGTGTGTGTGTGTGTGTTTTTAAGAACACCCAAACCTAGACGTAATGGCAATAGTTGTTGATGGGACCAATTCTCTCTTTTCATGCTGCTTGGCCGGCTCAGCTGAAGTTAGAGCCCAACTCTTAACAGAAATTAATTATCCGTTTTCTCACGCTGGGAGTTAGAATAAAACCTACCTGTGATATTAGCAGAAGACGAGAGGTTAAAAAAGGAAGTGACCTAGGAACGAGGAGGAAACACAGCAAGATCGCCAAGCATCATTGTTTTAAAAATTAATAGCTGTTTATCCCAAGGTAACTTGAGAAATTGAAATCACTTCTAAATATGTATGCATCTTGAACAGGACAAGACAGCACATAAAATTGTTGTGAGGTAGAGGAAGGACTAAATTATTTCTCTTACGCTTTTACAGGGAAAAATTTTTTTTTCATTCCGATCATGCATTTCATCAAACTAGAGCTTTCCTCTTATTTCAAAGAAGAAGGAATGTGGCCTTTTTTTCCCCGCACAGTGCTGACGAATCTACCACTGGGGGTCAGGATAGAACAACCTGTGTGACCAACAGCCCTGAAATTAATAAACCGTTCTGTATTCATACTTTCCCGCCTGCGCATTTGTTGTTCGGTGGGCTGCCTCTCCCCCTGCCACGTCCAGTTTTAAAGAATTAATTTCATGCACTCCAACCCTTTGGTACTTCCTTTAAAGGAACAGTAGGGAACCTTTGCTCCTACTATAGCAATGTTTCTCAACCTTGGCAACTTGAAGATGTGTGGACTTCAACTCCCAGAATTCCCCAGCCAGCATGGCTGGCTGGGGAATTCTGGGAATTGAAGTCCACACATCTTCAAGTTGCCATGGTTGAGAAACACTGTGCTATAGGGCTCAATTTCCCATCAGCCCTAGTGATGAAAAACGGGCGTTATAGGAAACTACTGGAGGCCCACAGGGATCTCAATTCACAGCGTCTTCCGGGTCAAAAAAAATCAAGATGGCACCTACAACCAGGCCATCAAAGTTCTGCCCCCTTTTTATGTGCATCACAACCCACCTAAAAAGGAGAGCTTTGACGGCATGGGTTCTTTGATGCCCTTCTGGACCCTGTGCCAGTTTGTGAACTCACAACCCCATCCATTCCCTTCAACCCAGCGTGACCAAGGAGGACAATTTCTGAAGCCGAGGAGAACCAGGCTGAGGCTAGGAGAGATCCCGGATCGCCAAGTGCTCTCTTCAGCAAGCAATTCGCCCAAAGCAAGTACGGCAAGAAAGCGAGCGACTTCTTTCGAAACGGGCCGCCGCGATTTCTCCCGACGTCATCGAGAAACGAGCAAAGGTCCGAGGCGGGATGCCCACTTTTTATCCCTGCCGAGTGATGCGAGGCCCCCTTTCCCTGGGGTCCTGCATGGGCTCGGAAAGGCCAGTTCGCTTCCTCCAGTACAAAAGGTTTGCCATTAGTCCAAGAGGCAGCGCTCCTCTCCCCTGCCCGGCTTTCACGGCGAGTAAGGCGGCGGTTTTTCAAAAGGTGGGAAATACGATGGGGCGTAATGAGGTGGGTCACCCGTTGGGGACCAGACCGAGCTGGGTGAGGGCGGCAACGAGAGCGGGTTCTCCGACAGACCGGGCGGGCTGGAGGTTGGAAAGATGCTGGAATGCTGCAACGGGAGTGGAAGAGAAAAAAGACACTGAAGTGCCTATATGAGGATTATCGCCTTGAGCGGTTTCACCCCGGATCATAAGGAGCTGCTTTTCAGCGACTCAGGGCCCCTGACCCTCGCGAGCTGTGTCGCCACGCCACAGTGAGCCACAGGCTGACCAACTACGTTTTCACCTCCTGTAGTGCAGGGCTCCAACCCAGAAGCTTAGCCTCTGGTTTGGCGTGTGCAAGCCCAGTGGAGGGGGGATGGAGTAAACCACGGTTACGCTGAAATCTGTACTGCATCTTGTGGGGGAGTCTGCAGGGGTGGGTGAAAAAGGCAGGATGGTGGCTGTGACTGAATCCCCCCCCCCAGTTTTGCATTTGATTGCGCCATCATGCAATCTACGCCTGATGCCATTCAAACTGCCGGTATCTCCTTTTCAAATGTTTTAGCCTGGTAGAAAAGGATTGTTCAACTCTCCGAGAGGCCTCATGTTGGCATAACGGCTTTCTCCGTTTTTTTTTCATTCGCTGAAAATCGCCTGACTGACCCACAAATCATGGGGGTAGAAAAGAAAACTGAAACTTAAGAATAAAAGATTATTCTTAAAGTGTTCTTGGAACACTTTAAAAGCAAGTCAATAACTATCCTCTAACCCTTTATGGGGCACTCTCCCCTACGATACTTGAAGTCCCATGGGGCTTTCTCTTGATTCGCCAAAGGCATCGCTCTGGAATTGAAAATACTTAATGGGGAATTCTGTGTCTGAATAAAAAGCATTGATCCCTCCAGCCATTTCAAAAACTCAACCACGTTTTGCTTGGGTCTCCCACCAGCTGTTTCATTACCTCCCTCCAAACCTGTTCTGTGCCCTTTCTTAAAACGTGCAACGCCAAAGGATGAACCAGTGACCTTCTGCATGTCACATCTCAGCTGGTATTGCTTGCCAAAAAATAACGCCAGTTTGAAAAAGGTGTACTAAAAAGCCTTTCAGCGGACGAGAACGCGCTCCCAGCTTGATGGGGACAAAGACACAGTGCACTGTACCTGGAAGTCATACACTGAATATGGTGGCAGGTGAGGAGTGCTGAGATAGGTGTCGTAAGAGGTCACCTGGGGTCGTGAGTAATAGGACACTGCGGGCCGCGTGTTTTCGACTGTGCAGGTAAGAGTTGGGTGAGCAGGCACCTGAAAACAAGGAAGAGTGGAGAAGGCCATGACCTTGGAGAGTATTCATCCAAAAATCAAAATGTGGCAATAACATGGCAAGAGAAGTCAGGGAAGAATGGAGGGTCTCATCCAAGTTTCTCCAACCTATGGCCCCTGGAGGCTCTGGACCCTAACTCACATCACCCTACCCAGCATGGCTCACTCCCTGGTTGGGAATGATAGGAGTTGTAGTCTAAAGCATCTGGAGAGTGTGTAGAGCAGTGTTTCTCAACCTTGGCAACTGTAAGATTGTGTGGACTCCAACTCCCAGAATTCTGGGAGTTGGAGTCCACACATCTTAGAATTGCTAAGGTTGAGAAACATTGGTGTAGAGGGAGGCTGGCTTGGTCTTATTCCACTTTGCCTTCTGTAAAATTTATCTTCAGTTTGTTTTTTTTAGGAGGGAGAGAAAGATGAGCTCTTAATGGCATTAAAACTAAAAGGGTTTCCAGACTTCACTTCCACATTCTTGGCAAGAGAAATGCTTCTTTGTTCAAGGGAAATTTGCCCAGAAATACATCATGGGATTGTAGCCAAAATGCATGCTACCATTATAGTTAAAAGGCTGCTTCTCTCAATTAAGCTCAGATCAGCTGGCAGCATCTAGCCCATTTAGAGGAAAGCTAAACCCAGATCTGATTAGTGCATGGATAGGAGACCACCAGAAAATCCCAAGGTGACAGGTTAGACTTGGAAGTTGCAAGGAGGCAGTGACCAAACATTTCCATACTGTTGCCAAGAAAACCACAAGGATGTGTTCATGTAGATGCCAGCAACTGGGCTCAACTAGAGTCTTTTCCTTGCCCACCAAGTCAAATATTTAGCCATTATCCCTTTTTAAACCAATTTGGGAAAGAGAAACAAAAACAAGGATAAAACACAGCCTTTATATCCAGGAGATCTCAGACTAAATCTGGAGCAATTCCTGATGCAGCTTAGAAGGAGACTTCTCTGAAATGTGGCTGGTGATATCAATGGCAGGCAAGCTAAGAGCGTAGGGCCACATGTTCATCCAGACCCTTTCCATTTTGTTTCAGACCCTCTTCCACCCCACTTGCCAAAATCTTTAACATAATCCCTTAAATAAGCTGAACGTTTTAAAAAAGGAAAAGAAAACCTGGGCACAAAGGAATATAGAGATGACCTCAGGGAAGATATGAAAGAGCTGTTAAGAGGGAAGAAAGAAGCAATCTGCTAAGGAGAGACTCGGAGAAGAGATTACACAGTCCTGAAATAGAAGGAAGCATGAGAGAAAAACTCAAAATATCCCTGCCTTCAGCAAAAGATAGGCAGGGGAAAACTGGGAGGCTTTCAACATTGATGCCACCCCATTGGGGTAGGCCAGGTGAAGAAGTAGACACCATAGGGATTCCAGGAATGTTATTTCATTGCTGTAAGGTACTGTTTCCTAATTGTGGCAATTTCCAGAGGGGTAGACTTAAAATCCCAGAATTCCATAGCCAGCATGGCTGCTGATGAGAATCCTGGGAGTTGAAGTCCACACACCTGTTGGTGAAGATGATGGAACTTACTGAGGTGGCCAAATTGACTTCTTTGATTAGAGAAAATATATTGTCTAATTTTAATGCTGACTGGAAGCCCCTTGTGGGCTTTTTGCATGAAACAGAAAAAAACGAACATATGATTCATGATTTTGATGATTAGACAAGATAGATTGTAGAAAGAAGAGAGCCATGTTTACCTCTTTCTCTAAAGTTACATTTATAATTGTACTTATAGCTGCTGTAAAAAAGATCAGAAGCCACTTCTTTGTATCTTTCTTCTTTCTTTTCTATTTTTTCTTTTATTTTCCTTGCACGTTTAGTTTTCTCTTCGATTTCTTTTTCTTTCTTCTTTCTTACTTTATATTAGTTTGCATTCGTTTTCATCTTCTTTTTAAAAATTTTTAATGAAATTATTTAAAAAAAGAAGTCCACACACCTGGAAGCTGCCACAATGGAGAAACACTGCTGTAGGGTATATCAACAGAATCTGGAAAGCCTGTCCAAGTTTCTCTCTGCTTCATCTTATACAGTAAAAATAAAATCAAGGCAGGGTTACTCTGAGTTTCTTCGTCATGCTTCCTTCTATCTCAAGACTGTGCGTTTGCTTCGCCGAGTCCCTCCTTGATGTCCCTCATGCCTTCCCCAAGGTCGCCGCTAAACTTCTTTACACCAGAAAACCCCACCTCTCCATCTGTGTGTATGACTCTACCTGCTTTACATCTTTATCCTGCTGACTATGGCTCCGCATCTAAAATATTTCCTTCCCTAGTTTATGCACTGAACTAGGTAGTCTAATGGTTCAATGGAATCTAATGCAGATTCCTGGGTTAAGTTCGCTCGGACAATTTTGGGGATCGGAAGCTTCAGTCCTCCCACCTACCCACTGGGTTCCCATTCTATGCAAAGCCATGAATGGTTCATTTGGGCTCGTCCGCCTGTTGTGCAAACACAGCCACTGAGATTTCTGCACCCTCGCTGACCACCCGCTCAGATCTGTCGACTGTTTTGCTGCAACGTGCAAAGCCCAGCAGCGTCTGAAGTGGCCTAGGTTCTTACCAAGACTTACCACATCTTTAAAACCACCCAAGACGGCCGCTGTGATGATCCCTAAAACCAAACCCAAGATATTCAATACCGTTGCCGACCAGAGCAGGTGGTAGAGGTGGATGATATCTTGGCAGCTGTTGACATCAATGAATTCATAATAGCCGCCAGAAATCTCCATTCTGCTGGATAGAAAGAAGCAAAAGTTCTCAATGGTATCAAAGCTAAACCTCTAAAAGGTTCAAATCTGCAGAAGGGAAAACACCACGCAGCTTTGCATTCCATGTCCTCATTCATTCATCCTGCCCCCTTTTTCTCAGTAAGTAGATTTGGAAAGTAGATGAATAAGACGTCAAGACTGTCCAATTGCCCGTTTTTGGGGCACTGGCTTACAAAACAAACAAGGTTTGGTTGTGGAGGGGGACCTGGCCTTGGGTGGCTTGGCTGGCATGTTGTCCACCAAGGCCAGATCTGTGCAGAAAAGGAGGACGGGCCCTGGAGGAGCTAGCCCTTACAGTCCAGTGTGACACCTGATCCGAAAAGATCTTTCCATCCTCAGGGACTGCAAAACTTTCTCGGCCTGAGACATGCATGCCGTCAACTTGAACTCGCCACGTGGAAGGACAGCGCTGCCTGTGCCACTCACCTTCCGCAGTGGTACAGGTCGCAACAGAAGCAGGTGTTGGTTTTGATCTTTGCAATGCAGGAGCTCCGGGGCTGCGGGTGGCAGATGGTCTGCATGGAAGACAGAAGCATCGAGTGGCCTTTTTTTGGCAATTCCAACAAGGGCACCGGGGAATCCCGTTTCCGGCTTTGTGCCATGTCCCGCTGCAGGCACAGGACTCTGATGCGGAAGGCATCAAACAAATTTAACTTTAGCCCTGCACACAGAAAACTAGCCTGTTGAGAACAATCCTAGGTTGAACCTTTCTCACTGGACATCCAAACCATTTTTGATCAGTGGTGACTCCTGGGGAAGAGCATTTGATTCCTTCAGCCTTTAGCAAAAATACATTACAATACAATACAATCACAGCTACATTTCTAAAGCTGGAACAAAAGGAAGATTTGGTTCTGGAGGGAAAAAAATCAGGATTACTTACTGCTGGCTGGATGGTACTTTTGGAATAGTAGTGACAGCGTCCTGCATACAGCGGCCTGAGGTCCTGTAAAAAGAAAAGAAATGCCCCCCCCCCCCGCCCGTTTTAAAACAGTTTGAACAGCCATACCTTTTCATCAAAAGAGGGGACAAATATTCAGAGGAACCATTTTTTTCAAGCATTGCACTGCATTGCCCATTTTAGAGAAGTAAATTCCCAGAATGCTCAGCAACGGCCATGCTGGCTGGGGAATTCTGGGAGCTGAAGTCCCCACGTTTGGAGGGAGCCTAGTCTGGGTGATGCAGATGAATGAGATGCAATGCTGTGTGAGGATGAGGTTGGGGAATCCCATGTTGACATCCTCTGCTAAACAGAAACTAGGACAAACAGCCTTGCAAGCAGAAAACCAGCATACCTGGCTGAGCTACTATTCTCCTCCCTGATAAGCTACATTTTTTCATTTTTACTAGCAGGAATACAATATTTGTTCTTTTTAACTATCCACTCTACGAGGTAGAGCAGATCAGGAAACACACTCCACAGGAAGACCAGAATACTTTATTCGGTTTTCTCCAGGGCTTCTCAGAGATCGTTGTGCAACGCTTACATATTTTCAGCTCCGTATCCCTAATCATGAGAACTAGGGCCTTGCTTTTTAAAACCGAAGTTGAGAAGATCTAGAAACGAGTTTCCCATCCAAACGGGTAATCTCTCCTGTTTGCTCCAAGTTTTTGTGTGAATTTATGCAGGCCTGTGTGCAAGATTGGGGGTTTGTCAATTCCCCACTAAATCCTTCTAGATCCATACTCACTATATGCCTGGCAGCAAACACGCCATCCACAATCGCGCAGCAGAAGGCGGCAATGACGCCAAAACTGATGAACACAATTGAAGCGACCAGCTGTGGGGGGCAGGAGGGAAAAAAAGAAGAAACTATTCAGTTGCAAGTGGCTGGCATTTTATCTAAAGCCTTTCTGCCATAGCATACATGGAGAGCTATTTTAAGAATCCACCAGAGTTCCCTTTAGCAGTACAGAGTGAGCTCTCTGAAAGAAGCTCTGTTTACACACACAGAGTGTAAAGCATGTATTGTAACGCTGATCTATTCTGGGATGCACCAACCTTCAGTGGCAGAATATATGCAAAGCGTGCAAAAGATTCTTGGCTCAGTCCCTTGGATCGTGCACACACACACACACTAGAATTAACTGGGTGGTTGGGGTTGGGGGAGACCCTCTTCCTAAGAGCAAGCAGTCAGCCAGCCTTGGAAACACTAGACTAGAATCTAGCTGCTAGAGAACCGACTGGGGTAACGTAGCTTCCCGTGAAGGACTACGAATTTCATTTACATCCATCTTGCTGGCTCAAATCCTACTGTGTGCAAAGGCAGGTTTTGCAAAAGTCCTGGCTTGTGGATGAAGCCACCATTGGTGGCATTCACAGACTGCCCTAAGCCATGCACACCAGCTGGGTTTGCCCTACACACCAAACCATAGCCAAACCAACCACATGATGACTCAGTGCCTTGTCTAAATTCAGCCAGTTGGGCTGGCTGACAATCACGTGGGTTGCACTTGCTTTACTTATCCGAAGCGCCGATACTTAACTCCCAAAGGTCACCCAACCGGCAGAAGGAAAACAAAGTATCCTTCTAATATCCCTTTAAGGGTGACTCTCTTTGGATAACGCCTGGGCGGATTCTTTCCATTGGTCTAAAAGTGGGAGTGGACCTGGGCTAGGAATGCTAAGTAGACCAGGTTGGCCTGATTCATACTTGAGTGGGAGACCTCCAGGACTGTGGGCTAGGCTGGAAAATGGAAAAAAACACCATAGAAAAGGGCAATGGCAAACCACTTCCATAACCCAGCCAAAAAACCCTGCATGATGTAGTCAGCAAGAACCAACCTCGACTCAAGATTTCAAAGCTGGTGTCTCCACTGAGCTACAATGGAAACATCTTCACAGGAAAAGCAGGGGCTATACTCAATCACAACAATGATCTCTTCTTGGGTTAAAATTAAAAGGGTCAACTCCCTTGAGAGGTAGCCCCATCCGTAGCTAAATCCAGCAGTCTTCCCCAGTACTGTGCTGGCTAAGAATGATGGAAATTGAAGTCCAACAACATCAGAGGGCAGCAAGTTGGGGACGGCTGAGTCCAGTCACTAGAGAACACTGATTGTAATATGAAGGACCTTCAATCACCTAAAGATAACAATGACGGGGGCTTCAAGGTGGACCAAATGTGTCCCCAGACAGACATTCCCTGGCTGCTGATGGATATAAAACACCTAGATTCTTCTGCTATTAAATCTAGCATTCTCTTAAATACCTCTGTTGGGCACTGTTTTCTAGGCAAGGCTTTTGGCTTGTCCTGTGCTGGCTTTTTCTCATCTTACCTATCTTTTCTCGAGTTCTCAAGGACACGGACCTCGTGTCTTGCTTGCCTATGGTCTCGTATCATTTGGATGAAAAGGTAATTAGTTTACCACTAGGAAGTGTCTACTGACAATTTGAAGAGCTCTCAGCTAGACCTTCTTTGATTCCTATTAGCATGGCAGTGGTGATGGGAGCAGCCTGTTCTGAGACTCAGAGACAGAACATACAGGAGTGGAACCCTGGAAGAACAGCTGAGAATGTGACACGGAACAGAACAACAGAGATTCGTTCATCCCAACATCACTTCCTGGTCAACTGGTCACTTAGGGAATCTGGCTGCCTGGCCATACCTCACTGGCCTGCTGGACAATTGCTGTTCCACCCGTCTTACCACCACCTGATGGTCTGTCCCAAGGTACTTCTGTTTCCATTTATACTCCCTTTTTCTGCGAAAGCAGATGGATCACAATTTTGAACAACAGCTCAGAATCATGATCAGGAAGGGAACAGAGAGGAAGAAAGAGGGGAGAAAAGTAAACCCATTGAAGGGATTCACGCTTTCATGATGGTTATACTAGGTATCATGACATTATTCCATAGCGCTGCCTGAGACAGTCCAAGAAGAAGCCTTGTGATATTTGGGACGGCTTCTTCTCCTGGTGCTCCATTTTTCAGCCAAGGAGAGCACCCCCCTACTAAGTAGCTTCAGCCATTCAAATTAAGCCCAAAGATGGAGACTGTTTGGGTTACATGGATCTGCTCTTTCTTTCTCTCTGTGTAAAAATACAGGCAGCCTCTCTTTGCTCACGGCAGTTGATGACATAATCCAGATTCTAGGCTCTTCCTTCTGGGGGGAGGGAACAAGATTTGCAGGTGGATCAAGGAGTTGGCTAATCAAAAAGAGGTCAATCCATAGAAGCAGCCCTTGAGTTGATGAGCCAACAGGTAAAGACTTAGCTGCACCCCCCCTTCCCTAAAATATACCAGGGAGAATAGCCATGGGAAGTGGCTAGATGGTTCCAGTTGAGCCAAAAGGTGCAGATTTGGTCTTCTTCAGATACAATCAAGCACCTTATCACATAGATCTTGGATGCCATGAATTGCCAGGAAAATTTCTCTTCTTCAGATGAAGAACCCTATCCCCACCCCCATGGAAGATGTAACTTCCAGTGCCTTGCTGATCCAGAAAATAGTCCATCCAGATTTCTTCTCTGGTCCATTCTCTTGAAAGAGTTCCTGTGCATAACATTCCTAGCTGGCTATTGAATGAACCCATTTCCTGAGTTTATATAATACACTGAACTTACCAAACAGGTTGAGCTTATACACCATGCTAAATCACAACCTACTCTCTCAAAACCTAAGCAAGGTTAAAACCAACAAAGTGCTGCATGTTGTACAAATACAGTTGCAAGGTCATTAACAACCAAAATATGGTAATCTGTAGGGATTCTTGCTACCCAGACATTTTAAAGAGGCTGGGAAGAAGCACAGAGGAAACACCGTGCATGGCACAAGGACCGGATTCAACTTCCTGCATCTTCCAGTTGAATCAATCAAGCAGTGGGTGATAGGAAAGATCTCAGTCTAAGAAACCAGAAAGATGCTGTCTACCTGGGCCGACAGGTGCCAAGTTAGATGGCCTGATGGTCTGACTTGTAGATAAGTTCCTTACGAGACTCTATGGCTTAATGGCAGATATCACACTTTGAATGCAATGTATCTCCAAGTAAGATTGGGAAGGACTCCTGGACATTAGAGCATTAAAAAAGCCCTGTGGCTGGATCAGACCAAGGACCCAACCAACTCAGCCTGCGTATGTGCATATATCCTCTAATTCCCTACACAATCCTTTTTCCAGAAGTCTGCATCTGACTTTCTATACTTCTGTTCAATTCCAAGCAAAGATATTAAGTGGGAAGTCCTCTGAAGGCTTAGGGTTAACTTTCTGGCTCATCCCCTCCTCTACTGGGAATCAGGTGGCATTCTTCACTAAGTGCACCCCTTCAAAAGTAGGTTTCCCTAGACATGTCAGGTTTGAAATATCTGGCAATGGTCAATCTCAGCCAAGAAGATCCACATTCTGCTTATGGAGGAGAAATAAAAAATGGCTGGAAAGAGGGAAGAAGTCATTAATGCTAATTAATTAATTAACTGATTTAAACACTCCTCATAACCTTCTGGGTTGTTCTAAGGAATACAGTTTGAACCCACAGGTCTATCGTATTGCATAGTGGCTGCATCAGGCTAATGTCTAGGTCTCTGTTTAACAAGAGCTTTAAAAAAAGAAAAGAGCGAGGGTCAATCTGAGATCACTCGTCAATTGAGAAGAGGACTCTGGTAGAACAAGGAGGGGCTGTAACCCAATCTTAGTCCCTGCTTAACTATGAAGTCTGCTTCTACTGCCTCAAGCCAACGTCTGGGCCCTGCGGGAACATTAGCAAGCAGTAAGTCAAGGCTGAATCTTGGCCCACACCAGGTGTGTTGGAGAACGTCTTGCGAAGGCTGGGTTATGTCAGGGCCTTTCCATAGACAAGAGCAATTCATCAAGCAGACTTCTCTCAACACGTAGTTCAGTATTCAAATGGTCAGGTGGATCACTATCCTCATTTTCAAGAGAATTAAGCTGAAATCCTGGCTTGTGACAGGTGTTCTACCACTGAGTTATAAATCAGTGGAAAGTGACCATGTAATTGGATATGACTTAATTGACTAAACCGTAGCTTAGCAAAGTGAACATATGCTGAGGGTAAGCAGCACTGAGAGAATGTGAGCACGCTCACAAAGCGGCGGTCATGGTGGACAGGGCCAGTAAAAAACAAACAAACACCTATTTACCAAAACTGGGAAGTTTCTTCCTGGCTGTTTTTCTAGCTCTCGGGACCCTTCCTAGCATCTTGCCCTTTTCTTTTTGGAGAGATGGACATATTTGCAAACAAATCACTGACTTTCACTCATCTGCCACTTTTCTTTACAAGGCACCCTTGAAAACCAAGAATGCTTTTCAGTTGCTCTTCTATGTTTTTTGCAGTTTAAGACATCAGACGCTGGTGGGCATCCACAAAGGTATTCAACAACATACTGATTCTCAGGGGTACCGTATGGGAACCCCAAATCTAAAGCAGGGATTTTCAAACTTTTTCAGCCCACGCAACCTGCTGAAGAATTCCCAGAACCCTTGATAAAGAGGCAACATTCTAGCTGTGTTTGAGTAACTTTTAAATTTTTTTAACCTTGGTCTCTCCTGGAACTCCATCGAGTTCTTGTAGAACTGTAGAGCTTCATGGAACACGCTTTGAAAAACCCTGACCAAGTGTGTTTTGCAGGGGTGTCCGTAGGATTTGGTCAAAAAACTCAAGATTGTGGCCATGATGGCGTGATTGAAGCTCCACGCGCTTATGTGCGTTGTAACACATAAAAATGGACAGAGCTTCAAATGCATTGCCGTGGGTACCATCTTGACTTTCTTGACCGCATCCTGCAGACACTCTGGTGCTATGCTTGGCTGGCTAGCTGAACCCCCCGAGTACGATTTGCATTCAATCCATGCCTCACTCTGATTTTATTATGTTTCTGCACTCATCAAATTCCCTGGAATGGCAAAAGTATTATCATTTTGCATGGTGGTTCCAAGGCTGACTACATCAAGGAAATAATACCATTAGCTGCACTGGAGCTTTGATTAAGAAGAAAAAGCTTCTTTCCATGATACTTTTCTGCTCATCAAGCTAGAGCTAAAAGAAGAAAAACAAGGCAGAAATGCCTGCTTCTGGCACAAGGGAATCGAAAGAAAATTACGAAAATTCTTTTTATGACATTAACATAGAAGTAACTTCATCAGCAGATCCACTTACCATTTGCCTTTTATTTTCTATCAAATTGGATCCAATGATTCCAAGAAATGATCCAAAACCCAGCTGAAAGGGAAAAGATTTTAAACATTTACATTCTGGCCTGGAAGTCAATTACTTTTTCTGTTTGGCACACAGTCACATTTGGAAACAGAGTGGAAAGATGGAGCACAAACACACACTAATAGATCTTTCAGTACTTTTTTCCCAGCCTAAATAGGAACGTGGGCAAATTAGGCAGTATATTGTGCAATAATAAGAAGGGTATTTTTGCCCATTTACAGAACCTGCAACTATCTTACAAATATTTCACCTCACTAGTTTGCTCCTGGCCCACTAAGACTGACCCAGTTGAGTCAGTGGAAAAAATGGGGGTCAACAATCAGCTATGGGGAAGTTAAGAGCTGTATGTATGTAGAAGTGGCGGTAAATCTCTCCCCTTTTCTTTGTTCTTTGGCAGCTCCAAAGCCTCGGTGGCTGCCTTCACGCTTTTACATTAAGATTGTTTATGCTTTGAAAAGGATGGAAGAAGCACTTCAGACTTCACAGGAGCAGAGCAATTTTCTCTGCCTGAAAGAAACTTTGCTATTCTGGGCATCGTGTTCAATTTAATGCCTAGAGACTGAGGTTTGATGCAGGTCTTCCAAGTGATTTCAAAGTACGCATGAACCTGTTCTAGTTTACCTCTTGAGAAAAACAGGTGGGAGCAGTCTGTAAGAAGCAACCAGAGAGGACCCAGGTTGCTATTTCCAGGGACAGAATGGTGCAGAAAAACTGCTCCTATCTCTGAATGCGAGCATCGCAAAGCCGGGTGCTTATCTCAGGAAGTGTAGTACATTAGCAATGAAAAATGTTTTGCTTTGGTCACGACAGTGACAAGAGATGGAATCGGAGTCAAACCACACGTGGCCTCTGTTTGTCCCTGGTATCTCCTCTTCATTCATCTTAGGAGATTTCAGGAGGCTTTAACAATGGGATGGTGGGATGCAGGAGAGAGCAATCTGAAACCTTGTAAGGGGCACTGAGAAATCATTGGCCCAAGACATGCTCACACAAGCAAGCTGATCTTCCTGCACCTTGCAGAAGGTTGGATTCCAGATCCTTGGGATCTCTTCCAACTCCACAGTCCTGAGGTTCTATAAGTCAGGGTTCCTCAACCTTGGCAACTTGAAGACGGGTGGACTTCAACTCGCAGAATCCTTGCTGGCTGGGGAATTCTGGAAGTTGAAGTCCACTCATCTTCAAGTTGCCAAGGTTGAGGAACCCTGCTATAAGTCATCAAACAGCAGCCCCTGCTGAAGAACAGTGAGAGCAAGCCAAGGAAGAGCCTTTCACACCCAAGCTATGCCCATCTTAAATCATCATTAACATTTGTAAGATTTCCAAGGCAACGGTCCAGGTTTCTCCCTCTGTCCAGGAATTCTATACTTACAATAGCCCCCGGGTAGTAACCTCCAACAGTCACGTTTTGAGTTCTTGTTGTGGCAGCAAGGCCCACTGTGAGAATTAGGAGCGAGACAATGAGGAGGCTCACAGTGACATAGAGGGAATTTCGCTTCCTTCTACTGAAAGACCCTAAAAAGATACACAGGGAATTAAATAAGAGGATGTACCTGTTCTGTCAACAAGTCCACCAGAAGCCCCACTCCAAACTCCAACATGTTCTGCTGGGGTCCACTGGGGAGTCATAAAAGAGGACTTCTGAACATACCACAAAGGACATTGTCTAACACCAGGTTAATGATTTGCTCATATTCTCCACTCCAGTTAGCATCAACTCCTCCAGATCTTGGGCAGAGAGAGAAGTTTACTTTCACCTACTACATTTTATCTGGATTGCAACTGAGATCTTCAGCATCCAAAAATAGTGTTCTACCAACAAGCAGTAGTTTCTTTCCCCCTCTTTAAAAATGACAACCTAAAGATGATCAGAAGGAATCCTGGTTTTGTACCATGTTATGGTTTAGCAGTTAGATCCAGATAGTGCAATTATAAACTTACTTCTTACTCTATGGTTACAATATAACCATCTTCTTTCTATAATCTATCCTGTCTAATCATCAAAACCATAAATCATAAGGTTTTTTTGCTGTTTCACACAAAAAGTCTATAAGGGGTTTCCAGTCAGCAACAAACGTAGATATTGTCTTTTCTCTGATCAAAGAAGTCAATTTAGCCATCTCAGCAAGTTCCATCATCTTCATCAACCATTCCTCCATTGTGGGTAATGCTGAATCTTTCCGTTGTTGCGCAAACAATAATTTCGCTGCAGTTATCATGTACAAAAACAAAGTTCCACAACTTTTTCCAACTGTTTGTCCACCAATCCCGGAAGACAAACCTCCAGTCTCAATTGTATATTAATCTTTAAAATCCTCTGAATCAGTGTATGTATTTGAATCCAGAATTTTCTAGCTTATTTACTTATCCATCAAACATGATAAAATGTGCCTTCGTGTTCCGACTGAGCACAAATTGAGAAGAAAAGTAAACTATAGTAGTAGGAACACCCCAGAAGAGTCCCAATCAGACTCCTAAAATTTTGAGTTGACTCCACCTGCCCCATTAAAAGGGACTTCCACTTCTGCTGAACGGTAAAGTTTTTGAATTCAGTTATTTTATGTATGCATGTATTTCAACAATTGATATGGCCACCTATTTCACAGCAGTGATTCTGGACAGCAAAGAAAGTTAAAACCAATAATGAAAACAATCTAAATATTGTAACGCATGTCCAAGATTGCAAACAGCCAATTCCAACTTACAATTCATAATACTATGTCAGCTGGCAGAGCTCACTTAACCTCTTAGCCCCAAACGCCCGAGGGAGCAGCCAAGTCTTTAGCACCTTGTGAAAGGCTAACAAGGATCTGCCTAGTCAGCTAAGAGGCTAACAGCCTGTGCAGATCCACCAAAAAAAAAAAAAAAAAGATGCCGTTTTCTAAATCGAATACAGAAACGTGCTTTAGATACAACGCTAGTTGTATTTATTCAGAAGTCAGCAGAGTGTTCAGCTAAACTTACTCCAATGTAAGGGTGTTTAGTTGTAGGCACACTATAATCCAGGGATGGGCTTCCCTTCCCTACCCTTTTCTGTGCCCCCTGGAGATCCTGTTAATCCTGCTACTACATGTTGGCAGTGCTCTTGCTGAAGGGCAGAGATGGAGTTGCTCTCTTCTGTTGTTCTGAGATGGGGTACAAACAATACTCAAATAATACCCACCCCGCTGGTAGAAAAAGAAGAGTGCAATTCTCTGCACGTCCACATGTGTGCACACACGCACATGCATACAGAAAAAGGATAAATTCTTTGATTTGTGGGCCTTGTGTCCTGCCTCCCCCTCCAATCTTTATGTATGGCCCACTTCTGATTTAAACAAGCGGACATGACATGTATGACCTTTCTTTAGCAAATTCAACACCAATGTTGAACTGTAAGCACTTCGAGGAGAATTTTCTTTGAAAAGTGAAAGTCTGTGAAACTGAGTCACAACTCGCAGAACTAAAGGGGAATGCTTGGCATCAGCTATTTTAGGTAGATACTCAACCAAGGAAGCCTCTGAAAGGGGCTAGACTAGACCCTGGGTCTTAGTAGCTAGCGGATAGATGATTTTTTTCTGAAAGTCCACATCCCTTGCCTTGAATTTCTGAATGGTTGAGGAAAACCAGTCTTTATGATTCAAATCAGTATATCTTTGAAGTCAAAGGAGTGGGTTAATTGAGCAGTCCTAGTGAAGTTGTGAAGGCACCAACACCTGAAAATGGTGGTTCTCAGGGTTTTTGCAGAGACATCTTTCCAGGTTCCTACCTGGGGAGATGGGGACTGAATGTCCATCCACACTCATACAAAGCAAGGGCTGCGGATTTGAGCTGATTTTCTCTAGAAGGAAGGAAGGTAATGGTGACCACATATGTCACCTGCCCACAAGGTGGCCAGCTGGGTTGGGCTCTTCCATGGAGAAATCCCCCAAACAGGGAAGTGGAAACCAAAGGGGCCAAGTGACCAAAACCATATATTATCTGAACAGAAGAGTGGTGCCCAACTAGAGATCTCTACTTCTTTTGCTATTCAATAGGAAAGCAAGGAAGGAGAGATTATTTTAAGTAAATGGATCCTAAGTGCGGGAAAGGGAAGAACTCTATTTCTGAAAGGGGTTATCTTTCATCCAGGCACTTTCAATTCAGCTTCCCCCCCCCCCCCTTTCTTTTAAACACTCATTTTTTTGTCACTAATATCCTGCTTTTCCTCTGAAAGCTCCAAGTGGCATATACGGGGGTCACCCCCATCATTTTCTCTCCTCCCCCCTCGCTGCGCAAAAGGGGCTGGTCCACTGCCACCCAGAGAACTCCTGGCTCCAGGGAACCCTTGAAGTTCAGGCTGGCTGCTCCAGGTCTAGAGACCGCAACCCTCTCCCTGTTTGGTGCGGGGGAGGGGGGAGGGCGCGCCTGGAGCTGCTACCGCCAAGTTTCTTGGAAATGGGGGGGCAAGGAAGGGAAATGGGAGACGCAGCCGGAGGCTGAGCCAGGCGCTCAGTGCCCCCCTCGCCCTGCAGCGATCAAGCCGCCTCTCCCGCTGGCCGAAAGACCCCCAGGCTGCGCGCAGAAAGGCCCTCGCCAATTACGCACGGCGCCCAGGCGCGCGCTGCCCGCTGGCGAGGGGCGCCGGCTCTCGCCTTGCCCCAGTGCCCAGCCGGCCTTCTCCCCTCCGTCCAGAGCGCGGATCGAGCCACTTACCGGCCGAGTTGGAGAGCGGGATCGCACTGGAGCGCGGCTGAGTCAAGGCCTGACGCATGGCGGTGGCGGCGCGCCTCCTGCGCCCTGGCCCGCGGTGCCGCAAGGCGCCCAGCTACCGGGCGCGAAGCATCCTCCCGCAGCGCTCGGGGCTCGACCCGGACCCGGCTGCCGGCGCTTGCGCAAGACGGAGAAGAGCGCCTCGCGAAGGCAGCCGCACGCGGAGAAAGAGCGGAGGGGCGCCAGCTGTTGCGCCGATCCCAGCCGGCTGGTCCCTCCCCCGCGTGGTTGAGATGCGCCGGATTCTGAGCGAGGAAGAGCCGTGCGCCTCGATCCACGGGGGGCTCGAGAAAGGGACGGACTCTTTTTGATTCTGCCCCTGGAGGGGTGGGAGATGGCAAGTGAGGGGAAAAACCTTCAGAGCCAGAATTGCGCTTTGAACAAAAATGCGGGCGCCCGAGCCAAAGTCCAAAAAAGGCAGCGACCGGAGTGATCTTCGCTCTGGGCTCCCGAGATTAAAATGGTCTCCCTGATGCATCAGTGCAACGTTTCATTGATGAATCTCTCCGTTCAGCCAATCGAAGATTGCACGTTCGGGTTTTATACAGTAACAACCGACATTATTTGCGTGCCTTTATCACAGTAACAGCAATTAACCCTTCATTAATAACATTTTTATTATCGCAAATTTGGGGCACTATTTTGGGCGATGAAAAGAAATGGGAGATAAATTGGTAAGGTTATTTTGATGGAGGAGACGTTAAAGGAATGATTGCAAATTCCCCCGGAATATTATACGAGGAATATTTTACAGCAGTATTTATCTTATCGCCCGTGAACTTTAAAAGGTCTCACGTTTGCTCTTCAGCGTATTTTCAGATAAATGATGAGGTTTAATGTAAAGGGGAATTAAAAGCACTTAGTTGTTATTTCGACAATATGACATATTCAATATGAGATATTCAAGGTTTAGCCTAAGCAGCTTGCCAATTAATTTGCAGAAGAGCAATGAATAGAACAGCAGGGAGGCTGAAGTTCTTTGCAAAGCAAACTTTTTTTTTTTAAAGGAATATACGAAAATGATTTATAAACAAGGAAAAGTTACATAATGTAAGCAAAAGGAAATTTATTATAATAATAGTTGGGATAGTACCCAGTAGGAAAGAACCAAAGAGCAATAGTTTCATAAAATGGCTATATTTGCTTAGAAGCATCTTGTTAAACTCGCTGGGACAAACTCTGGAATAAGCAGGTCTGACATTGTCGCCATGACTTAAGCCCCTTTGATTCAAATTCTTCTGCATGAATACAGAATTGAGATCTAAAAAATAGGTGGCTTCAGAATTTTAAAATTCCAGATGTACCTCTCTTTTAGCAGACTACCCCTGGTGGATCTTAGGGCTCAAGGAACATTTAAAAAGAAAAGAAAAATTAAAAGTCAGTCCTGTTCAGTCTGGTCTCGCCAGGGAATAAATCCTTTCCTTGAGGGGCAGAGATAGCCAGGAGGGGGCAGAAGAGAATTCGAAAAGAGATGGAAAAGGACCACCTATCTAGACAGTGTAACATGATCATCCTGGGCCAAAAATAGAAAACACTTTGGAAAATACATCTATCTGGCTATGTAGAGAGTGTTACTTCTCTTAGCAATGTGGCCTCTTTCTGTTGGGCAGTGGTGGTACATAATTCATTTGAGATGGTCTGTCAAATGTCCTGCTTCCAAAGGGAGGGGGGGTGATGGGAGAAATGGGTAAATGATATTTGCAGGAGGCAAGGGAGAAGGCAGGTGCTGGAGGCCAAGGCCGGAAGTCAGCAAAATAATTTGGAACATTTTGGCAGACCTCAGATCTGGACTTCAGTGAAGACTTGGACTTAGGTTCCCCCTCGTAGTGTGCTGTAATTAGTTTGCCAATGTCCACATCTTTATTGGTTAAAGAGAATGACTGAACTCTTTGAGCCTTATGACCAGTTTAAACTTCCCAGAATGCTCTGGAGAAATGCTTACGCAGAGCATTCTGGGAAAACTCCAATAGTTTTGGCTCATAGTCAATGGCTGTTGATGACAAGGGGACAAACTTTTTCAGGCTGAGAGCAGTTCATCCTGATCCTGGGGGGGGGGTTGCCATATAGGGGGGAGGCAGATTAAAAAGATCAGATGATGCACATTAAGTACAACAGCAAAGGGGGGGGGTATCGATGTCTTCAGGGTACAAGGGACAAAATGTACACTATGGCAGATGCCTGTGGGTGGGTTGAGAACAACTGAGTTGATATTAATTTAAATTATATTAAACTTAAGATAACATTAGAGGACCTTTGGAACAGTTGGCACATTCTTAATTTGTATAGCCCCATCTATGTTCAGGATGTTTTAGAAAGAATGGATGGATGGTGGATAGAAGCTTCAGACCCTAGGGACTTACAATCTAATAATAGACATGAAACAACCAGAGATGGAAAGACATGGAAAGAGGAACAGAAGTGATGCCTCTAAAGAGGAGGTTATCCAGATCCTCCCAGTTTTATCATACCATGGTGGGTCAACAGACATGAACAACCACAGCATCTATCTAAAGCTTGGGTTGGAGAACTGCTTCTAGTTAAGCTGTCGTAAAAGAGTCCGAAGCAAGGTTAGATGCCAAGATGAATGCTTCAGCTAGACAGATTGCAAAACTGGGGGATGAGGGCACATTTAGTGCCACTAGGAACCCAACCAGAGCACTCAACCTTGGCATAATGCTGTGAGCCCTCTGGCTCTCCTTTGGGGTTCTTCAGATGGTTGGGAAATTGATCCTGGAGAATCCCATCCGCTCAGACTGAATGAGTACAGAGGGATAAATATAGCAAAATCCGACTCCCTGAACATTCAAGAGCAATCAAATGAAGTCTCCTCTCCCCCGTCCCCCTGCCCATGACTGACAGGAACACATTTGCTCATATAGTCTTTGCTCTCCATTCAAGCCCAGCAGCATTATAATGTTCTAAAAACGGATCTCAGGTTTCTGTAGACAGAATCAGGACTGAACCATTTTCTCAGAGAGATTCTCCTCCTTCTCCAGCAGACTGCTTAGTATACTTCAATGGTTTTTGATGGAAAGGTACCCTAACTCTTGTTCAGCGTTGGACTGCATGACGTCAGTGGCCAGAGGAAAGCAAATATGTTTCTTGGGGGCTAGCCAACACGCTCCTCCTCTTGGACAACGTTGAAAGAGCGACAGTTGTCACCTGGCGCTGGCAGCAAAGAAGCCCCAAAGTTTCAATCCTCAGTTTGGTTTTTTCCCCATCTGCAAAGTACTGAATCTGCTTTCTGCATGTGAGGCTGGATGATTTTCAAGAGGAAGCTTGGTTGAACTTTCTAGGGCTGGCAGACATGGTGGGGAGTGGTTTAGTTCTTTAACTCTGGAGCTGGCTTATTACATTAATTCTATTTCCCCTTCTACATTTTTTTTTTACAAAGCAATGGATGCGAAAGGAGCTTCCAAAGATCCCCGCATGAACCAACTCCAAACCCTGGTAAGTTAACCTTACTGGGTTATAGAAGGTGGATTCCCTTTGGGTACCCCGCATCACTAAACTTAATAGTTTGGGACATGTGCAAAGAGTGTGCTTACTAGCTTTATCTGTGCTTAGCAGAGGTCCCTGCCTTGGACTACTTAGAAGAAGAAAGGAAATTATGAAGGGTTGGGTATAATTATGCAAACGGAGTTGTTGCCTGTTGAAGAATAGAAAAGCTATGGTTAGTAGTTGTGGTTTTTAAGGGGGAGAAATGAAGTCAGGGTCAAAAGCATGACCTGGTTCATTGAGGCATATCATTAACTGGGCCTTCATGGATTAAGAAGAGGATAAGAACATGGTTTGACTCAAGCATTCTTCCCACGAAGTGGGTGTACCATCCAAGTATTTCTTGGTGCAATCAACAGGATTCTATGTTTCTATGAGCCCCAGATTACTCTCTCAGCCACTAGATTCATGCGTCACATTAAACTGCAGTTTGTTTAACCGTATTATTGCATAACACATAATTGCCAGGGTATGTGTAAAATGTGCCACGAACCATGGTTTGCAAACCAGAGTGGCTAACCCTCACCTTCCCAACCACATTTAGAGATTTCAAGGAAGTTTAATTTCAGGAATGTGTGTCCAAAGTTGCAATCTCAGCATTTGTGAGATGACAGCATTTGTAAAGTTGAATTGATTTTGGCAGCCATCTTATTCTCAATGTACCTAGCAGTCTACCTTCCTGAATATAACAGAGCTTAGATCTGAGCAGATATGGCAATCTGCTATTAAGCTACTCAGATTTTGTGATTCACTTAATTGTAGCTTGTTGAGTATGGTACAATTTTGTGAACAGTAAAAAACATGGCCTATTCCACTCACCATCGTCATCATCGTCGTCATCATCATCACCACAGCTAGATTAATATGCATATGTTCACAGATTATTCTAGCCCTCTTGTGAGCTGTGCTCAAAATGATGCCCTTTGGGTAAAAAGGACAGTGGCAATACTGCTGGGGCTGGTAACTGGGCAGAGGTCACACCTGTGGCCAACAGCATCAGTCTCCGGGATGGAGAAGAAGGAAGTGTACTGCAGTTGCCACTTGAGGAGGGGGTGTCACTGCAGTTAATCAACAGCAAAAGAGGTCATCTTTGGCTTCATGAGATACTCTTCTATAAATACTCATTTATTTAACTCTCTCCTGCGACTTGTTAATGATTCATTGATGGACAGCCTGTCCTGAGTGAAGGAAATCTTTCTGGCCACCTTTCCCTGCCTTTATGGCATCATCAAGTCTGAAGGGGAAATTTGAGGGAAGCAACTCGCCTGGCACAAGCTAGGTCAGACATGCCAACGTCTCATGCCTGCACAAGGGGGCTTTGTAAGAGAAGATCAGGTTCAAACTGGGACTTGTTTGTAGGGTTCTCCTCAGACTGTTCTCCTGAAGGAGGGGGAAAAAGGAAGAAGATCAACAAGATAAAGATTGTGGCCACCAGTCATAATGTGGTTTGATTTGGGCTTATTGTGCTTCACAAATCCAGCCCACGGTGGTTTATAAACTGTGCTTTAGAGGTTAGAATGTTGTGTGAACCCAGTTAATTGTGGTTGAAGCAATGTCTGGCTGCTCATGAGGGATGAATTGGGCAAGGAGCTTCTGATGGAAGAGAAAGATGTATTCAACACAGCCTCAGCAGATAATAGCTAAGCATGCTGTGTGAAAAGCTTGGTTTTCATGTTCACAGATTCTTCATGGATTCTAATGTTTTGTTACAAGGCTTCCTTACTGATTTCCTCATGAGAAGAAAACATGAAGACTAGATGCATAAGACTGACATAAAACTGATGCTGTCTTGTATGATTTAAATGTTTCCTGTAAATTACAGCTTTCCTGGCAGGAACCATTATATTCTTGCACATAGTACACTAAACCATCATTTGTTTAACCATGGGTTATTGAATAAACCCCCATTGGCTGGGTTCACCCCACACACTGAGCCCTAAATCATAGTTTGCACAGCTAACAACCAGGTTTATGCAATGAGTGTATCGAGAAGGCAAACCAAAGGTATCATAGTTAACGCTATAGATGAAACAGGCCTTCATGGCAGGGCATATATGCATTTGACCAATGCGTTAAAGCAACTTCTTGAAAGAACAGGATATGAGAAATGAAGGAAGGACCTTTGCAAAAAGAAAAAAAATAGGAAACTGAGGGGATTTTCTGGTTGAGGAGTTAGTGGTGGAAATAACTGAAAGCTAAGGGATGAAAAATCTTGCCCCTTGAAGTGCTTTAGCTGAAGGTTCCAGTCATCCTGTCCTATTTCTCACCCCATCCATTTCTGTAGGTCAGTCTCCCTCATTCTTTGGGTGTTCTGCTCCCCCTGAGTTTGCCCAAGCCTTATGAGTCTTTCCCTCCCTTTAAAGTTCTTCCCACTTCCAAAAGGTTTGATAAGGAGCAGTGACGACAAAATGGAAACTTTCGACTGACTCCAGAGAGTAAAGCCACTGGTGCTTATTTTCGACAAATGGAATATTTTACTGGAAAGGAATGACGGGCCAGAGGGGGAGGAAGAAACAAAAACAAAAAGCGAAGAGGCCAGAACATGATGCTCATGGTGTGTATGGGGTTTGCTTTGTCATCATTCCAGGGAAATAAGGATGAAGAGACACATCAGCTGGATGCAGAAGAGGAAGAAAAGGAAGGCAGAAGGATGGGCAAGAAAACGTGGGGTGAAAGGATCCAGAAACTAAAAACCTTCATTTGGAATCCAGAGACCCGGGAATGCTTGGGCAGGTCTGCTCGGAGCTGGAGTAAGTGAAATTTATCATTAGTAACTGATTTCCTACTAGCATAAGAATTAATGCTGCATTAACACTCCATCAGCGTGCATAGTGCTTTTTTTTTTTTTAATAGAACGGATGAGGAACCTAACGTTTACGGTGTAATGCAGGGAATCAATCACGGGAGAAATAAAGGCAAGAATAAATATGGAGCAGGCTTTGCATTTATTTCCATGATACAGATAATATTAATTTGTTCTTGCAAAACCCGCAAAGACTAGCACATTTATTATGGCAAACCTTTTGGTCTGCTTTATCAAAGACTTGCCTTAATACATGAGGGAGTTCACATACTGAGCTGAAACACAGTTTTTAAATGTGAGTTGTAATCTTGGTTTAAGACTGAGTGCCAACTGCCAACATTGGTTTATGGCTTAGTGTGCTGTGCAAACGCAGCCAACTATAGTTTAAAGTATATATAGTAATAAAGCACGGTTAAGCACACCAAGCTAGAAACCAGGAAACGGTGAGTTCTAATTCTCCCTTAGGCGTGAAGCTACCTGGGTGACCTTGGGCCAGTCCCTCTCTCTCAGCCCTGGGAAGCAGGCAAGGGTAAAATTCTTCTGAATATGCTGCCTAGAAAACAGCATGGACTTATCCAGGTAGTTGCTGGGAGTCGAGATTAATTTCAAGGCATCCCCCCCAAATTTGTTTAGGTGAGATGAACATATGCACCGTTGCTTAATCACAACTAATCTTAAACATCTTAAGTTTCCTCTTTTATCTTATTTTTAAAAGGTTTACCTTCTGGAACTTTCAAGCCCAAATCAAGATGGGCTTACAATAGTTTTAAAAAATACAAAGAGTTGATCATGGCAAGAAAGTAGAATGCATTTTACCGACAGGCGCCTTTCTGTTGCTCCTGCCAAACCGCTGGCAACAAGAACTACAATTCCAGGAACACAATATGCAGTTCTTGCCTGTTCTGCAATCAGGATAACTAACATGGGCCTTCCCCCCCCCCCCCCGGCCCCTTGCCCTGTTTTATCTCCATGCCCCTCCTGCGCTGTGCATGAACCTTATGAGATTGAATAAGCCAAGTGTCCTTCCTGTGAAATTAACAGAAGAACGAACCTTTGTAGCCCAAACACTTGGATTTTGCTTTGCCTACTTTAAGCCACCCCTGGCTTTTGTGGAGCAAAGATGAGGGACAGAATTATCCCCAATTAAATGACCCATGTGAGCAGTTAAATGCCTTGCCAACAGAACCCCAAAGGTCCTTCTGCCATGCTGTTCTGCTTTGCTGTGTTCAAAGAGAGACTCCCTCCTACCCTCCCTGACCCCATGCCAAAGTAGCTTGCAGGTCCAAATTAAGTTTGTTTCTCTCCTCAGCAGCCCCCTCCCCGTGTCCTGTCCCCACTGCCAGCCAGTTTGTTCCCAGAACTCAAAATTCCCTGTAACATAAACACCTCAAGAACGCAGAGGCCAGAAGTCACAGCTGCACTCAAAGCGTGTCCTGGAAATGCATTTGGGTTCCCGCTGGGAAATGAAAACACACCAAGAAGCATCCATGGGGTGGGTAAAGGATTTATTTTCATGCATTTTTTAAAAAAAGCCTGGGCTTTATTCTCTTGAGGCAAGTCCCTTATCTTTGCAGGCACTAAGTCAGGAGAGAGGGCTGAAGCGCCTCTTCAAATGATTGCTTTTGGCTCAATAAAACTGCAATAAATAGAAAGCAAATGTTAAAAATGTCCCAGAACAAGGTCAGGATAATGACAGATATAATTGTCTCAGAAAAGAAAACATAGCTTTGCCAGGCAAGATGGCAAGGTGGGTGCCTGGCAGGCATCTTTAGGGCAGTGTTTCTCAACCTTGGCAGTTTGGAGATGTGTGGACTTCAACTCCCAGAATTGAAGGCTGGCTGGGGAATTCTGGGAGTTGAAGTCCACACATCTTCAAGTTGCCAAAGTTGAAAAACACCGCTTTAGGGAAAGCAATCTCATTTCTGAACAGGGAGGACCTCTTTGTCTTCTTATATGAACAGAACAAACCTCTGATTCAAGAGATGCTCAAAGAAGGCTTAAAAAGATGTTAACACCAGACAAAATCATCACTTTCTGGGTCCCTTTTCTGATATCTCCTAGAATGTGCATTGGAAATGCTAAACAGCTGTAGGAGCTTAGAGGTTGATTTCATGGATAAAATAAGCTGTGGGTTTTTGTGGCTAGGCTCACACAAAAGTTAGTTTTTCAAAGCCTGGTGGTTGACTTCAAACATCACACTAATTGAAACTAAAGAAACTGCATTATGGCTAGCAGAAGAAGACCTCTGAGCCAGTGTTTAGCCTCCTACATTGCACTATGCTATGAATAAACTGTGGTTAGCTGAATGGCCTAGTTTACACACAATGCTATGCCACAAACCATCAAATCTAGATTTACGCACCATACTTAACCTTAGCTTTATTGTTGGCATGCAAACAATGAGTAAACTGTAATTAGCAGAATAACCCATAGCTTGATTCTGGCTTATTGACAGCAAGTGTGGGTTAGCATGATTTGCAAGCAGGAACCCATGGCTTACTTATGGCTTCCTGGCTTGTTCTAGGTCTGTTTTGTGCCCTGCCTGGGCCTCTAAGCAACCCACAGAGGTATAAGGCAGGAATGGCTAAACAAAGGGAGAACACAACTGGGAATTGGCCAAATTAGTTGGAATTGCACGACTATATTCACCTGCAAGACTAACTCTGTAGCTGATTTGCACAAGGTCCATGAAAGTTGCTTGCTTATTTTATTTACATCTTTGCTGGTGGGATGAATCCAGTCTTTTTCCTTGGTGTATCGTTCAGCGTATTATGCAAAACCCAGAAGATGACCCGATCCAGAAACCAAATCCAGCATGTTTTGCAAACTCAATTAAAAAAAAAAAATTAACAAATTTTACAACAAATACTACCCAAAAGAAAAACCTAATAAAACAAAAGGGATTATAAACTATCCAATCTCCATCAAGATTTTAAAATGTATAAATTAAAGAAAATAAATGAAGATGCTCAACTTGCTTCCTCAACAAACCACAACTAAATCAAACCCTGGCTTAGTGTGACACTTAGTGAAATGTGTAGGTAACACACTTGTTCCCCTGGTCTCACTGGTTTCATCTTAATGCAGGAGGAAACCTGTCAGTCAAATATGGGCCCGTTTCTGTGCCTGGACATCTTGTTGCCTTCAGTCTCATATTGCAGAACCGACGTATTTATGGAGAAAGGATTCAGTTCTCTGTCCAACTAGCCATCAGCAACACTTCTTCGCTTTCTTACAGGCCTGATACTCCTTTTTTATCTCCTCCTGTACACGTTCCTGGCTGGCATGTTCATATTTTGTATGTATGTAGTCTTGATCACGCTGAGCCCCTACACGCCGAGGTACAGAGACAGGGTGGCCCCACCAGGTAAGTGCTTGAGTGAGATCTGTGGGGCGTCCTTTTGAGAGGAAGATGCCAAGTGGGTGCAGGGGCTTGTCTCATCTCAGGGTGCAGGGGATATGCTGACTAAAATTAGGGGCAACTGAAGATGTGGGTGTGGAATGGTAGCAACCGTGGTTGGGACCATTGATTGTTCACAAGTTGGGTTTGGATCCTTGTTCTTGCATGCTTTGGGGGAGAGTCAACCACCATCATAGGAAAGCATGCTATGGGGAAGACGATCAAAGGAGTCAGCCCTAATTGTAGCCCTGTTCCCTTCCGTGCTGTCCTATTCTGTGTTTTTTTTCCCCTTTTTAAATTTTTTTTGTAGGAGTTACAATTAGACCATACATAGAACATGGATACAATATTGACTTCAGCATCTCCCAACCTCATTCGTGGCAGCCTTATGTGGACAATATGGAACAGTTCTTGAAAGGTGCCGTTTCTTTCTCTAGATTTTATGTTCTTCCTTTGTGTAACTCTTTATCTATTCAGCGACTATGTTTATATTTTTCTTTCCCTCCAAGAAGTCACAGCAGCACTTACTTTCCCATTTCTGTTTTGATTTCAAAGCCCAACCGTCCAATAAGATGAAGAAAAAACAACTTGGTTAACATCTTTGGCAATCAAGAGCTCTAAAGACTTTGAAAACATGTACACAACTTGCTACTTGGGTTGGGATTCTGAAACAAGAAAAAAGGGCTTGTCTTTAAGAAAACAAAACAGTGCAGCAATCTGCAAAGAAATATACATTTTTAAAAGATATAGGTGTAAGCCACGTATTGTTAACATAAGCAGGTAAGAAAATTGAAATGAGGCAGGGGACAGCAAGGACAGGAAAGGAGAAAAACGGATTGTTGGCACTGATGTCAAAAAGAAATCAGAGGCTGAGTTTAACCTTGACCTGCTTTATTTGACTTTGTCATTGCATGTGTGAATCCAACCACCGTGCCTGGTAAACTGTAATTTACGGCTTGGAGGCATATTGTGTGCAAGCCACAATGTAAATCAGTCGGAGACTTTGATAGAGTAGAAAGATGTGCAGGCTTAAATGGATTAGGGTCGGCTGAGTTTTAAAACATTTTAGGATTACTGCAACAAATGAATACTTCATGGGTATTTCTCCCACTTCTGGAAATATGAAATCCCTGCACATCTGGAAGGCACCAGACGGAGGAAGGCTGAATTACAACCTTCAGAGTCACTAAGAGTCATCCTTTTGGGAAGACATCAGGACTTGAACAGAAACTGTGACTAGTTTGCACATAAGTATTAAGTCTTTAGGCTTTGGATCAAATATACACCTCTTCCATGGGGAAAAAAATAACTATCATGGTTTATTTTTGGCAACAAGCCAGAAGTTGACATTCTGGCTTGCTATAGGCTCATGTATTCTTAGTTACTTTATGTTGTCATTATGTCTGAATCTAGAAATTTGGCTTGTTCTGATTTATTTTTGTGCTCTTCCCACATCATCTGGGTGCTGGCAGAAGGAGTGGCAAAAACAACCAAGGAATTGGATGAATAGGCCACTTGGCTACTTCCAATAAGTCACTTAGCTCTACTGGCATGTCCAGCAAAGGATGGTCACATGCATCCTGGCCTAGGATTATAGGCAAATATCACCCCATTCTGAATAGGAAGGCCAATCTCATCTTTTTAGGGTTCTTTTAGAAAAAGAAATGGAATAGAATCATAGAATAGAAGGAATCTTGGAGGTCCTAGTCCAACTCCCTGCTCCATATAGTTCACTACATACATACCGTGCCTTTGAGTCAGTTTTTGACTCCTGGTCCCTGAAGTTTTCTTGGCAAGATTTCGGAAGTGGTTTGCCATTGCCTCCTTCCTAGGGCTGAGAGAGAAGGACTGGCCCAAGGTCACCCAGCTGGCTTTGTGCCTAAGGCAGGACTACAACTCACTGTCTCCCGATTTCTAGCCCGGCACCTTAACTGCTACACCAAATTGGCTCTCTCTATAATACTACAGGTAGTCCCTAGTTTAAGAATGAGTTCCACTCCCAAGGTCTGTGCTTAAGTCGAATTTGCACGTAAGCTGGAACAGAATCATTACTGTTGAGTTAATTACACAAGTAGTATTGTGTAATTAACTCAAACCATTGTGCATTTAACTCAAATCCTTGTGTATTTAACTTGAATTTTGCTACAATAGGCTCTGTTCTTAACTATGGGTCATCCGTAACCCGGGCATTCTTAACCCGGGGACTGTCTGTATATACTGGTTCACTACTACCATAGAAATACTAAAGTCCTAAAAGTAAAAGCTTAACAGAATAATGGATATCTTCTGTATCACTGGATCTGGCTCTGAAAAGAGAAGGAGTATGTTTTGTACAGAAAATGCCAGTGTGGAAAAGCGTTGCTGTAAGATCTACCGTATGAAACATCGACATTCTCTGTTGCCTTTAGAATACGACGACGTGGTTCAAGAAACCAAAAATATCCCATGCGCACCGGGCGCATATTTCATACAAGGGAGTGATGAAAGTGCAGACAAGAAAGCCTGCCAATTCAAGAGGTCCCAGTTGATGAAGTGCTCCGGATTACAGGATCAGACATTTGGATATTCCCAGGGGCAGCCTTGCATATTGCTAAAGATGAATCGTGTATGTTACTTTATACTTGTTTATGTCCCCTCGGTATGGATCTTGCAGTGGGGCAAGTGATGTAGGTGGGAATTAAGCAATGAAGAACGGGCAATGGCCTTGCTTTTGAGCAATCTGATGTTCAGCTTGCAGTGGTTGCAAGGGGGAAGACGGAGTCTAAAGCGTACATTCACACAGGCTTGGCTTTACTGCCTGGGGAATGAGCGCCATATTCTCTTAGCAGTGACATGCCAACAACACCTGCTAAGTTCCTTTTGAAGGCACAAGACCTTTATATTAACTTACTTTAATTTAATTTAATAATTAATTAAATTATAAGAGAGATATGCGATTTTTTATCCCGCCTTTATTCTTTTTATAAATAACTCAAGGCAGCGAACATCCCTAATACTCCTCCCTCCTCCTATTTTCCCCACAAGAACAACCCTGTGAGGTGAGTTGGGCTGTGAGAAAGGGACTGGTCCAAAGTCACCCAGCTGGGTTTCGTGCCTAAGGCGGGACTAGAACTCATTGTCTCTTGCTTTCTAGCCGGGCGCCTTCACCACTAGGCCAAACTGTAACTTAATTAAACTAAATTAATTAAAATTGTAATGTGTTTTATTAAAGATGCTGCTAATTTTTGTCTGAAAAGGAAGGGGAGGAAATAGGATTGTTTGCCAAGCCTCTCATTTTACATTTATAGTCCTTAGTCAGTTTAAATCAGTGTTTCTCAAACTTGGCAACTTTAAGTTGTGTGGACTTCAGCTCCCAGAAGTCCCCAGGCAGCATAGCTGAAGTCCACACAACTTAAGTTGAAGTCCACACAACTTAAAGTTGCCAAGTTTGAGAAACACTGGTTTAAATGAACAAATATCATGTCATCCAATCACAAATGGCAATCTTGGACTTGCTTCCTCTGGAAATCAGGGGCATCTTGTTGGAACTGGGTAAGGAGAAATGGTGGCAGAACTAGATGAGGGAGAAGCTGTTGGGCACTTCACAGTAGTCTCTGGTGAAATTCTTTACATTTCCTGAATATAAATTTTGGGAGAGGACCTTAGACTCTTTCTACACTTGAGGAAAAGTTTCCAAGACATCATATGGAAGTGTGGCTTTGCGTTGCAATTGATCTGAGATGGAGAAAGCAAGAGACAGAAATATTGTTAAAAAGAAGTACAGGTAGTCCTCACTTAACGACCACAATAGGGACCAGAAAATTGGGGTGGTTGTTAAGCGAGTCATGCCCAATTTTACGACCTTTTTTGCAGCCGCCATTAGGCAAATCACACAGTTCTCCTTTGATTTTGCTTGCCGGAAGCTGGCTGGGAAGGTCACAGATGGTGATCATGTGACCCCATGACGCTGCAACAATTGTAAGTGCGAGCTGGTTGCCAAGTGCCTGGATTGCAATCATGTGACCGTGGGGGTGCTGTGACAGTTGTATGTCTCTTTGTTCAGCATCGTTGTAACTTCAAATGGTCACTAAACGGATGGTTGTTAAGTGAGGACTACCTGGATTTGAAGAGTATTGTATTTACAATTATCTGGAATTTAAGACCCACCCGCCCCCAGGATTAGACAAAGAAAACCTCTGCCTCCATGCAACTTCTAATATGACATTCCCATTTTAGGCTTAAAGGGCTGGGGAAGAAAGATCTTGTGTTGGCACTGAGCTGATTCCTTCATCCTGCACTTCCCAGGGGGCCATCTACAGCTGGCTCACATTGTGGTCCTCAGGCCTGTTGGATTACACTTCCCATTATCCCTAGTCAGATATAAGGTTGAGGAAGGCTGTGTGAACAGTTCTGTGGCCCTCAAAAACAAAGCAGAATGAAGTTCAAAGCAGTTGTACCTCCTGGTCTCGCTTTCACCTGCAGCAAAATGGAGTTTAGAAGGTCAAAGTGTTTTTAAAGGCAATTAAAAAGCTTTTGTTTTTGCAGATTATTGGGTATCAGCCCGGCTATGGCACTCCAGTGACTGTGAGTTGCAAAGTCCAGGTAAATTCTCTTGCTTTTATTAATTCTATGTACTGCAGATTTGCACCAGGCATTCTTGGCAGCTGTACCCTGAGTAAAGCCTATCCAACTTCCCCCCTTTTTCTTTAAAAAAGAGAGACACAATTTTGGCATAATATCAGAGCAGCAAGGTATAGTTACCATTTAAATCAGAGGCCTCTCTTGACCTCTTCCTGGATGCTGGTTTTCCTTCCTATTTCATTCTTCCTCTCCCCATTGCAACCAATGGGAAAGAACTGGTGCGGATCAGCTCTCTAACGCCCTCCATTTCCGTGGCATTTGGGAAATGCGCACCCTCACTTTCTCATAGCTGTGTCTGGGCACAGATGCTGCACTGAGGTGGCCCATCAAAGATGGCTGATGCAGGAGAAGTAACATAGTGTGCATAATATTTGAGCAGCCTTCAGGGGGCTAGGGGCTGCACATCTGGGGAACTGTGCAATTTAAGTAAGGCTTGCTTTTTTTTCAGGGAGTTGAGATGTGGCTGTTTAATTGTGATAGGCTCCTTTTAAAACTTACAGCAGTGCTTTTCAAACTTGGCAACTTTAAGATGGGTGGACTTCCACTCCCAGAATTCCCCAGCCAGCATGCTTTAAGATGGGTGGACTTCAACTCAACTTGACGTCAATATTATTTTTTTAAATTGTAGAAAGGTGATGAAAATCATCTCCAGTCCCTAGATTTCTACCCAAGTGCGACGTTTGATCCCATGTATTTCCCTTATTATGGCAAACACACACACGTAAGTAGAAGTTTAACTGTTGGATTAATGTTGCATGTATAATTCCTGTAGCATTTTGGGCCCTTCTGGAGAGTAAGTCTGTATTGGCAGTCTCCAGATGTTCTGAACTGCAGCTTCTGTCAGCCCCATTTGGCACGACCAGGGGCAAGGGACTGTGGGAGTTGTAGCCTAACAAGTTCTTCCAGCTCTACTGTTGTTTGAAATGATTTTCGTATGATTTTGTATCATGTTTGGGCTTTTAATGAACTTCTAATGTTAGAACAATTCGTAGAGTTTAGAAATATATAAATCCAACTGCCCTGGGTTCATAGCTTGTTGGAGAGCAGATAGGAGAGTCATTAAATGCAAAGTGAGCAACCATGCAATCTTATGTGTATCTTGATGATCGCTGATTTGGGAGACTTTGAGAATTTGGCTGTAAAGGGTAGTTTCTTATCAAGTGTCCAACCTACCTGTGCTGTCATTGGCAGCTCCTCTCGGTATCCCAACCAACGAAGTCATTTATCTTGAGTTTCCTCTCAACAGTCCAGTGGTTCCATTTATGGAATTCTCCCTCCCAACAACCCCACCCCACATCAACATTGTTCTCCTTTAGTAAGGTGAAGATTTTCATATTTTAGTTTGGTAGACTCATTTAGCCCATTCTTTCTGCTGAAGGCCGTATATACCTCCATAAATCAAGAATATACAGCAGACTTCTACAGATCCGTGCTCATGTTTTGACCATTAGGTGTGTGATGCTATTTTATTTCCAACATTTGTACACTCCTTCCTTACTGAACTCTTCCCCATTTAAATCCATCTTAAAACAACTGAAACAGGAAGAAAGGATTTCTAACCTACGTTGGATTAATGACCAGTGTTTTTCACTCTGTCAGTTTACGGGTTAGGGAAAAAGCATTTTGCTTCTGATCTGCAATAGATCAGAGCATTCTTTTCTGTTCGATAAGCTGTTTTCCATGTTCATTTAAGGAGAAGGGATAATTACTTTCCATTTGACTAGGAAGACCCCCCCCCATCTTCAATGAATCTTGATATCAAGAAATGCATGTAAGATAGCATTTGAATTCTCCACTGAATTGTTTGTGAGCCATCAGTGTCCTGTTGCATTTTCCTAACTCATACAGTAATTTTATAGCACGTTTTATGTCAGCGCCTTCTCATTTAATAATTATTATTGCTTGTAGGGATGACCTATTCCTAAACCCCACCAGTAAATGTTATTGCTTATGTTATAGTTTTTATTGCTTTCTACCTCATGCTGGTCCAAGCCTGAAATAAAGATCTTGATTGACTGATCGTTTTCAGGTTAACTACACACAACCCTTGGTAGCAGTTCATTTTACAAGAGTTGTGAGAAACTACACCATGGACATTCAATGCCAACTGAATGGAAAAGGAATTATCAATACCATTAACTCCGACCGGTTCCTGGGGCGCATCATCTTCACACTAAGCATCAGGAGCTAAGGCCAGACCAGCACTTGCGATCACCCTTTTATGGCAATCAAATGTTTTCTCACTGTGGGAAAATCAAATTGGCCATTTACATAGCACCAGGAAAATCCAGACCTATTTTGAGGGAAGGTTTTTGTTTTTCTTTGGAAAAACAAAAGGAAGGATAACTCCCAATGTAGACTATGGAACTAAACATAAAGCATTTGAATCATTCATCCTGCGACTGAACGCATCAGCCCAGTATTTTTAAAAAGCATTTTAAATAAACATAAGATATTTCGGTTAGATTTTTCCCTGGTGCATCAGAAGGGATGGCGTTTGGCAAGAAGTTAACAGTTTTGCCATGGCATCCATGTTCAAAAATAATTGGTTTTATTCTTTTTCTCTCCTTTTGGGAGGTACATTCACTATCAACACAGACGTTAGCTAGCAATTTTCATATTTAATGGGCCAGTATTTGGAATAGGCATTAGAGAAGAGCCAGAAAGCTTTCTGTGGATTGTTCTTCTATGCAGTTTTTGCAATAGATATTCATAAAGCCATTGCTCAAAGGGTCTTCCAAAATCACACTGTCCTCTCTGGACTGAGGGATTTACCACCTTAGAAGTTAGAAAATCCAATGGATGGTTAGCTAGCCTTAAAGATAATATTGATAGACCACCAGTATTTCTGCTGAAATCTATCATCTCTGACCCCAAAAAGCATTACCCATTTTTATCCTATTGCTTTACTGGCTCAGTTTATAGTGGCAGTGATATTCCCTAAGCAGCATAGGCCTTCCCAATCAAGATAGGTATTCCCTTAAATAAAAGAGGAAAATGCGCTTTTGATGTTTACCAGCCCTGAGTGCCTAATCAGGTTTGCAAAGATAGACAGAAGGCTGTCTGGGGAGGGCCCTCTTGATCCTCCATCTTGATCATCTCAAGATGCTTTCTGGAAGGGTTTGCTCTCCCCACCTTTTTATTCCCATGGGGTATGGACCTGCACAGAAGGCCCACCACACAGCTGTGCCATCAGAATTGGAACTTTCATTATTAGCATCCTTTTGCCTGATCTCACATTCTTGGGACGTGGGATCCACCCCTAATCCACCCTGGATTAGGCGTGAACAAGTAGAGCCACCATGGAATGCACGGACTACTTCTTTGCCTCCAATGTTCGTGATGCAGCATTTCAGACTGGGAGGGAAACGGCTGGGGAGGTGGTGAAGAGGTGGGGTCTCAGATGCTTGTACACTGAAATAAAAGGACTGACTTACAGCATAGCAACGGCTCTTTCTGTACTGCCCGTGGGCTCACAAAGACTTGCAGGATTGCAGCTGAGGGGTAGGACTTAAATGCCGTGGATGGATTGTACCATGTGCTGTTTTGGGACTTGTGGCACACAATCAACTAAATTAGGATCCCACACTGGAAACCCAAGGGACCTAGGAAGCTATTTTGAAGGCAGCCGGACTCCTGCTCCGTTTTATTTTACTTAATCCCTGACTAGGTTTTTGGAGTTTGCCCCAGATCTCCTGGTGCAGGAGTCAGCACTCTATCTTCCAGATGTTAACAGGTGCTTTAATGTGGCTTCCTATACCCAAATTTCAGTAGAGATTTGAACTTTTTTCAAGATAACAATCCTCCAAAGTGGAGCAATACAAGAGCTTCTAGTCTTAGAAGAATAAATGGTGATGCATTCTCAAGATCTAATACAGGCTATCCCAGCTCAGGGCTACCTGGGGATTGTTGGGGGGCTATCAAATTTATCTCCTATTTATCATCCAATCCATCAAAATAGGCTTTCCCAATCTGGAGTTTCTGGATGGGCTAGGATTAGAATTCCCAGCCTGTGGGAAGAACCTGTGCACTCTCATCTTCTGGCACAACTGAAAAGGAAATGTGCCCTTCTATGTTAATATAATATACCCGGTGCAGCTCCCCACGCAGCATAAAGGCAAGTTCTAAAACAGCACGTCTAAAATTCTCTCGACCACATTTTCTCACAGCCAGATTTCTGGCCAGTAATGTCAAACATCACAAGAAGTAGGGCTGACTTTTCAGCCCTTATTTTTGGCAAAATGGGAGCGTTTGCAAGGCTTCCAGCATCCCTTAACCCCCACCCTCCCAATTTCAAAGATTTTGTACAGGGTTGTCTGGAGAATGTGGTTCAAAGAGAGTTGGTGGCCTTGGCTGAAGTTCTGCCTGTGAATTGGTGGCCGCCATCTTGACTTAAAAAAACAAACAAACTATGCCCCGTGGACACCCCTGGTTTTGGCCGTACTCATTTTGGGAATGCCTGGAGGCCAAAAAAGGAAAACAGGTGGCAGGGACTGTATACAGCCCTAAGCTCATACTTCCACGTCTAGGCAACATTTTGGTGGCCGAGGACTAGATATAGTATTTTGGAGGAATACAGCAGCTGCCATGAGGTCAAATGGGTAGAGCTCCATTGCAAGCAGGGTAGGATTTTTTTTTGCCCACTACTGGTGGCTAGAGAGTTTGGGTTCTTGGTTTTTAAGAGCATGCCAAGCTCACCCCACTGTTTTCATGCATTTCCCACCTGAAAACAGAAAGCCATCAGCCAATTTTGGGCCAATGATGGGGACTGAAGAACCTCAAGAGAAGAGGCATTTGCCTGAATCCTCCGATTATCTCCCCCAAGCCTAGCTCATGGAAGAAGGTCTAAGTTATATTTTGACCATTTCTTTGTGCAACCCAGATCCAAAGAAGCCACAGTCAAAACTTTTAACATCCCACTCACATCTCAAGTCAGCCCCCCATTTGTTTAAACCTTGAAGCGTGCTCCCCTTGAAGTTTTTATTTGCTTCCTGCGCTCCAAAAAAGCCGGCATGAGGAAGTGTAGGACAAACGTGAGCTGGTTGCTTTCTATGCTCTTCTGTCTTTGGAAACAATCCGTGGGTCTGGTGGCCAAGTGGAGCTTGAGGTCCAAAATTTGGAATCAAAGCAATATCCCCCAATCAGATGCGCAGATACATTTACCCTGCTGCCTTGATAAGTTTTTTTTTTGTTTACTCTTAAAAAATCACAACCTCCAAGTGGGGGGGGGGGAGAAAAATGGGGTGAGGGAGAAGCTGAAGCAGCAGCAAAGGGAAAAATGGGGGGGGGAGTTACACAGATTGGTAGCCACTATGATGCTTTCGTCTGGAAATCATAAAAACCACAAAAGCAACAATAATAAGGAGTCCAATCACCACACCCACCACAATGGGAATGACAAAGAGGATATCAGAGCTGCTACATTCTTCGGCTGCGGAGAGAAAGATGAAAAAGGGAAAAAGCAACAGACAGAAGGTTAGTGACCCAAGCGAGCGATGGAAAATAAATTTGCAAAAGCGCAAATGTGTCTGCAAAGCTGTTCTTGAGTTGACGTTGGGGTAGCGGTTGGTGGGTTGGTCTTGGCGCTTTGCTCTAAGTCATCTTCCTGGTTTACAGAGTTTTCCCAAAGGAAAACTTACCCATTGCTCAAACAAGGGGCAGCTTTTGGTCCTGCTTCTGCTGCGCATAAGATCAGTTGTTCTTATGGACTGTGGCCCCTTCGGCCCACCTCAAGGGGAACGGGCAGTGGCGGAAAGGCAGAGTTCTCGGGTTTTACTTTGCATCTCCCCAGAAGCGAAGTGAAATGGAGATGCAAGATCAGCCATCAGGATCCCACACAAAAGGATCCTTTTAACCAGTGGAGAGTCTCTGACTTCTCTGATTCTCATTCCAAGCCACAGCCAAGCCTTAGGCATATGTAGAAACTTATGCCCATACTCTCTCCCCCCCTTGCTGCTCTTCCTTGCTCTCTATTTTTAGACTGAACGTGTCTTGGGGGCAAAGAACTGTCTACGTTGCTTGTATCACTGTTGTTCACCACACTAGGGACAACATAAGCAAGCTAAAGTAGCATGGAATGTACATTGCCAACCTAAAGATTAATGGGCAAAACTGGGATCAAGCCTCCAGTGTTTCGGAAGAAATAATATGACAACCATCTATCAAGTCCTTCCGAAGGACCTGGGACAGGCAGATGTTGTTTTATGGTGTTAAAAACCAACAATAATGTATTAAATGTATATGCCACCCGACTTCCAGCAACTCTAATTAGATCTAATTAGGAGTCACTGTTAATCTTCATAATTCCTAATCTGCAGTTCTCTGTAGCTGACCTTGCAGGAAGATGGGTAGACAATGACCTACCTGTGTCCAGAACTGCTAAGCACCCATCCTAGCCTGATCTACATGGCTGGCTAAGCAAGTTGTTGAGGGTTGGCTTATGGCTATCATGTGAACCCAGCCAAATGCAGCCTTTTCTACAAACCGTGGCTTAGCACGTGTGACTCCAGTTGCTGATTCAAAATTCCAGTTCACATTTCATGCAAAGTCTAAACAGAGCAAACAATGAATTTGGCCAAAACGTTGGTTATGAGCACGTTTTCTGGTTCGGCCATCAACATACATCCCCAACATACAGAGCAAGATGGTCAAACTTTACATGGGTTTGGAATTCTGGTTGGCTTGTTTGCAAGATGGTTAACTTGCCCTTAAACGGGCTTTAATTTCCAGATCACTCTATTCCTTTTGGAGCCTGGCCAAATGATGCCATGAACGTGTTAAGATTCCAGCCCTGGCCACATTTAAATAAAAAATGGGCAGGCCTTTGAAACTGGGCATTGTTCCCCAAACGACCTGAAAGTGTTATTTCTCCACGAACAAGACAGGAGAAACACAGCATCGTACATCTCATTAGGACGTAAAGTGACTAGTGTACTGGCTCTTATCTGTTCGGCGTCTCAGTGACCAAAAAAAGGAGAAAAAGGATGGTGTCTGCGCCCAGTTAAACTTAATCCAAGTATTCTCAATAGCAAGCAAGAAGCCACATTTCAGAACCAGACCCAGAGGTGAAAAGTTCTGAGCAGAGAAAACCAGTGTAGAATATTGCAACACCCTCAGAAACGCTTTAGTTATAGAAAAGCAACGTCAGATATCTTAAACGTTTATTTTACAGAACGACTCATTTCAACAAAACACTTTTTCAGAAGGGTCCAAAGCATCAGTGACTTTACAAAAGGGAAGATCTCTTTCAGAAGAAGCATGTTTTCTCCCCCCACCAGAAAAGGAGATTTTCATTTAAAATGCAGCTTCTCTTTTGGTTGCACAATGGCTGTTTGGTAGACAAGGGTAATGTCACTGGCCTTGGCTGCATATGATAAACTTTAGTTTAATATGCCATGCATAGGAAGCTCCAATTCTCTTCCCTCTGCATCATCAGGAACCAGGAACTGGTTGACTGTGGCTGTTTTAAACAAGCCAGCTCCGAAAGCACACCGTGCTCCAGATGATACAACCGAAAGAAAAAAGTTTCTGAATTCCTCTTTCTGGCTACACAGAAAGAGAGAACGCAAGGAGGAAAACATAAGCCAAAAAGGCTCAATCTTTTTGCGCGTATCATATCAAGCCATCATTTAAAATGAGATGCCAATCAGGCTGATCAAAACAAATTAGGATGTTGCACAGGCAGTCATTGAATACATACATAATGGTTACTTAAGACAGCCCACAACAAGGTAGCATTGGCTTTGCGATGCTTCCAATTTCATTTGGAAGATGTGCTTTAGAATGTGTGGGAGCATGAAAGCAGCTGCGTCTGTTTTCCAGCTCGTGGCTCCAGCAGAGAAGCACCTGCTTTAATGATCTGCCGACAGGTGCTGCATTCACGCTTCTGCAGATTCCAAAGTACTTTGTGTGAACTGAACCCAATATCGCACAACCATGCAGAATATTCCAGGGTTTCTCAACCATATCAATTTTAAGATGTGTGGACTTCAACTCCCAGAATTCCCCAGCCAGCATGCTGGCTGGGGAATTCTGGGAGTCGAAGTCCACACATCTTAAAGTTGCTGAGGTTGAGAAACTCTGGAATATACTAACAATATTCATGAACATTAGAATAAAATTACAGTGCTCTCTGCATAACATACTAATTGGTACAATCTTTTACAAGAATTAGAACTGCTTCAAATACTTGGACTGGATGGAGAATAGGACTCTTGGACTTCCAAATCACAGGTTTGGAAAATGAGATGATTTTAAGGGGCATAGTGGGAAAAAAAGGTTCCTAGTTTCCATTGGCCTTAGTGGCAGAGAAACCCTCTTTTAGGTTCCTTATTTCCCAAAATCCATTATCTAAGGTTGTTCATTCTGACTGCACATGGGTCATTTTCTGTAGCAGAAAATGCTAGAGAATTAAAGGTATCATTCGTTTATCAATAAACAATAATTTATCTCTACTTCCTGACACTGTGACTAAGCCATGATAGACAGAACTGTAGTTTCTTGCAAAACATGGCTTGCAATTCTAAAACTAATTTGGTGACAATTCTGCTGCCCGGTTCTAGAGAAATCTCCCTTCCTTCTTCCACATTACATTTGCCACAGCATAAACCATGGTTAACACAAGCCAGAGAATCCAAATATGAGGAGAGGGATAAATCAAGTAACAAATCTAAACAGGAATACCTGTGAATCAGAATTAGGGTTAACACAAGGAAGATTTATTTCTAGTTTATGTGACATTTATATTAACTTTGCACCTATTGTTACAAAAACAACCCAACCCTTAAATAATCTTTATCATGTTTTAACGTTGCAATGATCAATTCTAAAAAGACAATATACCTCTTTTGGTTTAAGTCTGAATTCAGAATAAGTCTCTTCTGGCTTATCTTAATGAGCAACCAATTCAACAAGCATTAACCCTATGTCCTTTTATCGGTAGTGTAGCTTTTATGCAGTTTTTTAAAGAACAAGCATGAGTGAGAAATAACACCTTTCAGGATACCAATCACTCCTCCTTGGCAGTTTGAAAGTGGAAGACTTCACTCTGCATTGTCTCTTGCTTCTAGAACTGTCTATAGCCAGCACTACGCTGAGTTCTAGTACAATACGCCATAACCACCAGCCAAACTAAGCCTATCAAGGCTATTGTCATCAGGAGTGGCACAAAGAAGTTGTCGACTTCTGGGACGCAATCTTCAGCTGGATGGAGAAAGGGTGATTAACATAGTTAAGCAAGTGAGATGACCTCCTAGAGGAGAACATCATTCTGTCCTTTGCCCCAGCTCTGATGCCAAGGCAAGCTCACTAGTGTTGCTTTTCCAACATAAACAACAAAGCAAAACAGACTTCCTGATTTGGGAACCCTCCAGGTGTGTTGGACAATTGCTCCTTGTAGGCCCAGTGAGCTCAACAAGAGTCCAAGGTTATGGAAAACATAAGGCAACTAGGTGTCCTTCAGAGATATGGAATTCAGTTCCCAGCCAATGGCTGCTGATGGCAATTCTGGGAACTCAAGAACCATGATTTGGAAGATATCCAAGTTGGGAACTGCTGTTATCAAGACCCAGTAAGGAAAGGCCAATCCTTTTGTCCAGCACACCACTCCAGATATTTCTGGGGGCTGGAAATCAAAATAAGGAAGGAATATTCCCTTCCCATGGGCCTCCAACAGCAATACAGGAATTGTCCAGCTGCTGTGGACAGTTCATGGCTTAATAAACTAGGCCACTGTGGTTTATTCAAGAAATCATTGTGCAGTGTAACTGATAAAGCAAAATTTCCAGAGAATGATTCATCAGTATGGGATATCTAGAAACAATCTTCTTCCTCCTTGGCTAATTTGTTTAATCCCCATGGAAAGTGATTTAGGCCAATAGCCATTCACTTTGGTAACAAATTGTTTTGCACTAGGCTGTGGCTTTGATCATGATTACCTGAATAAGCTCCAATTATTGGCTTCACCCAATTGACTAAGCTACAACCAAACTGAACACATTATGGCTCAGGGCAAGGGGCTGAACAGCACCATCTTCAATTCTCTTCCCACAAACATCAACTTGGGTAATGTTTAATTGGGCAAAGCAGATATTTTTACCTCCAAAAGAATTGTATATTTGAACCTCATCCCACTGTTCCACAAAGCTCCACCTATCCCAGACATTTTTACAGCTGAAGCAAATCACAGATCAAGAGACCATTTGTTCTCCCATCAGAATACATGTTATTTTCTAGATCAGAACAAGTCAATAAGGGGGAGAAGCAGTTCCTTTTATCAATGTGTCTATTTTCCATGCCTGCAGCTCTTCCCATGATCCGATCACAGTTATGCCTACCCAGCCGTGAATCAAGTTAGTCTTGGAAGAAACTTAATAGCTGCTCTAATGCTTATGTCTTGCAAGGTAATTACCTTGAAAAATGGCACTAGCTAGCTTCTGTGTCTGCTCAAATTTATCACAGAAAACAGAAGCTTCACCTCCTAAGATCCAATCTCATTCTATCAGTGGTGAAGGAGATCAGCTATTCCACACCTGCCCTCTACTGTCCAAAACGATAGCAATGACTTGGCAGCCTGCTCAGTCCACCATGTGCAACAAGGCTTCTTGGCCATATGGGTTATGAGCCAGATGTTTAGTGCATTCCAACCTTACAATCATGTAGCAGAAATTCTCATGAAATTGACTTATCACTGTTTAAATCTCAGTACTGGCCACTTCCCTGATAGGAGTAATGTTTGGTTGAGGATTTGTGTAATTTGCCAAGACTGTAGCAAAAAGGAAGAAAGTTCAATCAACTCCCTAGATCAGTGCTTCTCAACCTTGGCAACTTTAAGATATGTGGACTTCAACTCCTAGAATTCCCCAGCCAGCATGGAAGTTCTGGGAGTTGAAGTCCACATGTCTTAAAGTTGCCAAGGTTGAAAAACACTGCCCTAGACTTGGCCTGACAATCCATCCCTCACTCTTACAGTTAATTGTGATTATAAGCAATGAGGTCACAGTAAGGTCTAGTCTGACCCAATGGTTGGAGTCTTACCACACACTAAGCTGAAACCAAATGGCATTATTACTAGAAAGGGCTGCGTGAAGCTCTGCATAGCTATTTCTCAGTAACTTTCCACGGAGGGCATGACCCCAAACTCTTCCTAAATGTTCAAAAATGGAGATGAAAAGGACAAAACCTTCCTCAGAAACTTATTACAAACTCTTCCTTATCCTAAACAAGAAAGAGATTTGCTTTACTAATCAGTTTAAGCTTAAAGCAAGTAATATTTGATTCTGATCTTACCCCAGCTACATTACCCCAACTACAGTGAACCATTGTTAAACTAACCATAGCTATGCATAACCATGTAATTCCTACCTGGTGGAGCATAGTATGACCCCCAACCATAGATTTATAAGCAAGCACTCATTTGATGTGAAAGGCCTGGATACCATCCCCAATGAATTGGGTTTACATCAGTGTTTTTCAAACTCAGCAACTTTAAGATGTCTGGACTTCAGCTCCCAGAATTCTGGGGGCTGGCTGGGGAATTCTGGGAGTTGAAGTCCACACAACTTAAAGTTGTCAACTTTGAAGAACAATGGTCTACATTAAAAGATGCCTTAGCTGAACCAAATTTCATGACAAGTGCTCAAGAATTCTTCAACAGGTAAATCAATAACAAAACAATATAATAATAAAATAATAATATAACAATAAAAATAAAATAATAATAAAAATAAAATAATAATAATAATAATAATAGTCTTATACAGAGTGCTAGAAGACAGTGGCTTTAGATTCCATTTGGAACATAGGCAAGTTGTCTTAAAGACTACTTTTCTGGAAAAAGGTTTTCAATTAAGCATCACCAAGTTTCCTTATGAACACAATAGTTTTTATTAAAGCATTATGTGCAAACAAATTCCTACATAGAAGTACAAATATAGTAAAGACAGCATTGGCTTCAACAGTTAAAAGTAGACATTTACCAGTATTGACACAGGCCAGTTACTCTATTGTTCAGGTTTTAAACAGAAGAGCTGGTGGTGCAAATCAAAGAGAGGCATTTATATACTTTCAAGTGAAAGTGCACGCTTGGTTTGGTCTTTGTAATACCCACTGTGGCATATAAATAGACTTGACAAATACACTGGCACTTGTTAACACACACACACACACACACACACACTTGTTGAATCAACTAAGACAGTAGTGCAAGAGTGATTAAGTTACCTTAATTACAGTTGCATATTGAGGAGGAAAGGAAGATATTAAGTGAAGGACTATCACCTTATTCTCTTCATTTTTAAAATAGGCATTATTATAGGACTGCCATTAACTTAAGGATAAACCCACTGTTTGTAAACTAGGGGGTTTAGTAAACTCAAGTACAGAAGATTTAGTTCTGAAAGTAGTTTGACAGGCAGAAGAGCTCACTCCTATAGTTTTGATCAGTATAGCTTTTCAGAGCTGTTTGCATTCTTATCAGAACAAAGGAGACCCTAAACAGTAGCTCTTTGCACACTGTTGTTTTGCTAACAAGGCTTACAATGGGGATTTATGCCCTAAAATTTTACAGGCACTTCAAGGAACAACTTTCTGAGTCTAAGGATCCCCAGCCCCATTTACACGTGGCTGCAATCACAAATGTGCAAACTGGACTTTTAAAAATGCCTTTCATCTATTTGCACCCAGCTAGTATAGTAAGACCTTCAGCTAGAGAGGAATTTAAATCCTTGGACATCTGCTACACAAACTAAGGACACTTAAAATAACCATGTTCTTATTCCCTTTTATTTATTTATTTTTTTTAAAGAGGGCAAGCAATTAAATCTTCTCTCCTTGTAGAGAGAAGACAGGAAAACCCACTCCCCAATATCTGAAAATGCTGTTTTGTGTTATTTTAAGCCACAAAGTAACAAAGAGTAAAGGCAATGAGTTTCAGAATCAGTAACTGCTACCAAATTGGTGGGGGGAAAAAAAGAGTGCATTACTCAGGCTGAAGTAGTTAACCCAACAGATTTGTTCAGTGCCATGAGCTGAAAGAATGCTACTGAAACAACTTTCTTAGTGTTGCAGGTAAGCCTGGATTCCCAGGTTACAGTTGTCATGGCAGCCAGGTTACCATTAAGTTTGTACACGACACAGTGGAAGCAAACCCCCTGATTTGCCACCCCTATTGCTTTAGCACCCTAAGTTGAGCCGGAGTAAAACCAAACCCTCTTCTGAAGAGTTACCTATTTACTGGTACATCTCTACATGACAATACTTCAGACTAAAGTTTAATTCCAGACCCATTTTCACCATTCCTAGAGCTCCAATGCAGTTTGTAAAGTCCTTATTACAATTAGACGAGATATATTGTTGACCGTGTTTGACTGGAGCGGAGAGGGATCTCCCCGTTCTTGAGTAGCGAATCACAAGTTTTAAACAGTTGGGTCCCATGTGAGGAATGTACACCTGCTTTTATCCCAACCAATGTTGAAGAACAGTCACACCAGACCTACAGGGTTTGGTAGCCGGCGTAAGTTCTTCTTCGGCCAATTAAGTAAGTAGTCACTATTACGACAATTAAGCCTGCAAGGGCAGCTCCAACTAAAATGGGGATTAGAACAGTGTCATCATCCAGCAAACATTCTTGCGCTGTAGATGAGAAAGGTGGTGACAAAAAGAAAGAAAAAAGTAAAATCAAATCAAAAGACGTTTGCTGAAAAGAAATCCTAGAGATCTGGTCTTTACGCAAACATTACAAACCTAAACTAGAGAATCCAGCTTAAGAAGCGCCTTAATAATTTTTCCGTGGAAGCCGAGAAGAAGAACAGCTGGCCAGTTACAAGGCAACTAAGTCATTTAAGGACTGACTTGTAACCTTCTCTGGTGCCAACATGCTCTCTTGCCAAAGACTGAAATGAAAATAGCCAGAATCTCAAAATGGTTAAATTCCATGAGAATTCTTCATTATCCTCCCTCCTAGCATCTTGGTTTCTCACCTAAGATCTCAGAGGCATTTTGGCATTCTGACCAAAAGTTCTCTAAGCAACAGAACATCAAAACCTCATCAAATCTGGTGTCATTTTCTAAAATGTTAATTTAGGGGTTCCTTCTGCAGGTATGTTGGGAATATTCTGGCTTCCTTGCATGCCAATTTACCAGCTTCTAGACTAAAAATTTCCATATACACTTAAAACTTTGATGAAACTTCCATAAAATATCACAAAACCAAACGTTTGTTAGGTTAGAGGAGTGATGGGAAAAAACGGCCAAAAATTTAGATTAAGAGGCCAATCGAGGCTGAGGGATACAGGTCAATCTTCTCTCAGTACAGAGATATCAGTCTCATTCATCATCTAAAAAGTTCTGGCTCCACAGAAATTATAAGACACACAAAATAAACTTAGTTCAAAACAAAACTTAGTTCAAAACAAATCTGAGCTACATCTATAGCATTTACAGGTGAATTTATCTTAAGATAAATTTAAGATTAAGATGCCCAAGTTTCTAAAGTTCTTAAGTGTTTTTGAAAGATATCCAACATTGTTTTTTAGAAGTGGGAAAGAAGTGTACTCAACAGTTTGAAAGCTCTTTGCAAATTGACCAGGAGCTGTTTCAAGTATTTCTACAGCAGAAATCTCTATTTTTAAAGGGACCTGCTATGGCTAATAGGACTTTTATCAGTTTCTCTCCCCTTTATGGAATTCACTCCTTTTTCAATATACCCCAAAGCGGTTGGTTAAAAATACAAACATGCAAATACAGACAAGAACATGCACCAAACAATGTAACCCTAGAAATGGCTTGCTAAGTCATGCATAGCTACCAGGTGAATATCCAACTTGGTCCAGCAGAAACTTGTAAGTGTATCCTTAGAAAACTTGAAGAACAAGTCTTGGCCAAAGTTGCTTTTGTAGCCACTGTCAGCATAAACTAGAGCTTCAGCTATTCTCTAACTATGACTGTTCTGGCTCAACATGCAGTTTAGGGACTGTCAACAATTAATTGAATGTCCCTGGCTCTTAGCTTGAATCTTTAAATGAAAAGATGCTAAGATTCCCTTCGCCGCCGCCTTACCTGCTGAAAACTGCCCGTCGTCAACTCCAAATGGCTGGATCTTTAAGTCAAAGATGTTTACTCTATAGCCAGGGCTCACAACAATCGATTCTTCTTTTCGGCACAAGTATGAATTCCCCATGGTGGTTTCCCAGTTATTGAGAGTGTGATTTGTGGCCGAAAGCGTGGCTGAAGAGGAACAAGGTAGGTGGTGAGATTTGATGGCAACAATTTAAGCACCCATTTCCTTTATACAACAAGAGAAGAGTATATTTTATACCCATATACCTGTTTTGCGAGAGGGGATTATGTATCTGTGGTCGGCTAGCAAAAAAACAGAAAAAGAAAAAAAAAAGAGACAAGGAAAAAAGACTTCCAATAACCTGGTCAGATTTATAGGGAGTTGTTTTGTCCAATATAAATTTCCAGACCTTTTTTCCTTTTGTTAAAATGCTTATGAGTTGCTTAATATACTGTTAATGGCTATTAGAGATGGCTTGACAACATTCAAGTACAAACTGATTTGTATTCTGTTTGCACCATTATTGAATTATAATTATTGTCTGTGTAGTAAAAAAAGAAAAGAAAAGCCAAACACGTCTCCAACAACACTACCAGAGTCAATTTTAATAGTAGTTCTGGAACTGCAAGATTTATTGTCAAGAAATAGCACAGAAGACTTTAAAGTGCATAAACGGTGACGGACCGTTTGGAGTTTATTTCAATGCTCTGGTAGTTCCGTGCTAAACTGTGCAAGCTGTACAAAGAAAGGCATTTTGCTGGTTTTGTGCAAACCATTTCAGATGATGCGTACTTTCTCCACCCAACCTGTTCTTGGTTTCCTGCTGGGCTGATTACTCATTGTCACCAGGTGTTGGGTGAAGAAAGAAAATTGCAATATCCTTAAGAGCCTGATTGAGTTTGCACTATTCTATTTTGAAGGATTTATTTCAAGATTAAGTGCAAACTTAGAAAGTCAGCCTATCATATGTATATACAGTGGTACCTCGGTTCACGAACGCTTCTGTTCACGAACAATTCGGGTCATGAACAGCTCTGGTCGCAAAATTTTGCCTCCGTTCGCGAACTCCGCATCGGGTTACGAACAGGATCCGCAGCCATTTTCCCTGCCGTGACACGTGGTCGTGGCTTCCTGTAGGGAGGGGGACTCTCCCTCCAAGCAGTAACCGCCTCCCCACCCACCTTCCTGTCCTCCACGCCAGAAGTCGCGTCGAGCAAGGTTAGCTTTCTCCCTCTTCGTACTGTACTTTTTTTTTAAAACCGCAAAAATATGACACAAACAACATATGGTTCAGAACAGATTAACCGTAATTACATTGAACCTTATAGGGAAATTTGATTCGGGACGCAATCAAAAATCGGTTGGCGACCAAATTCGTAGGGGTCAGAACGGATTAACTGTATTTACGTTGAACCTTATGGGAAAATTTGATTTGGTTTATGACCAATTCGGTTCGCGACCAGAGTTGCGGAACGAATTAAGTCCGTGAACCGAGGTACCACTGTACATGTGCTGCAACAAGTCTCTGGTTTCCCCCAAAATTCTACTAGATTGCAAGTGATGAAACCTCTCTTACCATTGGTTGATTCAACTACAGTAATGTCCATCCCTTTCAGATAGAACTTTTCTGATGTTGTATTCTTCTGTTTAACAAAATGTAACCCGGTTACACATACAACAGAAATAACTTTACAGGGAATACTTTTCAGGGGAAGCCTACAGCAGAGACATACTTTTCTTTTTTGGGGGGGCCGATTATGGGCCACCTTTACTCTCTGAGAGGTATCAATAATCAAGTGGAGCAGGAAAAATATCATGAAAAATTATACTTTTGTATCAGCTTCTGGAGGGCACTTACTCAAGGCTTTAGTATGGAGGTACATATAACAAATGTGTAAAAGACTGAAGTCAGAATGAGATATTTCAGTCTTATTGGAAGCATTCTGATACGGCAATGGGTTGTTCAGTCATGATTTAATTATTCATTAACTCTTCATTAATGACTCAATGAAAGTGATCCAACTTCGAAACAGGCCATTCTGACCGTAAAATGAACCTGCAGTGGCTGGATTTAAGGTTGGAGTACTTCTGGGGAAGCTGTTTGATATCTTTTTGCTTCCAGCACAACTACAAATGTTACCTTGCTTTTTCTTGCAGAGATGTCTTGTTCTATCAGGAAAGGGTGAATTAATTTGCATGGGGAAATAAAAGCTAAATAAAGAAAATCAACCCATCAACTTGTACACACTACAGCTGTACTCACCACAGCAAAGAGAAAATCAACCTTATGGTTGCCATCAGTCAACTGAAGAACAGCAGTTATCTGGCCACAGTGACCACTGGCCAGTGTGGTGTTTGGATTAAAGTTAATAATCAGAGGAACCTGAAGGCAAAGGGAAAAACAGAAGGATTTCAGCCCCTTTACAGCTGATGCTTCCACAATTTCTTCTGTGCGTTTTATCACCAGCCATGGAGATCTTTAAAGGTTTCTCTTAAGCTTCAGCTTTCTCACCAACTAACAAAATTATCTCCTAATTCTTGCTGACCAGACACTATCGAAGTGGGATGACTGTGCCTCACCATACACATCTGTCACAAGTGGGAAGGCACAAAGGAGACATTTGTCCCCTGGGGAACTCTAATTCTTTCAAAATTCACATCCCACCTTATTTAAAAGGCGCATGATGGCCAAAAACAATACTATCACCAAGAAACAAGGCACATCATAAAGATTCCATTAAAATACCAATACCATCATATTTTAAAAAACTAAAAGTTAGCTGAGAAAGAAAAAAAATCTTTCGCTAGTATTCCATTGAGAAAAATATAGAAGTCTGATGTTTCTAAAAGAAGGGTATCCCTCAAAGCTGATGCTGATTTAAGAGATTTTTACTGATTTAAGAGAAATTTATTCTAGCATCTCCCACAATTAGTCAGCAAGACACCTTACAGTCCCAAGGAATCAGGATTCACAGGCACCAATACAAGACTTGGGGAATTCGCACTCCCTCTACTGGTGAGCTATCAAAGCCCATTTCTTTTTATGCACTTAAGAAATACATATGGCTGCTTAAATTGAACAACTGGAACTCTGGCTGATGTGCAATAAGCAAAATCAGCAGGTAAACAAGCTCGGTTAAAAACAAAGGAAACGAATACGCAATCATTTACATGTTAACTTCCTGCTACAATTCTCGTTGCAACTGGGAACACTAAGTTTGCATTATTGAAATTTTCTTTTAGTGCTGACATCTGTTTTCAGCTTTTTCCTGGGGACAGGGTTGAGGGCTCTACATATCCCTTTTCCCCCTTACTTTCGCATAAAAGGAGAAAAGGACGACCCCTAAAACAACATTCAGCATTTTTTTACCACCCAATTTCAGCAACATCATCTTGGGGAACTTTTGGAGATCTCAAAATTGGGGCTAAATTCAGCCCATGGATTACTAGCTTCTGTATCTCTTCGTGGTAGGTGCTATTAGCATCAACGCTGAAACAAGAATCCAGCATGCCCACAGGATAACCAAGCCTGAATGAATGAATGAATGAATGCACACACACACACACACACACACACACACACTAAACCTGTTGAGTGATGTTCAGCTGCAAGCCCAAGCTCGCTAAAAGGCAGGTAACTGCTCCAGATTTGACATTATAACTCCCTGTGCCAGGTTTCTCCTCTGGTGGGATGGAAGGTAAAGGTGATGAGGAATTTCCTGTGGCATTGAACTCTGTAGTCATTGCGGTGCCAGCAGGGGAGACCAAGAGAGATTTGGTGACCAGATCAACAGTCGAGATGGTGGACATCGTAGCATCATTATCACATAGTGTCTCTGGGGGAAAAACAGAAAGTAGGGAAATTCGTGCACTTGAAACAGGATCCTGTTCTGGAGCGCACCTATGTTTACACCCATCAAAGTGTTCTACCAAACCCAGTATTTTTCCATTGGAAGCACTAAACATACTGTAGTTTTCCCAGACCTTGTGGTCTCTACCTGTGCTTCCCATAAACCCTGGGGGCTATGGGAACTGAAGTCAAATGTTTAAGAAAGCTCCAAATTGGGGAAAATGTTCAATTATATTACAATGCTTTCATTAGCATCCATAGACCAGGTGAGTCAGCTAAAAAAGGTTGATGAAAAACTTCATCCCAGGAGCCCAAGATCACACCATATGCATGGCCAACCCAAGATGAGGGTGAGAAGATGTTGCCCCTTTCATGCCACGCCTAATGGCTTCCTAGGGTGGGAGTTGAGTTTTTCTTTAGTGTTGTGAATGGAACTTCCACGGACTTCAAGGCAGCAACCTAGCTTGGAAGAAACAGACTAGGTCTTAGGGTAGGTGGTTCCCTCCTCTAGCACCTTGCTGCTGCCTCCTAACTTCTCCTGCCTGAGGCAAGTGTCTCATAAAGCTCATGGTGGGGCCAGCCCATCTCATTCAGTCAGTCCCATAAATGCAGCAGTTAAGGGAACACATCTCTTGCTTGAAGGAGCCACCTACTTGGTAGCACCCAACTGCAACTCTTGATTCTCAAGGCAGGAAAAGCTTACTTTTTCAAATATGGGTGTGGACATTCAATTAGCATGCAAAACAGTTGGGTACTCTTCAGCTACTTACTTTGGCTACTCAGACTCCCATCTTGAAGGAAAGCTTGCAGAGTGACATTCTGGAAAGTCAGGGTAACGTTACCACTTTTCACAGTGTCTTCACTGCTACAACTAAATACTGTATTTAGCCTAATAGGATTTGCAGGATAATTTGTGGAAACAGTAACAGGTTCTGTAAAGAAATCAACAAGTTCTGTCAAAGGCTACCAGCTCAGGCTTGCCAATATCAAACCTAAAGAAGTTCGCTGGAGAATCCTGGAGGCAAAGGAATGAAAGATGGTGGCTCCCACTTGAGCTAAGCTAGCAATCAGGGCTCGCAAACTACTAACCAGAATGAAATGAATGTGACGTGTGAATCCAAGCCAGGAAAACCACTTTCTATCAAGATCGGTTTTAAAGAACTGAGGGGAAGGAAGCACCTCTCTCTTACTTACATAAGAGAAAGAGCCACAGCGGTATCTTAAGCGTAAGATGTGGATCAGGAAGACTTTGGTTCAAGTCCCCACTCAGTCTTGCTTAACTCTGCTCAGCCCTCCTCAGAGGGCACTCATTGTGTAAAATGAGGAAATTCTCTGAGGCAGGGCAGCAATGCAATAAATAAAGCAACACGGGAGTTAAACAGTAAGAACCATAGGGTTTTGCAAGAGAGTACTGCCACTTTCAATTTTTGCAATAAATTGAACACACCCCATATTTTTCCTCTTGATGAAACCTTTTGTACAGAGTGCTTTATGCTGAATTAAAATGCCAAATTCTGCCATTTGGGTATAGCTATGGGACATTCCATTATCCTCACAACACTCAACTTACAATTCATGCAGTTATTTTACAAAACCATTTCTCCTCCTTTCGATCACCTTCTTGGGGTCCTGAGATTTGAACTAAAAAGAACACACATGGGGCATATATTATGACCTGGGGCTGATGTGCCTTTTGTATCTCCAGCCCCCATCCAGAATGGGTATAGCTCAAACTTTAAATTTTTTTTTTGTTTGTTTTTTGGTGCATTTTAAAGGGGCAAAACAAGGACTTTTAAGTTGTGCAGATGTTTTAAAGTCAATGGTGGGAATAAGAATAAAGGTAGTCCTCATTTAACAACAACAGGGACCGGAAAATTGGTTAAGTGAGGTGGTTATTAAGTGAATCAGATCCAATTTTACAACCTTTTTGTGATCGTTAAGCAAATCATGTGGTTTCCCACTGATTTTGCTTGCCGGAAGCTGGCTGGGAAGGTTGCAAATGGTGATCACGTGACCCCAGGATGCTGCAACTGTTGTAAGTGCAAGCTGGTTGCCAGGTGCCCAGATCGTAATCAAATGACTGCAGGGTACTGGGATGGTCATAACTTTGGGCACCGGTCGTAAGTCACTTTTTTTTTTTTAGCACTTTGTAACTTCAAATGGTGATTGAATGAATGGTTGTTAGGCAAGAACTACCTGTAAAGTTTTATTTGATTTATCCTGTTTTTCCTGCAGGAGTTCTAGGTGGAGTACCAAAGCTCCACGCACAGCAGGCTGGGCTGAGTGGAGTGCCTGTTTACGTCACTGTGTGAGCTTCTCTGGCTGAAGGTGGACTAGAACCTGGCTCTCCTCACTTCCAGTCCAACACCTTAACAATTACACCATCTAAAGCACGACTTGTGTCCTGCAGAGCCATGCCAAGCAACTTCAAAAGATGCTGCAGTTTTCCAAAGGCTGCATTTTTTTGTGTGGAGTAAGCTACAATTAATAACAGAATGACTGGGCAAAGCCTGGCTAAAATGTCCTAATTTTTCCTGTATTGGGAGGAGGAGCCAGGAAGGAGATCGAGGTTCTTTAAAAAAAATTATGCCAAATTTACAGTTAATATTCCACTTTTGATGAGTTTCTCTCTTAAAATAGTGGGTAATGGTGCTTCCAAGCTGTCACGATCACACACAGAAGTTCAGCGGTGCTGTTAGAAGGTGCAGCCCCTCTCCCTAATTGGTGAATGATCAGAAGAACCACAGAACCCAGGCAATCTGAACTCCCGATACCTACCTTTCTTTTTAGCGTCCGGAAACAACACTGCGTCTTTGGTGTTATAGGTAAAGGTGATGACACCTTGATAGGTGTCTTTTGTTTTTGTGAAGTGGATGGTCCAAGAATTTCCTTTCCCAAACTCAACTGAAAGGACAGGTCCAGTGGTCTGATTGCCACAAGAGCTTCCAACATAGCTCACATCATCGGGGAACATAAAAGTGGATGTTTTCTGAAAAGATTTCAAACACCATTCAGAAGCAGCACATTTTAAACCAAATATGCAAGGAACCACTTGTTAGTTCTTGCCAGAAAGCATCTATGGTCAAAATTTAGTTGGGTGAAAAGAAGAGTAAGGCATGAATATTAAAATTAAACTTTTTTTTTTTTTTACTCTGCAGGTTCTTTGGGGAAAAGGTGGTTTCCAAGCCTGTAGGTAGCAGTTCTTTAAAGCAGCTGTTGCTTTTCCTGGGGCTGTGCGACTGTCCTCGCAGGCTGTACAGACCCAGAAGAAGACACAGCTGCTTTAAACAACAGCGGGCAGGTGCTACACACGCACCTCCTCTCCCCTAGGCACCTTTTGGAATTAAATCCAAAGGACTGCATAGTAGTTAAACAATTTCAAACAATTAAGATGCTTGTACTTCCCAGGATGCAGAACTGCCCTCCTGTTGCTCACTGCTAGCTTAAATACTGGGGGAAAAAAAACCATATATGCTTACATAGTCATCGATTCCTTCGTATGTTACTGAAAGTTTCACCATCCATTTTGCATACAGACAGGAGATGTTGGACTCATCTTTCACTTCTACATCCACTGCATAGGTCTGGAAAACAACTAGAAGATTGTTTGCCCAGTAAGCCAGTGATGCAATTACTGCCCAAACGCCCATCCTCCTACATTCTGACCGCTTTTACATGTTACGATTATCTGATTTTCATTGATTCCCATGGAACCTTTACATTCAGCATGATGTTTCAGGCAGCAAGTGCTGAATAGTTCAGAATTTACAGGGGAAAACAGCCTTTGGGCTTTCTGCTTCTCAGACTGTGTGCAAAGAGCATAAAAAATTTTACAAGATAGAGGCACCATCGAGTCCTCAGACAACCGTTTTTAGTCTGAGGTCACAGCTGGTCTCTGAGGGTACTCCCGGTGGGAAAGAAACGGAATTTGTTTTAACTTACAATTAAACATTAAGTTTTGTGTGAGTTACGTATGAATTGCGAGAAAGAATAAAAGCTAAGTTTCATCCAGTCATTATCAACTCCCTCCCTAAATTTATTTCTCTTTGCATTCAGATTAGAATGATGTTTGAACATTGGAAAGAAGATAGCCACTTGTTAATGAAAAAACCTCAGGAACAAAATTTCACATACATAATTTTATCCTCCAGGTCTAAAACTGATTTTTATCCATGGTGATGAAGAAAACACCCACGCTTCATTAACTATGAAAAAGCACATCTGAGTGAGGATGCTATCACAGAAACAAATATTTGTCTTCTCACACTTCCTGGGAGGGGGGCTGAAAACTCAAGGGCGCGGGCACATTTTAGAAGTCTTCCAAACCCATTTTATTTCATCCACCTAATTCTTAATACATTGGACGTCTCTACAGGGGCAGATTTTTAACTTGTGTAATTGCAACACAAAAGTCGCGTCCTGGCCCGCCTTTCCCAGAGAAAACTCCTGACATGATGCTTATCAAACAGGTTTAAATGCTGGTCTAACAGCAGTTAAACCTCTGCTGCTGAATGTCGCACAGCTCGGCTTCCCTGCTCCAGAGCGTCTCTTTCAACGATGCAGTTTTTTTCCCCCCTCTGAATCTGGACAACATGGTGTAACGCTTGCAAGCTATGCTTCCCGATGGAACACATAATTTCTTTTTCAATGCTTATTTAAGACAAAAATGGCATCGCTGTCTCTGTGAAAAAGTAGGAAGCACTGCAATTCCCAGAAAAACCAGCTACAGATGCCAGAGTTTGGACAGGAAAACAACTAGGCCAGAACAGTAACTCATGCAGAGATTAATCCCCTGTCATCACTTCCCAATCTTACGACATACCTCAGCAGAAGAGTAACCGGCACTACCCCTTTCCTTAAAATGCAGAGCCAGGATAGATTTTTCCCTGCACGTAAAGATCAGTCATCTACACAACGCATTTATTGTGACACCTTATTTCAGCCTTCGTTAATCTGGTCTCCTCAAACCCTGTGGGGATTATAACTCCCAGAAACAAGTCCTGCCAATACTGGCTGGGGATTGAGGAGCTGTAGTCCCAGTACTCTTGACTTAAACTACAAGAGATTCTTGTAGTCGAATAGGTTTTAGGAACCTAACAGCCTTCTGTGAACTCATCCAGGGATGCATCGGATCCCCGCTGAGGACCGGCAATTCTCTTTGCATTTCTAGTTAACAACTGAATCATAAATGGCAGCAGGATCCAGAATCAAGCGAGAAGTAAAGTCAGAGGTTGAGCTTTTACAACATGGAGAGATTGTAAACCACTCAGGGATTTTAGTTCTTAATGGTATAACAACCGGTCACAAACTACAGCCCTGTTCACAAGCAAGTCCCAGCAGCTGAACCCAGCTAGGTGTTCACACACCAATAGAGCAGATGACACTTTATTCACATCCAAGACATGGCCGGTCTTCTTCTTCTCCAACAGCTGAGAAGTTACTCCCATCCAGAAACCTCTTTTCCTTTTTCAGCAAGGCCCAGCCCTCTCCCCACTCGTGTTTTGAGAAGCATCATCTTTGCCCCATGTCTGTAGCAGCTCTTGACAAGCTAAACCAAGTCAGACCTAGTTAGGATTTGGATGGGAGACCATAAGAAATCTCAGCTCTCAGCTAGATTGGGGAGCTGAAAAACATTGGCCAGGAGAAGGCAATGCATGGCAAGTCAGCAAAAATCAAGCTTTACCTTTACACTCCGGCTCCTATTCTTGCTTTTCAACTTAGGTGGAGGTCATCAGATTGAGTAAGGCTGCCCTAGCCTACATACATGTAATTTCACCTACTTTGCAATAACTCAGCTGAGTAATACCACCTGTCTTCTCTTGGCTGATCCCAAAAAGCTAACCAAGGCTGGGCCTGGTTGGTACTTAGAAAGGAGACTACAAGAAATTCCAGGGCTGCAACATAGCTTGGAAGTGGAACAAACAACCCAGAAGCCAGCAAAAGAAAACTACGTCTTTCTTGTGGCCAAGGAAATTGCGGGTTGGGTCCATGGAGTCACCAAAACTTAGGCAGAATCTTTTCCTCCAACTTCGCTCAGAGAAAGGGGTTGCACATGATCCCTCTTTTACGTTCATCTTCTACACTCAAAACCCTCGAGTGCTTATCCCCCCACTTCCTGCTCCTCTTCCGTTTTTAGGGGGCTCCATCCATTGTTAACCCTCCCCCCATCACAGTCAGGTGAATGCCTCTCCTCTCCCCCCACCTAAGATGCAACTTCACCCAACCTCTTGAGGAAGCCCTTTCGAAGACACCTTGGAGGCTTCCTGCTTTTCAAAGGACCTCCCCTCCTTTCAGGAGGTATCAACAACTCATCCCGAGGGTGAAATCCAAGCACCCCCACCCTTTGCACTTTCACAGTTTCTAAGAGACTCCTCCTCTGCTGCCCTCCACCTCTTCACCCCAAATTTGGGAGGCATCCCTGAATCCTCTGCCACTCTGCTCCAGGCGTCAACTCACTACACTCAGGGCGCTACACAATATCCCTGCTTTTAGGGTGTGCCAGCCTCCTTTGCCTCCCCCGCTTTTAGGAGACCCCCCTCCATCACCTTCTGCTTCCACCCTCAGATTCGGGGGTGCCCCTGAATGCCCTGCTGCTCCACTCCAGGCATCGACTCCCCACATTTGGGGTGTCACCTCAACACCCCCACTTTTAGGGTGCGCCTAACTCCCTTTGCACCTTCACCTCCCCCACTTTTGACACTGCTCCTGTTACTCTTTGCCTCTTCCACCCCAAATCTGGGGGGCATCCCTGAACCCTCTGCCACCCCGCTCCAGGCATCAACTCTCCGCATTTAGGAACTCACCCCAGAGCCCCCCACTCCCAGGGCGCCCCCCACCCCCGCTTTCAAGAGCCCGTCGCCCTCGGCGGCTCCCACCCCCACCTTCGGGGCACCCCGAGCGCTCCGCCCCGCCCCGCCCCCCGCCGTCAGGGGCGCCCCCCGCTCACCCAAGCCGTCGAGCAGCAGGGGCAGGAGGAGGAGGAGGAGGCAGCCGGGGAAGAGCGGCGGGCGGAGGCGAGGCGCGTCCATGCCGGCGGCGAGGCGAGCTGCTTCTGGCCCGAGACGAGCAACCGCGGCGGACCCGGCCGCCGAAACCGGTCCTATGAGGGGCGTGTCGGGGCGGAGCCTGCTGGGGGCGGCCGCCAATCGCAGCGCCGGCCCCGGCTGGCCGCGACCTTGCGCTGCACGGTCCCGGCTTCTGCCGTAACAGACGCGGTAGGCGCGGTCAGGTTTTCATCATAATAACGGCGCCGCCCCGGCGGGGGCTTTCCTCGGCAGGCCGGCCGGCTTTGATCCTGTTTGTTTCGGAGCTGTACGCTGGAAGCGCTGCCCCGCCGGCCGCGTGCGCCCGAGCCGTGGCTCGCTCCCTCCGGCGCCGGCCGCTGAGCGCCTGCCTCGCCGGCGGCGGCTTTGCAAGGCGGCTTTGCCGACGGGGCTCAGCCCGCGCCAAGCAAGCCGACGGCGGCTCGGCCTGCGCCCGTCCTGCGAACCGGCGGCGCCTTGCGTCGCTGGGGGAAAGCGGGCGCTGGTTTCTGGAGGGGGCGGCGGCAGTCAACCAAACAATTAAAAACTGCTCTCCGGGCCCGGGAGAGTGCTGAGCTCAGGCTCCCCGGGGGGTCACGTGCAGCCTTGTAATAATTGCAAATAAAGGAGCTGGAGCGTGTCACGTTGGCATAATGGGCAAACTGGCACCGATGCGTTTTTTTAAGCGCACGTAAACACACCGATGTGCCTAAACGTGCCTGGCCGCCTTGGGCTCGGGGAGGTTTGCAAACCTGCCTCTGCCCTTCCAAATTTGGAGCATGCGATAAGCCCCCCCCCCCACCCCCAGGATGGGAATGGGGAGTTGGAGGAGCGCGACGTGCATCCCGCGAACCAGACGCGTTGCAGGGCGTTTCGTGCAAGCCCTGATCCCGCTCCAAGGGTCGCGGGCCTCGGGCCGCTGCATTTCATCTGTTGCTGGGATTACTGGAAATTGCTAATAGCCTTGGCAAAGGAAAGGGAATTCCCCTTTTGGAGCATTGTAACGTCAAGTTATTGACGGCCAGGCAGCATACAAGTTTAATAATGATAATAATCTAGTGATTATGCTATTGAGCCGCTATGGATTATACAAACGAGCCTCAGCTAACCAGAATAAGTCTCTGTCTTCTGGAATGTGCAGCCCCTGTTAGGCCCAGCCCCGTTTTGCTCCTAATGAAAACCAACATCAGAATCCGAGGGTGATCGGGTGAGTTGGACCTTCTTGAGAAGAAAGCACCCTTGCCATTTCATTTCTGTTTGCTGCACTCTGTGATCTCAATGCTCAGGGCCACCTGAGTCACAAAGACCAGCTGTTGCTGCTCCTTTCAGGATAGACGGTTGCACGATGGTTTAACAGAAAGCAATTCAAACAGGACTTAACAGGTAGATCGTCCTTTCCAAATGTGGGCACCTTCCAGATGAGTGGACCAACATCTTGCATTCCCAAATAGACAGGACTGTTGCTGAGGAACAAAGTCTGGAGGGTGCCCACGTTGGGAAAGCTGTTACAGGTTTGGTGGTCCACCTGATGATTAAGAGGAGGCTGATTGGGGTGGGGCTCTTCTCATGGTTAAAGTGATTTCCATCATTTCTGAAATTACATCATGTGGTTTTAGCGTATTGTGTGGACCAGTGATTTGATTCACATCTGGGTTGAACAAGTTATGATGTAAAAAAAACCCAAACAGCTGCCAAGTATTTCTACGAGGAAACCCACTTATACAAGTAGCTGTGAGCTTCTGAAATTTGAGGAGCAGGAATCTTAATTGTATGGGCCAAGTTCAGCAGCAGAGGCAGCCTGGAAGTGATGCTGAGATAAAGCTTAAAACTTGAGGGTTTTAACTGCTGACTCACAGAGTATAAACCACCCGAGCTGGCCTTACACAGTTTACTAAAGCTAAACAAACTGATGATGGCTTGGCCCGTGAATTCAGGCATGGACTTCATCAGATTCTGTGCCGCACAAAAACCTGAGAAATGGTCACATAAAAGCAAGCCAGGTTGTATCACTTGATCCTATCACTTGAGAGTTGCAGATTAGAAAGGTATCTCTCCCCCCCAACCTTGGGAGAAATCAGCTGTAACCAAATCAATCCACCAACTTTTTCACACTATGCAGAAGCCCTTGTTCTCAGAGCAAACTGAAAAACCCCCCCGACTCCAATAGCTGGCTTAGCAGAACTGGAAAAAAAGACGCATCAAGGTCATTAAAAGAGCCAGACTGCTTTCTCCCAGCCCCGGAACTGCCCTCAGCATTACAACACTAGCTGGCACAGACATTCCCATAGCAGGAGATGAAGGACAGGGGGAATTTGCAAGACAATACTAATTAAGAAACTTGTTATTCGCAACCTGCCAATTCAGCTACTTCTTGCCTACTGCTTCTCGTTTATGCCAAAAGATGGTTACTTCCATGTTGGCGAGTGGCAAAATTCTAACTTGGTAAAGCAGTTGAACCAGCCCAATGGTGGTGGTGTTTTTTTTTTAAAGGAGAGGGAGTATCCCAACGCCACCGACTTGCGAGTGATATGCCAAGACATATTGCGGACAAACACAAGCACTTTCCATACCACACATGGCCAAAGGAAGAGTTTAGCAACACAAAACTGTTTATTATTTATTAAATGACACAAAATACCTAGATAACAGACTCACTCTTTTTAAAGGACATGTATTTACATTATTTACCAAAGAGACTCTCTGTACCCATCCACTTACTTATGAAGCATTTGAAATTGTTCGGGTTTGGTATTTTGTTTGCATTGAAGGAATTAATGCTGACATGTCCTGTTTGCAGACCTGTGTAAATAGAACACTTCTATGCAATAAACAAGCACAATCTTAAATAGCCTACTGAAGTGGCTTCTTAAAAGAAACAGGGTTATTTCCCCCCCCCCACCGCTGTCTGTTCCCTCCCTCCCCCCAATTCCAAAGGTATTCTTTCCAAAGAATGTGTTTATACAAAAAGTATATTACATTTTTGAATGCTGCTGTACTCTTATAGTTTTAAATGGTGGGGGGGGGAGAGGAGATGCTTTTTCGAATATATGAAGTCACTAAAAGTAAAAGTGGTATTTTCCAATGCACAAAACCAAAAAAAAAAAAAAAGCATTATGTTTTGAAGAGAAAGGGAAGGACAAATGCTGTGTTTTGGAGAAATTGAGACAGGAACACACATTATACACAGAAATAGGGGCATTCATGGACAGATAAAATGAGCATCTGAAAGATCAATAAAGGTAAAACCACAGCTAAAGTAATCTTAACAATTGTCTATTTTTTAAATTAACTATATGTATTTTGGCACCTTTGTGTATACTATAGAACAAATAATTTTTACAACACCTTTGCCATTAGTTTTGAAACAATGTGGTCACTTCAATTTAAATCAGCAAAGAAAGGAAAAAATCATTTTGTTGGGTATAAAGTTTTTGTTAAAAAACCCTCAAACTAAAATATTTATCAGCAGAAATTCTGATTTCATAGAAAGGAGGCTGCTATAAACTGCATGCAACAGAGAAAGATTTAAAAACATATGGCCAGACAAGCTGTGGGTCTCTGTTTCAGCCCACCGGGGGGAGGGGGGGGGAAGGGAAGGTATTTTTATATACATATCTATTATAAATATTTTTATGGCTCAATAAAGCAGGCACATGATGCCAGCAGAAAGAAAAGCTGCTGGGCAATATGGCTGGAAAACAGTTATTCTCATTGTTCAGCATCACTCGGGAAAATGGGGAAAGGAGTTGGTGGTTTGGCTTACTCTGAATATTTTCTCCCCCTTACAGAGGCTCTGTGTAAGGTTTGTTCAGGGAGGGGAAAGAAGTAAGAGCCGCTGCTAGGATGGAAAAAAGATTAAAACAAAAACCACCTCCTCGGATGGATGACCGTCTCCCTGAGTTCCTAGACTCAGATGCACCGGCGAGATTGCTTGCTTGCTAATCTGCACGAAGGATAGAAGCGTGTACTTAAATGTCTTATGCTGGAAATTCTCCTCTCCTCTCCTAGATGAGCAGGCTAGGGAGGCTGTGGATGGCTAAATGCTTCCACTGGAGGTTTGTGCCAGGTAGGGAGGAGAAGGCTTAAAGTCTGCAGAGATTTTCAATCCAGAGACCTTCCTGGGTGGGGTTACTCATGGAAAACCATGCCAATTCAGCTCTGATGGGCCACCATTATGATCAGCACTGATTCAGTTGTTCGGAGAGAAGATGAACACTGAAAACAAAGTTTTTCAAGCATTTGGGGGGGAAAAAAAGAGGACTTTGGATGCAATGCACACACGCGATAACAATACACGATCTTCTGGCGGATAGCAAATTCTGCCCACAGATTTGGTATAATCAATTAAAAGCAATGAATGCAGATTGGTGAGAGGCTGCCATGATTCAAAAGCAGCATCGAGCAGAGGCTCTTAATATCTTCCTGATGTTCGCTTCGAATCGTGTATACTTGAAGACCACTGCAGACTTCCTCAAGTGGCACACTCTGGAAGAGCTGGATCTGCAGCTCTTAGAATTCCCTGCTAGCTGACTGGGCAGTTCTGGGACTTACAGCCCCATTGTAATGGGAAGATACCAGGTGGGGAAAGGAGACCATTACATTGGGGACCATGTTAAGCAAATCCAACCCTCTCTAGGAATGGCCTTTTTTCTTTTCCAGAATCCAGCATGGCTTAATGAACAGAGAGCAGTAGCATCATTCAGGCCAGTGTTTCTCAAACTTGGCGACTTTCAGATGGGTGGACTTCAACTCCCAGAATTCCCCAGCCAGCCATGGGAGTTGAAGTCCACCCATCTGAAAGTCGCCAAGTTTGAGAAACACTGATTAGGCTACAACTCTCCTATTGGCTCTGGCTATATGGGTGGGAGTTGATGGGGGCACAGGGGTGCAGGTTCTTCTCTGCCATCAAGTAATGCTATGATCCAACAAGAGTGCCTTTTTATAAATACCTGTTCAATTCTTGGTCTAATAACAAAGCATTTACGATTTGGGAGAAGTATAAAACCTCTCATTTTGTGTGAAGAGGGAAGGAAAAACCATCCAGAGCAGCAATCCCATTACGGCCTTACATTCATTCGCTTAAGAGTTTCCTTCCCTGAAAAATGAGCTTCTTAAAATTCCCCCCTCCCCCCAAAATTAATGAATTGTTTTATTTTTAAAACTACTTACATTTGAGGATGTAGGAAGTAAGCAGCATCAGCAGCCTAATTCCCTTAAGCTTTTCACAGTAATATTTGCAGCACAAATCCAAGCACTTTAGGTACGTTTTCTCAAACTTAGAAATCCAGTCAGAGGTGTACTTTTCCTTCTAACACCTACAGAACAATTTATTATGTTTAGGAACATGAGACTGGCTTTTGTGATTTTGAAGACCGCCAATTCACACAAGGCTTGTGGTCCAATAAACAAACCCAATAATTTTAGATAGTAGTTAGAAATTTGCATGCAGTTTAAGCATTTTTTAAAACGCTGTAACTTGGGGTTTTGTTTTTTTAATAAAAAGGCTACACGTTTTTTCTTTTTCTTTCAAAAGGGGATGAGGGCTATCTGCTAAAGAGAGACTGTCCCTTTAGCCTGAAGGAAAGGATGGAATTACAGAGATCGGATACTTCCTTACAATTTTCTGTAGTTCATACCAAATATCATGCAAAGAGTTCAACAGCATTCTTCGTAAAAATGTAAATACTACTCTTTAAATGGGCATGTAAAAGCCACTGAAAAAGACCACTCGACTATATTTCTCCCCCCGCCCACAATCCCATTATGTTGCTTTCATTCAGTCATTGGTAGTAGAAAAAGGTTAATTTAATGGGATCAACAGGCTCGTTTATCCATCAGTAACCAAGAACATCAGTGTGCAGAAAAGGAAAAAAGGCTCATTGTGTGTTTATGCAATGTAGTTGTACTGATTGGGGTTCTCCTTGTCTCTTTCCATGTAGTCTCTGTCAATTAATGATTCTATTCTCTTCTTAAGGTCAGCAGGCTGAAAAGCAATACAGAAAGTCAGAAACAATGGCTGCATAAGGAAAAAACAGATCGAAAAGAATTAATGAAATACATTTCATTTAAAAAGATACATTATACATCGGTATATTAATTTTATCTGATTCTTTCTGTACATCTGGACTTGCAAACCAAAGTGTATTCATATTTTTGATGTCTATAAAATGTGGACACGTATTTATGTCTTCCTATGTAAAGAGCTACTTTTGACTTCTTTAAGTAGAAAGGTATTTTCCTGAGAAAAGCCTCTGCCGCTCTAAATGAAGCAAATTATTTAGCTATGCTGGATGTTAAAGTAATAATAATAATGGTTTTATTTTTGAGAAAGTATTACAAGAAGCAAAGGATGGTTGTATTTGCACAGAATTCTGGCTTCTTAGTGAGTTAGCATGCTGGTGCTTGCCAATCTAACCAGTCTGGCTAGATCTTCTTGTTAATGGGCACAGCTAACAGTCAGACAGCTCCATTTGTGGTAGCTGCATGAATGCAACATAAACTCTGGTTTGTTCCTCTCAGGAGAAGCCAAAGCTGGAAACAACAATTTGTCCTTGGCTTCAGAATCTTTCCTGTCTTGAGAACAGCAACTCAAAGTCCCTAGCTTGAATGAAAACACAGATCATTTTTGTTTCATCCATTTCTAAAGAGAAGCCAGCGGGCATAATGGGAGCAACGTGTAACGTGATGATGTTTGTTTGCTGATTAACCAAAGTGATGAGGAGTTCTATCTTAAACATATCCACTACTTAAGAATTAACCCTGGACATATAAAATAAAAGTACTCTACTTTTACTGGGAATTTCAGCTGGTTGTATACTTCAGAGACAAGCAGATTGTGGGTAAGTGTCTTGCGCATCTTCATGATTCTCACTATTGCTGCATCAATTTGGTACTGGCGATCCTGAAAGACCCTCTCTGTAGTGCTTGCTTGTTCTTCTACCTGCAGGAGGAAGCAACCACACCACCGTTGTCTTCTAAGAGTGAACAGGAGGTTAATTCAGCCTTTCCCAGCCTGGCGCCAGGAGGTGTAGTTTAAAAGTCTCAGAAGGTGTCAGGCTAGGAAAGACTGAATTAATTGAAATCAGTATTTAATTTATGTTTGGAATTGTAAAGTGTCAAGTGTTTGGGTTTTACTGGGTACCTGTTTCCTCTGATGAAGAAACCACTGCCTCCAAACCCCATTCAGATGAGCCATCTGTATGTATCTTACTAATGAATTATGCAGCGTATAATTATATGCTGCTCAATTTCTGACAACGTAAAGCAGTTTTGTGTAGTGAGGAGAAAAGCCTTCTGCACGTATACAATTTTAGCTCTTAGCTCTGGATCCCCAAATGCCTCTTCCCAGACAGATCTTGTTTTTAACCATTTATTAAGGCAAGATAAATCATCTTTGGATGTTGCTTCTACTGAGCATAATATAATGCACAGTGGGTCTTGGGTCCTATCGAGACCCCATCGGCACTTTTAGAAAATAAAGATGATGGCTGGCTGTATGTCGCATGTTCGTTTGCTCAGAAACCAAGTCAAAAGACAAAGGTGTAATAAGTGGTAGAAACCATCTTGGGGGGCTAGGAATGGTAGCCAGAGGGGGTAAGGCTCATCTGCTTGCTCTCTGACAGAGGGCTTATTCCCAAAACAAATTACCGTTTCTTTCATCTGGATCTGATTGATTTTTATCCGGAAGAGTTTATGCCTGAAGTCATCATTGCAAGTGAATTTGTCTCCATCTTCCACGTCTTTGCCTTTGGGGCTTTTGGCCAGCACTCGGGCCTTGCCGCAGGCTAATGACTGGAGGGTCCGTCTTAGCTCTCCATCCTCTGCAACAGAGAGACACAAACACACGCAAAGGGAGGGAGACACATCCACACTTCAGCATTTGAATTGTGCGTACTCAGACGTTTCAAGCAGCAACCAATACTGACCTATTCCAGTAGCTTGTTTTATTTCTTCTAAACTGAATTCTTCACCTTCGTTAAACATAAGTAGCACTAAAGTCTGGAACAGAGATACCTGCAGCTCTTTCTTGCCCTGCCGGAAAGAAAGATGAATTGAACAAAGAGTACGGGGGTGCCCCTTGTGACTTGAAGTCCTGCTTTAAGGATATCTATGTCTGCACGAGCAGGAGCCAGAAGGCTGGCAGAAATCACATCCATAATTATTGCCGAGTTATTACATTAAAGATCTGATGCTCTAGATCAGTGTTTCTCAACCTTGTCAACTTTAAGATGTGTGGACTTCAACTCCCAGAATTCCCCAGCCAGCATGTGGACTTCATGCTGGACATAAACAGTTAATTCTGCCCTCTCTGTGATAGGGGTCATGCTATCCAACCAACCATCACTGAGCATGAAGTCAACTGCCTCCCCATTACTTGGAACTGTAGTCCACACATCTGGAAGACACTTAGGTCAGAGGTTGGGTTGAAGCAACAGCGGAGGCTTTCTGGTGCAATAGCATATATGATCGGGACAAACATTTAAATTCCCGTTCTTGAAACAATATGTACTTAGCCCTTTTCAACCAACCCATGGAGAGTTTCTTTCAGAAATCTGTGCTTACAGCCAATAAAGAAAAGCAGGTTGATTGCTTTCCAAGTACATTTAAGTTACAAGTGGTCCTAACTGGCATTTGAATTTCATCGATTTTTACTGAGTGGGGAAAATTTTCCCTTCTGTGTTAATGAAAGGGTGTTCCATATAAGGCTGCAAAAGGTATCAGGGCAGAGTTGACCAATAAATATGAACGGAATTGAAATAGAGCAAGTAAAGTTCAAGGGAGCTGAACACACTTCAGGGGCCAGAAAACATTCTCAAGTAAGGTTTGCTTAAACAACTCTGACACATCTTTCAAATCTATAAATGATTTCCATGTATGAAAAAAATGCCCCAAAGCAAATGTTACCTCTTTGAATTCAGCTTTCAATACACAGTGTCCTAATGTGGATTGCCACTGAAGTTTCCTGCCACTGTGCTTTCCCAGATAAAAAGTCTTAAATATCTCCTGCAACTTCACCATCTAAACAGAATGGAAATACAAACTTTAAAGATAAATCTATTACCAATTTCTTAATTTTTCCCCCCTTCTCTACTTTCTTCACTTTTGACTCAAACTGAACCAATAACTGCATTTTTTAATCTGAGTGCCTAGTTAGCTAAATCATTCCTGTCCTGGCATTTTACAACAATACCAATTAGACTGACATGGTCACCTTCAGTTCAGGATTGCAGATTTCACCTGAGTGAAAAAGGGGAGCTACAACCAAGCTGATTTCTGCAATGTAAGATTCCCTTGCTCTTCTGTTACTCTCTCTTGTTTCAAAAAGTCATTTAAGAAGATTGGACTGGCCAGTGATGTCTGCCCCGCAAGTGAATGGGCATAATTGGTATTATGCTTTAGATTAAAAAAAGAGAACTAGGAGAAGCTTCAGTTCTCTTCACATCATTTTGTGGGCTAATTTTGTAGTCTCAAGAAGCTATGCAATTTGGTAGCTTTAATCAGGGAGAAGACAACATCCTGGACTGGTTAGTGCTGCTTGAGCAGTACCGCACAAACCCGGGAAATTCTGTCCACAGGTGCCCTTTGGACAAATCACATTTTAAACCTGAAATGTCGGCTTCAGATTCTGGCTTGTTAAAAGTGAAGCAGGAGATCACAATTCAGACACCAAGGAAATAAACTGTTGACAGAAGTTCCCTAGTTTTTTTCACAAACTCCAAATATTTCTTGAAGTTTCTAATGATTAAGTGAATATATTTTAATTATTAACTAAGGCACTACTATCCTTATCTGATCCTTGAACAACTATGGAATTCTTTCATTTCAAAATGATCATGCAGTTGTCTTACCTCTGATGGCAGGTGGACCTCCATAGGCACGTACGTAGGCCAGTAACCCATAGTCAAGATATTCACGGTGAGTTCAATGTTACCAGGTACATTCTGATTTTGCATATACTACAAGCAGAATCAAAGACATAAAGAATGACTATTCAGAACCAGAAATACATTTGCGTTATTTTCTCCAAACCACCTAGGAAGGAATTCTTTGGATTTTCCTCACTTCATTCTCACAGCAGTTCTAAGGGTACCTGGGAAACTGGCAAGGTTACCCAGAGAGTTACATAATGAATCAGTGACCCAGCTCTTTTATCCATGACTGCCCCATAGTAACTCCATAGCAAAATATGCTGGGTATTACAAAAGAATGAAGACTGTCATAAGAGAAGAGAAAGAAAGAGCTGTAGAGAGGAGATACTTGAACAATGATGACAGACTTTGTTCCCTTACTTGCTTAAATTGTATCATAATATCTTTAGAGAGCTCCATGTCTTTAAACATTCCTTCAAGTTTGCTGGTGAAAGCAGCACCACATTCTGTAAGAGAGTAGTTATATTAAAAGCACCGTTAAAAAGCATTTCGTCCTTGACACCTGACATCCTGCTTAATGACATGCTTTCAAGAGTCCTTGGGCAACCTGATACTTTCAGTGTTCTGCTTTGGAACTGATGAAGATTATGGTGGCGCCGTTTGCATAATTCTGATGGCACTTACATTATGGTGGACTAAATTGCAAGAGTTTATACCTATCAGATCAGCTTCAGAAGAGTAGCTGGGGGTTGCACGCACCCTGTTAGCATCCTAAAATAGAGTTGGGCAATCTGTCTACCAGTGGCTTCAGATGGTTTGAGCATCCTTTAACATTACGGTTGCAAGTCAGTGGCAGAATGTCCTCTATTCGGAGGCAGAAAACATTCAAAAACTGTAGGGTAACCCCTAAAATGCAACTATAAACAATGCTCCGAAACTCCCAAGGGGGGAACAAAACAACACAACAGAGGCCCTGCCCCTTTTGCATAATTGTTCCTGCCCAGCCTGATCCTCACACCAGGCGCTAAAAGGTTTCCTGTCCTTGTTTTACAAGACTGAGATATTTATTGCATTACGAGGTACGGTGGGCAAAGGCTGTAAATAGATTTATGAACAGAACACAATACATTCGTAGGCGTTTCACCCGTTCCATGTGTAGGTTACAGGCTAGGAAAACTAATTGCACAGGAACCTGATTTAAGGCTATAAAACAGTTCCAGAAGGCTCAGTCTAAGATGTAATGTGGAATGACTAGCATGCCTTGACTGGGATTCCCAGCCCAATTGATCAGACATGAATCCCACAGAAAAGAAAATAGAGTTTATGATTCCCTAGTCCCATTTTGCAAGCAGAAATGCTTCATCAGTTTTGCTTCTTACCCAGGGTTTAACTTTATATCAGAAAAGGCTGCATGTCAAAATGGGTAAACTGGGACTTCCTCAGTTACAAGTGGCATCCACAGACAGGCGCTCACAAAATTTGTAGAAGGTGCATAAAAAACCTTACCATGTTTGAGTTTTGACAGCATGGATTTTTCAGCATCTACAGATGCACTTTTGCCTACTAATAGTCGCTTTGCTAGATCTTTTTTGTAAAAGGCCTCAAAGACATCTTTTCCTGTAGAAAACAGAGGGTGGGTTTTGACTCATGATCTGAAGCTACCATCTCTTAGAACTCCAGGCATCAGCAACTTGTTGGTTTTGGGTCTTTTTCTGGGCATCACCATGGAAAGCCAATTTGCATTCCCCCCAATCCAATTTGCTCTGAGAAATGCGGAAGGATGGGCTTAACTGGGGCTGATTAACGTAAAAAAAAATCCAGCTCTTACCATAGATGAATCTAAATATGATCATTATTTTATCCAGCATTTTTTCAAGCTCCTCATCAGTAGCTTCTTTGTTGCCTGCACGAAGTTTTGAGTCCACATATTTAGCTGGGGAGGAAGGAGAAAAAAAACAACAATGGTGCAAATTTGAATGTTGGATCCAAACATTTATTCTAGATCAGGGGTAGGGAACCTGATCTTGGCCAAGGAACAGTCTTTTGTTCATCTAACTGACAATCATTTACCCTGATTAACACTAACTCTCTTAGGCTTAGGGGTTGGGGGGGGGGCAGGGAATGCAACCTGCAGCCTGAAATAACTTTCTTTCCTGCTCCTGAAGTTCTCTCCAACTCTAACTACTGAACTGCATCAGTTTCCTGGCAGTTTGGGTGGAAACATATGAAAACTGCAGTGCTCAAAACGTTTTAATTGACTAAACATCACCTCCAATTTCTTCTTCTCCCCGAAACCAGAGCAAACTGATCTCCACTTTTGCACACGACACACCCCTGCCCATTTCAAATCACTTCAGTGCTCACAAAAGCCTTTGCCCTCCCCCCCAAATGTTGAGTGAAACCCCTTATTTGGGCACAATTTTTTATGTCATGTTTTAAAGAAAAAGGTATCAAGATGCAGAATACTGAAGCTGGGGCATTCCCTGCCCTGAACACACCCTTAGGGATTTTAAGCTACAATCCATTTTATCATCCTAATTGGGAACTCCTGAAGGAATGCCGTACCTATGAGTTCAGCTGGTTTATTGGGTCTTTTGTTGATGAACGTTTCAAAAGCTTCTTTCATGGCATTGACAAACTTCTCATTTTTCAAAAAACAGATGTCGATGATGTGATCTACTTTATCTTTAAAATCTAGCAGCTCTTGGACCATAGTTTTGTCTTTTTCTGGATTAATGACAATGGTGCTACCAAATGCCTAAAGGAACACCAAAAACATTAAATGATATCACTCCTAATATAATCAATAACAGCTTAAAAACCCCCCACCAAGGATTCAAAGGAAATTAGAAAGAAAACAAAGTAACAATACCCATTTCTATTTGGATGCTAGCATCATCATGTTGTTTAGAGAACTATTTTGTACTGGGTAGAAACACTTTCAAAATACAACAAGATTTTCTGGAATATAAGCAAGGAAATTGCGAGGAAAACCCAATTGATTTAACGAAGATGAAAGTTTCCCACTCAAGTTTCAAATTCCTTGGAGGAATGAGTACAAGCTAGATTATTTCAAAAGACCAACAAACTCCTTAATTCCATGATTTATGCATGTCTGTGTCTGTGTGAGATGAAAAATATATATGCGAGAGGCATCTTTTGCTTTGACCTCTAAATTTATTACCATGCAAGTATTTTTCTTTATTTTAACAGATTTAAAATTTATTCCTGCAATTTAAGCAAGTTAGCCAGGCACAAATACCTTTATGTATTCAATCCACTGCTGCAAGAGAGCCTGCACGCCATTTTTGACCCTACTGAACAACTGATAGAGTAGTGACAAATCCTGAATTCGATTTTCATCCAGCAGATGATTTAAACCTGCAAAATTAAGATAACATGATTCTAAGTTAATGCAGGCTGATTGAGACAAAACATTTCAAGCTTAAGTTTGAATCCTGAGAATAAGAAACCATTTGTTCCAAAGCCATTTTGGAATTAAAACATTTGTCAATTAAAACCCTGCATTATGCACTATGAAAATTCCAGAGACATTAAAAAAAAAAAAGTGATTGCAGTTATGGTTCAGTCAGCCATTAACATAGGATAAAATGGACAAAATAATACTGTGAGGGGGAAAGAACTATTTACGCCTCCAGGAGTTTCTTGGAGGAAGCATATTTAAAGAATAATATTTAAACAAAATATTAACATTGCACAGTTGGATGGAGCATATTCAAGGTTTTTAATATTCTACAATGTTAGGATTTTTTTTTTTTTTAAAACACCCACTTTACTGTCCACATTTCTGAATTTCCTCAGGAGTTCCACTGGCAGACCTCCCATCTGTAATAATAAGTGTGATTCCACCAAGAGCTGGCTAGAGGCTGTCTGATAAACCTACTTTAGTAGTTCTTTAGGAAAGGGCCACGCTTAACTTTTGGGTCTGGGGAAAAGCAGCGGACAGGGTGATGGCAAACCGTGGGTAGGGCCATGTCATTGCAGGAGACGGATCAGGATTTTCCATATTTTCTTAAAGTTTGGGAGAATTATGAGAGGTGTTTTTTTTAATCTGTTGAATCTATTTTAGGATTTAGAATACCATTGTTGTATGCTTCCCACCTCCCACTTATTTTCAGCAGCTGCATTCCAGAGAGGATCTGGGGCTGCAAATAAAGGTCCTGAGGGTAACCCCCGCCTTGGAGAAGCAGCTTTCCCTGTGACGCAATCTTTTGTTTTATGGAGCACAAAACAAAGTTTAAAAGGCAAAAGTAACGTGCCTGTCACCTGCAAGCTTTCCGTATTTTATCTGCCCTGGTAAGATACATCATTAAGGCTCGGCAAACGTTGAGCTTTAAAATAGCAGTGCTGGCAGTTAACTTTGCTCCACCTGCACTGTCCTCTTGAACCACCTGCATCCATGTTTCCCTCGGCTATTCTTAGCATGAGTCTGTGTGGCAAAATACAACCAATAGCATTCCTGTGGTTCCTTTCTTCCCATAAGGAGAATGTGACCTGTGGGTCCCCTCCAGAGTACACTGTCATGGGATGCGGAACCAAAGGGGAGGGGCTTGACAAAAAAATCAGCACCTGATTGGGCCATTTCCATTCAGCTCAGGGAACTGAAAGCCCTGAAGAAGCAGTAAACAAAGATTTCTATAAAGATAGATGGATTACCTTTCTGTAGAATGGCTGTTAAATGTTCACCTAGCAACTGTTTTTCTACAGTGGCAATTAGTGGTTTCCTACAGGAAAAAGCGTTTAGAATTACAATCCTTTTGCTCACTCTTTAACCATTTAAATTATTAATCTAATCCGAACACCAGGAATTGTCACAGTTTATGCATCAACATTCTCCAACAACATTAGGGTGGTCTACCCTATTTTTTTTTTAAAAAGCTAGTTTGTGTTCTCTTTATCTTTCTTGCCTTCTTTTACGTAGGCAGAAAATGACCTAAAACAAACAGCCACTGAATGGATATGCCATTATTAGCTTTCTTTAGGCTCAGAAAGCGACCTATTGATTCCTTACAACTAAACTGACAACAAAGAGTCAATTTCACACACGTCTCCAGTTAGAAGGTATACAAAGGACCCCTTGGTTATTAAGACCATTGATATACAGGGTGCTCTAGTGTGGGGAAGAGAAGCAAAACAAACAGGGTTCTGCCTCCAGGAACTTAGAGATTCCAGAGGGAAAGCCAAGGAGAGGCAAGAACAACACACATAATCCCACACTAGCAAAAAGCAATGGCTGAAGTAGAAACTCACTCCTGCCAGGTTTAGCAAAGCAGGTCAAGAGAGGCCAAACACTTACTGAGTGCTTTGATCCAGGTAAGTTATAATCCTGTCTGCCTCTTCCTCCAAGCGTTTATTGACATGATGGAGATATTCTGGAACCTGGAAGATTGGATAAGTTTGGAGAAAGTCATAAAATTAAAGTAATGGAGGTTTCTTTGTTGGGGTGGGTAAGCAGGCAATATTTCTGACGGTTGCAATAACTGGAGATGTGGAAGGATATCTGCTCACAAAAGTGGGAATCAGAACGGCTCACGGTGCTTCAGAGTTATTAATAAAATACCTCTCTTTCTTGCATAAGCCTCTGTCCTTCTGCAGCATATAGACGATTTGTTTCTTCCAAGAATCTATGCTCAAAAGAATCTTGATAAATCTGAAGGGAACAGAAGTGAATTATTTCCTTCAGAATGCTCTAACGGCTCAGTCTTATTAATTTTTAGACAAATTTACCACAATGGACTCTTACTTGTAAATCTGAAAGCATGCTGAGAAGGCTGCGGAGCAGACTCCTGTCAATAGCCTCTCCATTTCTTTCTCTCTCGATCAAGAGAAGAATTCCATCAATGGTTTTGTTCTGGACTTTCTGATCGCTAATTATATGAGTCCTAAACAATTCGAGCCCCATATCCCTGAAAAGGGAGGAAGAAAAAACATAAACATGGAGTTGGTTGTTGTGTTCACTCACTTCAGTAAGGTATGGTTTGGTATAGCAATCAACAGTTGGTTGGGTTTGCACAATGTGCTGATTTACAAACTGTGGCTTATAACCACAAAGGCAAGCCAGTAAGCCAACCCAGACATGACAGGTTAGACCCATGTGTCATTCTATTCACCATGCTGCTCTCACATTCATTGTGACAATATTTCCAAAGAGCTATTTACTTTAACTAGCTTTCAAGTGCCACCAAAAATCCTACATTTTAATGAAAATCTGGGCAGAGGGAAAATACATATAGGAAAGAGAACACATTTTCTAGTTTTGTTACAAAGGTTCTCTATTCACTGTGAACTTGCCATCGCTCGATCAGGATAGAAGGGAAGAAAAATCAATAATCAATAGCTCGACAAAGCATTCGGAAGTGTGAAATCAATACTACTTTTTTGACCCTCACCAAATTGATGGCAGCATTGAATTTTGAAGAACATAGGTTCGATCCAGGAACAAAAAGATACTTCTAATCATTATCTGTAAGAAAAAAAAATTCTGAATCATCACATGTTGACAGATTTAAGTTCTATATTTATTGTATGAATATAATGTAAGACCATTCATCTGCCTTAAGCTAGATACATTAATTTGGAAGGGAAGGTCACTGATTTAAAGGAACTTACTTATAAACATGCTTCTTGACTGCCACTGTGGAAAGTCAAACATTTCACAAAGAATTTAGAGACCATTCTCGTTCTTATAACCTTTATGGTCAATGCCACAGATCTTTTTAATGGCCCCACAGATAAAAATGTTCCAGGCGGGTGAAAGGTACTCTCCCATTTCCTGCCACCAGAAGAATACTTCCAGAAGCTCCCTGCTATAGGCTAACTTTCAACAGAAAGAATGGATACAGTGGGGGAAAACCTGAATCCAATTCTTCTATTTCCCACAATATGACCCCCCAAAATTGTTCCTAAATACAAATTACTGGAATCCTTTTTTGCCATGGTTAGCAATACAAAAAGACTAGGTGAACTGTCCATGAGTGGGAAGTACTTCCACTGGCATGAATGCCCAATTCTCCTCCTTTGGGGAGCCATCTAACCCCCCTCGTGGGGTCTCAGATTGATCTTTCCCCTCTAGAGAAAGTTTTCAGATGCTGCAGATGATACCCATCTTGGAATCCAAGCTTATATAACATTTAGAAAGCAAAGAACACTTACCATTTGTCTGCAATGGTCTTGCCAACATTTGTCTATTTTCTTGAGGAAAAGAACACTGTCCAACGAATCCATGAGGAAGCAGTTAAGAATATTTTAAAAAACAGTTGACGCAACATCAATATCCGCTTAGTGGAAGTTTACCTATTAGCTTAATATCCTGCTCCCAAATGTTTAAATGTGAGTATCCACATACGCATGGCAAGTTATAATAAGAATGTGCTATATTCAGTTTAATGATTAAACGGATTAGTTGGCAGGTAACATAAACTTCTCTCCTGCTGAAATATTTAAGGGACTTCAGAGTTGCCAAAAGAATCCATAAATGCCAAATTTCTTAATCCACGAGAATTGCTAAAATGGTTAACAAGGCTTCAAAATGCTTTCCGGTTATATGAAATATTTATTAAAAAGGATATTCTCTGAACTGATGAATCTGTGCTTTGATATGGTCTTCACAAATCTGCCTTAATTGCTTGTACAAATTTGCAGAAATTTTGTAGGAGCAAAGATTTTCGACAGCCTAAAAAAAAAAGGAAGAGAAAATTCAAGAATCCTTCTCCAAACCATTTTCTGGACACTGTACTGCACAGCAAAATGTCTCACTTAAATGATATATCACTCTCTTCCTTATTTTGCCGAACGTATTAGCAGTGGAAAATGCAATTTCTATTTGCTATGTCATGCATACGAGTGGTATAAAAGCCAACAGAGATAGAGTAAATCTTATGGGCACAGGCTTCTTAAAGCACAGCATGTTTAAAAAGGACCCTGTGTTATTTGACTTCAAGAGCAATGTGGTTCCAATAGGTTTTCCAATATGCTCAGTCTTTTACCATAAATGTTTTACAAATGAGACACTCAGAAAGTGTCCAGGTTTGCTCTTTAGCCACATGTAGGATTCAAATCACTTGCAAACTGCTTGATAGTCAGCAAAGCTCTATATCCTCTACTGAACATGGCTGATGTTGGTTCACTGAACTCAGATATCAAGGTTTAGAACAGACAGCCCTTGAAATGGACTTTCTACTGTCTTAGACACAGAGCACTAACATCAAGGACAAAGGAAGAGAAAGGAAATAAGGATCTAGACCTATAATAACATTATTTCAGACCAAACATTCTACTACTTTATGGATACCTCCACAATAGGATCTGCTGCAAAGATCTCAATTTTGCTTGTAATGGCTTCCTTGAGGTTAGGTAATTGTCCCTTATTTCTGAAGCCCAAGCCTCAGAAAGTAATTATTATTAGGCAACAATAATAAGCTAGGGGTGTATTGTTCCCTGACAGGAACGAGTCCAAATATTCAGGCCTTCCTTTCATTTTTTGAAGTTTGGAGGGTTTCAAAGGCCAGAATAATGCCTTAAATCTTGAGGATACTTAAGGTACTAATTATCCCCTTAACAATTTGAATTTTATTATTGTCATAATGTGTAATATGATGGTCATGCTGACTGACTGAATTGTAACATACTTTTAAAGCTGAAAGTGTATTCAACTCACTGTTGTCAGGTGCTTTTAACTAAACTTCTCATTACCCCTAACCACTGTCCATGTTGTTAATATAAGATACCTAGATTGCTGTCCTGGAGATACCAAATACCACCCTCAAATGATACAAAGGCTTAGGGTGTGAAATTGATTGGGATCATATTATTCTACTTTATGATGATACTATGAACTCATTTCTCCTGTGAAAGCACCAGGTCCACTGATGGAGCGATATATATATATATATATATATTAGCAGTACTTTAAATGGACATGAGTAAGCTCTAGTTGGCGTTATACTAAGGGAGAATGAAGAGGTTCAACACTCAGAAGAGATTTATTTATTTTACCAGCAGAGGAAGCAGTGGGTCAAGAAACTTATGGATTGTCAGAACAGGTGTGCAAAAATACTTTGACATATGTTAGAGAAAAAAACCTCCATGGCTTAGATAATGGTGCTTAAAAAAGCATAGTTAGAAGTAGATCCATTTACCAGTTCTGCTGGTCTTAAGGAGAACTGTTTTATTTAGTGTTCAGTTACCAGCAATGATATGACTATTTTTAACTCAAGGTATTAAAAATAGATCCAGACAAATCATGTTGACAGAAAATGCAGCTGCTTTGCTTTCAAATTATAGCTCTGAATACATACTAAATTAGGGGGTCTGCTAAGGCCTTGACAGAATTCCATATATATGTGTGTGCGTAACCATGCACTCACACACAAACAGAACCTGAAAACTGTGATAGAGCAAATACAGTTTACTCCATTTCCCTCAAACACATTAAGCTACATTGATTAGACAAAATGCTACAAGATTGTTTTAATAATTAATATACTTTACTGATAAACTGAATACCTCTCTTAATATGACTAGTGGCTCAAGAGCTACCCCAGACATTAAATGGCTGTCAAAGGCTGCGCTTTTGGTGGGTATGTGCAGGGCCTTCTGTAAAGAGGATTCAGCTATGAAAGAGGTGCGTTAAATATCTGCAAGGTTTAAGGTCCCCATTTTAACCCATAACCCACAAACAGGTCCAATTTTTGGTTCCACGTACTCTGGGGATTGCTGTGAGGTTTACAAAATGGATGCTAATGGGCCACACTTTTTGCATCTAGATCACAACACTGTGAACACAAGATTCATACCATTTCATTTTAAATGACAAGACTAATGTTCTTATAAAATTTCACTTTTAGTCCTTACTATTCAACTTTAAAAAACCCAATGCAATGCAATCTGTTTTTAATAGTCATGTTTTATTTAAAAAATCAGATTTGTCTGGCCTAAGAAAATAATGCATCTATTTAATGTAAACAGTAGTTTTAAAGATCCAAAATCCCACACGGTTACATAATGACCCTGACGGGTTGTGAATGCACTGTTAATGTACTGCCAAAGAAATTTTCAATGCCAAAAATCTGCACTTGATACCCTTGGAAGGTAAAACTAAAAGGGAAGATAGTATTTCTAAACAGAACAAAATTGAGGGCAGTATACAGAAGCATACATAATCAGATTACAAAGTCTTAAGCAAAGTCTTAGTGGGTTTTTGAAGTATGTTAAACTGACTGTGAAAAGATTCTTCAGGAGTAACATCAACAAGTTTCCATAAACCCACCAAATGCCACTGATTTACCAAGTCTTCAGTTACAATGCTACATATAATTCTAAATTTAACTAGCAGATCTAAACTAAAGTCATCTAACTAGAGGCAGCATTTTCTTCATTGGCCATGTTATATAATTAAGGCAATGGAACGAAGAAAATAAAAAGAATAATACTAGTTCAGAATTTTGAAATAGTTACATTCAATAAAATCAACACGTGGAAAAAAGACCTGATACTTAAACCATGAAGAAGAGAGAATGAACCTATTAAATATCCATGAAATGTCCCTATAAGTAAATACGTAGGCAGTTTAGTTGTTTTTAAAATAGAGGGTTACCATAATTTTTCAGGCAGTAAAATCTTTATTACTGTGAACATTAAATATTATGATAGGAAACAAGGTAAATATCAACTCCTTAATATTTTTAAACTGTATTTAAAATGTTTATATCTGAAAGCAGCACTTTTTATAGTAAAATTGGCCTTTGATTTTTTTTTTTTGTCTTGCTCCTTAACAAAGCTAGTAAGATACCAGATGTGTATTGAGGGCAGAGCTTGACATTCTTTAACATTGCTCTCTGATTTTCAAATAAGTAGTTAAAAGGGCTTAATTTTGCTAGGGAAACATCCCTGTTGAAGGCTCTACTGTGTACGCTCTTTCTTGCCTTTTTTCCAATGAAAGAGATGCATGTGTTCAGACTTGTTCATAACTAGTTGATAATGGAACATTAATGTTATTTATATTAAGAAAATACAAGTATATGAAGTATTGTAGAATTGTGGATCATCTGACACTTCTGCATGTATCAGGAATATCTGTATGAGGGGAAAAATCTAGAAGCAGGGGAGTTTTCTCTCTCACTTGATCTTCCTGACCTGCCACTCTGAGATAATTACTATATAGGAATATTTATTTATTAAAATTTCACATCAACCAATTTCCTGCAACTCTGGGTGGTTCACAGATAAAAACAGATAGAATAAAAGAATACCATGATAAAAACAAAGAACAAAAGATAACACAAACTGGAAAATAACCAAAGCAAACCAGTATTACCCAGAAGGGGGCTTCAATCATTCTCACCAAAGGGCAAACAGCTGGGTTCAGTTTCTTAACATAATAATTTCAGGATCCTCATACAAAACTGAGCAAGGACAGTCTTTATTTCCCAACCCATCAAGGAAATTGTGGGCCAGGCCAGCACTTCATCCCTAAAAGCGTAGTTGGCATACAGACACCCAAACAGGGGACATTTCACAAAAAGAACATGATACTGTACAATTTCTACAGTGATAAAGCATGAAGATCAGCTCATAATTAATTCTGAAGACGTTCTTGTTAATTTGCTCAAATACTATTTGTCTAATCTGAGATTGCACCTCACCTAGTGATTATGGGACCTCAGCCACATCCTAGAAAGGGGGCAAAATTCTTGGAAGGGTTTCAAGTACGCAGAGGTCTACTCATGGACTGAAAGTACATACACCAGTGCTTACCTGGTAAAGCTCTTCTAAGTTGTACTTAATTGAAGTACTGTTCTGAATAGCTTCCACAGCTTCTTTCAGTTTTTGCCAGGTTTCATCTGTATAATTTTCAGGCAGTTTGGGTTTATCTGGAAGAAGACAGAAGTAATTCCTTACAGCAAACATATCATTTAAAAAATCACAAAAACTGATTTGGTGTATCAGTTGAAAAGCCTACTCTACTGCTTTCCAACAGCAACTCCAGGAATTTCTTTTGGACAACCTCATAAACCAGAAAGAATGTTTTTTTATACTTAGAGACAAAAAAGCAAACCCGCTAAAAGTGATTTAGAATACCAGTTTCTGCTTTGTAAGCAGGATAGGCATTCGTTCTTTCAGACTGTGATTTCTACTGCTGCAGAGACTGGCTAGTAAAAAACTTAAGACATAAACATTTACTCTTAAAAAGCACTTCTTAAAGTATAGCAGTTATATTGGGATTAACAAAGGCCACAGAACCAATTAGGTTTCAAGATCCAAGGTTACTTGCCCATTCAGTCTGACAGCTTGTACATTTAATGGTTAACCTTAAAATTCCTGACTGCTTTTGGTTACTGATTATTCCTTTACATTAAAATTTGAAAAGCATACGAATGAATGCTTTTCTTTAATCTGCTTTATCGATAACTGCCCTTGGGGAATGCTCAAATGCTTCAAACCAATGAACAAGTCAATACTGTAATCTGTTTCTTAGCAAGGATGCACCAGTAATAGTATTTTATATAAGTACAGAATTCTGATCTTCAAGGTTTTTTTTAATGCAACACTGGATGCTATCTACTTGGAGATTTCTCTCTTATGTCTTGCCACAATATCTTGGATAAATTTCAGAATGCCTTCTTAAGTACTTAATCTGTTCAGCATTAAAATCACAAGTTCTTCTTGACTGTTACTCAGCATCATTTTAAAATATAACAGAGGAAATCAACTAGGGATAGCTGATTATCCTGGTTTTCAATAGTAGATTGTACATGACGTCTAATTTTCATTTAGTTTACATAAGCCAAAAAGAAACAAGCAAGAAGTAAATTGTTTTTCGCATACAACTGATCTATCTTATGAATTGAATTATATACTAAAATTATCCTTACCAAGTGAAAGCAAGGAAGTGTACAAATTGTTTACAAAAGGAGTAAATTGCTCTACATAGCTCAATGTTAAAGTGGTGACCGCTTTTAAATAAAAATCATGATATTTCTTATGCTAAAATTACAAAAATAAGGCATGCCGGAGTAATTTTTTAATAGACAGAAGTTGTTTAACAGAGATGGCCAGTACATTATATGATGCTTTTATTACCTGAAACAGAATTATAAAATAAACACAGCTTTAGTTCTTCTTAGAACCAAGAACTATACAGGCAGGAGGTAATACAATGTATGAGAAATGTATTTAAAATATCTGTTTATTCCACATAATGTACAACATAGTATCTTTTGATTAAGAAAAACATGTTTAAATCTGTCTTAGAGATATGAGCATGGATTACTCCTAGATTATGTATAATGTCAAGTACCCTAACTCTTTGCTCTTTGACTACATTGCTAGCTGAATCCAACTACCAAAGAACCCAAAGGTGTTTATTTGCCTCAACCCCATTCAGAGGATCAGAATATCTACCTGTGATTTCATTCCATTATTTGAACATTCTGCCAGGATAATTTAGCCCCAGTTCAGAACTTAAACACCAAATCCTCCCCACCCCCATTCAATTCTGGCAGATTTTTCAGTTCATCTGGGGCAAGTTTCTGCTGAGGGCCATTTAAAGAGTCCTCTTTATTTCTCTGATATGAACTGGAGGTCACCGGTTTGGATGACCTCCAGTTCATATTAAACCTGTAGCAATGACTAGTATAGAGCCAGTTTGGTGCAGTGGTTAAGGCATCTGGCTAGAAACTGGGAGACCATGAGTTCTAGTCCTGCCTTAGGCACGAAGCCAGCTGGGTGATCTTGGTCCAGTCACTCTCTCTCAGCCCTAGGAAGGAGGCAATGACAAACCACTTCTGAAATCTTGCCAAGAAAACTACAGTGACTTGTCCAGGCAGTTGCCAGGAGTCAAAAACGGACTCAGAGGCACATAATAATAATGACAACTAGTATAATAGTCCTGTGGGAAAGGAAACTGATTGTAGAAAGAGAAAACACGGTAAGTAGTTTCTCATTTTTGTACTACTCTGCTCTAATACAAACTACAACTCCACTGCACAGATTCTCATATCTGAGTTGGACAAACTATGCAAGAGAATATTCATTTGCCTTTCATAATTGTTCTCAAAACATTTGGGAAGTGTCCACCTAAGTAAGCAAAGTAGTTTCTTCAAGTTGCCATTAATATATATATATATATATATATATAAAAATATATCCTTCTGTCTCTTTTAAAAATTCAAGATTTTTAATGTTTCCTGCAGTTGGAACATCCTGCAGATGTTCCAACTGCAGGAAAAAAATAGAAAGCCTATCAAGGTTATACAAATGAAGGGAGACTAGTTCCAACCTCAATGGTTCCCACTGACTACTATCCAACAGAAGGGTTAGAATACAGGTGAGAAAGAACCCTCTCCACTGCTCCAAACAACAACTAGCTTCAAACCTCTGAATATGCCTTCCTCCCATATAAGAAAGCTAGCTCCTTTTGCATGCAGGTAGAACACCTGCCACCCTTGGGGATAAAGCTGTAGAGGGATGAATCCTGTGGCAGGGGCTAGTGTGAAAATGTGCCTTACCCTGCAGTTTCCCTTCAGATATAGATGCAAGAGATTACGAATGACAGCAGCAGGTTACCTTTAAAGTTCTTGATCACTAACTTCTTGGCTGACCCAGGTTTACTGTTTGCAAAACTGGAGACAGTGGAGGAGGCAGCTTTGGTCAGGCCATTTGCGTGGTGTCCCACAGCTACTGAGGAGATTAAGAGGCTTTTGTTTTTGAGCTGCTGGTGCTGCTGCTGCTGAGAAGATGCAGCCGGTGATGACGAGGATGAAGAGGAAGACTCTTCAGCCATCTTCACATCAAGTCCAATAAAATCCAAGGAGTCCTCAAAACGCAACTTCTTCTGCAGGTGATGGTTGGAAGAAGCAACCCCTGAGGAGGAACAGGAGGCAGTGGAGGCGGTGATAATGAGAGCAGGCAAGGACGAACTGCTGTTTCTAGAAAGAAGGGACGAACAGGAGGAGATGGAGTCAACTTCTTCTCTCTCACTACTGTTGCTATTACTATTTAGCTTTCTCTTCTTGGTGGAGGAGGAAGAGGAGGAGCTGCTGCTGCTACCATCCGTGGCAGGTCTGACCTCCTGAGCTGCTGCTGCTGCTGGGGGGTTGGGGGAAGAGAAACCTGTGGGAAACATGAACACCACAGAGGTGAGCAGGCTGAAGGGCATCAAATCCTCCTGGTGTGACAGACACGCAGAGAGGGGCGGGCGCAGAGCTGGTCACGGAAGGTCGCTGCCTCGTGGTCGGGGTCCAAAGAGACAGACGATGCCTCCTTCCCCGCCGGTTCCACCTTCCTCCCCTGTCTTCCCTCTCGCGAGGGGGAGGGAAGCGCTTATCCGGCTCCCCTTCGCCTTTCGGGTGAGTTTCCCTCTCGCGCTCGGTTAGGGACCCCCGGCGGTCCCAACGGGGCGGGTCCCTCTTCCCTACCCCGCCCCCGACTCTGGGAGGCCTCGCTCGGCAGCTCTGCCCCTTCCTCAGCGAGCAGAGGGGCGAAAGGGTCCTCTCGGTCTCCCTCGCCCAAGGGCCGCCCCCTTCTCTCTCTCGCCCGGTCTCGGGCAGAAGGGGGTCGAGCTCCCTTCTTCCGCTCTCGCTGGCTTGCCCCCCGCCTCTTTAACGGCCCGGAGAGGGAAAGGAGGGGAGCCGGGCGAGGACCGCAGCTTGTTATTGTCAATACTGGAACGGAGAAAGCAGGGGGCCTAAAGATGGCGGCACATCCGGCCGCTCGGCATGCCGGGAGGCCGTCCGTCCGGAAGCGCCGCTAGGAGGCTCGGAAAAGACGCCGCGTCGCCGCCCGCCGCCACGCTCGGGCGGGGAGGCCGGCAAGAAGCCGCGGAGGCGCGGGGGGCCAGGGGCCGGCCCGCCGCTCCTTCCCTTTCCCACCCGCCTCCCCGCCCAGGCTCCATCCCCCGCCTCACCCCGCTCCCTGGCACCCACTTCCCCTCTGCCCTCTGCCCTACCGGAAGTGATTGTGTCGCCGGGCGGCTGCTGGAGCGGCGGGTCCCTCGAGCGCCCAGCCATGGCGCCGCGCTCGCGGGACGACGAGCTGGCTTTCCGGCGCGGCGACGGCCCCTCGGAGCGCGCTTTGCGCCGAGGGGAGGCGGGGCGGCACCGAAGCCTCGCCGGCTCTCGTAGCGGCGCCTCGGCCTCCTTTCGCTCGGCGTAGTCCAGATGGCGGGAGGAGGGGGCCTAACCCCTTGGGACTGAGCCCGTCGGCTTCCTTAGGTGGGGGCCTCCCACGTGATGAAGAGCGGAAGCGGGGAGAGCGAGCGGGCAGGCGGGCGAGCGAAGGCGACCCGCTTCTTCCTCCTCCTCCTCTCCAGCGTGGTGGAAGAGGCGGGCCCGCCCCCCTTTTCTTCCTAGCCGGGAAGGGACTGAGGAAACGGGGAGGGGAAGGCTTTGGTCCCCGCCCTCCGCCTCCGGGCTCTCGTCGGTTGCCTGTCGGGGTCGCGCGCGCCTCTCTCCTCCCTTCTCCCGGGGGCGCCGCCGGCGGAGCGGGAAGCCGGCCGCCTGGTCTCGGCTCGTTGTGCGTTTTGGAAGAGAGAAGGAGGCGGCGGCGGCCAGCCTCGCAAGGGCGTCCGTTGGCCGGGCGTGTGTGAGTGTGAGTGTGAGTGTGAGAGAGATCGGCGGCCGGACCGAGGGGCTGCTGAAACTCCCCATTTCCAGCTCGCCGAAACTGAAAGGCAGCCCTTTCGGTAAAAAGGTCTGCGAAAGCCGCTCGAGCGAATTCCGTTTTGGGAGAACAGCCAGAGAAAGCGAAAGTGACGGGCCTCTTGATGCCGATAGTAATCGGGATGGACGATAATTCCTAATTTACGCCTTGCGCGGTGTTTAAAATCCACACTGGCGCGCCCGTGGATTCTTTTTTCTTTTAAAGTGCAGTTTAATATTAGCCCCTGATCTTTAGGGTTCGAGAAGCGTTGCCTTTTTGACTACTCTTTGATCTGTTTTTATGTGGAAATAAGATGGTTTCAGTTTTCACAAACTCAGATCAGTTTCAAGATAGACTTTTTGTTCTTCAGTTTTTTAACAAGGTAAATGTTTTAACCTGCCTTTTCTTGATGTTCTGTGTGCTCACTAGAGCAGAAATGGAGGGTATAAATTAAAAAGTGCCCATTCTTCAAATTATTCTATGTACTGAAGTTTTGATTTACTCAGTTTTCAGCGTGTGAAAGTATGGTCTGGAAGGTAGTGTATATATACTGTCAATAAATAAAAACTACATTTTGTCTTTGGAGCCTGTCCTGTCTACTAATTTTGTTAATCCTTCATCTAATTGACTGGAATGAATTTCTTCATCATGTGATGTTCTTTATGTATATATTTTTTCTTAATTAAGGGATATGTATTCTTCTGATTTCAGTTTTAATTTTTTTTTAATTAAAAATTTATTCTTTTAAATATACCAGCTAGTCTAATTTCATCTGTGTTGGTTTTGAAGTTTCTAGGACTTGTGTATTCAAAACATTCTTTTTAAAATAAAAGTTGTAGACTCAACTATGAATATTTTTACTAATATTATTTATTGACTTATCCATCCTTGTGAGCACCTTTTTCTTACGATGGAGATAAAAACAATAATCTTATGCAACAGTGATAATCTAACGTTTGACTAGATTTTTGCTACTACTTAACAACTTTCCCCAGTTTAAAAAGGAATTATATTACATTTTATAATTGTGATTACCAGCATTCAGGTGCTGGTATCTAAGTGGATCTTCCTGTGAAACTATTCCCTGCATTAACATAGTCTTATTATATAACAAATAGATATATTTTACTAATAGAAGAGAATCTGTGTAGCTCAAGGCTGAACTATGGAGTCCTTGGTGTTCTCTTAGCTTGGTTGTTCACTTGCGGACATTTTGTTACCTGACTAGGTAACATCTTCAGTTTATAAACAGGGAGCAAACGCCACACTCATTAGCACTGATGATGCTACCTATGTTTTATCCTATATCATCTTCTCATCAGTGCATTCAGATATATCTCAGATCTGTGTATAGAAATTGTTTGAAGTGTAGTAGGTAAAACAACTTGGAATTAAAAGTAACCCTCAAGGTTCTGGCAGAATGCATAAAGATAATCAGATTCTTTAATGATGGTAGGCAGGGGGCATGAGATAGTAGCATAATTTGATTATCAACAGCTAAAAAAAATCCATTAAATTATAATGTTCAGAAATCTAACAGTGGTTGGAATGTTGATTTACCCCCATTACCATTTATCAATTTATTTATAATTTCTAATTGAGTTAAGCAAATTTTGTGAAGGATTGTAGAATCATATTTTGTGTTGCCCTTGTCCAATCCACTGGATTAAAGACATGTCTTTATCTTAGACAGTTTTGCAGTGTTAATGTTAATATTTTGTAGTATTAAGGGCCATAGACCTACAAACACTACAGCTTGTAATAAATAGGTATTATGTGGTCATGAGTGATGTTACATCAGACCTGACATTTATTTGTGGGGTATCATGTAACTTTTCCAAAACTAAGAAATTTGTCTAAAGCTGCATGTGACTGAAAAAAGCATGAATACAGTGACCTTTCAGGTACTAAAGGAAACATTAATATATAGTTCCCTAGCTAAAGAAATAGCATTAAATCAGCATAGCCAGCAATCTTTCTATGAAAAATGTAATCACCAAACTGAAATAGAAATATTTTTGGGATCCAGAAAGTGGAGAGTCAAATATCTCTTATAGTTTTATAAGCTGGGGGAACATAACTAATAAATCAACTTCGCATCCTCAACAAACCTAAATGTACTTATTAGTGGGACTGGAAATAAGTTCTTTATGGCTGATTTCAGGGCTAAAGTCAGTGCCTTCTGGCCTTAGGTAACCAGCTCCCAACCTAATTAGGGCTTTAAAGATTAAAACTTTGGAAATGGAAACAAATAGCAGCTAGTACCATTGATACCAACTAATATCACAGTGCATTAAGCCATGGCTTAGCCAAAGATCCCTGAATAAGCCGTAATTGGTCTGGAGTCCTGCAATACTCTGCCGCCCACTGTAGCTTGCAAACCACAGTGGCCGGGTGGACACAGCGCTGTCAAAACCTTGTGAATTATATTTAGTATGTTGGATGCCTCCAGTCTGTAAAGCGCGTGCAGTGACTGATGGCGAATGGGTGGCTTTGGGGGCGGCCAAAGCCAAGGACTGAGTGTCCATTGTCCTGGCTAAGCTGGCCATTTGAATGTCTCTCTTTAATGAAAGCTGCGCTTGGACTTAGATTCCAGTTGACCTATCGGGTGCCCTGTATACTGGATGCACCTTAAAAGGAACATTGGGGATCAAATCGAGAGGCATTATACACCTATGGGTCGCAAAGGCATGCTGGAGATATATATTTAAAGCCCAATCCATTTATTTCTCCATTTTTTCGCAGAAGCCCTTTAGACAGGGACACGCAGGGGAGGCCTAGCTCGATGCGTCTCCATAGTAACGGCCGCTCCTGCCTGAGGCGCCTGCTCAGCCTTCCGTGGCGCGCGGCCTGCCGGGAATGGTAGTTTCGAGGCGCACCGGGCTCGCCCTTTCGGAGGTCGGGCGCTGCGTTCGCTCGGCGCAGGCGGTTTGCGACGGCCGTAAAGCACCCCCGCGTTCCCTTTCCGGCGGGGGCAGAAGAGAAGGAAGGGCCGGGAGGCCTTGCGTGAGCGCGCGAGGAGGGACGACGCGGGAGCCCGGGGTGCCAGTCCCCACCCGCCCCAGCCCTCGCTCCGCCCGGTCTCGCGGGGACCAGCGCCCCGTCGCCCCAGGATGTTCAAGAAGTGAGTGGGGAGGCGCGCGGGAAAGATCTCCGGGGGAAGGCGGGCGAGAGCGCGGCGCGGGGGACCTGGGAGGGCCGCCCAGACGGCGGGGACTACACCTCCCATCATCGCGGCCCGCCCAGCTGCGAGGGGAGGGGTAGGCCCAGGCGCGTGGAGGGCGCCTCACTGGCTTCGTTAAATAGCAATAATAATAGCAATAATAATAGCAATAATAATAATACAACTCACTGGCTTCGAATGATAACGATATATTAAGTTTATATGCCACCCAACTCCCTGGGCGGTGCAGGTTCCTGGAAGTTGGTTGAAAGCGGGGGTGGGGGGGAGCCACATCCATACAGGAAATAAACTCTTCATCGCTTCCCTTGATGGCACTGCTGCCCGTTTTCGACCCTTCTAAGGAGTTCAAAATAGCATAGGCCACCCCCCTCCAGTTTGCTTCCCCAGATATGTTGGGTTCACACGGCCGTACGTTTGGGGACGTTGGGGACTGCAGGTGTACAAATCTTGGGGAAATCCAGAATACCTCATTTTAATATATTTGTCTTTGCGATGTACCCCTGGAGTCCTGAACGGATATATCCAAAGAATAATGTGAGAAAAAGAGATGGTTTTTTTTTTTTGTGCTTTCGAGTCAGTGTTGCCTCCTGGCCTGGACTAGTCGCTGCAGTTTTGTTGGCCAAGAAATATATGCATAAACACATTATAAATGGATGAGGGAGTAAGAAATTGTGGACCAAAGGCTGTTTCTAACGTTATATTATTCATTTGTCAGATTTGATGAAAAAGAGAATGTATCAAACTGCATCCAGTTGAAAACATCTGTTATTAAAGGCATTAAGAATCAACTGATAGATCAGTTTCCGGGTATTGAACCATGGCTAAATCAAATTATGCCAAAGAAAGACCCTGTTAAGATAGTACGATGGTAAGTTTGTTCTTTCCTCCTGGTTCTTCGCATTGTTTTTTTGTATTGTTAATTTTTAGGTGTGAGTTCCTAAACTAAATAAACTGCTGTTGTGCTAGTCAAGCTGTTTTCAGTCAAACGCCTAAATATTTCCAAGATATTTAAATTTCTGGAGGCTACCAGGATATTCATATTTAATGGGAACACTAATCCTGGAGAGCTGTTTTGTCTCTTATCCAGATGATTAGATGCACAATTTGAAAGAAGTAAACTTTTCTCTTTCATGAATATTCTAAATGGTATTAGAAATACTTCTTATTAAAAAACATCACAAGTTTTTATTTGGTATATTTCAGTCATGAACATATAGAAATTCTCACGGTAAATGGTGAACTGCTGTTCTTCAGACAAAGGGAAGGGCCCTTTTATCCCACACTGAGGTTACTACATAAATGTAAGTATTTTGGAGGAAAAATGGTTGTGGATTGGAGAGAAATCAAAAGATGGACAAATCTGAGACTAATAAAACTTACATGCTTAATTTGTTATAGTGAAAAGAAATTCACAAGTGTTTAGTAGAAGAACAGAACTGGGCAGCCAATATACTATAGAAAGAGTGTAACATGTTTGTACATTCTCTGCAGTATTTTTTTGCTCTCTTCATGCAGTGCACCTCTTTCCACTGTGCAATCTGACATTTTTCCTATATCAGCCTGAATTGTCTGATTTTTTTGGTCTTAAGAGACAAAAGGCATTATGCTGTTCTGGTTATGATCTTTTCTTCTTTATTTTCTGTTCATCCCATTCTGAATTTACACATTTTGTCTTTTATTTCCCTCCCATCTGTATTTTATTAACTTCAATCTTTCCAGCTTTTTTCTCTCTCTCACATGCAGGGGTATGCAAATATATATGTAAAAATGTTCTGGTCTAGAAGAGCAAGATTCATCCAGAGGTTTTTGTTTTTGTGCTGCTGGTCTGTTCCCATTTGCTGTTCTTTGTCTCTTTTATTCCGTCGTAAGCAGCTCATTCCTTGTTTTCCATATACACAGGACTGACAAATTGCCTATCTTTCAGTATGACTTTAGTCAGTATGTTTATACATTAAATAAGCACAGAGAAATTCAAAATCAGCAAGTACCATTGGAGCAAAATGGAAGGAATTTTAAACTGGGCAAAAAGAGTATAATACTTACCGTATTTTTCTGTCAATAAGATGCCCCCATGTACAAGACGACCCCCACTTTTCCAACCCAAAATTAAGAAATCAGTATTTTAAAGATAGTGCAGAACACATTTTTATTTAGTAATTAGTTAACATTGACCTGCTACACTCGGTGGGAGGAGGTCCAAACTGTCTCTCTGCAGCTCTATTTCCAGGCTCTTTTGCATAACTGATTACATTCAATCACGAGTGAAACTGCCGATAGCTTGTCTCTGCAAACAGACTTCCTCTAATTGGTTTGTTCAGCATCAGCTGATGTCAGTTACATAAGGCTCATGATTGGAGGAAGTCTGTTTGTGAGACAAGCTATTTCACTCGTGATTGGAGGCTAGCAATAGGAGGAAGCCTCTTTGCAGAAACAAAGTATGGGCAGTTTTGCAACTGCCCGGTTCTCTCCTCGGCTGACTTCCTTGAATAAGATGCCCTTCAATTTTTAGCATAAGGATTTTAGAAAAAAGTATCATCTTATAGTCGGAAAAATACGGTAATCTTCAAAGTCCCATACAGTTTAAGGCCAGGGTATTCTGAACATGTCTTAATTCCATACTGACTGTTCCAAGCCACCAGGAGAGATCATGCTTTATATTCTTCTCTCTGAAAGGCTTAAGAGGGTGGCTTTTCAGCATGAATTTCTCTGTGTTAACATTCTACTAGGAATTCTTTTCCTGGAATTATTCACCTATGCTTCAAAATGGGCTGTTCCATTTTGGCTGATGGATTGCGGGAGGCAGGGCCTGCTTTTTGGCAACTGGGTTTACAATTTTATTTTGTTAATCCAGGAAGCTCCTTTTGAAGAAAAAAAAAATCAAATTGAAAAGTGGCATAGCTGGATGTAGATTTCTTCAAGATGGACTGATATTTTTTAAGTGCATTAAATATCTCCCTAATCGGAACACCATTCAGAAGGAAGTTTTGGAATGTTGTGTTTTGAAGGCCTATGAGAAAGGTTAGAGAAGTGTGTTAGGGATCTAGCTTTTCTTTCCCACTTCATGTATCTGGAAAGGAGTTGCCTGCTGGTGTAAGCTAAATGAACAATGTTTTAGATGTTCTGATACTCTATTAAACCCAGTTGCTGCTGTATCTACTCTATTAACTTTTTTCCACTCCGTAGATCCATTCATTCTACCACATCAACAAGTTGATAAAGGAGCCATTAAATTTGTACTTAGTGGAGCAAATATAATGTGTCCTGGCCTGACGTCTCCAGGAGCTAAACTTTATCCTGCTGCTGCTGATACGATTGTGGTATCCTTGGATAGGCACCGTCTATTGGTCATAATGGCTGTTTTCAGAACGTGATAGAACTTAAAGCAGCTTGGATCATTAATTTGATGGATTACCAGCCTTGGAAATAAGGAATCAAGAAACTATCACAGAGAGCCTTCTTAACTATTTGCTGAAACTTACGGTTATATTTAAAATAATGTTTTCTTAAGTGCTTTGATTTCAAGGCAGCATTTGGAAATTCTTATTTTGCGGCTGCTAGATACCTCTTTAATGTCATTCTAAGAATTAGGGATGAAGATGAACTAGTTTATCATAACGTAGGCATAATGGCCATGAGCAGTCTGCCTTGTCTTCTAACAGTTACTTAGCTTCCCCGAATATTTAGTGTTCGTAGTTCAGTTTGGTGATAGCTTTTTCAGGACAGGCAATTGCTGATTAGCTGACAATTGAAAAGGGCCCAGTGGACTAAGACTGTAGTGCCAAAAGTAAGCAGTTAGGAGGGGGACTGGATATAGCTCTCACTGGTAACCTATCCCAAAGACCAGTGAAGAAAATGGCATGCGTGAGAGACACTGCAGTCCCATATTGTGATAAGCACTAATATAGCTTATTTGGACTTTTTTGCTGAATGTAATATGTAAATGGGAGTCAGTGAATCAATTATGATTTGCTTTAGCCTGCTAGAGATTTAATTTTGATGACTCTTTCTTCCTGTTAGTAGTTTACCTGCTGATGTAATTATTTTAAATTACTACATACAAGATATTTTCCTTAGCAGACTGTTACAGGCAATAATGGCAGAAGGAAAGCAACATGCACTATGCGTTGGAGTCATGAAGATATCGGCAGATGATATGTGAGTCTTACTTTTAAAAGGAAAATCTCATTCCTCTTTAACATTGTTCTCCCGTATCCAATAAGGAGTTAACACTGCAAAGAACTAAACTCTTCAGACTTCCTCTAAACTGAATCTGCCAGTTTTTGCAGATGGCATGTTCTCCAGACAGTTTGAATAGGTAACAAGTAAGGGTCTACCTGTCAAGGTTGGTCTGGAGTCCAGAGAGACTTTATTGCTATAACGATTTGTCGTACTTAATGTATTTTTATTCCGACTCCCTTCTTAAGAGCATAAAAAGCAGCTCTGTTTTCTCTCCCTCATCTTCATTTTATCCTCCCAATACTTTTCTGAACTTGGTGACCCAGAACAGTCCAGTGAACCTGAGAGATGCATAGATTTGAAGCCTGTTGATCCTTTCACTGCTGCACTGTGTGGCTTTCTAGATAAGGAATTAGCCACAAGAGGCTGTTGTGAGAAATCTGTGGCTCCTCTTTCACTAGCAAACCAAAGGCAAACAAGTAACCTAAAAGAAAAAGCAGCATTCGCTGTATTAGATTTGAGGGCACAGCTGATAGGGAAAGACTGCCTCACCATCGTCCCCCTCAGTTTCTGGTCAAGTTTGTAGATTTGGCACTGCATAACACCAGCCTTTAGTGTAAGGATGTAGCAAGGGTGCCCTGGAGGCTACAGGTGGCTGTGACCATCCTCTTAAATGTAAAGAAAAAATTATTACACTTAAAAATGTTGCAATTAGCCTTTCTTCAAAAACACTGGCTCTTAGTTTGTAGTATTACATATAAACTAAGTATTGTATTACAGCTGTATAAAAATTGATACTGATTTAAAGAAGAAACCTAACCTGCTATTGCTATTCTTTTTGTGACCCTTTGGAATGGATGGGGCCAACTTTGGGTGGTTTGGGAAGCTTTAAAGTGGGTGCTTTAAGCCATGCACATGCTGAGTTTTTATTTTAGCCTGTAAAACTGAACCCTCCACTCAGAGTGGTCTGTGGCCTCACTCACTTAGCCTTTGACTAGCCACATCAAATCTAGTACACCCTCCAGGGAACAAAAATTGGACATCCCGTTTTAGTGTTGCCTTTATTTACAAGAATGCCAGAAGGCCTTACCTAGGACTAAGTCAGTGTACTAATTAAAAAAAGTTCTGTGGGGGTGCTCAGGGTATGCTCTCAAATACACTCACTGGCCCCAAAAGGATCTCGCTCAGCTCTACCACCAAGAAAATAAAATATATTGTTAGCACTTTGCATTATTTAGAGTAAAGGTTCTGAGATGGTAGCTTTGCCCAGATAGGATGGACTTTCACCATCATCATCCTGGCTAGGGAGAAGGGGAGCTGAAATAATGTCTAGAGTGTGCTACATGAGGAATGTTGATTTAACTGCCTGCTGGGGAATCCTGGGAGTTGAAGTCCACCCATCTGAAAGTCACTAAGGTTGAGAAACCCTTGCCTAGATGGACTGTGGTTCCTGCCTTTGTGAACTTTGAAAAAGGCAAGTGACATGGGGTGGCTGAGGGACATTATTAAACTCTCTTTTCTCTTCTCTTCAGTACTTGCATATATTTTTTAAAAAGGCTGAAAAGAAGTCCAGGATTTTTCTAATGCCAAGATCAGTAGGCTGGTTAATGTACCAGAGGAAGGCACAAAGTCTTCTCAATTCAGCTTTCATCTGTTGGTTATAAACACATCCTAATTTGGGGAATAGCTTCTGCCCATTTACATTCTAAGAACATGTTAGCCAGAGCAGAAAACTGATCTCCTTGTTTTTTCTACCTCTCCCTTCCCCAGAGAGAAAGTCAACAAAGGGATTGGCATTGAAAATATTCACTATTTAAATGATGGCCTTTGGCACATGAAGACATACAAGTGAAAACAGCAGGAAGTATGTGACTTGCTTCCTGCCAGCGTGGACTACTCTGTAATTCTGTTTTTAAATGTGTACCTGAATGTACAAATTTATTTTGTTCCGTGGCTATGCTAAATAAATCAAGTGAATGCTGAAGTCCTGTTAGCTTTTTTAAATAAATATATTTCAGCTGATTTTAGAAAACAAAAGGTGAGATGGCTTTAGTGATTATAAGCTGAGAAGGGGAGATTTAGGATAAACAGTTCTGTTGATGAGCAAATGGTGTACAGAAATGGTGGCTGTACACCATCCGCTTAAAAGAAATTCATCACTTGCAGTGTCGCCCGCTCGTCTCAGAGATGCAGTTGTAGTAACAGGCTGCGTAGTATCTTTCTCTTGTGAAAGCAACTGTTCTAGATAACAGTAATGTGCCTTGATAGGGTAGAGCTGGAAGTTCTCCCCATGAGCTTTCTTTCAGAGGCTGCATTCCCAAGTACAGTACAGTAGTAGAATAGTACCAGATAGTTGTCCAGAATTCACCTGTTTTCTAGAGGAATGAAACCCCCCCCCAAAAAAAACCCCCTCTTGTGTACTGTTTGAGCAAATTGAATAAAAGCAGACAGCAACTTAGCACTAAAGCAACTTCTCAATTTGAACTGCAAACAGGAAAAAAAAGTTAAAACAAGTTGTTGCTAGGATGTTGTCAATTTCTTTAAAAAAGAATGCACTGCTTTGAGTAAAATGTCTGTATTGGAAAACAGCTTTAACAGTGAGGTTAATTCGCTCTTGAAGTGTTGCTTGTAGAAATGTGTATCTCATTCAAGTTACTTCCAAACTGTACTTTCTATTGGTTGAAAGCACTTTGTGCATAAAAATAATAAAACCCCCAGTTCTTTGCCGAGAACTCCAGCAGGGTATTTATAAAGTTGTTGGCCAAGGGAATCAGAATATTTTTCCATATTCAGACACTGTTGTCTTGCTAGTAGCAGCCAACAACATTATACAGATCAAGGTAAAGATTCTTTCTATCTGTCATCTTAACAATTGGGAGTCAGAATTTCAGGAGGCCGAATCATTCCTGAGTGAAAGGTTGAAACCCATTTTTAGAGATAGAATGAATTGCAAACCTTCCTTGCAAAGTCAGGTCTGAAAATTGTCAAAAGAAGAAATTGGAAAGCTGCCACAATAATTTGAGCGCAAAACAATGATGTCCCTAAGACTGCATATCACATATTACCCCAACCATCAGATTAAAAGATTTTTCAATCTTAATATGGTACTTTCTAAAAAAAAAATGTTTACTGCAGCATAGAAGTGATGCTTGAAATTCATTCAATCCTATATTTGTTGCCCAGACAGAAAAGATTAGAAAGTTCAGAAGTAATATAGCTTATAGTTACCATCCAAAGGAAAAAGGCCTTAGTAGACATGTTCCAGGTTTTAAGATTCACTTAAGCTAGGTTTTCACATCATCCTAAAGCCTGTTTTGGCTTGCTAAATAAGTCGCAATGAATGAGTTTACAAGTAGCCCCCAGTTTAAGAAAGAGGTCCATCCCTAAGGTCTGTCCTTAAGTCGAATTTGTACATAAGCCGGAACAGTATTATTGTATGATACTGTTATGAGTAGTATTGTGTAATTAGCTCGAACCATTGCATATGTAACTTGAATTTTGCTATAATAGGCTCTGTTCTTAACTATGCATCATCCTTAAACTGGGCGTTCTTAACCTGGGGACTACCTGTGCTTGCACTAAGCCAAAAATCATGGTTGATCTAGTGCAGTGACTAGGTTTACATAACATGCTATGCTAAAACTAAACCACATTATGATTAGTGTGATTAGAGAAGCCAACTGTAAAATAGGAAGCAATTCTAGATAAAAGCTGGCAGCCAGATGACAACCTTGACTATTTACAGCAGGGTTTTTAAAAATCAGACCAACCTTCCTAATCAAGGGAACAGCATCATTTTAATAGAATATATTGCCTTTTCTATCTCAGCTTAATGCTCTAAAGCAGCCTTCTCCAAGATGGTATTGTCCAAATACGTTGAACTACAGTAGCTATTATTCCCTTGCCACAAATGCTGAAAAAGAATGAGGGATGGTTAGCCAAGCATACCTGAAACACAACAGGTTGAGGAAGGCTGAATTAAAAAACAGAAGACACAGAATCCCCCCCAACTGCAAAAATAGATTTAATTTACAGTAGATTAATTTTGATTTTAAATATTTACATACCCGCTACGCAATTGTCAACAAAGAAATCTTCAAACTTTTTTTTTTTTGAGATGACATTCACATTTGTATAAAAGGGTTTGTCGGTTTTAAAAAGAGGGCCCCCTCCCCTTTTCCCCCCAGTAAAGATTACAAAACCAGATTGTGCAAAAAAAGGAGCTAACACCAATACTAATAAATGCAAATTTTGAACCACCCTGAATACATGCTGTTTGCCAAGGGACACTACATGTTAAGACGACATGTGCTGAGGGCAAGTTTTGTGCCACCCTCTTCAGTCATTATCCGAGCCTGGAGGAGGTAGGAAAGCTAAGGCATCGTTGAAAGTGTGGCCGTATGCTCTGAGCCTGTAGACACCGTACATCATTACATGCATGTGATTAGGCGGCAGGCCACTGAATGTGATGGCCATATCTGAACAGCAACCTTCCACCACCTCCTGTGCGTGATTAGCCATTGCTTCTTTAATCAGAGTGCCCACTGACTTGGTGTTGAAGATGTCCTTTTTTTCAGAATCTTCTGCATTTTCAGCATGCACCCCAGTGTATTTTAAGCATATTGCTAACTGTTTATCTTCTGAAAGTTTCCAAATCATGCCCCCGTGTTCAGGACACTTATCTGGATCCTCAAAAACTCTGTACAGTCGCCGCAATGACTCAACACTCAAGACGATTCCTCCCCCACCGTTCACATACTGCAGATCTCCTGAAATCTCGGTCTGGCCTGTGTAAAATGGCTGAGAGGGGTCTTGCTTCAGCAAGAAGTACTTTAGGTTTTCAATAATGGCAAAGGTGCTGGGGTGGGCGAGAAAGTACCAGTTGTAGTTGTCTCTATAATTTTCATATGCATGTTTGTATGCTTTGCGCATCATTGTCCACATATCATCCGTGTTGAGCACAACCGAGTCGAAGACTTTGACGTTCTCAGAACTGTAGAATTCGGCCTTGTCGCAATGCTTGCTCCAGGTTTCTTTCACAGCCGCCCAGTGTCCCAGATCCTTCGGTTTGACAAGGATGATGCAGTAGACACGGATACTCTGCGTCAGCTCCAGGCGCTTGTCTTCAGAGAGGTTGAGAATGTCCTCCTTTTTGGGGGCTTGGAGGTGTCGATGCTCATGAGATTTTGTATTGTGACCCATCTTAATATGTCCCAGAAGGGTAACCAAGATGCAGCAGATTCCTCCAAGCACCATGCCCTTTACGAAGGAGCCACCTTCGGAAATCATGATTCCTAGATATTATAGGGAACGGGGAGAATGTAGATTATTAAATGAACATTCAACAGGTTCCTTGTCTGGGTGTTTTACCAACTATAGCTTCTGAACACAAGAGACAGTGGTGTGAGTTCACACAGCATGCTAAGCTAAAATTTTGCAAACCCAGGCTATTGGATTTAGTAAATCATGGTTTGTTAACACCACAATGGGTAAGAGTCCTGTGCAAACACAGCCACTGTGGGATTTACTAGTAACAGATTACAGTATATGGCAGAGACAATTACGGATGGATTTGCCTCATCCTAAGGCAAAACCGAACAAGCTACATATTTAGTTGAATAAACTGCAATGTACTGGGTGTGTGTAAGTCATAATGGCTGTACTCACATAAGTTCAGCCAAAAGCAAGCATATATGTTCTAGCACATCATGTGAACTGGACCTCAGAATATAGAATGGGGGTTCAGGAGAAACTATAACGTCAGGAGTAGAATCTTCCAATACAGAACTCTGGTGGAGAAAAACAATTTAAGTCGGAGATTAGGGGACCACAACTCTTTAAACAAGCTTTTTTCCCACCTCGAATACATCCATAAGAAATCTGAAATAATTTCTGTTTCCAGTAAGCAGAGCTTGTTATACAGTCTGAATACAGCAAACCGTGATTAGCTAAGCTTTAAACAAGCATGGTTTTACAGTGGATTATTTGATAGCGACGCTCATCAAGGCTAACCAAGTTCAGGCAGCACTGCAAATGGCAGTTCACACAATGTAAAAACAAAGCCCCGCAAACCCAATTGGAGCTAGTCTCAGAAAGTAAACCTGCGGCTGATCAGGCAAAAGGGAATTTAGGCTGCAACCACACCGTATTTTATATTCCTTTCCTGCATTCACAGCAGGAAAAGGCCAGAGGAGCTGCTCCACCTGAGGTCAGACTCTGATGAAAGGCCTTGGGACACCTGACATTTTTTTCAATAGGAGCGAATGTGGTTGAACTGCGGAGGCCTTCGGGTTCTCTGAGCTTGGCTGTTTTCCTGCAAACGTTTCGTTACCCGGCTAGGTAACATCTAGGTAATAATAAATAAGTAAATAATAATAATAAGGTAATAGGTAAGGAAACATTTGCAAGAAAACAGCCAAACTCAGAGAACCCCAAGGACTCCACATTGTTTTCAGTCTGCACTCCCATCGCCTCCCTAATTTGGGAATGGCAGCTTTCAGGTTACGGGCATGAAAGAAGATAAACGACTCCTCGCTTTCTGGCTGGCGATGGGGACGTGCGTCCAAGACTATTCCTCTGCGGTATCGACGCCAGGCTCTTCCTCCTGGGAACGGAGGCCGCAGGACGGAATCAAGAACGCCGCGGGCTTCTGACCCGCCCTCCCGATGGGAAGCGCCATAGAGCCTCCATGTGCCGAGGCAGTCTCTCTCTGAACCCCAGACGCGCAGGGGAAAGCCGGTGCTGGGCTAAGGGGAGATGGAGGGGGTCGGGGGAGGCTCCCACAGAGACCCAGCAGCTCCCTCCCAGCCCCAGCCCGAGCCCGCCTCGTCGGGTCAACACCGCCGCTCACCTCCTCGCCTGCAAGAGAATCCGGATCCACTTCCGCTCTCTCTATGGCGGAACCTCCGTCTCCTCTGGCCACACCTCCTCCTGGCGGGCGGGGCAAAGGGGAAGAAGCGCGGCGTCTTCTCTGGCCGCGCCTCCTCCTGGAGGGCGGGGCAAGAGGAAGAAGCGCGACGTCGCTTCTGGCCACGCCTCTTCCTGGCGGGCGGGGCAAAGAGGAAGGAGCGCGGCGTCTCCTCTGGCCACGCCTCCTCCTGTATATATGAGATATATGCGTAACGTATGAGTCTGTCCTTTTTTTTAAGACTTTTTTTAATCGCTTTATTATTTTTATAAATAACTCAACTAACGCTCCGTCCTCCTCCTATTTTCCCCACAACAACCCTGTGAGGTGAGCTGGGCTAGACCCACGTGGCCCTCCTTTCCTAGAGACCAGGGAGAAAAATCAAGGGAGCTGCAGTCAGCACTTCCGGCGCTCACTCGACCGCCGGCGTAGGGGAGAGGGAAGGCGACCCAGGCGTAGCGGCGGCGTCTTTCAAAACGCGCGGCCATTCCTTTAGGGGAATCCACCCAAACGGAGCAGCGTCCCCAGAGCTGCTTATGAGATGGTTTAAGGTTGGGAGAAAGATGCTGGCTTTCGCCTTCTGGCGTCCCAGCTGGTCTTTATTGCAGAGCGTGGAGAAGTGGTCGTCTTCCCCTACTTGCGTCGCTAATTCTCAACAGTCCATTGATAATCGGAAGTGTATATAAACTACGTTAGATCCATTCCCCCTTAGGAGGAACCTCTTGCCACGATTGGTGAGTCTTTTTCTCGCCCTCTGCGGGGTTACCATGGAAATATTCAGCATCACTAACCTCAGCCTGTTGTCCTAAGGAAAAAGATTCACCTATAAGCAAAACCCCCAAAATGACGCATGCGCCAATGTGCCCGAAGAGCACCCTCGCGGTAAGAGGTATATACAGTATATCCCCTGTTGGGATTTTTACCCCTGTTGGGAGATAGATAGATAGATAGATATCTATATCTATATCTATATCTATATCTATATCTATATATCTATATCTATATCTATATATCTATCTATCTCCCAACAGGGGTAAAAAAAATATATATATTAACTCTTCGCATACAAGGCTGCATAATCTTGGGGATGAGTTCCTTCCTCTATGTAGAAATTCACCCTGTTCTGGGGTTCTCTGAGCATGGACAGAATTCTTTCCTACCAAGTTGAAATTTACATAGCACTAGGCCTCTGTGAGCATGTCTAGAGTTCTCACCAAACAGGATGATCACTTTTACAGAGAACACGCGCACACACACAAACACACACACACACACACTTGTTTCTGTGGGCAAAGACTTCATAACTATTAGCTAGTTTTAAAACCAGGCATAGCTGTCTATCAGCAACCAGCTATCTTGTGGCTGTTATGGAAATGGAGTTGGGCCTGATTTGTCCTTGGATGGAGGACTCTCAAGAAAGCCCAGGGGAGAGTAGGCTAGATAAAAAAGTTGCCAAACTGGATCATGGTCTCTGTTTGTTCTGACTGCCTTCTATCGTATTATGTAAGCCATAATCGATAAGAGTCGGCTGGACTCAGGCAGCCTCTAATTCAGAGTTCCCCAAGGTGGTCAGTATTGACCCCCAAGGGTCAATGGGACTATCCAAGGTGGTCAATAAATGGCTGGGGGCCAATAGGCCGTCGATAAATGATGGAAGGTCGATGGGGGTCAGTTAATCTTTGGGGTCTCCAGAGCTCCACGCCAGTCCCTAGTCCTGAAGGTCAAGTGGCTAGTGGCGAGACAGCATCACCCAGGGTTGGATGGTCAGCCACCCGCGAGAGCAGCCTTGAGTTGTCTTTATTATTATTACACACGACAACGTGAAATCACAGCTGCCAGTTCTTTAGCTGGTGTTGACCTTCATTCACATCGAGTTCTTCCCAAGAGCCAAGGAGGTTGTAATGTATCAGCGTTACTTATTATTGTTGGTCGCACAGTCAGCCAGATGTTTAGACTGGATTTGGCATTTTTGTCCACCCATTGAGTCCTTCCCAAGGACCTGGGAAAGGCAGATGTTGTTGTTTGATGGTGCTAAAGGTATCATCGCAGGATGGAAGCTGTTCCAAGGAAAGCTCCTTTTGCAGTTGACTGATGGTGATTTTGTCAATGTCTTCAAGTGGTGCTCCAGATTATTATTATTTTATTTTTGTTGGTCGCACAGCCAGATGTTTAGACTGGATTTGGCATTTTTATCCACCGATTGAGTCCTTCCCAAGGACCTGGGATAGGCAGATGTTGTTTGATGGTGTTAAAGATATCATATTATTATTATTTGTAGTAGTATTTATTAAATTATTTTCATATAATGAATGTTTGGGAGTTTGATGAACAATCTGAAACTTCATGAAGGGGTTGAACAGCTGAAGAGTTTGGGGACCCCTCCTCTAAATCTAAGAAAACAAACACATCCTGGAAGAATGCAGGGTCAGACCCCTTCTCCATTGGGCCAAGAAGGCAATGTGATCATGTCCAGAAGCCCTCGGGAATTGGGCTTAGCTTGATGGAGGTTACTCGATTGCAAAGAGGTGGCTCCCTCAATGCCTCTGGACCTGTAGCCTTTCCAAAGCAACCCGGGGAGTCTGCAGGATGTGGTCCAAACAGTCAAGATGGCAGCCATAACGGTGCGATTGAAGCTCTTTATTTTTTATGTGCGTTGCCTCCTTTGGTCAAAGTTACTCATAGCATGACCTTTTTGTGTCTCTCTCTCCTTTCCAGCTGATAAAATGACTGGTTAAAAAATATTTTATATATGCGTCTAGGCTATGATATATTTCTTATATCATAGGTATGTGATATAGGGACTGAGTAGGGACTGAGACCATCCATCCTTTGTTGTTGTTCAGTTGTTAAGTCGTGTCCAACTCTTTGTGACCCCATGAACCATATTGCACCAGGCCTTCCTGTCCTTCACTGCCTCCCTGAGTTTGCTCAGTTTCATGCTCATTGCTTCAGCGATGCTATCTAACCATCTCATCCTCTGCCGTCCCCTTCTCCTTTGGCCTTCCATCTTTCCCAGCATCAGGGTCTTTTCCAAAGAGTCCTCTCTTTGCATTAGGTGACCAAAGTATCTTGAGCTTCATTATCAATCCTTCCAATGAGCAGTCAGGGTTGATTTCCTTTAAGATTGACTGGTTTGACCTCCTAGCAGTCCAGGGGACTCTTAAGAGTCTTCTCCAGCACCACAGTTCAAAGGCATCAATTCTTCGGCGCTCAGCCTTTATGGTCCAGCTCTCACAGTCATACATTACTACTGGAAATTTCACCCTCATCAAGAGGCTCTTTAGTTCTTCTTCACTTTCTGCCATTAGGGTGGTATCATCTGCATATCTGAGGTTGTTGATGTTTCTCTCTGCAATCTTAATTCCGGCTTGTGATTCTTCCAGCCTGGCATTTCTCATGATGTACTCTGCATATAAGTTAAATAAGCAGGGTGACAGAATACAGCCTTGTCGTGTACCATCCTTGCCTTTCTACAAACCATTCCGCTCCGTAGCTTTCATGAAAAATCTTGTCTGTGTAACTAGCTGCCACCTGTTGATCCCAAATCCAGTAACTTTCCTTGCAACCAATATTGATTCAAAAGAAAGTTCATTTATTGAGAATAACTGTACAGATCCAAAGCATTGCTAAGACTGAGCAAAAGTGCGCCAAAAGCTGTTTTTCTTACTCCCCCCCCCCCCCCCCACTTCATCGCCCTTAGTTCTTGGTCTTCTGATTCCCTTGCTGGTATGTCCTTGAGCATGCCAGAGCCTGTGATAAGGAGCCATCTGCTTTAAACGGTTTCTCATTCCTACTCCCCCCCCTCCTTTTACAATGGCAGAACCGCAACATGTAAAAAGCCATTTTTTAAACTAGCCATATAATAATCTATTACGAAATCTTGCGAGGATTCTGACAGTCTGGTTTGGTGCCTTCCAGATGTGTTGGTCTGTATCTGCAGGCTGCAATCATTGTGCTGTATGGGGGTGATGGGAGTTGTAGTCTAGTATAGCTGGAGATTGGAGAAGGCTGTACTGGGTTTTTATGAAGGATAAAGGGGAATGAATGAAGGGAAAGAAATGACAGGTTGCCATCTTGTGGCCAAAAAGAAAGAAATGGAAGATTGTTGCTTTTTTTTTTTTTTGCTGTTGAATCTGTTCTTCCAAGGAATGATTCCTCCTCCTCCTCCTCCTCCTGGTCATTAAACAAAAGGACATTATATGGTAATTGTAATAAAAGTAATAAACACTCCTTGTAAGTTTTCAGTCTAAAGGGGCTGATGGTAAACAGGAATCAAAAATCCCACAAGGTAAATAAACAGCAAAGCAAAGCAGCGGAATCCAGTGAAACCAGGTGCACCTACCCTGGTTTTTCAGGCTAACCTGAAAGGAGGCCTTAGTTGCTGCATTTTGACAGTGAGAGGAGAGGGAGGGGAAGACCCCGCAGGATTTTCACAATGCAAACAGCTTTAGGGATGGTGGGTTTGCGGTGTTGTGTTGGGTGTCTGCATTCAGTCTTGCTTCAGGCAGCTAAATGTCTTTGCTTGGCTCGCTCCTCAGTTGTGAAAAGAAAAAACAGCCCCCCTGCGTATACTTCCACTCACGCTCCTGGTTCTTTGAATGCAAGGGGGCTATTTTTGAATGCACTTGAGCGGGGGCATCAGGCTGCACACCGTTTCCCCGCCAGAGAACGCCAAGGGCTGCCAAGAGCTGCCAATGGCGGCGATCGGATCCTGCTGGCCCGGGGTCAGCTCCGAAAGGGTGCGTTATACATTTCCTGCTCTGCATCGCCAAGCCCATATTTCAAGTTCCACTTCAGCAGCTGTTGAGTGTGGAACAGGATGCTGGGAACGGTTTCCAATGAGTTGCAACTTACTGCTTCAGCAAATTGTTTTCCTGCCGGTGCTCAAACTAGCCTTCGTGTCCTTGACAGAATGATAAATTCAGCAACAGATTCCACATGTCAGTCCAATAGATTTTTTCTCCCCGGCCCTTGATCAGGACAAAAAACACCACGGAAGAACATTGCAATCCTAGCCTGGCTGACTCAGAACGGCATCCCGTTCCATTCTGCTTCTTTAACCCCTTGCTGATGAAGGGGCTGAGTACTGCTGCCCCCCAACTCTTTGCCTGAAACCACCATTTCAGTTTCTCTAACTCAGTAACCCGAGGATTGTGTTGGGATCCCAAAACGTCTTTTATTTCTAGTTCCCTGACTATCGTCCCTCCACCTCCCCAACCAGTGGGTAGCATAGACTCTGGGAGGGAGAAACACCATAAAAAAATGTAGGTTTTTTTTCAGCCTGCATCTGTCACCCTATTGATTGCCAGGGTTGATTCCGCTGATCAAGGCTAGGTGGGTGTCTTCCTTCTCCCTCACCGCTCCATGGGCATCCCTTCCAAAGATGTGTGCTCGGTGGAAGAGGACGACATCCCAGATTATAAGGAATGTGCTGATCTCCCGTAATATCTGCCCAGCCAGTTCCATCTGGCAGGGTTGGCGCGCTCCGGGTTCCATTGATTAAACAATGCCGCCTATCGGGGCTCTGGAAGTGCGTCTTCTCTGTCGCAGTGCCTGCCCTCTGGAATGAGGTTCCCCCCAAGATCTGAATGGCTCCCACCCTGCTGGTGTTTCAAAGAGCCTTAAAGACCTGGTTCTTCACCCAGGCCTTTGGAGAGGATGACCGACTCCCCTTTCTTCCTTTCTGTTCCACTCTGGGTTTATTTTCTTTGCCATCGTTGTTCTTTTGTCTTGGTGCTGTTTTTGTGGTTTCCCCCCCCCTATTGTTCTTTGTTTTTAAATGTTTTAACAATTGTAAACCACCCAGAGTGTCTGGGAGTTGGGTGACATATAAATTTAATGAAGTTTTATTATGATCTTTGGTCAAGTGTATATGATAGCCATGCTCCCCTGCTAGAACCTTATCTGCAGTTCCTAGGGAAGGTAAGAATTATCTGTCCACAAACCTCACATCTTCCTTGGGTAGCCTGTTAATTTGCAGCTGAGCATGGCACTGCTGCGCCCACCTACAAGTGACTGAATAAGTGGGCGAAGTTACAGTGTTGTCATTCACATCTCTCGAGTGTCGTAGCCTCTTCCAGTAGCTTGTTTAGGATAGAGATTTGGCTACTTAAAATGTTTTATTCATGCCAGGAAGAAACAAAACAAAACAAAACAAAACAAAACAAAACAAAACATAACATCCCCTTCTGGAAAATAGCTTTCCTGAGACAGCAGGAAGATGATCAGTGATGCCAGTTCTGCTTAGAAATATTCCCCTGATCTGGAGCAGCAGAAGGCTCTTGTGAGCACTCATCCTTTTAATCTACCAGGTTGCACCAATGTCTCTCCAGGTGCAGACCACACGGTTCAGGTGAGATTAGGGTTACCAGATATTTGAACAGGCAAAGGAGGACATGGACAAGGGGAAAGGAGGATAAATGGTGGGGAAGGGAGGACACACTAACTGCTCAGGCCACTGATGGTGAACCTATGACACGCGCATCAAAGGTGACACACCACGTTTTGGGTGACACGCCAGCATTCACCAACGCCCGACAACAACTATTCTCCCTGCTTGAGTTACCGAAGAAACTGAGTTTGTTTTATTCGTATTTCATTTTTGTAATTATTTGACGTTTCTTTATATAATACATAGCACCACGCTTGACTGGACTGTATTTTTTTTTAAAATAAATGAATATGTAAAGAATTGTTTCTCTTTTGTTGGGGGGGGACATGCCAACAGAGCCATTTACCGAATTTTTCACATGCCAAGCCCAAAAGGTTCGCCGTCACCGGCTTAGGCAGACCTCGACGCGCAGAGACCCACGCGAGGCTCCTAGCGTGGAAAACTTTGCAGGGAACCTCTTCTTTCTCCTGCCCAATTAAAGAAACAATTTGGTGGACAGAAATGATGCCTCCAACATGATGGATTTTGCTGTGAGCTCTTGGAAGAGAGGTGGGACGTAAATGCAACAGATAAAAGATTTGGCTTTGTTCCAGGTTAATATCGATTTGCTCACAGATAATATATTACATACTGAGGATATTTTCACCCTTCACTCTTGCTGGTTGTTTATGTGGTTGGTCTTGCTCGGCAATCTTTCTGCACGATGACTTTTATTACAGCCTCGTCTTGACTTTCCCGTGGTGTTTCCTGGCTCCTGTTCACAAGGTAGTGTGCAAACGTTGTACTGTTAACCGTGCAACATGCAAACTTAACCTGAATAGCAACTCATTAGCAGATGTTCTGATCTAACCTAACAGGAGGGAGATCAATTATTTTGGGGGATAGGGATCTCTCCTCTGCTTCTATTCTCAACAATCTGGCTTTGAGACAACATGTTTTTTTTTTCAGCGTTCACCCCAGTTGAGCTTCTTTCCCGAAATTACTTTTCGTGGTGAAAAAGGGAGCCGAGCTTTGGCGGTAGAACTGGGTTATTCTAAAATCTCCCCACGGAATGAAATCAGGATTAGAGAGAGGAACTTGCCAACAGCTTCGAGAAACAGCCCCGTCTCTCCCTTTTCTTGGGAAACCATTTTGTTACTTAACAAACAGCCGTTGGCAAAAGACGCTTATGGGCCTGTGCAGTAATAAATCACTGAAATATAAAACATGCCGTTGCAGCTGCTGGAGGGCTGATGAGAATCCCATTCAGGAAAATAAATAAATAAAAAAATAAAAGAGGCTTATGCTGTTTTCTAGCTAGTTGCTTTTTCTAGCTAGAGGAAGAAAGTACACAGAAAGCAATGGGTCCTTTTTTCTTGTTTTGAGGGAAATTCAGATCAATAGATGCATTGATGCCGCAAGGCTTCCTCCCCCTCTTTTTCTTTTTCTTTTATAAGGGAGGGGTACATTGGACAGGTTCCTATTCCAAACAGGGTCAGTGTTTGAAATGAATGAATAGATCAATATTTTCAATCACGGCAGAAAAAACAAATCAGTTAAAATAATTGTAGGAGTTATTTCACTATTTGGATTTTCCCGGCTCACTTCTCTGTACTGTCATTGACTTTGGTGGATCAAACAAAGAAAGCAGAACGGAAGACATTGACAAAGGGCACCTGAATGAACAGCTCATCTTGTGGCCTCTCAGAGTTTGGCTGAGAAAATCCTGGTTAAGCGAATAGGACGTAATAAAACTAGTGAGCAAGATGAATTTAAGAAGTGGAGGCCCCTGAACAAGAAGGGAAAGTCATGTATGTCCAATGAATTAAGTTGTGCCATTACAGCAGTTTTGATTGGTAAGAAAGATGTGGGACTGTCAGCCCTTCAAGGTAGGGTTAGGGTTAGTCCATCTCTGGAGGTTTGTAAGAAGAGATTGGATAGCCACCTCTTAATGATGATTTAGTTGGTTTTCCTACCCACTGCAGAGTGTCAGACTTTCAAGACAGGCCAGTTCAGGAAACAGATACCAAAGGAAATGCTAGAAGTCTACTTTATGGATATAGGCTATCTTAACAGACTCTTGGAAACCTGTTAGCGTTTCCCCTTCCCTCCTTGTTATACCAAAGAAAATCAAGGCGGGGCAATTTTGAATTTCTTTCTCACGCTTTCCTGTTTTCCTGGCTTAAGCTCATGTTGTATCAATGGTTGCTGCGTATTTTCCCGAAGGGCATCTCTGTACTCCTCTACACATAGGGTTGGATTAGATGATCCTCGGGGATACCTTTCCACTCCACAGTGCTGTGACTGTCCCCAGCTATGGCTGGAGAGGGATGATGAGAGTTACAATCTGGAGGGCACCAGGTCAGGAAGATGATGTACATAGTATATAGGTTGCTGGAGTGGAGAGATTAAAACAAATCATCGATCTGTCCTATCTATCTAAGTCTCACTTTTCAACAATCTATGTAGCAAGCCTTTTTTGAGATGAAGGGCTAACTGGAGCCATTACTTTTCATAAGATGGATATAAACAGAAACTTAATTAAGCGGGTGGCCTTTTTAATGAAATCTTCGCTTTGGGGCTTGAGAAATCACTTTGCATTTCTCAGCAGTTCTGAATGGAATATTGATTGATCTTCTTCTTTCTTATCTGTCTTCTCCTTTTTGGTGAGCTGGTTTCTCCTAAGGGAAGGAGGTTGTTTCCCAGGCTGAAAGAAAAGAGAGGCCACCAAGGTGTAAACTGGGGATGAGGTCATAGCAGCAGAAAACAATAAATCATTTTCTTGCAAAGCCTTTGAGGTGGGAATCAGGTGGGGAGAATGATGGGGCAATAACTGGACTATTATGGCAGGGTTTCCTGATTCTTAGCTCCAGAGGGGATGAGGGAGAAGAAGTGCTGTCATTAAGGTGACCAAGAATAGGGAACCATTTCCCCAAAAAATCAGGTGTCTGGTAGCCCCTTTGCAGACTAATACATTTTATGAACAGGCAGAAGCTTTCCTGGGTGGCTGCTCACTTCTCAAACTTTGCAGTAAATGCTGTCTTCCTTCTCCCTGGTTTAAAGTTGGTGTTACATTTCACTCTTATAGCCTGATGGATGTTTCCTTAGTATTTGCAAGAGGAGAGTTGACTTAAATGCTCTGTGAGAAGAAGGTGGACTGCTTTACTAGTGGGTGGGATAAAGGACCCATCTCCTTTCTGATGTTAGGCAAAAAGAGCAAATAATTATTCATTTACTATTATTCAGTTGGGTTCAGGTAAGTCAGAAATTGAGATCCTTTCTACTGCATTTTCCTGCCAGAGGCAGAGAGAGATATCTTTGTGGCCTGTTCTTCTCTAAGGACCAAATTAATTTATGGACAACCAACTCTTGAGGATGATTCAACTGGTTTCCTGCATGTTGCAGAGGGTTGGGCTAGATGATCCTTGCGTCCCTTCCAACTCCCCAATTCTATGATTTAAGAAGAGCAAAATTCATCAGAGATTCAAACTGTCCTTGCTGAATGGTTAAGCCAACCTGTTTATCCTCCAGGATGATCTTACCCAAGGAGGGTTGGGAACCATTTTCTGGAGGAAGTGGAGGTTGCTGGAAGAGAAGAAGGTGGCAGAGGACTGGCAGGAAGCTCTCCTTCCAATTTGCAAAGATTGGGAGCAATAGGCAAGCCCATCTGCCACTTCCTTCTCTAAGAAGAATTTTATTCCCTTGGGGAGCTGTTTTTTCACACATCACCCCTGCTTTGCTCCCACCCCTCTGAGAATGCCAAGGGAACCTCCAAGGTGAAGCCCAACATTTTCCCCAGTTGTGACAGCAGCACTTCCTTTGTCTTTTTTCCATTCTTAAATCTGCCTTCTCCAAATGTGGTTTGCCTTAATTTTTACCAAAAACTTGTTCTGTGCTTTCGGGGGCCTCTCTGAGGTTTTGTATGCAGTTTTACTAAAGGTATAGCTTTGGGCAAGCTTGTTCTGTTTCAGGCTTCAAACTCACATGTACACACAGTTCTAGGTGAGAACAGCAATTTACTCAAGGCTGAACAGATGGCAGACAAGGGAAGGAATGTAAATCAACGAAGTTTCTTGGAAATAAAGCTTGTCTGGCTAATGTTGTTTTCAACAGGAGTGCACAGAACACAAGTCAAAATCCAGTCCAAAGTTCAGAGAGCCAAGTCAGGTTTGTCAGCCAGTCCAAGGTCAGAGCAGGATTCACAGGAATGACACGCCAGAGCAGGAGATCAGATGGTTGTTTCCAACAGAGAAACATGAATCAGGTCTGCCTCTTACATCAGGCTGCAGCCAGCTGTCACTAATCATATTTACTCCATGCTTGGCAAGGAGCCTATCAGAACTTCGCTGCTCTGCTCTCTTCTCTACTTACCAGGTGTGGGGGCTGGGAGGCCTTATGTCTTCCTCATCTGACTGCTCCAGCTGCTCAGGTGGTGCCTGTGTTTGATCACCCCCAGGTGATTCCTGGCTTGGTGTCTCCTGAGGCTGACATTCCACAGGTTCAGCTGGAGCAATTTAGTCTGCAAATGTTTACATTTTCATGTCCTCCTTTAATCCAGGCTGGCTGGAAGTTTACAAGATGGATATTAGGACATTGGGAGTGACAACAAGGCTGGAGGCTAGGAAAGAAACTTCACTGCAGTCCCTTAAGCTACCTTGCTGCAGGGGGTGTTAGAGATCAAGATTGGACAGATTTCCAGTTCTTTGGATCTACAGTGGCTGGATTTTTTTTAGTCTTTTCATTTTAATGAAGGCTTGGTAGTGAAACGCATCACCTGAGCCATCTGTAGAAGACACAGGGTGCTTCAAAGTGATTGCCTTACTTAGGAAGATTTAGTAGGGCTTCCAGATTTAGTCATCTTCAGCTTGGAACCTATTTTTACTCTTTTCCCATCTTTGAAAAGTCCATTAAGGAATCGGATAACGAGGCCACTGGCATTCCAATCAACCGTGATGAGGAGGGAAAAAATTTGACAGAAGGGATGCCTTTTGCAGAATTGAAACAAATCAACACCCCCCCCCCCCCAAACCAGACAGGAGTGGATCCTTTGCAGCTGCCTACCTCTGTTTTGTTTAAAATTAAAGCAATCTTTTCTCATTTTTAAAAGAAGAAGGGCACAACCACAATCGATGCAGGCAGTATCATTGTATTTTGTAAAGGATGTACAAAATGGCCTTCTTTATATCTCTTTTTCTTTTTTCTATTTTTCTTTCTGCACTTTTAGCTTTTTCTTTTTCTTTTCCCTCCCTTTCTCTTCTCTTTTCTTCTCTTTTAGTTTGTATTCTTATTATTGCTGTTAAAACTTTCATATATATATATATATATATATATATATATATATGAAACCAAAGGTGTAGGTTTTGATTTTATATATATATATATATAATCAAAACCTACACCTTTGGTTAATTTTCATCTGTCAATTAATGAATGCACGTGTGTTTGCCATGCCCATGAGCACCTGCTGGGTGGCTGGAAAAAAAAAGTCCCATGTTTCTCTACCCCACTCCATTTGCCATTAGAACACAATGTTTTGTTGGGGTTTGTGACAATTGCAGAGGGAGAAAGAGCAGTGAGAGTTGTATTTTGAGCTTCATCCCTGACAGAATTGGTTAAAACAGAGAACTGCTGCAGCGTGAAGATCAGGCTTAAAGACGCTGGCAAAGTGCAGGAGGCTCGCATCAGTCTCGATTAATCCATCATCATTGATTTAAAACTAGAGTGCACAGTTGTCAAAGTCACCCTGGAGAAGGCACAAAACCAGAATTTTAGGACCAGGTTGGGCCTCGATAGCTGCAACTGTCAGATTAAAATACTAGGTGGGTCTCAGGCTGACCAAGGCATTACATGTCCATGCTCATTTTTAATTTAAAGCATTAATTAAAGCATTCTGGCAAGGCTTGACATTTTTTGGAGATGAGGAAAAAAAAATGTCTGTCAGGTACCCTGGCTCTAGAACCTCTCCAAAATTTGCCACCATTTGTCACGTGACAGAAGGTGAAACTGGTTAAATATATGGGGAGCGATCAGATTAACTGCACTAAATTTAGAGGTGTCCACAGCATATGGACAAAAAGTTGTGATGGTGGCCATGACTTGCAGTCAGACCTCTGCCTGTTATTTTTTGTGTGATGCACTTCATAAAGAAGCAGGGCTTCTATGGCTCTGTCATGGCTACCATTTTGACTTTTTGATCACTCCTGTGGACGCCCTGACTGAATCAATTTAACTTTAATGCTATTGAAATTTAGATTAGATTTAATTGGATCCTTCTCCTTTTTAGGCGTGGCTCTACCACCTTTCTGGAGCATGGGCCCTAACTGGGTATGGCTTTTGGTGTTAAAAAAGTTTGGGCACGCCTGAATGTACATAATAGAAATGTATTACTTTTATCAACAAATATCTACTCAGAAGCCAGAGTGTTTGACCGACTTTGAAAAAGTAAAGCTGTACTTGAATGAGAGATCCCGGGGCTGTAGGCTACAGTAGGAAGTTGAAAACATACTCCAGAAGAAGACAGTCACAAACCATTTCTTGATGGTTGTCAAGAAATGTGGATCTGTCCAAAGTTACTAGAAATTGGATCTGATTCTTTTTTTCCCCCTACATCGCATTATCTCTGCTACAGTGATCTGAATGTTCAGTTAAAAAACATGTGAAGTGGTTTGGACTTGCTTATAGTTTGCCAGAGTTATAAAGGAGGGAAGTCAATGTCTAGATTATATTATCTTGTGTGAGACCAAAGGGCTGAAACGTAGCAGGCTTTTAGCTGGCCCTACCATTAGACAGAGATGCCTCAGGTTGCAGAAGGCACGACAGCACTATGCTGCACGTCTTGAGACAGACTGCCACGAAGGCATGGTTCTTTTGCCAAGACTGAAGAAAAACTGACCTGGCACTTTAGTCAAAATGTGGACCCAGTAGAAGAGGGGTTCTACTTTGGTTTTCAGTTTGGGCACCTTGGGATGATCCTGGAGGAACATCAGGGTTAGCCTTGTGGGACACCAACCAAGGTCCTTGCATATCTGGGAGGCCATGAGGACTCTCTACCAACCCCCTTTTTGCTCATCATCTTTTTTCTTCTTCTTCCTTGCTTCTGCTTCCTGCTCTCTTATTCTCCCTAAGCAAATAAGGAAAAACACTAGTTCCTCTTGTCCATCTCTTTCTAATGTTCGGGAGTTAAAATGAAGCTGCAGCTATCGCTTCTGGCTTGGAGGATCTTACAGACACTTGAGAGTTCAAGGCTCACCCTTGCCAGCCACACGGTCATCAATGGGCAGCAATTCATCACTGCCAGGAGCAGCAGAGTGGGAAAAAAAAGGGGGATGAGATTAAAAATGAGCCTATCCATCTCCAAATATTTTAACACCCCCCCCCCCCCCCCAAATTTAGGAAATATCTAGCAATTCTAGGATACCAAAGGAAGGTAGTGATCTGCATATTTGTTTAGTGAGGGATTTTTTTACATTATTCTACCAAAGGCATTTGGGCAAGTTTGTAGTTTTTTCAAGAGGATTTTTTTTTTTAAATAAAGGATTCTGCAAAAGGCTATTGTGGGAAGCTAGTTAGAGGAGGCTCTTGCTAAGTCTAAAAAGGCTATCATAGGTGACTTGACGGCCTGGTGAAATACAGTTTGCATTGCTCCAAAGAGCGTTTTGCTTTAAAAAAACACCATACAACACCCAATGCTTTTTGGAAAGCGCTTTCCTTGCAAACAGCATACGCGCTGCTGGGTATTTTTTTTCCTTCTCACCACAGAAGGAATTTAATTTACTTTGTGTCAGAAGGTTGACGTGTCAAAGAAGAAACTGGTGCATCAGGGGAACTAGGCGGAGGCAAGGTTATTTATCATGTCTTCTAATTTGTATTCCCTTTTTGTGGGGAAAAAAGTTACAGTTAAAGGGATTTCAGGGGGCTTGTGGGTGGTCTGCAGCCTGTCTGAGCTTATACCTGGGCTCGGGATACTTTGTATGTGTGAATGTGAAGCTTGGCAAGATGCTATCAGCAGCAGATTTCTCCCTTCCTCCTTTTTATTAGACAGATAATATGCCTCAAGCTGAAGATTCCTGGGACAAGTAACTAAGTTCCTGCTGTTTCCTTCCTGCTGCTAATTCTTCCATTGCCGGAGGACAGAAATGCATATGTCAAATCTGTTGCACATCCCTTGTGCTTGGATGGAGAGGAGGGGTCATCATCTGTGTTGACCCTGCAAGCAAAACGCCTTGGGCCATCTCTAAAAGGCAAAGACACTATAGATTGGAAAATCTCTCAGAATGGTATATACCAGTGGTTTTCAAAGTTGGCAACTTGAAGATGCGTGGAGTTCGACTCCCAGAATTCCCCAGCCAGCATGCTGGGGAATTCTGGCAGTTGCCTCCTAGAATGCCTCCCAACTTTTATAAAAGTGCTACCTAGAAGTTAGTGTTTATTGACAAGTTTGCAATGATTTCGATATGCCAGCAGCCAGGTGCCATCTCCCACTCTAATGAAGGTGTAAAATGGGATGAATCTCTGTGGGCTGACAGGCCAGGGAAAGAAGAATTGAGCATTTTGCCTCAAGCTGATGGTGTTGGCCAGGATTACTTTTGACCTTTGTCCATTAAGTGAGATGTTTCTGTTATCAAAACCGCCTGTCTTTTCCCTTCCTGTCTTTCATCTCTGAAATGCACATTCAGAAAAAACGCATTTTTAAAATCCACCTCTGTGTCTCTTGAAAAGGCATCTGATGAGACGTGTGCCAAATTTGATTTTCTATTCCCATTAGCAAGTCCCATCATTAATAAATACAATTAAAATAACAGTGGGAGATTGACAGTGCTGTCAAATTTTAATAAATGTATTATCTCTCCCCTGGCAAGTTAGAGTAGCGGTTTTACACACTGATGACTGTTAGGTCTGCCAGTGTTACTGTTAAAAACAATTAGACTTTTTAAAATTTATCCAGGGAAAGAAATAAAGGTCTTCAAAACGGCTATATCAAAACTGCTATTGAAATGTCTTTTAAAGAAACAAAACATCTGAATGCCAGTGTGATGTGAATTGTAGACTTAAAAAACGACTCAACGGGTGAGAAGCAATGTTGATTTTATTCTGAACATGGTCCGGCTACTTCTAAGTACATACAGATGGAATTGCACTGTTAAATTTGAGATTCTTAATACTATCAAACTATAATCCTCAGATAGTTAGGAGAAAGTGGCTGTTTGGTGAAAAAAGAGTATAAATTATATTGTAGATATACCATAAAAATGTTTCGAATTCAGAATGAATATAGAATGGTTGAGATGAGAACCCATTCTATAAAACAACTGAAACGGCTTGCTTAAAGGTTAATCCCTGCAGCGTATCACGGAAAATGTGATGTGAAATCCAGGAGATGGAAGAATGAGACGGCAGTTCTGAAAATTAAAAGAAAAGGAACAAAAAAATGAAGAAAGAGTCATCGGAGGCTATTGATGAAAACCCTGGCCAAAAATCCTGCAAGGTATTTATCTTAGGATGAGATAAACAGAACAGTTGTAAGTAGGACTTTAGAATAATGATCATACTGCAGTTGGCGATGCCGAAAGCTGTCAGATCAGTCTGTTGTTCTGCCTGGCTCAGCAGAGTCTGTACTGGATCAGCAATGCAGAAATCTCCCTTGGTGACCACCGGGCTGCCTGCCTCCCCTGGGTTAAAAAGGTTTTGTAATTAAAAAAAGGGAAACAAATAGGAAACCAGCATGCCACAAAGCCAGGCACGCTCCTTACGCGTTGTATTTATTGATAGGAATGCGTTGAGATCTCACAAAGGTCCCCCTGGGGTGGGAAAAAGCCCCCTAGGAGATTAACCCACCTTCTGGACCCTGGCAGCGCCATCCGTCTGCCTGTTCGGCGTCCTGAAAACTGCATTCCCAAAATTTCTGGCTGGTGGCAGGTTGGGGAAGGGATAGCCTTCACTAATTGGCATTGACTCCCCAGGATTTTACTCATGTGCCTTTCAGGGATTAAAGCTGGGGTTGGAGATGTGAACTCCAAGGCAATGATTCTTCAGCCCTTTAAGACCTACTGACTTTAAGGGAGCAATGGGGGTAGATAGAGAAGATTTGCTCTGCGTTCCCTCTTTGTCTATCCCTGTACCTGCTTGTTGTCTAGGACAGCATTTCTCAACCTTGGCCACTTTAAGATGGGTGGACTTCAACTCCCAGAATTCCCCAGCCAGCATGGCTGGCTGGGGAATTCTAGGAGTTGAAGTCCACCCGTTTTAAAGTGGCCAAGGTTGAGAAACGCTGGTCTAGGAGATTGGTGGTCTGAGGTCACTTCCTTCCTCCTTTCTTCCCAGGCACACATACTGTAAATAAATCTTCTTTCTCTCAGAGTTATCAAACCAGCCTCACTAATCATTGTTTAGGTTGGATTCCTGCTTTCAGGAATGCTCCCACATACCCACAAAGCATTCCCACCTCTAACACCTGGGACATTCTGCATTCAAAGCAGATCCTCATCTACCACTGAGTCACAACACTTGTAGCTGTCATTTATTCTTGTTGGCAGTGTATGCTTCCTTACCTTGTGAGTTATTAAATTTAAACTTTTCCTCCCTAAATGCAATTACTGGTCTAATTAACAATATGATGAAAAGTTCCAGCGTCTGCTGGAACTGGTATAATTAGCGAGGACTTTCTATCTGACGCCTCCTTTTTCTTTTTTCTTTTAATTAGCTCAACAGAGGAAGCAGATATAGATGGTTGAAGGGGATGTTCAAATGGTATTTGAAGAATGGGAGTCAAAGGGATGACTAGCAATTAAGAAAGGTAGAAACATCCAGGCTTGGAGGAAAATTTTATTTATCTATGTGTTGGTTGTTTCGTATACTGCTGCCATCATATGACCCTTGGCTGTGTACAAAAACATGGGTATACACATAAACATAATATCCATTATATCCCCACAATAATGAAAATGTAATACAAAAATTAGAATGCTAATGATAAACTTAAGTTGAACAACATAAAATATTCCTATGACAATTTCTAACCAGTTAGAAAAACCCTTCAGCACAGCTATTTTCACCTGTTTTGCTGGAAGGCTCACAGTGTCAAAACAAGCCTAACTTTTAGGGGAAGACTGTTGTAAAGTGGGGGGGGGGGGGGGAATATAGAAAAACATCTCCTGGATTCAGCCCCCCTGATTTGACAGGAGGAGGGAATTGCAAACAATTTCCCCAAGATCTTCATATCAGGTTGATTCTAGTTGAAGGAGGCAGGTGTAGAAGAGTTCAGAGATGGCCTTGGAGAAAATATGTAGAGTCTGTCAGTAGAACATGAGCTTAGCTTGGGAAAATAGGAAAGTGTGAGAAAGAAACTCAAGATGGGCCCACCTTGACTTTCTTTGGCATAAGAAGGAGGGAAGGGGATGTGCTGTCAGGCTTTCAAGATTCTATTATTATAGCTTGTATCAATAAAATAGAGCCCTAGTATTTCTTGTGGCTATATCTTTCTTGACACGGCTTACCTCAAGTGGCTGAAACAATGCCGAAGGAGTAGAAGTTGGAGACAGAGGAATAATTGTGCAATGCACCCACAGCAAGCAAGGACCCCTTTAGGAGAGCCTGCTCAGAACAATATTTACAAGGCACTTCCAACCGAGTGGAAAGCAGCCTGAGAGGCCCCTGAAGTCTTGGGTAAATGTGCTCCAGCAAACAAGGTGCCTTTTGGATATATTGAGAGTACAGTTCCCACAAATCCAAGCACGCCAACTCAGAATCCTGGGAGTTACAATCCCCAAACCTTTGGAGGTTGGGGAAAGGTACTGCAAAGCCTCCTGGTCCTGCTATGCTCATCTAAGTGCCCCATCAGAAATAAAGATGATGTAGAACTGATAGCTATTTATTTTGCTCCCTTAGGATCTTAAAAACAAGAAATCCACAGGTCATGCAGCAGATGCTGTAGAGAGGCAGAGTGATGAAGTAAAGGCGTTAGACTAGATCAGAAAGAACCAGATTGTTCAATACCATCTTGAGTCACTGAAACTCTCTAAGTGCCTTGGGCCAGCTGCTCTTTCTTGGCACAGCTTACTCGGTGCCTGCTGTCGTGGAGGCAGGGTGGTGGTGGTTAAATTGAGCACCATGTTTGCCATCTTAAGCTCCTGGAGCAATAGGAAAGTAGTAAAGCATCCTTGCTTGAAGGGGATGGTCCTCTCCTTGAGGGCCTCCTGTGAAGGCCGAAGCTGGCAAGGCCCACAGCAAGGAACCTGAGATGAGATAGGACCATTATCAAAACACTGTGCAAGTGCCCTCAACATCCAAAGCTGAGAAATGGGTGGGAAGATGTCCATAATTACCTAAAGGCGGGAGAAAGAGCTCCTAGATTTAAATGCTGGAGCAGACATATACATTTGGCTCAACTGCTCGATTCTTCACCAGCTGATCTCATTCATTAATTAGGGCTTCCTTCATGTCTATAATAAAATCAATATCTATTCAAGTCTTGAGCTTGGCTTTTGCATTGCTTTTCCCGAGGGTGGCTTTGAGTTTCTAGGGAGAAATTTATTCTCTTGCTCAGACAGAAACGAGCTTCAGGTTCCACAGCCATAATAAGAAGGGGAGCAACAATGTTGAGACATGTTCTAAGACCATCTCGTGTGCAAAGAATGCAGTCTTTTAATTGTAGCCGCGGGTTTGCCTTTTTTATTTCTTTTGGTGGGCATGGAATTTTGCATGTCGCCTTTTTGTGGAACGAATGATGCACGAAAAGCATCATAAAAACATTGGAAATAGTAGTTCTTTAATATGGAATATTAATCAGCACTGACTTCAAGGGAGCTTGAGCATTCACCGTGCATCTCAAGGCTGATGTTAGCCTGGACTCCACGTACTTGCCGTGAGGAAGCAACGTGGGTATGTTCGGGATGCACCAATGTCCTTCCTCTGAAAGCACAGTCTGCTAGCATCTGCACTGCAGAAAAATCTCTTCCCTGCAACGCAGCTGTAGATGTCACTGTTTAGCTAGCAGAGCCTTCCATCCACTGCTTTGTGGTCCTTTTCTTCTGCTTGTCTTTCTCCAGGCTCACTTTCCCCCTGCAGTGGAGACAAACACTTTCCTAAAAATGGAATCCCACAGCTGACTGACAGGAGCATTGACCTGCAAGAAAGCAAGAGACCCCAACTCTTACCCACTGCTCTGTAGTCCTCCCAGGCTTTTTACAGTTTTCCCTATCACTTATTCCCTCTGTGGCGCTTCATCTTCATCTTCAAAAGAATATGTACAGGTGAAACTCGAAAAATTAGAATACAGTGCAAATGTTCATTTATGTCAGTATGGCAACTCAAAAGGTGAAACCAATATATGAGATAGACGCATTACATGCAAAGCGAGATATGTCAAGCCTTACTCTGGTATAATTGTGATGATTATGGCGTACAGCTTATGAAAACCCCAAATTCACAATCTCAGAAAATTAGAATATTACATGACATCAATAACACAAGGATTGGAAATAGAACAATATCGGACCTCTGCAAAGTATAAGCATGCATATGTACTCAGTACTTGGTTTGGGCCCCTTTTGCAGCAATGACTGCCGCAATGTGGCGTGGCATGGATGCTATCAGCCTGTGGCACTGCTGAGGTGTTATGGAAGACCAGGATGCTTCAATAGCGGCCTTCAGCTCCGCTGCATTGTTCGGTCTCATGTCCCTCATCTTTCTCTTGGCAATGCCCCATAGATTCTCTATGGGGTTCAGGTCAGGCGAGTTTGCTGGCCAATCAAGCACAGTAATCCCATGGTCACTGAACCAGGCTTTGGTACTTTTGGCAGTGTGGGCAGGTGCCAAGTCCTGCTGGAAAATGAAGTCAGCATCCCCATAAAGCTCGTCTGCGGAAGGAAGCATGAAGTGCTCCAAAATCTCCTGGTAGACGGCTGCGTTGACCCTGGACTTAATGAAGCACAGTGGACCAACACCAGCAGATGACGTGGCTCCCCAAATCAACACAGACTGTGGAAACTTCACACTGGACTTCAAGCATCGTGCATTGTGTGCGTCTCCCTTCTTCCTCCAGACTGTGGGTCCTTGGTTCCCAAATGAGATGCAAAAGTTGCTCTCATCAGAAAAGAGGACTTTGGACCACTGGGCAACAGACCAGTTCTTTTTTTCTGTAGCCCAGGTAAGACGCTTCTGACGTTGTTTGTTGTTCAGGGGCGGCTTGACAAGAGGAATACGACATTTGAAGCCCATGTCCGGGATCCGTCTGTGTGTGGTGGCTCTTGATGCACTAACTCCAGCCTCAGTCCACTCCTTGTGAAAGTCCCCAACACTTTTGAATGGCCTTTTCCTGACAATCCTCTCCAGGCTGTGGTCATCCCTGCTGCTTGTGCACCTTTTTCTACCACACTTTTCCCTTCCACATAACCTTCTATTGATGTGCTTTGATACAGCACTTTGGGAACATCCAACTTCTTTTGCAATTACCTTTTGGGGCTTTCCCTCCTTATGGAGGGTGTCAATGATGGTTTTCTGCACAACTGTCAGGTCAGCAGTCTTTCCCATGCTTGTGATTCCTACTGAACCAGCCTGAGAGACCATTGAAAGGCTCAGGAACCCTTTGCAGGTGTTATGGATTCATTAGCTGATTAGAGTGGGACACTTTGAGTCTAGAATATTGAACCTTTTCACACTATTCTAATTTTCTGAGATTGTGAATTTGGGGTTTTCATAAGCTGTACGCCATAATCATCACAATTATACCAAAGTAAGGCTTGACATATCTCGCTTTGCATGTAATGCGTCTATCTCATATATTGGTTTCACCTTTTGAGTTGCCATACTGACATAAATGAACATTTGCACGATATTCTAATTTTTCGAGTTTCACCTGTACTACCATGCAATCTACTGGATATGAAGATATTTTCCTTTTTTAAAGATGTTCATGTTCCAAAGAATGTGAGCTGACTCTGGGGGTGCAGTTCAGATGTTTTACAGTCTGGGCTTCATGGTCTTATTAGGGTACCCCCTCCTTTTAGCTGGAAATACATATTGACCTGACTTCAAAACATGGAAAGCCTTCCTGTTGCACTGGGAGATTTATTTTACAAATGGGAAATCAGGCATCAGTCCCAGAGATGAAGACAGACACATTGCAGTGGAGGCTTGCAAGCAAAGGGACAGTATTTTGGGTTACCCTCAGAACTCCTGGGAATTGTTCAGGAGGGTAAAGTAGGTTTGAGAAACCTACAGCCCTCCAGGACTACAGCTCCCATCATCTCCAGCTGGCAGGGGCAAAGATGAGAGTTGCAGTTAGGAAACATCTGGAAAGGTTGGAAATTCCTCATCATGGCGTATTCCATTTTCACACTCTGATTTCTGGCTGTGCTGCACTTCCTCCCTCAGCCAGACAAGTATGCAACGTCCATCCAGTGTGCTTTCAGTTAGTTGACATTGGCAACGGTTCTGAAGCAAATGAGGCCCTACAGGTTTTGGAGCCAAGTAAATACCTGTGTTCATCACCTCCTGGAATCCTTCTAATATATGCATAGTTAAACAATTTTGGGCTTTTGGTCCAGGGAGAATGTAGATTTAAGTTTTAAGCTGCCAAGGTCTGAGAGGTGAATATTGGATTGTGTTGGGTCGAAGCTGCTTTGAAGATAGATAACCAGTCCTGGAAGTTATAAAAGGCAGAACTGGTGATTGACATCTATGGAGAGCTTGCCAATGCTTTGGTCTCATATGTATGTCTTTTGTTTTTGAAGCATTCCCTGAAATATAATTTGCTTTCTTGGCAGCCTGACATGAATTGAAGTTTGGTGTCTTTCTTTCATTCACCATTCAAGGACTGTCTGTGATGACAGATGGGATCAGAAAGCTCAAGACATATGGGGCAAATACCTGGTCGATCAGAAGAGATTTCGCAGCAAGGATGTTTTCCCAGCATCTTGCAGGTCTTTTTATTTACAGCAAGACTCTTTTTTGAAAGGAGGAGAGGGAAAACAATGTCATACTGAAACATGAAGGTGTTCTTCATCAACAATCTGGCCATGTATGCATTGCCCCCCAAAAGGAAGGTGAGTGTCACCCCTACCCCCATTCACACAAAGCAAGAGGATAAAAATGTATAGAAGATTGCCATATGCTAATTTTTAGGTGGAACAAATGTAGAAACAATAGTTTAAATAAAAATAAAATGCATTTCACTATAGTGGGGAAAACTGGTGTCAAATGACTGGCTTGCTAGACAGATATCTAATTCAGATGTCTAGGTCTACTTGTAGTGGGAGAGCTTCAAGATCCTGCTGTTTCCTAAGTGTTCCTTACTCTTTAATTGGAATATGGATTGGGAAATCCTTTAAACAGAGGAGGGTATCTTTGAATTAAAATTTTCCTCTGACGGCCCTTCAAGTATTGTCAAGTGCATCTCTGGAGACCCACAAGACCACTCCCTTCCCTTGCAACTCTCTCCAAAAGTTATCAATGAGTGGCTATTTTTATATGATAGATTGAGAAATGATTACGACATGGGGAGCAATTGTATCAGAGCCTTTAATCAATTTAATGTGACTTTTAATACATTGAAATGTAAGTTAACATGAATCAAATTTAAGTATTGTTTTGCCCCACTAACTTTTGGAGTATGTTCCACAGCTTTCTATGGGTCTGAAATAGATGATTGTCCTCTGTAAAGAAGGCTATAAGGTCATCCTTTACATTAGCCAAGTTTCATTTAAATAGGACTCCGTTCCAGTTAATGCAAGTGTGCAAGACCATCTGGCTCGGCTGCTAACAGGAACTGGGGATTAGCAATCTGCAAATGGTTTGTTGAGAAGGAAAGAAGGCACTCTTACTCCTCTTCCCATCTTTCTAGTTCTTCCGGGGTGGGTAAATGGGTGCAGGTGCCCATGTACGTAGATGGTTGCTCCAACTCAGCAAATGCTATGACCCTTGGGTTAGACCCCCTTGCCCTAGTCCACATTTACATATCTATTCATGAGAGTGAATGTGGAATATCGGATAAAATATTGTACTGGTAGCACAGAGGTGTGTCCTGGGCTATCATCAAAGGAAAGCACATGTTCTGACTTCAAGAAAAAACATATCCAGAAGCCTCAACCTTTTGCTCTTCTCCTTGCGGTGCTTTGCTCCCTGAAACTAATTGCTACCCTTCAAAGAGCAATTACTTGCTTTTAAACTCCAGCCATGCAACAATTATGGAACAGAGAGTCCATGCCCAAGTGACAAATGCTATTTGCCAAATGGAACATGCCCAGTAGTTGATAAATTATAGAAGCTACAGCAAACGGCAAGGCCAAGGTTTAAAAAGATCCCATATAGATGCGACATGCATAAATCCACATAAACACTCACATGTACCTTCCTTTATTTTCATTTCTTGCTGCTGAATGCTGAGAGATGTACAGCACGTGAGAAGAAGGTCAGCTGAGGTATGTGATCCAGAGACATTTAGGAGCATTCTTACAGTTGATAATCACTGATGCTAAAATGGATGGGGAAAGGAAAGGTCTATCTCTTGGGGATGGAATGCAAGTAAAAACCTTCAGATTTCCTCCTTGACATCTCTAGTGCTAACAACCCTGGGCTAGAAGAACCCACAATTTGTAAGGCACACTGATTCCTTATAAGTCCTGTTTGGAACTTCAGCAATAAATCTGAGGGGTGGAACACTGTATTGTGACCCAGCTTTCCTGCTGTGTTCTCTTCCTGAATTCTAGTACAATAATCATAAATACATGTTGCATCCCCACAAATGCATGTTTGCCCTTAATTAGTTGTCTCTTGGTCTCTTGCTACTTCTCAACTTTTTCTCCTTTGCATCTTTAATTCTTGGCCAGAATTTGTGAGATATTAGACCTTAGCTGGGTCTCCATGGAGATAAGAATTAGATTTCTGGAAACTGGTAGTTATTTTATGACTAACCCAGGCAGACACTTCAACTTGAACTTCAGCTTTCTGAAATTCAAATGTCATTTAAAAGACAGGAGACTTGAACATTATTTAGTTTACATTTAACCCTTTAGAAGGCCTTTTTTTTTTGCCAGAGAAAGAGTCTGAAAGATGTTGCTTTTGGTTACCACCCACGTATTCTTTGATAAAAGAACATCACAGTTAGGATTGTGGATGGAAGGGATTTAATAAACATAATGCACAGAGAATAGAGGTTCCACACTTTTTGGAGTAGTTAGCACACCTGGAATTTTGTAAGAAGGAGCTTGTACCATCACAAAACAGCTGCCATGCAAGTGGTCAGGCTACCTTTGACATGACATTCCACTCTTTAATCAGAATCTTACTATTTTTAGCCAAGCGTTATGGTCTCAATCAAGAGAGCATAACTAATTTTTGAGCCCAGGACCAGGACTGATGTTTGAATGGAAAGCTGGGGAACACACTCCAAAAAGGAGACCAGATCTCAGCAAAAACTAAGCATTAATAGTTAATAGGATTATTTCCCATGCACTTCATAATTTTCTCTTTCTGACCCTTTGATATTATGATTACACTTTTACGGGACTTTGCCCCATCCATCCGATGAAATCAACAGAATCCACAAAAGCTTATGGTGTAATAAAATCATTAGTCTTTAAGAAGTCCCAAGTCTCTAATTAAATAGTAAGGATTAAATTTATAAAAGCTGCATCCAAAGCTCCCGGGGACCTTTTGCCAGCTTGGAGACCTCAAATTGTGCACCTCTGGTGTTGATTCTTCTTCTCACAGAAACTGGGTGGAAGTTGGAAAAGGTTTTTTTTCTCCCTGATAAAGGATACGGGCAAGCCATCCCAACACGTGTCGTAATTGAGTGGGGACTTCAACCCAGCCCACTTCCAAGCCTGATTTTCCTCTTACTCCCCCTTCTTCTGTAGGCCTCTTTGGGGAAGCATCTTACCCAAGAAATAATTCCTGCTGTTGAAGTAGGAATTGAAGTTGCTGACATGCTTTGTGATCTCAAAATACTGCTGACCTTTGATCCAGCGTGTTCCAATTCCCTCTGTCTGATACGGGCAGGTTAGCAAGTCTGCTGGAACTTGATTTGTTAAGAGAAAGACGGCGGATCTGTATCAGTAACATTAATCACTGCCTGGGAACTGACACACCACTGGGAAGAGCTTGTTACAGCTCAATTTCAGTCCAGCTCGTAAGATGGGATTAGATTGCTCAGGCTTGCCCAAGGTGGAAATTTTGGGGCTCCTGCAGGAAGCGCATTTTTCTGCCACTGAATGCAGCAAGCAGAAAAGCAGTTGGCACTCTTTTCCAAGAGGTCTGCCCCTAGACAATGACTTGAGCAGGAAATCCAGAACAAGATTAGGAAACTGCCTTTCCCTACTCCCGAGTTATTTTATTGATTTATTTTTATTTCATTGATTACACTTATATAGCAGCCCATCTCCCTCCAGTCTAAGCATCTGGCTGGCTGTGTGGCCAACCATAATACCATCAAACAACAACATCTGCCTTTCCCAGGTCCTTGGGAGGGACTCGATAGGTGGATAAAAATGCCAAAGCCAGTCTAAACATCTGGCTGACTGTGACCAACCCTAATAATAATAATAATCACGGGAGAGTGCATTCTGAACTTGCACACCCTACAACTGTTTAATGGGCTCCACGCTTCCACGGGATCCCCAGGTCTGATAGCAGTTAAAACATTTAAAATGTTGTTAAAAGCATTTAAAATGAGCTAAAATGCTCCCCACCCATCCTTCAGGTGAGAGATACCGAGCAGGCACGACATTTTCTGCTGTTCCTTTTGCCGATCCTCTCTTGTCTCTATTGTCCATCTCTGACAGTTCCCTAACTTCCTTACAAGATCATGGGTGGCAAACCATGATGTATTTTATGTATCTCAAGGCTGCTCTTGGACAGCATCCAAATAAGGGGGGAAATGCGAGCTTAACATCGATAGCCTGGCCTATGCTACCGTGCCTGCGACTTTTCCTACGCAGCCATGCAGAAGCTGCATCTGCTGTATTTCTTCCTGTCACAGAACTGTTAAAAACTGTGTCTAGCAAAAGCAGAACCTCAGTCAATGTGCCCCTTCGGTTCCTCCTGGTGTTTTATTTCTCCTACTCTGTGAAATGACAGTGTTGTGATAAGCAGCTTGGGTGAGGAAAAAAAGCTTTGCCGTTGCAACATTGGCTCCGGTTGTGCTCAGAGAACCTGCTGATGCCTAAAGACTCTTTGTGTATCCAGATGGATAAGCAGGTGAGGCAGAAACCGATCTGTAGGCCGTACAGAATTAAAAAGGCCAGCAGTAGTTGGATCCCAGCAGCTCATTTTTCAAGCCAAGCTTCCTGAGCGTTATGCCAAAATTGGTCCCAGGGGAGGAAAAAAAGGTCAAACAGCCCCTATGCTTTAAGGTCCCACTCACGTTTCTGTGATGACTAAGTCACAAATGGTGGCTTTGTAAAAGGAGGACATTCAAACAGGAAATTATCATTTCTTTATTCTCTCAATATGCAGGGAGTGAGAACGGTTGCTTATGTAGCCAAAGGGCATCATTCGAACCTAAAAGGATGTCATGGCAAATCAAAGTTTGTAGAGATACAACAGCCATCACCACCACCACATTTCACCCTACTTCTCAGATGATTACTGAGCATGTTCAGAGGTAGAGTATCAACGGAGGGAGAATAGAATGGAAAGGAATGGCGAGAATTTTGGACAAACTGCCATTCCAACTGAAGTTTATATAGCACTTTAGGCTGAGACTAGTTGTATCCTCTTTAGGTTATACTCTGTGGAGTCTGAAGGCTGCTCCTGACGATCCCAAAGCTATGGCAATCTGAGGTTTATATCAGATGTCCCCTTTAATCTACAATGAAGCAAATAATCAAGGTGAAGCTGAAATGAAGCTAGAGGGCACTTGAGGACCTCTGTGTGGTGTGAAAGAGCTCCCTCGGAGAATAATTGCAAAATGAGCATGAAAGAGTTTATTTTATAGTTTATAATCATGTGTGATCCCTGATTGGCTAGGCCTGTTCTATGCTCTGGATCAAGTGTGGACTTCAACTCCCAGAATTCCCCAGCCAGCATGCACATCTTAAAGTTGCTAAGGCTGAGAAACACTGCTCTGGATACCTGGATGAGAGAAAAGACAATTTAGGAAAATTTAAAAATGAAAACAATCTGTTCCATGCCATACCTGACCACATCAGACCTACCTGCACATGCATGGAGAGTCTGTCCTTCTCCTGGAAACAGGTCTTCATATAGCACACACTATTTTTGATAGGGCAGACCTGGAATATGGAATGGACTTGCCTTTTGGCTTATAATAACCAAGCAGAAAGAATAGCTAGCTGGAACACTGAACAAAAGCTCTTTTCTTAGTATGGGAAGATACCCTGAGAAGTCTAGAATAATAATAATGACCAATCCAGTTTTGGACCATTCCATTGCAAGAAAACAAAACAAAATAAAAATCCTACCTTTGATAAGATGCACAATTTGGATTTTGCTGATGCTGGAAATATGGTAACAATGGAAATAATGTGTAGAGATCTGCAGAAAGAAAACATAACCTCATATATGGGGTGGCTTTTAATGTTTGATGGAAGGATTTTGTGTGTGGGTGTATGTGTATCTGTGTCTGTGCATGTGTGAAATTTAATTTATTCAATTTAGGCACTGCTCAACTCCAAACTGACTCCAGGAAGTGTAGAATAAAACCAAACAAACTAGAAAATACAATATAATAACATTATAAAAGAGAACAAGAACCGATAGTGAGTCCAGCTAACAGCAGCCACACCCTCAAAGAAATCTGATGGGCTCCGATCACCCTAACCCAAGGCCTGGGAGAATAGCAAAGTCTTTAAGGCTTTCTGGAATGCCATCAAGTTGGGAGCCACAGAGGTATCAGGGGGAACCTCATTTTAGAGGGCAGATTGCACGACAGACAATGGACCCAATAAATTACACTGGATCTGGAGTGCACAAAGCCTGTCACCTCGTATTGGCCTGGCAGACACCATGGGAGATAGACAGTCCCTCAGATAACCGGGCCCTATGCCAAGTACAACTTCATAGGTCATAACCAGTGCCTTGAATCACACCCAGAAGCATACTGGTAGCCAGTGCAGCTCATGGAACAGAGGGGTCACATGTGCATACTGAGGGATGCCCATCACTGCCCCTGTTGCTGCATTCTGGACCCACTGAAGCTTCTCAGTGGTCTTCAAGGGTAGCTGCATGTAGAGCACATCACAATGGTCGAGCCAAGACTAAGGCACAAGTGACTGTGTGATGCTGCCAAAAAGCCATGCCCCATTTTGTGTAATTATTGGCAGCTCCCGTTGGATTTTCTGGCATTTGCACTAGGTGGACTCAGCAAAGATGAGGTGGGTTCACCTGTTGTAGATTAGGGCAGCGTGGCGGTTCAGACAGGGTGAAATGGCATCTTACTGCTGGGCTGGCGAAGACAGGATTTCACTGCTTGACAGATGTGGTGAATAAACTATGACGGGCTCAGAATAACTTCTTTAGAAGTGTTCGTTGTTGATTTATACACAGCTGGCATACTGTGTAACATCTCTGAGACAAAGGATACCCAGATCAGGATCGGGACAGAATGGAGAAGACAATCATTATTTTTCTGCTTGGAAAAATGGCAAAATATTCTCATTTGATAGAGGAAATAAAAAATGAAGACTTTTTTGGTCAGGGGGTAGAAGTAATTACATCAAGTGACCCCCCTCCCCACCCACTGAGATTGTCCTACAGTGGTTTCAACAAGGTGGGTGGAAACTGGGAACTTCCAGAGGTACCATCTAATTTTCCAAACTCAGATATACACCCTGCGAGCCATAGAGTTGCAGAGCAAAGGAGTGTTTATATACACATATGCTTTAAGGGCTGCCATTAAAGTGGGGTCCCAAAGATAAAATGAAGAATTGTGCTGTTGAATCTTATTTCAAATAAACATGTATAATAAGAACTCCTTATCTCTTTAAATGGAGTCTGTGTAGAGCTTATTGACAAAGTAGACAGTTCCAACTCAAGGTGCATCAATACAACTCAAATATTTTGAGTGACTTGACATCTTAATTACCTACCAGGACACCAATGTGCTATTATGCTGAGAAATAGGATCACAGAGGTATTCTTCAATTAGAGACTGATGTCAGGAGAGAAAAGTTGGAAGTGCGAGGAGGCTAAAAAAGAATCGGAAAAGCTTATGGAAGTAAATTGGTGGCTGGATCATGTAAGAAATCAAGGATACTAGAAAATTAGTTGGAAGATGAGAATCTCCTCCAGACGTGTGGAACAGGCCAGGGTAGTGGTCACTACCATCTATACAAGGCTTCCTGTCAGGATTAGCCCAGGAAACTCCAGGAGACAGTACAGATTCAATTCAGCATGGTTTATTGGCTTCAGTCCCGTTACAGAATCTTCTCAGAGTGAAAGCAATTCCCAGAGTCACCCGACAAACATCCTGCATTCCTCAGGGAGGTGCAAGTCTCATTTTCTTATCTCTACCTCTCTGTTCTGGGGATAAGAGAATGCGCTTAACTCTTTCCGCTCTAGCTCTCACACTTCCGTTGGCTTTAGAACGTTGCTGAGAGAACATCCTTCTTTTGTCCTTGCGGTAGAAGAACCTTTCAGCTGGGTGGACCTGTTTGGAGCTATCCACGTCCTATTTCCTACAGGTTTCTGACTTAACTTTGCTTCCTGTTGCTAGCCTCTTCTATATGTCTCAGCTGTAAAATGGAACATTGATATTAAGCTAGATGGACACTTTCCCACATCTCTAAAGATCTGGTAGAAGTCCTTCTCATTTTCAGATTTCCCACAATGCATCTGTCCTATGCGCGAAGGATAGGAGAGCACTCTGTCCTATGTTTATTGTTTCCTTTAAAAAAAAATGAAAAGGCTGCAATATGAAGTAGAAGAATTATGGTTTTATTTTGGGGTTTCTCTTCTGGGAATGCATTAATCATTTTCATATCCATGGCTACATTACATAAAATGAATAAACCTTCAACCTCCACTCTCAAATCTGATGTCTTTCCATGCCAACTTAAAATAGAACCAGTGGGTTTCAATTCTCAGCCTTTTTTATTCTTCTTTGCTGAACGTGGGCAGGGTGTAGATTTCCCAAACCACCAATCCTGACTGTATCCTAACTCGATCTCATTAAAAAGAAAGAAAAATCAGATTCCAGATATCCTCAGAGAAAATGCAGCTATTTGGATGGCTTTTCTGAGAGCAAACAAAAATTAAGTTTCCTGCTTTATAACGTTGTTTATTGAGCAATGATTTTACAAAGGGGTTTTGAGGGTTGATATGTTCAGAACAAGAGCTTGTATATATATTTTAGTTTGAGCCATATTCTGGTTTGCTGTTAACTATAACTTGGAGGCAGCACTGACAGGAAAGCAAGATTTATTTTATATGTACCAATTGCTTCGTTATGAGGCATCTTTTCCAATTTAATAGCAAAAGCTGCTGAGGTTTTATTTTTTCACCAATAAAGATTTACAGCTCAGTGAGGCAAAGCCTTGTAAACAAAGTGTGAGCAGTCCTCTTTTGTAGACCAGTAAAACCAGTGAGTTTGTCATGATTGACTTCTTCTCCTTTGCCCTTCCTATCTCCATTTCCTTTGGCATCACAGCTTTTAACTTGTACTCTGGAAGTCAGGGCCTTTTTTATTATTCCATAAGCTGCTGTGAGGATTGTTCAGGCTGAAGGTTGGGCATAAATTATTTACATAAAGAATAAATAAAACTGAATAGGAGAAGAAGCCCATATGGATCAGGTGAAGGCAGTAAACCTCTATTTCATAGATACATAAGCTGTGCTCCCTTACAAGGTCTAGATGTGGCTCCAAGATACCAGGTCAGCTACTATGGATTTCATTTGTCTGATGGTCACAAGACTAGTGCTTCCCAAAGAGTAGACATTCATACCTTAATAGGACAGAAATTAAAATAGAATGAACATTAACATTAGATTGAAAATAAGGGAATGAGAGACTGCATTCATCACCAAGCATTCATTAGCCATGGAAGATAATAAATTTTCAGCCCTTTAAGATGGGCCAGGTCAGGAAACAGATGCTACAAGAATTACGGACACTCTCCTTTTTTGTTCAGAGGTATAATAACAGAATCTTGAAAGCCTGACAGAGATTGTCTCTCCCCTCTCTTATATCAAAGAAAATTAAGGCAGGCCAGCCTGTGTTTCTTTCTCACTGTCTCCTCCCTTCCAGAGGTAAGGTAGTTTATGGAACATCTGTTGAATTTCTTCTTCAAGGCCATCTCCATACTACACAAATGGTTGCACAAAGCTTAGCAACTTATATGAGTTACATTGACCACCAGGAGGTAGGGATCATGTGACAGATTTTATCCTTTCTTGGGATTTATCAGATATGGGTGGCCAGATGTTATTCTGTGAGGTTCAAACCTTCTATCAGGAATTGAACTTGTGGACTTTCATACTTAAGATGGCTATATACAATGCCTTAGCTCTAGGAGCTGTCTAGATCCTGGCACATATACTGAAGCTCTCAGAATATGAAGGTGGATTATATATACCATTCTGACAGCAATCTTAAATGAACAATGGGCTTTTCTGTCTGCTAACAAAGAAAATACATAAAGTTCATTGAGCTGAATTCTGGGAGTTGAAGTCCACACATCTTAAAGCTGCCAAGGTTGAGAAACGCTGTTCTAGGGATATTAAACAGGATTTGGGAGCTATAAGTGGACTTCAGAGTAAGGGTTGCCTCCCCATGGTATCAAAGAATTAAAAGCATCTCTATGAAATAATAATTGTTAAATATTTAGCATTTAGGCAAGACTTGAATAAAGTTCAAAGTGCTTCAGCTTCAGTCCTTACAACAAGGCTGCAAGGTAGGGGTGTAGCATTATTCCTCTGTGTTGCAGATGGAAACACTGGTGGACTTAAGGCTTATATATGGATGCTTACTAAATTTATGGCAGAGGCAAGATCTGAAGGAGGGGTTTCTTATTTTAGAGCTCGCTTTCTGCATCGCAGTGCAACCCACCTGAAAAGATACCTATTATACAGCTGCTTATCTTTCCCTCTGAAACAGATGGGTCTTTAAAGTGTCTGTCCCTGTTTTCTTATCTAAAATCCTTCTGTTCCAACAATGCTGTCAGGTTTGGGGAGAATATACCTCCACTTTTGCAAATACAATTCAGTACAAAGAATTTGCTTGAGAAATGCCCCGCTTTCAGCTTTACAAGAACCAAGCCATTAAGACTATCTGCGAATGACCCTTAGCTGTTGCATCGGCGAATGTTGCAGATATTAAAAGCAATTTGTTTGAAGCCCAAATGGGTTTTCATGACAAGATCATGAGTCTAAAGGCTCTTGTTCTGATCTCTGTGACAGACCGTTGCATCTTAACTTGTCTGTTTGCAAATCTGATCTAATCAAAAGCCATCTTACACAATTCCAAGATGAATGAGGGCCTGGTGTTATGATATCAGCCCATTTCTAGTAACTTCCCCCACTCTAAATATGTAAAATAAAAGCTAAGAAGACTGTTTGCTGCGGATATTGTTAGATCTCAACAATCTCATTTTGGAAATAACAGCCAACCATGCAGAGCTCACTGTGGCATGATTATGCTGCTGGTGCTCTGGATTGTAAGGGTGTAATGTGAAAATGAGATCTGCCATAAAAGTCTTTTGCAACACACACTGCTGTGCCAGGCAGCTGTAATTAAAGGGTGAGATACATCGGTAAGGTCACAAGACCCTCCCCTACATTAAGATACTTAGGCAACATCTGTTGAGGGGTGTGGCTAGGGAAGGAAGATCATGAGGATATCTGTGCTCTGTTTTTCTCTTGTTTAATTTGGTTTTGTTTTCAAAGGCCATAAACCAGTGTGGCAATCTTTTCCATGGCGAGGGGCAGCAGTGACGTAACAATAACTCTGCAAAGGTGGATTCTTAGAGTTAGATGTTTGAAGACCACAGAAGGCCCAGCATCCATTTTTACTTCTTCTCTCTCACTTCTCCAAACCACTGAAAATCACATCACTGTTATCACTGAATTTTGACACTGAGAACTGGAGTCTACCTAAGGAGCCTATGGGTTTCTCCATCTTTGGAGATCTTAAAGACAAGGTGGAGAACCATCTCTCATGGATGGCATAACTGGTTTTCCTGCACATTGCAGAGGGTTGAATTAGATGGTCCGTGTAGTCCCTTCCAACTGTGATTCTATGAAGATGGATCCATTGGCTGTGGAAAGGGGATCCAGGGGAACTTGGGTTCAATCTTCTACCTCTGTCACTGGATCCCATCACCTTCCATGTGATAGAGAGCATCAAAAGCAAGATAGGGTATGGTGGCTTAACAATAGCAGTACTTGCTAGAAAATAAAAGGCTAGACTGGAGAAGGCACTGTGCATAGTGGAATAGCCTTTAAAAAGGGAAAGAGCAGGCAGAAAGGACCTAATCTGATTAAAGTTCCTCGTGAAATGGGGATGTTGGAACTCTTGGCCGCCTCTCGTACCTGATCAGGGATTGCACTTTCTGTTGCAGCGGTTCCTTGCATTTTATGAAAAGTTTCCATTAGAATAACTAGGCACTTTATTTTCAATGAGGATAGATGGTGGATTCAGATTAGGACTGGCGAGTCTGAACTTTTATTTTGATAAGCCGTCCACTCCAGTGCTAATGGTGTGAACGATGTCTCATCCAGTGTGGCTGCATGGTTAATGGATCTGCTGCATAGATATGCTGTTTTCCATAGCTCCAATGTAGCCAAGTGATTTGTCCATGGAACGATTAAAAGAGCTTTTAATAACTGTAATCAAATGCTTTCCTGAGAAATGTCCTAGCCGTGCATAAACCTTCACAGGCAAAAGGGACCTGTGTAGGAGACTTTTGTCATCCTGTAATTAGTCCCAATAATGACTCCTCATTTTAGAGGAAATCTTAATTTAATAGCCTTGATGTAATGACCTGGTTGTTGGGAAAACGATGACCTGCCCAGTGAGTGGGGAAGGAAAACTAAAAAGCCGCGTGAGCAGGAAGCTCAGTGGCCAGAAAGATCCAGACTCAGGAGCTAGAAATGGGCTTGCTTTATATATCATGCCAACAAAGGAGAGAGGCTGGGGCCATGACTTGTAGATCATCCAAAGATCAGCTAGGCAATTTTTTTTTTTTTAACCTAGACTTACTGGTCTTACAGAAGGGGACATTTTCATTTGGATGGCTGCGCAGATGGCTTCTGAGTGAGCATTGTTTCATTGTGAAAAAGAAGACAATGTTTTTAATGCAGGAACAGAAACAATATCAGCTCCCAAATCTGTGTGTAGGAAGCTGCTGTTTGAGGATAACATGTTTGAAAAAAAAAGAGGAAAAAGAGGAGGACCTGGTAAATCTCAGATGGTTTCTGCTACTACCACTTCACAGAATGTTTATCTGGGACTGTGAGGGCTGCAGGTTTTGAACTTCAACCCTGTTTTCAATCTTTAGCACAGTCACACATTTGTCTAAATCCCAAAATGATTTCTTTGGTTTTGGCTGATGGGATGTTATGAACCATCATTGTGATTTGTAATCCATGTTCTGTAGCTGAATGGGAAATGCAAATCCAGCCCCTGTGACTTAGTCAACAAGCCATGGTTAAAATAATGGTGGCTTAGAATGTTGCATGATCCCCACTCACAGTTCTTTTATGGTTAGGCTCCCCCTTTGTGCTAAGTCATAAAGTGACTTGTTTGAGTTTGTCTTGGCAGATTGGATGAACCCCACCACTGCAATTTCGGAACCAGGCTTTGTGGAGCCCTCTCTCCAGTGTGATACATTCAACAAAGCACAGTGAAACAGAGCATTAGTGAAACTTGTGAACCCAGCCTCTTGATGTAGGTAGGTGGCGCAACCAGTCCTACTGTTGGAAAGTTGGTGGGAATGGACGCAACCTCTTAACTGTTGCCGTTGAACTCCTCAATGTTCTTCTTTGTTGGGGGACTGAATTTTGCAATTTAAAATATTATTTAATCCATTTCTGCAGCTCTCCCTATGACCTGAGCTCCAACCTGGCTTAAGGGCACTGTAGGATGTGAACCCATCATTGATGCTGAAATAAGCTTCAAGTGCCATTTGTCTTGCTCCTCAGTAAACTGTCCTGTTGTGCGTATGTTGTCTAAGGTTCATTATTCTCTTAATTCCCCTTTCAAATTTACTAGCCCTCAATTCATTCAGCTGCACTTCTATTTAATGGAGGACACCCTCCACCCTCCTAGTTTTTCCTTATAGACTACTACTGGTTCTTGCTTTAAATTTCCTTTGTGTCTGGTGGGGACAGTAAATTGTGAAGTCTGACCATGACTCATCAGACTGATCATTAATTCTAAACATATAATTTTAAATCACTTAACTATGTGGTTTAGGCACTGCTTCGTGAAATTACTGTGGCACATAGCTCCACAAAACAGATTTCCTGCGAAATAGCATTTTGTTTGGGAAAGGGAAAAGAGCTGATCGTCTCCTTTCCTACTGAAATGTTCTGAAGGGTTAGGACAGACTGTTTTTGAAAAAGAGATCTGCTAGCCGTCATTTTGCCTCTGTGGATATATGGCTGACTTGTGGTTTTTGCGGTGGTGAGCTTATGTCAGGGTGTAAATTGTTTTAACACTATGGTTTATCCTAAATGATCATTAGACTAGGGGTTAGGTTAGGTTGCATACAATGAGGATGACTACAGATGTAAAAGTAATCCAACAAACGTTCTGCCTCCATTGACAGGGTAATATGAATAAAGGCCAGTTCCGAAAAGGAAGGAGTATATGGCAGAATGAGCAGAGTTTCTGCCTACAACTCTTTGAAGCAGCTGCATCTTCCCAGGATCACACGGCAACTGCTGAAGGTGGTTGCACAATCTTGGGAAAAGACACGGCTGCTTTAAAGAATTGCAGATAGTGCTACTTTTCCATTTTTGCATGTGCTGAATCACCTTTTTGGAATTGAATCTGAAGAGCAGAACAGCCCAAAGGTGTATTACTTCCTTTACTTCAAAATGAGATTATTGAGCCCGATGAATGTAGGACTTCTCTATGTTTGACTGAGAACTCCTCTTGAGTTCTCTGGCCCAGTCTATTGCTGATCACTCAAATGCTTCTCTGCCTGCAACTGCCTATAGTCCCTGGGAGTCGGGTGACATATACATGTAATTATTATTATTATTATTATTACTATTAATAATAATAACAACAACAACATCAACATTTACCAAGCAGTTTAGCTGCAGCCATCATATTATTTCTCTCTGTGTGAACATGTTGGATTATTTTGCTAAATAAGGAACAGATAAAATTTATCTGTTCTGACTATGAATTATGGCAACAAAAGATTCACAACTCTCTCTCTCCCCCAAACTTTGGTATAGCTAAGGAATTATAAAAATATAAAAGCCTCTCTGCATTTCCATATGATTTGTTCCTGTCTCTGTTCTTCCTGGAGGCAAAACACAACATGAGTTACGCTGTGACATCTATTCTCTGGAGGCCTCTAAAAGTTTCTCTCATGTTTGAACTGACTTCACATTCTTGCTACACTAACTTTGAGTTTCATCAAAATGACTGGATAAAATCGCAGCACAGAATGTAGAAAAGGGTGCTTAAATGGAGAATTGACATAATAAATGCAACTTTCTCCTTCCCTTTGCAATTTGCAGATAGTGCTATTCAGAAATATAAGGTATACTTCAGAATACAAGGGTGATTAACATGTATTTATAGTCCCTAATGCATTTAATTTTTTTTAAAAAAAACCTTCTTGCATAGTGAAAGGGAGTAGGTCAGAAAGAAAAATCTTGCTCTATTTGTCCCTCAGCTGTTGCCTAAGAGTATCCATGAACTTTAGGTATGTGGGTGATCATTCAGATAATGCAGTTTTCCATCTGTGACTTAAAGAAATACAATATTCGAGGAGAAATCACCATCCTGTTTCAGGCTCAAATACTTTTAAAATTAAAGTATTTTCCAACCCACCTTTTAGATTTACAGCCTCTAGGAATCTTCCGGGACTATCCCAAAGATTTTAAAAAAAGGCATCAACATACAGATGAACAGCAATAACAACTACAGGTCACAACAGGCATGAAAATTGACTTAAGACACATGGAACCCCTGCCCCCCCCCCCCCCGTGCAAATAGAAAGAGGATATGTCAGCTTCAGTGAAAATCTAAGGTGTGGTAGTGGCTAGACTTCCCTGCAGAAGACATTCGGTAAGTGGGGAGCCAACTAAGAAGGCCGGTTCTCTGGTGGTTATTGTTTAACCGTTGAATTTGGAAAAGAACCTCAAAGATTGCAGGTGGACCTTGAGAAGGTCCTTGAACTTCTCTGAAGTTCAGAAATAGCTTATTTCCTTTGCCAGTTGGTCATTTTGGTAGGGACCTATGGGAGTTGAATTTAAAATACTGCCCCAGATACTGTTTTCTCTTGGCTCTTTGAGAAGAAACCTGAATGTTAAAAATGCTATTGCAGTGCTAATGTATTGTAATGTAATGCAGTGCACTGTATTTATAAGAGTTGCCCCTAGGGGGCAGAACATAGTTAAAGATGAGAAAGGATTATCTTCTCTTTCTCTCTGATTGGATCCTATTTTTAACCCTTGACCATTGCAAGAATACTGAGTTAAGCTGGAGTAAAGGATTGTCATTTCGGTATACACTGTTCTCTGCGAAATGTCAGACTATATCTATCTATCTATCTATCTATCTATCTATCTATCTATCTATCTATCTATCGAAAATTAAGAAAAGATAATTCTCCCTCTCTGGAGTTGCATCTTGGGTCGAATGGCATCCTTTTGACCTCTGCTGCTTGTTGTGGATTTGGCCATTTTGAAAGGTCTGTTGTACAGCCACCAGGAGGAGGAAAGAAAAATGCTCAATATCAATATGACGAGGTGCGCTGAATTTTCCAAAGCTCATCAGGCAGTGAGGTTAAGGGAGTCCTGATGGAGCTGATGGCAGTGGAAAACCTTGGTGATGAAAAATCAGGCAGTTGTTGCTGGAAAGAGTCATACAAAAAAAATCAGAGGTTCCAAGACCAAGAGTCACTCTACCCCACGTTCTTCCTTTGACAAAGGATCCTTTGACAAAGTAGTTCTTTTCCTCCATTGTTCTTTTTCCACTGAAGTCATACCCCATGAATATTTGGCAGTCTCAAATATTGAAATCGCTCTCAGGACAATGCTTTAACATTTGAGTTTAATTGCCTTGAATGAAAGGTATCAGTCCATTCAATCATCTCAAATACTGAACCTTGGAAGGAGTTCTATCTGTGTAAGAGGACCTTCTCCTCCTCCAAAAGCAGCATACCCAGTATGGATAAGTGCAAACACTACCAACAACATGTTATGGGGACATCCCTTGAGCAAGTTGTCTTCCTCTTCCTAATACTGCTACTGATTGTTCTCTTGGTAGAGAGACGGATCTCTGGTACATATATGAATAGAAGGAGCAACTGCTTCTAATTCCTGTTCTCAATGTTCTTCACACGCTCAACTTGTCTGAGCCAGAAGTTGGATGGAGAAATAGTGGAAACCATAAAGAGGTTTTATTTTTTAAAAGTGGATATTAAAACAGGGTACAGGCCTTTGAAGGTGGCCAAACATGCTGGAAAATGGCCTTGAGTGTTATCAACTCCTGATGTGAAAGTTCAGTGGGTGACTTGAAACTTATGGAATGTGAAATCTTCCTTGTATCTTTTCACCTCTGCTTTTTTGGATTGGATTATACAGTTTTTGAGTGATTACCTATAGTTATCATATGAAACTTTAAGTAGGTGGAATTCATCTAATCTACTGGCCAGAAAGCCATCAAGTTTACCTACCAGGCACTTAAGGCCTCTGCCATTATTCCTTCCTATAGGTAGAGAAATCCATCAAATGTTTACTAAATAATATGAACCAGTCACCACTTTGCCATCCAAAAGCATCCCCCTTCTTCTGTTTTATGTTGAAATGTGAGCTGTGTTGGATTGGAGATCTCAGTGTTGCAGATCAGATGTGTGTTTTTATTTCTGTGGATGAATAGTCAATTCTGATGTCTGTGAGACTCCCGTTCTTCAATTTGGGATTATTCATTTTGGCAAACATTAAATTTTCTTTGCAGGCTATAATTTGACTAATTCACTTTGACATCAGAGCAGATATTTTTGTTTACATTAACATGATAGGAAGGGAGATGAGAAGGGATTCAAGGTCCTGTCCAAGATTCAGTGTGAACAATGCTAGTATTCGTAATAAGATGCAGAGTATCAGGAAGCCAAGTATTGTCATAGTTCTGGTAGAGATCAATTTATCTGGGTAGCCCCACCAAGAGTTAGGTTCAGGCACAAAGGGGTCTAACTCAGGCTTTCACAGAAATTATTTCCGTACCCAATTGTCTTTAGATTGAATCTTTTCCAATGAAATCTCTTAGTGTCCACCTGAACATAGCTGATCCACTTGTCAAATCAGATTTTGCACGTTCAGCTACTTGGAAAGAATACTAAACTTTTGAGTATGTGATTACTTCCAAGGTACTCTTCTAAGTAATCTGACACTCCTCTGCCTTTCCATCTTGGTTTTCAACATGGTGTGGTGATGATCCTCTAATGGAATTGGAAGCTGTACTACAGCATCTGGGGCTGAATATAAGATTGCTGGATCAAAACAGAAGTTGCTTCCACTGAGTTGTGAGCTAGGCCTTGGCTTGGGATCTGACTCAAGAGATACACTGACAACCTGTCCAAGAAGGTCATAATAGTCCAGTCCTGAAATTTCTTCTGTCTAAGCTTGAGTGATCTGAGGAAAGTGCAAATGGCAATGCTGTTGGAAATGTTGAACTCGATGATGTGCTTACCTTATTTATTTACCATTAAAGGTCTACCCTGCCTTTCTCTTTGTATAAAAATGTAAGGGAACATAGATTATAATCAGAATGGCTTACAGTAACTTTACGGACCTCTAGTTCTGGTCTCTGTTTGTCCCAATCCTGCTTGGCATGGATGTTATGTTAATTGTGTCACTGAGTGCCGTCTCTGAGCATGGATTCCTGTTTCATTTTCTACAGGTTAGAATTTGAGGATCTTAGATTCACTTAAAGATCCCCTTCTCAGCAAATGTTCAGCGTTATAATCTCTGCAGTAGACCAGGCTTCTAATAAAGGAAAGGCCCTTGAATGATTTTCCCCTTCTTTTCCCTATGCAGTTATTATTTTCAAGACATAAGGTGAAGGATGGTAAAATGTTAACCTACTGTATTCCTCCAATCAGATATCACAGCAATAATTGCAAACCTCTTGATCTTCAAGAGGTGTGGAATGGAATTCAGTTGATGAATGAAATAGTGATAATTGGTTAATGGCTTAAATTGCCCCCATTCTCCTCTCCTCTGCCTTTTATCTTAATTGTCTGCTGGAGTGCTCTGACTAACTTGTTTTCTCTCTACTTAGCTCATGTTTCTTCAATTAACTTCAGAAACTGGCCTTCTCTTGTCAAGGTCCTTGGCCTCCAAATTTCAGTAAGTTAATGCATGGTTGTTCTTGGGGTTTAGTTCTGAGAATGGTAGGATTTTCTAGGATGGGACTGAAAAAAACAATTGAGCCTAGATTCTCATCAGGTGGCAAATGGATGATCAGCTTGATGTCTTTCCATCATTTTGCCATTCATACTGTGCCAAAGTCACTGTACCATTTCCCTGCAAACTTATTGCCTTGTGAAAAAGACTTCATTTGCGGGTGCTTTGTGCTTTTTTAGTGGTATTATTAAACTTACTTTATTGTTGTGTGTGAATGGAGGCTAGGTGCCCAAGCTTCTTAATCTGGAAAAGCTTAGTGGCAGGAGGAGATCCTTCCTGATGTTTTCCTTTTGGGCTTCGGTGGAAGTGTGGGAAAGTGAGAGAAGCTGGAGAACACTGCTGAGATGGTTGTATATTGAAACAGAGGACATTCTATGGTTGGAAACAAGAGAGAGTTCTATTGCTGATGTTGCCTTCTGAACCACCCCTGGCTGTCTGCGTTTCCCAGTCTGAAAGTTCACTCCTGAGGTCTTCCTCTTTGCATTCCATGGGAGTGTCATGGGAAGTAAGGAAAGCTGCAGAGATTAGAAGATTGCTTGTACAATGAAAGGCAGGAGATTCATGCACACTTCTTGGTCTCATCATGAATAAGCACAAGAATACCATTCCCAAAGCAATTCCTTTTCTGATGGAAGAAAAAGGAGAAAAAATGGCTTGCATCTTGCATGGCCCAAATTGCACTTCTGTAATGGTATGTGGGAATGACCCTGGGAGCCAGGAGGGAGAGCCATGCCCTCCCTCCTTCTGTGGGCTGAGATACCTTTTACACGCATGTTGTACAGTCTGTGGCTTTCCCTCCTGTCTCCCAAGGCCATTCCCACATACCATTACATCTTCTTATAGTTGAACTGATTTACTTGAGAGACTGACTAAAGGCCAAAAATATCACTTCCCATATCTGGAATATGAGGATAATTCCAACCCTTCCTTATAAAGTTGTTTGTAAGGTATATATGTTAATCTTTAAAAGCAATGTATGAATGCAACCTATGAATATACTACATATTACTACATACCTTTGGGGGATATTTTCTATACATTTGGAAACAGGTCTTTCTTCTGTTTTTTATCACTACCAGCAGGGCTAACACTCAAAATGAGCTCAAAATGAGTCTTCTTCTCTTGCCCGTGTATGGTAACGAGGTGAATACATCACCATGTCTTTCCCTGTCAGCTTGCTTTTTTAAAATGGATGATCATTTCAACCACTCTCATCTTTTGTGGAAGACACCCTGTCAGGAAACTAGTTCTGTGCGAGACTTTGATTTATGATGGAATGTATCCAAAACAACTTAATGTAGCTTTAATGACAGGGAAGCAAACACATTAGAACCGGATGTATTAATTGCGCAAAAATAATTTTATTTCAGCTCTGGCATTTGCACAATCTGGCTAACGATTTGTATTGATGGGTGTCATAATATTGGCGGCTATTGTCATTGTGATTAATTGCTGCAACTGGTGCAGGTTTCAAGAACTCTGTAGAAGTGTGCATGCTCAATTTGAGATAACAGGAGCAAAGTTGGGTTAATCGGTTCTAATATTCAATTTGCCAATAGCGATGATGAACCATTTTATTCCTTCTGAACTTTATTAGCAAAGTTAGCAAAGATTATCTTGGTCTTCCTTATTCATGTCTCTTTTTTGGACAATATATTGTAGTATGCAATAGCAATGTCCTGGTGTGGATGCTGTTACAAGTATGGGCCACACTGGGGACTGGACGGAAGTATGGGTAAGGAGGTGGACTAGATCTAGACAGGCCTAGGTTCATCTACCTTTAAATCATGGAGACACTGGGTGACTTCAGGCCAGTCAATTTTTTTCAGCCCAACCTATTTAACAGGGTTCTTGTTGTGTGGAATCAAATGATGTATGCCACCTTGAAAGATATTAGTCCAATAAGCAAACGAATTATGAGTTCATCAGTATAGAAAAGGATAAACAATACTGAACATTAGGAAATGCTTTATAATTACCCCTCCCCTTCCTCCTTCTTCACCCATTCCTTCCAAGAGCCAAAGAATGCCCTTAGCTATTTTTCTGTGTTGGATTAGGCCATATGTATCGGGAAGGGAAGAATCCTACGTTCTTTTCCTTGCAAATTGCATCCAGTAACATTAAGAAGATAAATAAAATAAATTCCCCGTGGAATGTTTCTGTAGGGATTTAATCTATTGAAAAACCTTTGCTCCACCAACAATGTCCTTTTGGGGTCTCAGACTAGAGGTTCTAGCTTTATACTGCTTCAGGTTGGTGCCAAAAGCTGAACTATGGTTTTTAGCTAATGTAGAGCTTGAGTTGGTTTGCATATTTTTATGCTGCATATTATCCATTTTCTAAATACTGTATTAAAGAAAAAGAAAGAAAGAAAGAAAATAGGATTGCTAAACAAATTTGACATTTATCAGTTAGAAATGGTACGCCCTCCCTCAGTAACTATCATTTGCCCTTCATTTCCAATCAAGCTCCATTTCTTTTAATCTGTGTTTCAAGAATGATAGATATCATGGCTGTTATTCAGGGGGCGTAGGGGGAGGGATTGTGCAGCACTCAAGAAAACAGTAAAACAATTAGGATGCAAATATTGTAAGCAAGTTATTACGTTGCAGCTAGAGATTCATGCCACTGTCAGTATGTTGTATTCGGAATCAAAGGACTTCTATAAAAAGTGATTCCCTTATTTCAAGGAGCTTTTCAGAAATCTGCTCCCAAACTTGTCGGTAATAGAAAAATAAATGCAGAGTAAATAGAATTTCACAGCAGTGCAACTCGCTGGGAAATCATCTTTAATACATTAGAAGCAGCTTCTTTCAGAAGCAGTAAGTTGTAAAAGGGAGGAGAAAAAGACAACATCAGGCTTTGATAACTTGCACGCACCTTGGCTCTCTTCACTGCGCCCCCCACCTTTGGTGCGCTTTGCTTTCACTGAGCAGGTTAAGTAGGAACAGATCTGGTTCTCCAAAAGCATTTGATTCTGCTTGCGCAAAAGATCAGACAAGCGGTGTGCTTTATTTAGTTCTGGAAAATAACAAATGCACTAAATGGTAAGCAGCGTCAAATTGATGATGATGATGATGATGATAATGACAAAGATGATGTGGAATAGGAGAGTCTGTTGAAGAGTAGAAGCTGTGGCAGTATGGATTATTAAAGTTCACAGTCTTATGTGAACAACCTGCCTATGAAGGAGAGTCTCATGGTCCAATATCTCTAGGGTCTCTTGGAAAAAATCTCTAGGTCAACGGGGTTGGGGTGGGAGGAGGAAAGCCAACTTCAGGCCTTCCAAGTGCTGCTGAACTACAACTCCCAGTGTTCCCCATCATTTCCTATGTTGGTCTGAGCTGGAAATTGTAGTTCAGCATAAGTGGGAAGGGTCATAGGCTCTCTATCTCTATCTCAATCTCTATCTCTACCTCATTAATTTTTTAGCCACAGGAGACAAGTAACAATCTGTGTATTATTAAGCAGAATATAGCTTCTTTGCTAAATTCCCCAGTTTGAGAATGGGGTGTACCAGTAATTATATTTCTACCTCTATAGAACCCTGGGGTAGACTTAGCTGGATTGATTTCCTTTAAAGGATTGAACGTGTTCCTCCTTAAAGTCATCTCTTGAGGTGGAAAATAAATAAAAACAAACAAACAAATAATGCAAAGAGTCTGCTGTTGTAAACTGGGGCTCATTTCTAAGGTTGCTTGCAAAGTCATATCCTGTTGCACCAAGACAATGCTGTGGAAATGAAAAATGAGTTTGTGTAAAAAGTTATCTTCCCTCAAAGAGACGACGGAAATAGCATTTCACAGCAGGGTTTATTACTTTCCCTTAAGATATATAGACATGTGTTATCAGTTTAACACAGCGATTGGATTCCTTAAGCAATAATATAACTTCCAAAGTCAAAGATAGAGTTTTGCCATCATGCTTGTAGCTTGAAATTGCTGATCCCGTGCAAGTTTATTCAGAAGCAACCATCCTGAGTTGAGTTGGGCTGACCACCTAAGAGGTGTTTGCAGGGTTGCAGCCATAAACATTCAGTCTTAAACTGGAATTTTAATTTTGCATTCCTCTGTTCCCTTTGAAGCTCCAGGGAAATATTGCTGGGTTTTTTTATTTGTTGTATTTTATTTCCATTTATTATAGTTAGAAGATCAGCACTGGATTATTATTGTTGTTCATTTTACATTTCTGGGTATTAAAGTTATTATAGAAACAGGTCGTCCTCTCTTTCTTTTCCTGTTTAATGTCAATGGCCCATTTTTTCCCTCCACTGAAATGCTAAGGTATTCTAATGCAAACACCAAAAGGAAGAAATAAGGCATGGTGCAAGGCATGATAAACCAGTCATACATTCTGTAGGGAGAATCTTTAAGCAAGAAATGACATTGCTTTTGCTAGTGGACAGATATTATTTTTTAAAAATGGAGGAATTTCATGTACCAGAGAACAAAATTGGAAAGGCCCTGAAGAAACATTGGGCATTTGCATTGAAAACAATTTTCTAAGATTTTTGTATTACGCCATTTGCCTTTGATAGGAAACATGGGGAACACTGACTCTGTCCCTTGACTGAAACCTGTTTTATTGGTCTTTGCTTCTCCCTTTTCCTGTGTAGATTGGAAACTTCTTGGATCTGATTTCCTCCATTGATAGAATTCAGTAAAGTACCATATACCTTGATAGTATTGGGTGAAAAAACAGTATGTCTCTATCATACTTTCAACTATTCAAAGTTGTTGTAATAGTTGCAATCTTCCCAACTATATGTGGTTGGAGAGTTGTATATATGCCATATTGAGGCTGAGAGAAAATTCTTTGCTGCCTCCTCTGGTAAGTATGATTCAAGATGTATCTTTATTTTTCCCAGTCCTATTTGAAACTTGCTTAATGTTAAGACACAGCAGCTGGGTTTGTGGAATATGCTAGATTAGTCTCAACTATTGGGTCATATGTGTTCAGTGTGTCATGGGAAGCTAACCACAGACTTCATTTGTCATATGAATCAGGCCATCATGTTAAGCCATAATATCATTTATTAGTTTGGGTGTAGCATATTTTGGGAACATGGCTATTGAATTTTGTTAACCGGGTTTTAGTGTGTTGGATGAACCTGGCCAATATGTTGCAGACCTCCTTTGAGGATTGTTCTCTGAAGATTTAATTTAATTATGGTGGTTCACCCTGAAATTTGAGATACACCACCAAGTATCAGAATTGTATGGTCCCAAAGCAGAAACAGTTTTGCACTGCAGCGGTATGAAACTTGCTGAATGTGGAAATCCAAGCTGTTCATTTTCATCTGAAAGTAGTGAATCATAAATGTTGACTTCCAGCAAAACATCAGAGCAAATTGATCTTTTCATTTCAGGCCGTGTAGCGGAATGGGGCTGTTTAAATATGCAGATAGATAAACATGAAAACAATATTTCTATATATACACCTTGAAATTGCTAATCTGTTGCTGCAAGCACTGGTATCCTGGGAGAAACTGAAATTTATTAGAGGGCCAACATTTATCTCTATCTGTCTATATTTAGTAAGCAGGAGTCCAATAGACATTCAGCACTTGGATGAGTACAAATTGCTACAGCTGTGGAAAATATGAGATTTGTGCAAAGGCAATATAGGAGGTATGCAAAGTCAATCTAAATTCAGAATTCATCCATTTCTTATATAAATACATTTCTGTTTTGGTTCAAGAAAACCATTGGCTAGGCATGGTATCACATCACTAGGTGACTAGATTGTAGTAGAGTCCATTTCACACTGATGCTTCTTGCACAGACAGCTTGCAATTCCTGTATGCTGCTCCAGAAATGAAGATCTGCAAAGGAGAAGGTGACTTCCATTTGGACGTCCGTGAATTCATAGTTCAGGAATAAATATATATTTTATATGCTGCAGGCACCAGATTCAATCCTCAGTAATCTTGGCATGGAGAATAAAGTAAGATATTGCACAGAAGAATATCCAAAAATATAGGAACATCATAGCTCAGAAAGACCTGGTTATTGAACAAGAATTGGCTGGAATGGGAACTGATCTGTTCCAGAGGATCTAATGGTCATGAGCAGAAATGCATGTTGATATCACAATTCTTAACATCTTTAATGGTGTCCAGGTTAACTTAGTTCTTTGACTAGGCAGAGGTCTAGTTTAGACCTTAAATGGGTTCAGTTGTTCCTTCCACTCCATCTATTAAAACCTTCCAATTTGCTGAGCCTTCTCACTTTTGGCAGTTATTTTATCTTCATATTTGGCTAATGGACAACTTAGGTTTTGGAATGCAAATAACTCAGGTCTCTATAACGCAAGGAGCACTGATTTATTCTTGTTCGTTGGTAATTCTATTCTCTTGGTGTTAGACTGTGAAGTTAAAAACATATTGGAAGTCGGCAATGGCAAATTATGTCCATAGAAAACTCTGCCTAGAAAACTCTGTGGATGTGTCCAGCTAGACACCAGCAGTTGAGTTTGAGTCAAGCAACTTTTTGTCTTTTTGTAGTAGTAGGTTAATTCAGTCATCAAGATTATTTGTGCAAACCTATCCAAGGGCTTTAATCTTTTACTTTAATTTTTAGTATAATTTGTAAATTATGGTTTTAGAATATTGCCAACCATCCCAAGGAAATGTTATTTTGAAGGGTGGTGTATGCCTTTGTATGTGTGTGTGCATATGTATGTGTGTGAATGACACATGCAAGTACATTAATTCCACCCAACAATGAAAACAAAAGAGGAACCTGCATGTTGAACACTTGCACAGATTCTTCTTCCCTACCCCAATAAAGCTTGGAGGAGACCTCTAATTACTTGTCTGACACGTAACTTTCTAATAAAGTAGATTTACTAGTAAGAGTGTTGGTTCCATTCCACGATCCTACATTGATTACATTTTCAGGGAAGTGATATGTAGATTAAAGACATTAACCTTCAAACAGTCCTTTTTCTTAATCATTTGCTGTTATGGACCTTTAAGAAAAAGAAGAAGAAGAAAAAAAGGAATGCTGCAGGTGAAGAATAAACTGTAAATGCAAAGTAGAAGTTAAATAAAGGGAGCTCCTTTTAGCAAATTTTCATTCAATGTTGAGGAATTAAAGGTTGGAAGGAGAAAATGGAGCAGAACCATCTGGAATAACAAACATTTCAATGTTGCACAAGCTTAGTCCAAAGACTTGCTCTGGGAACTGGATCGAATGTGGACCTAAAATCAATAAATGCGGTATATAATATTGAAACACATCTGTTTTAGATGTGCATTTTTTGGCCAGGTGTTAAAGTATAAGGGCACGTCCAGAGATAGAATGTCCGGTCCTGAAGTCCACTTGCTCACCAGCCGATATATGCTCTGGGTCGATCCAGTCAACGAATTTGTTGTATAAGCGTCTGGCATAAAGCTTATGTATTAAATGGCTTATAGGCCCATAATTAGCATAATTTATCTTGTTTTGTTTTTACTTTATTTTTATTTTTAATGTGTTTTTGTTTGCAACTCTGGTCAGTGACTGCAATAAAAAATGTTATTATTACTGTGTTACTATGGTTGGTTGCACAGATGTTTACACTGGATTTGGCATTTTTATCCTCCTATCGAGTCCTTCCCAAGGACCTGGGATAGGCAGATGTTATTGTTTGATGGTCTTAAAGGTATCGTCACAGGATATAAACTGTTCCAAGTAAAGCTGCCTTTTGCAATGGACTGATGGTGATTTTGTCAATGCCGATGGTCTTCAAGTGGTGCTCCAGATGTTTTGGGATTGCACCCAAGGCGCCTATTACCAGTGGTGCTATCTTCGCTTTTTTTTGCCATAGTTGTCCTACTTCTATTTGCAGGTCTTTATATTTTGTGATTTTCTAGATTTTCTATTTTGTCAATGTTACTTCATCCCTTTACAGTACAAATGACCACCTCACATTATTCTTAGCATACAACTTTAAATTGTTTACCACTTATCAGCACTTCTGTGCTTGTAACTGATGCTGTCAAATCTAATTCATCTGACATAGGGGATCCATAAGGTTGGCCAACAGACAAAAGGGTTTGTAGCTCAAAGAGAAAGCACATAGTTTGCAAATAAAAGGATACAGCCTCGGTGTAGGGACATCTCTACTGTAGCATTGCTGGGTTAATTTTTTTTTTCCAGACACTGAACATTTTGGAACAATCTTTGCAATTGCTGTTCTTCTTTTCAAGGGCTTCAGTGACAAGTCTTTTAATGTACTGCCTTCATAAATCCAAGCAATACAGGGAGCTTGTATTTCTATATTTGTTCTGTGATTTTTATTAAATATGAATAAGAAATTTACCACCAAAGGGAAAAGAGCTGAATTGGAGCAAATTTGTTGCATTTTACATAATTAAGCATCGAGAATAACGTGCAATAAATCCAGCAGTCTTAAATGAGGCATGTGGATTTTTCATAATGGAAAATAGCCCTTTTATTTCTTCAGAAAAGAAAGCATGTGTAAATATTTCTACAAGTAGTATGGGTGCTTTAATATTTAATACATCTATCAGGATTAAATATGCCCTTCTACTGATTTTAGACTAGAAAGTGCCTTTAAACTGAGAAAGGGGTTATAAAAGAACACTTATCTTCATTTTGCTATCAATGTTGCATTTAGTTTAAAGCCAGGACTAGTTACTGACATGAAGAATAAAGTCTAATAGAAGTTTTATCCCTCAAGAAGAGATAGGTTTTTATATGCAGAAATAATTATTTTTACTTGGCCTCTCTTCCATTCTTCCAGGCAGGGCAACACAATAACATTAGCCTGGCTGGGATGTCGTGACTGCTGCAGAAATGATTTACTGTCTCCAGTTAAAACTATATGTGAATATTGGCTTGGCCCATTTTCTTCTTGAAGGTTGATTTGTTGAGCATCATCTGGAAGGACACATTGACAATGACTTCTGTAGTTAAATGATGAAATCTTCCTTGAGTCAACTACATGGCAACCGCATGAACATGTCCATGTTGTTTTCTTGGCAACAGTTGGCTTGCCATTGTCTTTTTCTTGGATTTTTTTGACTTCCCAGTGTAATCTAGAGTCCTGGGATGTCCTAACGATCTCTTATGAAGGTATTCATCAGGTCTGAACTGGCTTAGCATTTCTAAGATTAGCCAAGTGCTGCCACTGGTGGTAGATCTTTTTTTTTGGATTCTGAACAGGTATGGGCTGTTAGATAGTGGGCTGTCCCTTAGAGAGGAAACATAGCCATTGACCTTGTCCAGACTTTGGTTAATACCCCAAAATGTCCTGCTGGCATCATGTTCTGATTTACAAGTAGCAAAAGGATCTCCCTTTTATATTCAACCTAATTAATTTAATCTATTATTGCATTCATATCCTATCTTCCATCTAGGTCAGGATGGACCCACCATGTGATCCCTTAACAGTTCCAAGAGCCTTCTAAGTGCTGAAAACATGGGGTGGCAAATCATCAAATGGCAGTGGGTCAATCTTCTACTCTCTTTTTCATAAATAAGCAAATAACAGATGCTTTAAACTTTAGGTGGGTGTTATGTATCCATTCTATTGAAACACCCACACAAGTACAAAAATAGTCTGAAAATTCCACCAACTTCCATCAACCGAAAGTCTGAACAGTAAGGAACTGTATTAACTATGAATCTGTTCTCTCTCTATTGACTCTTCTAGCTGACTCTCTTGAATGGCCCTAGCTTGTTCATTACTTTAGCTTCATCACTATGTTAGTTCTACTCTCTTGGACAAAGGGAATCAATTCAGGATTCTATTTTAGACCTAGAGCAGGCAAGGATAGAATGATCTTACTCACTATGCAGTTTCAAAGGGTTACATTAAATGGCCCTTAATTGGACATCTACTGTTATTCATCTATACTCAGGTGCAAGGATGTCTTTATGAAAAATCTGGATGTGTGTTCAGATAATGAAAAGGATATGCAACTGCATCTGAAGAGTGGGCAAAGGGCAACGTACACTGGAAATGTGGGAACTCATTTTGTACCATAGTCATCATAAAGATTTATTTGCTCTGATGTGCAGAACAAGAAGGGGACTATGCAAAACAGTTGCCATAATTCACGCCTTTTACCATCTATGGCAGGCATCCATGTTGCTCATTAGCCACAGCTTTGAGTACAGCCAATGATACAAAGCAATGCAATCTTGAACGTAAAATGATTATAATTTACATCTGTTTTCATGCATGAAGTTCTCCTCTGTTGAAACTCTAGCTGTGAGCAGAGACTGGTGGTTGTTCTTTTTTCTTTTAGAAATACTGCCCACATTAGATGCAGTACATGGATTCTTTTGCTATTTGATAACCATGGGCCAGATTCCTGAAGCCAAGGGTCATGTGGGGCTAATGACACATTTGGAATTTTCAAAACATGTTATGACTGCTTTCAACAAACTAATTGCCATAGGATAGGGTTTGCTTCTTCATCAAATTAACAGTCACAGCGGATCTGACTTGTCACAAAACACCCATTTACTAAAAGATGAACCGGTAGGGTTGTTTCCTACCATATTTCCAAAATCCCCTGGTTGTTCCAAATCACTTGCAACTTACCTTGTCTTTTTTTTCTGAACAGGTGGGCACATTTCCCAAAAAAGCATTTGGCCACAACCACCCAGACTTTTTATTTTTAAAGAAACCTATATATGTGGAGGAACAGAAGCTTTCTTATAAATCAGAATGAATCTTGAGACTATTGGCTTCTCATTTTTTCCCCATGGAAAGACTGTTAAAACAATTGGATGGGATGGGGAACCTGATCGGAGCTAAGGAAGTATCAGTGGGCACAACAGTACCCCACAGAGCACGTTGTTTGCCCTTGCCTCATGCAAAGCCAGTTCAGGATTTTGGGGCAACAGCAGGAAATAAACTTTTCTTCTCTCATTGGCCCACCTTTTCCTTTTTAGTCACCGAATCCAGGACCAGCTTTACATTTTGGAGATCTTTGGGTAGCAGGCCATCTTCATGAGATGTTCCCTGCCTTCTATCACTACTCATTTTTCTCCCAGTTTTCTCGGGATAAGTCTGCTTGCAGCTCAGAGATTGAGGTGAACAGAAACTGTTGCTTTTCTTCTCGCTTCAACCATTGTCCACTTAGAAAGAGTGGGTCTCTGGATGGTGAAGGCAAGCACGTGGCGCTGAAGGTCTGACTCCAAGGTCTGGTATAGGATGCTAGTCCACTTTTACTATCAAGCACTTGGCACTTCCTTCCCTTCTCCAAAGTGTTACCTCTGCAGTGCATTTAGGCCCTGCCAACTTATTTGTTTTTTAGCTTTCCATAAAATGGATGCATAGCAGCCATTTCTTAATGGGACTTTATCAGCCATTTTATGCTGGCACTCATAGACTTGTTCAATTTTTCCAATTACTCCTGGTCCCAAAGGTTTAGAAAGCCCTGATCAGCACAGTTTTTCAACAACCAAAATAAACTGGGGAACTTTAAAGACTTTGAGACTCTACACACCAATAATGGAGTCCCTTGTGGAGATATGGACCTTGATAGACATTTGGGAAAGCCAGCGCCTCTTCCATCAAACATTTGGCATCTTTCTTTTCTCCTCTAAAGCATGCTTTGAAGGCTGTCTTCTTGAAAATTTATGCTGTGCTCTCTTGTGCCATTTTTGCTACGCTCCATTGTTTCTTTCTACCTTAGCAAATCAGATGATTGATCTACTCCTTACAAGGTAAAATGACTGGATATTGTCCAGAAGGAAATGATTGATCTGAAAAATCTGAAGAAGATGTGTGTGTGTGTTTTAAAAAGGTTCACAATACCTGTTACCAGATGGTTTCAAATATTCCAATACAAAAGCTACATTTTTCATGCTGATGTGACAAGAGGTAGATACTTTCTGAGGTATGTGAAAAATAAAATGCTTTGAGGAGGATGCTGTCAAGATGTTGGATCTGGAACAGGGAGATCTGGCTTTCAGTTGTGCACCTCTGTGTTATGGGACACTGGTAAATTGATATTAGAAAGGGCCCTCTAATTTTAAAATCATTTTCTAATGTAAGTTTCCTATTTCTTTCAACAGCAACATTACCTAAATAAGCAATTCTTTTCAAAACAGGTGGCATTGTGAATGATTTTATTGCAGAGATCTCAGAGGTATTCATGGCAGATCTTTTTTCACCACTTGGAGGGATTTAAAAAATATTTGAAATGGTGGCAATCAGTATTTAAAATACTCAAAGCTTTTAAAACTGGGTTCAGAACATTAGTTAAAATGATTGATAAATGCTCACCACAGCTTTGCTCAGGAGCACGGTGAATATGCTCCTATCAGCTTTCATCTACTATCATTTGAAAAGTTGACAACACTTTGAAAACGATTTGGAAGGTTACAGACCTCATGTACGCATAGCATCTCATCTCTGCTATTTACTAAAGTAGCTGCTATTTTTTTCAGGCTTCTGAAAAGATGCAGTTGATCTAAGGAGCTGACTCATTAAAGTGAATGCAATTCTTAAAGGAGACACTTTTTTTTTTTCAGGGAGAAGCCTAAAAACAGACACAGATAAAAACAATGAACAGCTCAAAGATGAGTCTATTCAACGTTTATCTCATAAATGATACCTTGGCCCAGGTGAAGAGAAATCTGGGAAAAAGCATTTTGAAGCAATCAAGGAGACTCCAGCTTGATGAACTCATAATGAGACTAGAAAGTTCCTCCTACAGTTTCCAAGATTTTGTATTTACCGCTTTTAGATTTAAAGATATTTTACTGAATTCCACGTGGTTCTGACTTCTTTTTAATCTTGCCCAACTGTGAAGAGCTTCACACTTTCTTTGTGGGGGTGTGAAAAATGCATCAGTACTCTGACTGTGCATAGCGTGAGTGGAAAGACTCCTTTACTTCAACAAGCCATTTCTTCCTTTGAGTTATCTACGAAGAACTTGCAAACAAGACTTGATCTAGACCAGAAATGTATCCAGCATGTTATTACTGAGCTGTTGATCAGCGAGCACACCAAAAAGTGGAGGGGGACAAGCCAAAGGAATGAGTGGGGCCAAAAAAAAAAAAAAAATCTTGTTACTGCAATCTGATTACTGCTTCCTTTCTGCCACCCTAAATTCTACAATTTGGTAGCAAGGGGTCGGGATATTTATTTATTTAATTTATATGCATCCAGGAGGGGGCACACATTGTGCATCCCTAGCAAAAACTCACGTGTCTGTCTTAAACAAGCCACCGCTTTTCAGTCAAGGATCTCCCATTTGCAACGTGGGAACAATTATATTGGTTCCCATGATAGGGTTAAAGGAGAGGATTTCTATAATGTACAAACAGATTATGGAGCACCATGCAAGGCTTCCCATCAATGTAGTATGGAAAAACAATATGTCTGCTGATTGCATTTTAATCTTGTACATGTTTAATTGAGGATTTCTCTTTCTCCTTTGAGTGTGTAACTTTCCCTTTGGCTTTTTCTTCCTTTGTTTTTCTTTGTTTGTTTGTTTGCCAGTGTAAGTGTGAGACAATAAAAATGCTCTTCTGGCATTTCAAACAATTCGTATCACATCTGCATTCCGACTTCTGTTGGTAAACATTTAACTCTGGCATTTCTTGACTGAATGCCTTGGATTTGATTAAATGTGCAATGGTTTATTTGGCAAACAACGTTTTGATTACTTCAAACTTGGCAATTGTGTTCCTATTTAATTTCCTCCAGCGGCAGGAGAATAATGGAGAAGCATAGCTGCAGTGGCTGATTTCTTGGCTGAACCACCCCAAAGCACAAAAGGAAATGAAGTGTGATGGGAAGCTGGTGAAGCCTGAAGATAGGTCATTGTCATCAGAAGAGGTGGCTTCTTAGGATTTGAAGCTGGCAAGAATGGAGCTGAAAGCTGAAATTACAAGGTAGAAGAATAGAGAGACAAGGCTGGGCAGTTCTGATGATCCTACATGATTACTATGATGACAATGTTCATGTGTAGATGTGCAAAGTTGGCCCTACCATTATGCAGAATGAAATGCAAGTTACCTTTCTCCAGTACCCTCCAGTTATGCTACCTGGAGCAGCTAATTTCATTGTGCCTTTCTGGAGGGGCTAGCTGTTCCAGCCAACAGCTCTATAGACATAGGGATAAGGACCTCAGAGGGACCCATTGTGGTTGTGGCATCTCCTTGCACAGGCAGCTGCATTGACTGCTTTGAAAAACTTCCCCTTGGAACAATACATACAGTGAGTCTGGGAGAGATAGGCAACTTTGTATCTTCTACCAATTTGGTACTATGATTCCCATAATCTCTTGCCACTGACCATGCTGGCTGGGCCAGTGGGAATTGAAGTCCAACAATTCTAAAGGATGCCAAATTTGATATCCTGGCAGTTGGCCACTTGGTGAGTGGACATGAATGAAGCTGAGGGAAGAGGACTCTCAGGGATTGCTGAGAGAGGAGTGAGTGGCAAATCCTGCTTCTACCACAAATGGTGGGTCCTTCTGTTTCTGATGGCATGTTCTCTTCAGCTGCCTTTGTGGATGTGTCACTGTCAGCTTGGGGGAACCCCAAGGAGGTTCATACTAAGAACCAAGGTTCACTGTTGCTGAAGTGCTTCCAGATAATTGGTTGGCCATCTCAATTCAAAGAGCCTTGAGTCACAGGTCTGAGAAACTTCTCTGAAGCCCAAGCACCTGCCTGTCACAGACTGCAGTACTGGGCAGGAAAGACCAATGATCTGATTCAACAGAAAACAGCACTATATGAATTGGAGAGGAGACTGTGCTGGTAGACCACTATTCCAGCATTTTTATAGTGGATCTTGTATATTTTTTAAAAAATGAGAAGAAGGCACAGTTTTCTTCCTTTTGCATTGATAATGGTTTAGATTCTTCTTAAAGAAGGTACCCTCCACAGTAGCATATTTGCTTTGCAAATTAACAAATGCTTCTTCCAAAAATTCTAACCTTCCACATTAATCTAGGAGGTCCCACCTTTTCCCAGCCATAGTAGAAGTCAAGGAATGTAGCTTATTTTCTCAAATGTCAAGACATTTGACAATCCAAATTGAATTATGTACCAAATGAGAACTGTGATAAAAAGCTTTCTTTAATGCTGTCTTGAGTGTGTGCAAAGGTATCCAGACATATGAGAGGACTAAGTTCTTTCTCTTGGTCATTCCATCTCTCCTCTATCTCTCATGTGGGCATGGATGTACCCAGAGAAAATAAACAGAAATCAATTCCAGAGGGATGATCTGGAGAATAAGTATTGACTTGCTTCGGGGATGTACAATGTATCATTCCAGAACTACCTGTCCCCACCTACCTTTGAATTATTGAAAAGGGGACACAGCCAGAGGCCCTCAACCCCAGCTTTATAATCTGAAGCTGTATTAATGGACTAAATCATGACTTTAAAAAAATGCTTGTCCAGAGTTAAGGAATGATCACTTTATAAAGTGAGTTGTCAAGAATCAGTTTAGTGGAGTTCAATTTTCCCTTAAATTCAACCTGCTGTGAATATACCTCCTACACTATTTTTTATAGCCTGTCCTAAGTTAAGAACATTTGGCAAAGTGGAGATATTAATTTAGACTTGCCATTAAGAATAATGGAATGTTGAATCATCTCATTTTTAAACTAGGGCTGGTTGGGAAATGGTTGAGGATAGTTTGATTAAAATGCACTCAGATTCTCATTTCAAAAAGTACCTGTTTGCCTAAACTTTCTTCAAGATTTCAATTTAGTTTTGAAACTTGCCCAAAAATATGGAATAAGGATTTTTAAAATTGTATTTAGAAGGTTATTTTGGGCATTTCCAAAAGTTAAAAACTGGGCTGAAAATAAGCAGGTCTGTAAAAGTAAGCAATGAAAGGGATAAAAATATCTATCTATCTATCTATCTATCTATCTATCTATCTATCTATCTATCTATCTGTCTGTCTGTCTGTCCGTCTGTCTGTCTGTCTCACTGACATGTTGGCTGTGAAATTCTGGAAACGGCAGTCCCCATACATTTGGAAATGATCAGGTTTGTAGTTTTCTTAATTTAGCCAGCTAACTGTAGAGGTAATAGCTGAATATAATCTACTCTAGCACTTTGTCTAGATTTTTGTGGAAATAACTGCTGTGTGATATTCCTTTCCTCCCATCCAGTGAGGGACAATTAAGAAAGCAATCTAACCAGACAAGCTTTAAGTTATTACATAATTATTTTAAAAATTTGGATTCAACCTTTTGTAATGGTAGGAAACTGTATTGCCCCATTCTCAACAGAGGGAACAATTCAGCCTCTGGCCAAAAGAAAGAACATTTAGGTCCATTATTTCCTCATTCTCTACTCATTCCCATGGCATGCTCCATTATTCCTGAGCTTCACGCAATTGGCACTCAGGGTTGTTCACTGGTGGTAGAAAAGTAATTATTCTCCAGGGAGAAAGACTGAATGAAAGTTCATTGTTGGAAGAATAGAATAAGGTTACTAATGTTAGATACAAAACATTCAATATATGTCTCCTAAATCGTCGTTTAGGGTTTATTGTAGCTAACTTGCTACTCATATCCCATGCTAGTTTTCTTCCTAGTACCTCTTATGCTCCTAACAGTAGTATCTGATTATGTATCAGTCCCTCTTTGTCCTTGACTCAGATTTTTCCCTTCCCTTGTGATTTTCCATCTATCCAGATACTTATTAAGCGATTACTTGTTAAATATCTTCAGTGTTTTCCCTGATCAGATATGGGCTATTGCCAAGAGAACATCTGCATGGCTTCTAATTTTAGAGCCATATTTTTTTACTTTGGACTTCTGATGGGACAATTTCATAAATTTCTTAGAAAATACTCTTCAGGCTGCTTATGAAAAAGCAGAACAAGTAGTTACTACCCCAAACAAGCAATTTTGACCAAGTTCTCTTTATCGCAAATGATATTATCTGATCCTTTTCAGTTGTTATGAGCAAAAATAATCTAAATCAGAGCTACACTATCTAAGAAAGACTTCAGAAGCCTTCAACTTCAGATGGGGCTTGAAATCCTCCCAATTCTAATTCTGTGATTGAAGGGGGAAATTATTTCATATGTGGGGAATTGTTGCATTAACTATATTTCATTAATCTAATTAAAATAAAATGTAAGTGACACAAGCTCAAAATTAGTCTTTTCTTAGATTCATCAGCTTTTTGGAATATGGGCACCCGGAAAGACATTTAGGAGCTTCAGCTGATCTTCAAAAGCTAAGCAAGATTGGATCTAGTTAATTTTTGGGTGAGAGACCTTCAGAGAATACCAAGGCAGTAGACTAGACTGGTAAATTGCAAAAACATCCTGAAAGAAGACAATAGCAAGTCTCATCCACATTGGCTGCCAAGAAAACTATGTGGACATGTTCATGAAGTCACCAGGAGTCAAGCTTGACTCGAAGCACATGTTACCTTTGAAACATATTCAGAAACTTCATTTGGGGCAGAGAGTTGGAACCTTGTTAAAAAAAACCTGCATTGATTGCTAATTGTTGTCCAAGAACAATTCAAGTGTTGCTGACAACCTTTAAACCCCTAAGCAGCTTAAGGGTTGGCTGTCTGAGGGACTGCTTATATTATGGATCTGCCCAGGCATTAAAGGGAGCAGAAGAAGAAAGTTTTCTTCTGCCTTGTTTTCACTGGGAAGCCACAGGTAAGTAAGCCTCTCTTCTTCAGCCAGGCCTTTTCAGTTGTATAAATATTAACTGTAAGGTTTTTCATTAGTTTCTGTAGTTTATATTTTATTTGAAATTGTTAGATGCATTAAGTACGCTGGTGGAAAAAAGGGATATGAACGGAAATCAATGAGTAGATAAGCAAATATCAGTAGATCACTTTACAGGATTGTTGTGAGAGCGAAACTAAGACTTATTTGGAGTTCTTACAATGAAGCATCAGAGCTGAAGAGAGCCATTCATTCTTCATGTCAATTAAATGAATAGCTATTGCCTTTGTCCATCAATATGATTGATTACACTGTGTGAACCAAAGAGCACTGCAGACAGAAATATTGGCCTGAAGCTTAGCTGTGAAATCTTCTGTGAAATAATCTAAGATCTAACATCCCCACCTTCCTGAGGCTACCAAACTGTTTCCCCCCCCCGCCCCAAGTGAGGGATATAGGAAATATCATAGCTAGATAGATTAACGGCAGGTAGGTGGGGAAATTAGCCTGCAGTCTAGCATTTAACAATGAAATGAATGAAAGCAGGTCTATTGAATTTCTGAGCCTCAGCAATTTTACCCTAAAATGTATAGATTTGGGATTTTCTGGGATTAAAAAGTAAAACACTTGATTGAGGTGGCCATGCTGCCTTTGAATGAGACACAGCATACCTGTTTGTGGCATAATCATCTATTATCTATCTATCTATCTATCTATCTATCTATCTATCTATCTATCTATCTTTTCATGAACAATTTTTGGGCTGCACAGACTGTTGGTTCAAACTAAAACCACTTAGACCAGAGATTGTAATGTTTATTGGTCTCTAGATTAAAGGTCTCCAACTTTAAAAAAAATTATTATTGGCATATTTGGACTTTTGAGAAATGTCACGGGCACTCTTACAAAATGACTGCCATAAAAGCTGTGGCATTGCAAAGCATCCTTTTTCACATGCGTCATAATTGGGCAATAGGAGTTGAAGCCAACATTTTAAAAACCATGCCTTCTCCATCTCTGAATATTTTGTTCACATCAGCAGTTAGCCTGGGGCCTTTGGAAAATGAATATGGCTATGCTGTTAAAATATTTTATATACAAATAGAATCCAGAACACTTGGACCAGCCCAAATATGGGATGGCTCATTTCAGAGTTAGAACTTTCTATGACAGAACATTTTGCTTTCTTGTTTTGGCTCAACATTTCCTTTGCTCAATGTTTCCTTCTCCTTTTGGGATTGTCTTCAGAATTGTGTCTAGTATCACTATGCCTAAACTGATGATAATACATGCCCAATTTGGATTAATCCTTGAAATCCTCAAAATATGTTCATACTACAATCCCAGAGTTCTCTGTGACCATGCTCTGGCGGGGAATTCTGAGGATTTCAGTCCTACTATATCTCAAACCACCAGTTTTACTACATTCTCCTTCCTTCTTCCTGAATGTTTGCAAGCATCTTGTAACCATCATCAGCCTGTAGCACATCCTCTTGAGAAGGTACATAGATGATGGAATTTCTTCCCCTCACTGGCTTTCCTGGATTGAACTTCACGCAGGGAAACAATTTCTGGGAATACCTCTCCAGATTTAAAGGGGTCCAGTCCTTGTACTTCCAGTTTTCAACTATGTTTTGTTTTTCACTTTAAAAAAAGTTTTAAAATGTTGGAACCTAATGATTTGTAACCAAAATGAAAGTCTATGTTTGTTATTGATTTTGCTTTAATTCCTTGAAAACAATATTGATCTTTAAGAGATACATTTCAACAGTTTGAAACCGGCACATAAAACATTTTCCATGCCATTGATTAATAGATGCTATATATCATTTGGGCTTTTAATGAGGCACTTTCTCTTCATTGAAGTACTGTACTGCATTAGGCTAGAAGATCCATCTAGACTCTATCCTTAAGACTGTTTAAAATATTCCTTGTTTAACTCAAAAGTATTTCTCCCTTTCAAATGGCTACTCATTTTATGGATCAGTCAAACAACCCTTGCTTAAACTTAAACTCCATTAGTACTCATTAAGTAACTTTTGTTCAACAGTAGCTCTATAATGTTTAAAGAAAAGGCTTCTCTCTTTAAAAGAGAAAAAAGGGTTTTCTTAAAAAAAAAAAAGCTTTTTAAAGAAAACTCTCCTTCACTGGAAGATTGTTAAGAGAAGTTCCTTCCCATTACATCCTATTAATTTATCTTTGTAATTTTTCTGGTCACTTCCAGCTATAGCCCTGGGCTGCCCCAACCATATACTTTTCTAAGAATGCCTTTGGGAAGAGCTACCAGATCTGGAAGGCAGAATTCCAGGTGACACCAGATTCCAATAAAGAGATATCAAACTGTGGTCTAGTGATCATCCAGAGATTTGCAACCCAAATCTGGGGTTTATGTTAGGTCCAGAGGTATGATTGGAAATACCTATTACACTTAGGCTGATGCTTTGCTTCATAGTATGCTAGCTTCCTTTTTTATTTAAAGGAAACTAAAAAAAATCAGATGAGTCAGGAAACCTGCAGACACCAAGAGCTGTGTGTACAAGAACAGTGGTATCCATAAGTGACATGTGTAAGATGCAGGAATAAGGACAAAAGAGGCAGGAAGCTGTATTTACTGAAACACACGCCAAGATTTAAATCAATATGTGGGACTGAGGATACAAAATAATCTTTTGGTTGTAACTACTTGGCTGGCTGTGTCTGAAATGGAAAAGATCCGTATTTCTGACATAGATTTACCAAGCTACTGTGTTTTTGCTGCTGCAGTGCAGCTTCTTAGCAGGCAACGCAACGTTATGAATTGTCTGCTTAGCAAGAGTGAGAGCTGATTTATAGGTAGTCTCAGAACACAGCTTATTCCTCCCTTCCAAGAGAACTCCAGCATCAATAGATCATCTGTCAATCATCTACCAGAATTTCACACTCGGCCTTTGGATTTTGATCCAAGGCAGGGAAGAATCCCTGAGTTCCCTCTACCACCTTCCTTAACTCATAGAGTTCCTTCAGTCTTTCCATGTAGGTTCATCCTTCCCAGTCCTTTAAATTCATGGTATCACATAGACAGCAGCCAAGACAAGTGGTAGATGAAAAGAAATACGGTTCTTTCCTCTCCATCAACCGGCAAACAGTATACTGAGTCTGAAAGGTCATTGGGAGCCATCATTTCCAGCAAGGGCTTTGCAAATGTAGCATTTTCTTTTCTTTATTTTGCTGTCCATACCAGACAAAGGAAGAGGTGACATGGGGAAACAGAGTTTTTTTAAACCCGGATTTCTTAATTTATATTCTGCTAGGAAAATGAGGCCCAAGAATGCTCTGAGGCTCTGAAAGGCCCTGTCTGTCTCTTGAAAAATCAAATAACCCCGGCTTATTTCTTTAACAGAAATGCAAAAATCAGCTGGTCTAATTTTGCAATTGCACAGAACTAAAAACAATCAGTTCCAAGTTCTTGCAGGTCAAGCTGTTGATTAAAAGAGGATGGCAAACATCTGGCCATATGTCCCCCCATGAGTCTCTTACACAGCTGCAAAACTCTTCATTTCATCATTAAAACATGACTGGGGCTGGGGTGGGGGCACTGCATTTTAAGGCCAATACATGGATAAAGTCTCCCTCAAGTTGACCTTGACTCTTGGTAACTTCACCAATACCTTTGTGCTAGCAGTCTTTGCATAGAAGATTATGGTCACTTATGGTCTCTTCAGTTGGCCATCTTCATTGCTCTCCTCTTCTTTGGAATAGCATCCCATTAGATCTGGGTTTCAGAAGGCCATCAGAATCTGAGTTTTCCAGCAGGCCCTGGGCTGGAAATGTTGAGAGCTGCTCCTTCCTGAACTACAATTAAAGTAGAGTCATATTTATCTCTGGCACTGTGTTTTGTATTATATTTTTATTTGTGTTTTAGATTCTGTACTATTTAATCTTATTTATGTAAATAGGGCATGTAAGCTCTTGGAGTTGGTTTTAGTTGGAGCAGCATATAAGCCCTGCAAATAGATACATAGATTGAGATACAGTTTCCTTTTCATCTTTTTCTAGGTCTCCCCCCCCCCCCCCCCGAATTCCCAGTCTAGCCTCCTGTCTGGAATTCCCTGGTGCTGCCCCTCCAAGTATTAACAAGGTCTGACCATGCTTAGACCATGATGGACTAAAGGTTAGGGCTCATAATGTTTTCTTTTGTTGTTGTTTTTAAGTATAACATATTTTCCTTTGGTTTGGGGAGAGAGAATGCTTTTCTATTTAGGCTGTTTATTTTTTGTTAATTTCTCCTGGCCCTTTTCGGCCCCAGGCTCACCTACTTTTTGAGTGGGATACATCTCCCCCACATAAACATTTATCCACTTAAAAAGACAGCTACAAAGCTTGAATTTTGCTCAGGATGAGTTGGTAGAATACTTTCCTACTTAATCTGGCCAAAAAAAAGATGATCATGTTCTCTCCTTAACTGGAATAATGGTAGTAATGCAGAAACATCTTCTGTTTTAGGACCTGTGGGAAGAATAAATGTCCTTATATATAAATAGATAAGTGCCATAAATGTTCTTATATACCAAATAGATAACATGTTAAAGTTTTCTTTGCATTTAACCATTCTATAGCATCCTAGATATTGTTAAGGACATAGGAAATAATACAGTGTGAAAAAGGTTTTGAAATCTACCCAGCTAAGCAGCCTTGGCCCATCTGTATGGTTTGTCAAAGAATTATTTACATCCCAATCCTTCTGAAATGCTAATCTCTGTCATTATGAACTACTGAAGAGAAATGGAAGATAATTTCCTTTCATTACTTTATAGAAATAAAGAAAATGTCTTTTATCCCCCTCTCCTTTTCTTCCTTTATGAGCCATTGTTGCTTAGATCAAAGGCAGCTTGGGAGTTTTGCAGGTGGTCACTTATACCTTTTGAAGGTTTATTCTTCCACCCCTCCCACAAAAACAAACAAAAAACCCCCACTTTCAAATTAGCATTTTGTTGCTGAGTTAGATGAGGAGGAAATGCTCTAGAAAAAAAGAAAAGCCACAAAGGATATAGGAGGTGATATGGACACAGCAAAGATGACAGCTCAGAAGCTAAAGTATCAGGGCAGAAACTTCAGTTTCCGTGTTGGGCACACTCCTCAAAGTGGTTGGTGTTGTGACAAATAGTAGATGCAATTTATTATCTAACCCTATCATTGTGTTAAAAATGACAGTTTGGTGGTAGCATTTGGAAGTACTCTGGAGGCTGCAGCAGAGATGCGTGGGTGAGAAATGTTGTGATGCAAGTATGAAAGGGGAGAGCTTGCATTGTGAGGTCACAAAGCATATTTTGTCATTTTGGCCTCACTGTGGTTAGGAATGGACTCCTATAACTAAAGCTACTTATGAGCTGTAGCCAATGCTTCGTCTGAACTAAGGGATCAACTGCATTGACCGACCTTTCCCCTTGAAAGACGTTTTCCAGATGTTTCAGAACTCTTCCTCCTGGAAGTCCCAGCAAACACATCTGGAGGTCAGACGTGGGTGTGGGGAAGCTGAGATTTATTTTCCAGCAAGAGAGTGAGTTAAGAAATTATATGCTAGGCTGGGTTATAGCAGATTCAGTTGTTTGTGGTTCAGCACCATTATCTTAGCATTTTCTGTGAAGTAGACTATCATGCTAACCCAGGGGTTCTTACATTTTCCAACACCACGACTCCCTGAAATGATAAAAGGACTTTGTGTGACCTCCTGCTCCATCACTCAAATTAATGATTTGATTGCCATAGGACTGGGCAAAAAATAAATATTCCCCTTCCTTTTATTAATTGAATATTAATCTATTTGTTAAATATAACAGTGATAAAACCCTTACACACTTATAAAATAAAATCATTCTGTTGGAAATAAGAAAAAGAATAAAGTGTATTTTTAATGGGAAAGATAAGCTTGCTAACTCTGTTTAATTCCTGAGATTTGGTTTTCATAAGAAAAAAAGAAAAAGAAAAAGAAACAAAGACAAAGAAACAATTTCCTTGCCTTAAATCAGTGTTTTTCAAACTTGGCAACTTAAAGATGTGTGGACTTCAACTCCCAGAATTCCCCAGCCAGCATGCTGGCTGAGGAATTCTGGGAGTTGAAGCCCACACATCTTAAAATTGCCAAGTTTGAAAAACACTGCCTGAAATCAACTTTTCTTAAACTGTTAATACTGTTATTCAGTACTGAGTGAACCCAGTCAATGTCACATGTACAGTTATTTGCACATGATTTTGTACAAAATGGTTTTGGCAGTGCATACTTGTTCAAGGCCTGAGACCAGGGGATTTATGTAAAAAACTGATACCTTGATGGTTTCTTCTGCCCTTAGCAGGACCTTTATAAGTCTCAGAACAATATGTGAGCAAAAAGTTCAGATCCTCTCCTTGCTCCTTTCTTCTGAGCTAAAAATCGCAAGGTTTTGTAACAGTTCTGCTCTGTACATCTAATGCATAAAGAGAATAACATGGAGTACTATATAATGTATCCACAGGGCTTGGAAAGGAAGCTCTTAGTTTTATAGTACAAAATGTGACGCCAATTTTTAAAAAAGTTCTGAGTAAACCCCATTAATACCTGCGCTAAGAGCCACTCAGATTGATCAATGCCTCAACTGACTGAATTGAAATGAATCCCTTGCATGCTTCATACATTTAAATCTGCCCAACTAGGGCAAGAATGATGGGATTTGATCTGGATTTGATCTAGTGCACTGTGCCGTTTATCCCCACTTTCGCTAATTAGGATTTGTTTGCTTTGTCTTATCGGCATTCTCCCGCCCAGAAGTCCTGAGAATCTGGCAGCTGCTGGAGACAAATGTGCCCCGTACTTCCATTTTCCTTTCTGAAGCTTTCCTCCCGCTTCCCACTATTCACCCAGCTTCTCTCTGGGCTTTTACGTAACCTGATTCCTTTGAGCCCCAGCAAACCCCTTGTAATCCAATTAAGTTCAGAGCCTGTTTAAATATTTTAAAAATAATCTTACATGCATGCTCGTTAACCACTGCAGCTACATGGTGGGTTTCCTTTTAACCATGTTCTGCATGGGGATGAGTTTTAGGCTTAAGCGTACTTTTAAGTATTTATCAGCCCTGTTCCCCATTTTTAAAAATAAAAATGTCATCAAAGAAATTGTGGGGATGTTTATGGAATCTACTATTTTGAAATTCCAACGCGGTCTTCCCTGATCTCCTCTTCCAGTCCTGACATGGGCCTTGCAATTTAGATTTGGCACGTCTTCAAATGCTTTGTGTGTTCATGCTCAGTGCAACTATTTTTAACACATGGTTTGACTCGCAAAGGCAAAATGCGTGGCACAGGAGAGTCAACTAAAGAATGGGAATTTAATATCAGAAATAAGCTTAAGGCCCTTAAAACCCCTGGTGTACCTCAACCTCTTTTTGATGTTGAATAAAAAACCTTGCCCAAGATGGCTTTTAACATCTGAGTACGGAGATAAACCTATAACCTTGGAATGGGGAAATCTGAAATCAGTAACGCTATACTGTCCTAAAGTTGAGAAATCCTGGTTTCAAACACCTCCAAAGAAGATAGGTTGGGTGTTAGGTATTTTCTTCAATGACGGAAAATAATTCGGATCAGCTGCAGTTGGGGAAATAATTAATAAGCAAACCAAAAATAGACCCAGAGAGGTTAACATCTCTATGGTGTCTGGAGAGGCCATGGAAGGCATGTCTTCTGAGTGGTGGGCCTTTCATAGCCAAGGGAAAGCACAAAGGAGCATTGAGGGATTGCCCTGAATGGGGCGACCAAAGATTCCTCATACTCAGATGCCTCTGAGGATATTGCTGGGCTCTTAATCAAGGACTGTGGAAAACCCAGGTTCGAGACCACTCTTGAACCATGGAAGCTCACTAGATGACTTTGGGGCCAATTGTTCTCTCTCAGTCAAAGTGGCCTTAGAGGGTGGTTGTGGTGGTGAAATATAGGAGGAAGGTGAACTGTGTCAGCATCTATACTACCTTGAGCTCCTTGTTTAGATAGAGGTCCAACAAATAAATTCTCAATATACTGTTCAATCATGAGAAGGTCTTTACTCTCTGCTACAACACAGCCCTTCAGTAATTAGCCCCAGTATTTTAAAATTAAAATATGTACAGAAAAAATGTGGAACATGGTTTTAAATGTAATCTCTTTTTCTCTCTCCTTTATGCCAGAAAAACATAGATATAGGATGGAATGAATGAGCACATGAATGCCAGTGAAAGTGACATGGATTAGAAATAATTCACTCACCTCTGTGGGGTATCGCCCTAATATTGTTCACTGCAGCTCAGGCAATATGCACTGTCATTTTTACTTTGGCTTGGAATGAAAAATAGCGTAATAAATCACATTATATCAGACCTGATGATTCCTTTAAGGTAGGCCATGATCAAAAAATAGGAGGAATAGCTGTGGTTAAAAACTAAGTGCTCTACAAGAATATATATAGATATAGATATAGATATAGATATATTGAGCGGCTGGATAGCGTGGTGGTTAGAACACCGCCTTTGATGCAGGAGACTGGGGTTCAAATCCCGGCTGGTACCTACCTTACCAGTAGGGGTCCTTGGGCAAAGACCCCCTAACGCTTCACCTGCCTACCTCAAATATGAGAGTGACACGAACTAAGAGAGTCATGCCGGCTCGGACGTCGCCCGGATTAACAAGGTCCATGTCAGATGTTGGGGAACCAGGACAATCTGATGTTAAGTGGGCTACTGGAACAAACCATACATGGACGAGACAAGAGAACTTGGAAATGATGGAATGCTACTACAACAGCAGACCTAATGAGAGGGGATATATGAAACATATGAGGGAACTATGGATAGACAGAAGGCCTACATCCACACTAACTGAGAAACAACTAGTTACCCAGTGCTTCAACATAGTGAAGAGGAAGCTGCTCTCACAACTTGAGATAGACCAACTCCACATTACAACCCGGACTCAAGCAGACCTGGAAGAACAAGCAGATGTGCAGACAACACCTGAAGCTGGAATGTCACTGCCACCCCTTACATTACAGAGCACAGCAGCTGATATGAGGCATAAGATCATGGATAAACTAGCTATAGTCAACCCTCGAGTCCGATTACCAAGGCTCAGTGGAGAAGTACCATCAGATAGTATGCTAGAAGATGCCAACAGAGCCCTCCAGACAATCCCTACTTCCACCATAACTGAAACCAATGAATTGGTATATGCTACAGCCACTGTAATCCTGGAACTGCTTGGCTACATGATCAAGAAGACATACCCACCCTGGAAAATGAGATTGGAGGCAAGATCAAGGCAACTCGGAGAGAAGTCAGTCAGCTGGTGGAACTACAGAAGCGTGTGCAGATTAAGGATAAGACTCGGCTACTGAAAAAATACATGGGCCTGACTCCATCTGAAGCCCTAGAGACTGCTAAACAAAGGCTCACAGCACTGGCTGCCAGGCTAAGGAGATACACTAGAGAAGCAGAGGCCAAGAAGATAAATGCCCTGTTCTCCAAAGAACCATCCAAAGTGTACTCCCAACTGCAGTGCAACCACAGAGTAGCAGCTGAGCCACCAGCAGCGGACACTGAACAGTACTGGAAGAACATATGGGAGAAAGAGAAGACACATAACACCAGTGCAAAGTGGCTGCAGGACCTGAAAGCAGACCACAGCAATCTCCCAGAACAGGAACCAGTCACCATCACAGTAGCAGACATCCAACAGCGGGTCAAGAACATGAAAAGCTGGACAGCACCTGGCCCGGACATGATCCACACCTACTGGCTAAAGAAACTAACAGCAGTGCATGAACGCCTAGCAGCACAGATGAACCAACTGCTAGCAGCAGACTCCCACCCAGACTGGCTAACACAAGGAAGGACAGTGCTGATCATGAAAGACCCTCACAAAGGAACAGCACCATCCAACTACTGGCCAATAACCTGCCTCCCCACAACATGGAAATTTCTATCAGGCATCATAGCTGCCAAGCTACATGACCATATGGGCCAGTACATGAGCACAGCTCAGAAGGGCATTGGGAACAACACCAGAGGCTCAAAACACCAGTTACTCATAGATAGGGCAGTCGCCCAAGACTCAAGATCTAGGCAGACCAATCTGAGCACAGCCTGGATTGACTACAGGAAAGCCTATGACTCAATGCCACACACATGGATCTGTGAATGCCTGGTGCTATACAAAGTCAACAGGACACTAAGGACCTTCCTCAAGCACTCAATGGGACTGTGGAAGACAACACTGGAAGTGAACTCAAGACAGCTCGCACAAGTGGCCATCAAGTGCGGCATATACCAAGGTGATGCACTGTCCCCACTGCTGTTCTGCATAGGCTTAAACCCCCTCAGCCAGATAATCGCAAGGTCTGGATATGGGTACAAGTTCAAGAGTGGAATCACCATCAGCCACCTCCTCTACATGGATGACATCAAGCTATATGCTAAGAGTGAACGAGACATCGACTCACTGATCCACCTGACACGGATCTATAGTGAGGACATTGGGATGTCATTCAGACTGGAGAAGTGTGGCAGGATGATAGTAAAGAGAGGGAAGGTAGTTAAGACCAATGGAGTGGAACTACCAGTGGGCCACATAACAGACATAGAGACCAGCTATAAATACCTTGGTGTCCCACAGTCACATGGGAACCATGAGGAGGAGGCAAGAAAGACAGCAACATCCAAGTACCACCAAAGGATAAGACAGGTCCTGAAGAGCCAGCTCAATGGGAAGAACAAGATCCATGCCATCAACATATATGCCCTGCCAGTCATCAGATACCCTGCCGGTATAGTGAGCTGGCCAAAGGAAGACATGGAGGCTGCCGATGTGAAGACCTGGAAGCTCCTCACAATGTATGGAGGTTTCCACCCCAAGTCCAACACCCAGAGACTGTACACCAGGCGCAAAGAGGGCGGGTGGGGCCCGATGAGTGTCAAAGCCACTGTCCTGGACAAAACCCGAAGTATCCAGGAGTACATCAGTAAGATGGCACCCAAAGATGAGCTGCTGAGAGAATGCCTCAGGCAGCAGCAGACAAGGCAGGAGGTTCAAGCAGAGGAAGTGCCATGGCAAGACAAGCCCCTGCACGGGATGTACCATCGACAGATAGCTGAGGTGGCTGACACTGGGAAATCCTGTCAGTGGCTGGAAAGGGCCGGACTAAAAGACAGCACTGAGGCACTGATCATAGCAGCACAAGAACAGGCACTAAGCACCAGATCCATAGAAGCAGGGGTCTACCACACTAGACAGGATCCAAGGTGCAGATTGTGCAAAGAGGCCTCAGAGACAGTCCAACACATAGTGGCAGGGTGTAAGATGCAGGCAGGAACAGCATACACTGAACGGCACAACCAAGTAGCTGGCATTGTGTACAGGAACATCTGCACAGCGTATGGGCTAGACCCCCCCAAGTCCAGATGGGAGGTTCCACAGAAGGTCGTGGAGAATAACAGGGCTAAGATCCTGTGGGACTTCCAGATCCAGACAGACAGGCAGGTACTGGCTAATCAACCAGACATCGTGGTAGTAGACAAAGACCAGAAGACAGTGGTAGTGATAGATGTAGCAGTGCCAAATGACAGCAACATCAGGAAGAAGGAGCATGAGAAGCTGGAGAAGTACCAGGGCCTGAAGGAGGAAATCGAGAGGATGTGGAAAGTCAAGGCCAAAGTGGTCCCAGTGGTGGTAGGAGCACTCGGGGCCATGACCCCTAAGCTGGGAGAATGGCTCAAACAGATCCCAGGAACAACATCAGAGCTCTCTGTGCAGAAGAGTGCAGGGCTAGGAACAGCTCAGATACTCTGTGCAGAACCCTCAAACTCCCAGGCCTCTGATAGAGGACCTGAGATTGAGGAAGACACAGACCACCCAGAGGGGTGAGAGGGGAATTTTTAATATATATATATATTTTAAAGCTCCATCTCAAAAAAAAATTCTGTGTAATTTGTAGTTTCCAGTGCAAACATGATTTGTTCCAATAAAAGTATTGCTTGCTCTCTGTTCTCATAGTAATGATGTCTTCTGAGAATAAGGGAGGAAAATTCATTTAGAGTACATGTACTTTTGGCAAGGAGAGGCTTTCCAAAACAAAGTAAATTGCTTTAAATTAGTTTGCTTCTGGATTTAAATCTAGCACTTCGGAATTTAAATTTTCCCCCAATGAAGGACTATAGTGAGCTCAAAACACCCTGGATTTCTTCTTCACATCATCTTGTCTGCTTTTCACTCCATTTTTTTGGTGCTGCTTCAAGGGCTTTGGGGGCAATGTTCCTCTGCACATTTAAATGCTTAAGCTGAACATTGTTGCCTTTTAATAGGGATTAAAAAAATTTGGCAGATGTTAGTTAATATTTCATTCAATCATTTTACACTGCTTCTGTGACATTGTTTTCTTGCAATTTCAGGCTGTTATAAGTAGGGCTATTGCTTGATTAAAGTAATCTCAATCATGTGGGTTTTATTACTTTGATTAAATTTGCATATGAACAAAGCTATAGGAAAGAGGATGCTTTGTTTGAGAAAGCATTTTCAAAATGTATTTTTTACATTCATATCTTGCTTTTCCTCCAAAATTTCCAATTAGCATTCTTAGTACTCTCTTCTCTACTTCCATTCCTAAAATGACAACCCTTTTGGGTCAGTGGGACTTTACGAAAGAGAGTGACTGGCCAAAAGTTTCTTAATGTGCTTCCATGGGGAAGTGTGAACTTGCATCTGGATTTCCCAGTCCTAATCCATAACCCTAACCATGATGTTATATCTACTTTTCTTGTGGGTGTCATAGCATGCAATGTTCTGGAGGGTGCTTGTATCTTCAATAGTGCTTGTATCTTCAATAGTAAGATGTTTCTTTCATTTCTTCTCTGCTTGTCTTCTCCTGAATTTTAGACATTTCAGACATTTTAGACATTTCAGAACAGGGCCCTGCCTTCTTTTACCATATAAAATTCACAGGACCGGTCCTACAGTTTGGCAGAGAGAAGGAGCAGAGGTTGGGGGATGGCAGGCAAGTGTCAGAAAACAGAGATCTCTGCTATGTGGCCTGGCTGGTGATTCACAAGTTAGTCTGCTTTCTTCACATCTACAGGAGAACTCCATCCCATCATCTGGCTTGAAGCTTGGACATCAACATTTTAAGCCAGGAATGTGTAACCTTTTGGTGCACATGGGTTATACTTACTGTTTTTTATTTTGTGTGTTTGTGTGTGTGTGCGCCTTCCAGTCAGTGTTGACTCCTGGCGACTGCCTGGATAAGTCCCTGCAGTGTTCATGGCAAGATTTCAGAAGTGGTTTGCCATTGCCTTCTTCTTCCCAGGGCTGAGAGAGAGGGACGGGCCCAAGGCCACCCCATTGGCTTCGGGCCTCATATAGGACTAAAACTCACATCCTCCTGGTTTCTAGCCTGATGCCTTAACCACTACACCAAACTGGCTCTCCACTTAATGGTTTGGGGGGAACCTAAAATCCATAATGGCAGCAGTGATGGCAAATGGGCAAGGCTGGGATTTCCTGATTGGGGGTTGGGGAGCAGAAATTTCTTTTTTCTTCTTTTCTTTTCTTCAAACAACTATATTAAGCCTATTTTAGGCTCAAACAGCAGTTACTTGATTCCCAAACAGCAGGAAAGTAAGCTATAGAGGTGTAGTTAAAGGAGACAAAAACAGTTCAGGAGCTGCCGGTGTCCCAGAGCTAAAATTTACCCTACCCGTCTTAAGTGGACAAACTACATCTTTAGGGGTCATTGCTCCATTTGCTCCTAAACCAAATGGTGTTGAAAAATTTAAAAAGCAACAGAAAAGAATGCTGATGGTTTTGCAAGCAAACTCAGTTTAAGTTTTTGCATGCAGCAGAGAAGACACTATTCCAGACAATGAAGTGTTGTGACATCTTTGGGTCCAAGAGGTACTTATTAATGAGGACAGCCTGCCACTCACAAATCTCTCTTGCTGTCAATAACTGTCAGATAAGATGCATCCACACTGTTATAGACACTTACCTGAAGACTGTTACGTGTGGCACCAGGTTGGCCTTCTATGATTAGGAGTGAAAAAGCTGAGAGGCCCCTATTTAAAATGAGATGCATCATTTTAACTGTAATCCTTAGTTCATTGCAGGCTATCTGGAGGATGAGTCATGGCAACTTGGACAAGCAGTGAAACGTATCAAACCAAAAGAAAAGAAGTCCAGTTGCCATGACTCAACCTCCAGATAATTCCACCTGGATGACTGAGAATCTTCATCAACATATTGCAGGTTGGTGGAGGAGATGAGAAGCAGGACATCAACTTGCATTTAGTGATTGCCACAGAGCTCTTGTGAAGAACAACAGGGAAATCCAGATGGAACTCTTCCCCACCATATAGCTCAGGAGTCACTATTTGCTTTGCATCCATAAAGTTCCTTCCAGGTTCCCAGCATCTTCAGATGGACAACTGAAGTTGCATATGATGGGCATGATCACCTAATGAGTTGGCCCAATGGAGGAGCTTGATGTGATATAAGGCAGGTTTTCTAGCCCTTCCCTGGATAGCTCTTCAGGCTATTCTCTATCACCTGGACTCGTCTTGCTTTTTTTTTTTTTGGTTAGGTAGGCAACCAACCAATGCCCCAGGGCCCTATCATTTTCATTTTCCTAATACACCTGTCAGGCTGTTTGACATTTACCTAAAACGGGGAGTGACTCTTTTTGAAGCGTGATTCTCACAGAGACTCTTTAGCAAGAAAATGGGATTGGGGTTGCAAGAATTCCAGCAACTGAACTATTTCCTATCTCAAACCAGTATATGCCAAAGTACGTTAAGGGAGAGATTTCTACTTTTTCTTTCTGGGTGGCTTCTTGTGAACCAGTAAACTGGTGGGTCTTTTTGCTGATCAGGAGCTTGCAGCTGGTTGTTTACGCAATGGTCTCCAGAATCTTTATCAATCTGGGAACCCACTATTACAAATCTCTAATATACCTGTTAGGGCTCTGCGTGCTTTGCTAATGAGTCAGAAGAGGTCTTTTTGGATGCAGGGATTATGAGTATGGCACCTCTTTAAAGCAGCTGTATCTTTTTTCAGGCTACCATATGGCTTTAACTCCTGAAAAACAACCATGGCTGATTTAAAAAGTCAACTTATTAAAGCAGATGGATCTTTTTTTTAGGATCATACAGAAGCTTGGAAAAGGACACCTTTTCCAAATCATTTTCCAAATTCTTTGCAACATGCTGGCTTCTCATTTTAATTTTTTCTTTGGCAGGGATTTGGTTGGTGCAGCTATGGACAATGATATGCATGTTCTTCTTTTCCCACAGTTTAGTTTTTCTGCAGCATGTGTGATCCCATAGCAACCTACTGGAAAACCAAGATAGGGATGAGAATTATGTTTTTCTTTTAGGAAAAGAAAAGACAACTTAGGTTACTGATACGCCACAATTACTTTTTGGCAATCTTAGCTACTCAGGATAAAACGTCAGAAGAAAGCATAAAGTAGAATAAAGAATGATCCAAGGAAAATGCTCACTTCTTGAAACTGCAGAGAGCTGCTCAATTCTGTATATGGTTTGAAGGAACCAGCCAGAACTTTGGCTGCAGGCCATGGTCTTGGATGACTGTGCATTCTTTCTAAACACCGGCATGCTTCAGCAGATATTTACTCTAAGAAGCGCATGGCAGAATGTTCACAATATGGAGCCAGGAACAGGCAACATCAATTGAGCTTTAGGTGGGGGACCATAGTCACAAAGAAGGGACCCAGGGACATCTGAAATGGGCAATTTCCAAATTGCCCATACAGAAAGAGATGGAGCTGGCTACTGCTATCTAGGCTAATCCCCCTTCCTCCTGATCAACTGACTTTTTAAAATTATTAATGGGTGCAACTACTGATCTCTGAGGTTGAATGCCCAATGACATAGACCTCCTTGCAAATTCAAATTCCAGTTGACAGGAGTTCACTGCGATGTCTCTGACTTTGGGTTCAGGTTTTTTTGCAAAAGAAGCAGTAGAAGGAAAAAAAGGAATTCTTATTCAATACAGTTTCTCTCCTCCTTTCTTTCACATTCTTTCTTCCTTCCCCCTCCACTTGTCCATAAGGGTGTGTGTGTGTGTGTGTGTGTGTGTGTGTGTGTGGTACATGAATTGCATTCTCTCTATTGCACTAAGGAAAGTTGTGGTATGGTTCTATGTATTTTAAATTTTTTAGTAAATAGTAAATATTTTACTATTGTAATTAACATTCTTAATAAAAAGGATATTAAAAAAAGGAAATGAATGGTTTGCAGCCAGATTTCAATGGAAGAATTTGGGGATGCTCTGCAAAAATGGGGATGAGGGCCATAGGCATCCAGTGAACCATCTACTCCAATCTATCCCCAAAGCCCAGACAAAGAGATTCTTCTTAGCTGCTACCTGATCCTGTTCACTGAAGATATCCAAGGGACCAAATATGATACAGTTTGCTTCTCTACAGAGCTAGATTTCTCCTTGGAAGCGCTAAGATCTCAGTCTGAGATCCTTGGAGGCTGTGCTATTCAAGTTCCTTAATAAAAGATAGCTGAGATTAACTTCTGAGGTACCCTTATGCAAGAAGAATTAAGGTCATGAAGACCGAAGAGGGCAAGGCTGTTGGGACTTTCAAGTCCTTCCTAGAGATGGAACATGATGAAAAGAAAATGGCTTGACACCAAAGATCAATTCATTTGTAAGTCAAAATGTGGCTTCCCCCAGATCTGAGCAGATTCTGCATGTGTATAGAGTCTGAATCCCGAAGTAGACATCTTTTGGTCTGTGGACCTCTTTCATAGCCCCGGAGCACGTTCACATCGTTCCATTGAAATCTGATGGCAAAAGCAATGATGACCACTTCTCCATTAAAGAAGCAAAATGACTCCTGTAACCCTACCCAATGGCTGAAAATATTGGCTCTGTCCATTATGATGATCTTTCTAGGCGCTCCATCACATCAGCCGTCAGTGGTACTATTTTTTAAAGTGCAATATCTACTACAGAAAAGTTAGTTGTCCCTGATCTAATTGAATAAACATTAATGAAAACACGTATGAATAACGAATTTCCCGGCCTTGGCCTTTCTAATAGAAAGCCTGTGAGGGATGGGTTGAAGATACTATAGGGCTGACAAGCACCAATGGTTTTCAATTAAGCAAGTGGTTGATTTCCAGGCAATTGGTTGTTTGTAAGGATGTGAAGTCTTGTGGCAGCCAAACTAAACCTCAAAGCAGTGTTTGCTTGTGGTTTAATCTGGACAGCAAGAAGGTACTGGGAGAATCAGACAATTAAAAACAACAATAACAACATTGTCCCCAACCAGAAAAAGTTGCTTGTGTTCTTTGAATTGATTTCCTTCCTTTTGTGCTGGCCAGCAGAAGAAGTGTGAAATGAAGTTCGTTTTGATGAAAAGAATAGATTTGAAATCCATCTGAACCCACCAGGAACAGAGAAGATCAGTACAAGAAAGGAAACAAACCAGCTTAAGTACCATTTATTTTAACCAGAGAAGCACTTTGAAAATGGTAAAGGGAAACATTTGCATCAGACAGCAATCTTCTTGTACTTTGTAGAACACCATGTTCAAAGTAGTTGTCATTGTATCATATGAATTGGTGTTCTGTAGAGAGAACTACTTACCAAAAACAAAGTCTGAAATTATAATGTGTCTGTCCCCAACCTGGGCACTCTCCAGATGTATTAACGTCAACTCCCAGAATTCTCAACAATGAACTATGCTAGCTGAAGAATTCTGGGAGTTAAAATCCACATAGCTGGAAGGCCCAGAATAAGGAGAGGTATCTTGGTGTGTTCTGAGTCATAAGACAATTACTTTATGAGGCCAACTGAAAGTCACAATACGGTGGAACAGCTTTTAAGCTTTCTAATGTGTTTTATTGGAAGAAATGGCAAATCCTATGTTTTCCTTTGTGTTCCATCTTGCCTGGAGAACTCAGAAGAAATGTATTGATCTAGATGATCTAACTTGGTGTAAGCTGGATTTGAGAGTCTATTGGTAGAAGAAGAAGAGGAGGAGGAGGAGGAGGAGCCATAGATATGAAACAATTGCTTCTAAGAGATTGTGGGAGAAAAAAAATGACCAGAGTCCTTCAGCTTTGGAATCAGGGCAAACTGTTTATCTCCTTCCTTTATATCAACACACTTTATGCCCCTTTTACTGCTTTCCTCTTTTTTCTGAGACCCATTTAGAAACATCTGTAGGTGATCGCATTTATGCATCTGCAGAGTCTGTATGGTGTCACTTGAGCTGTTTTTATGAGCCGTGATAGGTGGCATAAAACATTCAGTGCTGCAGGGAGGGAGGCCAAGCAGAGAGTATGGGAAATCCAGTAGAATATTAAAGGAAATGTCAAAAATCTGCTCATTTCTAAACAGCACCATTTCTTGTGAGCATCAGGGCTACAAGTGGGGGAACTGGTTTGGTCAGAAGTGGATCCCCAATTTGACTATTTCCTTGCCAGTTACTGTAGAATGGTACCAACTGCTTGGGGGCCATATGGTTAAACTAGAAAGAAAGAGAATTGGTTTTTTGTGTCTTCTATGACCTTGGTTTTGGGTTTTTTTTCAAAGCTTCCAGGAGATTCCATGCTTTGCATGAGTCAGGTTTGCTGAGGATGATCTGTAACACCTGTTGGAACCTTGCAAAGGTGCTGCTAATTTGAACCAGGTGCCAAAGGCCACGTGTGGTTTGGAGCCTCCAGAAGCCTGCATGAAACACCCATTGACAACACCTTTTTCCCAGATGGTGCATCAGCTGTAGAGGGCAGCCAGCTGAATCTACAAAAGGATGTAGCTGTTTTAAGGGATTCCCAACAGGAGCTACCTCTGTGCTTATGCATGCCCCAAATCACAGTTTGCTCTTGCCTTTGGATCTCTGCCCAGTCTGACTGCCAATGCCTGGAGGCAATATTGAGTTGAAGGGACGAGGGAATTAATTCATCATAAAGCAGCCACCTCTGTTTTATCATTTCTTTGCAGCAGGAACAGTCTAGTCATAATCAGAGCAGAGGAATGATAAAGATTAGGCTTACTGGGGAGGGAGGACCGTGCCTCATGCAGAGATGCTGCAGAAAAACTCTTTTGTGGAAACAGGCCTTTGGATCTCATGGGACTTTCTTCTTGTTTCATTTGGTGTGGGGACATGTAAAAGAGTGTACATCTGCTATTGTAGATCCCATTAATTTTGAAAGTGGGGGAGAAAAGAGGTGGCATTGAAGGGCATTAATGCAAGCTCCCCCTAAGTTACAGAGGGCACGGCCTGTTCTTTTTTGCAGCTAAGCCTGTGGGCTTCAGCTGTAGCTGCACGCCATGAGCCATTGAGAAGAGGGAAGATTAATGAGGGAATGCAGGACAACTGTGTAGGTGGCTGTTTGTTGTTAGACATGATTAAGAAATTAAAAGCCAAGAGTGTTTGCAGGGTATGCAGATTAAGGCAAAGCTGAGAGCTCTGCAGTGGTAGATGTTTTTCTGATGGAAGGGGCTGAGGAAGAAAAAGTCTGCAATTAAGGCCCTTCAAGCTGATTGTAAGACTTGGGTTGCCTCCATTTATGATGACTCAATCCATCTGCAGTCATTATGATTGAAAAGTTCAGCCTCCCTTGGCTGTAGCACTATATCTTGGAAGACTTCCACAGAGGCATTTTGTTTGAATGGCTTCCTGAGGGCTGCTTTTGGTTTGGATGGAGCTGATGGGATAGGGATCCCACCATGAATTGCTAACCATTGTGGAATGGAAGGTCATAGAAGCATAGGATGTACAGATTGGAAGGTATCTTAGAGATCACCTATTCCAGTCCTCTCTATTTCAGGAGTCCACTCCTACCACATCCCTGACAAATGGCCAACTAGCCTCAGTTTAAACACTTCCAGTGAAAGAGGGTGCACCAAACCTTTAGGCAGTTTGTTCTGGTGTTGGGCACCAGGAAAAAATTCCTAACATGGAAGTGCTCAACAGAAGTCTACTTCCCTGTAATTTAAAGCCCTTTTTTCTTGTCCTGTCTTCTGGAACAATTCTGCCCCATCTTTGACATAACAATCCTTCAGATACTTGAAGACAGCTATCATGAATCCATGCACTCTTCTTTTTTAAACATATTTGAGATTGATTCTAATGGCTCCTTGTAGTTCCCCCCTACCCCCACCATACAAGATCCCTTATAATCTTGGTTTCCATCATTATTAGTGTAATTTGACCAGTGTGGAATAGAGGAGAACAATGCTTCTCTGGATCTTGACCACAATGGATGAGCACATAAGAGGCAAATAACTCCTATTCTCACCTTCAATCCATCCGATAACTTGAAAAGTGGATTGCAATCTCACCCAGTGCTTCTCTGGATCTTGACTATCCAATGGATATATGAGGTGACAAGTGATGGGCTCTCTGTTGCGGTTCTAAGGGAATCTTCCGCAACTTCATGGTGAAAAAGGGCCACAATTAGCAGGTTGTGAGAAAATGCCATATACCCAGCAGATCTGGAGTTTAAGACAGTCTAATCCAAAGAAGCCCAGAGCCTTAAAGTCTTCTCCTATATGAGTCAGGATCTATTGGCTGTGTGATCACACCACTTGAATCCAGCAGCTATATTGCTGAATTTTTGGCAGCATGATTGCAATCCACTTTTCAAGTTATAGGATGGATTGAAAGGTGAGAATAGGAGTAATTTGCATCTTATGTGTTCATCCCCACCCTTAACCTGCCTCAAATGGGCCAAAAAAGTTGGTCCCACTTCCTCTGATGACACAGCCTCACTGGATAGCCACCTATCTTGCTTTAGAAGGTTCAGAAGCTGAAGTGCAACGACCAACTTCTCAAATGCTGCCCATTTCTACATTAAGTCATGCAAATCACAATGCTTGATTTGCCCAACAGATTATGTTAAGGCTTAATATCAGGCGAAAGCTAGCTTGTATGTATAATCCTGCTGCACTGTCAATTTAGTATGGCTCTATTTTCCATAGCACTTCTTCCTGTCTCTTGCCAAAAACCTGAAAAGTAGTGATGCTTAAATTAAAACTTGGGAACTGAACATCTGGAGGCCAAATCTCCAATGTTCATTCTGACAAAAAAACAACATTTGAGGGAAAAGGTCATACATTTCTGTTCCTGTGGCAATTCTCCTTGTTGTTACTGCAAATATTTTTTTTGCGATTTGTACAATGAAGAACATTTTAAACTTCTTAAACTATAATGCCAAGTTTTAATGAGTTTGTTTCCAGCCACCAGTAAGGGTTCATCTTCTGCTACTATTTTTAATTATTCTGTTGTGGCTAACTGATTTGTAACCCATTAAAGGACTTGCAGTCCATTCAAGGATTTTATAAAAGTTATAAAATAGGAGTTGTGTGACGGAAAGACAAGGATGGTCATTGACTTGTCCCTAAAATCAGCCTTTTCAAATGCAGCCATCTGTAGAAGCCAGAAAGAATTCATGTGTATCATGACCTCATCATGCAACTGATACAAATTACACAATATGTGTCTTGTGTGTGATGACGTCATGGTGCACATAATGTCACTTGCCCCTTTCCAGATACCCATCATTTCAAAGGAGAACTAGATATGAGTGGCCCTTTAAAGTTCTCTATCAGATTTGTGAACAGAAAAATACAGCAATGATTTCTCTACATTTTGCTACAGGAAGGAAAAAGTCTATTTTTCAAGGTCAGGGTCTCCCCCTTAGGGAGGACAGGAGCATCTGTACTGAAAAAGCCCAATGGGAAATGTTCATTCTTGGTGTCTCTCCTTGAATGGAGGCAAAGGAAGCCTCTTCATAATAATAAAAACATGGTTTAAAAAATGACAAGAAAAAGCAAATTGGGGGATTTCACTATGGAGGTTTCCAGTTAACAACTGACAGAAAGGAATTGCAAGGCGAACTTCAGACCCAATTTTGTTATATCATGTTTTTATTAAAACTCCTCCTCTTTTTCCAGAATCTCGCAATCACAATTCTGACTACAGAAAATAAGACAGTAATAAGAGTTTTCCGTTCCAATGATTTGCAATTTGTTTTTTATGGCTGTAGAAAAGTTTAACAGTCCAACATATGACATGTTTGCATTGAACAAGGTCTGAATTATTTATTTCATAGCAGCTGAGCAAACAGCAACATATCCTTAAAAATGAAAACACAAGACCAACAACTCTGGACGATTTGTGATACACCACTAAAACCACAACTGTTGTCTAGCCAAAGACCTTCGAGTTGATGGATCAGATGAAATTTTGTATGAAATAATTTGCCTATCAAGAAAACTACACCACATTTTTCTGGGTATTGCAGATGTCACAGTTTTGAATAGTTTTGAAACCGAAAAGTGAGATACAAATATTTAAATGATAATTTTAATAATTCTCCTTCTTTATATGTAAGTTAGAGTCAAGAAAGCTACTTCTTAAACAGTGTGTATCATATGTCCCAAGGATTCAGAGTTTATGAAGATATTAAGAATTTTCTGTTTTCTGTTCCTGGCATGGTGAAAAGAAAAGATGCAGATGTCAGTGTTAAAGACCTGTCAGCTGGGTTCACACATCACACAGTAAAAATGCTCTCCTCCACAGCATTACAAAACAATCCTCACTGGTGTAAATGGATCTTTTTCTTCTTCTTGAATGCTAAGGTGAGTATTTTTACTAGGACTGTAACTGGCAATGTAAATTTCCTCCCACTGTCAGCAGCATTGTGTATGGCTTGTTCTTCCCCGTCTTCTGTTTCATTAAGGTATTAATGGCATTTATTACCAATCAATGGTAATACTTTGTAATAAATACCATGATGATATTGCTCATGTCACATGTGTGTAGGTCGGAATAATGGAAAAATCCTTGACATGACTCAACTCCTTATGGACACATCTATATAGTTTTTTTGGCAACAAGAAGGAACTGGTTTGCCATTATCTTCTAGTGGGATATTTCTTTGATTTCCCAGTCTTACAGCTGGGGGATTTCTGGCAGTTTCCCATCAAAATACATTAATATCTCACCCTACTTTGAGGAGCTCATGATAACACTTGTGAGAAACTTCATCGTCTTATCCCCTCAACAACCCTTATGTGGCCTAAAGTTAATGCCTTGATGGTTGAGTGGGACTTGAGTTATGATCTCAGTGGCCCCACTCCAACCACACTGTCTCTTCAAGCATAATCACAGTTATTTCTTTCTTTTACTGTAAAATCACAATCAGATGTTTCTTCTTTTCTCCTCCTAGCTGTATTTATATTTTCTCCTGTAAATGTCTTTAAGTTCCCCTAGAAAGTCTACCATACATTTGGAGAAATGTGTCTTCTGAAATACATAGCCTCAAGTTGTGGAAGTGATGAAATAAAGTATTTCCATTACTGAGAAATCATGTACATTTTGCCTTGTACATGATAAGTAATGAGTTTTTAAATTCATTTCTTGTTTCTTGTCCTTTTAATATTTGTTGTTATGTTATGCTCCTGGAATATCAAACAGGTTTAGTTTCTAAATAACGCTATGAAGAAATGTCTGTTTCTTCTCCTAATGAAAAAAAGTCTCTTTGATCAAGTGAAATGCAAATGTTATTAAGGGTTTCAGAGGTGAGTTTGCAATATTTCTGGAGAAATAGAAATGTTTCTTTTTTGAAAAGTAAACAAACAGTTGGAACCATCACTTTGCAATAAGGTCTTAGCTAAGTCCCATGAAACCCTTAATGTTTCTACTGGAAAAAAGCAACATAGCAATATAATACATCAGTTTTGCATGCTGAATGTCCCAGATTGAATCCCACTGAAGGAGGGATAGGAAATATCCAAGTGTCAAACGTTGGAGACCCTCAATCCATGAAGCAACTGACTCCAATTCTCGACAACTGTTGCACGCCACCCAGAGACGCTTCTTGTGAGATGGGCGGCCATATAAATGTGATTTGATAAATAAATAAATAAAGCTCCCTAGCTGTTCACGCTTCAATCTGCACCATTGGCTGCCCCCACCTGAAGAAAACCAAGGAGTTGGACTTTCCTGGAGACTTCACTGAAGATAGGGTTGCTAGAGGGGGAGATTTCCCAAGAAGGTCACTTGTACAATGAAACACAGGTCTCACATTCACCTCCAATTGAAAGATAGAGAACTTGGCATTTTACATTTAAGAATGTCATCCAATACTTTTACATTTTATGGGGAAAAAATGAATGAAGTTGCTTGATGATCAAGCCGAAGGAGAATGGAAAAGAAAGAAAGAACTGTCAGATACATTTTTGGCACAGGACTAATGTCTCCAGCTGATTCATCTCTTTTGCATTTGGTTCTGAACCTGGTAGCAATGCTTCGTCATCTGCTGCAGGATAATATTCCCTGGATAATATTGATTGGTTGATATTATATTAGCTAAGATGTAATGTCTTCCCTAAAGCTTACACTGGAAGATTTTGTGCTCCTAATTGGGAGAGGAAGATAAGCATTGAGTGTCACCTCTAACACAAGAACCTGAAACCAACCATGTCCTCAACAACTTGAAAAGTGTGTATCAGCGGAAGCAGCACCTTGCTGCAAGCCATGTGGGTTTGCATTTCTGATGATATAAGCATTGACCTTGGTGTGATGCCTGGAATGGAATTGCCACATTTGCTCCTTAGAGGCTAATCTGTACTATGGAGCATTTATATGGAGATCTACCATTTATGCAAGCCAAGGAACTTTTCAGCTGCTGCAGTTCTAAAGTCCTTATTCTTCTAAATAATTTGATACCAGCTCTCCCTCCTTTCTCTCCTCATACACTTAGTAAATAATCGTGAAGGTTAATGCAATGGCACTGAATAGCATTTGCTTATAGGGAGAACAAATTCCACTTCTAATCAATCTGTTTCTCCACTGCCCATAAATGATTAATCACAAATTTAAAATGCAAATTTCAAAAATCAAGACTTTTGGGGGGCAAGCCGTTGAGCTGTGTGATTGTCTCTGTAGACCTTGATGCAATTTTATTATTGGGAGAGGAAGGTCAGCACGAGAACCTGAAACCAACCAGCAGTGTTGGAACAAGGAGGTCACTGAACCTGACTTCAAATAGTGAGGCCCCAGTGGTGCACCTGGAGATTTTAGATTTGATGATGGGGGGGGGGGGGAGGACTGTAGATGATCATGTATGATTTGAAATACACAGCAATTTTGATGGGGATGGATACGTGGGTGGAAAGGTAGAGTTCCTGATGGCTTCCTCTCCAAGTACTTTTCAAGCCCCACTCTGCTTATTGTTTTGAGATCAGACGTGGTTATCTAGGTGACGTCATCCAATTTGGCTTCCATACATTTACTACCATTAAAATAATAATTAAAAAACCTGATTGATCCATCCAGAAGTGGTCTGAGAATGAAAAATCCTAAACCAATTATTCTCCATGAGAAGAGTAGTCTAGTTAATATGAGCTGTATGTGCATAATCTTAAAATCCAAAGAGAAATCTTATGTGTACCAGATGATAGACCTGGATTAACTAAAAGATCTGTAGGTGGTTTGTAGCACTTTGGGGAAAGCTTGGTTGATAACCAGGGATCTAGGAACTGGAAGGCCATTTTCTTCATATCTTTATAGGTGGACAGATGGTCTGATTTTTGGAAGACAATTTAATATGTTCCATATGATTTCAGGGACTAATACACATGCTCACTGTCACACACAGTGGTTTCAGCATTTAATGGATCTTCATTAAATATCCTTGAACTATTTCCTATATTGACATAATGTAATACTCATCTGGTTTGATATATTAACTGTCTTGCTCTTCCCAACCCACTTAATCAATTCACTTGGATAGGTTGACAGTCTTCATAAAGAAAACATTTTTTTTTTCCCCACAAAAGAGCAGGGGAAAGCTTCCAGTCATGGTTCTGATGAAAAGTCCCATTCTTGATTTATATATTCATGATAAGGAAGGAACATTTAAAAGAATTTTATTAAATCCAGTCTATTTTTCTTGCTGACTGAAAATTAATGAGGGATCCAATTAATAATACATACCTGGGCAGGACTTGAGTATTGTGAAGAAAACTGCTCCCACTACCTGAGTTGAAATAAGATTCAACTGCCAACCTGGTTGATATCTATAGGCTACTGTTATTTTGGTTTTGGAGCAAAATCTCTTGAGTCAGCATTGTTACTAGATCAAGGAAATTCTCTTCTCTCCATTTGGATGTCATTATTCCCTAGAAGAACCCACTTCCTTCCTCTCTCTGTAAAATGGAGCACATAAGCCCAAAGGTCAGAAAGTCCGTATATGAAATCTTCCTCTGGCAATTTCAGGATAGTGTAAGGCAGGTGTGGGGAACTTGGAACCCTCCAGATTCTGCTGGACATTTCTCAGGAGCGTCATTCAGGATAGCCAATGGTGAAGAATGGTTGGAGTAGTAAATCACAAACATCTGGAGGGCCACAGTTTTTGCAGCTCTCTTGTAGTCACTGAAGATGAAAAAGTAGATATACAACCCAACTGGAAAAAGTATGGTTGGATTCATAGAATATTCATGTTGCATGGTGTTTATTATCCCAATTTTTCTGCTTCTCTCTCATGCTCTCTTTACTACCCCTCAATGCATTACCATACATTATTGAAAATTCTTCTCTCTAGCTTTGGCTCTTCTCTCCTAGTTGATACAGGAGAACTACTGTAACATCTGCCCATCTGCTAGGGAGCTCAAATGGTTTTCTAATTTTTGTTCTTCCCTTGGAGTTTTGCATATCCCAATAGCTACATAACTCCTCCAGTCTTCATTCATTCACAGAACAGTAAATAACAAGGAGGAAAATGCAAGTTCAGATAGCTTCAGACCATTTATAAAAAAGAGTATTTTCTTTATACTCATGCTTAGCCATAATGCGGTTTCTTTGGTATTGGCTTAGCTTACTCTGTGAACCAACCATCATGGTATGTTTCATAAACCATGCTTAAACATAATGTGTGAACTTGTGCATAATGGGTGTGTTTAATGGGTTCCATCCTGTTCTCATTATTATTAGGAGAAGCAGACATGAATCTGCTTTCCTACATAGTTGCCTCCTTTCCCTCTTCTGGTCAATCATTGTCCACTTGTTAACTTTTTTTCATTTCCTAAAGTAATATCCACTAACAATTTGCTGGTTTTCAGCTCTTCTTGAACAGATTATTTCCTGAAGTATCCTAGGCTACCTCACAGCTCACAATTTATGTGTGTGGCCAAAAAGGATCTGCACTACAACTTTTATGAACAACCTCAACATGCAGTCTGAAGATTGATATATAGGCATACTCATGAGAGAGCTATAATTGCATAGATCTCCTCATTCACTCTTCATCTGGTGGTATATCCAAGACCTTCTGATAAGGTAAGAACCTTAGTTTGCCTTAAGTGTAGGGCTGGAACTTCGTCTGTGGGGATCTGATGAAATCTGTGCTGACCTGAATGTGTGTGTAGATGTTCTAAGGACTTTCTGCATCCCTGTTGGCGATATGTCGGGGGGGGGGGGCAGTTGATCATACTAAGGCTCAAAAGGTTTGAAGGCTCAAAAGATTTGAAGGCCTTCATGAGCCAGAGTTTAATCTGCCTATTTTGCTGAAGGACCAGAGCATTTGTAGTTCATGAACTAAGAAGCACAACACTGGTGGCTGGAGGACTTGATCTGATACTGACCCCAACCTTATGAGGAGAAATAATGGCAATTTGCCAAAAGCTGGGGGGAAAAAAAAGAATTTCATCTCTTGTAATTGCAGTTACAAGTCTCTGTAAATGAAGGCTCAGTATGGAAGTGGAAAAGTCTAAGATTAGTCCTCCTGTTTCCCTCAACCTATGGCAGCCTCCTGGATTGGCTTTATTTTCGGCTTTGTTCGTTGCACGATTTGGATCTCTAGAGGGATGGAGTAGCTGAGTCCTAATGAAAAAGTAATGCAGTCAAAAACAGCAAGCAGGTTTATTTTTTGCCATAAATTGCAGTGTTGCTCACTTCATTTGTCTGACATGATTACTTCCAATGGGGCCTTTTTAACTCTACAAGCGGCATACGGCACACATTTTATAACTTTATGGTGAACAGCTTCAAAATGACTTACTCAGGGAGAAAAAAGTAAGGAAGGGGTTTGATAAAAGAGAGAGGCTGATGTGAAAATTATTACAAACTGTATTTATAAGGGGCCTGCAGGCATCTTAAGAAAAGAAAAATTAGCATGAAAAAATAAGGCAACGGTGCCATATTCTCTGCACAAACACCACAAGGCTAGATGGAAAAAAAAAAAAAGAGAGAGAGAAATTAGAACTAGTTCTGGATATTTCTTTCACCAAGAAATATAAGCTTATTTGGTGTATTGATTGTAGGAAATTAAAATGATTCTACTGAATCATGACTTAATTCAAATTCCAGGCTTTAATCTGTTGATGATTTTGCTGGGCTCTTTGGTGTCCAGAGAATAACATATTAGGTTATCGTGTACTTGATTGAGTTTACCGTATTTCATGTATCAGATGTCTCCCATCTCTTTGGTTGGGTACATCTTCAAATCTCGGAATTGCAGGGAATTTGCATTCTTCCCAATTTTGGATCTGTAACCCTAAAACATTTGGAGGGCTCCAAGTTTGGGAGAGCAACATTGTTAATTTAATTGATTTAAAAAAAATGTCTTAGGTATCACTATATAATGTGGACCAAAGAGTATTGTTCTCCATCCTGAATCTTGTTGATGCAAATCCTATGGTTGTTTGTTCTTCACCATGATTCAGAAAATGGTTAAATGTTAGCCCATTGAAACAAACAAAGAAACAAAATTGGGTTGCCGCTGGATGATAATAATGCTCTGTCAGGTGGAACTGCACAGCATTAAATATGGGCTATGGAAAGGGTACCTTGTGATCCCCAGATAGTTTCCATGGCTTCAAAGAGATGCACATTCATTTGCCCTCTTGCTAGGATGATTATACGGTATGTCAGACTATTATTTGTTAATTTCCCACTGCTGTGTTGACTTTAGTGGCAACTGGAAAAAGACCAATTCTCCTAGGCAGGGTAGAAAGTTCTATACAGTGACATTCATAAAAGTGAGAAAGAAGTAGACAGGAATCTTACAGGTGATATGGAGGGACAAATTCTATTCCTTAAACTGGCTCCTACAATGTTTTTGCTGCATGTGATATCTTGGTAACTGTGTACAATACAACTGTTAGATAGTCAAGGGCAGGTAATGTAGCATGACAGAAGATGGTGGGGAACCTAAATAGCTCTCTGTAATGGTATGTGGGAAAGAACTTGGGAGATGGGGCAAAGAGATGCTGCCTAGGGAACAGTCAGATAAGAGACAGCATAGCCTGCAGCTACATAGTGGGTGGGGCAAGAGGCTCAGAAAGGACCCTCCCTAGTTTCTTGGGCTGTAAAAGGGATGGGGGAGAAGAGTACTTTCATACTGACAAGATTCTGTTAATATAGCTTTACAATAAAGTAGAATAAGCTTATCTCATCATGTTTCCTGTCTGGTCTACCTGGTAAGGCTGACAACAATCTTGCAAGTCTGAAAGTACAATCCTCCCCCCATATCTTTTATATTGTATTCCCTTTTTGAGAGATATCTATTTAAATTGCTTTAAGTCACCCTGAGTCATGCATCTGAGATGTATAAATGGAAATAAATGAATAAACCTTGTCTTTGGAGATCTCTAGCCAACTGCAACTGCAAGCATCACAACCTTGAGAACAGAAATGGAGAAGACAGAGTTTGGACCGCCCTGATCACTGCTCCCTCAACATGGAATGGGCTCTGGAAGACTCCAATGGCATTGGTTTTTCAAGGCTTTTGGTACAGAACCAAAATGTTATAAATTCTTTTAGTGATATTTCCTGCCTTTATTTTCTCCTATTCTTGTTTTATTGCTTTGTTCCTTTGGACTACGTCTTCTTTTGGTAATATTTTGCCAGTATTTTATTGGTGTCAAGTTGAATTGGTATTCAGCTGCCTTATTGGGTTTCTCGACTTTGTTTCTCAGGGTCGTCTTGAAAGCTTTCTTCAAAAGCAGAAATGCACACATGCACACTCATTTATGTGTGTGTAAATTTCAAATAGTTGTCAGTCTATCATCATAGTTCCTTCTTGAAGGATGAACATCTGTATCAATTCATATCTGGGTAGTAATATAATTAATGGCAAGGATTTCTTTTCATACCACATCACAAAGCCATTTTGAAGGAGACCAAAACCCATTTCTCTGAATTATAAAGAAGCCAAATTTACCATTCAGCCATGGAATGCATTAGCTTTCATATTAAACATATCTCTTATTCTGTATTTCCATTTGTCTTTTTTATTCAAAGGAATTGCTTCCATCTTCTGAGATGTTATAAAGCCATAAACAGCCCTTGATTATTCAGCACTTTCAGAGAAACTGTGCTCATCATTATACTTTCTTCAAAACAGAAGCAAAAGCAAGTGAATGCTACTGCACTAAATCCAAATTTTAAAAAGCTTCCTGCTCTCAATACTTCTGCTTCATTAGCATTGCCACAAATCAGTTGGAAAGGAAAAGGAGACTTAGGAAAAAGATAAATATGGCTCTTTCAATAAGACAAACGGATACAGTAGACTTTTTGCTATTGTTCTCATGAACTTTAATTCTTCCAAGCCAGGAATTAATGTAGCAGGAATAATACATACAGCCAATGGACCTGTAGGGCATAGTCTTTTAATTCAGATACCCAAGTTAGCAGAATGCTTTAGAATCTCCTCCTTGTGGATTGTCAATATTCCAAGGGAGTTAAAAAAATACTCACTCTGAGATTTTCCATAAGGAGAGCTACAGAAGTGGCCTCAGCTACAACTCTACTGGAGTAGGAAGGGGAGGATTAATACATTAAGCACAGCTCCAGCAAGAGGAAGCATTATTCATGGATAGTCATCTCTCCAGCTCAAGATGTTTGGTTATTCCAGCAGAAGTTTTAACCACTCAGAATGTGTGGTCCCAAACCCTTTCAGGGCACGTATGTGATGTCATGATGCATGTACATATAGAAGGGGCAGGTTCTCTGTTGAGAAGCCACACACAGGACTGTTTTCCTCACACTGACCAGTTCCCACTGCTGGACTCTCTCCTGTTGAACTTCATAGGGCTTAGACAACCTGCTGGCTGGGGAATTCTGGGAGTTGAAGTCCACACATCTTAAAATGGCTAAGGTTGAGAAACACTGCTCTATGACAACAACTGTCTTGTATTGTAATAGGGAATCATCAAGGGAGCTCTTCCTCCCTTGAAGGTATCTTAAGTCACCCCAATGTCCAGATGCAAATTGTGATGTGACTAAACTGAAGGTGCTTGGAGTATAGGCACATGCAGCTGATGTAATGGTATGTGGGAATGACGTTTGGAGACCTTGAGTCATTCCCACATAACATTACATCTACACACTGACAGATTTGGTGGTAGAGCCAGGGAGAAGGACAATGAATCAAGATTCACAGTTGTGGCTTCTCAAACACACATACACTCACACACAACCCCTCAGACCCAACAGCCATGCAAGACATCTCAGAAATATTAAAAATGTATTTTTTTAGGGCTGATGGGAGATGGTTCTGATTCCAGAGCTGACAGAATAACAGGATGAAAGCTAAACAGTTTCAACTTCGTAACTGGTAGTGAATTAACTTCTTATCAATAAGTTTGTGTTTCCCTTGATGTTTACATTCTTTTTTTTCAAGCACCACTTTGAACTTTTTTGGAAAGAGGGAACTGCCTGCATGAAAATATTTGGGCCTTTCTCTCCTCTTTTTTTTTTAGGCATCAAATTGCTTTTGCTGTCTGCTTTCCTTGAGCATAAATATATTGGTGTATGACTTTCTTTAGCACATGTTTCGGTATGCTTTCTTTGCTCAGAAAATCACATTCCAAAATTCTTAAGGCACGCGAAGGAAATTATATTCTGGCTTGTGAATTTGTTTGGGTAGAATAAATACATTTTGTCTGTAATAAAGTGTGAATCAAATCAAATTTTACCCTATCAGTGTTCACGCAAGTATGAGGATGGTGCAGCACCTGGTTTTTTGCGCTTATGTTTTATGATCTTTCAGAAGAGAAGAAAGCACAAAATAAGAGTTTTCTTAGCCTTATGTGAACAAGAAAAGAGTTTGGAGGCATTCAACAAAGATGCCCTCCAAGACATTTGCTCAGCTTGGTGTGTTCCAAATTTATGTTTGAATAAGAAGGAAAGGTAAATATGGTTGAAGAAAAAATGGAACTTCATACTCTGATCGAGTATCACACACACAGAGACTAGGGAAGTTAAAGATTGTGAAGGAGGGGTCTTCCTGGGTCCCTTGTCTTAATGAATGCCATGGTCAGGGACTATGGGGACAAGCCCCCTCAGCCGGTGTCCCTGTTTTTTGGGGGGGCAGCATTCCTCTTGAGATTAAATTAGCTGTCATCCTATGGTTTTATGGGAAAGCCATAAATTTCTGGCTTTTCCAAAGAGCTTTGGGAATAGATTGATTGATCAGGGGGGTTCCACTAATATGGGCTTGGATGTAGTGGCTGTTCCATGGGGTGCTGTTGTTCGGCTTTATTCTTGCATAGTATGGTTTGATTTTAGCTTTGCACTTATTTTGGTCAGCCTTTTGAGCCTTGTCGGACTGAGCAGCATATAAACTGTAATAAGTCAGTGGGAAGCTGTAGTCCGAGGTACCTGGAAGTAACCAGGTTAAGGAAAAGTGGGTCTAGTTTGTTTGTTTATGTTATAAGGCTCCCAACTCAAACCGTCTGACTCTGGGTGGCACACAGCACCAAAATAATAAATTTTAAAAAGGAACCCCCCCCCCCCATATAGCAATAAACAAATAGAATAAATAGAATATATAAATGTAAAATGGCAACCAGGCACATCACAAAACAATTCTCTGTTCTTCTCCTGAACATTACCTGCTGTTTTCTGAGTGTACTTCCTGCTTTGTTCTAGAGCAATGGTTTTCTCATCAGGCTGTTTTTTGTTTTTTGTTTTTAATGGAATATTGTGATGCAGTCAAACAAAACTGTCAGATTGTTCTGCTCCTGATCGTTAGCAGATGATTACTTCTGGTACTGTTAGCAGAATTATAATATTAAAGGCTCATTCTGCAGCCTGGGTGTTGCTTGCATCACTTGGCAGAAGTACAACGCAGAGTGTGAATATAATGTACATCTTTGGGTTTGTTTTTTTTTAATCTAAGACTGGGAGACAGCTGTAGCTGAAAAACAAAGCCCACACTTCTAATGCACATATTTGCAAACGATCTTCTGTTTGCTAATTGCTGACTTTTTAAAAATAGCTATTCTCCCATATGCATATTTGGCCCATCCTAATTGAGAGAACAAATTGAGAATTAGGTCCTAGATATTGTCACTGCAATGTCTGTCTTCAAAGCTTGCACAATATCCCTCTGCAAGGATAATGATTTGTTATGGACACTGGAAGCATCTAATCTAAAACTAAGTAAACGTTTTGGCTAGAATCCCCTCTAGGCCCAGAGATTTGGTTTTGATGTTGTAAAATGTCACCTTAACTATGATTTTTATGGAGAGAATGTAAGAATGAACTCTGCAATGTTATGTGAAAGAAAGTTCTTGGGATATGACTGGGTTTTGATACAACCATCTTAGACAGGTGTCTACTGATTTGACAACTGATTTGTATAGAACTGAATTTTGGATTCCTGGAAACTCAGTTATAGTATAAGTCTAAAAAGGTATAAGTCTAAAATATTTGGTTGATATTGTTAAGTCCTTAGGGACTCTACCGTTCAACCCTGAGCTACATATATTCTCTTTCATTGATATTGTTAAGTTTAGCATGGGTTACTTCTGGCCAGACACTTATTGACTCTGTGGAATATTGGGTCTATATTTATTTCCCATGTTGGTGCATCTCTTTTGATAATGCCTGATTTGATCTGGCCCTGATCCCTTCCAAGAAGAGCCAATCATAAGATACAGAAGAAAGTCTTCCTGTCTTGAGGATCCTTCTGAGCAGATACAATAGCTATGATCAATGATAACATGCAATCAATATAGTTGATTGGCCATTACTGTTTAAACATATTGTAGTACTGTCGTACACTGAGAATTTTCTTTTCTTTTATGGAGGGGTAATTACTTGTTTCAAAGGCATTCATAGACAAATATTCCTGGGATTTCATCACATGGAGATTTAATTCTGCTCCATATCAAACAGATAGAATACTGAAAGTTATGCAAGTAGATAGCACTCACTGACACTAGAAAAACTCTTCTGAGATTGGGTCAGATATTTGAATAAACTCCTGCATTAAAAAAAAAAAATCTATCCACATTCTTCCTGCAGGTTGATCATGAAAACAACATCCTACAGAAGTTGTCCTACACTTACAGTTTGGCTGCAATAGGAGGAATTATAATGCAAGTGGATGAGGCCATGCTTTTTTTTTTCTTTTACTTTTCCTGGGTTTTGGGGAGAGATTTTGAAGTCTTTGTGCTTTTTTAAAGCTACGACAAATGTATTTTAGAGCTCACACTCAGTTTTTATGTGTTTCCCATTTCAAAATGGCAGAAAAATACCTTCCCAATGTTTAGCAGTTATGGGAAGATGGCATCTTGGGGCCAGATGGAATGGACTCAGGGCTGTAGGTTACTAATTCCTGACCTAGTGGGTCCACTTTCTAAAACACTGCTTTACCATTAATATTGCAGGATGGTGGAAAATCTTTGGTGTCATCACAATTCAGGTCTCAGTCATTGACACTTCAGAGGGCAGTTCAAGTGGGGGGAAATGATTACTCAATGACCTAAATCCATTCTTAGCCATGGAAAAAATGGATGTTCCTTAGGTGAGAGGAGGCTATGGTACTTTTTCATCTTTTTAGCACTTTCCTAAAGTGTTTCTACATGCTCCATGTATACCCAGGGGACAAACACATTTTTTGGGCTTGGCCTTTCTTCCACTGCAGGTGAAATGTGCATTCATTTTTTTCCCTAGTTGATGGTAGGCTCCAACCCTAACTGCATATTCTATAAAGTAAGACTGAAATGAACACTGTAGGACTTATTTCTCCAAAATATATTTAAGGTTGTATGGTTAGTTTAAGAAGCTTAGTAAGCGATTTCTGTTTTGTTTTGTTTTTTCTTTTTTAAATGTTGTTGAATCCTGGAACTCCAGAATGAAACTGAATGCTTTCCACTTTTCAGCATCCTCAACAATCCTCAAAGTTTTCTGGTCTGAACTGATGTTGCCATGCAGTTTAGAACTCCAGAAAAAGTCCACAAATAAGTTAAGTACAACCCCCCCTCCTCCACAATGTTCCCCAAACGACATTAGGATAACTTCTGGCAAAATGCATATATCTGACAGAGAATGCACATAAGAATGCACCTCTCATGGAAAAATGTGTGTGTGTGAAAAAATACATGCTGAGATTGAACTACAAACAAATGTATCCTACTGAGCCCATAGATGTTTATCATTTCATTAGATTCTAATTTAATGCAGGTCCTGCATATTCAAAAACTTTTCTAGCATTGGGTTAGTTCATCTTCTGCAAACACTATAAATCTTTGGGGCAGATGCCGCTAGTGAAAAGAGAGGAACCATCAATTAATTTAATGTCATTTCAATTCTCTGTGCAACCTTTTGTCATACACAGAATTTAAAAAGTGCACTTAAATATCTACATGGGGTTTTTATTCTTACAACAATCTATAGGGTTCTCTAGACACAGGCGGTGGGAGGAGGAATTAAAATAGTCACAAAAAAGAACTAATTTGTGACTCAGATATATGTTCAAGCAATTATGTTTTCTCCTGACAACCGTTGCGGTGATTATGAATAGCCAAAAACTCATAAACTTGAATATCTGTTGGAGATTATTTTTCTATAACAACATTGTCACCCTGGGGAAGAAATGACTGACTAATGAAGTTAAGCTAAACCTAAGAAATTAAGCAAAGGAGGGCTAAAGGGCCACCCTTTGCTTTTGAGTGGTATGTTAGGGCAGCTTTCAGAAAAGTAGGCAGAATTGAGACGAAACCTCAAGTGATTTGAATTTAACTTAATTAATTATGATTATTCTCAGTATCTTTCCCTCTCATGTTACAAATAACCATGTGATGGCAAATTTTGCAGCAACTGGGCCCAAAGGTGTTCCCTTTCTCTCCTGTGCAGTCTGGGGCCTCTGATTAAATATTGCAGCCCTACAGAATGTAAAGCTTTCATGCAGTCTGAAGCAGAAACCTCTCAGAAGAGTCCTATTGTTGGATTAACCCAACTAGTTTCGCATCTTCTTTCCAGGAGTGGCCAAGCAGACACATCTGAGGACCACACAGTTGTCCAGCTTCCATTCTTACTCTCCTGAAATCTGTAATCTGACACCTTGGCTCTGAACGTAGACATTATGGTACATTACCATTGATGAGTCAACGTTCCCTGTGAGCAGGGGCACCTCCAGAAGGGGGTCTACAAAGACAAGATGACAGCCACAACCCCACAATCGCAGCTCTGCCCCCGCATGGAGTCAAAGCTGCCATCTTGACTTTCTTGAACCCGCTCTGCAGACCCCCCCTAACCAGGAGTATATTGCCCACTTAAATAAGCTGAAACTGTTGTCTTCATCACATCATATGGCAGTGAAGTCTGTTAATCTATCTCCTGACTTTTTAAATGTAAGCAGTTACAGCTTTTTTTCAGGTTGCTGTTTATCACACCTGTTTTTGCTCATTGCCTTCCAGGCATGTGGTTCAGTAGTGTGCAACAGCGATGGAAACAGGAGGGTGATTTGAGAAGTATTTCACTGATTTACTGAAAAGGTTCCTACCTTGCTTTCCAAGACAGCTTTACACTTTTAAAAAGCGATGCGTTGGAAAGAGTGCTCCAACCCAAGCTTTCATCAAAATAATTAATAGCCAGATAACAAGATGGTCATCTCTACACTTAATTTAAAAAGGGTCTGCATACATTTTTTTAAAAAATAGGGGAGAAGCTTATTTGAAATGCTGAGCATGGTGTGGGGAGGCTCAACCCTTCTTTCTTCAATCGGACTAATCAGTCAGATTATTATTGATTGTAATCAATCAGATAAGGATTGGGATTCGTTTCATTCTAGAAGGCTCATGATAAAATGTTGAGATTGTGGGTGGGCAAGCTGGTGCCCATGGCCATCAATTATACCTGTTGTCAGTCCTTTGAGGTAGTCCAGACAAGAAATCAAAACCATGAGTACTAACACTACCTTTATTGTAAGGTTATGGTAACAGAATCTTGCAAGTCTGAAGGCAGATGTCTCCCCACCCTTGCCTTTACTTTCCAGAGAACTAGGGAGGGTCCCTTCTGAGATGCTTCCCACACCCCTGCTCCTTCTGTGGGCTGAGATATCTTTTGTCTGACTGTTGTCTAGGTTGTGGCTCCTCCTCTTCCTGTCTCCCAAGGTTATTCTCACAGCCCATCACACCTGTGGACACTTCCTTTGGCTCCCTCCACATTCCTTGCCCCACTGAAACTATTTTTTTTTTAACATATGCTTTGATTTAAAAAAATAAATATGGAACTAGCACGATGCAAGCTGGGTCTCCAATTCTAGCATCATCTTTATGTTCAAGAATGTCTTTCAGGGTCACAACAGCCTTCCTTGAAGGTACTAATGGTAGGTGGCTAGAGCCCAGTGCTTTGTTGAGAAATATCTTCACTTGCCTGCACACACAACATATGATAAAGGTATAAGCTGGGGTTATAGAAAGCATCTTGGGTGGCCAGAAGGGTGGCAAGAAACAGCCTCATCCATCAACCTCAAGGAACATCTGCTAAATTGATGCTTTGTGACTGCCCATCCCCACCCATAGTAACTACTTTGTGCAAGTGTCCGCGATGCTCTGAAAATTATAAGTGTGCCTGCCAACCTTAAAAAGCTGTCTACTCTGACTTGGATGAAAGATCCACCTTGGTGGAACGAATGACTTTTTATCCTTGCTTTCTAGAGGAGGTGCTGATTCTGCTCATGCTGTGGAAGAAAAGGATGAGTTAAGAGCTTCCCTCCCAGCTATAAATGATTTGAGGAAAATCTATCAAGTGAATGTTTTGCTTGGCTCCTCATTTACTTTGGAAAGCAGGTGCCTGTGAGAGGAAGGAGAAGGCCCTAGGACAGTGTTGTCCAAACTTGGCCACTTTAAGATGAGTGGACTTCAACTCCCAGAATTCCCCAGCCAGCTCCCCATGCTGGCTGGGGAATTCTGGGAGTTGAAGTCCACTCATCTTAAAGTGGCCAAGTTTGGACAACACTGCCCTAGGAGCTAAGCAGTATTTTGCCTTGTAAGTCTTGTTGAGAAGAGGCAGCTTGGATGAGATTGCCTTTGTCACTAGAGAACTTCTACATCATCCACAGAGCTGGCACCATGTGTTGTCTTTTCCGTCTTGATTCGCTCCTGAATCTTTGAGCTCCCTTTGGAGATCACATGTGGAGCTGGCTGAAATAGTCCTCTTCTCATTCTGTTTCTCTTTTTGGCCCACATAGCAATTTGCTGGCTTCTGAGTCTGAGAAAAGGCCTTCTTCTCCAAGGTAGATTCTTCAGGTCAGAAAGCCCCAAAGAGGCAGTTGCTGCAAGATGAAAATGAAAAATAAGGAAGAGAGGATTCTGTCACAGGCCAGGCTATGGAGTTTTTATTTTATTCTACATGTTTTTGCAGCATTGGGTTGGAGGCTGAGAACAAATGTTCAGGCAACTTCCTCCATGCTGTGAAATGGAAATCTTTATCTTGATTTGCCTTTGGTTATTTTCGAAGACCAAATCAGAGGATAAGAGTGATGCTGCGGTGCACTGAATCTCAGAATGATGCATTTGTTACAAATGAAGTACTTTGCCAAGCTAGCCTTCATCCAATGAACCAAAGAGTAACCAGCATTCTCTGATACCCTTTGTTTAGAAAGAAGCAGTTGCATTTTAACATGAGTTACAAATATTTTGTGTTTAATGCAGCTGAGTTGTTTTCTCACTTCACCATGTGGTATATTTTAGTAGTTTTAATCTTTGAGCTTAAAGGGTTTCATCCATGTTACTTACCTGATGTTCCTTTTTGTATCTGCATTTGCAAAATCCTTAAATTCTTGCCCCAAAAGGGTTGGTTAATTATAATAAAACCTGGTCAATACATTTTTGAAAGTAATTTCTTCTGTTTGCCAAACTGTACGTTTTCATCTTCTGTCATATTGAAAAACACTCAGCATTGTTGCAGAAAGCACTTTCAGCCAAGCTAGTGCTGAAGCCAGATCAGACCAGGTTACGGTCTTAGATGGGGCGTGTGGGAATTGGGCAACATGCATTTCTACATCTGAAAGTGTTTATACAAGAGCTTATTTGGGGTCAATACAATTTTTTTCTTTCCCCATTGCTTCCTGGCTCCTTTAATTAGCTTTCTGACTTGATGTTGAAATATGTAAATATCTCATCTGCCTCTCTGTCTTCACGCCACAGACTGACACAGTGACTATGTTTACTTCTCATCCTTGTTTCTCATCTGGCTATTCCCAAGGAAGGGGGATGAGCAGATGGTCACATTACAGAACCCCTCTTTGAGGAGGGGTTCTACTGATGCTAAATAAGATGTACAGGTGATGTAGCAGCAGCATCTGGTACATTGGGGTTTACCTAAATGCAAATGCTTAATATATGAAAGAGTGCATCTAACTCTCTGAATTTCAGAACCTAGACACATAAGAAATAGATTTATTTATGGGCCAAATGATTATGTCAAATGTATTTTTTTTGCCTTGGGTAGTATACATCATATTCTTCTTTATTCAGCTGAACTGCTGTGCCTACCTACAATGGATAACCCTTTCAAAAATTCATGCTACCCTAAGGTATAAGGTAGAACATCCAACCATGCTTGTGAAATTGAGCATACAGAGATATTCTCATCTTTGTGTTCTTCTGGAAGAGTGAGAAAGCACATACCAAAACCAAGGGAGCTTGTTCACCTCTCCTCAGTTCTCTTCTGCACCTTTAAGCCTCAACGTCTCTCTCCTGTTGAAAGTACTGGGAGGGAAAACTATAAGACAGCTGAGTGGACCTGGACCAGAAACTGGGAGACAGCAGAGGGTCAAATGCTAAGGATCCATTGGAGACCAATCTGAAGAGCAGATAGCTGATTTTGGAGTGTGCACTGCTACACAGGAACAATTAGAATAACGCTTTCTTTATATCAATTTGAGAAAATAATAATTCCTTCTTTTTTCTGCATATTTCTCTTATTCAGACAATCAGAAATGTGCATTACAAGAATGATGGATGGATAGACAGTAAGATGGAGATTCAGCAAATATCAAATGGAACAACTGTTAACCCTGCAGCACCAAAGACATCCGAGGACTACATTGACCATAAGCTTGCTTCATATGCTCCCTGATAGGGGAGAAAGAATACCTTTGCTTTCCTGGGCATTCATATTTTCTAGTAAATAGAGAAAACTGAGTGCACACCAGGATAGGGCTTGATGTTTCCCAGACCCCGTAGAGATCTTTCTTTTTGTAAACCACAACCATGCTGGTCTTACCTACATAATGTTATATTCTTGGATAATGAGTTTGCTATTAGTGTGTGTGCATATGCCCCTCTAAATGTTTTTGTATCTTTAATCAAAAGTCAATGCTGGTTAAGAATACTGGGTGTTGTAGTTCAGCACATCTGAAAGGCCAAGGGTCTTCTTATTGGACAAAAGTAGGATAAATGCAAGTGGGAGACAGAACTGCAAGAGAGGGCTCCCAGACTAATAACAATTCAGATAACAATTTTATTAATAAAACAATTTATTATGTAAATAGCCAGTCTGCAAGCTTCTCTGTTACCAACAAAAAGACTTGCCTCTTCATCAGATTACAGGAAAGCTCTTAGAAAGAAAATAAGAAAGTCTTCACTCTAATGTACCTGGGGAGATGTTGGTTCTAAATGGATGATAGTTTAATTACCAGAATTCTTGTAACCACATCCCATTCATCTTAATAAATCTTGCTAAAGAAAAACTCTATGAGAACTGAGCTTGGAAAATAATGGCTTTCAATTTTAGTGGCTGACATAGATTGGGCACCTCTTTTCATCTGGAGCTGCACTTTTTTTTTTTAATTTCTAAATCTCCAAAAGTTAAAAGAGGTACACCACTGAAGAGGGTGGAGATGACATTTTTGGCCTCCTCTTCTAATTTGGGGCGCTGGGATTTTTTTCTCCACAGGGGCTTAACATGCTCATCGTAAGCTTAAATCATCATGAAAAGGAAGGTCAAAAAATAAGACTGGGCAAAACTGCCAATTTTGCTGTCAAATTTTGGCAATGCAATCCTTAGGGGCTGCAAAAAAAAAAAAAAAAGGCCTTTTTTTGGCTCTGGGTTAGACCTGCATCATCTTGGAAGAGATTTGGCATTTTGTGCTGCTGTTTAAGCAATTATAACAGAGTCAGATTTTATTCTCCCTCACCCACTCAGCACTTTGACCCACATAGACATGAACAGAACTGAAACTATGCACTAATAACATTTTGAACAGACCTTCTCATGTCATCCAAGGGTAGAATACCAAATGCTTCTGGGCAGGAAGGACAATTGGAATCCACATGCAGAGGATGGGAAGTCAACATCATTTTGAAAGTGGGAAATGGGCCTGCATGACCTCAGCTCAAGAAATCCCATGGATTTGGACAATCCCACGTGTGACTCTGTCCAAAACTCACTCAGTTACATTTGTCCATGGGGACTCAGCATTATATGTGGGTTAATGTAAAAAACCATGTTATCATACATTGTCACTAATGGATCCTACCCAGCCATATTATGCTTCTATTGTTTACAATGTATATAATAACAATAACAATAATAACAATTTGTCAAGAGCTGAAGGACTCCTACAGGTGAAACAAACTGGAGGAAGAAAAGCATGGTTTGAAGGACTGCATCAAGAAAAGCAAAGAATCCCTATTGAAGGAAATCAATTGAGAAAAGCTCTTGAAAACAACAAAGGTGAAGGCTGAGTATAGAAAAGAAATGATCAAAAACGATTTGTTAATTGGAAGAACAAGCCAGTGCATGGTCAATACTTGAAGGATATAGAAGGAAAAGCTGATAAAAACCCCACATGGAGTTGGTTAAGATCAGGAGCATTAAAGAAAAACTGAAGGCTTATTTTAGCGGCTCAAGAACAAGATTTGCCAACTAACTGCCTGAAAGTGAAAATTCAGCATGTAACCAGCAACAACAAATGTCGCTTTTGTAGCGAAAAGGATGAAACAATTGACCATCTGATCAGTAGTTGCACCAAAATGACACAAACTGACTACAAGCAGCGCCATGACCGAGTTGCCAAAATTATTCATTGGAAACTTGGCCAGAGGTTCGGATCTGAATATGTCAAGAACCACTAGGACTGTCAAATTGAGAAGGTTTTGGAAAACGAGCAGGTTAAGATCTTACGGGACTTTGAGACCCAAACAGACAGGGGTCTTGTTCATAACATGCCTGATATAACAGTCATGGAAAAGAAGAAAGTCTGGTTCATTGATGTTGCTACACTGGGTGATGCTAGGATTGAGGAAAAAAAATTGGGAAAAATTACAAAATATCGGGACTTGCAGATCCAAGTTGAATGCTTATGGAGAAAGAAATCTGCTGTTATACCAATCATGACTGGAGCCCTTGGAACCTAAAGGACTCCCTCAATATTTGGAATATCTTAGCACTGCTAGGAACTGCCTGTATTCTCAGACGCTACCTTAATAATTCTTAGGTTCTTGGTTAGGGCTTGAATTGTTAGGTTCCCATCGGTCTTAGACTGTGAATTTAATTCTAAATTACCCATAATAATGATAACAATTTTTGCACAGTTCTTCAAACTGAGAGCCAGTTTGGTGTACTGGTTAAGGCATCAGACTGGAAACTGGGAAGCCAAGAGTTCTAGTCCTGCCTTAGGTACAAAGCCAGCTGAGTGACCTTAGGCCAGTCACTCTCTCTCAGCCCTAGGAAGGAGGCAATGGCAAACCACGTCTGAAATCTTCCCAAGAAAACTGCAGAGACTTCTCCAGGCTATTGCCAGGAGTCAACGCTAATTGAACGGACATACACAAACAATTTCATTGTATTCCCTATCTTTCTATCTATTAGATATCCAGTGGCTAACTTTTTGGGAACAATTTGAAACTTTTAGAAAACTAGCTTGAGTTATTATCGCTACAATTCACAAATCTTGGCTGAAGAGGGCCTTAACTCCTTTGCTGAAATGGAAAATTGGGGGTTAAGTGAAATGTACTCCTTCAGAGGAGCACGCTTTATTAACAAAGAATGCTGTAAGAGAAACCCTCTCCTGTGTACCTCAAAAACAACCTCTGAAATTAGGCGTATTTCTGACTCACCATGTCAGGATAGCTTCATACTGAGTTACTTTCTCAAATGATTAGGCCTTAAATCTCCCAATCATGCTGAAAGGGTTGATTTGTGTTCTCAGTTAACTTTCTTCTCCCACCTTCCAATATATCTGGGAGGATGAAGGAAAGTTTCTCACCCACATAATCACCAACCTGATTTTCCTAATCACCTGCACCAGTTGGCCAAACCAGGTGCTTTCCTCTCTATTGTATTTATTTTTTTTAAGTTCTGATCTTGCCACAAAACCAATGATTCTCCTATGGCTCAGTAAATTACTGCTTTCTCTCTCATTACCATATGGCCCTCCCAGAACTGCTCGTAAAACTTCTCCAAATTATCTATATACCAACTTTTGATATTTCCTTGACTCTTGGTGCATAGCAGTTTAGCTCGTTTGGGGAGATTTCTAGGAGCAAAAATCTGACAGGGGAAAAACGGATCTTTTATTATCTCTTGCCATAGTTCTAATGAGCATGCTCTCTTTGCATATAAACAATCCTTTTAGATTCCCTTTGAGTGGAGAAACTGTTTAATGAAAGAGAGTACAACCTGGGAAAGAATGCATGGGGCAAAAAGCAAAAAAAAATTCAACGTTGAACTTGCATAATTTTTAAGGCTTATGTTCAGGGGATTTTTTTTTTTTTTTGCAAGGCTTGGCATCAAATAGCAAAATATCACTTGCAAATTGTTTGGTTGTATATATGTATGTCTGCATGTCAGTATTTCTCAACCTTGGCAACTTTAAGTTGGGTGGATTTCAACTCCCAGAATTCCCCAGCTAGCATGCTGGCTGGGGAATTCTGGGAGTTGAAGTCCACCCATCTTAAAGTTGCCAAGGTTGAGAAACACTGCTATATGTAATTTCCCGTATTAATTTCAAATCCAATAACAGTTTGCAAGGGCTTCTCAGTTCCCAGGTAATGCAAATGTGACAATACTATATGTTGGAACATCATTGCTTCCAATAGGTCAATTTTGCTGTGGAGTAAGTAGAAGAATGACCATGACTTTTCCTTGAACCTCAAATCTAAACAAATTTACTTCTGTGGAGATATTGATATTGCCGGCAACATATTGGTCAACAAACAGTCAATTGTCCCACATGTGTCTTTCCTTCTTTCTTCTCTAGTGGTGACTGGCTTGTATAAAGAAAGAATGAACAATCAAATAACTGCAACCACAACATCCATTTAACTTAGATATACATTTTTCAAATGAATAATCAATCAGTTGAATAATCAAGTGAAAGAGATGCACGTATTCAATATCTCAGAGTATAACACAGAGTTCTGTTCAGTCAGCCGATGACTACCTTGTCACATCTAGAATTATGAAAGAATACTTTCAGGTTTAATGGATTAAGAACAGTAGGAGGCAACCTGCTCTCCAAGTGTTTTGGATCGACTCCAATCAGCTCCAGCCAGAACAACCCATGGCAAGAGACTGCAGGAATGGAAAGCATCTGATTACTTATCCTTGAATTCAAGGTCATTCTTTCAAAGTAAATCCAGGGGTGCTGAAGACCAGTGAAAGGAGATGCACAACTCAGAGTTACGCTATGGAATTCACTGCCATCAAATATGATGGCCACCAGTGTTAATGGTTTTATAAGAGGACTTGAGAGATTCATGAAGGATCAGGCTAGCAAAGGCCTCTGATCTCAGAAGCTATACAGGTAGTCCATGGGTTAAGAATGCCCAGTTTAAGGATGACCCATAGTTAAGAATGGAGCCTATTGTAGCAAAATTTGAGTTAAATATACAATGATTTGAGTTAAATACACAGTAGTTCGAGTTCATTACACAATACTACTTATACAGTATTATACAATAATACTGTTGCGGCTTACATACAAATGTGTCTTAAGGACAGACCTTGGGGATGGAACTTGTTCTTAAACTGGGGACTACCTGTATATTACATCCTCAATTATTTTAAGCATCTGTTGCCAAGAAACAACAGTGGAAGGTGGTCATTATCTATGAATTTCCAGGATGCGCTTGGTTATTGTACGATGTGATATTCTGTAGTAGAACTGCTCTTGGTCTAGTCCTGCCTTAAGGATTATCTGTTTTTTTCCCCATGTTTTTATATACAATCTGAAGAGAAACTAGAGTATGTTTTTATATGATTTTGAGAAATTGGGATGAACGTGGTAACTCCATTTTCTTCCACAAAAATCAAATCTATATATTTGTACATAATCCAGTTTATCTGATGTTCAGGCAGATTCCTAAAAGCCTGAGTCATAACTTTTGATATTTTTTGAGGGTCAAATGGATTTAAAATGGGAGGCAGAGGAAAGGAAAACTGACCTGTTGTGTCATTGAGTATCCTAATTTGCTTCTTGCATTATATTGAAGAGAAAAAAAAAACCCTTCCTACCTCCATCGTTTCAGTATTTTACACCCTTCCTGGCCACAGATTTGAAGCATAGTAGTCACTCTTTGCATATGATTTTGCCGAAATTACAGCCAATGTTCCCTTGCCAGAAGCTCAGTGGGAACAGCTGTCGTCTCCTAAAGAAAAAGGAAAAGAAAAAGAGAAAGAAAGAAAGAGAAAAAGAGAGAAGCAATCTGAGGAAAGGAATTTTGCTTGCCATGCAATGGCATCAGTATTAGCATTGGTAATGTCTTAATTTCTTCCTCTATACCTCCTTTGTGCCCTTGAAAAGATAAATTTGCATGTGAATTGAAAAAGCTAAATTATATTTCTAAGTTCTGTGTAAAGGAAACTGCATTTTTACGAGGCCATCTCAGAAACACACTTTCTTCTTCCCTCCCTTTCTTTCAAGCTGAATCTTCAATTATCAACTGAACTATCTTGCCATCTGAAATTCTAAGCTAGTCTAAATATTTTATAAAGTTCTGTGAATGGAAAGGAGGAGGAAAAAACACCCTCCCCTTCATGCCTTCACATGGCATGAATGTGAATAGATGGTGTGAATAGATTTTTGTTTATTTGTTTCTTGCTGAATGTGCTTTCCTCTTGGTTATATTTTGGCATCCCACATTGCTGATGGCACTGATGTGCTTACGCCTTCTCTTCCAATTATAAGAGATGTTCTGTCACCTTCTTTCTCAGTACTTGGGCCTTCTTTCTTGAACTAAATGGCAAAACAGTAAATTGAATTTAATGTTATACCTCTTAACTAAGAGAAAGGAATTGTAGAATCATTTATTAATTTAGAAAAAAAAACCCATCTCTAAATAAAAATCCTCTGCCACATTTACACATGTTCAGATCATCTCCTCCCCTCCCCCTCCCCCTTCTTCTTCTTCTTCTTCTTCTTCTTCTTCTTCTTCTTCTTCTTCTTCTTCTTCTTCTTCTTCTTCTTCTTCTTCTTCTTCTTCTTCATTGACCACAGTAAGGAAAAAGTGAAAATTAAAGTGAAGTTATTAATATACAAATACTTTTAGAATAGGGATCATAAATTTCTCTTCTTACCCCTGTGGAGGAATCATAAATCTGCAGCCATCCATGCAGCAATCGCAATGCAATTCTGATCATATATGAAATAGAGTCAAAGTGGTTGGGATGTGAAGCTGAATAGCCACATTTTATTCATTGCAAAGAAGTTTTGAATGGAAAGATAAGAGTCACTGGATAAACCAGAAGCTTTTAAGCAGCAGATAATGCCAGAAGATGAAGATGTCCCACTGATGAACCAGGCATCGTATGTGCCTGCCAAATGAACGATTATCCATTTAACAAACATGGAAGTAGCAGCCTGATTTTTTCACTTGCTTAAATGGCAGCTTCTGCATTTTAGTCAGAATGGCACACAGATTGATGGAAAGGGTATGCAGTAAACAATTCAGCAGGGCTTAAATGCATGGCTGGAGAAGACCAGATGATTTCAAAGGGTCTCGTCTGCAACTAGAATCTTTGTCAAGTTTCTTTCTACCTTATCTTATACCAAACAGAATCAAGGTGGGGTTATTTTGAGTTTCTTCCTCAACCTTGCTTCAATCTCTGAACTGTTTAATCACTTCTTCAGGTCCTTCCTGATTGCTGATTCCTGAGTGATGCTTTCATAGCTCCCCCAAGATCAGCTCTAAGTTCCTTTATTCCTGTTTATGAAGGAAACCTTATCTTTATTTTTTCTTATTTCTATTCTTAGGGTCTTTTTTGAGACTCTGCTATAATCTGAGATGAGAGGGTGAGAAAGACACTGAAAATATATATATTATATATATTTTATATATATTCAGACACACACATATGTATACTGTATGCATATGTATGTATGTATGTATGAAAATTTCTTAGGTTTTCCTGGCCCTGCAGACTTTGTTACTTTGCTATTATCAGGCTAACCTTTTTTTATTTTTGCAGGCCTTTGAATTATTTAGTTCAGAATGAAATTTGTTTTATGCAGCTTGTTATTATTTTACTATTTATCTCCTGTTCATGTTATTCATTTCTACTTTTTAAACTTTCAAAAAAGAATGCAGTATAAAAAGAATGCAAATATCTTTTTGAAGGGCATTTTTTTAAAAAAATAATAACTTCTATGAAGTAGTCTTATCTCAAACAGATCCATCGCTCTCTAGCTGTGTTTTTCAAAGTTGGCAACTTTAAGATGTGTGGACTTCAACTCCCAGAATTCCCCAGCCAGTATACTGGGAGTTGGAGCCCACACATCCTAAAAGTGCCAACTTTGAAAAAACACTGTTTTACAGAATCCCACATTGGTTTTCTGAGGTTTTTTTTTTTAAAGATTTCTGGTTCACTCAACCATCTGTTGTTCATTTACTTTGAATGTCCCTATATAGCAAGAACTCAGGTGCAATATCTTGAGGGCTTTGGGGAATCTACAATCTATATTGGTAACTGATTCACTGCCCTATGTTGGGTTCATTCTCTGTCCAGGCATGCACAATCTTTGGTTGCATTGCCATTTATCTTTAGCAAATTGCGGTTGTGTATGCTATTGATTTGGGTTAATGCAAACCTTGTTACTATCTTTCTTCCTTTAATGGTTATGCAGAGTTTTGCTGTTATTTTTTTAAATAATTATGCGAGAAGCCCATTTTGTAGCATGCAACGAGTGAGGCAGCATGGTGTCATGAGGGAAAATAAATCAAACATTTTATTGGCATTTTCTCTGTAGTGGTGGGGTGTGTGCGTGAGTCATCAGACAGTGGAGGAAGAGCGGCTTTAGCCCACCAATTCTACCCTGCAATCTCTCTTCCAGGTTAAGTTACAGATGTAAGGCAAGAACTTACTATTATGATCGTGGGAGGTGCTGGCTGTAAGTAATAAATAACAACTATACTGAAGCAACTGGGCCAGTCCATGTTTTGTAAGGTAGGGGTGGACAAGCTGAAATCAGAGAGCCTGATCCATCTCTTGGCTGAATACTTATGCCTCTCCATTTAACTTCAGAAGCCTTCTGCAAGCACTCAGTTCAGTGCCCTTGAGAAAGAGATCTCCCTCAGTAATCTGCTATATGGAAACAGAGTGGGAACAATGAGTGAAAATCAAAGTGAGAGAGAAAAAGTAGGTGTCCCAAAGAAGAAGGATGAGTCCCTCAACTGTTGGGCTCTTGGGTAGTTCCACCCAGCAACTGGCATGTATTCTGAACACATCTGTCCCTTGGCTGAAAAAAACTTGCCCATTCTTGCTCTAATGGCCAGATTCTCAACGGGATACCCATGGGCCTCAGTGCTTCCAGCAATACCTTTCTTCATGCATATCAGGCTTCATGACTGCTTTGATTTTTAAAGAAGATTAAGTTTAATATAAAAAATGATTTTTTTTTTCAATATCTAGCATCATTTTTACTTCCAATAAAGATTCAGGGTCCCATGGAGAAATAAAAGTATAGAGTGTTTGGTAGGGTTCTAATCAGGAACGAGATAAGATGAGAGGGTGGCAAGAGGATCAGCCTGAGAAGCCACCTCATCTGTTTGCCTTCTAGTGCTTTGTGTCTGCCATTTTGTTGTGATGCTTATAATATGCCCTCAACATTCCAGTTTGCCTTTTGGCCCAAAGCCATTGTTGACCTCCCACCCCGTCCCAGCAGAGGAGAAGACTACTTTGAGATTGTTTCTTTTTTTCACAGCAAAAAGAACTCTGTCTATGTGCAAGGGAGAGAAGGAAGCCGCTTCTGCTCAAAAGTCAATCCTTATATAATTCAAGCCCAAAGAGTTGAAATTTTGCAGAGCTGAATACCAGCATCTCCATGAGTGCTGACATTAATTCAGCCATATTTTTAAGGGCAACTGTCAGCAGCCTTCCTTCACTGAGTGATCAGGATAAGATAAAATTTAAGAGGAACATGCTTTGCTAACCTTATTTTATTTATTTATTTATACATATGATTGATATAGCCATCTATCTCACACACACGACTTCGGGAGGCTTACAAAGATTAAAACACAGAAAACCCACCACATATAACCACCCCAGCACTCAAGGATAAACAGTAAAATAAGGCAGATCCTTTGCTTTTGGAGTATATGAAAAGATTAGATATCACTGTGGTACTTAAAGCCCACAAAAGTGAAAAGGAGAGGTGCAGGGGTGTCCAGTGGGAGTGATAAAAAAGTCAAGATGGAGGCCGTGATATGCACATGAAAAACAGGCAGCGCTTCCATCATGCTGTTAGGACCACCACCTTGACATTTTTGACCACACCGTGCAGACCCCTTGGAGAGATGGGAGGCAAAAGCCACCACATTACAGACATATATGAAAGAAGCATCTGGTTTCCTCAATGTATTTCATTATTTACAGCAGAAGAAACTCTAAGAAATTGGAAAACAACCTTTTTATTAAGCTCTTTTGGAAAAGACTGTGCTAGTGAATCGCCTTTCAGCTTTGTTTTCAGCTTTCATGCAAGCGTGCGTGTAGACAATGAGGTGGTTCCCCAGAGAATGGGCAGTGCTAGGGATATCATCAAGAAAAGGAAGCGGGACTATTTAGAACACATGAAATGTCACAAGAAACATCACCTCCTTCAGTGTATTACACAAGAAAAGACTCAAGAGAAATGCAGCACTGGAAGAAGATGACTATCTTGGCTGAGAAATTTATCTACGTGGTTTGGCCACGTGTGGTGTCTTGATTTTGGACTGTAACTTCAAGAACAAATAGCCCTGATGGTTGCCAGCCTCTGGTAGAAGAAGACACTAAAAGAAGAATGCAATCCTGCCACTGCTTTAAGGAGTCAAATCATCGAAGTCAATGGGACTCTTCCAATGGTGGCCCTATTTTCCAGGCTCTCATGGAAGCCTGAAAACGTCAAGCTACTTTTGTAAACAGCAGGGAGGCCAAAAGCATGGCTTCTGAATCATTTCTGAATAATGAGTTGGATGTGTTCTTTTGGATTATATGTTTGCCTTCAGACTGCTCATGATTTCTATTTCCATTTCTTTTTTGTAGTTCCCTTACTTTTTAACGGTAAGCCACCCAAAGTTGTTGGGAGTTGGGCAATCTCTAAATTGTCTGTAGGCATGTATAAATACGACCACCAGCAAGGTGGATGGACTCAGATGCAGTGGTGACGAGTGCATTGGGAGACTCGATGCATTGGGAGACTCAAAAGAACAGGTTAGGGGTAGATCGTCATGAAGGAAATCTATCTATGTGGTTGGTAGGAGCCGAAAACAAGTTGATGGCACATCATCAATCAATGTGTAAATAAATAAATAAATTTGGGGAGCAGGCGTAACTCTAGTATGTGCTTCTTTGCAGAACTGGTTCATTTGGCATCTAATATCGCCTCCACATGCTAAACAGCACTGGATTTCAAGCAGTATTCCGGGATATCCTAGGGTTACATTAGAAGCTTGTTAGGCATTTATCAATGAGCAGATGTGTGAGAGTGGCGAAACTGGTTTGTTCCTGCTATTAAGGAAACACAAACATCTCCAAACAAGTAAAAGCAAGGAATCAGTGTTTTGTGAGTTTCCAAATGAGAGCGTACAAGCATCTGAGGATGCATTTGGTACCCGGAGACTGTGTTTCTTCCACTAGGTATGCTCTCTCCTCAAACATACCTGGGAGAAACAGCTCCTATAGAGACAAAGAGGGATAACCAGCTCCTTATTGGATCATGGATGTGCTTAGGCCCACCTTATTTATTTAATTAATTATTTATTGTATTTCTATGGCCGCCCACCTCACACAAAGCGTATGAGATCCCACTGACATCCTTTTCAGTTGACTGGCATTGCAAATGATGTGAATGCTTTCCTGTTTCTGCTAAGGATGCTGATATATACTTTCCACTCTTCCCTCTGAAGTACTTGAAGACTGCAGGAAAAAGTGGCAATGGGTAGATGAGATGGGTACTGCTCTTATTAGTGAGTAATTGAACCAGGGCACTTTACATACCTCTTTTCTATGAATGACTCTTCTCAGTTACTCGCTATCGATCCTCCTCTAATGTGCTGTTTCGGTAGGATGCTGCTAAGTTAATGGTTGCAATGTCAGTTCAATGGGGCAAAGGAGAGACTAAATAAGTAAGACTTGAACTTATGCTAGAATCCTTTTTAAATACACATGTCTGTTGAAGAGCCTGCTTGGAAAGCCATGCTTATGTGGACAAAGTAGAAGATAGGCTAGGAACTTTGACCACCATTTTTCAAAAAGGATGAAGACCAAATCCATACAATTATGTGAACAATATGGCTGTCCATAGTTATTGCCCTTTACTATTCATATGGAGCTGGCTAGAAGTAATTTAATAAGTGTCTTTTCACATGTTTAGCTTTTGAGAATAAAGGGAATGCTGGGAAAATTTGCCATTTTTGGCAAATATAAAAACTGTTAAATTTGATAACAGCTGAAGTATCAAGATAAAATGTAGATCCGTTGGAGCTAATTAAGGGCAGTTAAAGCAGGTCATTAACAATAACCTAATTGATGCTGAGTAATCAAGAACTTTATGCAGAGATCCTACTTCTATTCCACATTAGATGGAATATTCATGATGTTCTGAGATTCACAAGGGTGAAAGATGTAGGCAGAAGCAGGTGTGTCAGATGTACTAAAGGGGAGAAGATGGTCTGAATAGTTCCCTCAAGAGCCAAAGAGAGTTCATTAATATGTGCCAAAAGATTAATTGAACATCAGCACTGAACCAGCTGCATTGCTTGGCTGCCTTGAAATCATGGCACCCACAAGAAAAATGGGGGAGTTTGTTGACAATTAGGAAGTTTGCTGATACAACACTGCCAGAAAATGTGCAGTGACACTGGGGGAATAAACATCCATACATCAGCACGTGAGATTTTTTGTGCCACAGAATCTTAATGAGCTTGGTACCAATAACTGCCTTTGAAAAATCAGGAGCTGGAAAAACACTGGTCAAGTTCAAAAGTAGAGATATGGCTAGCTTGGTGGGACTAGCAGGGATTTGGTCCAGAGTTCCAAAAATAAAACTCTTTTTGGCCCCATCACCCTGAAATTAAATGTTGGCTACATCTACCAACATGCTTAACCAGGTCAACTGAATGCCTAGAAAGCACATTCATGTAATGTGCTGAGCTTGATTATTTTTAATCTTGCTTAGTTTCTTTGGTGATTCAGTATGTTATATGACCCTATCCTAGTTTGTTAATAATTTGATATATAGCATAAGCATAGATCCTTCAAGTTAAGCATCCTGGGTGAAAACAGCTGTCGTGTTTGATTCTTTCTCTCGTGAACAGAATCAATGGCTGGATTCGTTCAATAGGCTTAAACATTAGGTGTAAATGCTGATCCTTTGACTGAAGGAACTTTGCAGAAATCTCCTCAGTAGTCATGCTGAACATTGTCAACAAGAGAACATGACAGCCTGCCCTTAGAAAATGGTGCATTCTATTTAAGACTGGCCTGGAAAACAAATACGCTAATATTGGGTGTAAATGAAAATTGCCACATTCTAACTGGGAATGGGAAAACCTTGCCACTGGTTCATAGTGAAGGGAGACATGATGACATTCTTAGAGATATTGAGAAAATAGATTATAATGAGACTACTATCTGTGGGCTGCAAAAATCTGAATGACTTCTAGATGATAGCAAAGGGATTTCTAGTGGTCATCTGGATTTTTGAAGCTCATATATGGTAGCCCTACTGTATTAGATATACAGTATTACAGAACTGGGGCACAAAAGGGGAACTGAATTATGTTGACGTTCCTAATTGAATTTATCAAATGTTCACCAGCTTTCCCTAACTTGCTGTTCTCCAGATGTTAGACTTCCCTTCCCTTTAGACTATCTGTCCTTTGACCTTGGTGTAACTGTTTTTTGTCCAAATTCCATGAGCATTTCCCATGCCTGTATAATTAGTAGAGATGCTCAAAGATTTGATTCCGTCAACTTTTTAAAGTAAGTTGGGCCAATATCAACTTCCTGAAGAAAGGTATCCGTCAAAACACATATATACTTTGGATTTCATGGTTTTCTGAATCTTGTCATATATTGCTTTGGCTAATAAAAAGTAAAAAAAAAAAGTGCATATAAGGTTAAAATGCATGGTATCCATACTGTGATTGTTTTAATTTTTTTTGTAATTGCCTTGGGAATAAGAATGCTATGCCATATAAATAAACCATAAACAATAATATTATATTACCCATTTCTTATTCTACATTTTACCCGAGAGGAGTTTCTAAAAATTTTTGAGCAAGTAGGACATGCTAGGGGGAAAAAAGGAAAGGCTGTGGGATCCAGTTTTTGGAAATTGAGAGACAGAGTAAGAAAAAATAGTCAGGGAAACTAAAAAGAAAAGATGGGTATTGTTACTGAAGTTAAAGTAGCTTGGCACATTTCTCACCTAGCTGAACATTGAAACCATGATTACTTCTATACCCAGATGCAAAGAAAAACTAACACCATATCAAATAAAGTTCACGCAGCACTGCACATATTAGTTTGTTTCTTACATAGGCCACCTTTCTCTTGTAAGAGTTTTGATACATTCATGTTTAGCTCAACAGTCCTGATCAATAATTGCTCCAAGTATAGATCCATAGCAATCAGTTCACCCTGCATGGAAGGTAACAGGAGAAACATCAATAACCTCAGATATGCAGACGATACCACCCTAATGGCAGAAAGTGAAGAAGAACTAAAGAGCCTCTTGATGAGGGTGAAAGAGGAGAGTGCGAAAGCTGGCTTGAAACTCAACATTAAAAAAACTAAGATCATGGCATCTGGACCCATCAATCCCTGGCAAATAGAAGGGGTAGAAATGGAAGCAGTAACAGACTTCATTTATTTGGGCTCCAAGATCACCGCAGACGGAGACTGCAGCCATGAAATTAAAAGACGCTTGCTCCTTGGGAGGAAAGCTATGGCAAACCTAGATAGCATATTAAAAAGCAGAGACGTCACCTTGCCGACAAAGATCCGCATAGTCAAAGCTATGGTTTTTCCAGTAGTAATGTATGGCTGTGAGAGCTGGACCATAAAGAAGGCTGAACGCCGAAGAATTGATGCCTTTGAACTGTGGTGCTGGAGAAGACTCTTAAGAGTCCCCTGGACTGCTAGGAGGTCAAACCAGTCAATCTTAAAGGAAATCAACTCTGATTGCTCATTGGAAGGATTGATAATGAAGCTCAAGCTCAGATACTTTGGTCACCTAATGCGAAGAGAGGACTCTTTGGAAAAGACCCTGATGCTGGGAAAGATGGAAGGCAAAAGGAGAAGAGGACGGCAGAGGATGAGATGGCTAGATAGCATCACTGAAGCAATGAGCATGAAATTGAGCAAACTCAGGGAGGCAGTGAAAGACAGGAAGGCCTGGCGCAATATGGTTCATGGGGTCACGAAGAGTCGGACACGACTTAACGACTAAACAACAACAACAAATAAGCTCACTCCCTTTGGTTACAGCTTATCAGGTGGTATAAAATCATAGGGGTACTTAAGTGGCATGGCTTAATTGAGAAGACAGCACCATTTGCTGCTCTGAAGTATAGTTATTTTCAGGCACACTTTAAAAAATCTATTTTAAAATAGCATTTGCCAATGTAATTGGAGAATGTGGAGGTTTACATATATAATCTTTAATAAGAACGTTGATTATAATAGTAGAATCTAATGCGAACTAATCTTAAAGAAAGAAAAGAAAATAGAAAGGAGTACAAGAAAAAAGAAAAAAAAAGAAAAGAGAAGAAAGAGAAAAATAAGAATATAATAAAGAAAGAGAAAAGAAATATATAAAGAAATGACTTCCAACCTTCATTGCAAGTATAAACAAATTTACTAATTCTTCACCCCTTCTAAGGTTACAAACATTCACTTCTTCATCCCATATTCTATCTCTTATTTATAAAAAATCTATAAAATATCATCTTTTCAGTCCTAGTGTCAGCAGAAAGTCCATAAAGGGTTGCCATAAGTAACAACATATTGTGTTTTAACCTTGATCAAATAAACCAACTTTATGTTTCTTTCTTTTACTTCCAACAGTCTTAATCTTTAGTTCATTCAAATATTGTTGTAGGATTTGATTTCTTTTCATTTCTTCTTTGTCCCATTGCACAGAGTTTTTGAAGGCTTTAATAAGCCTCTTTTGTAAATCCAGTAGGAAAAAATTATCCAGGTCACTCTCTTGGTTTGTCATTTGTATTTCCCTTTTAAATTTTAAAACCTCAACCAGTTTCTTTTGTAGATCCAGTGAAACATCCTTTTCTAAGTCATTCTCTTGTAAATCCACTTTCAACACCTTCTCTATCTTGTCATTTTTGTTCTACACCTATTATTTTTTCAATAACATCTTTTGGACATAGTCTATTCATAGAAGCAGACATCATTATTGATATTGTGGCTATTATTTTCTGATTCCATTCTTCAAAAGTCTCAGTATTTTTATTGTTACAATGTTTTGCTTAATTTTACAGGCCTGTATATCTTTCCTCTACCTCAAATGTTAAATCCCCTCTAGTGCCCAGTTTTTGAAGTCATGAAATTGCTTATCTTTGTTTTGTCAATATTCCAGTTTTATCTGGACCCTAGTCTATTTATACCTTTCTAAGATCAAAATCTTATTTAGCTTTTTGCTGTTTATTTCAGATTCTTTAAATTCTTAAGCTTATGATTAAAATTTTCTTTCATTCAGGATTGAAGACAGACTAACCCGATGTTTTCAAACTTGTCAGTCTGAAGGTCTCTAATAGCTTAGAAGTAGTTAATGAGCGGTGCTTTAACCCACAGAAAACCAGTGTCCTGTAGTATCCTTGTGAGGAGCAGCCATCCAGAGCATATGTGGGCAGTCTCCCATCCTCTCTATAGCCAGAGAGGTTCCAAGGGACTGGTCTACTCACTGGTTCCTTGGTCTTTGCCGCAGTTGTTGACTCCACTTTCACAGAGCCATCTTCAGTTCACCATACCTCCCCCAGAAGTTGAGAATGTGGAGATTTATAAGCAAAATCAACCCTGCCTGGACAACAAAGACTGGAGTGGAAGATAGTCCCACTTTTTCACTGTGCTCCTTGACTTTTATTACTAGGACTTCAGATCCTTTGCATTTTTGGCTATTAGGGTTGTGTCATCAGCATAGCACAGGTTATTGATGTTTCTTCCTCCAGTTTTAAAACATGCTTCTTCCAATCTAGCTTCCATTAATATATATTCAGCATATAGGTTGAATAAATAAGGTGAGAGTATACAGCCTTGTCTCATTCCTTTGCTAATCTGGAGCCAGTCTGTTTCACTATGTACTCTTTTATATATAACTTTGTGCACAATAATATGCACTGTTTTGTACACAGCTACAACGTATCTCCACTTCTTTCTCCAGATGCATCTTTGATAAGAAAATATTATGAGAGCATTTTGACCAGGGAAAGATTGACAATTGCAGAGTTTATTCAGTGCTAATGTAGGGTTAATATCAGTATTGGGAGATCTTGCCCTTATGATGCCACAGAAATCCAAGGCAGATTTATTTTGCTCTCCAGAGCTCCTTATGTGTCTTCAGACAACAATTTGGCTGGAATATTCTGAAATAAGACAATTTTCAACAATTGTGAATTCCCAATTTACTTGAAAAGCTGGGAGCAATCTGTAAGAACAAGAGAAACAACATACTGTATTTTTCCGTGTATAAGATGAGACTTTTTTCTAAAATCGTTACACTAAAAATTGAAGGTCGTCTTATGCAAGGAAGTAAGCCAAGGAGAAACTGTCCATAGTTTGTCTCTGCAAATAGGCTTCCTCCAATCATGAGCCTCCAATCATGAGCGAAATAGCTTGTCTCTGCAAACAGACTTCCTCCAATCACGAGCCTTATGTAACTGACATCAGCTAATGCTGAACAAACCAGTTGGAACACATCCTGTTGGAGGTGGAGAGCGTGTAGGCAGTGCGCAGATGCGACAGGGACCGGTAATGTCAGAGCATTCTGAGCCCATAAAGATGTTGGAAAATAAAAAAATAAATAAGTGAATGTCTTACTCTGCAAAATTCAAACTGAATGTAATCAGTTATGCAAAAGAGCATGGAAATAGAGCTGCAGAGAGACAGTTTGGACCTCTTCCCACTGAGTGTATCATGTAAATGTTACCTAATTACTAAATAAAAATGTGTTCCGCTTTATCTTTAAAATATTGATTTCTTAATTTTGGGTTGGAAAAGTGGGGGTCGTCTTATACATGGAGGCATCTGATTCACAGAAAAATACGGTAACATTTGAAATAGCAACGATTCATTTTTGGTGGGGAAAAAATTCTTCTACCCTTATTGTTCCTGAAGGACGCCATTTTATGTTGCATATGAATTTCCAGTGCCTGTTACTTTCAAGGTCGCAGTGAGTTCCTAGGATTGCCTTTCCAATAATCTGGAACCTATGGAATTCAGCTGTTTTGATTTTCTGATGCCCCAGTGTTGTACTTTCATGTCCTTGTGGCTCATTTGTATTGGATATTTGCTAGACCTGCGGCGTTGACTTAGATGTACTATAAAGAGCTTTAGAATTGCTTCTGTGTTAGAGTTCCTGAAGATCTGGCAGCTCAAAAATACAGCAATTCAACACCGTGCAGAGACAAATATGTTAATGAACCTAACATATGTCAAATCCTCTCCTATTTTGCAGTCTGTTTTATCTGTATGGCTTTTGAACTCTCCGAATTACTCCAACCCTGCACATGAGTCCACAGGCAGATTAAATTCTGGTATCTCGTCTATGTAAGATTCTTTATCACTGCAATTTCAAAGCTCACAGATGTCTCGGAGATGGTGTGTTTAATTTAATGATTGAAAGGATATGTGAGAATTAGCTCGAAGCAAGGAGGAGGAACAGAAAACCAGGGAATTGAGCAGCTAAGCTCCTTTGCCATAAGGCCGCTTTTATATTGGGAGATGCAAAAGAATGAAGTTATGGTTAACCTGGAATGTGAGAGTCTTGTCCTGGGATTTTCACAGAATACTCAGACCATCTAGGAATTAAAAGCAACATCAATGACTCATAAAAGCACCAACAAACAAATGTGAGGTCAAGTCTAGCCCGAGGCTCAAGCCACAATTTAAGTCTCCATATCAGAGCTGAAAAGTTTGGGCAGTAAGATACTTTCTAAGTTTTAAAAGAGATAAAGAATTCAGGAATCAAAGCAAGATTCAAACTCATGGTAACTGCTATGGATGTTGATCCTGTGTCTGACTGCTCTCAGGCAGAAGGTTTTGGACAAGAAATGTTTGGCCTCCATCCAAGAACTGATGCAGATGATAACTTATTGCCAACTACTCCGTTTCTAGACCTCAGCAGACTATTATTCTTGGGGTATTATTTGTTGGAATCTCACATTCCATCTCTCTGCCTCTGGGATCTTGACATGGCATTGTTGACACTCTTGTGGGCTTGGAGGCCATGATTTGAGGATTCAGAACATAGATGCACAACTGGGGATGGTATCTGCCAAGATCTCAGAGATAGGCCCTGCTGTTAACATTGTGCTGGACTTACCAGGCTGATTCTTTTTTAACATTCTCACTCTTTATCTTCTCACAAGGGAGAAGGGAGTCATGACAGTTAGGATAGCAGTTCCTGGGTTAAATGTTCCATTTGTTTTTCCTGAATTAAGAGCAACATGTCTGCTCTAGTGTTGAGTCTCCATGACTTGGATGCGACTGTGTTTCTATAGTCTCTCTCTTAATCTCATCCCAAACCTTGGTGATTACTGTGAAGGTTCAGCAGTGCAATCAACCAAAATCAGTCTGGACAGACAGAGAGCAAAGTAGGAGGCCTATCTGCCAAGTGAGAATAACACTGCTTGTACACTGTATTTTCTTTGAGTTGTAAGCGCTCCATGTACATTCTCTCATTATAACTTATAGTTATTGACTGATCAGAGGAAGTTGAGAAGACCAAGGCCTACATACAGAGACCAAAAGTAAGTACCATAGGAATGGTATTTAAACCTAAAGTATATTATTTTATAGCTCTCTTTGGCTTTCAGTTAACACGCTAGCTCTCCAGTGGTCTGCATTTTTGGGGGTGCTGCTTAACCTTATAAAATAGATTCGATGCACAATGGGAAAAGAATCATATGTTCCCCATCCTAGCTTATGGGTGTTTTAAAGAAGTTTCAGTCATCTACCACAGCATAGAGCCATGTATGCATTTAACAAATGTACGTGTTTGTTGAGCAGAGAAAGCAGCACAATGCAGAACAGCACATCCCAACCCTCAGTGGAATGTATGAACCTCAGCTTTTATCATGAATCACGGTGGGTATTTTTTTTGGAGGGGGGGTTCTGAACTTCTGGGCTGATCATTTCTTTGTTTAAATCTAAGACGTGTGTGACCTAGTTTCATGGGTGAACTCTAAAAATCAAGCCCGGAGCTGGTTTGAGATTAATGATTGATTAATTGATAAGGTTTATGAATTGCTTCACTCCTTAGGGCACTAAGCAATGTACAAAATAAAAATAATACCGGGAACGTACAATTGGGCTCCTCTTTCCTAAACTTATTCCTGTTCTTCCCAGTGACTAATGCAAAGAAGACATCAGATTTGTAAATATAAGGGACGCTTAGAAAGAAACCAGGATGTGTTCATATTTTAATTTCTGAGTGAGCTAATTTCCTCACTTTGTTATTTAGCATTTTAGAGGCTCCATCGAGTTTGGCTTTTTGAAGGCCATCAACAGAGTCTTGCCATTTTTTTTTTTTGCTAATTTCAGAAGGAATAACTTAAAAAAAAACCCACCAAAATGATATCAAGGGATTATTTTAAAAGCCAGACTGTATTATTTCTTAATGTAGTTCAGCCATTAATCCATTTATTACCCCTTACATTTCCATCTTCTCCTTTCACATTAAAGGACACTTGAGAAAATTATCTTCAAATGTGTACATGGTGACTTGCAAACAGACATCTTGGTGGAGAATAATGTAACTGAAATGATGTTCCTTTCACCAGTTCCAGTGATGTTGATCTAGAGGTTTCTCTTTCTCCTTCTTCTGTACCTTTTATTTTGAGTACAATACAAATTTCCTCTTTAATCTTTTGTAGCAGCACAGCTCTTCTCTGGTGTACTTTTACCCCTCTCTGAGAGCAAAAATCCAAGCTGACCTCTCCTTTGAACGTTAGCAAGAGACAACAAAAAAGTGCTTATTCAAGGTAAATAGCACTTGAATGGAGGCTCATTTTCTTCTTTGCTAAGGATTCATTTCTTTGCTAATGATTCAAAGCATTCCTAGGGATCAGCTACCCTGTCTTCTTTTTCAAAACCTTCTGCAAGAATCAAGGCTACATTGATTTGGGTTTCCCCATCACTGGATAGATGCAGCATGTCTCTGAATGTCAAGCACTGGTAGACTGCAGAATGTCACCTTCATATTTTATGACTGATTTTCTGGAAGCATCTGGTTGACCCCCATAGGAATCAAAATGCTAAATGAAATCAGTCTACAAATTACTTTGATCATTTTAGTCAGTTCCCATGTTGGATGCTTTCCTTCTGTAGTTTTCAGGCATAGAGGAAAATGTAGAATCCTCTGAGTACCAAGTTAGTGAATCAATGATGTGGCTGTCTGTAGCTAGGGTCTGGATATTTGGTGGAGAAAGCCATCTTTGTGTATCCATTTTTGTCCACAATGGACTGTATGATTTCAGGAAGAATCCTGAGCTTGTCCTTGTTGACACAGAAGCCAATGTGTGTACAACTGTATGTGCAAAAGCTGTACTTCAGTGGTGGCCCTGAAGTCATTGTGCAGAACGTATCATTCCATCCACCGAGCAATCTTGTATACTGCACAGAGTGTTCCAGGAGGAGTTTTATCCAAACCAAACCATGGACACTCCAAATGATGCTTAACTGGGGACTTGTGCTCAAGCTAGCAGGATCAGCTTGTTTCAGTGGCCACCTGGCATTTCAGTAGACACAAACAAGTCTATACTGCTGAATCTGGGACAAGCATCTCATAGATTATTTTTTCCTCAGTGTAGTATCTTCTGGGTCTAAGTTCCCATAGCTGCCTTTGTGGCTCAGCTTTCGCATTGTCTGTGGCTTTCTTTCCCTTCTTTCTTCCTCTATTTTCAGTTGTAAGCTGCTTGGGATAAAAATCTGTCCACATTGTGTACATAAATCTGTAAAGCATTATGGTGTATTTAATTATTGGATTTATAGCCTATGTTATTCTTAAGAGCCCAAGAAGATGTAGACACTGTGCCTTCCTTCGGTCTACCTTCAGAACAATCCTGTGAAATTCAATTGTTCAATAGATAATTGAATATTCAAGGACATTTATTTCATAAAACACATCCATGCAGATTTACACAAAGCTCAAAATGAAACACGGAAAATACAAATTGAATAAAACCATTAACATTTAAAAGCTTGGCTAAACATTCCAGGGGTGTAGCTGTGTTAGCCTTTTGCAGGAAAAGCAACCAAGAATCTGACTTATTCAGAAAATATACCTGAAAAGAATGTGGAATACTTGACAACAATACACGAAAGCTCCAGAAAAATAAATTTCAGTAAGAATGTTATAGAAAACTCTAGGCTGATCTTTTAACTGATCCCATAAAATAGGCTCCAATTGCAGCTTTTAAGGGAGGACACGCCACCGTTCAGAAATGATGCAGAAGAAGGTCCTCTCCTGTATGCTTGAGAAATGGATCTAGGAGTGAAACAGGAGAGCCCCACTTGTACCTCCTAATATAGACCCTGGTTCATAATGAGAAAGGCAATTCCCAAGGCTGTCTAGGGCTGTAAAGATTAAGAACAGCACCTTAAATGTTGCCTGAAGCTCTTGGCTGGCATTACAGAACTTGGATCATGGGCACCACGTGATCTCACTATCAGCATGCAACTGAGCTTCCTTATTTTGCACTAACTGGAGGTTCTAGACGTTTTTAAGGGTAGCCTCATGGAGCGTGCAGAGACCATCAAGGGCTGGACAATTGTTGCCAAAATTAACTGGTTCAGGAAGTTACCATTGACACCTAGATATACTTGCACAGATATATTTCTTGCTATACCTGCTGCTTAGGAATCCAGTGAGACTGAGCCTCAAGGAACACTCCCAGATATAATACATCTGCCTTTCAAGAAGCTGCTAATCTCTTCTGGAACAGGCTGAGCTCAACTTCAAAGTCTGGTTTCATAATGACCAAAATAATTAAAATAAAATATAAATTTTAGTAAGTATGCCACCCTCTGTGACAGTCATATTTAATATATTTTCCAGTACACTGAAAGTGATTTAAGAGTTCAACACTACATCTACAGTCCTTTTTATATATATTGATTTTTGCCAAAATGGATTAGTTCAATATTCATTTCTTTTACAGGGCATCAGATTATAATTTTGTTAATGTTTCTTAATAATTCATAATGACGTGTTTGAAGAATTTGAATAAACAACCATTTAAGAGCAATATAATTATAATCTGACAGAGTGCAAAAGGGAATTAATCTTAAATAGATATTTGCCCAACTTTCTAAAACAAATCATTATGAGTTATTGAGACACATTAACAAAATTATAATCTAGCACAGCTGGAGACAAAAAATGAATGCTTCTTAACAGTTCATAATCGTTTGCATTTGGGATTTCAAAGAAATAACATCCTGCCCATCGTGGATCCTTTGGTTAACTTTATGTGAAATATATATCTTATTTAACTTTTCTGCTCTTATTAAAGATATTATTTTTCAGCATAAAATAGAACCATTTCAACTCTCACAATTTCCTTAGTGAGCTATTAATTTTGTGGTCAAAAGCTAGGCCTCAGATGCTGTTTAAAAGGTGTACAAATAGGATAGTCTCTCATACAATTTCACATTTAACTTAATGAGGCGTACGAAAGCATATCATTTCTATTAAAGGCCCTTATTGGACAGCTGCAACTTGCTTATAACTCTACAGTTCTCTCCCCACAATCTCATCAGTTTCAAGACCAAGAGAATTTTCAAGGTTAGGTAGATATAAAAGAAAGACACAATTTGGTTGTAATTTGATTTCTCTCTTGCATTTTGATAAGGTTTAAAAATCACCCATTACACTATGCCATGGTATGGTTTTCTGAGGGACTGACTTACTGGATTGTACCAACAAGTCTTTGTGGTTAGTAAACTGCAGTTTATGGATTGGTACATTGTATGAACCCAGCCAATTCGGGCTTATTAAGTGAGCCATTCATTCAACAAACCATAATTTTGTAATGTGGAAACACAGGTTACATGATTTGGTGCTCCTGAGATATGATGGGCGTCAACTCCCAGGTTCCACAGCCTGCTGGATGTACATAATAATGTCATCATGCAAATGCTGTGACTTCTGCATTTGTGCCAGATGTCAGACGTAATGTCAGACATCAGTTGTCATCACAGTTTGTGGTAGATGCTGCTGTGTGTTGTCAAAGACATATGACAGCTGTAATCTAAAACATCTAGAGGACTTGGTTGTGGATGGCTGGACATCTTTGCTTTCTATGGTGAATAATTTGCACATGTTATTTCTCTTTTAAATAGGAGAAACTCACAAAAGTTCACAAATATTTTCAGGAATTGGCCAGGAAGATCTTGAAATTTAAGAAGTCTGAAAGGGGAGAAAATGAAATTGGGGGATGCAGCCATTAGGATAGAGAGCTAAGTGAATGCTTTTGAACATTGAGATTTGCATCCTTGTTTAAATCAGCCATGCTAAATCCAGGTAGCCATTGCTTCCCCCAATCCTTTAAAGCAATGTTTCTCAACCATGGCCACTTGAAGATGTGTGGACTTCAACTCCCAGAATTCCCCAGCCAGCAAGTCCACACATCTTCAAGTGGCCAAGGTTGAGAAACACTGCTTTAAAGAGATACTGTATAGCATGGAGGTACAATGGAAGCCTTCCCCATGCTTGGGAATAGCTGTCCAAATTGAATCAGACTACAAGCATTTCATTTGATTCCTTTAAAAACAACAAAAAACCATACATTTTTTTCAGAAGGAAGGAATAGAAAGAACCAGAAACTGAACTGTAGCTGGAAAAAAGACTAACTGATGTCTCAGTCCTGAAATAAGAGGAATGCTTTGTAGGAAATAGCATACCTGCTATATTTGTTTGGAATAGAAACAGCAAATTTTGGGCTCTTGATACAACTAAGGCCTTGGCTGGGCCTTGAGAAATGAGAAAAATGATCATTATATGGTGCTGTGTCAGAATAGTGCTACATGCTAGAATTGAGAAAAGAGGCATGAAAAAGTCCCTTGCAGTCATTCTCAGCCTTCTCTCTCTTTTAAAAAAACTCCAAATCTTTTCAAAGCCATAACTGTTTCTTCTCCAGGAAGAAGGCTCCTTCAACCAATCCTTTCTCTACAGGAACATCACATTAAATTGGAAAAGACCAGGTACATTCATAAATGTGGAAACAAATAAAAAAGAGAATTGTCAAAGATTCTTTCATTAAATGATAACAAAGCAGGCTGAAGTTTTCACTGAAGAAATCTTGAATAACTATCCAACGTCATGGTAAAAACTTCCATTGGAATAAAAGCCATCTCCATCTGAATATTCAGATTTCCATTTTGGAAGTAACCCACTATGGCACACAAACATCTCGGCTTTCTCTATATAATTTGACTTGCTGGGGAAGATTTTCTTTAAAAATCAAAGTTAGCATGAACTTGACAGAACAGTGAGGATGTTTGAAGCTTAACATCATTACACTAATGCTGATTTCCAAACCACGCATCTTAAAATTGAGAAAGTCATACAGATTTTTAAACCTACACAGTGGATTTTTTTCCCCCTCCCTGCAGTGTCAATGTATTATTGAAAAAAGTGACTCATGCATATGGGGGTGGAACACATTTCTCTGCTACAAGCAAAAGCTAAAATAAGTTGATGGGAATTATTTTATTCTCCAACAGTGATCTAATGGCAAATAGTTACTTCAGTTATCAGAGACCATCCAAACCAAACCCAAGAATTTTCGAGTCTCTATGTAGGCTGATTGATAGCTGGAAATATTTTCCTGAGACAGGTATAGCCAATCTCACACCCAGGTTGGTCATTCACCAGCTCATCAGAAAGGACTATAAAAGACTTCCTGTTTGGTTGGAGACTATAAACCTGTGCAAGAGGTTAGTCTACTTATGTGAGATTTGAATGTATATTGGGAAGGGAATGGTGCACACAGACTCTTCACAGGGGTATCTCTGCAAGATTTCTAGATAAAAAAAAAATTAAATTCAGGTGAATAAACTTAGAACGCTCCAACAGATTTTGATCTCATTGTGTGACGATCTGTGGAAGTGTCAGGTTCATGGAAACATTGGAATGATGCATTGCCCCCCTTAGGCATTTAAAATTCTTGGGTTACAGAAGGAAGTTTTGCAGAGGTGATGTCGGAACCAAGCTCTTCTTGAGCTGAGTGTACAGGGAGTCCCCGGGTTAAGAACACCCTGTTTACGGACGACCCATAGTTAAGAATGGAGCCTGTTGTAGCAAAATTTGAGTTAAATACACAATGATTTGAGTTAAATCCACAATGGTTTGAGTTCATTACACAATACTACTTATACAGTATTATGCAATACTGTTCTGGCTTACATACAAATTCAGTTTAAGGACAGACCTTGGGAACGGAACCCGTCCTTAAACTGGGGACTACCTGTATTCTATATCTCTCTTGACTTCTTGGCTTAACTCTATGATATAGTTCTTGATTTTTCTTATGTCACTACCTATATGATTCAGCTTTCACAAAGCCACAATGCTGCTGCGGTTCACATTTCAAGGTCCTAACAGTAGCCCTTCTGATCATTGTATAAGAATGGCTTGCTGTATTTTCTGGTATTTTTCTACTGAAACTCTTCACCCAAATCTTGACATGGAGATCCGTTTGTGGAAATAACCTTTGATGCTTAGCTGGGTGGGACAGCCTCAACCCAGTTAATATTAGTATTGCAGAATTGGGATAGCCCTCCTTGCTTTCTTGATAGAAGGAAAGTGGTTTTCCGTTCATTATCTGAAGCCAAATAACATTGAGAAATGCAGGTCTTGTTTTAAATCTCTCTTTTACAATTCTGTGAGTTCTTATTTATTTATATGCCAAATTTATATCACCGCCTAACTCCCCCACAAGGAGGGACTCTGGGCGGTTCACAACAAAACAATTTAAAATCAGTAAAAACATAAATAATACAAATATAAAATACAGTTATTAAATACAATAAAATCCAAGAGATGGTGATATTATTTCAGCCTGTGACCAGATAATATCAGTCAAAGGTAAGACTAGGGAACCAGCCAACCCCAAAACTGACTATTCCCATCCCCACCCCATGTGTGATGACAAAACCAGGTCTTCAGTTTTTTTCTGAAGTCTAAAAGGGAGGGGGCCAACCTCACTTTTGGGGAAGGGTGTTCCAAAGGGCAGGGGCTGCTGCAGAGAAGGCTCGCCTCCTGGACCCTGTCAGATGAAATTCTCTTGCAGATGGGGTCCGTAGCATGCCCTCTCTGCAGGACCGGGTGGGACGGGTTGATGTAACGGGGATGAGATGGTCCTTCAGGTATCCTGGACCCATGCCACGTAGGGCTTTAAAGGTGATAACCAACACCTTGAATTGGACCCGGAAGCAAACTGGCACCCAATGCAGCTCATGGAGCAAAGGTGATATAAGTGCTGATCTTGATGCACCTAAAATTGCCTGCGCGGCCACATTCTGGACCAGTTGAAGCTTCCGGAAACTCTTCAAGGGTAGCGCCATTTTGCTTTCCTTTCTTTTCCCTTCATTTATTTATTTATTTTTTAACCCTAGCCTTAAACCAATTGGAGATTAGGGTCTGTGTATAAGGTTATATGGCCCAACATGTGCAGGTTTCATCCTTATATCCAATTGTTCTTCGGCCACATTGATGCAAAGTTATTGTTGTTGTTATTATTATTTGATCGGATGCTGCCCGACTCCAAATGACTCTGTTGAGATACGAGCACTGGAAACTGTCATCTGCTGCAGCTCACCACAGCCTTCTTCATTGCAAGGAACCAAAGCGACTGATTAGGGAACAAAATTGCTCAGCATTTGCTTCGTATAAATTGAGTGGAATATTTTCTGATCGCAGCCAGTGAATCCACCGCTTTGGAAAATCAAGAATGGCAATGCTTATCACACACAAATTATAGTGCAGGAACTTATAAATAAACATACGCTCTGTTTTATTGAGACAAGGTGGTTCTTTTTTCTCCCCTCGTGCAGATGCTCAACAAAAGCAGAGTCAAGACTGACGCTTTTATTGTCTAGCCCTTGGTATATGTCGGGCAAATTGCCCGTGTGTGTATGTGCATAGTTGCAAACCTGCTCTTTTCCTAACACAAAGAGGGAACACTGATATCAATCCCTCCTTCCCTTTGGTGTGATTTAATATCTGTCATATCTTTCAAATTAAATGCCCCCCCAGGATTATTGTTTGCTTGGTAGAAAGAAATAGGTTTTCCATTCATTCTCTGCAGGCAGACAACGTTGACAGCACGCTAGCTCTATTTTAAGGGCTCTTCTCTTGTCATTCCCGATTTTGGTTTTCTCTCCTTCCATTTGGGGCTTTTCTCCCCACTTCAAGTAAATTAAGCTACTGCTCCACGTCATTTATTATATAATTGGCCGTTATGGAGACTGGTGTGAGTTTTTTGTTTCTTGTCTGTTTCTGAAATCACAAAAATTAACACTAGCGTCGCTAGCTTAGCGGAAGGTCTCTTGCTCTCATCCCTGTATTTTTTTCCCTTAGATCCTTTGGTTGATTAGGATCCTCTCTTCTAGTAATAGTCAGCTGACTAGGCACGTTGTGTGATCAGGAGATTGCTGTACATGGAAGGAGGAGATAAAAATGGTTGGCATCAGGAGCGCTGGGGAAATGGGAACCCCTGTAAATCGAGAATGTTGACTGTAAACTTGGGGAGGTGTGCAGGGTCTTGGGAAACATGCCATAAGTGGCACCTCTTTCCCCAACTTCCAAAAGGAATTCTTTTTTTTCTTGTTGTAAAGGAGAGAAAACCCCTTCTTCTCCTGAGTAGCTTGAAAAGTTCCTTTGAACATCAGGCTCCGGATTTAGATGGGCATTCTGTAAACCACATTCTTAATCCACCGTGATTGATAGCTTGCTAGTTGCCATCTTTGAACTCAGTAGGGAGAATAAAATGCCTGGAGGGTAATGAATCATAGATATTTCAGAGCTGACAACTCTTTTCCTGACTGTGTGTGTGGGGGCATTATTATTTTTTAATGTTTTGGGGCTGTTGCAGAAGGCAACACTGGTGACATAGTGATGACAGAGTGGGGCTAGCAAAAATGGGACTGAGGGCTGTTTGTCACCCTCTGACCCTTAGCTGCTCATCCCTGCTTTAGGGGGCTCTATTGACTGTATCAGCGGTCTGGCTTGCTTTCACATACACTGAGATTTGAGGAAGTTGGGGTTCCCCAGACAATGGGTAGAGAGCTTCATGTGGTATCTTGATCTCATGGACACAAGAGTAGGTGTTCAAGTGAACAGCAGAGAAGAAGAGGTAGTCTGCTGGATGTTCCATTTCAGAACTTGGTTAATGTTCTTTTTAGGATAGTAAAACTTTGGAGTTTGGGTGCTCCTATAATCTACCTGCTACCTGGAGTAGTGAAGGCATAGATAGCATGTCACAAGAGAGCTCTAATGAGATCTCAGAACATGATGAAGCCCAGGTCTGACTCTGAAGGATACCTTAGCCTTAGCACCTTTTAAATGCTTTCTTAGTCTGAGGATGTAGCCCTTCTATAATCTGAAAGCTGAGTTTCACACGGCCCCAGATTTTCTGTGCTGTCGCATCCATAGAGGAGATTCAGGGTTTAGAAAATATCAAGGACTCTTGAAATCACTCATATTCACTTGGAGTTGGAGGGTGGCTGCGCACATTCAATAGAGATGTCCGAGGCAACATCTTGGGAACAATTTGAGTGGACAGGGTTCTCTGGGACATCAGCACTGCCTCTTGTGAATTGGATTCCTGTCCTTCCTGACTGGTGAAAGTTGACAGAGGGACCTGGAGGATGGGCATGGGAGGGTGACTTTGAAGACCACTTAGAAGCTACAGCTGTTCAGAATGCAGTGGTTTAAGTGGGGATGGGCGCAACCTTTGCCCAGAGGACACTTCTACTACAAGAGCTGCATTGATTATCAGTACACTTTTAGGTACAATTCAAGAGGCTGGTTGTTATCTCCAAAGCCGTATGTGAATTTGGACCTGGGTAATTTCAAGACCACCTAGTCCAAGTTGAGTCTGTCCTTCCAGTGAGATCTGATATGGAAGGCTTGCTGTTGGTTCTGACCCCTAGAGAATGCCATCACTAAGGATCCTGAGAGGGAACCTTACCCGTGGCTGTCCCCATCCTCTACAACAGCATAACCCCTGAGATAAGGACATCTCCATCTCTGCTAGTGTCCTGGCTCAAGGAAGGCCCTGGAATTCTTGATTGCATCCAGCAAAGTGGCACCAGATAATTGCATATGATGTTTATGGTTAGTTGTTGCTGTATTAAGTATTTTAAAATCCTATTACTGCATTATGGAGTGTAAACTATTTAGCATAATTTTACTTCTGGAGCAGCATATAAGCCCTAGCGAGCAAGCAGATAAATCCAGAATCTGCAGTAAGCAGGGATGGACCTGGGGAGTCACTTAGATCTTTAGCCTTTTCATGGCCTCAGTTGAGTGCAGATAAGTACTAGAATAACAGCTTCTACTGTATTCTGAGAGTTAAATAAACTCAGCTTCCTAAAATGAGCTGTCTAAGGTCCTGATGGAACTGTGCTTTAATTCTGCCAGACTTCAGGTCTTCCTTGTCCACTCCTTGAGAGCACTTCTTCTGAACTGTTTTCTGACAATTCTCAGTCATGTCAGAACAAGAGGTCAACCTGCAGAACTGGATGGCTTCTGGGACTGAAAATATACTTCAACTAAGATGACAAGGTGTAAGGCTTCATTAGAGGCAGGGAACTAAGATTTCATACATTGTATCCAAGGGAATTTGTAGCCAGAGAAAAAAACTTCTGGATAAAGTCAATAGAGGGGAAGAGATCTTTTATCCTACTTTTTAGACGTTGTTCCAGTTTATGCATCTCATGTATAGGAGGTCATGGGCAATTTGCAACTAAACTTAACAGTTTTGATCCTCTACAAAAAAGGATACCAGCTTTATATATAGTTAGGATTATTTTGAAAAAGCTCAGAGAAGCACATGGACGGAGACCATGACAACAAGCTCAAAAAAGGAGGAAATTTTGGGATTTTCACCTCCAGTGATTTTATCTCAGAACTATGTGATAATGTAATGAATTTCCAAGTATTCAAAGACATTTGCTTAAATCTGAGAGCAGAGGAAGGTGAGATCTGAAGGATGCATTTGCATGAATACCCTCCCTGCCATATGTTTAAGAAGATCTTTAATACTTGGTTTTATTCTGCACCTGTGTGAAACTGAGAGACATATGATGTGTTATCATAATTATAGTTAATTTTTTGTGTGTGTATGTCAGCTGGATAATCCCATCAATTTCAGCCCCAAGTCACATCACATATTATATTCAATTGTTCCCCAATTACAAATAAATCCAAGGACAAAATTCTTTTCATTTTATAAGCACTTTTAAAATACTCTTTTAGGGAGTAGAAAGTGGCCTGGCTTTTCTAGAGTATTTGGCAAGGAAGGCCTTCTTTTATGCTTGCCTTATTTCCCAACGGGACATGCTCTGGGATGGGGGAAAATACAGGAAGATATTTCTGTTACTGCAACTGATGAGGTGACTATGCATTGCAAGCAGGGTGGCCCACAGTGGGGTCAAAGAAGTCAAGATGACAGCCAGGGCCACATGGCCAAAGCCCCAGCTCTTTTCTTTAAGACATGGACATGCATATATGTAATAAAGAATCAATCCCTACCATTCAGTATTACTTCTTCTGAGCTCTGTTGTTTTTTCTGCTGCATTTATACTGCAGTGGTTGAGTGGAAGGGGGAACAAAGAGTCTAGAGTTTGTGAAGATTTCCCCCTTCCTTCCTTCCTTCCTTCCTTCCTTCCTTCCTTCCTTCCTTCCTTCCTTCCTTCCTTCCTTCCTTCCTTCCTTCTCATTTTGATGCAATCTCTCTTAGAAGCATTTAAGTAAACTCCTAAATATCAGTGCTCATCAAAGGGAATGATTCATGGTGTACATTTTTAAAAGAGGCCTGAAATTGCTAAGCGCTAAGCCGCTGGTTTCTCCTATAATGAAGTCATAAATCAAAGCTAGCCACTTGTAATGTCCACAAGCAGCAATGCCAAAACAACACAGGACCCGCTACTGCAAGGGATCCTTTGGAGTTTCTTGGGTAGATTTCAGAGGATCTGTGAATTTAGATGGGGGAAAAAATTGCAACTTCATTTTCACACAGATTACTATTTTAATATTTTGATAAGTCTCTTTAAGCATAATTGGTTTCTTCTGTAATGCAATCTACATCTGTGGCTTTTATTTTATGCAAATAAATACATTTTTCTGAGAAGGGGTCTGTAGGCTTCACTAGAGTCTCAGAGGGGTCCTTGGAACAAAAAGGTTAAGAAGCTGTATTCTAGTGGGTGAGTCACGATGTCTAAACTCATAGATCTCTTATTTGCATTTTTTCTTTTGCATTTGAACTGGGGAAGCATTTATTAAAATTGACAGTTTTTAGTAGACTTTCAACTTTTTTTCCTTCTGTTTCTGCATACTGGCCAAGTCAATATAGCGAGCATGTGCAAATCTCCTGATTTTCTCTTTTAATTTTCAAGATAGATTTTGATTCTCCCTACTTCCTCCCCCTTTTTTAGATAATGACTCCAAATGTAATCACCATTGCATTTGTTCTCCCAGGTGTTTCTTATTGAAAAGGCAGAAAGAGTCCAAACTGTTGCTGTAAGAAAACACAAATACCTTCTCCTCTGCCTTTTGAAACACATTTGCAGATGATTTTGGAAAATGTTTTACTGTTTCATTCAGATTTGGTTGGCTTTGCTACATACTTGCTCCTGCTAGAATGGCTTCCTTAAATAATGTTCTTTTGATAATGAAATTTTAGGGTGTGTAAGCATACAGATGCACAGACACAGACACAGAACATTTTGTTCAAAGTGTGACATTTGTTGTGGTTAGTGGTTACTTTGAAAATACTGAAAGTTGTCTCCCTGGCAACAATTTAATTATAAAAACGGAATGGAGTCTACTGCTAACAGAGTCAGTTTAGCATTAGGCAGAATGCAATGGTCACTTCAGGTGACAGATTCAGAGAGGTGAGAAAATGGTGGCCAACTGTTGGAAATCACAGTGTGCATCAAGCTCAGCCTGACAACTGCGTCCCATCCAAAGGTGGAATGCCATGAAGGATGTTGTTCCATTGCCAACAGCAACGATGTAAAATTTAACTCTTAACTATGGTTTCTGTATATGGATTGGGAAGAACTCTTGTACTCTAGAAGTTCACCAAGGATCAGCCTCCATAAACTTGCTCCCAATCTTGCTGAGACTTTGGAGGATAGAACTGTGTGTGCCTCTCTGCCTGACCTATGTAAGTCCCCCACCCCATAAGCGAATTGGTTGTCCTCAGATGCAATAGAGGATCTTCTCATGCTGCCAATGTTAAACTAAGACTCAGCTGTCTATCTTGTTCAGGTGACTTCAGTATGTGCAAACTGGGTTATCTTGTGGCTGCTGAAGCAACAGCCTCCATAGATCTGCCTATAATCTAGTTGTTCTCCAGAAGATCAGTTATCTACTGAATAGCTTTGTTCTCTGGTCTACAAAGTCAAAATGGAACATTTCTAGAGTGCCCACTGGATGTAAGCATGAGAAACAAATCCAAGATGGGACAGATGCTCTGGTTGACTTTTTTAACATGACTACATGCATAAAGAACAGCATCCTGCAGGAGAAAGGTTTGATGGGGGCAAAACAAAGAATTGAGCTGTTAATAGGCAGTGACATCCAGCTGGGGTCAACCTGAGTTTTGTCAAAGTAAAGACCTATTGAATGAACTCAGTGATAAATTATCTTTCAAAATAAATTCCTTTTCATACTAATTGCTGTTGAACTCTTTTAGTGCATGCTACGTTTTGGTGATAGATTCAAAAGGCATGTGATGAAAATCACATTCTGTGCCTAAATTGGAGAAAAACAGATGCGGCAGCTTTGACAGTTTCTGAACTCAAATCAGTGTCAGCATGGCCAAAACTATACTTTTCAACAGCAACAATGTCCTAGGTTGGCTATATTTCCCCACTTCTCTTTGTCTTTTTTATTCTTTTTGCAGGAAGGTCTGTTTAACTCAGTGAGATAAATGCAGGCCTTACTTGATGCTACTTTTGCATCTGCGGATATATTTTGAGGACCTTTCAATTTTCGAGATCATTGAGGCAAATCAGCTTGTGCGATGCACCCATTTCAAACTGTGATGGGTTCGAACTCTTCTCTCCAGTATTTTCCAAGCAAGCTTTGTCACAGTTGCCATCTCAAGTCTAATTTTGTCATTTTCAAGCTCTTCTCACAGCCTCTTTTCAAGGAGATAATTGACTTCTGTGATCACGGAAGTGTTTATGTTAGCCGTTCCTTAGCAATCCTGAACTGTGATGAAATACAGCAGGAAGGATTGCAGGGGGAAAAAAGAGTCATTTTGTTTTTTACATTTTTTTTCTTGATCTCAGTAAGAGGAGAAGGTTCTGGCCAATGATGCAGTTAATCTTTTCCTCCTCCTCTGCTCTCCCCTATTCAGGCCAGTAACTGAACTCATTACAAATTTGGATTGTATTTTCCTTATTTTAAAATGCTTTTCCTCAAAGGCCAAAAAAGAGAGAGGATTTCTCGAGTTATGATTTCCAAGAAATGGAACTTGGAACTTGCCTGTTCTGCAAAAATAAGAAGGATCTTTGGGGACATGCTTAGAGACAATTTAAAATGGCGAGAAGGAAGTAGTAGGACTGTGAAAGAAATGAATTCATTATTTTTTGGGCAGAGGGATCTACTTCTCCATTCTATTGGGGGCCAAATTAGAAACAATAATCAACAATAATATGTGTAAAAACATCAAACCTTCATGTTTACAACAATGACGGTGGCAGCTTAGCATAACGTATGAATGTTTTTGCTAGGTCTTTCCCTAACAAGATCCCCCCAAATTCTAAGAATCTAGAAAGAAAATATTCACTGGGTGTCTAACTCTAGCTCAAGGAATTTTCTCCCAAACTTTTAATCACTTCTGTATGCTTTTATGCGTTCCAGAATGCCTACGAAGAATATTGTTTTAGGATGAAATGCATAACAAAGCGATGCCCTTGAAGGAGGAAATAACTAATAAACCAGTTTGGCCCAACAAAATGGCTTCAGAAAAGCGTCAATGCTTAGCCTAATGCTTTGAGAATAACAATGCAAATAGCTTACTAAGGGGCTGAAATTGCACACTCAGGGCCTAGGTGCCAGAGAAGAGGAAGTTGACCCTTTGTCACCCTCTGACAGTTACTCAAGGCTTGCTGACTGAACAAATCCAAGGTTAAAAATGCTAAGTTGCTGTGGATATGGATCCAGGTGGACTATGTCACTGAGAGATCCTATTGTCCTTTTTCTTGTAAAGAAGTCCATTATGCATGCTTCGTCTCATCACCCTCTCAGTGGGAAGACCCTTGTAGTCTGTCCCCTCGCAGATCAGTAAACTTGGCTCAAGCAAATCGTTTGGCCTCCACTCGGCAAATCGCTGGGCGTTTTTCCCCTTCATCCATCAGGTTAAAATCGGCATAACAGTGCAACTTTGGGAGGGAGGAGTTATGATATATAAATATAAAATAGTAATTTTAACATTCCAGTGGAAGTGCTCATGCTTTTTTCTTTTAAACCACATCGCCTTGGAAATGACATGCCACAGGCTCGTAAATAACCCACATGAATCTGAGCTGATATTTTTCACCAGCACTTCCACCCTTGTCTGCCAAGCAGCAGTGTTGAGAAAGGATTACATTTTCTCCTCAGCCAGCATGACTGAACGTTTAGCAAATGTTTCTTCAGCTGCTGTGTCCCACTGCAGAAGCCTTTCTTTAAGCACATCAGCTGCTTAGCCTTAGGAGTAGCTGAAGTGGCGTGTGGACTCTGTGTTGGTTTGGAACGAGAGGGAAATTCTTCAGGACTAGATCCTGTGGCTCATGCAACAGCTCAAGTTGCAAATGTGGTTCCCTTTGAAAATGATTTCCAGTATCATTTCCCTTCTCCAAGGTCCTGCTCTCTCTACTCCTTTATCTATCATCCAGTACTTCAAAACATTGGAAGTGTCTCGAATTAGAACTTCGCTGGGGTTTATAATTAATCTTTTCTGTCGGGAAAAATGAGAGAAGGCTATGCTGGTTTGGGGAGAACCATCACTTCACACCTCGAAGAAGCACTCACCCTTCCATTTTTCCAGTTAAAGCCCAAAAGAAGGAAAGTTTTGGGGAATTATAGCTCCAAAGTGCACCCAACCTTCCAAAGGGATGGGTCTTCTACAGATTTCATAGATATATCTAAGTGCTAGTTGGGGGTAAATACAGATTCTTGGAAGTACTAAGGGGACTTTCCCACCCTCATTTATAGGGGGTTAATTAAGGTGGAATCTCTTTGAATGCTTTGAAATGTTTCTCCCCAGGTTTCTTGCCACCTGGGCTGAGGTGCCATCTACGAGATGAACCATCAAAAGACTTGCTTTCTATCTCATGATAATTTATGTTGCTGTCTTCTTCCATTCCTTTCCCAGACTCCCCACAATCTCTCACACCCATTTGTGTTGAAGAGATTCGACAACTTTCTAAAAATTTTTTTTCCTGTACAGGAATAACTTGTGAGAATAGAATTCCTGCCTACTCTTACTCTCTCCTCTATTTTGAATGGCCAGGTAATAAGTGATATCATGTTTCCCTTTCTGCCTTTCTTGGATCTCTTGAAATTTACTAATGAAATTGTCTCTGTGTCAAGCATTCCTCATTACAGCATGTAAAGTTAATCCCTCAGGATGGAGACTGTCACTTGCACGAAGTACTGAATTCATCTCCTTCCCTCTTTCAAGATGTCGTTTCTCTTCTTGGTGAATCCAGATGGACTTTATTAGCTATACAGTTTGCATACACCAAATGAACTTTGGTCACCCCTGAGTGTATGCCATTGTGGGAATAATGGCTCACTAATTAAAACGAGTCGCCAGGCAAAATCTATTACATTCAACCTGATGAAAAAGATGGGAGTTTCCCTTTCATCTAGACATGAGGCTCTGTTTGCATTCTTTTCCTTGTCCATTAGATTATTAAAAAACAACAACAACCCACTAGTGTTTATTCCATCCCATTCAGAAAATGATTCATGCAATGTTTGCAATCCACAATGTATTAGGCTAATATTAAATAATAATTAACTCCTTGCCCCTGAACTTTCACTGCTACTACAAAGGGGATCATATCTCCACTAGAAGCTTTGTACCCGATTAAATTCATCCCATCGCTCTGCAGGTTAGGAGAAAATAAGGACCATTCCATGGTCATGCTGGGAAAAGAACTTCATTAAACTCCTTTCTCCTTCAACTGTCCCCCGCAGGGGATAAAATATTATTAAGGCAGCAGTTCATGCACCTAAAAAGAAGCCCCATTGAATTCAATGGGACAAGTCTGCAATCTTACGAACACTTTCTTAACAGTACAGCCCTAGTTAGCAGGGCGAGCCTTACTAAGAGCGAGAATAGGTTGCATAGATCTTACCTTCCTGGTGGAAGAATTCTGACAGATTTTATTGTTGAAGCTCTAGTTCACGCCTAAGGCACTTTTCCCATGCAGAGGAAAAAGAGATTTTATTCTGAGTGGCATGCCAGTGGTATGTTCCAAAGAAATCAGTGTGGCCAGGACAAAAACTAAATTTGGTTTGATTGCATTGGCATATAAACTTAACATCAAATTAATTAAATATGGTTAATAGAATTATCCCCCTCCCCTGGTATAATTAATCACTGTCATCATTCTCTGTCATGCTGAAAAGCATAATTGGATGACAAATCTTGGGGGGAATTTCGGAGATCTGTAAAGCAGCCGTGGTGCCTAGATATTGCATTTCCATTATTGTCCCGTAAATCTACAATGTGCAAGATTGAGTGAGCTCTCCTTGTTGGGAATGAAGAGTATTTATTCTCCTTCCAAGATGGTATCCTTTAAAATTGGCCCTTTTTGGCAGTAGCAGAAATGGAGCTGGGCGTCTTTACCAGCCAATTATATTGGAAATGTTCCCCTGCTTATTGTTCACTTAAGCTCCCATTGATTTTGGAGGGGGACAAGCTACAATGCAAACCTAAAAAGGAGCCAATGATCGTTAGTATCTGTACTACCAAACCCAAGAGTCACATGAGATAATTACTATCTTGACAATTCATAAATGCTCCTGGCCCCAAAAAGAATCTATTGATGCAATTGCTCCCACCTTCATAAAAAGATGTCTCCATTCTTTCTGTGGAACAGGAGTTTATGTTCGACGAAATGAGTACCTGGTAGGGGGTTGCAATGTGAATGACGTATGCACCATTTAGAAGAATGCTAAATAAATTGCACCTACAATCAAAGAAATGTGAGCATTCATGTTCTCTCTTCAATTTTCAGGCTTTCTTTTTCCTTCTCCCACAAAACAAAGGGATGGGGGAAAGGATTGACGTTATGATGGTCCCACTGGCATCTTTATTGATCCCATATGCTGAAAATGCATGTATTTTTTCTGGCCATATCTTGGGGGCATAGACTACATGCTTGTCTTAAAGGAAGCGATTGTCCCAATAGGATTTGCTTTTCAGTAGGGAAAAGAGAAGGACCTCTTTGTGCTCAGTCGCTCTCCCTCTCTCTTTCTCTTCTTCCCAACCCAACAGAAAGCCTGTAAAGAAAGTTGGGATTTTGTCCACTTGTCCATCAGCGGAACAGAACAGGACTAAACTTGGTGCCAGGGGAGAAGGTTACAAGAGAAAGATCAAGTTGAAAATGGCCATATCAGACTGGGGGGTACAGAGAAAAAAAAAATCCCCAATTCTTCTCCCCTATGCATCCCAAAGGGAGAAGCAGTTGGGCAGTGACTCAGAATGTCGATGACTGTTCCATTGTAAGGCCTCTCCTTCTCCTTCCTAGTGAAGTGGCCCAAAGCAGAGTACAGGTGGCCCTTGACTTACAACCATTCATTTAGCAACCATTTTAGGTTACAACGGTGCTGAAAAAAGTGACTTACGACTGGTCCTCACATTTATGACTTTGGCAGCATCCCCGCAGTCACGTGATCAAAATTTGGGTGCTTGGCAACCAGGGTATATTTACAACAGTTGCAGCATCCTGAGGTCGCATGATTGCCATTTGCAACCTTCCCAGCCAGCTTCTGACAAGCAAAATCAATGGGGAACCATGGGATTCACTTAATGACCATATGACTCACTTAAGAACCATGTGATTTGCTTAATGACCACTGCAAAAAATGTCATAAAATTGAGTGCAGTCACGTGATGCCTCACTTAACAATTGTACTGCTTAACAATGCATTTTCCTGTCCCTTTTGTGGTCATAAGTCGAGGACTACCTGTATATGCAGCTCACCCCATGCTTTCTTCAGCATAAAGACACACAAATACATACAAATTCATTGAGTGCATAGAAGAGGCCAGGTTGTAGAGGTAACTCATTTATTGGACAAGAGAGAAGTTCTACCTATGATTACCCAGAGTCTACATTGAGATCCATTAATATTTCTTGGAGTGATTTGCTCCACAGCTTCCCTGGCTCCCAGTTGGTTAACAAGAGGTCAAACTGCAGGTAAATAACAAGGACATGTGTATAATGTGAATGGTTTACCTATCAAACTCACTGTTTCTCAGCTGTAAAATATGAATGTCTTCTACCAGTCTTTGGACAACTTTCTGTCCCAGATTGAGAACTTTGTGAAAGAATGCCAGAACAAGAACTATATTGTCTATGCACCAGCCACAGTTTCTTCATTGTGGGTAGCAAAGATGTTGTAAAGCTGGTTTGGTCCAGTTCATGTGAACTGATTGTTATTTTTTCCTCCTGTTCTTCCTGGAATTCTTCTTGAAGAACATCACACTGAGTTCTGAGTCTACTGAAGACTGCTGTTTAGGCATCTACCTAAATCAAAAATTATTTTTTCCAAACATGATTCTTACAGAGTGTCTCCAGCAAGATTTATTGAGAAGAAAGGGATGTGGTTACAAGAATTCCAGCAACTGAACTATTTCCCATCTAGACCTATATACATCCCAAGTATATATTGGGCCAACAAGGGCAAAAGCTATTTAATTTTCTTTCTAACTGTCTTTCTGGGAACCAGTGAAATGGCAGGTCTTTTCCCTAATAATGGGTGAGCTTACAAGTGGCTGCTTACACAAGGATCTCCTGAATCTTGATTGGTCTGGGAGCTGACCATTTCAGCTGCTTCTCTCGTGCCTCTTCTATTTCTCCCAGGGTACCTCATGAGGAGAAGCCACCACACTGTGCACTTTTAGCAGGTTGTACAAGAGCTTTTAGGATCCCTACACTTAGGTTTGGGGTTGTTGGGGGATGGGAATAAGCCTAATAGCTGATCTGTGCTTGAGGGTGGAGAAGAGAGAATAAGAGCAGGTTGATGTTGTTTATGAAGCTGGTGTGCACACCCTTAAGCAAAGTATTGTGGTTCATGTGCAGTTGGGATTGGAGAAGAAGAGAAGATGAAACTGACACTTGGAATCATTTGGAAGGCACCCTGATGGGTGTCAGAATCTATTTATGAATCCATAACTTTTACAGGTGCTAAGTGCTCCAAATAAAAATAAAGATGAAGCATTCCCATTTGGTTGAACTTTCATGTGATCACTACAAGGTGTGAGATTTCAAAGATCTCAACCCCGAGATCCTATGGGTTCTGAAGATCTCATTTACAAACATCACAGTCTCCTACAAGGTTGATTTCAGAGACTTTGCCAACTTTGGCTGATCTCAAAAAGCTAGACTGGTTAATATTTGAAGAGGAAATCACCAGGAAATTCCAGGTCTGTGGGTGAAATGGAGAAGCTGAGTGATAACCCATTTCTGCACTGTTGCCAACAAACTTGCAGGGGGTTTATACATCAATTGCACAAAATGTTATGGGCAAATGTTTGGGGATGTTTGTGGGTGCTGTGGAACCATGGATGCTAAACACCAAGCAAACTTCTCTCTGTTCATAGAAAAGAGATGAATCCAATAACTGGTCAATGGGCTGCAATAGGTTCTGTAGGTTCTGCCCCCAGAGCCATCATTTTGCATCTGTGTGCCCCTTGGCCACTTCTCTGGATCTGATATTAGTCACTGCACCCCTGAGGTCTAAGAAAGAAAGACACAAAACTGGAGACCACCAGTAGAGGTTGTCCATCAATATTTAATTGCATTGCCCTTCTAATTTATTTAAGGTATCTTACCTTTCTTCTTGCTGTGAAAGACTGCCAGATGTTCCCTTGTTCTGAGCTTGCTATTTGAAAAGGCACAGTGCTGAAGGAAAAGGAGAGGGGGAGGGAAAAGGAAAACTAAAGCCTCAGAAATAAGGAAGGAATGGTTCCTCAGCCCAGGTGTAATAGCTTCAGAGACGGGGATGTTATTCCCTCGCTTGCTTCTCCTTCTTCTCTCCCTTACTAATGTTATCCCTGGTAAAAATAAGAGTTTGATGCTTAGAACCACCATTAAAATCTTCAGAATAAAAATAATGGTTCTGCTGTCTGCTGCAGAAGCAGCAAAATGATCATCTCCCCAAGCCTTGTGATGAATGCCATCAAAGTCTAGCCCGGGCATGTTTTTGTAGATAATAACGATCTTCAGAAAATGGGAAAGCGGTGGTGGCAGGGCTAACATTGATCCATATTAGGGAGAAGGGCGAAAGGAAGGCCGTTTGTAAAAGACAGTCATTTTTGATAATTGAACTAACTGCAGGGCTGTTAACTGTATCATATTACATTTTTGCTATCAGCTTAGTCAACTGTATTTATGGCACTTGTTAATAAAAAGATATAGAAAAAGCAATTGGATCCATAAGATAGAATGCAGTTCTCTTACAGGGCAGGGACATGGCTGCTGAGAATTCTTCCGGCCTGCGGTTCTGGATAGGCTTACTTGGGAGTAACGCCGTGGGGCCTCCTTCTGAGTAACGTAGGGCTCAATCTATATCTGGTTCCTATACGTGCTTTCAACAGTCGGTTCGATCTGTCCGTTTTTTGGTGAACGAAGATGTTTAAAGACACATAGAAACAGCCACATGCATCTTTCTTCAAGGTATCAAGGAGCTGTGCCCACATTTCTGTGTGCAGTTATCCCGAATGTATTCTTTTTTTTAACACAACTCTAGCAAATCTACATTTTAAAATAGGAGGCTTCCCACACGATTACACCTCGGTATGCAGATTTTGAACTGAGCGATATTTGGAAAGGAAACCTGTCAGCCACCATAAATTCCCTGCCTCTCTGTGTTGCCACAGATTCTCTCCGAATCCATATATTCATGAGGATTTCTTGGCGGCTCTGCCTCTGAGGCAAAACAACACCAAAATTGCAATTTAAAATTAAAAACAGTCGGCTTGGTATTGGAGTGGAGTCCCAAATGCCATTTGAAGGGGTGATCTTGGATTTTTTGCATTCGAGTTCGCTTTGCCTAATTTTGCACTTTTCTCATTTATGCTACAGATAGGAATTATGCTATGCAGTACTCCATATTTGCTGATGCCCTGTTTCTGGACAAGCAAATTGTCTGCTTTCTGTATGATTGCAACATGTTCAGACAGATTAATCCAGTGTTTCTTAACCTTAGCAATTTTAAGATATGTGGATTTCAACTCCCAGAATTCCCCAGCCAGCATGGCTGGCTGAGGAATTCTGGCACTTGAAGTCCACATATCTTAAAGTTGCTAAGGTTAAGAAACACTGGATTAGTGTATTATGAGCTTGTATTTTACCTTTCTGATATGGTCATTGCTATATTTATATACCAAATACATATAGCTGCCCATCTCACATACATTACTGCTCAGTCACATATGTGAGATGGGTGGCTATATAAATTTACCAAATACATAAATTGACATCCATTTCTTCCCATTTCCCTATCAATGTGCCATTAAAAATGGGTTAAATTTTATATTATTTCCGAATATTTCACCATCAAAAATTAGGCACCGTTCAGGCATCTTACCCTAAAAGATTATTTGCATTTGCTCTTTAAAATCTGTTCCTTTGTATGCATTATTTAAAATAAAATGCCCATTTAAATATGGACTTTGGTCTAAGGTCTATTGTTGCAAATTTCAGAGTAATACAGAAATGGAAGAAGAATTGCTTTCTCATTCCTATTTTGGCCAGCAATTGAAAATTGGTTGCTTTTCTTAAAAATTCTGACTAAACTAAGTTTCAAAGCATTCCTAGCATTAAGATAGGGGGTTAGTAAGTTCTTATTTTCTCTTCCTTAGATAGGCATCTTGATGAATGTAATTTTCCCAAGCCGTCTTGTTTGTTAAAAAACAGACTCTCCTACAGCTTGTGCAATATATGGGCATGATCTCTCAATTAACGTGATTTTTATTAGAAATTATCCTAAATTCTGGGATAAATGGGGCACTTTTTAAGTAGTTTAGTCTACTACCAAGTCCTGATGTTTCAACAGACTGAAAAATCAGATCTTTGGAAAAATGAGAAAGGATTACTGCTGATAAAAATGAGAGTGATCCTGTCAAATCTAGCAAGCTCTTTTTTTAAAAAGTCACACGTCTCTTTTAAATTATCCTTCTACTTCTTGCAATGACAAAATGGGTTTGTTTTGGTGTACTTAGTCCAGAATTCCACTAATCCTGATTTATGCACGATTTGTCCCATCCTTCCCACCGTGGCTCTAACCTTCAAACATTTTAAGCCTCTTTTACAATGGCACTTAAATCTTGCTAAAAATTGATTATTGCCTTATTTTAAATCCTCAGTTGATTGATTGTCAGCTAAGTTAAGCTTAACTCCAGATGTATTTAAAAGGTCAAAATGACGTTGCATCCCCAACTATGTAATGATGATCTTTTAACATAGGCCATGGATAAATCGTACTTTCATTTCCCCTAGGTAAAGGTTATTGCTGGGAGGCAATTGATCAGCAGCATTGGACTCACATTAAGAAGACACATTTTCTTGAATACTGCAGTTCAACAAATTATTCCTCCTGAATGAATGGATTACGAATCTATGTAGATGGTTATTAGTTGAGATCTACCATCTTATAGAGCTCCCCTTAGAACTTATTTCATCTGGGGATGAACTACATTGAAAGCATCTGCTGTGTGAAAGTCATTCTTCTTTCTAAAGTAATATATGTGGACAGACAGAAAGAACGATTTCTGTATTTTTCTCGTTTGAACAAGCTATAGCACTTAAATGAGAGCCAGTCTGGTTTAGTGGTGAAGGCACCAGGCTAGAAAGCAGGAGATCATGAGTTCTAGTTCCACCTTAGGCACAAATGGATGAACTTGAGCCAGTGACCCTATCTCAGCTCTAGGAAGGAGGCAAGTGCAAACACTTCCAAAAATCTTGCCAAAAAAACTGCAGGGACTAGTCCAGTCAATTGCCAAGAGTCAACACTGACTCAAAGGCACACCCACCCACACAAAAGCATTGAAGACTGTACCATCTTGGCTACAGAACATTGGAATATGATTCTGGATGATGTACAGGTGGGAAATTTAACGTTTGAATGATTCCTTAGTATAGAGAGAAACTGGGGTTAAATCCGTGTCCCTAATATGGAAATATCAAATGAGAGGTATAACATTTTTCTAGGAATATGACACTAATTCTATCTAAGCTTCCATATCTCTTGACTGGAAAAGGGCTATAATGTCAGCTTATGATGTGTAACCAGTGCTGAAGCCAAATCTAATTTTACTTCTGCTGTTTTTCAGCTCCTGAATTTTGACTGGACTATTCTGTTAAGGCTGCACATTGAGTCTCATGACCAGGAAGGGATAATTAAATAAATATGAACACTTGGAGCATATGTAAGGTGGCCTTAAACTGCCTTTGGTATTCTTTGAGCTTTGACTGATTCTCAAGTCTCCTATTGACACCTCACTGGGGAAAGAGGTATTAAATTACCCAGAAATTAATGCCATGCTGACATCAGTTAAAAGATTTACATCCCAGGTGAATCTCTTTCCATGAAAACTTTCTAAAAAATTTATACCCGTAGTCTTCACTGTTACAGAACTCTGTGAATGTCCTTTAAATATATGACCCTAATGAGAGAAATGTAAGTGGCAACCATGTAATTGAAAGCTAGATTAATTCATTTCAGGAGATAAGATTGTGGGATTTAACAGCATTGATAATTTGCAGCCCCAAATGCAATAATGGATGAGAAATGGAGAATATTTACACATACCCACACACACCCACACCCACACCCACACATACTTGCATTTTCCTTCTATTGACATTGGTATAAATTTCACCACCAGCCTGGGGCTTTAGAATCCTTCAATCCTGTTTTCCTGTAGTCTGAAATCTTCCAGGGAGTTTCTTGCCAGACTGGCTGGTAATTCTTAAAAGTGTAAGATAGCTACACTTGGGCAAAGTTGCTTTGGTCAGTCATCATGTGAGTGATTTTCTAGAATCCAAGAGTTGGGATTCCCCAAATATAACCTCTGCAGTCTGGAGAAAGAGTTAAATTTTGGAGTTTCTGTCTCCACCCATGGTTTTTTTTCTTTCCTGTTAACATAATCCAAGGAAACATTTTATCATTACCCAGTTTACTGCTTTCTGTGGGAAGAATCAGAGATAGTTTTTGGGTGGACAATAGACAATAGAAGGCCTATTTTTCATAGGGATTTATTTCTTCTCCATTATGGTATTCCTCTATTCTATCTCTCAAAAATGGTTTGTATTGGTGACTCTATTCTACCTAATTCTGGACTCAGTTATCTTAATGTTTTAACTAATATTCTTCTTCTTTTTCTGCATCGATCAACTCTCAAAGTGTGCATTTTAGTACATTTATATTTGGCCTTGTGAAACAATTGTATCTGAATCATCATTATTTTCAACCTTGGTCTACAGATGGCAGTGATCAAAGACATGTTAATGCATACCTAAACATAGTCTCCTCTCCTCAAAATACATATTTAAAAGTATATCCTGCTATGTTAAAACTGCTAAGAGAAATGTGAAATCTGGTTGGTAGTTAACTTTCAAACCTTACATTAATTCAGTAACACTAGTACAATTTCCTATAGATTATGTGCCCTCAAGTTTGTGTAGACTCTTAGCAACCATCTAGATAAATTTTCTCCATCACCATCTGTTCCTAGATTGGTCCTTTAGGTTTTCCAACAGTGCACCCCTTGCCATTGCAACTGAGTCTATCCACCATGCTGCTGGTCACCCTCTTCTCTTCCTTCCACCTTTCCCAGAATTATGGATTTCTCCAGAGAGCTAGATCTTTGCATAATGTGTCCAAAGTAGGATAATTTGAGTGAGAACTCTGGGTTGATTTGTTTGATGATCCATTTGTTTGTTTTCATGGCTCTCTATGGGATCCTTGGGAGTCTTCTCCAACATGCTTTCTATCCTGATTCTTCAAGGTCCAACTTTGGCTTCCATAAAGTATCATAGGAGGTGCAAAGTTCTATGTTGATTGGGGCAGTTTATAAATTGAATGAATGAATGAATGAATGAATGAATGAATGAACGAACTATGCTTTCCAAAGAAGGAAAAATTAGTGGGGCTGATTTAATTCCATATGAGAGGCTGTGGGAAAAACTAAGGGGATCCTCAATAGATAAACAACTGCTTCTTCCATTTACTCCCTGCATTCCAACACCAGTTTGAGAATCAAATATCTCTCCTGGGGATACGTCTCTGCAGCTGTAACTGCCCAGAGAGGGGTGAGGCAGAGATGTATTCTATCCTTTTTATTTTTTCACTTACATATCATCCTAATAATCCAGGCCCTCTCTGTCCCCACTCATATATTAGCAGGCTGACTAGTTCCAACTCTTTTATATGCCAGTGGCATTGCCATCATGCCTGTCTCCCAGGTGGGAATAAGAAGGACACCGAGGCCTCTTTTTACTCAAAGGAAAAATTAGCAATAAATCATTAGAGAACTAAAGTCCTAGCATTTGCATGAAATTATTATGAAATTCATAACTGGCAAATTAACAGGAATGCTGCTGAACAGGTGCACACCTATAAATACCTTGCTGTTCCAGACCTCATTAACCTGGAGAGAACATTTTCTATATCTAGCAACTGTTGCTCAGTGTAGCTCCGTAGTTATCCTGAGATGTTTCCATTCAAAGGAAGACCATTTAATCTCTGCAGCTTTGGAAATCTGTACCCTTTCAAGGGCTAGAACCTGTGAAGAGTCCTATGACCACCCCTGAAGAACGTAATGAGTTGAAGGTAGAGCATTTTTTTCAGATTAAGTGTATATATACAGTTGCTGCTCTAATTTTTGAAGCATCATTCAAAATTCACAGAGCAGTTCCAGTTAGTTGCTTCTGCTCTGACATTGATTCACTCCAGAGCAGTGGTGGTTGATAACATGATCTGGAAAATGAGAAGAAAATGGACCAAGGAGAAGTTAAAACAGATTAAATGCTGATCTTTTTAAACTGTTGATAGTTATAGTCTCTGACTGCTGCCTCAGCCAATATTTTCATCATTCTTCCATTGGGAGAGCGAATACCAGGAACAGCTCCTTCAGATTTGGCATTTGTCATGTTCTGTATGACTCATGGTTCCCTATACAGAAAGGAAAACTGTACTTGGGCAGGATCTCTTAGCAGAACAAAGGAATGGAATGGTTTGAGCAGAAGAATTAGAAGACCCAAATGAGAACATGGAAAATTGGGGAGTAAAAGACTGTAGTAGTCAAGCTGTGAAATAAACAAGTTACAACTTGAAAAAAAAATCCTCAAAAATTTTCCTTCAGATACTGTGTTGGTTTTTGCTAGGAAAGTTGTTGCTAAGAGACTAATAATGATTTCAACATCTTTCTTTCATTTGGAATCCTGGAATATGCCTGTGGTTCCTATCATATAGTTGCTGTAACCTCCAAGTCTAGACTAACTCTGAGTGTTCAGCCAAAAGAATACCTCTCACAAATATGTGAATTATTTGCAGTTAAAAAAAGTTTCACTCTCAAAGATATTTTTTGAACCAGGAGGAGGGAATACATTTCCCTTTTAGCCAAATCTCTTAATATACCTTGCTGCCACAGGAATGGAATTGCTCCCTTCCCCTGGAACCAATAAAACCATTGTAGAGGAGGAAATATAATCTGAATAAAAGGAATTAAGGTTAGTTAATGTATTACCTTAGGTAGTAGCTGGGCACCTGTGTTAGGTACAATAGTGGTTATTTATGAATGGTTTGCTGTGGACAAAGCCTTATGCTCTCAGCTGCATTAACCAAATGAAAAATATATTTTAAACTGTCCCATTAGTATAATTCTTGGTTATCTGGAAGTAGGAACCACTGAACATCAGGTTCATCTGAACGTTTATATAAATTTACTGAATTTGTACCTCCTGGGCCTATAGAATATCTGCATCATTCAGAGTTTTGTGAGAGTTCTGTTCTCAGGAAAGACATGAACTTACATTAGGGAAAGCATTCCCTGAAGTGCATTACATTAGGGAAACATTATTTGCATGCATAAATAATGTGTCTAGATTAGAAAATGTCTTTGGCTTGAAGAACTACACATGAAAATTCAGGCACTTTTTCACATGGGTGTTTTGAATTTGTAAAATGTACACGATGCCCATAAATTCATCATCTAGCCCAGCAGGCAGCTCACATGTTCCAAAAGATAGCTGGCACTTAGACTATAGAAACTGAGAAGAATACCTTCTTGTTAGGAGTTATCCAAAGTCCTTGTGATGGAATGGAATTATGAAGGCCAGGCTCCGGGAGATAAGCGTGTTCTTAGTTCACCGCAGGAGCGTGGGCAGTTCAAGAGGATGAGGCTGGCACCTCCCTGAGGAATTCACGGTGTTGTGGATGGCTGGCTTGGGAGCTAGGGTTGAGTCTGGGGAGATTGATGTCAGGTTTATCCCAAAGAACTCGAAGAGACAATGCAAATTCAGTTCTGCTGTGTTTATTAGCTACAACCTCTAGAAAGAATCTCCCCAGACTGAACCCCAGCTCCCAAGCCAGCCAGCCACAACACCGTGAATTCCTCAGGGAGGTGCCAGCCTCATCCTCTTGAACTTCCCACGCTCCTGTGGTGAACTAAGAACACGCTTATCTCCCGGAGCCTGGCCTTCATAATTCCATTCCATCACAGTCCTACAGTATCAATTGGCTGCAACGGTGTTAGTTCTTCTGTACGTGTTGCATCTCTTGGCTAGGACAAGATGTAGGGTGAGGCAATCCAAACCCATCAAACATTATTGCCCTATTGTGTAGTGCTACCTCTTTGTTAATACTGTGGCAGAGGTCAGCAAAATTTCAGGTGATGCTGGTCAATCTTGAGCAATCACAGGTTTGATAGTATTTCATAGAATAAAGAAGGCTGAGAGCAAGATCACCTAGAATATTGAGAGTCTATGGTTATTTATGGCTTAGATGTAATAGTATGTGGGAATGACCTTGGGAGACAGGAGGAAGAGCTGTAGCTTAGACAACGGTCTGATAAACAAAATTTGAGTCCAAAGGAAGAGGAAAAGTAGTGAAAGGGACCCTCCCTAGTTTTCAGGAGAGTAAAAGTGAAGGAAGGGAGGGGTACATTCAGACTTGCAAGATTCTGTTAATGTAACTTTACAATAAAGATGAAGCTAGTACTCCTGGTTGTGCTTCTCCTCTGGACTATTTAGCCTCCAGGAACCATTTGAACAGAAAAGGTCTGAAATCTTTTGAGATTCCAACCCTCTTACTTAAAATCTCATGAGATCTGATTTGAGGATCCTGAAATCTTGTGAGACTTGGCTATCTCAGAAGCTTTCAGTGGCTGTTTTTTTTTTTATTTTGACGAAATATTATTGGGTTTCTGTAGCTACTGTCTGCAGATTTTGCAGATGCCTTGGCACCCATGAGTCCTGGGAGTCAATCAATGATCTATTCTCAGAAGTGAGCTAAATTATATTTAAAGCTGTGTTTCGAATGCTATGCATCAAAACATCATTTTTTCAAATAGTGACATCTCACAATGCATGCATTCACAACCTTCCCTGTTCTCAATTAGTTAAATGAATATTCTCCTTGATGATTGCTGAACAGGTTGAACTACTTTTAATTATTTCTGCAAGCTCTATCAATTAAGCTGTCTAACAGCATGGTGAGGTCCTCCCTCTACACTAATAGATTTCCATGTGCTATTCATGTCATGTTTTATTTCTATTCAGTTTTTGCTTCTTCTGACCTTTCCTCCTTACAGAACGAAGACTGGTTTTTTGACATTCTCCCTGATACCGGTTTACTTTGAGACATTCTGTTTGCGAATAGTTTTCTTTTTTTTTAGGCCTCAGGAAATGCATTTCTTTTAATGTTAGAATGAGTTATTTTCTTGCATGCACAGCAAACCTGAGCTTTGAATTACTGTCTGGTACAACAAATTGCTGCTATTCACAGATTCAAAATAAGGTTTAAATCAAAGACCCAGAAGTATTTGTCTTGTAAAACATTAAATGTTTTACAAGATCTTAACTATTGCCGTACTGTATTAGACTCAAAGACCGTGATCTTCATGAGAGGGTTTTGTGTGTGTGTGCCTTCGAGTCAGTTTTTGACTCTTGGTGACTGCCTGGACAAGTCCCTGCAGTTTTATTGGCAAGGCTTTTTGGAAGTGGGTTGCCATTGCCTGCTTCCAAGGCTAAAAGAGAGTGACTGGCCCAAGGTCACGCAGCTGGCTCCATGCCTAAGGTGGGACTAGAACTCACAGTCTCTTGGTTTCTAGCCTGGTGCCTTAACCTCTGCACCAAACTGGCTTTTAGTGTTGTACAAATCAGGCTAAATATGGTCCATATTACTTGTATTCAAATTATTATTTGCTGAGAAGAAATGCCAAGAGATTTTATGCGTGACTACTATTGATATTATGATAGAATATATATTAGCAGATCTTGCTGGTTGATTTTAAAAGAAATCCATTGTGGATTGCTTTGGCACACCTAGTATGGAGCGGTTAGCCTGCTGACAGATCTAAGGGGCCGGATCTAAGCTAAGTTCTCTGAAGAGCCTTTTTCAGGAATGATGCAATTGCCCAGCAAAGTAGGAATCCTGCCATTAAAAAACACTTGAGGAATTTCTCTGACCCCTGGAGAAATTCATAGAAATCTTCCCACTCAATTTCCTCAGCCCACAAATTGGATGAAGAATTGCAAAGGGCCATTTGTGACCATCTCTAATTATGAGCTTTCAGTACTGGATTTTTGTCATTCCTATAGCTCTCTTCTCGTCCCCGTAGGATGGAATCATAGCTCTCCACTTCTGTAATGGAAAAGAATGATTTTATAGCTATACTCAAGAACATGTCTTTGTATGAGTAAAACTGTCCTGGTCTCTGAACTAACTGTTCTTACAGATCTCTAATCAGATGTTCTCCAGTGGTTCTGGGACTATGCCTCTGATGCAGTGAGCTGCAGCTCGCAAAAGTTATGCCTTTTAATAAAATTTGTTACTCTCCTCCTGATTTTTTTGCCACCATAGATTAATACGGCTGTCCTCCTACAACGTCTCCAGAAGAAGGAAGAGTAGGACAAATTCTGCAGAAGTGGAAAACATGATTAATAAGAGAAGCAAAAAGAGATACATTATGACAGTGTATTAAATTAGCCCAGCTCGCTTTTCCTACTACTGAGATGATAAATGTCATTAAGTAAGAATTCCTTCAATCAGAGGTCAACTCTTGGTGATTTCATGCGCCCAGCTATCGGTTGTCTTGGGCAGAATGTGAAGTAGGTTAGACAATGTTTTCTTTCAGGTTTTTTTTTCCTTTCCCAAACTATCTTGGAACCTGAGGTTTTCCTGGCGGACTCTCCCTGAAATACTAACCAGTTCCTGAAAGAGATAGACTGCAGATTTCCTGCTGCCATTAATGGCAGGAGAGCAAGCAATTAATCCTAATCAGCCGGTTGATCATCTGAGTTACTGGTGTTTGGGGATTAAGAAGCTAGTTCCCCACTGCTAATGGGTCTGAAAAGATTGCTACCTATGTTATGGTACATCAATCCTTCATTAATGATCCTTATTGCAATTAAGGATCAGCACATGGATATATTTTTATGCTGATTTCTGCTGAACTTGAAATTTTCCCAGACTTTGTAACTCTACTGTATTCCCCAGTAGAGTTGGGAAGAACTAAAAGAGCTAAATTGTCTGACTGGATCTGGAGATTTTGAAGCTGAAGATGAAATACCTGCAAAAGATGAAAGATGTAATTATCCTGAAGTAGAATGGTTTGAGCTGGGTCGCTATGCAGGATGGTGGCACTCAGAAAGATATACTGAATTAATAAAGAATTATAAAAAGGAATGATAAAAGTCAGATGGCACCAGGCTGAGATTAGATGCTATGAAATGTCTCTCTTAAAAATCAAGAGTGTTTGTGACTGTTCTTTCTGCTTTCCGCTGCCCAGTGATGCCAGATTTTGAAAGACCACGAGTCCATCTAAAACACAACAAATTGCTAGAATACGTCTCTCATTTTGTTTGTTTGTTTGTTCATTTAATCAGCTTATATAGACGCCCATCCCACAATTGCAACTTTGGTGGCACACACAGGTTTAAAACCAAACAAAAGCAACAAGAACAACAATTAATAATGAAATAATGGTGGTCAAGGAAAAAGACAAATAATAAAACGCACAAAATCACATGGATGGGATCACCTAATCTCTAGACCCCATGCTTGATGAAACAGCGAGGTCTTCAAGGATTCAGGAAATGCCAGCTCAGATAGATGAGCAACTATTGGTTCTGTGATGGGCACAAAAAGCTCTAATAACAAAGAAGATCAGCTCCTCCAGCATCTATCAGTCAAGATTGCTATAGTATATACAGCCCCAAGGGTTAAATGTTGTGACTTTCTCTTGCCCTTACATAGTAATGGACTTTTTACCATTCATTTCTCAGCCTTGGGTATGGAGGCCACTTTATCAAAACTTCCTGGTCTTTGCTTCCGGCCTTGGCAGCTCCAGTCCTCACAATGGGATCTAAAGTAGGACCTCTGCCTCTAAGCCATGTGTTCTGTCAATGATCTTTGATTCCTCCTTGCAATAGCAAATAAGGGGGGGGGGGGGGAGAGAGAGATGGATATCTATCTATCTATCTATCTATCTATCTATCTATCTATCTATCTATCTATCATGGGCCAGTTCCTGATATAAAAGGTGCAGCTTGGCCAAGGACACTTTTCCTTGTGTGCTTTGAGGACATGGAACTAACCAGTGACTCCAAGGGATGACCCAATGACATTGTGTGGCTTTCCAATGCATTGACTTTTCTCAGGGCTCTGCTTTCCCTCTTTCTGCTTGGAGATGCTTGATAAAGAAAAATAATTGGTTCTATTCTTTTATTAGGGAGTCAGCTTGTTTACTAAAATATTTGGGAAAAGTCATAATTTAGTCTCTCCCATGAATTTACTTTCCTTCTGCCATTGGTCAGGAGCTCAACTTTCATGCATCTCAGGCCCATGTTCTCAAGACATTAATGCCACCTGGATGTTACTCCCTTGTAGAGGCAGAGTGCTTGTACCTTGCATTCTCTTTCTTTGCAGTGTGCCTCCCTTCTTCTACTGGTCCTTCTCTCTTTGAACCCTATTTTCATCAGTTTTCATTTCTCCCTTTGCCCACAGCCTCCCATGTTAACTCTCCCACTGCTTCTCATTTCTTCTTCTTCTTACGCTTTTTCCATCAACTCCCATTGTCAACCAGTCTCTTCCAGGTCCATTGTTGACCCTGCCAGTGTAATGAACCACCCAGTTTCACTCTTCTCGGTTGCAATTTTTCCCCAGGAATGTTGGCCATTCAGCCAAATGGTGGGGTACATCTGTTTGCACGTCGTTTTGTGATTGCGATATTGCAGTTGCCACTGGCACCTTGCTGGGCCTGCAAACTGAAGGGGGGGGGGGAGTTATAAAAGCAGTTTGGCTTGTTTGCAATTAAGCTGGTTAAGTTGGAGGTAATGGGTATTCTCTTATCTGAGCTGGTGCAAATCTTTATTTTATAAACAACATTTCCTCCAAATACTAATAAAGGAGGACACCAACAGAAAAAAGGATTACTAGCCTCCATGTGGAGGGGAACTCTGCCAATAATAAGTTTATCAGGGCAATGCACACACGGGGCCTATGGCATACCATTAATTTGCCTTTCCTACCAAATTAGCTGTGCTCAGTTTTGTGTTCCTTCCAATTTTATATCCCTGATTACACATTCATAAAACAGACCCATCTTCCAGGCGTAAATACAAACACTTTGAAAATATAATTGTGTGTGTGTTTATCAAGCACGTAATTTGTTTTACTTACTAGTGACTAATTATATAGGAAATATAAATGACTGGTTGGCCACATTGCTGGTTTTTAAATATTAAAAAGTGTCAGTGGGAGAGGGGAAGAAATGGTTGGAATCACACAAACAATATTCAGTTTTAGGAAGACCCTGTTCTTCAGCTGGTGTACCTATTGACTTCACCCACTACAGAATTTTGATGGTCTAGGTGGTTGAGGTATCATATGAAAGCTAAGAGGGAGGAAATAAAAATGGTCTGAATTTGGGAAAGCTGCAAGTTTTCACTAGAACAGAGTCCCTTTCTTCTTCTCTCAGAGAGTGCAAAGAATCGCTATTGCTTTTGGATGCCAGATCAAATAATAATAATAATAATAATAATAATAATAATAATAATAATAATAATAATAATTCTCCTCCTTCTCCTTCTCCTTCTCCTTCTCCTTCTCCTTCTCCTTCTCCTTCTCCTTCTCCTTCTCCTTCTCCTTCTTCATCATCATCATCATCATCATCATCATCATCTTCATAACAATCACCGCTTGTTATATTGCATTGATTTGCATGCATAACAACTGGTGAAAAGCTAGCGTAATACTTTGATTTTTGTAAACCTACATAGTTCATCTGGCCCGTCTTGCAGCCAGAGGTTGCCCAATCTGTGATTTTACATCCCAAATTGGGATGCAGAAATTTTTTCAGGTCTGTCTGCACTGGACAGACACAGAAATGGATTTGGATTTGGCAAAAGTATAATTTAATTCCATTTAAATGTGATTAACCTTAAATACTATTTAATCTAACCCTAACCCTAATCCTAACCCTAACCCTATAAGTGCTATAAAAGAAAATTAGAAGTCATTTCTTTACATTTCTCCTTCCTTCCTTCCTTCCTTCCTTCCTTCCTTCCTTCCTTCCTTCCTTCCTTCCTTCCTTCCTTCTTTTTCTTTTTTTCCTTTATCTTAAATATTAGTTTCTCTTGGTTTTTATTTTTCTTGTTTAAAAGTCTAATAATGTTATTATTAAAAAAAGATTAAATGCTGCTATTATGATTACTCATGCAGTGAATAATTTTCCCCTTCTGTCATGTTAAAAATGACACTTTGGCAACACTTTTTGGAGGGACATTAGGGACTGTGTGTGGCCCTGTGCCTTGGTGCATTTCTGATCTGAATCATCCCTTTTTAGACATTCTCCCTTTCTCACACATACAAATTGATGCTTAATTATAGCAAGGGGCACTAATGAGATGAGTCCTAGTCTTTTCATGTAGAGCATTACGCTGTCATCACAAGATCTTGAGACCCCCCCCCCCCCCCCCCCAATATACATCTATAGTTGGGAAGTGGTGCAGATCCTGCTATTCTCAGGATCTCAAAATTAAATGAAGTTTTTTTTTTTTTTAAGAAAAACACTAAAATATCCAAATGGACTTTGAAGAAGCAAGATAGGAAGAGTTTGATGCCTTTGAACTTTGGTGTTGGAGAAGACTCCTGAAAATACTGTGGACAGCCAAGGATATAAACAAAGAGATCATTGAACAAATCAACCCAGAGTTCTCACTCAAGGCACAAATGACCAGACTGAAATTAGCATATTTGGGACACATGACGAGAAGACCTAGCTTTCTGGAGAAGGCTCTAATGCTAAGAAAGGCAATAAGGAAAGAGAAGAAGAGGATAGCCAGCAGCAAGGTGAATGGACTCAGTCACAGTGGTGATGAGTGCACCCTTGGGAGTCCTGAAAGACCAGGTTATGGATAGATCATGGAGCAAATCTATCTGTGTGGTTGCTAGGAGTAAAAATGACTTAATAGCACTTAATCAATCAATCAAAATGTTCAAAAGCTTGTGATGTTACCAAATCTCATGAGACTTGTGTGTTCCCAACTACAATCAAGATTTTAGGTGAGGATTCAAAAACTTTGCAAATTTCAAGCAAGAATGTCAACATCTCCAGAGCTTTGGAACATTTGAGAGATATTTTTATTTGATATCCATACTGGTGACCCCCTGAATTGCCCTCATGTTCAGTTGTCTTCTGAATGAGAAAGATTCGACGAATAAGAAAAATAAGTCTGTTTTTTCCTGCATTGAGTGGCATGGAGATTTACTAGAATACGTTTAGCAAGTCCTCTTGTTTGTTTGTTTTTTAAAAATAACCCCTGCTCCCTGTCCAAATTTAATTTCACAGGACAATGGAGCTAAAAATGTAGATACAGTTTTGTTTAGTTGCATGCAGATTTCAGAGAAGAGTTAACTGTTGATGAATTTGTGCTGGAAAGATTTGATTATAGGATAATGCTACAGCATATGATCTATGTGATCACTTTCTACCATGCCTACAGAAAATTGTTCTGTTTATTAGCACCATTGGGGACCATTTTGATGATTGAAAAAAAAAGTACTGTGGTCTAATAGCAATTTAAAACAACAACCCAAACTTGATTGCTCATTTAAATTGGTCTGGCTGCTCCTGGTTGATATATGGATGAAAATAATTTGGTAGGCTAGAAATATTGTCATGAACCTTAATTTCTATCATGTTGCTATTTCACTACTCCTGAAATTTGTTTGGATATAAGCAGGAAAAAAGAAAAAAAAAAACAGTTTACCAATAACTTGCTGGGTTGGATTTTACCCACTCTGCAGCTGAATTTGTGTCTCATTCATTTTCTGAAACAATCCATAATTTCTCTTTCTCCTCTAAATTGGAGGATTATATCTGCAGAACCACTGAATGTAAGAAAGTCACAGAATGTCCTTTAATGGCCTCTGTTAATTAATTGGGAAGTGTAGGCTTTCCAAGCTCTCTGAAAAGCTGAGATATTGGCATAAAATGCTTTCCTTTACATACTTAACATACATCCAGAAATGGCTCCTCAGGAACCTCTCAGGAGGATGGAAGGATCATTTAGTAGATTGACAGGTGCATGCCCAGATTTTGATATTTTCCTAAATGAAATTAATAATGCACTCCCACAAGAGAATCTGTGCCTGACTTCACTGAGAAATGTTGAACTGGATCCAACCTTCGTCATCCTTTGGCTGTGTTCACACAATGCTGATAGGTTAGCTAAGATCCCAGCAGCTGTCATTGTGCAAATGGCTAAGCTTGTTATGAGACTTCCTTCCTTGCAGTCTAGACTGGACACACAGTCCTGACCCAAGGAACAGGACTCTGAGAACTCTGATATTTATCAGAAGGAAGATTAAAGTTCCAACATAAGAATTCCAACAGTTACTCTATTACAACTGAGATGACCCACTTTGGTGTAGTGCTGAAGGCACCAGCTTAGAAACTGGGAGACCGTGAATCCTAGCCTGCCTTAGGCATGAAGCCAGCTGGGTGACCTTGGGCCAGTCCCCCTCTCTCAGCCCTAGGAAGGAGGCAATGGCAAGCATTTCCAAAATCTTGCCAAGAAAACTTCAGGGATCAGTCCAGGCACGCACCAGGAGTCAACACTGACTTGAAGGCGCACACACACAAGACAGCAATATTCTCATACATTTCCTCCCAATTTTTTGGCACAGAGGATAGGAGGCTTGCCCCTTCTATGAAGATGAGACAGTCTGCATTCCTTGTTTTGGTAATTGCTATTCCTTTCCTCAGTATGAGGAATATATCTTACAGTTGGTTAGTTTTAACTGTAGTATACTAGTAGTTGTTGTTCCTCTTTTTCCTCCTGTTTATCAGGATTAGTTTAGGATCCATGCATCATGCAAACCCAGAAAATGGGTCATTTTGGAACAAGGTTTAGCATATTGTCCAACTATAGTCTTAGATTAGCCACCAGCAGGAAAGGTAGGTTCTTCTAATAGCTTGCTTCATGAAAATGTAGCAGCTATATGCTCATATGTATTATATATTTTATATATAATAATACATATTAAAGATTAGCACCGGCTGCCAGTTGTTTTCTGAGCACAGTTCAAGCATTGATTTTAGCAAGCCTAAATGGCTTAGATCCTGATGTCAGTTCACCTATCTTGGAATGAACTTCTCTGGGGATTTCAACCAGAAAGAGAAGGTCTCTTAAAATGTCCTCCTTTTCAGCAATTTGGTGATTTGGATGTGTGGAGATGGGTCTCCTCTGCTGTGGCACCAGCCCTGTGGAATCTTCTCCCCCTGGAAGTGAGGTTAGCTCCATCCCTCTTAACATTCTGCAAATCCCTCAAGACCTGGCTAGGTGATCAGGCCTGGGGATCCCAGGGGACCAGTGAGATTTTGCAATGGCTCCCTTACTACTGTCAATATCATCCTCTCCTGTTTTGTGTGTTTTTTATAGTTTTATGGTTTTAGTGATTGTTTGTATATGTATTTATGGGTTTTTAATTGAGTGTTGTATGCTGCCCAGTGTCACTCTTTTGCGAGATGGGCAGCTACACTGATCAATCAATCAATCAATCAATCAATCAATCAATCAATAATATAGAATGCACTCCTTTGGAACTGAATATAATGCCAATAATTTACTTTGTTTTTATTTTGGAGTGTTGCTTATCTTGGATAACTACAGGAAGGTAGGCAGGATATAGATCGAACGAATGAAGGAAGGAAATGACGGAATGAACGAATGGATTATACAGTGGGGAGTTGAAGTACAGCAAAAATGTAGGGCATTCTAGATTCTGCAATTCAACCCAGCTTCTTGGGTTGAATTGCACCTAGATTTTTAAAATCTTTCTCCTTAAAGATTTCCCATTTCAGACCTATATGCCACAATGATTATGCCAAAGAGTTGTAGGTTATACCTATTATCAGATAAATCAGGTTAAACTTTTTTTAAACAGACACACACACACACGGCCTCATATTAGGTATACACCATCAAACCGTTATGATAGCTTTCTATTAAAATATAAGTGCAGTATCTCAGTTGCAAAGGTGAAGATGATATACCCAAGAACATGTTTGACATGAATAGGCTGGTAATGAGGAAGGTATGATAACAAAATGTCACAGTGTCATTATCAAGGAGAATCAGTTATTCTTCCACATGTTGGATAAATACGTACAGTTAATCAAGCCACATATAGGAACCTGAAGTACTATTTCCTTAGGTGCATTAAAAAGAAAAAAATTTTTTTTCAGTGAATGTATCAGATTCTGATAGAAATGTGAGAAAGCAATCTTGATTTGAGAGGTAATGGGGTGACTTTGAATCAAAATTGCACACTTCACTATGGGTGGCATTAATGCAGCAGGCATGGCAGTTTTTGATTCGTATCTGTATTCAAGCTAGTGAAGGATGGTTGACATTCTGGGACATTCTGTGGTGTCTTGATCTCAAAACAAAGCCCAAATGTTGCACAGTCCTTTTCTTTGTGCCTTCTGCCAGTCCAGACAATCCTATCATTTGCTGTAGTGGTGGCACTTATCACCCAGCTTCAGCAGATGAAGTAGCGTTCACGATAATCTCCCCTCCACACCACAGCCTTATGATACAGATTAGGTTGTGATCACCCAGTGAGCTTTGTGAATGGTATCTCTACTATCCTTGTCCAACACTCAACCATTCTGCCACATTGGTTTTCATCACTCATTCTTTAGTGGCCAATCACCAGCACTTTTTCACTTTCCAGCCCCTCCAGAAATCCATGTGGCTCCCACCCTAATGGTGTTTCAGAAGCCTTTAATGAGAGAAAGAAATAACTTTATTGCAGTCATTAACCAGCACAAGAAGTCTTTAGTTACCTGGCTGTTCACCCAGACCTTGGCGTAGAGTGGTTGGTTACATTTTTTTAAGAGTTATATGTAGTGTGCTTCATCTGGACATACAGAGTCATTTTTTAAAAATTGTTTCTACACTTAAGCCACCTGATTAGTTCTGGAGTGGGTGGACTTTAAATCAATCAAATAGGATTAATTGTCACCCCAGTACTCAACTTCTGATTACAGACTTGCTTAGGATACAATATGATGAATGTAGAAATGATCTTTTCTTGTTACATTGATTTTAAGATGATGATGATGATGATGATGATGATGATGATGATGGTGGTGGTGATGGTGGTGATAATAACAACAGCAGGAACAACAACAACAATAATCATTTATTAAACTTGTATGCCACCTGACTCTCAATGACTCTGGGTGGCTCACAACAAAGAAATTACAATAAAGTCAATAAAACATAAAAAATAAAGATAAAAGATGGCAGGCATGATGAAGTGAGGGGTCTCACTCTCCCTTGCTGAAGGCCTGGGTGAAGAGCCAGGTCTTCATGGCTCTTCTAAACAACAGCAGAGTGGGGCCATCTGGAACTCAGTGTTCTTCCTGCATTTTCCCCTTTACCTTCAGATATTTTGCTTATATTCAATATACTCAAGTTTGGGTCCAAGCAAAATCCAAACAAGAAACACACACATCTGTGAGTCGTGTTAGAATAAAAGTAAAGGAAAAGTTGAAGGCAAGGAAGTTTGCTATGCCCAATTTTAGTGGCAAAACAAAGCTTTTGCTTACTTAGTTGTACCATATAACTTGCTACTATTCTACATTATGCTGGAGAAGTTGCAAAAATGTCTCATTTATAATGAAAATGGTTAATTCTGGGCAATCATTCCTGAGGAAATGATGCAAAATCATATCGCTCTTTGTGGTTGTCCGACTCAGTGATTTAGTTACTACTTTTATGGTGAGACCACAAATGATTCAGCCAAGAGATTTGGTTCGTTTTCTTCTATTATTAACTAAATGTGTTATTGTTAAGCAGTGAAAAACAGAGATGAAATTTCCCCAAGCAGAATGATATCTAAGATATGGGCCATGGATGAGTGGCTGATACAGCAACAGAGATGCCAAGGGCATGCCCCCAAAAGTTGGAGATGCATTTATTAATTGGTCAAATTATCAGCAACCCCCCAAATCAACACCAGACAATGAAGCAACAACTTGTGCTGTTCTGTTTGATTTACTTGTTGTGCTTGAATTAAAAAAATAAATAAATGGAAAGAAAATTACTATGCTGACAAAAGTGATGTGCCAGGTATAGTGCTTCTATCAATAATATTTGGTTCCTGATGTCTGTGTGTGTTTGTACTTTAAGGTGAAAAAAGTATTCTATAATGTAATGAAAACAACCTTTCTTGGGAGATATTTTTTTCTCCAGACGGAAAGCTTGTCTTTTGCTGATTTTTCTGCAAAACAGAGGAGTGCCCAGAGCTGGTACCAAAGCATTTATTATGTGGCAAGAAGCTAGTTCTCCCACTGATTGTGTTCTTCTGCTGAGAAATGTTGACCATAGAAGCTTAACACTGGATGACAGCAACAGAGGCGATTTCATGGATGGTAATGAAATATCAATCAGGACTGGCACAAAGCAATCTGCAAAGGCAGTGATTGTAAAGTTGGAAATTAATAAACAAAGAACCAGAAAGAGACAAACAGCAAATGAAACAGTTAAAGATGGATATAGCCCACTTCTGTAGCTAATGGTTGTTAAATTATCTTTGATGGATTGATTGATGATGTGTCATCAAGTTGTTTTCAACCCCTAGCAACCACATAGACTTTTTCCATGACAATGTATGCCTAACCTGTTCTTTCAAGTCTCCCAATGGTGCGCTCATCGTCACTGTAACTGAGTCCATCCACCTTGCTACTGGTCTTCCTCTTCTTCCTTTCCTTCCACCTTTCCCAGCATAAGAGTCTTCCAGAGAGCTGGGTCTTCATATAATGTGGCTGAAGTAGGATAATTTGAGCCTGGTCATTTGTGTCTTGAGTGAGAACTCTAGGTTGATTTGTTCAATGATCCATTGGTCTGTTTTCTTGGGTATTCAGAAGTCTTCTCCAACACCAAAGTTCAAAGGCATCAATATTCTTCCTATTCTGCTTCTTTAGAGTCCAACTTTTGCTTCCATAGAGTGCCTGGGAATACCATTGCTTGCCTAATTCTGATCTTTGTAGGTATAGATACTTCGTGCCATTTGAATATCTTTAGAAATTTCCTTCCTTCCTTCCTTCCTTCCTTCCTTCCTTCCTTCCTTCCTTCCTTCCTTCCTTCCTTCCTTCCTTCCTTCCTTCCTCCCTCCCTCCCTCCCTCCCTCCCTCCCTCTATGAATATTTCAGCATCAGTAATTAAAACTGATATTTTTTTTAAAAGAGGTTTTGCACTAACATTTATATGCATTTTAGTGAACATTGTCCCAAACATATACACCTTTCTTTTTCTTTTTATCTAAGACATTACCTATCCTAGAGTATACCTAGAGGTTGTAAATAGTGCATGGCGGTAGAGAGTTTGTAATTTTCTGAGTGTGCTTTCCAATGTGTGAACCAAGTGCAGTTGGACAACTAAAAATAAATAAGGATATTATTAGCATTGGCCCCATTGCTAGCAAACAGTAATTTGGAAAACATATGGTAAGAAATGGCACATGCTGGAAACTTTTTTTTTAAAAGAATCAGCTCCTTGATTTTAGTTTAAGCATGGATTTAGGGATTGGGAATGTTGAGCCTGAAATGTAAATCTAAGCTAATTTAAGATTAGGAAGGCACCTTTTCTATACTCTATATGGAAAGTTCAGAGGTAGAATTGTCATGTTCTACATGTTCCTTGAATGAATGAGGAAGGAGTAAACAATTTCCTGCCCATGGACACCATACTTGATTCCTGCAAGCTCCTTTCTCCATCTGATTTAAAAAAAAACTTACGTTAAACTTAAGTTAAAAATAAATAAGAACCTGGCGTGATGCTAAGTATCATCTTTATTTACAAGAATGTTCCTTGGCCCCATCTATATGCATTTTTAGGAAACATACTATGGTGGATGGCTGCAACCCAATTTTGAAAGAAAGTGTATCCACCTGCCCAGAAAAGAAAGTTGAGTTCAGATGACAAATAACATCATGGGACCTATGGAAAACGAAGAACAGCCTCACTGGCACATGACTGTTTTGTGGCTGTTCACACCAATCAAACCTGCCATTTTATAAACAGGGAAGGCCCCATATGGCAACCATTTTGTGAATAGGCAAACTCCTATTTCATACAATGCTAAATGTAGACAGATGGCCAAGGTATTGGGCAACCACTCAACAAAATCCACCACAGTGCAACAGTACATGTGTTTAAAAGGTATTTTGCACATTTCCAGCAACTGATGGGTGTATAACAATAGAATAATATTGGATTGGGTTGGCTTTTCAACTGTCCTCATTCAGTCCAATGAAAAAGAAAATGCTTTTAAGCCTTCCTTCGAAGATGAAAAGCATGCAATAGAATTCCATGATTAAAAAATAACACATGGAAAATTCTATTTATATACAATTGATAAATATTTCTTTTTCAGAAAAACATGTTTTCTGAGAATTTTCTCTCCCAGTATTCTTTTATTTTTGAGCCAAGAATTGTTGTTCAAACATTTGGGCGGTGTTAAATTGGGTGAATAAAAAGTTATAACTCACAGATTGGTCCAGAATGTTGGGGTCAGGTCATTCTCTATCAGAATTCACAAGGACCGGATTTCTTATGTCTCCCCAGCTGTTCGGGAGAAGCCACAGTGAGAATTAAGCCTCAATCTCTCCCATCACTAGCAGTTAGAACTGGGCAATTGTCAATAGCCAAAAGCCATCAATGCCCATTTTAGCAAACATCGACTCTCACTGAGAAGGCACCTATAACTAAGTCAAGCCTTTGTGGGACCCTAACAAAAGGCTGAGATACTTTATCTGGCAGAGCTGCATTCTGAGTCCTTAACATGCACGAAATAATCTAAGAAAGGAAAAGAAAAATCACTGACATGGTTTGCTTCATTCCCCTCACCCCAAGCTTTCTTGCTTTCTTCCACCCACTTGGTAACAAGGTTTCCCTCTGATGTTCTCTCGAAGGAGACATCAACCCTTCTCCTCTCTCACTCAGCTAGTATCATCCACATCAAGATCGTTAAGTTTGACAAAAGTTACATACTGATAAACATACTATTCATATCCCTACCCCAAAGTCTGGCAGGGGCTGTTACTCCAGAAAGACGGTTCCTCTCCCACTTGTTAAGTCCTTGTTTCCATAGCAGCTCTGCTCCTGTTTCTACAGCAGTTACTTTAGCTTCTCCCTTGCCACTTCTCCAATCTTTTAAAATGAAGTAATATTATATATCCTTGTTAACCTTTTCTTGTTTCAGCACCCATGTTCGTTCACTCCAAGCCCCAGGTGGCTTCTTTGTGGGAAAATTCCACCTATGATCTAGCTAGATTCATTTCATGAATGCTGTGAAATGTGGGTTCCATCAAGTTGTGTTTGGGCACATTCATCAAGGCTCTCATTTGGCAAATGGGCAACTCTTTCTGAAGCCTTTCAGCCCAGAGATGTTGTCTTGAGGCTTCATTTCCATAACTCCTAATTGTATTTTTGATGCATGGATAGTATTTAGAAGCAGTTCTTTCCGCTCTTCTTCTCCTTATGAAAGGGTATTTTTCTCCTCCTCCTCCTCTTAAGGGAGATTCAAATCTTGACCCTAAAGCTCTGAACTTGATTGAACTTTGCCCCAAGTTTACTTCTGCATTGTCCCAGGATCAGAGTCATAACTTCCTTTGCTACATTAGATTAATGCAGTGGTTCTCAACCTTGGCAACTTTAAGACATGTGGACTTCAACTCCCAGAATTCCACAGCCAGCATGCTGCATTAATCTAATACATTGTTCTTCCAAGATGGTGCCTAGGGGAATTGTATGTTAATCAATATTAGTGGGGGGGGGGGGGGGGGGCTCAGAAATGGATTTGTTTGATGTGTGTTTGGGGGTGGTAGATTGAAAACAGAGTCAGTGGTTCGCATGGCTATGATAATGTGGTGTGGAAGTGAGCTCTGACAAAGAGCACTGCGCTGCTGTAGAACTCAAGCAGAGCAGAGAAGCCTGTTGTGCAGAGGTGCCAAGAGGCAGAGTTTGGCCTACTGGCTGTGCTGAGATGGCCTCTTGGCCTAATTCTGAAGTGGGGGGTTGGCCTGTGAGTTGCGTGCACTTACAGACATTAGGAGACAGGAGGGGTTGAGGTGTGAGATGAGGACAGGCAATAACATCAGGGTGCTGATGGGCAGAGGGACATATGATGAGAATCTGAGGGTAGGTCACATAGGGGGAAGGTGGTGTTGATGACTAAGAGCAATCTGGTGTGTGTTGGTTTTGTTGCTCCTGTATGGGCCTCCCTGTTGTACAGTGACATTTCAACCTGAGCTGCTTAAGTGTCACTGGATTGACAGTGGAGACTCCAAGACTGATCGTTGTGGGACATATTACCCTACCCTCACGTGATATAGGTCTGGAACAGCCAAGGAGTTGATGGCCATCATCACAACCATAGTCCTAACCCAGATCATTGAGGGCCTGACTCACACAAGTGTCACACATAGGTGCTGGTTTTCATCTCAGGCAGGGACACCCCAAGTTCAAAGGTTATGTGTTGCTCGTCCCTCATGTAGTCCAAACTGCTTTTGTGGCTACTCAGATCTAAATGGTTTTAATTTCACTGCCTTTTTAAACAAAAAACAAACAAAACGAAACAAACAACTCCTATAGATGCACTTTGTCTTGCATAGGAAGTGACACGTTTCTTTGAATTCCACTGCACTTTGAAAAAAAATATGAAAACATTTGAAAAAAAAATGCTACGCTGTGTGTGTGTGTGTGTGTGTATGTATGTATATATATATATATATATATATATATATATGTATATATATGTATGTATATGTATATATGTATATGTATGTATGTATATGTATGTATATGTATATATGTATATGTATGTATGTATATGTATGTATATGTATGTATGTGTGTGTGTGTATATATATATATATATATATATATATATATATATATATATATATCTCAGCTGGATAGCGTAGTGGTTAGAATCGCGCCTTTGATGCAGGAAACTGGGGTTCAAATCCCGGCTGGCACCTACCTTACCAGTAGGGGTCCTTGGGCAAAGACCCCCTAACGCTTCACCTGCCTACCTCAAATATGAGAGTGACACAAACTAAGAGAGTCATGCCGGCTCGGATGTCGCCCAGATTAACAAGGTCCGCATCAGATGTGGGGGAACCAGGACAATCTGATGTTAAGTGGGCTACTGGAACAAACCATACATGGACGAGACAAGAAAACTTGGAATTGATGGAATGCTACTACAACAGCAGACCTAATGAGAGGGGGTATATGAAACGTATGAGGGAACTATGGATAGACAGAAGGCCTACATCCACACTATCCTGTGGGACTTCCAGATCCAGACGGACAGGCAGGTACTGGCCAATCAACCAGACATCGTGGTAGTAGACAAAGACCAGAAGACAGCGGTAGTGATAGATGTAGCAGTGCCAAGTGACAGCAACATCAGGAAGAAGGAGCATGAGAAGCTGGAGAAGTACCAGGGCCTGAAGGAAGAAATCGAGAGGATGTGGAAAGTAAAGGCCAAAGTGGTCCCAGTGGTGGTAGGAGCACTCGGGGCCATGACTCCTAAGCCGGGAGAGTGGCTCCAACAGATCCCAGGAACAACATCAGAGCTCTCTGTGCAGAAGAGTGCAGTGCTAGGAACAGCTCAGATACTGCGCAGAACCCTCAAACTCCCAGGCCTCTGGTAGAGGACCTGAGATTGAGGAAGACACATACCACCCATAGGGGTGAGAAGGGAATTTTATATATATATATATATATATATGTTGTTGTTGTTGTTTAGTCGTTAAGTCGTGTCCGACTCTTCGTGACCCCATGAACCATATTGCGCCAGGCCTTCCTATCTTTCACTGCCTCCCTGAGTTTGCTCAATTTCATGCTCATTGCTTCAGTGATGCTATCTAGCCATCTCATCCTCTGCCGTCCTCTTCTCCTTTTGCCTTCCATCTTTCCCAGCATCAGGGTCTTTTCCAAAGAGTCCTCTCTTCGCATTAGGTGACCAAAGTATCTGAGCTTGAGCTTCATTATCAATCCTTCCAATGAGCAATCAGAGTTGATTTCCTTTAAGATTGACTGGTTTGACCTCCTAGCAGTCCAGGGGACTCTTAAGAGTCTTCTCCAGCACCACAGTTCAAAGGCATCAATTCTTCGGCGTTCAGCCTTCTTTATGGTCCAGCTCTCACAGCCATACAGCCATACATTACTACTGGAATATATATATATATATATATATATATATATATATATATATATATATATATATTTGAATCCACTTTGAGTTCCTAACAATAGGGGGTGGGCTCTAAATATTTAAATAAATAAAGTTGCCTTCTGCTTGGGTGGACACAGTGAAAAAAACACCTCTGACCACTAGTGCAGATCAAACTCGGATTGGAAATAGGATCATGACTAAAGCTATGCAGAATTGCTATTCAGTAATCAGCATTCCTCCCTCTGCATCTGATGTTCTTTCCCAGTAATTGCATCTCTTATGCGTGCCAACCTCTTATTTATGACAACAGGATAATAATCAGCATAAAAGCCATTGAACTAATGCTAAGTGCACTGGAGATAACCCATGGCAGCAGAGAAGACAAGTGGATCAAGAAGCCTCTCTGATGATGAAGACATCTGGTGGAAACAAGAAATTAATTCCACATGTCTTCAAGTACTCAAGGAGGGCAGATAATGAATAACTGGCTAGCACTTATTGATAAGATATCTGCTAAGTTTTATTTCCTAGGGAACCTGCCAAAAGTTTGATTTTGGTGGTGGGGAGATCATAAATGACATGAAGACATGTCCCATCTGCAGTTACCTGGAGTATTTTTAAGCAGAACAGAGAGCAGAACATTTTCAGATTACTTAGTGATTTCTGATCTTCTGTCTCTGGAATAAGGATGGATGTGGGAAAGCATGACCTATATAATTATAGAATGATGCCACTAGTAAAGTATTTTGGGGGGTTCTGAGCTGGGTGCAGCAACAAATATCACACCGTCTACTTAGAGGAAGCACTTCTCAGTGATAAGATGCGAATAAGGTTTAAAAAATAAGGATATGGTGCCTAAAACCACCCAATGGGACATGATCATATAGCTTGCCCAAACAAGCCAACCATGTTATTGGTGTAACACAGTGATTTGGTTTATGCAACATGCTAAAACAATACTAGGTTCCATAAATTGCCCAACCTCCTTTTAGTCTAGTCTAGCATGCTGTGTAAACCTAATAATAGAAGACATGTCTGCAGGATGGAGTCTGAATGCAACATAGGAGGAAAAGATAGCAGTTGCAAGACCCTGAAATGAGCGCTGCAAACAGGAGATATGTTTGCCCCAAAGCAAAAGGGGCAGATATTCTATTTTTTTTTTAATGTAATTTTGAGACTCCAAAGCCTATGCAGAAACTCCATGCAATGAAGCTCGAGCTTTCGTGCTTTGGGAATTTATTGTGCAAGACCTTTCTATTTATAAAGCAGGCAATGTATTTATGTGAATTAAAGTTAGTCGCAATGGACACGCTTCTGTCGACGTTGACAAGACCCACTTAAGAGAGAAGATAGATCTAATTTCCTTTTTGGTCAAATGCAATATTTTTATGCATTTAATGGCTGTGTCTCAAAAATTTGATGCAGGTATTAGAAGGGTGTTACTCAAGCAGCACTTGAGAGAAATACACATTTTTAATTAAGCAGGAATCTGAAATCAGCAAGTTAGGTATGCAATTTGCAAAAATAAGAGATAAGGGAAATATTCACCATTGGGATTGAATAGTTACCTTTTTTTTTTGTTTATCACTTTGTCAAATTAGTTTTACACCTAGCAGGAGGTTAAATGTAATTTTAAGGAAAGCGTATTTCAATATATTTCTTTTTTTTTTTTTAATAATTATTCACTAATGCACAAAAAAGTAAATTAAGAGAATAAGTGAACTGGAAATATCTGCAAATTAAAGAGAAAGGGGAAAATAGCTCCTTTTATTACTTGATTAGATTTTATTGGAGTTCACCCTTTTTTATATGCAGATTTCTGCTTTTATTTCCAATATACATTTTGACTCAAATTAATTGTGCTAAGTAGGATTGAATTCTAGCCTTTTAGTGTTAATTCCATGTTTATTGTCTATTACATTCTCATATTAAACTTTTTCATTGTAGAAACAAAAGTGGAATCTTCTTGCCAATCTCACAAGCTAATCTTGACTTTTCTAAGCTTGTAACTCGGTCATGATTTGAAACTTAGTTCCCCGTATCATTACTACCTGGATTCCAAAGCAGAATATTAGCTACAAAGCAGGCTTTCACTGACCTGGTTGACTGTGTTGTGTGAATGCAACCTCAGCATGGCAGAATGGGAAATGAAATTATTAGGTTTGATGAGGATATTTAATAACCATGTTAATTATCCTTGATATGCCCTGCCCTCTTTTTGCCTGTGGCTGAAATATGTCGTTAATGGCACATGGTGGCCTTAAACCATGGTTTACAAACCACAAGGGTTCTGCTATAACAGGTTAAGCCAAATGAAAACAAACAACAGCATGGGTTAATGAGGTATGTAAACTCAGTTACTCTTTCTGAGAGTAAATAATAGCAGTAGGAACAACAACAATGATTTAATTAGGGAATTGACGTGTTTTCCCCACTAAGAATTTAAAAAGAGAGAGAAAGTTGATCTCTTAAACTCTCATGAGTGATATATATCCTGATTCCTTCCGTAGGTTAAAAAGGCAACTATATAGGCATCTTTTCTAACTTTGCTGAGTTATTTCAGTATAACCGATAATATAGTATAAATCAATATAACTGATCTGCTCAGTTCTGTGATTAACACACTGCTCCACTGGACAGTGGGACGTTGCCATCTTGAAAATAACCCAGGATGAAAGAAATGAGCTTAAAAAAAAGCAAATTAAAAAAAAAAGAAGAAGTATCAGCATGAGAAAGCTGAAACCAATAACTTTTTGGGGGCCGAGAGCAAATGTGTCATCCCTTAAAATCTGCTTTAGCAACATTCTGCTTTCTTGATGTGTCAAGCCAAGGCTTTTGCAGATGTCTTTCTAATTTTTCTGTCACCCAGCCGTAGCTTTGATTGAGGATGATGTCCCTTCCAAGGACAACTTTAAAAAAGTGACATTCTCAGTTGACAATTGCCAATCACCGGCTGGGTGCGGGAGCCGTATATTCAGCAGAGTGATGCGGGCTGCAACTTCAGCTCATTTCGCTTGTGACAAATACATGGCACAGGGAATTATTTCCAGTGGGAACAACATGTGATCGACTTGAACTTGTGTCAAGGAGACTGCATGCTGGCTGGCTGGCTGGCAGCGGTGTGGTGCTGCGGCGATGTTGGTCTCTTGGAAGAGAATGGGTTGCTCTGCATAATGCTGGCTGGAGCGTTTTCGCCCAGCAAGGAAGGAGGATCAAAAGATGATTAGCAATAATCATTTCAGGTTGCAGAACTTCCGTTTATGAAAACGAATCTGGCCCAGCTATTTTCCCAGCATGTGGATGCAAGAGAGGAAGCTACACTTACTATGCCACCCCCCCCCCAAGAAATGTCTTGCATTATATTTTTATTGTGTTTTATATGGCTGGCATGAAAGAAGGAGTGTACATTGGTCTCAACGTGATGACTTTGCACTGCGTTGCTTTAGGTTTCCAACCTAGTGTTGACATACTGGCAAGTGTTTCCATCTATTTATTAAGAGAAATGAACTGGAAAAAGTATCTGATTGCTTTGCATTGTGCTTATTTATGACACAACCGAGATGTCTCTGGCCGATCACCCTTATCAACCTGAAACTTTGGTTGCTTCCGAGGTGTGACCTTTGCGTTCTGAAAGGATTTTTTTTTAAAATTGCAGATCATTGTTGCAACTACTGATACAGCCCAGGAAGAATGCTGTAGCATTGTGAAATAATCATCTGGTTTACGTGCCATTGCACACAAGAAAGTAAAGGTTACCTCTGCAACCGAATTCAGAAAATATAGTGTGTGCCTTTTTCCATGGGGCTGACAACTATACTTTGTATGAGGTTGACTTACCTCTTCCTTCTTCAATGTGAAGCTGACAATTTTTATCCCCCCTAGAGGAAAACACAGTGAAAGCTGAGTATTCCTAAATGGGACAACAGCCATAGCTTTCAGAAAAAGCTTTCCGATGGAAAAATCACTGAGAGTATATTAGGGTTGTTATAAGCAAAGACTGCTTTACACAATGCTCCCTCATTGGGGTTAGTATTTACTCTCTCCTGTGTTTGGTGGCTTGTGTATTTTTAATAATTATTGTTTTATATTTTTAATAATGATTGTTTTTATATATGTATTGTTTTATTTAATTGTTGTCCACTGCCCAGAGTCACTTCTTGTGAGATGGGCGGCCATATAAATTGGACAAACAAACAAATAAAAAATAAAATAAATGAATTTGTGGAATGAATTAACAGCAGATAATCTTATCTAGGATGATGGAACGGGCAATATTTATTTATTTCAATGGATTTGTCGGGTGCCTCAGTTGTAACCACAGCTCCTACAAAGCATCAGGAAGGCATCCAATTGTTTAATGCCTCTCTCTGACCCATTGGGCCAGGCCAAAATTGGATTCTGAGTACACATGAATTAATTATGATGGAATGTGATTGTTCCACTGGGTTGAGAAAGAATCATGGACCAGAATTATAACCAGCAAACCTCTATGCTATATTTGGGCTATATTTATTGCAGAAGGGAGAACGTGACAGAGAGCTTTCTCGTAGATGAATCTAGACTCTGCACTGAGAAAACTAGCAAGCCAGGAAGAAGTCTGAACTAGAATTTCCCCCAGGCATTCTAGGGTTATAAATAAAGAGGCATCGTTCCTGTGTTCTGAAACATGATTGCCTACATCATGTGGCGTTGATTCCCTTGGTCCAGATTACAATGACCTGTGTTGTCTGCATCTTGGTTTTGAAAGTCTGCATTGCTATTCTCTCCTTTCATACAAATTAATCAGCAGTGGCTCCCGAGCCCTGCAATCTGTCTTTATATTTCAGCCTTTTCCTCAATACTGAATTTTAAACAACAAAAGCAAATCTGGAGGCTCTTGCAAATCAGGTACAAATCACTCACTGAATATTCAGAGCTTTATGATGTGTAGCTTGAGGTGTCAGAATTAATTAGCTATTGAGGAAATTATAGCAGTTGCCATCAGAACAAGGTTCAGCTTCTTCTTGCATTTTTCGATTTAGGCAAGAAACATAGGCTTTTTTTTCCCTCCTCCCCTACAATGAAAACAGAAAACAGCTTAATTGTTCCCATTACATCCTCCAATCACCTCTGTCATGCTCCTTTTGATTCAGTGACTTGCTAGGATTTACCCATTGGCACAATAGATATTTTTAGCTGCATTGTGAATTTTTTGACTAAAGCTCACTGGCGCATATAAATTATCCATTTCAACATTGATTTGAAAATAATAATATAGAGCGCCTTAGCAGTGTGTCAAAGAAAGCATCAAATGAGTTGTTCTTGTAACCATAATTGTAGGCAATGGCTTACGGAGGGAAGATCTTAAGTCTCAAGCCGCAGAAGCTGAATATAAAACAAAGCTGCTTTGTCCGTTCTGGGGTGGGGGGAGGGGGGCGGGCTAGAAAAATAACCTCCTGCCCTCTATTATAAGGAGAAGGTTGCTATGAGAGATGAATGGACCAAGAAAGTCTATAACTCTCCTGGAGGGCAAGGTTTCTGATGCCACTAGTCTTTCTAGCAATTTGAAAATCAAGAACCCATAGAAGAATTCAAATTCAGGAATGGGCCAGCTTGCACTTTCTGTCAGGTACACAGTGACCAAATGGACTCTTCCAGATCTTTTAAAAAACTTTTTAAAAAGCCCAACTGCGACCATTCCCAGAAGCACCTGGGAAAAAACTAATCATGAGCAAAGAACCCAGAAAGGACGTACCCTTGGAAGTATGTTGAACTTTTTAAGATGAAAGACAAATTACATTCACATTGCACTTTTGAGAAAGTAACTGTAATCCACTATGGATTTTTCCCCCTTTGGGGAGAGATGAATGCTATCTGGACTTCATTCACGTTAGCATTCATTCTGCCATGGAATCCGCCAGAAATGAGATATTAACTATGGTAGTGGCAGGCTTTGTGCTAGAAATCTTTTAAATCCATAGATTAATCTGGAGTCTCCTTGGCACTTGAACCCCAAAACTAAGGACTGGATTTGAAAAGAAGGGCAAGGCACGCTTCAGGAATTGGACCTCTTGGAGAGCAGCTGTCCAATTATGCATCGTAGGATCCTCTTCCTATAGGCCTGGTATTGTCCTACAGCACTGGATTGGATCTAGAACCTTAGCCATACTCAGCCCAAGCAACATCGCTGTAGTTCTAGTTAGTATCTGAGTACATCTGGCTCCTGAGTTTCTATCACAATGCCATGAAAATGGGGGCAGAGGAACCCTTTCTTTAATTTTCAGATTTCAGAGTTCATTTGTATGCCAAAATAGTACCATGTAATTATGGCAATAATGTATTCTTATACTTATATTAAATTTTAATTACAGGGTTATTTGGGAAAATCCATCAAGTAGGTATAATAAAGACTATTGTATATCATAGACCATCTCTCAAAATAAAATGGAAATTCCTGTTAAGAAAGCTCAACCAAGTAAAAAAGGAAGCTATATGCACAAAAGTATAGTTGCACAAAAGGAAAGTTGTTTTAAAATAATAACCTTTCCTTTTTTCTTTCTCTCTGTGCTAGAAAATGAAGGTGCGTTTTGGTGTGAGTAATCAGCTTCATCACAAGGGCCCAGTAGAAGCCATGATGTCTCATGCATTATGACATCATCCTGCAAATGATGTGAATTACATACTAGTGTCAGTTTGCATCATATTTGCATGTTAACGTCATGACACTCTTGACCACCTTAAATGCCCATGAACTTCATATGACAACTGAAAGGCAACTACTCTTATAGGGAACATGTGAAGCAAAATCAATTTTAAACTACTTCACTATTACTCAATGTACTTGTATTACTCAACTGTACTTGGTCGAGATGGATGGCTATAAATAAACAAATAAACAAACAAACAGCCACTCGATATGACTGTATCTGAAGAAGACATGAATGAACAGAGGCTTGGCCATAAATTTCCAGACTACTATGCTTGCCTCTTACAAATGTCCTTTTGAGATTCTCCAACAAATTTGGAGACAGAGAAATTTGATAGATGACTTTTCCAAATTTTCTAAATAAAAAGCAATTCACCATCAATTTCTGAAGGTGGGATTGATTAGTGGGACTGATGGGAAGATTTGTTTATTATATCTTGAGACTGAATGGAAACATAGAAAATCAGTGGGGCTTGAGATGTTAGTGAGAAGACTGTACAATAAAGCTAATTTGCACACTATTTTCTTTGCCTCATAACCTAACAAGAGAAAGAACCCCATGATCCATCCATGAGAATTTTAGTAAAATTGTCTCTTTCTTTGAAAGAAATTTCAAAAGTAAAGGACTGAGATCTTTAGGAAAAATTGCAGATTTTCTATCCCAGCACTATTATCTGATGAGTAAAGGATAGCAACTTGAGTGTTTTTAAAACATGTGCCGGTAAGTCACATTAGTGGTTTCAGTAAGCATTAATAACTTTGGTGTAGGTGACTCTATAGTTGAATTACTTCTGGGGGACGACAGAGAATCTGCCTTCTTATTGGCTGTGTAGTTGCTCTCCATGGTACTGAACCTGAAATTATAATAGTTCCCCGGAATTCTGAATGTAAATTCCATCATAGGTCCAACATTACCTGGAACTGATAGAATGGAACTACTGTAAACCCCTTGTAGTATGAATTGTGCTTCTATGGGAGTTCCTCAAATGCTTCTGCTACTAGTTGAAAGAACACATAAAGGGAATCCAGGTTAACTCTTCTTCTCACTCCTGATGTATTATTTATAGTCTGTCGTATCTGGCTGGCATGTAAAAAATACGCCTACATTGGTACATGCATAGAATTTCTTCACTTTTAGTCACCTCAAAGTCCTCCTTCACATGGAGGAGTTTCACATAGGGACATTACTGTAAAGGCAGATCTCTTTAAGAAATGGTAGAATCCTTGAGTAGTGGAAAGTTCTACATCTAGATACTCTATAAAGTCGCTTTACATATTTAGATGACAAGGATGGGGGGAAAAAAAGATCAGGAGTGACTGAACTACCATGCTTCTCTCCAATCCCCTAGAGAGAAGCATGGTAGTTCAGTCACTCCTGATCCTTTTTTCCCCTATCATTGTCAGCAAAATATGTAAAGCAGCTATATGGAGTCTCTAGATGTAGAACTTTCCACTACTCAAGGATTCTGCCCTTATGGATGATTGCAATAACTGAAAAGAGCTTATGTGATGACCCACATTATCCTTCTTAATAATGCAGTGAGGCGTCTTGTGTACCATCTAGTGTGATCCTTGGTGAGACTGGTCATTCTTCCAAACCCCATTGTGAGCAGGTCAAAGCCTTGTTCTAGTCCCAGTGTGGATCAGGCATTTGCCTACCTTCCCCTTTTGCAACCTATAGCAGCCAAATGATTTTCTCCTCCTTAACCTTGGTACAGGTGCCCGAATGGTGTCCAAAACCTTGTGTTTCGTGAATGGTGACAGCAGCAGCCACTTCCAAATATCTGTGCCAGAAGAGAAGAGTGGGCTGAGCTTCTTGCCCCCTTCCTCATAAAAATATCTCAGCAATTCCTGAAGGAATAAAATATGAAGCTTTTAAAAGAACTGTATAAACCCAAGATCAAGGCTGATGGTGGTAATAACTGTATATCTCTCTCCAGAATGCAGGGAGGGTTGGTACCCTGTGACTCAGAAGGACAGTTAGAGAGTCATCACTAAATCATAGACGTGCGTAAAAGAGAGGGGAAAATGTAACATTTTTCTGGTGGGACAAAGGAAGACAGAAAATTATCACTAAGTCATTCAGGCCCCTCAATGCTCCAGAGCAGCAATATAATGTATGAGGAGAGCAGAGAGCCATTGCCATATTCAAACCATGTATTTTCAAACATCCCCCTTGAAATGCAAGTGGCCATATTGGTTCTCTGTAACAAAGCCAGGCTGAGGAAGGAAGCTGTGATTTGTTATGTCCGTGCTTATATGGCTGCCAGATTTCAGTTGCAATTTATGTTACTGTGCTGGCCATAAAACTGTGATGCTTTCCCCTGGAAAAACTGATGGTATCATTTTTAGGGTTCGTTTTGACTCCTAAAAGGGGGGGGGGGGGGAGAGAATAGTTCCAGCTTCCACATTGGAGAAGAAGAGAAAAAAAACCTTTATAACTTTTCTGCATGGCCCAAAAGCATGATTCAGAAGAGCAACGAGTTCCATAATCTGCTCTGCTTTGGAGTCTAAAGATGTGTGTCTCAAGATAGAACCAGAGAAGGTTAACCAAAGCTGTGAACTGGTGTCTGGTGGAGAAATTCTTTCTACTTATTTAGTGATGGGGCAGCCAAGAGGTGCTTGTGAATCTCCTGTCTTTTAACGTTCAACCCAGACCACTGCAGAAGTTTCCTGCACTTCTGATTCATTTAAGGGAAGATTGAAAACCTCATTTTTTTTTTCTCCAGGAGCAGTGCTGCTGTCATCACTAAGGACAGTGTTGTCCAAACTTGGCCACGTTAAGATGAGTGGACTTCAACTCCCAGAATTCCCCAGAATTCTGGGAGTTGAAGTCCACTCATCTTAACGTGGCCAAGTTTGGACAACACTGACTAAGGAGAAGTCCTACCCTTACCAAATTGTTGAAATTCTCCTTCCTCTAGTGAAAACTGGAGAAACTGCCCATGAAATTTCTCTGCCTACGTACAGGCATACCTCCTTTTATTGCACGTCGCTTTATTGCGCTTTGCAGTTATTGTGCTTTTTTATAAATTGAAGGTTTGTGGCAACCCCGTGTCAGGCAAGTCTATCGGCGCCATTTTCCCAACAGATTAGCATTTTTAGCAATAAAGTATTTTTAATTAATGTATGAATTTTTTTTTTAGATATAATGCTATTGCACATTTAATAGACTACAGTATAGTGTGAACATAACTTTTATATGTGGTGGGAAACCAAAAAATTTGTGTGACTCACTTTATTACGATATTCACTTTATTACGGCGGTCTGGAACCGAATCCACGATACTTCCAAGGTATGCTTGTATTTCAAAAGACCATTGATGCAGACCTCTATACACTAAGCTGCTTAAATTAAATGAAAAGCATTTGGCTTTGTAATCTCCTTAAGATTTACTAAGCTTCCACTACTCAGAGTAGATTTTGGCTAACTGCTCTGATCCAACCTCTAGAATGGTCATGAAAATTGTAGGAGCTCATGACACTGATCTGTGGCTGTATGCTTAATTTTTTTTTTGATGTTCCTGCAATGCCCCACCCCTTTTGCTTATGCATTGTCACATTGCACCCTTGCACCAAAAAGGGGGAAGTTGTAGTGGGACAGTGCAATTCCCCAGTTTTAATCCGTCTGTGGACACCCGTGTTTGAAGCACTCCAAAGTATTTTTGTTGGAAGATCGTTCTAATCAGAACTGGATCTAGCCGCACAGCTGGTATGTAACACAGGCACGGAGGCATGGGCAGTGAACAAGCATCAGGTTTCTTCTAAAATGAACATCTGGATGAGGAAGTATTTGCGACATAGCAACTATGTACGTTGGAAACTTGACGACTGCACTTCATCATTCGATCTGACCATTTAGCACCTTCACCTTAATGAAGTTTGACATTGCCTAAGAGATTCTCTGATGGGACATTAATATTCCTCTGACAAATGAGAGCCGTCCTCCTGTTGCAGAGGAATGAAAAAAGCCATTAAAATTTGCTTTCGGTGACAATGGTCTTCAGCATCCCCCTGCCCCTCATTCATTCACTCGCCAATTGACCCAAATTAAACTGCAATTTTTAAAGCTCAGGATTCGTTTTCCACCGTTAAAATGCTCCCTGGCTTCCAGAAAGCTCTCTGGACGTTGCTGTATGCTGTATGCATGATGGATGTTTTTAATTCTATATTCTCCTACTGCCTTTGATGTTGTTTCAACATCAATAAGAACTCGTAGCTGAATTAAATCAATGCTGCATCGCCTTCCTGCTACAGCTTCGACGTCCGCAGAGTATAGGAACACAATTGCATCAAGGAAATTTAGATGAAGGCAAATAAACACCTTCAAACTGAAACTAAAACTTTTCCCCAGTACAATTGGTTGAAAAATGCAAGACTTTGAATGGGAATTCAACTGGGTCTTGACTACCACTTGTGCACCTGAATTGCCCCAGAGTCAAACAGAATCTCTCTCTCTCTCTGTGCATGGGTTGATGGCAGAAAAGAGACGTGTCCTGTTGATTTCAACTGTAATAAAAAAGCAGAGCACAACATGTTGTTGCTGGAGAGAACAATTCACTTAGTGAATGGGGTGATGAGGCCAAGTGGGTGTAACATCCTCACATCATCACTAGGCAGGGGAGAAAGTCACATTTTCATAAAAATAAGAGAAATTTGTGGAAAACTGCATGAACCCCAGTTCTAGGATGAATAGCATTCTAGAAAACCCAGCGTCTGGCAATCCAAAACAGAGGAGCTACAAAGGAACATCGTAGGAGAAACTCTACCCCTCCTATTCTCTCTGGGAAAACAGTTCTCCCATTCTTACGAGTTGTGGCAAAAAGCTATTGCAAGACCTCCCTCCACAAATTTCTTTAATCCCCATTTTCAAGAGGTTGTAATTATAGCTGCATTCTGTTTGGCAACAACTTCAATATGTTAATAATTTGTAGTTATTTCCTTTTCTTTGTTCTGAAGGAACTGTGGATGAGCTGTGGATCAGATGGCAGCAAGTATGAGATTTCCATTTTTCACATGCCTTTGTTTTGAGAGAGAATAAGTTGATTTTGTGGCCAAAGTTTTCAGTCAGCCTATCTCATTTTATTTTCCCTTCCTTCTCCATTTCTCAAACAGCAGGTCTCAACTGGCCACACGAAACTAGCCTGAAGACCAAGTGTGATCCTTGCATGCAACAACCAAAGAACGTTTTTTTTCCAAGTGTTGCTAGAACAATATGTTTGAAGCCCTTTGAACCCCCCAAAATGTCATATCAGTGGTAAATGTGATTATTGTTTGATCGACCCAAGCAGGGCTTACCTCCTCACTGTCTCCAGACTTTAATTCCTTGCCAAGGGTGCTGCCTTTTCCCAGGCTTGTCATGGCTTTAATTTTATTCGCTGTCTTTGACAGAGGAATTTCAAGCTCCTTTGGCAGCATTTTGCAAGGAAAAAACCAAAATGAGTTAAGTGCCAGCAGTATTTACAAGACTTAGTATTATTTTTCCACTGCTTAACCTTTCTTTTGATCCTTGGGAAAAAAAAAAGTAAGCTGAGAGATAATTCAATCTCCTGGGTTCTTCCCTCAATCCTATCTGATAAGGTAGATTAGTGGCACAGCACAGATATCTTTAACATCTTTACTTAAGGGCTAAGAGATCTAGGCTGAAAAGGTTGGTGGACACTCTAAATAGTGGCTAGGGTTCTGAGAGCTGGGCTGAGGAATTCCAAACCATCACTAGATGGCAGCAGAGAAATACAGAAATACAGAACCCTTTATTGGCATCTAGTGGTCATCCAGATCTTTGCAGCCAAGATATGGTGATTGATTATGTGCCATTAAGTCATTTTTGATTCCTAGCAACCACATAGAAAGTTTTTCCAATGACAATCTGTCCCTAACCTGGTCTTTCAGGTCTTAAAAGATGGTCGTTCAACTTTACTTATAGATTCAGGGCCTGTGTGCTGGGCAGATTTGCCCAAGATATTAGAAAGCCAATAGCCATACAAAAAATACAAAAGTGGGATAGGGAGATCATTAGACTAATAACTGAATACAAATATGGACAACCTGAAGTCCTTGGATTACATGGGCACTGCTGTTGTGGGCCCAACGGAAGCTCATCTGAAGAGGGTGAGAAGGATCCAGGGGAAGCTTTGTAGACTGATGGGGAAGAAATGGCTCCTACTGCTAGAGTATCTGCAGCACTACACTGTGGTCCATGAAGGTGATGGAGATTTGAGAGCCAGAGAGCAGAAATGTATAGAAGTGCCATAGGGCCAGGAAAGACTTCTTGGGAATAATGATTTCATTGGGAGTTGATCCCATCCAATCCATCCAGTTTTTGGGTGTAAGCTTGACATCTGGAGATCATAACGGAAATGATATCTTTATTCTCTGGCTAGCTGCTAAAACTTTTGCCTTTAACCCGAATAGCTGGACCCAGACCTGGTTTATACCGTAATCTTTTTCTCTTGAACCATCTTGTGTATAGGATTTTTTTGCTATTTTGGAAGACTCATGGATTCTTGATAGAACTGTCTCTGCTTTACTCCCTGCCTGGGGTTTGGTGGGAAGGATGGTGTAGAAATCTGGAACAAGTTTTTGTTTTTAGATTTTTTTATCCTGCCTTTATTATTTTTATAAATAATTCAAGGTGGTGAACATACCTAATACTCCTTCCCCCTCCTATTTTCCCCACAACAGTAACAACCATGTGAGGTGAATTGGGCTGAGAGAGAGGGACTGGCCCAAAGTCACCCAGCCGGCTTTCATGCCTAAGGTGGGACTAGAACTCAGGGTCTCCTGGTTTCTACCCTGGTGCCTTCACCACTAGACCAAACTGGCTCTAGTTATTTGCTTCTAAGCCTAGTGCCTCTTCTGGGGGAGCAGGATCCCCCCAAAACTTTGGCTAGAACTCCCATACATTGCCGCTCAATTGTCATTTTAAGCATTAAGTTTGAAAGAGCAATGACAATGGGGAATCATTATAGAAACATATTTAACCTCATTGTGGCTCCAAATACTCACAACTGAAATTTGTACAAGTTATTGTTCTTGAGATCATTGTGATAGTAGGCTTTCAGTGCCTAAGAAATATAAAACACCAAGGGAATTGATTTCTACTGGCGTGAGTAAGTCATGGAACTATGTTTTGTAAGAAAAGCGATTACACTGTAATCTGGTTTGTGCAGTTCTTTGTTTTTCTTTGCTACGTGTTATGGATGAAGTTAAAAGAAATGCTGGCCCCTGTAATGATAATTTGAGAGAGAATTGCTACTCCCCTTCCCAGATATCTCAGTAAGGAATGCTTCAAAAGCTCTTGTTTACGCATTCAGTAGGCTGTGGTTATAGAGCTCTCTATAAATACTTTGCTGAGCTAGATTATAGAGTAGGGAGAACTGTTTGTGTAACATCTGCTCTAGTTTTCCACTTACTTTGGTTTGTCTGTCTTTAATAGGACTTGATTTGAGAACCCTGAATAAAAATTGGCATCTGGATTCAGAAGCAGCCATTACCCAGGTAATGGTTGCGTTCCTAAGTGTTTAACCTGAACTGCGCACCACGTTGAACTGTGAGCTAATCATATGATTTGGATTCATGCATCAGCCTAAATCTCTCTCTCTTTGTGTATTCCAAGGTTAAAGTCAGCAAAGTGTGTTAATGCAAATGCATAGCTCAGGACTGTCACTGATGTGATGGAAGTATGTTGGGTGAACAGTTATTGGATTCCGTTTAGGCTACTAGATCTGGGTTGCAAAAGTTAAGAGGATTACTAAGTGACAATGAAGAATTAGACTGTTCTGTCTCTTCGCTTCCATTCTAGAGGTTGTCTGGATTTCTGCACCCAGATCTCATAGCCCTAGTTATTTTAGATAAAGTGTTGAGCCTACACAAATCCTTTCCACATAAAAAACCATATCACTCAGTGGTAGAATTCTTATATTTCAAGTCCACTTCCTGACATTTCCAGGTAAGCCTGGGGAAAAAAAATTCATTGACCCGTCCAGTCTACGTTGACGATAACAAATCTGACTCGATATAAGACAATTTCTTGGATTGTTTGAACAACACACTAGATGTGGCTAAAATCAGACTGGGCCGTTTGTGATTGAATGTATTGTGGAAATTCAGCTGTTGTCTTATGAATTTTGTGAATGAGTTGTTTTGTTAACCTAGTTTAGGATTTAACATGTTATGTAAACCTTCTCCTCTGTCCTTCATATGTAATTCCCTACTGCTGTACTTTTCCTGTTCTATTGCTATCTTTTACCATTTAGAGATCTTCCATCCCCTTTGTCTCTCCACACATTTGACAGAGTTTTGAAAGGGGATTTGTACTCATTTTTAAATTTAGGGGGTGCAGAATAGCTTTGCAAAGAGCTGCTTCTGAATGCTCCAGATGGGACCATTGCTTCACTGACTCATGGTAAGGGTAGTCCTGTGAGATATATGTTCGCAGTTGCTTTGGCCCTAAAAGGCACTCAGCCACCCAAGCTGAGGGACCAAGGAAGATCACATCCAATCTATTTGGATCAGTGATCGTTTCTTCCTTTTATGATGGTTATAAATTCAAAGTGAACACTTAATAGGCTCACATTTTCAAGATTTGTACCTTGACTTTGGTTGCTGAATTCCATGGAACTCTTATTATGAAACCTGCAACTATGTGAAAAATAATCTGGCTTTACTTACAAGCTTGGCATACAGCCCAGGTTTGCTAAGGATCCTTTGAAGTGTTAAAAAAAAAAATCTTTTCACTGAATCTTACCCAACTGATTCTTGAGGGGGATTAGCAGCAAGAAATTAACCATTTTACCCAATGTCAAAGGAGCAAGCTGACTTTCACATCTTGACTATAAATGTATACCCCAAGCGGTGTCAGGATAAAATCTTCCTCAGATTGCAGGCCAATAACACTTAGGCAGCTCTACATCAATGAGAAATTGTAGATTTTGAAAAATTGTGTCTATACAATGTAAGACCTCTCAAATCAAATACAACTGCCTTGCCGTCAATGGGAAATAGAGATATTTATTTATTAAATTTATACCCTGGTTTTCATTTGGAGTTCACAAGGGGGCAATCTCTTTCCCTATTTTCCCCCACAGCAGCAACCCTGCGAGGTAGGTTGCAGATAAAGATATATCAAGTTCATTTGCATTTATTGTCTTTTGTTTGGTAAAAAAAGAGGTACAGTTGCAGTTTTCTTTAATGTACAGTATAAAGCTTTTTGTATGCAATTTCGCCTAAGGGGGATAGTTTTTAACAACTCACCCAGGATTTTTCAAAGCAACTTTCCATGGTGTGAATTATTAACTTTCCATGGTGTGAATTATTGTATAGATTTATTATTATTGTGAATAAACCCCATATGTGCTTGTTTTCAAAAATGTTTATTGAGTTATATGAAATTATAGCTCACTAACTTAGCTTATGAACATTCCTAAAGTTGCATAGAAAGTTGTATACAACTTTCCAAAATAGATATACATTTTTTGGTGACAGCTGTTAAATACAAGGGGTTTCCATTTATGTGAAGTTTGGATCAAAGTTTCAATTAATTAATGCTACCTGCTTGGGGCACCATTACATTGTGCAGATTTTGCAGATCTGCTTCCACCAGAATCAGGAGGCATTTCTTTCATATTCCTAAAGACAACTGGTTAGTGCAGCAATAAAAGGACAGATATTGTGCCTTTATATAAATTTATTTATTTATTCAACTTGTCCCCGCCCATCTCCCCACAACGGGGGACTCTGGGTGGCTTACAACAACTAAAATCAAAAAGGCATAATTAAAATTATAAAAAGTTTAAAAGTTATAAAAGTTATAAAAACTAAAAATTTACAAAAATAAGATAGAGATAAAAAGCTAAAAACTCCAAGAGGCCAATAGGGCCGCACCAGGCCGCTAAGGGGCCAGCCAACCCCATTTCTGGTATCCTCCCTCCCCGCCCCAGGCCAGATGGCAGAGCCAGGTCTTCAAATCCCTCCGAAAGGCCTGGAGTGAGGGGGCCTGTCTCACCCTTGGGGGCAAGATGTTCCAAAGGGCATATCAGAAGCTCACAATTTTGTGGGGAGGGGTTGTGGGTTTGCACTTGGCCTTTGAGTTATACATTCCTGGAGGCTGCACTCCCAAGTAAAGAAAAAACAAAACAAAAGAAGGGATAAAACAGTATGTTATTTCATCTGAGGCACATTTAGTTGAACGAGGATTAAAACAGATGTATTACATCAGTTAATATGATTATTCCTCACGTATTTAATACTTTCTGCTTTTGGTTGCATTACAATGCAATGTGATGGAAGTATATGGAAGGGCTTGTGGGGGGAGCTTGAATTCAAGGTTTTGTGGATCCCATGAGGTCCTGGGGTCTTTGGTTGTGTCCCCCCACCTTCATGTGTCATACTGTCCACCCTTCGAGGTAGTCCCAACAGGAAACCTAAACCAGGAGTACTAATACTGTACTACCTTCACTGTAGGGTTACAATAACAGAATCTTGCAAGTCTGAGAGTACATGTCTTCCCTGTTGCCTTTACAGTCCAAGAAACTAGGGTGGGTCCCTTCTGAGCCTCTTGCCTGCTCACCCCCACATTTCTGCTGCAGGCTAAGTTACCTTTATCTGACCATTCCCTTGGCTGCGTCTCTTCTTCCTGCTCCCCAAAATCATTCCCACATACCATTACACTAGGTTTGTGTGTAAGTTGTACTGCTTTGGAAGTGTGCCTGTGATCTATTAAGCTACATATGTAGTCGTGTGTTATGATCTTCCAGGCATTTCATAAACATAAGCACACACCATCACACATTTCTATACATGAGCATGTTACAGGTAGTCCTCGAGTTACGAGCACAACTGGGACTGGAATTTCTGTCCCTAAGCAATGCGGTTGTAAAGCGTGACATGACTTCATCGCTTAGCAACAGCAGTCCTGGCACTCCCCATTGCTGTCGTTAACCGAATTCCACCGGCCATTTGCTGAGGACCCACCCCAATCCTAGCCATTCCGGGCTTGGACCCTCCCAGTCTGGAGCCTCAGTAAGGTATGGGACTGCCTCCAACTTCCGCCCACCTACCTCCCCCCATCTCAGCCCTTTTAGCTGCTCTGCACCCTGCCTTGTGGGGAGGTAAGCAGCCCCAGAACTGTGTGGCTCTGGGGCTGCTTGCCACACTGCGGCTCAAGGGCTTCGTGGCATGCTGTGGCTCTGGGGCCACAAGAAGCTCCTGAGCCACAGTGCAGTGTGAAGCCACAGCTGCCCCAGCCCACAGTTGCCCTTGCTGTCCTGCGCTCTGTCACCCTGGCTGACCTTTGCCGTCTTCTTGATCCTGCTGCTGACGAGGCATGCCCAGCCTGGCCCTTCCCCAGGTCTCACGAGTGACCTTTGGAAGAAAGCCTTGTGCAACCAGCAGCTGCCTCGCGAAGGGCCAGGCCAGGCATGCTTGGTCAGCAACGGGTGCAAGAAGATGGTGGCAGGGGCTGCAGAGTGCAAGGGACCAAAAGAGCATAGATGTAGGGGAAGATAGGTGGGGAGGGAATTGAAGTGTCCCTGTGGTAGTAACTGTGGGACGACTGCCAAGTGCCCAAATTTTGATTGCATGGCCATGGGGGTGCTGCAACAGCCATAACTTAGGAGACCATTGGTGGGTGGCTGGCCATATAAATTTGCTGAATGAATGAATGAATAAATAAATATAATGTCAGGATCAAAAATGTGGTTGGGAACATGTTTTGTGTTCCAGTCTTTGTGTTGAACACTCAGGTGTAAAGAGGACTTCTTGTATACACAAAACTAACCTTTATTATTATAGTTACTGTAACAATATTTGTACAGTGTTACAAATATTAATAGTTGCAAGTCCGAGCTACACCGGTGTAAGAAACGAGACAGTAGGCAATTAGTTGTATTAGGATATTATAATTTAGAAAAGGTAAATTGACTTTTTGTAGAACTCTAGAAATTGACCCATAGTAGAACTCTAAGGGTTTTTCTTAAAATTCAGATGTAGCAATCTTTTTTGTTTTATCCTGCTTTTTTTCCTACTTCCTAATTTCAATATTTTAACAATGAAAACCATGGATTGTATATACAAATGTTAATGTAACCTTAGAACAAAGTAGAATTAATTCCTCTGGGCATGCTTCCTGTCTGGACTACCTCGCAAGGTTGATACCTGGTCATGATCTAGAATGTCAATTGGATAAGGGCAGTGTCCTTGTGTGCGGTGATGACCGTCACTGCTTCTAGCTTTCCGAGAACAGATGATATATTAAAAAGACAGGGAGAGGAGAAAAGGACATTTATTCCATATGTTATCAACATGTTTTGTGGGAAATCTGCAATGCTAAACCACTTTATCCTCTTGATTTTCTGTTTGTACTGAAGATTGAGTGAAAGAGGTAGATTGCAAAAATTGGATTTTTTTTAAAAAACAAAATCATCCATTCCTGCTGCTTTATTTGTGCACTGATGTCTAGACAGCATGCTGTTGTCACATCCTGTGCTTCACATCACAGAAGGCTCTCTCCATTGCATAATTTTCAAGTTAGAGAAGAGTAAGTTGGGCCATTTTTCTCTGAAAAAAACAAATGCCTATTTTATGGGTATGTGTCTGTAGAAACCATGGGAAACTATCTTCTAGTCTGTTTATGGAGGAAAGACGGCTGCAACAATGTATGAACCAATGTTCTTCTCACTAGTACAGAAGATCAACAGGTCTTGATTTTTATGAAAAAACCCAAAAGCCCAGGAGGACAATTCCAAATTCTGAGTTGCACTGTGGCTCCTGAAAGCTTTGAACAAGGTTCCATAAAAGTTGTTTCTAAATTCTAACATTTCATGAAAACATATTAAAAATGTCTGGAAAGTTATTGATATGAATATGAACCCATATTGAATTGTAATTAATTTTGTACAAGAAATGTACAAGAAAATGGAATAAAATTAAATGGAGTTTGTGTTCTGCCCCACCTATTAGGGCTTTCCAATTCAGGAATGGTATGTAGCTACAATAATGTTGATTGTTGATATTGTCCTCCTTAACCTGTCTCATCTCCTTTTTAAAGCTAGCTGGATGGGTGGCAATCCTATAGCAGTGAGTTCCATGGTTTAATTATGCACTGCATGAAGAATTATTTCCTCAATCATGTGGAATTATTTCCTCAATATCATTACTTTGAGTTGCTTTGACCACTAGCAATAGTGCACTTTGGGAATTAAGACTTGAGTCTGTCCCAGTATTTTACTTTGAAAGAAATGAAGAATTGTTTTGCATGTACCTGCTCTCCACTTCTAGCTAAGCAAAGAAAATACATTATGTAAAATGGGATAACAAGGGTAAATAAGTCACAGTGAATCCAAGAGCTATATCTTACTGCTACAGCACTTGCCAAGAAATGTGAGGTCCACTTCTCAGATTTTCGGTTAAAAGCTGGTGTGAGAAAGACCTCCAAGCAAGATTATGGAAAGATAAAGCATGGTGGCCTAAACAATTTGTGACATTTTATCTTATAAAACACAAACATGCAGCAGCTTTGAATGCTCAGAAATGGACATCTGTATAAATCAACCCAGGGATGATAAATGTGCAGAAAATGCTTACTTCCCTGCAACATTACAACAAAACTTTGGTGACACTTCTACTTTGCTGCAGACAAAAATGTAAAGATTGTCTAATCCTCTTAGAAAAGTTTTATCTGCCGAGCAGCATGCTTACTTATGGTATAGGGAGATAAGTGCCTTCTTAAATATACATGTTTTGGAACATTTGCAGAGGAAGAAATTTGGAACCTGCAGGAGTTCATTTGGACAAGCAACGAGAGAAGATTTGTTTGCATAAATGCTTCATTTATTGCTCAGGTGCTGCCTAATGTGATGTGGGGCGGGTGGAGAGGAAAGGAGCAAAATGATAGTTATTGCCTGGAGAAACATATGCTTATTGGAAACTGGCTGGAAAATTAACACCCAGCTTGTGGTTGGAAGTGTCCTCATCAAAATGTACGTGGCATCACAAGTGATTTACTATTTTTATTTCAAAAGCCCAACAGCAGGCCAGACCCTTGCTTGGGCATTTACTTTCATAAAAAGGCTTAGCAAGTAGAAACATCTAAACCCCGTTTCCACTCTCCATTTCATAACAAGCAAAATATAAATTAAGACTCATTGGCCTTGGTTAAACAGAGTGATATTTGCAAATGGATTTCTGCTTTGGAGCCCAGATGCATAGAGAAAGACAGATCAACTAGGTTGGTCCAACTCACTGTTACAAAAATTAAGACAATCTTCTTGGGTCACTGAAAAGTCTCAGGAGGAGATAGCTGGGTGCCAAATGGCTTGTCTGTTTTCTAACCCCAATTGGCATGGAGTTTGGGTTCTTGGCATGGTGATGAAGAGGAAAGAATGGGATCCCAATGCTGAGGCAAAATAATAAAAACAAATGCTGTGTAAGAGGTAGCCTAACCCTGAGATATCATTGGTCTCTGAGGTCCTCTGCCTGGGTAAAAGCAGGCCTGGAAAATCCAGGCACACAACTTGGATAGTGGCCTGGTGCTGCATGCTTCCTACCATCTGGCCTTCATCAGTGGGACAACTCCTGCTTACATCTTCATCCTGGCCATCACTGCTCTCCACTGCAGAAATCCTGGTGTTCATGCAGAGATTTTGCCTATCTCCCACCTCCTCAGCAGATGAAGGAGAGAGGAAAAGGGGTTTACAGCAGGAAGCTTTCAATATTCCAGCCTGGAGGGAAAGGTTGGGCCAAATATCATGGAAATCTGGAGATGGTCTTGGTTGCTTTCTCTTTCTTCTTTTTTCTTGGGTCTGGATGTGGTTTTTTTTGCAAGGGATACAGAGGAAGAAAAGAGTTATAGCAGCTGCACTACAGAGGAGCAGCTGAGGAATGGCATCTATGTTTCGCTTTCACGGTGGCTGGTTGACATGACGATCATGATATGCAGTTGGGTTATTATATAGTACAATTGCAGAGACAATATAAAGCTTAAGGGGGGTTAGGGGCAGATGTCTCACTGAATTTTATAAGTGGTGGCCCAAAGCTAGAATGCACTGGTAGATCAGTGCTAGGAATCTGCCTGTGCATTGCAAGATGTAAAGACTGAACAAGAAGGCGGGTTTGTAAGAAAGAAGGGCCCTTGAGTTAATCACAATCTCATCTCCAAGACTCACAATAAATCTATAGAACTTTTGACACCCCACTCCCCCACTTAGAGTGCAGACAGATGGTGGAACAATAAAGGTTTAGTGGGGCAGATGGTGAGATCTTTTGCCCAGGCGTCTTCATTTCTACGTTTCTGAGCAATTGTTGCATGCTGCATCCCTGGGATAACACTGTACAACTCGCTTTAGATCACTCCGATCTTCACTTTTGTGGGATTCCTTTCAAACAAAGCTGGCCGTATTCAACACCCAATCTGCCAGGGAATCTCTTGATGTTCTACACAGCAGGCTTTAATTTAGAGCAACGGTGGCTGACATCAAGCCTGCCTCCTTGCCAAATTGCCAATTTTTTGGCTGATTTTTGTTTTAGCAGTGCACTGTATGGAACTGCAGTGGATGAACATTCTTCTTTACGGATAGACCCAGTGCTATGGTAAAAGCATCACAGGGAGGAAAGCGACAATGACTGGCACAGTTACAACATGTCTGGACATGACTGGAATACTAAATTACCAGTGTGCTGCTAGGCATAATCAAATGGAATGATAATCTTCAGTGCAAGGGATCTTATTTTACCTAAATAGCTTGTGATGGGAGAAACAAATATTTATTTGCCCTTGGAATCTCAGCTTTATGAGAATTATCATTCAGTCTTGATTTTTTTTTTTTTAAAAACCATTTAGAAAGACTTTTCAGTTGCCTGGATAACACTTCGTTTCATCCCTTAAAGGAACTCATCTGGCCAGTCCTGTCATGAGGCAGACTGAGGCATTGCCAGAAGACGGATCAGAGGTAGCAGCCCCCTGCTTTTTTAATATAATTTTTATTAAAGATTTTTTTAAAAGGAAGATAAAAACAAATAAAAACTAATATCAAGTAAGCAAAAGAAAAGGAAAAGAAATAAATAAAAAAAAAGCTAGAAGTGCAAGAAAGGGGAAAAAAAGAAAAAGAAAAATAGAAAAGAAACGAAAAAGATACCAAGAAGTACCTTCAGATCTTCCTTACAGCAGCTATAAGTACAGTTATAAATTTACCTCTCACTCTATGGTTACAACATAATTTTCTTCTTCCTACAATCTATCCTATCTAATCATCAACACCATAAATCATAAGTTTATTTTTTTCTGTTCCTTGCAAAAAGTCTAAATGGGGTTTCCAGTCAGCAATAAACATAGTTAATGTCTTTTCTCTGATCAAAGTAGTCAATTTAGCCATCTCAGCAAGTTCCATCATCTTCACCAACCATCCTCCATGGTGGGTAATCTTGAGTCTTTCCATCTTCCTGCTGGTTTCTTCTGATGGAGGAGAGAATTGCGAGAGCTTGATCAGCCTTCCCCAAGCTGGAGGTCCTTCATTTGTATCCATTTCAACTCCAGGAATTTTCAGAAACAGCCAAGCTGGCTGGGAAGTTCTGGAAGTCAAAGGATGCACTCATTAAAGTCAAACTAATATTCAGTCAACTATACAGTTGGTGCCTGTTGATTCAGCGGCATTACCACCTCAGGCAATATGTTTGATCAGGACTGGTTGTAATAAGTAGTGTGAGATTTGAGGCATGCTAAATGCTTTCTATCTTCAATTTTCAAAATTAGTTTTGATGAGTTGGAATTTACCTTGAAAACAACACTCCTTCGCCCCTGATTCTGTCTGTGTGTGGTATATCTTTCCCAGTTACTTATTAGCATTGTTTTCTCTGTCCTCAGCTTTTTTCTTCCTGCATGAGTCACAAGGGGGTTGAAGCCAATCAAATATGCTAGGTGAATGAGATGATGTTGCACGGGGGACCTGATGACATTTTGCAAAAACTAGATGCTTAAAATAATGTGTCAACATTTATAGTTGCCTGACTAATATAACTTAGGGCAAGTGGTTGGAACTGAAACTAATCACAGGGTAGTCTTATATATGAAGAAAGTTCTACTGAGGGACATATTCTCAGAAAATGTACTTACTCTCTTTTTTATAATAATTTTATTAAAAGTTTTAAAAGATAATACAAACTAAAGAAGAAAAAAGGGGAAAAAAAGAGGTGCAAAAAATAAAAAAAAAATCCCTAAGAAAGCAACTTCCCATCAGCATCACAAGTATAAACAATATCATAATCTCTTCACCTCCTCTCAATTAACAAATATAAAACTCTTCATCCCATAACTCATCTCTTAACTAAAGGCAAATCATCTTCTCAAATCCAGATGTCAGCAAAAAGTCCAAGCATAGCCCTAAAATAATAACAGTAATTAACATATATAAAACTCCACAATGTTTTTCCATTCCAAATGCTAACAATTCCAAACAGAACCACCCCAAATAGCAATATATCCCATTCAAATAATTCCATATCTCAATTCTTAACTATAAACAAATCCACATTTAGTAAATAGTAAAGTAATCCCAGTATCCTAATACAAACAAAAGACTAAAATTTAACATAACAATTAGGGATATAAAAAGACAGTTCAATACAGATCCAGTTTAAATGCTATCAAATTAGGATACATAAAATAACTATAGAGGCAAAAACTTATTCCCCAATGTTAAATGTAAGCAAATCCAATACACACCATTTTTCTAGTCCAGATATCAGCAAATCCAAAAAGAACCCACCCAAACTAACTACATGTCCCATTTTAGCCCTGGTCAAATAAACCAACTTTGTATTCCTTCTTTTTAGGCAAAGCAATCTTGCTTTTTAATCCATTCGGATGATTGTTCAGCCCTATTTCAAATTTCTTCAATACTTTGTACAGCCTCTTTTGTAAGTCTAGCAAAAAGAAATTGTTCCAATTGCTCTCCGGGATTGTCATTTTGATTTCCTTCTTAATTTTTAAAGCCTCATCCTTTTTTTCTTTACATATGATGATAAATTCTTATTCACATTCTTGTGCATGTTGTTCTTGGGTAGAATTGGTTGCATTTCTTTTCCTGTAACATCTTCTTCTGGGAACAGACTGTTCCTAAGAAAACACAGCATAGCTGACATAATTGATTCAAAGTCTCTGCATAGTTCCCAATGTGGTTCCTCAAAGATATCTCTGAAAGCCATTATTAGTTACTTATCTTATTATGTCTCCAATATCGAAAAAAATTTCTTTCCCACAAAAATGCATTTATTCTTTAGGATTAATTTCAAAGTCTTAATATTCAAAATGCAACATTCCAACAGTTTCTAAGCCCTTAATCCATTTAAAATTTTCTATAGCCAAAACCTTGTCTTGCTTTTTGCTGTTTATTTTAAATTCTTCAAGATTATAAAGATACAACTCCATTTTCTTATATTAAGGATTGAAGGCACTCACCCAGTGTTTGCAGCCTAGTTGCTTCGAAGGTGTCTAACTTCTTTGAAGCAGTTAATAGGCAATTTCCGAAAGCGGTTAGCAGGGGAAGTGCAAACTTGGCATCCTTTAAAAAGGTTCTGTTTGCGGCTGGAGCAATTATGGCGAATTCCCTTGTCTCCTGTTTCTCTCTCTCTGTGGAGACCACTGTCTCGCAGTTTCCTCACAGGGAGCAATCATAAGGAGAACAAAGTGGTTGATCTCTCATTCTCTCATTTCCAGAGAGGGTTGAAGAAGCCAATCTACTTAGCAGCTCCCTGTTTGTGGCCGCAAATATCAGCTCCACTTTTTACAGAGCCATCTTCTGTCCGCCATGTTCCCCGGAAGTCCCCATCTTCCCCAGAATAAATGTACTTACTTTCATGATAAATACTTGAAGACCTTTAAAAGGGCCCGGGTGCAAGCCTCACAAGCACATATAAGCCTACATGTGAGCAAGTAATCTCTTGTATAGAACTTTCCTGAGCAAATATTTTAACCTATGAAGCATTTTATAAAATTAGTTGGTACCTAAGTATCTTCAGGACCATCTCTTTCATATAGAACATGTTGCTTGGTTTTCTCATCTTGAATTGGGATGTTAACATTCCTCCCTATATGTTAGATACCTTGAGAAAGGGTAGAGGGCATTTTTTTCAGTCTTTTGCACCATCCCTTATATAGTCTTGCACCAGAAATTCAGCCAGAAACTCACCAGGAAATCAGTTAAAATAGAGCTTTTTCACAGAGCTTTTGACACCTAAGATGATCACTGATGGGTGAATGATTTTAAATTTTATTGGTTTTAAGTATTTGCTTCTCTGTTTTTATTGATTTTAAAGGAGCTATTGTGAACTGCTGGGACTTCTTTGGGGAGCTGGCTGTATAGAAACATTGTAAATAAATACATAAATAAATAACCTGATCAAGATTTTTGAACCAGTTTTAAACCATGCCATTTGTTGAAATCTGGAAAGTACCTTCACAAGGAATCCACTGGAAAACTAACCTGAACTTGGTTCCTATATTGCACTAAGCCATGGCTTGTTTATCAATGGCTTCCTGAATAAACAACAGATGGCTGGGTTTGCATGAAATGGCAAGCTATAACTGTGAGTTACAAACCACAGTGGCTGGATAGCACAATGTGCGAATCAGAAACCAGGAAAACTACTTTAGCTTCACACCAGGCATGAGCTCAGGCTGAGTGTTGATATCTATTTCCAAAAGGTGGTCCTCTACGCTGGGCATATGGTGGGTCACTCAAACCCAACTTGATGCCCTTCCAACTGCAATGAGAATTCTATAAATGGTAGCACGAAGCCATCGGAGAATACCAGTTTGGAAAGAATGCTGCTGTAAATCATTCTAGATTAAGAAAATATTATGAATATGTACTGATACTCCTTTGAAGCAGTTGCATTTCGGCTTTTCAGTAGTATCCAAATCTTTCAAATGGTAAACGTCTTCCTTATGCTGTTCTCTGTTTCTTTCTTTCTTTTAAACCAGTCCTAATTCCTCCTGAACACTTTCCATGTGACAGACCCATGCAACCCTCACTGCTTGCTATATTTTCACTCATCTTTGTTGTAAACATCTAAGTATTCATTTAACGCTTGAATTATTTTACCATCTCCCATGGATGCATTTCTCATTCTGTTCTTAGCCTTTTTTCATCCTTAGCTGAGTCTCCTTTTTTTTAAAGTTTTGCTGCTAGGAAAAGTTCCTTGATCACACAACGTTTCCAGTTTTGTTCACCCTGTATTTCTTTCCCTGTCTTCTCCTGTTTGAATGTTTTTTTAAAGCACAAGGAGAGAGATTTGACATTATCTCTTACCTGCTTAAAAACATGTCATCCATTATTACTACAAAGTGGATCGCTACATATAAGTCGCAGCTGGATTTGTTAGGGTGACATTGGGACAACTTATATTGAGTTGAGGACTAGAGTTCAAAAATGGATAGAAAAAGGATATATGGGGACGGGGGGACCGGCTTTGTAAGGATCTTAAGGAATAAAATGCCAAGATTTAAAACATGTAATTTTGCCCCCAAACACCTAAAATAAAAGAAAAAACTTCAGGTGTATCTGATCTGGAACTCTGGAGGTTATAAAAGGGCTCCATGTAGCCCTTAGGCCATGCTCTGAGAACTCTTTCTGGATCCATTCAAAATGGATTATTTGCTCCTGGTTCCTTGACCCATCTGACTTTATTCTGTATTTTAAGATTCTTTTAATTAAAAACAAAGGAAGTTGACATATTGCAATGCTTGTAGCACCATCTTTATTTATGATGGCTTTGCTGCTTCCCCATTGCCTGAAAATTTCATAGACATTTTTAGAAAATAAAATAAAGAGTGGAAACAAGCCAGAAGCTTTATCTGAAAGCATGCCCACCTGCCCAGGAAACATGTAAAGGAAAGTTGAGGTGCTCAATTGCATCCTAGGAAGGAATGGGAAGTAGTATAGAACAACCCTATTAATTTGCCTTTTGGTAGATATGTGTTTTGTGATGCCTACATGACTTGGGGAAAACCTTTGGATTATAAATTCTTAGACTTCAACCCTAAAATCCAACCCTGAGTGCACCATTGGATTTGGATCCAGAGTTTCTGGTCATTCTTCCTGATATAAAGCTTACTCAAAGCCCATTGACAAGAGAATAAAAATCACATTTTTAGGTAAATGTACTATTTGATGCAGACAACCAGAGAACGTGCTATCTGATACTTTCATGCTGGTTAGCCCGGTTCCATATCATTGTAAACTATGAGATACATTACTGTATATACAGTGAAAGTGTTGGTTGTTCGCTTGGCTGGTTTGATATATGCTTGCATTTGCTTTGGTCAAGGGGTGTAATAAAGACCCATTCGTTATTCCAATATTCTCTACACTACATCTGATGAATGGCTTACATCCACATTGGTAGAAATGTCACTCTTTTCCCAGGGGTATTTTTTTGTTTGTTTGTTCCTGTTTTAGGAATATGTATTGAAGCTATCTGTTCCTGGAACACAACAGAAATATTTTCATTTTTGCATAGTTAAGTTGATCAAAAGTGCCATTGAAAGCTGCTAGTTTTTTTTTTGCTACATGCAGGTGTGAGCAAAAAACTCATCCCTGAGATGAAGCTGAACAATTATCCTTATTGTCTTTCTGGGCCACAGCATATGGCTCGCATTGCATTTCCAGTTTTCCAACTGTAATAACGACCAAGTCTGGCTCTTTTGTCACAATGGCTAAATAACTGTTGAGAAATTTTATGAGACCCTCCAGTTGGGGTGCAGATGAGAGTGATTTTCATCCTCTCCAAAATGGATGATCAGATGCAAATCTGTACCCTTTGCCTCTGAACACGAGCACAACCTATCAAGTGAAGTGTAAATGGAAGTGAAGGATGAAGCCAGGAAACATTTTAATAAAGATGCTCCTTTGTTATTAGGTGTAACAAAAGAGACAACGGATGAATGGCTGATAACAGAGGTTAGAATGAAATGTTGGAATAGGAGGGAATCAGTTATTATTTCAGTTAATTATGTGATATATTTACAAGCTTGTTGAGCTTTTCCTTACATGTATTTGGTATTTTTTAACCATTCTTCTCTGGATGTATCCCAAAACCAGTATTTCTAACTCTACTGATGGTCTGAAGGAGAATAATTTCCAGGTCAAAAGATTAAGCTCCTGTTGCTTCCTATGGCTCAGTAGATTGTGGTCACATTTTGCGATTATTAAGGGGGGATTATTATTATTAACACTTATTATTACTGTGGTTATTATGGGAGAAATCTGATCCCAGTAACCCTCCTATTCATGCTGAGAGGTCTATATGGAAATCCTGGATAATCCATATTAGAATTTGATCAAGTTATTGTATTGACTTGCATTTTGCTGTTTCCAGACCTAAACTCATACCATTAATTTTTTTGGAAACAATCAAGGAATTCTCAGTATCAACTAGTTCACTATCTCCTGTGGCAGGAAATCTATACACATATAGATGGCCATACACCTTCTGCTTAAACCTTTTAACAAGGTAAACTCCACCATCTTCAACTGGTGAACAGTTCATATCATAAGGGAGTCCTTCTTGTAATTTAAACCTTTTGCCTTGGTTCTTACTCCTTGTTATTAGAGACAGTAAAGTAGTCTTCTTGTTTAAACCTCACATGCTCCCCAAAAGGTCTCTCTTTAAAAAACTCATAAAAACTAATATCTATTATTCACCATGTCCATTCTCCATCCTTTTTTTAAAAAACAATATTAGATCATCTATGAAATTCTTCTTGGTTTTTTGCTTGCAGTGTTTATACATTTATGTTAGGTCAATTTCTGATAACTGACTTATACAGTGTATTGCACATATGGAACAACTGCATGAGAAGCACTGTCTTCCTTTGTGGTGGGATTGTACAACAGACCTCTTCCCTGATCTTCGTTATGGGCAATGTGAAGGTGCCCATTTGATGCTTAGAATTCACCTCTTTGGAACTCACCTTCCAATGCATTGGTATTCCTGACAGTGCTAATGTTATAGTGGCTGATTTAAAGAGATAGTAAGAATAGAGCTTGGTTTTCTGATGCCTGAAAAGTCAGATATCCTATTCAATTTTTTAAAAAAGATGAGAAGAAGTGATGATGTCTATGCTAGCTTTAGCCTTAAAGAAGTCTTCCCAGTGTTAGTAAGAAACTAGTTTCTCAATCATTTAGAAATCTTCCAAGGAGAGGAGGGTTATAAATAAGGGCAACTCTTCTACAAAGGAAGGCTACAGCTTTAGTGACTTTTTAGTTTGGGGGAAAGGAGGTTTAGAAATAGATAGAATTATACGTGATGTGGAAAATGTTGAGTCTTTCTCCCTTTTTTACAATGTTAGAATTTGGAGTCATCCTCTGAACTAAATGGAGGGAGACTCATGAACAATGAAAGGAAGCACTTCAAGACACAAGCAAACTCTAGCAATGCATAGCCATCAAATGTAGAGATGGCTATCAAAAGTTTATATGGTTTTAAAAGGACTGGATAAATTCATGGAGGGTCAGGTTATCAGTGGCTCCTCATCTTGATGGCTGATTGCTATCAAGAACTGTAGGAATTAGAGGTCCTGAATAGATTTGGCATGTCTACAAACCTAAGGATTCTCACAGAGCTTGGAGAAAGCTCTTCTTTGGGGCAGATGATGTCACTTGAGCCACATAAAGATCTAACTTGGAAGCTCTAGGGTATCTTTCTTGCCTCCCTGCTAATGTTCTACCTTAACAGGCTGCCAAGAGTAGTTTTGTGAAGAAATAATCCCCCTGCCCACCCTTTCCCTTATATTCTGCCAAGCTTGTTTTGAGTAGCCAGGTATTTTCAGCCAACCTGTGAGATGGCTTCTCTTCTCCTGAAGGCGGTTTTTCTTTCCTTTTTTCTTTTAAGTATATAAATGCTTAATATTCTTTGTTCTCTGCTCTCCTTGAAAGAGAATGCTCTGATGATATGTCACATCAGCTTTAGCTTTGGTAGACTGCATTCATACAAGGATCACAGCACATCCTGGTGACTTTTCTCTTCAAGTACCTTTACTACCTGCTTTGCTTGATGTACAGCCCCATGCTGTAAGCAATTGTTTTGGTTAAAGTCTGTCATTTCTCATGCTCAAACCCAGTGATGCAAATTGCATTCCCTATGATAAATGTGGTCTAAGTCTGCTAAAAAAAAAAAAAAAGCTGTGTTGGGTGAGGTGTGTGTGTTTGTGTGTGTTTTTTTAAGTTTCCTGTGCATTGTTTGTTTGAGGGCGTGAACTGTGTCATTTGCAGCTGTGAAGGAGAACATCTGTTGTTGTCTCACCACCACCCATGATCAGCTCTGTGGTTTTTTTCCCCCTCCCTCTGGGATGGGCAGTCAAAGTGATGCTTCCTTTGAAGTAAACGCTTCTGGATTTTCACAGACCTGCCCCTTTAACTTTTCACTGCAGTTCCTTCTCTCGTTTTTCTTTTCTTCCGTTTGTGTATTCAACACGATCTCAGAACTCTTTCTCTCCCTCTGCTCTCTCTCCAGAGCCACAATCACACCTTATGTCACCTCGCAGTTCATATTCTGCAGTTGATGAGCCATTTCCTTCTCCCCCCTTTCTCTGCAGGCTTGCTTCAATTAATTGCTCTTCTCTTCGGTGAGATTTGTTGGCATAGCGGTGTTTCTCGGGGTACCTCTCGCGTTAAGCTAATTTGCTGCCTCCTGCTATGATGTAGACTGCTTGTGGCTCAGAATAATAAGCTCCCTGCTTTTGGAGTGGGGGGGTTAAAGAAATATACGATATGTCCTTGTCTCAGAGAATAGTTTGGCTCAGCATTCTCCAAGCTGGCGCTCTCCAGATGATTTAAGCTAGGGCCCCTGTCCTCCCTGATCATGGGTCAAGTTGGCTGAGTGAAATATTCCAAAACATATCTAGAGGGAGGTGGATTGGGGAAGCTGAAATCTGAGACTGTTGCAACATATAGAATTAAGCATCATGAACTGAACTGTGTGGACATGGGCAGCTTGACTGATTTTCTTCATCTGAATCTCTCCATAGAGCTATACCTGCTTCAGGTCCTATTTGCTATGCTTGCCAAGTAATCTGGCACCTATAGGCTCTCAGTGCTTCTAAGGTCCCATCAAAACTGACCCATGCCCAGTGTACCCTATGCTAAGGGAAGAGAGAATTTTAGATACCCATTTTCCCCACCAGGTAAGCTCATGGCCACTAGTTCTCAGATCAGAGGTGAGGAATTCTTCAAGAGCCAGACAGACTGCTTCTCCTAGGGTGATAGTCCAAGACTGCAGTAAACAGACAATAATATGGTGTACCCATTGTTAAGTTATTGATTTGGAAGAAGATTGGCCTCTGCTGATGCTATTCTTCACTTCCTGAATCTCATTGCTCTGCCCACAGTTGTAATTTAGAGACCTCCCCCTCTCTCTGAAAGATAGATAGGTAATTAGTCAAGAGTCCTTCGACAGGACAGAACAATTCCCTCATATGACCTAAATCTGTTTTCATGCAACGTTGTCCCTGGATCAATAAGTTCCATAAAGTAATTCATGAGTCTTTTCTACAAGCATGCTTTGCCTTGCATTACAAATGGGACTGATACGGGATTTCTATGGATAAAATAGGTCAGAAGACTTCACTCACCGAAATACACAACTATTTTGCATAATAATAATATTAATAATAATGATAATATATTAAATTGATATGCTGCCAACTCCCAGTGACTCTGGGCAGTCCTAAAAGAGGAAAGTTTTTTTTTTAAAATAAAAATTTAAACAGGAAAGCTCAGTTTGGGTGGTTCCAAACATTTTGCTTTGAGATTACTGATCTCAGACGCATCAAAAAAAGGTTTCAGACAATCACAAAAGGTCTCAACAAACACAATGGGTTTTTAACCCATTGCAATGGTTAATTCATAAGGTGCTTGCAGTCTGTCTCACATGTAATCTGCATCTACATAACCCCACTATCTTCCCCTCCCTTCCCCCCGCCTCACCCCAATTTAAATCCACCGTCACTCTAGCCATTCCATGCATCTGATGAAGGGAGCTACAGCCTTTCAATAAAATATGTAAGTCTGAAAAGGTGCTACCAGAGTCCTGATTTATTTTCTGCTCCCAGAGATTAACATGGCTTTCTTCCTACAAGGTTCACAGACGTTGAAATGATTTTATTCTGAAAAACCTCTTTTTAAACTCGAAACAACTTCTGGAATGAGTTTGAAATGGAACATTTTGAGCTCAGAGTTTTGTACAACCCTAGTCATAGTATTGAAAGCCAGTTTGGTGTAGTGGTGAAGGCATTAGGCTAGAGACCAGGAGACCATGAGTTCTAGTCCTGCCTTAGGCACAAAGCCAGCTGGGTGACCTTGGGCCAGTCACTATCTCTCAGCCCTAGGAAGGAGGCCATGGCAAACCTCTTCTGAAATCTTGCCAAGAAAACTGCAGAGACTTCTCCAGGCAGTTGCCAGGAGTCAACACTGACTTGAAGGAAGCCCACCCTCCCAAAGTCATAGTATAGGTCTCAAGCATTCCAAATGTCATTGCTGCCTTGCAGAATCCTTTTCTGAGAATACTTTACAACAATCTGAATCAGAGCAGCAAATATTCCTGGAAACCCTGTGGAGGAATAGGGGTCTCTTAGGGGCAACTTTCTTAAGCTCCCTCCCCTTAAGGACATAGAGAACTCCCCCTGAAGCTGACCTTCAACTGAGACATCACCCAGCCCTGGGGATTGTTGGTGGCAGAAGATACAACCTCAGGCAAATTTAACTGCAGGAATATCTTTTATTCATGAGTAAAGATTTATTCATAAGGCAAATTCTGCTGATGAGGAGAAACTTCTGGGGGCTTCTCTAGCTGCCTGTAGCTGAGCCTTTGGAGGGTCTTTGAGAGCATAAGTTAAAAGCCTTGAGCTCCAAGCTTCTTCTCAAAAGCTAAACAGCTGAACTGCTTTGGGTTCTAAGCTAAAACAGCTGAAGAGCTTTGGGCTGTAGGCTCCTGCGTGCTGGAACAGGTGTTGTTAACTGCTGCCTGTTTGTTGGCCTTGCTAAGCCAGCTGTTGAATTCCTTGTTTGTCCCTCTGTGTGTGACCTTTGGAGTTTTTTGGATTTCATTTCTGCTGACCAGGTAGAGCTTTCTGTTAAGCTGGACAGTTAGTATATTGTGGAAGCAATTTCCCAAGGGCCTCCCAGGCACGGGACTGTGCAATGCTTCATTGCCCATCTTTAGAAAGAGTTCTCCAGCCTTGCCAAAGATACCTTTCTGTTTACAGTCACGGATGTTTACATCAAGGACTGTAGGAAAGAAGTATTGCAAAATCCCAATACTTCTCTTCTTAAGCCGTTTGTTCTTGCTCTAATCTCCTCTGCAAATACAAATTTCTCTGGGCAGCCATTCTTATTCAAGTTCTGCACACCCAGTGGGAGGAAATCTCTCTATACAAAATAATTTAATGCATTGCTGCAGTCTCTTGAAGCTAATTTAAGATTCTGTTTTGTTTTTCGGCCACTCCTCCCCCTCCCTTTTGGGTTGTAGACAAAGTTTACAATCCGTCTCATTCACTCACTTCTTGGGCCTCTTTCCCCCATAGTCAGCACTTCCAGTGTTTATATTAGTGATGCTGCTAATTAATGAGCACTAATTTAAACTTGTAATCACTTCCTTTCCCCCAGGTGTTTGACTGGGCCCCCCATCCCTCCCATAAATATCCAGGAGAAGGGAAGGCGGAAATCCTCTTGTATTAACCCACATTAAGTCATGCTCCAGGGTGCTCTTAAGATGATGCAACTGTTGAAATGCACCTGAAGCTGTTGGTGGAGAGACAAAATGGGCTGGGTAACCCTGGGATAATTTGCATCATTTAAAACTCCATTAACCTTGAACAAACACAGATATCAAGATAACGTTCCGGTGAAGCTTTGGCATCTCCTTATGCAGAATGATGATTAAAAATGAGTGCCAGTCTCTGCGGTGTGAATAACGCTTACATCAAGGTACCGCCCTTTGAGTGGGGTACTGAGGTCAGGGCATTTGCAAGTGGGCAAGACCTTGATGAAAGAGGGGGGCCAGGGCCAGAATGGGATAGCCTTAACGTTAATTAAAATTAAATTGAATGAGATCCAGTTAAAAGGAAGATGCCTGGTGGGGGGACTAAGTCCCTTCTTTTGTTATGATGATAAGCAGGATTCTTCGGCCAGTTCAGGGAAGGTGGGAAGTGGAAATGTGCTGTTCCCAGCTGAGTACCTTTGACATGCTGGTAGGTAAAGATATTTATCCAAAGATTGGATTCAAGTTTATTGACTTCAAATCATCTTGGGAGATAACTATCCAAAAGAAACTGAGTCACTGTGGCTTTTCCAGTAATGCCATCTTAACCCGAGGGCTAGATCAAGCTAGCTCAGTGTTTCTCAACCTTGGTAACTTGAAGTCCACACATCTTCAAGTTGCCAAGGTTGAGAAACACTGAGCTAGATCAATATTAAGGCAAAGGGATTAAACATAGAAGGGCAAACAGATATTGCTGCTTCCTCTCACAACATATTTGTAAATAGCCACATTTTAGCTCCTATACCAGCTTCATATTTATATCACATCACAGTTCCCAAATTCATGACAGCCTTATATTTAGCTCAATTTAATGCTCTCCCCACAGCTGTTTTGGAAGGGGAATATAGGAAAACCCCTTAAGAAACTCGACATTGCCCCTGTGACATGGGCACCATAGACACCTCAGCCCATCTTCTTTTGTACTGCCAGTTCTACAGAGACATTCGCCACCAGCTGATTACCCCTTTTTTATCTAAATTTCAGGGGCACTTTCATCATTTTTATTTGCATTATCTGTTAGATAACCAGGATAAATCTGTCTCTCTAAAAGTAGCATACTTTTGCTACCTTGTGTGTAAGCTTCACCCACAAATGGTTGCCAGTGGTCACTGATGTTAGGGGTTAACTCTGCTTTGTTTGTTTTACTGAATGTATTTTTATTGGTCAGTGACTGGAATGAAGTTTCTGTCTGTCTGTCTTTGACATGGAAGTTGTGAGTGGACTGGCCCTGGGCCTGAATCCATGCTGTTCCGCCCCAGAAAAACAGGTGGATTATTTTTCCCAATTTCTTCAGAAGTAGTGAAATTCTCCAACAGTTTCTCAGCTGCAATGGTAGCCCTGCTACATGGAGGCAGGGAAACGAGTGTGCAGAACTATCTCATGAGGTTCTCCTCTATGATCAAATCAAAGTGTGAGAAACCAGGAAGGCTGTAGACAAGTGGAGAACTGATTGTGCAGTGAACATTTGATCATTTATGTACATGCTGAGACCACCTTGTTGCTTAGTAAGAGTAAATATGCCATGCTCAAAAAAATTTACCAAAAATCTTTCCTCCTCTGAAAGAAATGCTGAAAAGCAAATTCCCTTTCATCCAATTGAATGAGACCTGGTAAAGAAAAATACTTCAGGAGCTTTTCTGTGCCAGCCATTAGTCTTTGGCCTTGGGCACTGATCTCTGTACAGTTTGGGACAAAGTTTCTGTAGTTCCAAATAGTTTAAGTAAAAGACTGATTCCTGATGCATAGGAGGTGGGGTAAATCAACTATTTTCTTCTTCTGATCTGATCTGATCAATCCTCCAGATGATGCAATTTACATTGGAAAAAAAAACTGTGCATGTTAAATGAAAATTGCATTTGTTCCCTTCCAGCCTGACCCACTGGGTTTCTTAATACGGTCCTTCAATTTCTCCCTGGAGTGGGATGGGTATGATAATTAAAAGATAAATCAAAGATATATTTATTCAGTTAGAAAAAATGGAGCAAATAACTTATGAGGGTCATGCATAAAGGAGCAAAACAATCCATGACTATTTGACCTCTCAAATCTCAAATGTCATTTTCTTAGCAAGGACTCCAAGAAATGTACATTAGTTCCATTTCTTGGTTGAGATGCCATAGGAGTAGGTTTCTAAGCCTTGTTTTCACTGCAGAACAAAGATCTCCATCTAGATGAGATTAATACATAGCTAGGTGTTTATTTTATTTCTTGATTATCACTGATATAAGAGAAAAAGTGGTCGGTTTGGAATGTGTCTGCCGTGAAATGCATCGTAAAAAATGTGCATCATGTGGGGGATATAACCTGTCCCCTTTTCTTCCAGTAAAAACACATTAAATGTTTTTACTTAAAAAATGGTGTTGAAAAATGTATAAAATGTTTTTTTAAAGCTGGCTTTGAATTTTAAAGCCATTTTTGTTTATATCTGGTGCATTGGTGCCAACTTTTTGTTCTATGTACAATCCTTCCAGCATTGCCTTTTCATTGGATTAAAGCTCTTTCAATGGATCTTTGCTTGGAAGGTTAGCAGGTGAATACATTATTTCACAGAACTATTTTCAAGAAACAAATAACTGAAAGGTCCTGTAGGGATTGAAGGGGAATGGCAGTACTGTAAGGTTGTTAATGACTTGGGTTGTTCTGTGTGCCCTTTATCATTAAAATAGATTGATCAGAAAATATTAGCATAGAGACTTATAATGGAAAAGTTCTATATTTCCTTCATGTCTTGAATCTCTCTTACAAGGATTAATGAGCCAAGGATGGGATCTTTGTTCTAAGGGCTGAATACATCTTATGGCCTTTATAACAAACTTTTTATTTGTTACTGATTTAGTAGAAATTATGTTTCATTAGTGAGCTTATTCATCAGCAATGAGAGCTATTGGCACCGCAGCGCTTTAACATAAGCATCGTCTGCAGCATAGGAAGAAGAAGAATGAAGGAGATTATACCAAAGCAAGTCAGGGACACAGAGTTCAGTCTGCCTCCTTGGATGAGATCTCATAAATCTAAAGGCATCATTTTTAATTATAAATAACAGAGCTGGACACAGAATAAGTTAACTTATTTTGACAAGAAATATAGCTTTCTTCAAGTTCTCTAACGGCTTGCCACAGCCACATTCTAGCATTTGCTGCCTTGAGTTACTGCTTCATTCTGCCTAAAAGTAGGACCGGTTAAGATGGGATGGGGCCTAAGATGCTGCTGCAATCCTTAACTTATCTAAGGATTTTAATTGTGGTCTTTTATTACTTCCATGTCACCTCTGAGCAAGGACAGGTTGGAGGTCACTCTTAGTATGCTGTTCTCCATGTATGGGGAATCATCTAAGGCAGCGTTTCTCAACCTTGACTTGAAGATGTGTGGACTTCAACTCCCAGAATTCCCCAGCCAGCATGAGAAACATTGATCTAAGGAAATACTAAGAATAGCAGAGTAGATTTGTCTGTCTTGAGCACCCTGAATGTCTGGGTTATTCAGTGGCAGCAAGACAGAAAGCTTCTCCTGTTCTCTTATTTAATTGTACATTTCCTACTTCTGGGGCAATGGCACTACTTTAGTGGCATTTGATGTTCTTCAAAGGAAGGGAATGCTGCATGCATTTTATCTATAAATATACACAAGGACTGCCCTTCCATTAGACAAAGTTCAGGATCAGAGCTTGATGTCACGAAAAGGCAGCAAATGCTCTATAGAAGCATTTTGGTATTTTTAGTGTCAGCAAAGGAAAGAGAGGCTTGGAGTTTTCTGCCTCGATTACCGAGTTGCCTTTGCTGGCCTTGGATCAATCCCCCTTGACTGGGAAGAGGTCAATCTGGTATGTCCCACATCGAAATATTTGTTGACGGTCCTGAATGTATAGGCAGAAAGCGAGTGGAAATAAACAGCTGACTTCAGATCCTGTCAGAGGGTGGGAAAAAGGGAGAGGAATTTTCCAGATGGTGATATTTAAAATGTACAGTGGCCTTAGCGTAACAAACTATATGTATACAGATGTACACAGACAATTAAAATCTCAGCTTTTTACAGTATCTTATCGTTTTCATTGCCTCCCTCCCGCACATAGCATCTATCCATGATTTCACTTCTGGGTTTGCTTCTATCCCAGGAACGGCGGGGGGGGGGGGGGTGAGACTTTTTTCTGGAGATTCCGGCCCCTTGACAACCTGTCTTCGAAGACATTTGGCCTGCTTTCTGAAAACTGCAGACCTTTCCGCTCAGCAGATCACTCTCCTGGGTTTTGTTTGCTCCTGCTGGTCCTCGGATCTTCCTCCTTGATCCACCCACTATCACCAGTCCATCTCATATAATAACAACTCCAGGAATGCCCAACAACCTCCTCCATCACATAATGCTTCTGCCACTTTAGATGTTTACATGAGATGTTTTTATTAGGCATGAAACCTCTCAGTGTCTGCATGACATTGAGCCTGATTTAGGTCAATGGGGGGAAAAAAAAGAACCGTGAGATCATTGTATCTTCTCAAGTCCATCAGGGCAACTCACCCTGCCCCAGATCCTATGGGAAAATTCCAAACTATTATTAATATTATTATTAATTTGATTTGTATGGCCACCCATCTCATCTAAGCAACTCTTGGTGGCTCAGCTAATTCATAGTTCATTTCTCTTTCTCCTAGCATTTCTTTCCAGGCTCTGACAGTATATATGTTCCTATACAACCTCAACTGTGTATATGCACTCTCTTTTCAGAGCAGGGGGGATCCTGCACAACCATTAAAGATAATGAATAAAATCTCTAAATCCCAGACTCTGATAATGATTCAGTCTAAAGCCAAACGACTGTGACCGACTTCCATGCATTTCTCAGACAACAAGGTTATGGTACTGTTACAATACTCTTCCTAAAATCTGACATCAGACAAGGAAAGGCTGCACATGTGCAGAACATAGGACACGGTCAACTTCAGCTTGATTTTGTTTTTGGATTAATGATTAGTTCAAAACTAAAGTATGCACAGATCATTTATAATCTCTTTTTCCTTCCTTTGTGGTTTTTTTTTCAACCCAAGCTAACAAACTAATACTTGTTAGCACTTTCCATGTGTGGAATATTCAATGGTATTGAATGTTCAGTACCATTATATTGTCCTATTGGAAAGCAAGTACAGTATTGGAAATCTAAACCCTTATTCCTGTCTGCTCTCATTGTGGCCTGACAATAGCATATTGTGTTTTCAATTGATACACTTGCAAGCAAATAACAAGTGACATAAATGATGGTGTCTTTCTAACACCACATATTTAACTTACCAGTTGAAGAAGATTGATTGATTATACGCCATCAAGTTGGTGTTGATTCTTAGCAACCACATAGATAGATTTTCTCCATGAAATGGAGAAGATCAAGGGGGATATTTTAGTTATGGCCAACATATCCAGTGTAATACAGTTCAAATCCTAATAAAAGATGAAATTAAACAAGGTTAGAGCAGTCTGTTTTTGACACAACTACGTTCTGATTCCCAGCTTGGAACCCTAGGAAGTCAGATTCTGCTTCTCTTCCCCTCTTCTCACAAGGACACTTGGATGAAAACCTCTGGCAACATGAACCGTGATCAGCTGAAGTGGGCTCTAGTTACATTGCTGCTTTTGAAAATTTAAGGGCTATGGAAAAAGTCATTAGTTGCATTTAATAATTTTAAATATACAAAGTGGAGGATGGTGTTTCTTGGGCTACACCAAGCTTTTCACCAATCACATACAGAGTGTCCGGCATTGTTTTTGGAGCCCATGATCTGCAACATTTTATCTATCCCTTGTATGTGAGTTTGCTTGATACAAGGGCAGATCAATTTTCCCTTTCATGTTGAACTTACCCAGTTTGTACTTCCCAAGCCCATATTTATCCATTTTCTGAATGTGTGAAGCCAGTCACATTTTTTTAAAAAGTCCCCATCTACAAATATGCCTGCATATCCACGTATTAAGGGAATGAACATACATTAAAATAAATTTTAGAAATGGGCAAAATGCATATATTCGGAATATATATTGGTAGACAGACATGTTTCCCAGAGGTAATAAGAATTCTTTGATTGGCAGAGATAGAGCATTTCTAACTTTGGCAACTTCCATATGGGTGAACTTCAACTCCCAGAATTCTCAGCAATAGCCGTGATGAGGCACATGGTATGAAGTGGTGTTTTCCCTCTTATCCTGACCCACAAGTTCCCAAGTGGACAATCTAGGGCACGTGAAATGGGAGCCTTAGGACAATGTATACAGGTTGGTCAAAAAGCTTGGCTTCTATTGGTCCTGCAGCCTGTGGGATTGCCCCTCTCCTCTGGTCACTGGTCTCCAGGTCTCCTCAGCCATTTTGACTGTGGCTGCAAGAGAGATCAGACGCTTTTCTTATGCAGCCTCTTTCTAATCTGGACATGGAAATATTGACCTCATGCAAGATTGAACATGGCTTTTCCAGGAGATCGATATTCCCATTGGCGAACAAAAATGAACCAAAGAAATATCCACTCTCTGAAAAAGCTCCAGAGAATTTGTATGGCATTCATTCTCTTCCATTATGTACTTAATTGTCATTAGGGTATTTCTCAGAGAGAGTGCAATGGCAATATCAATCTTCTCCAGGAGATCATTATTCCCACTGCCTAGACGTTTTAGAAACCATTGTGTGATTTCCAGCATCTGGTTCAGAATTAAAAGGCTGCAGCTAAACAAAAACAACCCCCCTCTTTTTTTTTTTTCAAATTAGCTGATCCACTCACTCAGGCAGACTTTGGGGGGAAGGTGGTATTTGCCTTAGAGAAATAGATCACTACTGATTTCCCATTAGAACTATGAAACCTTTTCACAGATGCTGTCATAGCGGTCATCCAGACTACTGCAGGCTATGTGACCTCTAGCACATCTGGCAGTGTACGGGAAGATGTTTCATAGGACTGCCATACACCATCGCTCCATGTTATATTTCTGAACTTCATTGGTGTACTTCATTCATTTCTTGCCAGGACGGGAATATTGATCTTGAGTAGGCCAATAATTTTGTGGTGAAACATTAAGGGAAAAATTTATTGAATGGAGCCGGAGTGCACAAGTGATGTACCAATACATAATTTGTATGGCAACTGGGGGCAGCTTTACTTGCAAATGATGATGTTGGGTGGGACAGGAATTTCAGCCAGAGTAAATCACCAATCACTGCTCTGGAATAGCGGGGCTGTAGAGATAGCAGCACAACATGACTTCATTCTGTTGCAGGTTAAGGGCACACCATGATTCATACTGACATTACTTCCTTGTAGCTCCTGGAAAGGAGAAAAGAATGGCAAAGTAGATGAACCCAATGAATAATTATAGGGCTTATTTTGGTATTTCTTAGACTGTTTTTCTGGTATGGACTTTGCTTCTTGTGGACAAACAACACCATACCGATGAATAGAAAGCTTTGACTAGAAAGCCCCTTAGAAAAAAATTGGATTGGATCAACAAATTGATCTGAAAGGCCAAAGATCTTTAAAACAATACTATTAGATGTCAACAGCCCTCTCTTTGTCACGTATATTATTTGACAGTGGTATGAGCGGAAAAATCTGGAGAGATAGTAAAAGGAAGACAGAGGATTCAGTGGGGGGAAAGGTCCCATTAAGGGAGAGAGAAGAACAGTTGTATTTTATTATTAATACACTACACTTCAGCAATCCATCTAATGGATGACAATGATTCTCAGAAGATATGTGGTTTCCAGGATAATTTTCACACTGCACCTTGGAATCTTGAAGAATAATTGAGAAAAAATCTAGGATGATGATATGTGTGTGTGTGTGTGAGTGAGTCTATGCCTTTAAGTCAGTCTTGACTCCTGGTGACCTGCAAGTTTTCTTGGCAAGATTCTTGGAAGTGGTTTGCCATGGCCTCCTTCCTAGGGCTGAGAGAGAGGGACTGGCCCAAGGTCCCCCAGCTGGCTTTGTGTCTAAGACAGGACCAGAACTCACTATCTTCTGGTTTCTAGCCTGGTGCTTTTACTCACTACACCAAACTGGCTCTCAGAGTGATGATATTATTTATCTATCTTTTGGACTGAACACTGAGCCTGAAATGGAATCTTTCCACTGTGACATGCTAAGCTAGAAATTCCATCTTTAGCCTGCATGGCTCCTGGAAGGGGGTACCCTAAAGGCATGTGTTTGAGATAAAGAAACATGTCATCGAATTGAGAAATCAAAGGAACCAGGAAGAGGTCAGGTCAAACATTTCTGGTTTGGTAGACCAAAATCAGCAGTTACAAAAGATCAGGAGCAAACAGGCTGCCTTTAGCAGCTCAGTGAGAGGACTTTGGGAAACAGAAGTAACAATTAAAAAATAAATTAAATAAAAGAGCGAACAGGCTCATTGGGTCAAACAAGTCACCCATTCTAGCTGGCATTCAGCTTTGTCAGTAGATACACATGTGTGCATCTCTGTATGAAAAAGATCTTTTTCTTTCCTCTTTATTTAAGAGACTGCTTCTCTAGTAAAGTTTTCATTTTTCTTCCTAAATAGAAAAGATGGAATGGCCAGCAGGAAAAAAAATGGGGGAAAAATATAGCACTGGATAAAGTTATTGCTTCTTTCTCTTTCTCTAATTAGAAGAAATTAAAATGCAATGGGGGAAAACTTGAGCATGAAAGCCTCACTAATAATCCAGGCAAGCAGATTTCAGAGAAACAGATTACTGGAGGAATTTCCTCCTGCATCTGAAAAGTCCTTCAATTTGTCTTTCCAAATTTTCAGGCGAACATGAGCGTGTACTTCAAGAACATCAGAGTAACTTATGGAGAAGAAAGATTATAGGTCGCCAGTTCCTTTTTTGTTTGTTTTCTAACTTTTTGTTTAAACATCTACAAGATTCTTCTTCATAAATATGGTCTTACCTTTCTCTTCTTTGAACTTAGGTTGAAGCTGCAATCATTCATAGATTTAACGCATTTCCCTGTAGGAGGGCATGATAGCTTTTAAGAAATCACAAAGCTTCTTGGATGGAGCCTGGAACATATCTCTTTGTATGCGTAGGCCTGGAGGTAAAAATCATGTGATTTGGGGTGGTCTGAAAATAGAATCCAGAGCAAAAGTTGTTAATTTTTTTTACAGCAGCAATGCACAACCAGTTTGGGCTGAGGGTCCCTTGGCTTCTGAGTGCTGTGGCAGAGTAGGTGCCCAAGAAGTGGTCAAGAGGCAGAATCGAGAAACATATGGGCCCATTAAAAATGAAATAAAATATATCAAATGAAATAAATGAAATATAATAAAATGTAGTAAATGTATTGATTTATTTAATTTAGTTCCTAATTGATACCTTTTTGATTAATTTAGTTCCTGATACACTTATGGGTTCATTTAATTTAGTTCCGAATTGATAAATGCAATGATTTATGTAATAAAATCAATTTATTAATGATTGATAATGAAATGTAATAAAGAAAATACAATAAAAGTGTTGTAATTTTTAAATGATTTTCATACAATTATTTCTCCTCCTTCTGCTACATTAAAATTACATTTTTGGTGTCAAGGTTTGGCTGGGGTGGGTTGGTGGGTGGGAACGATGTCCAAAGCTGTGGGAAAGTGCCTTCAGCCCTGCTGTCCCAGGTTCTGCATCGCTGCAGATTTTAACATTTTTAAAAAATGGAGAGGAAAATATCCTTCTACCTTAGTAGCCTAACAAATGGACCGGGCAAAAATTAGAGGCCCAATTCCCACAATTTGGCAATCATAAAGGTAGAGACTGTATTCTTTCCTTTGTGTAGGAGGTAGGCATCATCTTTTAGGTACATGTAGGGCTTTTGTCTGGTCCTTCCAAATCCACAAACGTTTGTGCAGAAATCTCGCCAAAGATACAGAGCTTCTATGCAACCCTTAAATAGGTTGTTGCAATTCCTGCTAACAGCTTTTTCTAATCACAAGGCCTGGGATGGACATCCTCATTCTGTAAATCCAAGTACCATGCTGCACTTTGTTGACCTTTTCAATATTCTGTAATTAGATTGGCTGCTATTTCACTTCTTTTTCCTGTTTACAGCTTCAGTAGCCTCTGGGAAAGGGAAGAACGGCCGGCTGTTCAATACATAAAATACTGCAAAAGGTCAGAGCAGGTTTGGTGCAGCATTAAACTGTAATGAATTAACTTTCAGGGTGAGACTGTGGAAAATACATGGCATTAGAAGATTCACAGAGAGGCTGTGCAGAGCTGAATGCGGTTCTTGGTCCTAACATTCCCCAGGTGAATAAGGCAAGTAAGGCACAATGGGGCCTACCTATTTGAGCTGACTATGTCATCAGTGCTCAACTGATTTGTAAAATAGAAATGCAGAACCTGAGACCCAGGCTGGTTATGATCCCCCAGGTCTTGGGTGTGGGTCTTGGAGATTGTCCAAAGTTGTCAAAGGCTTTCATGGCCAGCATACGAAGGCTGGCGTGGATCTTCCGGGCTGTGTGGCTGTGTTCTGGAAGTTCTGTTTCCTAACGTTTCGCCAGCATCTGTGACTGGCATCTTCAGAGGGCAGGAGCACAGACAGGAGCAGTTCTCTCTGTGCCCAGGATGGTGTGACCCTTTTGTGGGTATTTATAGAGATCTGAAGGGGGGGGATTGGGGGGGCTGGGGGGCTGGGGGGGTGGGTTAATGAGTGGCTGCTTGTTTTGGTATCAGAATATCTGTGTATCTTCCTGGGGGTTAGGCAGGGTTTTTTCTTCTATTGAGTTGTTAAGGAGTGGCTGCTGAGGGTGATTAGCATGTTCATTGTGTGAGCTGTTCGCATGTCCTGGTGGTTGAGCTGAGTTCATTGACCTTTTGCAGGCTGTATTTTTCAGGAATACAGCCTGCTAAAGGTCAACGAACTCAGCTCAACCACCAGGACATGCGAACAGTTCACACAATGAACATGCTAATCACCCTCAGCAGCCACTCCTTAACAATTCAATAGAAGAAAAAACTCTGCCTAACCCACAGGAAGATACACAGATATTCTGATACCAAAACAAGCAGCCACTCATTAACCCCCCCCAGTCCCCCCCAAACCCCGCCAATCCCCCCCCCCCTTCAGATCTCTATAAATACCCACAAAAGGGTCACACCATCCTGGGCACAGAGAGAACTGCTCCTGTCTGTGCTCCTGCCCTCTGAAGATGCCGGTCACAGATGCTGGTGAAACGTTAGGAAACAGAACTTCCAGAACACGGCCACACAGCCCAGAAGATCCACACCAGCCTTTGTCCAAAGTTGTTGTCAAATTGTAATGTTTAATGTGATAGAAAGGGATCATCCTTGAGTGCATAACTGGAGTGCCATCACCTTGACTATGTCCAAGTTTAAATATGCTTCATTCTACCAAAACTGAAATGAATTTGATTTTTGAATTTGATCCCCAGCCACTATTTTTGGGAGTGTGGTCACTGCCCTATCCCTCAAAAGCCAAGTGTAGACCGAGCTTTAGGCCAGAAGGACCCTATGGGCTCCTGCTAAAAGAGCATCCTGATTTTTTAAAAGTTCTATTTAAAATTTGCCAGCTATTTTAATCAGAACAGTGGGGCAGGGGCGGGGGGGGGGGGGGAGGAAAGAAGTGAGAATTGGGGGCAATCCAAAATGTTCATCTGAAAATATCTACATTGGGTATTCTTATTCTATAGCGGACAATATCCTTTAAGGCATCTTCTCTTTGGAGATGATAAAAAAATATAGTGATGAAGGAACACTGATATCTGGATGGCAGAAGCAGCAGAAAACTTTCCCTATTATGGAAGGAACTATTTACCTGATGCAATGGTATGTGGGGAGGATCTTGGGAGACAGGAGGAACAGCTGCAGTCATATAAAAGGTATCCCAGCCCACAGAAGGAAAAGGGGCATGGGAAATGTTTCAGAAGGGACCGTCCCTAGTTTTCCAGAGAGTAAAAGGAAAGGAGGGGAGAAATACCTTCAGTCTTGCAAGATTCTGTTAATGTAAACTTGCAATGAAGATAGAGTTAGAACTCATGATTGTGCTGCTTCTCTAGACGACTTTGAAAGGCTAACACTTCCTCTTTATCCAGGGTATATCATGACCCTACGAGTGAAATCACAAGAGTTTATAATAAAAGTAAGAATAAGACCACAAACTCCTCATTAAAATATGCAAATTTTAGTATGATTGTACTGCAATTATGATCATCACAGCTAGGTTTTCATCTATACCTCTAATTAGTCCGTGTAAATATTATGCAAATCTGTACTTGGGGTTGGCTAGAACCAGGAAAAAGGATCACGAAAAGTTTCCGGAGGTGGGAGAATTCCACAGCATAGGGGCCACTATGGAGAAGATCCTGTACCAGTTTGGCTTGAATTGTGGTATTTTTATTGACTGGTTGTGTTGGTTTTATGATAGCTTTAATGCTGATTACTTTTATCTACTTATTTTATTGATTTTTTTTTTTAGCAAACTGCTGGATTCCTTTGGAAAGGTATTCTTAATGACTATTATGATAATGATGTTATCACCAGCAATAGTCCAGCTAATATTCTGCTGCCCTCCCTTTCCATCTTATCTTAAACCCAAGCTATAAAAATGTATGTACAAAATGAATTTTCAATCATCTAACATAAGGTGCTATTGTAATAAATGACCTCAACATTCCAACAAATATTTCACGGTTTACAGGACACGTGTGTGACTGAGCCCAGTTCTTGAACCTTGTCAAACAGAAATAAACCTTTTGATATTAGGATTTTTCCTCTTCCTCACATCTGACATTCAAAAATAACTGCAAATAGCAGTGAAGCTAAGTGTACAATTTTGCATTCTAGTTTTTGCTCCAAGTCATAAATGAATATGGATTTTTTTTTTTTTTTTTTGGTCATCTCTTTGAAAATGTCAAGAAGCTGCTGCAAGGCATTCTGCATACTTTTTTTTCATAGATGTCTTTATTTAGTTGATTAGGGATGGTTTAAATTAGCACATTTGATGGAACAGATATCAGGAATTATCAAGGTCATGAAATAAGTATAAATATGCATAAGAAGAGTGAGCTGCCATCAAAGACAGTAAGCTTCACTTTGTGGTTTTCCCTTTTGTCCCCTTATTGTGTCCATTAGGAATTTCTGTTCTCCTCCCGAGGATTTTTGACAAATATAGTATTTAAGTGGAAATGAGAAAGCTGGTGATTATGATTAATCTGAAAAAGACTAGCACGAAGGTTCTATAGAAAGAATATTCGTCAAGAGTTATATTTTTAGAAGCCATTTCATGACCTTGATGTATGAATTCCATGCATGATATCTCTCGGTCAAATAATGTAATAAATTTGTACATAGGATTCTGGCCAATCATTTCACAACCCTCCCATATGTTACATGGCCATTGATGTAAATATTCTTTAGGACAACAACAACAGTAATTGGCACTCAAGTTGTCTGCCAATTTTGCAAATGAAAATGAACTCTTTGCACCATTGGGTTCCAGCTCTTGGGCAGATGTTGGGGGCTGGCTGTAATCAGTGAAGTGAAGTGAACCAAGAAGTGGAACAGAAGAAATTGGGAGGCAGGATCTGTGCACTAGCGAGGAATCAACACCAAAGATACAGGAGCAGGGTAAATTTAGAAAGATCTTGTTAGCCAGACCAGGTTGTAATGAGACTGAGATTGGAAGTGTTCTGTACTCCTTCCTGTTCAGGAACATGCAATGGCCAAGCAGAGGAGTTGGATTCAGTGTGGTCAGGCTCTCTACTGTAAAGTGGGCATCTGTAGCAGACCATGTGGAAAAATGATAGATCTACTGTAGATCTAATAACCATGAATAATCTAATGGTTCCTGTGGAGCAATTAGGAATAATTGTGGAACATCATCCCGCTCCCCCAACGATCCACATGGTTCCATTTTTTATGATAGCCTTAAAGATCTGGCTCTTCCCACAGGCATTGTGCGACTCTGTTATTGGAGATGAAACTGATTAATCAGATCTATTTACCCCTGGTGAGGCTGTTTGGTTGCTTCCTCTTATTGCTGTTCTTTTTGAATGTTATTAACTTTTTAAAAACCCTCTGTAAGGCATCCAGAGTCATTGGCAAGTGGAAGGTGTTAGAAATTAAACCCATAAAATTAAAAAAAAAAATGGAGTTAGATGCATAGCATCCAGTTCTTCCATACTGGAGGGCAGATACTCTTTGTTAAATACGTTTGAATTCAACTCTTCAAGAGCTCTGTCCACCATAAAGCAGCCTTTCATATGCCCACTGTGCATGATGGGAAAATATAACTGAGCCAGAATGGAAACATGGGGCCTTTTTGCTGTGAAAATTACAGAAATAGGGATCAATTAAAATACAAGTGCAGTGCCAGGATCTTTAAAACAAGTACAGGGTGTATTAAAGAGACTCATTTCTTGTCTTGGCCACTTGGAGCAGTAGAATTACGTGCAACTGCTGACCGGTTTGAATGCATCTGAAGAACTCAACGTGAAGAATAGAGAGAGAGAGAAAAAAAGAAGGCACATAATCAAATGGAGGTTAATAAAAGTTCAAGGTAACCAAATATTTGAAGGGGAAGCCCTGCATATGTGTGTGTGTGAATAATTGCTATTCTTTGCTATGGCAATATTGCTGTATTAAGCAGATCTTAACCAAGTTTCCAGGTATGGTTTGCAAGCAGCAAAGATTAGAGTCATGTGGCTGTTTATTTTCAACTTCCAAAGGGTTGGGAGCTCCTTGCTTTGATGAAAGAAGTAATCCAAGTCAGCTTTTGATGAGAGGACCAATGGAAAGAATGTTACCTTAGTAATAGCATCACAGAAATAATTTCAGTAGGTGTCATTATTTTTGCCATCTTCCTGTTCAGCTGAACCTGCTAAATATCTCCTAACAGAGCATTTCCTCTAATTCCCTCTCAATTTACTGCACATCTCTTAAATTTATATCATGTGATTTGTTTTTACATTTCTATTCCAAGTTTCCTTCCAAAATTTCATGGGTTCTCTTTGCATTTTTTAAAAAATGTGCAGCTATCCTGTGGGATAAATGAGGTTGATGGTGAGCAAGTGGTTCAAGATTACTCAGGAAGTTTATGAATGGAAGATTCCGATGTGGGTCTCCTGTGTCCTAACCAGGAGACATAACCATTACCCTATAACTGTTAGCATTTTCACTCTTGTTCAGCTTAAGAGTCATCTTGGGTGTTTCTGTTACTTTTAATCCTGTGCTGGATTTTGTGCAGCAATCCCTCTCTATCTGCTTATTTATTGAAATAAATCCTGTTGTTATAGCTACCAAAAAGGCAGTAATCATCTCACCAAAGTGTTGATTAGCTAACCAATGTCTGAGCAGCTTAATTATCCCATAGCTACTGTTTTGTGAAAGACCATTGTCAATAAGGTAATAAGCATTTATTTATTTATTTATTTATCCAATTTATAGAGCCGCCCATTTCAATGAGTCACTCTGGGCAGCGAGCAGAATTAAAATAAAATAAAAACAATTACGCACATTACAAATGTTAAAATACAAAGCAGCTGAGAAACAAATCCAAATCACTAACGCAATGAAGAAGCGGGTCCCTGCATACACTTAGGGCCCCAGGCCAGGGCACAGAACCAGGTCCTTAGGGCCTTATGAAAGGCCAGCAGGGTTGGGGCCATCCTGATATCTGGAGGGAGAATGTTCCATAAAGTGGGTGGTACGGCAGAAAAGGGTCCACCAACCAGTGTTGTTTGGGCGATGGAACCGAAAGCATGCTCAGCCTGCCTGACTGGGTTGGATGGATTCTGGGGAGAGAAGGTCCCTCAAGTAACCTGGTCCTAAGCCATGCAGGGCTTTAAAGATAACAACTAGCACCTTTACCTTTACCTCAGGGAGTAGTGGTGTTACATGTACTGACTAACCTGCACCATCTACTTCTGCGTTCTGCACCAGTTGAAGCTTCTGGAGGTTCTTCAAGGGCAGCCCCAGGTAAAGTGCATTGCAGTAATCCAGACAAGAGGTCATGAAGGCCTGAGTGACACTGAGCATTGGTACATCCTGCATTTCGGTTCCTTTTCCTCAGCTGTGAAGAACGGTAGGGTTTCACTTAGGATCTCGTGGATGTTTCTTGGACGTCTGAGAAAGTGGCTTGTAGACTATGACACCTTATGTCCCACCTTGAAGGTGCCATCTTAACTCCTTTTGTTGTCTATCCTCGTGCTACTCTTACATTATGCATTGCTTATGGAGATAAGATGGTCTGTTCATGTTCTTATAATGAAGATGAGTTTGATAATTGTATTTTCAAAAATGGCATGATTATGGTATCACTATTACTTTCAGTTGGCTTACTAAAGCACACAGAACTACAAATGCTTTTGTCACTTAGGCCCCAACAGGCTTGGGCTTGTGGTGGGGGGTGGGGGGAGTTATATCACTGGAAATTCTGCCACTTAACTTCGTATGTTGTGGAGCACAGCTATTGTCTTTATGTTCCAGTTCTGTTTGGACTGAAGAAAATTCTCAATCACTATTGGTAGCAAGATGCGGAATTAAACTGTATCTGCCATCCTGATATTTTTGACACACACCCCTTGACACCCCTGCCCCTGGAACAAGGGTTTGGAATATCTACTAGTCTAAGGCAAGATTCAAGCAGCAGCAAAAATGGTCTTCATTTGATTGGGTGGTTGCGTTGGTCTACTGATGAGTACTAGTGTCTCTGAGAGGTTTACAGCAAAGAAAGGGCAGGGTCCCTGTTACTATTTTGATTCTAATCTAAGTCCCTTTATTGTTTTGACTCGGGCTATGAAGAACTAAAATGCACACTGAGCAGTTATTGGAAGGAAACATAGCTGAATGCTTGCCAAGCATCTGATATCTTAGAACAGGCTTAACCAATCACAAGGATATTGTCTTCCATATTGATGGCTGCACTTACGTCCAGCTTTTTCTTTTTTCTTTTTTTTACTATCTGGAAAGATGGAGCAGTAAAGAAGTGTTATATAATGTTTGTTCACAGGTGGTTACAGCGCCGTACTAATGGTTCAGTGTGCGTGTGATTACATTTATTTTTCTTGGTGCATTTATTCGGCGGCCATGGCAGAGGTCTAGGCAGGATTGGTCCATGGTGCACAAGCTCAGGTGTACCAAACTATGATTGTATGGCAAGGGAAGGAGGACAGAGGATTTGGAAATGTGTGGGGAAGGGCAGCAGTGACACAGAAGGATCCTTGTATACTTCAATGGTGCACATGTCAATAATAAACTTTTGTACAAGGCTTAGGCTGGTCAAGGATGAAGTTACCTCAGGCAGCAGATCCTGGAAATATAAAAGTACAGGGCCCTACTCCAGTCCTTATGCTTTGGAGTCATCTCTATTTAATCCTTTTCTGATATCAACCCTAGTTGAACTATTACTTAAGCTATATGGATGCAAACATGAATGCTCGCCCTATAGCATTTGCTATATCATCTTACTTGGAATCAGAATAACCTAGCATTGGAGGAGGCTAGTCAGATTGCTCAGAGCAGTGATCCAAACTAAAACATCCTTTCTGGTCTGGCTTTTGGTTGACCACATCTAGTGAAGAGAAGGTCACCACTCCCTGGTAATTGATTCCAGCATTAAAACTAGTTCAACAGGGTTGTATGAGAGGAATCATTGCTTAACTTTCAAACTTGATCTGCATTTTTGTAACAATGATTCTGTGTTGGAGAACAGGCTTAGGGTCCGGATCTCTCTGAGACATAATTTTAAATCCATCTCCTTGCCCTTCTCTCTTCCTGTTCCATTTTCTCTGAATCTTTCTTACTGCAGTACTCAGAACAGAACATACTGTTCATGGTGGGGTCTGACCAGTGCAGGACATGGTACAAATATTACTTCCTGTGGTTTAGAAACGATGATTCTGTTGATGCACCCCAAAATTACACCTGACTTCATTAATTAAAAGTGGCTTAAACAAAACAGGGTGGGAGTAAAAGCAGGTGCTCGTAATAGTAGATTCTGCTAGATTTTGAGCACTACTATTACCCTGACAATTTCCCCAGGTTTATGTGTACTAAAGCTAGATTTTAGTTTCAGCTGCACAGACTTGGTGCTCAGATTTAGCATAACTGGCACTTTAAATTGACTGAAAGGAGCATCTACTTTCAACATGAAGTAATAACAATGAGGAAAAAGGATAATTTTAAATGAATTGCCTCATCATCAGGCTGAATGTATCAATGAGACTTTTTGGATTGAATAGGGGTTTCTCTTTAATTTCTGTCATTGTGGAATTCACTGTTCTATTTTAACTGAGGAAAACCTTATATTAATACAAGGACTTTGCAAAAATTTGATTTGGAGATTCCGTTCCAAGGCAATTGAATCAAACTGGTTTTCATCAAATTGGAAAATCAAATATTCAAATCAAAGTGAGTGCTTACAAATCAGTTTGGACAATGTTCACATACTGTATCTACGCATGAATGCTGAAATCGAATCAAAGTGATTTTCTGAGTCAACTTGAGTCATCAGCCTGCATCGCATCAGTTTTGCAAAGCAATGGCAATAATGACATTTTCCAAATGTATGTGACAGCGCCGATCAAATTTCGCTTGGTTCTTGCAAGTTTAATGCCTGACACTCTGCTCTTTTCCGTCTACAACTTTGAAATGTGCAAAAAAAAAAAAAAGTTGTTTCCTGCATTCTCAGCAACGCATTCCCTTGCCTAAGACCTGTGGGAATTCTGCCTTTGGTTTCCATGGAGATGTGGCCTCTCCTAAGTGCATGCTGTTGAGACCTGGCTAGTTCATAAGGGTCAAGAGACAGTTGCCACAAATACCATTTTAAATAATGCTGGGCAGGGCAAAGGGGGAGACGTTTTCCTGACCTGTTCATCTGCTAACAATACCAAGTAATTCCTCGATTTTCATTGCTGTGCTTACAAAGATTTTAATGGCACATTGCATTCCTTACATAGCAGAGTTGAATGTTTTCAGTCAAGGGGTGAGATCATAATTTAGATCAGAAATGCCATGGGTTGGAAAGGGAAGTGAAATCACTCCAGTCATCTGCTTCTATTCCAACCCCCAGTTTGGTTTCTTTGAAAAGGATCCTGTGTTGGCACCAGAAGATACCTCCCCTCTTTTTTTGTTCCATGCTGTTTGGGGTGATGGAACCCATTTTGAAAAGAACAATACTTGTGGGGGAAGCTTACGTTTTAGATCATGGCGGTCCAGGTGTATATTACATATTGTGTGCTTACTTTAAATTCTAAGGAGCCAGAATTCTTATCTAAATTTGTTACTGGAATGAAAATACAACAGGGCAGAGTTTCCAGCATTGGAACGATGTGTTAAATTATCTTTGAGGCACCTTCTGATTTTTAAAGTACTCACTCTAGGAAGCAAAATGAAACATAGACTCTCAGATTTACAAATATTTTCCATGCTGAGGGCCACGCATGGTGTGAGAGATTGGGGAGAGGCTGGGAAAGCAAAGAAAGGGGGAACAGACAATAAAGAATTAAGATATAGAAGGCAAATTCATTGGCAGTTGATCTCATATATGGCAACTCAGCTCAGGTAGGAAGAAACCTGTGAAGAAGCACCTCAGATCATTCAAGGAGACTCCATCTTAATCCACTCACTATACCTGAGGGCTGAAATTCCTCTTAGTTTCAAGATGTGATATTTACCCCGGATTAGCAATAAGGTCCTTTACTGAAATCTGTGTAGTTCTGAATTCATTGATCTTGCCTAGCTACATAGCAATTATATCCTCCAAAAGATGAATGAAGAATGGCCCTCAACCACCAAATATTGTCCATTCCCAAATGAGTCTTCTGTAGTCAGAATTCCCCAGTCAGAATTATTCCTCTGGCAGAGATAGAAATTCTCTTCTACTTGGCAAAGCAGTTTTGGGGCAATTTTGTGACTGACGTGAGTTGGTTCTACTCCATTTTCCCCATTTTGTCAAGATCACTTCCTCCCCACATGCCATCAAAAGCATCGACGGCTTGAATGACTATTCCAGCTGTCTGGCACTCTGGACTTGTTAACGTTAACTGAGAATTCATCATCAAACAATGCCTGATGCAGCATTTGGGGGTGACAGGGGAAGCTGCTACAGCCCATACTGATGGAAATCACTTTGTTCATGCTAATTTGATAAGCTGGGGCCTTTTAAGCTTGCAGTCAAACAGGCCTCAGAAATGAGGCTTGTTCTTCAGATCTATCCCTGAAGCCACTTCGTTCTTTTCTAACAGGTCTCTTTGACACTTTCTGATGAATCGGCTTCCTCTTCTAGGAGAATCTGTTACCATTAAATTGTTAATACAAGATTCAGGATAACTTTGGGCAGATTGCTACTTACAAAGTGATAACCTGTTTAGAATGTCTTTAATAAATATTGCTTTCCTAATGGCTTCAAAGGCCTGGATCTGTAATGAGTTGTGAGAAAGACCATGGGAGGCTGGGCTAAGAGACGCTGCCAAGAGAATAGTCAGATAAGAGACAGCATAGCCTGCAGCTGGATAGTGGATGGGGCAAGAAATTGATGTCAGCCTTACTAGTTAGACCAGACAGGAAACATGACCAGATGAGCTAATTCTACTTTATTGTAAAGCTAGGTTAACAGAATCTTGCAAGTCTGAAAGTACTTCTACCCCCGCCCCGTCCTCTTTACAGCCTGAGAAACTAGGGAGGGTCTCTTCTGAGCCTCTTTCCTCATCCACTATTCAGCTGTGGGTTATGCTGTCTCTTCTCTGACTGTTCCCAAGGTCTTTCCAACATACCATTAGAGGATCTGAGGAGGATTAAACTCATTATCATCTCCTGTTCAAATCATGGCCTACTGAAGGCAGGATCCTGGCTCAGATGACACTCTTAATATCTTAAAATCCCTTTCTCTAGTCTTTGGATATTCTGTGAATTAACACTATGCCAAATCTGTTTTGAAGTTGTGTTAGTTTGAGTTACTTTCTTCCAGTTTAAACTATACGTAACTTTTGCTCCTGATGTGCTTTCTGCTGTAGGCCATGGGGCAGGCTCCATTTATCTAGCACAGCGCATCCCAGCCTTTTCCTTTAGGAAGACCACCCATTATCACTGAAAGCTTTTGAGACCTACCACATAAGCCATGGGTCAGCCACATGGCATACATTTCACTCTAGATATTATTTGCAGGGCTCCAAAATTTAAAAAAAGACTATTTTTTAAAAAAGATATAAAATAGCCCAAATCATACAAGATCATCAACTTTAATGACATGGCAATGTTCCCACCTGAAATCTTTCAAGATTTGGAGTGAGAATGCCAAATTCTTGGGGCAGGAGCTTTTTTGATAATCCATTTTTTAATTTTATTACAAAGATTTGTCTGCTGCCTGACTCACCAGACTCGAAGCAGTTTTGATGCCCACACCAGGAACTACTTGAGAACCACCAGGGATCTCTAGAGTAGAACCCCTCTAAAAATGAAACTTGATTCAGATTTTAAAAATACAAGCAAGTTTTCCTAGTCATAGGCCATGTCTATCACCCTCAAGCCCACTTTCTCTGACTCTCCTGCCATTGACTTTCATTTTATTTCTATTATAACTTTGCTATTTTTATCTTTCTAGAGTCAGAGCTTCAATTATTTTGATTATATAGGTAAAAGCACAAGCTGACTGCACTATCAACTGCTCTGTTGCCCTTGTATTATATCTCAGATTGCTGCCTACACTCTGAAATAGCTGTCTTCTTCCTGGTTATTATGAAGATTTTGTTTGGCCTTTTCTGCAGAATGGCAAATCTGGAACTTTACTATGATCTGCCAAAAGTTGAAACCAGTAATACATCAGGATTGGCACTCCTGGGTGTGCATTATGTTTAGCTACAAGTGGAAATGTATTGTTGAAAATTGATCTTGTTGAGTGTCTACCTCTGGACCCTCAAAAAGTTCATTGAATTCTGAAGACAACTAGTTGGTCTCTGTGGACGGGAGGGGGAAATAAAAGAAGGTTTCCTGTGTCTTCTTCCAGAGATAGCTAACTACATTTTTCTGTTCACAAGCAGGATACATGTAGTAGCTTCTCAGGAATGGATATTCAGTGGCGTAGAGCTTCAGAAACTGAAGTCACAGGTAGCCTTAACCTCCAATAATTTGTCTTATATTGTTTTGTAGCTTTCTAAGATACTGGCAGAGTCAGACTAAGACATTCTATTGCCCAAAGTAGAACAGGAAACCCAATGTCAAGGAAATTATATTGCTATATGATGCAGAAAATCGTATCTGTGACAGTGAAACAACAAAGCAACACCATAGCAAATTAAATGACTCAGCTATTCCACTCTTCTAATGACAGAGCCGGCTCCGGCTGGCACTTTGAAGAAGACTTAGTTTTACCTCTCTTGAACTTCCTGTTAATTAGTTTCATCAGATGACCCTGAATCCTAGGATTACTTTGATCCACCTTCACCTCAAGCAAAACACCTCTTATTTTTCATTGGATCCTTCCCCCGCTCTCTAAAATGTTGTGGTATGTCAGGTATTTCAGATGTAAAGCATTTCAAATTTGAAAACCTCTGTTTCAAGGATTTGTTGTAAGCAGTTGGTATCGCTTTTACCAAGAGTTGCTGCTGTATGCAGTGAATTAGGTGTCACAATAATTAGAAGGTTGAGGTTCACTTTGAAGCTTTTCAGCTATTTCATCCTGAGGATAGGGGACAAGTTGCTTGGAGGTGTGTGGCCAACTCTCTGCCGTATGACAGCTTTTGCCCACCAGAGCTGTTAAGAAAGCTGTAAAAGTCTTCCATTTATTTAATGTTCTCTTGCTCCATGATCCATTCCTCCCAAATGCCAGGTGAACAGAAAAGTGAAATTAATAAAAAGAATAAAAAAAAGAATATCTGGGGCAAGTCAACACATGCACTTTGCTAAAGCTTCTGGTTCTACAACTGGTCCAATGTTAGTATGTATACTACAAAATATTTAAGAGTGTTTTTTTCAAAGGAAAATAATACTCGATGACCTTGGAACAAAGTAGGTACAATCTCTGAAATTGTAGATAGCCTCCCATGCAGATGGTAGGAAGGGCTGCCCCATCATTTCCTCTGGCTGGGGAATATGGGAGTGGATCTCCAACCCAGATGCACATTCAGGAGGTGAATGTTGTTCTGTAGGAGAATAAGTTTGTTTCTTTTCTTTTCTTTTTAAATAGTGTATCCTATTTTTTCTGGCTTTAAACTAGAAGTGATCTAGCTTATATTCCAGTCAGTGTAGATAAAATACACATTCTCCAGCCATGCCATATAGCAGCAGTTGAAGGAGATCCTGATTCAGGTTCACCCTCAGCCATGGATGCTCACTGGGTGTCAGGCCTTTGAAGTGGGCCAGGTCAGGAAACAGCCACCGCAAGAACCACTGTAAATCTACTTTGGTGTTGTAAGGTATGATAAAAGAATCTTGAAAGCCTGAGAGAGTTTCCTCCTTTCCCCTCAAAGCAGGGAAGTCTTGTGTTCCTTCTCACCAGCTCCTCTCCTTCAGGGCTAAGCTAATATTTATGGAGCCACTCCTGCATTCCTTCTTCAAAGTTATCTCCATACCCTAAAGTAGAGTTTTCTCCGTACTCTACGCTGGGTGTCTTGGGCCACAGTCACAACCGAGTTGGTATGGGGAAAGCTGGGAGTGAGGAACATCAGGCTGTTGCCTGGAGCTCCTGAAGGAGAGATGAGATCTGTATCTAACAACTACACAAAAAGAGAAATAGAAGTCTTTTTGGACTTGGGTGGCCTTAACGAATTTAAACAGTAAATAAATGTCTTTCCAATGCACAATTTTAATTCTGCATACATTTGTGTATCTAGCATGGTATCCAGGTACACAAATAACTTAGACAGTCATTTCTTTTTAGCTGGACTGAGGCCAGAGTTTTAGAGTGGATGCCAAACACATCTCTCCAGTTTGCTCCCAGTCTGACTAGCTAGTTCCCACCCTTGCTAGCAAATATTTGCTTACTGCTTTGCATCTCTGTCAAGTCTGCCAGACTGATGGCAAACTGGGAAATCAACAGTCTGGTTGATGATATACTCACAGATGATCTGAGGACCCACTAGATTAAACAGTTTTGTAGACTGAATCCCAATGACCAGTTGGGTTACCTGACACCAAGAGTCCCAAGATGGAGCTTTCCTTCCTTCTTCCTACATTCCGACTACATTCTTGCATTTTTTTTTCCTAAAGAAAAGAAACATGGAAGCAAACACTCATTTTCAAGGTGAAAGAGCAATACCTTTCTTTTTTAGGATGGGGAAATCACATTTCCCATCACTAAAGCAGGACATCTCGTTAAAATTCTCATTTCCAAAGTCTTCCATTTATCGAATGACTGTTCTCATTAAACATTTTCAAGCCATTGAACTTCACTATGTGATTTAACAAAATGGAGCATGCTTGGATGGTTTCCTCTTCAAACTCAAACGCTAAAGTTTATTTTTAAAAATTGTCCCTTGGAAACAGGATCCTCTTGCCTGTCACTTACTTACTTACTTATTTATTTTAAAACCAGCAATTATTTGAATCTGAGGTGACCCAACCCTCCCCTCTCAAATATTTTCAGAATCATGAGGAGGGGGGATGCTTAGAAAGTAAAATCCAGCTTCAATAGAATTTCCATAGAAATTCCTAGCATCCAACCAGCATTTTGGATCCATTAACACTATTTGACATTTTATTTCTGAAGGTCAGTTGACAATAAATGGCAGGATGCAAAACAATTAGACAAGTTGGTGTTTAAATGCGTATGTTTGGAAGTGGTTTTCATGGAACATTCCAAAGGTATCCAAAATGAGCATTTAATCTATTTTTTCCCCTCCTTCTTTTGGAAACAGACTTAAAACCTATCTAAATGCTGAGCTACTGTTTGTCTAGCTGGAAATAAAAAGCTTTAGACATTTCTGTGACAGTCTCCATCCTTTTCAAACATAAATGTCAATCGCCTTAAGGAAAACTGTTCCTTAAGCTGAAAACACATTAATATACTTGCTTTTCAGCCACCTTCCCTTCTATAATGCTTCATTCTCCAGGAGAAATTTTGACCAATTGGCACATAGATGGATAAACACCACTACAGACTCATATCCATGTCCACATGTTGGAACAAGGTGAAGAATCCAAGTCATCTCACTGTTCTCCATTACTTCCTATTGCTGCCCTACTAGTAGGAAATGATAGGGAGTTTAATCTGGTTTTTATTTTAAGCAATTCAGCCTTTCCAGACTAATATATGCAAATTGAACCAAAGTCACCCCCTCAGCATGTGGACCTCACCCAGGCTGGAATGCTGTTCTTGATTCAAAGTTTCAGAATTATCAGTAGTGCAATACTACAAGTTGAAGTCAAATATCCAAAGAGATATCAGACTAGGGGTTGGGGAATGTGGGTGATCAGTATTGCTGCTGCTCCTTCAAGGTTATGGGTTTATGACAGACCTCCTTACTGGAGAAATGTCCAGAGATTCCTTTACATTTCTTGGTATATTTGATTGAGCAACTTACAGGCCATTTGTATATATTGAAACTGATGGCATCATGGAATGCTCCATGTAAGTAGAATTTAGACATCTCTGATTGATTTATCTTTGTTATTGCTATGTGTATGGTTCCATTCACCTCTTTATAACATTTGGCCTCTTTGGTTAGGTTGAGATGACCAGGGTTATAAGAAAACAATAAAACTGAACAGGAGCAAGATGAACATGATTGGGTTCCCCTTGACTCTTGTTTCTGTTTGAAAACTGGAGATCGTGTTGGATTGAAAAGAAGTTAAAGCAGAGACATAATAGAATCCATCTGCACTGTCTGGTTTTGAACCTGGGAGTGAAAAGATATAGTACTGGTTTTCAGCCATAAAACATTAAATAGTGTCAGTCTTACCTGCAGAGATGCAGCTGATCTCTATAAATGTTACTGCTGTCATTCCAACACAAAGTCACTGAAGCTGAACCTGCCCCCTCCCTGTTGTCTTCTGCTGCAGACAGAGACCCCCTCCTTTTATACTCATTTTCAATAGCTCAAGAATTTCATGCTATTAGATAAGCCAGCTGGTATTATTCAAGTGGAATTTTAGCTTAGAAACATAGGAAACTACTTCATGCTTCATCAGATGATCTGTAGGTCTACCCAAGCTTCACCTACTCTCACAGGCACTGCTGGCTAGGTTTGCACATTTCACCAAGCTGTGATTTGCTAAACAAACCATCATTGGCTGGGCTCACATAATATGGTGAGCCGTAAACCATAGTTTGCAAGCCGTCCTGCCTGGGTTCATCAAATATGCTGAGCCAAAGACTAACAAATCATTGTATGCTTCCATGCACCATCTTTCTTTTCAGTTACTTGCTTCTGGTCCATTACATTTAATGGGACCTTCTGTCTGCAATGTGCGTGCTATTCCCTTGCATTGTGATTCCTCACTAGCAATAGAGTTCATCTGAGAAATTTGAATCATGCAAAAAAACCAAAACAAGACATCTGTTTTTTGATCATTTATGTAAGATTTAAGTCACTGGGAAGTTGCCAGTGTAAACATCACTGAAATGTGACTGTCACTGATGCTGAGCACATACCTAACAAAGGAAAATGTCTTTGTCAATGGCTTCAATTGGTCAGGTAATTGACTGTATCCCACCTTTCTTATGCTGGTCTATGACCATAATAAAGATTTGATTTGATTGATTTTGAATGGGTCAGATAAAACATCAGTCTGTGGATAGCATAGTGAATAATAGGATCCTGTAATAGGTTCTTCTAATAGGATCCTCTAATAGGATCAAGGAGGGCAAAGTTCAACCCTTTACTGATCGGCAGCAATTGTCTGATTTTGATCCACTTCAGTTTCACATGCTCGTTTATAAGTCCATTCTATTTCACTTTTGTATCTCTGCCTGCCTGCCTGCCTGCCTGCCTGCCTGCCTGCCTGCCTGCCTGCCTGTCTCTCTCATACACACACACAGTGTGCTCTCCAATTTCCAAAAAGTTTTCTTCCCTGGAAAGTTTTCTTGTTATTCTCAATATATTTTTCAATTTCTTTGGACAGTGGGTTTGTTTACTTAGGATGGTCAAAAGTAAAGTTTTCTTGAAGTCAAGTTCAGCTCCTGGTGACTTCATGGACAGTATGGAAATGGTTTACTATTGCTTTCTTCCAGAATTTTACTTTTCCAACTTCCCAGTCTAGCCTGCACTCAAGTATTTTCAAGTGGTGTCACATCCAAGTACTAATTGGGCTCAAACCTTGCTTAACTTCCAAGGCCAGACAACACAGAAAGATGGTGCTTCCCCCAAAATCTTTTGACAAATCTCTGTCCCACTAACCCTCCCTGTCTGTCCATACTTTGTGATCTGAGAAGGTCTCATGGGAGGAGTTATTTTGTATTATCTTCCTTTATGAATCAGCAATGGAGAGGCTTCCAGATGTTGTTGGACTTCCACTCCCAACATACCTCAGTCATGGGAATTTGAGTACAATAATATTAAGAGAGCTATCCAGTGTTTATCTAGACCATAAATATATGTTTGGATGGATGGATGGATGGTTGGATTGATGGACGGACGGACAGACGGTGTTGTAGAGTTGTGTTGTTTTGCTGCCATGAATTTGGGGTTCAACTGACACTTCAAAACATTTTAATTAAAACGTATCATTAGGCAGCTGCTTTGCAAATTCATACATGAATCTCTAAAGAGATGATGTATTCTAAAAATGATATGAGCTATCAATTTTTCATAAATATGTTTGGGTAAGAAGTAAATTATTATTTGCTCAATTGGAACTTTTAATGGGTTCCCTCTCTCTCTCTCTCTCTTAAATGTAGGATTTATTTGAACCTTACATGCCCAAGCTTAGCCTATCACTAATTAGATGACAGATTAATTCTGACAGATAAACACATATCAAATCTTGAAGAAACTCAATGGTACATTTACTCATGATCTACACTCTAGATGGATTGCCTGTCACACATTTTTTAAACATATCCCCGAAGCAGAGTTACACTTTTCAGCCAGCTGCAGCACGTTTCACTGTTATTTTAGTCGGGAATCATCCCTGAACTAATTCCTCCTGGAGAATTCAGCCCCAGTACATGTTCCAGACAGAGTAGTGGAGAAAATAGGAGAACATTGCTTAGACCACAGGCATGGAAGCAATATCATGGACAACTCTGCTGGAGTCAGGGCAATTTCAGTTGGCCTCAGTAACAGGCTTCAGAGAGAAATCAAGATGCTGATCTAGGCAAGATTGAGTGATAGCAGTTCTGCTATCAGATTTAGCGGCTCTCTTTCCTTCTTGGGAAACTTTTATAATTGAGAGAACCATATCTGGTTTCTCAATCACTGGTTACAACAGGGACTAGACATTGAATATATCACCCCCTGAGCATTCACTCAACACCCTTAACCAGGTCAATTAAAAAAACTAGTATCTGCTTTGGCACAACATTCTAAGTTTGCTTAATTTTATCCTTGGAGTTGGTTTTGTGGTTGTGGCTGTGTTTGTGGTTTAGCATGTTGTATGAACCCAGCTGCCGTGACATTTAGCAGATGTCCATATATGGGACTAGGCAGGATTATGCAAATATGTCTACTAATGTTTGGATGGGAAGTTCTGACACACAGGCAAAAGATGGAACTGTGTCTTTTATCCCTTTCTTACCCATTGCTGTCCTTTGTAAGAAAAGCTTATATGGCTTAGCTTTTCAGTGGACCTTCTCTCTTGTTATGAACCTCTCTGTACTTTATGTAGATCTTTCCTGGCAAAAAGCACAGAGGTCATTTGTCACTGCCTTCTTCTGGAATGTTTTCTGACTTCCCAGTCTATCCTACAGACCTGGTAGGTAGGCTAGTATGAATCCCTGGTATGAATCAAAAACAGGGGAAAGATCCAATGAAAAACAAGAGGTGGCTTGCTTGAGGTGAAGGTGGATCGAAGTAATGCTAGGATTCAGAGTCACCCAATGAAAGTAATTAACAGGAAGTTCAAGAGAGGTAAAACCAAGCCTTCTTCAAAGGGTCAGCTCTGTCATTAGAAGAGTGGAACAGCTGAGTCATTTAATTTGCCCTGGTATTCTCTGGAGGTCTCCCATCCAAATACTAATTCGTCCTGATCCTGCATAGCTTCCAAGCTCAAACAAGATCAGCCAAGTACTGCCACCTGCTGAACATAAACACATCTTTTGAGCTGGGCCTCTAATTGCTAACAATTCTAGCTTCCATACTCTAGTTTTTGCACTTTTCTTGGGTTGAACAGAAAGAGCAATATAAATTGAACAAATAAACAGCTACATAAATAATATTCCATAGTCCTAAACAAATGGGGAAAAAAGAGGTGTGCCTTAGCTTCTGTTCTAGAATGTTGATTTCTGGCAAAATTTGCTTGAGTAGCCCACCTTCAGAAGGGCACCTTCAGCCTCTGACAGTGCTGAGGCTTGATGCACCACTCCCTGAGACCCAATCCCATGAACTGCAGGATGCATCACATGTGCTCACCCAACATGGATCTGATCCAGAACACCAAGCACCAACCTTGAAGTTGTAACAAGAAATGCTAAGCTGACATAAGTAAACATATATTAGCGAGCATTCAGACAGATGAAATAAATTAGAGCGTGTATTAATAACAACCAAAGAGGGGAGGTGGATTGGAAGTCCAATGCCTACTTGCGATGGCACACAGATAAGCTCTGCATTGGCAGGAGTGAACCCGATGAGAGACCAATGGCCAATTAACTGAGATATCATGTTGCGTCTTCATTTTTTCAAAAAACAGATTGAATCATTTACACCATTGAGCTATACCTAGTAATTACTTACATGGATGGAAGCATTTCTGGGAGACCCCCTTTCTTGGGAAAGTTGCCTTCTTAATGTGGATTCCATCTGGTTGATTCCAAAATCTGAGATGTCATTGCAACATTCAAGATGCCAGGGCATAAACCTGGCACCTCAGCTGAAAAACAAAGCCAGAGGTAGTTATTATATGGAGACTAATGCTGTGAATTGGACAACTCTGTATTTTAGATCAAGTAATCACAAAGCCACCATGCAGTTAAGTGTATGTGAGCCAAAGCGGTCAAAGAATTGGACTGACAATTTCATAATTTTTCATGGCGAAGTCTCCCTCACACCACACAACTGCAAACAAGGCATCGCGTAAAAATGACTTCTGTGTACAGCAAATAAATTAGGTGAGTGGCTTCCTCTCTCTCTTTACTTAAGCAGCAATTGATTTATAATGCAGTGCTGTAAAAACCATCTGCTTGCCAACCTGCGATTTCTCCTTCACATTTGCAGAGATATGCAATACTTCCCTCACCAACACAAAGCTGAATACTCTCTTTAGTTTAAATTAGCACTTTTTTCCTCTTCCCCTTTTTTCCTGAATAGCCACTGGTTTTACTGAAGACCAGGAATGACTGCAACTGGCTAGGGCAGCTGCTGCTGTAGAAATAAGGCGTGGGGAAGTTGGGATCAGAGGCACCTCAGATGATGCTTTGGGCTGGTCCTATCACTGACCCATCAGCCTAAGCATGTTGACCAGCGGATGCTGTTTAGAATTTCAGATAAGAATTGTTTCCACCTTTTTCTGAGGTTGCTGGTTATTGCATTGGGATTTTCTGTATGTGGGGCTAAGCTAAAGTTTCTTTCCTTCTTTGCAAAAAGGAGAGTTTTTAAAAGCAAAACAATGTTGCTTAGATGGTCAGTAGAAGGAGTCTAACATCAGTCAGAGGCCCTTCTTCCTTTTCTGTGCATGGTTGCAGAGCATATTTATGAAGCCTCTGCTCCTATCACAGAAGAAGCATCCAGGCACGGCAGTTACAGTATCTTTCTTGAACTATGATGACAAGTGCTACATAGCAGCAGAAGGTGTGTGTAAAGGATGCTGAATTCTTCCCTGGCTTTCCCCCAAGAACTTTATCTTCCTCTGCCATATTTTCCCTAGCAAGGATCTTAGAGATGGGTTTTTCTATTCTATGGATAAAAATACCAGGGGAAAAGAGTGTCAGAGAAACGAAATTGCAGAGGAAGAGTAGAGAGTGTAACACTCATTTCTTCATAGATGTTGCTTTAATAGAAACCACCTCTCCTTTCCTTATTTTGTAGATTTCAGGAACTGTGTTGATCATTGATCAAGGGGATGTAATATGAGATAGTTGCAATGAATGTCAGCCACCATGTTTCGTAATTTTCTTTGCGTATAGTTCTTTCAAGATATACAACCTATTTTCTGGCTCATGGAAAAATGATCTGATTCACAATGGTTCCCCTTCCCCATCTCCTTTCCATTCTAGGATTCCCACACCCCAGATAACACAAACGTTACAGATAGTGTTATTTCCCTAGCCTCCACTTCCTTATCCTCCACTTCCTTAACCCTTTCACTCATTCTTTGCAAGGTGGTATCTTCCTCCACCAGATGGTTTTATCTCAGCACACCTCTAGCGAAAGAAAGATCTGGGGATAACAGATTGGAGGCTGCGCTCCAATTTTCCCCAAGTTCCAATTTCCCCCCAAGCTTTCTCTGAAGTTCCTCTGTGAGTAATGATTTCCTCAGCTTTGCTCACATTTTCTTAGGTGATAAGATAAAAGGTTAACAATATAGAACTCCTGCAGTGCAACAAACAGGACTTGGAAGAATAATTAATAATCAGCTGGGCAGGTTTGTATAGTTGCTATTGCTCTCTGGTTAAGTGTGAAAATAATCAGCTTTCCTTCTCCATCCCCACTGCTGGTAAAGGAACATTGCCACATGCTTCTCATAGATTAAAAACCTGTAAGTCTTAGAATGAGGTGACATAAAACTATATATCGCTTTAGTTTTGCAGAACTATGCCAAATGCTTCTTCTTTCTTACCTTCCTCTTCTTTTTTGACATTTTATTTATTTATTTATTATCAGACTTGTATGCCGCCCATCTCCCCCAACGGGTGACTCTGGGCGGCTCACAATAATAAAAAAGGAAGAAAAAACACAGGTCCCTCCAACCATGGATAAAATCTATAAATAATTAAAAAACATATATTAAAAATGCCCTAAAACCACCTATGATTATAAGCCCTAAAAACCTGTAAGATGCTATGGGGGGGGGGGGACAAACCCCTCACCCCACCAGCCATCTCCACATGTGCGGGCCCCCCTCTGGCCCCCAGGCCTTCTGGCAGAGCCAGGATTTAATCCCTTTCCTGAAGACCATGAGGAAGGGGGCACACCGGACCTCAGGAGGCAGGAGGTTCCATAGGGCGGACGCTGCAGCAGAAAAGGCTCTCTGCCTAGACCCCACCAATCGAAATTCCTTGACTGGTGGGGTCTGCAACCTGCCCCTTCTGCTGGACCGAGTGGGGTGGGCTGAAATGACCGGGGTGAGGCGGTTCCTCAGATAACCTGACCAGGGCGAGGCGGTTCCTCAGATTTTCATGTTTTTTCCTCCTTGTCTTGCAACACATGGAGCCCTCTTTCCTTCTCTCTTGTTGCTCTCGCTGCAGGATTTGAAACATTCAAAACCATAATGGTTGCTTTGTTCATCTGTAGGGAATGGGGAGAAGAGTTGAATAAAATCAGACTCAATTCCAATAAGGAAGTGTAATTCAAAGTGACTTAATGCATGAGTAGATCTACAAATATATTTTACTTCTTTAACTGATACTATCCATTTCAGGCTAAACCGAACAAGAGAGGCTATAAAAGATTTGAATTGATTTGGGATGATTTAGGGACAACTGTAGGATACAGTCATTTGGAACTGGTCATAAAGTAGATAATGAAGTCATGGCAACTCTTTCTCTTCCCTCTCCCTCCCCCACTACATGTGCTTCTTAAAATGGTTAAGTTTAATTTAAGCTTCTTAAAGTGGTTAAGGCACCAGGCTGGAAAGCAGGAGACTGTGAGTTCTAGTCCTGACTTAAGCATGAAAGCCAGCTGGGTGACTTTGGGCCAGTCACTCTCCCTCAGTCCAACTCACCTCACAGGGTGGTTGTTGTGGGGGAAAAAGGAGGAGGAAGGAGTATTTGGTATGTTCGCCGCCTTGGGTGATTTATAAAAATAATAAAGGCGGGGAAAAAATCTTAAAAAAAAAATAGAAATACAACCTGACCTTCTATGATTGCATGCACATCCTAAAGTTTGACCTCCTTAGTCTGACCCTACAGATAATATTAAGTTGCAATCCTATCCATGCTTACATGTCAGTCTCACTGGACTCAATGGGGCATTGGAAGAGATATTCATAGGAATACTTTGCTAATGTTGGATCTCACCCTTCATCCAATCTAAATGCTGTTTATGGATATGCAAGAAAGATGCTTTACAAGTAGCACTACCACTCAGAAGTAAACTCCTTTGACATGTGGAATGGTGGACATATCCATAAACTTTAGGTGGACTGAATTTAGAACTTGCATCATTCCTTGCATTACTGTCTCTGTTTTAGGCCTGTTCAAAATTAATATATGCTTGATGACCCTCTGCTGAATGAATACAGAAATTATACATTAAAGCATTGTATCGAAGGTGATGTAAGGAGAAGCTAAAGTTCTAATTTTTCCATGAGATGTGTGGTGGTCCATTCATACTGTCAGGGTTGAACCTTGTAAAGTAGGACCAGTGGTTCTCAGGCTAGAGAGCTCCATCATATCTATGAGCAGACATCTCATGGGTGGGAAGAGAACAGCCACATTTCCATTGACTCAAAAAAGTGGAAGGAAGGGAAAGGCCTAGAATTTAAGGCCTGGAGTAGACCTATCCATAGGAAATCTGTGCTAGGCAGTTGACAAATCTTATATTCTGAATACGGGGTTGCATGTCTGGAGAGCTGAGATTTATAGTGAGACACCTGACACATACATACATGAAAGAAGTTGCACTGGTCACTGGAAGTTGGATACATGTGAAATATCTTATAGCATCCAATAGTTTGCAAGGTCTGCATAGTTCTTGGATCAAAATCCTTAATCCAGTGTTCCAGAGTTTAAGGGAGTAGTGATGAAGAGTGGGAATCCAAGGTTGGAGATCAGTTGTTCCTTGTACTTTAGCAATTTATTGGATGTCTGTTTTTATTTCTAGGATCAGAATGCTAAACCATGATGCTCATCTTGCTGGAAAGAACTGTACTTTTGCTGAAATCCTGGGAATTTGACAACCAGACATTTTATGGTGAGAAAACAATGAGGCAATGGAAAGGAATACAAATGATGAGAACAAATGACAGTGTTTAGCTTGTTCAACCAAGGCAAATTAGTGTTAGGACCAGGAAGACTGAGGTTCAAGTCACATTTGCTATTGATTTCATAGATGACTCTGGAGCACCTATTATTTCTCAGAACAACTGACATCATAAGCTTGTTTCTGTGGGATAGAATTACAGGAAGGAATACTAGGTATGTTGCCAGGAGGGAAGGAAGGAAGGAAGGAAGGAAGGAAGGAAGGAAGGAAGGAAGGAAGGAAGGAAGGAAGGAAGGAAGGAAGGAAGGAAAACTTGGGTTACAATAGGATAATCAAGTGGAAACATGCACATTCATTACTGTGTATATTTCTACTCCATGTGAACCTTAGCATTACTCAAATATGCTACTTTTATGTTGAAAGGCAGCATAGGCAGTAAATACCAGGCAAGATATTCCCTTTTTCTTCTAGTCTAAAAGCGAACAAAGGAAGAAAATAACCATTTGAATTTACCCGAGGCCAGAAGGAAGATGATAAGAACTGCAGAATGTTTGATGTATCTTTATTATGAAAATAAAAAAGAAAGAAGTGGGCTGACCTGTTATAGTCAGATAAAGCAACTGCTCTGCCATGTGATTAACTTCAGTTAAATGCCGTTCCCTTGGCCCAGCTCTTGAATGAATTTGCAGCAACCTATTTTTCTGTGCAGCCCTTCCACTCTCTGCTGAGCTTCAGCTTTGAAATGAGATGCTAAATTCTTCAGGACTTGCAATTACAGACATCCCCCACTGCTTTTCTTCACCAAAATGCCGCATTTGCCGTACAAGGCTGCTTCTCAAATAAGGCCCTTTTATGCAAGGGAGATAGAAAGCAAAAATACAGCACGGCAGACCCCTCCCTGCAACTTCTTCTCCCCCCCCCCCCCCCCATTTTCATCCACCCTTCCACCTGCATTTGACACTTTTGTAATTATAGCTTCTGAATGTTGGATGGGAAGAGAAACAGGGACGGCTGACACGAAAGGCTGAAAATTGGTCTGCTTCCATTTCATTGCGCCCTTTAGAAATGGTTGTAGCTCTGTGATGAAGGATAGGGGAGATGTTTTTATGCAGCTGACCCATGGCTTCCCCAGCTTTATTCCACTCTGGCTGCGATCTGGATTATTAGCAAAACTGCATGAGTTGGGGAGCAACTTTATGGTGGAAGGGGTAGGAGAAATTCGGATAAAACTGTTCTTGGGGGGCAGCCTTGGGCCCTAAAGGGCTTTCCTTTGTGGATATGTTTGATGAAATGTTTCTGTTGCTGGAGTTTGCATGATTTAATCCTTAACTGTGCCTTTTTGACTGCAGAGAAGCGTTGACCCCCTTGAGCTAGCGAAAAGGTGGGGTAGCCAAGTAAAATGCGAATAAATAAATACCTAATTAAATTGCCAGCCCTTTAGCTAGCCAACTTTCAAAGGTTAATAACAGCACTTTGAATTGTGCTCAGAAATGAAATTCTTCAGTGAATCATTCCTTGCAAGAGGTGCTAATGAACTCTTGGTCCGTGGAAGCAGTCCAACATCTTGTGGAGAGTGGCTGATTATGGTTATCACTCAACTAGAGAATAATTAACTATTCAGGTGGCTCCAGCAAGCCAGCCAATCAGGATGCATTACCAAGGGGAACGTTAAAAGGGTTTTGACATATATCACAAGCAAATGTGGCTGCTGTGCTCACTGTGAACCCCCAAAGAGTCAATGGGGTGATGTTTCAGACTCTTTCTTTATTATGGTCAGTGAAATATGGGAAAATTCAGGCTCCAGCTGAAACAATAAAATGGCAACGTACCATTTGGAGCTTTAAGGAAAGACTCATGCCTATTCTGTTGGTGTTGGAGAGCTATTCAGAAAGTGGCACTTCAGTTAGGTAGAGTGCTATTGATTACTATCATCTTCATATTATGCTTCTCATGTGGGCCACTCCACTCAAAATACCAATGTGGCCAAGTTTCACTTATCGTGGACACCCGGCGCTACTAACTGTTTTCAGATCAAATGAAATCAAAGCAACAAATAATTAAGGAATAAAAAAAGTTCAATCTAATATCCCTTTAATTAAGTGGGAGCTCTTCCCCAAAGACCATTTGAAATGATAATTAAGGTAGGCATTAATTCACCCCCCTCGGCTTTGGATGTTGAAAATGGGTAAGGCAGCTGATGGGGCTCAGATGTACAGATGACAAAAGAGCTTGTAAATGCGCTGGTGTGTTTTTTCCCTTCATTTCCACCAGTCTCTAGCATCATTTTTTTTTTATTTACAACTCTCTGGGCATTGCATGGGTTTTAGAGAGAGGCCTGCCTAGAAAAGGAAAATGACAGGTAATTGTCTTTCAGCGCTGCATTTGGAGGGGTCTATTTGCCCAGATAAGGAGCTTGTAGAAGGGTAGAGATGAGGAACCTCACAGTTGCATTTTCCAATAAAAGTAAAGTCTCCTTCAAGCTGGGCTGTCAATCTTTCAAGGTGGGCCAGTCAGGAAGCAGACACCGCTACTGGATCACTACTTTATTGTTAAAGGGTACAATAATAGAATCTTGAAAGTCTGCCAGAGTTACCCTCTGCCACCCCTTATATTGTAACAAATCAAAGCAGGTTATTTTGAGTCTCTTTCTCGTGCTCCCACCTTTCCCAGGACTGAGCTGTAATTTACTTTCTTCTTTATTATCTCTTCATGGTTCTGCTAAAGGTTCTTGCATTCCTTCATCAACATTATCTCTGCAATCCTCTACCAGGTTCAGTTTTGTTGTGATTCCACATGTCCTTTTCTTGGCAGCAGTAAAGAATTTGTGTGCATTGCCTCCTTTAAAGATATATATTTTATTTTGTTACCTAACCTGGTGTTCTCTGAAGTACAACCAGGCAAAGCTATGACAAGGTCAACCAAGTCCTGCTCCCTACTAAGATACTCTTCTCAACAGATGGGAGTTTTAGGAGTACCCAAACTCATCATACTGGCTGTAATGGGCAATAGGAATATCCCTGAGGAACAGGAAGAAGAGCCACAATCAAGGCAACAGTCAGATAAAAGAAATCTGAGCCTGGGGCAGAAACGTAATTTGAGAAAGTGTCTCAGACATGACCCTCCCTAGTTCTCATGAAGATAAAGAGAGGGAGGGGGGAAGTGTATTCAGACTTGTAGGATTCTGTTACTTTAACCAATAATAAAGTAGTATTAGCATTCATAACCCTGGCGTCCTAATCCGGTCTACTTTGAAGGGCCGATGGTAGCCATTTCATGAACTGGTAAGAATCTTACTCATGGAAGTCATCTTGAGTGGAAACGCACTCAAGATATGATCTGAAAAGCCCACCACTGTAGCCACAGGGCTTTCCAAAGAACTTCCTCCATTAGAACTATCATTCAGTGAAAAAACACATATTTGGCTGGTTCTGTTCTTGTTCTCTCCTGTTTAATAAGATCATGCAGTAAGTGATGGGAAAGACCTCAGGCCATGGAGAATCTTTGCCCATCAGAGCCACCCATCTGATATTGCAGAGTTTGAACTGATAACATCTTGTGCTCTGCTGGTGTGGCGTCAGTCGTGGTCCTTCCGTTTCATCTCCCTTTCTGGGGTTCTTTTCAAATATTGGACAGAGGAACTGGTCAGCACATGAAATCAAAATAATCAATGGGTTTAAAATATGTATCCCAAGAGACTCCACTGAAGAATTATAAATTGCCAAGTTCAACATTTCGGTCTTTTTTTTTTTTTTTTCCTTGTCTCTCGAGAAAACAGCCTCCAAATGGTAGATTTATACATATCACACTCAGTATGCAGATTGGGATCAGATCAAATGCCAGCAAAGCAGCTAAGTGTATGCTACTACAAAAATTACTTTGGAACAATAGTTTGCAATCTTTATGTAAATTCTTTGTCTACCTCACCTCTTCTGTAGGATGAAAAACATGTGCACGTCCTTTCTCCTCTCCCCTCCTCTCTCTCTTTCTCAAATGTATCTTTCCAGTGCAATTTTGATAAAGGTTACTAACTAGCCACCATAGTCTGGATTGGAAGGTTTACAAAAAATGATTTTGCCGGGCTGAAAGAATCTTTGGATAATATAGATCTAGGAGGTATCATCCTGTCAAATGTCATAATTTGGGAGGAAGGGAGAGTGAATGTCATGAAACACCCATGAGATGAATGCTTTAAACTAGACAGAATGAATTTCATTAATTTTAAATACAGGCAGAAAAAAAATAATTGCAAAACGCCTTGGGCACGCTTTTATTGCTCCTGCTTAAACTTTCGATTTTCTTTTTATCTCAGCCTCTTGGCCCTGAATTCTTCACAGCTTCATTAAGAGTCACATTAGCGAGTTGACAGAAAGGGCCAACTCTGTCACAGCAGTCACACACAAAATGCCATTACAGTCCCTGTACAAAATATACTATGAATAAAACAGGCATTAAAATGTATTTTGAATGTATGACACATATGGCTTGCATTCTGCTTCAAAGAGCAAAATGTCCTGGGCTGAAATATGAGGACGAGCAAATGCCTATGATTCTCATATTTGGTCTTCTCTGAACGTGACAGAGACAGAATCCTGCCTTTTGGGATCCTGTCCTTTGCACGCCTGTTGATATTGCTTCTCAGAGATTTTCTCATGGTTGCTGGTCAATGAAGCTCTACAGATAAACTGCATCATGCCTTAGGTGAATTTCTGAAGGGTTCAGATGTCACCCAGATGAAAGAGCATGAATAGAGATAGTGTGAAGGTCATTTACATAATGTGTGTTTCTGTGCCTTCGAGTCAGTGCTGACTCCTGGTGATTGCCTGGACTGATCCCTGAAGTTTTCTTGGCAAGATTTTGGAAGAGGTTTGCCATGGCCTCCTTCCTAGGGCTGAGAGAGCAACTGGCCCAAGGTCACCCAGCTGGCTTTATGCCTAAGGCTGGACTAGAACTCACGGTCTCCTGGTTTCTAGCCTGGTGCCTTCACCACTAGGCCAAACTGGCTCTCTCATTTACATAATGCTATGTGGTTATTTTGATGTTAAGAAAGAACAAACTGCTTTCTAAGCCCTGCAATTATTTCAACCAAGGACAAGATCCTTTGCAATTTGAAGCACCTTCAGCCCTTGTTCTTAAAACTCTAATCCCATCTCATTGCATTTCTGTCCTTTTCAATGACCACCTTGCCTTGCCTTTTTCTCCTATTTGTAGTTATCCCCTCTGTAATCTGCCCGGGGGTCGGGGGGAACTCAACAACCACCATCAAGAGCAACTGAGAAACAGAATCAAAGTCATCCTTTCAAGGTAGTAGCTCTGAAACTCTTGCCTTACTTTTCATCGGGTTGAAGCCATTGGGGTTCAAAGATGCAGCTGGCCGAATAACACAAACACACACTTGTTCTAAAAGCTGGCAAGAAAACCAGATCCATCTTAAGTTGATTACATAAATGCTTCGTTCTGCCATTCGGATGGCAACAGCCTTAGGAATTAACATTTATGCTAAGAAAATTAAACTGCAGTATACTTTCCAGACTAGAGAATGCTCTCTCTTTTCATCTGTTAAGAATATACCAGTGGCTCATTTTTAATTCCAAGGGATCAATGGATGTGTTATTAACTATAACAGAGATGCACAATCCATGTTCAGTCCCTGAAAGCCTTGGGACATGATCTCTGGAGACCACAAAAATGATATTATTAACCCCCCAAAAAAGAAGGAAATAATAAAAGACAGGATTGGAGAGCAACCATATTAACTGGGTTTAATTTGAATTCTAGGTCAGTGATGATGAAATGAAATTTAAGGGGGTGCTGGGGGTTTCCCTGACTTTACCCTGCTGGTAAAGGTTCTGGATAGGTCACTGGAAAGTCAAATGAAAGGATTGGCCAGAAAAATGTGATGCACATCTGAACTATAAGAAAATACAAAGAGCGGGGAGAGACAACATTCTTAATATTCATTATGATTTCATAGGCTTTATATCACCTGCCTCAATCTCCCCAAAATCACCTCTGTTTTCTGAACTTTCATAAACTATCTTATGAATAGTGCATTAGCAGCTTCATAAAGATGCTAAGTGTAGAGATGGGACTTCTTGTCCAATCTTGGCAACTTCTAGATATGTGGACTTCAACTCCCAGCATTCCCTGGCCAGCATGTCTATTGCTGAGAATTCTGGGAATTGAAATCCAATCATGTGGAAGTTGCCAATGTTGATGACTACTGAAACAGCTCACATTATCAGGAAACGCTCCCTAACATATAATATAAATTCCTTTTCTTACAATTTGGCCCTTTGGAACAACAGAAAATAAATGTGCTCCATCAACTGTATGATAAGTGACATAGCCAGACACAAGAAAGTTATGGATTGTGAGTAGAGAACAAGTGAGGACAAACTAATAGAGTTATAGAAAAGTTGATTCTAACAGTGTTTAATGTGAGAAAACATAATGGTGGATTGTGCCTTAGAGAACACATTTAAAAATGAACACATTTACTGCATTCATTGAAGTCTTTGGACCATGCTAGAGCAGAAAAACACACTCTTCCTAATGTACTATGGTTACACCAAAGAATACAATTTGATTCAACATTAGAAATTACACTTGGTCACAAATTCATTCCATGTTACATAAGGGTCCAAGTTGAGAATTCAACCCACTTTGGGATGGAAGAATATCAGTTTCCTTTCATGTATGTTTGATTATGATTCTTTCGTTTTGAATTACAGTATATGAATAGCATTCTCACTCATCTCTGTCCATCTGAACATAGCTCTCCATCTTCATCAGCTATCCCATATCTGGAAGGGGGGGGGGGCAAATTTCCACCTCCCACATGATGGTTGGGTGGATTGCACTTCAACATGTTTTGGGAACCTAGCCATTGTCTTAGGAGATTGGGTGAACCTGGCTAGAATGTTAAACCATTAAGGTTGATTTACTTGAGCATAGAGTTGTACAAACACAATCGTTGTGTTTTCTTAATAATGGGTTTTGGTTAACCAGCTATTAGACAGCTTACCAGTTCATACTAAAAGCTTCCATTTTATCTTTAGTGATATCTGTGCAGCAAATTTTACATTCCACGTTGCTTCTCTGCATCCTCTTTCTCTCTAACCTGTAATAATCCCTCCAAATGAAATTTATTGGGTCAAATGATATGAAATATCCTATTATACTGCTAATAACATTTTGGGCTTTCACACAGAATTTTGAATAATGTCGTATCCCCAAATACTCAGATAGGAACCACTTTGCTACCGTATCCCCTCTAGCAATTTTCATTGATATTCAGATATAATTTATTAAACTTGACAGGCCTGAGATCCCATCTTAAAAAAAGTAGCTTTCCTTTAACTAAGCTGAGCATGTAAGAGCTTGATTTTCTGTCCACATAGTGTTCAAGAACTTTTGAAGTCCCTAAATATCTAAATAATAGTGGAAGCATCAATATCACTGTAAACAAATATATTTCTCTAGATATCCCCCAAATATTTCTATATGAAAATGTCCCCTCCTTTTTCTGCCTTGTACTCAAACTCTGTAGATACCAAGACAGATGGTAAAATGTCCCTTCAGGTAACAATGTCACATTAAGAACAATACATTTCAGCTCCTACCAAATGATATGTTCTTGGTGGACAAAATAATGACTGCAAACACAATATCTGATGTGTAAATTGGAGATACGTTTGAAAAAAGAGAAAGAAAAACATAAAAGGAAATGCATGCAGATTAATCATAATGAAAACAATTCTAGCCGCGCGATTGAATGGTTGAAAAATCCTCTTCCTCGCCCCTCCATCAAAAGTGAATCTGTTCAAATAGTGGCAAAGAAAACATGTCAACAATCCATTGCAGTGAGTTCCTTGTAGATTTGTCCTTCCAATGTTATATAGCTATTCCCTTGGATACATCTCCAACTTCATGTAAGAACTTTGTTTGAGGCTCCTCATTTAGGAGTTGAAGATTTTGATGTTGCATTTTATCGTTTTTTGTTCTGCACCCAGGTATGGGCGCAAGGAAAATAAAGCTACTACTATTATTATCACTATCCCTAGATTGATATTCAACCACCTTCCCTCCAAGAGAGAGGCTAACATACACAGCACTCCTCCTTCCAATTTCTCTGACATAACAAACCTGGGAGGTAAGCTAGGGTGAGAGGAACTTCCAATGAATTTCCATGGCCAAAGTTGGACTAATCCATGACATTTAACCTTGGTATCATCATCTCTCATAATTTTCGTTAGGAATGGGTAAATGAACCTGCCTGGAGCAATTCGAGTTACTCCTCTGAGTCATGGTGACGGACTTTGGAGCTTCTTTGTGGTCCAGACAGAACCACAAAGAGACATTTCCAAAAAAGATGGACCCCGATGGGAGAAAATGTCTTAACTGCCAGTGATCTGCAGCCAGGCCTGTTCTTGATTCTAAACAGTACTCTGAAATTGGAATCCTGCATCCCTGGTTGTATTTATTCATTATAGGATTTCCATGATGCTAATAATAAACAACAACCGAAACACAGGTGTTTATGCTCTTCTACTCACTCCAGATCTTTAGCAATCTAATTAGCAATCACTGTGGCATGAGAACTCAATTTCAGCTCACCTGAAAAGTCATCTTGGCTGGGAACGCATGAAGATTAAAGGGCTTCGATAACTGTTTCACTCCGATCTAGTAATTGTTTTGTTCAGGAGCACAACAGAGGTTAAGTTGTCCACTAGAGGAAGGGAAGGGGGCGGGGCTATTAACAGAAGCACCTTTGTTTTGTCCTGACTAGTAATAGAAGACAGTTGTTTTCTATTTCTTTTAGAGCAGCCTGTTACATTAAAAAAGAAACACGAAAACCACTCTCATCATGTTTTCTGCATCACGTTCAGTATCCCAAAGGTTCAGCTCACCCAATTCCATCAACCATCACTTGCACACTGTCTCAATTATGAAAGCATTACTTTACAACTGCTATATACAGTTGGGTTATGTGTGTGTTTCAAGGGGTGATACCACCTTCCCTTTTCCATGACCTGTGTGAGTAGATTCAACAGAGGTGCTGTTGTATGTGAAAGGCAATCTAGACTTGTCTGACTCCCTGTACATTTCGTTAATTGTATAGTCTGGCAGTCGCAACGTATGGGTATTCACGGTGCTCATGTAGTTTTGGTTTGCAAGACTTAATTGATCTATGGAAATGAAGGGTGAGTGACTTCTCTGTCAAAAGCCACGTTTCTGCAGGAGAAATATCTTATGATTGCATCCTGTGGCAGTGGTGATTGGCACTGTTGCCAGAGATGGATGGAATCAGAGGCATTCTAACCAAACTACGGTAATTGGAGAGTTGTGGACCCCAAAGCATCTGTAGATCTCCAGTTGGAGGCATCCACAGTGATGGTCCCTGGCTTCAAAATGGTGAGGGTGACTGAGTGAATAAGCCATGTCCCTTTTCAAGAGCTGTTGCATCCCTTGCATGCATGTTTAAGGGGGCAGGGCTTTGATTGTATGATTAGGTGTGCCATTTTGAAGCCGATGACCAGCTCTGTGGACACCTTTGCCTCCAGATGAGATCTATGGAACTGCCAAATGAATGTATAATTTTTCAAAAAATGCACGTAAAATGCCCACATCTTGGAGATATGGGGCAAGATCTCAGAAATGTTTTGAGATCCTGGAGGTAAGGTACTGGGGGATTGTGCCACTAGACAAGATCACACCACGAGGCCTAGCACCTGAAAAAGGTACCAAACCTTGCTCTAACTGCTATATAACGGACCTCACTATTTGGTTAACTTGGCTTAGCAAAGTTTCTAGTATTTGTATGTGTTTGATATAACAGTGACCAGTGCCCTCATGGAAAACTCTGTGTCTGTAAGTCAAGTGTCCCGTTTACTGAGAGGAATATACAGGTGGGAGAGGATCCAACTTGAATGTCAGGCTCCAAAGATAATCCAAGAGCGTTCCTTTCAAAAACACCTATCAATAATTTTTGAAAAGAAGGTGCTAAAGCTGCCCAATTTAAATGATTATGAAATACTCAAGACACAACCCATTAAGCAGAGATGAAAGTAGAGATGGCAGAGATGATAGAAAAAGGGTGCATTTCTAGTAGTTACAAATTTGCTGCCATCCTGCAACTTTCCTCTTAGAAATGCAAAGGGAAATAGAATTAAGCAATGTTCCACTGTCACGAATCTGGCAGAATAATGCAATCATGAATGTCAAATGCCATGGACAAGTCAATGTCTATTGTTCCCCCGAGCTATTTCTTTCTGGGAACTGGAACTCTACTGTTAAATGTTAGCAGCTCTGAGGCTATAGAAATGCAATGGACTGGAAGCAGTTTTAATTTTTATGAAAAGGAAATTCGGAGAGGGGAAGCAAAAGGGATCTTTTCTATTTATAATTGTGCAGGTTTCCATGCTATGCTCCCAGTCAGAGCTTTTGGCCTAAGGCTTGAGCTGTAGCCCATCGGTGAAATACATGAGTTGATCACAGTTCCCTCCACAGCATTGATGCTACAGAGAAACTTAAAATGGTAACGTTGGAAGAGGCTAACACCCTGGAGGAATCCACATTAAAGCATCCTGACACATGACTTTCCAACTTCTGCTCGAACACATCCAGTGAAGGGGAGCCCTTCCATTCTCAAAATGCTTTTAGGGTTAGGGAGTTATTTTTTCTCTAACCTTAAAAAGGACATCTTGTAATCTGGTGCATCAGTGAATGCTTGTACATGTAACTTTAGAAGATGACAATTCTGGCGTTACCTTTTTCCTTGTCTAGATTTGGCCTCTTCCTCCTCTTCTCTCCACAGTGAATGACAAAATAAATTAAGATTTAAATGGGTATCCTCCCCATGGGGGGCAGGGGGTTGAATGAAATTAGATCAACCTCCCCTGATCAGCAGTATCAAAGAAAATATAGAAGAAGAAGGAGTTGTCTTTCTGTTGGTAGATAGACAAAGATCATGGTCAGCCCAGCAAAAAAGGGAAATGCTTCAGAAGCTATCTCTCTGTTTTATTTTTCAATTCCTAACCTTCCATAACCCTCCAGGAAGGTATTCAATCCTTTTTGGGACTCAACCATCAGTATTTTAAGGTGCATAGCATGAAATGAATGCACATGCCCCCGAATCTTAGAGATACATTTTTCTTATTTTTTTTTTTCATTTTAAGGACACAAGTAACTAAATTAAACCTTGAACTTTTCCATTTTTCCTAATAAATGGATGTGCCAGTGAGGAAAGAACAGGAACAGAATAAAAGGTGATCCAAACCTTTAGCTCGATTTGAGATGATTTAAGTGGCCATATCAAGCGGACTCAACTTTTCTGATCACAGATGTATTTTTGGACATCCCAAAGATGCTTGCAATTTTTCTGGAAACTCAAAAGCTGTCATTGCTCCCCCCCCCCCCCCCCCAATCACTATATCAGAGTGCTGGTGAATGTTGACCTCATGCATATTCATTCTGCAAGGCAATTTTAGTTAACCAAATATCAGAGAGTTTATTCACAGTGCAGTCTCACCATTCTGTGGCCGCATCTGCTTGATGAGACAGTTGTGAGAAAGCCATGAATGAAACTGTACAAAATTGGACTAACCTTTCCTGCACAGTACCTCTGCATAAGGAGATTTTCTACCGTCTTCAAAGCATGCTATTTGCATATTTATTGCCTTCTTTATTTGTGTTTCTCACCTTTATTTACCAGCCTGCCTATTCTATTTCCACCTTATCATAATGTTCCTTAAGCACAGTTACTTCATGCCCAAATGAAGGACATGGAACAAATTTCACACTGTTTTCCTTGTCAGCATTTCAGAGTAAGCCATATAGATATCTGCTTCTAAGGGTGTTGACTGCCTTAATTCCCTGCATTGCTTGTCTCCTTTTCTTTGGCTTTTGATTATTTTGCTTTCTTGTTGACCTTCTACAACCTGTGGCTTTCAAGGAGGAAAGATGGTCAGCCTTGGAAGGCAGTGGTGGCAAGAGGGGAATTACAGGATCCCCAATTTTCTAATAATAAAACATCATGGCCATTAATGAAAGGAGATTCAGTTCTGTACTGAGAAGTGTTTGGGGCAGATCCAAAATTACCCCATAACTATGAGAACAAGTATTTTTTCAGCTGCCTTTACATTATAAATTACTTCAAGCTGAGTTCCTAAACAAAATAATACAACAGTAGGAACATAGTTATAGAACTGGAGGAGGGAATGCGCCTGAGAATGCGTCTCTCAGGAAGTTGCCCTTTGCATTTCAAAATATGGGGTCCTACAAAACAAGGCATCCATGGATGAACTTGGGAGGTACATATAGGACTGATCCTTTACAATTTCATAACAATGCCTAAGATCCTACCCGAGCAGAAAGAAGAACATTGTCAATTTTAGACCCATTTTTCTTGAACAATGCTTTTGGGTGAGTTATAAAATGTGGACTGAGCTGAGTAGCTGGGAACAGCTTAAGGTTGTTCAAAGCCAACAGAAGCCCATCTCATCTAAGACACCCTAAAGAAAGGAACAAGATATCAGAATCATCAGATCTCTTCTTCAGAATGAAAGTTCAGGAAAACAGGTAAATGAAGGCCAGAGGGGGAAAAAAAGAACCTGGGTTTCATGAAGATGAAATCCTCTTCTATACTGATTTATGCTGATATTAATAATCTATAGTTATCATCATGGAGGCAATATGCCATTCAGTACTAATTACTAGAAGATGTGATTGGAATGGCAATAGACTTGCTAGTTGACATTCCATAATGGCATAATAGAGAGGGGTATTCAGAAATGTGCCATAATAGAGAGGGGTGTTCAGAAATGTGCCATAATAGAGAGGGGTATTCAGAAATGTACCATAATAGAGAGGGGTATTCAGAAATGTACCATAATAGAGAGGGGTATTCAGAAATGTGCCAACCTGGGTTTTAAATATGGAACCAGCTGCAGCCCCAGGGCCAGGGTGGTGGAGCAACTATAGTAATAATTTAAAAACAAAACAGAACTAAGAGAACTCCCCAAAAATATTTCCTAAAATTTGGCCATGCCTATCTGTATAACATGGACCCACCCAGGCTGTATCACTTTATCTATTTATTTTTGTTTGTTTAAATGCATAATTTTTTAAAAATATATTTCAATATATCTGCCCCTTGTATCCCTGAGGACCAGTATTCTGTTCTGTAGGTTCCTCGAGGGAAGATCCACATGATGTTGTTGCAGTACTTATCTCCCTCACCTTCATGGCTCCCACTCCACCAAGTTGCCATCTCTAGTCTACAGGTCTCTTCCAACTTTGGGATTCTATGATTTTATCTTCAAGACTGGGAGATGCTATTTTGCTTAAAAATGGTGGGATCTGGAAGATGGGAAATAAGCATTTGCATATGAACATGAAAATTCTGATGGCAGTGTCAGCTTTGAGAAGTTTATAGGTGTCCACCCTTGAGGCTTCTTGAAGTCAATCCCATGTCGGCAGACAACACTGAAGCTTTTTAAAAACCTTTCCGTTTCATAATTACATTCTCCATTAGATAAGCTGAATGCTACTTGTGCTTAGAATTTGCTTAGCACAAACTCAAAGGATTTTTCTTCTTCCTGGAGAATGAGTAAGCTGAAAAATTTTAAAAAGCAATCTTCCTATAAGTTCTACTTTTGTGCTATAACCTTAGATAGGTTTATAAACGACTTTATAGTCACTTCCTGAGACATGAAGATAAAAATTGACTGAAATATACAATTCTTGTTAAGTAGATCAATTTTGGAGAAGACGCAGCATTTTCATAAAAGTAAAAGAACAAGGGGCTTGTAAGAGTTTATGCTGAACACTTCCATGTTACCCAGTTTGATTCTTAGATGCTAAAGACGAAAGCTGATCTTTGTTTTTTCAAGGCTGCCTTGTGTTGGGAAAACTTTTTTGAGGCTGGAATGTAAGAGAAAAATAGCAGGCAAGATGTGCTAATGCCCAGTATTGATGCATAATGCACACATTTTGGCAGGGACATGTTTGAAGAACATGACTGTTGCAAATTCTGAAAAAAGCTAATGTAATCTCTTGGATCAGGAATTGGATTCCACGTTTTCCCAAAAGGAGTGGTCATGTTGTGAGACGAAAGTGTCCCAGGCAATTCTTTATGGGTGTCATTAAAGGGTAGCTCCTCTTTAGTTACCAGACATAGAATCTTAGGATCAGAAAAGGCCAGTGAAGCTTTCAAGTCCACCTCTGCTCTATGCAGGGCTCCAGTTTAAAGCATGATTGACAAATGTATCTTCAGCTTCTGCTCACACACATCCCAAAAGGGGAACTCAGCAGCATTCTCATAATTGACTCCATTGACAAATTGCTCTTACAAGTAGGATCTTTCCCCTGATATTCATCCAGAATCTAACTACTTGCAAATTAAACTTTTATTACACATCCTGCCCTTGGGGATGATAGAGAAAAGGCCATTGCTACCTTCTGTGTGACACCCTTCAAGTACTTGAAGAGCACTGTCATATCCTGCTTCAACTGTCTTTTCTGAACATCAGATGTATCCAGTTTCCTTAGTGATAGGATTTGGAGTACTTCTACATTGCTATCATTTCCATTTCCCTGTTCCTCAAAGGCAGATTGAAACTGATTCACATCTTCTTTGCCATGAACTCTGGTCTCTGACTGTAATAAAATTCTATCTATCTATCTATCTATCTATCTATCTATCTATCTATCTATCTATCTATCTATCTATCTATCTATCCATCCATCCATCCATCCATCCATCCATCCATCCATCCATCCAATCTTCTTTGCCATTGAAACTTGACATACTCAGAACATCATGAGCCAATCCACCTGTTTCTTCCAGCCAACCTGTTAGATGGTACAAAAACCCAACACTTAATCAGTGTTCCATCCCTCACTCATGCTTTCATTTCATGTCATGTACAGTGATTTCTCAAGGAAAAGAAAAAGGGCAGTGGTACTAATGGGGGGGTGGGGGTGGGGACACTCCCTTTGTACTTTAAAGAGCTGTAAAATAATAGTATCTTAAGAAGGGACTGCCAAGGCTGGTCCTCTACAAGAAGAGAAAGAACACCAGAATTTCCAACAAGTAGAAAATCAGCTTGTTCATGAGTCCTGCAAAAGGGGGATCACTTCAAGTACTATTTGAGAGGCATCATAGCTGAGCCAGAGCTAAATTAGCTCTGCTGGTGCACAGAAACATGCTGGTGTGTGCTGACTTGGGAACAGCCCAAAGATCTCAAGTGGCAAGTGTCCCTTTCTCATTCTCATTGCCCTTCTTGGCACCTGTTTCAGAATCCTTTTTTTATTTTTAAATGATAGTCAAAGTAGGGTCTGACCAATTCAGGGATAGTTCTACTGACAGCAAGATCATCAGAGGCATTGGATAGTGGGATTAACAGATTCAGTGATGGCCTCTTCTATGTCCCCTGATTTTCTGCAGTTGCCCAACCATTCTGATCTGTGACACCAGCCCTAATGACACCATGCCATAATGACACCCTCTCTCTCTCTTTCTCAATTTCTCACACTTATGGATACAACATGCCTTCACACAGAGACATAGCAATTTTTTTGAAGGAAAAAAAAAAAAACTCAGAAGCTTCCAGGGGTTTTCACCGAGCTGATATCTTGTGTATATACTTCAGCCATCTGTTACTGCTGCGGATGAATTTAAACTGACTGCATGGCAACATCTGAAGTTGATAAAACATCACACGAAGGGCCTTTTATTATTTCGTATAATGCAACACCAACAGTTTACATGGGTGTTTTTTTTAAGGGTGGACAAGCTAAATTAGACAGGTGTTTGACCTCAACCAGTTCATATTCTGAGATGGTTAGTGGAGGGAGACAGAGAAGTAAATAGAAGGGAGGTGGAGAATGCAGGGAAATAGATGTTTAATTATCTCATCAGAACTGGAAATAATAAAGGGACAGGACTCGAATGAATTTACATTTCAAACCACATCATTTCTTGAACAAAACATCTTGTGCATCACGACTATGTTTAGTCCTCTGATTCATCCTTAGGGAAAACTTACCTTGATTTCCCTCTTCCCCCTATTTTTACTAGATGAGAACAAGAAAAATCAATTACCAAGATAGTTTGGGAGGGATAACTGGGGAGTCTGGTATGCTGTTCCAGCTCTTTAAAATTGATTTACAAAAGAGCTTTTATAGCTCCACTAAAAAGCCTGCCATCACAAATGGTTCACAAAACTTTAACTGTACCAGGAGGGTTTGAATTATTCTTTCAAGAAGATGAGTTGTCTGGATTTTACGCAGATATTCTCTACAGTGCACCTCATCCGAGAGTGGCTTTGATAGTCTATGCCTTTAGTGCAGAGAAATGCTAGATTGAAGAAGGGGGAAAGGATACAGGAGCATGAAATGTTTAATTATGTTCACATAAAATTGATATCAAAAAGTCTTGTGCAGGAAATGTAATTAGAAAGCAAAAGGGAAGGAGAAGAAAAGAGGAGAGTTTCTACACAATGTTGTAGTGAAGAAAGTGTACAGGAAACTTTCTGTCCCAGAAGGAGACAATCTACAGTCCTGAATGCTATATTACTATATGTGATCTAGAATTAATCTCATGGAACCCACAACCACAAGCTGTGATAAAAGCTACTCCCTTTCTTTATAACACTCCCTTTCTGATCATACTCAGTTTAAGAGGATATGTCTACTAGTGATTTGGTTAATTAGCTACAGTATCTAAGGACTAAATCACTATAAACTCTAGCTCTTCAGAAGTTGTTGATTAACACCACCATCCATTAGCATTGTCCATGCAGGCTGGGGCTATCGAGAGTTGGACAGCTTTATATGCCCTACAATCCCTAAGTATATGCATATGATGTCATAGTCTTCCTCTGTTACTATGGTGTTCATTTTCCTCTTCTTTGCCCAACTACTTTAGCAGAGTGGGCCCTACCAGGAGACAGGGTGAAACGATCACCACAGAAAGTAGATTCTGAAGTGTGGCACTGCAGACACCTATCTGCTTGGCTCGCCTGACTCCTCAGTTGCCTCTGCCTTTTGGAGTACTCTATCAGCACCAAAAAAAACCCCATTCCAATGGTCAGTCTAAGCTTAAGATGGAGAGGGAGTGCCATCTTGTTCTCCTCTTTGGTTCAAAGGATCCACAAGATTGTAAAACACCTGAGACAAAGACCTGAGGAAACATTTTGTTCCAACCAGTTTTCTATTGAGATGTTTTGGTTCTCCTTCCTCCCCAATTTGTAGGGTTTTACTCAAGGAGACAGTATTTACAAATAGGATTCTGTTCTGCCTCCTGAGATGACATAGCCAATCTGAGACATCTTTGAACTCTGCTTGGCTCATGTAGAGCTGGGCTTAGCAACAGATCATCTGAGGCATTGTTCAATTAGCTTATTCCCACAGTAGTTCCTGCTGTTGGAGATTCAGATGCTTATGACTTTTTCAAGCGTAGCTGTAGGCCCGTTGTCATATTACCCCGCTGCTGACTTTTTTCCCTGCGACTGCTAAAGGCCAAATAATCACCATCATTTCAAGCTGATGCTGCAGCGCTTTCCCCTGGGGAGTGCTATTCAAATTCAATCAGTCATACTAACAACTGTTTCATAATTACAAAATGGGAATCTAGTACACTGGTCTGTTTTAAACACACATCCATGAATCGTGTGGGCTTGTTCTCAAATGGAGTTACTTATAAACTGGCCGTGCAGTCTGCCAAACATCCCTCAACGAAGCTTGCGTTAGGCACAATCAAGATTGGTTGATTGCACCCATTATGTCCTAGTTGTGAACTGTGTTAGTCTGGTGACTTGGAAAAAATATAGTCATTGCAATGTTAATTAAAAATGGCTGAGTTTGGTTGATAGTCAATGAAATTTGATGAATCAGAGAAACTGGGCTGGTATGGGGAAAGTCAGATTTTCATGCATTGCCCAAGTCTTTTGCTAACCCAAAACAGCAAAATATCGTCATGTAGACTCTGTTATTAGATTATTTCGAGTAAAATTTGGTCACATCATACTGAATATTTCAACCATTTGAATGTGGAAGAACTTTTATTTTTTTTAAAAAAAGGAATGCAGGAGGAAGTGAAATGAACAGACTCATCCATCCATATATGGTATTTTGTCATTGCCACAATTTCCCCACAGTAACCATTTTAATTTTTGCAAAACCATAGAATTGCAACATAGCTTTATCTCACCAGCTCTATTAGAAACCTTCACTCTCTAAATTCTGGCTGATGGTAGCAGATGGCTGATTGCTTCATTTACTACTGCATGAACCAAAACACAATCTTATTTCACTACTTCAAGTTTTGTGATGTAATCCAAAATGGCATCTATAAATGTATAGTTTGGGAAAAAGTGTGCAAAATTCATGAAAGTAAGGGACGGAATAACATCACACACTAGGCATGTTTTTTGCAGCAATGTGTAAATTTCAGGTATATTTGCATCCAGAATCAGGATAGGTGAATTTTTCACAATATCTATGTCAGAGCAGACATGGCCCATGCCCCAAAAATAAAACTGGGGGGCAGGGGGAGGTAAAAACTACAGATTTATAGTCTCAGATGCTTTGCTTAAAAAAAATCTCTTTTGATCGTATCTTTCATTTGTTGCATTTCCATGGTGAGAATGAAAGCAGCGTAAGCAAACTTTTCACCGAAGAGTGTGAAATTAGCATCCTTGTGGCTCAAAGCAAAACCTGAACTGCATCATAATGTCATGGACTAGAAACAGATGGATATATTTTCTTTTTTAAACAACCTACCTCCATTCAGCTCTTCTACATAGAGGAATGGCTTAAAGGAATACTTGTGTGTTGATACGATGCTTCTGTTTTTCAGATTACATGACGTACTGAAGGAAAGTGACTGTAGCAAGGTTTCTGGGCCAACTTTATTTTTTAAACAGCACTTCTGACAGCTGGTTGTACTGTTATACGAAATATTTTGTATGAAATACTTACGCTGCAACTCAGAATGTGAATGGAGATGTGGACCTTCACTGATTAACCTTCACCAATGTTGCTCCCCCTTGAAATCTGCAAATCTCCAAGGAATCTAGGCAGATACTAGGTGCTTTATCTGGCCTCCAGATAGCTGGCCCCAGTTGTGAACTTACATCATAAAGCCTGGTTGCTCAGTGAGAACAAACTATCACCTTAAGAAAGGCCTAAACCGTGTCTGCACCACTCTTGTCCTGTTCATTTGTATTGCCAGCTTGGATGTGCTTTGTATCCAAAGTGAGCTGCCAGCTGTAGGAAATTTAACACACAAACATTCCCTTAGACTCAGAAATGTATATTTAGGACATCTAACAGTTGCTGACAGTTGCATCCACATGGACTTAACACATAATACAAATCTGTTTATTGGGGAGATGTGGCTAACCTAACCTATTATGCAGAGATCATAGGATTCTGTTGGGCTTCCTTTGCCAACCACGCTAACAAACCTTACAGGAATACCAATTGGCAAAGCAAATCTGCTTATTCATCAACTAGGGTTCAAAACCCCTGTTGTTACTAATCAATCCCACAAACTTGCTGAGCAGTGCTTGATATTGGGACATTATTGTGCATGACAATAGCTTGTCACATGCAGCAGACCGAACAGTTGGCTCTTAAGATTAGGTTAGATAATAAATCCAATGTTATATGTCAATGAAAAGACTCTCCTTACCAAGCAAACGTATCACCCGAAGAGGTAATTTCTGTATTGGGTGCCTGAGGTGACTTCATCTGCTCATACTTTTCTTGTTCAAATGATGCAACAAGATTAACCACCAGATCCAATTTCTCTTGCTGAGTCTGATTCTACCAGGGTTTCCTCCATTTTGTTGACAAGAAGGCTTGGATGCAGCCTGTCAAACTAACTCCATGTCAAGCCAAGGAATTTTTGGCACAACCTAGAATCACCAGGAGACACCATATAATAGATGCCCTGTATATCATGTCAGTTTTGGCCTTGCTAAGACATTTCATCTTGTGTCTTTGAAAGAGCTATATATTATTTGTGAGAGAAAATCATAGCAACCTGCATTGTGTCTGTAATCTGTGTGTCTATGGAGGAGACATTAATTTATTTGGCCTTTTTGTGCATTTGGAACAATGATGATGTTAGAAAACAGTTACCTAAGATAATGTCTAACAGTGGGGTGGGGTGGGGCTCAGAGGATCTCCTTGAACTTTCAGTACACTTTTGAGAACATTTCAACAATGAACCTCATTCATGCATGTGTTTGTTTAGCAGACAAATACACACCAACGGTCTCACTTGTAAACATTCCTGTATTCTTCAAAACGTTCATAGAAATATTAGCCAATCAGGTTCTGAAAATACTGGGTCACAAATAAAGGCACCTGAAATCATCTTGCACAATAAAATGGATCCTAGCTCACCAGCCTTGTCAATACATTAAAAAATTATTGGCTCAAGAGTTATCCCCTCCAGAAATGTTAAGCTGCACATACTTTGCCTTTCAGAATAAAGGAAAATAAGAGAGGCAACACAATTAGTTTTATATGATCTGAAGAAAAACCAGAATATATTTGTTTTAATATAGAATTAGTTTTAGGTACTTATTCTTTTCCCTCTAAAAACAGCTCTAAACTAAAGCCATCACTACATAATAAGCATCAATAAAACAGCATCAAATAAAGCATGACCATCTACAGAATAAAGCCAGGAGAGCAATTTAATTACTGTAAACCCTGAAATCTGCTTGGAAACAGGGTACTTAAACTGTATGTATGAAACTTGGGGTCAGGATAAAATTATTTGCTGAATGCCTTCCAGAATGCTTTCACTTTTGTCTTCCTCACTATTCAGCCTATAGAAGTCACAGCAGCTTTAAAATGATTCGGTAATGAAAATAATCCAAATTAAAATAAAAGCCTTAGCATCCACTAATGGAATAGCTTGATCTCCAGCAAGCCCTAAATAAGGGAGTAAGCCAGAGTAATTTCTTCATCCTGAGATTCACAACTGGAAGTCCTAAGGCAAAAATGGTCCATCAAACCTTGGCTAGAGTCTCAAGAAGTGTCTAAAACTTGTTACAAAATTTTAATTTTTTAATGGGATAAAAGATAACATATATTTTTTACAGTTGGAGAGTCATAATATCAGTTGAAGACTCAGTTGTTGTCCCAAGCATTGAGGACAGGGTGATTGCGGAGCTCCCTTTCTGATTTTTGTTTTTGGCTTGCTTTGTTTTTATCTTGTTTGGATTACTTTGCTCTTCTGGTCTGGTATATTTTTGTCTGTCCGTCTGCCCGTCCGTCCATCCATCCATCCATCCATCCGTCCATCCATCCATCCATCCATCCATCCATCCATCCGTCCATCAATCCATCCATCCATCCATCCATCCATCCATCCATCCATCCATCCGTCCGTCCGTCCGTCCATCCATCCATCCGTCCATCCGTCCATCCGTCCATCCGTCCGTCCATCCATCCATCCATCCACCCATCCATCCATCCATCCATCCATCCACCCATCCATCCATCCACCCGCCCATCCATCCATCCATCCGTCCGCCCATCCATCCATCCATCCATCCATCCATCCATCCATTCACCCGCCCATCCATCCATCCATCCACCCGCCCATCCATCCATCCATCCATCCATCCATCCATCCATCCGCCCGCCCATCCATCCATCCATCCATCCATCCATCCATCCATCCATCTATCCATCCATCCATCTGCCCACCCGCCCACCCGCCCGCCCATCCATCCATCCATCCATCCATCCATCCATCCGCCCGCCCGCCCGCCCATCCATCCGCCCGCCCATCCATCCATCCATCCATCCATCCATCCATCTATCTATCTATCTCATCAATCATCTTTCTAGTTTTAGTTTCTAACTTGCCCCAGAGTCATTTAGGGTTTGGGCAACCTATACAACAAAGAAACAAACAAACAAATTTAAAGATAAGTTAATGCAATGAAAACAAAGGTGACTTTTGTCCACCCCCACCCCTACCCCCATGGTGTGTCCCATGGCCTTGCCACTCAAAGGCCTGGAAAAAAATGTGTGTCCAACATTATGGTATAAATGTACATCAAGTGTCTGAATGTCTCCCATATTCAAACAATAATGAGCAGGCCTAGGATCTGGACCCGGTAGTTAGTCCGAGATGCTTTGCTGCCTGAAAAAGGGTCCAGGTAGCATATGAGCCTCTGTGCACAGATAACCACACATGTGTCCGTGCACACCAAAGCAAACCCTTTAGATGACTTGCTTCCCCATTCCGACACTCTTTGTTGCCATCTTCAGGATGGTGCTACCCTCCTCATTACTTCAGTCTGGGGCACAGCCTGTTCTGACCAGAAGCTACCATCTGTCTGGGATTCATCCATTTGGTGGCTTTATCTTATTTATTTAGAAAAGTTACATTTCACCCCTTCAATGCATTTGCATTGCCCAGGGCTGCTTGCAACAATTAAGAACAAAATCAATCCCATAAGAGAGATAACACAACAGCGTAAAAACAAATGGAAACAGACCAGGCAGTAAAATAAAAGTACATCACAGAAAAACCATCTGCCCATGAAGACACATGCTTTCTAGAACAGTTGGCTTAAAAAACAGAAAGAAGAAAAAAGAGGGCCAAATGGACCTCATGGGGTAAAGTATTCTATCACTCAGCATCTCCTTCATACTTGTTTCTTGGGTGTAGATGTGTCAGGACCAGCCCAAGTACAATGGTGAAGCAGTCCAGTTGAGTAAAGTTCCTTTATTTGCTTACACCTTATAGACAGATCTTGCCAGACTAAATCTGTACTACTGCAACGAGTGGATATACCCTTGGAGATTCTAGGGGGTGGCTATCCTGAACCTCTTACTCTTCTCATGCTCCCCCTGCAGACTGTATTGTCTCTTGTCTTCTTTCCCTTCCTGGAATGCACCCCACTCCTTCCTGATAGCCTTGATCTCTCACATCACCCTCCTCTTTGTAGATACGTTCCATCACAAGATGATGGCTCTAGAATTTCTAATTTGGGAATGGCTTAGCTGCTGGTGGCAACAGGTTGGGATTCTAAGCCCTTGGATAACTCCATGTTGATCATGCGCTGCATTACATCTTAGAAAATGGCCAGCATTCATATGAAAGTTGTACATATTTCTCCTAATGCACATTTTTTTGGATGCATTATTCTACTTGTGTATCCCCAAGTTATACACTTTTCCCAAGATACACTTTTCCTGACTGTGCACTCTAATACAATAAGGTTTTATGCGCACTTCTCCCTAAAGTGTGCATGTTTTGAGCAACCTACTGTATATGTTTTCAATAAGAAAAGGGGTTAAATTGAATACATCCCCCCCCCCCCCGGTGTTTAAGTGGCACCCTGGGGCCACTCTCCAAGCTTCTTATGCACTTAAAACATTTTTTTGACCTTGCAAATCACATCACACATTTTGGAAAAGACAAATGCCAGGGCATAACCTGTGGATCTTCACTTATAGGATTGGGAAGTATGAAATTAAAACTTTATTTTTTTCCCCTAATGTGTCTGATTTCCATTCAGGTACCAGACCAATCATGATCAGATGAGAAGCATTTGCTCCTTCTGGAAGTTTTATTGACAAGTATTGATAAGCATTGCAGATAGTTGTGAAAGGTGTACTGTAGATCTTTTGAAACAGAGGGAGGAAATGAGAATATGTTAACACTGAATATAAGGAGAAATTGTAAATCTGCAAGTAAAAAGGTACACCTTTAGGGAAACAATATACTCTGATTTTATCTTGATCTACAGAAAATGACCTTTGGTTATTACACTAGGGGAACTACCTTGATTTCTCAGGATGCTCAGTGTAATATCTTAACAATCTGGACAAATGTCCTTTTGGCAGGTGCTTTACTATGCAAGGAAGGATCTCATTCAGCTAATCAAAGCCAATCTTGATATTTCCTTTTAAGCAAATGAATCATGAATTAAGGAGATAACATGAAAAGGAAGCATGCTGGGTATCTTCAACTTTCAATTTATTTAATGTGAAAGAAGCTTATAGACAGAGACAGGAACTCAAAGGACCAAGCATGGTCTTTTATGCCCAAAGACCATCTTGCTTTTCCTGCCATTGTCATTAGGCAAGAAGGTTAAACATCCAGAAGAATACAGTACAGGGGAAGGGGAAGAAAATATGTGACTAATGTCTAAGCTGTATGTGTAGGAGGCTGTATTCTTAGAAGGAAGAAAAGAGGGAGTAACGTGGAAACTGGAAGGTGGATCTTATCAGGTACAAACTTGCATAGCTTACACCAGGGATTGTCCCAAAGCTTTCTGGGAAGAAGAAACAACCAAATATAGACTCCATCTGTTAAAGTAAAATCTGTTTCCATCCTTGATGAGATGCACAGGTCCCTAGATAGGAGAAAAAGAGAAGAGAGATCAATTAGGCAGTCTTTACATGAACAAAACTGGAGATACTTTGTAATTTAAACTAGGTTTAAAAAACCTGTGGGACGATGCTTCCAGAATACAATTACAGCACAGATGGTATAAAACCCCACCTTGAACTGTATATCAACGAACATACTTCTGAATTCTGAAGGTTGTTTTTAAAGCATTTACGTTAACACACACACACACTCCTCTTTCTTTCTTTCTTTCTTTCTTTCTTTCTTTCTTTCTTTCTTTCTTTCTTTCTTTCTTTCTTTCTTTTTTGTTAAAAGAAAATGGTGGTGACTCTCTATGAAGCCCATTTCCTTTTTTACACTTCTGATATCTTGAGTAATCTTGAGTCAAGACCCAATATAAGGAACGTTGGAAATTACAAAGGGTAAGACAAAGGAGCCCGTTGAGTAAATGATAGGTGAAGGGTCCATTATGAATGTTATTGCTGATGTTGGCATGATGTTGAGCTCCAGTTATTGGTACTCTGAGGCAGACAGAGAGCTTCTATCAAATCCAATTTGCTCACCCATTTGGTGACCTTCCTGCGATCTGAGTGTGGTGAGAGCTACCCATAGGTGACTGAATATAGCCAACTTCAAAGGGCAGTGCTCAGAAGGGGATTCTTCTTTTCTGAATCTCAGATGGCAAAATGAGTCTTGATCTCTGGGGAGTAAATTAAATATTGGGAAGGCATCTGATGGCAACAGCTTGACTGAAATTAATGTGTCTTGCTTTGCTGGACATGACAAGAAGGAACTCGAATCCCCCTCTATCGTACTGTCCAGATTTTATCACTGCTACTGTCATGAAAAAGAGCAACATTTCTGCTTAATGAAAGGGAAAATGTAATTCAGGTGAAATTCTAAGGCACGCCTAGCTGATATTGTTTCTGTAGACAGTTCTGACCTCCAGAAAAATGTCCGGGATCTTCTAAAATAGGGCCGACCAGGCAGGAAATATCTCCCAGAAGAAAACCAAATGTTCAGCTAAATAGTTTCTGAACAAAGCCAAAGAGGGATGGGATAATATGTGACTGACATCATCTACAGAAGGAGGAAGAGAAGAAGAGGTGGTCACCACCATACTAGCTTTCTTCAAGCCATGATGAACAGCAGTTTCCACCATCTTCATCCACTGGCAGAAGTTTATAGGAATTCTAATTTGGCCTACTGTGAGTGAAGATCCTCACAACCTATCGTCTCAGTTATTTCAGGTCTCTAAGCAAATACCATATTATTTAAATAAGGAAATAAAATGCAACTGTGCAAATTCAGCAATCAAACTACAATGAAATGAGAGGAGACTGTGAATGCACAGATAATGAGAACACTAGCTTGTCAAGGCACACAATAGGATAAAATGAAAAAAATAATAATGTACAAGAATTCTGTACTACAAGAATCCATTGCACATTATTTTCAACAAGGATAAAGACAGAGATGGAGAGATAAGTATTATCAGGTGCATTGCCCATATCCTTCTAGATAGAACATATCTGGAAAAAAAATCACTAGAAAATAAGTTTCATCTTTCAATAAAAAGAGCTTGGAAAAAGTTTGCATTTTCCTTTAGGACATACTATGCAGCATCTTTTGTCTTATCTTGAGTAGTTTTGCTCGCAATACAAAAAATAAAAAGATGCCAAGGGAAGGGAAGTGTCAAGGGTGCCCACATCTTTGGATATTTCATTCATTCATTCATTCATTCATTCATTCATTCATTCATTCATTCTTTATCAGATTGGAATGCTGGCCAACTCCCAATGACTCTGGGCAGCTTGCAACAACTCAAACAAGAGATATACAATAATAACCAATAAAAAATAAAAGATGGCTAAAATAACAAACTGGACAGGAGTGAGACAAATGGGCTTCACTATCCCTCGCCAAAGGCCTGGGTGAAGAGCCAGATGTTCAAGACCCTTTTAAACAACAGCAGGGTGGGGGCCATCCAAATACCAGGGGGACTCCATTCCAGAGGGCAGGTGCTGCTTCAGGGTCCTGATAGGTGGCATTCTTTGATTGAAGGAACGTGGAGCATGCCAACTTACAAGATTGAATCAGCCCGGCAGATTCTATAGAAGACAGGCAGTCCTTCAAGTAACCAGGCTCAATCAAGGAACCAGGCCTATCAAGTAATCATCACTCTTCCTTTTGTAAAATGTGGTTGAAATCCCTCAAAAAATCAAAACTCAGAAAGAGTCTGGTAGCACCTTTTCAGAACTTATGCTTTTTAATAAAATGTGTTAGTCTGAGAAGATGCTACCAGACTCCTGATTTTTGGCTACCATAGGCTATCACAGCTCTGCTCCTTCAATGTCAAAAAATCAAAGCAAGATGAAGGACAAAAGAGAAAACTTTTCACCTGAGCCCTGAAATGGAAGGTGTTCCATTTCCACTGTTCCACTGCTGAAGTTTATTGAGACCCAATCTATTTTTAGCCAGGCAGATACTCTTTTGGGGCAACAAAACTAGTTGCTTAGAATGATGCTGCAAGATATTGGCTGGATTTACATCTTCCACTAAGTACAAATTGCTTAACTGTAGCTTACTGAATAGATTAGAATTGGCTAGGTTCAGACAATAGGCCAAAATCATCATTAACCATCTATTGACTGAGTTTATTGGGTGAATCAGGCCATGGTCTGGGTTCAAACTGTACTAAGCCAGAATGTGGTTACTTTGATTTTGGATTGGCTTAACGCATTGTTATTTGCAAAATCATGGTCTGTGGCTTAGCATTATTACAAACCATCAAATTATGGTGTATTCATCAATCTGTGGTTAAGCAAACCATGCCTTAGTGGGATGTGTGGACTATATACCACATGGATAGGAATTATAATTATTCTGTCAATGACCAATGATGACAAGAGGAAAAATTAAGCCAAATCACGCAGCTTATCCTACCACACACAAAGGCCAAACCGAGTGCTTTTTAGCAAACCGAGTAAAGTAGCTACTTCCAATTTCATCAGCGTCTAAGCACTCTGAACAAAAAATGCATTTCTTCCTTTTTGAAGAAAAAAGAATAGCTCATTTTTATGACATTTACACTTCCAAGCAATGGATTCCTGCCTTTGAATAAAGCCAGCAGTGTGACAAAGCTGGAGAAACGTGGGATTGATTTCCAGTGATTAAGGTTGTTTGTGCAATTCTTGCTGTTGGCAGGCATTAGTTTTGCTTGTCTAAATGCTAACATGCCCAAATGTTTAACGAGTAAGTGGGACCAGCTAACGTTGCCAGGGCTGAGCTGAACCCCAGTCAATCCGTCTCTGCCCCTGTCAGGGGCAGAGAAAGGTATACGTCCTATACACCGGATGTTAGAGTGAGCAGGAACTTGCCACTATGAACGTTTCGAGCATAACTCACAACAAGAACTGTTGTGTGAATGAACATTCAGGAAATGTAGCGATTCTACCGCAAGCCCCATTCTAAGGGATGCGGGTGGGTTAATGTATACTAATTGATCAGACTGACCTTGCATTTGTTGATCCGGTAAATTGCTCTGGCCTGACACCAGGAATCATCTAATATCATGATAAAAGGTCTTTGAAAAGCTCCACCAATGCAGCTGACAAGCTGGCAATTATTCCCACAGACTTGCCAATCCTTTTTTTTTAAAATTCAGCATTAGTTAAAACATTCCAACTCTACCCAGATGGTGAATGCTACAGTATCCTCCATCCCGTGCTCCAGATTGGATGGAATTGGAACTTGTCTAAAAAGCACAGAAAAAATGTTAGAGCCACAAAGTCTTCCTGCCGCTATGAGCAACGGCCATTCCTTAAGAAACCAGTTGACTGGACGTGTCCTTAAATTTGTTTTTAATTCACATCTGCGTCTGGTGTTATTTTTTTAAAAACGCCGTGCTCTGTGGTGTTTTCTACTCCGCCTGGTTATGAAGCATCGCTTGTAAGCCGTAAACAGCCAAGGGCTTGCACCCAGATCACAACCCTGACAGCAGCCGATTCTAACAGAACACAACGAATACACCAATGCAGAGGGGGACACGTTTGGTCTAGAACAGACAATTGCATGCATTCCCTATTGTCCCATTTCTGAAGGCCACAAGAGCCACCCAGGAGTTGCTGATGCTTAGCTGTGCCTTGTTGGGTGCTTTGAAATAAAAGAAGTGAAATAAGAAGTCAATAAGCCAAAGTAATGATTAAAATGACCCTCCCATTCTCTAAAAACTCCTCCATGGGCACTGAACGTTTTTGTCTCTGCTTCCTCCAGCGATGGCATCTCATTAACTCCCAGGGACCTTGGAAGGGTAAAATGAATGAATATCGGTGACCTCTTTCCATGCTACGGCAACGGGGAATGACCCCCCCTCCACACATTACAATGACTTTGCTTTTTCATTTGGAAGAAACAGCTCTTATTTTCTTGTCAAAGGGAGCCATTTAGGGAGAAATTTTGTTCACAGACTTATCAACAGGCTAATTTGAGAAGATACGTTTTATCGGATTCAACCTGACATGGAGATGAAAGTAGATATGCCCATTGAGCTTTCGGTTTGAAAACTAAGCCATGGGAATAATAAATACTTTTTAAAAAAATCATGCTTACCTACATACCTGAGATTTCATACAATCATGACCTTTCTGATCAAGAAGTAGCATGCTGTAGTGCCGGCTAGCTTCTAAACTCTCTTTCTGTTTATCCTAAAATCAATGCTTCTTTGATTCAATGGAGCTTCTCACCCACCCTTCTCTATACCTCTTTGATTAAAGAGAGTGATAAAACAAGCTGGAGTCAAGTACCAGTCGAATAATTGAACAATCAAAGGGAGAAACAAAGGCCATTGTGTAATCTTGAGCCATCGGCTGCATTAATTCTTGATGGCCCTCTGCCATGGCTAAGAAAGATCAAATTATGTTGGACGGGAAATTGGTTTGTATAAAGTTCCATCACTGCTTTGTCAACAAAACCGAAAGTCCCTTCTTTGGAAGACATAATATTCTTATTGCAGATGCTTCGTTTCCTTAAATATTATGAGTCATCCGGCTTTCATTCTTTGACACATCAATTTCCATAGTAGTGCAGACCTTTTCATTGCAAATCCACCCATATTTAAATACAATTATCCCTGTTTGTATGCAACTTCCAGTGGCGTGTTTGTGCAGATGCTTTTTTCATTATTATTATTTTTTTTTTAGACTGGGGAAAGACAAACTTTGGCCCTTTGCAAACTTTTTGACCATGGAACACCCAATTTTTCTTTGTGTACAATTATTTCCATACTTATACCTGGGTAGAAGTCATTCTTACTGCTCCTTACCAGAACGTTTATATCACAAATACTTATGGTTGGGAACTGAATCTAGAAATCATGGGAAACCTGGCTACTGGACTACGGCTTCTCCACAATTTTACCTAGGTAGCTTTTCCATTGCAAGTTTTTGCGCAGCATTCAGTCGGTAGCAGACAACTATTTTTATACCACTGAAAATCTCTCATGTTGGCAAGCCCTTTTGGATAAACAGGAATAAAAATGCAAATTTGTTCACATCAATTAAACTCATTACCTAATGAACCCCTGTCTTCTGTGCTTTTTAATTTCCTGGCTATTAAAAGAATGACTAAAGACTGACATGAAGGAGAAACAAATGCAGAGGGAAAATACTTTGGAAGGTTTAAATGAAGCATTCTTATCTTTTAAATTTTTTAAAGCTTAATGGTAGGATTAAGACATTAATTCAAAAGAAAGAATGCCAGGCCGAAAGCAAGGAGTTTTTTTCCTTGCATGAAGCCTTTCATAAGTGATAAACAGGCAGGTTAACCAATTCATTATTTCAATGCACTTATTTAAATGTCACCATACTGTAATTAATTTTGAGCATCGTGGAAAGAACATGCCAAATATTGTTGCATGTGGGGAAACTTATGTTTGTGGGTGCTGTGTGTGATGCAGCAATTAGTTCTTTGAATAAGCAACTGTATTAGATAACAGGGGAAAAGCTTCAAAAATGTGATATCTGAAAGGCCTCGCCTATCAATTCCCCAGAAATTGGGAAAATATATGGCCTTCTGAAAGATGATTCCCCTCCCCCCTCTTTCTCTAGTTCTCTGATCCAGGTAACAGGGTAAAATAAAGGCTGAAAGAGTTGAAGAGGGGTGGACATATTTTGCAGGAGTGAGAGATGAGTACAGTCCTGTTTTCAGTTTGGAAAACAGGACTGTTTGTCCAGTGTCTCAAAAAGCAGAGGGGCGTAGTCCCTTTTACACCATCCAAACCACTGAGTAAGAATAAAACTGCTTCAGGTGACACTCTTAAGCCAGAATAGGCCGTGCTTCTATGCGGAATATTGTGCGAACTCAAAAAATGGGCTTTGTAAATGAGGCTTATGGTTTGGTCTGTTATATGAATGCAGCTCCTTGTGATTTACATAATAATTTTTGGTTAGATCTTGACTTAATGTGTTCTGCAAATTCAACCCATTATCTTCTTAAAAAAAACCAAACTTCCGAGTCAGTTTTGACTCTGGGGGACATGGATGTGTAGTTTTCTTAACAACATTTTTGGGAAGTGCTTTCCCATTGCCTTCCTCCTGGGGCTGAGAGGGAGGGACTGGCCCAAAGTCACCTAGTCCTTCATGCCTAAGGCAGGACTAGAATTCATGGTCCCCTGGTTTCTAGTCCTGTGCCTTTAACCTCTACACCAAACTGGCCCTTCCATCATCTACTGAATCACAGTTACTGAGGTTTCATTGGCCAAATCCTAGCATTTCTGGAAAGCAAATTACTTCTGGAATAATTTTCTACACCATGAATAGTTTTATTAATCTTTAGAAAATATTACTTAGACTAGGGGTGTACAAACTTTTTCAGCCGGAAGACCCCACCATTTTTTTTCAAGTGCATTCTCCCAAAAAGTATGGGACCAGAACAAATGTGAACTTTTGACTGAAGTTAATCAAATAACTTCAATATGACTGTTCCTCATAATTAATAGTGTTCCCCTTCTGGTGCATTTTATTGGCACAAGAGTTCCAGATCCAAAGCTTTGTAGAACTGCACGTGCCTCTTAGCTTAGCTAGTGCCATCAATGGGTATGTATGGTGTTATACTGAAGCCACAATCTGGCATGTTTCCTAGAATCCTCTATCATGTGGAGAGATACTGTGACACAATTAGGACTGTCTAGCCTCATGATTGCTATGACAAGTGTAGGGAAACCTGATATAAAATCCCAGCCTGCAGCCTAAAGCTCTTATTCAGCTTTCTCTATTGTCATTTTCCTTGAGCTCACAAATGCCATTTAGCAAAATAAATAATTTGAGGAAGGGGTGATTGTTTGCCTCTCGCCATCTTGATGTAAATTACATGACCTGCAGTGGCCCTATTTATCTGACATTCCTCATCGCATCTGTTGTTGGAACTGATCTGAAATCTGGTAAAGATGACTCTTTGAGGGTCTTCAAAAATAAGGCATTGACAATCCTGATATTTTTATGACAACATAATTAGACTTGGTGCTAGACTGTAAAAACTCAATTTGCAGAGAGCTGGCTGGGCTGGTTTAGGGCCAAATTCCAAGTTACAATTCATCTCTTAGTCCAGGTTCTATTGATTTCATTGTCCAGCTCAAAACCTTTCTCTAACATGCACTGTTCTACCTATGATCCCCATGGTGCAATTCTTTTTCCTTACTGCAGATTACTTTCAGAAAGAGCACGTAGTATATAGCATCGATGTTTCTGTGCTCATTTTTATTTTTATTTTTGGCCTTATGCTAACCTTGCTGTTTTTGGAATGTGTGAATTAATTAAACTGACCTTGACATAGATGAGAGAGAACTTCCACGCTATCCAGAGGCAACAGCAATTAAAGTGACCTCTATTGTCTTCATTCTCAGTTTTCTCACAGAATTTGTTATTCAAGGTGTTATAAGCAACTGTTCAGATCTACATGAAAGGTAGAGCAGCACAATCACATGCACGTTATACTGACAGTTCTGCCATTAGTGGCTGACATAACAGAAAGACCTTGAATGGTATATTGATGTGGCACCCATTAGTGGCTGACATAACAGAAAGACCTTGAATGGTATATTAATGTGGCAAACTTTCATGGAAAAGGCAACACTCCTTGCTCAGTGGCCAGAACATGTGAAGGCTCTCCCAGATGGTGCTGGAAAGACAACTTCCCCTGATTCTTTTTTCTACCAGGTTTCAATCAGTGTGATGGGAGAGAATCAGCTTCAGAAATTCTTTCAAAGAAAAAAGTGTTGTAGAAATTCTCCTTGGTGATGTTGTACTGTATTTATTGAGTTATTACCTAGCTGTGTGAAAGGCATATCTGTTTCTTATTGTGTAATCATCTCTCCAGTGGTCTGCAGCCTTCTTGCCTCCCATGTTCCAATTCAATCCAAAAGGAAGACATCATGAAGGACCTCTTCCTGTTGCGCATTTAGCAGCGCTAAATCCTAACTCCCTCCCTATTTTTATCTCTCCTCCTTCTGTGGGAGTCTTAATAAGCATTTATTCCTATGTGAGCTCATGTAGAAAAGACACTGAAGTGTAAAAATATTCTCAAGATGTGTCACATTTCCAAGAAAGTTGAAATCTGTGTAAGGGCCTGTCTGTTTTAGCTCGAGGTAATGCATCATGGTATGTCCTTCTATAGTATGTGGTATCCTCCAGATTTCTTGGGTTAAACTTGCATCACATTTGCTTCCTGTGCTGACAGGCTGGGGTGGGTAGAGATTTTAGTTCTGCTCATCTGGAAGGCACCAGGCTGGAGCAAGGCCCTTCCAAGGTTCTTATAATTCTAAAAGAATATCCAAAGATGCTCTAGATTGTCTGGACAGAATGTATGACCTGGCTCTTCTTCACAATGGTATCAGTCTAGTTTCCATGGAAGGTTATGCTGGCATGGGAAGGCACCCTTACTGACCATTGGATTTAGCAAGAGGCTAAATCAGCTGCAGTTTGTTGATGCTGTTGCACCTAGAGGCAACTTTAAGAGTCACAAGTTTTTAATTGAGCTGAAAATGCTATAAAGCTCTGGCCCATTCTTCCATAATTGTCCTGTGTATTAAAGATGGTGACGCTTCAATGGAGGCCAAAGCAATTTATAACTAATTCAAGAGGATGCATCTTCCACGTCAGCAATTGTTCAGTTTTCAAGCACTTTCAAGCATATTTTTGACTGCTTCTTCTTCATGTATAAGAAGTATTGAATGCCTGTTGAAATGGCAATACATATAAAGGTTTTAGCTGATGGATAGACAGGGGTTGAGCAATTTATTCCAAAGAGGGCATCGTGTTTCTGGTGCTGTTCACATAGCTCATGACACACCAACACAAGAGTTAGGTGAAGAACGCCCCAGAGCACAGCATCCTTTCCTTGCAATTCTTTTCTAGCATTTTGTCATTCCTTGCCAAGAGGTATATGCTTATAGATCAAGCCGAGACAAACTTATTTATGCCCTGTCTAAAGATTTTACAGTGGGCAATCCTGGTATGGGTGGTCTATAGATAAAAAATGCTATTGACTGAAAGCTATTGATTTGTGAGAAATCTGGCTTACTGTTGTAATTGAGGTGGCTGAGTGAAAAGATAGGAAGGATGAGGGCAAAACCATTTAGAGAAAGCTTCTGAGGACATTAAAGGAGGAAGAACAAACCAGCATTCTGGCACACACGCACACAACTCTTGTTTGTGGAAGTTTGCTTATTGTGTCGTTCCAACCAGTATCCCTGATTTGCCTGTCCTAAAAGAGCCAGAGATCACAATCCAAGAACAAAGTCCGGCTTTCTACTCAAGCAGAGGCACCATCAGGGCCAAGATTCTGAGGAAGAGCTATGGGAGCCCTGCCAAATGAAGAAAGGCTAGTTTATTACCTTTTGCTGTAAACACAATAAGTGCTGTAAAAAAGGCCAGCTTAGTTGTACCACGGAACCTGTCACCAACAATGATAAGGAACAGATCAGGGAGCTTCTGTGGTCTGCTTATCTATTCCTCTAGAATAGATGTTATGTTGTGCTCCTCTAATTTCTCAGAAATGTTAGCTTAGTGTGAGGTATAAATAACACTGTTTTATTATAAGTTTTAGGAGTGCTGAAGGACCTTTCAGAGGTCTTCTAATCTTGCTGGTCCCCTACCCTTTCGGCGACCCAGTTTGATCTCCCCAGAGAAAGGACGGCTAGTTGGGGATAGAGATCTCCTTTGAAATTAGGAGAGCTGGCCAAACTTCTCCTTTCTCCCAGCCATTTCCAAAATGGAAAGTTTGCCATCAGCGTAACAATTCTGCTTTCATCTCTTTCAGCCTGGGTTGGTGGAATCAAAACTCTGAGCTCATGCTTGTCGGCTTTATACCTTCCAAGATGGATTCTAAAATTCTAGACAAGCTTCCTCCAGCCAAGCTAAATAATTTATGAATACATTAATTAATAATTTATCTGATGTCTTGATCCATATCTCAGCGTTTCTACTTTGATCCCATTGTGAGATTTTGAACAAGCAACTCCAATCAGGAAGTGAATGCCACGACATTGATGATTTTATGCAAAGGCGCTCTCTTGTTCTAGATAGAAACATTCATTTTCCCCTGAATGGCTGTGTTTTATCAACACAGGCTTCTCAGTACGTTTGTCACATTATGGAACGAGTTTGCTGTTCACTACAGATCTCCACGCACCCTCCTTTTTAAAAAGAAAATGCTAGAAATCATGTTGCCATGACAATGCGGTAAGTTTGTCAGATGAAGTTGTGACATTTTTTCACAGTGCAGTGTGTTGGCAGTGTAGTTGTAAGCCCTTCCCTTTCCCCATATCTAGCATACGCTGCATTTCAACATGCTAGGTTTAATCCCTCCCTGCAAAAAATCATGGGTGGGAACCATTTGTGGCCAGCTCTAATGAATCAAAAAAGGGTGGGGGAATTGGGATGAGAAATTTGGCGTGTGGGAAGGTGTTAATCCTGGAACAGCTCCTTAAGTGCAGTGGAATTTTTACCAGAAGAAAGAATAGTACAAACTGTCATGAGAGGTTGAAGTGAAAAGCTTGGTGGCCCAACAGAAAGGCCCAATTCAGACAAAAATCCATAACCGGCTGACATGCAATTCTTTCTCCTTGGAAAGCATGGTGCAGTTTCACAAAAGTGATTTTTTGCTTGTATTATTCCTGCAGAAGTTCTGAACAGAGTCTGCTCACTTTGGCCATAGTGCTAATCTGAGTAGGCTTTTCAAACTTATTGGAAAGTTCTTTTGCTGCTTATCTCTTTTTCCACCCTACGGTTGAAATCTGAGTTGGTGGTCTGGCAAGACATGTGCAAAACCATAAAATAAATTATTTACTGAGCTAGTACATGTTTAATGCTGTGGCTGCTGCAATCTATTTTGGCATAATTTTAAATTAAGCTGATTTGTCCTTGGAATTCAAACTGTAGGTGTACAGGGCTAATTCAAACGATCTTTTCCCAGTTTGGCCACCATTTTCACTGGATGTGAAATTGAAGGTGGTGCTTAAATGAGCTGGAAGGGATGAAAAGGGCTGGCACCAGAGATGGTGGTCTTTCCCAGAGCTTGAATGATTCTAAACAATCTTTTATGGATCAATGGCCCTGTTTCATGCATGGAAATTCTTCTGTAAAAGGAGTTCTCCCTCCCCCTGCCCCCCAACGTATTCTCAAAGTGTGCAAGAATTCCTTCTTTTATTACTGGGGGGAGGGAGGCTTCTACCATGGCTGTCTTCTGTCACCCATCTTACCAGTGTGCTGTTGCGTCCTTGATTGCCCATATTTTGTAGTCTGAAAAGCCTCCCAGGAAGACTTGTGGTGTCTTGTCCTTAATGAAAGCGTCGGAAGTCAGAGAGGGAACAGATTGCTGAGGAGAGAATTGTGAAATGAAAAGCAGCACATTTCCACACATTCCTTGGCCCCTCCGTACTTCTAAAAGTTCAAGGACATCATCTTGCCACCCATGAGAATATTTGTGACATTCTTCTGCCCTTTTAGAAGTCCTAGAAGAGAATTCTAGGTATGGGCAAATGTTAAATGTCATGGATTCTGGACTATGCTGACCCAATTGTTCTGTAGTCTGATCCACAGTTCTTCCAGAAGGTGACTTTGAGATGCTCTAGATGTGAAAACACTTAGCCAATGTGCTGAAACTGCTATGGAAAGTGAGAAAGGGAAACCCACTGGCTGTGTGGACTTCTGATGGCTAGTGACTACTAGCTAATGAACCTGACTTGCAAAGGAGAGCTGCTAGAGCAAATAGTTTAGGGTATGAAATATGGTCAGAAGCAAAAATCTTTATCTCTTGTTAGAAAAGTCAAACGGCTATAAAGTATGGCCAGAAAGAAGGGTTATACTCCATGTAGGCTCAGTAGCGGGGACTCTATGCTTGAACAATGACCTGAAGCTAGATTTCTAGAGTTCATCCTTTCTTTTCCACAATATTATTTTCTCTTTCACCTTTTGAGAAAAGGAGTGGCCAATAAATTGTTTACTAGCAGAACAGATGGTAAACAACTCAGGTATTTCTATGTGCACCTGAGCACATAGGTATGCAAATGCGTTTAAACTGACTGCAAGTTTTTAGAGCTAATGAGCCTTGGTGAGCTTAATTTAAATCAATAGTGAGTTTAGGAACAAGTAAACAAATTAGCACAGTAAATAAAAATAACAGCAGAGTAGCAGAAAAGTGACTGAGGGTGCTGAAAGGCAACCCGATACTTCCAAAATTGTGAGAAATCTGCCAAGGAAAAGTGTGCGAGTTACTCTTGATGAGATTCCAAGGTCGTTCCAAGGGCTTGATTTTCAAAGCTTGTTAAATCCTGCTCAGTTCAATTCAGTATATATTTTTTATTTTCTGTTTGCAACAGAACAACTTACAGATAAGTAAATACCCAGTGAATTTTAAATGCGTATGGAGATAATTGGAGTGAACATAGATATTATATATGTGCTGATCCCAGCTAGTAATTAAATAGTGTATGTTTAAATCATGATAACCTCCTGGGTTCATGCATCCCATTAACTCTCAATGTGGTTTGCTTAGTTTTGGTTTATCATATTAAATGAACTCTGTATATCATAAGATATAAAATATACCATAAACTGTAGCTGATGGTTTCGTATAATGTGTGAATCCAACTGTGGCTTATTTAATAAACCATAGCTAAGCAAACCATGCTTGTTAGAAGTGTGCAGGGAACCCTTCTCTTCTGTTACATTCATAGACTGATGTGGGTGGATAAATACATATGTAGTTATGCTTATAAATGATAAATTATGCTTATAAGCATGTCTAGGCACACACATTCACACTCACACACAAAGCACATCTTGAGTCTTAGTGAAAATTCATTGGCCCAGAGACTGTAGAACACCAGTAGACTTCTTATTACTGTAGCTTTAACACACACACACACACACAAAGAACCTAAGTTGAATTTTGGAGTAGAGCTGAATTTATGAAGCTTGCCATAGGCTCATGTAGCCTGTCTGTCAACTTCAGATCAATATATCTCATACCTCAATCCATCCCATTACTTTTTGATGATCATGCTACTTTTTTCATGTGATTGTACTAGCTCAGTGAATCAGCCAAGGAGGACCTTTCCCCCAAAGAGAAGACAATTCCAGCACAATATACAAAAATGCATACTTAATTTGTGGAGAAAAAGCAGCTTAATCTTTGATGGGACATCACTTATGAAAATACTTTAAACCAGAAATGAAAGGGAAAAAAACAGAATATATTTCCAGCATACAATGAACAATTTAGCACAATGACCTCTCTTGTTAATAAACAAAACCTTGATTTTTCAAAGTTTTAACTTTCTTGCTTTTCAATCCAAATCATTTTTGCTGCGGGTCATGCCTTCTTCAAAGCATGTCCAAGAACAGATGTTTGAGAGGAGCACTCGTACCAAGTCACTGTCAGTCAACTAAGGGTGATCTGTCCCCATATCTTCCTTTGCAGTTATTGCTGCAGCCACCAGATTTCTGTTCTACAAGACCAAAGGGCAGGTATGAATCCCCACATTTTGGGCTGATTGGGATTTTCTTACCCAAAGATAATGTGTGTGTACCTTCAAGTCAGTTTTGACTCCTGTCTGGACTAGGAACTGGCCCAAGTTCACCCAGATGGCTTCATGTCTAAGGTGGGATTAGAACTCACGGCTTCCCAGTTTCTAGCGTGGTGCCTTAACCGCTACACCAAACGGGCTCTCAGTTGAGGCGTAGGAATAATTTTAAATTCTTTGTATTGGTTCTGGTTCAGAGTGTTTCCTTTTGATGCCTAAAAATTAATTGAAAATTCCCCAGGATACTTAACTGTGATAACTCAGGGAAATACGGAGCTGAAAGCATGTATTTGCCACACTATTTATTTATACACCTGCCTGTGTGTTATACCACTGCCATTAAAAGTGATCCCTGGATGATGTTCATAAAATTGTAAACAGTAAAATTATACAGCGGCTTTAAAATCAGGAAACCAAAAAAGTCAACCTATGTTGCCCTATAGTTAATTTTAAAATTGCATTTTATTCTTCATAATTCCTGGACAAAGTGGGACATTTTAAATGCATGGCATAAAATAAAAATAGTACCTTGGCATGGATTATGGTTCTTCTGTGGTATTTATGGTTTTGCTGGAACAAAGGATTCAGTCAATTTAAAGCATCAGGAATCTGTAAACCTTTAATAGATGTACAAGTAGTTATAGCCGTTAAGCAGGGAGCTGGAATTTTAAAGCAAGGTTGTGGAAGATATAGTGGATAACTTAGATGGTGAAAAATACAGAATGGTTGCTGAAAGAAATGGTGAAAAAATTAAATCTCATAAAACTGGACTGGAAATTATATATTTCATATACCTGGGTGGGAAATGGATGGAAATGGATGGAGTTATATTAATAAAAGTATAATGTAAATGTTAAAAATATATCAGTGAGACTGAGTGTTCAATTGTGCTGTGCTTTTCTTTCTATTTGAATGGATGTGGCCCTCATTTAGGAATGATGTTTCACTTACAAATTGCTTGGCCACTTTTCTGAGCAATTTTGGATTAGCAATGAAGAATTTTGAGCAAGAGCAAGAAGAACTTGCTGTGCACTGGAATGTATAGAAATGTCATTAAATGACATTTTCCCTCGACTTGGGAAAAGCACTTATTGCTCTGGGGTAGGTGTGCAGTTGCATCGCATCCAGGGCGAACAGTGGCAACAGGTGAAGGAGATGGTAAGCCTCTCAGAAGTGGCCTCTTTCCTAGATATCTATTGAAAATATAAATAAATAAAGCTGAAATGGGAAGTTCCTTATCTTTAGGTGTAATGGGCAGGAGGAAAAATCTTAAGAAGCAGGAGGAAGAGCCATGGTCAACCAAGACAACGGTCAGATAAAAGACATCTGGGTCCAGACCAGAACTGTAACTTGAGAAAGTGTCTCAGACGTGACCCTCCGTAGTTCTCATGCAGATCAAGGGAGGAAGGGGTGAAATACATTCAGACTTGCAAGATTCTGTTACTGTAACCTTATATAAAAGTAGTATTAGTATTCATAACTTTATTTTCCTAGTCTAGTCTACCCTGAAGGGTTGACATCAGGCAAAGAGACATATTTGTTGGTTGAAGGTGGTTATTAATCCTCTCTTCCAGGTAGAGTATCTTCTCTCTCTCTTTCTCTCTGGCCTTCCAGATGTTGTGGCACTTTGATTTCCAGCAGTCTTAGCCAGCATAACTAATGGTCATGGATCCTGGAAGTCATAATTCACCAACAGCTGGAAGGTCTTTAGTTCTAAAGACTGAAGAAATAATATGGATCAAATATATATCAATCACGGAGGGTGATTTTTCTGAAGGAGGTCCCTCAAGGAATATTGGGATTAACAGTAGGATGGATAGCACGATGGAACGTTCTGGGCAACATAGGAACGGGACCATTTCCAGGAAGATCTGAACCTAATGGTCCAGGAGGGAAAAAAAAGTTATTTTGTTCCCTAGAACGTTGACCTCAGACCAGCAGGTTTTGTATGTCCCTAACTGGGACCACTGTGAAGAGAGGACTCTTTGGAAAAGATCCTGATGCTGGGAAAGATGGAAGGCCAAAGGAGAAGGGGATGGCAGAGGATGAGATGGTTAGATAGCATCCCTGAAGCAGTGAGCATGAAACTGAGCAAACTCAGGGAGGCAGTGAAGGACAGGAAGGCCTGGCGTGATACGGTTCATGGTGTCATGAAGAGTCGTACACGATTTAACGACTGAACAAAACTGGGACCACAAGGCCCAGCATCCTAGCCAGCATGGGAATACAAAAATAAATAAATAAATAAATAAAAATAAAAATGTATTGCATAATAAATTAGTTGCTCTTGCAGGACAATTACTAGGAGCTGCCTGAACTGTTGTCTGCTTCTGCCTTGAGACAGGGCTGGCCTGAACGCTCCGTATCCACACCTGCAGTTGGCAGCCAAAGTCAGATCTTTCGCAAACAGGAAGCTTTGGAAAGGCGCAGTATTTTATCCAGCATTATTCCGGTGCACCTATAAAATCTTAATGGAATATTGGACTTCCTGTTGTTTTCAGGCGTTCGCTTCGCACACATAAACAAAACGTGCCATCTGTCAAAAGGATGATATAAAGTAGGGCTAGAACATTGTGTTCTTGTTAAAAAAGCTACTTTTGGCTCAGAGGAAGAGTTATTTGCTTCGTCATCCCAGATGTCTGCGATGCAAACCCCAGAAAGAGCATAACATTCCTCTTTTAATCACAGATGATGTTACTTACGAGTAGCATTTTCAGAGGGCGCATGCTTTACAGATTGCATCTTCAGTGCAGAGGATGGCCTCCATCGCATTGTTTTACTGTTATAAAATACCATCTAGGAAGCTAGCTTGTCTTGCTAAACATCAGAGTTTTTAAGAACAAAGCGATTTGCCTTTCTTGAGGTTCCCAAAAATCAGCCCCCAGATTGCCCAAAATATCCTAAAACATTCTCTTTGGTTTCCAGAGAAAGAGAAATCTGATGTTATAAACCAGCTCCCTGAAATCTGTTTTTTTTTTTTTAAATATCAAAATGTTTGTGGCTCAAGGATGAAGGAAGCATGATAGAAGAAATTACATTGCTAATTCATTTTGCTAATACAGAAGAAAATTAATATGGGGAAAAGTGTGCCCATGGATTCCTATGTATATTTTCAAAGATACAGTACGATGCATTGGCTTAGCATATCTGTTTGCAAAAAACAAAATAAAAAAAAGAAAGTTGAAAAATACTCCTCAAACACCAAGTTGCACATGCTGTTTTAAAGAAAAGGAAAATCTCAAATGAATTGGGAATAAACAGACAAAATTTTGAATGGAAAAGAGAAGCTGAGATAATCTGTTTTGGACAATAATGAGGAGCCTAAATTGACAGAGAATGCCTTTTTTTGCATTTCAGGCAAGTATCTGCTGGTGTGATTTTATTTCTATTTTGTAGGGAATTGTCCTAATCCACAAAGAGAGACATCCCACTGTGTATCGCAGCTTGTTGCGAAGCGGTTTTGCAGTTCCTACCACAGGTATTTGGTCACCTGGATAAGATTTTTTTTAACACATTGCATTAAAGCATTATAAAAGATTTTCATAAATCACTTTCAGAACCTAACAAAATCTCATTATGTTCCATTCGGAGTTAACAAACCTGGCATTCAATTTCTTGTGGAGTTTTAACGGGGTGCAAAACAGTACCCAAGAGAGCCAGTTTGATGTAGTGGTTAAGGCACCAGGTTAGAAACCAGAAGACCGTGAGTTTGAGTCCCACTTTAGGCACACCTGGGTGACCTTGAGCCAGCCACTCTCTCTTAGCCCTAGGAAACAGACAATGGCAAACCACTTCCAAAAATCTTGCCAAAAAAACTGTAGGGACTTGTCCAGGTAGTTGGCAGGAATCAACATGGACTCAAAGTGTAGTGGTTTAAGGCACCAGGTTGTATCTCCTTCCTTCCCCTTCCAATCAAATGTTGGTCAGAGTCTCATCAACAGGCTTGCTTGAAAATGCCATGGTTCTCAAAAGAGAGAGGGAGGCATGCTTAAAACCAACTTGTGAAAACCCAGGCTTCTTGATGCTTAAAAACTCATGTATTTTTACTCAGCCGGGTTTAATCAGAAGTCAAGTCATAGCTTGTGCTGTTCACAGACATGCCCTGAAGTGCAGAATCTTATTTCAAGAACTTTATCCAACATTTTATTTATTTGCTTGTTTATCAAATTTATAGTCTGCTGAAAACCTGGAGGACTCTTGGCAGTTTACAAGTTAAATTACACAATAAACAATGAAAAAAATACACAAATAAAAAGGTCTACAAACCAATTAAACACACAGAATAACATTAGTTAACAAGACCAAACTGTAGCTCAACCAAGATGGAACCAAGTAGCTTTTGTATCAGTAATTTATTTCAATTATTAAAAAAAAAAATACTTGCCATGGTCTGCAGAGTGAAGGCATCAGGTTCCTAAAGCTGTAATGCAAACACGAAAGAAATACGAAAATCACCTAGTATCTCCTTTTGCGAATATACAAATTCCTGAGCTTATTTTTTTTCCTACCTTCACCATCATAGGTTTGAAGATGTTTTTAAATGTGAGATCTGTGCGCATGGAAGTGTGTCAACACTGAAGTCTCTCCAAATTATCTCCAATCAGTGACAGCCAGGACTGTTTGCAAAGATTTCAGCCTCTTCACCTGCTGAGTAGAGCAGAACCCAGATGGGGAATACAGACAAAGTGCAATTCAGCATAGAATTAAAAGATTTCTACTTACAGCTTTTCCTCTCCTTTTCTGAATTCTCTTCAGTGATCTGAAATTCTCAGCCACGTGAGCGCTTGAGAGTATCACTCTTATGGCAAAAGGCAAACGTTTGGAATGCAGATTTGATGGGATTCCATAGCTGGTTTGGTGGATGTCAGCCTTAGTCAAGTTCAGAGATATATATATTTATTCATTAGTTGTCTGTTCCCATTTTTGTCTGATGCTCAAGCTGGTGTACTTACAACTTAGTTCTGGTTCCCCACAACAGGACCCCTGCAAAGTAGGCTGTACTTTGAGATGACTGACCCAGTTGTCCAGTAACATTCCGTGGCGGGGCAAATAACCACTCACATTTCTGCTTTTTCGTGAAAATGTGGTGCCTAAGGCAACTACTTCATTCTGCTAAATAATAGAGATAGCTCTGACATTCTGGAGGGGGTCTGGTTTTGATACAACATTCTGTAGCTGAAGGAGTTACAGGCAATGATGGCTTCAAAGATAGACTGATAGCAAGTTTGGGGTCAAATGGAAAAAGAGGGTAAGGGCCCAAGGCCAGGGAAGATACAGCAACTTGAGGGCCACTAAGTAGCCCTCAAGTTGCTGTATCACACATTATACAGGCAGTCCCCAGTTTAAGAATGAGTTCCATTCCCAAGGTCTGTCCTTAAGCTGAATTTGTATGTAAGCTGGAACAATCTTATTGTACAATACTGTATAAGTAATATTGTGAACCATTACAACTTGAGCCATTGTGTATTTAATTCGAATCCTTGTGTTTTAAACTCAAATTTTGCTACAATAGGCTCTCTTCTTAACTATGGGTCATCCTTAAACTGGGTGTTCTTAACCTGGGGACTCCCTGTATACAACCCTTATATGGTTGGTGTGGCTTAGCATTCTATGCAAACCCATCTTTGTGATTAGTAAACCATGGCTTATGGTTTATCATGGTGTGTGAACCAGTCTAATTGTGATTAATTTAAGAATCTGTGTTTAAACAAAACATGGCTTTGGGCATCAAATGTACTGTGCCCAAAGATAGGTCTAACAGACACCCCCATACAGTATCTCTTTTCCAAAGTTTGTGTTTTAAACTGCTAAATAAAGTCCATCTCATCAGGAAAAGGGGAGCAAAAATACAGAGTGATCTAGCCAAGTTGGAAGAACTCATATAGGGGTGTGTTCCAGGCAACTTTTTAAGCTGGGCTTTGCTTGGTTATAGTTTATTGAATAATTCACAGATGGAGTTCATACAGCAAGCAAACCTCTTTATGGTTTGTGTGTAGCTAGGTATTGGGAATGTTGGGGTCTTTAATTTTCTGTTGCCCTGCTTTATGGCACAATGTTGTAACCAGCATTACTTCCTTCTACTGAGCTGATTAATCACACTTTAAAATGTTCTGAAATCCCAGAATGCTAAGTCATTAGAAATACCTTGACTGCAATATTCTGAAAAAGGAGAAAGGAGAACTGTATTTTTTTTTCACTCATCAAGTAGCTTTTCTGAAGCCAGCTGTGGTTTAAAAAAAAACAAACTTGTGAAGGAATCAACACTTTTGGGCATCTCCCATACCAAATTCAGACTTTTGCTCATCTTTGGTTTGTGTGTCTGTGTGTGTGTATATGTGTGTGTGTGTTTTCAAGTCCATCTTGACTCCTGACAACTGCCTGCACAAGTCCCTGAAGTTTTCTTGGCAAGATTTTCAGAAGTGGTTTTTCATTGCTTTCTTCTTCCTAGGGCTGAAAGAGGGACTGGCCCAAGGTCACCCAGCTGGCTTCGTGCCTAAGGTGGAAATGCCATTAGAGTGTTCATAGTTTAGCATGTTGTATGAACCCTTTAAGGCTTATAACCATGTGTCATGCCTTAGCATGTTGTATGAATTCAGTCACTTGTGCTTTATTCAATGACCTGGTTAAAGAAACCATAGCTTGCCATGTTGTGAGAAGACAGCTACCATCTGAACTCATGGAAGGGTGGCAAATCTGGTAAAACCATCCTATATAAGATCAAGCTGTGTGAAAGGGTATTTAATGCTTATTGTCCATGTTGTAAAGGTGAGGATTCTCTATCTCAATGGGATGGGCAGACTGGAACTACAGTACATGTAGATTTTGCTGCTGTTCTCCCATCTAACTTATCTATAGCATCCTCATGTATCGTTTAGCATCTACTGAAGTACCTGCAACAATTATCCAAAGACATGAACTCTCTATCACAATGTAATGCCTTTTCACTGGCCATCCTTCAGTTCTTCTGTAATGGTAATGAGATACTAATGGACTTCCCCTAAGATCTGCGGATCTGCTGCACGTCTTCTTCACTTTTTTCAGCCTTTACACGTTCGCTATTAGGCTGGTCCGTTTGCTCCAAGAAGTCTATCTACAACTGCCAAATTCTAATTGACCAGCTATGCCATGAAATTGTGCCAAGCGTATCACTTTGAACAGGCTTTCAAGTGATTTGGTCTTGACCTATTGTTTAGCTAACAAGATCTGGGTCCAAACAAAGAAAAATCAAAAGAATTGCAAACTTCTATTTGTCTTGACGTAGAAGGAATGCCAATGAAGGTCAGTGGGACTTACTTCTAGAAAAATGTATATAGGATTGCAGCCTAACACAAATTCTGTGAGGGAGGGTGCTCAGTTCTACTTCCCTTGGAGTATGACAGCTTGTTCAGGTACCATCTGGTTTAAAATTGCCATTCACTTGGAGAAGCATGTTAGCTTTTATTAGAATGCCAAGCAACATCACTTATAAATCATATTTTCTCTCTGTTAAATATTCTCAAAGTAAATTGTGAAGTGATCATGCTATATTAATTCAACATAATCATTTCTCCAACTTCTCTAAAAGATGTGTGTACATGTATATATATGGAAGTGGCTGGATAGCGTAGTGGTAAGAGTGCAGGCATCATAGCCACCAGGCTACAGGACCATATGGGCTAGTACATGAGCACAACTCAGACGGGCATTGGGAACAACACCAGAGGCTCAAAACACCAGTTGCTCATAGAGCAGTTGCCTGAGACTCAAGATCTAAGACAGGTCAATCTGAGCACAGCCTGGATTGACTGCAAGAAATCCTAAAGTCAAGGCCAAAGTGGTCCCAGTGGTGGTAGGAGCACTTGGGGCTGTGACCCCTAAGCTGGGAGAGTGGCTCCAACAGATCCCAGGAACAACATCAGAGCTCTCTGTGCAGAAGAGTGCAGTGCCAGGAACAGCTAAGATACTGCGGAGAACCCTCAACTCCCAGGCCTCTGGTAGAGAGCCCAAGATTGAGGAAGACACAGGCCACCTATAGGGGTGAAAGAGGATTTTTTATATATTCAAATTAACAATAGAGCACTCAGAAATATAAGTAGGAGGTAGAGCTATGCTTTTATATTCCAGCCTTACTAGGCATTTGGATCTTCAGAAGTGCAATTCCTCTCAGCTTTGGGCAAGCACAGTAGTCTGAAATAAAGCCCCACTGAGTTCAATGGATGAGTTTGTGCTGGTCACTGTTTCTCAGCCTAGATTATTTCCCAGGGTTGTGGTGGGGATGAAATTAAGGGAGGCCTCCATGAAAGCTTCCAGGTGAAAGGCAGGATTTATTCATTTATTTGCTGCATTTCTATTCTGCCATTCCTCCTGGAGTTCAAAGCAGCATATGTAGAACTCTCATTTTCCCCGTAGCAACAACCCTGTAAGATAGGTTGGGCTGAGAGAGAATAATTGGCTGAAAGTCATCAAGGAAGCTTCCATGGCTGAGGATGGACCTGAATCTGGATCGTGATGGTCAATAGCTCAACACTTCACTGCTATACCATACCGGCTCTTTAAGGTAATGCAGTAAGAATAATATAAAGATTTTTCAAGGAGTTACATTTGCATAAGTGTAGGCTACAAGGGTCATATGCCTCCTTTTGCTATCACCTCTTTTGCCCCCTAACTTAGAAACCCCTTGAAAGTAATTAACTTCTTGTCCTTTATATAGCTGAATGAAGTTCCTCCTCCTCCTCCAGTTTTCATGCAGATTTCTAAATGTATGTCCAAGTTGCCCATTCTCATTGACACATTTAAATCTATCATTTTGCACTTCATTTTTTTCACTGCTGTCTTATTCATCTTTGACCCAACACTTGTTGTTTGTTTTCACTTGAATCATGGTGTTCATGGCCACAATCTGTATGGTTACTTTAACCTTCCTCTGGGGGTAGCCTTCAGCAATTGTGTAGTGTATGTGGCTTCTTCAATCATCTCACCGCTGGAACGTTGGATGACACAGGAGGTATTTACCAAGGTTAGTGGGAGAAGTTTGTGCAAAAAATCTCAGTTGCCAAGTCTGCCAAGAACATATTTATCATTTATTTAATTACATTCTTCATTAGGTTTTGATTAACCCAAATAGGGTAAAAGACAGGACGCACATCCATTCCTCTTTCCAAATAGGGAATCAGCACTGTCACAAATATGGCATCTGTTCCCAAATTGGGGAACAGAAATTTAAGAAATAGGAAAAACAGTTTTAAAACCACGTCCCCATTTAGGATGTTTCAAAGACCTGCTCAGACAATCTTTCATTTAAGATGAAAAGCCAAATGTATTTATTTCTTATGTTTATAAAACTCCAGATAGAAAATGTTTCTCCAGAAAGAAAATCCATAATTCATAAACTGAGCTAAGAAATCAGTTTTTTTAAAATTAGAAATAGCTTCACCCTGCTATCCCACATGCATATTTTTTCCACAGAATGATTTCACACAATCAAATCATAAGGACTTTTGTGATGCTCAAAGTACATTAAGCATCTCCCCAGGAGATACCAAGGTTTCTGGGGAACATAAACAAATTGAGTTTGGTGGCTAGGAAAAAAATAGTTGGAAGTTATACAAGTTTGGAGCAATTTCAGTTATACACCATATTCTTTATCCTTCCATGTACAATTAATTTTCATTTTCCACTCCACTGCCATATGTATTTCCATAATTTATTGTTGTCTAAATAAGGAATACAATTTTCCAATGACAGAAAAATGAAAATGTACATATTAATTGGAGCAGAGTTGGAGAGATCTTGCCTGCAACATGTATATGAGCAAGCTATTTCTAATGAGTGGCCTGGCGGAACTAATTGTAATGCATTTCTGAACTGCATGATGTCCCTTCTTCACCCCAAAACCCATCCTACAACTTGATTCATAAGATGTATTCATGAATCTTCTTGATATCAACAGCAGTTGGATGGAAAATTCCTGGTCAGATAAAAGGATTTTTTTTCTTTTTATACAACTTTATTAAAATTTTTAAAGAAGATAAAAACTAACAAGAACTAATATTTAGAAAAAAGAGAAGAGAAAAGGAGATCAGAGATAAGACAAAGACGAAGCCAAAAGTGCGAAAAAGAAAAAGAGAGAAAGAAAATATAAAGAAGTGGCTTCTGATTTTCTTTTACATCAGTTATAAGTAAAAATGTAAGTTGACCTCTTACTGTATGGTTACAGCATTACTTACATTTTTGTCTATAATCTATTTTTTTCTAATCATCAAAAGCATACCTCATAATTTCATTTTTTTTCTGTTTCACTGAAAAGTCCACAAGGGGCTTCCAGTCAGCATTAAACTTAGACAATATCTTTTCTGTAATCAAAGAAGTCAATTTGGGCATCTCAGCGAGTTCCATCATCTTCACCATCCATTCTTCCATTGTGGGTAATGTTGAATCTAAAAGGATTTTTTTTTCTAATTACCACTAATATATTCGTCTCAGAATCAGGACTTCTAAAGATAGGATGTCAGCATAAGAAAGTCCCATCTCAGCTTCACTTCCTTTTTAAATCTTTATGGTTCAAATAAAGGATTTGGAAGCTGTATAACTGGGTTCATGTGTTGACTTAAATGAGCATCAAAATCAGTAGCTTGCCCTAATTTCTGAAGGGTCAAGATCTGTAGCTCAGCCTTACAATTTGCTGGTGCACGGTGGGAGGCCATCTGGAGAAATGATAAAATCACCAGAAGAATGGGTGCCAGTTTCCCCCCCTTTTTTTTGGTTCTGGGGGGACTTAAAAGCAGTCAAGAGTTCCCATACCCATCTTACCTCAAAACTTCAAAACAAAACGTTGAAATTGTACCACTGAGATTCGGCTATTTCTAAAGTATCTTTGTGGATTATTCACCTCATTGGATGGTTTCTAATTCCTGTGCCATTTTTCTGATTAGCTTCTGTTTCTTTGGATTCTTTTATTAAACTTCCCATCCTTAGCGCATCACTTTAGCTATGGTGGAAAAGGGTAATGAGTAACATTCTAACCATTCCTGAGATGCATAGAATGAATGCTGAAATGGATATATCCCTTATTCAGATATAAAGAAGGGACTTATAGATCTACTACTTTTGAGTTCCTAGGAATAAATTATTTGAATGGCTGTTTTTTTGCATTTCCTTCAGTTTTCCCTAGGGCTCTGTGCAAAGAGATGCAAATGGTGGGAGAATTGAAATAATGAAATCCCTTCCCTGTTTATTTATTTACACAATGCAGAAAAAGCAGGGTTAAAGTGATTCAGAGGGCAGCTATTGGGACAGTGTGTTTTGTATGTACAGGAAGATCTCTTGTGAAGATCATGTCATTGTGTCTTCAACCATCATTGTAAAAATAGTTCCAGGTGAAAGCTTATTCAAGCTAGACTCTTCCAGATTGGGAAGAACGTCTACATGATGAAATCATCTTCTGTACTGAAATATTCCCTGTGCATATAGGAAACTGCTGTTCATCTAACCAACCTAAGACCTTCTTCCTAACCAACAGCAAAACTAGAGTTGAAGGGACACCACAGTCAAGGACACTCTAGGACCATCACAAAATCTCCTACACAATCGGACCCTTGATTTCTCTATTTTTCTCTATTATTTCATCTCCTTTTCTTCCCATCCCCATGAACACATTGTCTCCCTTTTTCTTGCCTGCCTCCATAAGGAAATAGGATCCCCCTATTTCCCCCCCCCCCTTCTTTTCTCCAGAGGGCAAAGCAGGGCTTCTGTGAAGAAGAAAGCAGAAAGAAGAGTGTGATGCTGAATTTGAAATTCCTCTAGGCTGTGGAAGTAAGAACTTATACCCAATTGTAAAAGAGTTGTTTAACAATTACTTGGAGAGCTAAAATGAAGTCGTAATATTCACTAGAGCTTTTTCAGAGCTGGTAGGGTGAGAACTGCAGCTGTATGCTGCTCTATCACCAAGGGCCAAACAAAGCTGATAAGGTTATTTTGTTCCCTGCAAAAAGCACAACCAGTTGTACCTGATGGTGTTCCACACCTCTCAAGTGATTAGTTCACTTCACAGATTTAATGGCTCTCCTGGTCAAATTAAAAAAAAAAAAGTAGAAGAAGCATAGGATGGTGCCTTCATCTGTCAAACCCATCTGTTTTACCACTTCGTCTTTCTCAGCGGGCCTCTGAGAACTTGCATACGAGTCAGAAACAGGAAGCTCATATTCAGCTCCATCAGAGGCTATAAATGGTCTCTAGGGAGTAGACCGCAAATTAATCAGCTCTGCCTTCCTTCCCTGCAAAGCAAATCTATCAGTGTTGAGGCAGGTACATCTCATTAATGGCAATGGTAGAATGGATATTGGGTGATTTTTTGTGCTGGTTGAAATGTTCAAAGTTGGGTTGCCCCTCCCCTCCTTTGATTGCCTCATTTGGTAGCTTATTGTAAGAGAGAAGAAAAGAGAACCGAGAGATGAATTGCTCTGTGAAAGTGTTAGCAAGGAATGCACTGCAGTACTCTGATTTTCTGACTAATTTTTTTAAAAAATGTCCAGGGTTATGGAGTTGCTGAGATACATTTTTTGGGTTTGGGTTTTTCTGCAGCTTGTGAGTTTTGCAGAACAACCTGTGTGACTACTTCAGTGTATTTATATTTTTGTATGCAATGTCTCCGAATACATTTCTTCTCCCCTTATAACTTTTCCTAAGGTAGCATTTTTTTCTGCACCATTTCCCTTATTGGCAGACTTCATTTCAATATACCTTTTGCCCTTTTTGCACAACGTTCCAGAATGTATGCTGCCCTTTAACAACTTTCCCAAAGGTACACTGATCTTTAATATTTTTTCCTACTCAAACATGATGACCACAGCACACTTTCCTCTTTATTACAGTTCAGGTTGTGACCAAGTCTAGTTTGGGTGAATCACAGCACTCTGAATGGTAGTTTAAAAAAAAAAAAAACTCTAGGAACAGAAGAAAAATAGTGATTCCTGTTCATTTTGAATCCTTCTTACTATTTATTTCAGTCAGCTTTGCAGGTTCTTCAACTTGTACATATGCTAAAAGGAGGTTCCCAACTCAGCTAAAATTGATTGTGGCTAAATCCTATTGAAATCAAGATCAGGAGAACTGGACCATTCAGAGTTAGAAATAGTGCTGTGCTACTTACTTATCCTTGGCTTGTAGCCATACCAGTGTGTGTATCAGAGAGAGAGAAAGAAGGTTGGGAAGAGACAAGGATGGTGAATTCAGTGTCCGCTCCTGCTTGGATTTTAACCCTATCCAAGAAAAAGATTCCAGGACCAACCCAAATGTGTATTTCTGAGTTTAGAAATATGCATTCCAGCAACATCTCTAATACGAACCCAATTGCATCATTCCACCTTCGGGTATGTTGCTTTCAATGATATAGAGCAGTGTTTCTCAACCTTGTCCACTTGCAGATGTGTGGACTCCAACTCCCAGAATTCCCCAGCCAGCATGGCTGGCTGGGGAATTCTGGGAGCTGAAGTCCACACATCTGCAAGTGGCCAAGGTTGAGAAACACTGGTATAGAGAGCTGATTAATTTCAGCCAAGTTACTACCATTGAAGTTTATGAGGATGAGAAAATAGTAGCAGTGTTCCAAATGGATCTGGCTAGCTCTAGCACTCTTTTGTTTTCCTCTCAAAATGTTTGGGTTCACCCCCACAGAATGGGCCAATCCAAGTAAAAACATGTTCTTTAGACGTTCTTTTTGCATATCCCTAGGAAACGGCTTTTCCTAGTTTACAGAAGTGTTGTAACAGCTATACAAAAGTACTCATTACTGAACATTACAATATACAGCAGCTTACAAGCACTAATAAACTCCTTGCTTGGTGGGGGACCGAATGCAACACTCACCGTTTCTAATTCCACTGGTAATTATGCTTGAAATCAGAACCATATTTAAGTGCGCACCCTCTTGAGGAGTGGTTCAAAATTATATGTTCTCCTCACTCTTAAAATTCAGTTCTATTACTTATGACACATCTTGGTTATGGTCTTTCAATACAAACAGAGGAAACATGGCCTAATGGTGCCTCCCACTTTTTGTGAGGGTGGGAGACCCTCCAAATGTAACTATGCAACTTGTCACTGTTTTCTGTATGTAACTACAGATTAATTGCCCCGTATTTGTAATAATCCCACTTTATTATGCCTTACTCTTTTGTACTATTGAAAGAACATGGAATAATGTTCTCCAAAGTCTCTGCAGATGGAACCAAGGGTGTTATCTGATCACCTTGTTCAGCTGACATGTATTATTCTGTTTTTGATTGGATTTATATTGATGCTGAATCTTATTACATGACATGATTGAAAAACATACCTTTCCTTGTGGAATCATTTCTCTGGTGGTCTGAATCACACTGACATCCCATGCTTCAGTTAAATCTCAAAGGAAGACCAAGGAGAGTCCTTCCATTGGACTAAATTGGGGAGCAAGACAGCCATGGAGACTGCAGAATGATAGGGAGATGTATAACAAACCAGCCACCCATCTCAGAACAATAACGTTTGTTTGAAAAGACCACTAAGGATGAAATAAGAGACCTCTTTTGCAGAGGGGAAAATTGGGTGGAAGAGCTGAGTCTAAATTTAGAATTGCTTCCCTGGGAAGGTAGATCTAGTGAGGGGGACTGATGCCTGATCAGCACAAAGTCCACACAGAGGTGGAAGGAGCTGGCAGTAGATATGAGCTTCCTGACATATCCACTTACAACAAAAAGCTATCTGGATGAGTTATGAATAATTATTAACTGGTAACAGTACAATAAATGATGGAGACAATCTGAGAAGTGTGAGCTGGTAAGAATAAAAATGCATGCTATGTCTCTAGGAGAAAAGAAAAATACATTCAAGAGAAAGAATGAGATAGACTTGTGGATAGAAAGATAAGTTCCTACTTATCTTTCTATGGAAGCTGCAGTTGATCTGCATCTCTGATTTGGTTGTACTTTCTTGTGATGTTTTCTAAAAATCCAGGGGAAATGTTAGCCTATGAAGAAATACTACTAGGAAGGAAAGAACATTGGTTGCTCTTTTCTTAAGCAATGCTTGAGATGGAGCATTTCACCTAATGGATGCAACAATGTGAACCTGTGATTGTAGCATCAGACTGAGCCTGAGAAGACTTACTGTAGGATCAGATCAAAACTTTGGGCTCATTGGATGTCCTTACTTTTTCAGCCTAACTCAGCCTCGGAGAATACAACCAATAAGGACTTGTGTATGATGTCCCAAATTCCTTAAAGAAATCTTCCCCCAACCTGGCATTCTCTGGATGTAATCAGACAACAATTTTCAACACTTCCAGACAGCTTGTCCCAACTTGGTCCTCTCCACATATCTTTGAGAATTAAACTTTGAGAATTTCAAGTCAGCACATGTATATTTGGAGTTGTAGTTCCAACACATCTGGAAATCATGAGATTGCAGAGTATAGATCCATTTTAAAAATGCTAAAATTCAGATTCTTATTAATAGGAACACAGGAAGCTCACACCAAATAGGTCTAATGGTTCATTTAATATGCAAATGTATATGTCTCTATGTGGAATGTAACTTATTCAAATATGTGGTGGTGATATCAATAAAATCTTATCCTCTGAAGCAATAGAGTAGCACTTACAAGAGAGTGAAGAAATCAACCATTTATATCTTTATCATCATCTGTTGTTCATTATGTTTTAGAAGATAATAGGACCAAGGTAGAATGCTGGAGCTTAATGATCCAAGGGTTGTCCTACAATGTAACCATCTCAGAGAGTATTTACTGTCTTCTATTATTATTATTATTTGATTCAGGAGAATAAAAAAATACACCTTCTGTATCTGGGAGTAATAGAGGAAATAGATAGAGGAAGGACTATAGCTTAGTAGTAGATGGTGTATCTTTGCATGCAAAGGTTCCTAATTTCAGTTGTTGGCCTCTAAGGTGAAGGCTGGAAAGAAGAAGCTATATGAGAACCAATTAACAATCACTACAGGCATTGCTGAGTTTGATGGACCTTTGATCGAACTTGGTACTAGTGAACTTCCTGTTCCTATATGTCTTAAGGGAGGCATAGTGTCTGTGAAAGGTCTTGACTTTCCAACCCCCAGCACTACCAGTACAAAAAGATAATGAAGTAAGTGATGGAAGAGTGTTTTGCCTATTTCTCTTAGCAGCTGTTGCTGGTCAGTGCGCGTGTGGGTGATACCACTGAGACTTCCAGATGAAGGCAAGAGTTGTCCTAGTGAGGTGTGACTGAATAGTCCACGACTTAACTAAAGTTGCAGGCCAGGGCTTGCAACTAGGAACTATGTTGATATTTTCTATTGTGCTAATGGCTCTGGGTGCAGAGAAATGCCATTCAAGACAGCGAATGCTGCTTTGGAAGGGCCAAACTGTCATTGCCTTGTGTCTGAAGGAGTGGCCTCTTCTCCCACTGCAGAGGATTCTGGCCTTGTCTCAATTCCTGGACCTCCTTGTAGCAATAGGCTGGGATGATTAGGAAAAAAAACTCAAATGCTGAAATGCCAGCCTTAGGAGTTTTGAAGGCCACGGTGGTTTGCTGTCCTGGTGAGCACAGAAACCCATGGGAACATAAGCAATATGTTGTTTTATTTTGAAGAAAGCTGTCCCGTTTCTTCTTTCTCCTGTGACTAGAGCCCTGGCAAGATTGCAGCTTTGGTGCTCTCTCAGAGGGGAAAGAGAGTGCTCTTCTGTACTTTTTCCGAGGACCAATTATTTATTTTAAGTTACCTGGCCATAACTATATTTTGGAAAATGCTGGTTGCATCACAGCTCCTAGATTAACCTCATGATTCCCTCAAAACCATCTAGGTGTCATCTTGTAATGTCTTCTCTACTACACAGACAGTTCACGTTTATATTGGCTCAGTCCAGCTTGAATCCACTCCTAATACTTTTGGAAGGAACCAGGTTGGGAAAGGCTGTTTAAACAAAATTAGTGTCTGCCCAGCTTGGACAGAATGCAGTTTGTTTAAAATGGGGAGTTTTCTTTTATGGCCAGAGAGCAGCAGAGAAATGGGAGGACAGGGAGCACCTAATGATGAAGTCTGAACAAGCACATTCACAAACTGCTGAACTGTAGCTTACTGTTAAGTCTAAACAATGTCTCTGCATTACAACTGTTGTGAAACTCATAGAATCATGGAGTTGCAAGGGGTATTGGGGTCATCTAGTCTCATTTCCTTCTGGGTGCAATTCAAAGTGCTGGTTATTCCCTTTAAAACCCTCTATGGCATGGGGCCAGTAGGTTATTTGTGTGACCACCTCTCCCTGAGGGTATCTGCCCATCCAACCAGAACAGATAGGATAGACACGCTCCAGGTTTCTTCCTTGTGGGGCCTTAGAAGTATGCCTTCTCCATTGCAGCTCTTGGAACACTTTCCCCCCAAGATCTGACAGCCCCCCACCCTTTTAACCTTCAGGAAAGCACGTAAGACCTGGCTCTTTCCCCAAGTGTTGGGATAGGGTGAGGTCAGAGCGGGATGAGAATGTAGTGAGTGGCATCAGGGAAGTGTGGAACTGGTGCCAGGTTTTTCTGTTTTGGTTTTACTGGTTCTTAGGTTTTTATTTATTGTGTTTTTATTGTTCTATATGTTTCAGTTTTGGATGGTAAGCTGATGTTAGCCCTTCAGGGATAGTCCAGACAAGAAGCACAACAGTGAATACCAGCTCTAACTTTATTATAAGGTTACAGTAACAGAATCTTGCAAGTTTGAAAGTGTTTCTCCCCTCCTCTCCTTTTACTCTCTGGAAAACTAGGGAGGGTCCCTTCTGAAATGCTTCCCAGGCCCCTTTTCCTTCTGAGCTGAGATACATTTTACATTATGGCTGTCCGGTCTGTGGCTCTTCCTTCTGTCTCCCAACGTCATTCCCACATACCATTATAGCTGACCAGAGTTTGGCTTTAAGATGGGCAGCTCTACAAATGTTTTAGGTGTAATAAGTGCCTGACCACTCAACCCACTACAGCTCAGCCAAAAGACCCAATAGCACAAGAAGAAAAAACAGGAGTCATCTACAACATACAATGTAAGGACTGTAAAAGCCACTCTGTAGGACAGACAGGCAGAAGACTAGCAGAGCACATCCATGAACACCAACTAGCAGTCAGAAGACACAATGAAAAATCTTTAATCTCACAACATATGGACAGACTCAACCACAATTTTAACTGGGAGAGTGTGAGCATCCTAGGCCAAGCCAAATCCAAAAATGCCAGGGAATTCTGGAATCTTGGCATTCAAACAAATCAGCCATCAATAGACACAAAGAAATAAACCATATTTACACACCATTCAGAAGAGACAACAAAAAGCTAAGAAGGAAACAAAAAGACCAGAACACATCCCCTCCAGCAGCCAACACCCAGATAACCAGACAAACAATCAAGCAGAAAACAATATCCTAATCAAGGAACTACCAAGGAGAAAACCGCACCCCCACCAAAACTGGCAGGGCAAGCTACTGTAGATAAACCAAGAGCAAACCCCACACTCACTAGCACTGATGATGTTACCTAGTTGGGCAATGAAACATTTGCAAGCAAGGAACCAAGCTCAGAGAGCACCAATGACTCCACAATAAATAGATGAAACCACCTGCCCAGGACAAGGTCCACCAGAACATTTTAAGGAAATGATCATTTGGCCTCTGTTTGAAGACTTCTGATGAGCTGACAATTACATATAGCAACCTGACAGCTCATTCAATCAGGATTGAATCCAGGCTGAACCTACTGCTTTGCAACTTGCTTGTCCCACTCTCTGGGGCAACAGGGAATAAATCCGCTCCTTCTTCTATGCAACAGCCCTTCGGATCAATGCTCTTTTCCTTCTGCTTCCCTTTGATGCAAACACGTTAGCGCTAAGATGCTGTCATAATTAGCAGAAGGAATTATTAAGTGCAACCAGAAAATGACTCTGTATGCATAGCACCATCGTCCTAATGTTTCTTTCTACCAACACTGCTGAAAGCAGTTCTAGTCTTCTGTTTCAGCAGTAATGCTGTTAAAAGGGGGGGGGGGGGGGGGGAGAAGGCTTTTCATTTTCTAGGATGGTTGCCTTTGAATTATTTGTATTTAAATTTCCTGGCTTGGAGAAATAGAAGCATTAGCCAAACTCTCTGTGTATCAGTAGAGGAGTTATAAATATTTGATCATGTTAATTGGCATCAAGACAAAAGGAAGCTGAGCCATGTTGCATAAAAAGGGTGTGTGTTGGGCTTGTGCTGTTTTGCAACAATTTACTTTGTGTTAATCACGTTTGAATGTTTTGAAGGCTCAATGTGTTCAGCTTAAAAAAAAAAGACGCCCAATCATTCTGATTAATGGTGGGCCAAAACTAAATCAAGAGATGGGCCTTGAGGAGGTTGGGCAATGTTAGGCAACATTTTGGTGGCCGAAGAGCAGATTTAAGATTTTTGGATGGTCCAAGGATTGCAGTTCAGTGTAGCAGTTAAGGTATTAGGCTAGGAACTAGGACCATGAGTTCTAGTCCTGCCTTAGACATGAAGCCAGCTGGGTGACCTTGGGCCAGTCCCTCCCTCTCAGCCCTGGAAAGAAGAAGGCAAGAGCAAACCAGTCCTGGAAGCATTGACAAAAAACCTTCATGGATTTGTCCAGGGAGTTGCCAGGAATTAAGAGTAACTTGAAGGCACCAAAAAAAGAGGGTGAAAGATGGCATAGACAGGGTGATAATGCAAACTGGGGGGAGCCATACCATGCTTATGGGCAGGGTTCCAGTTTTACTCCTCTGAATTTTGAAGGAAAGTCTTGTTCCCTTGTCTCTGCTTCTGTCTCTCCTTCTCTAAGATTATTAAGATTATTTAAGGTATACTCCACAATTGCTGTGTTTCCTGCAGGAAGCTGCCACTGATTTATGACCATCATGCTTGGAGGGAACTCCGAAAAGTGGAGTTAGGGGTGGGATGCAGTTCTGGGGCCAAAGGTTGCTTATCACAGATAGTGGAGGTGGGGAACAGCACACTCTGCCCCATCCTGCCTGTATGCATGTGCTAGAATGGGGATGTAAGTATGCACAGGATTACGTCAGTCTTTATCCCCACTGATTAAAGCAGGGTTCCTCAGCCTTGGCGACTTGAAGATGTGTGGACTTCAACTCCCAGAATTCTGGGAGTTGAAGTCCACACATCTTCAAATCGCCAAGGCTGAGGAACCCAGGATTAAGGGATTGCTACTTCTCACACTGAATTGCACTTGCTTGGATCTCAGTTTGGCTGGATAGCATTGAATGTTGCATCATTCCACTTTCTATCTAAATTCTTTGGCTGCAACTCGCTAGGGTGTAGGTGAGGAACGAAGACAGAATTACAGTCCAAAGAAAAAAGTGCTGGATCGTTGGCTCAAGGAAATATAAGTATGCACATCGCCCTTGTAAAAAAAATCAGTAACGAGTTAACTGATCTTCTGGTCTGGCAGAATACTTTGAACTGTAAATGAATGCATTGTCTGAGTTTGCAAGAGGCAGATGTTTGGGAGTCCTCTGGCCAACCTAAACTTGCTCTCCCCTGGATTACAGCCTTGTTTCTAAACCTGTTTACCTGGGAATAAGCCACCTTCTATTCTCAGTGAATATACCTGGGAAAACTTGCTATGCAGCTGTTTTTGAGATGTGCTGTTCTTGGACCTGACCTTGCAGATGCTCCCAGAAAAATGCTGCGAAGGTTAATGTTGATCTTGGTCATCCCACAAAGACAAAGCAGACTTTTCTAGATTTTTATCTGGTCTCTCTCCCTTACCCAAATCCCTTTCTTTGAAGGCTTGCTTTGTGTTGTCCTCTTCAAAATCCTTGGGTCCTTGCTCTAACTCTCTGGAATCCAGCAAACTCACAGCAGGGATAAATTTAGTCTCTCCAATCCATTTCTCTTAGTGCCAACGGCTTCTATTTGGACACTTTGGAGACACATATTCAGGTGTTATCAAGGCATGTGTCTGCTTTCGCACTGTGGCAGTTTATCAGTCTGCTGGAGATTAGGTTGATGACCCTACGCAATATGAGGTTCCCTTGCAAATCCCTCTCTGCTCAGAAGATGCTGAAAAATGGTTCTGCCTTTTTCCTGGCCCTGTTTCTGAGCTGAGCTGGCTTTGCAATAATATGCAGAGAACATCAAAGGAAATCAAACTCATTTGTCAATTGGTAACTCCCCAAAGAGGGAGCAGCACTACACCTTATTTGTGTGGGTGTCTGGGGCCTGTTAAAAGAGCAGTTCTTAAACAAAATAAAGCAGAATAGTTTCTACACAGAAAGGCTCAGTGATCCATTTGCCAAAACTCAGGAACCCGGGATAGTTTGGCAGAGTGAAATTGTGGAGAATTCCAGTTTGAGAAGTTAAGTTATGTATTGATAACTTAAACAGCTGTGGTGGAAAGGAAGAATTTTTTTTTTAATCTCATAAATCTTTTCCTCATTTTGATATGAAAAGGCTAAGGTTGAACAATCGTATATCTTTCTGAGAGGAACGAGCAAATTAGATACTATATAGATACTATACTGCTACTTATGCTTTTATTCAACTTCAGAATGTAAGACATTTTGCTTGGGAATGTGATAATGGAGACGTTTAATATTTATTATTATTATTGTGGTTGTTATTATTACATTAGGCTGGAATCACATGTTATATAATGGCCAATGCATCTTCTCAACCAGCTTCTGTTTTTCCTTTCCACCAAACAATAGTTTCCAGGGAAGATGCAATTGGCTATTTCTCTCTTTTATCTTCTTTTGAGAAGTTCTTGTTCTTTGAGTTGCACATCCAAATTGGAAAGAAGGAGTTGTGGGTACAGAAGTTTTGAAATATTAACAAGGAGTTGAGAAGGTTACAAACCCTTCCTCCAGCCTACAGCTTCTTGAATGAAACTCATTCCTTCATAACAGAGCCCAGCCTGATCATTAATGGGAATGAAGCAGCTGCTTTAAGTAGTAGAACAGATGGCTAGCAAATCAGGCCCAATCCTCATCTTGAGATAGGTCAGTGGGGGGAAATGGCTTGGGTTAACAGTGGCTTCTCCTCCCCTATGATGCAGTAGGATCACCTTGAACTGTTCCTCAGTGAGATAATGAAGCTATTTGAAATTTGAAAATCCTGTGGGCCTTAAGTTGCATGAAGTTATAATGATGTGTTGTGTGGGCTCCCCAGCATGTCATCTGAAGCCCTCAGAGCTCCCTGGAATGGTTGGCTTTCAATATAGGAGAGAGACTTGGAAAGTGGTTGAGGGTCAAAGCAAACTCTTTGAGGCTTAAGGTATTCATTTTGCTTCCTAAAAATCTTACCTCTCCCCCAAATTGGATCTCTTTTCACCATTTTAAAAGTTTTAAAGCAACCAAGTCTTAAGGTACCTATTTTCCTCTATTAACTCTCCCAAAGCAGTGTGGCTTGGCTATCCCCAGAGCAACCAGGAAGATCCATCCCAGTCCATACACCTGAATAACATGAAGGGTGTACATCCTTATGGGAAACTCTGAGTAATTTTTTGGAGCAGAAAGTAACAAATGCTTCCATCAGGATGAAGCTGGTTCTAGTCAGACACTGAAGAATATGCTCTCACTCCTCTTTTAAAATTTGACCCCCTTGTCTAAGTGTGATGCAGCAAACCTGTGTTGACCCTGCTTCGGCTCTTATAAGACCCTCTCAGCTGTTCTGCATAATGGGCAAGCATAGTTAAACATAATATGGAGAAAACTATTCAGTTGAAAAGCCAATATATGGACAAGCCATGAATATAATCCATATGTTTTGGAGTCTTCTGGGAGGGCAGATGTCCTATTGTGGTTCACAGTTGCCTCCTCCCCCCCCACTTTGTTTGTGGGTGTTTATTGAAAGTATCATCCAGAAGTCACGCCTTGAAACAAAATGGTTTATGACTTGCTTTAAAACAGGATAAGAATAATTCTAATGCCTCTAGGCTCTTGTCTGAGAGAGAAAGAACTGGCCGAAATATCCAGAAGGATAGAAAATTGGCTGGTTATATCTAATGCTGAAATGGACCTACAAAGGGAGAGTAAATTAGATTGAGGATCTAATGGCTATAACATTGTGAAGATGAATACAAGCTAATTCTGTGTTGAAAATTTCCAGGGTGGGGAGGGGGATCACTTTGATGGAAAAGTAATTACTTTTGATTTTCATGAGTGGGATGTGATTTGCATTTTCCTTTGCTATGAGATAGTCAAAGGCTGCCTTGAATGGCCTCTCTTTCATTGGATGAGCCTCTGACCAGTGGTGTGCAACCTCCCTAGCTTCCCATGATTCCATTCACCCACATGGGAACACATCAAGGGGAACTCACCTGCTTTAGGCCAGGATGTATAGGTAGCTGCATGAAGTAGGATAAATGTATAGCAGAAAATGTTACCAGAAGACTCCAGTGCTTGTATCCTTCATCACTTTAGTTTGGAAAGTGATCTAAAAACCACCCCTGAAGAATATTCTAGAGAAATTTTAAAGCACACTGAGAATAAGAAGAAGCAGAAGCATAATTCAAAGAGCAGTTGAAAGACAAGTCACAAGACTCATTAGATACAATATGTTTAAATAGAAGAGAATATCTGTAGATTGGGGTTGAACTGTGGAGTCCTTGGTGCTTGGTTGTTTGCTTACAGATGTTTCATTACCCAACTAGGTAACATCATCAGTGATGAATAACATTGTCAGGCTCTCACTGATGCTACCTAGTTGGATAATGAAACATCTGCAAGCAAACAACTAAGCTCAGAGAGAACCAAGAACTCCATAAACCAGTGATGGCTACTGGTTACTTTTTGATTTTTACTTCTCTACAGAGCACCCATTTATTAATTTTAGAGAGCTGTTGTTACTTCTCCAACAGTAGCTCCACCCTCCCATCTTGTTTGTACTGTATATCTTAATTTGCAACAAGTGATTGTCAGGCATCCCCAGGTCTAAGAAGAGGGAGCTTTCCCTAATGATTGTTCATTTCCATTAAAAATAAATAAATGCCATGTGTGCTCTTACAAGGAATGTGCTCATGTGAAATATTTGCTCCGAACATCTTTCCAAAAAGCTGTCAATAAACGCAAAAGCAATAACAAATGAAGCTTTGAAATTGGATTAGAGAAATGGTTGGGGTTGAAACTTGATGTATGTGTAGTTTCCATTCAATGCTTCAGACCAGTTTCCTTTGAGGAAGTAGCCATTGTCAGACAATTGATCTATTAGACCTCACCAGTTTCATGAAAGCAATTTCTGTCCTTTAGTTTCCTAATACACATGTAGTCCACCGTGCCTTGCAGGCTAAATTCCCTTTTTGTGTGTGTGCGGATTTTCAGTCCTCCAGTCTGCCCAGTTCATAAACTGTACCATCTTGGCATTCTGCTTTTTGTGCTTTTTAAAAACCTCCCCCAACCAAGTTTCTATCCCTTCATTCAAAAGAACTGTCTTGAGTCACCCCACTTCCCCATAAGGCTCTAAAATTTCATCCCCATCTCCTCCACTGATTTCACTGAATCACCAACAAGGCTATACAGATTCTTGGCAGGAAAAAAAAAAGTTTTAAAATGTAATGTGGCCCCTGGCAGAAAAAAAAAAGTGATTCCTTGTATAGTATGTCACAAAAATATGACTTTTAGCTGGGTTTTTCCTCCCAAGGGCTCAATATCTGAGATACAGACTCTCTATCCATTGTTAGGGAAAGCTTATCTAGGGAGGGGAAAGAATACTATATAGTCAAAGCTTTATGTTGGCTAAGAAATAATTCTCTGGACACTTCATAATTTAGTATTACAAAAATGAAACAGATCTGCCTATGTACCATAAATCACCTTTATGATAATGGAAGTTTGAGGTGTTATTGCGGTTTATAATTTGATCATAGTACAAATTCTCAGCCCTACAGAGGTCAATGATGCAGTTCTTTGCAGCTTTCTGGTGATTTAGGGGCTCCCCCCAGTTCTTCCTCTATTATGTGATGATTTTTTTTAACAGTTACAAAGCTTGCTTCATCAGAAGCTCATCTGCCGAGCTGCCTCTCCCCTCCTTTCTCTAGAGTATATCCCCCTCATCTCGGTAACTTCCAATCGAGTGCTTCAATACCATTGGAGAAAGGAGCATTTATCTCTGAGTCCCTGCGGGAAAGGATTTGGAACTGAGAGTGAAACTAGCAATGCATAAAAGGGATGATTTGGACAGCTTGTTTATTTATCTGCAGGGGAACAAAGAGGTGGGTGAATGAAAAATATAAAGAATAAATTAGATATTCATTCAGAAAAGCATTGTATTGATGAGCTGGCTGCATAAGAGCAGTGCTTCTGAACCAGGAGCTTGTAAGGCCCCTCTGACATACAAAATCTGTGAACTGTTAGAGTGCATTATCCATTTGTGCAAGACGTAAACTTGCAACAAGAGATGTATGGATGCGTTAAGCTCATGGCTTCTCACGCAAGGAAGCTTTCTTTTTCAGAACATAAAGGGCAGAGCTCTCCCTTACTAGTGCTCCTCAACAATTCAAAGTGACTTATCAACATAATGACTAAGAAGGCTTCCAGATGAAGGCACAGTCCTAGCAATGATGTGAGCTGAGCATCTCCCTACCCCCATCCTGCAATTACATGATGTTGTAACCAAGGCTTTGCAATTGCAAACAATTTCTATGTATCAATAGAGGTGAATATGTGTAGCTCAGGGTTCAACTGTGGAGTCCTTGGGGTTCTCTGAGCTTGGTTCTTTTCTTGCAAATGTTTCATTACCCAGCTAGGTGAAGATGTTACCTAGCTGGATAATGAAACATTTGCAAGAAAAGAACCAAGCTCAGAGAACCCCAAGGACTCCACAATTTCTATATATCCCTGTGCCAAGGGTGGTACTATATATCCATGAAATGGGAAATGTCACATCAAGGCAGAAGGTGCCATTTCAGAAATGGCAATGTTAAAAGCAACTCCCACTGAATGGGACTCATCCTTTTCTTACCTCCTCAAATCCCTTGGAGTAGCATGATGACATGAGGCCGGGACACAGGCCAGGATAAGGAGTCTTGAAGGTAACAGAGATTTACCAGCACAGGAAGATAGGGATTTATATTTTGATTTTTGTGAAATGGAGGCATGGGTCTGAAAATAATAAAAGCTCCCAGATCAGTCTTGGGTGCTTCTCAATTCAGAAGAGTTGGGGTGAGGAAAGGTTTTCTAGAAGAGCTTTAAGACTACTTCTTAGATGCCATTTGCTTCCCATATGCCTTTGAGCCTGCTTGGGTGTTTCTTGGGCTCTTCTTTCAAACCTTTTGGTGTTGTGGAAGACATGGGGAATGACCGTGAAGGGCAGGAGAAAGAGCCACAACCAAGGCAATGGTTTGATAAATGGGGCTTGAGCCCAGGCCAAGAAAATAACTTGAGAAAAGAGAAGCCCCTGCATAGTTCAAATGAAGATAACGGGAGGGAGGGGGAAACACATTCAGACTTGCATGCTTCTGTTACTGTAGCTTTTACAATAAAAGTAGTCCTGACCTATATGGCATTGGTTTCTTAGTCTGATCTACCTTGCTGGGCTGACAGTTGTCTTGCAATGGTTTGAAAATGGAAAGTGTTCATATTTATATAACTGGGACACTGACTGAGCACCCTGATATCTAATTAAGACTGAAGATGTTAGTGGACTCCATCTCCCTCTATTCCTCACCAATGACTATGTTGGCTGAGACTGATAGGAGCTTGAATTCAGTCATTCTGGAAGGCCAGCTTGATTTAGGAGGTCTTTCATACCCAAGTGTATGAAGATTAACCAATGGACTTCACCTTCAGAAATTTCAGCCTGTATAGCTGTTCTGACTGGTACCACTTTAGGACCACAGCTGGGGAGATGGCACGTATGAATGGTCCTCCATGCTTTTTGCCACTGGTGCATAATATTTTTTGAGGAGAAGACCACACTTGGCCTTGAGGGAATCACATTCCGAAACCGAGGACAAACGTGACGTGGAATAGAATGTAATTATACTTACATTCTAGGATTCAATTTAAATTAATGAAATACAGTTAATGTAATTGCTCTCCACATATATTCAACCATTGACCCCTTTCCCTTCTGTGGCATTACAAATCACAATTTTGCTCTAACTATTAGAGGAGCTCCACTGAGCAGAGGCTGTCCCTCATCTCTGCAAAGAGAACCCACCTCTTTAGAGAATGCCAGCCAAAATCATCTTGACGGGCCATCTTTCCACTGACATCTCTTCATCCCTTTTACAGAATAATTCAGAGTGAACTGGATTCCAGTCAGCTGATCTTTATAAAGTATTATGTATTATCTTGTTTAAGGGTGCCAGGGAAAAGAAAGTAGACTTATATGAGTGCAGCTGGAAAGCTAGCAAATTTGGTCATTGGCCAACACAAAGGAAGTGAGGATTTTTGAACATAATGGGTGATTTGGAAAGAAGAGAGTAAGAGTTGAGTTGGAGGAGGGCTTCTGATGCTGTTTTAAGAGACATTCATAAAAGAAACACAGGCAAACAATCAGAAAAAGGAAGTGACAGGAAATGAAGATTTAAATGTTAAATATTTCAGGCATAATCTCTGTAGGCAGCGTTGCTGAATCGGCTTGCAAAAGACACACAATAAAATAAAGCTCGTGGGAGCTAAGGAAGGGTTTTGTATATTTTAACAGCTGAGTTTTGGGGGAAAAAGGATAGTGATGCATCATGGCTAATATTCTTGTGCTTCCTGCATTTGTAATTGAACTGCTTTGGGGGTTTTTGTTACCGGAGTATAAAATAACAGGAAGGGAGGTGGGAAGACAAGGTTTCCAGCCATGGCTAGGAAAGATTCCAGGGCAGGTAAACATCTGTCAGTGTCTGCAGATTGAGGCAGAAGAGCAGGCTCAAATTCTAAAGTTTGGCAACTTTAATAAAGCAGGGCATTAAAGCTCTGGACTAGTCCTGGATTAAGTTGATCTTGAGGTAGGACATGCCAACCGTTGCTTTGAGAATAGTTATAGTTTCAATTTTTAGAGAGTAAGCAAAAGGGGGGAAAATGAAAATGAACACTTATAGTTCTCGATCTCATAAAATCTCTTTTCCAAATATTTTTTTATTATTATCTTCACAAAAATAACGTGTGCTTAAACCTGATCCCCAGAACCAGTAGAAGCAGTGACAGAGGATGGCTCCAAGTAAGTGTTCTGAGGTTTTCGTGAATCTAAGAGCTGCAAGAAATATCACAATTGTATCACACTTTTTTTTCTTTGCATTAAGGTAAAAGCCACTTGACTGAAATCAAAACAACATCCCAATATAATAAAAGTAGTGTGGGTTCCTTAAATCCACTAAGCCACAACCGAGCATTATGGCTTAGCATTAGGGGACTCCTACAGAGGATTCATTGTGAATGAGTCTCAGCCATTATGCAAAATTTCATACCCAGTAACTGCATTCAAATAACACATTTAACCTGATCGCCAAATTAGTCTGTTGTCTGGTTTGCACACTAATTGCACCATAATTAGCTGAATCCTTGCAGCATGGTAAATAAATAAACAAACACCAAACCAGACCCTAAACAAGATTAACCATCACAAGCTTAGTTGTTGTGCAACTGTAGCAGCCTACTATATAACTTAGTTCAGCGGTATTCTTACTCTGATCGATTTTACTTTCCTCTCCTTCCAGTTCTGTTTTTTTAATAATATTTTTATTAAAAGTTTTAACTACAACAATAAAAGAGAATACAAACTAAAAAGAGAAAGAGAAAGAGAAAAAGAGAATGAAAGGGGCAAGAAAGCAAAAAAGAAAAAAATAGAAAGTGAGAAGAACAAAAGAAAAATAAGAACGTGACCTCCCACCCTGGTCAACACAAGGATGAACAGTTTCACTTCCTCTTAGTTAACAAATAAAAAACTCTTCATCTCATAACTCAACTCTTAACTATAGGCAAGTCCAACAAACAACTTTTTTTTTCCAATCCAGGGGTCGGCAAAAAGACCAAGCAGAGCCTCTCCTTCCTGTTCTAAATAACATCCCCAAATAATCTCATGATGGGTTTGGTTGACTTTTTTCTCAGAATTATTTTCGCAGAGAGAATTGCCCTGTCAAACTGCAAAACAACTTCATTTTGTAGAGGTGGAATTGGAGAAAGGCTGTGCGTGGGTTGGGTTTGCTTAAAGTAATGGAATGGCTTTAAATTAAGAGGCTAAAGGTCTCAGGCAACCAGCTGCACCTTATTTCTATTCTTTGATGGGAGTGTTGATACAAGAGACAACAACAGTGCTGAGCTATAAAATCTTCCCCATGTATGCCTTTGTCTAACAAAGAATGAATAAAGCCACACATTTACCAGGTGGTAAATTACCATACTTTGCATAATCCAATCAGTTGCATTGTACATATGTTTCATATAAGTATTTTGGAAGAGAATGTTCATATTTTTATTTTTTATTTATACCCTTGCTTTCTGATTAGGAACTCAAGGCAGCCAGCAAGGGAAATCATAAATGCAACCATTCATGTTTTTAAGAACAAAACCCACTAATTTAAAAAGAAAAAATAAACTGCAGAGAAGCAAAAATAGCAGCAGACGATGAAACGTGGCCAAAATATTTAAAATATTCAAATCAGCTGTGGTTTCATCAGCATTACAAATCTGTTTAGTGGCAGTGCAGTCACATTTCCTGTGTGCTGGTGAATTGGCTACATTGTACCTGTGGTTTTTTCCCCCCTTAATTGCCTGCAATTTATGTTTTAGGTTAAGGGTGACAAGGGGCATTTTAAATAACCACGGAGCTTTGTGTTAAATTTCCTGAGTTGGAAGTATATTTAGGATGGCAGAATTCTTGACTGTACTGGTTAAAATGCATTTTTTTTTGTGGAAGGAATACGAAGAACACATTTTGCAGGCTCCGAGTTCAGGCTTATAGGGCTAAAATGGCTTGGTTCAGGGATAGGTAGCCTCTAGAAACGTCAGACAGAAACAGTTCCTGGGATCCCCAGAGTTTCTTGTGAAGCCAAACACCAACGAACAGTGAAAGAATAGGCTGCTGATCTTGGTAAGAAACATCCAGCTTGCCCACCAACATTTGTAACATTGAACATATGACAGCGAACATACATACGTATCTGTTTCGTTTATTTAATACTTGTGATATCTTATCCCATTTTTTTGTCTGGATCTTAAAGAACAAAAGGCAATATATGAAGCAGCGTATGGAAGTCTTGGAAAGAAAGATGGTTTAGGAGGATATGAAGAGCCATAGTGAGTGGTCTCGGTGTTCACTAGTTTTAGTTATGTTTCTTTTCCTTTTTTCCTATCTCATATCTTTAACTCCTTCAGGTTATTCTTTCTGTGTCTCTCTTCTCTGCTCTTCACAATGTGGCTTCCCTGAAAGGGAATAGTGTGACGGGTCTGTTTATGTGCAGATCCTTTCCAGGAGCTCAAGGCTGTTTACAAAGCTACTTATCATACGCCCACAAAAGCTCACTGACGTACAGTGGAACCTCGGTTCACGAACTTAATTCGTTCCGCGACTCTGGTCGTGACCCGAAATGGTCATGACCCAAATCAAATTTTCCCATAAGGTTCAATGTAAATACGGTTAATCCGTTCTGACCCCAAATTTGGTCGCCAACCGATTTCTGGTCACGACCCGAGTCAAATTTCCCCATAAGGTTCAATGTAAATATGGTTAATCCGTTCTGAACCATAAGTTTTTTTTTTAAAAAACTGCAAAAATATGACACAAAGTACAGTACGAAGAGAGAGAAAGCTAACCTTGCTCGACGCAACTCCCGGCGGGAGGGAAAATGGCCGTGGTTACTGCTTGGAGGGAGAGTCCCCCTCCCTACAGGAAGCCGCAACCACGTGTCATGGGAGGGAAAATGGCCGCGGATCCTGTTCGTAACCCGATCCGGCGTTCGCGAACGGAGGCAAATTTTTGCGGCCGGAGCTGTTTGTGAACCGAATTGTTCGTGAACAGAAGCGTTCGTGAACCAAGGTACCACTGTATGTTAGGTTGAGAGAGAAAGCAAACGATGCAAAGTCACTTTCTGAGTTTTCATGGCTGAAGTGGACATGCATGTCTCCTGTCCTAGTCTAACATCTTTACTACATGGCATTCCAGTTTCCAATGGCATTATCCCATCACTGTTCCGTCTGCTCAATACTTTGGGGGGGGGGTGCGCCTTCAGATCAGTCTTGACTTCTGGCGACTGCCTGGACTAGTCCCTGCAGTTTTCTTGGCAAGATTTCGGAAGTGGTTTGCCATTGTCTACTTCTTCCTAAGGCTGAGAGAGAGTGACTGGCCCAAGGTCACCCAGCTGGCTTTGTGCCTAAGGTGGGACTACAACTTATGGTCTCCCGGTTTCTAGCCAGGTGCCTGACAATTGTGATGGATTAAAGAGCTGGCGAATAGACTGGCTATTTGATAACTCCTCTCCAGACAAGAAGAGGACTTGAGATTGCCCACAGGTGCTCCAGACACTTGCTCCTCATGAGGAGATTGCAAGACAGCAGTCCCTGGTGGGGTTAGAGCTCTGGGAGTTGAGGGACTAGCGATCTTGCTCAAACCACATCAGCACCTTTGAAAGGACACTAAATTCCAATTTAAATACAAATGAGGAATGCACCCTGAACTGAAACCACTATGCCTTAATATTCTGCTCCCCCAAAGGTTCCTTTTTATTTTCCTGTGAGTCAATCTTCCCCAGCCTGCATGACTTCCAAATTTAGCTCTCCAAATATTTCGGCCTTGGCCATATTATTCAGCTGGGAGTTGAAATCCACACAACAGAATAACTCCCATATTAAGGAAGACTGCTGGAGGGCAGTTGTTAAGCCTGAATGAGTTAACACTGTGAACTTGGTGCACAGCGAACCAGACAACGGAAAACATTCCCACCTTCCCCAAGTATTTGCTAAATGAATGAAATATCGTTTGGGTTTTTCTGAAGGCAGTCAAAGCACCAGGGTCCTTTCATATAAATTTGGAAGGCCAATGAAGCTGAATCATTGCTTGAACTGCTAGATGCTCTCCACCCACAACCATAACGATGCTTTTAGAAGTGGAAAAAAGATAGATGAGATCAATTTTGTCCTTAGCTGAACTCCAGGGAACTCAATAATCTAGTGGCAGTTTCTTTAAAAAAAAATGAAAAGGAAGGATAAAATAAAAAACACAAAACACCGAAAGCCACACTGGTTATAGCATTCTCCAAGGCTCAACTAATCTAGTGGTGCAGTAAAACAGAAACTGCTTCACAATGAATTCATCCTGTGGTGGTCCCATAATGGCTAGAAAGAGGGCAGAATTACATTAACTGTCCATTTCAAGTTTAAGGTAATTTCAAGATCATTTTACTAAGTTTACTACATTGGTAAATTTTCCAAGTTCTGATTCCCAGCCATAGAGATTTACATGGAAGAAAATCTTATTGGGTTTAATGGGGTTTACTCCCATGTTGGTGTGCCTGGGCTTCCATGGCTAGTCTACAGAAAAGAGGGCCTTCTAACAAAACTAGCCATCTATCATATGTTGGTGAAATTATTGTTAATGGAAGTTTAACCTAGTTGGAATATAATTAATTTCTGCTGAACTTCAGTCACTCAAAATACGAGCATTTAATTGGCTTGGTCTGTAGTTTAACAGATTGCTTCAGTTTATGTATTTCTACAAACTCTGCCAAGTTCTGCCAAAATTCGGCATCCAGTTGAAATGTTTTTCATGTTCAGATGCCTCCCAAGTTAATGCGTTGGCTGTAATTGATTTATTAACCTTTTTTTTTTTTTAATACGACTCATATAGAAGCTGGGTGGTTTGCAAAATAAAAAAGAAATGCCAACATAAAATTAAAATAATCCTGAACCATAGCTCCCCCCCCCCCCAATTAAAATGACATCAAAACAACCCTAAATGTCTGCTCAGACAGTATTGGATCAATAACTGAATGCCCACTGAAATAGAAGTGTCAGCATCTTTTGGAACGTCAGGAGTATGAGACTGGGTGTTTTCTGGGGGCAGCACATTCAATAACTCTGGCACTGCAGGAGAATTTTCTCAGGGGTACCTTTGGGCCAGAGACCAGGACACGATGACAGGGAAGCACAATTTGGTTTACTGATAGCACCGGAGGTCAAGACAGGCCTAAAGAGAGGAGGGGTTCTAGTCCCTCTTTAAATGTTTATGCAAATAAGAGTATACGTGCAATTGGGTATAACAGCAAAGTAGTTGACGAGGTATCAACCACAGCAAAGGGGTCAACTGGAAGCAGCTCATCATTAATCTAGTGAGGTCAGTTAAGGCACAATTATAAGGTAATGAGATAGGACTACAAAGGCAATGGGGGTTCTGAAAGAGCAAAGAGGCAGTATTTCGTAACACGTTTTTTCTAGAGAGTTACTGTGATGAGGTTTATCAAACTGTCCTGGGCTCTGAGAGTCTAGGTTCACATCCTGGTTTTTTCCCCAGCCTATCAGCATTCCTTGGCCTTCTAAACGTATTATGGATGAACGGACACATTAGTTTCCCTGGGAAAATGGATTTGGAGAGGGGATAATTGCCTAATTTGACACCATTGCTTTATTTTCTCTGGGAAGATGTATTTGGGGCTTTTTAGTTTGACCCCCATCCCAATTCTCCTCCAGTGAGAAGGCTGCCTTCTGGCCCATCTCCTTCCTTTTCAAGAGGAGGGACTCCTAATAGTCTGTCTCTGGATAACCTGACAATCCTAGGCAGAGGCAGAATCATTCTGAGTATTATCTGATATGGAAATATGAATTTACTACAGAATTATTTGAAAGGATACCAAATTATCCATACCCAAAGATCACAGCCCCCTAAGGTCACTGGTTTCTCAGCAAGAATGCTGTGACATGGTTCTGATGTAGCAGAACTGATTTTCCAATCCTAGGACTCTCCCCCTATTCAACTTCCAACTATTCCATTCAACTTTCCATCTTTTAAACAAAGCTTTCAGAGGCTACAGATCTGCTCCAAATCAATCTGGAGGGGGAAAAAATAAAACAAAAGGTATGTTTTAGTCACTCAGGAAGATGGTATAGACTTTTGACTGTCAAAATCAAGCTTAGGGGAGTCATATCTATTTTAACATTACAGGTGTAGCTGAAAGATAGGGTAGACCCATTTTCTCTTCCATCAAAAATGAATAATCCAAGGCCCAGTGAAGTTTCCTTGAAGCTCCAGAGCATAGCCCCCAGAGACTATAAAGTTGTTACCAAATTATATAATTGTTCAAGTCAAATGTATTCTAGTTCTTGTTCCTTTCCTCTGGCATGCCATCTAAAGAATTTGGAGCAAATCACACCCCCCACCCCTTGCATGCCCTAGATATGAATGTTGGGCTTCACACTGTCATCCTACTAGACATGAAGGTTGGGCTTCATGCTGTCATCCTACTAGGGAGCACTATGATATTTCATCACTAAACCATGGAAAATGAACAGACCTGCCAATGATGTACTTTTCAGCGCTAAATGAGATGGGAATGCAGCCATGGAAAAATCCAGAGATGCATGGATTTGGTTTCAGTAACCAACTGGGCGCATTATATCAGCTTTGTGAAAGATTCAGCAGTGCTACAGAAGAGAGGTGGGGAAAAAAAACCTAGGGGGTGGGGGTAAAAAAAAGTGTCCATGATGAAATTGTTTAAATCTGATCTTATGGACAGTTGACCCAGGAGGGTTTTCTTGAGGTTTGTAAGCAATCATGTATTTCTTAGTTAGATTTAGATCTCATCTTTTCCTCCAGTAATTCAAGATGGTTTATATGGTACTTATATCCTCAATGTTTTTCCCCCACCTGAATTCAGTGAGGTTGGTTAGGCTGGGTGCTTTGACCAAAGTTGAAATGTGAATTTCCATTGCGGAGGGTTAACTTGAACTAGAATCTTTCAACCAAATAATTCAGGTGATCAAAGCAAGATTGGTTTCAGTGATCAAAGGAGTTTTGGTCAGGCTGTCACAGATATTGTTCCAGCACTTGAATCAGCCTAAGCAAAGACTTTTACCCAGGAGATCACCACCTCCTTCAGATTCTCTTTGTAAGATTTGTTTTTTACCCCCCCATCATCATCCTTGTTTGCCCTTTCCTGCACATTCTCAGAATCATAAGACTTGTTACCCAGAATGGGACAAAATATGAAACAGCACATCTGACCGAAGCAGAATAAAATGGAACTCCAGTTATTTGAAAACTGAACTTCTACTGCTCCAGCCTAAAATAGGAAAGGGAAGGATGAAAATGTATAGTCATGTTAAAAATGACTAAAAGCAGCATGGAATGAAAATACTTTCACTGTCTCAAAGAGATTGTTCTAGTTTAATTTCCATTAGGGGGAAATTTCATAATGCGGTGCTTCCAGCAAAACGTTTGGTCTTGTATTATTGTCAACAAGCCTTTGAGGGGGCAGGGAGAGGGACATAGACAAATTGTCTACAAGGTTGATTGCAAGCTCTAGTTAGGTTATATGGGAAGGAACAGTATTTCTGATAACCCAGTATTTCATTATTTAGCAGTCTTAATAAAATCTGGAAACAAATCAAAAGCCAGTGCAACTAAAATTTTACTCTTATGGCTACTATGGTTGTCCACGTATTGCATAAATACATAGCTGTGGATGAATCCATATCAGAAAGTCATCCGTATCCAGTGTCAGATACCAGTAATGATCTACACAATGACATATTTCATAAGTGCTGGAAGTCACAATATAATATTTCACCTATCCAGTGGAATTCTATCCCCACTGAGTGTTGCTAATGGATTCAAACCTTTCACATAAAGGGCATATTTTGTCACACAGAGCAGATAGTTTTATGTAGCAAGTGCTTTGCAAATGCTGATTGAGAATTCATTAACCTTGGGGATGTCAGTGACCCAATGCAAAGTGTCTCTTTCATGCAAGTCGCAATGTCTTTTCAAGTTTATTTTCCTCTGGTGGTACCATGGACAGTGACCAATCGATGGCCTTCTATCAAAATGTTCAGTAAAAGTTTTCTGATAAAGAAACACTGACAGGCCTACACACTGTTGGGCTGCTGCTGCTGTACTCAGCTTTTGCAACTTTTCTTTTTAAATTCTCCAGAGGATTCTTTATTTTAGTAGCCAAGGCCTACACTTAACACTTTTCAAAGAAAAACGTAAAAGCGACAGCAATTTTGATGGACAGAGCCTTATGAAACCGGTCAACAAAGCTTGGATTTTTTTTTTCTTTTTCCCTCTTTGGGTTTGAGGAGATTAGGGGGAGGAGGATTATTATGATGTGCTTATTTCAGAGCATTTACTACTGTTTTCATAGGACAAGAGACAAAGGTCTTTATTTTCAATCATCATAGTCAGAAGAGAATCTGGGAGATGCAAAAAGGGATTTTGGGGGACATGGTTGAAATGTCATTGAATAGCCGCAAACTTCTTAAGCTGGTGGAAGACTGTAAGGTAGCCCTTCCAAACCCAGGCTTCTGTAGACTGAAGGCTCTCTGATTCTGAGCAGAGTATTTTTTTCCCTCAAAGAAATAACTTCACAGCATCTCCAGAGGGCCATTTCTTGGTCTCGGTTGGGAAACAGGAAGTGACAGTCATCTGTAAAGGAAGCCAGAAGTGGATGACAACCAGAAGGCAACACTTCAGGACTTGAGGTAGCCAAGTGGCCTTGTTGCTAACTAAAATAAATAAATAAAAGCAAAATTGCCAATGAAAATCTCTTCTTTTTAGAAACTCACTAAAGTTATCCTTTCACATTTTTCAGCTTGCAAGAATCTATGTCAGTTCTAATTCAGAGGTAAATATTTTGCCTGAGTCATCAAAGGTTATATAAATTGATGTGCTATGACGTCTGATGTGATGTTTTTGGAGCAGAAAGAACTACATAACAGTAGCCAAGCCTCTTTTAATGTCCAAGGTAACAAAAGGCTGCTCCATTGTGGCCTGGCAGTTCATCTTATCCATTAATGGAATCATATGTTACAATATGATTGCTTAGGCATAAGCGACTGAACTACAAGTGCTCAGAAACCAGGACAAATGCACACTTTGGAGACAAAGCAATCTGGAATGCAGAATGTATATGATTCCAGCATTATTTTATGCCATTATGCCACAATGTATATTAATATTTTACTAACAATATCCACTCACCCTCTAGGATGGAAGGGGAATTCAGACCAACTTCAGTGCCATGTAGGGATAGGTGAGACCTGTCGAAGCATTGGCCACCATAGTATCAAAGATGTTTTCTGCAATGTGCTTAAGCGTGTCCATGGGGAAGATCTGTTCAAATTCTCAGTGCTGGCCCATGCTTCTATTAAGCATGAAGTGAAAGACTCTGCGATGATCTTATTGCTGTTTTTGGAATGGCTTGGAAGGTCTATGGAAAGCTTTCTTTGTATAGATCCACAGCCAGAAAGATTGCTGCCAGAAGGAGGCCAGCATGCAAGACATCATTTCTCTTGCAATTCAGAGGCTGAATCCCTTCCCCAGGATCAGACCTTTTTCCCACTGCAGCTTCCCAACTTTCTGACAAAATCTTCCTCTCTTCCTCTCCTGCCATGAGCAGTATGAATTGGGGGCTCCTATCACTTCAGGCACACTCAGAATTGCTCTTATCCAACTAGGTTTTTCCATCATTTTCATGAGATGTTAATCGTTTGGCTGTTGTTGTTCAGAAGCTTGAGATTGAGAGATTTTTTTAACTCAGCAAGAAAGCAAACACAAAATTAAATTTGCTAATTTTTGCCTGTCAAGCCTGTTGTCCCCTGCCAAACTGTTTTAACCAAAACTTCATTGAGGATATGGCGAGCCAACATTTGTCCTTAATAATAAAGCATCCTAT